>JAOEGL010000005.1:23707500-26207500 GCA_034509955.1 Urosaurus nigricauda
AATTGTGGCATTATTGCTGCAGTTGTAACTGCCCTCACAAACATACTTTATTGAGCATTAGCTGCACAGTAAATGGATCCAGAGAATTTTAGGATACCTACCTAAATACCCTGAGGGCACCAGATCCTATCTATCTTGGACATTAAGCAGTGGCAGCTCTGAGTCGTACTTGGATGGTATACTGTCACTGATACTGCGTGCTTTGGGCTGTAATTCAGAGTAAGAAAATGGCAATACTTCTGAATAGTCTTTGCCAAAGAAAAGCCTATAAAAATTATGGGTTTGCCATAATTCGACATAAGGAGACTTGAAGGCACATATACCCAGTTTCCAAATCCTTCCTAGTCCCCAGAAATGCCTTCAGAATATGGGGAGGGAAGACTTATGCCAGCCCTAGAGCTGCTGTAAATAAAATGTCTCCCTTTGCTTTTTTAAAAAATGGAATAAGAAAGCGCACTCAGTGAGGTGGGGAAAGAGATTGAGTGAGAAATAATCACCAATATGCCATTATATTTCTAATTTCTAGGGAGATTTTCACATGGGAAAAATTGACAAGAGCATAGTGGTATGCTCCCATCCCGACACTGCCATGTGATGTCACAATAATTGTACCAATATCCCATGAATAAATAAGAAGTCTCCTGTCTCTTTTCATTCACAGGACTTTATTCTGTGACCCTATCATCAACAGCCCTGCAGAGGTCTTGCAGATTCAGAGCCACAGCTTTTGAGTACATCCGTCTATAACGTGGTCTTCCTCTTTTCCTACTGCCTTCTACCTAACCAAACATTATTCTCTTTCCTAATGAGTCATGTCTTCACATGATATGTCCAAAGCATGACAGTCTCAATTTAGTCATCTTGGGGGCAGTACATACCAGGCCAAAGGGGCAGCCCTGAGGCCCCAATCTGGCATTTTTCCAGGCCACGGAGAAGCGGCAAATGCAGCTTCTCCTTGGTGCAGAAAAGGGGTGCCTTGGTGCCTCATGCACCCACTGCACCCCGACTCTAAAGAGGAGAAAGGGGCAACCCCTTCTCCTCTGCATCGTTGGTGCAGCCATTTGGTTGCTGTGCCAATGATGCACATGTCAAAAAGGAGCTCCTTTCCATGCCGCTGGTAAGGCATGATAAGCACTCTCCAACAGCGCAGTTTTTGACACACCATTTGGACACATCACACGCATCATGGATGCGCACCCCATGTGGGCAGGGCCACACAATGATGGTGGTGCCCACATGAACTACGGCTCGGGAGCGTATGGGTGCTGCACGCTCCTGAGCCCTAGTTTGGCCCAAAGACAGTGCTTCCTGCCCGTCTGTCTCAGTCCTTGGTTTCTAGGGAGAGTCCAGGCTTGATTTGTTCTAGGGTCCATTATTTGACTTTTTAATAGTCCACGTTGTTCATAGAACTCTTCTCCACCACCACATTTCAAGTGAGTTGTTTTTTCTTCCTATCAGCTTTCTTCACTGTCCAGCTTTCATGACGATATATAGAAATTAGTAATATAATGTCATACAGTTGACCCTCGATATCCACAGATTATTTTTTTTTTATCCAAGGATTCAAGCATTCACAGATTAAAAGTATTCCAAATATAAATTCCAAAAAGCAAACCTTGATTTTACCATTTTGTATAAGGGACACCATTTTACTACCCCATTATGTTTAATGGAACTTGAGCATCCAGAGATTTTGGAATCCACGGGGGTCCTGGACCCCAACCCCAGTTGATACCAAGGGTTCACTCTATTGTTGATTATTTCATCCTCACATAATTGTTAATGTTTTTCCCCATTGTGTGAGAAACAAATATTTTTGTGCACTCTTCTCCCTGTATTAAAACATCTTGAACTGTTTCAGAGGACTTTTCTGCACAGGAAAACCCATTTTTGTGCAAATCTGTACGTCCAGTGCAAAAATGAATGAATGAATGGATGGATGAATGAATAAGGTCTGTACAGGTTTTGCACAAAATGACACACATCTTTCCACATTCTCTGAAAGTCTTTGGGATGTTTGAATATTGAGAGAAAACTATATGACAGGTCACTATTATTCCTCCTGATGGAATTTCCTGAATGTCAGGAAACCCACTTCTAAACTGGAAAACAGATAAACTAGTATATTCTTTCCATCCCTAACATATACAGCAGACCTGCCCAATTTTCAACTATGAATTCTAGGTTGGTATATTTAAAATGTTATGTCTAGATGATTTTATTGTGTAATGGTCATCTTATTCCATTGTTTATGTGTTTTAACTATATGTTCAATAGTTTCATGTGTTTTAATCTATGTTATAGACCAACTCAGGCCTCCGGGAGAGGCAGGTAAGAAGTAAGTGTGTGTGTGTGTGTGTTTGTGTAGATACATATGTGTGTGGATATATATGTGTGTGCATGCTTATCTATATAGAGTCTATGCCACACAGTTGGCAAATGTCATTAAGATAATTTGCAAATATAGAAAAGAAAGAGATTCGACAACAGTATAGATTTTACCTGCAAAACAAATAAGCCATTCAGAAATAAATGTTAACATATTAGGATGTGATAAATATTAAGAACTAGCAATGGAATTCAAACAGCAAATGGAAAGATAAAAATAAAAATCAAGGACTCGGTGTTTGTAGTGCACAAAGTCCCCACAGGGAGCCAATTAGACCAGCTCATTATTCCACCATTGGTGACATGAGGTGTGAAAGTGTGCTCCTACAAAGTCATTGCACCATATCCTAATCATTAAGAATGCAGGCATGTTTCATATCTGGCCCAAAAAAAGGCAGACTTGTGACCAGGTGCTCCGTTAGATAATATATACATCAGCACTGGAGCAAACCATTTGTTTTGATGACACATGGACGATGGCTCCAAAAATTGCCATGAGAAAGGATGAGCTGGCTTAATCCTTTCATGTTAGCAAATGGGTTTGAGATGCTTTCTATTTCAGATACACTGTATAGTTTAAACATTTTCAGTCAAAAATCATTTCATTAATGCTCACTAATGGCTACAGGAGAGTGTGGTGATGCGCAAGTGTCCACTGTCATTTCTCTTCCCCCACTGCACTCTACTAAATTATCAACAGGCCTACCAGAAGTGATGCACACATCAAACAAACAAACAAACAAACAAACAAAAAACACTACTGCAACTTCTGTTCTCAGGCTTAGCTGATGTTTACAGTTATGTGGGAATATTTTGCCTGTCATGTTTCAGAGCAAATGTTTGTGCCATGGCAAACAGATAACCAACAGACAGAAAGAGAAGAACCATTTACTCTGGTTTCACACACTGATGTTAAGGTCTGATAAATACATAGAATCTTCTCTGTCATTCTTTGTAAGCCCTTTCCTAATCTGAGGGTGCATTTATACTGTAGAAATAATGCAGTTTGACACTTCCTGAAATGCTGTAGCTCTATCCTATGCAATCCTGGGATTTACAGTTTTATAAGGTCTTTAGCCTTCTCTGCCAAAGACTGCTGGTGCCTCACAAAACTAAAATACCATAATTATTTTTATGGGCAGTGAAAGGAGTGTCCAACTTGCATTATTTCTACAGTGAAGATGCACCCTGATATTATAAATGATATAATATTATAAATGATATAATACCAAAAGCCTTCGGTATCGGCTGGGATTTGGTTCCAGGATGCCCCGTGGATACCAAAATCCATGGATGCTCAAGTCCTATTAAATACAATGGCATAGTGAGATGGTGTCTCTTATATAAAATAGCAAAATCAAACTTTGTTGTTGGGAATTTATATATCTATATAGATATATAGAAATTATATATAGTTTGGGCAGCTTCAGTGGTCATATGTGTCTCCCATGACAATGGGGTGGTTAATGTATTCCAGGGTTTAGACTGAACTATAAAGCAGCTGAGATATTGAACTTTTGTTCCTGTTGTTGTGTGCCTTTCAAGTCATTCCTGACTTATGGTGACACTAAGGCAAATGTGTTTTTTTTTAATTTAAAATAAATTTTATTGATTAAAAACATATCACATTCCATTCAACAATCTTTTATCCATCATGCAAGATATATAGATTCAATGAGGTTTGTTAAAGTTTGTTAATCTTTGTTGTTCCCTTCTTCTTTCTTCCTTCGTCTTTCCTGTCATTTTCACTTCTGCTTTCTTATCCCTTACACGAACCTTAGGAGAAGGTTCGTGTAAGATTAAGGCAAATGTTTTCATAGAATCATAGAATTATAGAATCATAGAGTTGGAAGAGACCACAAGGGCCATCCAGTCCAACCCCCTGCCAGGCAGGAACTCCCAATCAAAGCATCCCCAACAGATGGCCATCCAGCCTCTGCTTAAAGACCTCCAAGGAGGGAGACTCCACTACACTCCGAGGGAGTGTGTTCCACTGTCAAACAGCCCTTACTGTCAGGAAGTTCCTCCTAATGTTGAGGTAAAAAAACAACAACCAGGGCCTCGAACTCAAGTCACAGTCAGCAACGGACGAGTCATTGACAGGCCGCTCAGCTGTCTGTGCTACCACTGGCTGCATAGTTTCCATGGGGTTTTCTCAGCAGGATTTGTTCAGAGGAAGTTTTCCATTGCCTTCCCCTGAGGCTGAGAGCATGTGACTTTCTCTGAGACTGAGAGCATGTGAATTGCCCAATGTCACCTATAGGGTAGCCATCAAATGGTTTAGAACCTTGGATAGCTCTTTTAGGCTGCACCTCCACTACAGAAATAATGCAATTTAATATCATTTAAACTCCTATTGCTCCATGCTATGGAATCCTAGGATCTGTAGCTGTGTGAAATATTTAGCCTCCTCTGTTGCAGAGCTCTGGTGCCATGCCAAACCACAGATGCCAGGATTCCATAGAATGGAGCCATGACAGTTATAGTTGTGTCAGACTGCATTATTTCTGCATTGCAGATGCAGCCCTAGAGTTCTAACTACAGTGTTCCCCCTGGTTACGAAAGTAATCTGTTCCGGATTACCTTTCGTAACCCGAAAGTCTTCGTTTCCCGGGGGACCGCTATTTCTGCCGGACCGCGCGGCCAATTTAAAGGGGCTGCACGGTTTTTCTTATTCGCATCCCGGGAGATCCTTTGGATCCCAGGGGATGTTTTTTGGTCCCGCCGGTTTCGGGTCCCGGGGATTTCGTTCCCTGGGGGATTCGTAAACCGGGGGACCACTGTAATGCCAAATTGTGGATTTACTGGTCTACTGACATAAGAGCCACTGGATGCCACTGGATCTTAATGCAACAGAGCATGAGTCTGGCGCATACTGACAATCCATGCTACACTGAATGGAGATATGGCCTATGAAGGTGATTTAAGCCTGTTCTTCTTCTAGGTTGTCTGAGCACCATTTCCACCCACCCACTTGTTAATTATGTCAGTGCAGGGTTAGCTGGTTGTTTCTCAAGTGATGTTAAGAACAAGGGGAGTACAGATGTTGAGCACAAAGCCACATTTAACATGTTGGGCTGACTGTCATGCTAGTTTTGTTTTCTTTTTCAGAGTAGTAGCCCAAATCAATAAAAAGAATATACTCATCCCTCCACATTTGCTGACGTTAGTGGAACAGGACCCCATGAATGTGGGGAAAAAAATGAAGAACAAAAACACTATATTTTTACCTGTGTGAACACCTCTCTAGGAATCTCTAGGTTCTCCAGTGCAACTCTGTAGTCAGCAACTGCCACACATTGACCACAGAATTGCGGTGGAGGAGCTACAACTGCCTACTGGAGTGTTCTCTCTAGGAACCTCAAGGTCCTTCATTGCAACTTTTGGTTAAAATTGACCATACAGTTGCACAAGAGGACCTAGATATTTCTAGAGAGAACACATTAATAAAATCCATGGATAATCAAAGCGACAAAAGTGAAAGCCACAAAAGTGGAGGGGCGAGTGTAATTGCTCATGTTTCTAGCATAACCTCTTATTGTACTAGCCATAACCTGCATAATAGAAATCGGAAATATTTTAACACATTGGTCACAACAGTAGACCTGTGTGAGAAAAGTAAAACACAATGAATGAACTGACACAATAGTCATGTGGGAGGATTAGCCTGGAAAGTAGCTTCTAAATATTTTGTGCAGTGGACATGGAACTTAAGAAAAATAGCCAGTAAGGATACTTTACACTGAAAATATATGATGCTACATCCCTGATCCAGGGGATGGTGACACCAGGTGTATGCTGAGAAACCTGTATATTCTCTCACACACTGGTTCTAGTTGTCTAGTCACAGGAAGGTGGCATAGACAAGAACAAGAGAGGTCATTTTCACCCTGTGGACATCTTTTCAGAAGTTACATTTTACCTTTTAGAGGCTCTGTTTTTAACTGCCATGGTTCTTTGAGTGAACTAAGACTAAAGGCTGACCTGCACTGCAGAAATAATGCACTGCTTTGACAAAGCTTTAACTGTCATGGCTGAAAGCTATGGAATTTTGGGAATTGTAGTTTTGTGAGACATTTAGCCATCTCTGTCAGAGAATTCTTATGCCACAACAAACTGGAAATCCCATAATTCCATAGCATTGAGCCATGGCAGTTAAAACAGTGTCAAACTGCATTATTTCTGCAGTGCAGTTTAGACCTACAAAACATGGTTTCTCCTCTGGGGCAAATAAGAAGGGACAAGATAATACAGGACTACATAATCTTACAAGAGGAATAGTAGGGACAAGTTTGCATTACGGGTTGCTTTAATTGGAGAGCTAAGCCTAGTTGAGTAGCTCCTTAGACCAAGACAGAACCCTTTGGACCAACTATGTTATTTCATTCATCCTGAGGTCCTAACTCCAGTTACAGCTCCCTGAAAATCTCCTTAAGCAGTACTGCTACTCAGCAAAAAATATGCCACTACCACTTTTTACTTGGGCACACTGTCACAATGTATAGAAAACAAGGCCTTGCCACCAGGTCCTTCAGTTTAAGATTCTTATGCTTTTAAACTAAGAGTGATATGCAATCAGGTGAAGCATCTCTGTCAACCTTTCATTTGAATCTATGCCCAAAGGTTTCATAATATCCAGCTATCCCAATTTGGGAAAGAGAGTCTTAAGTAATCCTCTGTCTCATTCTTTCAGCTGCTTTTAAAATATCCCAGTTTCTTTCTTCTCTTCCCATTAACCCCCTTTGTCCTCATCTTACTTCAATTGCTGCAAATTGAGTTCAAATAACAACAACAGATGGCACTCAATTAGCAGAGAAGCCTGGAGAGAAGAGGGAAGAATTTTGCCCTTCCCAGTAGGCTCAGCCAAAAGCAAACTGCTGCAGCCTTTCCCAACTTGTGTGTCTTTCCCCATTAATAATTTTTGTCATGTTGAACCCACACTGATGTTATTTGGCCATATGTGTCCTGGTTTTTATTTCTGAAATGTGAGAGGGTGTAACATTTTGCTATCTTCTGGAGAGAGAGAAAAAAAATCATTGTCTTCAAGTTATAAATCAGGAACCGGACCCAATTGACAATGGTGTAATGCATTAGACATGTCACTACTCTTTCCTCTTTATATATGCAAGAATCTATACAACAAACAAGCCCTGATCTAATTTGGGACAGAATGCTAACAATATTGGACAGCCTGTTAATCTAGTTTGTTTTCAGGCCAGGCCTTTGTCAACTTTTCCATTCAGGAATTGGATTAATGCCTGTTAAGCACTTGCTTACTGACACTCACACTTTATTAAAACATGGGGCCATTTGAGGGGAGAAAAGATTTTCATTTGCAGCAAGTAACTTAGCTTTATAGTGGAGGAAGTCTAAGATGGAACTATTGATTGTGTTAAAATAAAGAGCAGACTTTAGCCACCATTAGACTATTGAACTAGTCTGTCCTCGTGGTTGAAAGATGTATCATGGAAGAGCTTCAGCTCTCTCCTAGAAAACAAGAACAAGATAATGGGCAACTTTTTCTAGTATCATACCAATATTGCTCTCAGAAATAGTAGAAGGGATAAATAACACAAGACATCTCGTGTCATGTTCATATTATCTTGAGAACAGTTGCAGGGAAACAATACTGGTAGGATCCTGTATCGTGGGAAGATTTAGGCTGAAATGTATGTATTCTCAGCTGGATCTTGCAGCCTTTCAAAGTCTCCCCAAGATTTCAAAACTAAAATTAAAACTACAATGAGATAAGCTTTATTCATGGCAAATTATGTAGGTGGTTTTGCAGCAGGGGAAAACATTCCAGTTGGTTAGCTAATGCATTTTAGCATCCTCACACAGTCAAATGTAAAACTTGGCATCTATTTCATTTTAATATTTTAGTTAACTTTATTCCCACCTTTTTTGTGAATAGGAATTGAATTCTACACAGCCTATCCCAGGGACAATCCCCATGGCTAAATAATAGGTCACCCAGGGCTGGTCCCTGAGGTTATACAGGGAAACTGAACTGCACAAGTGTTACACATCTTCGCTCTTAATAGTTGTGAGAACTGTATAATCAAGTTGGTAAAGGAAAGTTTACTCCCTTGATCTGTTCCTTGCTGGTAGTCTGTTTCCATCTTTTTTAAAAATAAATAATATTTTATTAATTTAATTTTTTAAACATATATACATATACATAAAGATAAATAAAGAGAAAAAATGAGAATTATAGAGGAAAAAGAGGGGAAGGAGGGAAAAGAAAAGGGAAAGAAAAATATATATGGATATATAGTGACAAGAAAGAGGAGAGGTAGGGAGTAAAAAAAAACAGGTAATATAGAAAAGTTAAGCACCTCCTAATTTACATACATTCTTTTGTATTGTAACTGCTTCTAAGAGTTAATTCATGCAATTTTTTCTTTATACAAAAAAATATAAACATCTTGTCACAGCTAGACAAATTTCCTGTTTGTATACTTTATAAAAATCTTATAAACACAATTCACTGTATCCTAGAATAATGGATAATATTTATATTTTGTTCTATTTTTTCCCATTTGTTTATTTGTTTATTCTATTTCCTTATTTCCATAATTTGGCAATGTTCTTCCATCTTTCTTCATATTGTTGTTTTCTCTTTCCATTAATATGCATGGATAAAATATCCATTGTTGCAAAATCATTTAGTTTAATTAGCCATTCATCTTTAGTGGGTATTTTATTAGTTTTCCAGTGTTTCCATCCTTGAATGACCAGGCTATCTAGTAGTGCCTACTAAGCACAACGACACTCTTTCAGTCAACAGGAAAGCTGTTGATGTCATGATGCTGCCAAGATAGCAGGGTCACATACATTACTGTATGACCAGCTGCAACATGGTTGCTAGGCAGTTTGAGAAAGTTACTTTTTGACTAAAATCTCCAGAATTCCCTCAGCCAAAACGATCAGAGCTTTTCCTATTCACTCGCACCATATTGCCATGATTGATATAGTTATAAATACAGTGGGCATGCCCAGGAAAAAATCTGCTTTAGTTTTTTTCAGAAGGAATGGTGATAACATACTGTGTATACTAATGCATAGTTTTAGAACTTTTAGTCAAACATTTGACCCAGAAACCTGAGTCGACTTATCCACAGGTCAATGTCAATATTTAAAAAAGGAAAAAGGAACCATCTCCTGGTGAAAGGCAAGAGTGTAATTGGTCCTGGAAGCAATTCTAGTCTCTCAATCATTCAGCCTTTAGGATGAGCACAAACAGTTATACCTGCTGGAATTTTGTAAGTTCTTTGGCATTGTTTTCCTTTGCTTCATCTTTTAGATCCTTTGTTACATGCCTCTTGGTGTTACACTCCTCTTATCCACAGATCATATCAAAATCCATAATTTTGGTCCCAAACCTGTCCTCTTCTTATACATGAGGTCAACATATAGTCAAGTATATACAGTATTTGTTTTCTTTGAAACATTATCTTCCATAGTAATATTAACAGAACACTTTAAAAAGTCTTTTGGAAAGGAACCAAAATACATTGGGAAAAAGGCATTGAAGGCTCACAAATTCTTAATTTGACAAAATAGAAAACAAAGGCTATTAATCAGTATACAACTATCAGAGGCAACCCATCACTTCAGCTCACAATTAGGCCACATTTTGCTGTTGTTGCATGCTTTCATGTCATTTCTGATTTCTGATGACCCAGAGGAGAACCTAAAATGGAATTTTCTTGCCAAGATTTGTGCAAATGACTTTTGATTTTACCTTCTTCTGAGGCTGAGAGAGTATGACTTGCCCATAACCATCCAGTAGATTTCCATGGCCAAGAAGGGATTCAGACTCTGATCTCCAAAGTCATAGTCCAGCGTCAAACCACTGAGCCATAATGGCTCCCTAGCCACACCATCAGTCCTATATGAGGGAAGTTGTATCTGCTGTGCTTCCTAGCACTTTTGTGCCAGATATGAAACCAGTCATTGCAAGCTCTGAACTTGAAAATCAAACTTGATGATACTCCAACAGGTCATAGAGCTTAGAAGAAAAAGCTTCCAATGTTTCAACTCTCAACAGTTTGACATTGCCTCAACAAACTTCTTGCTGAAGCAATGCTTTCATTCAGTAAAGATGAGCTGCAAAATTCCACACTGACAAGAGGCATTATCCACTGCAACAATTGTGTCTCAGCAGCTATTGTTTAAGCATCACAATTCTTCATCAAACCATCAGCAAGAGTATCCACTGGCAGTAGAACACACTCACATAAGTGTTCATTGTGGCTTTTGAGCTCATTGTTGCAATCATACGAAAAGTGCTCTGTTAAACTGCCAGATTTGATGCATGCCTTTCACCACACCATAAAACACCTTCAGTCTGTGCTTGATGGCTAGATAAATCTTTTTTTTTTTACTCCAGAGAAGTTTTTTTAAAAGAAAAATAACACATTAAAACTTTCAATATCTGGTTTGGGAAGAATCCATTTGTCAATAAATTTGGCTATTCATGGTCCATTTTCACAAGATCCTATTGAACTGAAGTGGGCAAGGTGCTTTTGGCTATTAATCCCACCACCTGTATCCTTATACAACATGGCTAGTAACACTAGGCTGGATCCAAGAGGCCATTAATGCCTCTGGGGAAGAGAGACCCTTTGGCACAGTGAATGTGAGACTACTACATAAGAAACTCTTACTGGATCTAGAAGACTATTAAGACTATTACTAAGTTAGTTTGCACAATTAAAATACTCCTCATTCCAGTCAAATGGAATGTGATTCAACCACATGCAAGCCACAGGAGTCTAATCTTTCTATGTCTGTGTGCGCAAAAAAACTTCTTAAAAACTCTGCAGTTGCATATAGTCTAGCCCTCGGTCACACTTGTATATCCAGTATTGAGTGTTCTCAAGAGGCTGGTGGTGGTCCAACTCAAGATGCTCCTTTCTTTAAAGGAATGGATTCTTTAGACAAGTAGATTCCAATTTTTTATTTTCAGATATTAGACTGTAAATCTCAGAATCCTTACCAGTGGAATGTCTGATGACCCAACAAGAACAATTGATCACATACACCAGAATTTATGTTAGGATTCTACACAAGGATTTCACAAGCCAAGCTGGTGGATTTTTGTTCTCAGGAGAGAAGTATAGGAGTACAACTTTGTTGCCTCTCCATACTTTCAGTATTTTTTGATGCTGTATCTTGTTAGATCCAATCTGTCTGAATCTGTTCAATCATTAGAACAAAATAAACACTCCACATGAGTTATCCTTAACTTTTGAAAATTTTTACAAAAAAATCTAATGTAAAGAACAGGGGCTAGTACCTTTTCTTATATTTTGGATATGTTTTCTTTTGGGGAAATGTAAAGCTGAGGAATGATGAGTGTGAAAAACTGTTTCCCTGAGAGGAAAGGAAGAATGTGTCAGATGAGCAACTCATCACATGGCTTCTAGTTGGCAGATAAGAACTACCAATTTGGCTGTAACCGCAAGTTTACATCATGAATACATGATATTCAGGAGTATTGGACACAGGCTGTCAAGTGGTTTTCCCCATTAAACAAGATGATACCAAGAGGAAATGGAAGGGCTCTGAAGGATGAATGTGATGATTACTTCTGAGCTGGTTCTGTTTTAAGAGGTGCCTGAAGTGAAAAAGGATTGCTTGAGAAAGGAGCATCTCAACTTTAAAGGAGGAAAGAACCTTGAGACTGATTGGAGACAGGTCCATATCTCCATGGTAATGCTAGGGAGGGATTTGATGTATAGGTTAACAAGGTGACCTTTTAATCCTTATTGCATGGAGAGATGGACTATACTTTTTTAACACTGTGGAACTAACTCAAGTAATATCACTTGTAATTAAAAAATCTTTTATTAAATAACAATCATATTTTGCTCAAGAAAAAAAAAGCCACCATTCGCCTGAAATTTCATTTTAGCAAATGTGTGAAGGCAGCCCAATGCCTTTTATCCTAAAACCAATTACTAGTTGCAACTTGAGTAGAACCATTTAATCAATTGACAATTGCATAATCCAACACTTATGTACATTTCATTGATTCAATGGGTCCATCTTGGGGCTAGCAATTGGATTTAGGCCTGTGCACTGTGCTGATGTATGTACCTGACAGTAAAATAGAACTGGAGCTAACCTCTGTTTGGTTAAGCCATGCAAAAAATCAGTTCAATCTACAAACAGTAGAATGTCAACTTCTAAATCCTTTATCACATGAGTGGGCTGCTAGTATCCTCCAGGTGTTTTGTGGTTGCACTTCACAGCAAAGTAGGGATGGCTGAAATGCCTAGGGCTGCAGGAAGTTGTAACTGTATTTGGGGAAAGACAGTTGTCCATCCCTTCTTTGCTGTGGGAAATGGCTGTAAACAAATATTATATAACTGAAATTGATTCAGCCAAAAATAAGCACAGGAAGTTAGAGAGGAAGTTGCTTGGATAAACAAAGACAATGATCTCTAATCAACTGACAAGAGAGTTTACACCTCCACCTGCTGCTGGAACTCATGAATTACATGCCTTGCCAATATCTGGATTTATGCATCGTCACCTCTTCAAAAATCTGGAACTTCAGTTATCTAGGATGCAATCTGGATGAGAATTTTAGAGGCACTATTAAAACAAAAGAGGCATAGGGATGAGATAAAATGTTGTCATCCTTCCAAAATCTTGCTTGAAAGTGCTAAACCAGAAGATTTGGGGATGAGGACTGTATTTTGATAATCTGTCAACACTAGTTATGGTGTTAGTATGGCTGGTATGACAAAATATTGCATTGATAAGAGAGAAATCCTAGCACTTTGCATGGGAAAGCTGTTCACAGTACATTAGGGGAAAAAACATGAAGTTTTTATAGTCCTGTCCAGTTCATTCCACTTGAGCTGAATGCCTGTAATAAGGTTTTTTAAAATCAATTTGCAGATGGAGATTTAACCACTGAAAATGCTCCACCAAGAATTACAAAGAACAAATTAATTCAGAAAAGGGCACAAGGTTCTGACAGAGACAGTTTGGACGGAAAGAGAGAGAGAGAGAAATTCATACAATATGTTATTTGCCATGGATTATTTGCTTAGACTTACTTCGTAACCTCCTAGCTGAACCCCAAACGCATGACAGGGCTTATTCTTGCTTACTTTCATGGAACAGCAAAGCACAAGTTCATTTTCTGAAAGGGCATGGGGATAATTATGATTTTAGAGGAGATAGTTAAAATGTGCTTTGCCGGACAGAGGAAGGGAGAGTGAAGGGCAGTTTTTTTAAAGACTTGGAAATGCCAAACATGTCTTTGGCACTGGGTGATCTAGAGCAAGACACCTTATCTCCCTGCAACTTAATTTTGTTTCTTCCCTTCATTGCATTTTCTTTCTTTCTTTCTTTCTTTCTTTCTTTCTTTCTTTTTGGACAACAGTTCCCAGAATTCCCAGACAGCAGTGCCATTAGGGGCTGCTGGGGTTTTATCCATAAAAGTATTTTCCCCCAGCTCTACCTCTCCTTATCAGGTCCTTTGCTTTACTGTTTCTCTAGCCTTCATTTTCACATTAATTTGGTTGAGAAAGGCTATTCACAGAAAGTTTTTTTATTACACTGAAGAGGTATATAAAAATGAAGGAGACTTCTCTAAGGACACATAGAACATACAGATTTGAACTAAGGCATACACAAGAGGGGGGTCAATTGTTTTCTATTGTGAGACCCTTCTGCAATGACTTCATGGATATTACTGTCTTCAGCTCCATAAAACTATCAAATTTGTCATGGCACCTTTATTATGAGCCAATGCCCCAAGGCTGTCTTGTTTTTACTGCAACAGACCAACATGATTGCCCCTCTGAAAACTGTTACTATTGAAGCAACAATTTAAGAAAGATGGTTTCTTTAAAAACATAGGAGTTGGACTTGAAGAATGATTTTATTATTTTGTCACACTTGTGGCATCTAAAGAGTACAGACTTTAAACATGTTGTCCAAGGTGCTGAATCCCTTTGAGACATGTGTTTCAGCACCTGAGACAGCTCCTTTATAGTTCAGGTGAAAACTCAAAGTAGATTCACCAGCTACATCACAAGAGTAATGGCAGAGGTCCAGGTCAGTGTAGGAGAAGCAAAGTTTGTTAACAACCCATTACAAATAACAGGTTACTTGTGATAAATTCTTTTAATGAACTGCGTGTGTGCCCCTCCTTGTGTGTTTTCAGTACTCCCTCAAACAGATAGTGACTTTTAAAAAAGGAAAACTGGGATCCAGACTGCTGGAAAGGAACACCAGACAACATAAGAAATCAACATTACCATTGCACAGGGCTTTTAACTTTTAACTGTATATTTTTATGTAATTTTATACTGTTTTTAGATTATTTTTATTGTTTTAAATGTTATTGTATTTTTTTTTAAAGAAAGTTTTATCTGTGAACCACTTTGGGTCCCTTGTGGGAGAAAGCTGGCATATAAACAAACAAACAAACATTATTTCTTTGCAAATAGATAGGGTAAGGACCTTTTGCTTCCATTATTTCATCACTATAATTTCAAAACAATAACATTTCTCATAGGATATTTACTGTCATCCCTTCTTCTGAAAAGTCAGAATAAAGGTGTCCACATTTTCACAGGCTATTTATAATCTTAAAATATTGCTTGCACAACTACACTGAACTATGACATGTGAACAGCTACTCTAAAACTGAACAGGATTCAGATAACTTCATTACCGTGTCTGATACAGTAATGTTATTTAGGTTAATTTTTTAAAGAGGAAAATGTGAAATGTGCAGGCCAAGGTAGTGCCAATTACCTTTCCCCTATAAACTTTGTGGGTCTTTTTTTTTTTTTTTTTTACATCAAGACTCAGCAAGTAAGAATTTGCTGAACACTCTGTAGTGAATATTCAAAAATCAATAGACAATTCTGCTCATTGCTGAGTCCAAAAGGAAAATGACCCAGTGGAAAATACAAGATGCTTTGTTAAAGCATTACTAAGTTGTTTTTGTCTTTGCTCAAGCACAACTCCAAATCAACTATGTGCCAATGGGACTTTTGTTTCCCTTTGTTTTGGGAATAGATAACTCCATTTTCTACCTGAATTCATGATATTATGAACCACTCTGTCGAAACAGCATGTCAAAGGACTAGGGATCATGGTTTAAGGATAAAAGATAAAAATTTGTCAGGTCTGAATCTGTTCGGAATAATCTGGAATACTTTATTTTATGATGTAATTCCATCTCAGACTGCAGCCAAGATCCTAACATGTCCAGCTCATCAGAAGTGTTCGATGGACAAAACTCCACTATGGCTCACTATTCAGAACCCCAGGACTCATTATTTTGCTCTTATATCTCCTTTTAAAGGCTATTCCATGACTGGTGGCAATGCAGACCAGTGGCTTATTCTGCAAAGTGATTTAGGATTCTCTGGTCCACTCTCCTGACTTGCAGGCTAAAATCTTTCTATCAGAGAGGGACAAATTCTTTATAAATTACAAACCCTAGCATAACAGAGAGAAGGGACATAGGCTACAGCCATTTTTGGCTTATGATTCTGGTTGTTCACCACTTGCTTCTTTCTTTAAAGAAGCAAAGAAGTAAATTTTCTTGCTGTAATACAGTAGTTCTAACACCAGAGAAATGAACTTTGGAATATACAGAATCCCTTGAAAGCCCACTAATCTATACAGTATAAATCGGCAACTCCTCTGACAATGATACTTTCTTCAAAACAGGAAAATGGAGGTGTGGAGAGGCCAACTTTTGAACGTGGAGGATTTTCACTGTAATCATCCATGGCTTTGGAAGGAAGGGTCCAAAATTATAGCCTCTTATTCCATAAAATCGCAGTCTCTTAAAACCAGCCTTTGGGGGTTTTTTCCTTTGGTTCTGCGTGAGCTTAGAGAAGCTTTCTCCTCAACCAGAAGTGCATAAAAACCTTGCTGGTGACTAGGCCAACAGTGAGATCATTCCTTAAGTCCTCTTATTGTAAAACTTTATCAGGAGAAAAACAATTCATGGGAACATCTATATTTTTTTTGCATTATTTTGATTTCTTTCTTCTTCTGTTTTGCTGGCATCGTAGAAGTCTTTATAGAAGAATATGAACAAAGCAGTTTGGAATTTCTTGTGCAATTCACTAAATCAAACCTTGGCATTTTTTTCCTAATGCTTGTAAAGATGCTTTCTAAAATCTGAGGTTATTTATACTAAACATTATTGTTTTGCTGTGGTAGAAGCAGAAATGGGAACAGAGATAGTCATGAAAGTGAAACATATTAATGTTTATTCCCCCCCCCCCCCATTTTTGGCCCCATTCTTAAGGTTCATTGTTGTTTTCAGGGCTGAGTGTTCCGCAGAAACAAGGCCATAGCCTTATTTTATGAGATGGGAGGACCTATAAAACTTGCTGATTTTTCTGGCTGACCAAATCTGCAGTGTCTCTCATGTTCCTTGATTCTTGTTTGAAGCAGTAGTAGAACATGTTATAAACCATCCTGAGCATAAAATTCTGTTTGAAAACACTGAAATTCTGGCCCATGCCAACAACTATCATGCCAGAATGCACAGGGAAGTCATTGAAATCCACAAATACCTGGATAATTTCAACAGGAAACCCTGAAAGTAAACAAAGTTTGGCTATCAGTCCTGAAGAAAAGCAAGATGAAGATTCAGCAAATGCAAATGAGAAACCATTTAGAGGCCAATGCCATAATCACAAAAAGCCAACATGGGTTTCAGAGAAACAAGTCATGCCAAACGAACCTGATCTCTTTTTTTGATAAAATTACCAGCTTGGTAGATGAAGGGAATGCTGTGGATATAGTTTACCTCGATTACAGTAAGGCCTTTGACAAGGTTCCCCATGACATTCTTGCAAATAAGCTTGCAAAATGTGGGATAGACAAGTTAACTGTTACATGGATTTGTAATTGGTTGAGTGGCCGAACTCAAAGGGTGCTCAACAATGGCTCCTTTTCATCCTGGAGAGAAGTGACCAGTGGGGTCCCACAGGGCTCTGTCCTGGGCCCAGTGCTACTCAACATCTTTATTAATGATTTGGATGACAGAATTGGGAGCATACTTATCAAATTTGCAGATGACACTAAACTAGGAGGAGTAGCTAATGCCCCAGAGGACAGGATCAAAATTCAAAATGACCTGAAGAGACTAGAAAGGTGGGCCAATGCTAACAAGATGAAATTCAACACAGAGAAATGTAAGGTACTGCACAGATGCACAGATATAAAATGGGGGACACCTGGCTGAATGAGACCACATGTGAAAGGGATCTAGGAGTCCAAGTAGACCATAAGCTGAACATGAGTCAACAGTGCGATGCGGCAGCTAAAAAGGCCAATGCAATTTTAGGCTGCATCAATAGAAGTATAGCGTCTAGATCAAGGGCAGTAATAGTGCCACTCTATTCTGCTTTGGTCAGGCCCCACCTGGAATACTGTGTCCAGTTCTGGGCACCACAATTCAAAAAGGATGTGGAGAAACTGGAGCGGGTCCAAAGGAGGGCAACTAAGATGGTGAAGGGTCTGGAAACCATGCCCTATGAGGAACGCCTTAGGGAACTGGGGATGTCCAGCCTGGAGAAGAGAAGGTTAAGAGGTGATATGATAGCCCTGTTTAAATATTTGAAGGGATGTCATATTGAGGAGGGAGCAAGCTTGTTTTCTGCTGCTGCAGAGACTAGGACGCGGAACAATGGATATAAATTGCAGGAAAAGAGATTCCACCTCAACATTAGGAGGAACTTCCTGACAGTAAGGGCTGTTCGACAGTGGAACACACTCCCTCGGAGCGTAGTGGAGTCTCCTTCCTTGGAGGTCTTTAAACAGAGGCTGGATGGCCATCTGTCAGGGATGCTTTGATTTGGAGTTCCTGCATGGCAGGGGGTTGGACTGGATGGCCCTTGTGGTCTCTTCCAACTCTATGATTCTATGATTCTATGATTCTACCACCCAGGGCCAGGGGCTTTCCCAGCAGACAATGATCACCAATTAGCAAACACTAATCTTCTTCTGCATATCCTCCCACCCATAAGTAACCCATAAGCAACAGTCCTCCCATCTCATAAAATCACTCTGCACTTCCCAGGGTCACATAGTGTATGTATGTACACACACACACACACACACACACACACACAACTCTTTTCAGACAAGCATTCTCTGAAGATGCCAGCCACAGATGCGTGTGAAACGTCAGGAAGAAACTCTTCTAGAACATGGCCACAGCCCAAAAAATCCACAAAGAACTTAAGTAAACTGCTTTTATTAGGGCTTATCAGTTAGTAAATTGGTTTAGGATTGCAGACTTATTGATGCCACAAAGAAAGATGTTAATTGAACCACACAAATGTATTGTTTTGAAAACATAGGACCAGTTCAAATCCAGAATAAATTCATTTCTACAGACTTTCAAAACATGTTTTAAAAAATCAGTAAGTTGACCCACGTCTAGTTTGCTTCCACTCTGGCCCTTCTTTTGAAAAATATAGCATCTATCAATAGCATCTATCAATGTGAACAAGAGTTGACCCTTTCAAAAGATTTGCACATACCTCATTGTGGTATAAAAGCACCACAGATAGCATCGTGGTAACTCATAGTAAATGCCACCTGTGCTTTCTGAGTTGGTGCCCATGGGGGGGGGGGGCTGCTGGTTTCTGCTGTGCCTACCATGGGGATACGCGTAGACTTGCAGCCTGACACTGCCACCGCGCTTTATCAGCCCACCCTGATGTCCACAGCAATTGCATTAAAATATGGAAAATGAGCTCTCTCTAGCTATAGTGCCTACTTGAATTCATACTCTTGGATGAGACTCGCCAGCCTTACTAGGAATTGCTGTCTGCTACCCATCTTAGTGGTGCAAACTAAAGGAGAAAGGGGGAAACCAGCCATCTCTGCCCTTCCCCACCCATGACAAAAGGAGAAAACACTGCCAGAGCACCAGGCAGGTGAGTGGAGGAAGGAAGGGAGACTAGCCATCTCTGCCCTCCTCCATCCATGAAAAAAGTGCAAACACTGCCAGAGCACCAAACAGGTGAGTGGAGGAAGGAAGGGGGTGACCAGGTGACCTCCCCCAATCAAAGAAGAGGGAAGGGGAAAAATAGGAGGAATTAATATCAACATTCTAAGATATGCAGATGACACCCTAGGACTAACAGAAAACCTTATAGACTTGGAACACTTACTAAGGAAGATCAACGAAGAGAGTGTAAAGGAATTATCATAACTGGAATCAAACATAGATACAAATGGGAACTGTAGTCAGGAAATCAAAAGATTAAATGGGGAGGACAGCCATGAAAGAACTAGAAAAAAATTCTAAAATGCAAAGAATACAACTGGGCACAAAAGTTAGAATCATACAAGCCACTGCATTCCCTATTACTCACATATGGATATGACAGCTGGACAGTTAAGAAAGATGATAGGAAGAAAATCCATTCATTTGAGATGTTGTGCTAGAGAAGAGTGCTGAGGACCCATGGACAGCCAAAAGGACAAACAAAATTGGTTCTAGATCAGATCAAGCTGGAAACTTCCCTGGAAGCCAAGATGAACAAAATGTTTGGACACATCATGAGAAGGGAGGACTCACTGGAAAAGACAATAATGCTGGGAAAGGTGTAGAGAAGTAGGAAGAGAGGAAGGCCACATTCCATATGGATGGACTCTATTAAGGAGATAACGGGTATGAGTTTGCAGGACTTAAGCAGCGCAGTAGAAGACAAGGATTCTTAGACATAGAATCATAGAATCATAAAGACCACAAACGCCATCCAGTCCAACCCCCCTACCATGCAGGAACTCTCCATCAAAGTATCCCCGACAGATGGCCATCCAGCCTCTGCTTAAAGACCTCCAAGGAAGGAGACTCCAACACACTCCGAGGGAGTGTGTTCCACTGTCGAACAGCCCTTACTGTCAGGAAGTTCCTCCTAATGTTGGGGTGGAATCTCTTTTCCTGCAGTTTGCATCCATTGTTCCGAGTCCTGTTCTCTGGAGCAGCAGAAAACAAGCTTGCTCCCTCCTCAATGTGACATCCCTTCAAATATTTAAACAGGGCTATCATATCACTTCTTAACCTTCTCTTCTCCAGGCTAAACATTCCCAGCTGTCTAAGTCGTTCCTCATAGAACATGGTTTCCAGACCCTTCACCGCTCCAGTTTCTCCACATCCTTTTTGAATTGTGGTGCCCAGAACTGGACACAGTATTCCAGGTGGGGCCTGGCCAGAGCAGAATAGATTGGCACTATTACTTCCCTTGATCTAGACACTATACTTCTATTGATGCAGCCTAGAATTGCATTGGTCTTTTTAGCTGCTGCATCGCACTGTTGACTCATGTTCAACTTGTCGTCTACTTGGACTCCTACATCCCTTTCACATGTTGTCTCATTCAGCCAGGTGTCCCCCATCCTATATCTGTGCATTTCATTTTTCAGTCCTAAGTGCAGGACCTTACATTTCTCTGTGCTGAATTTCATTTTGTTAGCTTTGGCTCAGCTTTCTAGTCTATTCAGGTCATTTTGAATTTTGATCCTGTCCTCTGGGGTATTAGCTACTCCTCCTAATTTGTTGTCATCTGCAAATTTGATAACTAGGCTTTCAATACTGTCATCCAAGTCATTAATAAAAATATTGAATAGCACTGGGCTCAGAACAGAACCCTGTGGGACCCCACTTGTCACTTCTCTCCAGGAGGAGTGGGTCGAGATTGATTTGAGAGCAGTTAACAACAAACAACAACTACTCATAGGTAAATAAATTGAACTGAGAGCAGTGGAAGGAAACTCTTGACAATACCAGCTGCTCAACAATGCAACCAATTCCTAAATTTGCAGAGATTGAGGCCAAGTCCAATTTCTAGTCCCAACTAAACTTAACACTTTAAATCAGTGAGACTTACATAAGTGTAAATCCTTTAAATGGCTCAGTTTGTGATTGGGGCAAACAATTAGATGTAGGCCTAGTTTCTTAAACCTCCCTAGCAGTTGTGCCTGAATTAGAGACATGTGATCTAAATTGAAAGTTCATGCCAACTAGATAAAACTCATTTAAGTCCCATTAAATCAATGGGAATTATGCATGGACTGACAAATGAGTCCCATTCATTTCAGTAGGCCTACTCTATTTGATACAAACATTGGGCTTAGCTTTGTGTGCTGTTCTTTGTGCTTCTATATGTGACATTCAGAAATGCTAGAATATTCACATATGCATCTATAAACATGCCCATGTGTTTACTTATTTCATTTCTACCCATCTTCCTGCCAGAAAAGCAACTACAAACCTGAAAATACAGATTAAAAACAAAATCTTAGTTTAAAAAACATAAAAGAAAGCAATTGTAAATGAACAGAATTAAAAACACAATGATGAATAATATAAATATATGCGTTGTTGTTGTTGTTTTGTTGTTGTTGTGTTACTTGTGATTTCAAGGCATTTCCAACCTATCACAGGGTCTTCTTGGCAAGATTTGTTCAGAGGGTGTTTGCCTTTGCCTTCTTCTGAAAATGAGAGAGTATGACTTGCCCAAAGTCAGCCAGTAAGTTTCAATGGCTAAGTGGTGATTTGAACCTTGGTCTCCAATGTCATAGTCCAACAATAAAACCAAAAACATTTTTTCTTCTGTAGGAACATGTATAAGAATATTTTTGACAAGTTAATTCACTTCAAATTACTTGAAATATGTCCAAACTAGCTTAAACTCAATTAATTTGCAAGCCATTAAGTAAACAAAATAGGAGAAAAAATGTTTCCTTCTTGTGCCAAAGTATCAATACATTAATGTTTCCTTCTTGGGCTGTAGGCCATTAACATAACAAAGTTAGATTGGCAACATGCTCATCATTTTCATAGAAAGTAGACTCCTACCCTAATCTTCTCATTAGCAGGATGGCACAACTTATTTTTTTAATGCATATTTCTGGAAGCCTTCCTCCAGTAGACAGCACTTTCCATCCATTCAGCTATGAAATTGTCCTCCATCAGTTCACATCTGATGGAACCAGAGCAGACATAGTACAAAAAAACCCTTTATGGCTTGTGCATGAAGAATAGTTTCCTAGTTACCAAGAGGGGGATTCATATGACAGCTTAGAACAATTACATTTTTGGACAAGAATTCCCCACATCCCCCAGCCAAGATACTTTTGTATGTGAGCTGTTTCCTGCCTGATAGTGAGATGTTCACCAGAAAACTGTACAGATGGAGGCTCTAGCCTGTAATTCATTTGTCACTGCCCGTATGCAGGATTTGATTTGGAAATGTTTTTTCCTCCCAGATAACAACAGAATCCTGTAGCAAGCATGTTCAGTAGCTATGTTGTCTGGCAGATTCTGGGATTCTATTTTTTCAGTGACACCCTCTGTAGAGTGTCTCTGTAAGGTGCAGTAGATGCCTGTCTACAAGAAAATTGGTGGATAGTTGTCTGTTGATCTCCCTACTCTGCACTGACTAGGAAATAAATGTGCTTGAGGGGAGGCTGAGAAAAGAAAGATTGGGGAATGGATATGAGACACTGCCTTGCTTACATCTGATAGCTACATCTTCTGGTGCAGGATGAAAGCCATCATTTATAAAGTTGGCTGTCCACATCTGTGAAGGTTAGTGGCAACCCCACTGGCAAAAGTGAAAAACCAATGAATATAAATAAATATAAATAAAGGTAGGAATGCTAATTTTTTTAACCTAACATAACATTTCTCTAGGAATCTCTACATCCTCCAGAGTGACTTTATGGTCAACATTCACTCCTTATTCATTATAATAACTTCCCAAGCTCTTGCCTACCATTTGTACAAAATAGCAAGAGAAAACCACGTGAGCATGGCTCTTCTCAACTAACATGACACTGGATTTTTATGCTTGTGATTGAATTGTGCCCACAAATGGATCGTTAGTCACTGAAGCTGTCATAAAGCTCCACAAAATGATATTAATCTTTGTTGTATATGTAATCTATTTTATTCATGTAATCTAAGCAATTCACAGGGCTCCCACAGCTATGGCCAGTTCCATTTTATTTGACTGACAATCAGACTAGAAGTAAAAAGAGTAGGTTGAGATAAGATTTAGAAGATTTTGGAGTTGTAGTCAAGCACCTCTGGAAGGCTCCACCAGCTTGAGAGAAAGTTACTTTCATGGAAGAATATCTCCGACCCCTGCTTCATCTCAGCTGTATTTATTTTTCACCTGTTAGCAACAACAGACACTGACATCTCTTTTTACTGGATTTTTTTTATCTCTCATAGAGTGATAATCAGATTGAGAGAAACAAAGAGCAAGACTATATGGCACATTGTCCTTGTTAAGCAGGAAGACAAGCTCACAAGACAAGGCAACAAGCTAGAATCTGATGTGCAGTATCAACCCACATTGATCTTCTTTGCTCTTCCTTTGATATGAACTGAAACAGGTTTCTTGGATGCTGGGACACCAGACAACTGCAAAACAAAAGCTCACACTTCTTTTAGTTGCTCTTGGCAAAAAATTTCTTAGAATCTACTGTTCTCTCATTAGAGACCAGGGAAGCAGCCACAATCCTTTACAGCTCCACACGCACACACACAAACACACATATATTTACTGAGTTAGAGGGAGGACATGGATAAAACATTTAATGCCCCTCATGGGACCTTAATGTACTATTAGTTTTTGACTATGTTTGAGTTGTGAACAATGGGGAAATTCAGCTTAATGAACACCTATTTTGACACATATTTTCTCTCTAGTAACAAAGGCGACAAGTTTGGCTCATCCCTTTTTCCTGGCTTTAGAAATAGCAGTTGGCTCTAGTTAAAATCTAGAGAACAGCAATACGGATAATTAGAATTTGCTCTTCTGCTCTCTTCTACTCACTCCTTAGGATGCTACTGTGAATGGAAAAGAAGGTAAAACACTTGTTCTATTGACAATGTCATTCTTCTAGTCTCTATCAAATATGTACATGATGCCTTCCTGGAATAGATGACTAAACTTTCAGAAAGGAGAGATGTAGTAGTACTGGGAGATTTCAACTGTCATGATATTTTTTGATTGATTGATTTTGTATCCCACCTTCCTCCCCAAATGGGATTCAAAGTGGCTGATATTTGCTGGAAGTCAAACTCTGCCAAGAATATAAGATCCCATAGGAGTTTATCACCCAAAGGGAATTGGAAGTATAATCCAATGGCAACCTGAATGCTATCATGGGGTTTCGTGTGATTGCGTGAAAGCTGATCACACACATTTTCGGGCAAAGGGAAGTCCTTCCAAACACAATTGTGGGGTTTTGCGTGATTGCGTGAGAAACTATCACATGCAATTTTGGGCACTGGGAGACAATTTCGGGCAGTTCTGAATGCAATGCAGTGTCAATACGCAATCACATAAATTCGCTGAACTAGCGAATTTACTCAATACCAAACTGGCCTCACTTCCATTTCTTTCGAAATGGAGAGAAATTCCTCCCATGTGATAAATTCCATAGGTTCCTCTTTTGCCTTGCAGACAATTTCATTGTCTAAAAGGTGGAAGAAGCATTCAGAGAAGAGAAAGAGTACTTTTTTTGAAAAATAAAAGTAAGAGTAGCAATAAAACACTGTCCCCATACATCTTGATTTACTTGTTTCAATTCTCCTCTCCTTTTTGCTCTTTCATTTGATTTGCCTTTCCTCTCCCTCTTCCATTGCTTTAATCTTCTCCATATGACTTATGTTTTTACTCAGTTCGTCTCTTGTACATTTTCCCCCTGCTTCCTCCATCCTTGCCCTCCTTCACTTCTCTCTTTCTTTGAATTCTACTACTCCCATTATTTCCCATCACAGAGCAAGACCACTAAAGCCAATGGAACTGAGTACAAGAAATCTGAAGGACAACAGGTTCCCCAAGTCTAATCTAGATGAGAAACAATGAGACTAGTAGAATCTGGATGCAGTGTCTTCTGTGAATACTAAGAAGGGATAAACTTTTATTCTTGTTCTAACATGAAGCAGACTGCTATGAATCAAATCAGTCTCTATTTTTTGAACTAATATTGAAACTGAAGCACAAGTACACTTCAGTTTTGGGGTTTGTCCACATTTTGGAATAGAGTTCCAATCCTGGATTTAATATATATATGTCTCCATACATGTGTATAATTTCACCGTTGAAACAGCTTCACTGGCTGGTGGTTCATTTCCAGGCACAAGTGGTAACGCTGGTTATTCCTATAAATCTCTATATGGTTTAGATCCAGACTATCTGAAAGACTGTGGCCCACAATCCAACATACCCTCAGCACAGTATAAGTATATGTGAGCCACATCCCCCCCCCCCCACACACACACACTCCCCAACTGAATGAAAAATCCTTGAAACCACCCCTCATAGCCACTCTGTTCTTCATGACAAGCAGGCAGGATTGGAGAAGCATCTGGACATGTCTTCATAGTCACACGCACAATTATTGCAGCAGCACTAAGACCCTTAGAGGATCTTGGCAGATCTCAGCACTGATATCATTTAGCATCTGGTTACGGGGCTGTGGCTAGACACTTCTGTGATCCTGCCTGCTCTTTATGAAACACAGAAGGATTATGTGAAACAGCCCCAAGGGCATTATAGTAAATTGGGGGAAGGACATTTTGGGTACAGTAAAGGGAAAAAGGAAATACAAACTCTTGCATCTTCCAAGGAAAATCACACATATAAGGGATGTGTGCATATGTCCCTAACAGAATGGGTTTGTGCTTAAGGGGGGAAAAAAGGCAAATGCTGTGGAAACTTAAATCAGATAAATTTGACCATTTGTGGTGAGCAAATGGTTTCAGGGAAACTGACTCCCTAAATCCCAGATCCAGTCCTTGATCCTCAACACACACACACACACACATGTAAGTTCAGGTATATACTATTCTAATTTTTAGGGCTTCTGGGCAAGGAGGGATGTGCCATCTGATTATTTAAAAACAAACTGGAGGGAAGTTCAGGATTCAGAGGAACATGCTGAAAATTTCCTCTTGTTTTTTGATAGGGTCATTGTGAAATGCTGCTTGGAGAGCTTGGCAAAGCTGTTTTTTGGATGAAATGTCCCTGAATCCCCAAGACAGCATAGCCAGTGCCTTTTCACATCAGAGTCCTGAATATTCTATTCTATCAGGGTATCTGAGGAAGTTGGTTTTAATCCATGAAAGCTCATGCTAAAATATATAAATCAATTAGTTTTAACAATGCTACAGGATTTTTCTCTCCTTACTTCCATTATTATTATACTGAGGACATGTTAACACAGCTGTCTCTTTGAAAACAGAGTGTAGGATTACGGAAACCTTTAATCCTCCACATATTCTGATTTTCAGCTCCCAACATACCTGCACAGAGTGGCCAACCGTAAAAGACTGTGGAAGATGTAGTCCAGAACAAATATTTCCCAGTCATGCTGTAGTGCTTCAAGTTGCCATCATAAAACTCTTGTGTAAAGTATCTTGAAGCTCAGCCACTAAATCTATGCCCTGCTGCATGATGTTTGCAGTGTATTTGCTTGCTCAAAACTACTGTGTGCAGTAAGTAAAACACCTGAGAAAGGAGAAGTCAGTTAAAATCTAGAAAGCAAGGCAGCAGTGGGAAGGGAATTACTAAGCAGGCATGTGGAGCTTTGTCAGTGTTGTTCCCTACAAAGTATACTATAGAACATGATCTCAGCAGACATCAATTTGGAGCCAACAGGGCTCTGGAAAAAGTTACCCCAGATTTTTGAAAGCTTACCTTCTCAAATTGCTAGATGTGGCAGATTTTGCCTTATTAGCCTTCTTCCAACAGCTCCGCCATATTCCTTGACAAATGCTACCATGAAGGTAGCTGCAGGAGCCCACTGTGTATCGCTAAGAAGAATGCTAATAAGTAGCACTCATGGCTCTGCATGAATTGGTAACACCAGATATTGTGAGAACTTTCATCCATTGAACCTTGCTGTGTACAGCCTCCATTCTTTTGAAGAAAACTTGTATGAAATCCAGTCTGAACTTCTTCTCTCCCCACCCTCACCCCCCAAAAAGTTGTAAGGGACCAAAAATCATTAACAATCACTCAGTCCACAGCAAAAGTTTTTGGCCTGAAACCTATAAGTAGTCCCAACCACAGGAGACTGATTGAATCAATGGGATTTGCATAAGCATTGGTTCAGCATTCAGCAATTGATTCAATGGGTCTATCCTGGCTAAAATTAACTAGTGAGCAGAATCCAGGGGATGGGAAGTGTGAACAAGATCTGCCCTATTAGAAAGAAAAGTGGGTGGGGTGGGGCCGGCAAGGGAAAAGGGTGGCGTGCTGATGGCTGGAGATGTTGCAACAAGCTGAGAGGTGCCGTACATAAGAGGCTAGTCATGACAGGGAAGACTCAGGAAACCAAAACCAAAATAAGCTTGTACCATCTTCAATCCATGTTTAGGCAGAGGGAAGAACATTCACAAATACAGAATGGTGACACCTGGCAGGTCAGCAGTATATGTGAAAAGGGATCTAGGGGTCTTAACAGACGACAACACAAATACAAGTCAACAGTGAGATAGAATCATAGAATCATAAAGACCACAAGGGCCATCCAGTCCAACCCCCTGCCATGCAGGAACTCTCCATCAAAGCATCCCCCACAGATGGCCATCCAGCCTCTGCTTAAAGACCTCCAAGGAAGGAGAATCCACCACTCACCGAGTGAGTGTGTTCCACTATCGAACAGCCCTTACTGTCAGGAAGTTCCTCCTAATATTGAGGTGGAATCTCTTTTCCTGTAGCTTGCATCTATTGTTCTGGGTTCTGTTCTCTGGAGCAGCAGAAAACAAGCTTGCTCCCTCCTCAATGTGACATCCCTTCAGATATTTAAACAGGGCTATCATATCACCTCTTAACCTTCTCTTCTCCAGGCTAAACATTCCCAGCTCCCTAAGGTGTTCCTCATAGGGCATAGTTTCCAGACCCTTCAGCATTTTAGTCACCCTCCTTTGGACATGCTCCAGTTTCTCCACATCCTTTTTGAACTTTTTGACTCATGTTCAGCTTATGGTCTACTTGGACTCCTGATCCCTTTCACATGTAGTTTCATTCAGCCAGGTGTCCCCCATTTTACATCTGTGCATTTCATTTTTCCTCCCTAAGTGCAGTACCTTACATTTCATTTTGAATTTCATTTTGTTAGCTTTGGCCCAGCTTTCTAGTCTATTTAGGTCATTTTGAAGTTTGATCCTGTCTTCTGGAGTATTAGCTACTCCTCCTAATTGATGGTAAGAAATCTGGAGTATTAGCTACTCCTCCTAATTGATGGTAAGAAATGCAATGGCCAAATAATATTCCAGTGTAATTCTGTGCTGCTCCAACAGGAGTACACTGTCAAATCATGGGAAATGACAGTACCACTCTATTATGCTTCAGTCAGAAATCACCTGGAATACTGTGTCCAGTTTTGGGAACCATGGTCCAAGAAGGTTGTTAACAAGCTGGAAGATGTTCAGAGGACAATCAAGATTATCCAAGGTCTGGAAACCACCAACCTTATGAGGAATTTCTTAAAGAGATTGGTATGTTTAGCTTGGGGGGGGAAAAGGCTGAGAATTGTCATGATAGCCACCTTTAAATATCTGAAGGGATGTCATGTGAAAGATGGGGCAAGCTTATTTTCCCCTGCTCCAGAACAAAGGAAGACAACCAATGAATTCCAATTACAAGAAAAGAGATTCCACCTAAATATTAGGATGAATGCCTTCATGGTAAGAGCTATTCAACAGTGGAATGGTTGGAATGGTCTTTCTTGGAGAGTGAAGGATCTCCTTCTTTGGAAGTCTTTAAACAGAGGTTGGACAGGCACTTTCCAGGAATATTTTAGTTGTGGATTCCTACATGGCAGGAGTTGGACTGGATGGCCCTTGGGGTCCCTTCCAACACTTGTGATATTCTATTATTCCAAGCATTCAAGACATTACTTATATAGAAGTTAAGGGCATGGACTTAAATTCAGCTTAAATTAAATTAAATTAAGAAATTAAAAGCTGTGAGTCTCTGGTTTTCTTCTCCAGAAGCTCACAGTAGTGTTGTGACAAACCAATTTTTCTTCTTCTCATCCACTGAAAACTAGATGTGATTTTTTTAAAAAAAATATTCTTTTCAGAAGTTGCACTTTCAAAAGGTTATTTTTTTTCTCTCCATGTCAAAAAGTATTTTTCACAGATTTCTCAAATGAAAATAAAAGACAAGGGAGGTGAACATTTACACTGATTACCTGGCATTTCAAACTCAATTAGCATGTCAAATGGAAGTTTGGCAGAGGTTTAAGGAACATTCCTCTGCTAGAAAAACCCAATATGAATGGTAGCTTTGCTTATGCAAAGTATTCAAATCCTGGCCATTGAATTGAAAACCAAAATTCTTGCTCATTGATCAAGAAGTGCTCATAATTTCTTGTCTTTAAAAAGCTTTTGAAATCTTCGAATAACAGATATTTCTTCTGTTTATCGAATTCTGACAAATATTCTTTACATCACAACAGGAAGCAGAATATGTAATAAAAAGGAAAAAAACAACAACCAAAGTATTCCCTAGAACAGATGTGCTACCAGAGTGGTTCTGCCATCTGCATGGACCTTGGCAACCCATTTGGAGCAATAGTCATCTGCAAGGGAATGGAATAGTTTCCATGTAGACTATATCAAGCACACAGGCTGTGCCTGTCAAATGCATAAGACCCTATGGTACTTCAGGTACCATGAAACATGGTGGCATACCAAAGGTCACACACTTTATTGATAGATTAGGGACTTCCTAGTCCATTGTATCACACAGGTCTGAAATATTTTCTTACTCATATTCTAAAGAGCAGTAGAAAGGAAAAGAGAAATATGAATATTAGCTAAATGATACTATCCAACATTTCACAGATGGAACCCAGGACATGTGTGGCCAAACAGCATCAATCTGAGTGTGATCAAAATGGCAACATGTTATTAATGAGGAAGAACACACAAACTAGGAAAGTCTGCAGCTCTGGTTTTTGCTGAGCCTACTTGGAAGGGGAAGATTCTTTCCCCAACTTTCATGTCCCTCCTGGTGAGTTAATTGAATGCAATCTACTTTTGCACTTTGAACTGAGTTTGCAACTGAAGTAAGTGGAGGTCAAAGAGGGAGAAGCAGAGTAAAAACTGGAACATTTTAAGTAGTTGATAAAGTGGGATGACAGAGGTTTCATTGGAACTGTCCCTGCCAAATTGGGAAAGTTGGAAGTTATGGATAAACTGTGATCAGAACTGGCAAAACCTGGGTTATCAATACTTTAAACAACCCTTTGGTGAAGATGTGAAGGTCTAATGAATTATATACAATATAAATCCCATAACCTAAATTACACATGCATCTACATTGTTCCAGAAAAATTTGCTGAAGGCAAAATCACTTTTATTCTACCATCTGGCTGTGTAAATGTTCTGACAGTTTCTGACTTCAGGCATGAGTTTTCAGAGTAAACATAAGTCTATTGTATATTCTTAGCCTCCCTCACTTTTCACTTTTTACAGCTGTTGTGATCAATGACAAAAAGTAATAATTTCAAAGCTCTTTGCTTCAAATGCTTGCAACTTTTAAATAACTGGTGAGTCCAGTTTAAAAAGGCTAAAAAAACATGTGAATGGTTGTTTTTCCTTTTTACATGGGTGATATGTAGTAATTGAAAAATAAATGCTCTTCTCTCCAGTAACTCCACACACACACACCTCGAAGTGGTCATACCCAGGTGACGTCTACAGAAAACTGGTTCTTCTGCCTTAACTAAGAGTGCCTTCTACAAGCCCTGATAGACAAATCAATTCCAATACATTTTGCAGCCTGAGGCAAAGGATACAAAGGATGGCAACATTTTACCATTCCTTGTACAGAATAATAATAATAATAATAATAATAATAATATGTTTTATTTCTAGCCCACCCCTCTGAACGAGCAATCGGGGCGGGATACAAAAGAGAATAACAATTAACAAAGCAAAAATACAAAGCAGTTATAGCAACAACAAAAATACATAGTAATGATAACAAAAAATAAAATCAACAAAGCAAAATACATAACAATTAACATATCAAAACAAGTAAAAAGAAAATCTCCATTCTCACCCCCCATCCCAATCCTAAAGCAATGTGAACTATACACAATCTAAAAAGAAAAGAAAAGGAAAATGTGTGTGTGGCGGGGGGGGGGGGAGAGACAAGACTCCTCCTTAAGTCCAGGTGCCAAGGCATGGGAGTAGCCCAGGTGGAGGTAGGGAAAACAAACACTCTCTCAGCCAAGTCCTCTTCACTGGCAGATGTTGGGGAGGAAACAGAAATCAGCATTGTTTTCATCTGTAGTGGTGGGACAGTGGCTGCATCTGCACTGCAGAAATAATGCAGTTTGACTCCACTTTAATTGCCATGGCTCAATGTTATGGAATCCTGAGGTTTGTAATTTGTTGTGGCACCAGCTCTCAGACAGAGATGGCTAAATATCTCGCAAAACTACAGATGCCAGAATTCCATAACATTGAGCCTCAGCAGTTAAAGATCTGCCAGGATGGGATTCAAGGCAGCATACAGCCTTTATTAAAAAGCTCTTAGTACACAATTTAACACACAATTAAATTGAAGTTCTCTTTAAAAAAATCCACACATAAGTTAAAAGCAGTTTTTACAACATATGGATAATATAATAAAATAGCAAAAAATACATTGAAAGCTCATTTTCCAGCCTCTGTCATAGAGTGACTATAATATAATAATAAGGTATATATGAAGTACAGGCTATCTTGCATGTCAGGAAACAAAGTCTAATGCTTGCTGTTAGAAAGCCATCACTCAAAGCACATCTTGAAAACCCACTCAGCCTCACTGACTGAAAACCAGTCCCTAAGTGGTCAATCAACTAAAGCCTTAGCTGATTAATGCACTAATTAAAGCAATTAAACCGTATAGCTCTTATTAATGTCCCAGATGCTTTGTCATTTAGTCTTTGCCTTCAGGATGGTTGCACATCCATTTGGCAGTGACTTAGCCTACAGTAGGGCAAATGGGCTGCTGACCTTGGCTTCTCATCCTCATTACTTTGTTTAACTAGATTCTTAGCACCTTCAAATCTTTCTTTAAGCTGTAGTTCAAATATGTAGCTATTCAAGTGATACCAAAAATAGGAGAAGGACAGATCCTCTGAGATATTTTGAAAAGGGCACATGTGACAATGCAATCTGTCTCCTGTTCTTAATAAGACAAAGAACTGAAACAGGGACTAAGATACTGTACTTCCAAAGCCAATATTATGACAGGAGGCAGTGGTATCCTGTCAGAGTTTTAGCACAAGGCTGGGAACATCTGCCTCTCCCAAATATTGTTGGACTACATATCCCATCATCCCTTGCAATTGGCAATGTAGGATGTGAGGCTATTAGACACATTAAAGATAGAGGAATCTGTCATTTTCCCTTTCTCTTGTACTGACATCTTTTGAAACTTGTGTTGAAAATACTTCAAGTATTTTGAATTGCCTAGATTTGAGGAAATTTGCAGATTTTAGGGGTCATTCTGAAGTCTTTTTTTTTTTAGTATGACGATGTGAATCATCTCACTCACACTTTCCAATTTGTTATTCACACTATGGAACCACATCAGTGTGCATCTCTGCAAGCTTCGTTGCTCACATGTGCAAGCATTCAAATAAAGATGGGAGTCTATGATGTGAATGCATTTGGAAAACATTCAAGGCAGGCAGAGTTTTGTTTCAGGTCTATTCACATTAGTCTTAAAAAAAACTTGGGGAAAACCCCAATATTGATTATACTGTACTGGATTGAGTGCTTGCTTTTTTTTTTTTTTTTTTTTTTTTTTTTTTTTTTTTTTTGCAGCCCCCTCCAAAATTTAATCAGATGAATTCAGGATGCGAGTGAACAACAGAAATTCAACCTGGATTCATACTGAATTATTTTCACCATCTGAATAATTCCTTAATAAATGTTTGAAAAGGAACTAGAACAAAATTCCCATTGGCCAAATTCAGCTGATATGTTCCCATGTTGGAGAGGACCATGTTGGTTAAACCTTCAAAATTCTCTGACTGTATGGACGATTTGAATCATGTTAGTTTCTCACATGCTCAAACTGTTTTAATTTTTTTCCCTATCCCACTTTGAAAATTTTGGTAAAATCTCACCCAACCCTAACATAATCAAACACAAACAGACATTCAGGAAATCCTGTATTTAGCTGATGGCTGCTATGAAAATAGGTGAAAATATTCACCTGTTTCAAGCAGAGAAACAGTCACCTGTATCAATCAATAACAGTATCCATCCTCCCTCCATAATCATGTTATCCAAGTATATCTCAGTTTGTACAAATATTTCCCTCAATAGATGCCTCTGTGGCTGAGAACAGGGCACCAGAACTGCTCACAGAACAAAGAGGCACAGATTAATTTATGTTCAGCTTTCAGTAGATAAAATAATTGAGTTGCACCCACTTCCTTGCAGAGATGGCACATTGTAAAACTAGATTTGCTTTTAAGAATCCCCCTCCCCTAGTTTAACCCAATTTCTCATTTCTGAAAAAGGGACTCAAGTCACAATGCTTTCAGAAGGACAGAACTGAAAATGTAGAAGCTGAAAACCCTAGGGAACAAATGATCCCATCGACCTATACTGAGCAAATATCATATGGTTTTCAGAGTGAGGTCTGGTTAGTACAATCAGTCTTCTGTATCCAAGGATTCCATAGCTTGAAAATATTAAATTAAATAATTTCCAAAAAGCAAACCTTGATTTTGCCATTGTATACAAGAGACATCATTTTACTATGCCTAAGGTATTTACTATACCAAGGGCCCACTGTAACTAGTCAGAAAGCCAACAAAATACTGGATATCTGCAAAGAGAGTTAGAAAAAATCCTTCCTGAAACCTCAGAGAACCACTATCAGTCTGAATTGGTAATAAAGGTCAATATGGATTAATGGTCTATCACAATACAAAGCAACATTCTACATTCCTAAAGGCTGCTATGCTTCACATTTTACCAAGCACTGAGAAAGGCTGTGTACAATGCCCACAATTTGATTTGGAGCCCAATGCCCACACATACATGCAACAAAAATATTCAAAAATATTTGGGAAATGTTTCAAAGTTGTTGATTTTTTAAACTTCAAGAAACTCTGATGACAAGAATCCTGGGCGGACAAGAATCTTCACAGTTCAGGGTTTAATCCATGCCAAATTTGCATGTTCAAAGCTTTTTAAATAAAACAATTTTTTTTTCTGATCATAGAACAACAACATTTGTGGCAGAGAAAATAATATTTCTACTCAGGGGTTCCTTATACATAAAATGCTGTAATTGGCAGCTTATTCTGTGCAAAATTCACATGTTATTTGCATATAAAATAGCATTTTCTGTATAGGGAATAAAACTTCTACACAGAAACATTATTTTCTGCACAGAAAGAAAAAACTTGTTTCCTATACAGAATATCTTGTTTTCTGTGAAAGCAATCATATGCAAACTTCGCACAGAATAAGTCCTGAACTTCGAATAGGCTTGAAAACCATGTAGTTTTTGAAGACTTTCTTACAGCAGGAAGAAAATTGTTCAAAGTACTATTGCTTCCTTTAAGAAGAAATGTAGTGAAGAATTAAATCTCTAACACACAATCCCATCAAGATGATGTGGATGATTTCCTTTTATCAAGCAGCACATGAACATGCAGGTGAATGGGTAAAGCAAGTGAATTCAAGGATATGAAAAGAGCTGGAACATCTGCATGCTCTGATTCCAAAATTAATAACAGAGATTATTTATTTCTTCCATTATTTGTTAGTTACATTACCCCCTACCTTTCTCTCAATGGACTCAAAGTTACTTACACAGCTTTTCTATTCTCTGCTTTATTCTTCCCCCAATAACCCTGTGAGGTAGATCAAAAAGCATGGCTGTTCCATGAATTTCATGACTTCATGAGGACAAGAACTCAAACTCCCCCAAAGCCTCTAAATGCCTCCAAAAAGCTAACGACACTGAAAAGTTTTTGTGAGTTTTTCGGGCTATGTGACCATGTTCTAGAATAGCCCAAAAAAAACCCCAGAAAAAAACTATGGATGCCAGCCATGAAAGCCTTCGACTAACCACGCTGACTTTATAATAACAAAATGTAACATTTAACTATGTAATGGGTGTTGGCTGTAACTCCAAAACAAGCATCCATGAAACTGCTGCATTCTGTCACTCAAAATGTTGCTCATGGATTTTGTGGTGTTTGTGCCAGTAATTAAACCTTGCCAGCAAAGCACTATTAAATTTAGTTATTGCAGAAAGGAGGGGAAATAATTGATTGGGTCTGACTGGCTCATCAATTTTTCCCCCTCCAACGTAATGAAATTGGGGGTGGCGGGTGAGGAGGGAGGAGTTGGGAGGAAGGGGACACGTCGATTAAAAACAACACGCCAGAGTCTCAGAAGCCATTAACATTGATTTCATTCCAGGGGACTGGCTCTATTGGCTTGGCAAAAGGCTTGGAGTGATAATTAAAGAGGCATATATAGAGAGAGACAGAGAGAGAAAAGAGAGAGAGAGAACAAGTGAAAGAGAGTTTTATTTTATTTTTTCCTCAGTGACAGAAATTTAAGGCACTGCAGCAAGGACTGGATTTTTTTTTTAAAAGGAATCACTCCAGAGAGCTCTAAAGACTGATGGGCAGCTGTTCTGCTGCTTGTTTTCATTGTGTCTTTGTGGCAACCCATCAGCTTGTGCCCTTTGGTTCACTCATTGCATTTCATGATTTTTTAGTTTGGGCTGGCTGGATCCCGCAAGTAACCAGAGAAGGCACTGAAGACAGTGACATTTATGAGTTCTTGTGTAAAAGAAAAGCACATAAACCAAGTGGTAACTTATGGGACACCTTCCAATGTCAAAGATATGCAGTGGCTTGACCCTTGGAAATGGTGGACTAGTGGTAAGTTTTCTGTATTTAGGACAAGAGGCTACTGTACTAAGAACAGAATATGGAGAAACAGAATTGCTCCCAATTGGCAAAGGGGTCGGGAAAGACTACATCTTTTCACCCTATCTATTCAACCTCTATGCAGAAAAATATCATAAGAAGAGCAGGTTTAGACATGGAAGAAGGAGGAGTGAAGACAGGAAGGAATATCAACAACCTAAGGTATTCAGACAACACCATACTACTAGAAGAACACATCACAGACTTGGAACAATCACTGAAAAAAGAAAAAAAAAGTACAAAGGCAAGCCCATGTTAAACTTAAAGAAAACAAAAATTATGATCACAGAGGCTTTGCATAAATTCAACCTAGATAATGAAGAAATAAAAAAGTTAAAGATTTCCCATACCTTGGATGAAACATTGATCACAACGGAGACTGCAGTCAAGAAAACAGAAGAAGATTTAGAAATGGGAAGGGCAACTATGAAAGAACTAGACAAAATCCTAAACTGTAAAGATATTGTATTCCCTATGTGTAGCTTTGAGCTCTGGACAGTGAAGAAGGCACATAGAAAGAAAATTAATTCATTTGAGATGTGGTGCTGGGGAAAAGTGCTGAGGATACCATGGACAGCTAAAAAGACAAACGAAGGGGTCCTAGGATGGCCATCTGTTGGGGATGCTTTGCTTGTGATTTCCTGCATGGCAGGGGGTTGTACTGGATGGCCCTTGTAGTCTCTTCCAACTCTATGATTCTATGATTCTTCCTGGAAGCCAAGATGACTAAATTAAGGCTTTCATACTTCAGCCACATTATCAGAAGGTGCAAATCATTAGAAAAGGCAATGATGCTGGGGAAGGTGGAGGGAAGTAGAAGAAGACCACAAGCCAGATGGATAGACTCAATTGATAAGGCCTTGGGCCTGAGCCTGCAGGACCTGAGCAGGGAGGTAGGACATAGGGGAGCTTGGAGACATCTCATTTGAGTTGAGATCAACTCGAAAGCAGCTAACAACAAACATCAAAAGTGGAAAGTTTGGCAGTGTGGATCCACTTCCCTTACTTCCAACCAGCATCCTAAAATATGTTACTGCCAATATTGATCTCTATCAATAAACCAATTCTGGCCATTTTTGTTTATTCCAGGAGCAGATCTTTTGTAAAGCTAATGGACACACTTGCCTATCCAAGGACAAGCCACTCCCCAGATCCTAAGGATTACAACCGGGACAATTCATAGCAATATATTCTTGCTGGAAAAATCAAAGTAAAAAGGGGTTTTATGGGTTTGTTTTTTATGTTTTATACTATGTCTTACTTGTGTTTTATATTATTTCAATCTTTAGTTTTTAACAGAACAGCCATGAAATCTCTTTGTGTTTTTACCTTTTGTAGAAATAATTTTAATGGTACCTTTTAAATGCTTGTAATATTGTATATTGTACAAGGTGAAAGGCAGGTTATAAATAAAAATAAAATAAAAATTCCTCCCCACCAACTTGTGAGGATTGAAGCGCTGATGAGAGAGGGCAATGAAATCTGAGCAGGATGGCAAAGGATTTCAGGGTTCCTACATGAGATCTAGAACATACTGCTAACAGGATATTTTTTGCACACACACCCCAACCCTATACTCACTTTTATGCTCCATTTCCACCAGGCAGGTCATGTGTCTAAACTGAAAAAAGGCACCAAACAGTTGCGTATCCTGTTCTGGGGAAAACCTGGCCCACAATGGCCAGTAGCTATGTGTTCAGGCCTATATAAGCCTGGCAATTTTTGTATCAAATTTCACATGATCATTAATGGGTTTATCACACTAGAGGGCAAACAGGATTTAAACAGGAATTAAACAGGAATTAAACAGGAAATGCCCTATGTTAAACATAAGGCATGTTAAATGCCCTATGTTAAACATAGGGCATTTCCTGTTTAATTCCTGTTTAATTCCTGTTTAAATCCTGTTTGCCCTCTAGTGTGATAAACCAGTCTCACAGAATTTGAGCAAGATCTGGTATAAGGTTTCACTCAGATATTGCCTAGTCTTGCAATGGCTGAAGCCATCAAAAGACATTGTCCTGATCACTCTGAGCAGCTGCTCAGAATAAAAGCAAAGACCCTCAACTCCAGTCCCCATGGAGGTCTGATGCAATGGAAACCTCTCCAGGAGATGTCAGGGTAAGTCTTTTCTGAACTTGGAGTGCTGGGATGGGGGTTCCACAGACTACCAAAAATGACCCCCAAAAGCAGATGTGACCAGATCTACACTTCTGGTTTTGAAAAACAAGCATTACTTTTTATGTTAAAGAGTGAGCTTGCTACCTATTTAAAACATAAATTATCTCTTTTGAAAGTTTTAACCCCATCCCTCTTTGACTTAAAAAAGGGGCAGTTTAGAATGCTGGGGGGTGGGGGGATGGGGGAGGTTTGTGACCACAAAAACAATCTCATGGGATTGCATGCATACTTTGCATACTGCTGCCAGTATGTAGGTCTCTGGAAATCTGAGTTCAATTCCCTGCTTGGCCACAGAAACCTGCTGGATGGCCCTGGGCAAGTCACACCCTCTCAGCCTCAGAAAAACACTGTAGGGTTGCCATAAATCGGAAATGACTTGAAGGCACACAAGAAGCAGTTTCTATATGAAAGGTAATTTCTTACTGAAAAAGTTTTAATAATTCCTAACATTGAGTTTCTTTCTTGGTTACAGAGTGCAAAAGACTCCCAGTCACTTCTGGGTTGCATTTTTGGACAATTTGAGATCAATAATGCAAAGGTGTGGCCTACTGCTGAGGTAAGGGATCAAAAATTCATCCCCAGGTATTCTGTAATCACCCAGCATTATGAAACCAGTGCACTATAGTGGTTTGAATGCTGGACAAAAGCTCTAGGAGATAGGGTTCAAATTCCTGCTCAACCTACAGAGTGACTTGAGCAAGTCACACAGTTTATCTCAATCTCAGAAGGAGGTCATCACAAACCTTCTCTGAACAAATCTTGCCAAGAAAACCCAATGAAAAAATTTCCATAAGTCAAAATCAACTTGAAGGCACATAACAACAACCATCTCTTGAATTGTTGAAGCTGTAATGTTCTATTCCTGAGCTGTTCATTATGTGCATACCTTATTTCTTTTCTGTTTCTCTGTATCATTTGCTTATATAATCCCTGCCAAATTGTATGCACATAAACAACATATCTACATGGCTCATTTATTTTGGGAAACTACATGGAAACTCATTGGGGAAGGGGGTATACATTTTTCCATGGGAACCATCTGCTTGTATCAGGAAACCCTGGTACAGCAGTTGATTCTACATTCCACTGCTTTTTATGCCCATGTCTGAGCAATGACATCAGCCTGAGGATAGAAGGAAGGATGCAACAAGTTCCTCTGATGTAGCCATGATACAGCTAAGAGACAAGAAAAGGGGAGAATCGCTGTAGCATAACCATTGCCCAGAAAATTGTGAGAATATACATACCCACCCATGTTTCTCCCTAACATACATTAGAAAGAAAGATGTTTTACCTTTACCCTTTCTGGAAAAAGTAAATCAGGATTGTCATAATCCCCCATAAGGGGTAGGGGTGGGGATAGACTGCAACAACAAAAAAAGAAAAAAAAACCCAGATCCTTGAAAATTATTCTTATTCTTGGTGTTATTCTCATTATTTTTTACCTGCCTCTCCCCATGTATTAAGGCAGGGAACAACAACAATAAACAGATAAACATCAATTAAGACATCAATTAAAATACACATAAATTTAAAATGACAAATAACATATACAGTTGGGGGATTATCACACGGAGATGCTTATCATCGCTAAAATGTCAGCAAAACGTTCCTGAAGCACAAAGGTGTGATAGACAGTCACACATCTAAATTGTCATTGAGGCATCCCACTTCTCTCATGTCCTCAAAGCGTTCACAAAGCAGCCGTTTCTTGAATAACAGGAACTTCCGTTATTCAAAAAAAAAAAAAAAAAAAAAAAAAGCTGCTCCACAAATGCTTTGAGGATGGGAGAGAAGTGGGACACCTCAATGACAATTAAGAAGCACAGGCGGCTATCACACCTTCACGCTTCAGGAACTCTTCAGGAACATTTTGCCGATGGTAAGCCTTCATGTGATAAGGGCCATATTGAAAAGATCCACATTTAAAATTCATTATGTAAAATACACAATTTAAAAATCAACTGGATAAGACTGGTGGAAGAGACTGGTCTTCAAGGCTGTTTTAGAATCGAACAGTGTATTCAGCTGTCAAATCTCTTCCAGTAAATCATTTCACAGTCTAGGGTACTGTTTTGGTGCAGCTCCTTAGCTTCTAAAGTGGGTTTAGGGAAGCACTTTCAGGGGCTGTTCAGACTGTTATAAGAACCGGTTAGCAAACTGGTTTAAAATCAAGAAGTTCATACTGAAACCAGTTTTAACACTACTGAATCCGGATCTTGCACACGCGTAGTGGAGCAAATCCCCCATAACCCGGTATATTTACCATTTCCTTTGGGAAAAACCGGTTCGCAGGGAATGTGAACTTGTCTCTGATCATGATCAGGTCAAGTTCAGGGGAGGGGAAAAGGCCAGGCGGGCAGAACATGCCTCCTCTCCCAGCAAAATCAGGCACTCCAGCATTTTTAAAATATTTTTATTTTATTTTATTTATTTTATTTTATTTATTTTTATTTTATTTTATTAATTATTTTATTTTAATTTATTCATTGTATTTATTATTGTATTGTACTTTATTTTTTTACTATTATTTTATTGTATTATATATTTTTATTATTAAGCCCCAGTGAGTTCATGAATGGGGATTTTGAAACATTTATGAATGGAGATTTTGAAACATCCCCATTCATAAACCCACTGGGGCTTATGAATGGGGATTTGGAGTTTTCCCTCCAGTTTTAATGAATGAGCCTCCGATAAAAAGGCCAAACCATTTTTAAAGACCTCCTGTAGAATGCGCATGAGCTGTCAGATTAAAAAAATACAATTAAAATAATAAGAAATTAAAGTAAAATACACTAAAAATAATAATAAAAATATATAATACAATAAAAATAAGAGTAAAAATACTATAATAAATGGAATGAAATGAAATATAATAAAATAAATTCGAATGAGTTGTCAGATTAAAAAAATACAATAAAAATAATAAGAATTAAAAATACACTAAAAATAATAATAAAAATATATAATACAATAAAAATAATAGTAAAAAATAAAATACAATACAATAATAAATACAATGAAATGGAAATAAAATAAAATAAATAATAATTAGAATAAATTAAAATAAAATAATTAATAATAAATGATAAATAAATAACTAAAAAAATATAAAAAATCCAACAGTGCCCGATGAAAGGAGGAGGAGGAGAGGAGGTGGGGAAAGGATCCCCACAAGCTGAACTGCTCCATGCGCATAATCTGTCAAATATATAAATGTATATTAAAAAAAAAACCAAGCAGCTCGTGCAGCCAATGGCTGCATCAGACGTCACCATGACATCATTTGGTTGACAACCAAGAGGCTCCATCTTTAATCGTTACTTTTTCATGTATGAATTTCTGTGGAGTAAAATGCACCGGGAAGCACCAATGGGGGCAAAAGGTAGTATGAACTTCTTTCCGGAGAGATTCGGTAATGTCATGCACGATCTCATCCGGATCTAACCAGGGCAAATGGGCTAGTGTGGATGGGGCCTCAGTCATTCTACTGGTGCAATGACTGTAAATATGGGTTCCTATTTTTACAGTGTTGTAAATCTGGCTTGTTGTAGTTGTGGTGTGCTTTCAGGTCCTTTCTAACTTATGGCAACCCTAAGGCAAACCTATCATGGGGCTTTCTTTTCAAGATTTGTTCAGAGGAGGTTTGCCATTGCCTTTCCCTGAGGCTGAGAGCATGTTTTGCACAATGTCACCTGGTGGATTTTCTTGGCTGTTCAGGGAATCAACCCCTGGTGTCCAGAGTCGTAGTCAAATATTCAAACCACTTCACCACACTGCCTCTTGACATCATAAATAGTAAACAGGAAGCCAGCCAGGGTTTGTTTGTTTGTTTTAAAAGGTGACAGGTGCTGGGAGCCCATGTAACCTATTTTAAAGGTAAATGTCATTAAAGGGCAACTCAGGAAGCCTGGAAAGGTCCACCAGAAAGCCCTTAAGGCCACATATGGTCCCATCCTTTGCTTTAACTTTGCCCACACTTGCTTTAACACCTCTTTGCTGAATCTGCAGTAACCAACTTGAAGTTGCAGACACAAATATCTCAATCAGGCTAGATTTCTGGACTGTTTGTTTTTTTCCATATCCGGTGTGTTGTGTTTTTTAAAAAAACAAACAAACAGACAGACAGACACACATTGTGCCAAATAAAGAGTTTTAAAGAACTAGAAACTTTATGCCCCTTATGCCACACTTTGGTAACAAGTTTATTTGGTCCTGCTTAAAGGTCTTACCAGTTTCTGATTTTTATTCTGCCTGTACATGACATGGCTGATTTTATTCTTTTTTTAAATTTCCAAGTGATTTGGACAACTTTCCTCCTTGCAATCGGAGGTTGCCAGTGGTTGTAGACATTCTTCTCACCTCACCTTTAACTTCATCTTAAGGGATGTAGAAACATGTCTCAGATCAGATCAGACTCATTGTCCAGTTTGCCTAATGTTGTCTCCTCTGGCTGGCTGCTTCATCCAGAGTCTCGGGCAGAAGTCTTTGACATCTCCTAATTTCTGAGACCCTATCAAATGGCATGCCAAAGACTGAACTTGGGACCTGCTACCTACAGAGCATATGTTCTATCACTAAGCTATGCCTCCTGTCCTGATTTCCTGGTATTTGCTTCACTTTTGGACATGACCCCAATTTCTTTTTTGTTGTTATAATTCCAGAGCATTACTTCCTAGACCTTTCCCTATTTCATTTGTTTATTGCCTTCTTCCACTCTGCCCCTTTGCATTAATAGTGACCATCTGGAACCATCTCCCGCTATCTTTCATCTTAATGAACTCTCCCATCTTTGTCAAAACTAATTTGAAAACATTTCTTCACTTCTTAGCCCTCACCCTCCTCATTTGGACTCCATTATTGGCTATTCTTGGTTTCCGGGGCTTTATATATTCTCCATGCTGTGTGTTCTGGGGCTGTTCTTTCTTTTATTTCTTTTTGCCTTCTGCAATTTATGCCACCTAATAGCAGCCACAGTGTTTTGCCTAATTTTGCAAATGTGTATAAAAGAGCAATGAAAATAAAGATGCTTTGTATTCTTAATAGCCTGTTAAGCTGGACCAGTTCTGCAGCTGTCTTCTTCTTTTGATCCTGTAGTATCCCCACTGGAGCTCTAAGAAATCTTTTCCCAGCAAGCACATATATACATAATTTCTCCTTTCCTCTATCTCACTCTCTGCATTTTTTCCTGGAGTTTTATCTTGCTAATAAACACTACTTACTCATCACCAAGTTCTGGGTGAAATTCTGCAGAAAATAAATATGTCATGGAAATCCAGACTTAGCCTGTTTGGAATACAAACATTTATAATGGTCAGGTATGTTAGAAAACAAGCACAAGTCAATCAATGCATTTATTTTACCCCCACTTTATCTCTGAGGAATTCGTCACTTTAGACTGTATAACAAGATGCCATTATGTTATTGTGCAATCTCTGGAGGGATGAATGTTTTATTATTATTATTATTATTATTATTATTATTATTATTATATCACACATTGGGTTTTTGCTTTTCCTACCCGAAGTCCTCTCCATCCCACTTGTGTGTGGATTTAGGTAACTGCTTATCAAGAGACAAATCATATAAAACTTTTATTCCACTACACTAGCTAAATTCAATGTGCCTAGCTTTCTCCCTCACAGAGAGGATCATATATCTACCTGTCATGCAAGGGTATCACTGGTGGCAGGCAGGGAATGAGAAGAAAGATCCTTTCAGAGAGAAATTCTTCCCCCAATGACATTTTTTTCAGTACCCAAATTTCTAGCATTGCCAAGAATAAGACACTGAAAATGGTTCACAACTAGAACTCTTGTAATGTTAACTGTAGAAATAATTCCGTTTGACACCACTTTAAGTACTGAAGCTCCATTTTATGGAATCCTGGGATTTGTAGCTTTGCAAGGTCTGCAAAAGAGTGTTGGTGCCTAACAAAACTACAAACCCCAGGATTTTGTAGGATGGAGCCATGGCAATTAAGGTAGTGTCAAACTACATCATTTCTACAGCACAGATGCACCTTATATTTCTAAATACTTAGCTGAAGTTTTAAGTTATTGCAATGCTAGAAATGTGGAGACTGAAGAAAAATGTCAAGGGGGGAGGGAGTCTTATTGAGTAGGGCAATGACCCTATTTTGCCACCCCTGGAGCTATAACCCTATGTGTCATGTAGCTATTCAAGATGAGATAGCAACCCAGATTCAGTGTCACAACCACAGAGATTTATCCTCAAATGTGTATGGGTTAATAAGTCACTTTTCTACTCAGATAGGTAAATCTGGAAGAACTTTGTGATAGTAAAAGCTGCTTGACAACCTATTTCATATGTAATCTCCTCAACTGGAGTTTTTTTCAACTATTGGTTAGATGTCCACCTCTCCAGGATGCTCTGTCAGTGGATTCCAGCTGTATGCTTTCATGAAATGCTCATAGATCCCTAGTAGAACTAGCATTTGAAGCTGCTTTGTACACACAAGGACAAAAGTTCTGTGATGTCTCCCTCTTATTTCCAATTAAATTCTTGTTGATTGCTGTGAAACCACATGAATGACAAAGCCAATTGCTTTGTACGAACACATACAATCAGACTCTCTCCTTGATTGCTACAAATGGCATAAACAGACAAATCAGCCAGGATCTTCTCTATCTGGGTCAAGCACTTCTCTCTTGATTGCAAATATTTTATGTGATTGTTGTAACCCAAACTGGGAAAATTCATTAGCTCACTGGCAGAACAAAAGCTCCTAGATTCAGTACCTGGTGTCATATCGGACTGAAAAACATTCCTGCCTGAAAAAAACAGGAGAGCTGTTGCCAGTCAGTGTAGATGGAGTAATAGATCTAGTAGTAGTAGACGTGGTAATAGTGATGTGTATGTGTTGTGTAACTTCAAGTCACTTCTGATTTATTGCAACTCTAAGGCAAACTGTTATACAAATACAACTATTATATAACACAGATGGTATAGCACAGGTCTGCAAGGACCAGTCCCTTTAAGCAATCAGCCTTTAAAAACCTGCCGAAAAAAAAAGAAAAAAAAGAAAGTATTAACCTGCCTGTGGAATGATAGCAGAGGCCCGATCTAGACATGCAAAATGCTACGCCTTTAGGGCTCTTTGGGGTGTCTTTAAGGTTAGGGAGGGCGCAGCATCTGCAGCCACCCTAACCCTAAAGCATATGGGTGCAGCCATTTAAAAATGGCGGCGTCCATACAGGCGCACCATAGTAGTGTCATGGCATGTGCAGCATTTAGATACGCTGCATGCACCATGACACAATGGGAGGGCGCTAAGAGTGCCCTTTTCATGGTGCCAAAAAGAGCTCCTTTTTGGGAGCTCTTTTTTTTTTGGCATGGGTCTTTGGTGTGGCCTTTGGCGGCGGCTCCTTTCTCCCCTCTCCAGCACAGTTTGCCGCTTCCCCGCAGCTTTCCAAAGTGGCAGGATGGGGCCTCTGAGGCTGCCAGTGCGGCAGCCTTGACCCCATCTCACTGCTTAAAGGGGCGGCTACAGACCACCCCTTTTGGGTGGTCTGTAGCATCCCAGAGAGGACCTAACTAATATGAAAAGGGATTTACAGAGTGTGGAGCAGCAGCTGAGAAGACTTTCTCATATAAACAAAACAAAAACAAACAGTTTAATTTATATACCGCTTCATACCACCTAAGCAGTGTCTAAATGGTTTACAACTGTAAGCTACTTGCCCCCAACAATCTGGGTACTCATTTTAGCGACCTCGGAAGGATGCAAGCCTGAGTCGAGCTTGAGCCCTTTTGCTGGTATTGATCTCGCCACCTTATGGTTTTGAGTGAGTGAGTGGCTGCAGTACAGGCATTTAACCACTGTGCCACCAGGGCTCCTATATATTCCCACCTGAAGTACCTGTGATAATGGTGGGACTGAGAGAAGACCCTCCATAGAAGATCTCAAAACCCAGGAAGGTTTATATGAGAGAATACTGTCCTTTGCTGGACTTGAGCCATATAGAGCCATATAGAGCTCTAAAGGTCATAATGAGCTGTTTCAATTGTGCCCAGAAACAAATCAGCTGCCAGTGGAGATGTTGCAATGAATAATAGTAGTAGTAGTAGTAGTAGTAGTGGTAGTAGTAGTAATTTATTTCTAGCCCGCCCCTCTGAATGAGCAATTGGGGCGGGTTACAACAAGGTTAAAAAACAATACAATTAAAATATACCATCCCATCACCCAACTCCCCACTTTTAAAACATGATAAAATCACAACAACATTAAAATCAATAAATGAGCATATAAAAGTAAAATAAAAACAGTGACAGAAGTTCAAATCTGGAAACCTTAGCTGTATAAGGGTGAAGTAATGCTGGAAAGAGAGATGGAAAAGCTCAAAAATGCATTTCAGGGCCGGGAGGTATTACATTTCTTCTGGGAAGGCCTGCCGGAAGAGATGCGTCTTTAGGGCTTTTTTAAAACCTTCAATGGATGGAATAAGACGCATATCATCCAGCAGGTCATTCCACAGCTTAGGGGCAACAGCTGAGAAGGCCCTCTGGGAGGTCTGGACCAGCCTGGTCTTCATGGGCTGTAGCAGATTCCTCCCAGAGGACCGAAGTGTGCGGGGATGTTAGTATGGGAAGAGGCGGTCCCTCAGATAGGATGGACCCAAGTCATGTAGGGCTTTAAAGGTTAACACCGACACCTTGTACTGTACGCAGTAGCAAGTTCTCTCACTTAGTATTTGTGAGCTTTGTGATCTCTTATAGGAATAAGCCATTGTTGTGTTTCTCTGTGTGTGTTTTATTTGGCAAAGGCTGGTGTGTGTGTGAATTTCAAGGCAATACCTTTTCATTGATGGTATGGGGCTTGGAAAAGTTATATTGTTGACTACAAAATTAGCCTTTCCTAGATTTGAGGTTGATGTTACAAGGTGCATGTAAGGCAGTGAAAGCAAGCTCCAGTTCCTAGGAGACCCATGCCCTGCCATTCATTCCTCCATAAAGATGCCTGAGAATATAATAATAATAATAATAATAATAATAATAATAATTCTTATCCACCCCTCTGAACGAGAAATTGGAGCGGGTACAACATGTTGAAAACATATGCAGTTAAATATACAGGGAGTTTCTTTTCAAGGCTGTGGAGCAATGCCCCTAACTAACTTGAAACTTCAATTATTATAGAGGACCAATATCGGTGGAGATGTAGGGAAGGAAGTAGAGGCACTGCCACTTGAGATTATGTAGTAAATTAAAGAGATATGGAAAAAGAAGAGAAATAAAAAGGACAGAGCTTAGAACCATTACTTTTTGAATTAGAACTCCTAGAATACTGTATGCAGTTACTACTAGTTGGCAAGTCCCACCTAGAGTATATTCACTGAATAAACTGCTCAATATTATGTCAACATTTTAGTGATATAAATTTTATTTCTTTATTTATTTCATTTGTATGTTGTCTTTGTCCCAGAACGGACCCATGGTGGCTCACAGACAAAAACATTTTTTAAAAAATTACAATAAAATTTAGAACAATTAAAATAATCTAAGAACATAAAAATATACAAAAGTTATAAACACAATAAGTAAATGGATTTAGCCACTTACTCCTTTGTAAGGGTACATAAAAGTTCAGCCTTGTAATGCAGTCTTATACCCACATTCTTAGAAAAATGCCACTGTACATTGTGTGACTTCTCTCACTTGCCAGGTTAATGTGTATAAGAAAGGACCCTAAGAAGTCTGCAAATCTTATGTAAGGAAGTGGGAATATGGAGAATGATCTTTGGGTCAGCCAAATGAAAGCAAACAGACACACCAGTGAAGCAACCGTAATCAGGTTGAGTATGTGTGTGCTTGTGTGTTTAATCTTAAATTTATTCCTTTCACTTTCCACCTCCCGCCAATTTCTTCTCCATGAATGCACAACTATGAATAGAATTCATCAATTAAGACAGAAGATTCTTCAAAGTCTTTCATCAAATTCTCATTTAGCTCTTCTCTTTTCGTCTTGGCTTTCTGTTTCACTCCTTTTCATTTCGCTTGCAATTACCAGCACGAACCCTATTTATATGTTTAATTCACTTTATGATTACAGGTACCTTCTTGCACTCTCTGGCAATTATCAGCAGGAAGGGATGTGATTGGCATGAGTAATGAGGGCTGCTCTCCATCGCAACCACCAAGCGTCTGATTTCCCCCACTCCTGAAAGGGAACACAAGGTTTTTCCCTAAGCTGGTGTGGTGAGTCTTCAGCCACTCTCGGCATTTCCCCAAGGAACCAAGCTTTTGCTAGCTTCCTTGGGAATACTCAACAGATCTTATGTGCTGTTCCATGCAGTTCCTTCCAATGGTGGCTAGTGAATCTTCCATCTCAGGTTTTCACTGAAATTTTAATGTATCTATCCAAGAAGGGGAAGCAATTTAGAGGGTAGGACTCAGTCCTTTGAATACCCCCTTTAAATTATGGACTAAAAGATTCATTGTTTCACTAATGGAGATGTCACTAGCTGCCACTGGGTGCTTCCCTGCCAGGACTGTGCCAAAGAATGAAACAAAACAAACAAACAAACAAACAACAAAACACTCTGGAAAGTGTTGCTGATTTATTGGAATACTGTTGGTTCCCTTTTAAAAAGCAAGCAAGCAAGAAACTGTGACAGGCATTCTATATTGCAAAGTACAATAACATCCAAAAAGCACAAAACAGTGATACTTTTATGGGACCAACCAAAACACACAAAATACAGGCTGCAAGCTTTCAAAGCTCCACTGGCTTCTTCATCAAGCAAAGGTATTAAAAATTGTACAGGAGGAAAAAAATGACTATGTTAGTCACAATATCAAGATGTAGCTGTTCTCAGTTCAGGTGATACAGAGAGACAAGCACACAGGAATTCTATACTGCAGTTACAAATAAGAGTTACAGATGTGAAACTGCTTTGTATTCACAAATACTATATAATCACAGCTGTAGCATTATTTCCATGACTATAAATGCCTCTTGCCAACCTTAATAGCCAGCAGCTGAAGCAAGTAAAGGAGGCCTATTCAACTGCCAATCAGGGTACAAGGATGAAATTTTCAGCTCCCTTCCACCAGTGAGTGAGGCTACAACAATCAGAAGAGATCCCAATTCCTTGTTGCAGTTCCTTATCACACCTCATAGAATCATAGAGTTGGAAGAGACCACAAGGGCCATCCAGTCCAACCCCCTGCCATGCAGGAACTTCCAGTCAAAGCATCTCTGACAGATGGCCATCCAGCCTCTGCTTAAAGACCTCCAAGGACGGAGACTCCACTACACTCCGAGGGAGTGTGTTCCACCATCGAACAGCCCTTACTGTCAGGAAGTTCCTCCTAATGTTGAGGTGGAATCTCTTTTCCTGCAGCTTGCATCCATTGTTCCGCGTTCTAGTCTCTGCAGCAGCAGAAAACAAGCTTGCTCCCTCCTCAATATGACATCCCTTCAAATATTTAAACAGGGCTATCATATCACCTCTTAACCTTCTCTTCTCCAGGCTAAACATCCCCAGCTCTCTAAGTCATTCCTCATAGGGCATGGTTTCCAGACCCTTCACCATTTTAGTTGCCCTCCTTTGGACCCGCTCCAGTTTCTCCACATCCTTTTTGAATTGTGGTGCCCAGAACTGGACACAGTATTCCAGGTGGGGCCTGACCAAAGCAGAGTAGAGTGGCACTATTACTTCCTTTGATCTAGACACTATACTTCTACTGATGCAACCTAAAATAGCATTGGCCTTTTTAGCTGCTGCATCTGGAAGGGAGCTGAAAATATTATTGTCCTTGCTTTCCTCTTGGCAGCTGAACAGATATCTTTCATTTAATGCACTTCACTCAGTAACCTTGGGCAAGTTACACTTTCTCAGCCTCTGAAGAATTCTTGCCAAGAAAATCCCATGATAGGTTCACCTTAGGGTCATCATAGTCAGAAATGACTTGAAGCCCTTCAACAACAGAGTATGTATACTGGTTTTGCCTGAGCTATACGCCTCATCATCACATTTTTCAAGTACTCCAATAAGAGGCCCCCCAGCAATGTCTTTTGGCAGCAGGGTTCCCATCAGACTAGAGTATGGAAAACTTATATTTTGAGGGACTATTAATCCAAATACTGCTTGGTATGGTAGCAGGGGAAATTTGTCCAGGAAATTTGTCCAGTCATGTCCTTCTTTCATAGATTCTTAAAACAACAACAACAATTAACCTACTTCCACTTAACCCACATGCCATTCATTGTGTTTTTCACTGTACTGATTATCCAGGCCACTCTTTGCCAGTGCAATGCTGACTGGAAGCCTGGGGGTTGTAGTCCAAAATGGAAATTTTCCAAGCTCTGAGTGGAAGTATGTAAGAGGGCAAGAGAAAGAAAATTTGAGGCAGTAATCATAAGGGAGAGAGAGACAGAGACAGCAGAAAATTATGAGATCAAAAGAAAATGTTTTGTGTTCCACATATTGGCTTTCTCCTCTCTTCTGGGACACAGTTTCCTCCAAGAATTTGCCTTCTTAGTTTGCAACACAAAACAGTGGAATCAAGCGAATGATTTTGATCTGCCTTCCACTCCATTTTGGGGAAAAAATATTTGTCTTTTTGAACTACCGAAGACTTATGTCAACCATTTTGTGATGGTGCCTAAAACAACATTCCACAAATGACCAAGTGTCTGTGCAAGTACTCTCTAGGAGTGTGAAAAATCCCCCCTTCACTGTAACAATATTGTTGAAACACTGTAGACTTTACTCAGAATTCCTTGTACCCTTCCCTGGAGCCTTGAAAAACTCTTAGGTGAATTTGATGGAACCTCTAATGTAATGTAGATTTCAGGATGTCTGCAGCTCCCTTTTAGAGAGAAGATGTTCCTGACAAATGCAGAGAACTAGATGTTTGCAATCACTCAATTACACTCTAAAGATGCTTAATTGTTGTAGTCAATAATCCAATTATACAATTCTTCTGCCTGCATTATGCAGACTGAAGCTGAAGAAACAGTGGTCTTCTAAAAGTTGTTGAGCTCTGCTCCCATCAGCCCTAACCAGTGTGGCTCATGGTGGGGAATAATGGGAGTGGTAGTATGAAAAGTTAAAGACTTTTCCAGCAATATAACACAGTACAACACTACATAGTGGACACATACCAGGCTTGCTGGACCAAATCAGTCCAACCCACCAAAAACTCCCACTACCAATCTGCCCCCACGCTGATATTGTTATGAAGAGCAATCTGCACACACACACACATCTGGATTTTCTGCTCAAATCCCGAGTAAATCCCAACTCCTTTTGATCCAGATTAAAAGTTGAACAGTTGAAAAGACTTTGAATACCTGCAATTGTCCTGTACATTATCTGGACTGCTCGATGTAAAAATTAGGTGAGATCATTTTATTTGGCCAATGTCGTGCCCTGTGAGACCTGGGCTTGAATCGCCTCTCAGCCATGAAACCATTTGTGTGACCTTGGGAAAGTCACACTCTCTCAGAGGAAAGCAATGGCAAACCCCCTTTGGACAAATCTTACCAAGAAAACCCTATGGTAGGTTTGCCTTAGGGTCACCAGCAGTTGGAAGGGACTTGAATGTTTGCAACAACAATGCTTAGCTTAGGTTCTCAATCATTTTCTTTCTTTCAAAGTTTCTTAGGTTCTCAATCATTTTCTTTCTTTCAAAGTTTTTCTTCTGCTTTCCAATTAATTGCCATGGAGGTATGCAGCCCCCTCCCTTAAAAAAACCACAATATTTTTCAATGAAATGCCAAACAGTTTGAGTGAAATGCAGTGTGGTTGATAAAGGACATACTGCAAAACCAAGGGAGTAGCCTATACTGTTTCCTCTATGGCTCTTCTGCTGCTGGCATCTCCATTTATTAACTTGCAAAATAACAATCCACAGTTTTAATTATTTGCTTCTCGACATTCCCCCTCTAACTCCATTACTCACAAACCTGCACGTTGAGCTCCCTGAGGCGTGCATTTAATTGTTCCAACTTTTTTCTCCCCCTTCCCTATACTTCCTTTGTTGTTCTTGGGGTTGTTTATATGTCAAGGAAATGGTGGTGTTATTAATGTGCCCTGCTTTCCTATGAAATGTTATTCTAAAAAGATGCAGAGCCTGACTCTGCCAAGTGCCTCCTGCCTTTATTTATTTATTTATTTATTTACTGTTTCAACGGACACTTCGTTGGGTGCTTTATAAATACAAGTCAATGCCTGAATTTAATTTTTACTTAATGAATGCAGACTGTCAATAAAACTACGTGTGGAGGAAAAACTGCAAGGCAGAGATAAGCCTGCCAGGATGTTAAGAGACTGTTGCTAGATACCAATAACTAAGTGGGGCTGGACAAGCTCCCTTCTGGAGACCAAATCCCACCCCCCCCCCCCCGCAACCACTTGACATTTGTAGGAAGGGGGTTACAGGCTTTTAACCACACTGGGCCCATCATCAGGATCAAGCTAGCCAGAGTTTTGAAGTGCATCTGAGTTGAAAGGCATGAATTGTTTAGAAGGGCTGAAAGCTAGAGACTTTATCACTATGAAACTGAGATACCTGAGAGCTTCCTTCCCAGAGAGACAAAGGTACCAAAAGTGTATAAATGATTTGATATCTTCGCCATTTGATCAGAACCATACTCTCTCTCTCTCTGTCTCTTTCTCCCTGTAGGAATCTAATTATTATTTTTATTTTTTTCTATAGTCAGCCCCATTTCTCTCTGTCTTTGGAGTTTATCACATGGGTGGAATTTCTCTCAATTTCGAAAGAAATGGAAGTGAGGCCAGTTCGGAATTGAGTAAATTCGCTAGTTCAGCGAATTTACTTGATTGCGTATTAATACTGCATTGCATTCCAAACTTCCCAAAATTGCCTCTCAGTGCCTGAAATTGTGTGTGATAGTTTCTCACGCAATCACGCAAAGTCCCTTGATTGTGTTTGGAAGGACTTCCCTTTGCCCGAAAATGTGTGTGATCAGTTTTCACGCAATCGCGCGAAACCCCATGATTGCATTCAGATTGCCATTGGATTATACTTCCAATTCCCTTTGTTTGGTAAACCCCTTTGTCTCTCAGTCTTGGGACTGGCAGTGCCTTAGGTTAGGGTTACCAGAATGATTATGGGATAGGGCTCCTGTAACATTCTCCATTAACAGATCCTGGACCAGGAAGAAGTATCGCTAGAGTTGCCAGTTCTGGATTGTCCCAGGCCCAAACCTGAGACCAAGTGACATCCCCTGGTGATCTTAAATGTTATGCATTAATTACCAATCACAATTGCTCACAGATTGTTATTCAAACACAGTGTGTGTGTGTGCAAGAGAGAAAGAACATATTTTCTTGTTTGGAAATTAAGATATAATTCTTTGCTTTGAACATGCATCTGAGGAAGTAGACTTAAGTCTACAAAAGCTCATGCTGTCAATATCTTTCTTTCAGTTAGTCTCAAAGGTGCTACAAGATCTCTCTGCATACTGATTCCACAGACTAACATGACTATGGAGTTTATTACACGGAGGGCGAATTGGTAAAATCCTGTGCAGAATTAGGATTTTAAAATCTGGATGTTGCTTGTCAGATGCATTGCCATGAAAGAGAAATGATGCAAAAACAATCTGGAAAGCTCCTTTGTACTTTTGGAATTTGTACTTTGGAAGGAGCTGGTTTTGATGACTTTGCGTTCAAGTTATTTTCACATTATTTCTCTTTCACGTAAATGTCATCTGAAAAAAATCCCACAAATGCAAGTTTTTTCAACTTTTTGTTCAGGTTAACCGCAACGTAGTCTGAAAAAACAACACACAAATGTTGGTTGTTTTCAGTTTAAATTTAGTTTCTGCATGGGATTTGTCCTGTGTGATAAAACTCTTATGTTTTTGAATTCTTTGCTAAAGGGGTTATTCTCAGATCAAGATGAAATAAAGGGATTTATTAAGGAAATTATTAAGGAAATTATTATGGAGACCAGTTAAAGAACATTTAATCTAGCCTATCTGCTTCTAGCAAGAAGGTAAGATAAAAATCAGATCAGAGGCTAAGTCCTGGCATGATACAATGACTTGGACAGAAGAAGGAAGTTAACCAAGTAAATACATAAACATCCCACCACTCAGAGAGTCTTTGCAAATGGCAGCAACTGAACAAAGAAGGCTTGCAAAATATGGCAAGCTGCTGCTCTGCTAGGTGAGCTGGAGATTTGCACTCAGCCCTTTCCCTTTGCCTTTGCCTAGAGATGACATCTCTAAGTGAACCTCCCCAAAACTGGAGACTTTGAATGCTGTTCTGTCACATACAGATGACCCATGAAAATGAGAATCAGGGCCAAACCCTTTGATCTGGCAACTCTAGGTGCCATAAAGTTCCATTATGTGGAACTATGATATTTTCTCTCTCCGATCTCATCCTCCTAATCCCAGGTTTTAGCCATGTGGCTATTTACCAGTTGGTTGAGGTGGGTGGGTGGGCAGTGGATAGAGAAGTATGCATCTCTGTTCTTGTAGCTGAACACACAGTGATAATATTGTCTTCAGTGCTGCACAATGCCCACAGTAGCTACTTACCACTACCCAATACGATGGTTGTCCTGTGTGGAGGCAAGCTACCAACTATTATTATTAGAATTAGGTCCCCAGTGTTGCTTCCTTGCAAGACAAAGGGAGCAAAGGCATTAACTTTTTGACAAAGGAGAAGTTAACATCAACAGGAAACGAAGACTTTAGAGTAAAGGAAAGGCAAAGAGAGGGGAAACCTAAGGCCCTATCTTGTTGCTCTTTGTCGCCTTCCCACTGATCATTTTATACAAGTATTGTTGATACCTTTTGCTTCCACACAATATTTCTATTTAAAGAAGAGCCTAGATCTCTCTTGTGCTCTCTGCCTACTGAATAAACATGAAGAATTAGTTAGGTCTGCATATTTAAGCAAGTCAATCAGATTTGCACTTAGGTTTGCCAGGTGTCCCTTTTTCTAAGACATGTCCCTTGTTCAAGGGCCAGAAAGCTTGTCCCTTATTGTACTGGCAGGTGTCCCTTATTAGAAAGTGTCTATTCAGGAGCTGGAAAGCTTTTCCTTTCATATGCCTCTGCCCCGAAATCACAGCGGGAAGCATGTTGGAGAGGTATGAATGCATAACATAGTGTTTGGTATCCATGATCTCTATGTGTTCTCTACTTTAGGAGCCATGATTGATTGATTATTTATTTCTTCATTTATTTATGGTATTTCCACATTGCCTCCCAGCCCACAGGAGCTCCTGAGGTGATGAACAAATAAAAAAACAATTAGAACAATACAAAGATGAAAACCAGTTTTAAAAGGCATTAAAATACTTTTTGAAAACTGATAAAAGTAGTCTAAAAACAATCTCTTCTAAAACAGAAATTGTAACAGCAATTTCAACCACTGAATGTCATGTGAAACAGCACTATTTTGGCTGCCTGGGCCACCCTAACTTTGGACATTATCACACCAGCCCCTTTCACGCTGCAGTCATGCAAGCAAAAACAACAACAACAACAAAACCAGCAACATACCGATTTTGGAGCAGCCACCATCACACTTCGTCTATTCACACAATCAAGACTGTTGCCCCCATTGTGTTAAACATCCCATTCTCTCCCTTAATCCCTTCCTCCCTCCATTATGCCTTAACCAGTATGTCTTTGGGGTTTTTTCCCAACTTTTTTCATGCAATTACAGAGCTTTTTAGTCCTGATTGAAGCCTTTTAAAATGATTTTTTAAACTTTGAGGCTTTAGAGCTCCAAAACTGCCCCCAAAGGGGGGAATTAAAAAAAATAAACAAGGGGGGGAAAGGAAAGAGGGGAGGAAGGGACAATGACACCACTTGACTGCCAATCACAAAAGTGTCCCAAGAATAGCTTTTCACACCTGGGATATTGTGCGATCATTTGTGGGTTTTCCCTATGAATAAAAAGGGATGGGTCTAGTGATGGGGCCACTATGGGAACGAAGGGGCATCATGCGATCAACATTACTGATTCCACTTCCTTTCAAGGGGTATCATGGTTTAAAAGCCATGGATGATAATCTCCTTCCTCAGGTAGGGAGGTCCATAGTCAAGGGACTTCTAGAGAGAACGTCTTGTTATGTGTACTCACCCGTGAAGGTCCCCTGATCCTCACTTATCAGGAAGTTGCTGCAATAAAGAATTGTGACAGGGACCCCATTTCTGCCTGTCGCAACAGAGATTGTTCATTGTAATTACACTAATTCGCTTTTGCAGTGGTTATACCATTGCAATGACTGAGTGTCCTACAAAACCTGCCTTTTAAACCATTTAGCTTCCCCAACAGGTCACTGGAGAATGGGATGGTGAGTGACAACTAGCCCTCTCCCAGTAGTGTGGCATGCTGTGACAGCAGCTTTAACTGGACTCCATAAGGGTCTCTACCACTGCCTGTCAACTGGGGATGCTGTTAATATGAGTTTTGAGGAGGTGGCATCAAGAGATGTAATTGTAGCTATGTCATCATCATTATGTTGTTGCATATCATAGCTATGTCTCCTGATGCAAGATCTTGGCCACTGTCGATAACACTTCAGGTGAGTTATCTGTTTTTCTGTGAGTCCTGCAACAAAACAACTCTAGAAGACTTAAAAAAACCTGCACACATTAAGCTGAAACAACTCTTGGAATGAATGCCATTTCTGTATCCTTAGAGTATCATCCCAATTATTTTAGAACACCTAGCTGAGATTTAAATGCCTAGATCCTGATATCTTTGCTGATTAAAATAACACACATGTGTTTACCCAGTTCAGAAGAAACTTTCATTATAGAGGAGGCAACAGAAATCTGAAATGAAGGTTGAAATCTTGTTATCGTATACTTGAAAGTAAGACTCATTGACAGAAAGAGAAATTTTTTTGGACAAACATGTATAAGATCTGGATGTATATTCTTCTTATTGTCATTGGCATGTGTGTGTGTGTGTGTTTCTGCGTGTTTTAAAAATGTATTTGAAGCCATTTTCCAAGCAACATTTAACTGTGTTTAATTCCCTGGAAATGTTCTCTGATTCTCCAGAAAGATGGGAAAGAACATCTTGAACAACTGCTTTGATGAATACAAAATTTAAGAAACTTATCTGTGCACCATTTAAGAAAATCATATCAGACTTAATCCTATTACTTGGGGGATTTTCTTTTTTTATATATTCCTAACAGTGACAATTTCTGAAGTAAGCAATCAGGAGAATAATTATGTACTATTACCGAACAGCTCAGAAGTGGAAGGAAAATTGTTTGTTTTGAGACTAGGACCAGAAAATGATTTATTTTTGCTTTGCTTTGGAGCATCTTTTTAAAAACCAAAATGTATTAAGCAACAAGTTTGCTTTACCCAGCATTCTTTTCCATTGGTAATACCTTCCTGATATCCCATATCCTTTCCACAGCCTGGAAATATTCTCAAGATGTTGTTCTCTACAACAGAGTTCTAGGCCCTTCTCAGCCCAGCCATAATTCCAACCATCATCTAGGCCCTTCTCAGCTCAACCTTCTCAGCCCAACCATCATCTCCACCATGTTTGGTAACTAAAGTGGAGAGGGCCATCTCAGCAACTGCTTCCAGACTTTGGAAAGCCTTTTCTCCATCTTCTGCTACTGCTCGGAAGTGGACACTTTCCTATTCCCAAAGGCTTTTAGGAATTGACTGCAATGGGCTTGTATTTTGGTACTGTGCTGTCATCCCTCAATATCCATGAATTCTTTACCCAATGATTCAAGCATCCACAGCTTTAAAATACTCCAAAAATATAAATTAGACAAAAAACAAATCTTCATTTTGCTATTGTATATAAGGGACACCATTTTACTATCCATTGTATTTAATGGGACTTGAACATCCATAGATTTTGGTATCCATGGGAGGGGTGTGTGTCCTGGAACCAAGCCCTAGAGGATACCAAGGGTCTACTGTATTGTGTTATTATAGTGTGTGATAGTGGGTTTTTTAAATATCATGTCTTTTAAGAAATTTTAGATTGTTTTAATTCTACAATTTGTTTAATTACTTTATAAAATAACACACATACAAACTGATTTTTTATTACTTTTAATCTGTCTTGGTTTTAATATTGGGAGAAAAGGATAAAATGAATAAAATAGCAACAACAATAACACCCAGCACTCCCAAACTGCACAGTCAATGGTTAAGGATAGTGGAAATTTTAGGCAACAACATCAGATGTAATGCAGATTGGGGAAGACTTCATGAGATGATGACTAAGAGCTACTGTAATACATTTTTCGTTTGGTGTTGGTGTTGCATACATTTAGCCTCTAGTGGTGCAGTGGATTAGATGTTGGACTGGAATTTGGAAAATCCATTTGCTTACCCATGGAACAGAAAGGGTGAGCTTATTTATGATTGCCAGAATCCTAATTCAGCTACTTGGTTAAGGAAACATAATTAAGTAATGTCTCTTGGCCTCCTAGTCCACCTTAAGAACCAGACACTGAATTGGGCAAAGGAGATTCATTCAGTTTCCAATCATGGCTCAAAGACAAGGATGTTTCCACTTCTTTGCTGCTAGCCAGTGGGGCTGTGACAAGAACTTGCAACAGGGGCCCTATGTCTAGTTGTCACATACCTGGATTATAGGCATGCCACCCAGTGCCCATTTCGGCCATCATCTGGAGCCTTCTTTCTTAGAGGTCTTTATACAAAGGCTGGATGGCCATCTGTCAGGAATGCTTTGATTTTGATTTCTTACATGGTGGGAGGTTGGACTGGATGGCCCTTGTGGTCTCTTCCAACTCTATAATTCTATGATTCTATCTGATACATTGCCAGCGGATGAAATGAAGCAATATAACAGAGGGGCAACTGAACAGTGGGAGCAACAGATTGCATGAAGCAAGGGGGTGATGCATTATAAAGGTGCTAGTTGAGGTGGGAGAGTTAGAAGGAGGGAAAGGAAAGGATCTATTTGACTATCTCCCTGTGAATCAGATGACATTTTCATGGATATGTAGCTTTTAGTCACCAGTAAAAAGTGAAAAACTGTGGCAAAGAATCATCATCATCATCATCATCTAATGAGATTACCTCTGGAAGCGCCTATGCATGAGAAAATATTAACATCATCATCATCATCATCATCATTATTATTATTATTGTGTTTGCACTGTGCTAGAATTGTACATGCATATTTTACATGGTCCCCTTCATTCACCTTATTAATCCCCACATCAACCCTGTAAAGTAGATATGCTGAGAGGCAGTGGTTGCTCAAGGTCACATGGTAAATTTAATGACCAAGCAGAGATCTGAATGTGGGCCTCCTTGTTCTAAGTCCAACATTATTCTGTGCTGCTTATATCAGATCATCTGTGATTGCTAACAATGGTATGTTAGTTGAAACATAGTGGAAGAAAAAATGCAATAATTAATGTGTTGAATTTGCATAATGATAATGCAAATTAAAGTATTATGCACAATTAGAATAATTAGCATGACATGCAAATTAGTTGCCTGGACTTGAGGCAGTAGCAACCCTACGTCAAGTGGCAAAATGTCTTGGGGAAGCCCTCAGGAATGAAACTCATTCAAGCATAGCTGGAAAAATTCAGAAAGGAAAAGGAGCAGTCCAGTAGGAAATAGTTTGCTGATGCACATGTAGACACATAACAAATTCCTTTTCCTTTTTAAAATTCCAAAACAAATGTATTACAAAAAAAGATCCTCTTTTCTTTAAAGAGCACACAGGGTGATATTTTACTGTGTTTCCTCAAATAAATAATGATCAGTGCTATTAGCTATTTAGTTTACCAAGGGCCTGTACAGACTGGAACTTTGTGCCAGCCTGTGGGCAGAGCCAGGGCACAGTGTCCGCATACTGGACACCCCAACCCCTCTCCTCAGGGTGCCATTTTAGCGCACATCAGTCCACACGGCGTGCAACATCATGGTGCGACTCTGGCACTGCAGCCACATGTTAGCGCACCGCCGTGGCTATGAACCCTTGGAGAGCGACCCTTGGAGAGATAAAAAAGGAGCTGCTTTTTGCGGCTCCTTTTTGCACTCTGCAGAGACCAGAATGGGTTGCCGCATGAGGTTGCCACAGCCCCAAATCAACTAATAATGGGGCAGCTGCATGTGACCCATCTGTACAGCCCCCAAGCAACCTTTCTTGGTGCCGCTCCACCAAACCTGACAGAAACATCCTTCACTCAGGCTTTGAACTCCAGCAAAATGGACCACCATCTCTCCATACAGCTGATGCCCAGTAAAACCATTTGGTGGAGAGTATGATTGTGGTAATAGTGTCACAGTCATGACAAAGTAGCAGTCATGAATACAGAATAATTATGAAGGAGTAAATCTAGATAACTGTTCCTTACCCATGATCGTTTCTTAGTCACAATAGTGACACTGATTTCATGATTGTAACTCTCTCCTGTCCTCCATTTTACTGGGCATCAGCTGCATGGGGACAAGGGGAGTCATTCTGCCAGCAATCAGAGCACAGATGAATGGCTCTTCTGTCGGGCTTGGGGGGCTTGCACCAGGAGAGGTTACTTAGTTCAACATACATAAGAGGGAATTTATTTCTGTTGTGTCTCTTCAAGTTATTTCTGACCTTTAGGTGAACCTGTTACAAGTTTTTTTTCTTGGCTTAATTTGTTCAGAATGGGGGTTGCTCTTGTTTTTCTCTGAGTCTGAGAGTGTGTGCCTTGTCAAAGGTCATCCAGTGGCTTTCCATGGCTAAGCAGGGTTTCGAACCATGATCTCCAAAGTCACAGTCCAGCGCTCAAGTCACTACACCATGCTGGCTCTCTAGTGGCCAATATATCTAAACCAGAGGAAATGAAAGCATGAATCTAAAGACAATCAGAAAGTGCCATTTATATTTCATGCACTTCACCATACCTCACTTTTTCTAAAATTTAAGAATGGGTGGATTTTGGGTATACAGCTGAGTATACAGCTCTCAGTATACTTATTCATCTGTATCTTTTAGCTGAGCTTCGTAGCCTCCACTATGTGGCTTTTCCCATTTCAAATATCTTTCTTTTCCACAGTTAACATAAGTAGAATTTACTAGAACCTGGAGAAGGTAATTAAAGAGATTTCATGACATCAGTATAAATAATTCTGTTTCTAAAATATGTGAACTTGCATTTCCATGATTTTATATTCTGCAAATACTCTTCCGAAAAGAAAATTCCACTCACAAGTGGAAAAAAATGATTGCAACAGGAAATGAATGCTTTCAAAGAGAAGTGCAGGAATATGTCTAAACAGCTGAATATAAACATTTTATAGTAATTACCAGCACTAATTATAATAATCTTTTGATCTAATAACAGAATACTGCAGACTTGATTCTATTTCATCTCTTGGAGGTCCATAAAGCCATTCTTATATAATGCTAAAGATGGGAACTGGACCTTCTGCTTTTATGAGGTTCTCAGAAGTTAATCCAATTAGTGACAATATCTTTGTTTGATTTCTGGTTTTGTTTTCAAGACTAGACAGCAGAGAAGAAGCATATTTTCTAATCAAAGATGGGTTAAATAGAGAAGTGATGTAATTAAGGCTGCAGGCCTGGATTTATTTGCATGAGGGTGTGGCCCATTGAAAATAGTTGTACTTCTGAATAAACATGTAGAGTGTTCACCTGCTTGAGTGCCTTTTTCTTAAGATCTGTGGGCAATGTTAAGCAATTTTAGGATGCATTTGTTTCACAGAAAAAGTTAACAATATGCTGTTTTCCCCCTTTCACTGAAATCTACAGAGCATACAGAAGTGTACTTTGGGGTGGGTTGTGTTTTATTACCCATATGGGCTGGGCTCCTGTTAGTGGGTTAGTCCCAACTTGGGTAGACCGATTCAATCAGTTGTTGGAAGATGACTAAACACAGTGGTAAATCCCATTAATTCAATGGGCCTAATCGTGTCAGGATTTAGACCACCTATTAGGTAAGTGATAGCAGCCACATTTCTAAGCAAGATTACACAAAAGTGTATAGCCCATTGAAATCTGTATGCTTTACTTCCAAAATTCCACAAAATGTGGTTAGAATTAAGCAGCAAAATATATAGAAATAGACACACCAAGCTAATTCTCCACAGTAAAAGCAACAAAAAGATATGAACCTTTTAAAAAGCAGCCAAACAAATGAGTCAAAGACCTAAATCCAGTGGTAGAATTCAAAGACATAGCCACCTTAGTCTGGAAAATCAGTATGCAAAACCACAAAGCTCTGGTGCCACAACAAACTAGAATTCCCAGAATTCCACAACATTGAACATGGCAGTTAAAATGTCATTGTACTGGATTATTTCTGTAGTATGGATGAAGCCAGAGACAGAAAGAGAGATTTCTTTATACCTTTGCTGTTGGCATGATGACTGGAGACCTGATTGGTGAGAGAAGTAATGAATGGTGCAAGAGCCAGCCCTAGATTATGCTCTTAGCAGTTAAATGAGTGCATCAACAAAATTATTCTCTTGAGGGATGAGTTTCTGGCCTTCCAAAAAATAAAAAAATAAAAAAAATTAGATGATGCTTTGAAAAAGCTGACCTTACTGTCAATTACCTTTCATGTATGGATGCAATGATTAAAGGGGAAACTAATTAACAGCCACCTGACTTGGAAATGCCATTTCCCATCCAGATGTGGGTGTTTTAATGGGATTCTGAGGAAACCTGTAAAGTATTTACAGTAGAGTCCACCACAACAGATCCCAACTACAAGTATATTTATGAGTGTTATGAGCAATTCAACATTTTGTCTCTAGAGAGGATCTTAAGTATAATTCTTGTAACCAAGACATCTTTTTTAAAGCTTCTCCCCACATCTTCCCCATTATGGAAGATTTTCCTCACCTGATCAAATTAAGTATTTTCTAAAGTATCTCAAACAATTCAAGTAAACCTCCACTTTGTGGGGCGGGTGGTGGTGGTCATGCTTTATATTCCCAATAAAAGATTTTCAAGACCTCTTCACATGAGTCTTCAAACACCACTTCCATATTTTTGGCCAAAATCAAGTGGGTCAGAAGGCTGAATTACCTCATCATTTTGTTCTCAAATCTTCAACTGATCTGTTTCTGGCTGCCATCCTGACAAGGCTAGCAGGTAAGTCCTGAACAACAATTAACCTGTGTTTTTTATATTATAGCAAAGTCTTTGATAGTGAATAATATGAGGAATTATGGTTTGTTCTAAAAGAAAGGGATGTACTAGCACACCTGCTGGTCCTAATGATAACCTATACTCTGAGGGGGGGGGGCACTATCAGGATGAAATATGGAGAAACTGAATGGTTTCTCATTAGCAAGGTGCATCTGACATGACTGCTTTTTATAACCCCACCTCTTTAATTTGTGTCACATGTCATACACAAAATACCATTTAGACTCAGAAGAAGGGGTCATGAAAATTGGGGGAATGGGCATCAACAAAGCAGATGTCACCATATTCCTAGCAAGAAGTCGCAGTTCTTGATTATTGATGAAGTTAATGAAGAAAGGGCAAAGGCAGGTTTATAGATGAATATTAAGGAAACAAAAATATTTGAGCCCCATTCCCTGGCCTGCTGCAGACCTGAAGGAGGGGGCATGTGTTTGCTGGTCTCAAGGGAAGGAGGCCAGTGTGAAGTGTCAGGACATGTAGTGCCATGATGGAGAGTGGTGAAGCAGAGCAAAGGCTATTCCAATCCCATTTGCTGTTTGCTTGTCCATGGTTGTTGCTGTTGTTTTATTGTGTAAATTGTTATTGATTTTTAACAGGTTTTATTTGTAAAACGTTTAATTCTATTTTAAGGGAGGGAGGGTTGGGGTTTATGTTATGTATAATGTTTAATTGGATCAAGGTGGTGTCTTAGACAGGCAGTCACTTGGCAGGTAGAGAGGGGAGATGTACGATTCTCGTGAACACTCATGACAATGCTTTTAGTGAAGGAATGGTCAATAAAACTGCCTTTTTAGGTCATTTGACTAGGACAATGTTGAAAGAGATTTTCCTTGGGACTGTCCTGAGGGCTAAAACCTCACTTCAAATCCTTTGACTTGTAGGAGTGAATCTCAGGTTGACCTTCCAAATGCAGGGCAGCCAGGGAGCAAACAATCTATTGAGTTCTCCTCCAGGCTCAGATGTTTTGTCCAAGGGAGGCTGCAGAGAAGATCTGAGGGAAAGACCACCTGCCTCAGTTGTTTCAACACTAGGTTTCTCCCTAACATCCTGTTGCAGCTCTCAAGAGGAAAACAATAAACAAAATAGATTTAAATAAAGTGGCCCAATTTTACAACCCAATGTACTGCATCTGATCTTATTTTTCCTGAGTTGATAGCCAAACAACCACAGATGAGTTATCTCGTACATAACTTTGAAGCTGATAGTGAAGATAACAGAATAGTTTTTTAAAAATTTATACTTTGCCTCAGTCATTAATCAAAATGATGACTGCAGTCAAAAAATCAGAGGTAGACTTGGAACAGATGACAGAAATATCCCTATGAAAGAAGTAGATAAGACTCTCATGTTTAATGATATATCATTAAATAACAAACTCTGAATCATCCATGCCATAATTTTTTCTGATTTTTAAGTATGATTGTGGAAGTTGGACAGTGAAGAAAATTGACAGGAAGAAAACTAATTCAATTGAAATATGGTGCTGGAGTTCTACAGATACCAGGGATGATCAAAGAGAGAAATAAATGGGCCTTGGCTTATTTGATGCTGGAATTAAGACTATGTCTGGGCTTGGGCAAGGTAATGCAGAGCCTGGATTCATTTCCCCATCCCCTGAAGAAGAGAATGTGGCCTTGGAATGAATCATTGAATGGAGAATCTTCATATTTCCTGCATACCTGGAAATTCTTCTAGAAAAGCCATACAACCATAGCAAATCCTCCACATCAGCCTCTCCTAGCCTACTGACTGTATACCCATCATCTAAGACAATTAGGCTATGGAAATTGCATACAAGAGGCTGTCAAGTTGGGGACGGCTACTCTAAATCCTCATCAGTTCTCATCCCATGCTTTACAAGGAATCAATATATCCCACCCTTTGCTAATTATTGCCTTTCATCTTCCTAATGGACCAAAACTGAGAGAGACATTGCAGGCACTCATTAAAATTTACCTGGTGTACATGTTGCTCAGGATGAATAGTAAAGGTGAGTAAAAACCAAGGAATGTGCAAATTCTGTCAGATTTTGAATGCAAAATTTCATGTTCAAAATTAAGTCAAATTTTTGGGATGAATCATCATAGCAGATTGCATGACTGAGACATATAGGTGTATCTTAACAGCACATTTCAAGTATGGTTAGCGCTAAAAGCCATTTCATTTCATTGTGAGGCTCAGTCAACATTTGAACAAGGAACCTTCTATAAATGCAGATGGCTCTCTTGATGAGCCATGTGCACTTCAGCCCTACATGTGAGTTCAATGTGATTTTTCTGTTGTTGTTGTGTGCCTTTGACTCATTTCTGACTCATGGGGGCTTTTTACATTGGCAAGAAAGTGTGATCTGAACTCGCCTTTATGTTAATGCTTAGCAGCTACATAGCAAGCCTCCGGTTTGCATTAAAAAAGTGCAGAGCTGCTACATTGAGGGGTGTGGGAACGACTTATCTGAGTGGTCTTTTTTGTGGCTCAGCAGTTACATGGGAAGCTGTCAGAACGCTACAAATACAGGCGGAGCTGATACATGGGCAGCAAGAAACGCAGCTTTAAACTGCGATTTTAATTTTTTTTTTCCTTGCCGGCTGCGAACTGCGCTGTTGCGCGGTTCGTACCGCCGCGAACAGCACTATTCCGATGATCGAGGCTTGAACTGCGCTATTGCGAGGGTCGAGGCTTGAACTGCGCTATTGATGGGGTCGAGGCTACGAATTGCGCAGTTTTTAATGATTCAAAGGGGGCTCCTAAGTGATTTTGACAGCAGCCACAGACCGAGCATCTGCAAGAAGACAAAGGAGGAGGAGTGCTGGCCATTGACCCAGTGACGTTGGCATTCGTCAGCACAGGGTCACTGTGGGCATCATCACCAACATGGATGCCTCCTCTCCTTTGTGGTCGGCACTTGTCGTCAATGTTCAAAGCACAGCCAAAGCTGCCGCCTTTGCTTCCGCTACTGCTGCCAGGATCGTCGAAGTGACCACTGAAATGACTGCTGTGACCACTGAAATGACTGCTGTGACCACTGAAATGACTGCTGTGAGTACTGAACTGACTGCTGTGAGTACTGAAATGATTGATGTGACCACTGAAATGTTAGCTGTGAACACTGAAATGACTGATGTGATCACTGAAATGACTGATGTGATCACTGAAATGATAGCTGATGATGATAGTGATGATACAGAAGAGAGAATAGCTGCAGTTGGTGTCTCACTGCTTGAGCAGTGTGAATTAGCCGGTGGCATTGCTATGTCCGAGAAAAGGAAGACCCGGCTTTATTGGACGCTGGAGAGAAGTGATCACTGGTGGTCTGTCATAGTCACTCGCACCTGGTCTGAAAGCCGATGGAGGCGTTACTTCCGAATGCCCCGTGCCCTCTTTCACCGGCTGGTGGACATCCTCCGTCCAGAACTGGAGAGATCTGATTCAGTGATGAGAAAAGCCATCCCGGTGGAGGAGAGAGTGGCCATTGCCATCTTCATGCTGGCCCATAAAATGACCTACTTGGTGACTTCAGAGCTCTTCGGGGTTGGCATTTGCACTGCAGGGCAAATGATGCTGGAGTTCGCCTTGGCCATGGAGAAGCTCCTGCTGTCCCGGACTGTGTACTTGGGAGATGCCCGGAAGGTAAGGCACTGTCCAAAATATATTTCCACTTGTCAAACTATCCTATCCTGTATGTGGCATATTTCATGTGTGGGTTGTTTTGTGGTGTAATTGCATGGATGTAATGAATTTGTCATTTATTCACCTGTTTCCCCCCCTTTCCTTTCTACAGATCATGGAAGGTTTCGCTGAGCTTGGATTCCCACAAGTAGTGGGCGCTGTGGATGGGTGCCACTGTCTGATTGTGCCACCCCTGGGGCAGAGGAAGAATTATCAGAACAGAAAGGGGTCCTATTCTGTTATCCTGCAAGGGACATGTGATCACACTGGTCGCTTTGTGGATGTGGAGCTGGGATGGCAAGGATCAGCTCATGATGCCAGGGTGGTCCGCAATTCTGTCATTTTTGAAACTATGGAAGCTGGCATCTTTGTGCCAGGCAACCCCACCATTACCATCCAGGGTCAGCAAATTGGACCCCTCCTGCTGGGAGATAAAGCTTATCCTCTCAGAAAATGGTTAATGTCGCCCTACAAGAAACCTACCACTGCCAAGCGGAAGCTTTTCAATAGGAGGTTGAACAGGTGTAGGGTGAAGGTGGAACATTCGTTCGGGCGTCTCAAGGCCAGGTGGAGATGTCTGAAAGGACCACTTGTTGTGGCAGAAGAGAACGTGGTGCCCATGATCGCCGCTTGTGTCATCCTACACAACATCTGCGAGACCAAGGGAAAGGTTTTGGATGAGGGGCTGCAGTACAGGCGACGTTTTGTGTTGCCTACCCTGGGGGCACCTATTCCGGAAAATGACCCTGGCACACAAGAAGGGCACAAAGTGAGGAATGCATTGGCAGAGTTCTTCCAGACAGGGAGAATTTGAACTTGGACTTCTCCTCCATTTGTGATACCAGAGCATAATTGTTTTGTATAATCATATCAGTAGTTGAATAAATGTATCCCATCAGCCACAGTCTGTGTGTGCCCATCATTCATGGTCTGCTGTGTGGGCAGTCTCTGCCATGTGCTTGTTGGCTTGACACACACAAACACACTCACAGAAGGTCATGCATAGGTTTGCCTGGTGCCAGATTTCCTGGAAGATAAAGATACAAGCCCCTAACTGCCAACCGTTTACTCTGACAATGTATCAATACCCCTTGAAATTCAGGCTTCCCTAATGGCCCATTCAATTGTAACAATATGAAGCCCAGAGGCATCTATTGGGGGAAAGATTCAAAAATCAGCTCTGAGGGGACTTCATTGGCCTGAAGCCATCTCTGCCCACCTTGCCCTCACCCACAAATTTCTATAAAGTCCAAAGCCCCTGTCTTTTTCCTCAGGACGGCGACCATGGCTCCCAGGGTGAGACCTCCAGTTCGCAGGGCCTACTGGCAGGCTGAAGAGCTGGAGATCCTCCTGGAGGCCCTCATGCCAGAGCAAGCTGCTCGGATTGTGATGGCCTCTAGCAGCAAACCGAACAAGGCCTTTTTTATGGATGCCGCCAGAGCCCTCCGGCGACGAGGGTTTCAAAGGACCTTCCTACAGTGTCGGAGCAAGTTCAAGGACCTGAAAGGAAGGTTCTTTGAAACCCTGGAGGACTATGGTCCGCATCCGCCTGTTCGGAAGAGGCCACCATATTTCGAACAGCTTCGGGCCCTCTGGCAGAGGGGCGGAGAGCCTCGGTGGGAAGATCGCCGTCCTCAAGGTATGTCTGGGCCCCTTTCATTGTGCCTGTGTCCCTGTCACTGACCCTTCCCTCCTGTTTGCCAGTGTCCTCCATGGGTCCTCATGCCTGTCCTCCACTTTGCTTTTGCAGGCATGCAGCCCAGGCGAGGACGGAGGGTGCCTGAGCAGGCCCAACAGCCCGGCAGGGGGTCCCCCGCTGCTGCACCTCAGGGAGAGGCTCGGGATCTCCCTGAGGATGCAGCACAGCCAGGGCCCTCTGATGCCGCCCCTCCGCCCAGAGAACAGGCTCCTGTGGCAGCAGGTTAGTGTCCAAGGGGTTGGGGGGGTGGACGTTGCAAGCCTGCAGCCTCCACAACACTCCTGTCCTGTCCCTTCCCTTCATGCCACTGTATTAACTTCTCCCCTTTCTTCCCTTTTTACAGTAGCTCCTCCGTCGCCGGATGCTGCTGCTGCCATTGAGGACCAGCCTGGGCCAAGCCGCCGCCGCCGCCGCCGCCGTCGCCTGGAGAGGGGACCCGAGGCCCAGGGTCCCCAACCCAGGGAGATGCCTGAGGCACAGCGCCCCAGGGGAGGAGGTGAGTGCAGGCACCCAAAGAACCGGAGAAGGGAGTGGGGATGCCCATACACCCTGCCTGTGGGAGTGGGTGTGTGGCTCCATTGTCCCCTCCTAACCATTCTCTCTTTCTCTCTCTTTTTTCTTTTCTCCTCTACAGAACGCCTGCTGCATAGGAGGGTGGCAGCGCTGGAGGCAGGCCAGGAAAGGATCTTGCAGCTCCTGAACAACATCATGCAAGTCCTTCCTGGCGCTGCACCTCCAGCTGCCCAGTAAAGCTGCTTCCCCCCCCCCTTTCCCTTTCCTTCCCTTTCCCTTGTTTGCTGTTCCCCTTCCTTCCCCTTCCCTTCCCCTGTAAATAATCTGTAAATAGTTTTTGTTAATAAAAAAGTTTATTTTTTAAAAAAAATTTGTCTGTCTTGAACTGCGCAACAGCGGTAGTACACCATTGACCCATTTGTATGAATGAAATTCTTTTTTTATGAATGAATGGGGGTGTTGCGGTACTGCGCTGTTTCACCATTTGTTAGTGTTAAGATTTGAAGTAGGACAGTGGTGTTCAAAATGTGCTTTTGAAGAGATGTTGAACTTCAGCTCCCAGAAGCCTAAGTCCTACATCTCATCAACAGCGCAGTTTGAACATCACTGCCATAGGGAGTTAGTGAGTTAGCTATAGCTATAGTGTAGTGCCTGGTGGAAAAGGAAGTGCAGGGAAGGAAGGAGACCTTTGGGGAGAGAGATAAGTACAGTAGAGGACACCACAGTGCTTAATGGGAACTCAGTGCTTGTCACAACACTTCCCTCCTCTTCCTCCCCTGCGCCTGGGATGGCGACGAGTCGCCATAGGAACCGCCACTTGGCTGCTGAAGAGGCCAGAAGACTCCTGTCTAGGTTCTTCCTGAATGACCTCCAGATCCAGAACGACTTCGCCAGGAGTGACATCACGACCCCTTTCCCCACCCTGATGCCCAGATGGCCCCTCTACAGCCATGGGAATGGCCCTATGGGTAACACTCTCCTCCTCACCACCCACTCTGCCACTCTGAGCTGATCTTAAGATCCCTACTATCTGTTCCAGCAGGCCACTCTGCCCTTCAAGAACAGAAGTGAGCCGCCTCTGCTCCTGGATGGATTCTGCCTGCTGCTGAAGTGCCCTATCCTGATTTTGGACTGCCCTCTCCTGCAGCTGAAGTGCCCTCTCCTGCAGCTGAAGTGCCGTCTCCTGATTCTTGAGGGCCCTCTCCTGATTCTGGAGGGCCCTCTCCTGATTCTGGAGGGCCAGCTCCTGCTGCTGAAGTGCCCTCTCCTGATTCTGGTGGGCCCTCACCTGCACCTGAACTGCCCTCTCCTGATTCTCGACTGCTCTTTCTTGAAATTCTACGCTCCTCAACCTCAGCTGATAGAAACGCTCTCCCTGTTGTGTGAGTGCTGTCATGTGTTCTGAGGTGGCACCAACGAGACGATCAATAGCCCTGGCGGATGTTGCTGCTGCTGAGCGACGCACCCGTCTGTGTCTCATGGCAGTGAGCCGCTCCTCCGGTGGCATTGCAGCTATGGGATTGGCGGGTGCCTCTTCTTCTTCTGAAGGTGGTCTTGCTGCACCTTCTGCACCTTCTATAGGACGAAGCACCAGAGATACACAAAAGCATAGAGTTAGCACATACTCCAGAGGGCATCCAATCCATCCCTATTATGCCATGCAGGAACTCTCGCTCAAAGCACCCTCAATATGTCACACAGGCCCTTGGACAAATGTAAGGAAGAGGAAGAGTTGAGGAGAAGCACAACACACACACACACACCACAGTCATACAAAGGAGATCTTACAGCATACACTGACATAAACGTTGTAGCCCCTACCCAAAACATGCCATCATGCCTACAAAAACCTTCGCCAGCGCCTGTGTTCCTCTGCTGTAACTGTCCCACTATAAATCCCCCCCCTTCCCATGCCACACACATGTCTTACCCTGCAAAGCTTCCTGACCGTCACTATCATCGCTGTCTCTCACAGTCCTCTGTCCTACAGGCGACCGATCACGGTGGCTACTGACGTTGGCAGAGACAGTGCTTGTACGAGAGGATGGCCTGCTTGAGGAAGCTGTAGATGCCAACTTTATGGCACGGGCTTTTTTTCTGAGAGCCTCGATGTCCACAGCTTGCTGACTGTAGGATGTCTCATCAGAGTCCGGGGACTGCTCCCGTTCCTCTGCATGACAAAGGGACAGAGTGACTTCTCCCCTATGCCCACCCTGATCCCACATCTTCCCTATGTCCCCTAGTTCCCTTTCCCTCAGAAGCCGAGGCACATCTTACCTTGAGAAGGCAGCAGAAAATGTTGGGCACATTCCATGCTTGTCTGTGGGCTTGGATCAGGCTCTGGCTCTGATTCTGGCTCTACCTGTGGTTCCGGGGTGTCCTCCATAGGTTCAGCCCTAGCAGGCTGGCCCACTGGGACCCTCACAACCTGTCCGCTGGTGGACAGTCTGTTGGGTCTGATCCTCCCATCCTTGCTAATGAACTCATGAAGCTCCTTGTAGAAAGGAGGACGGGGGCCTGCCTGGGTACCTTTGGCCAAATTGTCTCGATATTTTTTATATTGTGCCTTTAAGGCTTTGCACTTTCGCCGGCACTCTTCCCAAGTCCGCCGGTGTCCCTTCCCTCTCATGGCTTGGGCCACCTCATGATAGGTATCCGCATTGAGGTAGGTGGACTCCAGTTTCTCTAAAATATTGGGCCTTGACCAGATGGAAATGAGGTCTGAGGTCTCTGCATGAGACCAAGACATCCCTCTCCCCCTTTTTGGGCCACTTGTAGAAGTCTCTGCCATTGTGCAAAGTGCCACAGCAAAGCCTCGGCAAGAGTGTCCCTAGGAGCGGCTGACTTGGACAAAGGCAAGTGGGAAATGGCACTGGAATGTGTGTGGGGGTTCGTGTGAAAATTGAAAGTTTCCTCTTATCATTGCACCTGTTAAAACATCCGCCACCAAAACTGTCAATATCCCAAAGGCGCTACTGCGCATGTCTAGGGTTAGGATTACGGGCGGAGCTAGGGTTTGGGAGCTTTAAAAAACTGCGCAGTTAAACCCCAGCTTTTACACCTGGAGGGCATAGAACGTTTTAATTAGGAGTGGAGTCCACACCACGCATGCTCCCAACTACGATCCATTCTGATCCGCACCAACAGCGCAGCCTTTAAATGGGCGCCTTAAGGAAACGGAGCCCCATTTAACTGCGCAAGTACACCTTAGCCTTTACATGCACTAGCGCTGTAACGCAGTTATTAAAAAAGTAGTGGGTCAACCGAACTACTTTTTAAAAGCGCGTTTTTTCCCTTAAAACGCCAAAATGGCGTTTTCATGTCACACTTTCCCATTTTATAATGTAAAAGCTGGGTTTTCACCCAGCCTTCAAAACACCTTTTTTTGCCAATGTAAAACGCACCATGGTGATTCTAAAGTGATCCTGTCATTGGGTTTTCTTGGCAAAATTTGTTAAGAGAAGTGGAATCAAAGGCTTTCATGGCCGGCATCCATAGTTTTTTGTGGGGTTTTCGGGCTATGTGGCCATGATCTAGAAGAGGTGTTTTTTTCCCCCTCATGTTTCACCAGCATCTGTGGATGGCATCTTCAGAGAATGGTTGCCTGGAAAAGGGGTGGTGATGGTTATATATATCCTGTGTGACGCTGGGAAGGGAGGAGTGATTTGCATGTGTATTGTTCTGTTGCTAATGGCAGGCCTCAGGATGTGTAAAAGGGAGGATGTGCAAAAGATTATTAGTGTCTGCTTGATTAGTGCTCATTGTCTCCTGGGAACTCCCTGACCCTTTGCATTTGTTGAGTCTTCATCTTGCTGTTCTTCAGGACTGGTAGCCAAATGTTGTTTACTTTCAGGGTTTCCTTTTTCCTTTTAAAATTGTCCAGGTGTTTGTGCAACAACTGAGAGGTATAACTATGTTATGTTGTGATTGTAACTTATTGAATGATAACATTGAGTAGTGTAACTATTACTGGTTTTAGTTATTTTCACAATTACTTATGGATGCTAGATGTGCCTTTTACTATGTTGTTGTTGTTGTTGTGTGTTTTCAAGTTGTTTCCGACTTAAGGGAACCCTAAGGCAAATCCATCATGGAGGTTTCTTGGCAAGATTTGTTCATAGGAAAGTTTGCCATTGCCTTCCCCTGAAGCTGACAGCATGTGACTTGCCTAAAGTCATTCAGTGGGTTTCATGGCTGATCGGGGAATCGAACTCTGGTTTCTAGAGTCATAGTCCAACTCTATGGACTACCTCACTCTGCTTTTTATTATAGGCCAGTGATTTGTAGCATTCTGTTGGGTTGTTGTTGTTGTTGTTTTTTAAGAGTACTGACAGCAACTGTGACTATGGGTGCTGATGTAACTATGACCAGTGTTCTATATCTTACTTAGTTACTATAACTAAATCGTTAATTCACTAACCATAGTTATTGTAAGTTACCTTTAAAGAAACAACAACTAAGTAACCTCTCCTGGCCCAGTCCTCCAAAACCTGAGGGAATATCATGTGCCAGTCACCAGAAGGATGGACCTCCTTCTCCTCATGCAGTGGATGCCCAGTAAAGTAGGTTGGTGGCAGTTATAATCATGGTAATAGTGGCATAACTATCACTATGTAAGGATTATGAATATGGAACAGTCAGCATGGCATAGTGATTTGAATGTTGGACTATGACTGCAGACCACATTTCAATTCCCAGCTCACTCACTGGGTGACCTTTGGCAAGTCACATGGGCACAACCTGAGGGGAAAGCAATGGCAAACCTCCTCTAAACAAATCTTGCCCCCCCCCCAAAAAAAATCCCTTGATAGGTTTGTCTTAGGGTTGGCTTAAGTTGAAAATGACTTGAAAGCACACAACAAAAACAAACAAACAACAACAGATGAGTAAACTGATCCATAGCCACAACTGTGGCACTGTTACCATGACTGTTACTCCCTCCTCAATCAACCTTCCTAGGTATCAGCTGCATGGGGAAAAAGAGGTCCATTCTGCTGTCAACCAAAGCTGGGGTAAATGACATCTCTGTAAGGTCTGGGCCCAGAGAGGTTACTTAGTGAAGTATATCTGACAATGCAACTGATGTAGAATACTGGCCTCTTCTTAGTCTTGCTGGAATGTGAAAATAAAACGTTCTTTTCTAAAACAGTAAATACAGTGGCAGCTAACTACTCAGAAATATGCTGGGATCGAAATACATTTTAAAAGAAACCTTCCATTTGGAAATGCTAATAGGATTCCCACCCCTGTGTCCCCCAGCAGCAAAGAAGTTTGCACCACAGAAAGTTTTTAACATCAGCATGTTTATTTTTCAAAGGCTAGCTTTGGACAAATATTTACTGAGTAATCTTTCATTGGGATTAACTAATGTATTTGGCAAGCTGGTGTGCTTTATCCTACTTTACAGATAAGTGGGGGGGTGAGGGGGAATAGATAAAAAGATGTGAACTAAAGGCCCCCTCTCTTGCACATTGTGGCCCATTAGTTCCTATTTTCTCACCAGATACCAGCAACTATATGCTGGTGCTGAATCTCCATTAAAGGCCTTCTTCTACCAAGCACCTTTTATGCAAACAGACCATTCTAACAAATCACTAAGGTTTCTTTGACACTCCTGTTAATGTGTAGATAAAGGGCTCTTCCTCTAGGCAACCAACTGGTTATGCACTTAGGCAGCAGTCTGAAAAGCTCTTTTATATCCCATTATCCAACAGAAATTAATACCAATTAATTAATTTATTTATTAATTGGTAATTAATACTAAGAAAATCAATACTTAATTACAACATTAGGTATTTAATTGATGCCTAATGGCCTTCAGCATATAAAATATACACTCTGCCACTGTGCTGTGGCTTCACCCCTTACAGAACACTTGCTGAACAGGAGATGGCCTATTGGACCCTTCTTCTTAAACTAGTATCTCAGGGCCCAAACAGACAGGCCAAAATAAAGCTGCTTCGGTCGATTTGGAAGTATGCTGTTTAAATGACACACACACATCTTAAGAGGCCAGAAGCTGTGCCAAAGGTGTGCTCCAGTCCTTAGGACTGGAGTGTGGCTTTGTTGCAGCTTCCAGACTCTTAGGACGCACACATCATTTAAACAGCATGTTTCCAAAACAACCCAAAGCAACTTTATTTTGCCTGACATTGCACAAGGAAGTACTGAATATTTCATTATGCAATGCCCATCATCTCCAGAAACTTTCAATCACTTATTACATACAGCCATAGCCATTTCTAGTTTGTGTTGTTGTTGGGGACACTTGCAGTTATGGAGCACTTGTGAACTGCTTCCCCTTCATACAGTAAATGGCCATGCCACTATGCATCAGGCTCCTGAAAACTGTCTTCCAGAGGCTAGAGGGATGTATCATTGCATTAAGAGAGTAGAGTACCCTAAGAAAAACATATGTGACAGTGGTGGGGAAAGAGAAAAAGACCTTCCCCCAAGGATATTAAAACTCTCCACAAATCCACAGAACTGTAGTGACAAAGCTTCCCATTCTACCTGTTCTCAACAGGATTCCAGCCAATGTCAACAGAGCAGAACCAGTGCAGGAAAGTGACCAAGAGAAAATGGGTGTAGCATGGAAAGAATAGAAAGGTCCAGACTGAAATATCCACTCTGGGCTGGAGATTCTGCACCTCAGCTCTATGGACCATCCTAGATAATCATAATTTTTATTGCCAATAACTGAAGGAGCAACAAAGTAGTTAGCGAGGCATTAATAAATCTCTATAGCAGAAGTGAAATCTTGCTGTTTCCAAGACTTTATATGAATTTGGTTGTTTTGGCATAATGGAAATGCATTGCAAGCTTCAGCAACCCTCTTGAGACACCTCCTCTCCAGTTGAAGGAATTTTGATAATTCATCCTCTACAGAAATCCTATTGGTTCTGTAGGTTAAGTCTAGGTGGAACTAATAACTGAATTCTGACCAATGATTTTTCACTCTGATTTAGGACCTAAAGCCTAAGGCCCTCCTACTCCATTGATTTCTGACCTGCCTTACATTTTATTCTACTTTCCACTTTATATGTTCAAAAAGGAAAAGAGAGAAAGGGATCTGGGAATGGCTGTAAGCCAAAACATCCATTTCAGATTTGTCCTGGTCTCTGGAGGAGATTGGCTCTGATCCAGAAAGGCTGGGAAGAGGCAGATGCTAGGAATTTAATGTGAAGTTGAAGGCTTTTATGGCCGACGTATATAGTTTTTTGTGGATTTTTTTTGGCTATGTGGTCATGTTGTAGAAGAGTTTATTCCTGAAGTTTCGCCAACATCTATGGCTGGAGTCTTCAGAAAAAGCTGAATCCATCAAATGCTGTGCTCAGCGAATGACAGGAGAGACCCTCTCCCAGCTGCAGGAGCTTACTGCATGCTATGCAGCTGTGGACAAGTCTACATAGGGACCACCAAATGGAGTGTTCAAACATGAATCAAGGAACAAGAGTGACGCTGCAGAGTGGGGCAGCCAAAACAAAACAAAACAAAAACAAAACAAAACAAAAAACCAGCAGTAGCAGAACATGTTATAAACCATCCTGGACATAAAATGCTACTTGAAAACACTGAAATTCTGGACCATGCCATGAGCTATCAGGTCAGAATGCACAGGGAAGCCATTGAAATCCACAAACACCAAGACAACTGCAACAGGAAAGAAGAAACACTTAAAGTTAGCAAAGTTTGCCTACCAGTCCTGAAAAACACAAAAATCAAGACCCAGCAAAATGCAAATGAAAACCACCCAGGGTCAGAGGGTTCCCAGCAGACAATGAACACTAATGAAACAGACACTAATCTTCTTTGCATATCCTCCCACCCTGAGGCCTTGCCATTCAACAACAGAACAATAGACAGATTAATATGGAAATCCCTCCTCCCTACCCAGGGTCACACAATATACACCCCACTCTCCTCCATTCCAACATTCTCTGACGATGCCAGCCATAGGTGCTGGCTAAACATCAGGAATAGACTCTTCTAGAACATGGCTGCATAGCCCAAAAACCCACAAAACATCTAGGAATTTAATTGCTGAATGCCCCACCTGTCCTGTTTCCTGCATCTATCCCCCTTACTCATCAAAACCAATTCAAAATTAAGTTAACTCCTGTTTTTTGTCTGGTTATAACTGTTACATAAATAGCAGTGATTCATTATTCTTTGCTTTTTTTTCCCTGGCATGAACTGAAAGGAACCTGGGAACAATTAAGCTAAGCCAGTGAGGTCTTATTTTGTGTTAATGATTCTGAAATCTCTGTGTGGCCAATAAAGCACTCATGCAGCTGATAGCACTGCAAGATTTTCTTGTAGCAAGGGACAGAAGTATTAGAGTTGGCACCTCCAAGCAATGTGGTTCATTGGGGTGGCTGGCTTGCTTCACAGAAGAATGGATTGGGGCATAGATAAATCTAATCCTTTTGCAAGGTTGATTCTTATTTCCCCATCTGCACCGTTGCACTTCTAGGCATAATGTCCCTTGCACTGTTGCATCCTTGTATTCCAAAGCATCATAATTATTGAATGGCAGCACAACATCCCAGTGGCACTACTCTCAGAGTTATCAAGTTGGCTGCTGATTCAAAATCATTCATCAGGAAGAGCCAAGAGCTCCCTCTGGCAAGCAAAGAACTAATGAGCAAAGAACCCTCCTCAATTTGTAGAAAAAACTGGGTGTACCTGACGGTGAATATAACCTTCCTTGTTTTAATATGATGGCAATGGTATATTTCTGGAGCCCTGTTCTGATGGAAAATTATGTGTCTGCATACATGAAATCAATGATCAATGCTATCTGGGTGATGAATATGCTTTAGGTTTTAGTGTGCCTCTGCACTGCAAAAATAATCCAGTTTGACACCACTTTAACTGCCATGGTTCAATACTATGGAATTGTAGTTTTGTGAGACACTTAGCCTTTTCTCTCAGAACTCTTGTGCCACAACAGACTATAATTTCCAGAATTCCATAGCAGCCGACACTACCACAGATGCCAAAAGCCATGGGAGCTGAAGTCGCCATGTGCATATGCCACTATTGGAGGCAATGGCATGTGACCATCCATGGATGCTCAAATCCACAGATAGCAAGCCTGGGGTCAGCAAGGGCCAACTCTCTCTCTCTCTCTCTCTCTGTGTATTTATATACTGGAGATACAGATATATGTACAGTATTGGAGAGATATATATGATGTATACACACACACACACATATCCAATATATATGGGATATTCCCTTTTCTAACCTGGAAGTTCTTCTAAAGATGAAAATGAGGGTAACGTAAGGGAGGTTCTACACAGCACAATGTAGGCTCTTAGCTAATACATGTTTTGTATTGTGAAATAAATGCATTCATAGATGCATATTTCCATTGTTAGCCTACATTTTAGAGACACTAACAATGGTGTGTTGCTTTTTCTGTTTTGCACATTTTTCATACATGCATGTGTTATTAAATGCATTTTTTTCTTTCACAGAATGCCTTGCAAATCCAGAAATATATGCATATCTGATCATAAATTGGGTCTGGCTCCATGTTTCAATCCAGGAGGTGCAAAATGTGCAAATGCATTTTTAAAAAATACTTGATGATTTCTCACACATTCTTACTGGCAGCCAGATGTATGGATAATGACAGGGTTATGTGTTATGCAGAAAACATAATCCCCAATTCCTGCATTTCTCTTTGAAAAGCTAATACAGGGAAGGGACAGTCTAGGGGCAGAATCTGGTGAACAGGGAAAGGTGTGAATGGGCTTAATCCTTCCTGGTATTCAATTGTCCATTAAAAATAATTATATCCCCCCTCCATTTTCATCACAAAAGAAAAAAAATGGCACACAGTGGGAGGCAGTGGGGGGAGTCTGGGAATGTATTATTGGGTTTGACAACTATATTTTTTTTTTAACCAGGGAATAATATTACCTGAGCTCTTTTCTAATTTTCTCATCCCACTGCTGTGTAGGAAAAAATGCAGAAGGAATGTATCACCTGGTATTAAATTAATTGAGTTTGAGTGCAGTAGAAAACAACTGAGCAGAAAACAAAAACACAGCCACAAATTGCTTCTGGTTTGTCATAACTTCTTAGCCCCAGCCAGTACTTCTCCTTCTGATCCCTCCACCACCACTATTCCTTACCTCAGGACACTTGTATGATGTTGGTTATTATCATACAAATTAACAACAAAATGAATAAAAGAAAGGAAAACTTCACAGAAAGGTTTTAAGAAGAGTCAACTCTAACTCAGCTCTCCAGATTTCCCATACATTCTCTCAGTTACTTCATCCTAAATTTTGACAACCTCCATCTTTTTAGAGGAAACAACTTTACCTTAAATTTGTTATCCAACCTTGCTCAATGTTTTTTTTAAGTGCCCACCTTAAGAAAGAAAGAAAAAAGAAATCTAACAATACATTTAGCAGAGAAATTCTTGCATCAATCCCCACCACCACCCTTTCCAACTTGACAGGTTCCAGTTGCTCGCAAAGGGCTACGGACGTGATGGAGTCTTGTCACTGTTTGTTAAACATACAGGATAGTTGGTTCTTGATGCTTCAATAAAGTCTGTAACAAACTGTGAAACTTGGCAGCTTCTCAACCAAGGTGTGAGAATTTTAATTTTACATTATTTGCCAATGAAGTGAAGGGACAAGGCCTTCAAATGAGAATTTGATGTGCAAGATTTTGTACCTTACATAAACAAGCATTCAGACAGGGTCTTACAGGATGGGGGTGCACACTAATGAGTTACTTCCTCTTGGAGTGAGCAAAGTGCAGAATTCTAGTTGTTGGACATTCCTGGCCTAGAGACAATGCTGGGAGTGCAGTCAATCAGAGTCTGGAGGATTCATTTCCAGATTTTTTGATATAGATTCTAAGGGGTGTGCCTTCAACTTAACTTCAATTTATAATAACCCTCGCCTAGAGTTTTCTTGGACAGAGTCAGCCCTAGTTAGTACTTGTCTTCTTCTTATCTGCCTTGGTTATTATAGTAATTCTTGTTATCTTTTTGCACTAGTCATTGGACAGTTGCATTCGTGGTTTCAGTTTTGTTCCTATTTCCCTTTTTCTTTGCTTCTCTTCTTTCTTTTACTGCTTGAAGCATTGGTTGTTAGTTGCCTTGGGTTTTGTGCCAGGAGAAAGGTGGTATACAAAAGTGAGAGAAAAAGATGAGCAACCTTGTTTTTTTGCTGGTCCAAAAAGTTAGGAGACCAATCAAAACTTTAGGAAGAATTTCTTAATTGTAAAACTTCTTCAACAGTGGCATGGGCTGCCTTGAAGAGTGATGGTCTCTCCTCTTTGGTGGCTCTTTAAACAGAAGCTGGATGGCCATATTTTGGGAGTATGTTAATAATAATAGTTGGGTATTTCTGCATGGGAGAGGGTCGTACTAGATTGTTTTTTTCAGTCCCTTACAACTATGTGATTCTATTATTATAATCATGAAAATGAGAATATGGTTTTCTTCATGATTGTAATGTCAGCAGGACACTGTGAAAGTAAGAACTGAGTTTGCCTCTTTAATCTGGAAGAGGATTCATGAAGCATCAAGGCTATCAATAGCTACTTTTCCTCATGATTATATCTTATCTCCATTATCATATATGGTATATGTCTCAATACCAGTTGCAATGGAATTAAACAAAAGGGTGTTAATTCATTCATGTCCTGCTCTTGGGTTTACCAAAATATCTCCTTGTTAATTGTGTAAACAGATTACTGGTCTGCCTTTTGTCTGTTACAGTATGACTTTTCTCAAGATGTCATCCTAACATTCTGTTAGGCTGCCACTGACCTCAGGTGATGCTTTTAAGGAGACAGGCCTTTTGACGTGCTGTGCTTAGGATACCATGATCACCATGATTAGTTGACTACAAATGCCTGGGAACCTAACAAATGTTTGGGTTCCCTATGAAGGCCAGCCTCTGGGGCTGATGGTTTGCATAAAATAAAATAAAATAAAATAAAATGATGTTACAATGCTCAATTTCTAAATTGGTAGGGCTAAAGTAACCAGATTAACTAGTGTTCCCCTTCTCATCATAAACACGTTCACTCATGCCCAGTGACATCAAAATATCCCATTCAATTACTACCTAATTATTTCATCTCTCATTTTCTTTGTTCCAATTTTCCTCAGTGTCGTCGTATAATTTTGGAGCTCCTAAGTTGTTGCCTTCTATTTTCAAGGGAGTCCCTTTCATTCTTTGTAATGCAATTCAGTTGATGTATTGCTGGAGGGCAGTTTTGAACTGAGGTAGCATTTGGAAACACTTTTGTCGAGTAATATCAGAAAGGTTGCATATATTACATGCCTAAAGGGTTACCTGCATCAGCAATGTACTTGTCATGCAACCTAATTACACAAAAATTTTGGGAAATGAGAATAAGGTTAAGAGGAAATGAACTGTCCAACTCTTGTTTGCAGATAGGTTTCAATTCTTCCAGAAAAGAAAGGACTAGACTTTTTTCAGTAATGGTGATAAAATAACAAAGACACCAGATTTCTATACAGCACTTTCAAACAATTGTTAGGATGCTTATATTAAAAAAGAGGAACTTGTGGAATTTTTTTAGAAAAAAAAAATGAAATACTGTTTGAGAAACTGGAAAAAAAACACACCTCTAACTCAAACTGATACATAAAATTAGTAGTACCTCATTTTTTTCCTTGCAGGGCTCCATATGAACTGTGTAAGAAATACTGACAATAACCTTGAATAGTAGGCCATTGTTATTATTACAATTTGTCATTTTCTTTCTTAAATTGATGTATTCCTTCATCTGCAAGATATCCCAGACATTTTGCTATTAGTTTATAGCAAGATAATTGCACTAAAATCAGAATGAGAATTTTGCAATTAAAGCAGCAGCAGAGTTATTCAACCAACAGACAAACTGATCAATTAAAAATAAAATAAAATAATTAAAATGTTAAATGCCTAAGCAAAAAGAAGGATCATTGCTTTGGCAGTGAAAACCATGCAAGATCAGTGCTCAATGCATTTGCCATGGGTGGCCATTTTGATGATGAGATGACACCACTGAAAAAAACCCTATGAAAACTCCATACATTTAGAGAATGAGTATCATTATAATTTATCTTGTCCATTTTGGTCTTCTTAATATCCCCCCTTTAGTAAGTAGAAAGACCAAGATCTGTATCTGAAACATAATTAGAAGAGCTGACCCTACCGTTAAGTGGAATGAGACGATCACCTTAGGAAAAAAATTGCTGGCTGGCATGAATATCTGTTACCCTCTGCAGACCTGTTCATTTAGTCGATCTACCCTGCATACTCTAATTGAGTGTATACTGTTCTATCAGCAGTGTTTGGAGACTTATTTGCCTTTTCTATATGAGATTGAAAGAACACTATCTTACTCTTTTCCTCAATAAGGAAAATGACCTGGTGTTTCATTGTTCCAGAAAGACAATAGGTAAACAGGGAGATAGATAGATAGATAGATAGATAGATAGATAGATAGATAGATATCACCAAAGTGACATTCCAAATTGAATTATTTTAGCCATAGTAGGGAAATGAAACAAAGTTTGCCACAACTGGAGGAAATATACTAGTACATAGGGGAATCACAAGGAGAGTCAAGACAGTAGGACACTTGTTTTCAGCTATCCCTATCCATTATTGATCTGAAACACCCGAAATAAATATTTTCCATAGGTTACTTGTTAAACTTGTTATGTCATGGTATCTCTGCCTTTCCCAACCTGGTGCCTTCCAGATATTATAGGCTTCAGCACTCATCATGCAGTTACCTTACTGACTTGAATGATGAGATGTGTATTACAACAATCTGGAGAATTCTGGATTGAAAAAGGCAATATAGTCTTTCCATGCATTATATGTCATGTCTAAATGAAGTGTTTACATTGACTCACAGATTCAAACATTGCATAGAATAGATCGATGGTACACAGTGTTTGGTCCCCCAGACGTTTTGGACTTTGCCTCCCAGAATCCTTGTCAATTGACCAAGCTGGCTGGGAGCTAAAGTCAAAAACACATGGAGGCCCAAAGTTTGAGAAACTTTGTTCTAGACCATACTGTGAAAGAGAATGTTCATGAGTAAATATACTTTTTAAATATTTTAAATATTGCGGGTATTTAAAATATTTTGGCCAATCTGCTAAATGAACAAGGGATGGGAACAAGGTTGCCTAACAACCATAATTACATAATGATTGTCACCAGAATTCTCAGATCTAAAATGATTGACCACATTGGCCAATATACATCAAGCAGTTTATACTGGAACAGCTGGAGAATTCACTACTGTAATAGGATCTGTCTTCTCTCTAAAACAGCAACTACCAATACTACATACAAAGGCATATTATTTCCACAAGCTCTCTTCTCAAAGTGTCATGCTGCAGTTTTCTACATTATTATTTCTGCTTGATGAACATGCATCTGTTCAGCGTGTGTCTTATTGTTCTTTAGTTGTTTCTGTCACCAATCTGATTTCTTTTGCAATACTTCCCTTGTCTTACTCCATTGATATCTATGCATGTACATTCCTTTGATGTTCTCTTTTCTTTGTAATCCCTCTGCAGTCGGAGCTGATACATCAATGAATTTGAATCTGGAGGGAATTCACAGAGAGGAGGAAGCTGGCAGTATGTCTTCTTAAAGACTTCCTCTTGACACCACACCAAGTGGCAATTGACCCTTCCCGGAAAGGAATATCAAGGATCAGAAACAGAGCTTTCTCAATCTCTTCTACTAGGCAGTAAGACACAATGGCCATCATTTCAGTATACATCAAGCAAAAGGAAACAGTTGATTTTTTTTGTTAGAGGCCATATAAGCACACATCTATGCAGCTAGGATCAAACAAGTAAAGACTAATGATATTTATGTATAGGTTAATAGCTACAGTTGGTGCTTAAAGAGGATGATCTGTGGTCAGTGCCTTTACAGTGCAATCCTGTTATGTCTACTCAAAATTAAGTTTGAGAGGACTTATTCCTAAATAAGTGAATACAGGGTTTCAGCTTTATAGAAGCAAGTGAACCATGAGGTTGTGCCATTTGGTTCAGCAGATGAGATATTCACAGAAGGAATGGCTCTGATGTTTTCTCTTTCATGCTTAAGTATATATGTCTAATTCATTATAATCTATAGTGTGAGTGGGGAACCTGTGGCACTCTTCATGTTGATGAACTATTAATCCCATCATCCCACACCTCTGATATACTAACAACCTAATGGGAGCTGGAATATAAAGCATCTGCCATGTCCCAGCTGTAAATCTATAGCACCCCTTCCCCAATGTGTTACTGAGCCCTCTTCAGAGAACACCAGTTGAAGAATCACTGTTTATTACTGCAGCAAAAATTGCTGCTCACTGCACTTCTCTATTTTGTATGGAAAAAAAAACCCTGGTACATCAACAGAAACAGAAAACAAGACTTAAGAATAAAGAAAACACCAGAACTATAATAACAAAAAGAAGTAAGCATCTCTAATGTAAGTTCAAATACAAGAACAATACCAATTTCCCAAAGATGACTGTTGTTCTTTATATGTTCTTTGTTCCACTGAAATATCCAATGCTAAAGTAAGGGAAAGAAAAATCACATTATATGAATCATATTGCCTAAGCTTCTTGGTTATGCCAATATAGATGATGCCTATGAACTCCTGCATCATTGCTATCTCCCTTCCAGTCTCCAGTGAGTCAGTATCACACAAAGAGAGATAAAGGGCTACAGATATCTTTCTCTCAAAGGTGCTGCAAGATCCCTTGGTACAGATGATTATGTCTCTGAACGCACCCAAATCTAAGCGATCCTTGGTGCAAAATAATTTAGATGTCCAGTAAGGAATGAATGTGTTCATTTGGGCTGATTGTTGATTGGAGGAGGAAATCTGGAAAGCCAGAGGAAGAGATAGAATCAAATATTCCCATAATACTTGAGCTAGCTGGAACCCTGGGGCATCCTATGCCTTTCAACATATTGTTCCAGGTCCGAAATAAGATCACTGATGCAGAATAGGATCCACAATCCCTCTATATACCTCTATATCATTGGTTCTCAACCTTTGGTCCCCTAGATTTTTAAGACTTCTACTCCCAGAATTCCTGAACAATGAGCATACTGTCTGGGACATCTGGGAATTGAATTCCAAAAGATCTGGAGGCCCAAAGGTTGAGAACCATTGTTTTATATCAATGGTCCACAACCTTTGCTCCTCCAGATATTTTGGACCTCAGCAGCCAAAATCCCTGACTATTGGACAAGCTGTCTAGGGCTGCTGTTGAGTCGAAGTCCAAAACATCTGAAGGACCAAAGTTTGGGAACTACTGCTCTATAGGAAGATGGGACTAACACAGCCCTCCAAATGTCAATGGAGTTCAACTCCCATCAGCCATACCCAGCACAGCTAAATATTGAGGAATGCTGGGAAGAGCTGGTTGCCTGTCTTCTTTCCTATTCTGTAGCAAGACATGAAAAGTCTGGGAATGGCAACGCTGACTTTGAGCAAGACAGGACACAAAGTCAATAAGGAGTGAAGCTTGTTTTGTCTTAAGTGATTCTGAGCAACACAATGCGAGTTTGGGAAATTAGTCTGTGGACAGGCGGATAATCAGGGCTGTTATCTACATCCTCCTTTTTATCAAACTCTCTTTATCTTTATCATACACACACACACTATATCTATCTATCTATTCCATTTTGTGTAAATTAATTCATAAAATCCCTGCAGTCTAGAGAAGGGCTTGGAGAATTGGAAAATGAATACACTTTCCCCAAGAAACTGGTGTAAGCTTGTCAACCTCAGAAGCAGATCAACTCATATTTATTGAGTCGTGCAAAAATCAATGGGGTTTAGTCTCCAAACCAACCATAATAATGACACCGAGGGAGGTAGGGAGGAGAGGTTTCAAATCCCTTTCCAGTTCTTTTTGCAACTCTCCGTCGCTCGCTCAGCAAGGAAGAGAAGCGCAGAGCTGTCCAGGGTCCTGAACTCTCTCCGGAAAGGCAAAGTAGCCTGATAGAGACTCCACCGAAGTATTAGGAAGAACCTCGAACGAAGACTTTCCCGATCTTGCCCCTTTCCTGTAGGATGTTCAGCCCTGGCATCAACATTCACTTAACCTGGACTTCAGGGTCATAGGCGGTTGTGTTGCTACATGCCATAACCCATCCAATAAATCCGATCATTATAACACTATTAAACACTTGGCCTTTTTCCCAAGCATAGTTAAGAACAACAGCAGGAACCGAGATTGCATTAAATTCCTGTAAATGCCCTTCGTAAATAATATTCCTTGGCTACCCAGCCCTCTCCTTGCCTTCAATGGTACGATCACAGATTTGGTTCTCCTGAGGTCATCGCTTCTTGGAAGGAGAACTTGCTATCCTCCTGGCAATAAATCTATGCAATCGCTTTGTTTATCGAAAGAATTGATGGATCTCTCACCGATAAATATCCCCAATGATGGCAGTGGGAAGATGTTAGGGGACAAGACTCCAGATAGATGACCCTTACTGGTCACTAGAGGTCCTGGCATGCTTGAGTCTGTTGAAAAATACCTACTGTGTCAAGAGAATGGGCTATATTTATTTATTTATTTTATAAAATGTTAGGCTATTAAAACACATCTGCTTTCTGGATCACAGAACTATATAATAGAATCATAAGATTCATAGAGTTGGAAGAGACCTCAAGGACCACCCCTTTTGCCATGCAGGAACTCTCCATCAAAGCACCCCCAGCAGATGGCTATCCAGTCTCTGCTTAATGACTTCCAAAGAAGGAGACTCTACTGAGGGAGTGTGTTCCACTGTCAAACAGCTCTTATTATCAGGAAGTTCCTCCTAAGGTTTAAGTGGATACTCTTTACCTGTAGGTTTAAGTGGATACTCTTTACCTGTAGCTTGCATCCATTGTGGTGTGTGCCTTCAAGTCGTTTCCAATTTATAGAGACCCTAAGGTGACCATATCCTAAGGTTTTCTTGGCAAGTTTCTTCAGAGGGGGTTTGCTCAATGCTGTCCTCTGAGATAGTGTGACTTGCCCAAGGTTGCCCAGTGGGTTTCCATAGCCTAGCCAGGATCTAACAGCTGGTCTCCAGAGTCCTAGTCCAACGCCAACACAGCCTCACTAGTCTTAATACAATTATAGAATCGTAGAGTTGGGAGAAACCCCAAGGGCCATCCAGTCCAACTCCCTGCCATGCAGGAACACAGTATCAAAGCACTCCTGACAGATGGCCATCCAGCCTCTGTTTAAAAACCTCCAAAGAATGAGACTCTACCACTCTCTGAGGAAGTGTGTTCCACTGTTGACTAGCTCTTACCATCAGGAGGTTCTTCCAAATCTTTATTTGGAATCTCTAAACTTACTGCACACTCCTGTCTTCTCACTTTATTGCCTTTCTTTCTTTATTCCTTCTCTCTCTCTCTCTCCCTCTCTCCCTCCCTCCCTCCCTCCCTCCCTTTCTTTTCTCCCTTTCTTTTCACCCTCCAATTTTGACTTTTGGTCTCTGTGACCATTACCTTAAATTCCCCCTACAGTGAAGCTAGAGTCATCTAAGGACATGTGCCAGCCACTCCACTATGTCGTAGTAACCCTCACTCAGTTCAGTCTCTCTTGCTTCTGAGGAAGTGGACCTTGTCTTGCAAGCAACCCGTCCCAGTCCATCTTTAGGCACTTCTTGGTTGTTTTTTGCTGTGTACCTTCAAGTCCTTTCCAACTTAAGGAGACCCTAAGGCAAACCTATCATAAGGTTTTCTTGTGGCAAGTTTCTTCAGAGTGGGGTTTGCCCCTTGGCATCCTCTGAGCTTGAGAGAGTGTGACTTGACCAGGCTCACTCAGAGAAAAGATAAATCAGAAAGGCTTGTGACATTTCTGTGGATCTTGTGGAGGTGGCATTGCAACCTTATTCCCAGATGACTCTGGGGGAGAAGACCTGGGTTTACTGAAGAAGGCTGTAATGGGGAAGACTTCTTCATCAGAGAAGCTTCATCAGGGATAAGGGACTTCAACCAGTAGCCAGATCAAAATAACTAAACCAACCCTCCATAGGGCCCCTGCCCTGCCACCAGGCATACATACATAAAGCCTGGAAAACTCCCCAAGATGTGAGCCCTTCCATGCAACCCACAAGATTTCACTCTTAGAGAGACCTGAAGCTATCCTGCATCGACACGGTAGGAATAAGGCAAGTTGATGCCACTTTAGGTCCTGCAGCTCCATCCTATGGAATCCAGGGACTGCAAGGTCTTCTGCCTTCTCTGACAAAGAGGGCTGGGTGCCGCATCTCTCTCTCTCTCTCTCTCTCTCTCTCTCTCTCTGTGGTTTGAGGGATCTTCTTGCTGTTTTAGAAACACAGAAGAGTTGGGAGGCACCCCAAGGGCCATCCAGTCCAACCCCATTCTGCCATGCAGGAACACACAATCAAAGCATCCCCAACAGATGGCCGCCTAGACTCTGTTTAAAAACCTCCAACGAAGGGAGACATCACCACATTCCGAGAGTGAGTGCTCCACTGTTCTACAGATCTTACTGTCAAGACGTTCCTCCTAATGTTCAAGTGGGATCTCTATTCCTATACTTTGAATCCAGTGCTTTGTGGCCTCTTCTCTGGAGCAGCAGAAAACAAGCTTGTTCCCTCCTCAATATGACATCCCTTCAAATATTTAAACAGGGCTATCATATCACCTCTAAACCTTCGCTTCTCCAGTCTAAACATCCCCAGCTCCCTAAGTCTCTCCTAATAAGACATGGTTTCCAGATCCTTCACCATTTTTGGTCGCCCTCCTCTGGACACCCTTCAGCTTCTCAACCTCCTTTCTTGAACTGTGGTGCCCAGAAGTGGACCCAATATTCTTCCAAAGCAAAAGTGGCACTATTACCTCCCTCGATCCTCTCCTCCTATTGATCCAGCTTGGAGTCGCCTTGGCTTTCTTAACTTCTTTGGGTCGGGGTGGGATAAGGAGAAGGAAAGCCTGGGTCTGCTTATTCCTCTTCTCCACCTCCCCCCCCCCATGGCTTCTCTCCCTCCTCCTCTTCATCCTCTTGTCCTAATCCAGGGTTAAAAACTCCCCTTGGCAGCAGGTCGGACTGAGATGCTCTGGGGTTTGGGAGGCATCAGGGAAGAAGGGAGGGAGGGGGGAAGGCGGTGAAAAGGAGGGGAGGTATTGGAGGGGGGTGGAGAAAGAGTGCCAGGCTCTGGAGTACTAATTCGGCGCTGAAACGCCTTCAGTAAAGGTTGGGAGGGCGACCCAAGGCGACGCCTTGCAGCCAGGGGCAGCGCAAGAGGAGAGGATGCTGAGACAGAGGACCACGAAGGGATGCTGAGAGCCCCAGCTTCATCATGGTCCAGGGCTGCCATCCTCCGCTTTCTCAGTCGGGCAGGGACCGCCTGGCATCCGGTTCGCCTTTCTCCTTTCCAGGTAAGGCATTGGCATTGCATGCCCTGGCATCACCAGGCATCACCATTGCATGTCCTGGCATCACATCACCTGCCTGTCTCTCTCTTCTTTCCTTCCCTATTCCTTTGTGGTTGTTGGCTGCATCCACACTGGAGAAATAACCTGGTTTGGCAGCGCTTTAACTCTTTGTCTGGCTCAAAGCTATGGCATTCTGGGAGTTGGAGTTTGTTGTGGGGCCCAGAGCGGAGCGGAGCTCCGCTCTGGGCCCCACAACAAACTCCAACTCCCAGAATGCCATAGCCTTGAGCCAGACAAAGAGTTAAAGTGCTGCCAAACCGGGCTATTTCTCCAGTATAGATGCAGCCAATATTGTGTACCTTCAAGCCTTTTCTCCCTTAAGGCGGTCCTCTCCTGGACTTTTCCTGGCAGGTTTCTTCCCAGAGGGAGTTCTTATTGGCCCCCTCTGAGGCTGAGAGAGTGTGACTGGCCCAAGGTCACTGGGTTTCCGTGGGGGGATTCAAACCCTGCTCTACAACACTCAGACCACAACAACACCACGGATACGATTCACCCTTCTCCATTCAGAAGAGCTCCCCTGTTTCTCTGCTATAACTCTGCCATTTGGTCGTAGAGAGAGGTCTTGTAGTACTTTTGAGACTAACTAAAAAGAAAGAATTTTTGTTCCTTGACGTTTCGCCAGCATCTGTGGCTGGCATCTTCAGAGAATGGAAGAAAGAAAGTGGCAGCATGAGCTTTTGTGGACTTCAATCTCCTTCCTCAGATGCATTTGGTGGAGTGGAAGAAGCCAGGTACAGATATATAGTCATTGGTACAGGTGGATCTCAATTTTCAAATTACAAATCCTTTCAATTGATATCCTCATATGCCAATGACATATATATCTCTGTGTCTGACTTCCACTCCACCAAATGCATCTGAGAAAGGAGACTGAAGTCTAGGAAAGCTCCTGCTGCCAATTTCTTTCTTTCAGTTAGTCTCAAAGGTGCTGCGAGATCTCTCTACGTACTGATTCTACAGACTAACACAGCTATGTCTTTGAATTCTGCCATTCGGGTTAGCCATGCCCAGCCTCAATGCCTCCTCCTTTTCCTTCTTATTGTTGTTGTTGTTGTGTGTTTTCAAGTCATTTCTGACCCTATCATAGGGTTTTCCTCAGAGCTGTGTTTTTGTTTTTTCCCATGGCCATCTTCTGAAGCTGAGAGAGTGTGACACTGGGTAGTGGGCTTCCATGGGATACCTTTCCTTGACCCCTGATTATTATTTTCCCATCCTGGGAAGGCAGAGCAACATGTGAGTCCCCTGGGTTGAAGAGTATCGGCTCAGCAGACAATTTCTCTCTGATGGCACTTTCATACAGAAAGACATGCAGGTGAGGCTGCATTTTCCAATCTTTTTGGTAGGGCACCTGTGAACCCGGCAGCATACAAAAACAGGCTCCTTGGCAAACTGGGAGAGTGACATGGAAAATGAGGAGGACACAAGGAGGATGGATTGCAAGGAGGAAAATCGACTGTTACTATATGGCCTGTCTCTAAGATCTAAGAGACACTGCCTTTTAAAGCAAAGTTAGGTGCTTTAGAAGGAGAGGCAGCATCATAGTAAGGATGAAATCCATTGTACTGCAGTTGCAAAGAACATTGCAGTTAAAGCAGTTAAATATAAAGGCAGCAGCTGAAACGCTGTCAATATAACTAGAGTAGATCCATTTTCATCAAGTGTTGCAGGATGAATCAAGGAAGCGGTAAATCCACTTGATTCAATGGCTAAAATCTAGTTCGGACTGGTAATACGGCTGAGCTCAGTGTTAAATGCAAACAAAAATCCATCAGTGCTACCTTTATTGGTCAACTGAAATACGCAGAATACTTGTTGCAAGCTTTCAAAGCTCCATGGGCTTCTTCATCGGGCAAGATGTTACAAACGAAAAACAACTGGAAATGTTAGTCAGATGCCTGCATGTCCTTTGTATGTTTGTTGTTGTGTGCCTTCCAGTCCTTTCTGACTTATGGCGACCCGAAGGCCAACCTATCATGGGGTTTTCCTGGCAAGATTTGTTCAGAGGAGGTTTGCCATGGCCTTCACTGGAGGCTGAGAGAGTGTGACTTGCCCAAGGTCGCCCAGTGGGTTTCATGGCCAAGCTGGGGAATTGAACCCTGGTCTACAGAGTCATATTTCAATACTCAAACCACCATGCTGGCTCACCTTCTGTATGTTTATTCTGATTTGAATCCCAGATGCTTGGTAGGTAGAATCGCAGCCCTCAGTGCAGTTTTGAAACCAAATTTAGTAATAGGCTTCTACCCCATTAATTTCCCAAACTTTCAACATATCCTTGAATGATGGGCAATGCTAAAACTAAAGCACAGAGTCAGAAAAATGGCACATCCACTACTGGAGTCCCCTTCATAATGATTAAATTAGATGGTGGCTAGTAATTTTATTTCCACTGATGGATTAAAATGTGTGGGAAACAGGAATTGAAGCCTGATGTAGTAGATCTAGAGGCAGGGAAGACTAATTGGAAACAGTCTCCACCACCACCCTATGAACAAAAAATGTCCAAATAAATATCAAATGAATGTTGTCAGAAATATGGTTAGCAGGACCAAAGTTGTGTCTCACTGGTTAAAAATGACAAAAGGATGATACACCCTACCAAAATGCAATGATGTTACAGAAATACATCTGTTTCTCGCTAGGTGGATATCTGTCGCAAAAGTTTCAGAAGAGATTTTGCAAATAAATAAATAATATTAAAAAATCTGGAGAAAGTACTTCTGGAAAGGTCAGATGAAACACTGCTTGGGGTGAAGAAAAAGTGACTGCCATCCTCCAGACAAAAACTCTGCTAAATATCTCTCCCAAAAAAGGATCCTGCAGATGTTTTGGTTAGATAGTTTCAATTGTGCTGTTTTGGTGTCTGGTGCTGGAGGAGGTGGAATTGCAGTCAAGAGCTTGAGGCATTCTAACCAAGGGACCATTTCGATGCATTTGATGGCCATTCCAATGCCCTTGAATCAGCTGCTTTTCCTTCTGCTGCAGAGGTATTCCACTATGCTTCTTTGTGGATACTCATCCTTTTCTTTTGCACCCAAGGGATATCTCAGATTACCTTTGCAACTTGAAATCTTGCAGTTTTCAAGGATGTCGAAAAGTCAATTGATATCTCAAGTTCTTAGTTAGTATATCCCAGAAATGATAGGTAGAGTTTCCAAAGACTGCAGTTCTAGGTGTACTTTTGGGGGTGAAAATATCTTACATTGAGTCAGACTGTTATGGGTCTGCTACTCATAGCATGTTGTAGGGGTTTCGGTGCCGGAGTAAAACTGCAGGAGACAAGATTTCAAATTTATGCTGAGCCATGGAGACCCAGTGAGTGGTCTAGAGCAAATTACACTCTCTCAGCCCAAAAGGAGAGCAGTAGTAAACCTCTTCTGAACAAATCTTTCAAGAAGACCCTATCACAGGTCATCATAAGTTGGAATCAACCTGAAGGCACAGAAGAATGGCTGAAATAACAAAAGGTTTGTAGTAGAGGTTCTCCTTCTCCTGCTGTTTAGAAAGAGGAGCCCGTAATTTAATCTAGACTTATCATCCTGGCAGTAATGTAGCAAAGGGGGGGGGGGTCTGTGGGATCCGGACCCCCTCCTTCCATTAATTTATGTTAAAAGAAATGGTGTGCCATTGCACCCAAGCTCCATTATATTCAATGGGGCTCGAGCATCTGGACCCCCCCCCCTTCCCAAAATCCTGGCTACGTCCCTGATCCTGGCTTCCTTGAAAGTAAATCTCATTGAAACTTAGTTGGACTTGGAAAGTGACTGAGGAGTTATATGAAAGAATACCTATTTTCCCCTAGGATTTTGAAAAACGAACTGAAAAAAAGAGAACCTTAACCACTTTTGCCCCTCCGGGGAAGAACACAGCCACACATTGTATGAAAAGATGTGGAATCACTTCCTCATCACTAATGATCTCTTTGGAGTTTATCATATGACAGAATTTGGGGGTATAATGCAATGGCAATCTGAACGCAATCATGGGGTTTCACGTAAGTGCGTATGAGTGTATCTCACGCAATTTTGGGCAAAAGGGAAGTCATTCCAAGTGCAATCATAGGTTTTACGTTAATGAGGATAAGAGTATCTCACACAATTTCGGAAAATGGGGGTCATTTTTGGGAAATGGGAAGTCATTCTGGACACATTCTGAATGCAATTGGATTTCACATAAATTCACTAAACTAGCGAATTTATGTGAATTCAAATTGGCTTAATTTGAAATTGGGAGAAATTTCTCCCGTGTGATAAACTCCTTTCTGACAAATTAGTTCCATGTCCACTGCTATGTGAAACTGATTTGTCACAAGGAACTCGTTGGTGGACAAGAAAGGGATCTACTTATTTCCACAATCTACTTACCAAGGATTAGGACCCTCCTATTACAAGTCTTTTTGGCAAAGCTTTGGGGTAGCTAGTCAGTGATGGGTAGTTAATTCTTTTTTTTACAAAAAATAAAGAACACTATAACTAAATTACATTGCAGTTGTAACTCGGAGAAGGATAATTTTACAGTACAACTGTGACTCTGTAGTTATTTTTCTAGTTACAGGGGTATGGCCTCAGTAAAAGGTGCAGGAGAAGTATCACATGGTTCAAGCGATGGTTTGTGCTATGTCTTGTGCTGATGCCACATGCTCTGTTGTGGGTGCTGAGACAACGGCAAGGTGGATTACAGGGACAAGTGTTTTGCACTGCAAGGCAGCAGCTGGCATCCTCCAAATATTTTCTGAAAGCAACTAAATGCTATTCTTTTAGTTAACTTTGAGAAACAGAAAAGTAAGATGTTACTTTTAAATACTGCAACTAAAACAGTAACTAACTACTATGTGTGTGGGGGGCGAGTGTCTTGGGATGTTCTAATGGTAGCTAATTACTACTTTTGAAAATAACTTTTCAAGTCCTATTCCTAGGAAAACGAGAATCTGCCTTATACCAGGTTAGATACACCATTAGCCCCTCCATCAGTATTGTTTTCTGTGACTGGCAGCAGTTCTCCAGGGTCACAGACAAAGGTCTTTGCTGTCAATTTGTGATCTGAAGATGCCAGGGAGTGAACCTGAGGCCTTCTGCTTTCACAGCGTGTGTTCTGCCACTGAGCGAGGGTCACAGAAATGAGACCTTGGTGACTTTGCTTGGTTTACCCAGCTCCGTTTCCCAGCAGCTCCATTCCCCTGGACACAAAAGCAAAGATGCAATTTTTATGACAGATAATCCTATGCATTATGGTCTAGACACATTATAATCTAGGCAGAGCCAGCCTGGAACTCTGGGATACCAGGGTTCAAATCCCTGCTTATCCTTAGAAACCCACTGGGTGACCTTGGGCAAGTCATACGCTCTTGGTCTAAGAGTACGCCCATGGCAAAACCCTCTGAATAAATCTTTATCAAAAACAAAACAAAACCATGATAGGTTCATCTTCAAAAAGGGGCTCCATACTGTAGCATCTTTGGTCCTCCAAGTGTTTCAGAATTTGCCAGAAGACTCAGCCAGTATGGCCAATGGTAAGGGTTTATGGGAGTTGCAATCCAAAAGGCCTCCTTTGCTTTATGGGAAGGTGGCCTGTAGTAGCATTTCTGTGACAACCTGAAAATCTTGTTCAAAATCTCCCTCCTCACTCTCTCTCTCTTTCACACACCTATAGTTCACCAGCCCATAGTAAAACTGAAAGAAAAATACAACAGGAAATCCATAGGGTAACATTTTCAAGGGGCTTTTATATATCTCTAACAAAAATAAGGATGACACATCTGTACTATAAAACTGTATCATTAAAAAAAATCAGTTTAGCCACTGTAGCATTTCACCAAAAAAACTGCTGAGAACGGAGTATTCAGGATTCCACATTAAAGGTCTCTAGTCTCTCTTGACAGATTGGCATTTTGCAGGGTTTCCTAGTCAGAGACTCACTATTAAACCAGTTTTCATCTATAGCATAGATAAGCTATTAAGTACCTTAATAATCACTTTTCAGGATCAGCAGTTCTGTCTTCTTAAAAGGTCTGTATGCCTTTAAGCTAGCCTGTGCACTCTTTTGCTGCAATCCACCAGAAAACACTATATACACAGTAACACACTGCAGAAAGAACCCTGTTATCCAAATATCATTTTGCTTCAAAATTTTCAGGCCATTTCCACAAACCTTGCTTATGTCGGCTTTTTCATTTTCTACATCTGGGATTCAAATGACAACCTTAGAAGAGCCTGGAATGTGCATTCAGTTTGAAAATGGCTTATATCCTGGATTATATGACATTCAAGACTGAATACCTGCTGGCCAAAATGCTTTGCTTAGCACCGAATTAGCATCTGTGGCAAAGCACCTTTAGTGCTGTCAACTCACTGTTTGCTTTTTCAAATCCTCCTGAACTCACTGAGTCCATGTAGCTCTTGGAAAGGTACTCCCTCGTATTTGTCTGAACATTCAGTTATCTGTGTGTTTTGGATGTCCTTTAGAGCACTGGAATGAATAGTGCTATGCTATTATGCTAATAATGACAACAGCATGGAAAACATTTCTGTAATGATTATTTTTACATGAATTCATAATACCTGTGGATCCATCCTCTGGCATTTTGCCATTGCTATTTCTTTTGTGGATCAGCTCCACAAAGCAAAGACAAAAGCAATCACATCTTTTAAGATGGTTTTAAAATACTGTTTTCAACAGAATTAGCCTAGACAATTTGCTGCCCACTAAGTCTAACTCAATCACATCAGCCAAATATTGTGACCTGCAGGCTGCAGGCAGGCTATCAAATACATCAATAGACTTTAAAAATGGCTCACCATTCAGGTTTTTTGAGTAGGGTGGAAAAGAAATTGATTGGACCTTCATTTCTTTGTGTGGGGAAAAAAAAAACACTTTGCAACTCCTGAGACCCATAGGGGAAAATAACAGATCTTATTCCAGAAATCTGTCCATTCATGAGGCTTATGGCATATTTCAGAAAGAGAAAACATTGAAGAACCCATGTATACATTTAAGTCAGTAGAAATGATTCTCAAAGGGACACAGATAACTGCAACCGTGTTTTCTCAGAAACAAGACACAGTTAGTTTGCTGGATGTTTATTTCCAAACAAGTGTACTCAACATTAGTATTAGTCATTTTTTGTATTTATTGTTCATAGAGGGAGGGGATAGCATTTTGTATTTTTCAAATGCTGATACATTTGTAAATCTATTTCTGTTGCCTCTCTACCCACCCAAAAAATCCCACATTTCACTTTAGCTCTCTAGTGTGACCTGGATGAGTTTGATCCAGCAGTGCACTTGTACACACAGAAGGCACTTTATGCTCAGAGGAGGACTGATGTGTGTGTGTGCATGCATACCTGTTCCTTCAAGTCACCTGTCAACTTATGGCAACCCTATGAATCTCATAGGGTTTTCTTAGGCAAGGAAGACTCAGAGGCAGTTTTGCTAGTTCCTTCCTCTGAAATATAGCCTACAAAACCTTGGAGGGCTGATCCGGCCTGGCTTCAAGATCAGATGCGATCTGGTGCCTTTATGGTATTTTGGACTGATTTACAGCTAGAATATTGTACAAGAAATATGAAAACAGATCCTATATCCAATGCCTGTCAAAAAATAGTCCGCTTGTTCAAGAGCATGTGCAACTACTGAAATGTAAAAACAGAGACTGAATCCACCCATTTCTGCACTGCACAAACTCTGATGCAATGCAACCAAAGAACTGTTCATTTTCTTTCTCCTCATGGTTTCTTCAATCCGATCTATAACATGTATACTTTTTTTTTTCCATTTTGGTTTGCATAAAGCTTTTAAAGCACGGTCTTGTGTAGATTTATCCAGAAGTAAGCTCCACTGTATTCAGTGTGGTTTATTATCAGTCTCTAGACATAGGAGTTTATCGCACGACAGGAATTGGAAGTATAATCCCAGGGCAATCTGAACGCAATCATGGGGTTTCACGTTATTATGTGAAAGCTGATCACACACATTTTCAAGCAATGGGAAGTCCTTCTGAACACAATTGTAGGGTTTCCCATTATTGCGTGAGAAACTATCACATGCAATTTCAGGCACTGGGAGGCAATTATGGGCAGTTCCAAATGCAATGCGGCATCAATACGTAATCACATAAATTCACTGAACTAGCGAATTCACTCAATTTCGATCTGGCCCCACTTTCATTTCTTTCAAAATTGAGAGAAATTCCTCCCATGTGATAATGTCCATACTCTCTCAGCCTCAGAGGATGGCAATGGCAAACCCCCTCTGAAGAAACTTGCCAAGAAATCCCCATGATAGATTCAGCCAAAAGCTGCAAATGACTTGAAGGCACACAAGGAGGAGGAGGAGGAGGAGGAGGAGGAGGAGGAGGAGGAGGAGGACCATTAATGCAGAAATGTTGGCCAGGTGGTTTTGGACTTCAACTGCATATAACTGACCATATTAGCTGGGGATTTGGGGGACTGGGGGACATTTACGGACCAGTGTTTCTCTGTTGTTAGTTGTTGTGTGCTTTCAAGTTATTTCTGATGCATGGTGACCCTAATAGAAAATCTATCATATCGTTTTCTGGGGCTGAGAGCATGTCACTCACACAAGGTCACCCAATGGGTTTCCATGGCTGAGTGAGGAATAGAAATCTGATCCAGGATTCAAAACACTACACTATGCTGGGTTGGTTTATAAAATTGCAGGCTTAGAGTGCAATCTACTGGGGGAATTCTCCTGATTCATTGGAAACAAGAGCAGGGAAAGTACAATACCAAGCTATTGATGATATCGTTTTGAGGCATCCCAGTTGTCATGAAAAGTATTTCCATTGTCTTGATCTTGAATGGGCCATTAAGGCTTATTAGTTTTACAAAAGACCTGCTTTTGTGAGAGATCAAATGTGCCCAGACAGGTTTGTTGAAGTGGCTCAATGCAGTAGCCTGGACGTTGCAGCTCTCTTGAGTGTGTGGCCTTACAGACTGTCAGAACAGCTATTTGGGTTTCCAAACTGCACACGAATAAATTTAGTCCGAAGTCGACTGCTTTAATAAAAGTAGGAAAGCAAAGGAAACCTTTCATGCACAGGAGCACAGGAGCAATCTTTTCAGACTAAGATTAATCACATATTGCCTGAGGGAGCAACTGCCACATCCATTAACACCAAGGGAGTGGCATTAGTCGGAGGACTGAAAACCAGTTGTTAGTATGAAATAGAACAGACCCATTGACCCAATAAAAACTTGTTGAGACAACACTTATGTAAGCTTGCATGATTGAACTGGTCAACTCTAGCTGAGCCCAACAATTGCATTTGGGCTCAAGGGTTTTCAGTGGCTTCCTCACATGTTCATATGGCATTGATAGGGGAGAGATAGTCTTCTCAATGGCTGCTCTCAGGTTGTGGAATTTCTTTCTGCAGAAGGCTAGGCTGGGCTCCTCTCTGCATTTCTTTTTCTTTAGATAAGCATCTGATGGTTCAGTGGTTGTGGTGAGTCTTCGAATGGTGTTTGTACATGTGCTGTGTTTTATCTTTAATGTTATGTTTTTTTTTAAAAAAATACGCCTTTTAAAATTAATGGCATTTTAAGAAGATAATCTTGTTTAATCAGGTTTTAACTTTTTCATCATCAGATTTTTTAGCTTCATCAATTTTAACCTCATTGTAGGCTGCCTTGGGTCCCATGTTGGGAAAAGGATAGAATAATCAATCAGTCAGTGAATAAATGAATAAATAAAGCATTTACAAACATTTTCAGCAGGGCAAGGAAGCATGTAGCCCTCCAGAGAGTGTTGGACTGCAACTTCCAACACTCTTAGCCAGCATAGTAAATGCTGGGTGTTGCAGTCCAGCAGTATCTGGTGGGCCACAGGATTTTCACTTCCTACTTTCTATGGAGCTTTAGTTACAATAAAACCCTATAGCTGAGTAGTAAGTGTCAGTGGGATGTATTCCCCAAGCATGCCAGCATAAAATGTAGCTATAACCATTACAATAGACCAATTCCAGTATACTTTCCTGGGCGATTGGATCCTTCCTGTTCTGAAGAAAGGAGTTTGTTGATAGCAGATGTTATGCCAGATTTAAAAGAACATTGTTTACCCAAGAGCCACAGGATGTCAGAGAGACAGACCTGAAAAAATGGCTTATGAATACAACATAATTCATAATTGTTTCCGATATGAATGCTAAAGTGAAGGAAGCAGAAAAGGAGCACCTACGGGAATACAAATAAAGTAGTATCAAGCCCAAGGATTTTAGATTTCAATCAAGGCAGGGACCATGGAACAATTTTGAAGATGTGTATATTGGAGAAGGGTTCATCACTGGCAGACAGGTCATTCGGAATTTTAGGTGTTTATGTGTATGTTTTTATAGAACAGTAAAAGCACAGAATCCAGCTAATAGCTGTAATACCACCAACTAAAGCAGTTAACAATGCAACTACCATGACAAAATAATAAATAAAACATTATAAAATTGTTTAAGCATAAAATTAATATATCAAGGAAAGAGGAAAATATAGAATGCTGTGATGGCTTTGAACTAAGATACTTCTGGTGGATCATTCACCAGGTAGCTCAACTACACCTTTGTCTTAGTGGTCCTGATCCCTGGTGACTGATCATTTCAGGGGGGCTCAGTCACCCCAGACTTGACCCCTCCATCCAGAGTCCCAGAATCAATGGTCAACTACTTTTCTTCTTCCTTCTCCCCCCTGTCTATTTGTACTAGAGTCTTGTAGGGGTGGTATGGTAAGATCTCTTTCTCTGGACATCTTGAAAAAGGGCTGGATAGCTACCAGCTGGGGATGCTTTAGATGGAGATCCTGCACTGAGCAGAGGCTTCAGCAGAGGGCTCACTGGCCCATAAGGCCACTTCCAAATCTATGGTTCTGTGGTTCTAGTTTATGTCTTTTTTATGCATAGCAGATGGTTGGACTACAGGCCCCTATATCCCTTCTAACTCTATGATTCCATGATTCTGTTTTTACAGAATCTGGACAAACCAGATACAATGCCAGTATCCACATTAGTACCTTGCATGATGTCAGGAATTGTAGTGGTAATTCTAGGGGAGATTTGCATTATTCTTCTACAGATCTTTTAGAACAGGTGTAGAGTCCCAGGAAGGAACCCATGTAAATTGAAATCAACTATATGCAGATAATGCTTGGTAAGGAAGAAGTCAGTAGGGAAAGAGCCACCTCGTTTGTGAAGCCTAAGTACCCCCACCCCACATACCCCCACCCACAGGTTGGGAAGGGTGTAGAGAATTAGGAAAGCAGTGTCCCATCTGCCCAAATAGTAAGACCGCTCTACTGTAGCCATCAAATTTGATCCTTTTGCTGATGATGGAGGGAGATGGAGCTACAGATATTCTGACCCCAAATAGTTGTCAGTATTAGAACATATTGCAGAGACCTTGAGAAAGATAGTTTTCTTTTTTGCTGCCTGAAGGATTCTGGGAGTTGTAGTCCAAAAAAAGAAAAGGAAATTCTTCTAGGCTCTGGTTTTTCTTTTTTAAAAGATGGTGCTTAACCTGAGCTTTATGTAAGACACTTTCAGCAATATATATATATACTTTAAATGACCAAAAGAGAAAGAGAGAGAGCAAGAAGAAGAAAGAAAACAAAATAAGGAACCAAAATGAGTCACAATTTGTTCTTTCCAGCCAAATTAACAAAAGCATCTCTAACATTCCTCCCCTCACATTTAAATCTGCAGGTATAAGGTGAGAAAATGTTACATTAGGGACTCCTATGGTTTTTGTATAAGAATGTGTGAAACTCATCAGGTGCTAAAAATAATATTTCGGTATGAAGATCTTATTAAGCTTGAGGTCCAGGCCCAATAGCCTTCCGCCCCCATCATTGGCTCAGACTCTAGAGATGGAGGTGGAGGGTGACACCTTGAATATAACTGTTCCAATCAACCTCTTGCACTTCTTCTTCTGTGAAACTCTTTTATTCAAGGTCATCATTGAGTTAGAAGAGGCATGGCAGTGGGGAAAACTACATGCATACTTTGGCTCTCTCTAGTGAGTACTGTGAATATTTGATTATGCATCTTGATTCCTGGAGAATTAATTACAGTATGTGCAAATCAGTGTTTTTCAAAAATGAGGCACATGAAGAGGTACAGCAAACTTCATTCCATCTCAGTGCTCAGCTTTCCTTTGTCTCTGGTGCTTTCTTTTTCTTTTTTGCATGGGTGGATAGGGGTGCTGACTTGCATACTTTTTCTGTGCATGACAAAATAAAGAGTGATCAGCATAGAATCCTATGGGGCTTAAAAGACAACAGTAAAATTCTGAGAGCAGTCTGGTGATGGAACTAATTGCCTACATAGGTGGTGAGGTCTCCCTCTCTGGATGTCTTGAAGAAACAGGCTGGACAGGTACCTGGTGCTGAATCTAATCCTGCATTGAACAGAGGGTTGGATCTGATGGACCAAAGGAGCACTTCCAACTCTATGATACTATGATTCTCTAGTTATGACTATTTGGAAAGAAGTCCCAAAGAATGAAATGGGACTTATTCCTAAGGAAATTACCTTAAAACATTAGCCAAGAATGTTCTACCTACAGATAAATCTCCATAGGACTGTAATTTTGTATTCTTTCACATGGGGGAAAATCCCACTGGGTCCATGCTTACCAAAGAGTCCATCCCACTATGTTCAGTGGTGCTTCCTCCCATGTAAATGTAAATATGCCCAGGGCTGTGGCCCGAGTCTTTGAAATTTAGTAGAATATAGGATAGCCAGAGATGTAAAAGAGGACTGGAATCTTCCACACTGAACAGTTATTTAGAAGATTAAATGTTTCAGCAAATGTAGCTTGAACACTCACTACTGAAAGTCTAAGAGCTCTGTCTTCTTTTGCATGTGGCTAATCTAATCTAATCTAATTATTTGGACTCCATTATCCCTTCAATGTGCTGTGGAATCAGTTAACCAGTGAGACAAAAAGGGGAAAGCACACTGGTTTTCCCCAACTTGGCACCTTCCAGGTGTGTTGGGACACAACTCCCATCATCCTGAGCCAGCACACCCATGTCTGACTTGGCTGGAGGCAGTGGAAAGTCATGGTTTTCATGTCATTTAGGCAGTGAATACAATCCATATTTTTATGCTGGACTTTAAAGGTACTGTCTAACATCCTGAATCCTGGATGGGTCCTGCCCTGTTCTCATGCTACAAAAGAATGCAGAGTACAAAAAGTGCAGTAACCAAAGGAACAAGTCCCAGGTAAGGAGTCTTAAATCAAAGTCCACATACAAATAGCAAGATATAGGAGTAAAGAAACAGTCCCAGGTTTTAAATCACAGTCTTATCTCATAGTAGATGCAAGCTGAGAAAGAAAGTGAGTTTGCTTCCAGCAAACCAATGGGGGAAAGGTCCCTGATTTATAAAGGCTACTGACTCAATCCCACCCAATTTACAGACTGTATTTCAAGAGGGACTTTTCCCCACTGCACTGTGTAGACTCTCACTTTTTCTGTGGAGGAGGGACTGGGTTTGTGCCAGACACTGAAACCTTCACCTTTTTTAAGGACTTGGAGCTATCTCTTCTATCCTCTCCTCCTTTGGAGAACTCAGGGGGCTGTCAGACTCTGCTGGAGGAGGGCACAGTTGCAGTGGGTCTGTTTTGTCTTGTGAAACCAAACTCTTTGGTAAGCATTACAGGTCTAGCACCTTGGACCACTTCTTTAAACCAGAGAGTAGATTTACTAAACCACTGACATGGAAGGCAATCATAGCCAATTCTTTTAAAATTACCCTTAGCAGTTTCTCCTTAAAAGAATCTTCCTTCTGGTAATTACTTGAAGATGGTTTGGCAGCTACCTCAAAGTTTACAGAGCTTGGCACAATGTATGAATTTGCCTGGAATTTTCTGCCATCGTTAGAAGCCCTGTTATATGGGGCCATAGAGCAGGTGTAGGCAATGTGTGAATTTATGCATGTCATTGGATTGCCACTCCTATCAGCTCTAGCCAGCTTAGCTCATGATGATGATCATGGAAGTTATAGTCAGGAAATATTTGGAGGGCTATAATGTGCCAACCCCTACTATTAGCAGCACCCTCACTTTGGAGTTTCTTCCCATGTCCTCCAATTTATTATCCATTAAAAGGCATTTAAGGTTATTCTGTGTTGTCAACAATTAATTGTTGTTTACAATTGTAATTCTTGATTTCCAGTAGAGAAATGTGGAATCAGAGTACACTAAACTTCCTTATCAGAGCATCATGTCACTGTTTCTTTAATCCACTATTCCATTTCTCAACAGGGGGGGGGGGGGGACTGAAGGAAGTTGCTTTAGACTGAGTTAGACCACTGGTCTCACTAACCCAGTACTTACTATAACATCCAAACCATGATATCTTTATTGGACCAACCAAAATGCACAATTAAATATTGCAAGCTTTCGAAATCACACTGGCTTCTTCATCAGGCAAACAGGGAAAAAACTGATAAGTCATAAGACCGCATTTTCTGTTTCTGGTCTTAGTTCAGATGGTAGGGAAGGCTGTCTTCAGGCTGGCACCTCCCCTTTGGCCATGTGGGCACTGGTAGATTTTCTAAGTCAAGGAAATTTAGTGTCCATTTGCAATTCATGGAATATGTTTCCTTGGATTCCAAGAAATTGCAAATGGACACTAAATTTCCTTGGCTCTGAAAATCTTTCAGTGACCTCAAAGCCAAAGGGGAGGTGCCAGTCTGTAGATATCCCTCGCTACCATCCGAAATAAGACCAGAAACAGAAAATGCAGTCCCAATAAATGTATCATCATTTGGATGTTATAGGATTTGCTATATGGCCATCATAGCTATCCTTAGATGATTTTTAACCCAGTACTGTTAACTTTCCATCACTGTGTAGGATTTTAGCCAGGATTCATCCTTAGCCCTACCTGGATATCCCTGGTATTTCCTGGTTGTCTCCCATCCAAATACTAAACAGTCCTGACTCTCCTTAGCTTTTTAAATGAAATGAGAATGGATATGCTCAAGGTAATATGGTAGTACAATGGCTCTCTTAATAAGCTTCCAAGCTAGGTACATGCAAAATGAGCATCTTCTGTTCATTGAGAGCACCCCGGTGCTCCTGAAAGTACCTCAGACATCCCTTGTTCCTTTCCTCCTTCATTCTCAATCTGAAAGAGGTCCACGAGTACCAACATCCAAAGACAGCAATGTCTGCTGGTTCCCTGGCTGGAGACCATGGTTGGTTTCTAGAACCACCGAGAGTGGGAATCAAGCAAGAAATCTGATGCAAAGCAGCCACTGCACAGTGAAACATAGGATTGGGTTGTCTGGATTCATCTGTCACATCCTTGTGTCTCCCAACACAAAACACCATCACTGCCAACATCCATTTGGAGCCCAGGTTTCTCTTTCTCTCTGTTACCTAGAAGTATGAGCAACCTGTTTCCAAAGCAATTAAATAAAAAAATTAAATAAAAAATTAAATAAAAGGATACCACTGATCTAGAGAAACTAGAAGAAAAGATACAGTGTCCCTTTGGATCATTTATGTAATGCAAAAAACAAAAAAAACAAAAACAAAAAGACCAACAAAAAAAACCAAAACAGAGTACACTTTTTCAACAAGCATATCAAAAAACTCAGAGCCTGGAAAAGCTACCTTTTTGGACTACAACTAGGGGATTTGGGAAATTGTCCAAAATGTAACTTGTTCATGATTAGAAAAACATTTTGTCTTTTGCCTGAAAGCTAGGAAGGAAATTAGAGTTTATGTCTCATTATAAACATACAAGGCTTTACATAACAATAAATCCTTAGTCTAGGATTCATCAGAAATTATTTATTTCAAAGTATATCTGAGATTCTCATCTTTGGACAAAGAAGTCCATTTTGAAGAATTTTAAGTGAATATTCTTCACTTGATCTCCACATCTTTTGAGAAAACCTCCATTACCCTCAACAATATTCTGCATGGATGATAGATTGGAGTCATTGTCAAGGATGTAAAATGGCACCCAGGCTACAAAAGCGATATCTCCAGCCTGCAGTAGCATCAACAAGAAAACAGTTTTCATAAGAAGAAAGATGAGTTGCAATTGCAGACACTAATGATGAGTTTCAGTCTCAGGAAGATGCTGAAGAATTTCTCCTCCAACTCAGGAATTCAGTTAAATGTTCCCACCTTTGACAGCCCCTGACACACTGATAAAAACACAAAGAGGCTATTCATACCCAGCTGTACACTGTATTAAAAGTGCCCTATTATCACTGAGGTGCAACTATTCTGCAGTTAGAAGATACTGTTTTCATCTGTGGCTGCTTCAGTTTGAAATGCTTTAAACTTGAAGGAACAACTTCTTGGGAATGCACATAATGCAAGTAATCAAACCTTTCCTGACTACTTGCAGTGCTTTTATCCATCACACTTGAAAAGGCTTGATGTTGATGAGCCTGCTGAAGTCAGTGCTGGTTATTGCTTTGTACTCTGATGGAAATGCTGAACTGATTAAAAACCTGGATTTTGATGAGGTAGAATGGAGATATTTGCCATCTCACAAATTTCTGGCCCTCAGCATGACAGTGACTCAACCAGTGATGGGTGAGAATTTCATTTCAAATTCACTATCTTTTTAAGAATTTGCCAAAATTTACAAATTTCTTCAGAATAAAAGAACTTTTGATTTCTTCTTCATTTTTTAGTTGATGTAGGAGAAAATAAAAGTGTCAAATTTATCTGGTTAGGCCTAGGATGTTGACTGCTTAACTCTGAAGAAGCTAGTCTAGAATCCCTGCGTATTCAAACTATGGGGTGAAAGAAACAGGCAAAATAATGTGATCTTCCTCTCCTTCTTCTACCCTCCACCTTTCCTAGCATTATTGTTTTTCCTAGTATTCTGTGTTTTCTTATTATGTGGCCAAAGTATGACAGCTTCAATGAGATCATCTTGGCTTCCAAGGAGATTTCTAGCTTGATCTGTTCAAGGACCCATTTGTTTGTCTTTTTGACTGTCCAAGGTATCCTCAGAACTCTTCTCCAGCACCATTTCTAGAATGCATTGATTTTTTTTTATTCCTGCCTGCTTCCTTTACTGTCCATCTCTTGCATCCATACATGGTGATGGGGAACACAATGGCCTGAACAATTCTGACTTTAGTGTTCAGTTGTATATCTTTACTCTTCTGGATCTTTTTTAGTTTTTCATAGCTGCCCTACACATTCCTAGGACCTTCTCAGACGTTGGAAATTGGAAGCATAATCTAATGGCAATCCGAACGCAATCATGAGGTTTCACGTTATTGCAAATTAAAGCATATCATGCAATTTTGGACAATGGAGGGTCATTTTTGGGTAATGGGAAGTCATTTTGAACGCAATTAGATTTCACGTGAATTCGCTAAACTAGCGAATTCACGTAAATTCGAATTGGCTCCAATTGGCTTCATTTGTCATAAAGAGAAATTTCTCCCATCTGATAAGGTCCCTAGTTTTCTTCTTATTTCTTGACTGCCATCACCACTCTGATCAATGTTTGACCCTAGGTATGGGAATTCTTTGACTCTTTCAGTTTCCTCATTGTCTATATTGAATTTATATATATCTTCTGTAGTTTTTCTTTCTGTTCAGCATTAAGCCTGCCTTTGCACTTTCATCTTTGACCAGAGTAGAGTTGTGCGTTTCTCCAAGTCCCACCTGCATTTTCTTCCCTTCTTCAGTTTATACCTAGATGTGCAACCTTTTATCCCAGCACTGAAATTAATGCATTGATTTGTATATTTATTTGTGCAGTTTCCCTAAATTTATGCAGCTTTCCCTCATTGAATAAAGCATGTTACTGCTGGTGGCATCTTTTGGCTCCAATGTCAGTGGGATTGTTAAAAAAAGAACAAGAACAAGCAGCCCAGCCTTCAAAGGCGCTGTCCATAGTACTGTAACTGACTCCAAACTAGATTCAGCACTTTGAATAGCTTTTTAAAAGTTCAGACTAAAACCAAAATGGATTTACCACCCTGCTGACATTGGAACTACCAGCTGCCATTCTTTACTGTCACTTTTAAACCTGATGGACATTATAACCATTCAGGTTTAAAATAGGCCCATTTCTTCTTCGATTCTTAGAAATTCCCTGGCTGCCTCCCCAGCGCGAGAGAGCTTGAAGCATGGTGCCCATTTTCTTGCAACAAGTCTTGGGAGGTGCCAAAATGTTGATTTCGTTAAGACTGTCAAGTACAATAAAATTTTTATTTCCATCCCTACCTTAGAGCATGTATAATCATGGCTGTATTTAGTCTATGTATCTGAGAGTTAACACCATCAGCACCCAGGGCATTTATTGCTGACAAACAAGTCTTGGGTGGGTCGGTAAATGTGAAATATTTTAATTCTCTTTGAGAAATCTGGGATGAGGGACAAAGCTTCCACATCCCAAATCCACAAAACAGTGATACCTTTATTGGAACAACCAAAATGCACAAAAATAAATGTTGTGGGCCTTCCAAGCTCCACTGGCTTTTTCATCAAGGAACAGTGTTAAAAATCATACAGGTTCCCTCCATATCATCTTAACTGAGAGCAATAGCAGCAGCAGCAGCAGCATCTTAACAAAATGTAGGCCTGTGACTAACATTGTTATATTTTTCTTTCTTCTGTATGATTTCTAAAACCTTTGCCAGATGAAGAAACTAGTGGAGCTTGGAAAGCTTGCGAATGTATTATATGCATTTTGGTTTGTCCAATAAAAGTATCACCTTTTTGTGGAATTGGGCTGTTATTCTACTCTGATATAGTTATTTCCCATTCAGAGTGTGCAAGCACTCTGTCGCAAAGTGAGAGCCACCCCTTCCATTGGGAAATGAAAGAAGAAGCTCTTTCCCTGGTGCAAGGTACTGAATGGATCAGAACAACATCTCCCCATAGGATAACACTGGCAGCTTTGTCTTGGGTCAGTGAATTCATTCTGATTTTTACCTTGCTCTTTAAAGGTGCCGTACACATCTTTGAGGGATATGATTTGCTATCATTTAAACTTTCACTTCTAACCCTGACATGGGAGCTTCCAGCTGCTACTGTTTGGTGTGCTCCAGATGTTTTATACTACAGTTCCCATCAGCCTTACATGCACAACCACATGACCAGGGAGTTTGCATGCCAAAACAGGCCATGTACCACTGACTGGCCATTTCTGATCTGAATCAAAGTGATACACATACACTGACATTTCCCCTCAAAACCAAGCCAACACTCATCCCATGGCATTATACAGAATAGTGCTCTCTCTCTCTCTCTATATATATATATATATTCCCTCTGAAGGATATTTTTGAAGATGATTTTATATCAAACATGGCCTGAAAGGTTGAAAAAAAAAAGCAAGGGGAGGAAGGGAGAGAAAATAAAACAAAGCAGGCAAATCTATGCTATTTAGATCTGGCTCTCTCTTTGAGAAAGAAGCGACAAATTCCCTAAAGCCCAGCAAATGCTGCTTTCAGTCTAATGACTATTAATTAAAAGGGAATGGTTTACACCCAACGAGAATTCGCCGTTGTTCACCAAAATGGATCTCCTCACCCTAATTCATTTGTCAGAGTGCCACGGAGGGAAGCTTTGTAAATATTTTAGCATGATAAACTGTGCAGAAAACAATGTAAAAATGCCAGTGGATTTAAGGGAGGAAGGATGTGTTGTTTTCCCATTTGGTGTCCAAGGGGATCAATCATTCATGGATTACAAAGCGTAAGGGCTTGGAAAAGTTACCCTTTCTGGAGAAGAGCTCTCAAAATATATGTGTCAGCAATAGCTAGGCTGGCTGGGGGATTCTGGGGATGTGAGTCCAGAAAAGCCCCCACCCCTTTGGCTGTGTCTGCACTGCAGAGTTAGTGCAGTTTGGCACCACTTTAACTGCTGTGGCTCAATGCTGTAGAAGTCTGGGATTTGTAGCTTTGTACGATGTTTCTTCTTCTTGGAGAGTTCTGATGCCACAACAAACTACAAATCTCATAGAATGGAGCCGTGGCTGTTAAAGTGGTGCCAAACTGCATTATTTCTGCAGTGCAGATGCAGCCTTTGTTGAGCAAGACTGGTGTCAGAGGTCAGCATTACAAATAAGGATTATTAACCTTTATTTATATAGTGCTGTAAATTCTGAGCCTCCACTTTTAATAGCTGAGCAAATTTAACGGCATGCTTGAAATCCTTCTTCTGTGCAGTTATTAGCAGAACAGTATTCTTTTCCATTACTCCAGGATGGAACAGCAGGGACTCTGCACATGCTCAGGGCAAAGTCAGGGAAACACTTTGTAAAAAAATGAAGCCTTAGTTTAGTTCTACTAACTATTTCTGTATTCTACAAACAGCATGTAAATGCTATTCGTGTTAATAGGGTAAAGTCTCAGACTGGAAAACAGCTCACAGTTTCAGTGATTTCCTTTCTGAGAGAAGAAACAGCTGAAGAAGGAAGGGTAAGATGCAGATGGAAAGCAAGCAAGAATGAAACAGAGAAAGAAATTCCGCCTGATGTTATATAATAATGCATTGTATAATTATTATATAATTATATTTTTTAAATGTATGGATTGTATATACTAAATTAATAAATCAATGCATTTATTGTGATACTGCATTTTGTTGTAATATCATACATTGTTATTAGGGTGAATAGAGTTATATAAGAATGTTGCTATGTGCTTTCCAGTTGTTTTCGATTTATGGCAACCCTATCAGGTAGTTTTCGTGGCAAGATTTGTTCAGAGGAGGTTTGTTATTGCCATCCCCTGAGGCTGAGAGAGTGTGACTTGCCCAAGGTCACCCAGTGGGTTTCTATGGCTGAGTTAGAATTCGAAACCTGGTCTCCCAGAGTCCTAGTCCAACACTCAAACTGCTACGCCATGCTGTCTAATAAATAACAACAACCAGATTATAAATCTGTAAGTAATAGGATTAAGTATGAAATGAATATAGGATCTGTAATAATACAAAGGACTTAGAAAAATACAGGATATGAACATTTTCATCATATTACATACACACACACACACACACACCTTTGCTAAAAAATCTTGCTAAGAAAACCCCGTGATAGGTTCGCCAATCGGACATGGCTTGAAGACTCACAACTACAAAATAATACATATATTTATTTATTTATTTTATTAAATAAATAATTGGATTTAATCTTAGGATTAAGCAACAGGATTTAATAGGAAATAGATATAGGATTAAAATAGGAAAGAGAAATCTTGTGTATATATAGTTGTATATTTTCAAGTCTACGGCAACCTAAAGTGAAACTATAATGGGGTTTTCTTGGCAAGGGTTCTCAAGAGGAAGGTTGTTGCCATTGCCTTCCACTGAGGCTGAGAGAGTGTGACTTGCCCAAGGTCACCCAATGGGTTTCATGGCTGAGCTGGGAATTTGAACTCTGGTCTCTAGAGTCCTAGTCTAAAGCTCAGACCACCCACACTGAGAAATGTAGAATATAAATATTTTAATAAAAGAAATACATGTATGTGTATACATACACTCACATTTATGTGTATATGTACATAACTACATGTACATATAGATATTTATACACATGTTTCATATATACATATGTACCTATACATATTTATATACATGTCTTTCTACATGGATTTCTTTATTATATTCAAATGCTGATCTCCTCCATTTCTCTGACTCCTATGTTTCCAATCCTCACAACTCCTATCTTTTAAAGATCACAACCAAACCCTCTCGCAGACAGGCTCATAATCCGGACCTTTCCCTCGGTTCACACGTTTTATTTTATTCCAATTGATTTTATTCCAAGGACCTATAATCCGCCTTTCTCCCACGTCACCCACTCAGAGCCTCTCATTGGCGGAGGAGCCGGCAGGAGGCAAGAAAATTGCGAGGCTCGCCAGCGAGGAGCCAGCTTTTCCTCCTTCCCTCCTGTCGCGCTTTCGATCAAGCCGGTGCGGACGCCGCCCGCCACTGTCGCGCGATAGGAACGAGGCAGGAGAAGCCCATTCAATGCGATCCAGGAGATCCTTTCGCCTCCAGACTCTCTCTCCAAGGTGTCATTTTTTTAAAAAAATCCCTTTTTAGGCAACTTTGTGGGGAAGAAGAACGATCGGGGTTGTCCTCGTCCTGCTCCCTCTCGGTTATTGATTAGGGATGATCATTGGCTTATTGGTTACTGATAGGGAGGGGTTCTTTGGGAGGGAGCAGGTTGCATGCACCTTGGGTTTTCTTTTGTAGGTCCTTTTTTGGGGTGTGGGGGTGAGATGTCACAGGTGATCAGTTTGCATCGGGTGCCCAAATTTTGGGGCTGTGCAATGGTCTGAAATGGGGGTTGTCTGTCTGTATGCGTTTGGAAAGCGGTTTCAAATCGGATTGAGGTAAAAAGAAAATGAGGAGGAGGAGGAGGAGGAAGAAGGAGGAGGAGGAGGAGGAGAAGAAGATGAGCATGTGAAAGATTATTTATATTTATTTAAATTATTATTATTATCATTATTTATCATCACCATTTATTATTATTATTATTATTATTATTCATAACCTATTATTATTATTATTAATTGTTATTTTTGGGGGGAGGGGGGCTTCTCTGGCCATCCAGAGTCCATCCCCAAGCCAGGCTATATAAACAAGTCGATAAAGGTTAATAATAATAATAATAATAATAATAATAAATGAAGGGTACGCCCGTCCCCGTCCCCCCCCCCCCCCCAGGCTCAATATTATTTTGTTTTCCCCAAATCGGGTGCTTAGGGATGGAGCTGTCAGCCTCCGATGGAATAAAAACCCTCGCTTTCGCTAAAAGGCTGGGGAGAGGCTCAGCCCGATGCCAACTCTGTCCAAGGGAGAACGGCTGTCTTCCAAGATCTGGTGTGTTGTGTGTTGTAACATTTCTTTCAGTCCAAAGAATTTGGCTCTGAAGGGCCCGGTGGCTGTCTCTATAGGGCAGGAGCCATCCCCACCCCATTGCTGTGAAGGCAAGATCCCACATTGCCTTGTTTTGTGTGTGTTTGTGTTTGTGTGTGTTGTGTGTATGCATGGCATCAAGGCAAGCCCATTCCATAGGGTTTTCTTAGGCAAGGGATCCTCAGAGCTGCTTTTTCTGCCAACTCCTTCCTCTGAAATACAAACTACAGCACTTCATTCCCGGTCTCCCATCCAAGTACTAACCAGGGCTGACCCTTTCTGATTTTAGTGGACTCAAGGCAATCTCATAGCGTTTTCTCAGGCAAGGGATCCTCAGAAGTGCTTTTTCTGCCAGCTCCTTCCTCTGAAATATAGACTATAGCATCTGATCTTCATTCCCGGTCTCCCATCCAAGTACTAACCAGGGCTGACCCTTTCTGATTTCTGGTCTCCTGGGGACTCCTGGCAACCCTATGAATTTCAGAGGTTTATTTTTTAGGCAAGGAGTCCTCAGAGTTGGGTTGGCCAGCCCCTTCCTCTGAAATATAACCCCCAGCACCTAGTATTCATTGCCGGTCTCCCATCCAAGTACTAACCGGGGGATGACCCTGCTTAGCTTCCAAGATCAGACAGGATCTGCTGATGCCTAAAATCAGAATGCCTACTTTTTTTTTTAATTGAAGTGATTTTAGTTATTCTTATGTTAATCTCTGGGAACTAACTGCAAATTTTCTCAGTCATGAATCTGATATGTATGTGTGTATGAATGTATGTACACACATATCTGTATGTATGTTTTATAAATTTTGTGCTTTACAAATTTTATTAATTTTAGCTATAATTAAATGTACTTTATATTTTGGTCTATGGCTATAAAAAGATGATGATGATGATGATGATGATGATGAGATCTGGTGCCTTTAGGGGAATTAGGGTATTTATGTACCTGGACAGAAGTCCCTTTGAGCTCACCCAGAAGTTGGAATTGCTGCCTCTGAGTATTTTTTCCCCACCATCACTCTGGCACAGCACCAACTAATATCTTTCTCTCTTCCTCTCCCTTCCCTTTTCTCCTCCTCCTTTTGGGAAAGATATGGAAGAAAAAGATACGGAGGCCAGCGCTGGATTCCTGTCCTAACAGTCTGCACCCTTTCCCTTCGCCACTGTTTCAGCGTCAAGCTTTCTGTGGACTTCATCATTTGCCAGAAAGAGTCTGGAAGGGAATGAAACTTTGGATAACTGGATTACAGGTAGGAGATCCTCTTCTCCTTTTGCTCTCTCTCCAAGTTCTTGTAATTTCCACCCTTCTTTGTTTGCTGGGGAAATTTAGCATCCTTTCTTGTCTTTCTCCTTCTTCCTAAATTCATGAGGACTCGGACTTCGGAAAACATCTGAGCCATCTGATGAAACTTGTGAGAAAAGTGGCTGGTCTCTATTGGGATCATAATCTCCTTGAAACTGAAAACGATCCACTTGTAGGGAAAACAGGACATATTTATATTCGATAATATAGTTTGCCGGGGAGATTCTCAGAACAATATAAGCAGACAAAAGTCAAGCATCTGTTTTGGGCATTTTCAAGGCCGATGGGTTTATCGTGACACAAACTTTTCTCAACTAGAGTGCACTTTTTTGATATTCATAGAGGCAAGGAAGATGTCCTGAGTTTTTAGTTTCTTAAAAAATAGATTGAAAAGGGAGCTTAGGAAGGAAGGTGGTCTCTGATCAGGAAAGACGGAGGACCAAAGGTTGTGGGGAATAGGAAGTTGGGATGTAAATAGCCAGGGAAAAAACAGTTGTCTAACTACTGCAAATCGTCAAGCAGATAGGAAACACTTTTGAATGCCATTAATTTCAGCAAGAAAATGCTGGGCAGCCAGTTTATGTGTTTGCATAACACATATGTGACTTCCCTAGAACTAGAGCTTTAGAAGGGTTTGGTGCTGGCTATATTGCAGCTACTGTTCAACCTTCCCCAACCTGGGGTGCCCTACAGATGGGTTGAACTACAACTCTCAGCATCTTCCAGCCAGCTATACATTGGGGGAAAGAGTTGGGGAAATCTGGGAAGTATGGCATGTTGGGGATTCTGGGAGGTGTAGTTCATTGCATCTGGAAGCAGACAGGCTGGAGGAGGGTGCTGTCATTTGTGTGAGAGCCTACTTCTTCTGTGCTAAGGTCCCTAGCAAAGCATACATTCTTGCATGGAGAAGGTCCCATTTTGCAGAAAGTATTTTCAATTCAAAAATTAGTAAGGCTAGCCTGCTCCAGGAAGATTTCATTGGCCATATTCTACCTGGACATGTGGGACTGCAGTACCCATCAACCCAGCTGGTGCGGAGTTTTGAGTGTTATAATCCGGGATGATGTGAACAGCTACAGTATAAGGGAGCACCATATCTTTATAGTGAGCAAACACCATATAGAAAACTTCTGGGACCCCAATTGAATGGACAGATGTAGGACAGACTGCAGGCTATATCTTTGTTTTTTTAAAAGTGGCCATTTGGGATCTTGGAGGAAGAGCTTTCTTTATAAAAGGAAAAAGTGAGGGGGAATTTCAACCCTTTCGCCCACCTTAGCAAATGATTGTTTTAACATAACCTCTCAGCCAGAATGTGCTTGTCTAAAAAACATCATGTATGCAATGAAAATTTAAAAGGGAATGATGACGATCAAGGTGAGGAATTTGTTGAAGGGGGGGAAACCATACAGCAAGGAGCCATAAGAAGGAACAGAGAGAAAACAGGGAAGGAAAGAGTGGGCCAAGATCTCTGGCCTGCTTAGATGTATTACAAAGTTCCGGTTGTGTATGAGTGCTCATTCTACATTCTGTGTTATGATACATCTGAAAAATGTTAGCCAATCATAGTTTCCCAGTGCAGAGACACACAGAAAACTGCATGCCTGCACAAACATATGTCGATCAACGCACAAGTTGCCTGTGAATGCCCAATTCCAGGACAGAATTTTGTAATATGCTAAAAAGAATTGCTTGTCCTTGTTCCGCTTGGTTCGGGAAGAAAGCATAATAGTATAAAATAAGTAGGGGGGCATGGATCTAAATGACGCTTTGGAGAAAGAAAAGGTCTTACATTTTCTAGGTTATATGTTATTGGGAGGGGGGAGTTTCTCCTACATCCTAAGAATAGGTAGCTCAGGTAATTGCAAGCAGGGAGAAGGCACAGAAATGATCAAGACGACATTCTTGGAATACAGGAAAGTAGCTTTCTCTCCTCTTCCTGCTGCTCCCCTCTTCCCAACCTCATCTGCCCTGTGCTTCTCATGGCTGGTTATTTATATATAAACTATCCACCAGTGGGTACTCACTGTGCATCCACTGCATTTTAGTGTCCAAAATCCAAAGGAAAGGAAAAGATCTGATGCCAGAGACTGGTTGCTTTTGGATGAATTAACTTTCCAGTCTCATAGGAGTTTGATAGAAGCTATTCTGAATGAATAGGCTTCAAAAGTATAACCTTGCTTTGTGTCAATCACTTGCTGTGTATAACACTGTTTATAACCACTTAAGAGTTAAGAATTTAGGCTCATCTCCTAGCATTTCATTTATATGAAAAGGATGTTTTTGAAGGAGGATTCTGACACATTATTCATTTTTGTCATAATGGACATAACGTTCTAAAGATGGGCATCCACTAAGGATGCCAAGATGAAAGCTCTCCCTCCTCATTCCTGCATCTTGGGCATTCAGATTGATAAATCTAGAGGCAAAAAAGGTTGCTTTTTTCTCATGGAAAGAGCAGCACCTTAGGTGAGATCTTGCAATGCAGATGGAAGTTAGTAAACCAATTTGAAAAAAGAACCATATAATAATAATAATAATAATAATAATAATAATAGTATGTTATAATAAAACCATTTTTAAAATGAGCAAAGTGTGAACTGTGATATCATCTGAACCACTAAGGTCTGTCATACTGGGATATGGAAGCAAGACTATGACATGACCTTGATTCCTTTCCCATCATCTAAGACAGTGGTCCCCAAACTGTGCTATTTAAGGGAATTTGGACTTCAGCTCCCAGAATCCCACACTATTGACCAACATGGCTGAGGCTTCTGGGAGCTGAAGTCCAAAATCTTTTAAAGGGCACAGTTTGAAGACCACTGATTTAAGACCACAAGCAATCACTTCACGAATGTATGAAGATACCCTGTCTGAGCAGTCCATCCATCCTCTACTTTTTGCAATGGGCAAAATTGGACACACAGGGCATATATATATATATATATATATATGAGAAAGATGCTGATATGTACACCCAAGAAAGAGGGACTGACTATTGCTTGATATCAGCTCACGTCCCGTACATACCAGAGATTCTTGATTCAAATCTTTGCATCTTTGGGATCTTCATTAGATGAAAAGCTGATGAGAAATAAAATTAATTTCACAATTAATTTTAAAATATAAATCTTTATAGTTTTACTTGTACTCATTTTATTGCTTTTGGGGTTAGTCATTTTAAATCCTCTTTTTGGAAGACATTAACATAATCTGCAAATAATAAGATCATTGCCTGAAAAGCTAGAAAGCTGCTGCCAGTAAGACTGGAGAACAGTACTTTTGACAGACTGACAGCTTGGCCTAGTATAAGGCATGTTCCTGTGGTCTCATGATGAGTGGAGAGGGTAGAGTTCCACCATATATAGACATATATTCGAAAGATCAAGTGGGATGACAACCACAACAGGAACTGGTCCTCAGTTTAGTCCTGACAATGGGTAGCATGTTTGACTTTAGTTTGGTCTGTTTTTCTCATTCTGAGAAATCCATGACAATTTATACTTATTTGATTCTTTCATTAGTTGTATTAGGCCAGAAAGATATTGGAAGATCATGAAGAATCATGCTGAACTGGGAACATGTAGAAAAAGGGATTTTATATGTCCTATTGTAAAATGAGTTTGTCATGACAGGAACTCCAAAACCATTTCTACTTCCTACCTTCACCATCATGTTTTTCCACATTTAATAATGACAATCACCTGTCACCAACTTGGGGGCTCTCCAGATGCATCAGATGCCAACTCACAGTGAAGTTGGAGATTTGTAGAGTGATAGGATGTGTAGTCTAATGCACTTGGAGGGTGCTGCTTAGCACAAGTTGCTGACAGATCTTTCTTGGGGCTGGGGTGACCCTTTTTCCCCCTAAGGGGAAGTGTGGTCATCCCCCATTCTCCTTATTAATCATATTTATTTTCATTCCATCTTTTCCCCAGACCTGGGACTCAAGGTAGTTTGCTGTTACTGTTATTTGTGTCCCTTCAAGTTGCTTTTGATTTAAAATGACCTTACAGCAAGCCTATTATGGGTGTTCTTGCCAAGACTGATTAAGAAGTGGTTTGCCTTTGCCTCCCTTGAAAGCTAAGAGAGTGTGACCTGCACAAGATCACCCAGTGGGTTTCCATGGCCAAGCAGGGATATGAACCCTGGTTTCCGTTATCTAATACTTAACCTTCTTCACCATGCTGGTTCGCTGGCTTGCAAGGTGAACTTGCAAAAACTAAGACAGAGGTAAAAGCTCACATCAATAGCAAAAAAAGCAATCTTTTAACAATTCATCCCTCCTCACCTCTCCATGTCATAAAAAGAGTTTCCTCTTTTCCCCATGGATTTTTGCAAAGCCAGCGTCCCCCCCCCCCCCAATCTTTCATCTTATTTCCATGAATATAAGCTCCACTTTTTCTAGAACAGCCCTGAGCTGAGGAGGCTGCTGCATATGTTAAGGGAAGGAGTGTCTGGTGCCAAAAATTGCAATAAAAAATAATCTCACAGTAAAATAATAAATAATATTTGAGACTGAAAAAAGGAACAAGGAGGAAGAGCCCTAATCTTTCCAAACAAGGGTTGTTTCTCCACTGTTATTTATCCGCAACAAGCTCTTTCCCTCTGAACATGCTGCCAGGGCTTGGGGGTGGGGGACAGTCCTCAAATTAAGCACCGCTGTGACTCCCACGCACAATCTTGGCTTAATGGGGGATGTGGTTGCAGTAAATCAGAGACACACTTATTTGAAGCCTAATTAATCAGCATCCCACTGTAGAGAAACACCACTTTCTTCCTAATGGACTCTTTGAAACAAGCTTGCAGATCACCAGGAGGTCTCAAGGAGATCCCAGGTGGAGGCATGCTTGATTCCACCCCCACCCCCTTTGTCGCCCTTGGGCTTGGGCTAATTTCAGAAGTTTTCTTAGAGTGCCTTTCGAAAGAGATGCAAATGCTTTCTCTGCATGTAATGGGGCATTTTTGAGCACAAGGCTACTTCGTCCAGGTGCCAAATGTTATGAAAGCAAGGCATTTATTATCTCAGTGAGCATCCCAGCCATCTGAGGTAGTACCTTTGCATTTGTTCAGTTTATGTTTTAAGCATCTGTTGTTATGTGCCTTCACATCAACTCTGATTTATGGCTACTCAGTTCTAGGGTTTGCTTGGAAAGACTTATCCAGGGGAAGTTTGTCATTGCCTTCATCTAAAGCAAAGGGATTGTAACTTGCCCAAGGTCAGATATATCAAGATCCATATCTTTTGGGGGATTTGAACCTTGTTCACCCAAAGTCCTAGTCCAATACTCAAACCATTGTACCATGCTGGTTCTTGTTTTAAGCCTCGCACGTGAAAAATCTGAGAGCTTATGATCTTCTTTTGCTCTCTCTCCCTCATTCTCTGTGAGACAGAAACTGTTTATATCCTCTATTTATTTATTTTTTTACCAAAGAGTTATTGTCCATTTCAAAAACAGAAAGAATTGGCTTTCTTTATTTTCTCATGGGGATGTTTGTAAGCATGCCGTTTGTGTATGGAGATATATAGCACTTTCTTCTGACACCTCTGGGGATGCTTTCATCTTTATCTTGAAAAGAGAGATTTCCAGCTAGGTGATGCTGCTATCATTCAGTGCTCAATGTCCAGAATAAGTTGTAAGATATAGAATGAGAATGAAATCCAGACCAGGGTTAGCAAGAGGCAAAGGTATCCTGTTTTTTCACTTTTTGCCAAATGAGCCTGGGTGAGACTTTGGGGGCAACAAGGGGCAAGCCTTTGTGAGCTTTTTGTTTCTGCCAACTATTTATGGGGTAACTCTTAAGCCTAAGGCAGGGATCTGTGCCTGCTGTTGGAGTTTGGGTTTGATTTTTGGATCCAGCACTATCCCAGGCTGCAAAAATGCCAGAGCATGGGTTAAAACTGAGAATGACTGCAAACTGTTTTGTTTTTAAGCTATTTGAAAGTTTCTCCCCAATATAACTCCTTTGCCTAGAAAAAGGTCATTTTATGAGTCTGGAGAAGTCAAGAGTCACAAAAATCGGAAGTCTTCATATGTCCAGGACTGCATTTTACTTACCACTGGCTTAAGCAAATTAGTCACTCAGTAAGAGAGAGCAACACCTTTCTGTAAAAGGATATTAATGGGTAGTACCTGTGCCCTAATGTTCCTTTCTATCGTCTTATGAAAGCTCAAAAAATTACTTTTAAAAAGCAATTTGTTCCTCTTGCTTGATACCATGTTTGAAAAGTAATCCATTCTCATTATATATTGCTATGTTTAAAAGTAATTTGTTCCATCATGCATTGGTTTGGCACCTACCACCTACCTACCTACCTTCGCTCAGTTCAACTGAGACAGGACCTAAAGTAGTTTCTAATAATTAAAATACAACTTCAATTAAAATATTTTGCAAGCATTAAAAATAAGCAGTTCGGTGAAGAAAGCACAGGATTAAAAACAGTTTAAACACATTTACAACATAAGTATAAAGTTGAAAGATTAACAGCAATTCTACCACATAATTTAAGAATCAAAGGACTGCTTAAATAAAAAGATTATTGCTTATTGGTAAAAAGAGACCAAAGAGGGGGGCCAACTGGACTTCTCATGCTTCCTCTCTTTCTTTTAATAATTTCTTTTGGTCCGGGGGGGGGGGGGGAATTAAGATTGATAACTGCATTTAAAAAAAAAAAACTCTTCAAAATGGTGCTCAAAGGTAACTATGAACAATAAGAAGAAAATGTCATGCAATATACAAGCGAAGTAATTTTATCCCTACAAAAACCCAAACTTTTGTCAGGTAATTATGGTTTTCCAGTGGCAACTGCTGACTCCCGTGACAGTGGAGTAATGAATCCATGCCAGGTTTTGTCCAAAATTTAAATGAGCTAAACCAAATAGGTTCCGCATCTTGGTCAGCGCTTTTAAAATTCAACCAAATATCTGATATATAGATTCATTCTGCACTGCAGAAATAATGCAGTTTGATATTGCTTTAACTGTCATCGCTCAATGCTATCCTAGGATTTGTAGTTTGTTGTGGTATCAGACCTCTCTGAGACAGAAGGCTAAATATCTCACAGAACATCAACTCCCAGAATTCTACATGGTGCTGAAGGGATTGGACTGTCCCAATTCACTACCCTGCACCTTCTTATTTTTCTTCTTTCCTTTTTCTTCTTTTTCCAATGGACCCAACATTCTATGGCTTCTTAAATTTCCTACATGTACCCAGTTCTTAATTGTTTTATCGATGTGTTTGCTTCTTCTCAGAGGGGACAGGGAGAGCAGGGAAGGAAGTATTCTTGTAAACTGCATGGAACCTAAGCCTTTTGATGCAGTTGTGGTCCAGTTTTAGCTCCCATCACGTTAATAATGGCAGTGAATTCAGCATTAAAGAGATTGATAGATGATGTAAAAACATCAGTTCTTTACTATTCTTTTATGGAACTATATAACCTGCAGTTGGTTTGGCAAAATTCTTCCTGCTTAAATATCTGCCTGCCTCAATCTTATGCTTTATGATGACGCAGCTCTTGATCCATCCAGTGGCACTTCTGTAACCTTTGAATTGTCATTCCAGGAACTTCAGCCACATCTTCTTCTGGATTGTGATGACTGAATCCTGGCTTTTGGTCTTCTTAATGCTCTTGGGCTTTAATAGACTGATGAGATCAAATGGCCTAGGCCAGTGTTATTTTCAGAAAAGTGACTCAGGGATATTTGTAGGACATTAGAGAATTTGCAGAATCTCGGGGAAATTTTGACTGCAGGCTCCAGGATACTACATATCATACAGTACCAGTTTCAGGCTTTGAGAGGCTTTGGGGTAAGATGCTCTGAATGGTACCTCCCATGGAGTCCTCATTGTGCCCTAGTTACTATCCCTGCTTGCTTGATGAATATCTGGACCGAATCTCTACCACCTCCTCAAAGGTGAAAGCAAAAGATAAAGAGGTTTCATTTCTCACTCTGGATAGTAAATAAAGGCATTTGACTGCAAGATCGCAGGGCCAAGTTCCTCTTATCCACTTCTCAGGACAAGCATCAGGATTCTCAGGGTGAGATTGTGACCTCTTTTCATTGAGGATGCCACCTAGGGATGCCAAATCAGGACTACCCCTGAAATTCTGGGACCAAACCCTGAGATCTAGGGACCTAGATCTCAGGGTTTGGTCCCAGAATTTCAGGTCCTGAAATAGTCCTGATTTAGCAACCCTAGGTGGCATCTGTGAGGAGAAGAGGTCAGAAGACCAAGAGATCTAAGGTCTTGTGGTGTGGACCTTGGTAGTGCCTGACATTGTTGATTTCCTGTACTGGGCTTAATACCTTAAGAGACATCTTTGCCCATCATTTTTTCCCTTCAGATCTACAAGAAATTCTCTGCTTTGCATCCTGTTCTTCGTTAGGGACTTCCCTTTGGGGCATTGTTAACACAGGTGCCAACTTTGTGGCATGTGTGCCTTGATGACACACATTTGGCTTCTTCCTGGCTGCTATTTTGTCAACAGGTATTTGTATGGGAGAAAGTCCCTTTGAGGACATTGGGACCATGCCATGTTTTTAGCCTGCCATTAATGTTTTTTGTCATAGTTTTTGATCCAGCTGGCTCTTCTAGCTTCTAGGATTGTTTATGTATTTATAATGTTTTTATGCTGTTTAACGTTGCATGCTGCTTGAGTGCCATTTGGCAGAGACTACTGCCTAGTAATATCTGAAATAAATTAGTGGCTGGAGCATTATGGTTAAAAGTGTGAGCTGTGAGAGATCTAGGAAGTCTTTGGTCGAAATCTCACCTCCTCTTTGAACTTGATAATTTGCCTCAAGCGAGTTAATAACCTCATAGATTCATCTCTTTCTCTGCATTTGAAGGATAAAAATGTCTTCCTACTGCCCAGAGGTGTTGTAAGGATGGATATTGGGGTGGGTAACATGTGGCCTATAGGGCCACATTGTGGCCCATTTCAATTTTACTGGGCCAAGAGTCCCCCAACCACTGCTGATGGAATTTTGTTGTTATTCACAGCAAGGAGTGTCAAGCTAATAATAATAAATAAAATAATAAAATTTTTATTTTTATTGTGCTTTTTGCCAGGCAATCAAAGCAGCGTACAACAAGCTAAAATATATCCATGTATACATAATGCCCCACCCTAAAACAAGATTAAACAGTTTAAGGCTAAAACTAACATTGCTATGCATATTTGGATCAATTGTTTATGTCGTAAATTCAAAGTGGTTGTTAATTGTACAAACATTTGCATGTGCAATAAATCCAAAAATTCTTTAGTGTATAGACCAGAGTTGGGATACCTCTCATTTATGCACATCAGGTATGCTATATTTTGGAGGTTCACTCCTCTTGTATGTGAGAGAAATTTGAAATTCACTTCTTTAAGGCTATGGTCATACATCAATACCCAGTTGTATTAATAGATTATTGATCCAGATTCAATTATGTTATGGAAATCTACAGGACATCAGTGGGTTTAATAGGAATATGACTAAATCTGAATCTAGTCCTTTTAAAAATATATATATTTATTACATCTGTTTACCACCCAGGGGCTGAAGCTTAAACTCACTGGCCAGAATCCAACAAGATGCTTCCACTCTGTGCTGCGTGCTTTCAAGTCATTTCTGACTTAGGGCAATCCTAAGGCCACTCCTTTTGCTGGAAGCTTTGGGCCACTTTAGGCAGTCTTGGGAAAGCTTCTGGCTGGTTGAAGGCATGCGTCAGTTGCACACCAAGCCCCTGAAGCAGCCGCAAACCACTCTTTTTGGTCTGTGTGTTTCAGGCCCTGGTCTCCAGAGTTGTAGTTCGTCACTCAAACTACTATGCCATGCTGCTTCTCCATGCTTCCACTAATAGGAGCAAAATAAGAATAGGAACAGTTTCCCACCCACTTCAGCCCCACTACATTTGGTAACACCCGTTTCACGGACAACCCTCTGCCCCCCACAGGTGGTTTTGGGGTGTTAGACAGCTGCAGGGAGAAGAAAAGAAGATTGTTCCATTGTGCTATGGGTTGACTTCATCCCATAAAATATAAGAACACCATCAAGCCTGGTGTGAAAACATAAAAATAAATAAATAAAACTTGAGCCAGCAGTGTGGTAGTGCAGGAAAAAAGGCACATGCTATCTTAGCCTATTTATCGAGGGAAGTAATAGCACCATTATATTTTGCACTAGTCAGGCCACATCTGCAGTACTGTGTTCAGGTCTGGGTGCCTCATTTTAAGAAGGATATAAACAAGTTGGAGAAGATTCAGAGAAGGGAAACAAGGATGGCAGGTGGTACTGAGAACAAAACATATGAGGAAAAGTTTAAGGAGCTGGGAATTTTCAGATTAGTGACGAGATGACTGAGGGTGACATGATCACCCTCTTTAAATACTTGGGGTTTGTCACAGAAAGAAAGGGGGAGGCCTATTTTATAGATTTTGATCGAGCATGAGAAAAAATGTCTTTACAGTAAGAGCAGTTTGGCAATGGAACCAGTTGCCTAGAAAGGTGGTAGGGTCTCCTCAGACATCTTCAGAGAGAAACTGGACAGCTTCCTTCTAAGGATCCTTCTAAGGATGCTTTAACTGGACATCCTGCATTGAGAAGGGGTTTGGACTACATGGCCCATGAGGCCCCTTCCAACTCTATGGTTCTATGGAACACAGCAGACAGGCAGGAAAAAGTAGCTCAATCCTGCATTTTCCCAAAGTGGGTTGAAATCCCTCTGTCCACAAGACACTTGGCCACTCCCAAGGCGAGCCAAATACTGATGTCTTGGGAGCTGTTCGTGTGTTTTGGTCCTATGATTCTATGACCTTATGATAATGGAAATGTAAACACGAACTGCCCTAAGATCAATCAATCAATTAATCAACATTCTTCTTCTTCTTTTTTTAAATGAAACACTAAAATGCCTGGGAGAATAAAACAATCTTCTGCCAATTAGTGAGGGGCATCTTTTAGTCAATTAATTTTAATGGGCTAATAGAACCAATCAATTAAGTTTTGCACTGCTAATAAAAATTTTGAGTACATGATGATACAGACTCAGAGTTGCAAGTTCACACAGGGCATATCTTGTTTCCATGTTTAAATTAAAGGGCTATGTTCCTATTCAGTCTTACCTGGGTGTAAGTCCCATGAACACCATTGGGACAAGTTTTTGAAGTATATTTTCATATTGCACATCCGAACAACCTGAGACAAATTTGAGTGATATGGATCATTGTGTACTGTCCACTCATTGCAAAGGTGGGGAAAGTGTGGCTCATGGATGGTTTGTGGGTTCCAGTTTGTGCTTCTTGGGGCACATCCCAAAACCAGTGGTCCACTGCTTCCCAAATGACCCAACAGTCATTAACACTAGCCAAAAATACAAAGGATTATCTGCCCTCCTACCATCATGAGCTGATGTTATGTTTTTTGTTTTTGTTTTTTTTCTTACAAGCTATGCTGTATGACAGAGAATCAATTCTGATTGTTGGCATTTTCATAGCTGCCTCTGACAGTTAAGTCTCCTCTCCTTAAACTTTCAGTCTGTGGATATGACAGTTGTGAATGAATGTACATAAGGACCTGCAGTGGACTTTGGTGGAGGAAGTCAGCAATTTTATTCAAGAAACCATGATTTTAACATGACTGGGACCCTTAAGATTTTCTTGTTGTAAAATCATACTAATTCTTTTGTGTTTGTCACTCTTCCTTGCAATTCTGCTTTGTGGAGGGCGGGGAATTGTGTTTTATAAAGTGTGGTGAGGAAAATAGGATACCACCCTCTGATAACTCACTCCTTACTATTTATATGTGAAATACACTTTTAGGGCTCTTGTTGTGGGCACACTTTTGTGTGGGGATGTATGTGATATAACTAACCATGAGTTACAACCATTTTCCCCCACAAGCTATTCCATTTATAGCAAAATCTTAGCATATTTACTCAGTCCCTGTGAGTTTAGGCGGACTTACTGGCTAGTAGGTGTCTTTGCAGCTTCAACTACTGAGCTATTTTTTCTTTATCGTTGTTGTTGTTAGCTGCCCTCAACTCAGCCCCACTTTATGGCAACCAGCTTGAAACACCTCCATGCCTCCCTATCATCCACTCTTCTGCTCAGCCCTGCAAACCCATGCTGCCTCTTCCTCCTCTTCATCTTCTTGCATGTTGGAACTTTTTTGGTGAAAATTTCATGATGGATTTTTGACACTCTAAAGGGTCATAACTGTTGAGGTTGCTAACAGTTCTTCCAATGACACACTTTCACACTGAGGATGAGAAAGTGTGCGAGTTTATCTCAAACCTTTTTGAATCACTCAGACCGCTCACTAGACAAAACAGCTTTTCTTCTTGGCTTCTACAAGTAACATTCCATATTTCTGTCTATTGTTACTGTGCTCATCTGTTATAGCAGATTCAGAAAGACTGGCCCATATCATCCTTCCCATATCATCCTTTGAATGATTTCTTTTGATATCGAAGGAAATTAGTTAGGACTCAGATGGGCATTAGGTTTTAGTAGAGCTGAAATTTCTCAGACAACATGTTTCAGGTGATATAACTGAAATTTCTTTTCCTCAGCCCCCTCCCTAGGGAAAAAAAGCCATCTTCCAAAGTTTTCTGCACCATTGATTGTGGTAGTCACCATTTAACCCAAATGAAGTGATGCTAGGTTAGGAACTGAAAATGCAAAACGGAGGGCTTTTTTGTTGTCACCATTTGTAGTGCTTGCAAAATAAAACAAATAAACACTTTAACAGAAAAAAATAAAAGAAAGAAGTTGCACTGACATTATTGGAATGAGAAACTGAGAAAGCATTGGATCATTTCTGTTTTTCCCAGAGAAATTTAGTAAAATATGCTTCCCAGTTCTTCAGCCCACATGTAGGGTGGATAACTTCAAATGTCCATCCATTACTATTATGGTTTCTGCCCTTACGTCTGAAAGATACCTTTATGTAAGAGGCTGGGACAGAGGAATAAACTGAGCGAAACAATGTCTAAACAAATGAAATGGTTGCCAGAGGTGAGCAATGAAAAAAAAATAGGGTTTATGGGTTCTGCCCTTACTATTTCTTTCTGTGTAAGGAAATGAAGAAAGTCCATAATTCCTTAATACATTTCTAGTGGCAAAAGGATTCAAGTGTTTATTTTATTTTATTCATATACAGTACCTCCTTTCTCCTGGCATGGGACCTTACAAAGGCAGCTTACAAAAAAGGTAAAGGTTTCCCCAACAACAACAACAACAACAACAATAATAATAATTATTATTTCTTACCCGCCCCTCTGTAAAACAATCGAGGCGGGGTAATCGACCCTTGACAAGGTTGTCTAGTTGTGTCTGACTGTAGGGGGTGATGCTCATCTCCACTATGAAGATGAAGGAGCCAGTATTATCAAACACAACTCCATGGCCAGTATGACTTCCTGGAACACTATTATCTTCCCAGTGAAGTTGTAACTATCTGCTTACACTTTTGTATGCTTTCAAACTGCAGAAGCTGGGACTAGTGACTGGAGCAAACTCTATCATGTGGCTCTTGGATTTTGAACCGCTGACCTTGCGATCATCAGAGTCAGTATCTTAACTGCCAAGCCATTGCATTTTTTCCAATAAAAAAGGTACGATAAGATAAAACTAAAAAACAGGTACAGTGGTCCCCTGGGTTACGAAGGTAATCCGTTCCGGATTACCTTTCGTAACCCGGAAGCATTTGTTTCCCGGGGGACCGCTATTTCCGACGGACCGCACGGCCAATTTAAAGGGGCTGCACGTTTTTTTTCGTATCCTGGGGGATCTTTCGGATCCCGGGGGAATTTTAGCGGTCCCGCCGGTTTCGTACCCCGGGGGTTTCGTACCCCGGGGGATTCGTAAACCGGGGGACCACTGTAATAAGTTAAAACAGTTTAAAATATTATCATATTAAAATACTATTAAAAGTAAAAAAAATTAAAAGCATCAAAATAAAGTTTAAAATACATCACACAACCCATAAAAAGATTCCCTCCAAGCAATTGCTGTAATAATTAAATGCCTATTTAAATTTAAAAAATGCCTTCTAATGAAAGGAGAGTGCAGAGAAGGCAAGCCCAGCCCGGCATGGAAGAAACTTCTACAACCTGGGAGTCATCACTGAGAGGTCCCTTTCCTGTGTAATAGCCAGAGAGGCCTGTGATGGTGGTGGGCCCAAGAGAAAGCATTCCCTGAAGATCTGATAACTCTGGCAAATTCAATAGGGAAATGCAGTGGGTCCTTAGTATCTATTGGGGTTTGGTTCCAAGACCCGTGGATAAAAAAAAAATAAAAATCCATGGATGCTCGAGTCCCATTAAATTCAGTGGCACAGTGAAATGGTGTCCCTTATATAAAATGGCAACATCAGAGTTTGCTATTGGGAACATATATATATATATATATATATATGGAATATTTTCAAGCCATGGATGCTTGAATCTGTGGATAAAGAATCTATGGATACAGAGGACTGACTGTATAATCTTTCATGTAATTTGGACACTCCTTCATGGAAAAACACATAAAAATATACTGCAAAATGGTTGGCCACGTTCAGATCTGAAGCCTTTCAAATCAACTCCAATGTAGGATAGTCTGGTTCTTCTCACAGAAGACAGTATTTTACTCGTTATCTTGTACTGTTGCTCTCCAGTGTCTGACACTTGTCAGGCTCCATGAGATATTGCAAAACTTTGGCACACCATGGATAGATCTTTCAGCTGTCACCACCAACTGATCTCCATCAATTGAAGAGCAGAGGGAATGGGCTAGTAGATGCATTAAATGTCATCTTACTCATCTTTGGAATTTTACGGGGAAACTTCTATACACAACGGGTTCTTCACAAGTGTTAATGTTGGCCATATGTTTCTGTTTTCAGGGACTAAGATAACAGTAAAACAAAGCACAGCATCATCTTGGGACATATTCATAGCTGTTGGAAATCTTGGCCAAAGTAACAGAAATAAAAGAATCAGTGTTAATTTATACATGAGTCCAAAAACTTGTTTTCCTCTGTGCAGATCACAAGCTGCTACACTTTTCTGTTTGGGGTATTTATTAGAGCACAGGTGGGGAAAGTGATGCATTGCTGGACTGCAGCTCCCATCAGTCCCAACCATCACAGTTAAAGTGAGGAATATTGGGAACTGTGGTTCAGCAATACAGTATTTGGAATGCCAGATTTTGCCTAGACATGTTTTAGAGTCTGGAATCATCTTACACTTTATCTATGTCAAGCATCCAATGGAACTTTTCTCCTATCTCACCCCTTCCTATGTGAATAATGCAAGCTATTACAGACTGCTAATTTTGCTTAGGAGTCTTTTGTGATGGACTTTATCAAAAGCTTTATGAAAGTATAACTACATGAGACATGCCCTCTAACTGTCCCAGTGTGGCAGGAATGGGCCCAATTAATCCTCTACATTATCACTATAGCTACTTTTAAAATGTCCCAGTATCTTCCTCCTCCTTGCACTTTGTCCTCAGCTTAGTTCAAGTGGTGCAAACTGAGTTCAGAAGCAAAAGTTGTTTGCATTCAGTTAACTCAAGAGGGAGAGGAGAGAAGGGGATGGGATCTTGCCTTTCCCAGTAAACTCATGCAAAAGCAAGCTCTTGAAGCTTCTCCAGGTTGTGCCAGATTAATCTGATCTATTTTTCTGATAAATTTCCCAGCTTGGTAGATGAAGAGAATGCTGTAGACATAGCATATCTTGATTTCAGTAAGGCCTTTGACAAGGTTCCCCATAATACTCTAGTAAAATGTGGGCTAGACAATGCAACTGTTAGGTGGCTTAGTAATTGGTTGCCTGGCCAAACACAAAAGGTGCTCAGCAATGGCTCCTCCATCTTGGAGAAAAGTGACCAATGAAGTGCCACAGGGTTCTGTCCTGGGCCCTGTGCTATTCAACATCTTTATCAATGACTTGGATGAAAAAATAGAAGGCATGCTTATCAAATTTGCAGATTTGCAGAGTAGCTAATACCCCAGAGGAGAAGATCAAAATTCAAAATGACCTTAATAGATTGGAGGGACGAGTCCAGGAGTATGCCCAGACTGCGAACTTTGTCCCTTTAGGGGAAGTGTGACCCCGTCCAGAACAGGGTGACAAATCTCCATCCCTGGGCTCAGAGAGCCTATCACAAGTACCTCCGTTTTCTCTGGATTCAGCTTAAGTTTGTTTTCCCTCATCCAGCCCATTACCAATGTTTATGTATTTGAAGAGTTGTCATACTGAGGATGGAGCAAGCATGTTTTCTCCAGAGAATAGGACCTGAATCAATGGATGCAAGCTACAGGAAAAGAGATTCCACCTAAATATTAGAAAGAATGTCCTGATGGTAAGAGCTGTTGGACAGTGGAACATGCTGCCTCGGAGAATGGTAGAGGCTACTTTAGAGGTTTTTAAATGGAGGATGGATAGCCATCTGTTGGGGGTGCTTTGATTGTGTGTTCCTTCATGGCAGGAGGCTGGACTGGATGGCCATTGGGGTCTCTTCCAACTCTATGATTTTATGATTCTCCTAGATTGTTAAAAACACCTGCCATCTTCTCCACACTCTGATGTTGCTTTGCCACAAGTGTTTGAGTTTTTATTTGTGAAATAATGTGTGGAGGTATTTGTGCACAGTGTCTACTGAGTATTTCTCCACATGCTCAGAGAAATCTAAAAGAACAATGTGACAGAATCAATAACTGTGCAAAACATGCTAATTCTTCTTCAGTGACATGCCCTTTTGTAGCAGGGGTGGACAACTCATGGTTCTCCAGATGCTGTTGGGCTGCAGCTCCCATCAGCCTTAGCCAGCATAGCCAATAAAGATAGTGGGAGTCTTAGGGCTGGAACAGACAGTCCATTAAAGGTGTCTTCTGGGCATCTTGGGCATGTGGCATTTACACGCTACATGCTCCAGTGATGTCCAGATGCCTCCTGGCTGCCCAGACATGGATGGCTTCAAGATGCTCCAGCAGTGTGGCATTAGATGCCGCACACCTCCAGAGCACCTTGGAGCTGCCTTGGGGCTGCAGTGGGGCTGGGAAATCCAGCTCTTCACCAGCCCAAATAGGAGTGGATCTATTCTCAGAGCCAGAGCTAGACAGCCCTGTTTGATATACTGGGTAATTTTTATCTTCAATAATGTTTTCCACCAATTTACCCACAACATATGTTATGCTAACTGGCCTGTAATATTCAGCTCCCCTTGGATACTTCTTTTACAAATTGCTGTTACGTTGGCTTTTCTATCCATGGTGTGGAAAGTGGCCAATTGTAGGAAGGAGTTCCCCTTTTTGTTAGACAGTCAACAATTTCACATCTGGATTCACTGAGAATTCCACAGTGGATGCCATCTAGTGATTTGTTAATTTTTAATTTGTTGAGATGGCCTAGAACTTCATCTCTTATCCCACTACATGATTCCCTTCCTGGAAATGGCAGCTTGCATGAAAGACAGATGCAAATCATTTCTAGAGCTGGCTGGCTATTTAAGCATACCAATTGCTCCTTCTTATCCAGTGGTCCAATTTCTACAAAACCATCTGTGTTTGTAATGTTTGAATCACCCAGTATAATGACCCCCTTCTGGCCTCTATAGTCATCACCTTACCATGAGAGAATATTATTTCTTCACTCAAAGAGTGGCTCCTTAAGAAAACACCCCTCTTCCTTGATGTAGAATAAATAAAGATTAAGAAAATAAATGATGATCTTTCTCAGAAGCTCATTCTGGTTTGTCATTCAGAGAGTGCTATGCCACTGTCTTCTTCAATGTCCCTTCACTTCTGAGATTCAGTGAATGACACATCATGTCCTCTCTTCAGTCTTTAAGGTATCTGATAATTTTTGTCATTTTCCCCATGAACTGGGTCTCACGGTATTTTGTCTGGTGTGGTTGCTTTAAAAAAAAACTCATTGCAATTAAATATAAGATATATGGGAGGGAGACTTCCACTTTTATAGCAGCTATGTACCATGACAGCACCAAATTCAAAGTTTTTTGTTGGATCCAAGATCTCCTTCCCTGAATAGGAGGCTGTCTTTCACACCACACAATTAAAATACTTTGATGCCACTTGAACTGCCATGGCAACATTCTGTGGAATCCCGGGATTTAGAGTTTGGTGTAGCAGTAGAGCTTCCTGGCAGAGAACTCTAAATCTCTCAGAAATCTAAAAATCCCAGGATTCCATAGGATGGAGCCATGACAATTGTGTAGTATGTAAGAAACAGAGGACTCTGTTGGCAGAGAGTGGCATCACTCTATTTTCGCTATACAGTACCTCATTTAGTATGTGGCACATTCAGAAAGTTGGAAAGGCTGAATTGTGGAGGAGGTATTGGGGAAAGTCTGCTTCTCCAAGCCCGGTTGGACAGATCTAGGTTGTATCTGAAACCTGTATGCACCACTGCTGCAAATTATACTCAAAATGGCTCATTAAAATAGTAAATACTGCCACAAGGCACCAGTGAAGATGCAGGTCATGTCATTTTCTGTGCCAGGAGAAACCTTGCCTGCTAATTCTGTTCCCCATCCAGAATGAGACACAAGTTGACAGTTAGGGGCTAAAAGCTCACAGCTTCTTATTTCCCTTCATAAATAAAGATCTACAACAAGCCCTTAAATAAGCAAGGAACAAGTGCAGTCAACCTGCCATTGTCTGAGAGTGTGGAAAGCATCCCAAAACCTCAAGTTGAGCCACAGCATGCTGGCTTGAAGGCACAGATTCCATAATTTATATAGATCACATACTTTTGCTGCCCACATCAGCAAGCAAGCCATCTCTCTCTTGCAGTATAAATTTGATAGTCTAAGTATCCCTCCTCAAACTGAGGACTTTTTAATAGTTTTGCCTTACAGGGATTTCAGCCAGTATAGGCAATGGTCAGAAATTGATTGCCCAACATACAGAAGACAATAGGTAGTGGAAAGGTAATCTACAGTCTCCAGTATTCATAGGCTAGACCTTGACTTCTGCACTCTGTTAAACCAACCAGGAATGAGCAATAGACTGAGCAAACTACCCTTCACTCACTCACTCACTCACTCACTCAGAGGAGTGTCCCAGGAAATCTTAAGTAACCTGAATGAGTGTTGATTCTACCTGGCATCTGTGACCAAAACTTAAAAATATGCAAAGGGGTCATAGTCTCAAAGGTGCTACAAATTCGCTTTTGCACACTGATATTCCAGACTAACATGACTATGTCTGAATTTTACTCCCATGGAAAGCTTTCAGTTCAACCACATAAATCACAAGCAATCTCTAGTGACGAACCTGTAGAGATTTTTTTTTTCCAAAAAAGAAGCACTTCCTCAAACAGTTGGAAACAGCCCTCTCCCACATCCTATTCCATCCTAAAGGTGACCACCTGTTCCTCTACTATCTTGGGACATCAGGTAGGCTAAGATGTAGGATTGCTGTGTATTCTACTTTCAATTGAAAAGGTCAGATTGTAGGTGTTAGTCCCACAGAATTTCCTCGTATCTTCCTTTTTCCTGAAAGGTGCAAGAAAGGCTAAAATGCCACCACCAGAAAGACAAAAAAGAAGTCAGTTTTGCAAAGAAGGCACTTGTCTGTTTAGGGTAGACAAAGTATCCAGAAGGCGAGGAAGGTTTATTAGGTAGATAAAGTATCCAGAAGATGAAGAACATGAGTGAACAGTGTGATGCGGCAGCTAAAAAGGCCAATGCTATTTTGGGCTGCATTAATAGAAGTATAGTGTCTAGATCAAGAGAAGTAATAGTGCCACTGTATTCTGCTTTGGTCAGGCCCCACCTAGAATATTGTGTCCAGTTCTGGGCGCCACAATTCAGAAAGGACATTGAGAAACTGGAGTGTGTCCAAAGGAGGGCGACAAAAATGGTGAAGGGTCTGGAAACCATGCCCTATGAGGAACGACTTAGGGAGCTGGGGATGTTTAGCCTGGAGAAAAGAAGGTTAAGAGGTGATATGATAGCCCTGTTTAAATATTTGAAAGGATGTCATATTGAGGAGGGAGCAAGCTTGTTTTCTGCTGCTCCAGAGAACAGGACCCGGAACAATGGATGCAAGATACAGGAAAAGAGATTCCACCTGAACATTAGGAAGAACTTCCTGACAGTAAGGGCTGTTCGACAGTGGAACGCACTTCCTCGGAGGGTGGTGGAGTCTCCTTCCTTGGAGGTCTTTAAACAGAGGCTGGATGGCCATCTGTCAGGGGTGCTTTGATTTGGATTTCCTGCATAGCAGGGGGTTGGACTGGATGGCCCTAGTGGTCTCTTCCAACTCTACGATTCTATGATTCTATGATTCTATAAGAAGGTACTAATTCTGTCCTCATCTCATTCAATTCAGCCTTGGTCCCCAGAGTTGTAGACTAATAGGCAGTAAGTCTTCCAGTCCCAACAAAATTCAAAGTCAGGGTTTGAGACTGTGCAGCTTTCCAGATATTGTTGAACAGCACCTTCTATCAACCCTAGCTAGCACTGCCAGTTGTAAAGGATTGTGACACGTAGGGTGACACATAGAATCACAGAGTTGGAAAAGACCACAAGGGCCATCCAGTCCAACCTCTGCTATGCAGGAACTCTTGATCGAAGCATATCTGAGAGATGGCCATCCAGCCTCTGCTTAAAGACCTCCAAGGAAGAAAACTCCACCACTTTCCGAGGGAGTGTGTTCCACTGTTGAACAGACATGAGTCACCCCTGACATAAACTGAAAAAGTAGGACCACCCATGGCTCTTTAGAGAGGTCCTTGACACATTATTAGAATTGTAAGAACTTGACTAAGTATCTGGGAGTTCATATGTCACTGCTATGTGAGTTCATTAGCACTATAACAAAAATAGTTTATGGCTTCATATAGGTGGTAGTAGGGTTAGGAATGTTGAGGAAGCTGAAAAATGTAAAGGGCCTTCCAAAGGTTATTGAACAAACACAAAGGACAACTTCCTGTAATGTTCTTGCAAACTAACAACTTGTTTTCTTGATGATATATTAGGTGCATTTCAACTTGTTTCAGTAACTATTTGAGATGATTCCAAAACCTCAAGCATTCTTGCCACTGTTAGCATGAAATATGACTGCCTGTTGTTCATTAGTCACTTGAAAATGCATTATGATCCAGTTCTTTGGAATGCTGTGCTACCCAAACACATGACTCTCTATAGCCACAGATTCTGCATCCCTGGATTAAACCCTCTATGTCTTGAAAATATTCAAAGAATTTTTTAAAGCAATCCTTGAACTTGCCATTTTATATATTCTTGTTTTGTTGTTGTGTGCCTCAAGTAATTTTTAACGTATAGTTACTGTACATTTTTAACGTATAGTTATGTAAAGAGGTCTTGTAGCACATTTGAGACTAACTGAAATAAAGAAGTCTACTTTCTCAGAAGCAGACTGAAGTCTACAAAAACTCATGCTGCCAATTTCTTTATTTCAGTTAGTCTCAAAGGTGCTGCAAGATCTTTCTGTATACAGAATCTACAGACTAATATGGCTATATCTTTGAATTCTACCGCTCTAGTGACCTGGGTTACAAAGGACTCTTCCCCTGTCTTTTCCTAAATAGCTTGAGGCTTTTCTTCCCCCCAAACTATTTGTGTAACCCTTGGTCCTCCCACTTCCTTAAGCTTCTCTGCTATTAAATGTTTTTAATATACTTGGTACCAATAAAGATTGGTACCAAGTATGATTATGTATAATAATAATAATCATAATAATGATTGGTACCAATAATGATTGGTAATGAGGAAATTCCCACCACCTTCCCCTTTTCCTTTTGTGTTGTCTCTTTTACACTGTAAGCCTGAGGGCAGGGATCTGTATAATTATAAGATTGTATGTAGAGCACTGTGTAAATTTACAGCGCTATATAAATAAAATAAATAATAATAATAAATATCATGTTTTGGTGTTATTACTGAATAATCACTTCAAGCCACTCTTTTGTGAACAAGAAGAAAATAACTTTTATTTTCATAAAGAGCTTGTGATGGTACCTCTTTTGGTAGTTGAGGGCAGTACAGACCAGCACTTTGTGCTGGCCTAACTGCGTGCTATGGCCAAACTAGGGCTTAGCGTTTACACTCTCAAAGCCCTAGATCCACCACATGTGTGCCATTATGGCACACACCCGTCTACATAGAGTACATCATTATGACGCATGGGTGGTGCAGCACCTAAACAGCACTGGTGAGTGCCACTATGGTGCCCCTTACAGGAAGCTTCATTTTGCAGCTTCATTTTGCTCCTGAGAGGGAGTGGATCATTGCAGGGGCAATGATCTGGGGCTAAAATGGGTGACATTTAGCCTTTTTAGCCTCTTGGTTCTCAAAGCTTGTGGTTACAAAGTGTATATCACTTACTGGTTACAAATTGACTTTGTTTCAGTTCACTCAGTAACTCCAGTTACACTTCAATTATGTTTTAGTTGTCCAATGTGATATCGAAGGCTTTCATGGCCAGAATCCATAGTTTTTTGTGGGTTTTTTCATGCTATGAGGCTGTGTTCTAGAAGAGTTTATTCCTGATGTTTCATCAGCAGATGCCACAACTGCTGGAAAAACATCAGGAATAAGCTCTTCTAGAACATGACCTCATAGCCCTAAAAATCCACAAAAAACTATGAGTTTTAGTTCTTTACACACACCCTCCACTACAGCTCATTCATTAGGAATATAAATTCTATCAATCTCTAGTTTTATTCATAAAACTACAAATCTAGAGAATAATGTGGATCTGAGCCTTCCCTTTACTGGCTTTTCACTGTTCAAAGAATTTATCACTTTAAACTGAATTCGCAGGACTTCCTCTGTCCCTCTGAAATCCCTCCTCCCTATATCAGAATCTGAACCCTCTTCAAGGCTACATCCTAGTTCTAACCACACTCTTGGCATTTCTAAGACACACTCCTTACTTCTCAATGGCTCCTCTTCTTTTTTATAGCCACTCATCACACAGGCCCCCATCTTTTTGCCAGCCTGACTCCAAATGGCACATTCCATCTTGCCAGTGTCTCTCTGCAGTGACCCTAAGGTGAACCTATCACTGGGGTTTCTTGGCAAGTTTCTTCAGAGGGGGTTTGCCATTGCCATCCTCTGATGCTGAGAGAGTGTGACTTGTCCAAGGTCACCCAGTGACTTCTTTTTTGGTTTGTTTGTTTTTTTAATAGAAAATTGTATGGTACCATTTTGCAATACTTCATCTCTTATCTGTGCCAAGACAAAGCAAGGATGTAACCTGCATATGGTTTCAACCCTTCTTGTGTGGTATATTGCTTCTAGAGATTAGAAGTTGTTTAGAAATACTTTGTTTCTAGCCACCATATGTTTAAGTGCCCTACAGAAGTGTGAGACTACAATTGCCATGATGCTTGCTGAGTATGGTGGGAGTTGTACCACCTTTCCCTGGAAGAAAAATTTACCTTAACCTACTCTTGCAGACAACTAGAGCAGGATATAAAACATTTCTAATATAAAACATTTCCTCAAACTTTTAATTAGTTCTGTTTGTTGAGTACTTTGTACATCCCATCTTGAAGGTTTTATTGCTTCCCCCATTGTGAGTGCAATTAAGTCATTCTCCCCTCGTTGTTCTTATATTCCGTTAATGCTGTTCTTTGATGGTTTTTTAAATTGTTTGTTAAATTTTTGTTTAATTGTGTTGAGCTCACATGCCTTTGGGAAGATGAAAAAATTGAAGGAAATAAACTTCTGGACATTACAGTCATGATTAGCATCTCTTGTATGGTTCACACTGAACTGTTGGATAACAGAATTTCAGAGCCTTGAATTCCCATGCTGTAAATAACTAGTTACTCATAATTAATTTGCTTTTGTAAAATTGCATTATGCCTCATTTTTTCAATAGGTGGGTTAATTGTGAGTAACCAGTTACTTATAGCCAGTGACCTTCGAACTGAGGTTTGTAACCAGTCACTTAGTGAGGCCTCAAATGTAATATAACAAGGAAGAACTCCACTTGCTTTGCAGTTTTCAGAGAGATAGCTACTTTAGTCCATGCCATCAAAAAAGTGGTAGAGCAGTTCTTTTTATAGTTACAAGTGTGTGATTTCACTATTGGTGTGTGTTTTAGACCATAAGTCAGCACCTTCTGGATCTCGGGTTAAAATAAAAGTGAACTAAGAGTAACATTTGAATAAAATGTTAGAATAAAATTTAAGTAAAACTGAAAGTGACATATGAATAATAACAACAACAACAACCCTATGTCACTTTTTAAAAAAAATGGCTATACTGTATTGGTAACTAGCTTTGTGTGGGCTAGGACTGGAACTCATTACTTTTTAATTGTAACTTTTTAAGCTCTGCAAAAGATAATTGGTGATAACAAGCTACAAATCTAAAATGGATGTCCAAAAAAGGAAGCCCAGGCTGAGGGAATTAAGGGTGGTTTTTTAAAATCATGGATGCTTTTAAGTATCCAAGTCCAAATGACCCACAGGCCTCATTTGTGGCACACACCCTCTACTTAACTGCACATATCATCTCTATTCATTTCCACTGATTGAAAGACTAAACAAGGTCTTCCAAGCTTGGGAAATGCATGTAGAGTCTCTCTCTCTCTCTCTCTCTCTCTCTCTCACACACACACACACACACACACACTTGTGCCATTCACACTGTTTAATTGGAGAAGAGGAGCAAAACATACATTTTTTCCCTAATGGAATTGTGAATATTTTCATTATCCCTATACATAACTAATCCTACTCTGAAGCCTGCTAATATCTTGGCTTTAGCAAGCCTTTATAACCTTGAGTTCAACAGCTGAATTATATGCTACCAACAAGAAAAAATACATTATATATATATATATATATATATAACCACATTAAAATTTTGCCTTTCAGTTTTTTATTGTTATGATATCATTGTGTGTGCATTTGTCTGTGTTAAGAAGAAGAAGAAAAGACTTGGTGGGATTTCTCTGCTTTGCTTTTACTTGCATCTAGTTCCCAATCCTTCATCTTCACCTTTTCAGGCTTTGTCATATTCCTTCTTTGCTTTTGGGGGCTCTTCTCTTTCCTCCCCAATGGTGCTCATAATTCTCATGTCCTATTCTGGAACACATTATTTTATCCAGGTATTGTAACAAACACAGAAAGTGATATTGCAAACAAAAAAATCTACTGAGTTATATAACACTGTAATATCAACATGATTCTTCATTCCATTTGTCCCATATTTTGCCATTTATCTTATTCTTGAGATGGTTGAACATTTAGTAATGGGTTTAAGTTAACTCACACACCAGTGTCAGGTAGGAATTCTGGATGGATGAGTGGCATCCTGTTAGTGACATGTGCAAGTTCCAAGTCCAACATATGTCTACATATATCTTTTTTTTCTTTTTTGTCATTGCAGATGTCACAATTTTCTGCTTGCCTCACACAATGGCCACATACTTCTGAAACCCCCTTTTTTCCATGTGACCTCCCCTGATGAAGACATGTAGTGGCCAATGGAAAGTAAAAAAATGACTGAGAGGCATCTCACCATGTGCTTGTAGCTAGGAGCGCAATGATGAAGGCATCTTCCAGGACCTCCTTGAGGTACTCCAGAGGTCCTGGTAGTTGCATTTTCCTTTTCTTTCTGTAATACTCAGTTCAGATTTTTCAAACATAGGTGACTTCATAACCATAATGGATCAAACTATAACTATGACTCTCTTCTATTTTGGTGACTGACATATTTTTTTTTAATGGCATGACTTTCATGTAAGCAATTTGTTAAAAATCCTTTCTTCTTTGGAATGTGTTTCCAGGGCTCTGTATTCATTGTAACGTTCAGCTGAGTGAAGTAGAAATGCATTTGCTCAACTAGTAGATTCTTTCCCTTCTCTATGTAATGTCTTTTGGCTACACAGCTTCCATTATTGAACTAATTATTTTTCTTTATGATCATTGTGTTATTCTGTACTTTTTAACTTTGCTGTACCCCGCTTCGATTACTTTGCTAGAGGAGTGGGTTATAAATAAACTTTATTTATTTATTTATTTACCTTATTAGTTTCTCTCTCCCTTCCCTGTTTGCTTCTTTAATGTGTAAACACAATATAGAGGATGCTCATCCAGTGATTTTCAGAGGCCAGCAGATGGAAATCCTACATACTCCAACAGTGTATCTCCTACTGTGCGAATGTATTACATTTTCTTCCTATTTTTAAAAAATATGTTGTTCTTGTGGATTCTCTCTCTCCTGTTTTGGAGTATACAACTATTTACCTATATTTATGGAGGTCAAGGGGAAAGAAAGATGATGAAAAATGACAATTGATGCCCCCCTCTCCCAGGATGAAATTTAGACAAAGACTGGGTCTGCTTACCTGTTCTGCTGCTCTGTTTGTTTTGTGTGTGTGTGTGTGTGTGTATACACAAAACCCTGTATCCTGATCTTGGTCCCTTCTACAGTAAACCTGTAGCCATTGAATCAGTGGAACTTGCTATGTATTTGCAGTGTATTTAACTTTAGAAAGAATGGCGTCCATGCCATACCCCAGTCATGAATTCACTCTTTTTGCATGGCCTCACTCTTTCAGAAGTTCTGCCTGAATTACATAGAGTAGGGAAGAGAGCCAAGCCAGGAGGTTTTTGTGGATGCTTTTCCATATTCGACATACATTCATTTATAACATTTGCAGAGTCCTTCCATTTGACTCATTTTCTTTTAACTTCATCAATACTTTACAGTAAAATAACTTCCTGGAGAGATTTCCTTGTCCTTTCCCTAAATGCTTCTAGACGTTTTTGTTGGCTCCATTCATCATCCTCCAGGTCTACTGCTTAGACTGAAGTTTACACCCGAACATTCAAGAGATCTGTTGTTTTCCAACACTTGCCTCAATTTTTATCATAATCTCAGGTTGTCTTTTAAGGACTACTACTTTAATATGTGTGCCTCAGTCAGACCACTCAAATGTGGTTAGCAGATTGTGTTGTCTTCAGGCTTTTCTTATTCCTTCAGTTGAATTCCATACTTGTCTCCCATTTCTGGTTCTTGTGGATTCACCCTTTTCTGTCCCAAAGTAGACATCTACTTATATATATTGTCCTATTTAAGAATTAAATAGTCCATAGTAAGTATTTATTTGACACATTAATGAATTACCCAACATGTGATCAAGGTCTGCCATTATGTCCATTTCCATATCTAAAGTGATATGGTAAATCACTAGGAATGAAAGAAAGCTGGCAATACAATCTCAGTATAAATTTACGTTAGTTGCTGTGTATTTCAAGTCATTTCCAACTTATGGCAACCCCAAGGCCGTGTCATGGAGTTTTCATGGCAAGTTTCTTCAGAGGGGGCTTGCCATTGTCATCATCTGAGGCTGAGAGAGTGTTACTTGCCCAAGGTCACCTGGTAGGTTTACATGGCAAAGCCAGGATACAAACCCTGTTCTCCAGAGTCCAGTGCTCAAACCACTATGCCACACTGGGTCCCATAAATTTATGTGCATAGGCCTCCAATTGGCTAAATGGAGATGGGTAAATGGTTCTTAATGAAACTCACAAACCTTACTGTCTTATTCTACTGATTAACCAACTAGTTAACCCCTTGTAGCTTTCTTAAACAGTAGCAAAGGGAATTGTTTAATTTGATGATTCTATATTTTGCACTACATGCAACTAAACAGGAAACTTAAATACAGGGAGACATGGAAATTTCCTAAGCACCCCTAAGAAAGACATGATAGCCATGCAATAAATATAATAATTGCATTCAGAGATACTGATAGGTTTGAATCATCCCTAGACAAGATGTCTGCAGGAGGCCTGTCCCATCACTTAGCTTCTTTGTCTTAAAAAACAGAAACACCCTCTTCCATGCCACCAACCTCTGAAGATGCCAGCCACAGATACAAGCAAAATGTCAGGAATAAATTCTTCCAGAACATAGCCTGAACCCCCCCCCCCAAAAAAAAAAACCTAAGAGAGTTGGTGGTTGTTGTTTATTTTAACCCATTGCCTGTGGGATGCAGAGAGGAAATGAATAGGTCCATACTTCTTTTGTTTAATGAACATAAAAAAAGGTCTGTTTTGTCTCTTCCTAAACATATGCTATGGGGCAAGAAGGGATCAAATACATCCAGGCATGGGGATCCTTTAGATCATTTTCTGTGCTGGCACCAGACAGGTGTCTTCCTCTTATCAGGTCACTCACTTTTTCTTTTTAAGAACCTGTCTGCAGAATTGCTGAGGAGTGGAATTCCATACAGTTGCATGAAGAAGCTACATACAACAGGTTACAAATAATTAGTTATTTGCATTTCATTTCCTTTTCCTAATACCAAAATAGAATTGCATAATATTGTTACTGTAACTTAATGGGGAAAGGCCTTTATCAACGTAACTCATGTGTGCATGTTTGTGAACGTCACGTCACATCACGTTCATAGGGTTTTCTTAGAAATACTCAAAGGTGGTTTGCAAAAGGCCAATGCAATTTTAGGCTGCATCAATAGAAGTATAGTGTCTAGATCAAGGGAAGTAATAGTGCCACTCTATTCTGCTTTGGTCAGGCCCCACCTGGAATACTGTGTCCAGTTCTGGGCACTACAATTCAAAAAGGATGTGGAGAAACTGGAGCATGTCCAAAGGAGGGCAACTAAGATGGTGAAGGGTCTGGAAACCATGCTCTATAAGGAACACCTTAGGGAACTGGGGATGTTTAGCCTGGAGAAGAGAAGGCTAAGAGGTGATATGATAGCCCTGTTCAAATATTTGAAGGGATGTCAAATTGAGGAGGGAGCAAGGTTGCTTTCTGCTGCTCCAGAGACTAGGACATGGAACAATGGATGCAAATTGCAGGAAAAGAGATTCCACCTCAACATTAGGAGGAACTTCCTGACAGTAAGGGCTGTTCGACAGTGGAACACATTCTCTTGGAGTGTAGTGGTGTCTCCTTCCTTAGAGGTCTTTAAGCAGAGGCTGGATGGCCATCTGTCAGGGATGCTTTGATTTGGAGTTCCTGCTTGGCAGGGGGTTGGACTGGATGGCCCTTGTGGTCTCTTCCAACTCTATGATTCTATGATTCTATGAACTTCCTTCATCTCTTCCAGCAGGCCTTCCCAGAGAATGTAAACATCCCCCGGCTCCAAATCTAGGCTTTAGAGTGGCCTTTTCTTCCAGCCTTCCTTCTCTGTTTCTACTTCTACATTACCTTGGCTGGGTCCGTTTTTCTCTAATCTTGTTTTTATTACTATTTTAGCTAGTTACTGTTTTAATTCAATTGTGATTTAATCTCTTTTTAAGGGGGGGGGGTGGTAAGGGAAAGGATGGGATATTTTACTTGATATTGTTTTAATCCTTGTTGTAATCCGCCCCGATTGCTTGTTCAGAGGGGCGGACTAGAAATTATTATTATTATTATTATTGTTATCTGAAATATAGCCTGGAATTAACTGGTGGCCTCCCATGCAAATATTAATCAGGGTTGACCCTGGTTATTAGACTGGGTCTGGTGCTTTAGGGTATTTAGGATAATTTACATAAATTTCTTTTAAATTGGCTTGAAAGAGGTGTAGTTTATTTATATTTATTTATTCATTTATTAGAGTATTTATACCCCGCACTTCAGCCTTAAAGGTTATCAAAGCGGCTAATAGTTTGAATTATGAAGGAGGAACATGGCAAGGTACACATCCTGGTTTGTGCTGTACTTTATGCTGCTTCATCAACTAACCAGATGCAGCTATTAGTTACTTATGAGAGACAGAAAAGTAAAGGCATACAAAAGCAGGAGTGACTGTGTTGACCATAAAATGAATTCCAAAATCTTTATTGTGCTAATACATTTGCTAGGCTCATCAGAGGTGCACAAAAAGTCTTGGTGCACTAGCTTCCAGAATGAACATTTCCCTTTTAGGCAAAGATGTGTGAAAATCATTGGGCAAAGGAGCAAAAAAGTGATGGTGTTGGAGTTATAAGTCTATTTGTTGTCTTCAGCTGGTCTGTTAGGAAAAATATCTAAACTATCCACAGGGAACAAGAAAAGCCATTAAAACAGAACAGTAAAACTTGATTTTTCACTTGAGAATACAAAAGGCTTTGGAATGGTCTGCCGGATGAGATGCGCCTTATAACATCTCTTGATTGCTTTAAAAAAGCTCTGAAGATGCATCTCTTCCGGCAGGCCTTCCCTGACACCTCTTAGATCCCAGCTCCGAATGGGACCTATAAATTGACCCCTTGCCTGGTGTTATCTTTTCCTCAATGTAAGAACTATGGAGGATGAATCATGTTTTTAATGTTGTTGATTTTAAATTATTGCTAATTTAATTTATTTTTAAGGGGTGGGTGGCTGGGAATGGGTCAATGAAGTGTTTTAATTTGTATGTTTTAATCTTGTTGTACCCCGCTCCGATTGTACTCACAGAGGAGCGGGCTAGAAATAAAGATTATTATTATTATTATTATTATTAAGGCTTTCTTGAAGCCTCAAGCCTGTCTCTATCCAAAACATAACTCATAGTCTGCTTTGTGTGGTAAAAAGAAGACTTTGTCAGACAAGTAATTTTTTAAATGTTAACTCTAATGGTAGCAAACTACATCAGGGGGTGGATATGGGGACAGCGAGCTGCAGTGCAATGAGCAGAAGAAAGGACTCGAGGGGTCCTCCTGTTCCAACTACTCACCATACCACAGCTTGTTGGCAGGAGAGACCTGGATGCATAAGCCTTCAGTCCTTCATTCACCAACATTGCAGAACTCCTTCACTCAATACAAGTGCCTGGCTTTTAAGGTGGGTTTTGGGGGCATTTGCAGTCAGGACAATGGTGCCACAGTAGTAAATGTGAATTAAAAAAAAACAGTTACAAGGTTGTAAGTCAATTTTTTGACTTTGACAGTGGTTCCCAAACTTTGGTCCTCCAGATGTTTTGCACTTCATCTCTCAGAATTCCTGACCATTGACCAAGCAGGCTGGGGCTTCTGGGGACTGAAGTCCAAAATACCAAAGGACCAAAGTTTGGGAATCACTAGTACATCTAACAGGATGCCGACCACCATTTTTATCATAACCAAATTATTTTATCTGGTGCAGGGTGCAGGATGAACGGCATGTTAGAACTGTTTCAAAAATAAGAATAGATGTTTGAACAGCACATATGTTAACAGTAAACTGATTTGTAGTATATTCTTAATGTTGCTGTCTTCACTGGCCAGGATATTCTGGGGACATCCCAAAGTATCCTGGCCCCAAGAGCTGCCTTAGTTCCCCCGCCCCCATTACCTTGGTTCTTGGTGCCAGTGCCAGTGCCAGACAGAGGCAAGTCGCTTGCTTCTGAGGTGAGGTGTTGGAACAAAGAGCTCTGGATATTTCAGGAAGCTCTGGAGCAACTGGAGACTTCTTAAAATCCATGGCAAGAGGAGTATATATGGATGGCTCAGATATTGTCTAGATTGTTTGTGGCAGACTCAGGGATTCAGCCCTGCATCATCCAGACTCCCAATAAAAGGTCAAGGACAGCTGTTTTTGCAGACAGGGCTAATATGGTTACCAATCATGGATGGTAGCCAAATGGTCCAATCTGCACTCTAGATGAAGTTTGCAGATCTGGGGAGAAACCCAAGATTTGCAGAAGAGCAAACAAAACAAAACAGAAACAACTGGGGGGGGGGGGAATCACAAGATATCCTGATATGGGCTAAACATGCTCATTGGAATATAAGCTATTAAAATGAGAATGATATGAAAAACCCAGTTAGATGGGGAAGAAAGAGTCTCCAAAAGGCATAGCTATCTGGTTGGAACACAGAGGTGAAGCATTTCATGCTGCAGCACTTTGTTCCAGGCACCACCCGTGGATCCCTGGTTCTTCAGGGCCATTTCTGCAAGGAATCCCCAATAATTTCTTCCATCAGACCCTGTGGTGAAGTATCTGTTTCCCACCAGAGACAGCACAGTTTTCTTATCAGCCTCCACCACTTCATGGTTGAATTCCTCCAGCATTCTTGGCTGCCCTACCCAGTACTTGTGACATAGCTGTTTATTTAGTTTCCCAGATTTTTTTCTATCACCTCCTCTTTGACACCTCGGTAGCTTTCAGTGAGTATATTTTTAAAAGGAGTGGGGGTGAGGGAGAGTGTACATATTCCTGCCACATCCTCTGTTCTGAGTAAATGTAATGATGCAAATAATCCATTTTTCTTTTCTGTAAATTCTTAAGCATCTCAACTGCCTTGGGAAAACCAAAGAAATTACACAATACATAAAGACAAGGCAGTTCCCAAGTGGGAATGCCAGCAGTTGCCATGTAAACAGATTTGCATTTGACCTTCTGATTGGCATAAGATCAGAATGATAAGGGCAGTGGTGGTGGAATGCTAGTTCCCATCATGCCTTCAGCATTAGTTCACACCAGACCTTGGCAGAATGATATTTTTCACATTGCAGATTCCAGAATCCCCCAGCCAGTATGGACAACAACAGACTTATTTGAGCTGGTTATGCTGGGTACTAGATTTTGGGTGATATAGTTTAAAATAGTTTTTGCTCAGTAGAGATTATTCCCATGATCTTTTTTTTCCTGGGAAAAATCATTTTTATCAAATATGCTGATATTTGATAAAATATTCAGGCACTTGCTGAGGTTGAGCCAGTCACACGCCTTGCAGCAGCTCCCTTAGCCCAGGTTGTTGTCATTCAAAAATGCCTGCTCCCTGCTGCCAAATTTCACATGGTGTGAAATTCCAGATGAATTTAGAGTCTGACCTTAAAAGCAGGGAGGGGTGAGAATTTAGTTTGGTTCATTTCCCACCCACCCAAATGCATGCATTTCTTCATAGAAATCTCAACTGGAGATTTTAAAAAATAAAAGTGTGAGACAGTAACATTCTCAGGTTGGCATCCTGTTAGTGACTTTTGTGTGTGTGAGGGCAGCGTACACTCACATAAGTCCCTTTATGGATGTTTTGCAGAAAGGTATCTTGCCCTTGGGCTCCATCCAAAAACCTTCCACTGCCCACTAGCTGTTGAACCCACAGGAGGGCCATCTGATGCTTAGTGGTGGGGAGAGAAGGGAGGGCAAAGTGATTTAGACCATAAAGATCCAGCTGCTCTGAGCTCTTGAAGGAAGGAAATGGTGGGTGCACTCCATTTGCAAGTGCACTTCATTCCTTCCCTGAGCTGAGGCTAGCTGTTTCTCTATGGCCTAAATCAACCCCTCCCTTCCCTTTCCACGAGAAAGTGATAGCATCAAGGGCCTCTTCCAGGGCTTGCTAGGGAGAAGACATGGAACTACATGTGCAAAACCATGAGTAGATGTAGGAATTCAGCCTCAATATATCTATGGACCTTATCAGACAATGGAAATTGGAAATATAATCCAATGGCAATCCGAACGCAATCATGAGGTTTCACGTTATTGCAAATTAAAGTATCTCACACAATTTTGGGCAAAAGGGAAGTCATTCCGAATGCAATCATGGGTTTTACGTTATTGTGAATTAAAGCATCTCACCCAATTTCGAGCAATGGGGGGGGGGGTCATTTTCGAGTAATGGGAAGTCATTCTGAACACATTCCGAACACAATTGGAATTCACATAAATTCACTAAACTGGTGAATTCATGTGAATTCGAATTAGCTCCAATTGGCTCCATTCGCAATAAAGAGAAATTCCTCCCATCTGATAAGATCCTATGTAGCATGTCTGGGGGGCATTCAGTATGACTGCTGTCACACTGCAGAAATAAAGCAGTTTGACAACATTTCAACTTCCATGGCTCAATGCTATGGTGTTCTAGAGTTTGTAGTTTGTTGGGGCACCAGAGCTCCCTGACAGGTAAGGCTAAATATCTTCCAAAACTAATAGTCCCAGAATTCTATAGCATTGAGTCATGACAGTTAAACTATGTTCAGTTGCTTTACATCTGCAATGTTGATGTGCCCTTTGAAACTACAGGAAAGTGTCCTCCTGTGTTCCTACCATGAGCCTCAAGTTCTATCTCAGCAGAGTGCTAGGCTCTAAAAGATTGAGCATTGAATTCTTGAATGTTCTTGGTGCTGAATAAATGTTGCTAACTCTTTCTTTGGAGAGTGTCTTCATCCTTTACAGCTGCATGGCAAGCAGAGAAAAGGTGGCCTTACCCATCCTGTGAATCTCTTTACTTAATAAATTTGTCCAGCATGGAAAATTACAAATTTCATTTGCCACTAAAAAACAACAATAAAAAACCAAGGACAGCTGATTACCTAAACTGACAAATTCCATCAGAATTATAATGGAGTTGTCCTTTAAAAAAATGAATGTGGTTGAAAGTGAAATAGACAGATTTGGTCCTCTCTGTTTAAGAGAAAAATGTGTAGGAGTTCTGAAGACACTGAAAGCAAACTGTAGTGATATTTCTGTTTGGGGCAGGAGGAGAAGGACACACATCTTATATACAACAGAGAGAGAGAGAGAGACAGACAAATACGTTGAGATCAAGAAAGGAAAGTCAACCTAAGCAGAAGTCATTGAGCGCCAGCACCTACATGAGCATCTCAGCCTATTGAACATGGTTAGAAGTCCATGTAGCCATCGTGTCTTCAAGGGAAACTGCCTTGGGCAAAGATTTACAGTAATATGAGAATGGATGCCATACCTGTTGTGCGGTGTAGTGTTGCACAGTCACCTGAAGAGAGATGAGTGAGAAGAGGGAAGAAAGGCAGAGGAGCAGAACTATGTGGCACACAGAACAGTTATGCGGGAGATAAAACAAAGTCCTTCCTATAAAAAGATATTCCTCCAGTCTGCCCTGCATACAAAGAAGGGAAGGAAGGAGGAAAGCTAGCCAACTATCTAAAAACTCATTTGGGATGAACTGAATCCTCCTCTTTTTTATAGACCTTCCCCATAACCTATGTGTTTCTCCATCCCCCAGTCTTCTCTCAGTGTTTATTTAAAATGAAAATTAACAAATATCAGTCTACTCAGTTGTACATATTGAGAGATACTCTCGCCTCTTAAGGAAGCACTCATTTAGGATCTTGAATGGGATATTGGTGGTGCTTTACATTCTTGATATATTCAGTGAAAGGAGACCATTTTTCTTCAAGGGAGTGGGGGTTATAGGAAGAAAGAAAACCAAATTGGATGGAGGTCATGATGGCTCAGAGGTATAGCTAATGGGGAAAGCAAAAAGAAGGCATTAATTCTGTCCCACCTTGCAATTTTCCTGCAGTTTCTATATTTCTAGCATTGCAGAGGAAGAGCTTGAAATTGTTAACACCTTGCAGCAAGTGAATCATGATAAGTTAGCTGGCCAGAGGCTGAGTGGGTTCCAGAGTGAGTTGTTCCTGATTTAGCTTAAGACCTTATTTATTTATGTATTTATTTTTATGTATTTATTTCATTTGTATGCTGCCTTTCTTCCAGAAAGAACCCGAGTTGGCTCACAGTTAAAAACATTTTTTTAATTACAGTAAAATCTAAAACAATTAAAATCATATAAAAACAGTATAAAGTTACATAAAGATATACAAAAGTTAAAAGCATGACTAAAACACACCGGCCTGATCTAGATTGGCAAAAAGAGGTGTGTTCATGGCTGCATGAAAGTGTAGCCTTTAGATGAGAAAAAGGGAAAGTGTGCCATGAAAATGCTTTTTTTTTTTTTACGTTTTAGAGGAGAAGAAGCGCCTTTAAAAAGGTTATGCTTTTCCCAGCTTGTTTTTTAAAAACGGCGAAACAGCGCAGCTGCATCTAAAGGCTGCGGTGTAGCTGCTAAGCATTAAGGAAAAGGCAACTTCATGTCACACTTTCCTGCCAATCTAGAAAGCCCCACCTACTCCATAAAAACACCCTGGTATGATTAAAAAGCCTATACCCTGGGATGGGGCCTTTGCAAGTTTCACAAACTCCATTCCATAGATCCATGAACACATAGAGAAAGTTTTTGTGGTATAGTACATATGCTCCATGTGTGGTTTGTTTTCCAAAAATATCTGCCCACTTCCCTTGCACTTGGTTCAAAAAGGGAAAGAGGGGAAACATAAAGTTTTTTTTTTAAATGAAGGGATTTATTTTTTTTAAAAAAAAAAAATGAGGAACTTGTAATGGTAGCAACTACCCATTTGGAAAAGTGGACCCTCCATCCTTTGGGGTATAATTTGGCAGAGAGTTTTATGCTGAGAGTTCTGGCTCTTTATTTTATTTCAGGGTGGCTGAAATGTATTTCCAGGTCTACATATACCTCTCAGGTGTTTTTGCATCTGTTGATTCCTTTAGACGTCCTCACCAAGCTTTTTTCTGGCTAAAGGAAAATAAATGGAAAAGTGCCATTCCTGGAAGCAATCACCTTTTAAATACGTAGGAGGCCACTCATTCACTCTCATCTTTGACAGTAGGCTGAGACAAAAGCAAACTGATGCAGCATCTCCTAACTTGTGTGAGCTTCCTCATTAATAATTTTTGCTCTCTTAACAACACTCTGATGTTATCTGGTCGCATGTGACCCTGTTGTCATCTCTGAAAAGTTGGTGATATGGAGCTGTGGTCCAATAGAGTAACTTTACTAATCTCTGAACCACATACGTAAATCAACCAGAGGGCAAAAATGATCCTGCGTTCTCTGTAAGAAAATTGTTCTTAAACACTGAAGAGAGCTTTCCGTTCTGCAAATGATTATTGACTTAGAATTTAATAAACGTCTGTCTTACACTTCCTTCAGTGGCCTTTAAAAGGAACTTTATTGAGGTTTGATCAATTTATTTTCACCAATTTAAAGCTCTGAGATTTGAAATAAATAATGTAATTGATTAAGGACACAATTCTGATTTTAGCAGGCCTTTGTAAGCCATAGACTTCAAAGCCTTCTCATTTTTCCATTGCTTAGAACTTTAAAAAGATATATACACAATGATAAGCCTACAAACCTCCCCTACTGACATTACAGTTTCTGAAATAACAGCTCTCCCTTTCTTTCATCCTCTTGGAAGAACTGAAAGAGCAAACTCCACCTTTTGAAAGATCTGTGCATGCACACACACACAGTACAGTTGGCTTTAACTTGCATGAATTGTGGCTCTCACTATGTGTTTTAAAACTGTATGTCCCCAAAAGCAGACTTCTCAGAAAGGTAGCACTCTAATTCTGGTCTATTGATCAGTCAATTTAAGTGGATCCAGACTCACCCACTACAATTTCTTAGGTTTGCATTTGCTTTCTGTCACTGCAAGGCCCTTGATGTGTCATGCTTCTTATCATTGGCTGTGGAACTAGGAATATGTTTTCCCCACAAAGTGGGTTAGTGTTCATTTTTAAGTCTCACCTTTTCATCCAGAATTAGATATGTAATGACAATTACCTTTTTTTTTTTAAAAAAAAAAAATTCTATCCTGTGCCCCTCCCCCATGTTTACTCCTGAGAAGAGTGCCAAAACCAAAGTAATTTCTTTTTGCCATCTGAAACTACAGTAGAATCTGTCAACATCAAAAATCCACCAAACAGTGATATTTTTATTGAGCCAACCAAAACTCACAATATACATGTTGCAAGCTTTTGAAGCTCTGCTGGCTTCTTTATCAGGCATGATGTTAAAAAGCTTTTGTTATTGTTGTTAACTGCCCTTAAGTTGATCTCGACTCATGGCAATCCTGTGGATGAGATATCTCCAAGACCCCCTGTCCTTCACTACTCTGCTTAATTCCTATACAGTCATATCTGTGACCTCCTTAATAGAGTCCTTCCTCTCTTTCAGCTTCCCTTTCCTAGCATTATTGTTTTGTTTTGTTTTTTCCAATGAGTTGTGCCTTCCCATGATAGTACAAAGTACAACAGCCTCAGTTTTGTCATCTTGGCTTCCAGAGAGATTTCTGGCTTGATCTGCTCTGAGACCCATTTATTTGTCTTTTCAGCTGTCCATGGGATCCTCAGCATTCTTCTCCAGCATCACATCTCAAATGAAATGATTTTCTTCCTATCTTGATTCTTAACTGTCCAGCTCTCACATCCATACTTGGTAACAGGGAATACAGTGGCTTATATGAGTCTAACTTTTGTTAGGGAATACAATGGCTCATATGTTTCCAACTTTTAAAAAGCATGCAGGAGAAAAAAAAATCGAGGATGTTAGTCATAGGCCTGCATTTTATTTTATGTTTCTCCTGTACAGTATTTAACACCTTGCCTGATGAAGAAGCCAGTGGAGTTTCAAAATCTTTCAACATGTATATTGTGCATTTAGGTTGGCCCAATAAATGCATCACTGTTAACTACTTGAAGGTACACCACCACTGCAACAACAGCACGCTGAACACCTGGTCAAAAGATCTGAGCCCAAATCAGGACAACTCGCCCATCTGGTGATATTGGAAGTGCACATGGTGTACCTTCTTTAGTCTGTCCAAGTTTCCTTTCCTCTCATTCAGGCTAAATTTACATTGCAAAATTAATGCAGGTTGACACCACTCAGTGCTTTGGAATCCTGGGATTTATAGTTTTGTGAGATATTTACCTTTCTCTGCCAGAGAGCTCTGGTGCCACAACAAACTACAAATCGTAGAATTCCAGAGCATATAAAGTTCTGTTAAACTGCATTAATGAAGGCACAAATGACTTGCTTCTGTGGTACAGGTTATAAATGAATTTTCAGAGAAAGGACTTCTGGCTGTGATATAGCGGTTAAACTGAAAGCTAGAGGTACGTGGAAGGAGACTTCTGTCTTTGGCCATTCCTTCCTCCTGTAAGTGCTGAAGCACCAGGGCAAGTAAACAGGTAGGAGATGAATAAAGTTAACCAAGATTGATTCTTTGGCTTGTATTACAACCTGAACTGCAGTAGAACATTTTCGTATATATGTGTGTATGAAATGCTCATTTCATGTCTATCGGTCTATTCTTTGTTAAAGAGTGTGTCAGTGGGGAGAGAATATTTGGGGTCTGTCCCACGCCGTGGTGCATTGCAGTTCTCCATCCCTATCCTACAAGCACCCTCTGCTACCAGCACATTCACTGTTATGGCTTTAATGATGCATTCAGAGCTGGCAAGAGCTGTCATAGTGACATTAAAGGGGAGGCTGCAGTCAATCTGTGTGCTATATTTAACCTGACACTGTCAGATGAGGGCTGGCACTTGAGCCTCAGTGGCAAGAAAATAAACCGGGCACCTCACTTGTGATCATTTTTCCTCTCTTCACAAACACTTAGAAATCATGCCCCATCCTCACAGACATAAGAATGGGCAAAGGGGAGAGGAGGAAAAGGAGGTAGGTAATGCCACTTTGCTTCTGACACTGATAATAATGGACCTGTTTAGCTGTCATTAGCAGGGAAGAACACATATGATGGTCTCTCCGTTTGCTTCTCATTAAAATGAAAGTTTTCTTGTAAACCATTTGCTCAGGTTCATCAACCAGGAGTAAACTTAGAGGATCCTGCTAGAGAAGACAGAGAAGGAAAAAATGCTCCTTGAAGAGCAGTGTCTCAGTATTGCATTGATTTTATAACCTCAGTGCAGTCAAGATGCACCAAAGGTGTGTCTACACTGGCCCCATAAATCAGGAGTATTATGATCCAAAGTTGCCTTGGGTTGATACAATGAGGGTCAAACAGGTCCAGACAGGCTGCCGAGCAACACCACAACCTCTTCATTGGCCAATCCCTCTTAGATTCATCACCACCATTGAGGCCTCATTGGCCAAGCAACTCCCTGCAAGAGCCTGGACAGTGTCATTGCTTCTGCTGAGGTCAAAGCAGGGCATCCTGCTGTGTGATCAACCAGGAGAATGTTGCTCTACTGCTTCCTTGTTAATCTCATGGGTGCCCCATTCTGACCTCAGCAGAAACAATGGCCAGGCTCTTTCAGGGAACTGCTTGGCTGGCAAGGCAGTGGTGATGGCAGCGGCAACTCCTAAAAGGACCCATCCACTGCTCAGCTGTGAATGAGGGAGATGGTGCTGATGAGAATCTCTGCAGTTTGTTTTTAACCCCCCTGTAAGGAGAGAACAATTAAAAACAAAAAAAAACCAGATAGGGCCATTCTGGACCACCTGATCTTATGCTGTAGCCCTGATGCACAGTAAAGCCATGTACATTAAGAGTGTTTTAAAATATAGTTATATATTGTGGCAGACTACATGCCTAACTCCCAGTCCCTTCTGGCCTGGGAGAAATATAATTTCTTCCTCAAAAAGAATGACCACCTTGAAGAAAAATAAGTGGATCATCATCTTCTTCTCTCTACAAACCCCCTCCACCTCTGCTGCCAGCAATGACTGTGCTTCTTTGAGGAAAGACATTTGTGTCCTCTTTGCCATAACTGAGTAACGGCTTCTAATCTTGTTGCATTAAAGGCAGCCATCCGGAAAGGCCCTTCATTTGCCCATCAGTGAAATGCAGATTAAAGCATTGTGATTCTCAGAGGGTGTTCTTGTTCTTTTTCTTTTTGTCATCCTTGCTTGTTTGAGGCAACAAATGTCTTTTCTTATGCTGCCTTGTGTCACTGCTTCATATGGAGTGTGGGAATGGGTACGCCCAGCTGGAATATTTGTGTGGGAGAGACCGTGTGTTCCTCTGGAACAGTTTCATGGCATTGGCTGCTTGTCTTCTTGGCAGCTCTGTGTTCTCACCTTTGGATCAAAGGGCCTGTAACATCAGAAGTCCAACACATCAGAAGTCCAACACATTGTGGAATTTGAAGGGAAAACAAACTGATTTAAAAAACAAAACAGAACACCAAAGCAAATACATACACTCTGCATATCACACCTTAACAAAAACAACAGAGCTTCAGGCAGAAACATGAAATACAGCAGAAGCAGAGGTGTCACTGGGATGGGGTGCAGGGACTGGAAAAGAAAAGAAAAGAAGCATCTGACTATGTTCCCATAGCCAGAAGCAAACTGATTATCTTTGTGGAAGATGTCATAAAGTCTGTGTCTGGCAAAGAGAACACAGAAACTTTTCCACCCCCCACAACAGTAATGTAATGGCCGTGAGGGGTGGTCTTTCACAGCACAGTGGTGAGTCTTGGATCTGGTGTCAGAGAAGACATAGCAGAATTCCACATGTAGAACTCTTATCCAGCAGGTGACCATGTAGCTTCAGATCTTTAGGCTCTACAGAGGCCCAAGGCTTTCATAGGGACTTCTAATACTTCTCTTTTCTTCCTGATAGTTTTATACCACCAAAGGGGTGTATTTTGGGGGCTTTTCCCACCAGAATATAGCAGTTTTGTTCCCATTTTAGTTACCAATCATGTCTGTATTAATAAGTCTTATAGATAGCAAGACATTCTGAGAAAATGTTGGTGCAGGTGAATATTTGGGATGACCGTGAATAAAATGTGGCAATGGAAAAACTGGAAAAGTTTGCTGTCTTGATTCTTAGGAGAGGGCAAGAGGGGGTTACATGAAAAGTCCATATGGAAGCACTCATCTTTTAGTTTGTAATTGCACAAAAGATCTGGAACTGTGGTCATCTGATTGTAGCCCTATCCTGGTGTTCACTGTAGAGGGAGCCTCCTCTCCTTTCCTTTTTATGTTGATGGGAGATGTGGAAAGCAGCTGTGACTGAGTCCATGTGGTGGCAAGCCCTGCCCGATCAGAGTTTCCAAACACATGGAACTCTGTAATGGTATTCAGCAAAATGCAGTTGCAGCTCTTTTTCAGATTTTATTCATCAACACAGGAAGGAAAGGAATGGAGTTGGTAAGGTTGTAGCATGTATTTCAGACTCCCTACTACAACAAACTATAGCCCCATTCATACTAGCCCATTTGCCCTGGTTAGATCCGGATCAGATCATGCATGCCATTACCGAATCTCTCCGGAAAGAAGTTCATACTACGCTTTGCCCCGATCGATGCTTCTCAGTGCATTTTACCCCAAGTCCATACATAGATAACTTGCTTCCATATATGGACTGGGTTTCCCCTCCCTTCATTTAAATGCTCAATATGAATGGGATATTGGCTTCCATATATGGATTGGGGTTCCCTCTCCCTTCTTTTAAAGAGTCCCATTCATATTGGGGGTTCCCCCTCCCGTTTAAAGAGCCCCATGTAGAATGTGCATAAGCTGTCAAATTGTAAAAATAATAATAAAATTCAGAAGTGCCTGATGAAGCACTCCTGCTGCAAAAACTATTAGACAGCACCGGATTAAAGCCGGTGGTTGCAGGGATAGGAGGCATGTTCCGCCCCCTAGCCTTTACCCCTCCCCTGAACTTGACCCGATCATGATCGGAGCCAAGTTCACATTTGATTGAACTGGTTTTTCCAAAAAGAAATGGTAAATACCCCGCTTTCGGAAAACCCGGGTTTAGGGGGATTTGCACTGCATCAGGTGTGCAAGATCCGGATTCCCTAGTGAAAAAAATGGCGCCATTGTGAACTTCCCGATTTTAAGCTGGGTTACAAACTGGTTTATATGGTAGTCTGAATGGCTCCTACATCCCTTTGAATAAGGATGTCACCAAAACATGTAATTTTCATTAAAAAAAACAAATTTGCCTACTTTTTATTTCTTAGGTGGAATATGAATTAAATGGTCTTTCCTTCAAAGTTCTTCTGCATTCACTTGTGAATTTGGGCAGGAGAGCAGTGAAAACCTGTGAAATAAACAGTGTAACTCTGTCACTGCTAAGGGTAAGCAACCCCAGACACTGAGATAAAAGTTGAGAGAGAGACAGAGAGTTGTTGTTATGTGACACCAAGTCAACTCCAGGTTATGGTGAGAAAACTCTACCATAGGGTTTTACTGGTGAGATTTATTCAGAAGCAATTTGCCACTGCCTTCCTTTTAGACTGAGAGAGTGTGATTTATCCACAATCACCCACTGGGCTTCCATGGTTCATTTTAGGATTTGAACCCTGATGTACCAAACTCCTAATCCAACACACTAAGAACACAAACACACAGAGTTGTTGAAATGACCGTATCAAATTCATTGTGCAAGAATGCATCAAGAAGTGTTGTGCATGGATGCTGCCACTTACTCTGTCAAAAAAGTACCACCTAAGCAGAAGAGGGAGACACCAGGAGGTTTGGGATGGACCTGTGATTTGCACAAATACCAAAAAAATTAAGAGAGTGGGGAAAACCAATTGCAGACTAGCAAATACTGTGAATGCTAAGTAGCCATGAAACACTGGTTGGCTGTTGAGTGGAAGTTCAAACCCATGTAAGTGAAAGAGTGATACTGATTATAATGGATGAATGTATGAATCACTGCCTAAACAATGCTCAAGGACCATCTGTGTCGCAATGTTTTGTTACAAGTCTCATGATTTTCCAGAACTCTGAGTGGAAAACAGCCCAGGAGCCTAAATAATTTTGGAAATGAGAGGGTTGCTTAACTCTGAACTAGGATTAATGTGCAGATGATGGTGTGATATAGGAAGGGTCTGAGACTGAGAGAGTAATGACATTCTAAAAGAGATTAATATAGAGTAACTAACACTGCAAGTCAGGTTAGTAGGATTAAAAAAAAATTAAAGAGGGGCTCGACAGACCACCACTTTCCTAATCGGATCAGGGCCACAGCAACCTCATGCCATGGCCCCGACCTGGACTTTCAAGGGTGCAAAAAGGAGCCGCAAAAAGCAGCTCCTTTTATGCCCTCAGAAGGGTGCCATAGCCATTATGGCACAGCTATATGACACTCCTTCAGCGCTGTGTCATCTGGACACAGCGCCGGAGGCACGCCATAATGCCGTGCACCATGTGGAGCATCAGGGTGCCCTGGGGATGGAAGGCAGAGTTGGGCATGCCTCGTGAGAACAATGCACCCTGACTCTGCCCCCATGCTGGCGTTTCAGGCCGATCTGTAAAGGGCCAGAGTTCCATATTAAATAGTCATAATTGTTAAGCTGTTTCTAATTCAAACTGATGTGACTGTGCCAATTTGTATTTTGTTTTAGTTGTCTATTATTATTATTATTATTATTATTATTATTATTATTTATATAGCACTGTTAATTTACACAGTGCTGTACATACAATCTTATAATTAGATGGATCCCTGCCCTTAGGCTTGCAGTCTAAAAGAGACAACACAAAAAGGAAAGGGGAAGGTGGTGGGAAGGGGGATGAGGTCCAGTGTTTCTTCTCTCCCTCTGGAGCCTGGAACAAGGCAGAGGGACTGGAGGAAGGGCACGGCTTTTTAATACATAGTTAAAAGGAGGCATCCTGGGGCAGATGGCACAATCCTGGGAATGCTTCCTTAAACAATATAGTCTTTAACTTACTTTTGAACCTGGTTAGAGAAGTGATGAGGCAGGCATGTGGGGAAGAAGGTTCCAGGAGTGAGGGGCAGCAAGTGAGAAGGGATGAATCCGGGACAAGGCAGTGGAAATCCTCGGCTGGGACAGGAGACCTTGACTACCAGAATGGAGGGTACGAGAAGGAGTGTGAGGAGAAAGAAGTTCAGACAAGTATGGAGGGATCAGTCCATGGAGGGCTTTGAAAGTCAACAACAAAAGCTTGTACTGGATGTGGAAGGGGAAGGGGAGCCAGTGAAGGGAGGATAAAAGAGGAGAAACATGGTCAAAGCTGCAAGTGGATGTGATAATATGTGCAGCTGAGTTCTGGACAGAGATTAAAGGATGGAGGTGAGAGAGAGGAAGCCTTGCCAGAAGAAGGTTACAATAATCTAGTCATGAGACCACTAGGTCATGGACCAGAGTCTTGGCAGTGGAGGCTGAGAGGAATGGACAGATTTTAGCAATGTTGTAAAGAGAGAATCTACAGGTCTTGGTGGTGGCCTGAATCTGGGGAATAAACGACAGAGAGAAATCAAAGATGAAACCAAGACTGCGGGCTTGCTGAACTGGTTGAATAGAAGTGCCGTCAACAGAAACAGAAAAGGAGTATTGAAGGGTGGACTTAGGTGGGAAGATGAGAAGCTCTGTCTTAGACATGTTGAGCTTCAAGCACCGATGCTGCATCCACTGAGAGATGGCAGCCAGACAATATGAAACTTGCTGTTCAAGCCCCAGCACAAGGTCAGGGGTGGCAAGATAAATCTGAGTGTCTTCGGCATACAGATGTTAGGAGAAACCAAAAGAATTGATGAGTTTACCAAGGGACAGTGTGTATAGAGAGAACAAAAGGGGACCCAGGACAGAGCCCTGAGGAACTCCAACAGATAAGGGAACATGGGAGGAAGTCTGACCACTTGTGACAACTGCAAAAGATCTGTCTGACAAGTAAGATCCAAACCAGTTGAGAATAGAGTCGGAGAACCCGAGGTTGGAAAACAAGTCAAGCAAGAGACAGTCCACGGTGTCAAAGGCAGCAGACAAATCCAGAAGAATGAGAACAGAGTAGAGGCCATTCACCTTGGCATGCAAGAGATCATTTGAGATCTTGGTGAGGGATGTCTCTGTAGAGTGCTGTGGGCGGAAACCAGACTGAAAGGGGTCCAGGATGGAGTTGGCTTCGAGAAACTCAAGATTACCCATTCCAGAACCTTAGAGAGGAAAGGAAAAAGAGAGATTGAACGATAGCTAGACAAAGAAGAGGGGTCGAGAGAGGTTTCTTCAGAATTGGGGAAACGAGAGCATGTTTGAAGTCAGAAGGGAAGGAACCTGAAGAGAGAGACAGATTAAAGATATGGAGGATCGAGGCCAGAAAAGAAGGGGTTATAGAGATTAGAATATGGGAGGGGATAGGATCAAAATAACAAGTTGTAGGTTTGGAAGAATTTAGCAGTGTAGAGAGTTCATCCAGAGAAACAGGTGGAAACACAGAGAGTTTATTTGTAGAAGATACCAGGAGATTAGTGTTCTATCTTTGCATTCTATCTTTACATTGAACCTCTGGAAGATAATTCAGAAAGAACACTGAACAAGAAAGGGTACCTCAACACATGATGAACTGCTACAAGCTTTTGTGTGTGTGTTTGTGTGTGTGCGCGCGCACGCGCGTGGTGCATTTCAAGACTTTTTGACATACATTCATTTGTGCAAAAATCTTCCTTTTTCTACATTTTGGTTAAATATGCAGAAAACGAGTGGCTTTATTTTTGCATAAATGCCTTCTTTTTTTTTTTTTTGCAACAATAGGCCTAAACTACCAAAAAAGAACTTCGAAAAATGCACAGAAACTCTGAGAACTTTACCCAGTATGGTAAACCTTTTTGAAATTATTTCTACTGACATGCATGAAATAAGAATGAAATAAGTGAAGGCTTTTTCCTTAGCAGAGATCTTAGAAATCAAGGCCTTGGTTGGATACACAAGTGGAAAGGTCCCAAACAGCCAATAAAAATGTCATCACAGGTCACTGTGAGATGGAATTGAAACACTATATTCTTTTCAAAGGTTTAGAGGTGATATACCCTTAGTTGGATCAAGAAGCTGAAATGTATCATTGTAAGAGGGTATGTATGAAGGAACTGAGTGATTTATTTATCATTAAAAAAAGAAAAGAAAAAGACTCCCCCAAACCCCCAAGTATATATATTTCACTGTCTTGGGTAAATTGAAGAACTGACCTCAGGAGAGAAAAAAATATGTGATATTTTTCAGATCAATCTGTGAAGATATATAACTTATGGGGCACGACTTTAGCAGATATGTAACTCACAGAGCCCTGCTTCAATGGTTTGCAAAGATTAACTATTTCCACTTGGGGGAAAGGAGGAAAGTAACAATAAATCCTTTTAATATATTTGGGCATGATTCATTAAAAAAACTGGATTGAACAAAAGAAATCAGAAGTGCAGCACAGACATTGTTTTAGATCATTTGGGTGTCTTGTAAAGGATATGTGATGGTTTTCAGTGAATATGAAATATTTTAAGAAGGAGTATGTAACATTTCTTGGTGAAGTGTGTGAAAGAGAGAAGAAATTGCTTTCAAAATTACTCATAGTTCCTGCCTTTTAGCTTGTATAAAATTCTACACAGCTTTGTACCCACTTCAGCCTTTGTGTTGCAATATGCCCCTGTATGCAGCTTTGGCAATTCCATCTAGAATTCCTTCAGCTGTTTCACTAAGTTTGCATAAACAACAATACAAAAAGATGTCTTGTGCATTCTCTTCATACTTCCAAGGCGTATGGAGACTAAATTGTCCCTTGTCATCTCCAGTCTTGTTTTGTCCTAATTGTCTCTTGTCAGATTCAGTCTTGTTCCTCATTTAAGGCTGCATGGGAGACAAGGAGGTATAAATGGAAGGACTACTCCACCCTTCCAATGGAATCAAATCGAATCCAATCCAATCCAATTAAAAAAATATGATTACTTTCCCAGATCCCAACAGACCTCACTCCCCAACAAGTTACTGCAGTTTCTAAACTGATGTCTGATGTACTTCAGACTTAGCATGACATGCATCATCAATGAATGCCAGGGAGTAGAAACTGAAGACCCTACTGTAGTCTTTATGCCCTTAATGGGATCCTTCTAGCACCATTTTTATACTTGATATTGGAAACTGCAGGCTGTGGGGACGATTAAGAAAGTTCTTTTACAGTGGGAAGGGTGCAGCAGAGTGTTTGAACTCTGAATGCTGATTTGGATGGTTCCTAGATAAAATTCTCATATTGGCCTTGTAGAACCTCTGAGAAGTGTTCCATCTAAGGTGGGCATCTGTGCTTCTTTGCAAAAAAAAAAAAACAATCCTCTCTCTGGAGAGATATCAGAAGGCATGGTTGAAATATTTTGGGGTTTGCATTTAGTTGATGTTATTTGCCAACAAGAGGGTTTTGACTTATTGTAACCTTAAGAGTAAGAGATCTTCAAGAATCACAGAGTGTATCCATACTGCAGAATTAAAGCAATTTGACACAACTTTAACTGCCATGACTGTATCCTACAGAATCCCAGGTTTCATAATTTGGTGAGGATCCAGCCTGGTCTGTCAAAGAGTTCTGGTGCCTCACCAATCTACAAATCCCAAGATTCTATAGGAGAGAGTCATAGCAGTTAAAGTGGTGTAAAGCTGCTTTGATTCTTCAGTATGAATGCACACCCAATCATCAACAGACCTTCTCAGGTCTTGAAAACTCATGGCCATATCTTCTTTGATTCAATCAATCCATCTATAATATGGTCTTCCTCATTTTCTTCTGCTGTGATGAGCATCATTGTCTTTTCCAGTTAGTCATGTCATCCCATGAGGTGTCCAAAGTGTGATGGTCTAAGGGGTGAAACAGACCACCTCTTTGCACCATGTTCCAGGTGGCTTGGGAGCATGACATTTATACACTGCATGCTCCCAAGATGCCCAGAAGCTGCCTGGCCATTTAAATGGGGGAGGCTTCATGATGCTTCAGCAGCACGCATTTACATGTCGCACCCTGCCAGGGTGTCATAAAGCTGGTTTCCGCTGCAGGATGGGTAGAAAACTAGGCTTTTTGCCACCTGAAAAAAAAGCTGGCATTTCAGGGGCCTTCAAGGTGGATTGGGCCACAGCATGCGGTTGCTGTGGCCCCAATCCAGCTTTGGAAGGGACAGCTTCAAGCCACCCCTTTTGCTGGTCTATTTTGCCCCTAAGTTTATTCATGTTGACTTCTAGTAAGGATTTTTGATTACTTTGCTCTAGGACGCATTTGCCTTTTTGACAGTCCATTGTGACTGTCTTTCTGACAATCCATTGTGACTCTTCAAACTTTTCAAATGAGTTGGTTCTCTTCCTGTCAGTCTTGTTCATGGCCATATTTTAACAAACAAAATGGATCATTTGTTTTTAATGGTATTTCTTTGCACTTGAGTATCTGCGTTTGCATTTCGATGTGAGATTATCCAGTTCATACCTGCAAAAAATGAAGGTTGACTTGAACACAACTGGTGGTCTTTTATTAGAAGGAACCCACTACTAAAAGGGCTTTTAATCCAAAGTGACATAGCAAGAGAGAGGCCAAGAATCTTAAAATTACTTACAAGTTCCCCTGAAGTCACAGGCTTCCCCAGTATTGATGAAATACAGTGTGCCCATGTCATAAGTGGGTGCACCATGCACGGCTTTCAGCTTATGCAGAAAGCCACAAACCATGCTGCAGTCATGAGCTCATTGTTTTCAATGGGGCTCCACCATACATGGTATTTCCCTTACGCAGCGTGGCCCGGAACTGATCTCCCACATAAGGGAAGGGGTACACTGTATATTGCATTTTGATTTAGGGGCTGCTAATTCTACCCGAATGTACATCAATATGTTATGTTTTCAGAATTACCCACAACTGTACATTTATATGCAAATGTTTCCAAATATGTCCCCCCCTCCCCCCATTTTTGTGGCTTATGACAAGCCACTATGATGGCATCTAACACAAGAATCTGAGAGCAACACATGATCCAGTTTCACCATATGCCTAAAACCAAAACTTTCCAAAAGTTTTCCTTTTTGGTTTCATCTCCCCTAGGCAGCATGGACACTGGCCAAGCTGAAAAGGGAATTCTGTTGAGTTGTAGTACAATTCCCTCCCCCAACAACTTTTCAGAGTCATGCCCTAAATTCAGCCTAAGGATTACTAATGAGCAAATGTGTATAAATTCCATGACCGACAGACTGTGTGAAAATCTGCCTCTTTTGATGCAGTGGTTCAAATCTAGCTGCTAATGCCAGCCAGAATAGACCTATCAAATCAATTATTAAATGATAACAAGCAAATCCTGTTGATTCAATGGGTTTAATATAGTGGTGATAAACAAGAATGGACTATTAATTTCAATTTCTCATCAGTTGGAACTTAAAGTCCTGCGTTTCTTTCTTGCAGATGATGATATCCAGAGAACAGACCCACAAAACAGCAATACACAATAACTGTGCACCTCTTGTTCCTCTAATTGGCTTAGAAAGGGACCAGTGCAAACACTGAATGTAGCAGCAAGAGCTGAATGCTAAACTCAAAGTCTCCAAAGGTAAAAAAAGTTTTAAGTTCTTTACTTCTGATTAGACAGGTGGGAAGGATAAAACTGGAACACATCCTTTCACTTTTGAACATTTACTGCTTTCCTGGAGGGCTGGCTTGATTGCACGATATTATCATTTTTAATATGAGATGGCAGGGAGTACAACTAAGAGCTCCCAGGAGTGCATTCCTGCTTTTAGAAACATCTCACTGCAGCCTTCTCAGGGACACTATTTTCATTCTTTGGAAGCACTGCTGTTTCCAAATACCAATATGGGGGTGGGAGCGGGTGGGATTTATGGCTAAGTTGCAAAGGAAGATGATGAGTAAATTTTTAAAAAAACCAATTACTTCTTTCTATAATCCTTTCTGCCACCCAGCCCCGCCACAGTTGGCTGTTTCATTTATTTAGTTTGGGTTGCTTTGTTAATTAATGTATTGTTTTCCAGGGTGCAGACCTCAGTACCCCAAATAAGTTTTGCACCTTGGTTCAGTTACAAATTATGTATCAGACTCACATTAGAGTCACCACCAGCACCCATCACTAGAGATCGAAGATTACAATTTGTTTCTTCACACCCATTGTTCTATTTGGTCACCATTAAGGATTGACTTGGCCAGGAAGCTCCACCCAGAGAATATAATTTACTTGTTATATAGAATTAGATACCTGTAATTACTTTGTTTTCCCAATAAGGAAGTTAAACATAGATTATAACTGTAACGTAATCAAAAATAACTTCACTTCTCTGTGGTGTAACTGTAACTTGCTAGTGGCTTTTATTAGTATGTGGATCTGACCTCATTAAATAGTGGGAAAAGAATATCACATGGTTCTGGTGCTGGTTCATGTTGCGCTTTATTATGCTGCCTCATGTTCTCTTCTTGGTACTGAGGCAATGATGAAGTGGACCAGAAGAGAGAATGTTTTATAACATAGACCAGTGGCTTATAGCATTCACATATACCAATCTGTTATTTTTGAGAACTAGAAACATAAATAGCAAGGGCTATTATGGTAAGTAGTTACTAACTAATAAATTAAGTAATATTTTCAAAGACTCCGCCATTTACAATAGAAACAAAAATGAAGTCAGAGTTTTTAGTGAGAAATCTCTGCAGGTTGGGGAGGTAGTAGTTATAAAGCAGACAAAAGGCACACTAGAAACATTTACTGATCATTTATGGGGCTTTTCAGACTGGCCATTAAGGGCGGCCTGAGGGTGGAGTTAGGGCATTGTGTCCACATGGCACACATCCCAACTTCATCTGCAGGGCGCTGCATGACACAGCACTAAAGGAGTGCTCTATAGCCATGGTGCTGCAGCTATCATGACTTTTCATGGCTGCTTTTCACACCCTGAAAAGGCTGGGTTGGGGCCGTGGCATGTGGTTGCCACAGCCCTGATCTTGCTGGAGATTGTCCCTTCGGGGCTGTTTATACAGCCCCTTATGTTTCTATTGCAAATGCTGGGATCTAAATGTCTAATGTAAACAGACAAAGGCAAAATAAAAGAAATGTGTAGGAGGTCAACAAACTTTGCTCAGAGTCACGAAGAAGGTCAACAGTAGAACTTCAATTACAACTCACATAGCTTGACCTAAGTTACCTTTCAGTTAGCAACTAGCTCACATCTTCCAATATCAGTAAGTCAGCAAAACTGACCTCTTAACCATCACCTGGCATTCCTTAACCTTTTTTTCAGAGTCAGAGACCCCAAAAATCAAAGATCTCTTTTTAAAAAGAGAGAAGTATTTTAACAACCAGAAATGGAACAAAACTCTCCCATCTTTTGGAAATATATATTCTGGCCACCACCACCACCACCCCCGCCCCATACTTTTTTGTTGTTGTTAAAAAACTAGGTTGTTCAGGCCATTAACCAGGATAACAAATTTAATCTATCTCCTTTTTTAAAAGAGCTAATTTTATATCCAGTTCTTTTTTTTAAAATGGTTTTTAAGAGTATACAGTCAACCCTCCATTTTTGTGGGGGATCCGTTCCAGACCCCCCCCCCCATGAAAATGGAAACTCACACTTCTTCAAGCCTCATAGGCTTGAATGGGTACATGTGCCCGTGAGCGGCTGCAGGCGTGCACCTTGAGCACTCTCTCCATTTTTATCTCCTCCGCTTACTCTTCGCGAGTAAGCAAGGGTTGCAGATATGTAGTCCATGCAAATGGAGAGGCAACTGTAGTTACAAAGAAAAGGTAAAAATGAAAAGGAAAAACAGAGGACAACTACGTAGGATATGAAAGTGAGCTGGCATGTTCATCAACATAAGTTGAATATATTTCCAAACCCCCCCAAAATTTTCATTGAAATTAATGTTTACTACACAATACCTTACAAGAAAATTCAAAATCCACAAATGAGTAATACCTTTATTGGCCAGCCAAAAATACACCATTGCATGCTTCTTCACAAGACAATGAGGTTAAAAATCACACAGGAGTAGAAACATGACAATGTTAGACTAATAGGCCTAAATTTTGTTTCAGATGTTACTTCTGGGCATTTGCTGATAGAAAGGAATGGAAAAATATTCCAAAGATGACTGAAAAATATGTTTCTTGAGTGTTGGAAATTTCTCACAACAGGAACAAAATTTCGAAAAAAACAAACAAACAAAAAACAAACAAACCCAGTCATTGCTTTCTTTGAGAAGGAAATTAGCAAAGACTTACTTGTATGGTTGTTGTGTGCCTTCAAGTCCTCTCTGACTTATGGTGACCCTAAGGCCATCCTCTGAGGATGAGAGTGTGTGACTGCCAAAGGTCATCTAGCAGGTTTACATGAATTTGAACTCTGGTCTTCCAGAGTCATAGCCCAGTGTTCAAGCCACTACACCACATTGGCTCTGAACGACCTATACTCCTACTTATAAATGAAAGAACCTGAGAAATTGCTTTGAAACTTAATCAGTAACTGTTATTGTTCCAAAGTATTAATTGCCATTATTGTTGCATTATAGAAACTACTTTCCAGTTATTTGGCTGTACCTACATAGATGTGTTATAGTTATTTAAAAATGAAACATTGGAATACTGAAAGCTACTGCCCTGTGGTACAAAAAATACCCAAGCATTTGCATCTATGTACCCTTTGTCACTATAAAAGTTACTAATGAGAGTCATAACAGTTATACACATTTTCTAGGACCTGGACAAAAATAGTCCATTTTCAATTTTCACATAATTTATGAAAACATAAAACTCACTCCCCTCAGAGCCATTTATTTGTTTTAACACTTAATTCTATACAACATGCAGTACCTGAAAGATTACATGAAATAATCCGCTTGCTGCTAGGCTTCATTTATGCTAAATACTGGAAATCAGATATCATCCCCCAACAAAACACAATTGATTCCAAAATGGTTTTGAAACACTGCTGTTAGTCAAGTTAACAGCTTTCAAGAAATCTCAAGATAGTTTTCCTGAATCAATGAAGTATCTCTCAAGTTATAATTACACATGTGCAAAATTGTATGTGCAGCTAAAGCCAAACAATCTAATAATCTGGAAGTGGAGAGAATTGGGACTGAGGGACCAGAGGAAGAAAGTATGGATACACAGAGTAATGGACTGTGTTTTATGTTTTTCAGGAGCGGGGCTGGGGGGTTGAAGGGGAAGATCCCAACTTGGTCAGAGCCTAAAAGGATGACAAAAGCATTGGTTGATCAGGTCACAGTTAAAATTTATACATTTCCCCACCATCCATAAAACATACAGTCAGCTCTCCATATCCATAAATTCCTTATCCACAAATTCAACTATCCACACCTTGAATATCTATATCAATAGAAAACCTTGATTTTGTCATTTTCTAGAAGGGGCACAATTTTTTACTCCATTTGTATTTAACAAGACGTGAGCATCCACAAATTTTGGTATCCATGGTGGTCCTGGAATTAAACCCCAGTGGATACCAAGAACCACTGTACAGTTCAATTCTATGCATGTCTACTCCAGAGGAAGCCTGTGGCAGCAACTTCCTAGGTTATAGACCAGAGCTCAGTTTCCCAAGCAAAATTCCAAGGCTTTAAATAGCCTCTTACATCTGATCACTGCTTGGAAGTAACAAGAAACAATCCATTTGGGAGAGGTGGGAAATATACATAAACTAATAAGGAGGAGGAGGAGGAGGGAGGAGGAGGAGAAACAAGGCTGCAGACTGGATAAGAAACTTCTGCTGGCCACAGCCTGCCTACCTCTGGTTTACATGCTGAAGATACCAGATACCTCAGCTTGCTATTTCAATGTTTTACTGTATGAATGTGTATACACCTAGTGTATCTGTCTATCTCGAATTAATTCCTAAGTTTTATAGGCTTATTTCTGGGTTACGCATTTGGCTTTATGGTTAGGATTATTTGCCTCATCTATTTTTGTCTGTGTTCCAACACTTAACTGTGTGCATGTCTTCTCAGATGTTATGTCCCAAAGAGTTCACTGCAGCATATTCCCTAGTTAGTATGAATCAAGATGATAAATCTTTGCTTCTTTTATTATTGCATTGTTATTGTTATAATTGTTGTTATGAATTTAATATATTACACCTTTCTTTTACCAATTCTGGGACTCAAGCAGAATGGCAAAAATTAACATAAATATTATTAAAAGCATTCAAGAAAACATATACAAATCTACTATAAAGTGATTGTTAAAGTACAATTGATCCATAGAATTGCTATTGTATGCCTTCAAATTGTTTCTAACTTACCGCAGCCCTATCACAGAGTTTTCTGGTCAAGATTTGTTCAGAAGGAATTTGCCTTCCTCTGAAGTTGAGCAAGTATGACTTGCCTAATTGTTGTTGTCAAGTGCCCTTGATTCTACTTTGACTCATGGTGAATGAGACCAAGACCCAGTGTCCTCAACTTCTCTACTGAGGTCCTACAGGACCTGTCCTTTGTTTTTCTTGATTGAGTCTTGTCATCTGGGCTGAGGTCTTCCTCTTTTTCTATTTCCCTCTAGCTTTCCTAACTTTATTGTCTTTTCTAATTATCCATTTTCCTCATGATGTGGCCAAAATACAACAGCCTCAATTTAATTATCTTGGCTTCCAAGATGATTGGCCATCTGTGGTATTCTCATTACTTTTTTCCAGCACCACAATTCAAATAAATTTATTTTCTTTCTATCACTTTTTTTTTACGGTCCATTTTTCATATCTGTACATAGTGATGGAGAATTCAATGGCTTGGACAATTCTCATTTTAGTGTTCAAAGTAATGTCCTTACATTTTACGATCTTGTCCAGTTCTTTCATAGCTGGCCTTCCCAATCCTAGACCTTCAGGACTGAAGACCCTTTCCTGGCCTTCAGTAATTTCTCCATTTCCTGACTTACTCCTCCTGCCTTAGTCCAAGCCCAATCTGTGCATTATATATATTTTTGGATATAGGTTGAATAAGTAAGATGATAATATGCAGCCTTGTCTGACCCATTTGTCTTTTTATTTCTCCACATTCAGTTTACATATCAGAACAAACAAATATAGTGACACTACCATTTATTTGAGAGCATTTCATACCTTTTCATGATCTATGAAGTAAAAAGCTTTAAGATAGTTAATAAAGCTCATGTTGATTTTCTTCTGAAATCCCCTGGTAAGTTCCATTATCCAATGTATGTTTGCAATATGATCCCTAGTGCCTCTTCAGATAGTCAGGACCAAAGCCTTCCAGGGTTTCATAACCATGACTTGGGATTGTGTCCAAAAAATGACCAGCAACTGTGGAACTGTTGTGAGAAGTGAGTTGTCCATACCCTAGAGCCAGCCCCATTGACAATCTGGCTGCAGTGCTTTGGGTCAACTGAATTTTCTGAGCACTTTTCAAAGGCAACCCCATGTAGAGTGCATAACAGTAACCCAAACAGAATGCAACTAGGTCATGTACTACCATGGCAAGGCATTTCTGGAGATGAACACAGGCAGCATGTAAGCCTTAATTGTGTTCATGCACTTCTGGTCATTGCAAATACGTTGGACTCCAGGCCCAGGCCTGAATGCACCTAAACCTGCAAATCTCCACCTTCAGAAGCTGTGCAGTCCCACCCAGCATTTTATGTGCAAGAAGGAAGAAATTGAAGGGCCACCCACCACTGGATGAGACTATGAGAATGTTTGCATATTTTTTAATGAGCATTCACATTTTGGGATGTTTTGCAATAAACAAACAAGGTTGTCATCCTGTTAGTAAGTTAGACTTAGGACAACAAAACTGCTTTGCATTTCCCTTTGTGTCCATAGCACTATTGCCACTAATGCAAATGGTCGTAGCCCACCTTAAAAGATTGCCAGCTATCTTGAGTGGTGGATGTGCTGCTGATGAGCCTGGTGCTATAAGTAAACACAACCAGCCACCCCTGGCAGCAAGTGAAGCTGCAAGGAAAGAACCACAGACCTATTTAGGGAGCAATGGATGCAAACTACAGGGAAAAGAGATTCCACCTCAACATTAGGAAGAACTTCCTGACAATAAGGGCTGTTTGACAATGGAACACACTCCCTCAGAGCGGGGTGGAATCTCCTTCCTTGGAGGTCTTTAAGCAGAGGCTGGATGGCCATCTGTCAGGGATGCCTTGATTGGGAGTTCCTTCATGGCAGGGGGTTGGACTGGATGGCCTTTGTAGTCTCTTCCAACTCTATGATTCTATGATCTGTTACAACTTTTCTCATAGCCTTGCTTGCTAGTGGAAGAGAGCCAGTCATATCATTATGCAGCACCCCATTGGGCAGCAACACATGCTTCAATCTCTCTAGACATCCATCAAATACATATTTGATTAAGGATCTCAGCCAGTGTTTCTACACAGAAATCCATGTATTTTGCATAATAAAACCACACTATTTTCTGTACACCTTCCCTTAACAAATGCTCCTTTACAGTGCAAATGAAAACTTCACAGAGAATGCTGAAAATATCCAAATCAAACTAATCTAAAACCCTAATCGCAGTAGACTATTTCCATAGTGCTGTTAAGCCTCTCCTTTGTGTTGAGGAGAAGAAAATGTGCGAATGTTCTTCACATCCCCAACACACACACACACACACAGAGCGCAATGGAGGGAATCATATGGCCCTCTAGATGTTATTGGACTGCAACTCCTAGCATTCTTCACCATTGACCATGTTGACTAAGACAACTGAGACTTACAGCTGAAAAACATCTGGAACATTGCATTACTTCTGCCCGAGGTATAGGACTGCAGAGTTTATGTAGTATCAGCTTTGGTTCAGAGATATTTTTAGTAAATGGTTGGCCACATATACGGTAACTATATAGGTTATACAGTGTATATTGTATAGTGTGTCGATATCTAAGTTTGAGAGAATTTGCGATTGGGGGCAAAATAAGGTCATTGCCAGCCAAATAAGACCTCTGTCCTTCAATTAAATTTTCCTTCAGTGCTAATTTTTTGCATTACAGAGAGTGAGATGTTGAAATTGTTCTCATTTAGAACATTTATATTTGCCATGTTAACATAATCTTTGTCCTTTTGCCTCCCCTTTTCTTTGGATGCCTATACTATATTTCTAAAAGCTCAACAGAAATTTTAAGTTACTGCAATGTTAGAATTTGAGGGACTAAAGGAAAATTCCACTGGGGGGTCAAAATTCCTCCTTTGAGGCAATGCCTTTATGCCAGTGGCTACACTCCTTTTAATAATAAAACCGCAGATAGAAAAACAATCTTCATTTAATAAAATCAAACTTGGAAGTCAAGGAAATGATCTCATCCTAAGTTTTCCCAATTTTCCCAATGGGTTAAGGTAGATTCTTTCTGATGATGCTTCATATGACAATTTATTTATTTATTTTAAAGTCATAGGTCTTTGTTCAGAAGAACAGCAGAATAACACAGCTGCTTTACTGGAACAAAATAAATAATGTGTATAGCTTTTACTAACCTAACTGTAATGGTTGAAAAAAGACAAGCACATACAGCTCTTTCTCCCTGTGACCCAGGTGTTTGGAACAAAAATACGATAAAATTGATTTGCTTTTCTATACTTCCAGCTTTATTGGCTTGTGATCCAATTGCCCCAAGAGCAAAAGGAGATGTATGGCTTTCTAAGTTGCTTTTTTCTCTCCTTGGAGTGTACCAGCAAATATATAAATAAATAAATTCTTTAAAAGGAAGGGAGAAGCAACACAGGAAGAATTGTGTATGGCAATATATTTCTACTAGGTGTGTGCATCAGCTATAACATTCTGTTTGGATCCCAGTTTAGGTGCCCCTCATTACTATTCAGTTATAACACTGTGGTTCCATTTTAACTGTCATGGCTGTATCCAGTGAAATCTTGGGGTTTGAAGTTTGATGGTGCACCAGAGCTCTGTATGGAGATTATAAATATATCTTACTTAACTTCAAATTCCAATATTCAATGTGGAGAGATGAAGTCAAGGCTACCAAAATGGAAACTTATTGCAGCTAATGAGTCATATGAAAGGGTCACAGTAAATATCCTAGTTTGACTTCTCATAGAATGCCTTCTTCTCATAGAATCATAGAGTTGGAAGAGACCACAAGAGCCATCCAGTCCAACCCCCTGCCATGCAGGACCTCTCCATCAAAGCATCCCTGACAGATGGCCATCCAGCCTCTGCTTAAAGACCTCCAAGGAACAAGACTCCTGCGTTCCTGTCGAACAGCCCTTACTGTCAGGAAGTTTCTCCTAATGTTGAGGTGGAATCTCTTTTCCTGAAGCATGCATCCATTGTTCTGGGTCCTAGTCTCTGGAGCAGCAGAAAACAAGTTTTCTCCCTCCTCAATATGACATCCCTTCAAATATTTAAACAAGGCTATCATATCACCACTTGGTCCATTGTGAATCCAAATCTCAGCTAGGAAATTGGAATTCTCAAACATCAATGGAAATTAATAAATGACTATAACCAGTGGCAACACTAGGGTGTCAGCCTGTGCTGGGTGCCATCCCTTTAGAGGGATAATACCCAGCCAGGTCCTCTTCCTGCTGCACCTCTCCCAACCTTGCCATAATGGTAGAGATCTCCTCATAAGGAGGAGGGCAAAGGGGAGGGCCAAGTGCACCATTTTGGCCACTCCTGCTCCCCTAGCAGACTATATGAGGTGTGTGAGTCAAAGCCCACACATTGGGTGACACCAGGTGTGGGGAAACCACTGACTATAATCAGATCTGTTGTCAGAATCAGATCCATGTAGCATGCATAGCAGCCCACCATGAAATGGTGGGAAGGTCTACCTTGAAAACGTGCCCTATGTCATTTTGGTGCTTTGTTCGTCATACCATTGGCCCAATATAGTATTATAGGCTGTTTTTAGACTGCTCTGCATCATTCCATGCTTAGAGGGAATAGTACACAACTGACTGAGTGATTGTACTCTCATATGACCTATTTGAAAACACATAAGGAGAACCTAAAAAAAAATCTCAAAGAGTATCCAAATTTGTAGAGTATATACAGTTAAGCAGATATATAGTGTTTTGTACACCTCTGCAGTCCTTTTTTCTCCATAAAGCAAGGCTGTGAACTGTGTGAAGTTCCAAGTGTTGTTCAACCATCATCCCTCATCCTTGGCTGTGCTACTGATGGGAACCAACTCCAACCAGCTCCAGAGAGCCTCATTTTGGTCATTCCAAACTCACAGAGGAGCAAAATACTGTGAAGGCACTGCACACCCTTAACATGGAAACCTTACTTGCACCTATGCTTTCATGTCACAAGTCATAACCCACACATTTGCAAGCATGTCTTCACTGTCATGGGGGCTAGAAACCTTTGTTTTATAACAAAATACTAAATGCTGTAATTAATAGAAATCTAAAATCTGAACCTGATGTAATATTTTGTGCAGAAAAGGAATTCATCACACACACACCATTGCTTGTTGGATGATACACTCTTTTTTTCTTCTTCTTCATTGCTGTCCATGTGAGATGTGTGAGTCAAAGCCCAACTCCACCTCCCTCCTCTATAAAGCACACAAATAGCTGGAGGAGTGTAACTCATCACTCTGGAAAAAGAGATCTACAATAGATTGGAAGTGCCAGTTTCTCAGAAAGGAGAAGAGAGATGTGAGACCAGAGAGATCTGAAGAGTGATTGCAGCTTCATTACAAAGGCTCCTTTGCTGCTGAAACAGGTTATTGCCTGTCACAAACTGTTTTTATTTTCCAGCTGCTGGCTGGCTTAGGTCTTGGCCTGAAAAATAAAAGCAATCTATCCCACCCAACCAACCACCTTTTATTTTCCTTAAATTTTTTAGTTTGATTTTTCCTTGCAGAGTCCTGTACATAATTCAGAAAAAGGGTCATTTGGCTTCTCACCATGTCTCTCTGTTGTAAAGGGGGATATAAAGAGAGCTAGAAAATTGTGGCATATTTTTCTTGGTCCTAAGGTGACTATTGCTGAAATCCTGCCCTGGGGTTGCATAACATCCCAGTGCAAAACTCCAATGGTGGAGTTTTAGGGATGGAAAGTATGTTTGAAAATAGTCAATGGTTGAAAAAGAGATTGAATGTTTGTTGGGAAATCCTGGCAAGGAGAATTTACAGGATCTTCATGGTACTAGATTTTCTATGAGGCTCATCACAATTCAGGACTTTTCTGCATGAGGAACCCCCACACAAGGTGTTGGCTGTTTTTGTTGTTGCCTTTTTGTTTGCTTGCTTGTTTCTTTGTTTTGGTGCAGAAAACTATGTTTTTTGCACAGAAATCTTGCACAGAAAGCCTATGGGGTTATTTTTGCAGAAATGTCTTGAACTATGAATAGTGTTCAAAAATGACTTCAAAATGTATTTGAGGGCTTTCTTGCATTGGGAAGAATATAGCCAAATTTGCTCATTGCTTCTTTCAAGAATGAAATTAGCAAAGATTTACTCTTGTGAAGTTATCCACTGTTGTTCATGAACTTTGTGCTGAATGGCAAGATTGTTTAATAGAATGGATAATGAAATGTGCATCCACTGGAGAACAATTGCCAACATTGGCAGAGGTAAACAAATATACATCAACTGAGAATGTGCATCCACGTGGATATGTGCAACTCCACTTCCATGAGCTTTAATGCACTTATTGTGCATTGGACAAAAGACGCTGAAAGAATTCTGGCCTATGTGTCCTACCTTCCAGGCGAATGTCTTCGGTTTGAAGGGTTATCCAGCTGAAGTTCAGGGGGAAAAGAAGTGTTAAAAAGGAATCCCAGGGCTTTGAAGTTGTCCATCCATGGTTACCAACAGCAAACAAAGAAGGCACAAAGCACACTTTAGTCAGTTTTCCTGTATATGGTGAGATGCACTGAATATTCAGATCAATTATAGTTGCAATTCTATACTGTTAGTATAGTATAGTATAGTATAGTATAGTATAGTATAGCATTTGCTACCAAAGTTTTTACATATATTAAAATACGTGTTAATCACTTTTAAACCCCTCTGAAACAAAGTGAAGGAGAATGAAAATTGGTTTGGTTATGGGGGGGGGGGGGGGTTGTACTTAAAAAACCCGTCAGTTTTAAAACCAAATTTATACAGCTACCTTGACTCCTGGTTATACAGAAAAGATGAGGTATGAATAAAGATGATCACTGTCAACGTCATTTCAAAGCATATAGACAAGTTGATGCAGGTTTAGAGAAGAGCAATAGGGATGATAACAAACGTATGAGAACAAAACAGGCTGTATTTCCTACTGAAACAAAAAATGAAGGATGGTTTTTCAACAACAGATCAAACAAGACCTTGCTCCTCTTTATTCCCTACTGTGTTCCCAAGTACCCTTCCTGGTCACACATTTTGGGGTGCCCCAGATCCTGCCAATGCTTTGTGAATTCAATGATGCTACCATCAATCAAATTAATCATTTCTATCTTTTGGCTATGAAAACCACTTCAGAAACCCCCTTTCAGTCCTTCTGAAGGGCTATTAAGTCTTTGTTTCACATGACACCATCTTAGCCTGAAGCTAGTTTTAAGGTATTAATATAAAACTTAGCCTCTTTGCCACAGTCAAACCCTAGCTGTGCCCTGTGACTGTTGCCCTCAGATCTCTCAGTTTGAATAATTTCTTCCTTCCATGGACCACACTTTAAGACAGGTAGATATGACCGTCAGTCCAGCCCTCGATCTCTGCTATCCCTTCTCATTTCTATTTTGGTTAGCTATGAATGCTGGATGTTAGAGTGAACTATTCTAGAATGTGTGTTCTTTTATATTTATTCCAAACTCAAGTTCTCTTAGTTAACTACACTTGGAATCTCTATCAGTTAGTATTGGTATAAAAAGGTGGTAATGGTTCTAGAAGTTGCTCATGCTCTTGCAGGCCAAACTAGCATAGCAATAGCATTTAGCAAGCATTTACATTTCTATACCACTTAGCAAATGCAGCACTATCTAAGCAGTTTACAGTCTGTAAGCTAATTGCCCCCAACAATCTGGGTACTCATTTTACTGTCCAGGAAAGGATGGAAGGCTGAGTCAGCCTTAAATCCCTGGGAGCAAACTCACAACCTTGTGGCTGCAATACTAGCAATTAACCAATGCACCACCAGTGCACCTTTCCCGAAAATTTTGAAGATAGATTGCTGTTATTAGTGGGGTCTCTCCAAGCCTCACACCTTTGTAAGTAACATAAGAGAGTAGATTTCAATTGGACAATAAAATGAATGTCTTGAAAGTGAGAGTGGTTTAGCAGTGGACCCAATTGTCTAGAGTGGTGGTGGAGTCTCCTTTTCTGGATGCCTTCAAAAAGATGCTGGACACCTACCTGCTGGCGATGTTTCAGCAGGAGATCCTGCAATGAGAAAGGAGTTAGATTTAATGGCCTTTGGAGGCCCCTTCCAACTCTGTGATTCTATCATTCATTTCCTCTTTTTCTGCATACAGGACCACCCTATTTAAATTGTCTGCATTCTGGTGTTATAATTAGAAAGCCTAAAGAAAAAAAAAGGCCTTATTCCAAACCACTCAGTGAAAGGCACTCTCACTTTGCAGCCATTGTCTGAATCAACTTAAATAAACCAACTTTGGAAACTGCAAATGCAACAACAGTTTCAGCCAAAGCAGAAAAGGGTCTTATGCTGACTCTGGCATTGGAATAGACAGAGTTGGTTGTGGCTCTCCATTCCTTTGATCTCTATTTTTTGTTTTGTTTTGTTTTCTTCATAAGCTGTTTGGATGTCCAGCATCTGTAATGGACTGGATGAAATTGAACAAATTGAAACTTAATCCAGAGAAGACAGAAGTGCTCCCACTCAGGCAAGAAGTAGATCAGAGAATAAGATTTCAGCCAGTGCTGGATGGGATTACAGTTCCCCTAAAAACACAGGTTCACAGTTTGGGTGCACACCTGGATTCAGCCTTGAGCCTGGAAGCTCATATTTCTACAGTGGTCAGGAGTGCATTGGCACAGATACAGCTTATGTGCCAGCTGCACTCATTCTGAGCAACATCTATTCAAGCTAAAGTGATACATGGCTTAGTTGCATCCCATTTGGATTACTGTAGTATACTGTATATGAGTCTGCCTTTGAACAGTGTTCAGACTCTTCAGCTGATTTGAAGAGCTGCAGCTAGACTGATGGGGGTTAAACAGAAGAAGCATACAACACTTTTGTTAGTACAGCTCCACTTGCTACCTGTCTGTTTCCAAGCACAATACAAAATGCTGGTGATGACCTAGAAAAGCACTATAAGGCTCAAATCCAGGTTATCTGAAGAACTGTATTCTCCTATATGACCCTGTTCATGTCTTAAGATCTAAAGTGGAGGCTTCTCTTTCAGTTCCACCAGCCATCATATGTACATCTAGTGGAAACATGAGAGAGGGATGCTCTGAAGCTCAGGAAATCCCTTCCTACAAAGATTTAGACTGTATTCCATGATGTTCTTTTTGGAGACAAAAATTGTTTTTGTTTGTTTGTTTGTTTGAGTGGTTTTTGAGAACTAATGACTGATGAGACAAGTGTTTTTAGTAAGGTGTTGCACTGTCAGTATTTGGTATTGTTGCTGTTTTAGTGGGTATATGTTAAAATAGCTTTAAGTTCTGTTTATATTTTAATTCTATTTTAACTTGTATTATAACTTAATGATATGAATAGTTATCTGTACTTGTTCTGTGTTTATAAGGTGCTTTGAGTCTCAGGGTGATCTAACAACAACAACAACAACAACAACAACAACAACCCTCTGTATCAGCAGGGTTTTGGGTATGTTGATGACATATGCAGGTGTAATCACCACCATACCCTTTGCAATAGCCTCTTTAAAATTGTTTGAAGATGTTGTGGAAAGAGTTATCTTGCAACTCGTTGCACAGTGCTCATCACTCGAGGTGTGTGACAACAGCCAGGAGCTTGTGGGCACAACTCTGTCGTCCTGACCAGTACTGTAAGTGGCTGCAGAAATATGCCTGAATTGTTCTGACTGTGCTTGTGTACCCAGGAAAGAAGGAATGGCTTTATGCTGGGAAAAGAGGCTTATCTTCCTTCTCTACATGTAGAAGGGCAACTGGAACAACTTCGGCACACATCCGTCTGGCAGCCAAAGGGATTGAGCTGTGCTCATGAGACCTCTGGCTGCTGTTGCAAACTTGAGGTAGGAATGGGAAGAAATTAGCATCTGCTGTCTTTCCCAAACAACAGCATAAGTAAATTGGTAGAGACTTGTGCTATTCCAAAAAGCCAACTCCCCAAACTAATTATTCCCCCCAGCTAACTTGGTCAGCTCCATGCTTGGTCAGTTTCACCCTGTTTCGACTCTGGGCTTTACTACATCACTTTTTCTTTTGACTTTCTGTACCAAAGGGGCTTTCTAGATTGGCAGGAAAGTGTGACATGAAGTTGCCTTTTCCTTAATGCTTAGCAGCTGCACCACAGCCTTTAGATGGAGCTGCGCTGTTCCGCAGTTTTTAAAAAAGAAGCTGGGAAAACCAGCACCTTTTTAAAGGTGCTTCTTCTCCCCTAAAATGCAAAAAAAAAAAAAAAAAAAAAAAAAAAAAAAAGCGTTTTCATGGCACACTTTCCCTTTTTCTCATCTAAAGGCTAGAGTTTCATGAACACACTTCTTTTTGCCAATCTAGATCAGGCCATAGCTATTTTTTCGTATGCACTGCACATCAAGGGCTGTATGTACATTTGAAAAGGAGTAAACAGAGCGGACAACAGTGGATGAACACATTAAAGACCAAAAGTACAACAAAAAAACTCTGGGTTGGTGTGAGATTTAGAATAGAATTGGGGAATTTGTCTCTATAGATGGTTTTGATAACCCCTCAGCCATGTGGACAAGGCTTATAGGGACTGTAGGCCAAAGCATCTGGTGAGCCAAAGATTCCCCTCCTTGAATTGGTGAGTGCACAATTCAGATTTCAATAAGAGGCAAATCGTCCCAGTGCAGACAAGTTCATTTCTTACATAAAACCATTAAGGCATCAGGTTTTGAAGCACATAGATTTTTCTCTTACCATATGGAGTAAGCTTTGTTGATTTCATCTCCCACTTTCTCAGTAAAGTCAGGGAGCACTGGTGATTACATTTCTATTTATCAAATGAAGCAATTTATGTAAACACTTGATTTTCTTCAGGTCATAGTTTAGAAATAATGAGTACAACCATTTGTTCTTCAGTCTGTCTTGCTGTTATGTTGCTATCCTCCCAGCAGTTCCTAATTCATTTATAACAGAGTGTATGTGTATGTATTTTATCACTTGCAAAGAACCTCGGGTTTCAATTTCAGGTGTGAGACAGGAGAGGGAGAGGGAATCAAAGGTAGAGTAAACAAGGTTTATCAAGTGAACAGAAATGTATTTATTTCTCTCCCCATCCCACCCCACTGCATTTCTCATCTCAAAGCCCAGCAGTGATAGTATCCCCATGGAACAAGACTAGAGGAAGATGTGGGCCTTGATTTTGCATCATATAAGTTGATTGTAGTTATATACCATCTCACTGTGAAGGTCTCAAGGTGGTTTGACATTTCATAAGCCTGGTTATAAAGGAAATGGGCAGAGAAAAGGGAGATGTGCAAATGCAAGCACTAACACTCTCCTGATGTTACATAATTGTTACATAATGATCTCATAACAGAGACATTTATTGGAAAGCAAAGCCAAATGGCAATTAATTCTAGCCAGGCTGATGGACAGGACTTCCCTTTCTCACCTCTCTCTCTATTGCAGTCAAATGGAATGGCTACTGATGGAAACTCTTAGGAGGAAAGAAGGCAAATATTGTTAGGTCCCAGCTGGGTCAAGGAGAAGGTTTAAACAGTTTTGCCTCTCAGCTGTAGAACTCCACAAAAAGTTGTTTATCAATGTTTTGCTACCATACTTGACACTTGAATGTCTAAAAAATGAAGATTCAGTTTTGTAAAGTATACATTTATCCTTGTTTTTAGGAGATTTTCACACACCACAGATAATGATGTATGTGTCTTTGAACACACCACAGTTAAGGGATGGTGCACTGATATAGTAGGTATAGCTGCTTTTTGGTGGTAGTATAGAGCTGGTGGTTAGATTACGTTTGTCTACCATGTGTTAGTTCTCATACCAGCACAGAATACCACTTCATATGTTGAATAAGCACACTAAGAGTGCATCTACACTGGCAGGAAAATCCAGCTGCCCTTCAGGCTACCTTGATCCACAGCAACCACAGGCTTCTCTAAATATATTGAAGCAATTTGGGGAGCACTGTCCACACAAATTTCCCTTTCAAACACACCCTGGTCCAATAAATTATGCTATGCAAGGCCACACAGTCAATTAGGATTTTTTCTCCACCCCTACGCCACATGCATGCAAAAGTACATATTACCGAACCCCCCCCCCCCCCCCCCAGACAACCTCAAACCACTATCACTATGGTACATAGTCTACACATTCACACACAAATATCCAGTTTTATCACTGAAAACTGGGATAAATCTCCAGTCATTCTGAACATCATTTGAACAGGTCATTGTAAAAAGTAGGTTTTATTTTGGCCCATGTAGACAAACAAACAAACAAACAGCCATCCAGAGCAAGAGAGGTCTATGCTGCTGGCCATATGGCCGCTACGGTGTCATGATACCAGCCTCATCTTATCACCAAGCAATGCTCCAATGAAGAGTTTTGACAGATGCCTGCAAGAGCTCCTGCTTCTGATCTTCACAGAATCATTCCCTGGTGAGAAGGGGGCTGTTCATGTGATCCTGCAGCAACCTGCTCTCCATCAGCACAGACCTCCATTGATCCAGATGGCTGACAGACATTTAAGGTGAGTTTCAGGGTCACTTGCAGTCATGGTAGTAAAAAGCAGTGGTGATTAAGTCCTGATAGAGACGGGTGCTTTTGGGTGCCCTGGAGACGTGCTAGGGTTTCCCAGGAGTGGAGCAAATAGATGCTCCGCAACCATAGCACAGTACAAGGTGTTGGTTTTAACCTTTAAAGCCCTACATGGCTTGGGTCCATCCTATCTTAGGGACCGCCTCTCCCTGTACGAGCCCTCCCTCACACTTCAGTCCTCTGGGAGGAACCTGCTACAGCCCATGAAGACCAGGCTGTCGCAGACCTCTCAGAGGCCTTCTCTGCTTCCGCCCCCAGGCTGTGGAATGGCCTGCCAGACGAGATACGTCTTATTAGAACTCTTGACTGCTTTAAAAAGGCTGTAAAGATGTATCTTTTCAGGCAGGCCTTCCCAGACAATGATTAATTCTCCCAGCTCCTAAAGCTCTTGTCTAGACACTCCAGCTTACCCCCAGTTTTAACACCCAGCAGTTATATTCCTTCATATCCAAAGGAAAACTGTTTTTATCTTTTATGTCATGTTGTTTATTTTATTGTTTGTTGTTTTAATCTTTTTTCTTTAGTTTAATTCTATTTTAAGGGGTGGGAGGGGGGAATCAGGAAGAATATTTTAATGTAATTCTCTTTTAACTTGTTGTACCCCACCTCGATTGTTTGATCAGAGAGGCGGGTTATAAATAAAACCTATTATTAGTAGTAGTAGTAGTACATGGCCAGGACGTTGTCACTCTGCAGCACCGTACAGACAGTGCACAGAGCGATGGCATTGCTGGTGCAAAGCAACCAAATGGCACAGTGAACCTGTGACATCATGGATGCGGCCAACGGAGCCTGTAGTGTCGCTGGTGCGATGCAAAAAGGAGCTGATTTTTCGGGCTCCTTTTTTTCCTCTGCACCTTCGCCATTCTGTTTGGTTGCTTCGGCGACAATGCGGAGGAAAAATGAGGTGGCTCCAGACCGTGCTTTTTGGGCAATCTGTAAAGCCCCTAAGACATCATAACTGACTAAGAGCATTCCAGACATTCTGTACTTGAATGATTACCCAAACACAGTCTGGCCAACTGATCAAAGGCTGATTGTTACACAGCTGATAGCCAGCAGCTAATAACAAAGTCCAGTCACAGAGTAGCTTACAATTCAGCACTTATTTTACTTTAAGCCTTAAGTCCCAGGGTTAAGCAATATCCAAGTCAGGTAAATGGCATCCACAGTCAACAAACACTATCCAGGTTAAGCATGGAGTTCAGGAACATGACAGGGAGCCAAGTAAGTAATCTTTGAGAACTCCTGGAGGGCAAGATTGGGAATTTATAGATCAGCAGCTCCATGCATCTACTGCTTAATGAACTGCTGTTTCCTATAAATTCTCCAAGACCTCCTCAAACCCTTCCTTTGTTGTCTCCACTTGGCAAAAGTAGGTAGGGGTAAGTGGTCTTCTATATCTCATTGGGTAGAACTCTCTACCAGAGCTGGTATTGCACTCTGGTCTATCTCTGAGACATGTGGCTCTGGAACCTTCTCCTGCTCTGGTTCAATAGCAGGTCCTAGCAGTTCCACAGCTTCAGTTTCTAAGTCTGAGTCCATGTCCATGTTCTGGAAACAGGGCATGACAAATGGTGAGGGCCCTTTCAACCTCCAGATATGGACTTACCTGAACTGGATTACTATTCCCATATGTCCTTGTTGGCCATTCTGACTAGAGTTCCTAGAAGGTGACATCTTGAGGGCCATCTCTGCTTAATTCACCCACCTACCCAGACCTTGGAATTAATTAATTTAAAAAGTAACTAGTTGCCTAGTCATAAAAATAGTGTTTTCAAAACTGTTGCTTTAACAGTTCTGAAGTCAGTGGTACTAATAGTTTACATTTACATTAATTTAATTCACTATTGGGGCTGTTTCACTTTGTTTCCCAGTTTGGGGAACTCTAGAAATTCTGTGTTTTAAAAAAATATTAATAGGAACAATGGATGCAAACTGCAGGAAAAGAGATTCCACCTCAACATTAGGAGGAATTTCCTGACTGTAAGGTCTGTTCGACAATGGAACACACTCCCTCGGAGTGTAGTGGAGTCTCTGCCCTTGGAGGTCTTTAAGCAGAGGCTGAATGGCCATCTGTCAGGGATGCTTTGATTGGGAGTTCCTGCATGGCAGGGGGTTGGACTGAATGGCCCTTGTTGTCTCTTCCAACTCTATGGTTCCATTCTATGATAAACAATTTTGGTTATGTAAACATTTTAAGTGTATTTTTGAAATAAAATTAATTAAAAATATTAAATGATAGCATCAGTGCTTTAGTTTTAACATTAACAGCTGGGATTCTCTTGGTTAGGCCTGCATATAGTAGACCCATAGAATCAATTGTTGAATGGCGCGTCAATATACAAGTAAATCCAGTTAGTTCAATGACTTTACCCTGTTTGGGACTTTGAATAGTATTTAGGCTATTCTTTCCAAATTCTGCAGTTACTCTTCGGCTCCATGAATTACACCATGCAACTTTTGCCTGACACAGAAGAGAGCAAGTATTCTTCCAAACATACTAAATCAGCACCTCTCCCTTTAATTGTACTCAAATGTGTTGTAATGACAACTGCTTCACAACGTTTCTTCCATAGCTCAACCTAAATTATGTTGCTACCATTGCAACCAATAATGGAATTCCACCACCACCACCACCCCCCACACACATACAACTTTTGTCTATAGCTTAATGTTTTAAAGGAGGAGGATATAAACAAAGAATAGGACACTCAATATATTGAATCATTTGTATTGATTGTTCACATCTTATGATCATCAGCTGGTGACTCTTATAAATATTAGTGTCATTTGAGTCAATTATCATTTTCCACTGTCTGGGCAAATTCTTCAATAAGTAGGATATTCAGTGTCTATGAAGTATAATACTTGGTGGTTGAAGCAGAACAGCCAGGAAGCTAGCTTGCAGGAGGGGGTAGAATTGAGGGTATTGCTCCCCCAAATAAAAATTCTGCTTTCCAATAAAATTTCCATTTCATTTTTCTAACATTGAAGTAACTTAAAACTTTAGTTGAGCATTGAGGAATACAGTTTACAGCTTCATTTATATATTGATTCATACTGCCTGAGCAGTGTCTTAGTGGTTTACAACTGTAAGCTACTTGCCCCCAACAATCTGGTTACTAATTTTAGCGACCGCAGAAAGATGCAAGCCTGAGTCAAGCTTTTGCTAGTACTGAACTCACAACCTTATGATTTTGAGTGAGTGGCTGCAATACAGGTATTTAACCATTGCACCACCAGGGCTCAGCAAAAGAGCTGGTAAAGTTTCCAAGGGAATCCAAATAGAAGAGTTTTAGGTGTGAACAATTTCAGTTTACACAACACTAGAAATTTTGGAAATGAAGGAAAATTTCATTTGAGTGGGCAGAATGGTTGGGCAAGGATAATGTCCTCATTTCAACACCTTCACCTTGTGTTATACCACTGAGAACAGGAATAGGGCAGTGGTGGCTGATGGCTCACTGTCAGTGGGTGGCAAACCCACTCTTTGGTTTAGCCTGAATTTTAAAGGAACTTTCCTTTAAAGTGCTAAATCTATTTTGGAGTTACCTTTTGACAGCCCTTCTAAGGTCTGGGCTAGAACCCAGAATGGTCTCGTCACCCTGTGGACAAGGGCCCGTTTTACATTGGCAAAAAGAGGTGTGTTGATGGCTGCATGAAAGCCCAGCCTTTAGATGAGAAAAAGGGAAAGTGTGCCATGAAAACACTATTTTGGAGTTTTAAGGGAGAAGAAGTGCCTTTAAAAAGTAGTTTGATTTCCCCACTACTTTTTTAAAAAGGGTGCAACATTGCTATTGCATCTAAAGGCTAAGGTGTAGTTGCACGATTAAATGGGGCTCTGTCTCTTTAAAGCACCCATTTAAAGACAACGATACAGGTGAGGATCATAATGGATCGTGGATTGGGAGCATGCGTGGTGTGGACTTCACTTCTAATTAAAACGCTCAATGCCCTGCAGGTGTAAAAGCTGGGGTTTATCCGTGAAGTTTTTTAAAGCTCCCAAATCCTAGCTCCACTCCTAATCCGAACCCTAGAAATGCGCAGTAGGGACTCTGGGATGCCGTTACTGTTATTCTACTGTGGATAATACGTCAATTCTTTCACAAAATAAAGGGGTTCATTCATGATGCACCAGTGCAATGGCACAGTTTAAAAAGGCGGAGGAAACGCAATGATAATTTGACGGATCCTCATAAGTATACATTTATCCTGCGCAACTGCTCAGGTTTGCCGGCTGCCGGCTGCGAACTGCGCAATTGCGCAGTTCCCAGCCGGCAATGATAATTTGACTGTATGGTGTAACTGCGTTTGCACAGTTTGCAAACCTGCACAGTTGCGCAGCACAAATGTATACTTATGAGGATCCATCAAATTATCATTGCGGCTCCTCTGCCTTTTTAAACTGTGCCGTTGCACTGGTGCATCATGAATGAACCCCATTATTTTGTGAATGAATTGACATGTTATCCACAGTAGAATAACAGTAACGGCATCCCAGAGTCCCTCCTGCGCATGTCTAGGGTTCGGATTCGGGGTGGAGCTAGGGTTTGGGAGCTTTAAAAAACTTTGTGGATAAACCCCAGCTTTTACACCTGCAGGGCATTGAGGAATTGCGCAGTTCGCAGCCGGCAAGGAAAAAAAAATTTAAAGGTTCACCGCGGCTAAAAGCCGCGTTCATTGCCGCCCATGTAGCTGCTCCGCCTGTGTTTGTAGCGTTCTGACAGCTTCCAATGTAGCTGCTGAGCCACAGAAAAGACCTCAGATAAGTCATTCCCACACCCCTCAGTCTAGCTGCCCTGTACCTTTTAAATGCACACCTGGGGCTTGCAGCCTAGCTGCTAAGCATTAAGGAAAGTGCAACTTCATGTCACACTTTCCTGCCAATCTAAAAAGCCCCAAGGAATACATTAGTTAAAACTCAGATGGGTGTTTTAGATTACAAAACATAGGAGCTGTGGAGACAGCCCTGATGGGGCAGCCTCTAGCCAAACCTTTTATAGCCAAATCCTTGTCCAGGGCACACTGCAACCCTGATCTGGCCTTTCCAGGGCACGAAAAGGAACTGCTGTGTTGTGTGGGTGCAGCACCAGAGGTACGCCATGATGTTGCATGCCATTCAGTGCAGTGCTGCCAGGTTGGCAGTGGAGTCAGGGCATAGCATCCATATGATGCACACCCCAGCTCTGCCCCCAGGGCATCATCTCGTCGCCCTAGGGGCAGAGCCGGGATGTGTGTCATATGGATGTTATGTTTTGACTCCACCCACAACCCGGCCTTTAAGCCCAGTCTGCAAAGGGCCTTAGAATTCTGATATGCTATCTGGAGCTGATGGGAGTTGGGAGTCCTGCAACATATAGAGGGTACCAGGCATCTGTAGCATCAGCATGCGTGAAGATTCCACAGTGGTAACACTGAAGTTTGTAGCACCTGTTTCTCTCATTGTACTGAAGGGAACAGTAAACAACACCAAATGGAAATAATGGAAATGAGAGAATGTGTTCCAGATCAGTGAATGAAGAGCAAGCGAATGAACAATGAAACCTTTAATAATGAAAATGAATGAAGCAACCAAATGAAGGAGGAGGGAAATATTCTTGGATACCCTTGTTAGAGAGTAAAATTGTTTCTGAAAAGAATTCTTCTTCAAATGATAGCTCATTATTGTCACCTGATTTTCTAGTATCAGCTGAAGAGAGCTTATTAAAGGATTCCTTGGAGAATGTGTCTGTCTGTCTGTCTCTCTGTCTGTCTGTCTCTCTGTCTGTCTGTCTGTCTCTCTGTCTGTCTGTCTGAAAAATAAATATGCTCCACCGCAGGCCATCTTCCTTGTTCTGTTTTTGAATTTGCATCCAGGCCAGCTAAATATGCCTGTTTAAAACCAACTCACAGACATAGTGATCAGCCATTTCTCTCTTTATTGCCCCTTTCTGTTCATCAATCTTGGATATCAAAACACTGCCATCTCCCCACTCTGCTTAACCACGTTGACTGGCAGGAAAGAGCCGAACTGGAAATAAAAGCTGAACAAAACAAGCCACCTGTGAGGAGTGCAGACCATCTGGGTAGCCTGTCTCTTGTGTGAGCCCACCAGTCCATGCATAGGATTGTGCTGAGGAATTAGCAGCATAATTCCCCTTCTTTGAAGCACAGGAAAAGGTGTGAGGCAACGGAAAAATGAACAGGGATGGGAAGATCTGTCCATTTTTCTGACCCTTATATTGAATTTTTTAAGACCTTGGGGTTCAAAACTGTTCAAAATATGGAGGACTTGAGAACTTAAATTGCCAACTGAAACATGTCCTGTGTTTCTTTCTTCTATCCCCACCAGCTAAATTAAATAAATAAGGTTATTGGAATGGTCCATACTTCCTTGCCATATCCTTGCACTAAAGGAAAGGAGGCTCTCCAGAAAAAAAGTGGTAACTCTAATGCAACACTTAGAAGATAGAACACAATGGGATCCAAGGAAGACTTTCAAATATCACTAAACAACCTAGGTGATTCAAGAATGGATAAATCTGTAAGTTTCAATTTCTTTGACTTTTTTTAAAAAAAATCTCTATCTATCTTGACTATAAAGAAATCTGATAATTTTGGTGAATTTTTTTATAAGAAATGAATTTGGAAATAAAATCTTTACCCTTCCTAAAAAGACCAACTGTGTTTAGGCAGTACTGGATCCTGGGATGCCCTATTTAGAAATATCCAGGTTGGACAAGCTACAAATAGGCACCATCTATCTGAATGAAAAAAAAAAGTCCTCCATAAAAACAACTCAGCAGGAGGCAGTCATTCTGGCCTTCCAGATATAGTTGGACTGCAGCACTCATTAACTCTTACTGATGTTGATGGAGGCTTGACTGCTGGGAGCTGCAGTCCAACAACATCTGGAAGGCCACAGGTTCTGACTCTTCACATCCACCTGTGCAGCTCACAAAAGCTACAGACCATGATTTTTTTAAAAAAGGAAAAGGAAAAACTTGAGTCTCAGTCCAGGAAAAATGAGACATTCCAAAAATTCCTCAAAAATGTGTGGCTGCTAACTACTGAGGGCTGTTAATGGGAAATGTACAGTGATTTTATGAGCCTGAGACTGCATCAGAGAAATGTATTGTTTCTGATTATTTTATAGGAGGAGGATAACTCAGTTTACATTCCTTGTCAGTCTGAGAAAATGGAGGTGAACTTTCTTTCTCTACAAATAATATAGGGTACACCAAGGCTATAGAAGTCTCACTTTAATTGCTGTGCCTTCACCCTATGAAATCTTGGGATCTGAAGATTCATGAGGCACTTAGAATTCTTTGCTAGAGAGCTTTAGTTCTATAGATCAGGGGAGTAGCCTAAAGACATCTAGGTACCTCATGAAACAGGATCCTATATAGTGGAGCTCTACAGTGGCATCAGACTACTATAACAGTGCAGTGTGGATACACCCTTAGAGTTGGGGCAAGGTTCCAAATAGAATACAGGTTGGAGCTAACAATTCTACTCACACCAGATACATTTCTAAAACTGACACAAGAGGCTACTGAGCCATTCTGGAGGTTGCTTAGGAATAGGGTGCCCTTGGCTGCCATGACAGTGGCATTTGTTTAACATTCCAGAAACCATGAAACAAGTTAAGCAAATACCTCTTTAAATTGCTAAAGTATCCAAAGTATACAGATCCAGCCCACAGCAGTCATCTCATATGGATTCTGCTTAAAATGCCATAGCCAGTTCCAGAGTTTGATAGAGCAGAGCACATTGATATCATTATTTGCCAGTACTTTTGTACTGTTTCAGTGGAACATTGACGCTGAACTCAACCCTGCCTCCCAAATTATGATAGAATCTGACGACAAATTCTTTCTTGTCCCTCTCTATATGGTTGCACTTCATTTTGAGCATGTCTTTTCCTCTCTGTCTCTTTCTACTTCCTTGGAGCAGTCCTGATATTTTCAGCAAGGCTAGAGGTGATCTTTGTTCTCTTGTTTGCTACCACTGACTAATTCTTACCATGTAGACTGTACCCTTCTCTCCCTTCTTCCATATGCTGGAAGCATTGCCTTTTCTTATGTGAATTTCTCCCCGGTTTCTGCACTCCATTGGGGGTGTTGCCCTTTGAGCCTTTGCTAACATGATAAACAGGGACAAGTTGACACTGATCATTGTTGTTGCTGTTGTTTTTAAAAGCAAGCAGAGTGAAGAAGAAATGGCTTGAATTCATTAGTATTAAACACCATTACTTTGGGGGGAAAAAAGACTTATTACAATTGCATCTTCCTTCTGATTTGAGACATGCAGTATGGGACCCAACTCATTTTTTTTTGTCTGTTTAAATTACCAGAGGTCTAAATATGCCTAAGCAAAACCAAGAGCCTAAGGTGAGCCTTAGGCAAACTCTGTCAATGTTTATTTTGTTTCTTTCTCAGTTGTGGATTTGCCTGTTCCTATACTTAGAAAAATATGTTTTAATTTCATTTGCATTCTTTGGCAAGTGTTCATTCCACCTTGTCTGCTTCTCTGAGGCTTAGTCTTGCCTCTTACGCAGAAAGAAATGGAGCAATTTGAGTTGTTGACTGAAAAGCTAAATTTATAGTCATTCCCCTGGATTTCTTATGCACCAGAAATTTACAACTCCCATCTAATCCAAGAGCTGTCAATAGTACAGCTGATAATGGTAAGTGTTAATCTCCAGACAGTGGGCCTGCAGCCAAAGTTTTATTTCTTAATTCTAATCAATATATGAACAACTTTCCTTTCCATTACAGCTCCTGGAATGGTTATCTATTTCTTCTCTGCTCATTCTTTTAAAGAGTTTTATTTCCATTGCTTTCATAAACATTTTCCCTGACTTTCACTTTCTGGGCAAGCTAGGAACCCCCTGTGTCCTTTTGTCACTTTTTGGTCTGAAGCAGCTGTACTAGCCTTTGCAGTACCACCATACAACTGCCCCTACATTTAGATGTTAGGAACATAGGGAGGTGTCTTGTGCCATGTTGGATATAGCTTATCTAGTTTGGTATTTTCAATATTAATTGACAGGAGTTTTTCAGGGTTTTAGGAATATCCTTTCCCTTTTAGGACTCCCATATCTTAAGACCTGGACCTGAGGTTCAGGGCCTAGATCAGTGTTTCCCAAACTTTGCTCTCCAGATATTTTGGACTTCAACTCTTAGAATTCCTGATGGCTAGCTAAGCTGATGAGGCTTCTGGGAATTGAAGTCCAAAATATCTGGAGGCCTCGATCTTCTTCTCCAGTCATCAAGGGGAGGGGGAGGAATCTCTGGGTGAGAGCACTGTCTTGAAATGTCTCTCTTTCTCTGTTTTCCTAAATTGTTAGACTTGATAGTTTTTATCTGAATGGCTAAGTTCATGCAATTGTAGTTGAAACTGAATGACATGACCACCACTTAGAACACCAGCCTTGTAACATCACAAGAGTCTGCCCTTGTTGCATCAGAAGAGGGAAAGAGTCATCTCTAGATTTCAGGCTTTGAACCTCAAGTCTCAGGGGTGAGGGTAGTCTTAACCTGACAACTGTTTACCCATCTCATCTGGAGATGAGAGGGATTGAATGTGGAACCTTCTGCAGGCAAAGTTTGCAACTTACTCCTAGCCAAGAGCCAGGACATAGAACAGTTATTGTTTTGGATTACAGCTCCCAGAATATTCTCACCAGCATGACCATTGCTGGACGTTCTGTGCATGTATCAGAGTTTCTCCAAGCTGTGATACATGTGGAGACATATAAGACATAACCACTTTCAAATGAAAGTGTTTGATCTCAGAAAGAGGAGAACTGAAAGCTGGGAAATTGGATTCTTTCAAAGATCTGTTCTTCCATATAAAGCCATATTGCTTTTGGGATTTTTTTTCCTCAGCCCCGTCTATAAAATGGGACTATTTGTTCATGCTTTGTCCATTGAGAGAGAGAGAGAATTTGTAAATTTTACACAGTAATCTACAGTTGGAATTGATTCGAATTGCTGATGGTGGATGATGGCAGCAATAAATTACAGGGGAGTTTCTGCCAGTCATCCCTGATGCCATCAGCTGTGCGTGGGCAAGAAAAGCATCTCTATATTAGCAGTAGTATGAGCTGCTCTTGTGCATTCTCAATCTGTACTTTTTAAAAATGAGAATGAGGTTGTGGAGTGTGGAGGGAGCAGAACCCTGCTTTAAAATGTACATTTTTGTTTGATGAATTATTGTGATCCTCACCTATGGAAATCTTTTTCTCCCTTTCCCATTAAAAGAACTATCAAACCTTTCTGTATATATCATTTTTTTCCTATTGTTTCCTGTTTTCTGTTCATTCATGTTTTCTTGGTGTTGTATTGAAATAGCTGGCAGAATTAGAACAAAACCCCATTGAAAATGGATTGTGAAAATGGGTTAATGCTATTTTGAAAGCATTATCATTGTCTACAACCATTCATAATGTTTGTCCAGTAACTCTCACTTTGAAAGACTATGCACATTTACATTTAGAGTAGGACACATTGAATTCAATGGGATTTATTTTTATCAAGCATTGTAGTAGCATATCAGCTTTGACTTTTATATATGGAGATAGCAATACCAGTTGACAACAAATGTGTGCAAATGGGGTATGATTCTGATATGTGTCAAAATCACAGCTCTTGCCATGATTGCTAGCTTATATTTTGTATAAGCTCTGCAATACTGAATGACTGGATGTGCTACAGAATTGGTGATTCTGAGTGGAAGGATTGTTTATAATTCATGGTGCTGGATAATGAGCAGATGGGTGGGGAGTTATGAGCTATCAAGGTCAGTTCCACGAGATGAGGGAAACAAGGAAGGGATAGTCCTAGGAAACTGAATGTTTTGGATTGTGGACTAAGGATATTTGTTGCTGTTGCTGTGTACCTCCAAGACATTTTTGACTTATGGTGACCCTAAGACAAATCTGTTTTGGGTTTTTCTTGACAAGTTGATTCACAGGGGGGTTGCCATTGCCATTTTCTGAGGCGGAGGGAGTGTGACTTGTCCAAGGTCACCCAGTGGGTTTCCTTGGCTGAGTGGGGAATTCAACTCTGATCTCAAGAGTCATAGTCCAATACTCAAACCACTACACCACGCTAGCTGAATGGGACATAAGCCCACTGCCTTTGGTGAAGCTCTTCGACTGTGTCATAAAGGGTCATCCAGTTCAACCCCATGTTATGCAGGAAATCACAATCAAAGCACCCCTGACAGATGGCCATGCAGCCTCTGTTTAAAGACCTCCAATGAAAGAGACTCCAATGTTCTCTGAGGGAGTATGTTTCCACTGTCAAACAGCTCTTACTGTCAGGATCCTAATGTATAGTTTAGGGATTCTCTCAGTGCTCTTGGACAGACCTCAGTACTAGGACAACAGTGCCAGGTTAAAAGCAGCATGAGTAGCTAATACTGAACAGTCTACAAGCATTGCATTTTTACTTTTTTTTTTTTTTTTTTGAAAAGTACATTTTACCAGTGCCTAACACAAAGGTCTTGGAGCTGTTTGAAATGTGGCCATGTTAAACAAAACTATATATCTGAAACTCATATCTCTCATTAGGGTCTACATATCTCCAAAATGTATGTGTATGTGTGGAAAAAAATCAAAAATTAAAAAGACAAGTTTAATCCCTATCCCAGCTCAATTCTCCCTAGTTATTGGTAGGTGTCTTGCATTCTCAGTATAATTCAAGTTAAAGTTCTGAATCTTGATTCAGATCAGACTGCATTGGATATCAGCCACATAAATCTGAATTGAATTGGTCCATATTTACATCTGGTTCTGAAATTAATCAGGGGAGCTGTGTACAGGCCTATTAAATATTACTTATAAATGCATTTTCTTTCAAGTTAAACAGTTCTAAATATATTTCCTATTGAAATATATATTTCCAAAGCTATCTTGATACCTTTAAGCCCCCAGTAACTGCAGTGAATAGCTAAACTCTAATTTAGATATTGCTCAAATAGGTGTGGATCAGGTGAGTTCATATTACAGTTCACACACAGATTGCATTCCCAGTTCCCTGGTTTCAGAAGATCAAACTGAAATGAACAACAAAGTCATAGTATGAAGAGAGCACAATATGAAATCTCATGCATAACAATTCACTAACAATTTGTTTCAAAACAAATCAGTAAAACTTTAATAAGTCAATAGCTAACACATCAAAAGATTAATAAAAAATAGCTCAATACGTTTAAAATTTGACTAAAAAAAATAAAGGAAGATGCAGCCTCCTAAGATGCATAGTTAAAATGTGTATTTTCTTTTAGCAAAATTAAATTTGATAAAAGTAAACAATGCATATACATTGTGGAAACATCAAAGCTTTATTTGGGTATTCTAATTTGGTGTAAATGAGAGGAGAGTTACATGCCACCTACTGGCCACATTTCTTTCTGGTTTTATGAGCCCCGGTGTGCCAAGTCACTATTTCCACCAACAAATTATACAGCTGATCAAAACAAAACATCCTTTCCCTCTGAGAAATTTCTAATTAATTCAGTTTTTCCCAGTAACAGAACTATAACTAGGATCATCTTAAGAACCCCCCAAAAGAAAAGAATTTCAATAAAATAAATGTTAATGTGTCCCAACTCAGAGATTTTTCATCTTGCTGCTGCCTGTACACCTTTGGATTATTGACACACTCAGTGCTCCATTTTGTACTGGAAGCAGAGACGTCTGGGGAGAAGTACAGAGAAAGACTCTGAACTCATCTGTTATATTTTAAGGAAAGCTGACATACCATGAGTTTCACTGCAAGGAATAGGGATTACTTTCAAGTCAGTTCCTGTCTGTAGGCAGGCAGATAAATAAACTCATCTTAACAATGAATGTTGCTGTTTGATACTGCTTTACATCAGATCAGGCCATTTGTCTATCTAGAGAAGGGATGGAAAAGTTGTGGTCCTCCCACATGCTGCTCATATTAGCTAGGGCTGATAGGATTTGCGGTCCAAAAACTTCTGGAAGGCCACACAGTACCCACCCTTGACATTGTGTTGACCAGAGCGAAGCAAACTGGATCCCTTCCATAAGCTTTGACCATTGGTCATGCTAGCTAGTGTTTACAGGACTAGTTCTTCAAAATACATGCAGTGAAACAGGGTGTCTTTTCCAGGTCTTTCCAAATTGGCAGACATACTCTGGTGTTTTAGAAAGGGATTTTTTTTTTTCAGTCTTACCTACAGATGCCAAGAGTCAAACTTTGGTCTTTTAACATGCAAAGGATAACCTTTACCCCTGAATAAATACCCTCCTATCTATGATGCCTTTGCATAGTGTCTTGTTGGTGGCTACTACACTACATGGGAACAGTGAACACATCAGTCAGCAAATCAGCAAAATTTGGGGAGCAGGGTTTATACAGTATCCTTAATCAATGACTGCTGACTTCTTCCTCATATCAAGGCTACTGCTAAGCTTCTCATTGCACCATTGAAATCTCTGCAATGCAGTACTCCAACAGAACAACAGTATTAGAACAGTAGCGGAGTGTGACTTGCTTCTCAGGAATTATGCATCTATGCAGACATCCAGGTTATCATTTGTCAGTCACTTTAATAACTGGCTCTACCGCCTACACCAGCCTTCTCTAACTTGATGCCCTGATGTGTTGGATCACAACCTCCATTGTATAATCATAGAATCATATACAAGATGCCTCTGCTTATCTGATGGGTTGAGGACTGAAGGAATGTCAGAAATTGGAAATGGTTGAAAAGTGGAACCCAGATTTTTTTTTTTTAGTTTGCAAATGTATTTTGGCCATTGAAAATGTAAACAACACACTATGTATCACTTTTGAATGCAACCAAAAGCTAAATTAGCACACTATACACACACAAACAAAAGTGTGTGTGAGTGGTACCAAGTGGGACACATAGGCAAGAAGAATTGACAAAAGAGAGGAACCCCATGTTGGATTAATGGAATTGGTCTGTTGTTTGCAAGCATTGAAAGAGTGAGTCTTTGGAAAGCAAGGAGTCAAAAGAGCAAGGAGTCAAAAGAGACCCTTGTGGTCTCTTCCAACTCTATGATTCTAGGTGTGATTCCCCATTCATTTCAGGAAATCCATCTAAGAGCATCTCCAGCAGGTAGCTGTCTAGCCCCATCATCGCCACCCAGCATAGACAAGAGAGCAATGGGAGTTACATTCTGTTTCAATGGCCATGCTAGATACGAGATAATCACAATATCTGGAAAGCAGTAGCTTTGGTAAAGCTGGCTCACTAGTCCTAAGTGACCATCTTTTTGACCAATTGGATTACAGCCATGTATAAAGCATATTTACCTTAATACAGGAGCAGGGGATCCTTCATAATATATATAGCTATGGAGTGCATAATAATTGAACAGTGATGGTAAGCTGTTTCTGTGGAGTTGGAGAAATATTATTAACAATACATGCATTCCGATCCTAACCACATTAATATCGAAGTAGGTCCCTTCTGATTTCATTTCCATTTACCTTCACAAAACTGTGCTTAAGAATGCAGTCTCATTAGGCTGCCAAGATTTTTAATATAGCTTGGGAAAGATAATTATATGGCAAAGATAAAAATATGAGATGCTTCATCCTAACAATTTCAACAGTGGCTGCATTTTCAATTATATATATTCCAGTGAACCTTTGAAAGTTATTGGATGTTAATTTTCTCATGTGAAATCAACATCCTAAATGGAGTTTGTGTGTACTTGCACACACACACACACACACACACATTTCCCTCAGTTTTGAGATGTGAATGTTGACAATTGTGTGTCTGCCTACATTACCCCTCTTGAGCTTTGGAAATTTATGAAATTTTTCCTAGGATTGTCAACATTCATGAACATTTGGTCCATCAAAGTAAAAACTTAATGATATTTTCTGTTTACGATTCTTCCATTTTTGTGAGTGGTGTCACATGTAGTATTATAAAAGATGGGAAGTTTGAGTCATAATTCATGTGGTATAGCTCTCCTGGGGCTTTTATCATGTAAGAGTGTAGAGATATGTGTGCAAGTAATCACATATTTTTAGATATTCCTGTAGATATAAAAGCTGTGCTTCCTTCTGTGGATGATAATAGTCTTAACAAGTCTTGAAACATGAGGCTTATCTGACCCTTAGTTATAAAAAGATAAAGCCTTGTGTGAAACCAGAGTCCCTTTGCTGTCTGATGCAGAGGACAAAACAGAACCTCAATTGCTCACATAAAAGTCACTGACTCACAAATATGGCCAATACAATAGCATACTCCCTCACTACCAAAGGTAAAAGTCTAGTTAAGGGGTGCAGGAGAGGATGTCAGGCTCAGGAGAAAGGGCTGCTTCTGTTCCTAGCAAGTGCCCTAAATCCACTTGCTATCTGCAGCTGGATGTTATTGTAATTGTGGACTTACTGAATCAGTGGGAATTTGGGAAGTCACTTTATATGTTCAGTTCCATTGATCCAATTGAGCTTTAGTTAGGATGAACACTTTGTTTTAGGCCAGTAACTTTTGCAATGCACTTTACATTGGGCAACCTTTATATCAAGTTTGGAAACTTCAGTTAGTTTAGTACATGGCAGCCAGATTGATCACTGGTACATCTAGAAGTGAGCATATCACACTCCACTGGCTTCCAGTTAGTTTCTGGGCAAAGTTCAAGATGTTGGTTATTACATTTAAAGCCCTTCATGGTTTGAGTTCAGATTACCTATGGGATCATCTGCTCCTGTGTAATCTACTCAATATACAGTGGGAGCTTCATATCTGTGGGCTTGCCATTTTAAGAATTTGTGGATGGCAAGCCCCGTTGTCCCCAATGGCAATGTGTGCATGCAGCCACACTAGCAAGTGTGCTTGTGTTGTGCTGCTATTAGGGACAATGGAAATGAAGGACCGACTGTACTCAGGTCCTCTGGAGGACATGTATTTCAACCAACCAGAACTAGGCTTGAAACTGTAACCCAGAAAACATTTTCATTGACTGCCCCTACACTGTGGAATGATCTGCTAGGATTGATTTCACAGTTAAATATACTGTCTAAATTAAAAGAGTATTAAAGACTTATCTCTTCAAGTAAGCCAACACAAGTCAATTTTAAACTATGAATTTTAAATTAAGATATTTTAATTTGTGCTGGATAATTTTAATATGCCCTCTGTTTATGTGTTTTAACTTAATATGTTGAAATGGTTTTTATGTGTTTTAACAGTGTTTTACAGCATTTAAATGATTTTATGTGTTTTAATCCATGTTTTAGCCCACCTCAAGCCTTGGGGAGAGGCAGATAAAAAATAAAATTTCTTATTATTATATTATTAATATCTGCTAGTTGAGAAAATTTTCTCATGTTGCTTATTGTAGAGTTGGGCAATCTCAATGAGGAAGAATTGTCACACTGGCACTAAACCACACAACTGGATTTGGGGTTAGAACATTGGAGTCAGCTGAAAATTGAACCCAGAAATGAATCCCAAGTTTGATCCCTGAAATGGATCTGAAATACAGACAGAAACAAATATTTGAAAATATTTTAGAAATGGTCAAAAATGGGTTTCTTGAGTGTCAGGAGACTTTGATGAGGAGAATTCTAGATGGATAAGAATCTTTACAATTGAATACTCATTCTGCATGAGAAATGTATGAAAGTTTTTTGTGTGATCAGAAAATAAAACTTCTACAAAGAAAACATGTGCTGTTCTGTACAAGGAAAACATGGTAGTAGTATGTTTTTGGGTATTGCGGGAGTGGGAGTCAGAAGGTTGGGAGAATGTTTAAAAATGAAACCATTGCTTTGAGCAGCATGTGGAGGTGACAATTTGACTTCCAAAAGCTTAAACCAAGGGACTTTCAGCTCAGGGAGATTGAGGGGGTTGAGGGACTACTAAAACATTGGTAGATGTCACAGTTTCCCCACCTCTTGCCTAATTTTAGGCTTGAATCTGTACGAAGTTGGAATGAGGTGGGTATCTATTTATTGACCAGGAGACCTGAAGCATGATCATCTGGTGAGGAGGTGGGTGAAATTCTAAACAGGTACATCCTGCTTTGCATTGACAGAGGAGGAAGATCTATTTGGCCTCCATGACTTTAGGAGGAAAAACTGCATTTTTGCAGGAAGCCTTGTCACTCTTCTTTCTCCATCTGCTCCTAACTCTTCAAACATGATGGCAAATCACATATGAGGCAAGATACATAGTGCAGTTGAAACACAGCTTGTCACAGTGAAGTATGTACAAAATTGTCTATTAGAAAAAGACACCAAGGGGAAATTAGTAGAAAGAGAAAGGAGATGGATGGCAACACTGTATCCCATTCTGGGCACTACAATTCCAAAAGGATGCTAACAAACTGGAGCAGGTGCAGAGAAGGACAACTAAAATGCTGAAATGTGTGGAAACCTTGTCCATGACCCAGAAAATGGTGGATTGCATTTAAGCAGATCCTGACTTAGAACATGAGGAATCTTGGGGGGAAATAGTGAGCTTCCAAGCTCCAACTCTCACTCCAGTTTTCCCCTCTGAGTCACCAACAGAGAATACCCTATAGATAAGGAAAATGTAAATGAGCTTTGCTATAGATTATAAAAGCTATGAGCAATTTATGTCGTGCTTACTACAAACACTAAGGTAAATTTGAACTGTGGCAGTGACTCACTGATTGTAAAGCAATGCTACCCAAACAGGGTGATCAGACATCCTCCTTTTCCAGGACATGCCCTACATTTCCACCTTCTGTCCAGGAGGAATGACAAAATGTCCTCCAATTTGTGTATGACTAAGAAGCATGAATTTATATTGATTTTTTTTTAGCTTTTATTTTGTAATGTCATATATTTTTATGAATGTCCTACATTTTCTGGTGCCTTATCCTCCTTTGTGGTTATGACATTTGGTCATCTTGTATTCAAAGGGATGGTCCATGAACTCATGCCCATCCACCAGCCATTAGATGCCTGTTTGCAGTGAGTTTCCAGGACAGAAAGAAGCAGTTCTCACCAATGAACACAAATAGTGCCAGTTCTTCACACTTGGGGGAGGGAACTACTGGTATCCAACATCTGATAGCTTAAGAAAATGGTTGTACTCACTGAGACAACCACACTGAAGGACCACACCTTCCAAATCCAGCAGGTTACCAAGTTCAGAAATGTGTCAGTGATTAAAACTCAGAAAACCTTTATTAAGGAGCTATAGATCAGTGGTTCTCAACCTTCAATTCCCAGAAGTCCCTGAACAGCAAGCATACTGACTGGGAGTTGAAGTCTCAAAAATCTAGAGGACCAAAGGTTGAGGACCACTTCATCCAGTCCAGTGACATTCATTGTCAGAATTAACCAGGAAGTGTTAATATTATCTAATTAAAATGCACATAATTTCAAATTACAGACAGGCTAAATTTTTATTTGCTATAATTATACACATTCTCACTCTCATTCTCATACATGTTATTACAACCAGATTTCCCCCCCTGAAACAGATTTTAACAGGCTTAACTGATACATGCCTCCCTCCCATTGTTCTCTCAGCACCTGTTTCTGAGATTTCCATGTCTCAGCAATAGCCTTTATATACTGTATAATTCATCGTAGCAACTTCTCAACTTTTCATGGCAGGCAAGGTATGTATGCAACTCCTGACAACACCAGAAATGAGGAACTTCAAAACACTCTTGTAGAGCACATGCTTTGCCTATCAGTGCCCACAGATGTAATCCCCGACATCTTCAGTATGGCTAGAAAAGGTTCTTCTCTGCAGCTGTGGAAAGCTCCTACTAATCACTCTAGATGAGATGTGGGCCACATGCATTTAACCCAGCTTGCCAGTGCCATGATTGTCAGTGGCAAATGAAAAAACCTCACTCCATCATCTTATTTTCCTGCCTCTTCTCTTCCAGTTGGGAAGGATGTCTTCTGCTCTACATATTAACAGGATCTTCCAGGTTGATAAATAATACTCCATAACCACAGAGCGCTCTCTCTGTTGCTATCAAAATTTAGTGGCATTTCTAGTGGCAATAGTTCAAGTGGCAACTGCTACCAAATTAAGGTGTTCTGAGGGTGTAGTTCATCCCCTAAACTTATGAACATCACCCATCCCAGTCACCCATCTAGACACTTTGGGTTAGACGGATCATCTCAAAAACAGCACTTTTCAGTGAAGGCAGTTCAGATGTAGGGGGAATCTCACTGAATGATGAGAAATGGTACAGCTGATATCACAGTGATTTAACTCTTTTACAATTCAAGCTGAGGAAACATCACAGATCATTAACAAGGTATCACTTGGCATCAAAGCAAATGTGAAATAGCCCTTATTTGCAGCAAGACAAGTATATTGGCAATAGCTGTGTACAGATAGCCTCTCACAATCCTCCATAATATTTATTGGTAAGGAAATTTAAGGTGGTAGCAGGGGAAAAAAATCTTTGAATTTCCCCAATAGTTTCTAGGGATTTCTTACCTTGAAGAGTGACAGTAGCACAGCCTTTTTCAATTTCTACCTCCCCATAATGATTCCTCCTCCTCTTCCTCCCACCATTTTGTGGTATTGTAGTTTCTGCCATCAAATACAATTTGTAGAATATTCGGAAAAATTTCTAGAAAGCATCCTTCTTCTTTTTCTTTTTCTCAGAAAAAAAATGTTATTTTGTATTTATTTGTACATGTATTTATGTAGATATTTGGATATCCCGAGAAATTTCAGCTCAGCTCTAGACTTTATTATTTTCTAATACTTCCATAGTCTGAACACAAAACCTTAAGCTATTCAAGAGATGTAATGCAACTCTTATTGCAACAACAGAGTTTTCTTTTCAACAACCAGAAATCTCTCTTTGAATTAAACCCATTTTTCATTGTACTTAAGGCATGATGGCCAGGCATCTTTTCTATTAGAGTTCCTAGAATCCCCCTGCCAACATAGCCAGTTATTATGTTGCCTGAGGGATTTGGGGTATTGTAGTCCAGATAAGTAATTTTCCCTAGCTCTTGCAGAGATGATTAAAACAATTCTGAATCTCCCTATTATTGTTCAGCTGTTTTCTACAGAAATGGGCTCTAACATTAGCTTGCACTCACATCTCATTTCTGAAGAATCCTTCACTGGCCTTAACAGTTGGAGATCTTGTTTTTGCAAGACAACTGATATTTTAGAGAGAACAAGGAAACTGTATCAGAGAGCTATAGATAATGAAGTGCTCTGTACCCACCTGCTAACAAGCTCTTATGCCTTCTACATCCCATTCATATGCTGGATAATATGATGATCTTCTGTAGTTAGTTTTTCATGAACACCAGGAACTGCACATAGGAAATAACATAAAGATCAGGCTTTTGTTTTGCATCCTCTCATGTGTAAAGTATCATAGGACAAGTTTAATGCAAACCCGGTTTTTCATAATTTTTTTTTTTAAACCAAGGTTATACTGTAGGGATAGAGGAGAAATTCATTCATGTATGAATATGTGCTTTCTTAAACTTGCATTTTCAAACCAATATACAAATCAACACTCAGTGAGGCTTTGAAATTTGAACCTCTGAAAATTCAGCAAATATATATTATCCAATAACACACACACAGAAATGCAGGTATTTACAGTATTTAGGCTATTTTTTTTTACTGAAAAATATTCAAAATGCATTTTAATAGGAAAACTGCTTTTGTTTATTAGGTAACAGTATGGTGGTTTGAGTGTTTGACTATGACTCTGGAGACCAGGATTCGAATCCCAGCCTGGCCATGAAACCCACTAGATGACCTTTGGCAAATCACACTCTCTCAGGCTTAGGGAAAGGCAATGGCAAACCTCCTCTGAACAAATCTTGCCAAGAAAACCTCATGATAAGGTCACCTTAGGGATGCCATATGTCAGAAATGACTTGAAGGCACACAACAACAACAACAACAAAAATGGGCAAAAATGCCTGCATTAAGAAAAATCTGCACAAGAGTATAAATAAATATTTATCTTTTGTAAAAGAAATTCTGAAAGATTTGGAAAGCTAAACTTCATTCTGGACCTCCCCCCCCCCACCTTCACACACACAGTCTAGAACAAGTGGAATGTGAGGCTGAAGACATGAGGAATGGCAACAACCCAGTATTGATGGATTTGTCAGTCTGAGTTTATAGTGCTCAAATTTGCTGTGGGTAAATATTCAGTAGGCAAGAGTCCAAACAGACCCAACTTATTTTGGCCCTACAACCCCTTAATCTGGTACCATCTTAAGTAGGGGATCATATTCTCATGTCCCCGAGGTTGTCTGCTACTTTCTAGCACTTTTCCTAAGATTGTTATTGTGATTCGATCCTGTATGCTCTTACGGTTGCCAAAAGATTTGTATCCCAGAGCATGGAAAGATAAACATTCTCTATCTACTGTTCAGTGGTAAGAAGATTTCAGTACTTTAGCTGCACATAAATGTGTATAGTACAGACACCAGGTTCAAGAATATGTGTTCATGGAAAAATGCTGAACTTATATTAATGCATATGCCTAATCCTCAGTCATATCCTATATATCCTCCTCTTTCTTCTCTTTCATCTTCCCTCTTTCCCCAACTAAAAGAGAATACTTCCATGAAAGTGGGATGGTGAGTCCACTTCAGTTTTTACTCTGAATTGCAAAGGAGCTATCCAAGTTACTAGACCTATTTAGGAAATAGTGGGAGAGGCATCAAGTGCCACTAATCTTAGAAAAGCCAGAAAAGGTACAAACTAAGGAGACTCTGTATGGAACTTTATTCACAGCTAGCAAATATGGGCTTGGGGAAGCAGAGGGAGTAACCAGGAAAGGGGTATTTTAAGTGGTTTAACTTGATGTTTAACATGGTGTCTTTCTCTGTGTGAATATGAATTTGTGTGAAGTCGCCTTTTGGCCTATGGTGACCCCTTAAGTTCATAAAGTACCTTAGATGAGGAATACTCAGAGGTGATTTGCCATTGCCTTTCTCTAAACTATAGCCTGCAGCATCACAAACATCTAGAGGGCATTCTCTTTGTGAAGGCTGTCACAGAAATAAGTAAGAGTTGTTTTTAATTTGAATTTCAATATATAAACAACATGAAAAGAATGTGACTTTTTTAAAAAAGGAAAGTAAGAGCAAGAAAAAAAGGCAGATCTGTCCCTCCAAGCAGAAGGATTTGAGTATCCAGCTCTAAAAGCCAGTCTTTAACCCCCCCCCCCCATGTTTAAATCTCCATCTGACATGTGTGCCATAGTACTAAGTTAGGGTTGACACCACTTTATTTTAACAAGCCCCTCAACTTTAACCACTACATGGGAGATGGAAATACCTTGGTTCACTCAGTTCTAGAAATATTTATTTCTGTCTTATGATGATCCTAAGCTGAACCTATTATGAGGTTTTCTTGGCTGAAATTTTTCAAAGGGGAGTTGGCTTTGCCTTCCTCTGAGGCTGAGAGAGTGTGATTTGCCTAAGGTCACCAAGTGAGTTTCCATGGCTGAGCAGAGATTCATACCCTGGTCTCCCAGTGTCTCAGTTCAACACACATACGACTGCACCATGGCTGGCTCTCATATAAATATTGGTAAGTATGAAATTTGGATGGTGTAGATGGTGAAATTTTTATTTGCTTTTTTAAAGCTCTCATCAAGGTTTTCAGATTTCTTAAGCGGGACAGAAATAAGTTGAGGGAGGTTCTTTACAAGAAATATGGAATGTGGCAAGTAGCAAAATTAACAGATTTGTCCATCCTTAGAATGCCGCAGGTTCTATCCTCCCTCTGGTCAAGTATTCCAAAACATGATGTTCTTTTCCTCTCTAGGGCTGTATCTTGAGCAGGGATGGGAAACAGTTGGCTCTCCACCTGTTGTTAGACTGCAGTTATCATTACCCCTGCCAGCAGAGCTTGTGCAGAAGTATTATGGGAGTTGCAGTCCATCAAGATCTGGAGGGCCACCAATACTCTATCCTAGGTGTAAAGGGCAACACTTCCCAGCTAGTGCTGTGCTAGACAAGAATGGTCAAATATTATGATATATGACTGTATTTCAACAATCTGATTAATTTGCTTTTTGAAGACCAACTCCCTGATCAGGATGCCTGTGGCAAGCTAATTTCCCTCCTGTCACCCCAGTCCCACTTGCAATACCACAACTCCAATTTCTTTTTGTCCCAGAAGGCAATTTGCTTTTATATCAGTGGCAGTGTTCCTCTTGTGGGGAATATTTTCCTCAGGACTACAGTACAGCAACAAAGGATTAACCAGGACATGAACTGATGTCCAACATGCTTTCTATTTATAATGCATTTATTAGGGTTACTTTTCTCACTACCTAGGAAAACATTTTCCACAGAAGCTCCTTTTGTACTGACCCTTTTTTCCCCAATATTTGTCTCTTCTCTCATTCCCCCCCTCCATGAAAACTGTCTCACTATCCCTCTTTGCACCTAAGATCATGCCAGTTTGGTGCCACAGTTGTTCATGTTGATAGTGCCATTTGGATTGGCAGCAGTCAATAAAGGGACTGGCACCAAGCTCACATAACTGCCATCTCTGATATGTACAAAGTTAACATATTTAACACTTTCCAAACCCTCCATCTGGTAGTCTCCAGATATTTTGTGATGCCCTTGGACTGAAGTCTTTCACCAGCCCCCACAAACAACCATGACTCCATTTAACCCTTCTTTTATTATGTCATAAGGCTGTCCTCTGGCTTACAGTAAAAACAACTGCATAAACAAAGGATAAGTAATGAGTAATAGTGAGTCAGTATAAGCTTTGAATAATAGCCTTTGACACAGAATTTGAAAGTGACATGGCAGTCAACTGGGCAGTGCTTGTCATTTCCCTTAAAATGAACAGTACTGCCTGCTGTCTACTTTAGGACTTTGAGCAACTGCTTCTTCTTGTTGGCCTTCAATCCCAAGGTTTGCCCTTCGAGAAATCATCTCAGGTTTTGACAGGATGAGAGAATGAGTATCATTCAGTACAATGCAGAATGCTTTGAGTTACAATGGCTTCTCATTAGTTCAATAATACTCAGAAAAAGAGTGAGAATAGAATAGGATTTGGCTGGGCCTTCAACAGATATACACTGACATGGATTTTGCAAACTCTGGGAAACAAAAAAGAATAATAGATTTCAAAGGTTCAAAGACTGTTGTAGGGGATAGCAGGGATGGAAAAAATATTTGAAAATATTTGGAAGTGGTTGGAAAACATATTTTTGAGTATTGAGAAACCCAGGTGAGAAAAATCCTAGACTGATGACAATCTTGGCAGTTCAGCACTTATTCTGTGCAAAATTTTCCTGTGGTTGTTTTGCACAGAAAACAGCATTTTTTTGCATTGAAAATAATATTTCAGCACAGAAATATTCATCAAAGATGAGTGATCATGGAAGACAAGTACCCAAATTAAGGATGGAAAAAAAACTCAAAAATATTTGAAAAATTATCAAACCCCCCACCCCCACCCCCTTTTGCATGTTTTGTGATTTGAGAAACCTTGATAAGAAGAATCCTAGACTGGTGAGAATCCTCATGGTTCAGGAATAATTCTGTGCAATATTCACAGATGCTTATTTTGTACAGAAAACAGCATTTTCTTTACAGGAAGCAGAATGTTCTCCGCATGAAATAATATTTCAGTGCAGAAGTATTATTTCTTGCACAGACAAGCTGTTTTCTGCACATAAAATGCTGTAATTGGGGATGCTGTAATTCTTGCACATGGGTGATTTTGCATAGAAAACTGCACAAATAAAAAGCTCCCCCCCACACACACACACACACATACATTTGTTCCAGCTTTTAGTCCTAAATTGTGAAAAGGCTTCAGAAACTGCATAGTTTTCTAAAACTTGTTCACTGTGGGAAGAAAATTACTAAAATTACTCATTGCTTTCATTGAGAAGAAACTTTGTGAAAAATTACATCTCTAACCCAAACAGGCAGTGCTAACAATATGAGCTTCCCCTAAAGCAAAGTACATTTGCAAGGCTGTCAGCTACAAAAATCCCTGCACTTGGAAGGCTCACCACTAGCTAGCTGGAAAAAACTCAGTTTTCTGTCTCTATGTTCCTGGCTGCCTTCCATCTTCCAATCTTCGTACTTGCCACTCTGCAGAATATCCACACTATGCTGTAGTCACCAGCCTTCCGTATATATTAAGTAAATATCTTCCAGCTATCTCTGTCTATTAAAGAAATAACTGTAGTGGTTAGCTAAATATGCCTATGTCATGTACATGATATCCTGAAGGACTGTGATCTTTCATCCTTTTCCTTTTTATGAGAAAGAAACCATTACATGTATAATAACTCTGCATATTGCTCAGCTTCAGCATCAATGGAGATGTTGGGTGGTACATAGAGAATTCATGAACTCATTTAACTGTGAAATAGCCCTGCAGTTACCTATGGAGTAGAAGCGTAATATCTTGAAAGATGAGTATTCACAGCCATTCTTTATACTTCCTTTGTGGAGATGTATCTTGCCATCAAAAACAAGACAGGCTGCTGCCAGGACATGAGCTGCATTTGCTCCTCAGTCCTGTTTTTCTGGCATCCAGTAGCCCTACTGAATTTTAATCAAAGCATGCTTGAAAGTTTGTGCACAGTGTCATTTCTAAGGATAGGACTAATATTCTCAGGCTGAAAGAGACTTTTCCCTGTTCTATTGGAGCATGTAGCCTACAAAGCAAAGTGCACAATAGCAGGTTTGAAGTGCAGTCAGGGAGGTTAAGAAAATAGATACCTCCCAAAGTGTCTTGCTTTCCTCAGATCTCCATCCAACCTCGATCCATGAGGAAGGTGGTTAAGAGATGATGAAGATGATGATGATGATGATGATGATGATGATGATGATATCATTCCATGACATAGCCATATTAGTCTGGAAAATCAGTAGTCCAAGGGACTTTGCACCACCTTTTGGGAGCATGAGCTTTCATAAATTTGACCCTACCTCTGAGAAAGTTCTCTATCCTTTGACCCAGCTAGAGAAAGTTCTCTATCAGGGTACCTGAGCTATGTGCCATGAGACGTATATCCCACATATCATCATTTTGTATCTCTCAGATGTTGTGAATCAAAGTCATAGAATAATAGAGCTGAAAGAGAACACAAGGGCCATCCAGCTCAACCCACTGCCATACAAAAACACATTATCAAACCATCCCGACAGATGTCCAACCATCCTCTATTTAAAAACCTCCAAAGAAGGAGACTCCACCACAATCCAAGAGAGTGTGCTCCACTGTCTAACAGCTCTTACTATCAGGATGTTCTTTCTAATGCTGAGGTGAAATCTCTTTTCCTTAAGTTTGCATCTGTTGCTCTGTGTCCTAGTCTCTTGAGCAGCAGAAAACAAGCTTGATCCATCCTAAGCATGACATCCCTTCAAATATTTAAACAGGGCAATCATATCACCTCTTAACCTTCTTTTCTCCGGGCTAAGTCTTCTCCTAGCTCCATAAGTCTCTCCTCATAAGGCATGGTTTCCAGACTTTTCATAATTTTGGTTGCCCTCCTCTGGACACGCTTCAGCTTGTCAACATCCTTTTTGAGTTGTGGAGCCCAAAACTGGACTAGACTGGCACTATTACTTTCCTTGATCTAGACATTATATGTCTTGATGCAGCCTAGAATCATATTGTCCTTTTTAGCTTCTACATCACACTATTGACTCATGTTCAACTTGTGGTCTACTAGGACACTTAACATGTCTAGTCACTTAACACAAACAACCTGGGCCCAGAGTAGCAGTGCAATCCTGCTTTGAAATCCATCACATTGAGTTCATTGGGACTTACTCCCAGGATAGTGTACATCAGTTTGTGGCCTTATTAGGAGAAACATCGGGCTGAGACTAAAACAAATTCCATTAGCTTCTCACTCTAGACTGCTTGCCATCCCTTTTCTCAAACTTATCTTGGTGATGGGGATCAGCTGTAGTGCCATTTTAAAATGCTTGAAATAAATAGGAGCTAGAATCCTGTTGGTGGTAGTAGTAGTAAAATTTATTCAGTCAGTGACCAATACAATCCTGTTGGTGTAATACACATGTGTGGTATTCCTTAGGCATGCAATGGTACTTTTTGGATGTATTCAGTTCATGACTTAATAAGCAGAGTTCTACAAGTCTTGCTCTGAATTTGAATATTTGTGGACTCACCATTCACCATTGATTCAGTGGGTCTACTCTAACTGGGACTAATCAACAGATTCTAGCCATTTAGTTGCACATTTATGGATGGTGCATAAATATTTGTTAGTTCCTTCAATGTATGACTTTATTCACTGGGGCTGCAGAATAGCTACTGTGGATTCTCTGCTTTACAGTGGGAAATAGGCACACAACTGGTTGTGCAATGTCAGTATTCAGCAGAAGGGTGGTATAGCACAACCATCATGTAACTATATGAGTGTAAAATTTATGCTACACAAGAATGATGTAGAATCTTACCCACAGTGTTCATGTATGCTGGCATCCATGGTTGTATGCTGCCAGCAGGATCTCTGGCTGCTAAAGGACCTGATGTGATTTGACAAGTAGCATGTCAGATAAGATGCCAATGCTAAGCCACTTTCTCTCACATATCCCCCACACATAAACACAGACATGGAAGGATGTGATGTTTTCATTCTCGCTGTCATGGAAGAGTATTTTCAGAGAGGCAGTTGCCCACCTGCAGCCTGAAATACTACAACCCTGGAAGAGCCTTACCCTATGGTTATACTAATATGTAAACTAGTTCGCTGTTGATTGCTGCAGGCTACAGATGACATGTGCTTCTCTCTGCATAAGTGGGAAGAGAGGAGAGAGAGGGAGATCCCAACCAAATTCTTTGGATGGTTAATACAAATTGAACAGAGGCCAAAACTGATGCCTGTGTGATCTATATTCTGTCTGCAAAGGGAGTACATTTTGTAGCTTTTCAGTGGTGAATCTCTCTCTTTGCTGTGTCATTTCTAGGCAGGAAATTCTGAGCAATGTGCCTCAGCTGGTGCATTTGAGGCTAATATACTATTACAGTGATAATATCTAAGTGAAAGTGACTGAATGCAACACAAATTACCTTTCTTCTGTGATACGATATCTTGCTGAGAATCATCAGTGCAGCATATTTGAAGTACTAGCTTACAGCTCCCCTCAAGAGCTAGGGAAGGAGATAGGGGAGGTTAAAAAAAAGAGCTGTAGAGGAAGGAAAGGGGACATGAATTCCAGATCCTCCCCACACCCCCAAAACCAAAAACACAGTCTTCCAACGTCTGTTGTATGAGAGAAATGCCCTTTTTCAAATGTGCCTTCATTGAAAATTGACAGCATTTTCCAGATGCTTCATGGCCCTTGGAAATGGATGGAAGACAATAAATTTATTCTGCTGTGATCCAATATATCTATCAGGTTGAAGCTGATGCCTAATAGAAAAATTTCAGCCCCCCTCCCCTAGAAACCCTCACTTGAGGAGCAATTTAGTTGATGGATTGAACATGGCTTTATTATTTATTCTTCATTTCTCATATGGCTCTGCTTTGGCTATTTCTTGTCACCGTTCATTAGGCAACTGTTCACTGGGCACTCTTCAAAATAGCTCCATTATTCCAGCAAGATGACTTGGATATAAATACCTCTCGTGACCAGACACCAGTGGTAATGGCAGAGGATCGATTTTGCCATCATGATCAAGTTGTGAATCTTTCTGAAGCACCTCAGTGGCTACTGTTAATAAACAGAGTGTTGAGCTAGACATGCTGGAGCATCCAATATAATATGGTAGTTGTCACATTCTCCTACATTGCATAATCATTTACACATTCAGGATTTACATTTCCTATACATGATCATTTTTCATTGCAGAAATTAAATTTGAGGGCTGTGTTCACATGCACAACTTTCCAACCTGATTTCATCCATCTTTCTTTCAAATGAATGGGAATTCTTGTTGTTATTTGTCATCAAGTAAGTTTTGACTTCTGTCACCCCTAGGATGAGAGACTTTTAAGAACCATGGTCATTCACAGCCAAGCTTAGGTCTTGCAAATTTAGAGCTATGTCTACTTTTGTAGAATCAATCTATTTGTAATACATACTTTGGCAAGCATTATCATCTTTTCCACTGAGTCATAATCATCTTATGATACACCCAAAGTACAGTGTTCTGTATAGTCATTTTCTCTTCTAGTGAAAGATCAGGCTTAATTTACCATGAAACTGACCAGCCTGCACTCACCCACCTGTTTTTTGTTGTTGTTTGTGTGTTGTTGTTGATGTTGTTGTTGTTGTTGTTATTGTTTTGAGTGATGAGATCTTAAGTGAGCTGTCCTATATGGTTTTTCTGAACTTGTCAATTGGACTTTTCTATGCCCATATTAGCCATATGGACACAATAAATTCACATTAAGCAGCTCCCAACCCACCTCTTTTACAGCCACTTCCAATTTGGGGGGAAAACATTTTAAAAACACATTTTCAGTGTTTACGTGGGTTTTCAGGTATGAAAATTGTCCCATGACCTGCTCAACCCCCCCCCCCCCCCACACACACACACACACTGTAAACCAAGGTCAAAGTGGAACTGTTACTAGTCACATGGGTGGAGGGCTTACAGCAACTATATAAGGGGTCTTCTGTGTATGCTCAGATTCAGTCAGGATGCATAACTGTCATAAATTTAATCAGAGAAGTTCAGGCTTGCCTAGCTGCTTTTATTACAATGCCACAACATTCTGCCATTTATTGTTAAATCTTTGTTAAAGCAAATGTTAACCACTGTAGATAAAAGAAACTATGTTTGAATGTACTTGTAGAATGGCTTCTAGCTGCATTGATTATGTGAAATATCTACTACCGACTGAATCAAGTAGGTCTGTGTGCCAATGCTCAGAAAGACAAAAGGCAAAAGGAAAAGAGGAAGACCACACACCAGATGGATAGAATCAATCAAAGAGGACATGGTCCTAACTCTGCAGGAACTAAGCAGATCCAGTGAGGTTGAGATTTCTTGGACATGCCTTATTCCCAGCATCTCTAGAAGTCAGAGTCAAGTTGAAGGCAGTTAATAACATCTGCCAATATAAACCCATCATTAAATGCAGGTCATGGGACAATTATATGGTAATGGACAATATTGTAGAGATGCCAAGACTCACAGGTTCATATCATGGGGCTTTTTGATTAGCAGTGGTAAGAGTATCATAGAATCATAGAGTTGGAAGAGGTCACAAGGACCATCCGCTCCAACCCCTTGCCATGCAGGAATACACAATCAAAGCACTCCCAACAGATAGCCAACCAGCCTCAATTTAAAAACCTAAAGAGAATGAAAGAGAGAGAATGGGAGAAAGACTCCTCCACCTTCTCTTCTTAGGGCATGGTTTCAAGACCTTGAACAATTTGGTTGCCCTCCACTGGACATACTTCAGCTTGTTAGCATCCTTCTTGAATTGTGATGCCCAGGATGGCACACAATATTCCTGCCCAAAGTGGAATATTACTATTGTTACTATAATAGTGGTACTATTAATTCCCTTGATTTAGACAACCTGCCATCCTGTCTCTGATTATTTTAACTGATTATTTTAATGTTTTAAATGTTATTCATTATTGTTATGTAGGGATTATTATGTGTTTAAGGAAGGGAGGGGATAATGGGGATTAATTTGTATTGTATGAATTTCTGTTATTGTAAGCCACCTCGATCTTGATGGAGAGGCAGGATAAAAATAAATTATTATCATCATCATACTCCTGCTAATGCAACCAAAAATTGCATCGGCATTCTTAACTGCTGCATCACATTGCTGAGTCACATTTAGTCTTTTTTTTTTCTGCTAAGGCTCCAAGATCCCTTTTGCATGTACTGCCATCAGTCCAGGTGTTACCCATCCTCCCTCCCTCATGCTGCAGTCATGTGGAACCTTTGGAGCCAAATATTACAAATTTGACAGAGCCTGTTACATTTCTGTGTATTGTTGGGGTGTTCCTCCTGTAAATGTTTGCCTATATGATCATCCCACCTGGCTTTGTGGAAATTGAGCAGTGCAAATCCAACCCCTTCACTCATTTGAGCTGCTTCTCTGCAAAGCAGTGCTATCTTTGTGACCTACGAAATCATCTCTTATCCCAAGAAACATTAATGCCATTGAAAGAATTATGATATACTTCAGAGAAGGTTTGTGCACAGTTGGCTGCCTCATGCCCCCAAACTCCTATCCACACAAGCTGCCTGAGAGCAAATGTCCAGAGCAATACAATACCAAGGGAGAGAAGTATCTAAAAATATCTATGCGAGAAGCAAAGTTTCCCTCAGGAAATGAAATATATTTAGCATATTTTCTCTATGAGGCATCATTGGTCTTCCTCTCAAGAGCAGTGGTATTCATTTAATGGGTGGATTAGAAAGAAATTGTTATTGCCTAATCCTAGAGCAAGGAGGAAGCAAGGAGAAACGTGTGCCTCCAGGTGGTGGTTCCAATGAGCCGTCTCTCGAGGGCTTGTTTCCAGTGAATTAAATGCAATTTCCTTCTTCTTGAGGCTCTACCTAAAAAAGGAATCTACTTCAGACAGGCTTTTCATACCATACAGCCATCGTTCCATTGGGCAAATGTGTTCCTTTGAGGCCAACATCGACTGGTAGAATACTTTTTGTCATCAAGTATTCCACTTCAGAGCTTACTGCTGAGATCCCATTCTATTGCACTATTTCAATTGAGTGATCACAAGCACTATAGGTAGTATGCCATTAACATTTTGTTGGAGGTTTTTTTTGGGGGGGAGGGAGCATCGGAGCTGGCATGATCACCTTCTGTACAATGGATAAAGTTTTGTGCCATGAATTTTAGTGCTTGTCATAAAGAAGAGTTCTTTAATTGTTTGCATAACTGTGCACAATGTCTGCAAGATGGGGGCTATTCAACTAACCTATATTCTCTTTAGTGCTTTCTCATAAAAAAATCTCTATGCCTTGTAGGCCCCTTTATCTTTGTAAGTCAGAGAGTTCATCTGCCAGGCATAAACCCATATTGTTCACTACTTCTGGGTTTCTGGACAAAACATGAATAGGGAATTAATCGCTTTAGGGCAGTCTTTCCCAATTGGCTGAAGGTAACTGCCTTAGGATGTAGGCACCCTACAGAATTAAAGCAGTTTGACACCACTTTAACTTCTGTGATTCTATCCTGTGGGACCTTGGGATTTGAAATTTGGATGGGTATTCAGTTTGATCTGTCAGAAAGCTCTGGTACAAATTACAATTCCTTGGATTCTGTTGGATAGAGTCATGGCAGGTAAAGTGGTGCCAAGCTGCTTTAATTCAACAGACTGTATTCATCCTTAGTCTGGAGTTACTGTTTCTGCAGCAGAAACAATAAAACTGTGACATCCTGAAGACCAAAAAGTTTTATTTGGCATAATTGTCTGGAGTTACTGTTTCTGCAGCAGAAACAATACAACTGTGACACCCTGAAGACCAAAAAGTTTTATTTGGCATAATTGTGAGCACAAGCCTTCATATTCCAGCAAAACTGATGCCAAATAAAACTTGTTAGTTTTCAAGGTGCCACAAGTCCATGAGAGCTACAGTTCATAATTGTTTAGGCTAAATGCAACTTTCTGATCTTTAATGTGGTTGTTATCGTGGTAAGGATAGTCAAGTTTTTGGACACCCAGCCAGCATGTTTAGTGTTCAGGGATGATGGGAGTTGTACTCAAATACATTTGACACTCTCCAGTTTGAGAAAGTTGATTAAATACCCTTCTCTTTCCTTGTTATACAATGTCTCATGGACCAGGTAGCAAGTGACCTGGTTCACCATGGTGGCTGGCAATTATGCAGTTCTGAAATTGCACAGAGTAATGTGTATATCTTGTAACATATGTCTAATAACTGCCATTTCCTTAGCATCATTTGAAATTAACTGCCCACACAACTAGAGTTTCAATGCTTGTTAAAGGGTATATCAGTATCAGCCATTTTCCATTTCACGTGTGTCTGAACATCCCTTAAATAGCCATTATGCTCTGAACCACAATCTTGCTAAGGGTCCTGGCTCGCTTCTTTCTACCTAATCCTATCTATGTTTATTCTGAGGTAAATCTCTTATGCACTGGGAGTCCTTAATCTTAAATAAGTATGAATATGATTGCAGACTTTTTGTGAAAATCAGAATAGATTGATATGATTGAGAACCCTGCTACTGAATTTCATTTCCTGAGAGTGAAGACAAGGTGGAGTGAAGCAGTCTCAATTCCCCATGGAGACATCGCTCATTTGACACGTTCATGACTCGACACCATGGATCTCCAGGTGGGTCAAGATTATAGAGAAACACCAACCTGGAGGACTCCATGCTGTTGAGCTGTTCACAAGCAGCAGGAACCAACTAAGCCTTCTGCATCTGCCAGCATCCAGGTAATGATTCTGTTCATCACCAAAGTTCATGGAATTATAATGAATCTGCCCACATTGCTGAGAATCAACTGGCTGGGATGGAGCAAAAGAAGTCTTCACACATTCATCAACCAAATTCTCAACTGGAAGACAGAAGTACAAAAGGACTGACAGCATCACCTGTTTCTGTGATGTTCTTTCTGCATGTAGTATTTATTGCTACTAATAACCAGTGCAAAAAATATTAGTGTCACTTCATGTACATATGGCTATGTGTTGTTTCATATGAGTTTCACATAAAGCTATGCAATATCATTTTTAAAATGGGTACATGCAAAAAATAATAATAATGTCAGGTAGAATTCCTAGACTACAACTCTTTTCCTAACATCTAGGTTTTATGCAGATTGTTTGAATATGTGTGGAGTGAAACATTTACTTATATGCTTCTCCCACCACCACCACACACATACAAGCATTCTGGAATACTAAGTCCTGATGTGATTTTAATATTTCTATAAGAACCAGAGCTAGTAAAAGTTAATTCTTACTACAGTTCCTAGAACTCATCTGTCAATGTGTTCAGTGACCATGCAAGCTGGATGACTTATGATATGCCCACAAGGTAACTTTGTTAAAGTTCTTATGTGAAGTACACCACAAAATTGATCTAGTTAAATGATTTTTTTCTTCCCACAAAACCCACAAGGTCAATATTTGAATATCATTACATTTAATTGACATGAATTATATAATTAAATATTGAATGTGTGAAGGAAAATGTTTTTATAATATATGGGGTTGTTTTTTTTATCTGTCCAAACTGCCTTTTTCCAATCATGGTTACATCAGATTTATCTTTATGTCCTCTCTCCCCCCGCAACATTTCTCACCTTTTGATCCACCAGACGTTTTGGATTTCAGTTCCCAGAAGCTCCAACCAATATTATTGATAGCTAGGCATTCTGTCCTTCAGTCCAAAATATCTGTAAGACCAAAGGATGAGAACCACCAATACAGACTATTGGTTTCAAAATGTTATGGTTGATGTTTTAGGTACTAGTCTACTCCTTGGATCACTAGGAATATTCTGAGTGCTGAATGGGCTTCAGTTTTGTGCATTCTTTTCTAATGCAGCTCCTATGGTGCAGCTAAACAAAGTGCTAAAATGACAACAACAAACGTGCCTAATATTTCTCAGGCCTTTTCTCAACAGGCCAAAAGGCCCATTTTTCCCCTGTTTTGATTTCATCCTTTTTGGATGATGCATGTCCTAAACTCCAGTTTTGGTGCAAGCAGTCTGGAAGATGTCTGACATATAATGCATCCGAACCAGGTGAAAACAGCCTTAAAAACATTTTAAAAACTTACCTGTTACTCCAGACCTTCTGGGAAGATCTGAATCTCTTTGTTCCTGTAGTATCCTGGCTATCGCAAACATGGTCTCAGTGGCTAAGGAGAATGTAGTCCCCCTGTTCTTTGTATCTGGCAATACTGAGTGGCAGGTATGCAATAGTTTGGATGTATTTGATAGTTGGCATTTGATGGTTGCTTGTATTTAACAGCATTTGAAAGAGAACATGAAATGGAAATTAATACTTAACAACTGTTTATGAAGTGTCATATTTGAAATGTTCCACAATCAAGCACTCAAGAGACACCATCACATCTGAAACACTAGAATTTCAGAGTTTGACTTAAATGTGCACATTCATGATGTACATTTGCATGTGGGTTTTTTGTTGTTGTTGTTGTTTCAAACATTTCTCATGTAAACATTCAGATGACAAATTGAGATAATTCAGCGATATTTGAAGATTTGCAAATGTTTGAGTTACAATTTCTATCCAACACAATAGGCTTAAAATACATCAGCAAGTGTTATGTTTTTCAGGTTTTGTTTAAAGAAAACAAAATTCTTTTGAGTGTCAAATGTTTCAAAAGCAACATTTGAAAATGTCTAAACAGCATTGAACCAGTTTCTAAAGCTTCTGAATGCTGAATTTGTGAGAAGGTTAATGTCACCACTTAAATTATGGTGATTAAAATTAAATTTCAACGAGTTCTATAAGGTCATCATTGTATAGTCCATTGTATGTGCCAAATGATGAGCTGAGCTTTTGCTAAATTCTGAGCTCAATAATTTTCATATAATATTAAGAGTATTGAGAATAAAATAAGTGTGAGCTACAATGTAAGGTTGTAATGTAAAGAGCTTATCTTCACCATTCCAACTATTCTATTCTGTTCTCCCTTCCCCCCCCCCACCATATTCTATTTTCTTATTTTTAACTTTTATATTTTTCTATATTAATTTTTTTCTGTGTAATGGACAATGAATATGACTTTTGTTTGTGTCAATCTACTTCATGGCATTTGGTATTCTGTATTAGCTCCTTAATTAAATATATGTCTTATTTATTTATGGATTGTATACCCCATCTTTCTCCCAGGATGAGAACCAAGACAGCCTTCGGAAGTTTTAAAAAATATTAAATTAATACCTTATTTTACAAAAGTTAAAAAAACAATTAAAAATAATATATTAAAAGCTGTGTGTAAAACAGTTAAAACACATTTCAACATAAGTACTAATTACAGACTAAAAATGAAATAAAATGCACTACAGTTAGCCCTCCATATCCACCTACCCTACATGGATGCAACCATCCATGGCTTGAAAAGATTCCAATAAATAAATAAATAAATAAATAAAATTCCAAAAAAGCTAAATGCAAATATAAAAGCATTTTATATAAGGGACACCATTTTGTTACAGCATTATATATAATGGGACTTGAGCATGGGAGCAGACATGGAGAATGCTCATTCCTGTGTTCTCACCAAATATGCCTGTAAAGTTAAGTATAAGTACACTAAACTTTCCTCACCCCACTTCCAATACAATGGAAACATCATAGACTTGTTGTCCAATAGCCAGCAGAACAGATCTTTTTCTCCTCATGCAGATAATAACTAATAAAATAGATTGGGGGAGTGTGGGATAATGGAAGTGTCAGAATTGTGACTAAGAAATGATTGTGAAAACAGAAGAGTCACATAGATTTCCTCATCTGTAACTGTTCTATTCCAATCCATTACTTAATGAAGTAGCTGATGTAGAATACTGACCAGTGACTAAAGATATACAGGTTGAATAGCCTGATCCAGAATTCTGTAATCTGAAATACTCCAAAATCCAAAATTGTCCTCATGGGTGGCTGAGATGGTGATACCTTTGCTTTCTGATGGTTCAGTGTACAGAAACTTTGTTTCATGCACAGAATTATTAAAAAATATTATGTATAAAATCACTTTCAGGCAATTTGTATACTGTATATATGAAACAAATAAATTTAATGTTTAGACTTGGGTCCTATCTCCAAGATGCCTCATTATGTACAAACAAATATTTGTTTATATATAATATGCAAATTATACATTAGCAAATTCCAACAAATTAATAAATAAATAAATCCAAAATCCACCCCCCCCCCTAAAAAAAATCCCACAACCTCTGCTCCCAAGCATTTTGGGTAAGGGAGACTCAATCTATATTGGTTAGCAGAGATCCCATGGATGGAGTCCTTTGTAAGAAAAGATGGAACATGTCAGGCAAGCTCATATCTGCATATTCAAAAGCTGATTTCATAAAACTAGATTCTGAGCTGAAATGGCACTATTAAAAACACAGCAATTTGTAAACTGTTACTCAGTCACACATTTAGTCAGGCTTTAATGTGAAATAACTATGCTCATGAGTAGGAGGAACATGCTAACAATTCACTGCTTATCATATTCTCAAATAAGAAAGCATCTGAATCCATTATAAGAATCATAGTGGCTGAGTGGTTAGACTGGGACTTGGAAGACCTAAGTTCCAGAATCCCCTGGCCATGAAAATCATTTTTGGGTAGTCAGTCCCTCTCAAACCGACATACCTGGCAAGTTTGTTGTAATGATATAGTATAGAAGAGGTGAATCCTGTACATTGCCCTGAATTTAATGGAGAAAAAAGTAGGTTATTTATCCATTCATTTATGATTTATTTGTTGAATTTCTCCCAAGATGGGATTCAAGGTGACTTCTCCAGCACCACATCACAGATGAGTCAATACTCCTCCTAACAGCTTTCTTATTGCCTGGCTTTCATAACCATACATAGAAATGGATAATATGATGACATAGACAACCTAACTTCAGTATTTAAAGATACACCTTGACACTTCAGAATTTTGTCACCATAGCTGCCCTTCCAAGTCTTAGTCTTTTTCTGAGTTCATAAATAATGAATCAGACACATACTATACACATATTTCATAAATCATACAACAGCACACACTACTGCTCCATATTTAAAATCTGAAGCCTTGTCCAAATAAAACATCCTAACCAACTGCACCTGCTTCCTAACCAACTGTGTCATAACCAACTGCACCTATAAAAATGGTGGAACTGTAAGAAGCCCTCCTCTGCAAATCCTAAAGCTTGCAGTGGCTTGAATAAGAAGATACAGTCTTCCAGATAGTCTGGACCCAAGCTGTATAGGCCTTTTCAAACACACACACACACACATTTTCCAAGTCTTCTGCATACAAATACAATGGCATCAATCCCATTGCTAGTTGCAACAAAAATAGACTGAATCTATAGAATTTATAGAGAGAAGTAAATCCCATAGATTCAGTGGGTCTACCCTTACTCAGCAATCAACAATAAATTTAATAGATCTACTGTAGTTGGGATTAATTGAGGCTGCTGCCACACTGCAGAATGAATGCATTTTGACACCACTTTAACTGTCATGACTCTACCCTATGGAATCCTGGGATTTGTAGTTTGTTGTGGCATGAGAGCTCTCTGACAGAGAAGGCTGAATATCTCACAAAACTATAAATCCCAGAATTCCATAGCATAGCAATTAAAGCAGTGTCAAACTGTAATAATTCTGCAGTGCAGATGCAGTGTGAGAGGATCCATCCCTTTTCAACATAGTGAACTCTGCAACCTGACATTACATCCATTTTTGTTTTCTCTTTCCTTAAAGAAGGGTTGGCCAATCATGCAGCCTGGACCTTTCATGTCTGTATAGAAGAAGCAATGTCAACAGCATGGATATTTGCAGAGGTGGGGGGAGATGGTTCCTTCATATTTTCAACTATTAAATGTGTAGGATGATGCCTATTCTGGCAATGTTGTTTACCTCTGTCAGAAAATTATCTTTTTTTCTGCAGAAAAAAAAGGGTAACCATAAATCAGAGGGTGAACTTAAAGACCCAAGAAACATCTCCCATTTACTATCCATTGACCCATTGCTCACATAGGACCGGCTGTATTCCAACATTCTATTGAAATAATAATTTGTCACAAGTATCTTTGTGGGCTGTGGGCTTTTATCTTATAAAAGGCTTTTATCTTTCCTTTGAATAAATTTTTCATGGGGCAAAGGGTACATGGTGGAGGGGACTCCGACTAAACTTGCACTGGAGTAGACCTATGGACTCAATTGTTGAGTGGTAAGTCAATACTTACATAAATCCCAACAATTCAGTGGGACGACCAATAGGCTTCAGACCAGCAGGGTTAATATTTTGTTGTATCTGTGGCAATAGGATTATGCCATTATTTAGAACAACATGGTCTCCAGCTCAATACTTTTTGAGTCACATTCTATATACTGCAAAAAAAATCTGTTCAGGGTGAAGAGCTGACTAAGTGGCCGTTTGCTTCTCTGAGCACTTCAAATTGCCTGTAATGATTGGGAAAGGAAAGAGGGTGCAAACCACACATAGTTTGGCTAGTGCATTAGTCACTCTGGAGAGCTCGATTAGCATACTGCTGGGCTGTGGTAAGTGCCTTCGCGGAAGTGACTGATACTTCACAAACATTCAAGAAGTGCATTCCTTGGGAGTTCTGTCTTGCTTCATGTCACAGCAAAATTGCTTAGTGGTTTAAAGGCTCTTGGGGTGGGGGAAGGAATTTACAAATTATTTTGTCAGCATTATATGGTTATTCCGTTGGGATGACAGAAAAACTGGTGTGTGCAAGCAGCCAATTAGAAATGTATTAAATGTATCAAAATGTATTCATTTATAAATGTGCATGAACATAGAATCATATTGCTGGAAGAGACCCCAAGGGCATCCATTCCAACCCCCTGTCATGAAGGAATACACAATCAAAGCACTCTCTACAGATGGCCATACATCCTCTGTTCAAAAATCTCCAGAGAAGGAGCTCCAAGGAAGTGTGTTCCATGGTCAAACAGCTCTTACTGTCAGGACATACTTCCTAATGTTTATGTGGAATCTCTTTTGCTGTAGTTTGATTCCATTGCTCTGTGCCTAGTCTCTAGAGCAGCAGAAAACAAGCTTGCTCTTCCCCTCCCCCCCAACCAAGACACACTTTCAGATATTTAAGCAAGGCTATCATGTCACCTCTTAACCGCCTCTTCCCTGGGTTGAACATACACAGCTCCCTAAGTCACTCCTTATAGGTGTGGATTTTAGACCTTTCACTATTTTGGTTGCCTTCCATCTTGTCAATATTCTCGTTGAATTTTGGTGCCTAGAACTGGACATAGTATTCAAGGTGAGATCTGACCAAAGCAAAACAATGAGGCGTTATTACAGAATAAAATGGCATTATTAGACACTATACTCCTATTAATGTAGCCTAGAATTGCATTTGCTTTTCCAGCTGCCACATCACACTGCTGACTCATCTTCAACTAGTGGTCCACTAAAACTCCCAGATCCCTTTCGCATGCACTTTGTCAAGCCAGATGTCACCCATCCTGTATCTGTGCATTTCATTTTTACTGTCAAAATGTAGTACCCTACATTTTTTTATGTCTTTCGGGGGAGTTTCCCAAGTGCAACAAGTTGGCCACTGTCTGAACAGAATATTCGACTAGATAAATCTTTGGCCTGATCCCTAATGGCTCTTCTTATGTTATTCTTTCATATGTTTGTGCTCTCAAATAGTGCTTTTAAAACATATTGCACATTTGCTATTGCTATTGATGGCGCCAAGTGTGGGAGAATAGATGAAGCTAGGATGAGTTTTGCAATGGTAGGGAAAAGATCAGTAGATCAGGATGAAAAATCAGTAGGAAGAACAAACAACCTGCCCCCCCCCCCTTCATGGCAACAGACCGAACAATGAAAACGAGAGGGGGGAAACTCTAAAATACCTTAATACCATTAATTTTGTGCTGAAAATGAGTCCCTGTTTAAATTCAACTTATAGCTGATGGAACAAACAGCATCTAAAAATTATAGGGCAGCATGAGACTATCTTTCTGAATTTCATAGAGTGATCTTGATGTTTTTTTAAGCCAAATTCTCTAAAATACAGAGACATGCAAACCTCCTTCCTCCTACACACAAACAAAAAGGGATAACCATATTTTGAGCCGTATATTAATCTGGGAAGTGGAAGTTTGAGTCAGCTGAATATGCAGGCTGCAACCCTTGACCACCTCTATGGTTTCTTATCACTCTGGTCTCTCTAATCCCTCTCTGCAATACTTCACCTATAGCTGCAGTTTTAGGTATGTTAAAGAGATTGTAATGCTTGATATTTTAATCTTCTTTGGATTTTTTTAGCTGAAAAGTGGTGTGTTAATACAAGTAATACTTAAAGTAACAGCATCCTTTCCAATGATTTTTGCGTATCTTGAACACTGCATATTCCCATAATGCTGAATGCCTCACCGTGTTATAATCTGAGTGGAATGAATATTTGTTAGCATTCTTTTCTAGTAAACCCCCCCCCCCCAAAAGGGAGTTTCCTGAATCCCAGGAAGCTCAATCAGTAAGAACAGAGACAGCCATGAGATTCTTTGTGCTTTGATAAGTGTTTATGCAGAAATACACATCATTTTTCCAGGCACAAAACATGTACCTTCTGCAAGAAACTGCATTCTGCACATCTATGCGGCATGTTTCAGCAAAATTTATATTCAAAATTAACCATTTCTGCAAATAAAACAGTATTTTCAGTTCAGAAAAACAATGTGTACTGTTATGCAAATACCTGCTGAGGAAGGAACATTGAAGCCAGAACTGTGCAAAATTAATTTTTTTCCCTAGCTCTCATGTCATGGAAATAATGCTATAGAAATTCTTCATTCTGCAAGGATGTAGAATGTGAACAGTTTCTTCTTCTCTGTTATATATTATTGAAGACAATTATGGCCTCAATCTACCTTGGGTCTTCAGATTTTGTTGGGCTGTGATTTCCATCATCATGGTTGGGGATTATTGTCCAACAAGATCTGAGGCTTTGAAGGTAAGAAAGACGGTTCGTTAAAGTGATCTGATCTGTGCTGTACTGTATATTTATGCTGACAGATGATGTAGGTGGAAGAAGCTGTGCACTAACCTGTCCTCCACTGATTCAAAAAGTCAATGTGGCACTGGGCTAAAGATAAATAAATAAAAAACCCAAGATAATCTAATAGTTGTAATAATAAACATTTTTTTAAAAAAAGAATATAGTATTTTTATCACAATATTTATTTCTATTGTAATATCTATTTCTATTGCATAATTATTATATGATTATTAATACAGTTGGTCCTCCATATCTGTGGATTTTTTTAATCCACGGATTCAACTATCCACAGTTTGAAAATATTCCAAAAAGATATAAATTCCAAAAAGCAAATCTTGGTTTTGCTATTTTATACGGGACATCTTTTCACTATGCCATTATGTTTAATGGGACTTGGGCATCCACAGATTTTGATATCTGCAGGGGGTCCTGGATGTACAGAAGGGAAAATTTCCCTGGCCTCAGACTTTGAAGATGTCAAACATTTCTATTGTTCAGTCAGAGGCACAGAGACCCCATTCTTCTTTGCTTTAATTTGAAGCCTGTGTACCTTTTCCTACCATGGTAAAGTCTAACAATGTGCTTAAGGCTCATTTAGAAAATAAAGCTAACCTTTTTATTTTTATTTTTCTTCATTTGCATTGCCTTTATTATTATTATTTTCTATTTAGACTTGGCTCAGATGACACACCTGTACAATGCATACCTATTGCTAGCTCTCTTCTGCCTGCAAATTAAGCCAACAGTGTCTTTTAGTGAGATATAAAAACAATCATTGTTTATGGAATTTTACAGCATATGGATCTCGGTTAGGAGGGTAATTCATCGCAGCTGGTGCCTGCTGAGTTGTGATATGAACAGTATGTGCTCTAACTGACTAATCAAGCCGCTCCTTTTGAAATGCGATTAGTCAGAGGCCATGGGGGCTTAACAAATAATATAGCAAGTACAGGTATACCTCCATTGAAGAAGTAGATGTGATCCTGACCATAATTTCTTTAACAGAAAATTTGGTATCACAGGTAGAAATAACATGAACAGGGATAGGTCCCTAAACCATAATAAAAAAAGAGCAATGCAGCATGTTTCAGCAAAATTTATACTCAAATATTAACAATATATACACATTAAATGGAGCTGTCAGATCATGAAAGCCTTGCATAATTAGACAAAAAGAATTTAATTCGGTTGCTAGTCTTACCTAAGGTAGACTCACTGATCAATGCGATTTATTTATGTGTTAACTTACCATTCAATAATTGATTGACTCCATCTACTCTAGTTTAGACTAACCAACAGGATTCCAGCCTACATCCCTGTTCCATTGTAGCCACTGTGAATGTTTTAGTCTACACTGGGCTGTTTGGAGGGTTCACTTGTATCCTTTTAGATTTCTGTTATCTGTAAAAGTTTTCTGTATTTCTGCAAACCTCAGGGTTACCCCTAAATCAACTAATAGCATGCCTGTTGTGTCGGGGTGGTGCTGTTTTGGATGTGTAAGGAACAGTCCTCAGAACACAAGATGAGAAATAAAAAGAATCATAGGCCTGAAAGCAGGGATGGGAATCGTGAGGCTCTCCAGATGTTGGTGTTCAAGTGCCATCAGCACTAGCCAACATGGCCAATGGTGAGGGATACTTGGGTATGCAGTCCAGTGACATCTTTGATCCTCATGATTTGCTCCCCTGCAAAAGCAATACTAGCTGGAAGCTTACTCCAGCAATGCCTATACCCACTTTTCTTAACTTTAATCCCACACAGTTTGAATGAGGATTGGCCTGAAATGATTCTTTCCAAGAAAAGATATATTTATTTCAATAATTGGTATAGACTGGTACATATCCACAGATTATCCATAGATTCAACCATCCAGGACTTGAAAATATTTAAAAAAACACAAAAACAACCTGATATAAATTTTAAAAAAAGCCAAACCTTGATTTTGCCATTTTATATAAGAGATGCCATTTCGCTATGCCAATATATTTAATGAGACATAAACATCCACTGATACAGTATGTGTGTGTGTTACCGAGGGCACACTGTACTTTTCTTTGTTGTTTCAATAAGTTATTTTAATTCAATGAAATTCTTTAAATGGCATGTATGGGGTGCTGATCCAGATGATGATGATAGGGACAGAAGGTTCAAGCTGACAGACAGACAGACATACACAAGTCCCAGTCCAAATAGATCATCTGTACCTTATTGGCACAGGGATCCAAGGGAGTAAAGTGGAAAACATAACCACTATCTTTGCCTTTAAAGTATGCTCTGGTTTAACCTCCACATGTTTCCCAGCAGTGGAAAGCAGAGCACAAGCTCCTGAGCTAGATTTGGCATGATAAGATGTACAACATAACCTCTGCTGCCATTCGTCCTTCTCGTTCCTTCCCTGTCCAGGCCATTTCACATGAGCAGTGGAAGCGACAGTTAGCAAGAGATAAGCTTATCATTTAAGCTTAACAGCTGATGAGCTCATATCCTTTTATGGGGACTTCATCTGCTTGACCAGAAAGCTCTATCTGTGCTACTTGATCTGCAGCATGGTGCAGCAAGGACATCCTCGGAAGGGGAATTGCTTTTTAGTGAGCCTTCATAGGTACCCATGGGGGCAGGGAAGGATCCACAGTTATGCTGGCAATTAGGAGTGCAGCAATAGTAGAGGGAGAAAGGGAGTAAGAATTAAACATTGCACTTCTTTATTACATGTTGCTTCTGGAATGCAGCTTATTCTTTTTCCATATACAGATTGTACCCAGACTCCTTCAGGCAGTATGGCTACTGTCAAGCTGGATGGGAAATTCAGGGTTATTGTTTCAAAAAAGTAACTTTTGCAACCTACTGCCGTGACTACTCAGCCCTTTATTAAATGTAATTGCTTTGCATACTGGTTTTGATCTTACCCCCACCCTAAATAATTGAATATCACATTGATGGGGGGGGGGGGATGGAATGAAATGAAATGGGTGGGGTTAAGATCAAAACCAGCATAGTGTGATTTAGTTGCCAGACTAGGACTCTGTGACCAGGTTTCAAATCCCTACTCAGCCATGGAAACCCACTGAGTGACGCTGGGCGAACTATACTCTTTTGGTTTCAGAGGAAAGCAAAGGCAAACCCCCTCTGAACAAATCTTGCCAAGAAAATGTCATGATAGTTCTGGCCTTAAGGTCACCATAAGTCAGAAATGACTTGGAGGCACACAAAAATGTGAAAACAGTCCAAACAGTCCAAGGCAAACATATTTACTATACTTTTCATTGCTCTTTTCTTCCTCAAAAGAAAGAAATTCAGGGCAGCATACCAAATATATCAATGCACAAAGACAACGGCAATAGCATTAGAATGCATTAACAAGTTAAATTCAGCAGCAAACAGAGAAAATGAAAGTCAACAACAGATAAATAAAATAGATTTCTTCTTCATATGATACAAACTAGGGAGGAATAGTGCTTTCTCCCTAATGGGCCAGGTTGATGTGATTATACTTTGCTGTGCTACCTTCCTCCATTGGATTAGGTATATAAAAATGCAATTCAATAGCATTTTAAAAGCCCACTGGCAAATGGATGTCCAATGGAAAGTGAAAAACTGAGCAAAATAGCAATGTTAGGCTTATTAGGTTTATGCAATTGTAACCTAGAACTTCCACAACTGCTGGTGCAATATCAGATGCAATCCATTCAAAAATTGCCAGCTTGATCACCCACTCCTCCATAGTTCATAAACATTATTGGATTAGACTATATCTCCCAGAATCCCCTGGATATCACATTACATGCCATCCTGCCTTTGGGATTCTGGGAATTGCAGTGCAAAATAGGTACAAGTTCTGTGCACTTCTTCTTGCCCACTTGTTATGTAGGAAAAATTGACTCCTTTTCATTAAAAAAATTGGGAGAAAGAGTGGGTGGGTAGATAGGTTAAGATGGTGTTAGTGATGGCATTGATTTGGCTGTAATTTCCCTTCACACTTCAGAGTAACTGTGTGTCCTTGAGAGATTTCCACTCCATTTACTGACCAAACCAATTTTTTTTTACTATTGTTAGCAATGCAGAGCTATTATACTCTCTGAAAGAATGAGCTGGATATTATTCTGACGCAGGAAACATCATTGCAATTGCTAGCTAAACTCTAATCACTGGGGCTTTATTGTTTGTGTTGATGAATGAAGAGAAAGCAGAAAGCTTAGTTTTCAGGCAACTAGCCTGGCTTTAAAAAGAAAGGCAGGTAGAGAGAGATTTTAAAATTTATAATCATGTTCTGATGGCTGAGAAAGCTGCAGTGACGTTGGACAAAAATTTGCTATATCAACATATTTGACTCTGAGACACTGCAGTCCTCTTCATGGAACACTTCTGCAAGCTACTGGTGCAATGTCTCTACAAACCTCCATTCATTTCTTTGTTCTGTAAGGATAATATCACTATAGGTCCTAGCAGACTAATGACCTCTCCTTGATGCTCAGGAAACTTCTTCTGAGAAGGTTGATAATGAGATTCCTTGGACTCCATAAAGTTTCCCAGAGAATTATTCTACACAAAAAATCTTTTTGCCACCCAAATGTGTTTTGTACATGTAGGATACATACAGTTGGCCCTCTCTCTCCACAGATTCTGCATCCACAGATTGAAAATATTCAAAACAAATTCTAAAAAGGAAACCTTGATTTTACCATTTTATATAAAAGATACCATTTTATTGCACCATTATATATAATGGGACTTGAGCATCCACATATTTTGATATCCACAGGAGGTCCTAGAGTGCACTGTATTTATAAAGGAAACACATTTTCCTGTGTAGGAAATTGTTTTATGCATGAAAAACTTGTATTTTCTGTTGAAAACCATATGGAAAGTGCAAATACCTCTGCATATGTTTGCAGAGATGAAAATAACAGAGATTATTTAACCATGTTTGCAGAGATGATTAGACCTTGAATGCAGGTTTGAAGAATGTGGTCCTTAAATGCTCTGTGAACCATATACCTGACTTTATAACCAATTTGGCAATCTCTGGTGAAATCTTTTTTTTTTTTTTCTGCTCAATTTTCATTTTCTCCACAAAGAGTTTAGCTTAACAGTCCTTAGCTCCATCAGCAGCAAAGTCCAAAACAATATATTGGCTTGCAATCATCCTTTGTAATCTATGCCATTTCCACTTGTCCCCTTTGGTTCTTGTAACTGCTTTTCTTCTTCTATCTGTCTTGAATCTTACATACACAGTCTTCTGCTTCTCAAATAATTAAAAAAAAAGAATAGTGCAAAACTAAGAACAGCTTTACTTTTGTATCATTCTTTTGGAATCACCCGGTAAACCATTTGTGTAATGTTTTCAGGACAGGGAGCTTTTTTGGTTTAGGGAACCACATGAAACAGTGTACTACATAAAATTAATCTCTAGCTAGACTCATGGAAGGACAGTCATGTAGCTATGTACTTCTTTTCTATTGTTAAATCAGGAGTTTTGGCGAATTTTGTCTACACAAAAGACAAATCTGAGTTTCAGCCAACCTTATTGTTATTAGGACTTACAGTAACTCAACTCCTTCTTTATCCTGGAAAATATTCCTAGGTATAATCTGATACAAGCAACATGTAGCAATTATTCATTCATCATAAAATCCCACTCATTGCAGCCTAACTAAAACTGCAGTGTTCATAAAGATAACTTTTGCCTCAGTACTTGTGAAGAATTCTGGAGAACTCATAGTTTGCATACTTTTGTGAAATTTTGATTGGTCCTCATAAAGGGGTTGTCCAGCTGTAGACTGTGTCATACACAGACACACAGCCACACACCAATATTATAAAATAACACAAAAAATCCACAAAACAGTGATATCCCTGTTGGGATGACCCAATAAAGGTATTGCTCTTTTGTGGATTTTGGATGTTATTGTATTTTGGTGTATGGCCAACATCTATGCATTTTCTCAGGCATCTGATGAAGTCATGTTTAGTGCTCGACAATTTTTGTATTTTTTTTTTTTCACCCCAGCCAGATGGAACTAAAACAGTTTGGCATCTATTGCGTGCCCCTTGCTGGTTTTATCTTGTTTTTATCTGAATAGTTTTGATGTCTTTATTTTATGGTTATCTTGTATTTAATGTTTTTTTATTTAGCATACACTTTTATGTAAATGCCTCTATGTTCACAAAAGTGTTTGTGATTGTAGAAGGAAATACTCAAACATTCACAGCTTCAAAAAATAAAATAAAATACATGAGCACATGAGGCAGATCATTAGTTTTGACTAGCTAACCAATTTTCTTTTAGGCAAAAAAGTAACAAACATAACTTCTGTATCCTATAAATGCTACCACTTTTATTTCTAATTTAAAACTGTTATGAACCTCCCGCCCCATCCACTAAGAAAAAAACATGAATCCTTAAGGAAAATGGCTGTTTTTATTCATTTATAAAGAACCTAGCACTAAAAGTTTCTCGAGCTAATTTTCAACAGTAATAACAAGCGAGTCCTGTTCACCAAAATCTCTCCCAATAAAGGGCTATTCACTGAATCTGCTACTCTTCAAACAACCAGAATATGTCAGCCAAATTTCCCATTCATGGTGCATAATTAGATGGTTTTCTTATCTGTTGCCCTGTTGCAAATGTAACTAAGGAGTATATGGCTTATTCTGCTGAAATGTGCCAAGGTGCATAAGATTTTTGGTGAGCAGATCTTGTACCTTTTTTAAAGCTGGCAGAAAAAAGTGGTCTTCCACCACGTTTTGTCTAAAGTGGAAACATCATAAAACTAGTAACCAAGTTTGGCTTACCATGCTGTCCCAAGCTGCCTGCCAAAGATCAGCCATAATGGTGCAACACCATTACAGTTTTCTGATATATTGTCCTGGTTTACTTGATATAAATTCCTGAAATAGTAATTGTCTCCAGAACTCATCAGTGATTGGTGCGATCCCTGTTGTCTATCTCATTCAAAGATGCTCAGTAAACATAGGCCCACATCTCCTGAGAGGCATCCTTTTGGTATTCTCACTGTACACATTGCTCTTGATTCTCTGTTAAAGCTCATGAGTGCCCTTTGAGTACACAAAATCTCTTTATGTTCATTGCTACTATGAATTGAGATCATTCTGAATCTGGATCTTCCAGTTCATCGAAGTCTCTTGTTGTTCATGTCAATGATAGCTCTCTATCAGAAGCAGCATACCAAGGTACGCTTCCAGCTCAGTGATGTCAAGGAGCTGTCACTTTGGTAGAGTGTCTTGCAGTCCTTTTTCTGAATTCATGTCAGCCTTCTCTATTTGTTTTATGGGTCATATTTTCTGTGTGGAGAATTCAAAGGTTTCTAGGATACTTAGCTTGTTTGCATCTTTCTTTGTCCTTGGCCATTCCTGAATGCTGTCTCTTGCTGACCTGTGGTTTATTGTCTGTAGATGTCTACATCAGATCATTCCATTCCTTATTCTCATGGCATTGGTATCTCCACTTGGTCCTTCTTCGACAGGTTCAAATTAATGTACATTTGCTTTCCTCCCACTATTGATCAGTGGGAGTAGTTGTTGCCTATCTAAGCACTTAACAATAGTTTTGTGCACCATGTTTAAGCTGCACAATGGCACAGAATTTTTTGTTGAAGCATGTTATATTGTGGGAAATAAAAGAGAACATCCTGATGGCAAAATGTAATAGATTGGTTGAAACAATTTTTGTTCCAGATGTTTCGGGCTTGTTAAAAAAAAAGAAGACAACAACAACAAAAAAACAATACATGGCAGCTACCTGAAACTCAGCTATTGCAATTGTAAAAATTTTACCTTGTAAGCCAACTTCTGTGTGACTTCTGTAACAGAATGGAAAAAATTGTCACATCTAGTAAAATGAGGATCAAATTATTTTGAACCATTTAAAGCTGTTTTAAATATTTTAAATGTTATATGGTTTTATAAGCTTTCTGTTTTTGGGGAGTGGGGGCTGTGCTTCACCTTGATGATTTTTTTTAAATAGAGTAACATATAAATATTGGAATGAATGAATGAGAACTGGTTTCAACTAAGCCATCCATACCTTTTTGTGGAAAGCACTATGGTCTATGCAACTTTATACCCTTGCTCCATCACCTTTGTAGCAGAAGAATGCATACTAAGATTTTATTTTATTTATACATTATATTTCTATTGTATCATTTTTTTTCAATGAACAAAGACTAAATTCAAGGCAGCATATGGCTACTCCTCCCCCTTTATCCTCACAAAAATTATGTTAAGTAAGTCAGCTGATTGAGAGAGAGAAAGAGTAACTGGTTCAACATCACCTACCAGTTTCATCCTCTTGTGAGTACTTGAACCTGACTTTCTCAAGTCCCGTCTCAATATTCTCATAACTATACTATTGCTAGAAATGTAAATCTTCAGTAATTCTTACATACAAGAACAAATAATTATAAAAGTTTTCTCCCTTGTGGATGAGATTAACAGAGTTTTTACACATCTGTCTCATGATTTTTCACACTTTTGGGTCTTCTTTGGCAAAATATTCACTTGTGCACAAAATCTGTTTTGTGTTCGTGTGTTTAAAAAAAAACCATGTTTTTCCTGCAGAAAATGGTGCATTTTGCACAAAATACACAGTGTTCTATGCATAAATATGTCTTGCACAAAGCCCTACTATTACAAACTAATTTTTCATAGAGTCCAAAATGTGAAATAAATGTTATGTGGATTGACCATTTTCTCAATTGGGTGTTGCAGTGTGTTGAGATACCCTATCTTATTGAGGATGACAAAAACTGTGGGTATTTTTTTTATATCTATACACCACACAGAAGCCTTATCTACAACAGGATTATTTACTACTCTACATACACATAAGAATGGAGTAGCTGAAACACATAAAATAGAGCAAGTAATTTTCCAAATACAGGACACAAACTTTAAAATGTTAGTATTTATTGGTATTTAGAAGTCTTTTTTGTTTGTGGCTGGCAAGATGTCAAACACCACAAAGAATGTCCTTTTTGGCCATCATGTTATGTCCATGTTTAGTCACTACTTGATTTTTATATCTTCTTATCAATGGGTCATTAATGTTGTCTCTTCCAAACACATTAAACTACAATTCCCATAAACCCATGTTTGCATGGATGTCATTGGATCATGCCTGAAAATTATTTCCAGAGCTGTTTTCATGTGCCACAAGGGTTGTTGGAGTGTGGATCATTCAAGATGTTGCTGAGTTCTGGTGAACACGTAAACATCCATGACAGATAGAGACATCTGTTGGTGGCCTTGGCTTGTCCCGAATAAAAAATAGCAAACTCATCTTGGTTAGAATGCCTTGTTTTTCTAGCTCAATCCACTAAGGTAATTAATGTTTGTTTGCCTTGAAAGTGACACATCCTTATAATTCTTGATATCATTTTTATGATGAGATATGAAAGGAGGTAGTGGCAACAAAAGCAGTTTAGTGACAGAAGAGCTATTAACGTAATGTACCTCTGGAAAGACAGATGTTATTAATAACCCAGCTAAACTGCCAACAACCCAGGCCAGAAAATCCATCATGATGGATGGATCCATCCTGACAGTCGCTGTTGTGGAGGAAAAGGAGATTTTGCTATACAGATTTTTATCTATTGTCTAAGCCAGAGGTGGGAATCACACAGCCCTCTAGATCCCTAGAAGCAAATCCAATGGTGAGGAGTCCCATAATATCTAGAATACCTCACAATTCCCAACCTGCTCTACATTCATGGTGTAAATCCATTTGGTTTCCCATTGTGTTTTGATACCGTTCATCCACATGCCTGAGGCATTTTGATATGGGAGTGAAAAATGGCCAGCTTGGAAGGGAAAAGAAATCATTGTATGTTGTCATGCAACATCTACAGGTTATTTTCTAATGGATTTCCCCCTGCAAGCTCCACCAAATCCCCTCGCATCAAAATAAAACAAAATAAAATAATGAAAAATGAATGGATACCAATAGCAATTTTAAAGTGAGAGCTTGAATCATTCAGCATACTCAACTGTGGTTTTATTGATTTATGATGAGTAATAAGCTACCTCATCAAGACTGCTAAATGTGTTATGTATCTATTTGTTATCTGCTGTATTTTTACACTACCAACCCATTTTTTTAAAGTAACACCACATGAGATTTACACAGTGTTTCTTGCTATTTTAGAAAGGAAAAATTGTGCACATAGAGTAATTCCATTTTATGTGCTGATAATGTCGGATCAATGCAAGGAGAGGGAATAATATTACTGGAAATATTTTATGTCAATCATTGCTGAGCATTGGCTGTTCTTAGTCAATTCTTGAGTCACTGAGTGTCAGAGGTGGGCTGATATATACAAATAACCTTGCCAGTGTTATTTCTTTGAAGCGGCTGAGTCTCCTCTGGGTTCTCACTTAAATTTTAAAGAGGTAATGCTACATCTGTTTTAGACATAGGGTTCAACCTCTTGGCTATGTGAATGAGGTTTGAAATAAAACCACAAGGTTTTATTTCACAGGGTTCTGTCTTGGGCCCAGTGCTATTCAACATCTTTGTTAATGACTTGGATGACAGTATTGAGAGCCTAGTTATCAAATTTGCAGATGACACCAAATTAGGAGGAGTAGCTAATACCCCAAAAGACAGAATCAAAATTCAAAATGACCTGAATAGACTAGAAAGCTGGGCCAAAGCTAACAAAATGAAATTTAACACAGAGAAATGTAAGGTCCTACACGTAGGGCGGAAAAATGAAATGCACAGATATAGGATGGGGGACACCTGGCTGAATGAGACCACATGTGAAAGGGATCTAGGAGTCCAAGTAGACCACAAGTTGAACATGAGTCAACAGTGTGATGCAGCAGCTAAAAAGGCCAATGCAATTTTAGGTTGCATCAATAGAAGTATAGTGTCTAGATCAAGGGAAGTAATAGTGCCACTCTATTCTGCATTGGTCAGGCCCCACCTGGAATACTGTGTCCAGTTCTGGGCACCACAATTCAAAAAGGATGTGGAGAAACTGGAGCATGTCCAAAGGAGGGCGACTAAAATGGTGAAGGGTCTGGAAACCTTGCCCTATGAAGAACGCCTTAGGGAGCTTGGGATGTTTAGCCTGGAGAAGAGAAGGTTAAGTGGTGATATGATCGCCCTGTTTAAATACTTGAAGGGATGTCACATTGAGGAGGGAGCAAGCTTGTTTTCTGCTGCTCCAGAGAACAGGACTCAGAACAATGGATGCAAACTGCAGGAAAAGAGATTCCACCTCAACATTAGGAGGAACTTCCTGACAGTAAGGGCTGTTCGACAGTGGAACACACTCCCTCGGAGTGTAGTGGAGTCTCCGTCCTTGGAGGTCTTTAAGCAGACGCTGGATGGCCATCTGTCGGGGATGCTTTGATTGGGAGTTCCTGCACGGCAGGGGGTTGGACTGGATGGCCCTTGTGGTCTCTTCCAACTCTAAATTTCTATGATTCTATGATTCTATGATTCTATGAAAACCCAGATTAGATTCACATTCCCACTAACATGGGAAGCAATTCCTCAGTCTAACAAAATACTTAATCTGAAAGATAATCATGTCCTTATTTTTTACCCCTTCTGCATAAGAACAGAGTTTGGAAACTTATTTTTAGATTACAACTTCCAGAATTGTCTAGTCATCATGGCCAGTAGCTGATTTCCGATGTTTTGAATAAGTACAGTGGTCCCCCAGGTTACGAATCCCCTGGGGTATGAAAACCCCGGGGTACGAAAGAGCCGGGGCCGGAAAAACAGCCCCGGCTTGCAAAAAAAACCCCCTGGGTTCCGAAAGGAAAGCGGTGCGAAATTCAAATCGTGCCAAGCACTTTCCTATACTTACAGCGGTCCCCCGGGTTACGAAGGTTTTCGGGTTACGAAAGGGATCCTGGAACGGATTACTTTCGTAACCCGGGGGACCACTGTATCACATTCTCAAAATGCACCGGGCCAAATAAAATCCAATTACATTTGAGGTCTCTTCATTCATTTTCTCTGTAATAATGGCCTCCTGGTTTACATTCCAGGGGTGGTAATGCATATCTCACTTTGCTAAGTGTAATAGAAATTTGATTTGGGTCTTAGTGTGAAAGATTTTATGTATAGTCATTAAATATATTAGTATACATACTCTGTTTTATAGAAGCTGAAGTCATTTATAATTCTACCATTGATATCTCAAGGAATAGCCTATTGTTTTCTTGGTGAGTAGGTGTGCCTGTAGAGACAATGCCTCCTTCAAAGATTAGCAAGTGTTGCAAACACCATCTCTGTTGGTAAGATGAAATGTAAGCAAAATCACTGGTGTAATTTTTGCCCTTGTTGAAGTAATTGGAAGTTTTGATGTTTCATTCATGATTGATACTTGGACTGCTTTTACAACAGACTTAGCAATCTCCATCATGTCAAAATAGACCAAACTCCTTCCTGCCTTCCTTTCTTGCAAACATTGCAATTCTCTAAAATCCAGTTTTTTCTTATTCTTATCTGTATTGCAGTAGTGCTCCAAAAAGCCACAATCAACGCTCCATTGTGTTCAAAGCTGCACAAAAAGACAAGCCATTGTGACCTCTGCCCTCACAGTTTAGCTCAAGATTTTAAATCTCAAGAAAGAAATTGCTTTTGCAGTAAGTGTGAAGCTAGTGTTTAAAGACTAGGCTAATATATAATGGGCATCCTATCATATAACTTTATTTTACAGTGACATTGATTGGGTTGAAATGGCCAAAATGCACACAAGAAGTAAAGATAGGTCTTTGTTCCAATTGCTATTTTTCCCCAATAGAGCATTTTAAACACCAAATTCCTAAGGTGCTTGTCATCATTCCTTCCTTGATATACTTAGATAACCTATATGCTGCATAATGTATAGCAACTAAGTTATTGGGTTCATAATTTGGCTTGCAACTACATATTAAAGAGTTTTGGCTTGGATCTAGATTTAGCTATATTTAGGGCGGACTTAATGAAATCAAAGAGATGCCTGATGGTCATAGCTTAAGACCCATTGATTTCAACAGATTTACTCTAAATATAGATAGCTGAGTGTCTGTACAGATGAGGAGCAAGGGGTGGCCAGAGTCTGCCCCTTTCTCCCCGGATCATTGCTGTGGTGACCACATGTCACAGCAACAATGCACTCGTAAAAATGAGCTGTGAAATGCGGCTCCTTTCTCCACAGCTAAAGAGGCACCATAAGCGCACTGATGCGGCACTGTGCCATCCCTCATGCGCTGCGCTGTTTGAATGTGGCACATGAGGCATGTCATTATGGCACACCCTGTGTAAATGGTGGCATGCCAAGATGGCACCCACGGCATGCAGTAAATCTCAGGAGCGTGTGGAGAGTGTTTCCAACTTCTCCCGGCTATACACCAGATACTGCTCGATTGTTGCCAAGAAAAATTAGTTTTAGATACTGCATTGTTTGTTGTGGTTATCCTGTTTTTAATTTGTGTTAATTTAATCCTATTTTAAGGGGCAGGAGGTAGGGATTGGGTTGCAATAATTTTTTAATCTGTATCGTTTTAACTTTGCTGTACCCCACTCCGATTGCTCGTTCAGAGGGGCGGGTTATAAATAATATTATTATTATTATTATTATTATTATTATTATTATTGTGTAATTTATGGTAAGTCTGTAAAAGGATTAAATTCCCACCATCTACTCCCTACATCTCCATGTAATCAGGGAACATCCAGATAGGGTTTGACCAGAAACAAGGCTATCCATCAGATCGCTCTCTGTAACTCATACTGTCCATGTCACAGGTTGAAAACTGGGGTGCTTGTGGCTAAGTGTCATCAACTTAGCAAAAGTTATTAATGAAGAAGAACATGAAAGCTAGGACAGGTTGCAGGATTTTCCTTTTTCCAGAGCCTACTGCAAAAAGCAAGACTCTGTCACCACCCTTCCCCTCCCCTGCTGAGCTATCTTTGCACTTTGAAATTAGTTTGCAGCAACTGAAGTAAACAGGCCAAAGGGGAGAAGGCGAGAGAAACTGGGACATTTTTTAAAAATGGGATGTCTGAGGATTAATCATGGATGTCCCTGGAAAAACAGGAAACTAGGTGGGTATGATAACTTCATTTATAGACAGAGAGAACCAACATCTTCCCATGTAACCAGAGGAAGCAGGAAGTGGATATTCTACTATCAATAATGCCTGAATAGAGCTCATGATGCAACTAGATGTGATAAATTCCAAATAAGTGACTATGCTAATCCATTGTGAGAGGAAAAAAAAAACTAGCCTTGTAGCACCTCAAAAACTAACAGAAAAATCCCAAAACCTGTGTTTTAATAGTACAATTTATTTAACTGGATATATATATATATTAGATCTTTAGCTATACTTTTTTAAAATGTGTGTTGCAACAGCCGTGGCCCCCATATTGGGAGAAAGGTAGATTAAATAAATAAATAAATAAATAAAACTAAATAAATCTTTGAATAACCTGGAGTACACTGGAATTAGATAGAAGTTCCCCTCCATTTTCATAGATGGAGGTGAGCACAAACAGGGATGGCTAAAGGGGTTAATTTTGCTCGTATTCTCATTTCCCCATTGTTCAGTCTCTCCTATTTGCTCATCAGATGGCAAATTATTATTAATGTTGTGCCACATGATGCCCATTTTGAAATTATATATAATTTGTTCACATTTGCGTGTGCAGCTTTCCAAAGATGAACATTTAACGTGATATTTCCTTTGAGTAATATGGATATTTTAATGCAAATTATTCAAAATATACAAATTTCCCTACACATTTTTGAGATGTATACACTTTTTTCTGATTATATGCATTTTACCTGTATACATTACTAAATGTTGGTTACATACATTAAACCAGTACTGCTTAAAGTTAGATCCTCCTAATGTTTTGGACTTCCGCTTCTAGATTTCCTGCTGATGGGCCATGCTGGTTAGGGTTTCTGAGAAATGAAGTCCTTAACTATCTGGAGGAGCCAACTTTGAGAAGCAATGCATTAAACAATGTTCTTTGGGGCAGGGAAAATTTCAGAATCTGGAGGAGCTGACCTATTTCTTTCCAAAGTACTCTAGGGCAAGGTCATATCTTGTCTTTTGTCAGCAATTCTGAATAAATATGCCAAAAGAAATTTTAAATGTGAACCAGCTGTAAGGTTAAATAGATTTAAAAATAAATCCATCCTCAACTGGCTTCTCACATTGGGTTTCTGACTTAACTTTGCTTTTTTTCCTCTAGCATTAAATTGGGAATGAGGATAAGAGCTAAGAGGGAAAAGAGTGAATGTGTGAAGAACGTGAGAGAGGGATGGTCAATTAGGTTGTGACTATGACAGATCTTGGAAGAGTTGCTTTTTTTTGGACTGTAGTTCCAAAATACAAATGTAGAACAAGTCCTCATGCTGAACTTTTTAAAAAACATCTGAGAGGAAGAAGAAAACAAGGAAGTCATTCTGTTACAGCTTGAAATGTTTCTTCGCCACAGTGTTAGATCTCTTGGCTATCAGATAACAAGCAGACATTGGAAAAGTTACTTCTTTGCAAAGTAGACATGCTAGCTGAGAGATTCTGGAAGCCGCAGTTCAAAAACTTTTTCCAGACTCTGGTTGTGAATACATTGTATATGTACCACACACTTGTGTGTGTGTGGGGGGGAGGGGGATGTTGATACACACCCAGTATTATGTTACAACCTAAATGTCTGAAAAACCCAGTGTTTCAGCTTGGGCAAGCCATACGCTCTCTGCCTTACAGGTAGGCAAAGACAACCCTATTCTGAATAAATCTTGCCCCCCCCCCCACATGGGAGGAATTTCTCTCAATTTCAAAAGAAATGAAAGTGGGGCCAGTTCGGAAGTGAGTAAATTCGGTAGTTCAGCGAATTTACGTGATTACGTATTGATGCTGCATTGCGTTCAGAACTGCCTGAAATTGCCTCCCAATGCCTGAAATTGCATGTTATAATTTCTCACACAATAACGTGAAACCCCACGATTGCATTCAGAAGGACTTCCCATTGCCCGAAAATGTGTGTGATCAGCTTTCATGTAATAACGTGAAACCCTTTGATTGCATTCAGATTGTCATTGGATTATACTTCCAATTCCCATTGTGTGATAAACTCCATGGTAATAACCTGATATGCAGTATTTTAAAAATATTTGCTATCATTGATTTATTCCCTTCCTTAGGAAACAGTAAAATAATTGAATAATTTCTGGAAAGATTATATTTTGGCCAAGCTATTGGTTTGCTTGATCCATAGCATTCTACTACCAATCTTGCTTTGCTTTAATAAATTTCCTGCTCATGAGGTTGAATGATCCTAACCAAGAGCTAAGCTTGCAAGGGTAAGAGGTATATTTTTCTTTCCATAGTGCATCTGGGACCAAATTTGCTTCCTTCCTATTCCTGGTATAGATTAAATAACTAGGAAAAGATTTTTATTGCACCAATGGGGCATTTCCCTATAGTGTTTCATAGTGCCAACAGAAAATATTTTGCTCCCAGCCAGCCGCCCAGATCAAGATGCATAGCACCATGCCAAATCTTCTTCAGCAGATGAGACAGAAAATTCCACAAACACTTTTTTTATCCTTAGTGATAAAAAAGCAGCTGTGATAAATAAAATCTCTAATAATTTGCTGCCTTTTCACGACAACTCGAAACTTCTACTTGAAACAGCTGCTCACTCAACCTAATAGTGCATCTTCCAACATTTCACTGATTAAAACTGTGATGTATGACCATCCTTAGTGATAAAAATCCAGCTGGAAAACATTATTAGTGGAAAACATTATGAGTGAGGAAGAAAAGAAAAATAAGGATAGGCTGTAGAAGTCTGGTTTTGCCCAAGCCTACTGGGAAGGGCAATGTTCCACCTTCATCATTTCTCTCCCTATACTAACTGAGTGCAAATTATTTATTTTTGTGAGCTCCAGTTCACAGGAATATTCACATGTGTTTTTGTGAAAGAAAACAAAATATGTATTCAGTGTACATCCTCTCTTTCACCCAAAAGCTGGCCCTCAAGGCAGTTTACAAAAATGGAAACAACTGCAGATAAAAGTATACAAAGCATAGTGGAGGTATGGATTAGGACACTGGGAAACCAGGGTTCAAATTCCCGTCTAGCCATGGAAATCCACTGGGTGACCTTAAGCAAGTCACATGCTCTCAGCCTCAAAGGACTGCAAGGGCAAACCAACTCTGAGCATATTCTGTCATGAAAACCCTGTAATACATTTGCCTTAGGTTTGCCATAAGACAGAAATGACCTGAAGGCACACAATAACAATAGAAACATACAAAACATTATTGTTAAAAATGCAATTAAGCTCTCCATAGAATTAAACTGTACATATCAATGTTCTAATTTCTAGGATGAAAGATTAAAGTTTACATGTCATGGAGCATAAAAATAAGATGGGTGGATCATTTCTCAAAACCGAAAGGTACTGTTTTCTTCAAACAGGCCATAAATGACCACTCATTCATATTCTTACTCTTCTGGCCCTTTCCCAAAAATAAAATGAAACAAAATCTTCATTATGAGCACATTACGAGCACCAAACAAAGGCCATGAAATATATGAAAAGAGTCATAAAGACAAATGAGAGTGTAAGGCCTGAGGAGGTTGGTCTCATCTTAGATTGTGACTCAGATTGCTCTTTTCCTTAGGACTCATTTCCTTTCTAAAGTCTCCTTTTAAATATCTGTGGGAATTGGACTGCCCTCTGTTCTCTTGGAGGAAGCCATTTCACCATTATTGCTGTTGCTAGAGTTCCTCCTGGCACTCTAGCTACATTTATTCCCTCCATTTTCTTAATTTCATCTTTTTTAATGTACTAGTCAGGAAAAAGCGAGTCCTTCTGCTGCTTTAATATGGCCACATTTGATAAGTGTAGATTGCTCATCCTGTCCCTCTGGCTCCTTTCAGCTGTACATTCATCTTCTCTTTAGTGTTTCTTTTAAGTGTCCTGCCTTTGTTAGCACCTTTGTGTAAGCCACCTAGAAAATGAATGTTTTTCTCTATGAGAAGCCTCATCAGTATTATTAGGGTGAGACGTGCAATTACCTTTCTTTGTGGAGATAAAATGTTTTTCTGTGTTGTAGATGACAATCACATCGATTTTTAATGCTGTTCTAATGCACAGTTTTTTAAAAATATCCTATACCCAATTAATCTCCACAATTGTTCCTTCGCCTCCTATTTTCTGATTATTTTCTTCAGATAAACTAATCTTGCAAATAGATCATATTTTCTTCATTCCACATCTCTTCTTCTGGCACTATTCACAGAAGCATGGATAGAGCTAGGGTCAAATTCTTCAAATAACGTAAACTTTAGTAAACAAACTTCAATTTTCATCAGAAATCTTGAGAACAACCCAAGACAGGGATGGAAAAGTATGTCAGGTTTGCTTTTACTTCACATTCAAATATTGAAAACACCTTGGGTAAGTCACACTCTCTCAACCTCAGAGGAAGGCAAGGGTAAACCCCCTCTGAATAAATTCTTCAAAACAACAACAACAACAACCCCAAAACACTATGATAGGTTTATCTTAGAATTATCATAAAATTGAAATGACTTGAATCAGGGTGATCAAATGTCATAACTGCAAAGGAGGACAAAGCACCACCAACATTCAAGAACATTCAAGAAAAATGTAGGAAATTACAAAATAAAAACTAAAAAAAAACTAATATAAATATGAATTCCATGTCAGATTATTTGTTTACAGCTATACCAGCTATACTGTATTTTATTATGTACCCAGCCATATTTTTCTGATGAACATACCTTCATTAAATGCCTTGCTGGCTTGAAATATACTTATAGAACTCAGAGCAAAACAAATGCTTGAAATCACATACATGGTTGAAATTTGTACCAGCAAACCCTTGACTGAATCTATATTTAAATTACTCCTTTTGTTTATCTGTTGTGGTGAAATTAAGGGAAAAAAACTGGCAACATTTGCATTGTGTCCTCAAGCAGCCCATTCCCTAAAAAGTTTGCTGCCCTTTTCCCCTTTGAGAAATAAATGCCCCCAAGTAATTCTTGTCTACTTCTGCTCCTAGGAGTACATAACTGTAGAAGGATCCATCCTATCCCTCTATTTGCAGCGAGGACATGCTGCCAAGTATACAAAGGGGAACAGCAAATGTGGTGTTACTGAATATGCATCTTAGCCATGCTCACAATGGAGGACATTTGGGAATTTCTCCTGGACAGAAGGATGAAGTGTAGGATATGTCTTGGAAAAGGAGGGCATCTGGTCAGCCTGTGTGTCTTTATAGTAATAGTATAGTATAGAAAACAGTGGCTCCTGCTCCTGCTTTTACTTTCTGGAAGGAACAATCATGTTGTGTACAGAGGTTGCAATGTATGCTGTCTCCACTTGACCAAGCAATGGATTAGAGGTTCATTTTAAGGTGCAAGTATTCATCATGACATATCCCAGGAAGAGACTAAAAATGCTGGGAGCTGTGTTGAGCCATACCAACCCAATCAGTTTTTGCATATTTCATCTCCCCCAGGGGTACGTCTTTTTTAAAGCCAATGAGTCCTAACTGTCCATGGAAGAGCAAGCCACCTCAAGATCTTTTGCAACACTGTACTAGTACTGGGGAAATCTGCACCAGAGATTGCCTGAGGAGGGTGGCAGATAACATTAATAATCCTGCTTGTCAAAAGTTTCTTGATGTTGACCTTGAAAGTCTTGGCCTTACCACATTACTAGGCCAGGACTGTTCACACTACTCATGCTGCCACTGCAGAGTAAAAGGAGGGCTATAATGATCAAATACAAGGCAAAACACTAAAGTAGATGTTGGATTTGTTTGGGGTTTTTTTAATGGTATGCTCTATTTATGAAACCAATGGAATGCTCATTATCAGGACATATGTCACTATATACTTAAAATAGATGCATTTCTTTTCTACAGTGCTTACAAAATGTCTGTCATTTTGATGGGGCACATAAGTTGGAGGAGGGCTTGTATATTGCAGTATATCTGATTGGGCTGGGAAGAGTAAGACTGCTATGCATCTCACTGTGCCTTATGAGTAGCTATTATGAATGATCATTAACTGGGGCACTCACTGGTGTAACACACATATTCTGTTCTGTTAGGTGGAAAGACTGAGTGGCATGTTTACAGAATCCAGTATTGTGATGAAAAGGCATACTTTATAAAAACCATGGAGATCCAGGGAGAAAGGGGAGTCTGCATAGGAGATATAGGTGCAAATTTTATTTATTTGCATCTACCTGTATCGGTTGTCCAAATTCTGCGGGATTTGTGGGAACCGTTTAAATGCAAGATTAGAGCAAGGCATTTTTGTGCATAGGCAGGAGGGAGGGATAGCCTGCAAAAACTGTAATGATTAAGGATATTGATCTCAAGAACAGTGGAAACCATCTCCACTCATAGGATTTATAGGCCTCAAATTCCTCCATCCCTTCCTCCCCACATCTCTCTCTCACACACATACTCACTTTATATTTCTTTGTCTATGTGTTCCTTGAGTGGTCAGAAAAGATTGCATTTTATTGCATGAGGTTTATAACAAGCAACTGGAATTAATTTTCCTTGAAATATTAATAACAATAATAATAATTTATTTACACGCCGCCCCTTTGAGATCAATTGGGGCGGCTGACAACATTAAAATACAATTACATCGAATAAAACAGCTACATCCCTCCCCCCTTAAATATTAAATCTATTACAGATTAAAACCAAAAATTTAAACAACATTAATACAAATTACAAATCAAACAGGACAACGTGGCAACATCCTAATTGATTTTTACATAGACATTGGGGATTCTACCGAGGAGGGAGTCCCTGAGGCTGGAATATCTATCCTGGAAAGGCCTGCCAGAAGAGATCTGTCTTGACAGCCTTTTTAAAGCTGCCTAAAGATGTCAATTGATGGATCTCATGCGGCAGGCCATTCCACAATTTTGGGGCAACAATGGAAAAAGCCCTCTGGGAGGTAGCCGAAAGCCTAGATTTTTGAGGCTGCAGCAAATTCCTCCCAGAGAAATGGAGTGTGCGGGGAAGATTATATTGGAAAAAGCGGTCAAGGAGATAGCTTGAACCCAAGTCATTTAGGGCTTTAAAGGTGATGACCAACACACTGGGCCCAGAAACTAATAGGCAGCCAGTGGAAGGACCTTAATACCAAATATGGTCCCGGCTAGATCTTCCTGACACTAGTCTGGCCACCATGTTCTGTACTACCGGTAGTTTCTGAACTAAGCATGGTTCCGAACCAAGCACAAGGGTAACCCCATGTAGAGCACATTACAGAAATCTAGACGAGAGGTTACCAGTGCATGAACAACAGCCTCAAGATCCTTACTTCCAGAAAAGGGCGTAGCTGGCATATCAGCCGAAGCTGATAACAGGCACTCCTGACTGTCGCATTTACCTGATTCGTCATCAGGAGCAATGAGTTAAGGAGCACCCCCAAGCTGCGAATGCAGTCACTGTAGGACAGTGTGACCCCATCCAGGACTGGAGGTTCCAGCCCAATTCTTGGTTTCAGGGCTGCTACTGTGAGCACTTCTGTCTTGTCTGGATTCAGTTTTAATATGTTTTTCCTCATCCAGCCCATTACCGCTCGAAGACATTCATTGAGGGAGGAGATGTCATCAGAATTCAAGGCCGACTAACGAGACATGGAGAAATAGATTTGGGTGTCATCAGTGTACTGATAACACCCAGCTCCATAATTCCAAATAATCTCACCCAGCAGCTTCATATAGATGTTAAATAACATCGGGGACAGGATATCCCCCTGTGGGACCCCACAGGTGAGCTCTCTTTTGCTCAAACAATTGTCCCCGAGCAGCACCCTCTGGGACCTGCTCGAGAGGAAGGACCGGAACCACTGCAATGCAGTGCCTCTGATACCTAACCCCCTCAGGCGATCCAAAAGGATGCCGTGATCTATTGTGTCAAAAGCCACTGAGAGGTCTAAGAGCACCAGCAGGGTCACACTACCCCTGTCAATGCTCAGATGCTGATCGTCAGTCAAGGCAACCATCGCAGTCTCAACCCCAAAGCCTGTCCTGAAGCCAGTTTGAAATGGGTCTAGGTATTTGGTTTCATCCAAGGCAGCTTGGAGTTGAAGAACAACCGCCCTCTCGATCACCTTGCTCAAGACCAAAGAAAGTTCCTATGGCGAGTTCTGTCAGATGAGAGTCGAGTCTTCCGCCACTTGCAATCTAGTCGTTGTCCAAACCGCTTCATTTTCCTAAGCTCTGGTGTATACCATGGCTTGCGGTTAGAAGCGGGAAGGCAAGGACACTTGGGAGCGATTGTCTTGATAGCCTTGGTAAGATCGGTGTTCCAAGTATTGACCAAGGCATCGACAGGATCACCGGTATTTCCAACCATTAAACCCTCCAAGGCTTTCTGGAATCCTATTGGCTCCATTAGTCTCCGAGGGTGGACCATTATAATTGGTCCACCACCCCCAGTGGGGCAGAAAGAGGCTCTCAGTTTCGTTTTGACCAGGAAATGATCCGTCCATGACAGAGCAGAGGTACCAATAACCTCTGCCCACGGATATTCCTGTTCTAAAGACCGCATTGAGTGTATGACCTGCACAATGTGTAGGCCCCATGACCAATTGGGATAGGCCCATGTTTGTCATGGTTTCCATGAACTCCTGAGCCACACCTGTTAAGCTGGTCTCTACTGGAATATAGAAGTCCACCAGAACTAAAAGTCTGGGGGACTCCAACAGCAACTCCGAGACCAGCTGTGTCAGTTCAGTTAGGGAGTCTGCTAGACAACGGGATGGTCGGCAGACTAGCAGAATCCCCAAACTATCCCTGGTCCTCAGGCTAAGGTACATACACTCGAAATGGACTGTGTTCCAGACAGGTATCCTGGTCAAGGTCAGGGTGTTTTTATAAACCAGAGCCACTCCATCACCTGCTCACTAACAGAGTACCCAGCTGGGAGGGCCTGCGCCCAGGTGACTGTGCTATCCTCTCCCAGCCAGGTCTCTATAAAGCAAGCCAGGTCAGCATCCTAATACAGGAGAAGGTCATGGATGACATGAGTCTTATTCTTAACCGACTTAGCATTGCAGAGGAGTAGAGTGAGGTTCTGTGGAATGGTTGGTCTGCTCTCCAGACCATTCTAGGGGACAGAGGGAACTGAAGGCAGGATAGCTTTCAAACAGTGATCCTGTCTTCTTTTGTAACATTTGTTCTCTCTATTCCGGCCATACCTCCTGGAGGTATTCATCACTAAACATTGCTAGTAACAGAAAGAAGTTTAGGGGAACTAGAAGTCTCCAGGAGTTCTACTATCAGGCAAGAACAATAGAGCCATCTAGCTTATTTTGTTTGTCAAGTATGACTATTTTTAGAATTGTGAGATTATATGTATATAGAATGAGATTGTATTTGGTATTGCAGGGGGATTGTGTTTCTAATTTGTACATTCTGCCTATGATTGTTGCCTGTTGGCTGACATTTCTGAATCTATCCTCTGTCTCAATGATAGGGAATAGTTGGTATTCTGGGTGTTTTGCCCTATGGTTCCTATCAGCTCCACCCAATATAGCTTGGGCTACTATCTTAGGAAGGAGAAAGACAATATATACATTTGTTGTTGTAAGTTTTCCAATTTATGTCAACCCTAAGGCAAACTTCTCACAGGGTTTTCTGAGGCTGAGAGTATTTGACTCACTCAAGGTTACCTAGTATATATATTCCAACTTTTACCCAACATGGAGCCAACATCAGGAAACAAAGTAATCAGAAACCTTCAGTGATATAAAAAAGTTTAAAACAGATAAACCACCATGTTAATATACCAGTACTTTATAACAATATAAAATCATTTTTAACAAACTGACAATGGCAATAAAAGTACACTACAGACACCCCTTTCAAACATCTTACTGCATAGCCAGTTATTCACCAAATGCCTTTTCAAAGAAAAATGTCTTTACCTGAAAGCGGCTGAAGAGCAGGGATGAGCAAACCGAGTCTCTTGTAGGAGAGAATTGGTAAGATATTATGGTCATTTTAGTCTAAAACATAGGCAAAGATTCCTCATCCTTTGAATCTTCTCATCTGTCTCTCCCTCAGTTTCTCTGCCTTCAACATCCTTCCATTTCTCTAGGTTCTATTGAGTCCTCTTCCATTTTCAGGAGCATCAGAAAATAAAAAAAAGAGATGAATTAAATTTGCATACCTTAATTTAAGCTCTGCCTTCCCAGATCCTTTTCAGTGTCCAACATTTTGTCTTTTAACTTTCTTTGGTTACAAATGAACAATGAAAACTTGGTGACTGCTCCTAGATTAAATGAGCAATTAGTGACTCCCTACTTACAGATTCATTGCAAAAGAACCTTCTTTTTAATTCCTCCATATGAAAGGAAGAAGGAACTTCATAGCTTCTGGCTAAAGTGTAATGAAACAAGTGGAATAGAAACTTTAGAAGTCTTAAAGAGTGGATATTTTGCCAACTATAATTGCCAAAGCAACTCTTAAGGAAAAATCTTTATTGTTTCACTTGAAGAGGTAAATGGAAAGTCATTATTTTCTCTTTCTTTGTTTTCTTCAACATCTCTATCTGCATTCTCATTTCTTCTCATTTCCCACCAATGCCTCTTCACCATTTTTAAGTCAACCTGAACTTCCCAAACCTGCTTTTTCTAGTTTTCTGCTCTGCATCTTCTCCAGTAATGCTGTGGATTCTAAAAATCTCTTCAGTTCTACTAGAAGATCAGCAGTTCTCAATAGTTAAGCAGAAACCTGGAATGATGGTAGTTTTAAGAAAGGATATTTTCTTTGCACTTCCTTGTGGTTAAAACATTATATTATCCCCATTGGTTAAAAAAAAAAAGATCTGGGATTGGGATACCTGACAGGGTCTCATAGCCATAAACTGTTTCTAAGTGGTTGTGAGCATTAAAGGGTTAGCAGGAACACATTATCCCCCATAGCCATTAACCATTTCTAAGTGGTTGTGAGCATTAAAATAATCTGTTTATGCTGGTAGAAAATGTAATACAGTACTTGGATATAAATTATATTATAGAAACTGCGACAACGTTTTTTGGACCATCATAAAGCAAATTTATTGTGATTTATGTTTCAGCATGGTATTTACTGTATGTCATATACATTATTTCCCTAATTCTTACAGGACCAGTAAATGTCACTAACATTATTCATTGGTGTTCCCCACAATTCCTTCATGTTCCCCACAACTCTACCCTATTTCTCTTCATGTCACTTAATACCAGAATGAGGACAAGGAGGAATATTACTCTTATTCTGGTTTGGCTGTGACATAATTGTGCACCCAATCAGATTTGGCAACATGTTGACATTGCAAAGTTAATTCAGAATGAGGGCAGAAAGGTTTGCCATCTTTTGTGTGATTTGTCTCCATGACAAAGGCATGTCATGAATTAGATTTATCTCCATGATGATTTCCAATATTTGCTTAAAATGAGGCCCAGACATTTTGGCCTCATTCCTTTTTGCATTATGAAAAACTCATTTGAACAGGTACAGTGGGGGTTTGAGCATATGCACATGACAAAGCTGCCATTTTGCCCCCAATGGTGGCTTGCCGCAGCCACTGCGGAAGGGCTGGGGGCTGGTGCTGCAGGCCTCTTGGCCTCCAACACCACCAACGGGCCTTTCTCGCAATGGCAGCAACAGTGAAGAGGCTGGGCAGTAGCTCCAGAGGCCTTCAAGGCCTCTAGTGCTGCCACCTTGCCTCCTCGCTGCCACCACCACCGCCACCGTGGAAGGACCTGGTAGCAGTGTTGGAGGCCAAGAGCCTGCAGCACCAGCCACCAGCAGTTCCGCAGTGGCAGCAACCACCCGGCCTCCTCGTTGCCTCCACTGCCGCGGAAGAGCCAGGGACCAGTGCTGGAGGCCTCTTGGCCTCCAACACCACCACCACCGGGCCTTTCCTGTGGTGGCGGTAGTGAGGAGGCATGAAGCACAGCAGTTTCAGAGGCCTTCAAGACCTCTAGCAGTGCCACTTGGCCTCCTCGCTGTCTTCACCACGACAGAAGGGCCAGGGGCTGGTTCTGCAGGCCTCTTGGCCTCCAACACCACCACCAGGTTCTTCCGCAGTGGCGGTGGCAGTGAGGAGGCCAGGTGTTGGCGTTGAAGGCCTTGAAGGCCTCTGGAGCTGCTGCTCGGCACTCTTCACTGCCGCCTCCACTGAGAGAAAGGCCTTGTGATGGTGTTGTGGGTGAAGAGGCCTCCAGCACCAGCTCTTGGCACTTCCGTGGCAACGGCGAGGCCCAGAGGCTGAGCAGCAGCGCCAGAGGCCTTCAAGGCCTTCAACACCAGCACCTGGACCTTCACACGGCGGCAGCGGTGGTGGCAGCGGTGGTGACAGCAGCGGCACCAAAAGAACGTAAGTAAAGGGAGGCAGGCAGGCAGGGAAGGAGTAAGGGAGGAGAGGAGGGGAGGAGAGGAGGGGAGGAGAGTGACTTTTGTCTCCAATGGCGGCGTCCGTGCATGAGCATACACAGTTTTTGGTGTACGTGGGGGGGGGGGGGTCTGGAATGGAAACCCCGCGTATACCAAGAGCATAAAAAGATGAGCAGGGGCAATCCTTTGGTAACCAATTTGTAGCTTCTAAACCATTTTATTTATGACTCCAAAAGTTTGCTCTAGAATATTTGGCTCATGTCTAGTGAGGCATATCCATCCATCTCAAATGTGGGATATGCCATTTCTGGATTGTATAATTATCAACTTAGGGATCTGTGAGTGATGATGTGTCCTTTGAGGTCTGGTTGTCTGTACCCCTTTCCAGATTACAGAAAGCTAACAACTATATTGACTAGATTGCATCTTTGGCTTCTTTCTTATAATCTGTCCAAATTGACAATATTCACCCATGGCACAACTACCAATTGCTGTGCTTCTGCATCATGTAGGAAAATGGCTCCAACGTGACTATACTTCTAGTTATGCACATTGAAATGAACCTAAGCCCTGAAACTACCATATATACTCGACTATAAGTCGAGAAATGTATGCCCCAAAATTGACCCTAAAATCCTTGGTAGACTTATATACGGGTCAATACATTAATACTGTTTAGAAAGGTCCTAAAACAAGCAAGCCTGCTGCCCATGTTTGTGTGTATGTGTGTGTTTGTGTAAGAGGTTCCCAGTCCAAATTACAAGCCATCTCTTCCCTTTGAAAAAACTCCCCTTTTAACATCACTTGCTTCTCTCCCCAATCCAATCTGCAAAGCTTCCGTTCCCAGGGAAAAAAATTCCCCATTGAACACCACTTGCTTCCTTTCTCAATCCAATGTTAAAAGCTCTCCTCCAGGACCTGGGAATCAGTGTTAGGTGGTCAGGAAAGGTCCAGAGAAGGAGAAGGAGGGGTGGAAGTGGTATGTTCCCTTTTCAATCCTTCATTATAGCCCCCTAAGTTTTACCCTTGACTTATCCATGGGTCATATCAACATCCATGATTTTGATCGTGAAACCTTCCCTTGACTTATACATGAGGTCAACTTGTACACGAGTATCTATGGTAAGCCCTCCATATGTGAGGGAGTGTACTAACCCTGTTGCCTTTGCCATCATTTTTCTCATGACAAAGTGTCATGCCTGAAGAAGACAGTCACTTATATTCTTGGAGGCTCACTATGGCAGCTGAAACCCTACTTTTCCACATTTTGTGACTCATAAGGAAACCATTCCCAGATACAATAGGCTCTTCCCTTCAGGCACATCACTCTGGAAAGCAAGGATGGAGGGGAATAAGGTGGATCATGCCTACATGTGAGGTGCACATGCTTACCAAACACCTGAATAGGGCTTATATTGCATTGGGTGGCATTAGGCCGACTGGGGTAAAATATTTGTAGTTTATTTGCTAACAGAACATTACAATTAATCTTTGATATTATTTTGTTATTAGAGTTGTTTTTAAACAAACATTTATTATGTTATGTGAAGATAATTTCATTTGTATTGAAGATGCTCCCCCAATGAGATATATTGTTATGAGAAAGGCTTTTAAGCTGCATTTTTCTGGCTGGCAAAAGATTATAAAATGCTTATGGAATACAAAATGGTACAGCAAAAATGCAGCTGCAAGAAGTCATTCAATGCAGATTGCTTGTTTGTCTGCAGGACTTGTGTATTTACTTGACTATCTATAAAGAGGAGCTCTTGCTCACTCGCTCTCTTTCCCCCCTTCCTCACTTCTCCTCTTCTAGACTTGGTTACGATACCAGCATTTTACATTATTAATTGAATTAACTAAACAAAGGGTAAACCACATTTATGAAAAGAGAGTAGCCGGTATCAGTGTCTTACGCATGCGTAAATCTCCTCTACAGAAGAGTTTTGACATTTCTGACTGATGTTGAACTATGGGTGTAATTTTAACTTTTTTCTTGAAGAAAACAACAAGTAATTTTAGCCATTTTCTTCCTGCTGTGAGAAAGTCTTAATATGTTATTATTTTTTGTACTGAAAAGGCTATTTTCTGTGCAAAACTAGAACATGCAAATTTTTCAAAATGTTTTAAATTGAGAAGGTTCTCCTCAGTCCAGGTTTCTTTTCATCAGGATTTTTCAGCATTCAGAAAGAAATGTTTTTGGCCATTTTTGAACAGTTTAAAATATTCTTTCCACCCCTGTGCGGAACTGATGCATTCAGTTCAATGATGCAGAAGCAGAGTTGCACACCTCTACATGGGATGTACATTTGTTGTTGTTGGGTGTCTTCAGGTCATTTCCAGCTTATATTAAGGCTAACCTATCATGGAATTTTCTTGGCAGATTTCTTCACAGGGTATTTGTCATTGCCATCCTCTGAGACTGAGAGAGTATGACTTGCCCAAGATAACCCAGTGACTGTGTTGGGATTTGAGTCATGGTCTCCAGACTCACAGCTTGGTCCAATGCTCAATCCAACACACCATGCTAGCTCTCAGATGCACATTGTACATCCCCGTTTGGCTATGTATTCAATTGCTCACTGATTCAGTTGCACAATATTGCCATTCAACACAAGAGTTGCATAATACAATTAATGTGTAACTCCCCAAACAGAGATTTGTGCTATGTAACTTTGATATAGGATTTCAACCAGTGCTAAACTACACAATGCTAACCGAGTTATAAGTCCATCACATTTATTGTCTTAATTTACACACAAGCAGGTACTTCATTCATTATTATTGTCTTCCCATATATCCTCTGCTGCCAAGACCCCACTTCATACTTGCATTGTGTAAATATACACTCATGTAATTACACAGTAGTTGCACTACACCATCTGTTGTTGAATACTGACAAAATAATTGTGCATTTACCAATGTGCCTGCTTATTTCCCCAAATGAACAGAGGTTATTTCTAGATTCCTTGTGAATCAAGTGGTACACTGAAGGCATTCATGAATAGTTAGGTACTATAGCAAGCCAGCATGGTGTAGTGGTTTGAGTGTTGAACTAGGACTTGGAGATACCGGGGTTTGAATCCCCACTTGGCCATAGACCAGCTGGGTGACCTTGAGCAAGTCACACAATCTCAGCCTCAGAGTAGGGCAAAGGCAACCCCTCCCCCCCCCCCCCTGAACAAATATTGCCAAGAAAACCTTGTGATAGGATCCCTTTAGGGTTTCTGTAACTCAGGAAATGACTTGAAGACACATAACAGGAATACTGCAAGACATTTTTAAAGTAATATTTGTATGTTCACATGGATACCCAGAACTAGCTGTAGGATACCCTATGAAAAGAAATGTACACATATAGTTTAATCAGTGAAGTAAGTGACTCCCTTTCCTTTTTCAATGCCTTCCACACATTACTGCAAACATATATGTTTTGCAATTCCAAATCAGTTGTGTTTTGAAACCAGTTTTTCTAAGTTTTGGTAAGAACTGTAGGGCTTTTTCTTTTTCTTTTTTTAAAGATTATTGGCTGGATAATGGTAATTATTAGTATGTTAATACTATAAATATTTATTTATTTCCTCCCCTTTAAAAATAATTTAAATCTAATCTGAATATCAGGATTGTGTGTAGTAGAGAAGCTTCTATTCATGAACTTTTTGAATGGCAGGATGGTAACAAATTCTTTAAAAATGCCCTGACCATCCAATAACATTCAACCTTCAACTGCATGGTTGAAATCCTGTTGGTTAGTCCCTATCAATTGTTGACTGTTGAGCTAATATGTAGATAAATCCAACTGCTTCAATAGGTCACTGTTGTGCAGACTAACAATAGGATTTAAACTCATGTGCAGCGATTGCTGTTATTGGGGCTGTATGGACAACCCAAAAAGGGTGGTCTGTAGGCGCCCCTTTGAGTTATGGACTGGGGCCAGGGCAGCCTCACCGGCAGCCCCAGAAGCTCCAATCTGCTGCTTCTCCAGGCCACAGAGAAGGCAAAACACCCCTTTTCCACAGCCTGGAAAGGGCTGTCCTTGGGGCTTCATGCCTGAAGGACACCCTGTCCAACAGAGGCAAGGGAAAAGGGGGCCTCCTGCGCAATCTGCTTGCTGTGGGAACAAAGTACTTCCTGGAAAGTACTTCTGTGCTGCAGAAAGGGCACCCTAGGCACCCTCCAGTGGCACCATGACTTCAGGCACACGGCACTCCATGTAAATGGTGTGCGCGCCATAACATAGAATCATAGAATCATAGAATCATAGAATCATAGAGTTGGAAGAGACCACAAGGGCCATCTAGTCCAACCCCCTGCCATGCAGGACGTCCAAATCAAAGCATCCCTGACAGATGACCATCCAGCCTCTGTTTAAAGGCCTCCAAGGAAGGAGACTCCACTACGCTCCGAGGGAGTGTGTTCCACTGTTGAACAGCCCTTACTGTCAGGAAGTTCCTCCTAATGTTGAGGTGGAATCTCTTTTCCTGCAATTTATATCCATTGTTCCGCGTCCTAGTCTCTGCAGCAGCAGAAAACAAGCTTGCTCCTTCCTCAATATGACATCCCTTCAAATATTTAAACAGGGCTATCATATCACCTCTTAACCTTCTCTTCTTCAGGCTGAACATCCCCAGTTCCCTAAGGCGTTCCTCATAGGGCATGGTTTCCAGTCCCTTCACCATCTTAGTTGCCCTCCTTTGGACCTGCTCCAGTTTCTCAACATCCTTTTTGAATTGTGGTGCCCAGAACTGGACACAGTATTCCAGGTGGGGCCTGACCAAAGCAGAATAGAGTGGCACTATTACTTCCCTTGATCTAGACACTATACTTCTATTGATGCAGCCTAAAATTGCATTGGCCTTTTTAGCTGCCGCATCGCACTGTTGACTCATGTTCAGCTTATGGTCTACTTGGACTCCTAGATCCCTTTCACATGTGGTCTCATTCAGCCAGGTGTCCCCCATTTTATATCTGTGCATTTCATTTTTCCTCCCTAAGTGCAGAACCTTACATTTCTCTGTGTTGAATTTCATCTTGTTAGCATTGGCCCACCTTTCTAGTCTATTCAGGTCATTTTGAATTTTGATCCTGTCCTCTGGGGCATTAGCTACTCCTCCTAGTTTAGTGTCATCTGCAAATTTGATAAGTATGCTCCCAATTCTGTCATCCAAATCATTAATAAAGATGTTGAACAGCATTGGGCCCAGGACAGAACCCTGTGGGACCCCACTGGTCACTTCTCTCCAGGATGAAAAGGAGCCATTGTTGAGCACCCTTTGAGTTCGGCCACTCAACCAATTACAAATCCATGTAACAGTTAACTTGTCTATCCCACATTTTGCAAGCTTATTTGCAAGAATGTCATGGGGAACCTTGTCAAAGGCCTTACTGAAATCGAGGTAACATCATCAGCATGCGCACGTATGGATGGCGCGCTTTAAAAATGGAGCTGTTCATACATGCTAGGGCTGGGGAGAACTGTGCGCTCCCCAGCCCTATTCATGCTGCAGAGATGGCCCCTTTGGGCCATCTGTAAAGGTCATTGTTATCATGATTTATATATTTTCCCCAAGACTTGGACTTAAGGCATCTTATACAATTAAAAAATACAAAAAGTGAACATTAAAACCACATTAAACTATTAACCATCTTAAAATCATTAGTTGTTGTGTGCCCTCAAGTTGTTTCTGACTTATGGCAACCCTAAGGAAACCCTATCACAGGATTATCTAGGGCTGAGAGTGTGTGACACACCCAAGGTAACCCAGTGGATTTCCGTGGCTGAGTGGGGAATTGGACCTTAATTTCCAGAGTCATAGTCCATGCTCAAACCACTATGCCATGCTGGTTCTAAATCATACACTTAAAAACAAACAAACACTTTTGAAAAGGTTAAAAAACTTAAACAGTACATTTCAAAACAATACAGCTCATACAGCCTCTTGCAGACCTTTCCATAAAAGCCTTTTGCTCTAAAGGCTTGCTTGAATAATAATAAAAAAGTATTTGCCTGCTGATGGAAAACAATAATAAGGGTGCCATTCTACCCTTCCCGGGGAGGGAGTTCCATTGTATATGACAGCCACTGAGAAGGCTCTCTCTCATGTTGTATCTCAGGGTTCTTTCAGGCCCATGTGAGAAAATACAGTCTGTCAGACAGCCTGGGCTTAAACTCTGTAGGGCTTCATAGGTTGGAGCTCCATTTAGCAACAATGAAGAGAATATATCCATTGCACAATGGTCCAAATATTATAACTACATGATAAGAGAATTTGCACAGGTGTGTGATTCTGGCCATTATCTATCTATTCATTCTCTTATTCTGTCTTTCCCACAAACTTACATGCAGTCACACTGTGGCAAACAAACACCATGGGGAGAATGAAAGAGAAAGATTCCATGAAACATCCTGGTGTGACCAAATCATGCAGTCAAATGGTCTTCCTGAAGGATTCATAACAAGAGGTGTGCTGGAGTATTTAATGGCTGCTCAGTTAAAGATTGCACAGAGCAGTCTCTTCTAACAGTACAGCTGTTAGAAAAATGGAGCGGCACTGTTAAACATAGAATAATTGAGTTACAAGGTTTGCTTTGCTTTTGCTTTACCTCCAAATATTTTCCAAGGAGAATGTTTTCACACTATAAGCTGATTTGTATTCATCAACTCATGAGTGGAACTACTGGTCTGCCATAATAAGGAGGGTGTGATGAATGGGGTCAAGCCTTCTAAGAATGTCTGGCTGAGCTACAATGTTTGTCTCTCTGAAAGATGACAATTCAGCTGACACTCATTGATTGTCTTTGAACAGGTATGGAAAAACAATGCTTTTCATATGTGAGCCTGTGAATGCAATATTTCCTTTTTACAAAATATAAAGACCAGACATCTACAAGTGCTTGGTTCATAGGACTTCCATGGCAGTGAGTTTTGAGAATGCTACTTTGAGACCAAGGCTTGAATATTATTATGATTATTATTATGAAGCTTTATTTATATAGCGCTGTAAATTTACACAGTGCTGTACATACAATAGAATTATAGAATAGAATCATAGAATCCTAGAGTTGGAAGAGACCCCAGGGTCCATCTAGTTCAATCCCTTGCCATGCAGGAACTTATGATCAAAGCACCTGCCAACAGGTGACTATTCAGCCTCTATTTAAAAAGCTCCAAAGGAATGTGTCCCACTATTGAACAGCTCTTACTGTTCTTCCTAATGTTAATTTGGAATCTCTCTTTGTTTTTTGTAATATAGGAGCACACTGTTTGGATTCACCCTGTGTTCCATCATCTCAAATCTAGCCAAATTAGGAAGGGAAAGGGGTGACCAGGCACTGTAGAACATGCAAAGAAACCACAGTAAATACAGTAAACCAGAAAAAGATAAGGTATTACTATTCCAGATCACAGATATAAGTAGTTATGATAACTAGTTACTTGGAATGAATTTTTTTTAGCACTGAAGGTATAAGTTAATTTTGATTGCAATGTTATGAACAATATCATTATACTTTTTGTGCTGTAATTGTAACCGTTAGCTGCCTTCATAGTTACAGTTGTCTTTCTCACTAAATAGGGAATGGTCCAAATATTGGCTCATTCTTGTACTTCATGATGTTGCCTTGTGTTGTGTTGTGGGCATTAATGTGACAATGAGGTAAACAGGAGGAAATCATGTTTTCTATCACAGGCTAGCAGCCTGTAGCATCCAGGTAGCTGAACTTTTTAAAAGTAATCAAAATGGTACCTGTTCTTGATGCTAATGGGAAAGCATGCTTTTTAAAAAACTACCTAGAACAGTATCTAAGTACTTCTGGGACTATGGAACAATAACAGTTACTAGAGGGATAAAGGATATTCACACCTTTTCCACACCCTTGAGAAGATATAGGGTCTCAAAAAATCATGGCATCATAGTACCAGGTACCAGCTAATTTTGGAATCTTAGCACGGAGGTAAGATGGGAGAACATAATGAATATAAGGTGCTGTAGGCTATATTTCAGAGGAAGGAACTGGCAAAACCACTTCTGAGTATTCCTTGCAAGAGCAAAAAAAAAAAAAAAAAAAAAAAACAGGTTTTTTGTTTGTTTGTTTTTTCTACTCTAAGGCCATTTTTGAGGCACCCAAGGTCTACAAAACACTCAGAATGTTTGTTGGGATTTTTTAAGGGTAGGGAAAACTAAATGTCTCTCTTCCTACAGGAAACTGACTTCAAGTTTATTTTGTAGGATTTTTAAAAATCTATTTCTGAGCCCAATACAGCCTAGGGGCATCCATAAATCATGACACACCCAAGAGGGAATGGGATTTGAGTTTAATATTTTCCCTTTAAAAAAAAATCAGTATGGGGGTCATGATTGGTGGGGTATGGCCCATGGGGGGATATGTGGTCCCCAATGCCTGCCAGGTTGTCCGTCCCAACTTAGGGTCAAGTGATGAAAGTGTACCATCAGCCCCACGTCAAGTACAAGAGGTTATGACTACAACCCTCTAGATCTCCTTCCCAGATTTGTAATTCTGTTCCCTAGATTCTTCTTCCTTTTGACTCTCCTTTTCAGAACTCTTTGCCAAAGAAGAAAAATACATTAATTATCCAGACTGTATGTCCTCCCCATCAATAACCAGACAATGTTTCTTTTCTTTGAACACAGCCTGAAGGACAGCTATCCCAATGAGTACTAATCACATGTACATTTATCAAGGAAAGAGGATTTTAATTGAATTGCCTGTCTAGATTAGAAGTCTCCTTTGTGGTATCCTCATTAAGCCATGGGGCAAGGAAGAGGAGCAAGGTTTTTGACCATGACCTTTGATTTAGGAAGAGAGGGAGGAGTGATGTCTAGGTGTACAGCCAATCGGGAATGTTTCTTATTTTGTACTCAACTTCATAGGTCACTTTTGAAATATATTTTCCACTGACTTTTTTGTTCTTGAAGGAATGGGTAAAATGTTAAGGTGAGAAACAGCCTACACAGGTCTTATGTAATTTAGTTGAGATGATTACACAATTGAACATAAAATTAAATTACCCATGAAGATGACTGTTCTAGCTAGAATCCATTGATGGATTGCGTTCTCCTGTATAACCCTTGCTGGATGTTGAGATCTTCAGAGAAGGTTCATCTTGATGCTGCCAGTAAATTTGATTGAGATATTAGAGAAGGCTTTCTTAGAGATGGCTCCCAGGCTGTAAAATTTCCTTCCAAAGGGAAGGTAGGTTGGCTGCCTCCATATTGCCTTTCCACTGGCAGGGTGAGAATCTTTTTTGCAGGCTGTGATTTTGATAATTGACTGGTTATTGAGAAAGTGTTGTTATTTTTTAAAAATGTGTGGAGACTGTGCTGTTTTTCTTGATGTGCTCTCAAAATGCTTTCAGTTCACTGGCCAAGATCACCAGCTTTATGTAAATATGCACTAGTGAATTTACATTGCATGTGTTTGTGTGATGTGTGCCTTCAAGTCATTTTGAACTTATGGCAACCTTAAGGTGAATCCATTATGAGGTTTTCTTGACAAGATTTGTTAAGAGGAGGTTTAGCATTGCCCTAGCTTTTATACTGAATACCAGCATAGTGGAATCTATGTTGATAAATGGTCAAGGAACATGGCTGATCCTTGTGCATTTGCAGTGGGCAATGCATACAGGCAATGCATAGAGGCAATGCAAATTCACATGCTACTATATGCTACCAAATATACAACAGTCCCAAATGTGCAGCTCTGCTTATGCTGCTGTCAGTTGGGTATGACTATTGTGCATTGTCTCCCAAAAAATCATTTTTGATGTGTAGTGCAATGTACTCTCACACATGTCACTAACAAGGTGGCAGACATTGTGTTTTTGTGCTATACTTTGTTTAATGGTGTTTTAATACTCCCATTTGGGGAGTTTCATCTGTACCTTTTTGTTGAATTTTGTGGTCTGCTTTGAGTCCTAGTTTTGGAAGAAATATCAGATATAAATCAAGTAAATAAATACATGAAATAACTCTTCCCCATCTATAAAGAGTGCCACTGTCTATAGAAAAGACTTTTCTATATGAAGATACTTTCTACATTCTTGAATCCTGCAAAGAGAAACAGAAGAGGGGCAAACTTGGCACAATCCCTCAGATGTTTCCTTTAAACACATCTAAATTTAGTTACAAATCTAAATCCAGTAAACTAAATCTGGTTAGATTATACACTGCCTTGGAAAAGCTATATAGGAAAACTAAAGTATATTTTTATGTGTCAGGCTTTGAAGGTCTATCAACTTCTCAATCTGAACCAGGTCTTGAAAGGAATTACTTTCCAATAAGTGGTTACGTATAATTATCCCCCATAATAAAGTGTACAATCCTAATTGTTCAAGATTGCCAAGAGCCAAGTGAGTCTATCTGAATTAGACCAGCTGAAGTTATGTTGAATCCAAATCCCTTTCAGCCTAGGTGTGTTAGAAATTATTTAGTATTACCCTGAATCCTGAATTCTGCTGGCAAAAGAGGCTTGTGTCTAATCCTAACCCCCTACAGTTGGCATATGTGGGATTTGGGACTACACAATAAATTATGTACTGATTACCCCTTAGTGAGGGATAACATCACTTCTGTTTGCAGTGAGACTGAAATGCTGGGAAAGTGAGAAATACAGAGAAACCAGTATTTGCACATTCACATCCCTAGTGACAGAGAACACACATGGCCATTTGTGATTCCGATATGCATTAAATAATTACATATCATTTATTTATTTATTTATTTATTAGAGTATTTATACCCCGCCCTTCAGCCTTAAGGGCTATCACAGCGGCTTACAATAATTATTTTTAATTAGACGGTTCCCTGCCCTCAGGCTTACAATCTAAAAAGACACGACACAAAAGGAGAAGGGAATGGTGGAGGGAAAGGGGATCAGGTCCAAAACTTCATCTCTCCCTCTGACGCCTGGATCAAGGCAGATGGCATGGAAGGAGGGCTCTTCTTCTTACTTCAGGCCAGGCCTGATGGAGCTAGCAGGCATCTCTCTCCCTCTGAAAATGTAGATGGCAAAGGGAGGGATCAGCAGCTTACTTCAGTCCAGGCCCGATGGAGGTGGCAGGCCTCTCTCTCCCTCTGAAGATGTAGATGGCAAAGGGAGGGCTCATCAGCTTACTTTAGTCTAGGCCCGATGGAGCTAGCAGGCCTCTCTCTCCCTCTGAAGATGTAGATGGCAAAGGGAGGGCTCATCTGTTTACTCTAGGCCAAGCCTGATGGAACTGGCAGGCCTGTCTCTCCCTCTCAAGATTTTTATTCTCAATTTCCTGAATATATGACACTCTTCTCCTACCACCATATTGAAAAACATCCTTTGTTTTCATATATAAAGTTAAAAAAAAAAACCTTCAAGGATACACTTAAACATGCAATTTGCAGCTTCATTCTGAAAAAAGTATAAAATTAGAAACAAAGTATATCATTTCTCACTACATTTCACTCGGTGGCAGTGGGTGACTTCCATGTCATCAGGGCACTGAATCTACCCTCGATTTTTATCTGAACTTTAAAGGAGATACCTAAAATGCTGAAACCTATCTCCCCAAGTGGGTTCACTATACTAGGTACCTCCTTCAGTGTTCAGAAGAAAACCTGGTGGGGATTCATTTTCCCACCCATCAGCTGTCACTGGAATGACTTTGAAGATAGGTGAGATGAAACTGTGCAGATGTTGAAGCTCCAGCTGAACTTCTGGTCCTTCTATTTATGCTGTCACTCAAGTCACATCACATCCAGAAGTGAGGAACCATCATAAATGCTCTCTTCGAAGGAGTGCCCATTAAAAAAAACACCCACACTTCCATTACCCTCTTCAAATATAAATTAACTGATGCAGTCATCTTTGGCTTAAGAAAACAAATTAGATTTTTAATATCAGGTTAGATATACCATGCAAATATTTTTTTTAAAAAAATACAAGAGAAGAGAAGATATGAATATAATTAGATCTTCAAACACACAACCTGGCCTGCAAAAAAGGGGTCTGTGACCTAGAACATTAAACTAAGTCATGGTTATACTGCAATGCATATTGTTTCTTGGAGCATGGCTGGCAGCTTCCTTCTTTCAAACAGTTAGGATATTCTTTGTTAGTGATTCGGGAGGGAATAGCTCTCTGTACCCAAAGCCAGCTTAGTCATTTTCTTTGAAGTTGCATGAGAATACACAGAGGACCCAAGTGATACTCTGTCATTTCCTTAAGAGGCAACCTTCCCTACTTAGGTTGTTCCCTCAGAGATGACACAGAAATCAAACTGACTTAGTGTGAGTATTCTGAGGATGAGTTGTCACTGCATTTCTTTTGTCACTCTGTAGTTAAGACACCTATAATCCAGTGCTTATTTGTTTTGTTTATTTTTATTTTGTACTTCCCCTGAACTGGGACTCTGGGTAGATAACAAAAATGAGAACGCATACAGATAAAAAAGCATACAAAAAATTATTGTTAAATTGCTGTGCAGATCCGGCTCAATAAAACATAACACAAAGATGGAGGAAAAAAGCCACAACTTTATTAACAGCTCAAACAAGCAGCATAACCATAGGGTTGGCCCAAAGCATAAGGTCTGGATCTGGACATCAGCAACACCCCAGTTGGTTGATGCATTAGGTATGGTTGCTTGCAGCCGCAAGCATCGGGATGACGTAGGTGCCAAGCTCCGCCCTGTTGCGCAGTTAGGCAACTGCGCTGCTTCAACTCGAATTGCAAGGCATCCTAGTCACCGGGTGTTAACCGACTGTGGCCCCCGCAATGGCCACAGCAAACCGCTCCATACCCAGGTCCGAGGACTCCTGACCCAGTGCCAGCAGGCCCTGGAAACCCCTACCCCAGATCTAGGCCTATGCTGCTGCCAACAACCAGTTGTGACAATCAACTCCCAGGCAGGGAGGGAGGGCGGGGAGCAAACTGCGAATAGCACCGGGGAGCGCCTCACAAGGGCCTAAATAGGCCAATCAACCAATGAGGGCCCCGGAAAGAGGAGGCCTCGCCTCTCCCAGAGCCCTCAGCCAATCAGGTAGCCTGGCGGGCCCGAGAGGGCCAATCAGGCCACTCGGAGTTCCCGCTCTTGCCTCTGTTGCCGGGAGGAAAACTGGCCGTGTGGGGAGGCAGAGCCTCCTCACACAGCAACAGCGCCGGCCCGGTGAGTTGGGTGGCGCCATATATAACTAAAGGGCACATCTACAGATAGCCAGCATGTCATAGTGGTTTGAGTGTTGGACTGTGACTCTGGAGACCAGGGTTAAATTCCTAGCTTCGCTATGAAATGCACTGGGTGACCTTGGGCAAGTCACACTATCTCTGAACAAATCTTGCCAAGGAAACTCCATGATAGGTTCACCTTAGAGTTGCCATAAATTGGAAAGAACTAGAAGGCGTACAACAACAACAACATCTACACTCGTAGGAAAATCCAGTTTACTGTGATCTGCAGTAATCATGTGCTTATCTTCATGATGACCACACACCCCAAGGGAAGACAACACAATAGCTGGCATACTAGTGGTATATGACACTAATAGTTGCCTTTTTACCAGGATTCAGTAGAGGTAGAAAATAACATGCCATCTATATCCAGCCTATTTCTCTTAACACCTGACCTCTGTCACAGGTGTTGCACCTGAGGCCTTTTAAACACACACCCCAGTGCCACCACTAGGGTCAATTCCAGAACCACCCCACAATTATCCTATTATTGGCAATGAATATCCCATTATTGGCAAAGGGATAATTGTGGGATAGTTCTGGAATTGACCCTAGTGTGATAATCTCAATGTTAGTGTAGTTGCATTGGTGTAGTGTACAAGCAGGATTCAGCCAGCCAAAAAATCTCAAAAGCCAACTCCCAACAGGAATGGGAAGAAAATGCAGATGGGATTGAGAGAAACTCAGCAAGATGGCAAATGAGAGGTTTTCACATTCCCTAGCCTTTCTATGTTGTAATCAAATCACTTTAATTTAAATCAGTCCTCCCTAAGGTTCAGGTTGGTGCATGTTAACAGAGCTCCTGGCCCTAAGAAGGTAGGCATAACCTGCTCTTCATATTTGATTTTCCTCTTTCTTGAGCAGTGATATGGGGGGAAAAAAACATACCGAAAGCAGTGGCAACACTCTTTGGTATGGGGAATCGCTGTGATGGATGTACAGAGGCAGAATGACACTTCATATCTGCCCACACTGCCTGCTCAGTGCTGCCCAGGTTTATGATGTGCTTAATATTGTCTTGCTCAATCATTCTGCATGTCCTCATGCTGTTGCCTCCTATCAGATGGCAAAAAAAGTTAATAGCCTTTCTGAGACAGTCAGGTGGCTTATAGTTGAAGCTGTCACCTCTCCTTCCTCTTTTACCTGCTTTGAGGTTGGGTAGACATTTACAATGGAAGCTGTGCATTGCTTTCTAGCCCAAGGTTAAACTCTCTCCATTAAGATTGTTGTGAGGCCTTGAACCGAGTTACTTGAAAGTAATTGAAACTCAGAGGACACTGAACTTGATATGTTTGGGGGAATGCTAATGAACTTTATTTCATTTCCATCACAAGGCATTTGGAACTGAGACTTGGGGAAGCCTTCCAGACATATTTAATTTTTCCTTTTATAGGATGTCCTATGAGGTAGGACGCAATTTAGATAAAATGAAAAGTCGGTTGAATGTTAGCCTGGGTTTCAAAATGTATCTATCTGTATTTAGTTATTATATACATTTTTTCCTGTACTGATTAATTTTTATGCATTTATATTGTGAATTCAGCTCCACCCTGAAGGCTCTCAGTGTATGAAAATAAATGTAAAATATATATTTGGATGCAGTTAATAATAATAATAATAATATCTGAATATGACATCACCTCTTGTGCATTTAAATATCCAAAATGTTATTACAGGATGAGTATCCCTTATCTGGAATTCCAAAATCCAAAATACTCCAAAATCCAAATTGCCCATATGGGTGACTGAGATAGTGACACCTTTACTTTCAGATGGTTCAATGTATGCAAACTTTGTTTCATGCAATAAATTATTAAAAATAAAGTGTGTAAAATTACCTTCGGGCTATGTGTATAAGGTGTATATGAAACATACCATATATACGCGACTATAAGTCATGCCCATGTCTAGGGCAGGTTTTGGGACCAACATTATGGGTTTCAATATGACCCATGGATAAGTTGAGGGTAAAATGTAGGGGCATGTATTGAAGGATGTAAAGGACAAAACAATGGAAAGGAATGTAAAATGTGGGCTAGACAAGTTAACTGTTACACGGATTTGTAATTGGTTGACTGGCCGAACTCAAAGGGTGCTCAACAACGGCTCCTTTTCAACCTGGAAAGAAGTGACCAGTGGGGTCCCCACAGGGTTCTGTCCTGGGCCCAGTGCTATACAACATCTTTATTAATGACTTGGATGACAGAATTGGGAGCATACTTATCAAATTTGCAGATGACACCAAATTAGGAGGAGTAGCTAATACCACAGAGGACAGGATCAAAATTCAAAATGACCTGAATAGACTAGAAAGCTGGGCCAATGCTAACAAAATGAAATTCAACACGGAGAAATGTAAGGTACTGCACTTAGGGCAGAAAAATGAAATGCACAGATATAAGATAGGGGACACCTGGCTGAATGAGACAACATGTGAAAGGCATCTAGGAGTCCAAGTAGACCATAAGTTGAACATGAGTCAACAGTGCGATGCGGCAGCTAAAAAGGCCAATGCTATTTTAGGCTGCATCAATAGAAGTATAGCATCTAGATCAAGGGAAGTAAAAGTGCCACTCTAGACTGCTTTGGTCAGGCCCCACCTAGAATACTGTGTCCAGTTCTGGGTACCACAATTGAAAAAGGATGTGGAGAAACTGGAACATGTCCAAAGGAGAGCAACTAAGATGGTGAAGGGTCTGGAAACCTATGAGGAGCACCTTAGGGAACTGGGGATGTTTAGTATGGAGAAAAGAAGGTTAAGAGTCTCCATCTTTGGAGGTCTTTAAGCAGAGGCTGAATGGCCATCTGTCAGGGATGCTTTGATTGGGAGTTCCTGCACGGCAGGGGGTTGGACTGGATGGCCCTTGTGGTTTCTTCCAACTCTTTGTTTCTATTCTATGATTCTAAAGTCAGCTTAGGATTTTGGGGTCAATTTTTTAACCTACATTTCTAGACTTATACAGGAGTATATAAAGTAAATGAAAGTCATGTTTAGAGTTGGATCCCACCTCCAAAATAACTTCATTATGTATATGGAAATATTTCAAAATCAAAAAGAAAAAACCCAAAACAAAGTAATGGAAAAAAAAAACCAAAATAGTTCTGGTCCCAAACATTCCAGATAAGGAAAACTCAACCTCTTATTGGGGTGTTTTGTCATCTTCCTGAGGGAAAAGGCTAGTAACATACTAATGGACTCTGGGAACTTCCAAAGAACAAAAATTGGATATGGAAATACCTTCATGTTTCCCATTGGATAGTATAGCATGCACTGCATTTAAGTCATAAACACCAGATTGTTTATGATCCTGGAAGCTAAGCAGGGTCACCCCTGGTTAGTACTTATATCGGAGCCGCCCAACAAATACCAGGTGCTGTTCACTATATTTCGAGGAAGGAACAGACAAAACCACCTCTGAGGATTCCTTGGCTAAGAAAACTCCATGAAATTCATGGAATTGCATAAGTTGGAAGGCAACCTGAAGACGCACATACACACAAACTCAAAAGCAGTCTTTTCAATCTCTTTTCCCCATATATGAAAAAAGGACAATGCTGGTCTATTCCAGACAGTTTTTGAGAGGGTAAGCAAAATAAAGGCTGAAAACCAACGATGAGGACCAACTAAACTAAAAGCCATAGGTTTTATGTAAGTGATGGCTGTGTATATAGCAATGGATTCAATGAGTATACTTTAGCCAGGATGTGGAGTTCATTTTTGTAGTTTTGTTTTCACTAATATAAACTTTGTATGTGCAGTTTCCAAGGTGGGACAAATAATACAGAGGTAAAAATTTTGCACAGCCTTTTCCTGATACTCACACATTCAAAAGGGATTGGGAAAATTATTATGTACAGAAATGTACATAAATACTCACATGAGAATTAAGTTTTTCTGTAAATTGTATTCCCTTTTGTGCCCCCCCCCCCCCATTTCCAAAAACTGCTTTCAGTTCCAAAAATACTTGTGATTGTGAGCATGGGTGTGCAAGACTGTTTTTGTTTCTTCAAAACACATGAATTTTACACCAAAAATAAAAAAAGGGGGGGGGGAGCACATGTGTTTCTGGAACCTGTTTTTGCCAGAGGCAAATAGGGAGAGGGGGCTAGTTGAGAATTTGTCAGGAGGTCCAGGAGTCACGCTCTCAACATCCTCAATGTTTTCAAATTACTTGATATTCTCAAGTAATTCTCAAATCAGTCTTCTTTTTCTCATACTGATTTCTGAGGCTGCGGCCACTCTGCATCACTTTAACTGCCATGGCTCAATGGTATGGAATCCTGGTAGTTGTAGTTTTGTGAGATAATTAACCTCCCCTTTTAGAGAGCTCTAATGCACCGCCAAACTACAAATCCCAGAATTCTATAGCATTAAGCCATGGAAGTTAAAATGGTGTCAAACTGCTTTATTTCTGTAGTGTGGTGGCAGCCTTATTAGTTCCTTGAAAGAAAGGATACATAGGCAACGTCAGATCTTTACAGACATTTGTTTTGCATCACATTCTCTCCACTCCTCCCAGAAATATATATACCTTTCCCAAGAATGGAGAGTTAGCATAGTTAAATGGAGAGTTAGCATAGTTATTGGTAAACCTTAGTTCAAACTGGTGTGCATATTGTAAATGAAGGCAGGACATGGAGAAATTCCAGTAGTCTAAACATCAGGCAGTAATTTTATGCCAACATCTATCATAGCAACATGTTTATGGTGTCGGGACAGGCCATAAAACTAGTCATAGCAACACCTACCTACAACTTCTAATTTTTAAGACATTTCTTGAAGGGATTTATGACTATGAAATATGGCTATGACTTACAATGCCTATATTTTTGCAGTTTCTTTGTTTAATATGAGTTAACTCTCCACTTCCACTCTTTTTAGATTTTTAACAGGTCTTTAAACTGGTGCCCCCAGTAACTGTCAAAATGATAAAGACGGTTTGGGCAAAAAGAATGTGTGAAATGCATATAATCCACAATAAGCCTCCAAATATTTTGAAAAATACTAAAATGGGATACAGGAGTTGGTATAATTGGGTATAGGTTTAAATGAAGCAAACCTTATAATTTTACCAGTATTTATTTGCAGAATATATTATTTAATGTTTCTTTATAGCATGAATCGGGTGACTAAACTATATCTCCTTGTGTCTATTCCATCCCCCATCTCCATCTGCCTGATGACTAGGGCTTTTAAAAGTACTCAGTTACTTTTATAATTAATTATTATTATACTAGGGAGGGCAAAGTAAGCAATGATGGTTACTTTCCCATTTTCTCAAAAGTAAATAAAGTATTCAATTGCTTTTTCAATAAAGTAAATAAAAATAACAGATGGCTGCCCTGAGGTACAAAATACATTCTATTGTCATCCATCTCACCATCACCTCCAGATCTACAACTTACCAAGACTGCAATCCTGTATGTCCAGTATAGAAGAGTAGGTTAGCAAAGATCCATCCACAAATTACTGAACAGCCTTTGAACCTCACACCCCCAGATAATGGCCATTCTGTGTTTTTGATGAGCAGGCCAGATGACAGAAGCACATAACTAAGTCCCAACAGCCAGGAGTCAAATCCACCCAGAGAACCCCAGAAGATATCAATGCTGATATCCTCATTTTGCATCTGGCAATGGGAACATAGCCAAAGGTTCTCCGATCCAGCCCACTCCCCCCACCCCCAAAAACATGGCATGGCTCTTGTAGGGGAAGTTTCAAAGGTAGTTCAGTAAGTCAGGGGGGTGCTGTGAAATGAAAAAGGGAATATCAACCCCCACAGTGCCCCCCCCCCAAAAAACAAAACTTGAACAATTAAGGAAAATTTTGTATATGTCCTTGACAAGATGCTAGTCTATGAGTTGGTCTTTTAGTGGTATTCAATCATTAGCAGAAATATGGCCAGGGCATACAAGAAGGGAACAGTTCAGGACATAGGCAGTAGATATTCTTCATTGTTTGTGGTAAGGAATGCTTACAGGTTGAGAGGGTGCTCCAATGGTGGTCCCTTATGTTGCTGATGGGTCCCTACCAGGTTTAGAGTACAATCCTAACTTACCAAGAAGGCTTATGGCAAGCTGAGTTGACATTAGGGCAGCTGCAACTGTTCTGAATCTGAAACCCTCTTGGTTTAAGGAGAGAAACATTTGGATCTTGCATAACTCCGCTCTTCCCTTTCTTTGCCACTTCTCTACCCCCCTTTTTTTTCATTCTTCTGCTTAATTCTTTGAATTAAGATTGCATTGTTACCTGGGGGTGGTAGTAAGACCCTGGAAATAACAGTGCACTCCCCTACTGCTGAAGGTGCAGTTTTACTTTCTGCAAGGCCATGTTTGAACATTGTGTGGAATTAAAATGGCAGCTCCTCTTCCTTATGCCATATGCTGGCTGGAGAATTCTAGCAGTTGTAACATAGAAAAGTAGCATTTCCATACTCTGTAGTCTAATACTTCTAAGAACAACAGACATTTTGTTTAAAAATATAGACCTTGGAAACCCATCCTGTCCTTCCTAAATTCGTGTGTGATAACCCAGAACAATGCATTTTGTTACAAAACGGCTCTCCCACAACCCACAGTAAAGCATTATCCCTGTGTTTTCAGACATCCCCCCTTCTCTCCTTACTGCCTATTGCTCTTGAATTAAACAGCCTCTTTTAATTTTAGGTTGGGTGATAACAGCATTGCTGCTAACCAGCCTGGACTGTCAGCAACCAACTGAAACAAAACATGCTTTCTGCTTCTGGAAAGAGCCAGGAGAACTTGACTGAAATCCTCTTTTTGTCTTCTGTCCTTTCCTTCTCCTTCTGCTTTGCATGTAGCTGGTAACTCAGAAGCTAAGCTGCAGGCATTTTTTAATCAACCTTAGTCAGTTGATTCTCACTCTAATGCAAATAACCGCTCAAGAGAAACCATGTTAATAGGGTCAGAGATTAGAACTGTCACCGTGAAAATGAAAACACTTGGAGGCAGAGGAAGAGGAGGAGGAGGGGAGGAAGAAGATGAAATGCAGAATAGAAAGAAATGTTGACAAAGATCTTCCTAGTTTGATTTTAGAAGGTTCTACAGGTTTAATGGCCCTTAGCTAAACAACCCTCTCCCTATAGCCATTGGTTTTGGAATTCACACATTATACTGACAACAGAATAATCAGACATTCTCATTTGTTCATAGCACGAATGAACTTGAGATAGAGTATATACTGGTCATGGAGTATAATCATTCATTTGCCCGTTGGGCTGCTGAATTTGTGGAATTTAGTTAGGCTGTGCCAGAAGTTTAAAAAAAAAGTCTCAGGTAGGTTAGGTTTCTATGTATCTATTAATCTGTTTCTTTTTCCAGATTGCAGTATAGGTTATTTCCCAGCAATAGCTGGCTATTATGTCAAGAAAATCATTGTACGTAAGAAGAATTTTGTGGTATTCTGTGGTACAGATGCCAAGATCTCATTAAGTACTTCAAACTGAATCCACTTTTTCCAAAAGAATGGATGTTCATCCTCCTTACAGCATCCTCCCTACTTCTCCCCATGGTGTACCTTAAAACCCTTTTCCAGATGGTTCCCAAAGTCCATTGAGGAAATGTTTTTAGGGGGAAGGTGATACAATGGGGAGGGGGTAGCTTGTTCTGATGGAAATAGCTGGATCTAGCTTAATTACCCAAATGGATACTACCCTAATAGTTTGAGGGGCTATATGATAGGCAGATAGCAAATCTCAAATGACAAGTGAGATGGGGAGGGGTTAGTAGCCAGGAAAATAATAATAATAATAATAATAATAATAATAATCCTGTGTAGACCAATCGGAGCGGGTTAAAATGATTAAAAAGCACAAAGTAAAACAGTTCCAATAACCCAAGCCCAACCACCCGTCCCTTAAAATTAAATTAAACTAGCATCAAAATTAAAAACAAACATAATTAAAATATGACAATATAAAACAACAATCATTGCATGGACATCAAGGGTCAAGATGTTGGAAGCTGGGGTGGAGGACATGACCCACCAACAGAGCCGGGAGTTAAGGGGTTTCTGGGAAGGCCTGCCAGAAGAAATACGCCTTTATGGCTTTTTAAAAATAATCAAGGGATGTAATAAGACACATCTCATCAGTTGATGAAAAGCTGTCATTGCATGATAAAATCCCACCCTGAACAGAAAACTGAGATAGATCTTCCTGGTAAGGATAGCAAACAGCCAGCTTGAGTGAGTGAAGTCAGTGCAGTGCTTTGGAAAGCACTACTACTTCAGAGGGTGATGTCCATCATAGTCCTAGTCCAAGTGGTCAAGTACACGGAGAGTAAGGATACAGTACTTGAAATTGTTCTTATCACCTCAAATACCTAACAATGCCAAAGAATACTTTCCATTTTTCTCATTCCCAGTGAGAAAGAGAGGCTCATCCCATCAAGATGCTCCAGTGAAAAAGTGATCACCACTGTAATGTTTCATATTTGGGTATTTGTTTCTTTTTTCCAAACCTTTCATTTTCACAAAAACATTTTTTCTGTCCAAACTCTAACCTTTATGCACAGAAACACACACACACACACACACACACACACGTGTCCCCCCCCCCACATACTCACTATTTTTGGTACAAACTCTAACCTTTATGCACAGAAACACACACACACACACACACGTGTCCCCCCCACATACTCACTATTTTTGGTACAAAACTTTGTTTTGATCCACAAATGTTTGCCAAAAGAAAAACATCAAATATGTGCAAAAACTCTTGCAGTCTCACCAAGCAGGCATAAAACTTTTGAGATTCTTAATTCTTGCATGTAAGTACCATCTAAGCAAGTACTTCCATCCCACACAAAGCCATGGATTACTCTTGGTTGTTGTCCCAGCAGTTCTTGCCAAGAGTAAAGAAACTAGAAAAGAGACTTAGGTTGCTTTCACACGATACAATTATAGTACCATGATTTCACTTTAACTGTCATAATTCTACCATATGGAATCCTGCCATTTGTAGTTGAGGTAGGGATACTTTGAATTCTCAGTTCTAGTGCCTCACCGGACTACACAAGAGAGGGAGGAGGGAGGAAGAAGATATGTAGAGTCTGCTTTTGCTTGTTCTTCTCACTGTGTGCTGACACAGATAGCGATTGGTAGCAAAAAGGAGTAATAGAACCAGGAGGCTCCCATGACTCCATGGCAAGGAGGGTGGACATTGACAGTTATCCAATGATGCCATACCCTTGCACCAGTCCTGCTACTCTGTAAATCTCAAGTGGGGGTGAGGTTATTCAGGATTTGGATGAATTCCAAAGGGAACTGGATTTGTTCAGACAGACTGGGAAGATGGCCAAATCAAACACAAGAGTTTATCCAAGAAGACTGTATCCAAATCTGAAAATTCCCACTATGTCTGGAAATTTCATTCTATTCTGGCAACCAAAGGTTATAGTCATTTCTTGTTTGCAAAGCTAGTCATGAGGATCTCAAGTTCCTAATCAAGATTCTGAATCAGACCTGAGTCTAACTGGATAGTTTCTACATTGGTGTAGCCTTAACCTGGGTGTTTCCCAAAATCATAGCTGAATGAGGTGCTTGGGATTCTCACCTCAAAGTCAGTGCGCTGAAATAGCACCGGATCAGCTCACAAATGTTAAATTGCACTCTAGAATGATATTTGAGGTTATGTTGCTGTTTGCCAGGCCTATGCCAGTTCAGAAAAGATGATGTCTCTTTATGGATATTTCTCGGTGTGCCTTGATAACATCTGAAAAATGCACATTGCCAGAAAGCCAAAGCAAAACAATTCTTGGAGCACGATTCATTGTGCTGTCTGGACAGGTGATTCTGACACTTTCAGTTGGGTTTATTCAGGATTGACATCTTAACACTGCCTTTTCTATCCAGTGGGAAATAAAATAAATCCTTTCCACTACCTTCTCAGATGGCTCACTTATGTTCAACAAGCCCAGCGGTTCTGCATGTAATTTCTGCAGTGTTAACAATCAGCATAAACAGGCTGGCTTTCTTGATAGGTGTGAAATCCTCCAGCAGCTTGAAACACTAGAGAAAATTATTTCACAGATGCAAAGAGAGAACCAGTTGGATTTTTTCTCTCTCTCATCCTCTTTCATTTTAAACAGGACCTCAACCTTGGACTGACTAATTATATCAAAGATGGGGAAAGTATGGCCCATGAACTATGGGTAGCCTCAACCTTTTTCTGAGGTCCCCAAATCCCCATGAAATATTTCAAAGCCTCCAGAGATTCTTCATTTGAAATTTGAAAATTGCCCAAACTGCCACAAAAATATCCCCAAATGAAATGGTTTGCCATTATTCCTACCGCATAACCTGCAATAGTACAAATCAAAGCTGAATACTGGTCAAAAATATAGGGGATCTGAAAATGACTAGTACTTTTTCACACTGCATTCTTCTAGGGCAATAGTCCACTTTAACTGCCATAGCTGCATCCTATAGAATCCTGGGATTTGTAATTTGGTGAGGTCGCTCACTGAGAATGCTAAATCTTCCTACCTAAATCCCAGGATTCCAAGGATGCAGCCTTGAGCAAGTCACTCCATTCTCTCAGTCTCAAACAAAGACAATGGTAACCTTCCTGTGAACAAAGCTTCCCAAGAAATCCCCGTGATAGTTTGACCTAGGGTTGTCATAAGTCAGAATTAACTGACTAATTAACAGAATTAACACAGCAATCACTTCCAGTACAGATCAAATGTTACTTCTATTTTATTATTAAATGGGGAATTATAGAAATTCATGGAGGCTAGAGTCATCTGTAGCTACTAGACAGGATAGTTGTGTCTCTCCTCCAAGCATGCCTTCATATTTCTGTTGCTGACAAATGAAAGATGGAAAATGCTGTTGCACTCATGTCCTGATGACAGAATTCCCATAAGTAATTGGTTGACTGCTACAAGAATAAAATAATGGGCTAGATCAGTCTTCCATCTGATTCAGCAAGGCTGTAATAATCTGAATGAGTGCTGGGTTCCCAGTTCTTGAACTTGGAAGAATTCTTGTTCTGGACTATTGAGTCTGATCTGATTCAGCTCTCCCAGCTTGCCAGATATTTGTGTTGGGTTTTTTAAATCTATCTACACAATTTCTAACTGCATGGATAGTGCATCATCTAATTTGATCCTCAGTGGTTTACTGGAAAGATCACTCTTTATGCTGACACCTGGACAGCTGACAATTAAACACAGCAGAATTTTTCCCCTCAGCATGAATTTCTCTAATCAGTTTCCTGGGGTGGGGGAACAAGAGCAACAGATGAATTTTTTTTTGTTTTGTTTTTTGTTCATCACCTATAATTGCTCCAGGATTGGATATATAATTAAGCCATTTTCACAGTGACTGGCTTGAGCTTTGTACTCTTCATGTGATTTGAAGCCTATTGATCTGCCCTCTCCACCCCAACCCCTCCCCAGCCAACCTTTATATTGTCTTTGAAAGAATTAAGCCAAGGTAGTGCACAATGCCAGTAAATGATCTGCAACTCCACAGAAAAAGCATCCATCATGGCATGAATTCTGAGCAGCCCTATACTGACATTATGCCAGAGTAGGGCATATGTCATTTCTTTGCCAGTGGCCTGGTTATGTGTGCTATATGGGCTCATCCTGGCAAGAGAGGAAGAAATCACAAAACCAGAAAATACTGGTGTAATATGGTGCAAAAAATGGCAGATTTTCCCACAGTTATATCAGAAGCAATGTCAGTGGCAACCAATAACTGTGTTATTGAAAGCTTCCACATTCTGTCCATATATGAGATGTAAAGAGTATTCACAGATTTTCTTATCCTTGGTGAGAATAGACAGTGTGATATTTTTTCTTCAGCAGTAGCAATAGGCAAAAAGAACCAAACCTTGGTGGAATCCTGTGAAGTTCCCAATTAGAGTAGATGCATTGAGTCAATTGTTGAATGGTGAATCAGCACATAAATCCATTGAGTCTGTGTATCTACTCTAGTTGGACAACAGAATTTAGACCATTTTGGCGAGAGTGGAATATTGTGTTTCATGTGCATACACAAAAATTCTTGAAATTTTCTGGAAAAAGTCCCCATATGCAAAAAAACAAAAACAAAAACAAAACAAACAAACAAAAAACCCTCACACACACACCCTAAAGTATAAAACCACCTGTAATCTTACTTATCAGAGAGGAAACATTTGCAATATTTCATTCTCTTGTGTGAGAATGAAACAACTGAAGATGTGCATCCCTTGCACAGATAAGGGGAGTCAATGAACTCTAACGTGGCCTCAGCATGCTTGCTGCATCTCTACACATCCAAAATGCAAGACAAGGCATTTTCATAGTGACTGGCCACACCTTCCTACTCCTTAATTGCAGTGCCATATCAAGTGATCAAGTGTTCCCAAGACAGTAATCTAACTCCCCTTATTCATCTCACAAGTACTGTTTTGAACAAATTCCTTCATAGTACAGCCCTCAGATATGTCACTGCACAAGGCATGTGCACAAATGACACACAGTCCTCCTGTGACAAGAGTTCAAGACCCATCCAAAGAAGAGGAGATTTTCAATCAGTCAAGGTTGTTGTTGTGTGCCTTCAAGTCCTTTCCAACTTAAGGTGTCCCTTAGGGGACCAATCATGAGGTTTCCTTGGCAAGATTTGATCAGAGGAGGCTTGCCATTTCATTAATCTTAGACTAAGGAACTTATTGCATGGACAAAAAACCCAACTGCACCCCAATCAGTATGCAGCCATATTGCGGGATGCAGGTAGGAATTATCGCACATAATTCAGGTGCCAGGTGCGCTTCAGAGGCTGTTTTTCAAAGTTAGAAAGCTTTCAGCTTTGAAAAGTGGCCTCCAAAGGGCACCTGGGACCCGGGCTGCAGCCAGTATGGCTGCATACTGATTGGGGTGCAGTTGGGTTTTTTGTCCATGCAATAAGTTCCTTAGTCTAAAATTAATGAAATGGCAAGCCTCCTCTGATCAAATCTTGCCAGCGAATTATGTGCGATAATTATGTGCGAGAATCAGCAGCAAATTATGTGCGATAATTCCAACCTACATTCTGCAATCTAGCTGCATCCCATTGGAGTGCAGTTGTGGTTGTTTGTTTGTTTGTTTGTTTTTTCCCCTGCAATAAACTCAGGCTTCAGAAAATACAACAGAGTCAGCTAGTAACAATTATTGTCTGCAACAGCTTCTAGAACAGAGCATGGAAAGTCACTTTTTTGAATTACTACTCCTGGAAGCCCCCAGTGAATACATTCAGTGGTGAAATTGTTTTGGAATTTCTGGGGTTGTAGTTCTCAATAATTACCTTTTCTTCCAGTATGTGGGCTCTCAAAAGCTCTAACTATCATGTTCCTCAACAGATGAGTCACTTGCCCTTTGTTTACTTTTTCATTTTCAGGCCCCAAAAATTTACAAGCTCAGCTTCCTGTTTTAAAGGAACCATTCCCCCAGTGCCATACTAGCCACACTGGCATCCCTCCTGCTGGTAGCATTTAGTGATGCAAGTAACATGAGGCAGGCTCCGGATGGAGCTAGGCAAGAAACACAAGTCAAAGGATGCATTATTGCAGCTGCCTGCTGTCTGTCCCAGCCCCAGAGAGTAACCCAACAAAAGCCAGGAGAATAAATTGCAAAGGGACCCATGCAGTTTTATGACACACTTCATTTGCAAGTAGTCGGCCCACTGCCGTGCCTCTTTACCAAGGAGAGAAGAGCAGGTGAATACAGATTAGAATTGTAGCCCAGCAAAAAGATGCATGGGTGGCATTAGGGAAATGACACTCAGAGCTGAACATAATAAAAAGCATCTCACCAGGGAAGCTAGCTGGCTGGGCAGCTTTATAAAATGCTATTACCATGCAGTTTATTCTGCTCCTTTCAGTGCATGTGTAAGATTTGCTAGACTATCACAATCCCCTCTCACACACACACCCCCACGCCACTTCCTGGTACTAAATCATAGGAGCAGAAAATATATATGGACCATAATGGTTCAGATGAGGAGTCAGAAATCAATATTGGTTCACGAGCATCGGAGAACTGACTCTGCATCAAAATGCCCTAAGGGGCAGCCTGCAGCTGCCTCTAGAATCGCACCCCTGATCTGGCCTTTCCAGGGTGCAAAAAGGATTCACATAAATGGCTTTTTTGTGCTCTGGAAAGAGCATGATAGCCACAGTGCCATGGCTTTAAGGTGCTGCACTGTGTGAAGCAGCAAGTGGCATCACACCGCCCTGAGGGTGGAATCAGGGTGTGTGTCATGTGGATGCCATGCCCCGACTCTGCCCCCAGGCTGGCCTTTATGGTTGGTGTGCACAGCCCCTCCATCTTGACTAATCATGCATTAGAACGCAGCAGAGCTTGCTTCATATTTGACGATGGCTGTGGTAATGGCCAAGCCAGTAACTCTCTTGCTATTGTAGTCCTTTGCAGGCTGCTCCTCAGAGCCAGAAAATGGCAACCACACTACAATATATGGCATGTGGCTGGTGGTAGACAGTCACATGCCATTTTAGTTTTCCATAATGCCATGTGGGGGTACACAGTAAGCAATTTTGATGTTCAGTAGCTTCTAACCTCAGCTCCCTCAAGCAGCTGATCCAGTACCAATGTCTAGTGCCAATGGTATTGGGGCCCTGGCAGCTATCTGGGACATTCTAGAAGCTAAAATTCAAAAATAATACAGTATCTGCCAAGAAATGGTGCAGAACTAGGAGTGCATCTGCTATCACTACTCCTAGTCTTCAAGCATACATCAGAGGGTCTGAAGAATATCTATCAGTGGAAGTTATACAAGTTGCAAGGTGGTCAACTGTAGAAAGCTGGGTGACATAAGCCCTCCAGGAGGCCCTAGAGAACTGCACCCCCATTGTTCTTGCTCCTATGGCAGAAAAATCATTTTGGCTCCAAACACTGTCTAGAGAACATGGTGGCAATATCATGTTTTGGGTTCTTCCTGGGTCATTTTAGGCCCACGAAATAAGGTCCATTTTAGGCCTTTTGAAATAACAGGAAGTGAGTAGAAGTGAAATCTTGTTCAATTTGTTTTTAAAAAATGGCATTTCCTGGGCATAAATTGGTCCAGGGCCCCCTAAAATGTGGTGTAATTGCTCTCCACGCCATCTAGAGGTCAGTTGGTGGCATTTGGGGAATTAAAAATAATATATTTTTTAAGTTGATCACTGGGGGGGGGGGGGGCAACACTGTGGCCACCCATATTGTAAATGGTCTCTTTGTTCCTAGATAGTCTGTGGCCATGGGTTTAAATCCAACTGCTAGTTTCAAAGAGGATAGGCCCATTGAATCAACTCCTTAATTGCAAGTCAGCATGTATGTACTTTGCTTTGGGGGTCTTCTCCCATTGTGACTGCATTTGATCTGTTCAGCTGTTCTCAGATGTTATTACATTAAACACAGAGAAATGGAATGTGGGTGTGATCAGGGGGGTCTGATTGAGTTCCTTGACTCCTTCTTTCACTTTTCATATCCTCACTTAAGGGCTTCTCTTTAGAATATGGTCTGCAACATTCTGGGCTGGACAGCATGAAAGGGGTAGGTTTGGTTAAGAGACTGATGACTCAAAAGATCCTGAGATCTTGCAAGGGAAGGATGTATATCTGCCCTCCCAAAATGGGGAGTTCAACTCCAGAAAGTGTGAGCATTTAAGAACTCAGGCTAAGTAAGTGGCCATGTGAAACAGTGCCTGCAGTGGAATTCTGGGTGCTCAGTTTTCACTCTTAAGTAAGGAGGATTGTTAGAACAATATTTATGTATCAGTTCTAGAGCTGGCTTGCCAGCTCCCCATCTACTTCTTGTTGTGCTGGTGCCCTTGTGTTAGATCCCTGTGACTGCTTTTGAATCTACTGTGCCCTGGTGCTGCTCTTTATTTGGATTATTTAACCCTTGACTTGCCTTGGTCCTGCTTCTTGAATTCAGTAGTACCACTCCATTCTATTTGAGTCAGATCATACTTGGAATGCTATGTCTGGTTTTCACTTGACAATCTAGAACATATTCAGAGGTGGGCCACCAAAATAGTAATGGTGCCTGAAAAATATGCCTTATGAAAAACAATGAAAGGAGACAAGTATATGTTGTTGTTGTTGTTGTTGTGTTGTTGTTGTCGTGTGCTTTCAAGTAATTTAAACTTATGAAAACCCTAAGGCATAGGGTTTTCTTGGCAAGATTTGTTGAAAAGCAGTTTGCTTTTGTGTTCCTCTGAGGCTGAGAGAGAGTGATTTGTCCAAGGTCACCCAGTGAGGATTTTAACCCTGATATTCAGAGTCTTAGTCCAATGCTCAACCAAGTACATCATGCTGGCTCCCTGTGGATATGTGTAGACATGCAAAAAGAAGAGTGAAAAGTGACATGATAGCTATATGCTATCTGAAAGGCTGACATGTAGAAGATAGAGCTCCAGAAGAAATGGATTCAAATTACCAAAAAAAAAAAAAAAAAAGATACTAAAAGTTTGAAAGAAGTTTTTGACAGGAAAGACTAATTAACATGTAGTGGTGGTTCTTGTTATGTACTTTCAAGCTGATTCTGACTTATGATGACTTTATCATAGGGCTTTCTTGTAAAATTTCCTCAGAGGAGGTTTGCCATTGCCAAGCTGAGCAAGTGTGATCTGTCCAAGGCCACGAAGTGAGTTTCCATGGCTGAGGCTTTTCTAGAGTCCTAGCCAACACTCAAACAGCTATACCATATCTCTAAAAGGTGGTAGACTCTCCTTTATTGGAAGTTTTATTAGAGGGGGTGGCCACCGCTCAAGGGGTGTGTGGCTTTAATAGTGGATATTTGCAATACAAAGGGATTGAACTAACAAGCCCTTGGGGTCCTTTTCAACTTTTGTCGGACTAAATGGAACAAAGACATGTTGTAAGAATCATCCTACTGCTGAAAGTGACAAGGTTGACTAGATCTTGTTAGATGATGCTCACCCCCCCCTTTTTTTCTTTTTCTTTTAAGGCCTAAGTCTAAGTGGGAGTCATAAGTAGACACACTGAACTGATGGAAGTTACGTCAGTTGCAAATTCATGTTGATTCAAAGGGGCATTCTAATTGCAATGAAGAATGGATTTAGACCAAAGGCAGTATTTTTCCTTTACAGAATTCGTGATTGGCTGGTTGGTTGGATGATTAAACCTCATATGATTAATTAAACTTATTTTTTAATAATACGTAAGGTGACAGATAATGTATTTTTCAACATAGCTGTCTCACTGGACCCTCACTGAAAACATACTGGGGGAGCCTAAATTGAACTGATTAATTTATGAGGCAGCATAATGCACATTATGAATGACTTGCCTGTAAAATCATGTCAGAGTTACCTTTTGTCATTCACACACATAAAATGCATTGTTAATAGCCTTCAAAGTATAAATGGAGTGATTTTTGAATTAGACATTTATAAGAAGCTCTGGCATATGTCTTCAAACAAAATGTACTAGTCCCTTACATGATGTTCAAAGGAAGTCAGATGCAAAAGCTTTTGAAGCCAGTGTAGATGTAAAATAAGCTAAAATTAAACATTAAAGAAATTTGCATAATGTTCAGTGTATTAAATTGGCTTTCATGAAGAAAACTGCAACCAAATATTCGGACACAGTGTGAAAAATTCAGGTTTATGTTACATCATTTGCCCATAATTCTGAGCCAAAAGCATAAACGAGGTTTCCACTGTTGGCCACAGCAAGCAAAGCAATTGGAAATGAGAGGATTTTGGCATACAACTCTGTCTCTGCTTGTTTTCTGGCTCAGAAGTGCAATTCTACAAAATTTGCATGAAAAAACTAGAAATGGAAAATTCCCCCATTCTTCGAAAAAGGAGTATAGATCATGCTTGCAAAGTATTCTGAAAGTTGCAGTTCAAAGAAATAACTTTTACAATGCCTGATCTATTCCTGTGCCATATCACATCCACATGTCTTCAATCAACTGTTACATTCAGTTTCCATACTAGTCCGTGTTGTTGTTGTTTTAAAAGAATGCATAAAAAGTGTGTTTAACTTGGAGTCATTTCGCCTATAATATGTATATATCTATATATTTTCTTCAAAAATGCCCATTTATTTCTCAGTTTTCCTAAAAAAAATTAAATGCATTATTATAAGCTGGAACCAGGTGTTGTTCCAGGCCTTCCCAAGATATTTTTCTGTGTCAGATACTGACAATGTACCTTCCAACTGTTCCAGTTTCAGGGACTATTGTGATTGATCCTTTGTCATGCCACTTTTTCAGCTGCTTTTAAAATGCCCAAGTTTATGTCTTCTCCTCCCACATTCTCCCTTTGTCCTGGCTTACTTTAATTGCTGAAAACTGTTTTCAAAGTGCAAGAGTAGTTTGTAGTCAGAGGGGAGAGGAGAGGAAGGGTGGAATATTGTGCTTCCCAGTAGGCTTGGGTAAAAGCAAATTGCTGCTTCTCCTAGCTTCTGAGTTCCTCCTCATTAATAATGTCTACCACTTGAACCACACTCAGATGTTGCTTGACCATACTACATCATCATCATCATCATCATCATCATCCTCATCATGTGGACAAATGTGACCCATGTTCCCTCACCATAGCTACAACTATACATGCAGATGAAAATTGGTAACTCTAGTCCATTCACAGCCTTCATAACTTCTCCTACGTTCAAACTATTGAGCTAGTGCAAAAAATATCAAATAAGATCACTAATGCAAACTAACCTTTATCCTGTCACTGGGCAGCTGTTAACATGTGTCCATTATACAAATCCATGAAAGGAGTGGAATGTAATAGGACCCCATGTATCTTTAATTTGGGTATAAGAGAGAATTACAGCAGGTGTCTCTTGTTATCTTGTTGTTACCCAACAAGCAAAACCTGTTGAAATACCCTCTTCTACACAACTATCAAAGGTACAGGAACCCTCTTCAGTTTTCAGTCTGGCAACCCTTGATGCTAGTCTCTCCTGCAATGGCTTCTAAGGGATGCTCTTACTGTTTCTCCCAGAAGGTATGAGCTGTACCACTTGGAGGGGGGGGGGGTCTTTACGAAATTTTAAAAAAAAAGTGCCTAAGTAAAAAAAGAAAAAAGATTCTTCTGGATTGTTGTGTTTGTTTGTTTTAAAGCAAATAAATAAATAAAAGGAAATAGCAGTGCAGGCATGTTAAGCCTTTGCCAGCTTTTGTTATTGCAGCTGGAGTTTAGCTCTCGCTTATTTACAGTTTCATTGAACAAAGATACAGGGAATAAAGGCTCCCTTACTGTTCAGCTCATAAAGATGAAAGGCAGGAGGGATGCTAGGAATGAATCACCTATTATTTAATGCTTTCCTTGGCCCCGTACCATGAGGCTCATGCAGACATTACTGTATAGCTTGAAGACTTTGATCCGGGTTTTAGCCCAATGCTGCCTGTATTAAGTGAATCCTCTTATCTTTCCTTATGCCTTTCTTGGTGCCTGTTTTCTCCTTTATCTTTCAGAATTGTCCTAATGCATTTTGAGAAATGATATCTCATGCATACTTAGAAATGCCTATTGCTGTTGCAGATTCACTGCAATTTCTAAATATAGAACTGGGTTTTTGTAGAGCAAATTTAATAATGAAACACATATCTTTCCTAATTGACTCTTTGCCTATTCATGGGACACAAGTTAGTGAGGCCGGGTGTTTTCCAGTGTTCCCAGATCATTAGACTACCACCCACATATGAGAGCTGTCTTTTCTATTTTACACAGAACACCCAAGAAAGGCAAATGTAGTCTTAAAAAGTTCTTAGTTTACATGTCCCATACCTCTTCCCATATAGGTAAGCCAACTTGGGTTGCCATGCCCAGGTTCCTGCAAAATCTTGCAGCCATAAGTGGTCATGTACATATCATATTTCCTGATTCTTCTAGTTTTCTATGAACAAACCGTCCTTAATCCTCAAACCATAGTTAAGAACACCATTCAAACTTTGCTGGTTTAGAGGCAGACTGTGGATTGTAGTTTGTCATCAGTGAATATCAGATAAATTTGGCCCTTTAATAGATGTGCATGTTTGTGTACAGAAGGAGAAGTGGGGAGAGAATTGCAAATACTGCCACATGCTTGCTCAAAGATTACCTAGGGGCTGTATTCACAGGCCCATGTTCACTCTAGTCTGTATTAGGCAATGGGGGCCAACAGTCCCAGGCTGGGAACAGGCAGACCAGATACCATTTGGGTCGATCTGGCCCAAATGGCTCTTAACCTGGTCCAAAAAAATCTGCGGTTTGGAGCAGAGTTTTCCAGAACAGCTCACCTAGACAGAACACCTAGACAGCCATGTGCTCCCTTATCTGCCACCACTGTTCTACTTGCAGGCCTCAATTTTGGCCTGTAATCTTGGAAGGGGGCACCGGGTTTGTGAGTGAAGTCAGGTGCCCTGTTTCCACCTGCAAGTAGAATAACAGTGGTAACAGGTGAAAACCCTCCTGTTGCGACACCAAACCAGGTGGGTCCTGGGAGTAGGAACAGGCCAAATCCAAAGGCCAGATACAACGAGGTTGGTCCATGGTATCAATCCATCCCCTTAACCATGTGTATATATACACCCATTTAAGAATAGACCTTTTCTCAAAACCCAATATTCCGTTGAATCCAAATGTTACCATGCTTTGATTCTTTTGAAATAAATAAGACTTCAGTAATTCAGGATCAAATTATCCCACAGATTTCAACTTGGATGCTCAATTCTAACAGATCCAACCCCATTTGTGTGAATTAGAGCTAAAAACAATCCATGTGGGAGTGTTCCATCCATGTGAAGGTACATGCTAGTGGATAGGCATGGCAGTTAACCTCTGATTGGTCAGATTTCACAAGAATCATGGACTTTTTTGTGTTCACATTTTTTAAAAACTTTTAGGTGGCATATATCAGCACCTGCGAGAAGGACTAGTGTATGGTGGGCATGGTCCCCATGGCCCATTTGATGTTGACTTTATCAATGTGTCTAAAGCACAGTTTGGAAGATATACTTTTTTGTCCTGCATCTACAAGCCAATATAGCCAATGGCATTACTGTGTGGGAGATTATAGCTGTAAAAAGTAACTTTTTCAGACTCTCTACTAAGGAGTGGATTGGGCATGATATTCCTTTAATCTAAATGAACTGGTATTATAAAGGTACACACATATTTTCTAACCATCCCAATCATGCAGAGACAATCCCAGTTAATCTTTTGTCATCCTACATTTCCAGATGCTTTTAAAATGCCCCAGTTTCTTTCTCCTCCTCCCAGTTTTCCCCATCCTCTCACTTCAACTGATTTAAACTGAGTTCAAAATGGAAAAGTAATTTGCAGTCAATTCAGCAGAGAGGGGGAGGAGAGAAGGGTCAGAATTGTGCCCTTCCCAGTAGGCTCAGGCAAAACCAAACTGCTGCAGCCTCTCCTAATTTTTTTCTTCTTCCTCATTAGAATCATAGAATCATAGAGTTGGAAGAGACCACAAGGGCCATCCAGTCCAACCCCCTGCCATGCAGGAACTCCAAGTCAAAGCATCCCTGACAGATGGCCATCCAGCCTCTGCTTAAAGACCCCTAAGGAAGGAGACTCCACTACACTCCGAGGGAGTGTGTTCCACTGTCGAACAGCCCTTACTGTCAGGAAGTTCCTCCTAATGTTGAGGTGGAATCTCTTTTCCTGCAGTTTGCATCCATTGTTCCGCGTTCTAGTCTCTGCAGCAGCAGAAAACAAGCTTGCTCCCTCGTCAATATGACATCCCTTCAAATATTTAAACAGGGCTATCATATCACCTCTTAACCTTCTCTTCTCCAGGCTAAACATCCCCAGCTCCCTAAGGCGTTCTTCATAGGGCAAGGTTTCCAGACCCTTCACCATCTTAGTTGCCCTCCTTTGGACATGCTCCAGTTTCTCCACATCTTTTTTGAAATGTGGTGCCCAGAACTGGACACAGTATTCCAGGTGGGGCCTGACCAAAGCAGAATAGAGTGGCACTATAACTTCCCTTGATCTAGAAACTATACTTCTATTGATGCAGCCTAAAATTGCATTGGCTTTTTTAGCTGCCGCATCACACTGTTGACTCATGTTCAGCTTATGGTCTACTTGGACTCCTAGATCCCTTTCACATGTGGTCTCATTCAGCCAGGTGTCCCCCATCCTATATCTGTGCATTTCATTTTTCCGCCCTAGGTGCAGAACCTTACATTTCTCTGTGTTAAATTTCATTTTGTTAGCGCTGGCCCAGCTTTCTAGTCTATTCAGGTCATTTTGAATTTTGATCCTGTCCTCTGGGGTATTAGCTACTCCTCCCAGTTTAGTGTCATCTGCAAATTTGATAAGTATGCCCCCAATTCTGTCATCCAAATCGTTAATAAAGATGTTGAATAGCACTGGGCCCAGGACAGAACCCTGTGGGACCCCACTGGTCACTTCTCTCCAGGATGAAAAGGAGCCATTGTTGAGCACCCTTTGAGTTCGGCCAGTCAACCAATTACAAATCCATGTAACAGTTAACTTGTCTATCCCACATTTTGCAAGCTTGTTTGCAAGAATGTCATGGGGAACCTTGTCAAAGGCCTTACTGAAATCGAGGTATACTATATCCACAGCATTCCCTTCATCTACCAAGCTGGTAATTTTATCAAAAAAAGAGATACTAACTTTTGCTGTCTTGATTACAGGCTAAGGTTTATTATTGACATATATAAATGTTAAAGAGTATGCATATGCTCTCAGCAGTTTAACATTTATTACTGTACATGCTTTTCAGCAGGTAAAAAAGGAAGTGTAAAACTGCAAGCAGCTAGATATTTTTTTTAAAAAATATATGCATTTGAATGCTAACATCTGACCTACACTTTTTCCTATTCATCTGAACTGGAGACCAGCTTTGAAACTCATCTGACAATGTCTTATTGCATAGTTCTTTTGTAACCATGTCTGCAGAAAGAAATAATCTTTGAGGAGCGTCTAAGATACTTTGACAAATAGGACTGAACAGCCTACAGATGAAGTGAGTTCAATGATTTCACCTCCAGCACTGTAATTTTCCCCCCCAGTATATATCCACTAAAACCAATAAATCATGTGTTATACAAGTAGTCTTGCAGAAAATACAGATAGGTAGTCACAAAATACAGTTGTGGACTGAAACGTTTGCTGTTTGTCACCTATTTCAGAACAGATGCTTGGTATTTTATTTTTAATGATTCTATAGCCTAACTGTTAACATGAAAGTGGGCAACGTCACTGGAGGGGGGCATTTTTGCCCCCCATTCTTCCCCTACTGCCAGCCAAAATCTGCACTTGCTGTGCTGGATATATAGCACAGGAAAATGCCAGAGGATTTTCCCACTATAGTCCTATTAGACTGTAGGGAATAACAGCAGGGAGGGGAAGGAAGGAAGGAAGGAAGGAAGGAAGGAAGGAAGGGCTGTGATTTTGGCAACAATGTCCAATTCACTCAATTGTGCATGGTGGGAGTGCTCTAAAGAAAGGTTCAAGAGTAATCTCTGTCGCATGTGTTGCCCACCCCTGCATTAACATAATCAGTGGTAACCTGTTCCTTTGCAGGTTGAACTAGCAATCCAGGAAAATGATAAAATATTAGAGTCAATCTTTTCTTTTGATTGTTTCTTTCTTTAGAGCTGGGATGGACAATTTCACTGGGCCCAAGGTCCAATTTCCCTCTGACAGCATGCTTCAAGGACCAGGTGGAATGCCCAAAATTCTGGGAGGAGAAAAATGAAACAAAACAGGAAGTGGTTTTGAAAAACAAGTCCTTTTTTAAGCAACAATGCAGTCCAGTGATCCCATGCCTTGCAACATTTCATAGATGAAAAGTGGGAAATGTGTGACCAAGTGACATCAGATTGTGGTCAAGATGGCAAAAGTTATTAATGAGGATGAACACACAAGCTAAGGAGTTTATCACATGGGGAAAATTGGAAGTTTAAAAGGGTCAGAACCCACAGTTTCAGGCGTATTAGGCATACTTGTGCACCAACAAGAAAGTGACATGAACTGGGAAATAAGCATTTCCCGGAAAAGGGAAAAATATCAGAATTTGTTTTTTTGGGGGGCAGTTGCTGTAGTGTGAAAGCTACTTGTGGTTTATTCATGGGACTTTACCTGTTTTTGTGTTTGTTGCCAAATTTCCCATAGTTCTTTGGGGTGAGTTTACTTCTAGTGTTATGGAATAGGTAAAACAAGTAAAATTAGTACCCCACCCACCAGAGCTATTAAAACAAACAGCTGATATGAGAGAGAGAGAGAGAGATGAGAATCCCGCAGCGCTCCTCCGTGTGTGTGGGGGGGGGGTCCTGCTTCAGCTGCAGCAATCCCCAAATTGTCCCCTTCAAGGGATTTTGGACTTCAGCTCCCAGAATCACAGGCTATTGGCCAACATGGCTGAGTCCTCTGGGAGCTGAAGTCCAAAATCCCTCAAAGGGAACAATTTGGGGTCACTTCAGTCTTCCCTCCAAGCCAGAGCTCTTAAAGAAACAGCTACTGAGGCAAAGGCAGAGACAGACAACTCTTTCACAGGGGGTGGGATTTCTCCCAACTTCGAATGCAGCCAATGCAAATTCACGTGAATTCGCTTGTTTAGCAAATTTACGTGAATCCCCATTGCATTTGGAAGGCGTTCCGAATGACTTCCCGTTACCCGAAAATGACCCCTCCTTGCCCGAAATTGCGTGAGAAGCTTTAATTCGCAATAACGTGAAACCTATGATTGCGTTCGGAGTGACTTTCCTTTTCCCCAAAATTGCGTGAGAAGCTCTAATTCGCAATAATGTGAAACCCCATGATTGCGTTTGGATTGCCCTTGGATTATACTTCCAATTTCCCACATCTGAAAGAGTCCAGAGCAAGTGCAAGAGAGAGAAAAGGTTGAGTTCCCCCTCTTTCTTTCCTGTATATGCTTGTCTGTCTCCTGCTTCAGCCTTCTCTAATAGCCAGGGCTCTTAAAGGAAGAGGTGCTGAGTGAAGGCAGGGATACACACAGAGAGAGATTTGTTGCTATCTGTGTGTGAAAATCATTTGCTCATTTGATCCCATTTTGGGGATGCATGTGCTTTTATCATTATCGGGATGGAGGTACATTTGATCCCGTCATGTGAAAATCATTTGCGTAATTGTGAGTTAATAATGGGTTCTGATCATTTTAAACTTCCAATTTTTCCCTGTGTGATAAACTCCTAAGAGAGACTGCAGCATTTTGCTTTTACCTGAGCCTGCTGGGAAGGGCAAGACGCCACCTCCTCCTCTCATCTTTCCCTTGCTCAACCAATTGTTTGCAAACTACTTTTGCACCCTGAATTCAAATTTGGAGCAATTTAAGTAAAAAGAGGAAGCATCAAAGCAAAAGATCAAAACTGGGACATTTTGAAAGCAGTTGAAAAGTGAGATGGTGGAGAATGAGTTGGAGCTGTCTCTACCAAACTGGAGGTTTGGGAGTTTGAGGTTATGGAATCCCTGCAACCTATTTGTAAGACAAATTGTCATCCCCGGTCCTGGACCTTCCAGGAGTAGCAATTGACTAATTTTTTGCTGATGGGGAAAAAAGTGATCTAGGGGAGCCTGTGAGTGGTGAGGAGGTAGAAAAATCAGCCTTCTGGCCATACATATTGACCCCCATACACACACATACACATGCACCTAGAAACTACAAGCATGTTTGAGTCTCGTTTTAAAAGGAATGTTGTGGCTTTTTTATTAGTTCTCTCCTGCTGCACATCTCTTGAGGAAAGACTAATAATGCTGTCATGCTTTACAGGGACCCTGCAGGTCTTTATTGATTTTGGAGTGACAAATTTGCATGTGCCTTCCAGAATCTCCCATATGCTATATGTCAATCCTTTGAAACACAGCAGGTTTAATTAGTGACCTTTGCATTATACTTAAAAGTTACACCAACCTGGAGAATTTGTATGGGGAGCTATAAAGACAAATGCTTTAAACAGCATCCACAAATGGGTCCCAACTCTGGACAAACCCTTAACCCTGTGGAAAAGTTAGTTTTAGGCCCTTTCTCAAAGTATGCCATTATATTATTGTTATGAGCACCAGATATTAGAAGCTAGAGGCCTTCTGTTTATCCTTGTAGCGAGCTCATAAAGATTGAGAGGGAGGGCTGACAAGAACTCCAGAATGGGTCCAGCTGCAGAAAAACAGCCCATTGAGTTCACTTGTTGAGTTGTTCCACACTACACTGCTATAGTGCTATTATTCCGCTTTAACTGTTATGGCTGCTTCCTGTGGAATTCTGATATTTGTAGTTAATAATAATAATAATTTTTATTTATACCCCACTCTTCAGCCAAGGCTATCAGAGCGGCTTACAATTTGTTAATTAAGACATTTCCCTGCCCTCAGGCATACCATCTAAAATAGACACAACACAAAAGGAGAAGGGAGAGGTGGTGAGGAAGGGGGAAAGTCCAGCAGATCTTCTCTCCCTCGGAGGCCTGGACCATGGCAGATGGATTGGAGGGAGGGCTCTTCTTCTTTTTAAGCAAGGCCTGTTGGACCTGGCTTGCCTTTCTGTCCCTCAAGATGGTGGATGGAGTGAGGGCTCTTCTTGCTTAAGTTAAGTTAAGTGAGGTCGAACAGCTCTTTGGTTGAGAATTCAAAATACCCTTCCCTGTACTGCAGCCATAGCAGTAAAAGTGGAATAATAGTGCTATAACAGTATAGTGTGGTGTTGTCCATAGTATGGCTGTTAAAATGCTCCTTCTTAAGACCACTGAGTTCTTGAAAAATGGGTGTTATAACTTCCGCCATCCCCAGCATCTAATGAATGAATTGAAGCTTGCATTTCTAATTTGAGCATATTTGAACTGGAAACTTTCTAGATCATACTCTTAGTCACTGTGCTATGCTAGTTTATCACATTTGGCAAATTAAAATGTTTGTGCATTAATCCTTGGCTTCATCTCTTGCTCTTGTGCATGTGTGAATAATAATATTGTTTACAGTCTAATTATCTGGTTCTTTTTTATTTACAAAGATATTCGTTTAGTGCCTTTCTGCATTGACAACAGCAAATGACTTTGCAAATATAAAGCATGCTACACCACCAATTATGAGTAGCAGTGCCACTTTGCCCATTAGCAAAATGAAGATACCTCTTGGGGATGAATAATTACATCCATGGCTTAATAATGTAACCTCTAAGCTTAAGAAGGAGTAGAAGTAAGTAAATAAATTGTACAGCTTGAGGCAAAAGCCATGACAATAAAATATTGTGACCAATCAACATATTACATGTTTAACATAGAAAGCCCTACGTCTTAGAAAGAATATACAGTGGTCCCCCGGGATCCGAATCCCTTGGGGAACGAAATCCCCGGGGTGCGAAACCGGCGGGACCGCTAAAATTCCCCCGGGATCCGAAGGATCCCCCGGGGAACGAAACAGAAAAACCATGCGGCCCCTTTAAATCGGCCGCACGGTCCGTCGGAAGTAGCGGTCCCCCGGGATGCGGTCATTTCCAGGTTAAGAAAGGTAATCCGGAACAGATTACCTTCGTAACCCGGGGGACCACTGTATGGGTGTATAAAAAGTTGAATTCAGATTATATCTCTGTAACTGTAGTAGTTTTCTTTAATTCTTTCTTTCTGATTTTTCCTGCTCCCAGAGCATAAAGTCCCACTGTGTATGAGTAAGAACACAAGCTATCAGTTCAGATCTGTACGTAAGTGGGAATTGGCATTCATTGAGTGTTCAGAAATACAGGGCTATATAGGAGTTTCAGCCATGCTGCACACTAAGACATGCTACTATTCCATGTCTGTAACATAAACCCTTGTTAAGCTCTAAATATAATCTTGGCACAAAAGTTAAAAATATAGCTTCCCACGTGATTTCTATGTCTCTGTCACTCCCCTACTCTTCTGAGTTCAACACTAACAGCAGCTTGGGAAACTTTTCTGCTTGCAAACCTAACAAGAACAGCAAGTTCTTCCTTGGCTGCAGCCATCTATCTATAGCAATATATATATACACACACAAACACATACACACACCACTCTCACACTCTCTTTTATTATCTCTGTTTCATTCTAAAAAGCAGATGGGCTATTGAAACCTCCAATTCTGTAGTGTTCACAGAATTCTCCTTCTGACATTTCATTGAGTATCCAGCCTCAAAGAATGGAGCCAACAACCAAAACACAGCTGGTCAATTTGATTTTTATGTCTACAAAACCTTAAAGAGTTTCTCCATCACTGTAGAAGTGGTCTTTGGGGAACAGGCATTCAGAAATCCTAGTAAACAGGCAAATAAAGGTATATTTGCTCAGTTTTGCCAAGTAGCTTCATTCACATGTAAATGCAAGCCCCAGGAGAGAAACTGTAGCATTTTTATTGAAGGCCCTTGAGCTTCCTTCAAAATACTTGGATGTTGAATGGTATCTTCCAAATTTAGATGTTGGTTTGCTTAAGAAATGCAGAGCAGCACTTCTATTTTGCCCGTTTCCACCATTCATATATAAAGCAGAGTGTGGGGTGGAGGTTAACTCCTTTTTAGGAATGGATGAATCTGTCAGTTTTGTTTTTTCCTACATCCAAGTTGTTTATGTCTTGTTTTTCTTTTCACTATCTTTATGAACAAGTTCTAAATTTTGGTAACCAAACCAAAATGAAATTCCTATTGATTCAAAAATGACTTTATTTTAGGAATGAGGATGATGATCATCATCATTATCCGTCTTTTCTCCAAAACAGGGGCTCAAGGCAGCTTGCAAAAAGTGAAAACAAGTACAGGGTGATTCAAAAAGAATGGTGCAAAACTCAATAAGAACAGCTTTACCTTTGCATTACGGATAAAAAGGCATACAATGATAGAAGTTTAACAAAATGCAAATATTGTTGAAATGCTGAAGTATTATAAACTATTTATAGATTTGAAACTTTAAAAAAACAAATTGAGTTTAACAGCAAAAGATGAAAATATACACAATAGCAACCTCTCAAAAGCCTTTGCAGACTTAAAAGTTTGTCAGAATAGAAACATTTTCACCTGCCTTTGCTATATAGTACTCTTAGGGTCTGGCAACACTCCGCCTCCTGAAAATAAACTATATACTTAATTAAATTACTACCGTGATATACACAATCAGCAGCAACAGCAGCTAATGTATATGGGCATATTTGGCTCTGCAGATTTTTTTTTTTAATAAGCAGTTTGTGGGCTGAGGATCTGCAAAATATGAACTGCATGTGGGAGATAATATATTTTCTTTTCTATTGGTTCCTCAGAAACTAATCCCAGAAAGGAATTATAGCATTTACAAATTCAAAGTTGGTTCTCTGTGATCAGATTTGTTTTGCGTGAGCATGATAAATGTCCCCATTAAACATGGTGCGTGCCAGGAGCAGTGATTTATTCTGCAAAATGTTTCAAACAGCAAAGAAGGTATATTGTGATTCTACTGCATGTGGCTTTTGTAACAGTGTATCAGATTTCCAAAGTGCAACAGATTAAAACAAAAATCCATTTTTATGTCAACCACACATTTCCTCCCGAGCTTTGGAGGCACAATAGTAGCTGACTATTGCAAAGACAAAGAAGAGGTTCAGTTTGCTGAATTAAGACAATGACTGAATTGAATGTAGTTTTTCTGTGCCTTTCCTTATATGCACAGCCCTAATCTGCTGCTTTCACAGACTCATAGAGCTGGAAGAGACTACAAGGTCCATCTATTCCAAACTCCTGCCATGCAGAAATAAATACCTAATGTACTTCCTAGAGGTGGCCATCCAACTACTGTTTAATGACCTTCAAAGACCTCCAAAATCTGTCCGCGAAGGCAGTCTATTCCACACTGCAGAAATAAAGCAGTTTGACACCACTTTAACTGCCATGGCTTCATCCTGTGGAATTCTGGGAATTGTAGTTTATTGTGGCACCAGAGCTCTCTGACAGAGACGGCTAAATGTCTATCAGTTTCCAGAATTCCATAGCACTGAGTCATGGGATTTAAAGTGTTGTCAAACTGGATTATTTTGTGCAGTGCAAATGTTTGACTGCCACTGTCAAACAATTCTTACAATAACGAAATTCTTTGTAATGTTTAGGTAAACTCCTTTTTTCTTGCAGTTTGAACCCATTGGCACAAGACAAGCTCCCTTCATCTGCTACCAGACTTCCCTTCAGATATTTAGATAGGCTGTCATGTCACCTCTTTTTCTTGTCTTCTCTATGCTAAATATCCCTAGCTCTCTAAGCCATTCCTCGTAGGCCTTAGTTTCCAGACCTTTGAATATCTTGGTCACCTTTTTCTAGATGTGTACCAACTTGTCAATATCTTCTTGAACTGTGGTCCTTTTTGTATGTGTGCTTTTTTTTGGTCTTGTTTGCATCTCAGGTAACTGGCCCATATCATCAGGAAATTACATCAAATGTTTTGTCAGAATCCTTTTTCTAATAATTGGAACCTGTTAAAACAACATAAAACAAATGTGTTCCATTATGTATCTGTATGCCCTTTAGATATTGGAAGATAGCTGTCATATCACATTTTAATAAGCTTCTTTTCCAGGTGAAGCATAAATAAATCCTTCAGTCTTTATTCATAGGAATTAGTCTGGAGGCTTCTCACCTTTTTGCCACCTGCTGACATTATTTCAGGCTACAGAGGACTCCAAAGTGGATTTTGAATCAGATGGATTGTGAACTCTCCCACTCTCCAAAGAGCCATTAACAGGCCCATGGTTTCCCTGGGGCTAGAAATCACATTTTCCCTTTCTCTTCCACCTTTGTGGCAGCTTCCTTCTGGTCCTTCCATCTCCCCCATTCATGAAGGAACTTGAAAAACAGCTTAATTTATATACCGCTTCATACCGCGTAAGGAGTTTCTAAGCAGTTTACAACTGTAAGCTACTTGCTTCCAACAATCTGGGTACTCATTTTAGTGACCTTGGAAGGATGCAAGCCTGAGTTGATCTTGAGCCCTTTAGCTGGTCTTGAACTCACAACCTTATGGTTTTGAGTGAGTAGCTGCAGTACAGGCATTTAACCACTGCGCCACCAGGGCTCCTCCTATAGAAACTATAGAAAGCCATAATCCCTTAAAGGGATGAAGCTATAAAAGCCGATGAGAGCTTTTGAGGAATCTGGGCTAAGGATGCCTTTTGTACATGAAGTAACATGAATTCCAAAAGTTCTCTTCCTGCTGTCCAGGAATACAAAATTTCTGAAGAGTTTTTGATCATTTTCTCCAACATTATGCAATAAAAAAAATTAAAACAAAAAAGTAAGATTTGAGGCAGAAAACAGCATTGTCTTTACAAATTAGGTTATTTTTCAATGCAAAAAATATTGACCTCCCTCCCCCCCCCAAAAGAAAACACAGTCCCTAATTTAGGTATCACAAATCATATTTTAGAGTAAACATAAATGTAAAATAACAGCAACAATAAGAGAGACTTGTGAAATATCTATTGCAACCACAATATGGGAGTTGATAATTTCCTCTTGCTGAGAAGAAGAAAATTTGGAAATATTCTTTCCCTCACTAATCTGAGTTGATGAGGCTGAATCTCTTCAGTTGCTGAAAAAACTGTAGTTGGAATCACATTTCTTGTTGTGATAATCTGTTCCAGTCTCAATTCCTGCAGAACTCTCTTTGGAGTTCCTCTCTGCTTTACTGTGCTTCAGGAAGGACTAGCTTCACCCAACAATACCTTGCCTTTTCTACAGTACCTTACCTCCTCAAACCTGACTCATTACCTTGATCTGACTTTTCACAGTCCTGTACAAATTGTAGGGCAGTTGGTCCTTTGGGTGTTTTGGACTTCACCTCCCAGACACCCCAGGCAACTTGGGCCAACATTCAGGAATTCAAGGAGCTGTAGACCAAAATATCTGGACAACCAATGTTTAAAACAACTTCTGTAAGATGTGTCCAAGAAACTCACTACTTCCATGTAGCATCCAAAACCAGCATGCTGTCCTCTGGGCATATACCAGTTAGGTTGAAATCCTTCCTGAATGACAGTGCTCAGAACAAAATCCATACCCTCGAACTGTCCTGAGTTGGCTGGGACAGTCCCAAGTAATCCTCTGCCATCCACGTTTTCAGCTATTTTTTAAATGGCCCAGTCTCTCACTATTCCTCCTCCTCCTCCTTTCTACTTCTACCATTGCAAACAGAGTCAAAACTCATTTCCACTCAATTGATTCAGCAGGGGAGAGAGAAGGGGTGGAAACTTGCCCTTCCTAATTGGCTCAGGCTGAAAACAAACAAACAAACTGATACAGCCTCTCCTAGTTTGTCTGTTCTTCCTTATTAATAAATTTTGTTATCTTGGCCACACTCTGACTTTGCTTTGCAACACATGTTGCAGTTTTTATTTGTGAAATGTTGGAGGATATGGACCAAAGCAAAATTGATTGCTTCCATTATCTATCAAGATCATGCAATTCTGTTGATGCAGCCTAGGGAATAACTAAGAAGTTGCTTGTCTCTGAAAGTGACAATGAACGTACTCCATATGCACTTCTCAGTCACAAATGCAAACTGAAACAAAATTTGCATTTGAAAATCTGTACATTTTGGAGTGTGTGGTACAATTCACAAACCTTCAGGAAAGGGTCAACTTTTAAAAAATATGTGCTCCAAACAAGAGTCTCAGGGGTCATGTGGACTGTCAAAAATGCCAGAGTCCACTTCTTGTTTTGAAAATGGTATGTTTTCATATTAAATACTACTGGAGGGCCCTGCAACTCATTTAGAAGGTGAATTGCTTCTCTGGGAAACCTCTTCTTTTTGGCTAGAAAAGTGATAACCTGAAATCTCTGGAGGACTCGAGGCTGCAAGAATAGCTTTGGCCCCAGGGATTGATTCCCTACCCCCATTGTAAGAAGAATGCTTAGTACTCCAGTCATCCTAGACATGGAGCCTTGGGTGGGGGTAAAAACAGAGGTTCCAGGTCAAGAGAAAGGAAGGAGAACACTCTTATTTCTCAACACCTCCAAACCATTTCTCATTGTGTTATAGCACTAAATAGCTCCAGTCCTTGCCATGAGTATTATTATTATTATTATTATTATTATTAACCTTTATTTATATAGCGCTGTAAATTTACACAGTGCTGTACATACAATCTTAAATTAGACGGATCCCTGCCCTCAGGCTTACAGTCTAAAAGAGACAACACAAAAGGAAGACGGGAAGGTGATGGGAAAGGGGGTGAGGTCCAGTGGTTCTTCTCTCCCTCTGGGGCCAGGACCAAGGCAGATGGACAGGAGGGAGGGCATGGCTTCTTAATACAAAGTTAAAAGGAGGCATCCTGGGGCGGATGGCACAGTCCTGGGAAAGCTTCCCTAAATAATATAGTCTTTAACTCAGTTTTGAACCTGGTTAGGGAAGTGATGAGGCGTGCATGTGGGGGAAGAAGGTTCCAGGAGTGAGGGGCAGCAAGTGAGAAGGGACGAATCCGGGATGGGGCAGTGGAGATCCTCGGCTGGGACAGGAGACCTAGACTACCAGAACGGAGGGTACGAGAAGGAGTGTGAGGAGAAAGAAGTTCAGACAAGTAAGGAGGGGCCAGTCCGTGGAGGGCTTTGAAAGTCAACAACAAAAGCTTGTACTGGATGCGGAAGGGGAAGGGGAGCCAGTGAAGGGAGGATAAAAGAGGAGAAACATGGTCAAAGCGGCGAGCAGATGTGATAATACGTGCAGCTGAGTTCTGGACAGAGATTAAAGGATGGAGATGAGAGAGAGGAAGCCCTGTCAGAAGGAGGTTACAATAATGTAGTCGTGATACCACTAGGGCACACAGAGTACACACAGGTGTGTAGGAGTGTGTGTATGTGTGTTGAGAAGGAATATTCTGCAGGGTAGAAAAGGAAGAAGTGGTCCTTTCCCCTATATTTCCTTATGGGATTTTCCTGTATGGTACATAGAAGAAACGTTTGCTGCATAAACAACCTGTCTTGTAGCTTACAACCTCTTATATCACACAATGTAGTATTAGTGGTCTCTTCAAGTGTGCTATCAGGGGATCTTAGAATGCCTTCTTGTCCTGTGTTGTTCTCTCTCTCTCTCTCTTTTTAATTATCCTCAGTTTAGCTCAGTTTAGCTCCAGTCACATCGAGAATCACTATCTGAGTTCATTATTAGAGGGAACCATTATGATAAATGTCCATCTTTCCAGGACAATGTGGCCTAGGACAAGTTGCTTAAAATGTTTGGTTTACATCAGCTTTTGTTTGCCCCATCATCAAGCGTGATTTAGACCAAACATAGATGCCTTCTGGATGCCTTTCAAGACCTTTGAGTCTCTTTCACTTTGTACCAGGGATGACAAAGGTGCAAAAGGACTTCTCAAATTTCTTTGAGAGCAAAGTTGTAGAGACGAAAAAAGATCCAGAGTTCAATATGATTAAAAAAAAAAAAAGATTCCCCTCCCCTTCCATTTTTTTCTGTGAAAGTAGACTCAAGAAAAGAAAAGAAAAAGCACAGACTGCTATAGTGATTTTGTACCATGTGTGTTGTCTTGGCACTGACAAGAGCAAACATAAAATCAACTAAGCTGCTATATTCACCTCCCTGTGGGAACTCTGACTCTATCTTCTCTCTCCTTTGACAAAGACAAAGTGGAAAGCTTGCAAAATTAAATTGTTCTTTTAATCATATTCTCATTTTCCATAGGGCTGGTTCACACAATACATTTTCTCTCCATTGCAGCCAAGACTTGGGAGATATGTACTGTACTATGAGAAGGATTGGGGGTATTATCAGCAGGAATTCCCATGAAAATATTGGTCTCGTTTTCTTTTCTTTTTCTTTTTCTGTAGCCGTCAAAATCATATGAGCTGTAGCTAATTACATTCTGTAATTTTAGTTCACACATTTTAGTTCACACATTCTGTTGCTTCACATATGTTTATGCTAAAAGAAAGGATGGGAGGTATGGCTTCCCATGTGAAGTACAGAGGAAAACAGGAGCTGAACGTCAACCACACGATGGTGAATTATTAACTAGCTAGATTCATTGACCACAGTTTTAATGTTCAAATGTATATGCTTCAGAATGAGTGCAAATGTTCAGGGAGGAGCAGATATGGTCAGCGGTTCCAGTTTTGCAAGGTGGTAACTCTACACTCAGTGTTAACAGCAGCCTGCTCTGGATCTCATCCAGGAGGCCTTTCACACTAAACATTTGAAGTACTTTAACTGCCATATCCTCTAGAATCTTGAATTTTGTAGTTTGATGAGGCACAAGAGCTCTCTGGCTGAGAATATGAAATGCTCTTTCCTAATAGGATGGAATGACAGGTAAAGGGGAAACATAGTGCTATAAATGTGTAGCATGAATATGCCCCAGGTTGGTCAAGTGTTACCAGAGCTAACTGTGTTGAGGATGGAGATCAGCACCTGGATATCTCTCATAACAGCTGAAATTGCCTCCATCTAGAGGGTACAGTCACTGCTCACCTATTGGAGGCAGGACTTGTGCTTGGGGAACAATAAGGTTGTGTATACCAACAATGACAGCCCATTTGCTTTGTATCTTCTGGCCACACTGGCCATATGTTCCTGAAAGTGTCAAACAGGCTTCTCTCTGATATGGGTAATAGATTCTACAGCAAATCTGAACTCTCTCTAGAAGCCAAGATGACTAAACTAGGTTTGTCATACTTTGGTCTTATCATGAGGAGTAAGGGATCACATACCAAAGTCCACATACCAAATGGATAGATTCAATTAGAGAAGCCACATCCATAAATTTGTAAGACCCAGGCAGGGCAATTGAGGATAGGGTGATTTGGAGGTCCCTCATTCATAGTGTTGCCATAAGTCAAAGGTGGCTTGAGGGCAGTTAACAACAACTACAGCAACTGATATGGATGTATGATATGGATGAGCTTTTTCTTTTGATTGGGAACCTTGTGTGAGTCAGGATCTGAAAGGATTTTATATGTGGATATATCAGTGCACATACAGTGTTTATGAAGACTTAAGACACTCCATCTGCAGTTCTTTCTGACACATCTAGTTTGTAATGAGAGTAGGAAGCAAAACTGTACAAAGGAAAAGATTACTTGAGCTGTGGGAGCTGGTGGGTCTGATGTCAGAGGGGTAGTGATTCGGTCCTGGATTTTATTCTGAATTTTAAAAGAGCTATTCAGTGCTCAGCATATGTTGAGATAGCATTCATCACCTTGGATGGCTTATTTAAAAACCCAGAGCAGATTCACTGCTCCATTGACAGTGAATGGTGATTAGATCAGTACTTTTCAGAACTGCTGCAATTTCACCAGCTGAGTTACAAGGGTCTAAATGCCACTGCGTTTCTCTGAATACCACTTCCATTTTCTTTGGGTCCTTGGTTTATATTGGGCTGCTAAACTTGGGGAGAAGGGGTTGCATGGATATTAGTTCAATTTTTTTACACATTTTTCCTTGTGTGTGCATTCATTTAAACATTTTGCCCCATTGCCTAAAACAAATCTGTGTGTATTTGAACTATTTGTATTTTAAAATGTGTATGTGTTTTTCTATGTGCACTTTAGTTCTTCAAAACACCAAGTGTAAATTCTCAAGGTAAAGTGCATTCTTTTAGGGATGTAAATTGCTTATTTTGTTATCAGGTACAAGAATGAACCACTCCAAGAGGTTTCTCCTCACTGGGTAGATATGAGAATTTTTCTTCATTTAAAAATAGGGCTTTTTAAAAAGAAAAAAAAGTTTTGTTTTTTTTAAAAACCACAACCCTTGGTCTTGCCTAGCAAACAACTTATTTTGCACAAATACAGTTTTCTGTGCAAAAGAATTTTTTACAAAATCTCCTTAAAGGTTTTAAAAATTCCCAAAGATAGGCCATTTTCTTATTGTGGAAGGATAAGAAGATTTATGATTATACTTTATATCCCTAGGGTTTTTCACAACACACCTCGTTATTATTGTTGTTATGTACCTTCAAGTCAGCTTTATGTTATGGCACCTTATTATGGGGTTTTCTCGGCAAGATTCATTTAAAGGCTTGCCATTGTCTTCATCTTAGGCTGACAGACTGTAACATGTGTAAGGTCATGTAATGGAGTTCTGTGCCTGAGGAGGGATTCGTATTCTGGTCTCCCTAAGTCCTAGTCAAACACTAAAACTACTAGAGTATTCTGTCTGTCTCACAAAAGGTCTCTTTTTGTCAAGACTGTCATCCATAACACAACAGGCCACCCAAAGGTCACATCCGCACACGTCCATGGGTATGTATGCACATACTCTCTTACACCAGATCTAATCTCAGGACATTTCTTATTTTCAACTGTTAACACATGCCCCCAAAATAACTTCTGTTTCTCTCACCAACTAGCATTATTTTAGTTTTAAGAATCATACAACTAGATTTACTTTCCCACATGTTTCAGAAAGAGAAGTCAGTAGTTAAATATGAATGAGGAACATTCGTTGTTCTTTCAAGACAGAGCTTTTTAACAAGATGTGGCTGTGGAGGATGTTATCTCAGCAGGCCTACAGTTACATATAAATGAATGGTTTCTTACAGTATAAAAATAAAACTAATTCAAAGAGACCATTTAAGGACATGCCCAGATTGTGGCTTCCAGCAGGGCAAAATTCAATGTCTAACCACACAACTGCATGTGCCAAAAATGACATTGAGGGAGAAAAAGAAAAGGCATTGAACAAATACTCTCGTATTGAAATCTCAATGTAATGTAGACACCTCTAATTGCATTGTCTTTGCATTTCCTAAAGCTTCCTTTCACAACATATGACACATCATGAAACTTAGGAAGCTGGGTGTGTTTAGCCTGGAGAAGAGACAGTTAAGGGTTGATATGATAGCCCTCTTTAAGTATTTGAAGGGGTGTCACATTGAGGAGGGAGCAAGCTTGTTTTCTGCTGCTCCAGAGACTAGAACACGAAACAATGGATGCAAGTTCCAGGAACAGAGATTCCACTTTAACATTAGGAGGAACTTTTTGATAATAAGAGCTGTTAAACAGTGGAACACATTCCCTTGGAGCATGGTGTGGTCTCCTTCTTTGGAGGTCTTTAAGCAGAGTCTGGATGGAGATCTGCCAGGGATGCTTTGATTGTGATTTCCTGCATGGCAGGGGGTTGGACTGGATAGCTCTTGTGGTCTCTTTCAACTCTATGATTCTGCGATTCTATGAAATAAACCACTCAAGTCATATATTGTAGGCAACTGAGTCCCAGGTTTGGTCTACATATGCAAAAGAATGAACAACAGGACAGAAGTTTGTGGAATTCTGCATGATGTGCAGAAAGTGGAAACAGAGATGTTTTTTCTGTCTCTGTCATGCTATTTGAATCCAAATTCACCCATGGGAATTAAGTAATGGTAGACTCAGGGCAGACATGACAAGGTTTTCTGTATATGGCAACACTGCATGAAATTTGTTTCCAACAAATGTGATGGTGGCAACCAACTTAGATGTCTTTAAGTTGGGTGTCCATGGAGGATAAAGTTACCAGTGACCATTTCTCATGATGGCTATGTTATATACTGATTCGATACATGTTTTGGGTTGATTGATGGTAGGGAACAGTTGTGGAATGGGGTCTTGGCCTCATGGTCTGTCTGTGACCTTCATAAGTGGTGTATGGATGAATACCACACCATACTGAGCACACCCAGCTTGTGTGATTTCAGAAGCTAAGTGGTACTGGGCCTGGTTAATGCTTGAATTGAAATGGCCACAGAACAGCAGAGATCTCCAGGTAGAGCTAGAAAAGAATGCTATCTGAAACCTTAGTAAATCACTAGTTAGACTTAACAGTTTTGAGTTAGGGGGACCAGTCAATTGATTCAATATAAAGCAGCTTTCTGTGTTCCACTGTGAGCGAACAGGTCCAGAATAGGCCTGTAGTATGATCCAAAGAGATTCAGAAGGATTCTTCTAATATTCCTAAGTGGGGTGGTGATAAAATGGGCTATACTACTCCATACATTGAGAACTAGTTTGGTGTAGTTTTAGTGCTGGACTAGGAATCTGGGAGACCAGAGTCTGACTCTCCCTTTGGCTGACCATGGGCAAGCCACATTCTCTCAGCCTCAGAGGACAGCAATGGCAAATCTTGCCAAGAAAACCCCATGACAGGTTTGTCTTATTAACCTTTATTATTATTATCAGAAAAATACTAAATATTATTAACCTTTATTTATATAGCGCTGTAGGTTTACACAGTGCTGTACATATAAACTTATAATTAGACGGTTCCCTGCCCGTGACCTAAATACACAAAACAACAACAAACTCTACTAATGATGAGGGGAACTACTTTTAAATTCTTTCACATGATCTTAAAAGCACAAATGCAAATGCCTAGAAAGAGAAAATGTGTACTTCAAGTAGAAAATTCATTTGCCACCTATCCTGGTTTTCTATTTAGGGAGTGTTTTTGAATCAGGGAGATAGCCAGACATACCCTCCCACCTTCAATTTGTAGCGGTACAGTCTGTTTTTTTAGCAGATCCAACTTCTACTATCTCATTATGCTGAATGTGTAAGCCAGACTTCACTTAATGCTGACAAAAACATGAAGCAGTGGTGGTGGCAGGGGGAAGAGATTGTCAATCACAGAGCAAGCCATAATATGTTGCTACTGAGCTGTGTTTAAGTTTCATGGGCCATAAGTGGGTCAGGCTTGCCCTGTGTTTTGAGGTGCAGATTAGCAAACACAACTGGTTGCTTCTATCTCAATTGGATAGTGAATCTTTTCTGGGTCTGAGTGTGAATTTTAAAAGAGATATCCAAAACAGGTTCAGTTGCCTTGAACTGCTCCTTGAAACTTTGGACTAACACCCAGAATGAATTCATCTCTCCACTGATCTGTAAGTCACCATCTGCCACACCTGAGGTTGCTTGTCAGTTTTGCTGATAATTGCATATGTTGAACCAGGACGTCAGAATTCTAGCCATAATATCCTCCCAAAAATGCAGATGTGTCCTAAATATCTAGGAAAATGCTATATGAATGTCTGCCCTATTTTGATGTGTAAATTTGAAAGAGCCCAGTGGGGAAAAATGGTTTCTTTTTTGGCAGCAATTCACTCTGATTTTCTAGTAAGCTATGGTGAAGCTGTACGTAGATGCTAATGTATACATACAGGATATTACTGAAGACAAAGAAGATACAAGCAAGGTCAGCCAATTATTGATTTTGCTAACCCATGCAATGTCTCTTTAATACGCATGTGGTTGAAAGTGCCTGAGGCTAGTTGCTTATGGGGAAATATGAGTTTAAAATATTGCAGGTGTGTGAGAGGTCAGAAACAACCTTAGGTTTTTTGTGGTATTGAATGATTCCTTTGGTATTGTGAATGTCTGGCTCACACCAAGTGTCTGGGGCTTGACTAAAGAACACAGTGAATGAGTCATCAACAAATCTCTAGTGCTATTAGCCTTCCTGGCCAAAAAGCAAAATCTAATGACCTCAGTATGTGTCATACTCAGCAGACGTCCTGTTAGGATATTTTAAAATGTGTACTGAAGTTAAAAGTCAAACTGGAATGTAGCCACAGCCTCTATAATTTAAAAGTAAAGCAAATACCATTTTGCTTACTGAAACCCGACATACTCATAGTGTTTTACAGCACGTTAATAATATCCATTCATTTCCAAGACTCACAAAATGGACTAAGAGCTTTATCACACTAGCAAGATCCCATGGGAAAATGGGGTTTAAACGCAAGTTAAATTAAATTTAAATTTAAACAGAACCCACAAATTTGGGAAGTTTATCACACCAAATTGCTGCTAAAGTGAAATGATGTGAGGTTAAACTGAAGTTAATGTGGAGAAAAATGCCACCTTTTTACTTTCGGAATTTCCCAAAAATAAAAAGCTTCTGTTTTTCTCCAGTTTAACTTCACGTTATTTCACATTAACAGTGACGTTGTATGATAACCTCCAGGCATTTCTGGGTTTTCTCTAATTTAACTCTCATTTAAATCCAGTTTTCCCACAGGATTTCACTAGTGTGATAAACTTCTAAGGGGGATTTACACATCTGTACTCACAGTTACACCTCTCTGTTGACAATGTGGCATGCTTCAGCCCCTCAAAACTATGAGGGGATGTCTTCACATTTCATTCACTAACTATGTCTTCACATTTCATTCACATCCTTAAAGAAATAGTAAAAGTCATGCACCTTCTCCCTTAAAAAAAAAGTTTAATTGCACTTAGTGCACCTGTATCTGGTATCTGGTATCTGTTTGATATTTAGCAGGTTTCATCCATTCAAAGAGGGCTACAGCTCAAGAAGGGGATGTGAACACAGCAAATATGACTTCTGAACAATTTTCACTATCTCAGATTCAAATTTATTCATTTGTTTCCATTAGAGCTAGTAATGGAAATGTAAGATCCACATTTATGGAATAAAATTCATTAGTCTACAGCAAGATGCAGAAAATGTGGCTGTCTGGATTTTTGATTGCACTTCCCACCATTCCTCACCACTGGGGTATGCTGGATAGGGGTAATGGGAGATGGAGTTCGACCATTTCTGGAAGGCCTCCACTTTCCCATCTAGATGAATAGTTACAGCAATGTCTATGGACATTTTCAGAATGTTCCTAGGGCAAGCCAAATTCCTATATCTTTATCTGCAAATATTGATTCTTTATTCAGCAATACTCTATCTTTGAAATCATTATTTCATTCTAAACAACCTTGCACCCACTGGAAAATAATCTGTGAGTTATAGCTCCTTTAGCTATTTAGTGTATCTACCATTGTGCAAATGACCCAAGTACTGAAGGGTGAACTGTCAGCTTGAGTCAACATTTCCAATTTGCTTCTTCCTTGTTCAGCCTGTTCCTGGGAATTTGTGGGTAGCCTTAATACCTCCCCAACTGGTTGTGTCATAAGCATAAATAACTTAGAGGTAATGGGGTGTTTAAGATCAATTTCCTATTTGGCAGCAAAATAATATTTGACTATGAGGAGGCTGTTTATTCAACCATGGTCTCCTTGGAATCTAGAATTGTTCCATTTGAGAATATATATGTATGCGAGTGTAATGTTTTTGCTGAAATAATCTTTGTCCAATTGTATGGATCATTACAGGAAACTATTGCTTTATCACACATATGTGTATGGTAAATCTGGATTATATAAATAGCAAAGCCATAGTGAGTTCAGACTTTTTACCTAGGATGGGTTTTTGCCACGTTATTTATTTCACATTTTCTGAAAATTGCTCAAAAAGGTTTACACACAATGAATCAAACAATATGTTCTTGAATTAATAAAACAACTCAAAATAAAATAATAACATGCAAACATCACAGATAATAATACCCATTAGTATTTTGTAACAGAATTTGACGTAATTATAATTAAAATTGTGTAATTTCCAAATTTAGACCCAAGAAGTTTGGCAATCAGCCTGCTTGCAGTGCTCTATTCCAGGCAGTTTGTCCACAATGAGATGGTAGAAGAGTCTAGCATGTCCAATCTGGAGTATGGCAAGAAATTCTGGGGCACTTTTGTCATGCCATCACTTGACATAAATTGTCAGTTAACATGTGATGCATTAATAAGCAGGATACTTACATACACTGTTTAGATTGTCAAACTTTTCTTTATAAGGCACTGGCAGTTAAAGTTAAAGTATCTTTGAGGACTGTGCTGCAAGATGTATTTTGTCTGGTTTTGAAACAACTCGCCCTGTAAGAAAATACTTCATCACTATTTTGGCCATAATGGGGGGGGGGGGGCTTGGTGAGATTGAACAGTGGTAAAAATGATTGTATCTTTTCAAGTAGCAACTGCTACTTTTTAAAAAAAGCCATCTGCCTTCAAGCTTCTGAGAAGGATAAGCATTGAGCTCTGGTTATTGCTGCAGCTGCTCTACCTTCCACGTTTTTATGTCTCAAAACTGGGAGAGTTGGGCAGTTCCATTTCAGAAACTTTAAAAGAAGAAATTCACAGTGTAATGCCTAGATTGGAAGAAGATTAAAACTTTAGTGATTCTAAGGTCCAAATGTCACTCCCAGGGGGCCACACAAGCCCTGCAAATGGTAGACAGGAATACCCCCCCCCCCCAGTTTTGTTTGTGGGGGGACTTAAACAGGGTGCAAGATGAGCTGTGCCTTATTTTAATGGAAGATATTCCAGGATTCTAGGATCAGAAAGTGACTGGGGTGGGGGCATTGAAGGACATTGGCCTGGTATGACTGCAAACACAAACTGAGCAGAGGACTCTCTTGACTCTCTAGGCAAGTGCACTATCTGGGAAGATTCTCAGAAAAAACATGTTATTAAAATAGGGAAACAATGCTCTTTTGTAAAGGGTCCAATGTTCTACTATAATAGTTAATAGTGATTTAATATGGTTTCTTACCCTTTCATTTTGAATAACTCATGACCTTTTCTAGAAAATACCTCCAGAAAATACCATTCCAGAAAAAAACCTCCAGAACCCTAGCAGACTTGGCCCAACAAGTTGTAGTCTGGAAAGCATTCAAGAATCATGGACTTTCAGATTCCAGGGTGCACACCACTGAGGTGTATTTCATAACCATCCTATATGTCTACTTTGTCTCTCATGTAAATATTGGAAAAATCTGGCCTTTAGGTGGCAATATGGATCAGCTATTTTTCACTTTGAGAATAGAATGGCAACATATACAGTGGTGTCACATTATCTAGGCTTATAGTTATGGGGATGAGGGAAAGAAAGCCATGCCCTGCAAATAAGCATTCTGTCAACACCACCATCACCCAAATGTAGCTTCAGTCCCTAAACATTTCAGAGAGGGAAAGATTGATAATTATAAATACCCAGAACAGTTACATTTCCCATGTTTGTATTCCCTTGGCAACTTTGCCAGCCCCTTTTCTTCGTATGCCTAATTGAATTTTTAAATTACTGAAGTGCTCAAAATTTAAATTACTGAAGTGCTCAAAATTTGAGAATGGAAGAAAATTTTTTATGGGGAGGACAGAATTCATATTGGGGGAAAATGCAATCATTCCCTACCCCTACAGCCTGGTGAATTTACCAACCTTGCACATTTGACAAAAATGCAGTGAAATAGGACATTTTAGACTCTGGAGTTAATAGTTGTACCAGTGGAGGTGTGTTCTTAAATGGTAATGCCAATTTATGTAAGCTGATCTCTTTTGATGGTAATGTGTCTTACTTCATCTGGTCCAAAATGTGGCAATCTAAGCCTGGGAAGATACTATCTTCCTCATGGCTAATGGTTCGCTCTGTGGATTTCAGCCCCAAATGCTACTGGCAAGTTTGGCGAAGTATTCAGCCTGGTCTGTCAGAAATGTCTGGTGCTTCACTAAACTACAAATTGCAGGATTCTATAAGATTGAGTCATGGTTGTTAAAGTGGTGTCAAACTGCTTTATTTCTTCAATGTGGATCACCTATTGTCTCCATTCCAGTTCATGTGTCTAGCTATTGGTGCCTAGCCCACTAATATCATGACAAGTCATTTATTGTTAAAATTACTATGAGTGGCACATTTAATCTATGGTCATTGATGCTTAATTCATGATATTAACCAGTTACCGACAATTAAAACAGCAGAGAGCAGGTTGTAATTAAGTGTTATGCAATTCCCTAGACCTTCTTGCTGAAATGAGGGCAGGTAACACTGCTGCAGGAACCAGTCATCCATTAATATACAGGCTCCTGCTGCTCTTTGGGGAATACTTTGATTTCGTGTTATTTCTGTTCTTACCAGAGGCATAATATACATTTGCTCAGCTAATGTTATACAACTGTGAATCATTGTTTGCTGCTTCAAGCTATGCACAAAGGTTTGTTGACGATGTTCTTAAGAAACCCTGCCATTAATAGATGGCAACACTAGTCAGAAAATGCCAGGGTCAGAAAAGACTTCAGTATTATCCTAAATCCTGCAGGAAATTCTTGGAGAGGAATTTGAAATAGCACAAAAGGAAGATATCAGACAACATAGCTACATCAAATGGCAGAAAAGCACATGCCTATCCTATACATCTTTCCTCGTTTGACAGGGACAGTCCCCATTAATCTGCTGTCATCTCACTTTTTTGGCTGCCTTCAAAATGCCCAGCTTTCTCTTTCTTCCTTCACTTCCCCCCTCTGTCCTCAGATTACTTCAGTTACTGCACACTGAGTCCAAAGTGAAAAAGTGGTATATTCAATTAATGCAGCAATGGGGAGAGGAGAGAACAGAGCAGAATCTTGTCTTTGCTAGTAGGCAAAAGCAAACTGCTGCAGCTTTTCCTAGCTTGTGTGTTTTTCTCATTAATAGCTTTTCCCATCTTGACTACACTACAAAAGCCCAAGAAAAAGAATACATTAGTTGCAGTCCATCTGATTGTCTGTCTCTCTCTCTCTCTCTCTCTCTCTCTCTCTCTGTATGTATGTCATTATAGAGATAGGAACATATTATTTCCAAAGTCTACAAAACAATGCCTACTGCAAACAAAGAAGGTGCAAACATGTTCTGAGAAATTTGCTGTCATCAGAACTATCCTCATTACAAATTTTGCTACTGGTATAACAACCTTTGGCACTCCTTGAAATTCTTCAGCTGTTCTCTTTAGGAGAGCCACAAAGGCCTTGTTGAATTTTGCTTGAGTTGGAATTTCTGTGGTAACTCTGCAATGAATTTATTCTTCAACTCTGTAGAGACAAGGAAATGTTTCTAGACTCTGATCTTAGCAAAGCTTGAAAGGAATTATAACTGATTTAATGGCAAGGGTTGGTATCTACAAAACTCTCTAATCTGTGCATTAAAGCAATTGGCCTTATAACATTATTGCTCAATGGCATAAAAACCACTAATCTATTGTGAATGTTGTTTTCTAATGGCCTTGTATCGTGTGTGGCCTAACAAATATACCATAGCCTAAATCATATTGTTAGTCCAAAACAAAGTAGATCCTTTGAATTATGATCACTAGTTAAATCAAAACTTATGTAAGTTCAATTAGTTCAGTATTCTACTGATGAGACAATGGGCATATCAACACTATAGAAATAATGCAGTCAGTTTGATACAACTTTAAGTGCTGTAGCTCTGTCCTGTGGAATCCTGGGGTTTGTGGTTTTACAAGATCTTTATTATTCTCTGTCAAAGAGTGTGGTGCCTCACAAAACTAGATATCCGAGTCTGTAGGATGGAGCTATGGCAATTAAAGCAATGTCAGACTGCATTACTTCTACAGTGTAGATGCACCCTGACAATAAAATTCAGTACTACTGCAATATGGTCGCTCATTTGTGATTCCTCACTAAGAGTATAAGCCATGCAAAACTGAACTACTGTACTCCAACACGCACTTTTTCTACATCAAAGAAAGAAAGAATCAAATGAGAAAGAAAAACGGGAGGTGTCTCAAGAAACCAGGATGGATGACTAAGGAACTTTCAACCGAGCTAAGTTTGAAACGGAACATGTATAAGAAATGGAAAAAGGGGGAAATCACGAAAAAGGAATTCAAAGAAATAGCAGGCATGTGTAGGGGTAAAGTCAGAAAAGCTAAAGCGCAGAATGAACTCAGGCTTGCTAGAGAGGTTAAGAACAATAAAAAGGGCTTTTTTGGATATGTCCGCAGCAAGAGGAAGAAGAAGGAAACGGTAGGGCCACTGCGTGGAGAAGATGGCAAAATGCTAACAGGAGATAGAGAAAAGGCAGAATTACTCAACACCTTCTTTGCCTCAGTCTTCTCAGAAAAGGCAAAGGGTGCTCAACCTGAGGATAATGGAGCAGGGAACAGAATAGGGGAATTTCAGCACAGAATAAGTAAAGAGATAGTAGAGGAACACCTTGTTAATCTAAATGAATTTAAGTCTCCGGGACCAGATGAACTCCATCCAAGGGTATTAAAAGAACTGGCAAAAGTAATATCAGAGCCATTGGCAATCATATTTGAAAACTCCTGGAGAACAGGAGAGATCCCAGCAGACTGGCGAAGGGCAAACGTTGTCCCCATCTTCAAAAAGGGGAAAAAAGAGGATCCCAACAATTATCGTCCAGTTAGCCTGACATCAGTTCTAGGAAAGATTCTGGAGCAGATCATTAAACAGAGAGTCTGTGAACATCTAGATGGCAATGCCATAATCACAAAAACTCAACATGGGTTTCAGAGAAACAAGTCATGCCAGACAAATCTAATCTCTTTCTTTGATAAAATTACCAGCTTGGTAGATGAAGGGAATGCTGTGGATATAGTATATCTTGATTTCAGTAAGGCCTTTGACAAGGTTTCCCATGACATTCTTGCAAACAAGCTTGTAAAATGTGGGCTAGACAAAGGAACTGTTAAATGGATCTGTAATTGGTTGACTGGCCGAACCCAAAGGGTGCTCAACAATGGCTCCTTTTCATCCTGGAGAGAAGTGACCAGTGGGGTCCCACAGGGCTCTGTCCTCGGCCCAGTGCTATTCAACATCTTTATCAATGACCTGGATGACAGAATTGGGAGCATACTTATCAAATTTGCAGATGACACCAAATTAGGGGGAATAGCTAATACCCCAGAGGACAGGATCAAGATTCAAAATGACCTGAATAGACTAGAAAGCTGGGCCAAAGCTAACAAAATGAAATTCAATACAGAGAAATGTAAGGTATTGCACTTAGGGCGGAAAAATAAAATGCACAGATATAGGATGGGTGACACCTGGCTGAATGAAACTACGTGTGAAAGGGATCTAGGAGTCCAAGTAGACCACAAGTTGAACATGAGTCAACAGTGTGATGCGGCAGCTAAAAAGGCCAATGCTATTTTGGGCTGCATTAATAGAAGTATAGTGTCTAGATCAAGAGAAGTAATAGTGCCACTGTATTCTGCTTTGGTCAGGCCCCACCTAGAATATTGTGTCCAGTTCTGGGCGCCACAATTCAGAAAGGACATTGAGAAACTGGAGTGTGTCCAAAGGAGGGCGACAAAAATGGTGAAGGGTCTGGAAACCATGCCCTATGAGGAACGACTTAGGGAGCTGGGGATGTTTAGCCTGGAGAAAAGAAGGTTAAGAGGTGATATGATAGCCCTGTTTAAATATTTGAAAGGATGTCATATTGAGGAGGGAGCAAGCTTGTTTTCTGCTGCTCCAGAGAACAGGACCCGGAACAATGGATGCAAGATACAGGAAAAGAGATTCCACCTGAACATTAGGAAGAACTTCCTGACAGTAAGGGCTGTTCGACAGTGGAACGCACTTCCTCGGAAGGTGATAGAGTCTCCTTCCTTGGAGGTCTTTAAACAGAGGCTGGATGGCCATCTGTCAGGGGTGCTTTGATTTGGATTTCCTGCATAGCAGGGGGTTGGACTGGATGGCCCTAGTGGTCTCTTCCAACTCTACGATTCTATGATTCTATGATTCTATCAGCATATTTGGTCAAATATCAATATATTGTTGTGCTTCAAAAAATACAGTGGGACCTTGATATCCTCTGGAGTTTGGTTCCAGGACCTCCACCACCCCATAGATAGCAAAATTTGTTCAATCCTCATTATATACAATGGCATGTAACATTGTGTCTCCTTATATAAAATGGCAAAATCAAGGTTTGCTTTTTGGACTTAAAAAAATACATTTTCAAGTCATGAATGGTTGAATCCATGGATGCAGAATCTGTGGATATGTAGGGCTGACTGTATTCAGTTCAGGCACTGGTTTCCTGAAAGAATAAGGGTCTGAACTGGGTCTTAAGCAGGACTCTCTTGAGATATATTGCTACCTGAGACAAAAGACAAGATGGTAATCCCTTCTTACTCCATTTACAGAAGTTACCTGGCTTAACACCTCAATCTTCAATTTTGCATAGCTTATGCTCTCCAAACAATGTTTTCAGTCTGGAAAAGGATTTTTTTCCCTTTGTCTTTGGAATTACTGTTTCCTATCCTCTTCTCCTGTTTTCTTTCTTATCCTCTTTGGAAAGCAGGCAGTGAAAATGTGCAATTCATGTTGTGAAAGATGGAATGTTTTACGTGTCATCAGTTGAGAAGCAAAATACTATTTTGTAATTCCTGTGGTATGCAAAGGGAAGTCCACTTTGCTGCACTGCTATCAAGACAAATGAAGTTTTTTACTTTCCTTTTGACATATACCAGTCATCCAAGGATGGAAGACGTTGTACTAATGAATGAATATGTCATCAAAATGTTCCAGTTTACTATTTATAATCCTTGGAACAATGCAGTTGTATAGAAAAGATTTCAACATTTCATAGCAGCACTACAGTCTGATACCACATACTGTCCAAATCTCCCAATTTGGCAGGGACATCATCTCACTTTTTTAACTGCTTTAATAATGTTCCAGGTCTAATCTACACTACAGAAACAATACAGTTTGACACTTCTTTACCTAACATGGTTCAGTAGCAATAGCAAGTAGCAATACCAAGTACATTTCTATACTGCTTGTCAGTGAGTTACGCACTCCCTAAGCACTTTACAATGTCTAAGCTAATTGCCTGTAACAAGCTAGATGCTCATTTCAGCAATCTATGGAAGGATGCAAGACTGAGTGGACCTTGCAGCCCCTGGGATTGAACTCACAGCCTTGTGGCTTGCACTGCAGGCATTTAACCTCTGTGTCACCAGGGCTCCTATGGAATTCTAGGATTTGTAGTTTTGTGAGATATTTAGTCTTTTATGTCAGAGAACTCTGGTGCCGTAACAAACTACAGATCTCAGAATTCCATAGCATGAAGCCATGGCAGTTAAAGCAGTGTCGAATGACAATTAGATCCCAATTTCTTCCTACACTTTCCCCTTTCCCCCTTGATCTTCTGCTTAATTCAATTGCTGCAAACTGAGGTCCAAGTGCAAAAGTAGTTTGTACTCAGTTAATTCAACAGGTGAAAGAGGAGGGGAGGGGTGGAATGTTGCCCTCCCCAGGAGGCTCAGACAAAAGCATACTGCTGCAGTCTCTCCTAACTTGTGTCTTATTCCAAATTATTTTTTCCCTATCTTGACATCACTGTGATGTTGCTTGGCCACACACGTTCTGGTTTTCATCTGTGAAATGTTGGAAAGTATGAAAAGTTTTCTTCTTCTGCAATGAAACAATTTTGAGTGTGGATGAGTTCTATAAAGATTACTATTATTATTATTATTATTATTATTTTTAACCCGCCACTCTGAGCGAGCAATCGGGGCGGGGTACAACAATTAAAAATGTATACAGTTAAAAAATTACAATCTAAACAATCCATACCCACCCCCCACCACTTAAAACAGGATTAAACTAAGTCATAATTAAAACAGTACAGAGGTCCCCCGGCTTACGAATCCCCCGGGGTACGAAAACCCCGGGGTACGAAACCGGCGGGACCACTACAGTATCCCCCGGGATCTGAAAGATCCCCCGGGATACGAAAAAAAAACCACGCGGCCCCTTTAAATCGACCGCGTGGTCCGTTGCAAATAGCGGTCCCCCGGGAAATGAAAGCTTCCAGGTTACGAAGGTAATCCCGGAACGGATTACCTTCGTAACCCAGGGGACGTCTGTATCAAATCTAAAAAACACTCAATCTCGAGGTCCAATGTGTCAGCAACATGTCAATGGGATTTAGAAGGAGCTTTTAAAAGACATAAACTGTTATTTTTTTTAAAAAAAAGTAATAATTGTAATAATTTTAGCTCCATCTAGGGAGTCTGTCAATTCCCCTTTCTACCACATTCCTATTTTCTTTTTCTTTTCTTTTTTTCTTTCTTAAAAAAGCCCAAACCTTAAGTTCATTCTATCTCAATATAAAGACATTCATGAATTTTGGTTTTTAAATCAAATGGAAACTAAATTCTTATCCCTTCCTAATCCTATCATGCATGTCTCATAAATAAATATATGCAGTGCCAACATTATTCAGCTGAATTTTATTGATTTGGAGGAATGGAAGACAATATATAAAATCAAACAGCAAATACTACCTATTCACTTATCACCAATACATCAAATATATATTGCTGTTTTGATTTTTCTTTGACTAATCTATTGATGCTTCATTGGCTAGCACAGGAAATGCTGGCTGGAAAAATTGAATGCAGAAATAAATATTCCAAAGAATGTATGAGATTCAGGAAATGGAACAGTTTCAATTCAAAAGAAGCCAGATTTAGGTAGATAAGACATGGGCTGCCTGAAACATTTCCCTTCTCCTCCTCCATTGCAGCCCCTATAGCACTTTGGAATTAATATACAAAGTCCCCACTCATGGCAAGTGCTTCATCTTGATTGTTGAGGAACTCCTGTTTCCCCCCCCCCAAACTACAGCGTACCCGATTCAACAGGATTCCCCACCCTTTGTGTTCTATGGGGATTGCTGTGGAGTCTGTAGAGAAGAGGGGTGCAAACAATTTCAGCCACCTTCAGCCTGTGATGACACCAGACACTGGCTTCTTTTTCTGTTGCTGAGGGTTTCTTCTTCCATTTGGATGGAGCTTCTTATGTAATTTGAACTATCCAGTCCTTTTGCACTTGTCTTAGAAGTGCATGCAGATCCTAGTTAATTTTTTTCACAGTTTCTTTACCTTCCCCTGAAACTCCTACATAAGAAAGAGCCTCTAGTTTCAACTTTGTTTCCTTTTAACAGTGTATGTAGAAAATAGGGATGAATTAACTGGACCCTTTGGAATGTCAGTGAAAATTTGCAGCTGATGAGATGAATTGCTTCCAAATAACTCTAAGAGCAGCAAAATGATGGAAGTCAATTAAGTTCCCTAATACCACATGGTATTGTTCTTCTTCTATTACACATGTGGGCAATGAGCTAGTCTACACAGGCCAAATGAACCGGTTTCCCTCCTATCCTCATCTGTCTTCACAATGTAGAACCAAATTCCTGATTCAAGTGTGGACAGTCTTCGCAAAGTAAGGCCAGATCAGCACCGAATCTGGCCTAGCCCCCCCCCTCAATTTTTTTAATGTACTTTTTATTCTGGATTTTGCAGGAAAATCCATAACATTTCATAGGGATACCAGACAGCTGTCTACACGTCCCTCCTTTGTCACCTGGTGCCAGCAGGTCTGGTGCAAAGCACTCCAGCTGAGATCACAATGATGTAATCCACCATGTGATCAATGCTGGGCACCTTTTTATGACCTCAGAGGGAGAGACTTGGTCCAGTTGTTGTGGCACTGGGTGACACACTAGACACACACACATTAGACACACACAGCTGTCTGGCATAACTACACAATGCAGAAATAATGGGGCAAATCCGATGCAGCTCTGAGGCCAGATTCTGGCTGGTGTCTGGTTCTCAAACTGTTGTTGGACTACAAGTACCATAAACTATAAGGTTTATACTACAACTACCATAAACTATAAAGCTGCATAAGGTTGGTGGGAGCTGCAATCCAATAACACCTGAAATGTCCATTGGTGTTCTGCAAGGAAGTTGCAAGATCAATCTCCACATTTTACTGCTTTAAATTATATGTATATGTTGTTTCTGATTTTCCCACTATTTCTATGGTGTTTTTTTCTTCTTCTTGCTCTTATCATCTCTGTGCTTCTTCCACCTATAGCATAAGTTCTATTTTGCATCCTGAAACATAGTTGAGAGGAAAATTCACTTAATTCAACCCACTAAGAGGCAAAACAGACCTCCCCTTTCCTCACCAGATCGAGTCCATGGCAATCTCACGCCATGGGCCCAATCCAGCACTTTGCCAGTTCTAAAAAGAACAGCAAACTGCCACTCCTTTTAGTGCCTGCAAAAAGGTGTTTTTGCCACTACGGCAGCAGCTTTTCAGTGCTGCTTTGGTACAGTGTGTCTAAACACTGTGCCAATGGAGCGCCATAATGCCCTCTGCCATGCAGTCAGGCATGCAGCATTACACTGGTGTGGGGGTGGCATGAGGGAGGCCAGTATATATATGCCATGCCCTAATGTCACCCCAATGCTGGTGTATAACACCAGTCTGTTTAGCCTCTAGTCTCATTACAAGAATTGGGACTTTAATTATTTGTTGATTGGGCCTTATTAACTTTTTTGGTTTTTCATCCTCTGCCTTTTGTCTTGTCTTCAGCTCCATTTGCCAAAGCAAGTGAAGAAAATGTTTCACAACCTTTGTTTCTCTCTCTCTCTCTCTCTCTCCTCTGCAGGCTTAAGTGATATTTATTCAGCATTTTGTTAGACACAGAGATGAATAACTCAACCAACATAAGCTCTTTGGAGGATGTGATGGCCTTGGCGAGTCCTTATAAAACTGTCGAGGTAGTCTTCATTGTCCTGGTGGCTGGGTCCCTCAGCCTAGTGACCATCATTGGGAATATCCTGGTTATGGTTTCCATTAAAGTCAACCGACACCTGCAGACTGTCAACAATTACTTTCTTTTCAGCTTGGCATGTGCTGACTTGATCATTGGTGTCTTCTCCATGAACCTGTATACACTTTACACTGTGATCGGCTACTGGCCATTAGGACCTGTGGTTTGTGACTTGTGGTTGGCCCTCGACTATGTGGTCAGCAATGCCTCTGTTATGAACCTTCTCATAATTAGTTTTGACAGATATTTTTGTGTCACCAAGCCTCTGACATATCCAGTCAAGCGGACCACCAAGATGGCAGGCATGATGATTGCAGCTGCCTGGGTGCTTTCCTTCATCTTGTGGGCACCTGCTATTCTCTTTTGGCAGTTCATTGTGGGGGAAAGGACTGTTCCTGATGGGGAATGCTACATTCAGTTCCTGTCCAATGCAGCTGTCACCTTTGGCACAGCTATTGCAGCTTTCTATCTGCCTGTCATCATCATGACTATTCTCTACTGGCAAATATCACGTGCCAGTAAGAGCAGGATTAAGAAAGATAAAAAAGAGGGTGGGCAAAACCAAGATCCAGCTTCTCCAAGTTTGGTCCAAGGTAAAAAAGGGAAACCAAACAATAACAACATCCCAACCAGTGAAGATGGAATAGAACATAGTAAAATTCAGAATGGTAAAGCCACAGGAGAATCAGTAGTGGAAAACTGTGTTACTACAGAGGAAAAGGAAAGCTCCAATGATTCCACCTCTGTTAGTGCTGTAGCTTCCAATATGAAAGAGGATGAAGCCATCAAAGAGGATACCAGGGCTTCTGTCTCCCAGGTCAATGCCAAAGTAGAGAATTCCAAATTGACATGCATCAGGATACTCACAAAGTCCCCCAAAGGTGACTGTAGCAGCTCGGCCAACACCACCATAGAGATTGTAGGCACTGATGAACAAAATGGGGACGAGAAGCAGAATGTTGTAGCACGTAAGATTGTCAAGATGACAAAGCAGCCTGCCAAAAAGAAGACACCTCCTTCCAGGGAGAAAAAAGTTACCAGGACTATCTTGGCTATTCTCCTGGCCTTCATCATTACCTGGACACCATACAATGTGATGGTTCTCATCAACAGCTTTTGTTCATCTTGTATTCCCAACACAGTATGGACGATTGGTTACTGGCTGTGCTATATCAACAGCACCATTAATCCTGCCTGCTACGCCCTCTGCAATGCTACCTTCAAGAAAACCTTTAAGCACCTCCTTATGTGTCATTACAAGAACATAGGCGCTACGAGGTAAAACAATAACAGCAGAGAAAAGGGGGGAAGAAAATGTCAAGTTTTTATAAAACAATGCCATAGCACTTTATGCTCTAGTACAAAATCAAAAAGGCTAGAGGACATACTGTCAGGGACAGGTGGGGTGAGTGTGCTCTATCTCTGACATCTGCTCTTCAAAGTTCACAGCTTCTCTGTCAGTGTGTCATTGGAGGCAAGAAATGGCCGATGGGCCAGTAGAAGATATGAATTTGAGGCAGGGCCCTCTGCTCTCCAGTAGTCTCATGAAGAAGGGCTTTTGAATCCATCCTTCTTGGGTACAACTTCGGTCACTGAGAAGTTCTCCTGTCCGAAGGCTAATTTGGGCTGGCACTTTGCAAATGGGCGAGCTGCACAAAAGCAATGGCATTTCTACAAGCCAGAGAGAACCTTGGGCAGGTTATTAGTCAGTTCTTCTGATATATGAGCTGCCAGTTTTGTTTGTCTCTCTGTGTTTATGTTCATATGAAACACGGTTCAGTGGTTTGAAATATTTCAACCACAAATATTTTACATGAAAAGTATAAACAACTGGAAGAGTAAACACCAGAACAAGCCAATCAGCTGAATTGTTTCCAATTTTTATGAAAAATGTTATGGAGTTGCAGTAGGAAAGTGGGAAATGTGAAGTTGTGTTAATCTGTACCTCTCTCCTGCTGCTTAACTCTGCATCAGAAATATAGTACCTTACCTCATAAAGGGCAGCATGTCAGCCAAACCTTTAAGCACATGCTCTCCCCTATTAAGTCAGTGGGACTTTCAAGTGATGGAATTTGGCTAGAGTGCAACTATCATTTGCAGTGATCAGCAAAGTGGTTGACTGCTTCTTCCTCTCTGGTTGGTTCAGATTTCCTTTCTGATTGGTTCAACATTTACTGGTAGTCAAACTGAACAGAGAAGAATTATGAGCAGGAAATTCACTTTATCATTTGGTAGACCCCAGAAAGTATCTGAAGACTGGGAGAATTAGAGAACTTGCAGCGTATTACTATACAGCCCAAAGTTCTGACAGTGCTAAAGAACAAAAGTTTTGAGGAAGAAATATCTACAGTACTATTCACAAGTGATACATTGCATGGGCATTATAGATCAAAACAATTATGCAAATAATAATGGTTACGGTATTATTTACCCTGCCATAGGGATGACAGCTTGCTAGCTAGAGATCCCTGCAACCTCAGATTTGAGTTTGGTGAACCAAGGAATTTGAAGGAATTCCAGGGGCCAAATTGTCCAAACCTCTGCCAGTCCAGGAAACTGCAGCAATGATTCCTTTATTCAGGTCCCCCCATTTAAAGATCACAAGCCGATAAGAGGTCTTGAAGCAGCAACCTGAAGAATGTTTGGAAGTGGGAAAATAGTGGGAGGATATCTGTTAGTTTGGGTTTTTCTCAATTTCTCTTATTTCCAAGCTCATTTTTGGCTCATCTCAAATTTTGAGAAGTTTTCAAATCTTAAATTTAGTTCATCCTGAGTGTAGAGAACTGCATTTTTATATACATTCTGTTTCTTCCAATACATGTTTTTGTATGCAATTCTGACGAATGCACACAATTTTTGCAAGTAGTCTTCCTAATACAATGCATTTGTAAATATTATTTTCACCAATTTACACATTTCTGTGCATACTTTTCTGTGATATATACATTTTTTTTTCTTTTGTGTGTATCAATTGCAAAGCTCTATTACCAATTTTGAAGGAGAGTGAGTTTTGAAGGACAGTGAATCTTCAGTTCTCATATCAGCCTGCAAGTACAAAATTAACAGAGCTTGGAAAAATTGCTGTTTTGGACTGTTCATGCTGGCTGGAAAATTCTAGAAACTGTGGTCCCTGAAATAGACCTTCCCAAACTCTGGAAATTAGATAAATTCACAATAAAATGGAAACTGGATAAATTTATCCCCCCTACCTTACACGCAGGCAAGGTAGTCACATATAGAAAATGCTTTCTACCCCAAAGGAAATGCATTGCTAAAACAAAGATCCAAGGAGGTTAAATGAAATGTTTGCATAAATTTACACCTGTTAATGTACACCCCTGAACAAGGTTCGCCTTAGGGTCACCATAAGTCAAAGCAACTTGAAGGATGACCTGGACCAGGCAAACACAAACACAGGCTCACCCTCTGTGGTTTTAAATTTTCACAAGGGTATGCTACTGTTGAAACACAGGTATTCTATTGAGAAGTAAGGTCTAGTGAGTTCAGTAAGACCTGGCCACAAGTCTGTGGAAACATGACTGTAGCTGTAGTAATTCTGTGGATTAACGGGGGTTTCAGAGCCATCTCTCCCCAATTCAATACTTCAGTGGCAGTAGTTTCACCTTTAGGACTTTGCTTCTAATGGTTGATAAGGTATTACAGCCACAGCTAGCCATGCTGACCATGTCTTTTGTATCACGGTTCAATATTTTTTCCATGAAATTTGAAGAGGAATTACTGTTCTGTTCCCCTGCTTGACAATTAATCAAAACTATTTGGCAATGCTTAAATTTTATTTACCCTTTATGACATTAAGGATTCAGTCTTCTCTCACCCTGCCTTTGAAATCTGAAAGCTTTTAATTTAGTTGTTGGGGGTACAGAGAGGACAGAATGGATTAGAGGAGAGCCTAAATAAATCCCTCCTGGCTACTTAATGATTTCATCTTTAAAGCAAAGAATTAAGTCATTGAGAATCTCCAAGGGATTGCTCAATTTCTCATGCTTTCCCTTGTTGTCACAGACCCACATGACACTTTGCATTCTCGTCATGTCATCTCGCCTTTTGAAGTTTGCTTCCATTGGATGTAAATGTGAATCCTCTCTCATTTTTCCCCCCAGAAAAAAAATGTGCCTTTGAGCTTTCCATTTGTCACCTGATGCCCAACTGCTTAACAGGTTGACAAAAGCAATTACTTGTTCCAGCTTTCTTGCTGAGCATGGCACTGATATAGAGAACATTATCATTGACAGCAATAACAAACTCTGCCTCTTTTTTTCAGAATCAAAAAATTAGCATAAGGATCCTGGATTCATTTTCAGTTTTTACATGAGACCACTGGATTGAATGCAGGCTGAACTATATAAAGAGTATGTTCATTGAAGTTAGTCACTTCAGGCGGAGTATCCCTTATCCAAAATTCCAAAATTTGAAATATCCAAAATTTGAAATTGTCAACATGGGTGGCTGAGATAGTGACACCTATGCTTTCTGATGGTTCAGTGTACTCAAACTTTATTTCATGCATACACATAAATATTATGTATAAAATTACTTTCAGGTAATGTGTAAATTCATAAATGAATGTTTACACTTGGGTTTCATCTCCAAGATATACCATTATGTATATGCAAAATATGCCATTTTTAAAAAAAAAATATCCAAAATCCAAAACCCTTCTCATTTACTAATTTAAATCCCATTTATTTCATAGACATAGACATATTAGTATGGAAAATCCCTCTGCAAAGGGATCTTGTGGTAATTTTGAGACTTATGAAAGAAAGAAAGAAGACAGACAGACAGACAGGAAGGAAGGAAGGAAGGAAGGAAGGAAGGAAGGAAGGAAGGAGCTGGTATCAGGAACTTTCATAGACTTGAGTTTACTTCTTCACATGCATGGAGTGGAGATTGATTTCAGTGAGGCTATAGTACATATGACCAAGTTTGGATCCAACTCAGTGTTCTTAGCATGTGAACATGAAAAGCTACATGATTTAGTTACCTATCATCCTTAGTCATAACCTGTGGAGGGAAGCCACCATGAACAGTTCCACACTTCTCCCAGAGTAGTATAGAGAAGTCAGTTGAATTCTTCTCCAGATTCCTGCAGAAGAAAGAGGCACTATTATGTTTTCTTTGAATGGCAGCCATTCCTCAGAAGCCCTTAGAAAGCTTAGAAATATGACCACTTTGGACTATAGCTCCAAGAAATCTTCAGCTGGTATGCTCACTGCTCATTCTGGCTGGGGGATTCTCATAGTTGAGGTGTATTTTCCTTAAGTAACATATTCAACGTCTGGACATTGGCCTGAATTCTATTTTTCCCATCTAATAGTCCCAACACATTGAATCAACTGAGTGGTCAATAAAGATATAGAAGCATCCCATAAGACTCAATGGATCTGTTCTCGATGGGATCAACAATAGCATTCAAACTATTATCTTCTGTAACATACAATTTATGGCCATTAAAATCATTCTGAAGGAGTTACATTCTGGAACACTGAAAAGTTCCCATTACGTACTAATCTAATGGAAGTTCCTGACACTCGCCTCCCTTCTGATATTTCTTTTCAGGAATCATATTAAGGGTATGTTAGAATAAAAGAACTGCGAGAACTCTGGGAGACCAAAGTTGGAGTATATATTCCACTATGGAAACCCATTAGGTGACCTCACAGAAGCCACATTTTCTCACTCTTTGACAAAGGCAATGGTGAATCTCCTCTAAAAAAAACTTGCTAAAGAAAACCCTATAAAAGGATCACTTTAAGTCTTAGGCTGCTGCCACACTACAGAATTAATTCAGTTTGACATCACTTTAACTGTTATGGCTCCATCCTGTGGAAATCCTCGGATTTATAATTTGTTGTGACACCAGAATTCTCTGATAGAGAAGGGTAAATATGTTGCAAAATCACAAATCCCAGAATTCCATAGCATTGAGCCATAGCAGTTAATGCAGTGTCAAACAGCGTAAATTCTACAGTAGATATGAAGCAAAAGTCAATTTGAAGGCACATAACAATTTGGAGTGAAGCCATTTTGAAAAAAGTTGGCCACATATTTTTAAAAAACATAACAGGGTTTAAGATTTCTTAATATCATACAGAAGCATAAAAGATAGAGAAGGTTGCCAGCTGAAAAATAAGAAGCTCAAACTGTCAGTGGTATGGAAATGAATAGGATCATGTGTAGCTGTTAAATGTGCATTTACTAGGATAGGTTCAAACATCAGCAACTCAATCATGTTTTCCGTCATCTCTCTGTCCTCTCTTTCTCTATCATATCCAAATCTACCCACACTATTTCCCAGAACTGCCATTCTAATTTGTTCAGATCAGACATTGGGCTGGAGAAGCATATCACTGAGAAGAAAGATTACTGATCTCAGTCATTCAGCAATGACTTTTCCCCCCGGTCTCATCAATTTGTTTCAATCAAGGCCAGTTCAGCCATAAGGCATAATGAGGCAAGCTGTCCAAATTTTATCATACAAACAATTCTAACAAGCTGATGGATTCCTGACTGCTTTTGCGTCTTGCAGAGCAAAATGTCTCCCTGTGTTGAAACTTAGGTATGAATGGAAGCAGTCATATGACTGCCTCGCCCCATGGCCAAGCTATTAATCCACTATAAGAGTGATGTATTTTCACCGTCTTTAATTGTCCTGTAAGACATTTAAAACATTTCAGTAGCACCATGAGATTCATACACAGCTTTCCTCTAATGCAGTGATCCTCAAACTCTGGCCTTCCAGGTGTTTTGGACTTTGGATCCCAGAATCCCAGATCATTAGTCAAAATGGTTGAGGCATCTGGGAGCTGAAGCCCAAAACACTTGGAGAACCAGACTATGAGAATCAGTGCTCTAATGTTTTGTGAGCTCAACCTAGAGGGGAGGAGAGAGCAACTGGGTATGAATCAGAGGCCAATTTTCCCAAAACACACCCAGAAAAAGCCCAAATAGCTCTGCTTTCCACTCCAACCCCTCTCAAAACAGCAACCAAAAGTGATGTGACTTCACTTCATCTCACCATTTTGAGAGGGATGGCAAAAGAAAATGAGAGTTATTTGGGGATAGTACAAGTTCTGGAATATTTCTAGTGGCATTTTCATGTATTTCCAAAATGAGGGGTTTTGCGTGGTTTGGGGCAAAATAAATGCTTGCAAATCATATTATTATTATTATTATTATTATTATTGGGGTTGAGGGATTGGTGAGGAGCTTCATGGCCACAAAAATGGGGGGAGGGCATTATGCACAAGCCTTGTCTGTGTATCTCTTGCCTACATGTGTTAAGGGACATTAAAGTACATACTGGTGAAGTATGATGGTCTCTAAATGTTGTAGCAGCCACATGAAAGCAGTGAGTACCCAAGCCTTGTGACTATATAACAGCAGACAATGAAATTCAACACAGACTGAGTGGTAATACATTTTACAGGAGCCATAGCTATAGTTTCAAGAGTAATAGGACAAACATCTTTACAAGTGATATTCCTAGCACCAGCTCAGGAGAGCCAGTGTTGTGAAAGAGTGCTTGATTTGGGACCCGAAAAATGCAAATTCTACCCCCCCCCCCCGAGCCATGAAATTCACTGGGTAACCTCAGGCCAGTTACTCTCTCTTAGTCTGACCTAGCTTCCAGAGTTGTTGTGAGGAGAGTGTGGGAATGAACATGACCCATATCTTCCCTTCTGTTTGGGAACATTCTGAGGCATGTAATTCTAAAAGGGAATTTTTCTGAGCTCTGTTCCCAACCTCTTGCCTCCACCTAAACAACAGATCATGTATTTAATCTTCCAGGAGTTTATCATACAGCCACTTTTGCCTAATCTGGGCACAGGATGGGATCAGGACTTATCAGGGAAAAACAGGTGTTATCGCCCAGAAAAATGAGTACTTTGTCACAGGGTGACCCCAACCATGCTTAGCCGGCAGATTTTGAGGGACGGAAAGCTTCCATACTACCAAAATCAGCAGAATGGCTTGGGGACGTGTGGTCGCCCTGAGATAAAATATCCATTTTTCTGTTTGATAACACACGTTTTTCTCCATTCAGTCCCGATCCCATCCTGTGCCCAGATAGAGCAAAACTGGCTGTGTGATAAACTCCCCAGAGTTCAAGGGGACTGAAACTCATTGTCTATGTCATTCCATTGTATATGTGGTGAGTGTTGGGAAGGTTCAATATCTGGGTGTCTTGTTGCATGTTTAGCTGTTGTATGAAGAGATTACTCACAGGACATGTAACTATGTCAAGGGATCCTTTATAGCAGTGGTTCTCAAACAGTGTGGCCCAGGTGAGTGTATGAGTTGCTCAAAGGAGTGCAAGACCCTGATTCCCCCCCAGTCTTCTTCCCAAACCCTTTTATGTGTAAAATTTACACATACATTGAGTTAAATATTGAATTTACTTAAATAAAACTATTCTAACTTGAACAATGCCATTTCCTTATAAAATGTTAAAATATGAATGTACATGAATGAGCAAATGAAAATATGCACACTTGGTAAACAAAACAGTTATATTCACCTACTATTTCAAGGGGGCACAACATCTGTATGTAGATATAAAAGCAGACTGAGTTTTGAGTACCACTGCTTTACAATGCAGAGCTTCTCTGTTATAATTGTAATTAGCTCAGACTATGAGGTCTTTCACACTGCACACCATGGTTGCATCTTATAGGATCCTGAGGTTTGCAGTTTGGTTAGGCACTAGACTTCTCTAATAGATAATTCGAAGTCAGAATCCCTAAACTAAAAATCCCAAGATTCCATTGGATGAAGTCATGGAAGTTCAAATGGTATCAAAGTGCTATAACTATATAGTGTGAAAGGGTGAGTGGTCTTTCTAACCAAGAAGATGGCCTTCCAGATGACACATGACTCTTTATCTTAGAAACCAGTTGCAAGTCTTGGCAACTACATAATTCAGCAACAAAGCAGAAGGACAACAACTGCATTGGGTTAATAATATGCATTTAATTACAGTGAGCACATGGTTAGCTATTGGTGGTTATGGGGGAACTGATATTGTTAAATGAAGTAGAAATGGGAAAATCTGTGAGATTCCTCCTATATTTAATTTTTTAAAGAAAATGATGTTGTCTCCATACTAAATATGACATTTTATTATTTTATTTAATTATTTATTTATTTTACTAAATTCTTCAAAAACAAATGAAAAGAAAATTCTCTCCAATCTCTACTAGCTCAGTTTCATTGATATAACTTCTACTAGCATAGTGAGGCTCATGTTGTTAAGGCTGATGAACTTTTCAAAACCAAGAAATGTCAAACCTAATTAAGCATCACAAACATAGTTGAATACATAGGGATTAAAAGTTAGGTTGTTAAGAGATGAGCAGTAGGAATGAAATGAATATTTTGGGGGAAATGTTCCTTGGCAAGAAAAAAAAATCTCTCAACACACAAACAAAGAGAGAGAGAAATTAAAAACCTATCAACCATTCTGACTATTTTTTTCCCTGCATAAAAGTGACAATGTCACTGAGTTTTAAAATGTTCATTGGGTTTTGTGCAAAAACATTTTATTTTATTTTTTATTTTTTTGGTAAAAAAACTGCTACATGGAAAAAACAATATTTCATGTGAGAAAGCCTTTGTAAAATGTTTGCAAAATAATCCCAAAATTAGAAATATAATCTAAAATTTGCAAAAACTCTGATAATGTTGTTGAGAAGGGAGATTTGTGTTTTGTTTTGTTTTGGAAAAAATCATTCTCACATGAATTAAAAACATAAGTGAATTATTACATCCATGTTAGGTACAATGCTTTGTTTCTAAAGTGACAAATCAGACAGTTTTGTTCTCTCTACCATGCAACCTTTTAAAATATCAAATCCTTTTCAATCTGAAAATGAAGAAATCTGTGAATAATTCTTATAAGAAAAAAAAAATCCCACCCATTCCTTGATGGTGATGGACAATCACTCATATCTCTTTTTTCCATCAATAAGCAATGCAGTTGAATGGAAAAGGCATTTTGCATGGGGTGAAAATTGCTCAAGACAAGAAGAGAGGTAGGTACATTGTCATGTGATGCTGTATGAAATCTTACAGGGGGGAAATTTCAGTTCCAAATGTATTCTGTTATGTGTTTCATGTATTCCCTGTTTGGCCAACTGTTGTTGAAATAAGAAAAGCAAAATAATTTGACATGGGGAAAAGAGCTGTTTACCCAACCCCACCAAAGGAGTAAAAACAACAGAGTGAAGGCCGATGGATTTTTTTTTTCCTTTTTTTCCTCCCATTACAGCATCTGGGAGGATAAAGGATGTCTGAGAGTTACAGACTGTTCCATTTCATCTTTACAGTTGTACCCCAAAGATAGCCATCCTGTTCTGAACTGAATAATTGTAATCATAAAGGACTACCAAGGGTCACTAATAAATGAACTTTGAACAATTTATCTTTTAACTACTTGTGCCATATTAAGGAGGACAGTGTTGAGCTAGAGATTAATTCATCCATCTGTAAATACCTACTGGTAGTGTGTTTCAACATGACCAAACCATTACTTGGCTATGTACAGATATAATACAATACCTGTAATATTGTTGAACTTGAGTAACAATGTAAATAAAGCTACAATGAATGTCTGATTACTCTTCAAACTATGTGTAAGGAAGGACAGAGTCCTTCCTAAGATCTTTTGAGTTGTTTTTTTTAACCCTGTTGTTTCTTTACAAAGTTCAAAGTTTTTGTCTTAAAAAAATTACTGTAAGAACAAGAGAGTACATTTACTTGTAAAAGATGTGTTGACACACACACAGCAAGCAAAATTATAAATGAAGATCATTATTATAGTAAGACTTCCAGGTACTTGCTACTTTCTTGATAATGCCGTACATTTGATCTCATAGCTATAAGATAAGCACAAATTTTATGGGTGGCTTCATAAAGCCAAACCATGGTAATATACATATATACATGTATATATATAATATATATTATAGATATATATTTATATAATCTGTATAGATATACATATTATTTACACAATATTCATACAGGGAGAGTGAAGCATGATGGAGAAGGATACCTCTGAGAATTTATACCTATTGTTTCCATCCATTATAAGTGGAGGGGAAAGTTAATAGTACTCAGAACTTGAAATAGCAACATTGCAACATGTTGCACAAGATGTGAGGAGCTGTAACCCATGAGCTCCACAAAGGCCTCATGTAGGGCTAAACTCAAGAAAATTTGAAATCTTTCTGAGACACAACTTTAAAAAAATCTACATGCAATATATGTGTATGTACCTCTGCCAAGTTGTATTCCTAGTTTGAGCATTGCATTAAGAATCAGCATATACTAATAACTAATAAAAATGTTTTTGTATGTGGTACCTCTGCTTATTTTTCTACCATCTTGTGAAGAATGAAGAGAGCGAGCTGGGCAATTCAAAAGAAATTTAACCCAGTGTGACTTTGTCTCAACCCAGAGTGCCAGGCGAAGGTGTTCAAAATGCAATTCCATCCCCTGAGTTTATATAACAACACAGATCATTTGCAGAAGGGACCCATTGCTGTACATCAAAGCTAGACTAGTTCTACCATATGTGCAAATAATTTTAGAGCTAAGACATTGCATAGCATTCTAGGTTTTAGTAGTAGTTTTATAGTGATTTAATATGCAGACCATTTTGTGTGGCTTCTAGCAAGGGTGAGCAATAGACCACATGTAGCCCTACTTACTTTGGGAGTCCTCATGGAAAATAGCACCACTGCATTTTATGTACCTGGGAGGTGGGCCATGATCTGAGATATTTCTTTTCCTCCATTTCCAAAAAGAAGGCATCCAATGTGCTAAATTTTCTACTAACATTTTCCACCTTTTTGTGTGTGAAAAATGACATCCATTGCTGTCCACATGTATCTAGTAAGTCCAAGGTATTGTGGAAGGAACATAATGGTGCTGGGGTTTCCAGAACTGATGCTACTACTGCAATTTGTAGTGGCATAAAACAAAACTCGTGGGGGAGAACAACAAGAAAAGCTGGACTACTGAAACTGCTAATGGTGAGATCCCTCCTCCATTCCCTATGGAAAAATACTGTAAACTGGTCTGCTGCCCCCATTGTTTTGGTATAACAATGGTGAAAAGTTTTAATGAAGCATTTAAGGTTTTTAATTTACTAGAGAATGAATATACAGTCATGCCATTAAGTACACAGTGGTAAAAGCTATTCCTGCCCACTTTCCTTCTGGTATACTTCCTGTATATCAAAGCAGAACATAGACTACCACCCCAGAGTCAAAAATTTGGATCATTTAGTCCATTATTGTCAACTCTGACTGGCAGTGGCTCTCCTGGGTTTCAGGTAGGATTCTTTCCTCACCTTAGCTGGTGATTTCTGCCATCATGTAGTGGTCTTCCATCCATATATTGATTAAGCATAGTTCTGCTTGACCTCTGAAATCAAACAAAATAAGTTCAGTACAGGATGATATGGTAGTGCACAACTTAATGGTAACCTATAGAGTGTAACTCTGGAATTTATCACACCAGGCCCACAATCTCATTAGTCCAGAAAATACAAACATAACCCATTGTGAACACTCACTATCAAACAGCTCTTTAGAATCACTAAGCTTCTGCTTCTGTCCCAGCCTCTGACTTTCTCACACTTGACTCCATAGTCCTGCCACCCTGCCTGTGTTCTTCTGTTTGTCTCTATTTTTATTTTTAGCACAATTATGTGATCATTGCAATCTATTAAGTAAAAAGAAAGAGGGAAAAAAAAGAAATTGGGAAAAAGAAAGAAAAACAACCTGCTTGGGAATAGTGAGGGAGAGGGGAGCAGAATCATGGCCACTCGCAGCACATGACTGCCTGCGTATCGGAACTTCTTCAGGAGGAACTTATCACATGTGTACCAACAGTGGAAAAGTAATGCATTTGGGAGGCATCTATGGTTTTTTCCCATCGATGAAAAGGAGCACTCCAGCAATGCATGGACGACAGACCAGCTTCTGGACAGATACAGCATTGTGTGATAAGATACAGTCACAGATTCATAGCAAAAATGAAGAACAAATACTCACTGGCTGAAATCCAGTATGACAAAACATCTAGTAATTCATCACCCCCCATACTTACTGTACTGATACTGCAGCCCCCCTCCCACAGCCATTCTGTGCCTAGTGAAAAAGGTGGGGTGGTGTTAAGAAAAGTGCCTGGCTACCAACTTGTAACCAGATGTGAAATGATTATATAATCCACTAGAGTCTCTCAAAGTCCTCCAGAAGTCTCAGTGGATGATGCATAAATAGGGGAGAATGACACAGAAATGTTCATTTTCTTCTCAGCAGGAAGACAACAGTGGAGATGATTTATCCTCACTTTCGAGGATTATATAGTATTATATCAAAATCCCTATGCAATATCCAGTTTCTAGAGAAGAAAGAGGATTTTCCCACGCAAAATATATGTTCTTGTAAACTATCCCTATTATATAATTCTATGTATTTTGGGATGGCTTGGTCTTGAGATGGTAAGACCCATTCTTTTTGCAGAAGACATGTACCTGGTAGAGTTGAAAACTACTCGAAATTGTTTTAGATCAAGACAGCTGCCTGCGTTTTTGGAACCTCCATTGTGATGTTGCTATACAAAGTGTCCTAGTGAGGATCTACATTTCATAACATGCTCCCACTTGCTTCTCTTTATTTGTCTATTTTGTGCAGAACTAGTATATCTCTGTATTGGTTCCCTTTTCATGACATCAGAAAGCAGTGCAGAGAGGGAGGCAAAAGTAGTCCTTTTCTCCTAGCACCAGACTGTTCTGTTTTATTTCACACTTCCTGCAACAGGTTCTTCATTGTTCACTCACTCCTTAAAAAAAACTGTTAAAGGTCACAGAATAAATTGGAGGAAAGCAAAGCCTTTGGCCAGAATTTGAAGTTGATAATTGGGCTTCAAGGCTTGACTTTAAAAATGTAAAAGTGTTATTCATTTTCACTGGATTAAACAGCCTAACCCACAAATCACTTTCTCGAAGAAGTGCCACAAATGTGTGCCCTTGGGGGCCATTTGGCTCAGCTGGTAATGAACAACCCAGACCCTCTGCAACATGTCTCCACTCTGAATGAAACTATTTTAGCTCCTTTTAAAACTTTAATGGATGTTTGCTTTGAGCTAGTCATTCCAAATTTTTTTCAAATTCCCCTTTAGATGAAAGCTGAAGAAAACTGTAATACTGGAAGCTGTAGAGTGTTTCAGGTATCCCCTTCTATGAAAGAGTAGGACTCACCAGAAGTGCCATTTTACCCAAGGTGTCCAGCTATCATAACTGCAAAGGAGGACAAGACACCACAAAATGTAGGACATTCAAGAAAAATGGTTTATTAACAGCTGTATTACATATACTGTATTTTATTATGTACTCAACCATATTTTTTACTAAACTTATCTTGGTTAAAATGTCTTGTTGGTCTGCAATAAAGTTATAGAACTCTGAGCAAAACAAAGGCTTAAAATGGTACTTTACGAGCAACAAACCCTTGACTGTATCTACATTTAAATTATTTCATTTGTAGTTTTTCCCTCCTGCTGCTGCTTCTTTTGAAGTCAGCTAAAGCACAACAAATGGTCATTTGATCCTAGAATGAAAAACTATTTGATTTAAGAATTGTATACTGTTTTTTGGATGAGTCACCAGCTAGTGTAATATAATGACCTGTACACCTGATTAATGCCAATAAATTATAACATTATTTCCCTGGACAAAGCTGATGTCACAGCCATCCCACAAAAATGTCCACCTTGGGCTGATCTAGACTGGCAAAAAGGGGTGTGTTCATGCCTGCATAAAAGTGTAGCCTTTAGATGACCCACACTGAAAGTTTGGCATGAACACACTTCTTTTGCATTTTAGTGGGGAAAAAGCAGCTTTAAAAAGGAGCTGCTTTTCCCAGCTTCTTTTTAAAAAGGGTGTAACAGCGCAGCTGTGTCTAAATGCTGCAGTGCAACTGTGCAGTTTTTTAAAGCTCACAAACCCTAGCTCCAGCCCTAATCCAAACCCTAGACATGCGCAGTAGGGACTCTGGGATGCTGTAACTGTTATGCAACTGCGCATAAAATGTCAATTCATTCATAAAATCGTTTATTCATAAACTTAAATTGTAACAAATTTAATATATTTTTAAGGAGGGGGAAGGATGCTGTTTGTTTTATTGATGTAATAGTATTTTAATGTGTAAGCCACCTCAATTGATCTCAAAGGGGTGGGGTATTAATAATAATAATAATAATAATAATATAAAGGGGTTCATTCATGGAGCTGTAAAGTGTAACTGCGCACTTTAAAAAGGGAAGCGAAACCACAATGGTAATTTGACAGATCTTCATAACTGCACAGTTCATGTGTGATGGACCTGCGCAACTGCGCAGTTCGCAGCTAGCAATACAATTGCCTGTATGATGTACCGGTGCAACTGCGCAGTTCACAGCTGGCAACAACAACAAAAAATATATTAAAGGTTCAGTTTGGCCAAAAGCCCCCTTCATTGCCATCTCTGCAGCTGCTCCACCTGTGTTTCTAGCAACCTGACAGCTTCCAATGTAGTTGCTGAGCAACAGAAAAGACTTTAGGTAAGTCGTCCGCACACCTCCTCAGTGTAGCTGCCCTATGCCTTTTTATTACACACCTGGGACTTGCAGTGTAGTTACTAAGCATTTGGGAAAAGGCAACTTCATGTTGCCCTTTTCTGCCAATCTAGAAAGCCCACATGATATCTGTTTGGGTGGGGAAAAGAGTAACACAAAATCACTCCTGAAACCTAACTGGATTTTATGCAAGTGTCCTAATGTAAGGAGCTGTGTTTGATATAAGGATTAACTATTAGTGGATTCTATTTGCAACATCCTTTGAAGACACCGTGGGAGTGAAATAATGCCTTGAGAGGCTCCCTAGCTAGCAAGAAGTACTTCTGGATTATTCACCTTTCAGAGAGAATATTAAATCTTTATATTAAATCTTTATAAACAATCTCAATAAATGAACTGAATTAGACTAACAGTAGGAACTGTTTTTGTAGATTTGTGGCCATTATCTTTCATCTATTCAAGCACAGGTAAAATTCATGTGTGCACGCATACAGAGTATAGTATTGTGCGCATAATTTTTTATTTAGAAATCTATAGTTGTCTTGGTTATTTTATGGTCCACCCCCCCTCCCCAAATTTTCCTAGTTCTGCATCAATTCTAGATATTTGGAACTTCAGAAGTTTAACCCAAGGTTTTAAACTGTTGGTTGGACCATGTTGACTAGCAATTCTGGGAGCTGAGATCTGAAACATCCAAAGAGTCAAGGGTTGTTAAATATTGCTTTGCACAGATGCCTGGGGGCAATTCTATCTTCTTGTTCCAGCTGTGACAAAAGTATCCTGTTTTTGTTGTGTGCCTTCAAATCATTTCTAACTTATGGTGACCCTTACTTGACCCTATCATGGGATTTTCTTGGCAAGATTTGTTCAGAGAGGGTTTTCCATTGCCATCCTCTGAGGTTGAGAGTGTCTACATTATATTATATGGGACTAGGAAACAAAGGCATTTCATTTTCATGAAGAGTTTGTCAGATGGAAGATCATAATGGCAGACAATCCTCCCTGTTACATCCCACTGGGCCAGGAAATGCTAAGCCAAGATATTTTGATGCAGAAAAACAAATACTTGACCCTAGCCTTGCCCCAGTCCAAAAAGAATTTGAATGCATACTATTGAAAGCAAACTCGATTATGGAGGCACAAGGTAGACCTATCACCTCTCTCCATCCCAGGCCCCGACAGCACAAAATATAACATTAGCAGATTAAATAACTACCAAATTGCTGCCATTTCATAGCATTCAATATCTGCTGGTTGAGGCAGCTGCCTCATTCTTGCTAATGGTAGAGCCAGCCATGTGTAACACAGCTGCTTCATTGTTTCCCATGTGATGTGTAGCCAGGGCATTTTGATGTCCCATTTGAGAAATGGACACTTTCATGGCTGATCACATGGTTCAGAAGCAGTACACAGGGTTTCTGTAACAAATACCTAGACATTCCTTGGCACATAAGTCCATTTTGTAAAGTGTTCCCTGAAGGATTTTTTAAAAGATTACTGAAGTCAATGAAGAGAAACAAAACACCTCTTTCTAGAGATGTGAAGCTCCATCTCTCCCCCTCTTCCCCACAATTATCTTTCTCTAAATCAAATATGACATATTACAAAGCCTTGCTTTGTACAGTGCATGCATTTCTAGTCGTCGTTATACAGTTAGTCCTGATGAATAAACCAATAAAAACTGCCAGTACAGTGTGATGAGGAGAATCTTGCCATTGACCCATGGCGACCATCTTTCTTGTTCAGGTGAGACAGACAGTGAAACATGGCAGGTGGCTTATCATCACTCATGGCCACTTTAACCTGAGCTGAGAATGGTGCTGGCAGTGCTAATGCAGTCTGACAGCCCATTCACATTAGCTCTTCTCCATCAGTCTGCATTAGCATTTGTGTTAGCTAATATACTATGAAAGTCACTTTCCAATAATATTTCTGTTTCTGAATACTAACCCAAAATGATATGAGACATACAAAGGAGAAAGACTGCTAATCTGATTGGATTGCTTTATATGACAGAGCCCTTAAGGGAGAATATCCAGCAGCCTATGTTTTCATTGTGTGATTCTTCCCATTCCTTTTGCATTCTGCTCACCAGCGACAATAAATAATGGACATGAAAAAATAAAATTCCACATTAGATGCTCTTTTCAGCTTCCCATAGACTAAAGGCAAACACACTGATCAGCTTTTCCTTTCTCCCAAAGCATGTATTGTTTTGAAGTAGAATTCCATGGCTTAGTCATAGAACCAGAGCTTGGAAAAGTCATTTTTTACCTATATGTTTTAGAATCTCCCGGCCAGAATGCCCAACATCCATACTGGCTAGATGGTTTTAATCCAAAAAGTGGAACTTTTCGAAGCTCTGATTATTATTATTAACCTTTATTTATATAGCACTGTAAATTTACACAGCCATCTGTCATATGGCTATACTGGTGCTGGGATTTTGGGAATTTCATTATTGTTGTTGTTGTTGTTATCTCTATTATTAATTTCTAATACCCCAGAGGAACCCTTGAAATAATTTTCAGGCCTCAGAAAAGCCCTGCATAAAAATTATTGTACCTAAAGCTCATTTCTACGTATGGTTGTGAAAGCTGGCAGTGAAGAAAGTAGATAGAAAGACAGTAAACCCATTTGAGATGTTTTACTGGAGAAGGCTTTTGCGGTTACCATGGACTGGGAAAATAACAAATAAATGAATCTTTGAACAGATCAAGCCTCAACTTTCCCTAGAAGCCATGATGACTAAAGTAAGGCTGTTATACTTTGGTCATATCATGAGAAGACATGACTCACTAGAAAAAATGATACTGCTTAATAAGGTAGAAAGCAACAGGAAAAGAATAAGACCACATTACAAATGGATAGATTCCATCAAGGAAGCCATGGCCCTGAACAGAGCTGTTGATGAAAGGGGGACTTAGAGGTCTCTCATTCATGGGGTCACCATGAATCGAAGTTGACAGTTAAGAATAACAGCAACAGCTAAAAAGAAAGTGTATCTTTTTCAGTCACAATCTCTCAGAGAACCCCTCAGGTTCCTCCTCCCATCACCATTAAATCCCACTAAATCCCATTAAATCCCATCCTTGTTCTAAGATCTGATCAAAACCTGCTTTCTGTGCAAAAGAGCAATCTTAGGAATCTGCAATGATGCCAAAGAAGAGGACTCCTCTCAGCATGACCACTATACCTTTACAATTGCTTGTGATTGTCTTACTGTATCATCATAATTATCATGCAACAAATTCCTAGAGGATTCACAAATGAACAATTTGTCCTCAGACATACAGACTATATACAGAGTCTGCCCCACAGCCTGCTCTTAGTGAATGAACATGATCCGAATCCTGAGTTTCAGAAAAAAAGGAATGCGTGACACCTGATCTGCAAAATGTCCACTTTACATGACAGGGGCAAATTGTTCAAGATTTTCACTAAAGATATTTTCAATAGGAATCCACAGCATATTCTGGCTATCTAATGTGAAAAAAATCATGGGATCACTATGAGTCCACAGGCAACTTGACACAGTGCTAAAATATACCTGTGTGTGTTGGCAAAAACAGCCTTATTTTACACACATTACATTTTCAAATCTATGTTGCAGGTTGAGGTTTCTTATACCTCTTTTTCCATTCTTGAAAACCTACAGGATAAGCCTGGGTTGCATACAGACTGCCTATGGCTGACCACGGGAGAGTATGGTAAGATCCATCAGTGAGGTTTAAATACACATCTGTCCCATCAGGATAGTCACATCCTAGTCATGTGTGATAATTTCATAGGTTAACAAAAAATTAAAAATTTACCTGTTGCTCCAGATCTTCCAGGAAGACCCAGAGCCTTCCATTTCAGCACTGTGGCAGCTCTCTGCCTGGGTGTCCTGGTGGGCCACCCAGTGCACCCACCACTGCCATGGGTCACTTGTTCTGAGGATCGAATGAGGTACCCAGCATGTGACCATTGCTGAGCACCTTGTTCTGACCTCAGAAGTGAATGATTCACAGTGACTGGCAGCAGACATTCTGGGCAGCTCTATGGGATGCCCATGCTGACAGCCAACATGGCACAGAAACAGATGCCAAGGTAACAAGTACAGGGCAGGGCAGGTGTAGGGCCAGGATACTCCAGTACAGACAAGGCCCACAAGACCCAAAGTCCACTTTCGCACTATCCCAGTTTCTTATACCTCCTCACTTCCTTACTGTGAATTTACCAGAAATATGGGCTTGTCACAGTGTGTATTGATCAAAGTTCCACTTCATACAAGTTACATTTCTTCTACTAAAATCCAGCCTGAAATCAATTAAATAACATCTAGGAAGCTTCCAAGAAGCACTATCAGTGGTTTTTGTTTTTGTTTTTTTAAATCACAGGTTGTTACACTGAAACCTCTCACAGTAGACAATAGCCATCTGCCTAGCAAGTGACTGTCTAAATTGGTAGAGTCCTCAGACTGGCAATAAACATATTTTGTCTAAGGAAGAAGTAATGTAACCATTCATTTATTCAGTCACTTTCTCAGCCATAAACAAATTGATTGTGGTTGTGGCCCTGTAGTCCACAACACTGCAAAATTTCATATTAAATCTGTATTTTAACAGTACCATGTTGCCATATGTTAAAATACAATTTTGATTGGTACCAAACAGTAGAGAAAATAGTTTTTTCTTGCCTTGTCAGGATCAGCCAGGACTTGAAGTAGGGACCTAAATGCAAAACTGTAATTAGACATACTTGCACTTCTAAGCCTCCACCATCACCACCACAAAATTATTATTGCTATGTGCCATCAAGTTGGCTTCAACGTATGGTTCCTCTGTGGAGAGTTCCTGTTCTTAATCACTCTGTTCAGGTCTTGTGAAATTAAGGCCATGACTTCCAAAAAATAGCTACATGGGGGGAGGATTTGCTCCCCCATTTCTGGAAAGAAACTATAGTCTTTACTTATTTGTTTATTTACGTTATTTATACCCCACCCTTCAGCCCTAAAGGCTCTCAGAGCAGCTTACAATTATTATTATTTTCAATTAGACAGTTCCCTTCCCTGAGGGTTACAATCTAAAAAGACACAACACAAAAGGAGAAGGAAAAGGTGGTGGGAAAGAGGATCAGGTCTAGCAATTCTTCTCTCTCTCTGCAACCTGGACCAAGGCAGATGGATTGGAGGGAGGGCTCGGCTTCTTAATCTTTATACTTAGGACTTTATCACACAGGAAGCAAGCATCCTCCTCCCATTGCCATTAAATCCCACTAAATCCCATTAAATCACCATTAAATTCCATCAATATCATGCTATAAGTGGGTGATTTTCACAAGGTGTTGCACGATGTCACCATTATCATGCCTCTATCCCGTGAATAGAGCAGCCAAACCGTGCGATTTTTTATTGACAGAAAAATTCTTTCAATAAAAAGCAGCACAATGTTGCCACTTTATTCACAGGATAATTGTGATTTTGCCACTTTATTCATGGTTTAATGGCATGATAATGACGACATTGTGTGAAAATCATCCCATTATTGTGCAATATTGATGGGATTTAGTGGTGATTTAATGATAGGAAGAGGATGCTTGCCCCCTGTGTGATAAATTCCTAAGTTACTTTCCTTAAATATCAGAATGCTAATAACCACTGTTCTGTGATATAAGACAGACTTTGTCCATCCATGTCTTCATTCCCCCAACATTCACTATACTTCACAAGGCATCAGCACAAATGAGCATTTGGCCCATTTGATGTTCCTCCTCCACAATTTCATGAGACATTACTTCTGTAATTTAAAAAAATCTTAGGAAGCTACCAGGACATCAGAAATTGAGTGTAGCTGTTCTTGGTTAAGTTATAATCTAATGTAAGATTGTTTCCTCTTAGTTATCACAAAAATCAATCAAGTTTACACACATTACATTTTACAAGTTAACTATTTGTAACTAGTTATTTGCAAGTTGCATCGAGTCTGCAGGATAAAGGAAGAAATGCTAGCCCTGTCCTGCCTAGCTATGCTCCTAAGCAGCTTATTGGTCCATCTTTTATTGGCTTCACACTAAATGTTTTCAGATGAGGCTTGGACAATAAGTAGGTTTTTGTTTTTATCTAAAGGATAGTTCTTGTGCCTCTATGTATCTCTGTAGTCTTCTTATTGTTCCCATTGTATAATTCCATGGTGATATGTGTACAGGCCTTTGGTATCCACTGGAGTTTGGTTTGAGGGGGGGAAAACCATGGATACCAAAATCTGTGCATGCTCAAGTCCCATTACATACAGTAGCATAGCAAAATGACATCCCTTATGTAAAAGGGTAAAATCAAGTTTGCTTTTTGGGATAGTATTTGAATATTTTCAAGCTATGAATGATTGAATCTGGAGATAAAGAATCTGTGGATATGGAAGGGTAACTGGAACCTTCTTCACACAGAAGCTGTGAGAGTAGGAGCAATAAGCATTACCATGCATTTTGCAAACTAACAATATAATATATAAATGTTGGCAATAGTAGTGAATGCTGTCTTAACTCCTGCCAGCCTTTCCTGTGCTTGAATATTCATGATATTTATATCCTAACTCAGTTCAATTATGTGGGAAGGCAGCAATTTGTTTCATTTTAAACAGATAGATAAGGCTCTAAACGTGATTTACAAGTAAATACAACAGTATGATAAAGCAGTATAATAAAACAAGATATAAGTACTGTAAGGGTAATAATTAAATGAAACGGTCAATTTTTAAAATCCACAGCCAGAAAAGCTTGCTTATGAACCAGGTTTTCAGCATCTTCCAAGACTGCGTAAACAACATGCCTGCCATTCTTCCTAAAGAGTGAGATTGTACAAGGGAGCTACTCTTGGGAAGGTCATTTTCTTTGTTGCTTGCCACTTGCTTTGACTTTTGCAGTAATTTAGAGGTCTGAGTGAACAGAGGGTTCAACCACCCTCATTCTGCTACTGCAAAATGAGGCACCCCCCTCCCCACTTGCCACACATCCACATCAATGAGATGGGGGGACACTGTGGTATATGGAAGGCTAGTAACAAGGCCAAAGCCTCTATCTCCCTGTACAAAGCTCAAGTCTTATGAACTTAGTGGAAAGACTTTCTCTCCATCCCACTACCCTCCAAGGCTTGGCCAGTGAGCTCACAGGAGAGAGACTTCTTGGTGGTTGCTCCTAGGCTATGAACTTCCCTCCTGAGAGAGACTCGGGGCTAAACAATCCAGCCAAAAGGGCTGGTGTCGGAGTGGACTGGGGGTGTGACAGCCACATGCCACATGCCCCAACTCTATTTCCAAGCTGCCATCACATTGCCCACCTGACTGCATGGTGGGTGGCATTATGGCACTCCTTTGGCATGGCGTCCAGATGCTGCATGCCAAAAGGAGTGCTGAATTGTGCTGCCAGGGTGGCAAAGGTGTCCCAAAATCAGCTATCTGTAGCAAACTGCCTTTTTCTACTTGATGCTAGGCATCATGATCAGATCAGTTAAAACAGAAAGCCTAGTGCAAGATGAAATATCAAGTGCACTAAGCACTCCAAAAGATGAGAAATAAATAACATTACAACACACATTGCTGAATCATTTTTAAAAGTTAGTCACTGAAACCAGCCACTCAGAAATATATTTATAAGAAAGTCTTACAAGAACTTCTAACAGCAAGTGAAGATGAACGATAGTGGCCGTTAACCAGGAGATGTTGCTGAACATCCCCAGGTAAGTCCTGTTCAGATGGCTCATTTTAATTTCCCTTTCCTCTCAAATGGTGGGTACCTAGAATAGGATTCACACAGATAATGCCAACAAGAGGTATTATATGGGAAGAAAGCAGTGGCTTTCTCATGAGGTAGAGTGAGACAGCTACCTCAGGCCACATGTGCTAGGTAACTAGAGCTGTGCGCTTTTTGTGACCTGTCCAGAAAATGCAAACATGCACACCCACATATCTACCTTTCCATCCTCAAGTGCAATTTCAAGACACTGTCTTGTCACCAGAGCTGTAAAAATGTCAATTTACTCAGCTTTTGGAAAGTGAGGAGAGCTGTTTTGCCATTAGCTTCAAACAGCCAAATGAATTTTAGGTTTTCCCTGGGAACAAGCGATCTCTGTGGTATTCAGGTCCCAAGCTAGTGATATATTTGGGTGTGTGTGTGTATATATATATATATATATATACACACACACACATATACATAAACACACACACACATACATATATACACACATACATACAGAGTATGTGTATGTGTGTGTGTTTGTGTTGAGTCTCCCTTGTCAGAAATGTCTGGGCACATTTTGCACATATGTAAATAATGAGCTATCTTGTAGTTAGGATCCAAATCTAAGCTCAAAATTCCTTTATGTTTCATATACACTTTATACACATAACCTGAAGGTAATTTTATACGATATTTTTTAATATTTTTGTGCATAAAGCAAAGTTGGTATACAATGAACCAGCAGAAAGCAAACGTGTCACTATGTCAACCATCCATGAAAGAAGTTGTGATTTTTGGAGTATTTCAGATTTTGGAATTCCAGATAAGGGAGACTCAACTTGTCCATACTAGCCCTATGGAAGTACTAGGAAGAGATGGCCCCAAAGAGTTTTCTGTATGAGGTAGAATTCATTTTTCACCTTTCCATGGGAAAAAAGTTCCCTTTCACCCACCAAAAAATTAAGTGCAGGTCCAAGGGCCACAGAAATGATCTTTGGATGACAAATGGGACCCACAAGGCCTGCTTGGACCACTTTGCCCTACAAGGTAAGATTCACAAGGTCGCTGCTTATGGAATTCTTCAAACAATCCTTCCTTCTGGCAAACCATACAGCATGTTGCACCTGTCCTGCTGGAATATTTATTGTACATATACTGAGAAGTGTCATTTTCCTTACCCCTACATGCCAAAAAAAAAAAAAAAAAAAAAAAACCAACCCAACAACCTATTGAAATTTAGTCTTTTACACTGTTATTATTAATAGTATCATACCACACTCCCACTGTGCTTCTGGCCGCCCATGGCGCAGTATGTTTAGGAAGAAGTTTATAATCAGTTGTTCAATTTATGTCTTCTCTCCCAGCAGTAACAGTTTGCAGCCGCTCAACTGAACTTAATATGGGTTGTCATGGTGTTCTGTGAAAGCACCCTGACTGGTGGAGAGAGGTGGGTACATCTTCCCCAAACATGGATTGACAACCCACTCTTACTAATCATTTTTGACATATGGTTGTTGCATTCTTAGTGGATACACAGCTCAAAATATTCCCTCTGACTCAGCCTGATACTGAACTCCTCTGGATTTTATTTTAGTGAAAAAGATTTCTGAGACTCAGTAGAAGATGCCTGAAACTTTAAAGGTGAACATATTTGTGGGGGCAATTATTTTAATGGGCAATCAGCTGATCATTTTACCACTACATAGAGGAAGGAAGGAAGGAAGGAAGGAAGGAAGGAAGGATAGATGATGGGTAGATAATAGGTGGATGAAAAGACAGACAGATACCCTTTATCTTACCCTTTATCCAGAAATGTTGGTCTCCCATCCAAAGTTCTTTCCCTATTTTATTGTCACATGAACTCTGTATGGGCTGGGACTCTCTGACTGCTCCAGTTTGGCAAAGTAGTCCCAATTAATTCTCTGACCTTCTATCTTGTCAGCTACTTTTAAAATATTTCATTTTTTCTCTCCTCCTTTTTTACTTTGAACACTTTCTCCCTTTGTTCTCATCTTACGTCAGTTGCTGCAAACTGAATTCAAAGTACAAAAGTAGTTTGCACTCAGTTAACTCACCAGGAGGGAGAGGTGAAGGGGATATTGTCCTTCCCAGTAGGCCCCAAATAAACCAGCTATGAGGAAAGTCCTGTTAACACCAGATATATGAGTGTACCTGCCTCTGCCCATCCTCTGTCTTGCCCTCCAAGCAATATAGAACCCAGGTGGCTACTTCATAGGAGAGCAAGATTTGCTGTGTGACAAAGATGGTGGGCAGAAATAGCATTTTCTTTCTCCCTCGGGTAGCAGGAGAACTCCCACCACCAGAAGCTTCATTGCTGAATTATACTTTGAATCTGAGTCTCTTTGAGGCTGTGCAGACCACCGTTGAAAGGGCAGCCTGCAGCCATCTCCATCTTCCCCAGATCAGGGCTGTGGCCCTGATCTGACTTTTCAGGATGTAAAAAGGAGCTGTAAAAAGTGGCTTTAGGGCACTATTTTGGAGCTGTGTCATGTAAACGCAGCGCCAGAGGAGCACTGTGACTCTGCATGCCATGTGGAGCAGCACACAGCATAACACCACCATAGGGGCACATTTGGGGCATGCGTTGTATGTACCTCATGCCCCTAATCTGCCCCCTGGCCATCCTTATTGGCCGGTCTGCATAGGCTTTTTTCAACATTCTGACTACTGTACCAAGTTGCCTTCAACCCAAGGCTTCATCTTTCACAACATCCAAACTGTTCTAAAAGCACATGTTCAGCCCAGTTGCAGGAGACCTAAAACTGTATTACACTTGAGTTTTAAAAACCTCAGGGAATCATTAAGGCTGCTGCCACATTGCATAATTAACACAGTTTGACCCCACTTTAACTGCCACAGTGCCATCTTATGGAATCCTGGGATTTGTAGTTTGTTGTGGGAACAGAGCGCTCTGATAGAGAAAGCTAAACATCTCAGAAAGTTACAAATCCCAAAATTCCATAGCACTGAGGCATTGCAGTTAATGCAGTGTTAAGCTGCATTAATTCTGCAGTTTAGATGCAGCCTAAGATGTCTGAGGGAGGGCTTTCTCTCAATTCTACCACTGTCAAAAATATGTTTTGTGAGAACAGAGGAGAAGGTCTTCTCGCTCAGACTATTTTCAAGCTGAGGAACTCTTTCCCACTGGAGGCTCAGTTGATTCCTCTCTCCGATCAATATCCCTTTCCTTTAATCATGATTAGGCTAGTAATTGGTTGTGTTGGGGAGGGTTTTTAATGGCATGTGCTGTGCTTTTATTCTTCATTTCAAATATTTTTAAAACTGTTTTTAATCAATGCTGTTCATAATAGAATAGTTTGATTTAACAACATTCTTGTTATTATAATGATGCTTTAAAGCTGTGTTTTGTTTTAATCAATGATGTGAGTGGCTTTACACAGTTTGACCCCACCTGATCAATCAATTTAATCTACTCATTCCCCAACCTTTTGATGTTGAAAAGAGATACCTGATGATGAAACACCCAAGAGTGTTGATAACATTTCATAAAAATCTGTGAATTTCTTCATGTTTGTCTCATCAGCCCTGCCTCTATTGATAGAAAGTTTACCAGGGTTTGGGGCGGAAAGTTTTCCCCTTTGCTTTTCCCATTGCCCTCATGGTCTGCTTCCTTAAACTAGTGGGAGCAAGGATTTAGTTTTTTCTAGAAATGGAAAATTTTGGCTAGGAATGGATAAAAATATGTACAGATGGGGCTGAGGAAGGAGTGGGGGGGGGAGACAGCCACAAAAAATGTCTGTATGTTTTTCTCCCAGTTACAAGTGTAACTGCCTGAGGGAAAGAGGAAGCAAATGAGGGTGTGCCTAAAGGCAGCACAAACTCATCATATCACTTCATCTCTTAAGTGGTTCTCCCAGGTAATGAAAACCATATGCGCTCAAAGATCTGGTTTATGACTACCACCTTGTGTTGTGGTGAGGTCTTCTCGAGATGAGAGAAAACCTGTCAGAAAGGTGGTGGATGTTGTGGTTATCCATTGCTGTAGTTCTTGATTATTATATTTTTAATGCATGTATTTATGTATGTATGTATATGTTTATGTATATGGATAGGAATTATTTCAGAGGAAGGAACTCTGGAACCATCTCTGAGTATTCCTTGTCTAAGAAAATGTGATGGAATTTATTGGGTTCCCATAAGTTGACAGGCAACTTGAAGGCAGCACACACACATACTGATGTTTCTGTGGTCCTAGGCTATTTTCTAGCACTAGCTTTAACACTTTGGAGTTTATCATACAACGGGAATTGGAAGTATAATCCAATGGCAATCTGAATGCAATCATGGGGTTTCACATTATTGTGTGAAAGCTGATTACATGCATTTTCGGGCAATGGGAAGTCCTTCCAAATGCAATCGTGCGGTTTCACGCTATTGCATGAGGAACTATTACATACAATTTCAGGCAATGGGAGGCAATTTCAGGCAGTTCCAAATGCAATGCGGCATCAATATGCAATCACGTAAATTTGCTGAACTAGAGAATTCACTCAATTCCAAACTGGCTCCACTTTCATTTCTTTTGAAATCGAGAGAAATTCATCCCGTGTGATAACGTCCTTTGTTTGCAGTCTTGATCAGGTTTCCTTTTAATTTTGAGACATTAGTATACCAATATGTTCTCTTCTGTTCTCTTTCTCTCTCAGCTTAGAATAAGAGTGCTTTAGTGCACCAGGACAATCAAATCCTGCACTATATATGAAAAAGAACAAAATGAGAAAATAAAAAAAGTCTTCCAAACTATAGCACCACCTCAGAAAACCATGCCCCTTCTTAAAAAAAAAAAGACTTTGGAAGATTCCTAATGCAGCAGCAAGAATTTGCTGAAAACTGTTCCTAAAAGGACTGGAGTAAGTGGACACAGAGGGGACAGTATTCTTATTGAAACCTTCAAAACCCAAGGAACTAGATTATGAAAACTCAAACTTTCTAGAAGACCCCTTAGAGATGTCAGATCTTCCTTACTTCATTCTGTCTTCCAAAAATAAAATAAAAAATCAAATATTTCCTTTCTGATAGGAAAATATTTTTGCACATTTTTTATTTTACACATTTTAAGATTCTCCCCCCCCCCTCCAAAAAATTAATGGAAGAAATACATAGGCCCTTTTCATATAAAACTTAAGGATTTTGCAGAGAAATCAGTGACTTTTGTGGAATGGCAGTTCTCTGTGTAAAACCACTGGGGTTGTTTGTACACAGAGAAAAACAATTTTACATAAAAACAAACTTATGTTCAAATGGTAACATTTTGTGCAAATTACTTTTTTCCTCAGAAAAGTATTGAAATGCAAAATATCTAACCATTTTTTCAATGGGGTGGCTAATGATTTTCAGTGTGTGTCAATGTGCTGACATGCCCTTTCTCACTGAGAAATTTGTGTTATTTACTTGTCCATTTCCATGATCTTTCTTGGTATACAGTTTTTCTACCAAGCATGGTTTAATCCATGTATATTATTTCCTATTTTCTTTATACAATATTTCCTCTGTGATGCTTTCGAACATGAGGAAAAACCTATCATAATTATTTAGCTTCACAAAGATGAAGTAGTTGAGGTTTTACAGTACTAAGCATTTTTAAATTATATTTTCTGCATTTTGCACAAAAATGTCTTTGCCCCCTTTTTCCTTTGACACAGAAGAAGCATGCTCACAGCAAGAAGGGGGGGGGAAAGGATGATGTTCACACACACACAAATCTTGACTCCATTCTACAATATTAACCTGTCCTTCCAACAAGGCAGTCATTTTCATATTTTTGGCAAATAAATAAATAAATAAATAAATTGGCATTTACATACCTGCGGAAAAATCAATATTGAAAATGTCCATTTTTTCTGATCTCAGCAAGGAAAAGCCCTCATTTGCATCAAGGAGATCTTTTTCATGTCTCTGAATGTTCTACATGAGGACAAATCAAGTCAGGATTTATATTTCTGCTCCTGAGTCACTCATGCAGGCACTCAAAGTAATGTCATGGAGACTATCTGCCATATATCCTAGAACTGGTCTTAAGAGTTCCAGAAAAGATGTGTCTCTGGGAGTTTGTCTGTTGTTGTTGTTTTCAGTATTACAGGCCAGATGTATTTGTTGCCATCTTTGAGGCCTCGAAATATACTTGTAAGGTTCAGAACGTAACCAAGAATAACCTATGATGTCTACTATATATGATACAACACAAGAAGCCAGAGGTATTCAGATGTGTATATGTATCACGGAGAACTTGGCTTCAGTTTAAAGCTGGGAAAATACCTACTCAAATGTCAACAAAGCATGATTGAGTATAACTTCCCACAGTGGATGTGAACAGATGTGACCTGTGTTACCCTTCAGCAGATGTCATGTGTTGACTTGTTGTTGAGATAAAAGGACATCTAGCAGATTTGACCAAGAATAATTTCCTAGCAGGTGCTGTGATGGTTGATACAATTAAGATGGAAAACAGCTAAAGACTCCAACTGTACCCAAAGTACCCTCATATCTACCTTTTTTTGACAGGATAAGAGTAAGCAAGGAACAGTGAACACTTTTTTTTAATTATTTTGATTGAATAACTGATATTCTGGGTGAGGCTATGTAGAGAATGAAAGAAGCCAAGATAGAGCCACATATTAGACTGTCTTTGGGGAGAGTCTCCAGTGATAAAGACCACTATCTCAGACAGCTAGGCTGTTGATAAGATATTAAAATTTAACAATGCTCATAGAGATTAACACTTGATGGTCTGTGTGTTCATAGATGCCTTATTGGAAATGTGTAGTGCCTCAACAGATGAGATCTTATCCCTTCATGGATAGATGGTTATGGATATGGTACAAAGGACCAAGTTCTGTACATATGAAAACCTTAAATGTCTGCATAATGTCTTAAACATTGTGAAAAGAATGAATAAACCTGATGATGGTGATGTATATATGACTGAATTATATTGTTTAAGATTATAATATTCATATACGTATTAACTTTTACAATGTTTGTTAAAGTGATGCAGGGGTACAAAGCTTAGTGAAAACATGCAGGGATATAAAGCTTAGTGAAAGCCTTATATGCAATGTAATGTAATAAAATGAAAGCAAGCACCCAGACATTGATATGTCTGTGTTTCTTCCTAAGGACACATGTATATGCTCATATATCTAGGAGGCCATATAATAAACAGCCAAAAGAGTAGCAAAGAGCCTGCTCATGTGTTGTTGTGGAATGTCTTCAAGTCATTTCCAACAATGGCAACCATGTTTTTTTCTGGGATAGAGAGTGTGTGACTCACTCAAAGTCACCCAGTGAGTTTTCATGGTAGAGCAGGTAATCAAATCCTGTTCCCCTGGGACTTAGTCCAACACTGAAACCTTTACACCAAGCTGCTCTTTTCCCATAAAAAATACTGAGATTCCAATACTTAATAATGTTTGAGTGCAGTGTTGATGTTAACTTGGTCTGTCTGGTTTAACCATCATCATGAATTGGGCACTCCAGTGGCCAGAAGGTGATAATGGAACCACAGAAGAGAAGCCAGATAAATTGATAAGTGGCAAGGATCCTCAGTCCCTCAAGTTTAAAAGATGAAGTGTGGAATTATATGTGCCAGACTGAAATCATAGGGTTTGGGGTCATGTTCAGTCATTCATAGCCATAGCAAGGAATCTCCAGCTGTACAAGATTGTAAGTCCAGTTTACAGTCTTCTAACTGCTGAACAGGAGGGCACCCAACATTTTAAAGCTCTGTCTTAGATTCTTTCTTTCTTTTTTTTTTAGTTACTAGTCCGAGCAGAGGAGACCCATTGGATTAATGAAAATTTAGCATACCGATACTTATTTAAGGTTCATTTATTCAATGGCTCTTCTCTAACTGTAACTAACACTTGAATTTAGACTTTTAGGTATGAAGAATGCATAAAAACCTAAACATAACAGAATCTTTCTTGGTCCTTGAAAAGCATCTATGTGAATTTGTGCACTGCGTGTTTGCAAATAAATAATAAGCAGTACGGAGATTCCCCCCCCCCCCCCCCTATTTTGGCAAATTCTGATTGAAGGCAAACTGTAATAAAATTCTCTCTCATCCTCACTCTCAAAGAATGTTGACAGTTAATTAGATGAAGAACAGGATTGTTGCTCCTGGTTTATCCTGCTTCGTTCATGAATCCACTCTCAGTCCTCCAGGTTGTAACACCACATTCTGTTGTCACACAGTTTTACTGAAAAGCCATCATTTCCAACAGGGGAAAGACAATTTGTGTCCCAACAGATTAACATAAACCTCATTCTGTTTCTAGAGCAAGGAATTTCTTCATTATCATAAGCTTCAACTTCATTAACATATTACAAGATAGAGCATACTTCTGACATTTTTAACTCTTGCCTCCCCACTCTCCCCCTCTTCCAACACAGCCCACTCTCAACTTGCTCATCATCACTAGAAGCCATTCTCAAGGATGTAGGAAGACAGCTCGTTTTATCCAGAAGCAATTTTTCCAAGGTGAACAGCTTTATTCCAGTGCTTCTTCAAGGTAAAGGCTCAAGACTATTCCTCAGAGAGAGTCTTTCTTCAATGGGCAGCAAAATTGCAACTAGACACGAGTGCCTTTTAGGGAAATCTGAAGAGATGAAAATCCAGAGACACACAATTCAGCATAGTGAGACCAGGGCTTTGGAAATTACCTTTTTATGGGAAAAGGGGAGATCCCATGGAACTCTTTGTGGCTGGTATTAAGTACAGAAATAGGAAGGACTAGGTTGTTGTTCTTGTTGTTATTTGCTGTCAAGTCAGCTTCAGTTTCTGGTGATCCAATGAAGAAGAGACCTCTCAGAACCACAATCATCAACTGCCCTGCTTAGCCCTTGCAAATTGAGGGATGTGGCTTTCTTTATTAAATCAGTCTATTTGTAGTGTAGTCTTCCTGTTCTCCTACTAATTTCCCTTTTATTGTTATCACATTTTATCAAGGAATCATGCTCTCTTGTGGTCTTTCTGGCTTTTCTTCCCTAATGAAGATTCAGGAAGAACTCATCCCACACTTTCTACAAGTGTGTTCATGACTAAAAAGGCCAATCTGAGATAAACAAGTCCGGTTACAGAAAGCACTACTACCTTGGGTGATGTTTCCAAGTTGTGGTTCTTTCTGCATTGTCGTTTCTGTTCGAGACTCATTCGGTGTGAGTTCTAAAAAGAGGCTGCAGCATTGTGGATAGTGCATCTCCATGCCTCCCGATGTGAGGCCAGGGCAGACCATTGTTGGTGATCAATTTGGCCAAGCTTGAGATGTTGTTTCCGGTGGTACATCTAAAATAAAGTAGCCTCTGTTTAGTTATTTTAGCTTCTAGTGAGATTTCAGGCTTCTTCTTTTTTTCTTTTTTTCTTTTTTGTCTTTTTGGAAGATCCAGAATATTCTCAAAATTCTCCTCCACCAGTATATTTCACACAAGTCTTCCTGGCAGCTTTCTTCACTGCCCAGCTTTCACAACTGTACACAGAAATCAGAAACACTACAACATGGATGATTCTGATTTTGATATTTAATGATAGATCTTTACACCTGAAGATCTTATCAGCTATCACTCTCTCACACACACATTTGTTGAATAAAACAAGTGAACATCATTGTTTTTTGGATTTGGATCCTAGTATAACATTTAAATAGTTTTAAACAACTGAAAGCAGGCATTTGTATTATTATTATTATTATTATTATTATTATTATTAAGCAGATCGAGGTGGGATTACATCAATAAATAATACAATGCAAATACAAAAATATTATCAATAAAATACTAACAGTACTATTAATTCAATAAAATAGCTAGATCATCATCTAGTCATATCCATGCAGATATTGAAGCATTTGCCTTCCTTAATCCTTAATCACATCAGCTAAAGACAAAATGGTGTGATCCTGCAGGGAAGAGACATGGATGGCTTTTGACTAGGGTCAGCCCTACCAATAGATGGAATAAGGTACCCACCTCAGCCCCTATCTGGATTTTGTGTAAGATGAAAGAGCAGTAAATTGTTAACTATTTAATTTGGAATTTTAATTTTTCCCAAGTAGAGACAGCAACATTACTAAGTGTGTGAGCTATCCTCAAAGGCCTCTAGAATGGTGAATTCACTTCAAACACCCAACAATACCATATAATAAAGAGACTAAATTAAAATATAAAGACAGAGAGTCTTGAAATTAATGGGCTAAACTGTCAAGAAAACACTCTGAGATAGATTCATCTCAGGGTCACCATCAAGTTAAAAATAAAGGCACACAACATCAACAACAACAACTCTTGTTGGAATGATCAATATGATTCAGGAATTTATTTTTAATTGTGATGGGGTTATATTAAACACATTGGCTTAAATTCTATTGTTAGTCCTAATTAGAACAGAATTAATGAATCAATGGGATTTCCCCACATGTTGACTCAACAGCTGATTCAGTAGGTCTACTCTAGTTGAGACTAATCATCAGGATTACTAGTATTTTATTTTCTATGTAAAAGTTTACAAATTGGGGGGATGTGTGTATTCTAAACTGAATTTTTTTTGGATAAAAAGAAAGTGGAAACCAAATACAATATGACTTCATTACACAGTTTCAAGTAATTTCCTTTAATTAATTCTCACAGGCAAGCAACACTCTTGACAAATATGAATTATTTGACTTGCTATCTGTGTACATCCTGTTTTGAGTTCTTCAAAATATCACAAATCACCAAAAGCATATCCCCTTGAGAATCTCTTGAGATTTTTCTTGGTTGAAGCAAACAATCCAACAACAAAATGAGTTACAAAAAAATCATCAGAAAATCTGTTAATGTAGAAACGTCCTTCCTAAGAGTAGATATGCCTTCACAAGAGTAGACTGCTGAATTAATATTCATGAAAATTTACACATATTCAAATTGACACTCCCTGACAGCTTTCACCAGCTTTGCTTTACTCTCCATTAAACAGCCATAAAATCTGAGTTTTACATAAGCAGTTCATTAATTAGCTGTCTTTACATTTCAGTAGCTTTTTCACAGCTTTGGTTATGTAATCATCATCATCATCATCATCATCATCATCATCATCAATCACCCATATTATTTTTGCAGTGTTCAGAATACTTTTCACACTTTTTGCAGACACTCTTGTAAGGCATGCCATTAATACTATCTTTATGCTGTAGGTAGCAGTTGAGTTCAGTGAAATAATGCCATCAGATGAGAGTGCAGGATTTGTAGTCTGTTTCCTCACTTTTTATGATCTCATCTGGTTTACCAGATCAGTTCTGGATGCTTGGACACTCCTGCCCCATAGACCAAACAGCTTTCCCACTCATGGTCTACAGGATGGGTAAATTATTTTTTACAAAGGGTAACTGTACTTTTATTGCTCACATATTCATAATTGTATTCCTAAAAATAAGGCAGAGTGCTGTAGTGGTTTGAGTGCTTGACCAGGCTTCAAATCCCCTGCTCATCCATGGAAATCCACTGGATGACTTTGAGCAAATCACATTCTCTCAGCCTAAGACAGGAGTGGGCAAAGTGTGGCCTGTGGGTTGCATGTAACACCTCAGTGCCATTTTTGTGACACCAGGCCACCCCAGGGTTAAAAAATATTCCAGAATCCCCTCCAGGGAGGGATCAAAATTGTGTGTGTGTCATTTCATCCCCCCCCCCATGCCCTCTAGTGGGCATGGTGGATATTTCCACCATGGGGGGGGGGGGCTAGGTCATTTTAGGACCCAGAGAGGGCTTTTTGAAAACAGGTAGCCAACAGGTGCCCTGGTGGCTCAGTGGTTAAATGCCTTTGCTGCATCCAGTCACTCACAAACCACAAGGTTGTGAGTTCAATACCAGCCAGGGGCTCAGGGTCAAATCAGCCTGACATCCTTCAGAGGTTGCTAAAATTAGTACCCAGCTTGATGGAGGCAATTACACATTGCAAACTATTTAGGGAGTGCTTAACTGCACTGAGAAGCAGTATAAAAATGTACTTGCTATTGTTATTCCTGTTGTTAAAGAAGGCTTATTCAGAGCTTCAAATGGCCCAGGAAGGCCCGCAAACATGGTGAAAATGTCCCCCATTATCTATTATTTTTTTTTTATTATTATTATTATTCCTGAGGGAATCAAGCCAGGTTACAGAATGAAATACTATAAAATACAATATAAAATAAAATTCTCATTTTAAAAAGAAATCCCTTCCCCCAACCCCAATCATAAAATAGCAAATAAAAAAAATACTATGACCATATAAATTAAAAGATTAAAATAAAATCAAATAAGAAGTTCATTAAAATTAAAAGTGCTTTGAAGTGGGGTATCTATCTTTTAGGGGGATTATAGTATTGGTGACAGCATCAGTAGCAGCAGCGGTTGGCTAATCTGGAAAGTCCTGCCAGAAGATATCCATTTTAACAGCCTTTTTAAAGGCTTCCAGAGTGGCAATGTGATGGATCTCCTCCAGCAAGTTGTTTCATAACCTAGAACCGACAGATGAGAAGGTCCTCTGGGATACCGCAGCTAATCTGGTCCTTTTGGGTTGCAGAAGATTCTTCCCAGAGGATCAAAGTGTGTGGGGTGGATTGTGCAGAAGAAGGTGTTCCCACAAGTAGTCTGGACCCAAGCCATGTAGGGCTTTAAAGCTATAAACAACACTTTGTACCGTGCCCAGAAACTAATTGGCAGCCTATGAAAAAATTTGAGAACCGGAGTTATATCATTGGTTCTAGGTACTTGCAACCAACCTGGCTGCCCTATTTTGTACCAATTGAAGTTTCCAAACTTGGCACAAGGGTAGCCCCATGTAGAGCACATTGCAGAAGTCAAGTCAAGAGGTTACCAGTGTGCGTACCACTGTTTCTAGGTCATCTGGCCCCAGGAAGGGTCGCAGCTGGCATATCTGTCAAAGCTGATAACAGGCACTCCTGACCGTCACATCTATCTGAGCTGTCATCTGGAGACACAAGTCCAGGACCACCCCCAAGCTGTGAACACAGTCCTTCAGAGGAAGTGTGACCCCATCCAGCACTGGTGGACATATCTCTAATCCCGAGTTAGGAGTCCCTATAGCAAGTATCTCCATCTTATCTGGATTTAGCTTGAGTCTGTTTTCCCTCATCCAGTCCATTACGGCCTTAAGACAGTCATTCAGAGGAGAGGTGTCATCCTTAGTCACTGCATCAGTCCAAGACATGGAGAAACATATTTGGGTGTCATCAGCGTACTGATAACACCCCACCCCATGTCTCTGGATGATCTCACCCAGTGGCTTCATATAAATGTTGAACAGCATGAGAGACGGAAGGGTGCCCTGGGGGACACCATATTTTAACTCTGTTTTAGAAGAGTAACTGTCTTCCATCATCACCATCTGGAATCTTCCTGAGAGGTAGGAATGGAACCACTGCAATCCAGTGCCCCCAATTCCCAACTCTCCCAAGCATTGCAGAAGGATATAATGGTCAATGGTATCAAAGGCTGCTGAGAGATCCAAGAGCACCAACAAGGTCACACTCCCTCTGTCGATGCCCAGACGGAGATCATCAACTAAGGCAACCATGGCAGTCTCACCTCCGTATCCTGTCCTAAATCTGGTTTGAAATGGATCTAGAAATCTAGTGGGTGTTTAGGAACATTGGGGGGGGGGATTTTTTTTCCCTGTGTGTTAATATGGGTGTATTTCTGGGCCCATTTTTGTGTGCGTATTTCTAATGTGCACATTTTCCCATTGTGCACCATATCTGCACACATGTTTTCAGTTAAATGCATATTTAGCTTTGTGCATTTTTCCTTCTCTGAACTGCATCACAAAACATGGAAATGTATGGATTTCCAATGCAATGCTTTATTCCATTGTTACTCTCAAGAGGTTTGAAATGGAGGTTTCCACAAGGAAATGCAAACACAACAATATTATTTTTTGTCCCTAACTACAACCCAAATCTACTGCACGATTCCCTTGTCATATTTATTTAATGTTTATAATATATCATATATATTGCTTGGACTTGTACAATTTCAAGCTACAGTAGAGCAGGTGGAGGAGACAAACTTTCAAAGACAAAGACGAATGATGTTGTGACACATCCCTTAATAAGTGTATTAGATACTGGAGCTGTTGTGGCATCTTACAGTATCTTGTGACATACACCAGTAATTACAGCAGTTCTGCTAAAGCTAATGAAATAAGCTCTGAAATGAGAAGTTGACACATGTCTCTAAAACAGGGAAGTGAAAAGCTGATACATAATGAAGACCAACTACTAGTATTAAGGAAAATCAGACATTTATAGAGGGCCAAGCCAAAGCTGGAAAGGTGAAACAAAAACAAATGGAGCCAATCCATAGAGATGTTTGTTGACCACAAAATTTTATTCAGACTCTAATACAGTATTTTAGAAAATCTGGTTGTTTGCACTAATCCAAAAACTATCCTCCTCTGGAAATCTGAATGTTGATGCCACCTACTGAGTACCACTGAAGAATAAAATCCAGCCATAGCTCTGTCTCTTTGTCAAAATTGGGTGAAATTTGCAGGCATAACATTTTCATGTAGGGAAACTATGCCTGCCAGACAAATATATATGCAGGTATCTTGGTTTCACAGTCTACCAGGTGTTACTGACTGGAGTTTTGGATCACTGGCAATTTGGATTCTGATCAAGTCTCTAGGAATTAATGTTGCATGTTTGAGTAACATGGCATATTGCCCATGGTGTCACTTTTGTAATTGTGCTATGTGATCCTGTTTATTCATTCAAACTTCATTCAGATGTTTAGTCAGTCTATTTGATATTGCTCTAAAGGCTAACTAGCACCACTGGAATTACAGTCATTTTCTTTTCCCAGAGGTGCTGCATCTCAATTTATAGGTGTCAATATTTAAGAATTTTTCCTTCTCTTTGTTTTCGATTCTGCTATCCCCTGGGATTGCCACATGTATAATCCAATATGATGTTGTAGAAGCAGTTGTTGTTAGTCTCACAGTCTACCAGATATCACTGACTTCAATTTCTGATCATCACTTTTTTGGATTCTAAGAATCTTTGGTATCATTGCATAATATGCCAAGTTCCAAGTAGTGTGGAGTTGTTTTCTGCAATTGTTCTATTGTGGTAAGACTGCAGCATGAGGCAAGAGCCTATGCTGACTTCAGCATTGCTACTGGATGGTAGAGTCTCCCATGTGATAGAGGCTTTTCCTGAGGAGCCAGAATAAATGTAATTAAAAAAGCAAATCCCATGTCAGATCAGTTTTGTTCCTGGATAAAAAGAGAATCAATTTTGAGAAAAATAGGTGGCTAGATTTATGTGCAAAAGCAGCCTTTACATTTGGAGGGTATATAAAAAAGATGTGTGTGAACTGTAATATTCCTTCTGGACCACTGTTTGGAGAGACAACAAGTGGTAGCAATCATGGAAGGTTGGGACAAAAGGTGCAGTGGTTTATGTCAAAGGGAGTTGGGGTTTGTTTTGTTTTTTTGCAGTGGAATGGTAAACTTCTCTTTCTCTTCTCTCACAGTTCTTGTTTTTTTTTGGGGGGGGGGATTTGCATAAAAATTATACACATCATAGGTGCACCTATACTACTTTACTGCAATTTGCATAAAAATTATACACACCATAGGTGCATCTTTAGGTAAGAAAGTTCCAGAAGAACAGGTACAGAGCCTGGGGAACTATGATAACTGATAGCAAATTTATATTTTTTTAAAAAAATAGTGAAAACATGACAGCACTGTAAAAATGATAGACCCATACCCTCATCCTGCATTATCTATGCTAGTAGCTATCTTCTCTATCTGCCACACTCTGGCTATAGTTCCAGAGCAACACCAATCTTGTGAGGAGAAAATTAGCAAGATTTAGGCAAAGGAGATGAGAATGTAAAACAACAGCAAAGGGAATCAGCATGAATAAAAGAAACACTTTACATGGCCCAAAAAAGTCAAAGAAAAATATCTGAGAAAGAATTAAAGGAGCTTCTTTCTCAGAGGCTTTGTTAAGTGAGGTATATCTGTATATCAGTACAGAAATTCTTTGGACTCTTCTTTGCAACCAGCTCATGCTGAATTATAAAATAATATTTGGAATACAAATAGGAAATGGTTGTAGGTATGGAACATTTTATTATGCACAAAATGGGACAATAAAGAGAAAGATGTATACATGTATTTTATATTTCACTTGCACACACTGTTAGCAATATACGGAAGTGTGAATATACAGTCACCCCTCCATTTTTGTGGACTTGCGATCTGCATCCTTCACATATATATAACCAGGAAACAATGGGGCCTGCGCCACAGAGCTGCCTGCAGGAGCATCCCTCCCCATTCAAGCCAATGAGGGTTGAATATATGTACATTTCCATTTTCAGGGGGGTCCAGAATGGATCCCTTTGAAAAACCTTTGTACCAAGTCCGGAAGCTTCAGTTGATTCAAAACGCAGCAGCCAGATTGCTCACAGGGGCATCGAGAGCTGATCACATTACCCCTGTTCTAAATCTTTACACTGGCTGCCAATTAGCTTCCGGGTGAAATACAAAGTGTTGGTTGTTACCTTTAAAGCCCTATATGGCTTGGGCCCGAGTTACTTGAAGAAACGCCTCTCCCTACATAATCTGCCCCACACTCTCACAACAGCAGCGAAGAATCTGCTAGATTGTAATAGCACGAGACTAGTATCGATTTCCCATAGGGCATTCTCGGTTGTGGCCCCGAAACTCTGGAATAACTTATCAGAAGAGATCCATCTTATTACCATCTTAGATGCCTTTAAGAAGGCACTAAAGACGGATCTCTTCCAGTGGGCCTACCCTCCCGACCTACTTTAAGGATTACTAACATCTTTCCAAAACTTGAAATAATGGACAACAATTAAGCTGATCAAGGATTGAATTGAATTGTACTGTGTGTATATATATATATATATATATATATATGCTTAATGGTTTTAGATATTGATTTTAATAATTGTACTGATTGATTGTATGTTTTTATGAATTGTTGGAATCCTGCCTCAATCCAGAGGGAGAGGCGGGAAATAGAAATAATAATAAAATACTACTACTACTACTACTACTACTAATAATAATAATAATTAAAATGGAGGGGTGACTAGTGATTATAGTCTGATTTTGTACTCCCTTCTCCTTCCTCTTTCCTTTCAAGATCTACCATGAAAATATAGTTTGTGCTCTGTGGAAGTCATGTTACTGTTTTTATTTTATTTTATTATTCAACTTTTCTTTCTGTAAACTTTATTTTTAAAAAGTCAATGTTTCCTATAAAATCCTAATGATGAATAAGCAAACACCACCATCATATTCCATTACTCACCTTTACAGGCCCTCAAGGAGCATTGAAAACCACTTGGAAATGCTTATTGTTCAGCAGCTGGAATCTCTGCAGAGTCTAGCACAGACCATGCTTGCACTGAGGAAGAAGTTCAAATTGTTCAAGAAACATCTTTCCTCACAATCCCTTAGGGAAGACATGAGGCTAATGTTTTATTCCCTGGTATTCTACATTTGTTTTTAATTTGGCTAAGAGGTTAGGACAACATAGAGAAGTTAACATTATTGCAGTTAATTATTACTAAGCAGAAACACAAGGCACTCCTTAGCTAAGCAGAGAAATTCTCAATGGAACAGCATTCCACTGGCAGAGGAAAATGATTTTTAAAAAGCAGTCATGCTCCGATATACTGACAGAAAGCAATTAAGGCTGTTTGGCTGCATTGAAAGGTAAACAATGGCATAATTGACGGATCACACATTTGGAAACCAACTCAACAAGGCATACAAAAATGCACATAACAACATTGTATTGATGAAGATCAGGACCCATGTGACCAAGCAATGTCAAGGTGTGGCAAATATTATTAATGAGGGAAAACTCACAAGCTAGGAGATGCTGCAGCTTTTCCCTGCATCAACTGGGAAGGGCAAGATCCAAACCTCTCCTCTTCGTGCATAGGTTTAACTGAGTACAAACTATTTTTTTCCCTTTGAACTTAGTTTGCACCAATTGAAGTAAACTGAGGACAAGGAGGAAAGGGGAGGAGGTAGGAAAAAATACAGACATTTTAAAGATATTTGAAAAAGAGGAATAGCAGAGGGTTAATCAGGGCTGTCCCTTCCAAATCAGGACAGCCGGAGGTCAAGACATAACCAAGCCTTTATATCCCAAAAATCCTTTGGTTGATTCTTTCCAGGACTGATACAGTTTTGCTTAAGCGCTCTCATGTAGGCCTCCTCCTCCAGTGGAGGGTCATGGAGACCTTACCTATTGATGACAGATCAGTAGAACTATGTTCAAGACAAGATGGCTAGATTTAACCATCACTGGAATTTGTCATAATGACCTAGTGCAACACTATACTGGAGGCACAGTGGGAAACTAAAATGACAGCTAGATAATCCTAGCTACTTCTACTTAGAATGCTGGCATGAAGAAGAAAGAGTCAATAGTACTGAGGAACTGTGGCCCTAATCAGAGCTAGGAAAGTCTGCAATTCCTAGAATTCCTCCCACATGTCTGAGAATTTCTAGAAGTTGTAGTCACTAAAAATAAAAAATAAAAAAAATACGTTTGTGTATCTTTTAAAAAGTTGCACATCTTATTAGCTGTATATATTTTGTAAGAGAGCCAGTGTGGCAATAGGATGTGGAGAAACTGGAGCGGTGTCCAAAGGAGGGCAACTAAGATGGTGAAGGGTCTGGAAACTATGCCCTATGAGGTACAACTTAGGGAGCTGAGAATGTTTAGCCTGGAGAAGAGAAGGTTAAGAGGTGATATGATAGCCCTGTTTAAATATTTGAAGGGATGTCATATTGAGGAGGGAGCAAGCTTATTTTCTGCTGCTCCAGAGAATAGGACTTGGAACAATGGATGCAAACTACAGGAAAAGAGATTCCACCTCAACATTAGGAAGAACTTCCTAACAGTAAGGGCTGTTCGACAGTGGAACACACTCCGTCGAAGAGTGGTGGGGTTGCCTTCCTTGGAGGTTTCTAAGCAGAGGCTGGATGGCCATCTATTGGATATGCTTTGATTGGGAGTTCCTGCATGGCAGGGGGTTGGACTGGATGGCCCTTGTGGTCTCTTCAAACTCTATGATTCTATGATTCTATGATTCTAATAGTTTGAGTATTGGACTACAACTCTTGAGATCAGGGTTCAATTCCTCACTCCCCTATGGAAACTTATTGGATGACCTTGGGCAAGTTGCACATTCTCAGCCCCAGAAAACCTCATGATAGGTTCACATTGGAATAACACTGACAGAAGAGAAAGAGTAATGAGAAATGGCGCTGCCCGATTGAACAGGCCGGCGCTGTTCTTGTGGGTGCTCGGAGAGGGAGACTCGCCTTGGAGGGTCTTTTGCTGCTAGGCAAAGGCACCAAAACTGGCTGACCATTGGTGCTGGGTGGGAAAATGGGGAGCCCGGCTTGGCGCTGGGAAACTACAGTTCCCATGCTGCCCTGGGGCCGGGCTCTCCTTTTCTCATTGGTGCCTGTTTCCAGGTGAGCACTCCCATTGGCTAGGCCACTGGGAGGGCAGGATTCACGCCAATTTGTAGGCCCTTCATTGGTCGAAGGGCCTATAAATGAAAGCGTGCAGCACCCGTTCGGTGCCGTTGCAAATTGCTTAGTTCTCCCACCCTCCTTCCCTTGGAAAGGGTGTGTTTTTTCTGTTACAATTTTGGAATGGGTGGAAGCATAGGTCTTGGATCTGGTGGGCTTGTTTCCAGTTCACAGGAGCCCTGGATCGGGAGTCCTTTGGACCCTGGAAACATACAGGGCAGGTTGTTGACATCCCATCGTCACAACAATTTATCCCGGTGAATAGAGGCTCCGTTTAGATAGTTACGCAATTGCAAAATTACAGTGTTGCATTCAGTTGCCTCGATGTCATCCCAATGCTTAAAAGATCAAGCAACCTCACATCATTCAACCACGGTGTTGATGATGTGCAGATCCAGACCTCATGCTTGGGGCCAACCCTATTTGTTTGTTTTTGGTGTTATAAAATGGCGCCGCCTGAGTTACCAGGACCGTTGCTGTTGCCGCGTGCGGGAAAGAGCCAGTGCCTGCGCTCCTGTGACAGTCTTCTTCCCAGCAGCCAGTGCGAGGACGGGCTCCCTCCTCATTGGCCAGGAGAGACAACGGTAAGCAGGAAGGGAAGGGACTTCATGTCCCAGGCTTCCCCAGGAGGGAGGTGGGCTGCCTGATTGGCTGTGGGCTGCCCACCTTCCCCGGAGATTGGCTGGATGACCTAAAGGGGTGGTGCCTCAGTCCCTCTAGGCGTCCTATTGGTTAATCAGCCTATTTAAGTCCTTGGTGGGCTCTCCTCGGCGCCATTGCCATCTTTGGCTCTGCTGCGTGTGGAGCTGAACAGAGGGACTCCAGGGAGGCCTTGGAGTTTGGGCCTGTGCTCTGGTCTGGCACAGGGGTGCTGGGTTGGCTTTCAGGCTATCCAGCCCTCCTCCTCCAGTGGGGGGGGGGGTGGTCTCTCCGGCCAGCGAGGCAGCTGGGGCCCAACATCAGCCAGCTGGGGCCTGACACCAGCCTCGGGCAAGGCTTGGGCCCACATCAGGACTTGGGGCTTCAACGCTTGCATCATTGCTGGTGGCGGTGAGTCCCTTTGAACACTGCACATCTTTTGCTTGCTTTTACCTGGCCCTGGGCTTTTGGTGGCAAGTTTTTTTTCTCCCTTGGGGGCCTGCAGGGGGCAAGCTTGTTCCCCCTCCCCCTGGGGCTTTGTTAATTTTTTCAGTTTTTTCCACTGTTTGGCATTCCAATTTTGATACTCTTACTCGGCATTCTGGGATTGGTCAATTTTCAGCTGGGCATTTTATTGTTTATTGTCCCTCCTCTTCGTGGGAGCACTCGTGCTCATGCCCATTGGCTCGCAGAGCACTCGCCCTCAAACGTGGGATAACTTTGGCATCAATTTTGCTTTCTGGACCTTGGGAGAGCTTGTGGCCTTGTCTTTTCAGGCACGCTCCCTGATTGTTTTGGTTGCTAGATGGTGATCGCAGCTTAGGCCCTGCTGAGCACGTCCTTCCCCTCTTCCTTCTTATTTCTCTTCCGGCCTTGCCCTTCGTCCGCTTTTATTCCTCCTGGGGCCGACTCCCCTGGATTGTTCCTGTGTGGTGGCAAAATGCCTTCTAAGTTCAAGGGCACTGCTGGGAAGTGTACGGCGTCTTCAGTCTGTGCGAATCATTCCTCCAGAACTTTGCGCAATCAGTTGTGAGTAAAGGGTGGTGGCTGGCTGCTGTCTCTAGCGGTCCTTTGCTTAGCGCCACGTCTTCGGCGGTTTTGGCACCCTCGCAAGCTTCATCCATCATTAGCCAAGGGGTGGCTGCCGAATTGACCAGATCTTTCTCTGATATTATCATCAAAGCAATGGCTGCCAACTGTATCCCCCCAGCTGTTGGGGATGCTACTGCTGCTTCAGAAGGCAGTGGTCAGTCTTCGGTGCCAGTTGCTGGAGCTGCGAGGATAAGTGCGGAGTCCACCTCTAATTCCCTTGACAGAGTGGCAGCTGTCGGTGCACAAGTTGTGGTCTCCAGTTCCAGCTCATCAACCAGCTCAAGTTCTTCCTCCTCTTCTTCCAGTTCAGGGAACGAATTCCCGGTTGCGGGCTCTTCCTCGGAGGCTGTCGGCAAGAAACAGAAGCGGAAGGAGGGGGAGGGGGAGGAGGAGGAGGAGGAGGAGGAGGAGGAGGAGGAGGAGGCTTGGCAGTCTGCATCAGGGTCACGAGTTGTGCAATCGGGCAGGGAGGCATGCCTGCAGTTGCTCCAGTTGGTCGTGACGGATATTGGGTGGAATATGCCATGGCTCCTGGTTTGTCTCCCTGGGCCATTAGACGTCGTGCCTGGCAGCCTGGTTTGCAGGGTGTTTGGGTTAATGCCCAGGCATCCACCATCCTAGTTTCTGCTCCAGGTGACTGCCCACTGGCATCACACCTTTCTAAGAAAATTCGAAACCGTATCCTGCGTGGTTGCTTCGTTGATGTCTTCTCACTCCTTCAGCCAAAAGGCCAGGAGGCATGGGCTGTCACTTCTCCTAGAAGGGCAAAAAAACACCCAAAGGTTTCCCCTGCAGAGTTGACCTTTGCTAATTGGTTAGAGGGTTTTACTATGTACAAGGCAGTGGTGTCCATGGCCTTTCCTGAAAGGGCATGGCACCTCAACTGCCACATTACATATTCTCAGGGCAAAATCGGTAGCTGGAGAAGCTGCTGCCATAGTTTATGATGCACCTTTCAGGCAGAAAGCTTCCCAAAGCTCCAGAGAGTGGTGGGATCAGCTCCACAGCGAAATATGGCTGCTGGAAGTTGACCCATTGGCAAAACATAAAGGCTCCTTTAAACCGGTGGGTAGACGGGAACACAAGCTTGCTTGTTGGGAATACAATGCTGGAAAATGTCCTCAGTCCCATTGTGGGTATGAACACTGTTGTGAACTGTGTCAGGGCCCTCACCCAAAGTCCTTTCGTTCTCATCAGCCATCACAGCCCTTATGACAAGAGCGCCCTGCCCTTGGGGCAGCTGGCAAATGGGAGGGAGCCCCCGAATCCAATGCCAGTGGGTCAGGGGGCCTTAAGTAGTGCATTGCCTGCCCAGCCTTGTTTTTTCCCCCTCGCTCGCACACCAGTAAAGCTTGCGGCCCTTCTCCCTTTATTGGAGGTGTATCTGCGGTGAGAGGCTGCCCAGCTCCTTGTAGATGGGTTTTCAAATGGGTTCCGGATCCTGGTGATTGCCCCTCCTCCACCCTCTGTACTTAGGAATTTAAAATCAGCAAGGGATATGCCAGGTTTCTCAGTCAAAAAATTGATAAGGGAATTGCAGCGGGCAGGATTGAAGGGCCTTTTTGTCCCCCCCCCCTTTTCCTGATTTGCACGTGTCACCTCTGGGGGTGGTACCCAAAAAAGCACCAGGGAAGTTTAGACTTATTCATCATTTGTCCCACCTGCCAGGTGTGTCGGTTAATGATGCCATTCTGCCTGAGTTATGTTCTGTAAAATATGCTTCCTTCGACCACGCTGTCCACCTAATCAGGTCATGTGGTAGAGGGGCTAAAATGGCCAAGTGTGATATTCAGTCGGCCTTCTGCCTTTTGCCTGTTCATCCCGATGATTTTCACCTCTTGGGCTTTAAATTTCAAGAGCGTTGGCATTTTTAGGAAGCCATGCCCATGGGGTGTTCCATTAGCTATGTGGCCTTCAAATCATTCAGCACTTTCCTTGAATGGGAAGTGAAGTGCCGCGCTGGATCACCCCTGGTGACCCATTATTTGGATGATTTTTTGTTTATGGGCAAGGCCGGCTCAAATGACTGTCAAAAACTGCTTGCTACCTTTACTGCAATGGCGGCTGAAATTGGTGTACCTTTAGCTGCTGACAAGACTGAAGGCCCTGCCTCGTCCCTCACATTCTTAGGCATTCACTTAGATTCTATTCAAGGTGTATCATGCCTGCCCCAGGATAAGCTGACGGCGCTCAGGGCAATTATCTCTGAATTTTTGGTTGCAAAGAAAGTTACATTAAAGCAGGTGCAGTCTTTGTTGGGTCACCTCAATTTTGCGTGCTGTGCGGTGTCTCCCGGCTGGGCCTTTTGCTTCAGGCTGGCTAGGGCCACAGCGGGAACCCAACTCCCTCATCACCGTGTTTGTATTACAAAAGGGATTAGGGATGACCTTCAAGTGTGGGACTCTGTCCTTTCCAACTACAATAGGGTATCTATTTGGCAGAGGTCTTGATAGCTGGGGGACAGTTTAAAAATTCACTCTGATGCATCAGGCAGTATGGGCTTCGGTCTCTACTTTCAGGGACACTGGTGTGCACAAAGATGGCCTCCTGAGTGGGCTCAGGGTAACCTGCTTAGAGATCTTACCTTCCTTGAATTGTTCCTCATTGTGGCAGTTGTTTCTATTTGGAGGTCTGATTTTGCCAATAATAGGGTCATGTTTTGGTGTGACAACCAGGCTGTAGTCAACGTGGTAAACAGCCTGTTCTCCTCTTTGGAGAGGGTCATGTTTCTGGTGCGGCGGCTGGTGATGTATTGATTGATTAATAACATTTCCTTTACAGCTCGTTTCGTGCCCAGCTTTCAGAATAATATAGCTGATGCTCTCTCTCGATTCCAGGAGGACAGGTTCTGTTGACAGGCTCCAGAGGTGGATCCCTCCCCAGTGCCATTTCCGGAGGATCTCTGGGACATTGGACCTCTTCTATAATGGATGGCAATTCCTCCTCATTAGCTCCTTCCACCCTCAGGGCTTATAAAAGGGTTTTCCCCAAGTTGTCTGCCTTTTTTTGAGGCCTCTAATATCCCAGCTCATTGGCCTATTGATTCAGCCATGGCCCTTTGTTTTATGGCATGGTTAAAGTCCATGGGGGTTTCTCCCCGGGCCATATCGGTGTCCCTGGCAGGTATCTCTTTTTTTGCTAAAACCTCCGGCTTAGCTGACCCTTGGAATTCCTTCCAGGTTCAGAGGACCCTTGAAGGTTGGAGATGCTCCCATGTCTCCTCAGTTGATGCCAGGTGACCTATCACCTTGCCCTTGTTGGAGCAATTGTCTCCGTCCTTCCAGCTATTTGTTCCTCACCTTTCAAGGCAGATCTTTTTTGAGCAGCGTTTATTACCGCATTTTTTAGAGTGCTGAGGGTGGGTGAGCTAGTTCTGTCTGCCTCTTCTGATTCTTTGATGCAATCTCTCCAAGTGGGTGATGTCTTATTTGCCGTTAATGCTGTTTGCTTAATTCTTCGTAGGTCCAAGTGTGACCACCTGGGGAGAGAAGCTACAATTACGCTTAAACGGTTTAAGAGATCACACTTGTGCCCAGTTTGAACATTAAGAAAGTTCCTGGAGGAGCACCCATCGGGTCAAGGCCCCCTGTTCTACCACTGTGATGGTGCACCTCTCACTCGTTACCAGCTGGTGGTGGTGCTTCATATGACTTTGGACAGCCTGGGTTTGCCAGCTAAGGAGTTTGAGGGACATTCCTTCAGGATCAGAGCAGCTACATCTGCAGCACAAGTTGGACTGTCTGCGGAATCGATTAAAAAGCTGGGATGTTGGAACACTAGGGCCTTTTCGGTTATGTTCGGCCGGGTTTGGACTTATCATCAGGTCCTTGACTGTTTCATGTGTCAGTACCTAGGCATTGTGCCAGTACCTAGGTATTGGTTTTCTGTATAGGGTTGGCGGCAGGCGGTTTGTTCCTTCACCGCCTGTGTGGCAGCAGCATAGGCCTGGATCTGGGGTGAGGGGTTTCCAGGGCTCTATGGCACTGGATCAGGAGTCCTCGTGACCCGGGTGTAAGGAGCGAGCTGCTGTGGCCAGGCGGGGGCCACAGTCATTTAACACCTGGTGACTAGAGTGCCTTGCAAACCGAATTGAAGCAGCACACTTGGTTCTCCAAGCAACCATACATTAGCCAACCAGGGGTTGGCTGATGTCCAGATCCAGACCTTATGCTTTGGGCCAACCCTATAGAATTGTTCTGTTATGTGTTCACTAATAAAGTTGTGGCCATGTTTTCCTCCAGCCAATTGTCGTTGTCTTATTGGCACCTGACCTGAGAGACAATTAAGTTGTGGCCTTTTTACTGCCATTTGGTCTCCTCTTTCTTGGGTGCCGACCTCCACTGCAATTACTTTTAGAACAGCCAACTGTACTTATAAAACTATATTTCAAACTTCTATATATAGTACAGAAGCCCCCCTCCCCTGGCGCCAATTCGTATGACGTAATAATCCAATGTAACAAATTGCTCTTGAAGATTCTTCAAAAAGTCCTCCACATACAAAGTTGACATGAAACATGTGGAAGGGATCCTATGTGGCCCAGAAAATACATAGAGATGGCAAATCTAGAGTTGTTCAACTGTTTCACAGTTTTTCTTCAGTCTTTAGTTGCAAACAAATTCTCTCTCAGCTTCAGGAAACTGCTTCAAGGCACACAACAACAAATATTTTGTAAATGCACACATGGCATCATGTACATTTTTCCTCCTTTCCAAATGTATTGCACGTATTTTCAAGGCAAGAAGCAATCCATCCCATTTACAGTCTTGAGAAGTGGGAAATAAGTCCATATGAAAATATAAACCCAAGCAATTTCTCAACAATTCCTATTAAGAAAACAGGCTGTGTTCTACTGGTAAGATGATCATCCCCTTCCTTGTTCCTTTGGTTTGTATAGTCCTGTATCTGCATAGTTTTCAGAATTAAGTGCCCATTTTTGTTGGGGAGTGTCTCTAGTCAAGATAAAATATAGATGAATCCAAGCAATCATTTTGATGGGGAAAATAAATGACTGGTGACAAGCAGGATTTTGTTCAGTCTGCATTTTTAGTGAACAGAACTGATTTGCAATTTCTGGACTAATAACTGTATCAGCCTGCAATAATAATTTAGTTTCTGTGCTTTCTGCCCCTTGGCTAAAAAATATACCAAAATGCACATAATGCATATTTTGAGTTAAAATTGATACATGGGACATATATTTTAGGGCAAAATGAATGCAAAATCCATAGTGAATTACATTTCAGCTTGAAAAAAAATAGATTTCATCATATTAGGAATGGAAAGGACTTGAGATCTCAAATATTTTCATGTGGGGAAAACTGAAACAGAGTTATTTCTTCAAGTGTAGAGCCTTTATTCTTTAAGTCTGGGTTTGAAACTTTCTTCAGTCATGTAAGTGTTGAACCTAGGTTTTTCACCTCTTTTTAATAGACCTATATAGCAAGCAGGAACATTGTGATTCTTTCCAGGGATCTTGTACCTATTAAATTTGGCCAGTGCAGAGAAGGGATAATTTTATTTCATTTTAAATCTGAGTTAGGTTTTCAAGTTGGACACAAGATGGTTCTTCTGTAATTTTAATCCTTAACAGAATGCAGAGTGGGAAAAGTTATAAACCTCTGTCAAGAGGGACAAAGGTACCTGTTCTCCCTCACCCTGCAAAATTGAACCCCAGGTACCGTCTTCCCACTTGATGGAGCTTTATGTCACCTTATTTTGTACTACAGCTCCCAATATCCCTCATTTACCATCACCAGCAAACTATTTGGAGGATTTAGGGAGTTGCAATTCAAAAAGGGAATTTTTCAAACCATGGTCTCCAGAGACACAGACAAGCACTCATGGCCTACAGAGTCATAGACAACCACTACATCATGCTGGCTTTCCAAACATTCTGAATACCCCTCATTAAACTGCAACTCCCAGGATGGATGGAACCATGGCAATCAAAGAATCATAGTAGTCGTGTAGTGTGAATGTGCCCCTGATTTTGTACTGCTGGAGTTCTGTGCCTTCAAGTCATTTCTGACTTATGATAACCCTAGGGGGAACATTATCATGGGTTTTCTTTGCCTTCCTCTCAGGCCGAGAGAGTTTGACTTACACTTCTCAAGAGGCTATAATCAAAACCAATGTATTCCCATTACATTGAAGAAAATTGCAGATAAATGTTAGAAAGAACTTCCTCGTGATAAGAGCTATTCAACAATGGAACAGACGACCATGGTGGGCAGTGCACTCATCCTTGTTGAAAGTTTTCAAAAAAAATTTTGGATGACCACTTGCCAGGAATTCCTTAGCTGTGGATTTCTGCACTGTAAGGGTGATCGCTATTATTGCTTCCGCCATTACAGTTCTATGATTCTAATCATTCCTATCATTTTGACTTACAGGTAGGTATAAGAATAAAACAACCCTTTTTCTCTGACAGTGAAATTTCTCCATAGGGAGGATCTATATGCTCAGATGGATCAGGGTGCAACTGCATATATCATATAGGTGAGGATTTTCCCATTTCCCCTCACTTGTTTCCATAAATTCTTTACAGTGCATTTCCAAATGACGCCAAATGCACTAGCTTTCATATTTTCCAGGGTAAGGAAACTTGATTTTGATGGAATAAGTGAGCTGTCTCTTTGTTCTGTAAACAATGGGTCTTTTGAGACTTTGGTGGGAACTAAAATATTAAAAGATAGCACACTATAAGATCACTTTTGTGCATAGCAGAAAACTGCTCCAACATTTCCAGCATGGTGGCATGTTGAAAAGCCAGGCTAACAGTTTCAATGGCTTGTCTTGGAAACTGCCAAAGTGGCACAAACAAATTTGCCAACTCCCAGTTATGGGTCTTGGGGAGGGAGAAAAAGTGTTGCATTATACATTGGAGACATATAAACAAAGGAGAAAAGTTTGAAATCTAGGGTGCAATCTTGTAAACAGCTACATTGGGGAAAGCCCCATAGGGACTTCCTTCTGAGCACTATTCACCTCCACTATTTGCCTGCACTATTCAGGAATCTCCAGAGAAGTAAATGAGAAGTAGAAGACATTTTGCTGCCTGAAGCAAAGGAGAAGATGTTGACCTTTCCTCAGTTCATACACAGATGGTGATTGAACTACCAATTAATTTTACTTACCTACCATCAATGGGATAGGAGCCTAAATCCTACTGTTAGTCCTGACTTGAGCAGAGCCATTGACTCAATTAGATTTACCTATATGTTGACTCACCAGTCAACCATTGATTTAATGGGTTACTCTTGTTGATGATGCATGACTTCAAGTAATTTCTGACTTGTAACCATCTATCATAGGGTTTTCTTGATCAGATTTGTCCAGAGGGATTTACCAGCGCCTTCCTCTGAGGCTGAGAGAGTATGACTTACCCAAGGTCACCCAGTGGGTTTCCATGGCTGAGAAAGGACTTGAACCCTGGTCTCCGGAGCCATAGATGGGAGTAACCAACAAGATTCCAGCCAGCATCCTCCACCACATCTTAGGACACCTTTTTTGGGGAAAAAAACATGCCACATGGCATATATAGCTCTCTTCTCTAATAAAGACTAATGGCAGGAACTCAAGAGGAACAGCTAGGAGACTGCCCTCCCTCCTCCAGAACATGCTGCATGAGACCATTGTCACACTCTACCAACAGTGCCAACAGTGAATAGAAGCTACAAAACAAAAAATAACAGGGAATTTAAGGTAATAAAACAAAAGCAAACACAGTTACTCTAACACACACTATGGAATCCATAACATAGACATCTCAGCTGGAGGGGTTTGATTTCCAAAACTTCAGGCCTATCTGGATGAAAAGATCTGAGTGTTTTGTTTTGTTTATATGGCTACAGGCTTCACAGCATCAAGCAAAGCCACTGGGGTAACTGAAGAGCATGGCAGATTTTTAAAAACACAAGAAGTTAACTCTAAACACAACAAGAGTACAGAAAACGCAAGGTTTGCTGGAGTGAAACCCTCAAGGAGAGTAGGGTTGCTTTGATGCTGGTGCTGCTCCTGTGGTGGTTGATGCTTTCTCTCTGCTCTCATGCCAATGATTTTGTGTGCTTGACTTTCAGTGAAATTACAACTGAATTCCTTATATTCTGCACTGCTATTATGTCCCTTTAGGTTTTCATCTTCAATGCTCTTTGTATAAAAGTGTTAAATAATATCCAGGGGTTGTTTGGGGAAAGTTGTAATTGCACTGTGACTTCTTTAAAGGGAAAGTCAAAAATTTTGGGTTGCGCAATGTGGCTCCATTCAAAGAAATATGTATTCTGGTATAGAGAATTGTACGTAAAATGCATATACTGGTTTAATATCCTTTATCTGATCAGAAGTGTTGGGGTTTCAAATCTTTTCAGATTTAGGATATTTGCATATACACAATGAGATATCTTGGAAATGGGACTGTTACATAGGCCCAAGGCCTTCCATTTTAATATCAAAAAATAGGGTGAGATTCACCCCTCCATTATACTAAACGTATCCACCATAGCTTCCAAGTGAGGGGGTCATGTCAGATAGTTTAGGAGTTGCTAGAGGATTGGATTTCAGGAAGGTGAGGAAATCCAGTCAAGGAACTGTACACTAATTTCAAGTGTGATGGTTGTTTCTGTCTGTCACTCTTGCAGATTACCTAAAGCAGGGATCTGTTCATTTACACTCACCTTGGAAGCCTCTATCCTAGGCAATTACCTCATATAATTTGGGTCATTGACCATGGGACCCCTCTTTTTTGCCCCAGATGGGATTCACCCTATAAAACCCCCAAATTTCCTTTGCTCTGCAGACTAGTTGGTTCGCAGGAAAGCACTCTGTCATGCTGAATTCACTACACCTGGCTTGTCATTGCCACTTCAAGTGTTCAGGAATGGCCAAGTTCCACATCTCATCTACCAAACCACATCTACTAGAGCAACCTTGCTGCTGGTAAATATCACCGTTAGTGAAGCTTCAAATCTATTCCAGTCTAACTCCTCTATTTCCTAGCTTCTTGTGTGCTTGTGTGAGAGCATGTGTATTTGTGTGTGTGTATAATCATTTAATAAAATATAGCTAATGTATTTTGCAGTTTGCCTTTGCAGTTGTTTGCCTCACTATCTCTGTAAACATAGCATCCTGAGGCTGCTTGTACCTAAGTCACAAAATGAGCTAGATACAAATTCCCTAGACCTCCTAGTTACAGGACCTAAACATTATATTATTTTCCTATACACTTTATACACATCACCTGAAGGTAATTTTATACAAAATATTTAATAATTTTTTTCATGAAACAAAATTTGTGTAGATTGAACCATCAAAAAACAAAGGTGTCACTATTTCAGTTGCCCATGAAGAAGTTTTGGATTTTTAAGCATTTCAAATTTTATGATATTTTTGCTGTTGATGGTGGTGGTATTGTTGTTTCTTGTTCCCTGCCTCTCCCTAAGTCTCAAGGTGGGGTATGGAGTACTAAACTTCTGCTAATAAAATAATGCACAAACATGCTGTTCCTATTCTCATTCCTTTTCAAAAGGAGGAAATTAAAGAGTTCCTTTATTTATTTATTTATTTATTTATTTATTAAAAATGAATTTCTAAGGGTAGCAAACTGCTTCAGTGATGCAGTAGCACCATTAGGGATGTGCAAGTTGTTTAGACCACATTGAGGATATCATCAGAGGGGGTGACACCAGGTGCCCCAAGGTTCCTCCTCAAACAGAAAGCAGGGACTCTTCTTGGCATTCCACTTCCCATTGGGAAGCCACAGACATTTTTCTCTGTTTTCCCCCAGCAGCTTCCAACTCTTAATCTGTTTGGTTCCTTTCTGCAATCAATGGTCATCTGTCGGGAGGGAGGGCTGTTTTTTGTGACTTCCTCTTCCCTTGAGAGTGGAAATCTTTTGTAATAAGTGTTACAATATATGCTTTTAATACAATTTTGGGGAACATGTGGAGTGTACTTTGACTCCTGCTTGGCCTATCCAAGGACCTGCCATAAGCCTCAAGTGAGGAGGTCACGTAGGTAAGCCCGCTTGGAGGAACTGAGTCCCCAGTAAACAACTCTCTATAGGAAGTTTGGAAGTTGCCAGACCAGATTTGCCACTGTCCTCCGGAGTAAGACAGTAGCCTTGGCCTCACACCTGATGAGCCAGTGATTGACTTAACAACTTAGCCATTAAGTCAACTTCCCCTCCGAATTGTGTCCAAACCAAAGCACATTGTACACAGATTATTTGCTCTTGGCTTAACAAAGCCCAGGCAGTCAGCACCTTTGTCTAAGCCTATCTAGTAGCCTCAGGATATGTTCAGCCCTATATAAGGTTCCAAGTTTGAATCACTCGTTGATGCTATTCTCGGGGGGCAGGCTGGGCCACGCCAGTTTGACATCTGCCTATAGCTCCCGCAGCCAATCTCTCCTCATCCCGGTGGTCATGTTCATCATCCTCATCCACATCCATCAGGCTTCCAGGAGAAGACTTCTATGGTAATATTCCAGTGGTGTTTCCCTCTCTCAGTCCTAACTCCCAGTCTTACCCCCTCCCTTTTCACTAGCATTGAACATGTGTGTGTGCCCCCTTTTTGCTGTGTGTGGCATTTATGCCCCCCCTATTAAACTGTGTATTTTAATTGGATTCACTTGGACTAGTGTCATCTCTCTTGGGGTTTGTCGGTGGACCTCTGGTAGACAATACTGGGACCACGATTCTGGCATAAGGCTTTGTTAGGATCTTCCTCTCTGCATATTTGAACTAATTGTAATTCCCCTAAGTGAGAGACTTCCTAACATAAGAGAACTTTTCTTGCTCAAGGGGGTGTCCCGACTTTGCTTTCTTGATGGGGTGGGGGGTGGGCAATGGAGGCAGGATGCAGGGTTCCCTGGGGTGACACCCTTTTGCCTATCCACCCCTATCCCAGGAGGTCCATGGGCCTGACAGGCTTAGTTACTGCACTGGGTGACACCAATCCTAGCAATGTCTCTAATGAGTTCTCTCAGAATTACAGTTATAATGGTTACTTTAAACTTTCCATATTTTGAACAAGGAGTCCTGGATGAGAACTATTTATCGATTCTATGTCCTATTCTAACAATATTAAAGCCAGCATGTCTTTTTCTGCCTTCATATGCTGAACCCTGTTACAAAACTGGGGAAGAAAAAAACATCTTGTATACTTGTGTGTAATATGAAGACTGAATAAACTGACTCAAGATAATCCTGTAAATTCTATAATTTTCCCTCTTTCTCTGTCAATCAGGGATGAGTTTTTCCCCTCCCTTCCCCCTTTCTTATTCCTTCTTTGACATTAATTTTGCTTCTGACTTGCTATAATTCATTATTGATACAGAGATTAAAGCTTGAGTAGATATCAAACAAAAAAGCCAAAGTACATGGACTCTGTTATTCTTCTTACTGGAAACTATTGAGGTTGCAGTAAAGTAAGCTGAACAACATGTAGTGCATACAGCTAGTGTGTCATGTCAGAGACAAACATTTGAAGGACACATACTTGATATCACAGTGGAGAAGAAGATAGATTTTGTAATTGTGCAACCAGGGCTGCTGCTTCCACCACACTCTCTTCCTGACTCCCTCTTAAACCCACCTCCCTGCCCTATGCTTTACCCAGCATGCCTTTCATTTATTTTATATTATTTTAATTTTTTTATTTTAACTTTTTCACTCAGTTTCCAGAGTTCTGCTACTGCAATTGAATTTTTTTTAAAAGGAAAGAAATTGGGGGGGGGGGGGGGTGACCATCCTGTTTGGGAATAGCAAGAGATAGTAGGACAAGGGGAGAGGAGGAGACACTGGCACTGCATGACTGTCAATCTTGTAAACTCTTTCACATGTGGGAACTTGGGTGATCGCAAGCTCATTGATAGGTTTTCCCCATCAGTGATAAGGGACATAGCAGCTACAGGTCAGAGGTGGAGTAGCTATGGGTCAGAGATGTTGTGCAATAAGTAATGCCAAAGCCGCTTTTTTTTGGAGGGGAGGGTCTAATAGCAATTTAAAAGCCACATGTCATATTTTCCTAGATTTGCTTTACTCAAGGTAGGACTGCAACTGCTATAAAAACAAGAAATTGGAAAATACAATTTAAAAGTTAAGACTTTTTGAATGCCAACTACCAAAATCCCCAGTCTTTTTAGGGGATTTTCCAAGACATGTTTTGCATAGTGACCAGACTCTGTGCAAAGTCAGGCATTCAAGAAATAGGTGACTTGTAGCTGGCCACTTCCTTTCTCCTAGCCACCTCTTTCTTCTTTTCCTTGCTGTCACTGTTCTCACCACCACCTTCTCCTCTTCATTCTGTGTCATTACACTGGTGGAAATATAGGATCTTATCCAAAGAACCCTGTGATTTAAAATACTGATAATATAATATGAGAACTGTGAGGTTTAGCATGCGATAATATTTAATACTTCCTAGTATCCAAGAGCTGACATATAATGGCACTATTTTTGCAAGGTCTAACAAGTAGCAATAATATTTTTCATTTCATAGCATGCTGTTGATAACATGAAATTATCCTGAATACATAGTAGTTGACATCTCATAAGACCTCATAATTGAAGCTTAACAAAATCACCAAAGCCTAATCATCACTAAAGCATTTGAATTCAAATGTTAAAGCTAAAGTCTCACAACATGTGGCATCTTTTTAAAAATTCAAAATGTCTCATTCAAAAGTGTGACTGTCAGAATTGGACAATGCATCCCAGTTTGACTATTTGGGAAAACTCGCGTCAGTTCTACCATCTCCTGTCTGTCAGAAAACCCTCAGAGTTTCCTGCAAATATTTAGAAACAAGGAGCTGTGAAAATTAAAGTGAAAATACAGCAAAGACTCTTTTGGAAATTGCTTTCTACATTTCCAGCCCATTAGCCAACAAATTGGGCAATTAATATTAATAATTGTAAAAAGAATGAATATTGATTAGTCTATTACTCTGATGAGTGCCTGAAAACCTTGCAAGAAAATTGCAATGAGCCCTTTAAGATTCTTCAAGCAAAAAATAAGACTAACCTCAGCGGAAAACCACCAAGATATTAGCAAGAAATTAATGGAGTGACTGCATTTCTAACATGAACAAATGTATGGGTTGCCCAGGGCAATCTAGCAATGGTTTGCCAGGAAGCAAGCATATTCTATGTTGCTTTTCCTACTATAGCATAATCTCTTGAAGGATTGCTGGAGGATCCAGTCCTAGGGCTTGATTAATTTATATTTGTTATCCTAATGAAGATTCTCAGATTTGTTTATATATTCAGGTGAAGAAGAAAGAGACTGCACAAAACAACACACAGTGAGATCAATAGACTTCCATCTCTGCCCCCATTCACACGTTCACTAGGGCTGGAAATGGAATAATGGAGGCAGTGCTCATAGGGCCTAAGCACTAGGACTTTGTGCATAGCAAAGATTATGATAACATTTGCTACCCCCATCAACCTGCCCTGACACCTCTGAGTTTACCTTCAATCTTTGTAATTCCATAGGAAGAAAAAGATTTTTCCAGCAACAATATATTGTTGTGAGTCCCATTGAAATGCAAAGAGTTTAGAGTTGGCTTAGTCTCACATCAATAGGTAAAACTCATTAGCTTTATAGAAGATCTTGAAGGTGTCATAAAACTTACTAAATCTGATACAAGACATTTTAACCAATTTGTGGCACTCAGAGACAGTATCCACCTTCCCCCAAACCATCTCAATCTGAGTATTTTTAAAGTAAGTAAATGCATAAGATCTAGAGTTTATTTGAAGTGTGGCATATGAATCTGTAACTCCTGCACTTTGTAAACACAATGTGGCTACTCTTCATGAAGGGCCTGAAACACTTTCTAATAAATCAGGACTGAAATGCACTGGCCTAACTAATCCAACATTTGTTCTTGCTTTTTATCTCCTGATTTATTTTCTTTCTTTCTTTCTTTCTTTCTTTCTTTCTTGTGGGAACAATTTATACAACCTTAGAATGAAAGAAATAAAAGTGTCACCCTGTTGTATGTAGTTCCAGTGGGAATTACGAGACCCTATAAAACCAAAAAGATTTTATTTCCTTGCAGGTGTTCACAAGGCAAAGGCCATTTTTAAACAAAGATTGTGATCAGGTGGTGTCAGTGAAGGGAACAAACAGAAATGTTAATGAAGAAGTCCAGAATCTCTTATTCTTTGCCCATGATTCTGTCTTCTACAGTTTAGTCACGGAATTACAGATCATGAACAAGCTGCTACCATCATGACTAAAGTATGTTGTCTCACATAAGGGGGAGATAGAGGCTGAAGATGAGACTGCAATTGTCATCAGTGCCTGGATTTTCTCATTTTCATTATACTCAAAAAGCACATCACATAACCACTACCAACAAGAACTGTCTTTGGTCTTCTGTCATGTCTTAGAAACAGTGAACCATCAAAGGTTGGAAACATATCTTTAAAAAATTGTTAGCTGCTGCAAAATTTTCAGGACTCAGTAACTAGCTTGTTATTCTTTTAAACTGGCTTGTTAACTATCTAATTTTTAAAGTATCTTTTTACTGTCATGGTTCTCCAAAGTAACTAGCTGAAAGCTACAACTGCTGGTTTGTGGTATTAAATACAATGTCATCCTATCTACCTTATTTGTTATCATCCTATCTACCTTATTTGCCCCCAGAGTATCCTGTCCAGTGCTGATAAGGTCTTGGACTTGAGTATGTTACTGTCAAATTGCCAGGCCATACATGAGAGGATGAATTAATTACAAGCAACAAAATATTTGTAATGAGTTACTTCTAAGCAGCAGCATCAGGACAATTCCACCCTGCTCTAAATGATTCTGTTTTCAGACATGTGAATGTGGTACTTAGGACCTATAAAGCTCTATTCAACTTGGAACCAGATTATTTGACATACCACATTCTGGCTTCCAATGGCATCTGGGTTCAAAGACTATTGAGGAAGACCTTTCTTTCAGCTTTTCCACCACCAGAGGCATAGTTGGTGAGGATACAAGAGAGGCCTTTCTGAGTGGCTGTTTCCAAGCTCTGAACTTTCTGCGAAGCAAGACAAGATTGGCTCCATTTCTGTTGTCTTTTTGCCAGCATCGAAAGGAATTTTTATTCAGGAGAGTCTTTGGGACATACACTGGCATAAAGCTAAAATAATTTTAGTTTGTTTCACATTGTCTGTTTCTTGAATCATTGTTTTCCTAATTGTGTTACAACTGATTTGTTTCTATATTAGGTTTTAATTAAGATTTTGTCCATTAATTGTATTTTTCAAGGTTAGCAAGAATACTCCAAAAAGTTGTTATGTATCTTCAAGTCAGTTCTGACTTACAACAATGCTAAAACAAACCTATTGTGGGATTATCTTGGTAAGATTTGTGAGGGTTTGCCTTTGCCTTCCTCTGAGGCTGAGAGAGTATGACTTGCCCAAGGTCACCTAGTTGGTTGCCATGGCTGAGAGAGGATTCAAACTCTGATCTCCAGAGTTGTAGTCCAATGCTCAAACCATTATACCACACTGTCTTGCCCCAAATTATTCATCCTTAATGAACTGTGGCTTCTTCATACTATGAGAAACTCAGCAAGGAAAACTGCACCTCTCCAAAAGTTACCACTAAAGTGGAAAAATGGAAGTTATTCCCACACCCAAAAAACTTTCATGTAATTGACACAGACTAAGAGGAAGACTGTGCAGTTTAACAAATCTCGTGTGAATGCCTTTATAACTTGTACTCATTTTAGACTGTATCGCTGGTGCTATATATATCTGTGCTAAGCTTCCCATAGAATGGTAAGAAAAAGACATGTGTTCAGCAAAGACACATGTTTGCACAGGATTTATCATGGATTTTGCTCAACATGATTTTCTGGGCTGTTCTCAGAGAAACTGAACAGTTTTTCATCAAGGATAATTTTTTTAAAATCCTTTCTTTCTCAAACTACACAGGCAAAAAATAAATTGATTATTTGCTTTGATTGCTGTTGGGAACACAAATAATAAATATTAACATTAGCTGCCTTGAGTGCTTCAGGTTTTTGGCAAAAAGGTGGGATGTAGAGCCAAGTTACTGCCTATACTTGGTACATGTGACAGGCTGGGGACATACCATGAGGAATGTTTTCTTTAAAGGAGATCAGTGTGATTACTCTGTTTAGAGTATAATTTTAACACCACTTCCTGGGGTCCAGGGCCATTTCTCCTCCTTATCTTTCTCATTGTTTTGCATTGGAGGAGCAGAATCAAGAGGGAGGGAAAAAGTGTGTGTATATTACTTCTCTTTGGAACTGCTTAGGAATTTTTCTGAAAAGAAAGGTATTTCACAGAGTACCTGGAATACTCATCAGCACTACAGCCTTTGCCTTATGTGTCCCAGAATGCTAGTTAAACAGCTCAGGACCCCAATACTTGAAAGAATGTCTCTGCTGTCATGAACCTGCCTGTACCCTGAGGTCATCATCTGGGACTTTCCTTCAAGCATGTCCTCCAACAGAAGCTCAGAGGAGAGTGAGAGGGTCTTATAGACTGCTCTCCCCAGGGAGACCTCCCAGAACCCAACATTACTATTTTATATTATTTTAAGTGCCTAGATAAGACATGTCTCTTCTCCCAGATATTTTATTAGGTGTGATTAACTAATTTAAAGGATTGCCTTTAGAAGAATTAATTGTCCCTATCATTTATTCATGATGAGAGATGGTGATGGGGTGTGTGTTTGTTAAAAAATGTGTTGTACATTTTGGTGTGAGTACTGTCTCTCTGTTGATTCTTCATCCAACTACTGATTGAATGTGTTTGCTCCAGTTTGAACTAAATAAAAGTATTTAGCTGTAAGATGCCTAATATCTATTTAAAAAAAGATTCCCAAGAAATTAAAAATAGGAAGAGGAGAAGCAGTAAATTTTTACCAAGTAGATAACTAGCACCAGTCTTCTCTAGCTTTCATCTGTAATATGGGTATAAGGATACTGACCCTTCATGCTGGGCAATAAGGATTTTTAAGATGATGGTCAGTACTTGTCAATGCCCAAATAAATAATTATTTGCATGTTATTTGGGACATATTGTCCAGGATTAGACCAACAATTTGCCAAGAGTCCCAAGACACTGCAAACATTCCACACAACTCTGTTGTCATTCCATGGCAGCTGGGGATTGTTTTATTAATATAATGAAAGGACGTCAAAGGCTACTGAGTGCCTATAGAGTGTTAACTGGGATAGATGGTCTGCTTGTCAAGTATAGGTTTGATGCACTGACCAGCTGGAAAGAGAGAATTTCATCAGTTTACATCTGATTAGTACACCCCCTGAATACAGAGAGATAAAGAAAGACTTAATTTCCAAGGAAAAGGGAGATTAAAATGTGTTTTTAACGATTAATGGAGAAAGGACTAGGGTGAATGAGAACTTCGCTTTGGGTTTCCCCCATAAAACCTTAGTAAAATTACTTTACAAAAATTCACAAATTTCTTCAAACTAAAGGTGGGGAAAATTTGCTATGTTTTTCATTGAAATTTTCCAAATTTCCTAATTTTCTCCATATTTCAAATAATTTTAAAAAAAGATGTAGTTGAAACAAAATTTGGTCTACATCCAACCAAGTCCAGAATGAATGTGCATTTATGTTTGTTTGTTTTTCCCATATCCATGATGGTAAGAATGTCAAAAAGAAATGTTAATACTGAATTAGAATTTCTACCGCCTTCTTTTCTGAGAAGTTCCCCTTCATCTTTCATGCCTGTGTAACAAATAGGCACAATATGCTTCTCTCTTATTGTAGACAATGAATTTGAATTTGAATTTTGTTTCAGTTGATTTTTAAAGTATTTACCAAAATTCACAAATTCACAAATCACATATTTGAGATAGAAAAAATATCCTGTAGTTTAAAAAAATTGAGAGAAAGCAAAACTAACAGATGTACTTTATTCAAGCTCAAACTTTGAAGATCTACATGCTGAGAGACTTTGACCTAGATGGAGGAATAGTCAGTTTTGGTTTCTCCTAATTTCAGTGTAAACCAATTCTCAATTTTTTTCATTCCTTATTGTAGAAACATTTGCAAACATGGAACAGAATTGTACCATGGAAAAGAATATTAGAATCATAGTGCTGGGAGAGGTCACAAAGGCTATAAAGTACAACCCCCCTCTTAGTTGAAATAATGAACTCAGTAGAATTCTAATGCATCCTTATCTAAAATCATCTCAACTGTCTTCAAAGGTACCAAAATAAATGCTGATATCTTGCAACAGAAGACATATCTTGGCATGTATTTATGTCTGCATAGCTAAACATCCTAGTGTTATTCCCCCATTCATAACCACATTTTAGGCGGTGCACACACCCCCCAACGTGGACATTTCCATGTTGCTGGAAACAAGGGGGATCAGCAGACATGCATCCAGTTATTTTCCTGCAGGAAGAATTCACAGAGACTTCCAGGGTTGCTTGGGAGGTCCCTTGCAGGAAAATATCTGGATGTGTCCCCACTAATGCCATCACTCTCCAATGAAAAAGAAGTATCCAAGTTGGGGGTTATGTTACTTAGTAGGTCAGTTTGTGGGACCTGCTGCAGAGTTGATAAAGAATTCCAGCTCTATAATGACCACAAGTTGGACTTACATTGTCATAATTCACTAAGAGGATGCCTGCAATGAGGCATTGTACTAGTCACATCTCAAAGTGACTACATGTTCCTTTTTGCTGGAGAGATCGGGGACTGAAGCTGGATCCTTCTTCAGGCAGAGCATGTGATCTGACACTGACCCGTGGGTCCTACTCATCTTTCTTTTTCACTTGGTAGACTAGAATACACCCAGCTCATATCCATAAAAGTTTCACAGTTTTATTTTAAAACAATAGCCTTTGGAATAACTTACAGTTTGTCTATATCTAAACTTTCAACCTCACCCTAAATGTTTATGTTAGGCAAAATTCATTGGGAACTGTCCATCACTGTGAGTCTGTTTTTGGCTTCCTTCAAGATGTCGTAGGCTGAAGTGTGAGAGCAGGCTGAGATAGGTGAGTATTTATATCTTCTCAACCTTCTTTCTCAAGGTATCTGTCAAATCTCAGCTGTTATGACCTGTCAGATTCCAAAGGGGTCTTGCACAGGTTGTTTGAAAGAAAGAAAGCATTTTTAAGCCAAAGGGGATTCTTTTGAAATCCCTCCTCCCCTTGTCTGCATTTCACATAGGAATGGAGGGGGAGAAATAAAAATATTCAAGAAAGAGAAGCATGGCTTTGATCATGGGAAACTGGGTAACATCATTTCTGGGTGCCCATATTCAAATTCTCCTCTTTCATGGTTCCATAAACAGATATCTTCCTTTAGTTCTGCTGTTGATAAGTTTCAAAAACACAAAGCTTTTTATAATGCAAAACACAATTGGTTTAGATTTTGTTTACAGTAAAGCTGAACCAATTCTGAGAGGTCATCAGTGCCTCCACTTTCTCTGAAATTTAGACGCTTCAGTGAAGGTGTGAGAAGAAGGACATAATGTGGAGATTTACTCCTAGGGCTTCCATTATGTCCCATAGCCTCATAAACAAACATTTTCTAGTACATTTTCTAAAACTTTCCAGCCACAGTTCATTTTAAAAGGATTCAGAAATTGGGTAAACTGCAGTTCCATGAGATCTGCTTGCTTCAGATGTGGTGTAGGGACTGAGGGAAAGCATTTAGAGGGAACCAACTTCAGGGAAGTCTTAGAATCATAGAATCATAGAGTTGGGGCCATCCAATCCAACCCCCCTGCCGGAACTCTCAATCAAAGCATCCCCCCACAAATGGCCATCCAGCTCTGTTTAAAGACCTCTAAGGAAGGAGACTCCACTACACTCCGAGGGAGTTTGTTCCACTGTCAAACAGCCTTTACTGTCAGGAAGTTCCTCCTAATGTTGAGGTGGAATCTCTTTTCCTGCAGTTTGCACTCATTGTTCTGGGTTCTGTTCTCTGGAGCAGCAGAAAACAAGCTTCTTCCCTCCTCAATATGACATCCCTTCAAATATTTAAACAGGGCTATGCTATCATCTCTCAACCTTCTCTACTCCAGGCTAAACATCCCCAGCTGCCTTAATCATTCCTCATAGGGCATGGTTTCTAGACCCTTCACCATTTTAGTCACCCTCCTTTGGACACACTCCAGTTTCTCCACATCCTTTTTGAATTGTGGTGCCCTCAATCTGACCACAGCAGAATAGAGTGGCACTATTACTTCTGTTGATCTAGACACTATATTTCTATTGATGCAGCCTAAAATTGCACTGGCCTTTTTAGCTGCCACATTGCACTGTTGACTCATGTTCAACTTGTGGTCTACTTGGACTCCTAGATCCCTTTCACATGTACCGTAGTTTCATTCAGCCAGGTGTCCCCCATCCTATCTCTGTGCATTTCATTTTTCTGCCCTAAGTGCAATACCTTGCATTTTTCTGTGTTGAATATCATTTTGTTAGCTTTGGTCCAGCTTTCAAGTTTATTCAGGTCATTTTGAATTTTGATCCTGTCCTCTGTGGTATTAGCTACTCCTCCTAATATGGTGTCATCTGCAAATGTGATAAGTTTGCCTCCAAATCATTAATAAAGATGTTGAATAGCACTGGGCCCAGGACAGACCCCTGTAGCACCCCACTTGTCACTTCTCTCCAGGATGAAATGGAGCCATTGTTGAGCACCCTTTGGGTTTGGCTGGTCAACCAACTACAAATCCATTGCCTTGTCTAGCCCCCATTTTACAAGCTTATTTGCAAGAGTGTCATGGGGAACCTTGTCAAAGGCCTTACTGTAATCCCCTTCATCTACCAAACTGGTAATTTAAGAGAGAGAGAGAGAGAGAGAGATCAAATGTGTCTGTCATGACTTGTTTCTCTGAAACCCATGTTGGCTTTTTGAGTTTATGACATTGCCTTCTTGGTGTTCACAGACTCTCTGTTTAATGATTTGCTCTAGAATCTTTCCTGATATTGATGTCAGACTAACTGGAGAATAATTGTTGGGATCTTCTTTTTTCCCCTTTTTGAAGAAGGGGACAACGTTTGCCCTCCTCCAGTCTTCTGGGACTTCTCCTGTTCTCCTTTTATTGCCAATGGCTCCAATATTATATTTTTCAGTTCTTTTAATACTCTTGAAACAGCAGTAGGGATCTAGGAGGAAACTGTTATTTCTAATTTTGTACATACTTCCCAAAATGTGGAAAGAGCACCTTTGCACACTGAAATCTAAACTTTTCAGGATTGTTTGGTTCACTATGAAACTCAAAAAAATATGTACATAATGTGTATATGTAGGGGGAATACACAAAAAGAAACTGGCCTCAATCCAATTGTTATTCCCAAGTAGTCAAAGTGAATCAATGGAACATACACTGTGTAGACTTGTCAAGTTCTCATGCTTAAATGGCTCTACTTTAGTTGATTAACAATCTGATTTAGGCCATTATATTACAGAAAAAAATATTTGCAGAAAGTCTACACTATGAAAAACATACAAATGAGGGAAATGTCCACCAATATTTATAGGCATTTTCATGCACTCTTTTTCTTGACATATTTTGCACTGAACCCAGTTTGCAATTAGGAAAATGAAAAATGAAACAAAACTGAAGTTTGAAGATTTAGTCATCCATTAGACAGTGAAAGATTCACAGGACAGTATTTAGACTGATCTGGGACTAGAGAAATCATTTTAAAAAAAAAAAAGAGCTTTCAATGACAAGATAGACAAGGCCATTTTGAATCAAGATAAAAGGGAATTTCACCATCCCTGGTTGTCAACCAATTTTTAACATTATCCGTATTTTGAGCTAAACTGGAAAGATTTTCAGCATTCTCTCTCTCTTTCTCCTACTCTGGGGTTCTCCAGATGTTTCGTACTCCATAATCCCATGTCATTGGCCACATTAGCTGGATCTGAAGAGGTTAACAGATCAGAACATATTGAGTCCTTTGGATGTGGGTGATCTGACAAGAAAGGCATCTCATCCCAAAATTGTGGGTTGAAGAACCCTACCTATTCTGATCACAAACTGTTTAGGACATTAGGCTTGGCAAAGTTGTTCAAAACCACTACTGCATTCATTTCTTGAAAAACAACATACACATACAGAGAAAGCCTGTTAGCTTTCTTCACCAAGTATTTCAGATATACCAAAGAGGAACTTAAATGGATTACATGGAGGAAGGTGTTGTTTTCTCTCATTACACAATGTCAGTCAAAGCAGTGAAATAGGGAGACTGACAGTAACTTTAATGGAAAGAGATAGGCAAACAATGGAAAGCTGGACAATTTTGTCAAGTTGCCATGTTTAGCTAGTCTATTGCTACCAGTTTCTGAAAAAGGTTAATTCAAATGGGGTCTTGAGGGCAGTGATAAGAGAAGCAGCTATGTCAAAGTTTCTTGTAATCTAAGATGTTGGATTCTCCATCTTTCACAGTTTAATCTTCTCCCCTTTATATCAAACAATGAAGGGCTGATCTCAGGAAGAAATGGAGGAGTGGATGAGAAGTTCTTTCATGCTTCCTTTTGTGTGAAGTCTTGCTCTGATGCTTGCTTTGTGCAAAGGGCATGGAGAATAAAAGTTAGGCAATTTATGGCTTTCAGTTATCAGTTAGAGTTTTACCCCATGGGAGCTGTGCTGTACAGTTACCTACCAAGCACTGACAAAAGCAATGAATAGACGGATAGCCTCTGGTAAAATGGCCACCAGACAAGTGTCCTTTAGCTGAAAAATAAATGGAGAACTGACAAATAAGTAAGCACAGACCAATATCAATAGTGCCTGGAAAGTTTGGTGTATCAAATTTGGTGAAATTACTTTCTTCATGAAGCAGCCATTATCTTAGTAGTAAAAAGGTTGGACAGCTAAGGAGAACCAGTTGGTGTAATGGTTTGAGCATAGGACTAAGACTTTGAAGTTCAGAGTTTGATTCCCTGCTTCCATGGAAACCCACTAAATAACCTTGGCTGAGTCACATACTCTCAGCCCTGGAAAACTCCATGATAATTCTGCCTTAGGGTCATCATAAGTTGGAAGCAATTTAAAGGCACACAACAAGAACAAGAACAACTAGGGAAGGCTGATATACCTAAAGCTATTGATTTGATGTTTAATCTCAAAGGATATAAAGACTGAATGTATTGAGTTTGACAGTATACTGAAGTGGGTTTTCTGACATTAGGCAAAGTTTGGCTATAACTATTTACAAACAGATATAGCTGTGTTAGTCTGGAAAATGTCAGTTAGTCTGGAAATATCAGTATGCAAAGGGGTCTTGTAGCATCTTTGAGAGTAACTGTGAGAAAGAAGTTGGAGCATAAGCGTTCATAGACTTGGTCTATGACTTCTTTTGCACTTAGTTTCAAAGGTTCTACAAGATCCCTTTGCCTACTGATATTTACAAATAATTCATGCAATTAGTTGCTTTCCCTATAGCTAAGACATAATGACTTTATGATTGTTCCTTGAAGAGGGCTAATTTCATTCTTTTGCAGTATAACCACAACTTTTAATAATAGTTAATGTGATGCATGTCTCTGTGTGTGTGTGTGTGTGTGTGAGAGAGAGAGAGAGAGAGAGAGAGAGAGAGAGAGAGAAGATAGTTTTAAAACCAAACGAACAGCACTTCTTACTAGTTTGTTCTAGATCCCGGTAGGGTGCTGTTAATCACTTAAAATATAAGGATGGTATGCTGTTTATTATTTATGATATTATAAGCTAGACAAACAACCAAATAAATGTAAGTATTCGCATTTACAATCATGGTACCATTACCATGTTCTCAAATACCCTCTAAAACCTACCTTTAGGCTGAATGCACATTTGTAAATCAATCTAGATCCAATATGCAGTACTCTGTCCTGGTTTCTCTCAGTTAATGACACATCTACTCAAAATAAACTGGATTCAAACTGTCTTGATAGCTACATATTTCTCCTGCATTAATCCAAATTGGTATAAAGTGGCTGTTCTTTTTCTTTCTTTCCCAGCATACATAAACCTATCAAGCAGTAGCCTTTCTTGTTTTCCTGTCAGTTTTACTACACACCTTGCACTCTCACTGGGCATCTCACCTGTCCAATTCCTTTCCCACTTTTCACCCCAACATTTTGTTATGTGTGAGCAGAGGAATTTAAAATGTCACAGAGAGAGAGAGAGAGAGAAAATGAACACACTTTTAAAATGTGCTGTTTTATATGGTGAAGTGCTTTGTGGATCTGGCAGCTAATCCATATCACTGCACTGATGATATTAATGGTGTTAGAATTCAAATATATAGCCATGTTAGTCTGTAGAATCGGTACATAGAGAGATCTTGTAGCAGCTTTGAGACCAACTGAAAGAAAGAAATTGTTAGCATGAGCTTTTATAGACTTCAGTCTACTCGCTCAGATGCATAAGTCAGTGGTTGTTTTCCTGCTTTTGTTTTGACCTAGCTGGATCTTCTGGTGAAGCAAAGATTCTCCCACACCTGCCGTATATTTTATTTTAAAAGCATATTTAGACTTTGTGTTTATTCCAAGTCATTCAGAACAGCTTACAGATGGTCTCAGGGCTGGCAGTAGATCAAATGGTGCCTGAGGCAATGAGAACCCTTGGTGTCTCCCCTCAGTTTGCTTAACATTTGAACACTTTTATTTAACAAAAAGAATTACACATGCAGCCTATTACAAAACTTTGTTGTACAATCTGCATGCATTATTTATCCCTGTCTTATCAAATGGGGAAAACAATCGTGACAGGATTTATAAGTCTGTATTTATTCATCTCATATGAATTGCTTTTACTGTTTTTCTATTGAACAATCCAAAATGTGTTCTGCCTCCCCTTGTTGTTATCAGACCCCAGTTCCAAAGTCCTAGGAAATCTCTTAGTCCACATGATGTGAAATACAGACATGGACAGTCCTCAAATGGTGTCTACTGAAGCAATGTATAGAAGCAGGTCCAGATTCAGCTTGTGTAGAGGGAAAGGAAGACGGTGATGAAGGAGGCAAGCTTGCACACTTGTCCCTCATGCCCTGATAATATCATTTGTATCCAAAACATCCCTCAAAATTCTGTGTATAAAGGGCTCTCAAAATTCTCCATCCAGTGGGTAATCAGAGAAAATGCAGTGGCTCGGGACCTACTGTTTGCCATTGCTCAAAAAAACAGAATTTTCTGAAAAACAGAATTGTCTACAGAGCGAATAAGATTTCTTTTTTATGTTCTAGCCTTTCAGTGCCTATTTTGCATGTATAGTATATATATGCATTAGATATATTTTTTAAAAAAAGATGTAACCAACTTTCATTAAAACTAGATGTTCCCCTCAGTTCCAGGGAAACAAATGCACATTGCTGTTTCCCATCTTCAAAAGACCAAACTGTAGTTTAACAGTCATTCACTGCCACAAAGAGAAGTGGGGCAGCTGCCCACAGAATAGAACATTGGTTCCCAAACTTAGATCTGTCAGATGTTTTGGACCTCAACTCCCAGAATTCCTGAGTGTTGGCCAAGCTGTTTGGGGTTTCTGGGAATTGAAGTCCAAAACACCTGCAGGATCCATGTTTGGGAATCATTGGCCTAGGGAGTGGCAGCTCAGGGAGAAGAAGTACAAATGCTGCCCTGGTTCCCACCCACCCACCCACCCGCTCACTATTGCTACTCTTGTACAGGAGTCCACTTCTTCTTTTTTTAAAAGGAGATGTTACTGCATACCCTCTTCAGTACAGCCCCTCTGTGAATTCAGGCAAATACCTTTACCTGCATTCTCCCTGCCATGTAGGAAGAGGGAAAGACAGTACCAGCATGGAAAGTTCTATCATGTCCTTTTATGAATTTGTTAGGACCCTGAGATCCTTGGAGTACCCTTCTTTCAGCCTCACCACCTCCAGTTGGTGGGTACAGTAGACAGGGCCTTCTTAGTGCCTGCCCCAGCCTCTGTGATTCCCTCTATTGGGTGACTAGAATGGCTACCTCCTCCCTGTTCTTTCAACCATGGACAAAGGTTTTTTTTTTTCCCTAACAGATTTTTAGAACTCAAAGATTCATTTTCCAATGTGCTCCATTGTTTTAAACTGTACTGTTTTAGCTTATTTTTATCCTTTAAAAATATGTATTTTAAATAGTTTTTAATACTATGAACGGTTTGATTCTGTTTAACGATGGCTTTTCATATGTTCTTAACTATATTGCAGTCCTTTTAATTTGTCAGCCCACCTTGAGTCCAAATAGTGGGGAAAGCACATTCTAAATGAATAACAACAGTAACAATCCTGCTTGTACAGTTCTAAAGAGAAAGAGGCAGGAGTGACAACATCTTTAAATGTTTAGGGAAATGCTTAGCTCAAGAATGCTTTGTGAGAGACTGGGTAACATGAGGATAATTTCCAATTATGTATACTGGTATTAATGTGAGAGGACTACAGATCTAATGAGATAGAGAAGGTTTTATTGTGAAATCAAACACACACACAAACAGTAATTCAAACAGGTTCAGCATTCAGCGCTAACTGAAATGGAGGTTTGGAAAATGGATAGTGTAGATTGAGAGTTGCAGAGGGGGTTATATTTACCTGTCCTAAAGAGTAGACCATGGAAAGCAGGGTGTGGTTCAGATAAAGCCTGAGGGAAACACAGTGAGCAAGGAATATTCTCTGTGCACACTCAGGGCTAGGTTTGGGATTGATATTTATACCTGATATCTTGCCTCTGGAGGGTGTTTGGATGATCATTTGCAACATAAGCAAGACCTAATGGGCTTCCCATGGAAGCAACAATGGGGCTCCGGAATGACTGATGGCTAACAAAACAGTAATTCGATTAGGACAACCCCAGGATATCTGGACAGAGAAATTCACTGGGAACATAGCAAGGGATAGGCAGGGAAAAATGGTTTACTTGACTTGGTGCAATGGAACCTTCTTTGTCTTTGGGTGCAGAGGGTATGCAAAGAGCCTGGAGCAAGAAATGTGGCTCAACAAACCCATTCACCTTTTATTGCAAGATTACATATGTCCTTGGGTCTATGATGCTTTCCCATGGGAAATCTCCCTATATTCCAAAGGCCATTGTGATCTCTCAAACATTCTCAAACAGATATGAGAATATGAAAATATGGAGACCACAAATATAATTCAATGTGTTCTCAGGGTATGCTAACACCTCATCCTCCCCTTATGGCCTTATTCCATCCCTGGAATTGACCGTTATAAGCACCTATTCTAGCCCTAGTAAGTTATAGCCCTAGGAGTTTATGGCATCAAGACAAGGGGGAAAAGAGGAGTTTAGATAGAGTCAAACAGAGTAGAATACAGTAGAGTAGAGTAAAAGTGTGCTCCCCTCTAAGTTTTTGGACTGCAGCTTCCAGCATTGCTCACCATTGCTGTCTATAGCTGCTGGCAACTGCTGCCCAGCAACACCTGAAGGGCTGCATTTTGTCCACCCCATAAGGAGAGACAGACAAACAGACAGGAGAGAGGGAGGGAATACTGTCATTTGAAAGGTGCAAATGATCATTTTTAAAACTCATCTCTTTATTTGATACTCCACTTATGCCTTCTTATCTAATACTGCAGGGAAAGATGCTTCTGATTGCTTTGATTACCCAGTAATCCCATTGTATAAACTAATACTCCATACAAAGAAAGAAGTAGAATGCATGGATTTATAACCTTGATCCACATCGTAGTCACCGCTTGAAAAGTAGCCAAGCTGTTTTGACTGTTGGGCGTCTTTAACACAGGCTTTTGTCAGCTGACATTGATGGAAAGCTGTGAGGTATTCCCGTAACACAGGGCTGTCACAATATTTTTTCCTGCCTGTGGTGGAGTAACAAATGTCTATTTGACCCACAAGTGCAGATGGATAAGACCCACACCTGGCCAAGTTATTTTAGCACCAGACAAATTCCCACTTGACTCTTCAGTAAAGATGGAAAAGACCCAAAGCTGGTCAAGCTGTTTTAACACCTCAGGCAGGAAATCTCAGGAGTGTTTCTTCCATCCCTTGAATCCCTTTCATGACACTGCAAATCAGCAAAGTCCATAGCTGAGATAGATCTGACTGTTGGGCAAACGACTTTTATCTGTCACTATCTGTCACACACCTGATATTAACAATACAATGTATTACACAAACACAATTTTATTGTCTTTTCCTACCCATCTATCTATTCCATAATGCACCTTAAACATCAAATGTATTTAAGGTCTAATCTGCAATGCAGAAATAAAGCAGTTTGACACCACTTTGACTGTTATGGCCCAATGCTACAGAATTCTGAGATATGTGGTTTAATGAGCTATTTAGATTTCTTTCTCAGAGAGATCTGGTGCTGCAACAAACTACAAATCCCAGAATTCCATAACACTGAACCATGACAATTAAAGTGATGTTAAAATCTATATTATTTCTGCGATGCAGACTAAACCTAAGAGTTGAAGGATTCAAATGGCAATGTATACATTGGAGGGGTGGCAGCAGCTACAGGCTAGATGAAGGAAGAGAGTGGGGGGGGGGAAGCCTCTAACAAACAGGAAGTTAAATTGTGTGTAAACATCTAGAGAGTAACATGAAAACTAACAATTACTGAGTATAGGCCTGCAAGAATTGCTAACTCCAGAAGATCTGATGTGTACTGTGTATGTGTGTGCATCTCTAATTTAATGAATTACTTCATGAGCCAACGAAATGAGCTCAAGCTTTCCTAAGGGTGTTAAAGGTGTCACTGGACTCTGTTGATTTTACTGCAACAGACTTGCACAGCTACCCTTTGGAAGCTGTTGCAAAGATCTGAGTGGCTGAAGAAAATAAGCAGATTGCTGATGCAAATATAATGATCTTGTGAAATAAGGCAGGGGAGGGGGGAATCTGAATAAATATGGACGAGTCGGGAATCTTTTAAATTTTTTAAGGTGTGACTGAAACAGTTGAGTTTCCACAATGGAATTTGAGTCTCTAAAACAAGTGAAGTGCTAGCAGTACATGCCAAGATGCCTGGAAAGTTAAGCCGTTAATTATGCTTGCAGCTGGTTGCAACAATGCAAAGCAATCCCTCCATAATTTCATTGACAGTGCCTCGAATTTCTATTCCAGGCACATTTTCTGTAGGGATGAGGTTCTGTTATGATGATGCCCAACCCTAGTTCTTGGTTCCACCTGCTCAGATTTTGCGGCCAGACAAAACACAGAGTCAGAGCCATTTGTGCTGGTTGCTCTAATGATACAGACAGCTCTCACAAAGGCACTAACTGAATAATGAAAAACTATTCGCACAAATAATTCATTTGCCATCTGACAAAGTACTGTACAGAATTTCCCTTGCACAATAGTGCATGGCAGCTTTTTAAAATGGTATAAAATGCAGGTGCATAGCAGAATGGGAAAAAGAGGGAAAAAAACATTATTTTAGCCCTCACACTAGTCTAGACTGCTGCAAATAAGTATAGGGCACACCCTTGATGATTATTCAGAAGCTTCCACTCATATGGCAGGGAAGGGAATCTACTGTCTTCAGACGTAATCCTTGAAAATGCGGGAGAAGAAATGGGATCAGAGCTTTGACAAAGTTGCTCACATCTTCCAGACCACTGATTAACCACAGCTATTCATTATTTAACTAAGTAGTTGACATAGAATATTAGCCATCAAGACTAATGATTAGGGGAAAAAATATACATTCACTTTTGAAGGCAATGCAGTCTCTGTTAAGGTTAAGGAAAATTTAATTTATTCAGGGCACTAGAATTCTTGCCCTGTGAATCATGGGAGGAGTAGGGAGACAGACCTTAAGACTGACAGCCAGCCCTTCCAGTTGGGGGAGCCCTAATGGCAATTGTCTTATATCTAAAGCAAATGTTTTCTACAACAGGGGTGCCCCTATAGCAAAAGCTATCTTTTATTCCAGGTTGTTGCCAAGTCAATATCTAATACAACCAGAATCATGTGGGAGGATGCCCTAAAAAGGAGGTTTCAGTGATGGAGTCCCTGTAACCTGGTTATATCTCCAGCTCAGAGGTGTGTTCTCAAAGGTTTTGTTTTTAAAATATTTGACTTGTACATTTGGACAAGTGCAGTTGTGCTGTATTTACTGGTTTAGACACTCAGTAAGCCATGCTCTGTGTTTCTTAAATTATTTATCCTGGAGAACTCAATGAGCTCTCTCAACCATGGGAAATCACTCCAGAACTAAGGATCTAACTTTTTGTTCTTAATGCCAATCTAAACGGGATTTCACTTCAGAAACAGAAGGGAGACTGGCTGCATCTCATTTCCTAATGCCCAAGAGCCTTCCAATCGCCTTGTTCCTCCCCCACCCCCATTCCTTTCCTTTCCTGGAGTTCATGATCTCATTGGCAATAAACCAGGCACACAGTAGTAAAATTTTATTGTCAAGATCACTGAGCTGTAAAAATCTGTTTGTTTTTAGGACTGCTCTACCATTTCAGCAGGGCCATACACAATAAGGATTAAAAACAAAAACCCAGATAGACAGTTTGTTCTGTGAGCTAAAACAGACCCATCAAATAGTATGCTTGCACAGTAGCTCCCCCCTCTCACTATTGACAGGACAAATGGCCAAGTTCATTTAAAAACAAGCTATAGTGGCATTATCTCAGGAAGATAAGCCTCTGTGAACCATATGGATTTCACCTGAAACCTTCTTCCATTTCCAGACACCATCTAAAACTGGGCAACCTATGACTGGAGAATAGGGTTACCGGATCTCTGGACATGGACTTGGGTCTCTAGTTTTCATAGGTCATCTCAAGACAGGAGACCAGGGTGCAGATTCTCTAGTTTTGTGGCACTCCACTTCTGGTAAAACAAAAGGACTATGTACACATCTCCAGCTCAGCTAGTGGAGCAGCAGCTTGCTAGAATTTACAAGGACTGATTGATTGGTTGCTGCAACTTGCAAAGACTCTCCAGGCTGTCTATGTATTTGCCTAGTTAGGTTCTTCCTTCCTCTCTCTCCAATTGTTGCCATGCCAAGGCTCTCTTTCTGCTCAGCTTCCACCTTCTGGCTAGAACCAAGTAGGCTAGATTAAATTATCCTTATCCCATGTCTCTAAGGACTTTATTACACATAGCTTTTAAACTGTAATTAAAGTTGGAAAATAGCACTTTTGGTGATGCATACCACATCACACCATCTCCATCTCATTGCTGCCTTGCCCTTCATACATTCTTAGAGTGTGAAGCTACCAAGTATGCAACTATAGCATTAGTCATCAGGTGTGATAAATTCCTTGTGCTGCAGTTCTGCTATTGCGCAATCATATTGTGCAGTCACCTGGTGTCATTGCCTCTTGCCTTCCCCTGTCTCCCTCCCAGTAGTGTCACTGGGGTGGGGTATGCAGACTGCACCGGGTGACACCCAGTTGGGGCCTCCTTCCCCAGCCTAGGGACAAGGGAGCAGTAGGGGTGCATGTGCATCCTTTCAACACTGATTGATGCCATAGTTAAGGAAGAAGAGGATATTGGGATTTATTTTATTATTGTTGTAAGCTGCCTCGATCTTATTGGAGAGGCAGGATAGAAATAAATTGTTGTTGTTGTTATTGTTGTTAGTGAAGCCACTGCCACATCCTCTTTACTGTTACAAAGCAGGCTGGGTTTTTTTTTTCCTTTTTAAAAACTTTCTTTTATTTTCTTTTTACTTTTTTTATAATCATATTAGCATATGTCTAGAACTGCATTAAAAAAATTAAAAACCCAAAGGACATAGGGTGGGAAGGCGAGGTTAGAAAGAAGTGCAGAATGTGAGTGTAAGGGCCCAGATGCAGTATTGTGGAGATGTGTGAGACAGAATACTTCTAAACTGGTAGGTATCTGGTTCCCTTTACTAGCATGATTGAGGCAAGAACAGGCAAGAATGGGGCTCATGCAATAAACTGCTGAGTAAGAAAAAAATAAGCCTCTTGTTTCATCTTGATTTGAGAACAAGCTATTTCATTAAGAATTCCTGTCTTAATTTCCAGACAAGAACAATGTCCCCCCCCCCCATTCTCTCTCTCTCTGAGTTTGAATGACAAATTGTGAGCAATTGTGGTTAGTATTAAATGCACAATGCTTAAAAAAAACACACACACACACCAGGGCAGTGTGTTGTTGTTGTTGTTGTTGTTGTTATCCACCCTCGAGTCGATGTCAACCATAGTGATCCTGTAGATGAGACATCTTCAAGACTCGCTATGCTCCACTGCTCTGCTCAGGTCCTGCAAATTTATGACGCTGACCTCCTTAATAGAGTCCATTCATCTAGCATGTGGCCTGCCTCTCTTTCTGCTTCCTTTTGCCCAGAAATCTCAGGACTTGAGATGATCCTGAACTTGCAGCCCTGTGAGAGGTATTATAGCTGAGTTCAGAGAAGTTACTTTTTAGATTAGGGGCCAAAACACATGGGCAAAATGAAGCGGCTTCTGGCCACTTTGATGGTGCACACCCCAAAGGAGCCAGAAGCCATTCGAGCACCATGATCCAGTCTGGATCAAAAACCAGCTGGAATAATCCAGTTCCCTGTGGTGGTTGGCTTGGGACCATCATAGTGGCCCTCTTTGGAAGCTGGCTGTGTGTTCACCACAGTTCCCGCACAGTTGTGTTGCAATACTGGCGGCCTGTCTGCTTTACCCCTAGCCATTCCGAATTCCAGCTTTGTGAGGATTCTAGGAGTTATAATAAAAAATGAATGTCTTAGAACTCTGGTTTATGGGTCAAAAGTGCTGTGATCATTTTTAAACCACTGGTCCTTGAAATTGATCATTTCAGTTACTCTTTCCTCCCACCCCCAGGCTGAAAAATATACAAAAACTGTGGGGGGGGGATCCAAAGAGGCTTTATTTTGAAAGCAGATTCAAAATTCTGAAAAGGAATCCCATGTTCAATTTCATGGATTACATGTACAATCTTATGCATACCTAATCAGAAACAAAGCCCACTGAGTTCAATGGGACTTATTCCCAGGGAAACATGTCAAAGAATCAGTGAAACAAGGCCAGGTGGGCCAGAAGTTATAGAAACCATCTCTTCTTGATTTACTGTCCATTTCATTAAATTATGATTGAATCACTGTTCCTGTCAGCTCTGGAGATAATCTTTTAAGCCACAGAACCCCAATTTGTTGAATGCCATTTGCCCTGGAGGTCAAATTTGATGTTTACTTTGTAACAGGTTGGATGGTCATTTCAGTATGTAATGTGCACCTTGTTGATAGTTTTATTGGTTTTGCGGAATTTTATAGCTTTGTTTTAATGGCCACTTCTGTTGTTTAATTCCCTCCCCCCATGTGTTATACTGTTACCGTTTTTATTATCTTAGCCCTGATTGCTCTGAAAGACCTACATGGGCAGAAACATTCTTTCAACAAAGAATTAAGTTCCTGCAAACATTTATTCTATATATTCACAAAAACTGGGGGAAATGTGTTTTCCTCCTACGTTTAAAGACTATTTATTGGAAAACTGCTATAGGTGAGGGGAGAGGACCAAAGTCCAGTAATCACTGCACCCAAATGCTTCTAGAAACATTGGCATCCATGTAACTCTTCAGAGCAGTTGCTGTGCAAACTGTCACTTTGCATACAGGTTTCTTTGATAAGCAACATCATGGCTGGGGATGCAAACAGAAGGTGAAGGAGTTGCTTGAGGCTTTTTTTTTCCTGCTTCACTTCTATTCACTACAATATGAGTGGCAGCACTCACAGGGTCAAACACCACTGCTTCAAAATCTTCTCCCATGCAAGGGGAAAAAACAATAGGTAGATGGGTAGGTAAGAAAGTAGAACAAGCAGATGGATGGAGTGAGAGAGTGTTGATGAAAAATTGGTTGGATGGATGGATAGATAGATAGATAGATAGACCACCTGACAGATAAATATAATCAGTTATCCATCCAGATAAATGGATGGATAGATGGATGGATGGTTACAATCAAATACACAGATATGGCAGTTATAGGCTTTGATTTATAAACATCTTTACATAAGAGGAATCCAGAGAATTCCTGTGTACAAAGCAAGGGACGCACAAGTTCTAAATGTTCATTCCCAAAACCATCTGCAGACTAGTGTCCTCCATCTCCAGTCATCCCACATCCCATTATTGTGGGTTTCCTTCATCAGCAGCATCCACTTTGGGGTGACTGGGGTGATAGAAGCAAGTTGCCCTATTGATTACTATAACAATCACACAGGTTGGTCGAGCTAAGAGTCAACTGCCAGCCCAATGTTGTGTTGTGAGCATCAGCCTTGAGTGAGCATTAGCACCATGATCTCCCTAGTGGTGTAGGGAGCCCTCTCTTGGTGACTAAAGCAACCCTTTTTGTTGGGTCACCACAGAGTGGAGGAGGTATTGGGTCCACAGAATCTAGTCCTCTCCTGGAACCAGCCTAGGTTCTATAGCTACAGTTCCTTCTTATCTGCTCTCCTTTGGGATTAGCACTTGCAGCAATTGTGATTTTCAGTTGGGAATGGTAGAAGTGGCAATCAAGACAGCTGGGGAGACTAGCCCAAGGTGTATCATAAGCGATCAATTCCCACCGTACCTATCACTATATCTACAATGAAGGAAGAGCTTCCGGGCTACATAATGTCACCTTTTAGATACATTTGAATCCTAGAATATTTCTGTTTAGAAAATGTTCAGTCTGTAATTAAGTGGGCAAAAACTTTAAAAGCTCTCCCCTGCATTCCTCTGGGAGCCTGCACAAGGCATCATAAAGTGACTTGCATTGAAAGCAATGTTCTTGGAGCTGAGCTGAAGCATTTATTTAAAGTATATGTTTATTTTCTTCATAGCTCAAGACAGTCTGGGGGCTTCTCAAGATGGTATCTCACCAAGGAATGTAAAGTCAGATTCCACATTCCCTTTGATAAGGCATCCCAGCTAACTCGCCTGTCATGGTGTATTTATGCAAGAAAATAATTGAAAATGCAGCGTTTATTTCATGGCACAGGTTGTATGTTTTCCATCTTGCCTTGCATCAATCTCTCATGAATTTATGAGCGCTTTGTTTTTTTGGCAGCAAAGGCAGTCCAGAATTTTTATAGGACCTTGTTGTTAAAGCCAAATGGTTAAAAAGAAAAAGAAAAAAGAAAGAAAAAGGATTCTCATTCCAGTTGGCCTGGTGAAAAAGAACTTCTGTCCTGATTACTGAGATGTCAAGTTCAGGCCAAAGGAGAGGATATAAAGAGGTCTATAGAACACTATGATCTTTTTTTGCCCCTGAAGGTCTACTGAATATTCTTTTCTGAAGATTCTTTAAGGTGGAGCTGAAATTCATCAATTCTCAAAAGCAGCTAGACTTCCCACTAATGTTGGGTGAAACCCCAGCTTTAATACTGAACTGGGCTCTGGAAAGTGAATTATGCTCTTCCATTGTAAAATAGTGTGCATAGTCTTCATTCCAAATGTTGAATTCGCTCCCTTTCAGACTGCTCATGAAGATCCTGTAGGAATAAAACAGGATCTATATTCCTTTGCCCACTCTTTGCAAAACCTTGAACCCTCAGTGAGTGATTCACCAAGGAAGATGATCAGGACAGGACAGAAACAAAACAAAAACAAACAGCTTCATTTATATACCGCTTCATACCCTTGAGGAGTGTCTAAGCGGTTTACAATTATAAGCTATTTGCCCCCCAACAATCTGGGTACTCATTTTAGCGACCTTGGAAGGATGCAAGCCTGAGTCGAGCTTCAGCCCTTTGCTGGTCTTGAACTCGCCACCTTATGGTTTTGAGTGAGTGGCTGCAGTACAGGCATTTAACCACTGCGCCACAGGACAGGACAGGCAACTGTTCACAGGAAAATCTTGATGAAGGCCCCTGAGCAAGGAGCCCTTTCTCCTTGGTGGATAGAAGTGTACCTATGTTTCCCAATTACAGCAGTCTGACCTCACTTTCATTGCCATGGTGCCATTCTATGGAAGCCTGGAATTTGTAGTTTTATGAGATCCTTCAAATTCCATGCCAGAGAACTCTTTAAACTGCTTTTCAGAGGAATTCAAAAAATTCTAACCATAATGTTAATCCACACATCCCAGGATTAATTACTTTATTTATTAAAATATATAACTCCTGCCTATATTAAAAGATCTCAAGGTGCTTTACAAATAGCATTCACACATTTCAAGCAGTTTAAAAAACAGTAAAATACTTTAAATAAGCTAAAAACATATTAACTTGATGAGTTTTAAAATACAGATATAAACAATTTACAAGTATTTAAATCTATATATAACAGCATGTGGGATGAATTACTGAGGCACAACGGCCTTGATAAACAGTCAAGTTTTAACTTGGCACCTATATGAAGAGAGTGTTGGCACTAGTCATGCCTCCAGGGGGAGAGCATTCTGTAGTTGAGTGCCACAGCTGAGAAATGGAATGGAACAGAACAATGACAGTTAAAGTGGGATAAAAGTGCTAGAATTCTATAGCAAAGATATATTCTAGGATGCTTCCATGGCAGTATGATACTGGGAAATGTAGTTTTCCACGCTAATGAGACCATACTCTGAACTCCAGTGCCCTGAATAAATTAAATTTTCCATAGCCCCTGCTGTTGGTAGCATTCCAAGGTAGCAGGAAGAGCAGCAAGGAATCACTCAGATTCTATTGATAATGCAGGCAGGGGTGGAAAGAAATTCAAAAATATTCCCAAAAAATGATTTAAAAAAACATGTTTCCTGAATTGGGAAGTCCTGGCAAAAAGAAGCCTGGAGTGGCCATAGTCTTTGCAGTTCTGGACTTATTATGTCTAAGATTTGTACGTGATTGTCTTTCACAAAAGCATCATTTTCTGTGACGGAAACAGCCTTTTCTGCAGAATAAACAGCATTTTCTATGTGAAAAAAATATTTTTGTGCTGAAATATTATTTTACTCATATGAAATGATGTTTTCTCCACAGAAAATCCTGTAATTGAGGATTTATTCTACATAAAATTCACACATGGTTGATTTCATAGAATCATAGAGTTGGAAGAGACCACAAGGGCCATCCAGTCCAACCCCCTGCCATGCAGGAACTCCCAGTCAAAGCATCCCTGACAGATGGCCATCCAGCCTCTGCTTAAAGGCCTCCAAGGAAGGAGACTCCACTACACTCCAAGGGAGTGTGTTCCACTCTCGAACAGCCCTTACTGTCAGGAAGTTCCTCCTAATGTTGAGGTGGAATCTCTGTTCCTGCAGCTTGCATCCATTGTTCCGCGTTCTAGTCTCTGCAGCAGCAGAAAACAAGCTTACTCCCTCCTCAATATGACATCCCTTCAAATATTTAAACAGGGCTATCATATCACCTCTTAACCTTCTCTTCTCCAGGCTAAACATCCCCAGTTCCCTAAGGCGTTCCTCATAGGGCATGGTTTCCAGATCCTTCACCATCTTAGTTGCCCTCCTTTGGACATGCTCCAGTTTCTCCACATCCTTTTTGAATTGTGGTGCCCAGAACTGGACACAGTATTCTAGGTAGGGCCTGACCAAAGCAGAATAGAGTGGCACTATTACTTCCCTTGATCTAGACACTATACTTCTATTGATGCAGCCTAAAATAGCATTGGCCTTTTTAGCTGCCACATCGCACTGTTGACTCATGTTCAACTTATGGTCTACTTGGACTCCTAGATGCCTTTCACACATAATTTCATTCAGCCAGATGTCCTCCATCCTATATCTGTGCATTTCATTTTTGCATCCTAAGTGTAGTACCTTACATTTCTCCGCATTGAATTTCATTTTGTTAGCGTTGGCCCAGCTTTCTAGTCTATTCAGGTCATTCTGAATTTTTATCCTGTCTTCTGGAGTATTGGCTACACCTCCTAATTTGGTGTCATCTGCAAATTTGATAAGTATACCCCCAATTCTGTCATCCAAGTCATTAATAAAGATATTGAATAGCACTGGGCCCAGGACAGAACCCTGTGGGACCCCACTGGTCACTTCTCTCCAGGATGAAAAGGAGCCATTGTTGAGCACCCTTTGAGTTCGGTCAGTCAACCAATTACAAATCCATGTAACAATTACCTTTTCTAGCCCACATTTTACAAGCTTGTTTGCAAGAATGTCATGGGGAACCTTGTCAAAGGCCTTACTGAAATCAAGATATACTATGTCCACAGCATTCCCTTCATCTACCAAACTGGTAATTTTATCAAAAAAAGAGATCAGATTTGTCTGGCAAGACTTGTTTCTCTGAAACCCATGTTGGCTTTTTGTGATTATGGCATTCCCTTCTAAATGTTCACAGACTCTCTGCTTAATGATCTGCTCTAGAATCTTTCCTGGAATTGATGTCAGACTAACTGGATGATAATTGTTGGGATCCTCTTTTTCCCCTTTTTGAAGATGGGCACAATGTTTGCCTTCCTCCAGTCTGCTGGGACTTCTCCTGTTCTCCAGGAGTTCTCAAAGATTATTGCCAATGGTTCTGATATTACATTTGCCAGTTCTTTTAATACCCTTTGCATAGAAAACAGAGCTTTCTGTGCAGAAAGCACAGTTTTCCAAACACCTTTTTGAAGGGAATTCACAGTTTTTGAAGGATATTCACAATTCAGGATTTATTCTGTGCAAAATCAAAACTGGCGTACCTGTAGTCAGGAAACATCAGTGTGTGGTCAAGACAGCAAGTTTGGTTAATGAAGGAGAGAGCTAGGAGAGAGGCTGCAGTGGTTTGCTTTACCTAAGAAGAGTAAGATTCCACTCCCTCCTCTCCTTTCCTTCTCTGATCAGTTAAATGAGTGCAAAGTTCTTTGCACTTTGAAATCACTTTAGAACAGCTGAAGTGAGCCAAAGACAAGTGGGACAAGGAGAAAGAAACAGACATCTGAAAAGCAGCCAAAAAAGTGGGATGTCAGAAGATTAATTGGGACTGTTCCTACCAAATTGGGACAATTGGAAGGTATGCTTTAGGGGCCACATGAGGATATAGGGCCTACTCCATCTTAAAGAATCATACATGGATATCCCAATGAGACAATACACAAACTCAATCCCATCCTGTCAGATTTGGACTTCCAGGGAAAAGAGCATTTTGGAATGCTGGAGGAAGCAGATTTGATTCTTAGCAGTAATGTCCAATGCATAATGAAATTTGCAAGGTCTTCTTGACAAGTCTTGTAACTCAAAATGGAGGCAGGCATTTAAATCTGTGGCTGTACAGCTTTAACAACAACAACAACAACAACAACAACAACAACAACAACTTATATCCTGTCTCTCCAATTGAACTGATGCCACTTACAACATTAAAACAGCATTAAAATGCATTAAAATACCAAAATAATGGTCAATATAATAATAGCATTATTAACTGTCATGGGAACTGTGTGGTTATATAGTTGCTACACTGCAGCTCCCAGGAGCCAGCCAACATAGCCAGTGTTGTGTGTCTTCAAATTGTTTCCAGATTATGGCAACCCTGAGTGTTATACCACAGGGGTTTTTTTTTTGGGGGGGGGGATATTCCTGATGATTCTCCAGCATCTGTGGCTGGCATCTTCAGAGAATGCTGGCATAGATGCTTCCAGAACATGGCCACATAGCCCAAAGAAGCCACACACACACACACACACAAAACCTATGGATGCCAATCATGAAAGCCTTTGACTTCACAGTGTTATACTACTTACCTTTTTCTTTTTGACATTTTGACTTCAAATAGGCTTCAAATAAATGAATACAAATTAATAACTAACTGGACTGGTTTGTTTGTTTGTTTGTTTTTCATTCTTTGTCTTAAATATCTAGCAGGAGAAGATGGAGAGGAAACTCTTGCCTTATCTTTTTCTATCTTTGTTCATAAAAAAAACAGCACTTGCCTTTTTTTAAAGCTACAGCTTGGGAAGTATTTCTGTCTGCCTGCCCATCTGGACAGCCAGCAAGGTGTAGTGGCTTGAAATCTGGACTATGATTCTGGAAGGCAGGATTCAAATCCTTGCTGAGCCATGGAAACCCACTGGGTAACCTTGGGCAAGCCACATTCCCTCAGCCATGGAGAAACATAACAAAAGCCTCCTCTGAACAAGTCTTGCCATGAAAACCTCTTGAAAGGTTCATCTCATGATCGCCAGGAGTTGAAAATGACTTGAAAACACACACCTGTCTGTCCGTCTGTATGTCTGTCTGTCTTTCTATCCATCCAGCTATCTCTCTAACCTTTACCAGAATGCAAAACAGGACAAACTAAATATGGCACAAAATCCATCTTTGCATTCAGGATTTAATAAATGTAAATAATAACTGATGGGGCAAGGTGCTGATAATTACCAAGATCTCAGCAGGCAAAGAAAGGTGCTTATTCTTCCCCTACTGCTGACCTGATGAAAAATGCTCCTCTTAAGCACCTGTGTGCGTAGGAGAATTCTCTGTGACACCAATGCAAATAAGCAACTTCAAAGGCATGTTCTTTGATGGGGCCATAGTAAGAGCAGAAATGGTCAAACTTCCCTCTGATACACTAATGAGAGTCCACTCCTATGTACATATACACACATTCCTGGCATTTACCTTTTTAAGGAAAGATGCATTCAATGATGTCTCGGATTTGGTATTTGATTGCTTGTTTTGCTGTTTGGTCTTGGGCCAGCCATGCACCAGAATGCATATATAAAAATGCAATCACCTTTTCCTGCTTTTTTCAAGGGAAAACATGGTTTCTAGAGAGCTTGCAGCACAATGAGATCTTCCATATTACAGGGAAACCACCAGGGACATGAGATACTCCTGTACTGCTTTCCTTGAGAAGCTGTCTCTTTGTTTTGTGTTAAATCATCTTTCCTCAGAAGTAGACTGCAACACTCAATGCTCTGGAGGCCTCTTGGATCTAATAGGATTGTGCCTGTGAAGCTAAAGATGATGGGATTTGTTTCTTATAGGCAGAACAATGCTAGGCAAACCAAGAGCATATCCTTTGGGGCTGTGATTTACTGAGTTGGTGACTTTCTCGCTCTTTGAAACCTCCGTTTGTTTGGCCTGTGTAAAGTCTAAATGTGTCTGGAAGTTGCTTTTGTGAACAGAAACACACCCTGGCAGCCACTTCAATTATTTTCCCACCACCACCATCTAAGATTAAGCACTGGCCCAGTACAACAGAGGCATTTTACAGGCTGATAACATTCACAGGCATCAAAAGCTGTTGAAAGAATTCACTGACATTGATTTGTTTGGGGGGCAAGGACTGGAATGAGAAAGCTGGAAAACATTTGATGGAATGACAACCTACAACTGTACATTTCTGCTTGGGCTCCTTCAGACATACCCTAGTTATGCTGATAGGGAATGATGGAACCCGAGCTCTGACATATCTGGAAGGCAGAAGGATGGGGAAACCTCACTTAGCATTGGCTTGCAAATTTGTTGCTATGTCCCTCAAGTCAACTCTGCCTTATGGTGACTCTATGGAAGGGTGGTTGGCAAGGTTTACCCAAAGTAGGTTGACAGCTGCCTTTCTCTAAGGCTGAGAAAGTGTGACTTGCCCAAGGTCATCCATTACGTTCCCATGAATGAGCAAGGATTTTAAACTTGATCTTTCACTGCTTAGCTACTTAGACACATTCCCTCCCCAATTCCTCCATGGGTTCACAGGGAAGAAAACCCTGACATGACATAGGGCCAAAACTCCAAATTGGGTATGGACTGTCTTCATGACACTTGCACCCAATTTGAGGCATTTCCCCCTTAACCCCCATTTAAATAATTCAGCTTTTGCTGTGGGCTTTTAACTCTCTTCACAGTTATGATGGCAGCTGCCTTCACTTGAGGTCCCTGCAAGCTGCCCAGTGCCACTCTTTTGGGACACATGTCATTCTGAGGTCAGAATAAGGCACCTAACATTTGATAACATGGTTGGGTTCTAGGGCAAGGCAATGAACAGGGAAGTATTCTGGCAAGCAAAAATGAAACCTCAGACTCCTAATCTAACACTCAAACCACAACACAGTGCTAACTATCGCTAGGAAGAGGCACATTAATTCTTAAGATATGGATATGTCACTTTCCCACATGTTTATCCTTAGACATCTGGCCTATTACTGAATTAATTAGTTCACGGTAAAAATAGCCACAGAGAACATCACTTTGAAAAGGGTCTTTAAACATTTTCCTTGAAATTATTATTTTAAACAAAGTTAATAATTTACACTTACATCCTGACCTTCATCCAGTGAAATCATTTCCCCACTGGTGATCACAATAGCCTCTAAGAAACTGTAATACCAGCACTTTCTACACTATTATGGTGAGGATATTCCAGGTTTGAGGTGTGATAACAGAAAGGGCCCTTCAAGGCATCAGCTATTTGGCCATGAAGGAATATGGTGTATTGAGGTAGTTTCTAGGCATTAACAATCTTTGAGGGTAATTTTGTAGCTACTTTCAAGGGCTGAGATACATTTTCTAAGAAACATAATTCAACATTTGCTGAGAGAGGCCACTAAAAGTCTAACATATTCTCAGAAGTGTTCAGAAAGAACCCTGTAAGCTAGTGCTACTCAAAGTGGTGGTCCATGGACGAGTGCTGTTCCATGAACTATCAACTAGTGGCTCAAACTTAGTTTCCAAGAAAGAAAAAAAGAAACCATGGGGACAATCTGTTACTAGTCCCTACTATGTTGAGGAAAATGATAAGGTGGAAAGAATGTTTTGAAAAAATTGTAACACTTCCTTCCACCACCCCCAAGATTTCCCCAGTATTGGGAAACCCTGATGAGAAGAATCCTGGACTGACAGGAATATTCACAGTGCAAGGCTTATTCTGTGCAAAATTGCATGTGGCATTTTTGCACAGCATTTTCTGCACAAAAGTCTTATCTTCTACACAGAAAATGCTTTTTTTCTTGTACAGAAAACAACATTTTCTGTGCAAAAATACCTTGTGTTGATTTCATTTAGAAAATTCTGTGCAAAAATAAAGCACATGAATTTTGCGCAGAAGTCTGAAACTCCAAGTAGCCTTCAAAAACTGTGCACTATTTAAAGACTTTCTGTCAGTAGAAAAAAAATTGTTCAAGTATTCAGTGATTCCTTCAAGAACAATATTAGTGATGTACACCCCTAAAAATAACCTACCATTCTGCCACAAAGGAGAGCTAGAGAAAAATAATTGTAGCCGACCTGAAAAAATGGCTTGCCTTATGTTCTTTCATGCGAGGTATGCCTTATGTAGAACCCTGATGTTTTGTTTTGAAATGTCAACTGTCATCAATATTTCAGCAAAAGACCCTAGAGAGACTTTACACAAGTCGATACCGGGCAGAGCATTTCCAGAAACATGTATCTTTTTAAAGACAGAAACTATGTAGTGGCAATACCAAGTAACAGGGAATGGCTGTCCTGACCATGACCTATGTCTGAGTGTTCATTTGTAGCTTATCATCATCACAGACAGGGTTCTTGGCTAGATGGACTTTGCAAGACTTTTAGGGGATAGACCTCAGTTTGCTTACAATATGTGTTCATGTGTGAGTGTGGTTTAAGAATATGAACTATAAACTACTACATCTACTGTAGAATAGTATCAACATGAAATTACAGCAGCCTGGGAGCATATCGGACATCAAATCATCCCATCCTAAAAATAAAGCATGTCATGCAGCTTTGGTAACACAGTTTATGGGGAGAGAATGCAAAGTCCCTGGTAAAAAGGTGCTTGGATATGTTGTTGTTGTTGTTGTTGTTGTTGTTGTTGTTAGCTGCTCTAGAATCAATCCCAACTTATGGCAACCCTGTGGATGAGGCATCTCCAAGAACCTCTATCTGCCACTGTGATGCTCTGGTCATGCAAATTCATGACCGTGACCTCCTTGATATGGCATGTGGTCTTCCTCTCCTTTCTCTACCCTCTAACTTTCCAAGCATTATTGTCTTTTCTAGTGATCTATGTCTTCTCATTATGTGACCAAGCTACGACAGCCTCAATTTATTAATCTTGGGTTCCAATGAGATTTCAGGCTTGATCCATTCAAGGACCCATTTTGTTTATCATTTTGGGTGTCCACAGTATCCTAAGCACTCTTCTCCAGCACCAAATCTCAAAAGAATTGGTTTTCTTTCTGTCTGCTTTCTTTACTGTCAGCTCTTGCATTCGTACATGGTCCTGGGGACTACAATGACTTGGATGATTCTGACTTTAGTGCTCAGGTGTACAGTGGGCCCTGTTTATCTGTAGGGGTTCCATTCTGTCCCCCACCCCATGGATGGAAAAAAAAAACCATGGCAGCGTGCATGTGCGCAGCCACACTCCCAGGGCCATGTGCATGCACGGCCATTGAAATCAATGGGACTTGCCACCCACAGATGTCAATAAATGGTGTTTGCCATTGGTTGGGCACACTTCTTTACTCTTCAGGGTCTTATTTGGATACTTACCATACATCAATCCCATTGTGTTGAATGGAATATATGTCTAGGAAGCACATAAGAAGCATTATAGACTAGAGCCTTAAATTGTTTTATTAAAAGGTGTAAATTACAGCCAAGTTAGTTATTTCAGTGCAGATACAATTTGGGGATAGAGACTCTTACTATTTAAAAAAACATAAAACATAAAAAGAGGTGGTGGAGTCTGTTTTACACATAAGGTGGCCAGGCTGTGCAGCATCTGAACAGATCATTGGGACATCATAGAACCTTGATAGAATACAACTTAGGAGGTCCATGTAGGTCACCAGCCCTGTCCATAACATGCAGACCCAAGCCTTAAAAAAACTGGACTCTGAGAGAAGGAATGGGGAATTTGGGGATGAACCTATGTTTTTTTCCATTTACCATAGCACTCATGTTCTAAACAACATTACTGCCTTTTATTGCAGACTTCTACAAAGGTTAACTGTATACACTTAAAATTCTAGTGCAGCCTTCCACGAACTAGGACATTCTAGATGTGCTATACTACAAACCCCATTATCCCCAGCTATCACATTGGGGAGGGTAAGAGTGGCAATCCAACCCAGCCAAAAGGTGCCAAGTTAGCAGACCCTGTACTAGAATAATAAAATAAAATAAAAAGAAGAAAGAGTGTGTATTTGCATGTTTATTTCTTCCTACTGTACAATTAAGCTATAAATAACTTCTGGATAAAATGCCTAGGTGTCAATGAAACTTGTTAACCGATTACATTCGAGGAAATCCCATGTTCATGCTGCCTGGCACAGCTTCCCTATTCCAGTGTCTTCTCCTGTTTCTTGCCTTCTTTTTTCTTTTTCTTGGGTTCTGTTGACACAAAAAGAACAAGGAAAGTGATACAATGCATCAGAAACAAAGCTGGCTTTAAGGGTGGCAAAGCTGGGAGTTTATCTGTCTCCTAAAACCTCCAGGGATTCCATAAGCCTAGCAGTACTATCTTGGCACATAGTGGGGCTTTTTAGATTGGCAGGAAAGTGTGACATGAAATTGCCTTTTCCTTAATGCTTAGCAGCTAGACTGCAAGCCCCAGGTGTGCATTTAAAAGGTACAGGGCTGCTAGACTGAGGGGTTTGGGAACGACTTATCTGAAGTCTTTTCTGTGGCTCAGCAGCTACATAGGAAGCTGTCAGAACGCTACAAACACAGGCGGAACAGCTACATGGGAGGCAATGAACGCGGCTTTTAGCCGCACTTTAAAAAAAATTTCCTTGCCGGCTGTGAATTGCGCAATAGCGCAATTGCGCAGGTACACAATACAGTGACATTATCATTGCCTGCTGGGAACTGCACAATTGCGCAATTCACAGCCGGCAAGGAAAAAAAATTTAAAGGTTCAGTGGTTTATCACTGCGGTTCCTCTGCCTTTTTAAATTGTGCCGTTGCACTGGTGCATCATGAATGAACCCCCTTATTTTGTGAATGAATTGGCATGTTATCCACAGTAGAATAACAGTAACGGCATCCCAGAGTCCCTACTGCGCATGTCTCGGGTTCGGATTAGGGCTGGAGCTAGGGTTTGGGAGCTTTAAAAAACTGTGCGGTTAAACCCCAGCGTTTACACCTGCAGGGCATTGAGCGTTTTAATTAGAAGTGAACTCCACACCATGCGTGCTCCCAACCCATGATCCATTATAATCTGCACCTCTATCGCTGCCTTTAAATGGGTGCCTTAAAGAGACAGAGCCCCATTTAACTGCACAACTACACCTTAGTCTTTAGATGCACTAGCACTAGCGAGCTCTTTTTAAAAAAGGAGTGGGGAAATCAAGCACCTTTTTAAAGGCGCTTCTTCTCCCTTAAAGCGCCAAAATAGTGTTTTCATGGGACACTTTCCCTTTTTCTCATCTAAAGGCTGGGCTTTCATGCAGCCTTCATCACACCTCTTTTTGCCAATCTAAAATGGGCCAGTGTTGAAGAAGATCCCACATAGCCTTAGAGAATTGTCAGTTGGCTTTTCCTCCTCTTCCATGTTAGGAAGGGAAGGGGGGGGGAACCAATGAGAGGGCCCAAGGACCACTACAAATCAGGACTGATTAGAGTCACATTCCAGTGAAAGAATAAAATGTATTTTCCAAAACTAGGGTATTGGAAGTACTATATGCTTTTTTCTCTTACTAAACTAATTGGTGCACTATTTCACTCTAGTACATAAGAAAATAATACTTTTAATACAGGCAAGTGTTAAGATATATTTAGATCCCAATTTGCACCAGCCTCAACCCACCTGGTCAATGATGATGAGGGATTCTGATGATGGGGGGAATGGTGGTTGTGGTTACCATTTTAGTTTCCTATGATGTCTCACTTAAATGAGCAATTTGGATGAGAAGAGGTAATCACCCCCCAAAAAACAAGGTAGAATTTTAAAGTGTTCCAGTAAGTTTAACACATTTCTTTCTTTTCCTCTCTTCAAATTGGTGAGAAGATCATAGAATCATAGAACTGACAGCCCTTGAGGAATTTAAAAATTATAATCATGTCACCCTTTAATCTTTTGTTCGCCAAGCTGAACATACCCAGTTCTTTCAACCTTTCCTATGTTTTGTTTTCCATTCATGTAATCATCCTTGTTGCCCTTCTTTGAACCTTTTCCAACTTGTCTATATCCTTCTTAAAATGAGATCTCCTGCTTTTTGTGCCCTGCAAATGTGCCCCTTCTGGCATTGGTAGAGCATTTGAGTCTAGTGCTAGAAGAACCTGCTTGCATAAGTCACCCTGCGTAAGTCACCCTGTTTTGCATAAGTCACCCTGTTTCATCCATCTCTCCAGGTTAAAAGAAGGCAAATAACTGTTTGGTGTAGAAATGCAATGGGCAAACTCCTTGCTTATAATTCTCCTGCGCCTTCAGCAGTGAGAGTGTCTGAATGCTGCCATCAGTAAGAAAGACCCAGCAGAATTACCAGGCACCCGAAGAGGCTGATTAAAAAGTGAAAAGCCAAGGTTGTGAATCATACAAGGCATTCAGCTGGGCAGCTTCTTGAGTTGAGTGGGTGTTTTGAACTCACAGGAGCTTTCATTTTCTTCAAGTGCTTCCCACAGTGCACAATTTAGGAAGGTGAACAAACAAAGGCTTGGAATAGCTGGACACCTGCTAAGGATTCCCATCAGCCTTCAGATCTGCTGCTGCTTCTCCTTACTTATTCACCTGCCCGCTTAAGCAAATGAGTGACCAGTGGTTAGAGATTATGGTGCCTGAGGAGAAGACAGTTTCTGTTCTATTCCACGTACAACTGGTGGTTGAACTGGCAATCCAGTCTTAATTCGACATTGGTAGTGGGATGGTATCCTCCACCACACCTGAGGCAACAAGTTAGTTTAAGAGACCTAGGACAGTTTGGCAAGAAGGGAAAATGATTTTAGAAAATAGGAATTTTCAGCTGCCAGGAAACTCTAATTCCTATACAGGTGGGAATCTTCATAGTTTGGGATTTATTCAGATTTCCTGCACCTCACTTTTTCAACTCACTAGTCATTTGGTTTTAAAATGTCCCAGTTTCTCTCTCCTCCTCTCTCTCTTTGTCTTCAGTTTAATCCAGTTGCTGCAAACTGAGTTCAATGGGCCAAGAGCAGACTGCAGAATCAATGCAGTTTGACACCACTTTCATGGACATAGCTCCATCCTATGGAAGCCTGGAATTTATAGTCTGGTGTGGCATCAGATCCCTTGGGCAGAGAAATGTCTTAGAAAACTACAAATCCCAGAATTCCATAGCACTGAGCCATGGCAGTTCTGAAAACAATTTGTTTGGGGAATCAAACGAGTTAGGAAAACAAAAGCAACTCTCTTCCCGGTGTACATTTGACACTGCTTTCTTAGTAGGCAAATATTCCTTCTTAAAAGTGAAAATAATATGATGAGGTTTGAAAACAGTCAGGGTGTGTGGATATGCAAGGAGGGGAGAAAACTCTGGTTAAGTCAAAATCTTTCCTATCTCAAGAGCCAGCTCTACTTGGCATGCAAGCTATTGTCTCAGGGACTAGCTTGGAGAGAAAGGAAGAAAAAGAAAAGGCGGGGGGGGGGGGGAGAAACAATCCTGAAAATAGCAGGCAGCTCCTGAAGAAAGCAGGTCATGGCTCAGTGGAAAGCAAGAGAAAGGATTTTATACATATATCTATAAACACAGAGACATCAGTAAAACTCTTCCCACCTTTCCTTTCTTATTTATTGGGGGTCGGTGTCTTTGGGGTTCTCAGAGAACTTGACCCTAAAGGAGGGTGAGGAGGTTCATTCTACATGTGGTGCCCGATCTCTCTCTCCCTTCACCCCTCTGCCCACCCTCCTGCTGTTCAGAAGATGTCAGTGTTTACCCTTCCATCTAAGGATAAAGACTATTGAAGGGGGTAAAGAAAAAAGAGCAATAACAGACAATGGTTGCTGAGAGCTATGGAGAAACAATATTGCAGAAAGGTGGTCCAAATTGGATATTTTAGGGACTAGGCATGTGCCTAGGAAATGCTTTTTTTAAAAGAACAACAAACAACAAACATCCCCTGCCAAGTCCTCTCCAGCCTCTCATCCATCTGATGAGCTTGCATTCAAGTGGAAAGATTCCCAATTGAAGGTGGAAGATGTCAATGCTCCAGTGGCAGCTGTTGGTTCCATGCCACTAGGGCAGTGAATCTGCTCCACATTTTCATCTGAACCTTAAATGAGGTTAAATCTAAGGTTGCTGGTGGCAGTGTGGATTCAAGTCATTTCGGACTTATGTCAAGACTTAGATGAACATATCATGGAGTGTTGTTGTTGTATTTTGAGAGGCAAGATTTATTCAAGGAAGGGGGGTCACCACTGCCTACCTCTGAGGCTGAGAGTGTATGTCATGCACAAGGTCCACCCAGTGGGTTTCCATGGCTGATAAGGATTTGAACCAAATGTAAACAATTCAGAGTCAGACAGACAAACAGATGATCGACAAATACTCACTCACTTACTCGCATACGCAAATGTATTCTCTCTCTATTTTATAATCTATTCAAGGTGTGGAATCCTATCCCCTCCCCAAATAAGTGCAACATCTTGGAGAACTCCTCAAAAGCTCCTCTAAAGTTCATACTAAAACCCAAAGCAGAGTCACCAACCACTACTGGCACTGAGAAGAAAGTTTTGGGGTCAGTTTCCACCTGTGAAATCACCCTTTCTTTCTCCAGCCTCCATAGAACTAACATGATATTTTTCATGACCTTTGAAGTGTTTCCCCATGGATCATAGAACTATGTGGCAGAATTATTTAAAAAAAAAAAAACACTGTTATTTTTTTGTATTTTATCTGTATTTCACCTTCTTCTGCAAATCCACTTAGGAAGCCTTCCTTATGCACAGATTTTTTTAATTGATGGAGTCAAGCATCCACAGTTTGAAACTATTAAATAATAACAATCATAATAAATTCCAAAAAGCAAACCTTGATTTTTGTCATTTGATATAAGGGATGCCATTTTACCATGCCATTGTATTTAATGGGACTTCAACGTCCACGGATTTTGGTATCCACAGGGGTCCTGGAACCAAACCCCAGTGGATACCAATCACCCACTGTTATATACTTCTGCTAAACAAAGAATTGAACACATTTTGATGTTAACAGAAAAATTCAACAGACAGTGCCAAAGGCTGGGTGTAACTATCTATTTTCTCAATGTAAAAAAAGGACTTCTTTCAACAAATGTGTTAGTGAACTGCAGAAAGCATTGCCCCTCCAACACACATAGATACTTCATAAAATAGCAATATGGAATTGTATGTCATGCATCCTGGTCTCAACCTACAGATAATTTAAAACAAGAAATGCAGCCCTGTTTTTATTATTCCACAGGTGAGAAACCTGTCTCTTAAAGTTTATGTGACATGCTTATACAGGGAAAAGAACAGAATGAAGGTGATGGGAAGGGGAAAGAAATAAACAGAATAGGAAGTTGGAAGCAAGGGAAAAGAAAAGAGAAAGAGAAAGAGCATAAGGAAGGTATAATAGAAGGAAGGAAATGATTTGCCCGTTTGGAATACAAATGGGAATAACATTTTTTTATATGATATCTTTTTTAAAACTCAATAAGCATAACAGCTTCAGGCATTTTCACTGCTGATAAGAACTGGAAAAAAACAAAACCGGAGCTGAGACGAAATTTCTCAGAAAACATTCCCCCCAGGAAATTTCTGAGATTTTAATTTTTCTCACCACCACCCTCCCCTCCCCACAGACAAAGAAGACAACTTGGCAGCATTTCCCATGAATACTCACAAACATTGGGGGTGGGGGTATACCCATATACTCCTTATTATATCTTGCACTATATGTAATCCAGAGCATTCTGGGAGGCATAAAACGGCATCCAGGAGTTGGCACCACACTTACATTGGCAGTCTCTTACATGACAATCAAAATAGCAAGGAAAACAAAGAAGTTGTGTTACTGCCACTGTTCATAACAAGCTCTGTTGCCTTGAGAAACTGTTGGAAAACTCCTTCCCAATGGATAAATTTGGTTCCCCACTTTTTTCTACTTTCAGATAGGGTAGTAAACTTGGAGAAGCCATTTCTTTGCAAATCTAAAATGGGCCACTGAATAAATAAACAAACACTGAAAAACAACAGGGGCCTGAAACCCAAACCTAGTGGATACTAAGGGACCACCATACTACATAGAAGCAAATTGGACATATTTTGTACAAATTTTGCATGTGGTTTTTTGAAGTGAAAACAGCATTTTCTGTTCACATAATAATACATCTACATAGAAGTATTATTTCCTGTGCAGAAATTGCTGTTTTTCTATGCAAAACAACTACATGTTGATTTTTGTGCAGAATAACTCACCAATTATAGCATTTCCTATGCAGGAAATACTCTTTCTGTGTAGAATTTTTTTTCTGTTCAAACCAACCATGTGTGAATTTTGGACAGGATACTGAACTGCAAATATTCTCATCAGTCCAGGATTATTCCTACCAAGATTTCTCAACACTCAAGAAACCATATTTGCTCTGATGTTCTCTGCATCATTTTCTGGCCAGCAGCAAGGAGGATAGGTTAAATCCCATAATCCAAACAAGAAAATATGGTGTGTGTGTGTATTTGAATGACAAGTTATGAGCAATGGTGCTTGGTGCTTAATGCATAGTACTTAGTCACATCACTGGGGCTTTCTCTAATAGCGCATCAGCACTGTAGAAATAATGCTGTTTGACACCACTGTAACTGCCATGGCTCCATCCTACTGTATCCTGGGATTTGTAGTTTCGTGAGTCACTAGCACTCTTTGCCAGAGAAGGCTAGAAGACCATGCAAAACTACAGTTCCCAGGATCCCATAGGATGGCACTACAGTACTTAAAGTGGTGTCAAGCTGCAGTATTTCTACAGTGTAAATGTACCCTTACTCTCAGGGCCTGACCTGGAAGCCTCAGAACCTGGAAAATCCCTGAAACTGACAACCCTGAAAAATCAGTGGATGCTCAAGTTTTACTAAATACAATGGTGTGGCAAAATAGAGTCCCTTATTTAAAACAGCAAAATCAGAGTTTGCTTTTTAGAATTTACATTTTTTTAAAAAATATTTTCAAGCCATGTATGGTTGACTCCATGGATAAACAATCTGTGGATAAGAGGGCTGACTGTATGTAGATTTAGCCTTTATACTTTTAAATATATTTGCACATGGATTGTTGGGGTTTCTGCTTTTGTTACTTTGAACCATGAATTGAATTGGAACATTTTGGCAAATGAAAAATCTGGTGGGAGACTCAGTTCTGATCCACAAATTAGTCTTAGAGATATGAATTTAACCAGCTCATATTGAAATGTGCAAAAATCAAATTCCTCAAGCATGCCTTCCCCAATTTTGATGGAAGAATTACTTATCACTGTCCATTTGTGTGTATGTAAAGAGATTGCTTTTTATGCAGCTGTTTGCCCATATAATGTGAGAAAATCCCTAATTCCTGGGTCTTAATTGCATCCTATTTCTCTGCCTTCTGAATTGCTAATGAATATGCTACCTGCTTGTGCACACTTCTAATGAACTAGATTAAAGACTGAGGTGCACAGTCATCACAGAAGATAATAGGAACAGATATTGCAGATGGCAGGAGATCTTGCATCTTAAAAACCCTACCATTTTCTGATTATGGTAAAGCCTTTAATAGGACCGATAAAAGTTTGAAACTTCAAGGTGTCATATCTAAGCATATTTGCATATTACCAAAACCTTATTCTGGAATGCTTTTAAAAGAGAAACTAAAAGACTAGGAACAATTTTCCTTAATGATGGAAAAACCAAAACAGTGTCTGTTTATTCATTATGCAGATGAAATTCTATCTTTAATTTGAACGTCTGAAACAGAGAATACTGGGTTATATGAAGTCTTTGATTACCAATCATCCATTTCTTCCTGCGTTCTATACTACATTGCACTTGCTTGTGCCCGCAACAAGTTTTTCCTAAGAGTTTTGGTGTGGCCTGTGAAGTGGGAAGCAGGAAATTGTTAAATACTTGGGTTGTTGAGCAGAAATCTTTGTTTTCATTTAAAATCATATTGCCTATTCAACTAGAATCCTGTGCAGACATTATATTTTTGCTGTTAATTGCCATCAAGTCATTTTTGATTTATGACAACCTTATGGATGAGTGACTTGCAGGATCCATGGTCATCATCTGCCCTGTCAAGGCCCTGCAAACTTAAGGCTGTGATTTCCTTGAAGTTGTTTTATCCCCCATGTTGTAATGGAGAGTAGGCGGCAAGCAGCTTAGCTTCAGCCTCTGTGTCATATTCGTTCACCTTCAGTATCTTTTGAAGAGGAATACCAACTTTCTTTTTGAAAATATGTCTCTGCAGGGGTTGGCATCACAGAATAAATAGTTAATGGATGAGATTATGGCCAGGGTCTTAATAACAACCAGGATGGCAAGCTGACCTTGGAGCAAAGATTTTAGATATGAATTGGTTCAAAATTTGGACATCATTTCCATACAAATCTTCTCTGACTAAAGAATATACCCTCAAATTGATCCACAGGCTGTACACCTGTTCAATTGGTGCACATTACTAAAACAACAGCTCCTAATTGTTGGATGGCTGCAGCTCTAAGAGCACCTACCTTCATATGTGGCTATTCTGCCCTGTCATTGCTCAATTCTAGTCTGAAGGTTTGAAAACTATCAGCTCTATAACAAACCAAACAATCAACTTTTGCCCTGTTCTACAATTGTTTTCAAAATATGATTCACAACATAAGCAGCTGAACTATAAGGACCTTTTTTGCTTTTTCCTTATAAGCCACAAGACTGGAAATTGTTACCAATTGGAAGACAGGCAATTTCTTCACTGGGATACATGGTTAATGGGAAAGCCCACTTACAATATGAGGATAACAAAAGGAGACATCATACAAGACATTGCTTTGAAGAAACATTGCATCCTTTCACTGACATCAACAATGAAGTGCATTACCAATATCCCATTCAGGATCTTGACCAAGGCTTTCTTAAGTGACCAAAGTATCTCTGAATATGTACAGTTGAGTAGATTTGTTAATGTTTATAGAATTAAATTAAACTACTAATGAAAAAAAGAAAATGAATGCCATACTCATGGAGGCTCTCTACCTGTCTTAGAAACATGCTCTTCTGGGGTTCAAAATCACAGTGAGCCTCCATGGCCAGAGAAGACTCATCAGTGAGGAGGCTTCTCTTCTCAATGTGTGGAAGGTATCAAAGCTAAAGAAAGGAAAGAGTAATTGTTGAGGATAGGGGTGCTTGAGAGAAGGCTTGAATTGTATGACATCAAATCTTTCAGAACAAATTTGGGTACATGTCTATGCTACATGTACAAGTCTTTGCATAGTTCTAGTCATCCCCTCTTTAAAAGTATACTGTTGATCTAGAAAAGGTGCAGAAAAAGGGGACTAGGGGACTGGAGCTCCTCTCCTATGATGAAAGATGAAAATGTGTAATCTAGAAAGAATAGCTAGAATCTTGTTAAGCAACTGCAAATACACAACCTACAGTTATGCATTCACAACTGCTACATATTCATGATTTCTATGCAGTCCTAGTTTAAGGACTATGTAGGGACTGTGACAGTCCACTAAACCCCACTTACCAGTAAGCAGTCACTGAAATTGACAGGGGTCTGTTCCCTTGTAGATTAGGAAATGGCTGCATTACATTTCCACCCCATCCCTGATTTGAGCAATCTCCAGCATGAGGGGACTTTGCAGCAGGGATCCTTTTTCTTCCTGTTGTGCTTGAAATAGCTCACAGGAGGGGATGAGAATATCAGGCAGGTCCTTCTTGATTGACAGGGGAACAGATCTGTCAATTGCAGCAACTGCTTACAGGTGAGTTATGGCTTTTTGGGGGGGCAGGGGGAGGTCACACCAGAATTCCCTGTGTTGTGGCATCATTACGATACTATGTAGTACACGATGGCGGCATAAGATTCCAGTGAAGGTGAATAAATGGAGACATGCTAGAAGTGTATAAAATTATGTGTAGTATGGGGAAAGTGGATAGGGAGATTTTCTACCCCACTTATAATCTTAACAACCCAGGATCCTTAACTGAAGCTGAATAGTGGAAGAATCAAGGTAGATAAAAGGAGGTTGTGTTTCAAACAGCACATAGAAGTCACTGGCCCAAGATGTAGTGATGTCTACCAACTTGGATAGCTTTTACACTATATGTAGTCACTCACTCATTTACTAAATATTGTAACTTGCCCTTTTTTTTGAGTTCTATAACACATGGCAGTTAATAAAACATCCATAACAACCTTCAGATAGTTTATATTTAATATCAATAGTTTATACTTTAAAAAAACACTAAAGCAGTGGTGATAAGACTTTCTAGGATTCTTCTGTGCTATTCAATATCTTTATTAATGACTTGGATAACAGAATTGGGGGCATACTTATCAAATTTGCAGATGACACCAAATTAGGAGGAGTAGCCAATACTCCAGAAGACAGGATTGAAATTCAGAATGACCTGAATAGACTAGAAAGCTGGGCCAACGCTAACAAAATGAAATTCAATGCGGAGAAATGTAAGGTTCTGCACCTAGGGAGGAAAAATGAAATACACAGATATAGGATGGGGGACACCTGGCTGAATGAAACTATGTGTGAAAGGGATCTAGGAGTCCAAGTAGACCATAAGTTTAACATGAGTCAACAGTGTGATGCGGCAGCTAAAAAGGCCAATGCTATTTTAGGCTGCATCAATAGAAGTATAGTGTCTAGATCAAAGGAAGTAATAGTGCCGCTCTATTCTGCTTTGGTCAGGCCCCACCTGGAATACTGTGTCCAGTCCTGGGCACCACAATTCAAAAAGGATGTGGAGAAACTGGAGCATGTCCAAAGGAGGGCAACTAAGGTGGTGAAGGGTCTGGAAACCATGCCCTATGAGGAACACCTTAGGGTACTGGGGATGTTTAGCCTGGAGAAGAGAAGGTTAAGAGGGATATCATATTGAGGAGGGAGCAAGCTTGTTTTCTGCTGCTGCAGAGACTAGAACGCGGAACAATGGATGCAAGCTGCAGGAACAGAGATTCCACCTCAACATTAGGAGGAACTTCCTGACAGTAAGGGCTGTTCGAGAGTGGAACACACTCCCTCGGAGTGTAGTGGAGTCTCCGTCATTGGAGGTCTTTAAGCAGAGGTTGGATGGCCATCTGTTGGGGATGCTTTGACTGGGAGTTCCTGGCATGGCAGGGGGTTGGACTGGATGGCCATTGTGGTCTCTTCCAACTCAATGATTCTATGATTCTACAAGTAGAAAGACAATGGAAAACAGTGATCTTGGCAATAGATCCCTGATGTGTTCAGCCTTTAAGTGAAGGAGCCAAAGAGTTGTAAACAAATGGATTGGGATGCATTCCAAAAAGGAAAATATGTTTCTGGTTTGAAGTTCATCCACAAATGAGGGAGCTGAGTGGTAATGCAGGTAGAATGTGCCATCCTTATTGGCGCAAGCTGGCTAGAAAGGTCATGAAGAGGAAAGAGAAAGAACTGTCAGACAAGTTTAGGTATCTGAAATAGGAATGATGCTCATTGATCTGCTAAGTGAAACACTCTTAGTTGAATATCTGCAGTATGCACAGAACTGATTGTAGACATGTTCCTGAAATTAACCAGAAATTAATAGGATGCCATTCTAAATGCTGGCTAAAGCAAAGGCATTTTCAAGATATGTGAAAGATTCTGGTTTGCTTTGAAAATGTCTCTGTTGTAGCTACCACAGTCACCATGTGATGAAGCCACTGTGCACTGCCAGTACTTGAGAGAGATACATGGCTTCTTTGAGTGATATGGGGTATGCCTAGACTTTACTAGACTGTCCCATCATGTGCACCAATTGTATCCACTGGGGCTGGTAAGCAATAAAAAGGAAACCAGAAGTTTGTTCAAACCAGAAAACTTTACAAAGAAGATGGTCTCCTGGGGCAAACTAGGGATGTCCCCAAACTACATGAGGAAGCCAGCTCACATGCTCCACACTGGTCATGTACAAAGAGGTATGTTTGGTGTCTTTGTGAATGCTCAGCATAGACTGGAAAATTCAATTTTATTCCTGCAATTCCATGTGGGAGTTTGGTATAAGCAGAATGTTCAGTAAAAGTTATTGGAGAACTACTTGATGTGGCTACTTTTTTATTGGGTTGAAGTGAATGACTGTGGATAATTCAGTGAGCCAAAGGTTCCCCACTCATATTGAAGCCCATTACATAATCTCTTTCATATAAATGGCTATACAGCTGAATAACATGAAAAGTACAGTCCTGTCACTTTTGGAACATGGTCACCATTCAGAAAAGGCAATTTCAGCTGGAAGCCAAGAAAGAAAAACCTCTGCAAATAATCAATATGTGCACTTTTCTCCCTGTGACTGTTTACCTGAATTTGAGAGCAGACATTTGCAGTCTCTATTTTTAAAAAAGCATCTGTGTTTAGATGTGGGTTGTTTTATATTTGGGGTTTTTGTAGTTGGTGTTGATTGGCACACTATGGTACCTTGCAGAAAGAGACTTGACAGCAAACAGCAGCATCTGCTGATAGAACATAGCACTGCAGAGCATACCATTCATTTTCCTCACATACAAGGGAGAAACCAACAGGCAAGAGGGCAACTAGTTGCTCTTTCCCACATGATCTATTGGAGTGGGGAACCTTATGAAGCCCCATAGTATCAGAGGAATATATTAACTAGCAACAGTGAAGAGGGATGAAGAGCCACAAAGCAGGCATTCTTTCAGACAACATTATAGTGCTACCATGGTTTCATCCTATGGAATCCTGAGATTTGTACTATAGAGAAGAGTTTTTAGAATTCTCAGCCAGAGAGGTCAGGTGCTTCACCAAACTAAAAATCCAAGAAATCCATAGGATGTAGCCAGGGTAGTTAAAGTGAAATAAATTTCAGATGGTGTTAATTAATTTAACCACAGTGGTGACTTTCTCATTTTGCAGCAAGATAGATGCTTTCCAATGCCTGTCTGCCTCTAATAGATTCAAAACCGCAACTTGCTGACTTTTTAGAACACCCTCTCTTACATAATTTAGCAAGCAGCCTGGGCAATTATATGATTCTGAAGCATTCAACATATCTTCCTAATTACTATATTGTCCTTTAAAAAATATTTTCCACTACATCTGCCTAAAGTCTTCCTGTGTTGCATAATAATTTCAACAAATCTACAAATCTGCAGAATTGTCATTGCTCAGACCTTGTATACAAGACATCATCATATTCAAGACCTTGAAAATCATTTCCTGCCCTTCCTTATTGTATACTTTCTGCTATTTGTTGAGCCACTCAGGTTTTGCATGGTATAAGAGCCGGCGTGGTATGGTGGTGTAGTGCATACCTACCAAAAAGTATTCATTATTGATCTTGGATTTCAAATTGTGGTCCAGGGAATCCAGGAGATTCTTAGAACACCATCGAACCTCTTAGAAAGATTAGTAATACTGAACAAGCTCTGCCAAAAAACCTGCTGGTCCAGTGTTACTGATCATCTCCTGAAATGTGTACCTATCAAGGTAGGACAGCAGCCGAAGGTAGATTAGGATCCAGGAACCAAATAGAAATCAGAACCAAAGATCAAGTGGCTCAGAACTCAAAGACAAACCTGGAGGCAATGCTGAGGAGATGTATGGGTATGAAAGCTGTACAATGAAGAAAGCTGACAGGAAGAAAATCAACTTATCTGAAATGTGGTCCTTGGGAAGAATTCTTCAGATATCATGGACTGCTAAGAAGATAAATAAATGGTCTTTGAGCAAACCAAACTTGAACACTCACTAGAAGTGAAGATGACTAAAGTGAGTTTGTTGTACTTTGCGCATATCATAAGACAATGTGCATCACTGGAGAAGATGATAATGTTTGGTAAAGTAGAAAGCAATAGGACAAGAGGTAGATTGCATGGCAGGGAGTTTGATTCAATCAAAGTAGTCACAGCCCTGAGTTTGCAAGACCTCAGCAGGGCAGTTGATGACTCTGGAGGTCTCTCATTCATGTTGTTGTTGCTGTTGTGTGCCTTCAAGTTGTCTCTCATTTGTGGTGAGCCTTAGGCAAATGATCATGGGGTTTTCTTTCCAAGGTTTGTTCAGAGTTTGCCATTGCTGTCCTCTGAGCCTGAGAGAGTGTGACTTGTCCATGGTCACCCATACAGTTTCCATGGCTGAGCAGGGATTCAAAGTGTGGTTTCCAGACTTGTCATCCAACACTCAAACCATGCTGGTTTTCCTCATTCATAGGGTTGCAATAAGTCAACTTGATGGCAAATAGCACAGTGAAAAGCAAGCTGGAGATGCAGATTGAGGAGAATAATTAATATAGGGAAGAATTCTGGAAGACTTTGTTACTCAAGTAAGGTTCAACTAGAAAAATTGTTCCCTATACTCTTTTTTTCCCCTAGAAGAATGCATAAGTGAATGCACTGATTAGGTAAAAGAATGCATCAATTAGTGTGTTGACTAGGTAGACGGAGCCAATTTACAACCAGAATGGCAATTATGTCCCTCTCTACAGGCTGCTTTATTGCAGTGCCAAGCACTCTTTGCCATTGTGTATGTTGACTAGAAGCCCTGAGTTGTAGTCCAATCTAGAGGGACACATGATCCCCACTGCTGAGCTACACCAGAGACTACTCCACTGGGAAGCAATCATTTGCAGTTCTGGAGGTAACCACATGTCCACAGCTGTGATTTACATACCTTACAACACATAGTTGGGTATATTCTTCTCTCTGTTCACATGGTGCCACTGTGTTGTTGTTGTTGTTGTTGTTTGTTACTATGCACAGGAGTGTTTGCATACACAAATATGCACAATGCAAATAGTAGACCCCATGTAAGGATGATTTTGGAGCAGAAGGACAGAAGCTCCATTCAGGTGAAAGGACAGGGATGGTGAATACAGCAGGGGTGGTTTACCACATTTCAAAGAAAGGGAAGTTATGCTCATCTACCATCTTAATGGGATGACATGTAAGACCATAAAATTCAGAATTATAAATTGTATGATAGCATGGTATGGAATATCTTCCCAGAAGGTAGAAAAATTGGCAAAGAAAGCTCCCACCTCCTCCTATTTCCATCTAATCTTTGTCTCATTATCCAAAGCAAGCAATCCGAAAGAAATGCTTGGCATTTGATTAGGCTCTTCTTCTTTTCAGGTAACAGCAGCAACTCTGAGCCCTAAGTAAGCAGCTGAGCATTGTATTTTTTGTAAAGAACAAGAGATGCCTTGTTTCAGGCACAGCAGTATACCTCCCAGTCCCGTCTCCCGCTATCAGTGTCTCTGTGCACACAGCACCTGCTACATCTGCAGAGTTCATTAGGATCCTCCATTAATTAGAACACAGACACAGACACAAAAACCATATTTCTCTTGAATTGACACAGGCTTGCCTGTGGTGAAGCAAGTCTCTCCTTGTGTGCCAGGACTTTGTATTGCAAATTATTATTTAGATGAAGCACAAGCACAGCTAAGTGCCCAATGTTCTCATTTTGCCTCTCTTGCCACCTGTCATATCACAATGGAAGATAGTTTGATCAGCACTCCCTGGCTTTTTACTTTTTGTTTGAATACAGTGCCTGCCAGGAAAAATAAGGGCTATAGCTACTCCTCCGTTACCACCACCACCCTGCAAAAAAGATGGTGTCAACCTACATGAGAATAGTTTCTGCACATTTGGAGTCCTCCTAAGCCATATGCATCCAATTAAGAAGGTACCCCACCCACTTCCCTTGTTCTGTTATAGGTTGGGAAAATATTCTGTCTTCAATGCTTCTCTTTCCTTCAACACACACACACATAGACAAAACTTCTTGGAAATCTTGAACATTAAATTTCCATTCAGTCTAAAAAGCTTACATAACTACAGCCACTGGAAATAAGAGTCAAGGCCATTGGTCCATCTCCTGAAGTTATGTCTCTGTTGGCCCCATCATGATCTACACACAAAGGGGGAGCACATCTTCTGAAGGCAGCACCTGCAAATGTTACCTCTTTGGACTACAACTCCCTATAATCCTCCAACCATAGCCCTGGCTGTGAATTTCTTCATATTTGGAGTGAAAATAAAAATGTGAGAAACTGAGTGGCTGGATTTGCCCATTCAGCTGCAAGAGTCAGTACTTGAAAGGCAAGTTTGAATTTCTCTGATATGTAATAACAGTAATGCTAAAGCAAGGTCATCATCTCTTTATTTTCTGGCATGCTCCTCCTGATCTTTAAAACATTCATTACAAGTAGGTACAACATGATCTTCTAGAGCTGTATCCAATGAATTTGCCCACCTTTCTAATGGAGGAAAATTCAGTTTTAGTTTGTTTCTAATACTCATATAGGGGTTTTTGTTCAAATAGAACAAAAAGGAGGCAGAAGAATGTTTGAAAGCAGATTGGTCCCTTCCAAATACCCCTTCCTTATTCACAGGGGGCAAAGAGGCACCATCATGTTAGCAGGGTCATCCACAACCTATACATATTCACTGTGAGCAGGTCTGACACAAGATATTTTGATGCCTGAGATGTAGTAGCAATACTGCTTAAGGACTGACAACTTATTTTGGTGTGTAATACAAAAATTCCTTGACTACATCTCCTTCTTTTTGACAGAAAAAAAATGCACCAATGTGAAACACCTTATAACAGCTATCCTTTTGTGGTATCTTGAACTAGATGCATTAGGAGACAATCTCCCTCTGCCTCATGACAGGACTGGCTCTGATGGCAAGGCCTGAAAAGGCCTGAAAATTGTTTACATCGAGCTCTCTCTCCACATAGCTCGGAGTCTCACTTTTCCAATATCTGTGATCACATAAAACAGGGACAAGCTTTAGAGGTAAGTGGTATGGGGAAGAGAAGATTTGGCACCTCCCCAAATAACTTTGCATACTTCATAGAATTAGAATCACAGAGTTGGAAAAGACCACAAGAGCCATCTAGTCCAGCCCCCTGCCATGCAGGAACACACGATGAAAGCCCTCCAGATACATGGCTATCCAGCTTCTGTTTAAAAACCTCCAAAGATGGATACTCTACCACACTCCAAGGCAGCATATTCCATTGTCAAATAGTTATCATTATAAAGAAGTTCTTCCTATGTTTAGGTGCAATCTCTTCTCCTGATGTCTGAATCTATTGCACTGTATCCTAGTCTCTGGAGCAGCAAAAAAAACAAACATCCTCCTTCTTCTATATGACATATTTTAAAAATATTTAAATATGGCTATCATGTCATCTCTTAACCTTGTCTTCCCCAGGCTAAACATACCCAGTTCCCTAAGCTGCTCCTGATAGGCATGATTTCTAGACATTTTGCCATTTTGGTAGCCCTCCTCTGGACATGTTCACATATGACAGATCTAAAGATGAACTGAATATGTCTGAAGGCTTTTCAACCTGCCTGTTTCACATTGTCCCATTCTGCAGTTCTGAATTTGGGCCACATAACCATTTTTATGGTTATTATTATATGGCACCAAAAATTACATGGCACTGTACAGTAAAATTGTAAAAAGATGGTACCCTGCCTGGAGGCTCAGAATCTAAAATCAATTACAGACTTTAAAAAAAAAGATAAGATAAGGGAATAGATACAAAATAAGACTTTAAAAAGGGCAGTTGACAAATTAATGGAGGTTAAGTTTATCCACAGCAGGAACGTGCAGGACATTTATTACATTTTGGTGAAAACTTTGGTACATATTGACACTTATGAGTTAAGTAAATAAGAAAGTACTCCTGTGCCATAATCTGCATTTGTCAGAATTTTGCAGATCCCAAAATATTCACTAAAATGTGCTTATTAAATGAAAAGAATACACAAAAATTGTATATATTGGGGGAAATTGCACAAAAATAAATTGGCCTAAATCCAATTGTTAGTTCTGACTAAAGTAGAACTAATGAATTGATGGGGATTAAAGGTAAAGGTAGTCTTTTGACATGAATGTCTAGTCATAACCAACTGTAGTGGGTGGTGCTGATCTCTCTTTCTAAGATGAAGAGCCAGCATTGCCCAAGGACTGATCTGATGGTCAGGAATCACTGCATTGAATACTGTTATCTTCCCACTGAGAAGTGGTACATGTTTATCCACTTCTATTTGCATGCTTTCAAACTGCTAGATTGGTGGAAGCTGGGACAAGTGACAGGAGCTCACCTCAGCATGCAGCACCCAGGCTTCGAACTGCCAACCTGCCAATCTTGCAATCAACAGAGTCAGCATCTTAACTACTTGAGCCACTGATGGCGATTACCTTTGCTGGGTTACATGGCCTAACAGGCAATTGAATCCTGGTCTCCAGAGTTGTAGACCAACACTCAAATCACTATACCACACTGGCTCTACATAGGAGGCAGAGCTATCATTATTTAAGGTTGCCACACCCTCTACACCCTCTTTGCCTTCTTGCTTTGACCCTCAACCCCCACCCCCCACCTCTACACAGTGTGAACTTCACTAGTCTAGTGGGCCAACTAGGAATCCCCCTTTGTATGCTTGATTGTTTTTTAAACTACCCCACACTGTTGTTTGGGGACTTGGGAAATTGGCACAGGGTGGTGTACCAAATAGGTGACCACCTGGCAGGTAGTTGGAGGAGAAGCAGGATTTTAGTGAGCACCTATGGCATCCTTTTGGTGAAGGAGACTACTCTGGAACTGCCTCTTCAGCTTTTGTGACTAGGACAGTGATGGCAAACCTTTTCAGGTCTGCGTGCCAGGGTGGGGCTTGTGCCCCCTGGGAGAGGGTTGCATTGTGGAAGGAGGGATTCTGCCCCTGGGAGCAGGACTTCTGCCATCCGGAGGTGGGACCTCTACCCTCTGGAGATGGGACTTCTGCCCTCCAGAGGCGGAGCTTCCGGGATGAGACTTCTCCTCCCACCCTTTCCCCAGCCTCCAGCCATCTCTTAGAGACAGGTGTGGGTCAGTTAGGGCCCGTAGGGGAAAGGAGCAATGGGCCCACGTCCTTTCCTCCTCTTCCCAGACCTTTCCTGACCCCCAACTGTCTTTATGGAGAGAGCTGGAGGCCGGAAAAGGTCTCTGGGGAGAAGCAACTGGCACTTGCCAGTCGCTCCTCCTCCCCCTTCCCTTTTCCAGGATTCCAGCTGTCTCAGGCAGTTTAAGGCCAGGAGAGGGCTAGGAGGAGGAGCCATTATTGTGCACCATTTTCTGGCTTCCAGCTGAAAAGGCAGGGAGGAGGGAGAACGGGCACATGCATGTTTGTTCCTCCATCTCCCTGACCAGTGTCTGGTGAAATGGGATTGTGTGCCACCCATGGCACCCATACCATAGGTTCACCATCACAGGTGAGGAAAAGATTTTCCTTAGGTCTACCTTAAGTTCCATACATGGGGGGAAGGAATCTCAGGTTGGCCTTCCAATTGCAAGCCAGCCAAGGAGAACCCGGCTTTTGGATTCTTCTTTGAGTTGAGGTGTTTTTGTCCAGGGGAAGCTGCGGAGGAGGTCTAGGGTAAGACCACCTGCCACGGTTGCTCCCACACTAGGTTGCTGCTTCCTTTTGCAGCTTTCAAGAATAAATAGAGTAGATTTTAACAAAGTGGCCCATTTTACAACACAACTTTCTCTATCCAGTCTCGTTATTTTCCAAGTTGGCCAGCAATTAAAAGAGAAGAAAACAAACAATGAGAATACGGGAATGAGTTCTGAATCCCCCCCCCCCCCCCCGGTGGAACAGCTTGTGAATTTGTGGAAGAAACTACAGTGCTGAATAAATAGATTTTTAATTTAAAAGAAGAGAACAGTAAGGACAGATAACATCCTTCATATTATATGATCATTCTAAATATAACTCAATTATATTTAGAATACAGATTTATCAGAATACAGATTTATCAGAGCATTTGTCATTCTGAAATATTAAAAGAAACAGTACATCTTTCTCCAGGTTTTCTCAGTGGGCTTTTCTTCTTGACAAAATGAATCAGTGTTATTTTCTCTCAAAGTCAAAGGAAGACCTTTTCCTGCCTCAAAAATGGCAACTTTATTCATTCCATGGATAGAGTTTGAATCATACATCAATACTAGAAGTTGGAAAGGGTGCACAACACTTAAAAACAACAGATTAATATGGGATGGCATGACAGCTGATCTTGAACACAGAGCTTGCCCTGCAATAAAGGCTACTACCTGGGGTCTCAGGAGGAACAGCTGAGATGTCACCATTGCTGTTCCCCCAGAATTTGCCTCCTGAGATAGTTGCATCACTCTATCTAATGGTAAAACAGTCTTTGTTTTGAGCTTAGTTTTGAGATTATTCCGACTCACAATCAAAGATAAGTAGTCGAAGGCTTTCATGGCCAGCATCTATAGTTTTTTGTAGGGCTTTCGGGCTATGTGGTCATGTTCTAGAAGAGTTCCTTTCTGACATTTCGCCAGCATCTGTGACTGGCATCTTCAGAGAATGATAGACTGGAAAAGGATTGGATATATATATCCTGTGTGACCCTGGGAAAGGAGGAGTAATTTGCAAATGTATTGTTCTTTTGCTAATGGCAGTCCTCAGGGTTGGAGGATATGCAAAAGAGGATTAATGTCTGCTACTTGGTGCTCATTATCTGCTGGGAATCCCCTGACCCTAGGCTGTTTCTCATTTGCATTGGTTCAGTCTTAATCTTGCTGTTCTTCAGGACTGGTAGCCAAGCCTTGTTAACCCTCAGGGTTTCCTCTTTCCTGTTGAAATTGTCCAGGTGTTTATGGATTTCAATGGCTTCCCTGTGCATTCTGACATGGTAGTGGGTCAGAAAGGAACTCTTCTAGAATATGGCCACATAGCCCGAAAACCCTACAAGAAACTATAAATACCTTTGTTTTGTGGCTTTTGCTAATTTAAACTGGAAGATCTATCAAAACAGCTCCTATTTTGGGTCATCATTACTCAATTTACATTCGCAACATATAAATTTATTTGGATACCTCAAAATGCATTTATGTTTATTCAATTGAACCGCTTGGCTGTTCATAGCAAAGGTATCACTGGGGGGCTCAGGGAGTGCAGGCTGCACCGGGTGACACCCCAGAAGCCCCCTACCCTCATTGGTGCTCTTTGGGCCCGCATAAGTGCTGCTCCGGGCCTCAAAAGGGTCTCCGGGTCTGGAGGGGGTGTCTCCAGCCTGGATGGGCAGTGGATGCCCATTTCCATCACCCGTGGGATGCTTCCCCGACCCACCTGGTTGTCCCCCAGCCCACTCAAGTGCTTTTCCAGCGTGCATAAGTGCTTTCTCTGGCCTGCATGGCCATTTCACAACGGCCATTTCCCCTTTTGCAGAAGTCAAACCAGAAGTCCCACCCAGAAGTCTCACTCCCAGTAGTCCCGCCACCCACACTGGGTGACACCCACTTTGGGATCCCCACAGGTTCATGGGAAGATTACTGATCCATTAAACTATTTTCATTGGTTAGCAACTCACATATTAATTTAGATTATGATTTTGGATACCATGGCTCAAATTTCCACTTAGCCTTAGAAATCTACTGAAGGATCTTGGGCAAATCACACTCTCTCAGTCTCAGATGATGGCAATGGCAAATCCCTCTGAAGAAACTTGCCAAGAAAACCCCATGACTGGGTTACCTTAGGGGTTGTCATAAGTTGGAAATGATTTGAAGGCATAACAACAACAACAACTTCCTTGGGCAGGACCAGATGATTAATCAAAATATAACACTGTCAATGTTACACTGCCTGATCCAAATCTATGTGCACTACATTTGTAATGTACAAATTTGGTTACCAAATCTGACAAAGACAGAGCCATAAAACCTGCAGAAAGGGACAACCACAATGATAAAAGGAGTTCATCAACTCTTTTATGAGAAAAAAAGTATTGTATTCATCTTATAAAAAATTAGGAGCAGGAGACAGAATGGAGATGTATACATTTATGCTTGGTGTAGAGAAAGTACATAGGGAAACTCCCCCCCCCCCCACCGCTGCCTCAGTTGGCAACAGTCAAAGCTGAATGCTACATAGTGGGATTGGTAGAAGGAATACCACTTCATGCAATACATAGAATAACAGAACTGTAGATTTCACTGCCAGATGTAGTGATGGACCATCAATAGGTACTAATTATGATGGCATTGTATTGCCTCAAATAGCAGAGGTAGTATGTCTATCATTTGCTGTAAAGTACATGCCTTCCATGTACTTTATTTAACATGGTATTCCCAGTGCCATCTGGCTGACCATTACATGAACAGAATGATAGACTAAACAGGATTTTGGTCTGCTCCATTATATTATTATTATTATTATTATTATTATTATTATTATTATTATCTTTATTTATAAAGCGACATACGTGTACACGGCGCTGTACAAAAACCAAATAAAATCAAGAATATGTAAAAAGCCTGTCTATGGCATACACTCTAGAGATTAAAACACATTAAAAACATCATAAGAACAAGTTAAAACAGCAGATATCAAATATTAAATCAGACATCAAAACAATCAGGTCACAGTCACAAACTTCCTGGGAACACTTCCCAGGAAGTGTCTTTAACTTGGTCTTTAACTTGGTTTTAAAACTGGTTAGGTCTTTAACTTGGTTTTAAAACTGGTTAGAGATGTGTTGAGCCATGCTTGTAAGGGGAGGAAGTTCCAGGTGTGAGGGGCAGCAAGTGAGAAGAGATGAATCCGGGACGGGGCACTGGAAAGCCTGGGCTGGGACAGGAGACCTTGGCTACCAGAATGGAGGAAACGGATGGGAATGTAGGGAGAAAGAAGTTTAGAGATAGGGAGGGGCTTTGAAAGTGAGCAGGAGAAGCTTGTACTGAATGCAGAAGGGAAAGGGGAGCCGGTGGGGGGATGACAATAGGGGAGAGACATGGTTGTACCGGCGAACAATTGAGACGATGCAAGCCAAGAGAAGGTTACAGTAATCTAATCGTGAGACCACTAGGGCATGAACCAAAATCTTTGCAGTAGAAGCCAAGAGATATGGACAGATTTTGGAAATATTATAAAGAAAAAATCTACAGACCTTGGCTGTGGCCTGGATCTGAGGAATAAATGACAGAGAGGAGTCAAAAATGAAACCAAGACTGCGGGCTTCCTGAACCGGCTGAATAGAGATATTGTCGACAGAGATAGAAAAAGAATATTGAAGGGTGGGCTTAGGAGGGAAAACAAGAAGCTCCATCTTGGACATGTTGAGCTTCAAGCACCGATGGCACATCCAGTGGGAGACAGCTGTCAGGCAAGATGAAACTTGCTGCTCAAGCCTTGGAGAAAGGTCAGGGGTGGAAAGGTACAGCTGAGTATCATTGGCATACAAATGATAAGAAAGTCTGATAGGTTACTGATAAGTTTACCAAGAGACAGTGTGTATAAAGAGAACAAGAGGGGACCCAAAACGGAACCCTGAGGAACTCCAACAGATAGGGGAACAGAGGACGAAGTCTGGCTGCCCGAGACCACTGCAAAAGATCGATCCGACAGGTAAGATGTAAACCAATCGAGAACGGAGCCTGAGAAACCAAGGTCAGAAAATAAGTCAACTAAGAGACAGTGGTCCACAGTGTCGAAGGCCGAGGACAGATCGAGAAGGACAAGGATAGAGTAAAAGCCATTCGCTTTGGCCCACAGGAGATAATTCGAGACCTTAGTGAGGGCCGTCTCTGTGGAGTGCTATGGGTGGAAACCAGACTAGAAAGGGTCCAAAATGGAATTGGTTTCGAGAAACCCAAGACAGCGAGAGTAGTCAACTCATTCCAAAACCTTAGAAAGAAAAGGAAGAAGAGAGATCGGGCGATAGCTAGACAAGGAAGAAGGGTCGAGAGAAGTTTTTTTAGAATAGGGGAAACTAGAGCGTATTTAAAGACTGAGGGGAAGGAGCCCACGGATTGAGAGAGGTTAAAGATGTAGAGGAGGGAAGGCAAAAAAGAAGGAGCAATGGAGATTAGGAGACGAGAAGGAATTGGGTCAAGATAACAGGTTGTGGGTTTTGTAGATCTTCTTATGTTCTTAGCCAGTTGGAACCAGTATTGCCTACTTTGGATGTAGCTCATCTGTGAATTTCCACCCCTCCCCACACATACATCTTATTTTACATTCCTTTAATGAGACATGCTAGGAATTATGCCTTTGATCATAGAAGTCCTGTGCTCTGCTACTAGGATTATGGTCTTTTTCCTGACAAAGCAAGGATTTGAACCTACTTAAGTGCAATGCTTGGAGAGGCCCCCCCAGGAACATTTTCCAAAGGAGTGTTACCTTGAGGTTTGGGTTTGGTAAGCTTTCCACAGGGCTTTGAGATGGTGACAGTCTTCTGGCAGTCCGCATTGTGTAGGGCTCGTTTTAGATTCCCAGTTCGAGTCTTCAAGGCAGTGTTTAAGTCACACTCCCCCCACGCCTGGAACTGGTATTTACATTCCGCTACAAAAAATAAATAAATGAATGCATAATATTTTATTATCAAGAGTTGAAAGGCAGTCAGAAATATCTCTAATAATTATATTATACAACCTACAGAACTTACCCTGTTTCCCTGAAAATAAGACATCTCCAAAAAATAAGACCTGAATTGCTAAATATAAGGCCTCCCCTGAAAGTAAGGCCTAGCAAAATTTTGTATACAAATATATATACAGTATATAATAAATGTTCCTTTTTGATTCAACAATAAATACAAATTCTTCTTCATGGAAAAAATAAGACATTCCCTTAAACTAAGACCTAGCGCATCTTTGATAGCAAAAATTAATATAAGACACTGTCGTATTTTTGGGGAAACACGGTACATATCTCAGAAACTGTTCTCAGAATCAACCTGTAGCACACTAAGCCCTGTATCAGTAACCATCTACCTGCACAATGTCAACATCTGCCATGAGAAGCAGGGCAGGGCCTTGGTAGGTCTGGCCCTGAAGAATTGCTTCCAAGTTTGCTTGTTATTCTGTGCCTTCAAATCTTTTCTGACTTATGGCAACCCTAAGGTGAACTTATCCAAGGTGGTGTGGAGTCTCCTTCTTTGAAAGATTTAAAACAGAGACTGGATGACCATCTGTCATAAGCACTTTAATTGTATATTGCTGCATGGCAGGATGTTGAATTGAGCTGAGTTGAGATCTCTTCCAACTCTGTCATTCTATGGGGCAATACAGACCACCCAAAACTGCACTGCAGCAGCTAGAGGCAGCAGCTAGGGGCTGCAGCGCAATTGCATCACAAAAAAGGAGCAGGAAAACCGTGCTCCTTTTTTGCGCCACAGTTGTGGTGCAAGTAGGGGAAAGGGCGCCTTTGGGCACCTTTCTGCCATCGCAACTGAGCAGCTGCATCTAGCTGCTGCACAGCTGCGGCACCACCATTACGAATGCCATCTAAATGGCGTTATATAATGGCGGCAGCACCATTACACGTTAAGGTTTGTGAGTGTGCGAATGCTGCGTGCTCACGAACCCTAATGGCGCCACACAGGCGCCTCTTAGTGCCCCTCTGTATTGGGCCTATGATTCTATGAAAAAACCTCTGGCCTAAATCCTGTTGTCAGTACTGACTGAAGTAGACCCATTGAATCAATATGACTTATCTGCCTGTTATCTCACTTTTCAATACTTGCTTGAATGGGTCTACTTCTATAATTGAGACTAACAAACAGGACATCAAACTCTGTATATATATTTTTTCAGTCTAAAAGCAGAACTGTCTGAGACATCAGAAAACAAAAGGCACACAGATGTCACCATCTCTTACTCGTGCAAATCCATCAATGCTAGAAGCATCCTTTGGAGATAACAATGATGTAAAATCATCTCTGCCCCACAGTTCTTATAATGTTACTAGTATTTCACTTGGAACCCCATGGAATTCTACAAATGTCAAATTTGAATCAGAGTAAATGAGCCTCTAGATTCTTGGAGGAATTTTGCATACCCATTATGTACTACAACTTACATGCTATGTAGTGGATTCCAGACAGACATCTCCTCCCAAACCCCACTTACTGAATAAGCAGCCACTGGGATCAATATTAATCCATTCTTAGTTAATTGAGAACTGGCTGCCTGACATTTTCACCCTCCCTATGAGTAACAGGCAGAAAAACAACCCCTATCGCAAATCTCCCTCTCACCAGACACTACTCAGGTGGGAATGTCAGGTAGCTACTTCTCAATTTACTGGGGAATGGTAAGTGGAGTTTGAGGGACTTCCACAGTCCCTGTGTGTGTATGCGCACGCGCCTTGAAGTTGCCAGTTGACTTATGGCAACCCCATGGATTTGATAGCGTTTTCTTAGGCAAGGAAGTGGTTTTGCCAGTTCCTCCTTCTGAAACAGCATCTGGCCCCTACTTAGTCACCAAACTAGAGACAACACAGGGAACATGAATACATAGCAGATATAGCAGTTATAAATGTGTAACTATAGGTTATTTATTTGTAACTGCCCAACAGGGTTCCAGCCTCTATTTGTATTTCACTTGGGTGATAACTTAAATCAGCCATCCCCAGCATGGTAACCTCCAGCTATATTGACAACAATTCCCATCAGCCCCAGCCAGCAACATGGAATTTGTAGTCCAAAATATCTGGGGAACCTCAGATTGGGGAAAGGAATTGTAGATAATTAAGGCAACATATAAAATCAACTGTTTCAAATGGCACAAAAACATTTCTTTGGATTTTGTTTCCTTACAGTCAGAATACCATTTTGGGAAGGCCATTCCCCAAGTGTCAGACAACATGTAATCATATCTCAGTCACTCTTAGTACACTTGTCTCTGTGACATATTAAAAATAACCACAACAAATGCTCAGATCATGTTTTACTTTGTTCACATTTCTTGGAAAGATTGGATAACCAGACTTTCAACCTTGGTGTGAATCTTTTGTCTACCCTCTTCCATGCACCATATGTTGAATGTATATCATCCGTAAGTCACTAGCAACAACAACAAAAAGTATATTATACTAAGCATACTAAGAATGTGACACTGAATTTATTATCTGGCTATACACTTGTATGGGATATTGTGTTTTCACCAGGTTTTCTCCAGGTTTTTATGTAACAAAAGCTAAGAGCTCCATGAAGTGCAATCAGGATGGAAGACAAATGTCTGATTTAATAGGATTGCATGCTGAAATCTCCAGCAAATAAAGGCAACAGAATGTTGCTCCTAATTACTGTTTCACCCTTGCTTTACCTTTTAACTGTCTCATCCAACAGACTCCCTGTTGCTCAACATTTCCCTTTGTCCTGGAGACTTTGATGAGCTAATTAACCCACGCAGCCTGACATGACCATCTTTTTTTTACTTTTGCTCTGATCTCTTCTGCAATTCCTAGGGAGATGAACAGAGCTTCAAAACTCACTGGGGTTTTATAATATCACCAGAAATATGGCCTCAGATCCTTGTGTTCTCCTCTATCTACCATTCTATGAAGCCAATAAGTCATTAAGACAGCAATCCAACACCCATTTACCTGAGAGTAAGCCCAAGTGAACTGAAGAGATTCCTCAATTGCAGGATTCCACTGTGTATTAATGAAATTTATTTTCATAATGGGAAGGACAGAATTCTATAGGGTTGATAAGTTTCAGGATGTCAGAGAACTGTTACATTTCCCTGTATCTCCAATTAGGGAAACAAATTGCAGAGCAAGCAACACTGACGGATAAGGAACTGATTTTCAGCATGAAGTGGCTATACAATCTAGGCACCCATCTCCACCCAATTATACCTAGTACCCTAGATTATTGGTTCAGCTTGATGGTATTACTGTATATTTACATCTATGCATATACAATAAAGTGCCTGATTAATATCTCACTAGGTTTTAAAAGGTTTTAATTGTGGAAAATAGCAGGTTAAATCATTAACAGTTGCAGGCCTACACCTAAGTGTGATAGTTAATTTGTCCACCTTTACCTCCAAATTGCTTCTTCCAGTTGCAGGGGATCTTACACCTCTGTGTTTTCATTGTTTGCTTACAATCGACTCCACTCCGAGTGCCCTCACGGGTCCCTAGCCCACAGTCTCCACTAGTAGGGACACATACACTCCACTGCCATTCCCCACAGTCAGATTTCTTCAACTTTTTCTCTGGAAAGTCACAAGAAAAAAAAACAGGTGAACATAATGAAGACAAGGAAAAGTCCTTGACAAATGCTCTGAATGCACAAAATAGTAGATAGTAGGGGGAAAGATCTCTTGGGAACAAAGCAGTAAATATTCATTACCTTTGTTTTACATTATAACTGTTGACAGAACATATTATTAGCAAAAGCAAAAACAAAACCTCTGCTACAGACAGCATAAACCCATGAGTCCTTTTGAAATAGTGTCAGCATGAAGTGGCTTTAAAATCTAGGCACCCATCTCCACTCATTTATAGCTAGTACCTCAGCTTGATGGTATTACTGTACATTTGCATCTATGCATATATAATAAAGTGCTGGATTAATATCTCAATAGGTTTTTAAAAGTTTTAATTATGGGAGGTTTGGAACAGGGTTAGAGAACAATTCCATACATCCCATCCAAACAGAGGCATACATGTGTGGAAGCTTCATACACATGTATGTGACTAATAGGTGATCATCCTGTATGCCTTATTATAGGGTAAGGTTTTTCAAAGGGAACCAACCACTTACCCACATAAAAATTATCTGGGTAATTCAAAAGTTAGTTAAACTGCTATGATCTTGAGACTCCAGAATCCTTATGTCTCAAACAAGTCCCCTCCAACCCATGCCCAGATACGATCTTGCTAAGACCTCAATGGAAACTTTTGTAGCTGTAACGCTACATATTTCTCCCATTACTGGAATACAGTATTAACTCAAAGATGATGGTTTAAAGAGTATGTCATTTGCCACATAATGTTTTGCCCCTGACATGAAGAGAAGAGCTCTTTTTTTTCATTTGTTTTCATGGGGCTTTTTGCACACAAAAAATGTATTTTGCATTAGTTACAAAGTTTTACACAGAAAAATGTATTCTGCATGAAATAACAATACTTTGCACAAATTACAAAGTACTTGGGCAAATGATTTTTTTTGCCAAAGAATCTTAAAATCTGAATTGTCATCCAAAAAAAAAAAAAGAAAAAAGAAAAGAAAAGAAAAAGAAAAGAAAAAGTACAGCTACTCTCCTAATTTCATCCAATGGGGAGAAAACTTTGCAGATTTTTAATTTGCCCATGTAAAAATGAAATAAGTGAAGAGTTACATCCCTACTCCAGCGCTGTCAAATTCAGCTTTTCTTATTCCTCTGTAGCAATTTACAATAAAATACAATATTGGCATTTTGTCATCCCAGCAAGTCCCCAGACTCTGTTTTAAAAAAAGTTGTGTTTTTTTTTAATTTCATAACAAAACATAAGCTTCTTGTCATTTTTACATTTGTTGAATCTGACTCATGGAAGAAGGCAGAATGAATCAGCTTGGCCAGCAAAACCTCTCTATTTGGAAGAGGTTTTAAACTAGGCACAAAGCAAGTTTTCCTATACCTCAGCACTCCTCAGCACTGCCAATCTGTTCCTCTGTGTGGTTTTTAATGAGTCCAAACCAATCAGTAGATTTCTTTCTTTAGCATGGGTCATTTAACCAAATAATAGACATTGCATAGTTTAAAGTTTAAAGAATTAATTTTGGCTCTGTTCAACACAACATAGATTAAATCCATGCCTGATGTCAGTCATATATTCCAGATCAATTATCAGGAACTGATCACCCATTATCAGAATTGATAGCAGAAATTTTCCTATCTCAGACTTTTATGAGATCCAGCTTTCCCCCCTGAACTTAGCTGTTAACAGCAAATTGCCACAATAGACACTCCACTTAAGGGACCTTCATTATAATTCCATCACATCAAAGTATCCCATGCATGACTATCTACAGGACACTAACTCCAATGGGTTGTGACCATACTAGTGAATTTGACAGGGTCTAAGATATATTCCCTCTCCCATGAATCCTTGTGACAAAGATGTTACAGTGGTTGTATTGAACATGTAAACATCATTCCCTCCTATAAATTAAAGAGAATGACAATTATGAGATAAGCTTGGATTTTGGAGGTGGATTGGCCCCTCTTGGGTTTCCTAATGGCAGATTCTAATTTCTCACATGTCCACTGTAGTGCAGATATTTTATCTGGAAGCACAATTTTTGGTCTTTCGTAATACTGAGATGATGGACACAGAGACTGGTGCAGTGATTTCCACTGGTGCAGTGATTTCCACTGGGCTGCCTTTGGATGTTAGCTATTTATTTGGAGATGAGGCCAATTGAGTTCAATGTGATTTACCCTCAGATAGAGGTAAACAAAAGCAACCATCTGCTTGAATGCATTTATTTTATATTACACCTGTGTGTCATTTTGTCATTTAACTTGAAGAGGCTAATTGCAGGGGGTACAAATAGATTGCCATGCAGGGAGGGAGGATCTCCAGCCTATGTCAGATGTGTGGTTCTTTGGGGGCTTTTGTTATCCATCAGACCCACCTTCCCTAAGTCTCCCTGAACCCCAGACTCCTTTTATTTTATGGCAAAAAGCCATTTCTGGACCCCAACACTAGTTAAATACAACACACAAAGCACAAAAAACTGGCTGCAAATGGCCAAAAACATAAATCGCAAATTCCTTCTGGTTTTGGTTTCAACTACATCAAGGCCAATTTCGAGGCAGGAATGGCCCACCATATACAATATACAGAATCCACTGGGGTTTAATTCCAGGACCTCCTATGGATAGCAAAACACATGGATGCTCAAGTCTCATTAAATAAATGGCATAGTAAAATGGTGTCCCTTATATAAAATGGCAAAACCAATGTTTGCTTTTGGGACTTTATATATTTTTTAAAAAAATATTTTCAAGCTGTGGATCAGTAGATACAGAGGACTAACTGTATCAGCAGCATCCAAGCTAAAATCAGTCCTCATGTCTTCCATAGCTGTCCATTCCAGCTGCAGAGCACTGGATTAGATCACGGATATGACTCCTGGTGCCTATCACATCTTCTGGATTGTAATTCTCCCTTTCCCTGGTTACTAGCCAAGCCAGCTAAGGCTTATGGGAACTGCAGTGCAAACCACCAGGTACCAGATAACCTATCCCTGGATTAGATTATAAACCAATTTCCCAGCTGGTTTACTTTGTTTTAAAACACAAAACAGCTTTGCTACCAATGCATGAATGAAAGAGACGTGGAAAGAGAAAGCAAGTTTTCTGCCACCTTTCTAAACTTCCAGTAATAGAATTAATAGCACCCCTACCTGGTTTTTCTTTTTTTCCAGCTTCAGTAGTGCTCACAGCTGCCAGCAGGAAAATAAATGTGAAGAGGACAGCTGTAAATATCTGACACCGTTCTTGCTGTTTCTGCATTCTGAGAAACAATAGGGAAAAAGAGGGAGGGAGCCAACATTAGATTTCACTGTACAGTTAAGAAATGCTAGAGTACCTACCCATAGTGCACTGTAAACAGACCAGATGATATTGGTGCACAAGGAAATCAAACATTAGCAGATTACAGAAAGAATTTATTAAGTGTAGTCTCTTCTAAATCTGTATAGAAAAAAGGACCTACATTGGGCTCAGTTATCATTTCTGTTGTAAAACTCATACATGAATCAGGAAAGCTTTATGACATGACTATGATATCAATCAACCTTCCATGTTTATTTCATTCTCCACACCACACAACAAACTTTCATAAGCCATCTAGACATATTGGGCTATAACTCCCAGAATCTTCCCATGTTGAAGTTCAACATGTGTGAAAGCATCAGGTTGAGTGCTGCTATAGACCTATAATTTAAATATACAGCCAGATCATTCATAACTATAAAAGTCTGTTCCTAGACATTTGACTACATACATCTGAGGAAGTAGACTTACATCTATGAACTATTATGCTACTATTTTCTTTCCTTTTAGTTAGTCTCAAAGGTGCTGCAAGATCCCTTGGCATATAAACTCATAATGTAATTCACTATCATTTCTATCTCCACCTCTCAGCCTCTACCTTATACAAACTTTCAAAGAAGTTTACAATTTTAAAACATCTGAACATTTTCAGAATATTGTCAAATTTCAGTCTCTCTATTAAAATTAGTATATTAATTGCAACCAAATTTACCTTCCACCCACAACCACCTCTCCCTCAAAACATGGAATATTCATGGCAATTCCATGTTGTTCAGGTCCCAAATGCCTTTGTTCCTTTGGCAGAGATTCAACAGCTGAGTAAAATTTATTGTTCACATGAGAGATCTCTGCAGAAGCAAAACTGGTGCACTGCAGATTATGGCTGAAGCTGGATTTTTTTCCTGGACCTCCTCTTCCTGTACCATCTCACATGGAAAAGCCTGTCTCCTACCAGTCCATGGCCAATGTGCCACTTGCCTCCTGGTCTGTTGGTTATTCCTTTAGGTTTTGGGGATCCCAGCCATCACGCCCTCCCAGTGATTCAAGAAACGAAGGGTTTCCCTTCTCCTAGATCCCCAAAACTCAGATGGACTAGTCTAGGATGTCCATCACTACTATAAAGTAGCCTGCCTCCTTCTCTTCCACCCTGTGTTGCTAGTATAACCGCCTATTTAATCATCAATACTTCCACTCCAAAAATGCAAGAAAGCCAATGTTCATGGCAAATCATGCCCCCAAATAAAAATTCCTACTCCACCCCAAGGCAGTCAGTGTGGACTACAAAGCTATTTCCAGATCCAAACAAATGTACATCACAACCATTTGCCTGAAGCAGAGCTGGGAAAAGTTAGGGGCTGTACAGACATTTAGCCATCCCTTTTACAGCCAGATTGGGGCTGCAGCAACTGCAGGCCATGGCCCTGATCTGAACTTTCCAGGGCGTGAAAAGGAGCACAAAAAGCAGTTCCTTTTTGCACCCTGGAAAGGGTGCGATAGCCGTGGCACTGTGACTTTATGGTGCTCCTTCGGTGCTCTGTTGTGGGGATGGAGCACGGGAGGAGCGCCATGATGCTGTGCACCATGTGGTGCAATGTGTTCACTTGAATCCCTTTAAAATCTTGTAGCTCAGTGGAGGAAATGGTACAAGTGGAGCAAGGCTCAGTGGGAGGAAAAAAGAATAGACCCCTAGTGTGCATGTGGTTTTTTTAATTAAATTAATTTTTAAAAAAATTAAAAATCATTCTTTTAAAACATCACATCTTAGCAAATTTTCACTTTAACCACATGAAACTATGCCCATATAAATACATTTAGGCTGTGCATATGAAACTGTAATTTAAAGAGAGTTTTAATTTTGGTGTTTGGGGTTTTAATTTTTTTTAAACTTTCAATGATGTATAGGAATTACAATTTATAAGTAACATTGGTAGAAAACAAACATTACTAAGTATTCTGTATAGTGTAGTATGGCAGATAAATGGAAAAGGGTGACACTATGAGTTACTGCATCATATGATGCAAACCCTAGTGACACCACTGGCTGTAAATTGCCGTCAAGCCAAGTTTGAATTATGGTGACAAAAAAAACCCCTACCTTATAATGACCCCATAAATTTCAGAGTGTTTTCTTAGGCAAGGAATAGTCAGAGGTGGTTTTGCTTGTTCCATCTTAGCCTACAGCACCTGGTATTCTCTAGCAGTTTTCCATCTGTGTACTGACCACAGCTGACCCTGTCTAGCTTCTAAGATTAGACATGATCTGGTGCCTTTAGGATATTTAGGCCTTTAGTTGCACTTTGAATAGGTTCACAAGTGTCAAAATCACTAGCAATGGAATGTATTAATTAATATCAACAAACTAAGCAACTTCCACTAAGACCTCAGCAAAACAACTGTAAGGTGGAAAGTAATTTTAAATGACCTTACAAAAGCAAGGAACCTTACAAAACAACAAAAACCTAAAAGCAAGGTTTAAGTGGTGGTAGATGATGAGGATATGCAAATAACACTAAGAGTCCACTTGTACTTTAAAAATAAAACCTAACTTGAATCAAAAAATATATATATTTGATAAAATGAATCTTCACATTCTGTACTGCATAAACATATATCTTGTGTTTGCACTTGATCTACATGTGTTTCCTACATTTATTCACTTATTTAAATTATTTATATGCTGCTATTCCATATAAAACATTCAGAGTGATTTTCATTTTTTATTTTTTTATTCATTCGTTCATTTAAAATATAAAAACACCACCACAAACATTTAAACTATATGACACTTGGACAATACATAAAACAAACATGATACAACCTCTCTCACTTACTTAAAATCATGCAACTGCACCTCACAAAACTCCATATAACACATCACAAGATATCACTAAAAAGACTTCCTGAACTCTATTTTGACTTTTTACTTAATTCCCTATGTCCAATTGTCTGTTAATTTCCACATCCAAGCAAATATCCTCGCTTACGATTCTTCTAAAGCAAATTCTTTATAAGATTTTTCTTATTACCAAAATTTATACGTGAGAGACACTCCAGACTGAGTCAGCCAGAAAAATCAGCAGTACCATCCTGGGCATAAAATGCTGTTTGAAAACACTGAAATTATGGGCCATGCCAACAATGCACAGGGAAGCCACTGAAATCCATAAACACCTGGACAATTTCAACAGGAAAGAAAAAGCCTTTAAAGTAAACAAAGTTTGGCTATCAGTCCTGAAAAACATCAAAATTTAGAATCAGCAAAATACAAATAAAACTACCTAGGATCAGGGTTTTCCCCAGCAGACAATGGATCACTAATTAAACACAAATCCTCCTTGCATATCCTCCCATTTCCCACATGGAAATCCCTCCTCCCAACATAGGGTCATACAGTGTACACACACACACATACACACACATATATATCCCACTAACTTCCAAGCCAGCATTCTCTGAAGATGCCAGCCACAGATGCCAGTGAAATGTCAGGAAGTAATTCTTCCAGAACATGGCCACAAAGTCTGAAACCCCCCCCCCCCACACACACACAAAACAAACAATAAAATCTATTGTGTCGCTAAAAAAATTATACCATTTCTACCTAACCTGTCTCTCCCCTTTCTTTTTGCAGAAAGTTTATCCATGGTTCCCCATCCTTTCTATGTTTCTCCCAAGAATTTCCTCTCAACAAACAAGTAAGTTCATCGGTCTTTATGTATTCCAGTAGTTTATAACCATTCTTTACTATCCAGGTAGTCTTTCTTTTTCCATTTGTTTGCATGAAATATGAGCTGCCGTAGTCATATAAAACTGGAGTTTCCCATATTTATTTTCCAGTGTTTCATTTGTGACCATACTTAAAAGTAAAGTTTAGGATCTAAATTCTCTTTACAGTTTAATATTTTCATAAACAGTATTTTCTCGCCTCTTTGCAGCTCCACCACATATGGTAAAATGAGCAAAGTGATTTTCATTTTTAAAAAAGTCATATAAATAACAGAATACAAAAAAAAGAAAACATATTAAACAGATGCTCAGAGAAACAAAGCAGTCTAAAATTAAAGCACAATAAGCAAGAAGATCAGGGACTAGAGATCAACCATTAAAAAAAAATAAGAATAAAGTTAACGAGTCATAGAAGTAATATAATATAAGTGAGAGTCATTCTCTCACTCATCCCTACCTGGGAAAGCTATTCCATAAATATGGTGCCACTTTCTAATAGGTCTCTGCCTGGCTAAACTGTGAACATTGCACCAAGTGTCATGTTGGAGAAAACACAAGTTGTGGTGCTATTTTGGTTGCACATGAACAACTGCTAATGAACCAATGAGCACAACTAGCACAAGCAAAAAGTGACTTAACAAGTTGTAATGAGCTATGCAATTTCATGTGGAGTAGCATATAGAACAACTTGTGGATGCCTTGCATGACAGTTTGTGGACCACCTCATGCAACAGTTTGCACCTTTGTATATGGAGAATCAGAGTTTTGGATGTGAAAAAATGTTTAAAGATAAAAAAAAAAAGAGGTCCAAGATACTGCATCAGACAGGTATCTACGATGTCATTGCTATGCTCCATCGCCCAATCCAAATCCCTAAATGGATTTTAAATGCCAGGGGTGCATCTACACTGTAGAAATAATGCAACTTGCCACCATTTTAAGTGGTGTCCATAACTCCATTCTATGGAATCCAGCAATTTGTAGTTTTACGAGGTGTTTAACCTTCTCTGCCAGAGTGCTGGTCTCTCACAAAACTACAAATTCTAAGATTCTATAAGATAGTAGTGGTAACAAACTGCATTATTTCTGCAGTGTAGATTTACCCTAGTAGCCATACTGAGGGATTAAGTTTGTGGTGCTGGTAAGTGGGACACTGAAGGCAGAAACGTTCAGCCTGCTCCAGCTAGGTACCAGCAGCATGACAAGCTGAACCAGGGACCCCTGTGATATTCTGTGGCAATTGCTTGTTGTACCACAACTCATAGACAGGAGGCTGGACACATTGTTCTTCAGCACCCTGCTCTCCAGAATTGCAGAATTCCTTCCCTTGGTATATCTACTTAGATTTTAAAATGGGGCTTAGCGGTATTTTTATTTTATTTTATTTTATTTTTTGTATTTTAAAATGTACCCCACCTCGAGCCTTGAGGAGAGGCAGGAAATTAACCATCACCATCATCATCATCATCATCATCATCATCATCCCACTTGGTGTAATGCTTTGAGCATTGCACTGAGTGGGGCTTTATAGACCACATAGCAAGGGGGTGGATTAAGGATAGCACTGTAGGTACAGATTATACTAATTGGGAATCAACCATCCTGGTATAGGGCTGTGAGATCCAAGAGAATTTAAAAAATACCAGTAGCATGACAAACTAGTTATGCTGGGCATGGGTACAATAGGAATTAACCCATTTACCAAATGCCTCTTAAAGAGGAACATATGGTGAGGTGTATTTTAGTGTCCCTGAAACTACAACCAGAGGCCTTGGAAAAAGCCATGAGTGGTGCAACCTCATTTCATGGGCCTGAAGCTAGTAATGGAGGGTCTTATGAGGGTGGGTTGCTGGCTTCTCGTGAGATGTAAGATAATATAATTTAATTTGGTAATTCGTGTATCGCTGCCAAGGGAATATGTAAGGCAATAGTCAGGTGGCAATAGTCGTATTGAAGTACAGGTATGTCTGCAGCTGCTCCTCACTGGAAGCCCCAGAGGCCCAACCCCACCTCTTCTGAGGGCTGCGGGGAAGCGGAGAACTGCCACTTCCCCATGGCCTGAAAGTGGGGTGCAGCAGGTTCCCTGGGCACCCGCTGCACCCCGCAACCGACAGCGCTTTTGAGGGGAGAAAGAGGCCACCGCCACAGCCCCTTTTCCCCCGGGTCCTTGGCACGGCCGTCTAAAGGCCACACCAAGGATCAAGCCTGCCTTGGTGCCCTCCTGAAGCGCGATGTCATCAGGTGCATGCAGCGTTATGTAAACGCTGTGCATGCCATGACAACATCATGGCGCGCCTGTATGGAAGCTGCCATTTTTAAATGGCGGTGTCTATACATGCTAGGGTTAGGAAGGGTGCAAATGCTCCACCCTCCCTAACCCTAATCGCGCCGTACATGTGGCCTTTTTTGGTCCTCTGTGCCGGGCCAGTATGACATAAGTAAAAAACAACTTGGAGGCATACAATGACAATGACAAATTTTGTACAGTATTACTAGTTTTTCTAGAGGGAGCCAGATTATCTAGTATTACCAGATTATCTAGATGTGCTGATTTGAGCCCTGGGACTCTGGAAACCAGGGTTCAAATCCTAGCTCAGCCATGTAAACCCCAGTGGATGACCTTGGCCATGTTACATTCTCTCAGCCTCCGAGGATGGAAAAGGCAAACCTCCTTTGAAGAAACTTGCCAAGAAACCCCCATGATAGGGGTGCCATAAGGCAGAAGTCATTAGGCCTGACTTGAAGGGACATAACAACAACAAATTTGGGGGCATTTGTGGCCACAGCAATTATGCCATGATCATAAATGTGAATAACAAGCAGTTTGTAGGTCACAGTCCTAGTTTGCCACATCCTAACTGTAACAGTGTGTCAGCTGGGATTTATTCCAGCAGTAGAATGTTTGAAACATTGCATACAAAATGGAAGATGAATATATATCATGACACTGGAATCTCCCCTCCCCCCCGTCCCCGTGTCCCCCCAAAAAACCCAAGTCTAATGCTTTAGGCAGGATGAAACAGGAGCACATCTTTCATTGCCTTTCTTTTTACAAAATAAAAAAGGAACCTGCAGTCTGGAAAGCCAAGGGTTTTAAGTTCATATTGAAAGAAAAGTAAAAGGACTCTGCCTCTAATCTGACAAGGGAAGAAGCAATTCTCACCGTGAAATGTGTTTGAAAATGTCATTTGGCACTTTTAAGAGTCTCCTGCTGGTAGCCATCTTGCTGCAGAGTCTCATAATTGCTATTGATGTGTACAACTGGGTAGGAAAGCCCTGTTTTGGGAAGAATAAAGCACTCACTTGTTCAGAAGCAGAGAACCTATTTTTAATACATAAAAATGAAGCATCTGATTGTATCTGAGTTCACTGTTTGACTGTGACAACCACAACTATGAAAAGCCCAGTATTTACATTGCAGTATTTCAGGTGCAAGTGATGGCTATGCACATAACCTGCTGTTCTTTAACCCAAGCTCATATAATATTTTAACATTATTGCAATCCTTTACTGAGTTTGTCTCAGTGATTTAATGCAAGGTCTGGGTGGCCTGCATGCTGACAGAAGTGTTAATGACTGAGAATTAGCTATTCCACTTTCTCTTCCAATATTCTTCTGGTAGAAAACAAAGCTAGAAATTCAGCAGATGATTAAATCCTTCTGCACTTGCTGAATAGAAGGAAACAGATTGTCAAAATTATTGATGCTTCTTGGGAGAATGCAGTAGTTTTAGGGCATAGGAAACACAGGAATAGAGTTTGACCCTTATATATGGACTCAAACCATTAGCTCTCTATATAAAGTCAAACCATTGGTCTCTCTAGTACAATATTGTCAACCATGGCAGGTCTCTAGGATTTCATTCAGGACTCTTTCCTTGTCCTACCTGGAGATTCTTATTATTCCTTGGTGGTCTTCAGTCAGGTACAGTGGTCCCTTGGTATCTGATGAGGTTGGGTTCTAGGACCACCACCACCAGGATACCAAAATCTGTGGTTACTCAATTCCCATAATATAAAATGTACCCTTTATATAAAAGGGCAAAATCAATCTTTGCTTTTTGAATTTTTTTAAAAAAAATATTTTCAAGCCATGGATGGTTGAATATGTGGGTGCAGAATCCATGTCTACAGAAAGCCAACTGTACTACCAGGCTCAGTTCTACTTAGCTTTCAAAATCAGACGAAACTAGGTTGTTCAGGGTGATACAGTGGAATGAATTCATTAACCAGCAGAGGGAGCTAGAGTTTTCCTGGAAAAAATGTGTCATTCATAGGCCTCCTTTGGATGCTAGTGACATCCATGACAGTAATGTGAGAATCCCATACATTTCACTGGACTGAGAGTCCAAATCTATTCTGTGACTTTAATTTGAGATATTGAAGGAATGGAGCATTTTTCCCAATGAGGTTCACCATAGCTATTCTAACAGTGGCTAATTTTTCTTTGACACATTGTGGAGAAATATCCAGGTATAACCAAGGTATTCTGGAGACCTAAGCATTGTGCACAACACAAAGTAATATAGATGCAAAACACAAAAGTGTAAAACAACCTCCTATCCTCTTCAACTTATAAACAAACCAGGCAGGACATGGCCTATACAGTAAACACAAACTAATATATAGATATGCTGAAGGATTGGTTAATTCAGCATTTAAACTATGACAACCTAAATTGCAGCTTCTAAACTGCATAGAAAAAAAATCTGCCTCTAATCTGCATTTTATAAAGACACATTCAATTTAAACTTGATTTTTTTCCTGCCTTATAAAAAGAACAGTGACAGGCTGATGTGGAAACAAAATGGGATTGTTCAAACTACTAGAATGATCATTACAACTCCTAATAACAGCTATATCTTTGTAAAATTAAACCCCTATACATATGTTCAGTGTGAGTGTAACCTGAACAATGAAAGAAGAGAAACATGCTATCCCATCATTGTCTCTGCTCTTGTGTGAAGCATGACTTTCTATAGAGGAGAGTTTCCCTTAACTATGGAGGTTTTTCACTTGTTTAGAAATACTGATCTTCCAGCTCCACTGGACATCCTTTTTCTTTCTGGTTTCCCAGCTGCAATGGACTGCCATTTCTTTTCCAGATTAACTCCATCTAACCCATTCCACCATCCCTTTATTCCTCTATTTAAAAATATGCACAATAATGTATTTTTTCAATACATTTGTTCTTGTGTACACATTTTCCCTAGTACATGCACATTTCCTCACAACCCTCAGTGAAAAATTCTCCTTCTTGAAAGAAATCATGCATTCTGAAATCTGTACAAAGATCTGTTTGGTCATCTGTCTGTTTGTTTCTGTATGTGTAAAGTGATGTGGAAACAGGATGGAATGGGCTTATTTGACAGTTAATAATGATGTAAGCCTTCAGGAGTGGCAATTCTCATATCCCCTAATTGTGCCAATTAATCCTCTATATTCCTCTTTTTCAGCTGCTTTCAAAATGTTCCAGTTTCTCTATCTTCCTCCCATTTCCCCATTCTGTATTCAGCTTACTTCAATTACTGTAAACTGAATTCAAAGTGCAAGACACTTAGCATACAATTAGCTCTACAAGGGGGAGAAGATAGGAGGGCACAGAATCTGCTCTTCTTAGTAGGCTCAAGCAAACTGCTGCATATGTGTTCTTCCTCATTCATAACTTTTGCCATCTTTTTCACACTCTGATGTGGCTTAGGCATACATGTCACAGTGTTCATCTGTGAAATGCTGGAAGGTATGGTTTAATAGGAAGTGGACATTCCCTACCCATAACTATTCTTCATATGAGGTATTATTTCTGTAAAACAACCATTCAGAAAAGTACAAACACAAAAGGATAATTGCATTCTGGATAGTTCTGGAAATGTGAATTAGATTGGTTTATCTTACAATATAATACAAGCAAACAAATGTCTTCCCCATTCCAAATATAATTACACAGATAGAAACACAGATTTATTTACTCATTTATTTATTTCCTGGGGTTGAAAGTCCTTTAAAAAATAATTACTACAACTTCTTCCACCAGGCAGAGGCACAGCTATGGGAAGAGGCAAAATGAAAGCTAATTAAGAATTCGGCCCTGCAATGGAATTTTACTTTTGTTCCCAAACTTCTAAAATTGTAGATATGAGACAGTGAAAACCATCCATCCTAAGTCTCTTATTATTTGTTATGTGTGCATTCCCTTGGTCACTTGCCCTGCCCCTTTTCTTTGGATGCCTAAACTGTATGTCTAAATGCTCAACTGAGCTGTTAAATTACTCAAATGCTAGAAATTTGCAGGCTGAAGGAAAATATCATTGGGAAGCAGATTTCATATTTGGGGCATCAGTCCTCTCATTTTATTTCCCACTCACTCCCCAGTAGCTACACTCTGTCCTCAAACAGTTAATACTGGGGAGTCATGAAATGTCAGAAAATTGTTAGTTATTTAATTCCTTACTATTGTATTACTACTACCAGGGATGGTGAGAGGCACATGGGATTTTCTGACAAAACAACTTGGCTAGATTTAGGTACTATGTGCTTTGACTTGAGTCAGTGGAGGTACCATTTGCTATTCCACCTCAGGCAGCCAAATGGAGCTGGCCCTAGGTAGTGGCTGGCTAGTGGACTAGCTGACATCCCCTGTTTTGGCCTGATCTGATTCAACTTGAATTTTCAGTGAAGCATATGTTTCCCATAAGAGACAATATTTGGATACATGAATATAAGTCATCCTCATGGTAATGCAGAAAGCATCAGAGTAAATTAAGTGTTGACATGCCTTGTGGTGAATTCTGTGACTAACCAAGCCAGAAATGGAATCTATTTTAAGGAAGCCACAACCAACAAAATGTGAGTCATACAACTGTGTATAAAATTTAGTAATGACGCCTTCTCATTTGTTATATTTAAAAATGTGGAAATGTAAACATGTGAGACACAACACAGATCTCCTTTCTCCACAAGAGAGGAGGAAAGTATGCAGGCTACAAATGTTTAGCATGGAAATCTAGAGATCTACTTTAAGTCACAATGATATCTAATCGGTCTACTGTAAGGATAACTGAGGTTCAAACCACACTGCAGAAATATTCCAGTTTGAGACCACTTTAACTGCCCTTGCTGAGTGCTAGGCAATCCTGGGGTCTGCAGTTTATTGTGACACCAGAGCTCTCTGACAGAGAGCACTAAATATCTCACAAAACTACAGTTCTCAGAACTCCCTAACATTGAGCCAGGGCAGTTGAAGCAGTCTAAAACTGGATTATTTCTGCAGTGGGTTTTGGACCTCAGCCTGGATCCCACCCTATTCTTTTTATGCACTGGTTGGATTAGTGAATGACTGAAACTCTGTGCTTCAGTTCCTGTAACAGGGTGAACAACTTTGGTGATGCCAGGAACTATACTGACACTGGAACTGTATTTCTGTTTTTCCCCACTTTAAAAAAATGTATGGAAAGTTCTACACCTATGCACACAAGCAAAAATAAAATCAATTATAGATTCTTAATCAATAACAAAGCAATAGTAATATGAAATGAAATTTAATGGTAAATAAAATGAAAGTACTGTGGTGGTTGGTATTTGAGCCAGTGTGGTTTGAGTGTTGAACTATGGCTCTGGAGACCAGAGTTCAATTCCCAACATGGCCATGAAATCCACTGGGTGACCTTGGGCAAGTCACATGCTCTCATCCTCAGAGGAAGGCAATGGCAAACCTCCTCTGACCAAATCTTACTGAGAGGACCCCATCATAGGGTCACTGTAGGGTCTTCATAAGTCAGAAAGGTCTTGAAGGCACTCAACAACAAAAAGCAAAAATGAAAATAATGGTTGTTATCCAGTTCAATAGGAGCCACTGTAGACCTATGATGTGAGCATTAGACTATGATTCTGGAAAGGGAGACATTTCCAGTCATTATTGTAGTTATGATAATAATGCGGAATCTCAACCAATGTCAACAGCCAATACAAAACAATTATAATGAATGTCAATATGCACAATTTACAAGAAGAAGGTTACCATAAAAGAAGCAGAAGCTATGCCCTAAAGTCAACATACACAGAGCACTCTAGAAAGACACAACACCACAAGAAAAGTCAGCTCAGAATGGTTAAAGTATGAAATGGTTTACATAGTAACACCTCCCTCTTCAACATTTTATAGATAAAGCCAGGGCACAAGCATCATCAGAACATGGTCAAGATGTCAAAGGCTATTAATCAGGAAAAGCACACAAACTAGAAGAGACTGCAGCAGTTTGCCTTTGTCTCAGTCTATACAAGGAAGGGCATGATGCTGCCCTCTCTATACTATGCATTTTGAACTCAGTTTGCAGCTGTTGAAATAAGATGAGGACAAAAGGGGAAAGTGGGAGAAGGAGAGAAAAAGAGGGATATTTTGAAAGCAGCTTAAAAAGTGGAATGAAAGTAGGTTAATTGGGACTGTCATTGTCAAATTGGATCTGTTGGAGGAATTGCTGAACAGAGGTGTCACCTGATAAGATATGCAGTAACCTGACCACTGAAGAACATCCTGAGCACCTGGTAAAGGTAGCTTCCATTCTGAAGGATTTCTCAGCAAAGTGTCTGCAAGTAAGCCCTTCCTCATGTCTGCGGGCTCTAACTTGCTTGTGCTGTGTTAAAGTCCATAGCAAACGTCAACTCAGTGCCTGAAATAGTGTCACTCCATGGTATTGCTGGATGCTGGAAGGCACTTGTTAAGGCACAGTTTGTTTGAAGAGGAGGACCAGGCAAGACATCAACTGTGATCCTGCCAGAGCCTAACAGATGGTAATTTGTTTTGAATCTTGGAGTCTTTAAAAACATTGAATGTTAGTAATTATTATGAAAATGTACATTTTAACCATATCGCACTTGGTTCGTTGCACCAATTTCTAAACATAAATGCAGTGGGTCCTTGGTATCCACTGGGATTTGGTTGCAGGCCCCTTTCTGGATACAAAAATGCATGGATGCTCAAGTCCCATTTTTTGCAATGAGGTAGTAAAGTGGTGTCCCTTATATAAAAAGGCAAAAATAAAAGTTTGCTTTTTGATTTTATATATATTCAAGCCATGGATGGTTGAACCTGGGGATTCAGAATTCTTGGATACAGAGGGCTGCCGGGGGGTGGGGTGGTACATTGGATTTAATCCTGAGCTGTTGGGCAAATGGGTCTCCTCTCAAACCATCCTTCTTCACCAACAATCCAGTGATAGGAATCTAGGAAACTGCTTTACACTGTGTGAGACTACAGTGCACCTATTATACAATTATCGATATTGGGCTGACATCAATGTAAGTCCAGCCTAGAATGGACTTACTGAAATGAACAGGATTTTTCAGTCACAATTAATCATATCGATTTTAATGGCTCTGCTCTAGGTAGGACTAATGTTGGATTTAGTGCAGGTGGGAATCATGTAACCCTCCAAATGCTGTTGGATTGCAATTGCACCAGCATTCCTCATCATTGGCTATTCATGCTGAGAGTTGCAGTTTAACAACATCTGAAGGATTGCATTATTCTTATCCTTGATTTTGCTCATTAACTGGAGGATGGAAATCTCTAGGGTCCCAGACAAGTTCATGCTCCATCAATACTTAGAGTTGCTTGGATCCTTCTTTTTGCAAAACATGTGCTCTAAAATTGAGAGATGGGCCTTCTCACTCCCCATGTGTCAACCAGTTCTTGGTTCCTGAAAAAACTCAACCAATACAACACATTTTTCATTCTTGACTGGCCTAATTAGTTCATTAGTTCATTAATTCATTGTTTTATTCTGTTCCTGTCTCTGGAATGGATGAGGCTAATCCAGGACTGAACAATCTAGTATAAGGACCCAAATCAAGGCTGTTCAAAGTGTTATTGATAAATTTCACTTTAATTGTACAATCAATGGTAAATAAGGATCCCTCCATTATGTGCCAAGTTCAGGTGAAAGGCTACAAAAACATTAATGCCTAAAATCAAGGTAGCCCTCATTCAATAAATGCATTGATGCAAGCATCTGCACTCTGTGAACCAATAATTCATCTAGAGATGTGGAATAAATTGATTTGGTTTGCTTTTTAATGCGAACCAGCCTAGTTTACATTATCCAAGTTAATGTGTAAAAAGGAACAGTATTATCCTTCACTTTTCTCATTTCTTAGAATTTTGCAATGCAGTTGTCTAATCAAAACAAGTGCACAAATATGTGTAGCTTAGGGGACATTGCACATAAAATACATACCTTAGAAGAAATGGGTACAAAATTGTGTAAATTTGGAGAAATATATACAATAATGTGCTCATTTTGCATGCATTTCTTCTAATGTTTGCATTTGTTTATACATCTTATACATTTATGCATTCACTTTTGAATACTTTTCTCCTGTTGCACAATTTAAAGCAAATGTCTACAAGGTGCATGTATGCTAAGGATGTATAATGCTAAGGATGTATAATGCGAGAGTATTTTGTGTATGAATTTTTGTGTGGACTTTGTTTAAAGGAAGCTTAAATGGATAGCAGGCAAACTGACATTGTACTTCAGATACTATGAGTGTTGCAGAAATGTTGTAGAAACTGATCATTCCTGTGAGATAGAAGTCGGAACTAAAATAGCTTGTTGGTTTTAAAATGCCTCATTTTTCCCCTCAAAACCCCCTGCCATTTCCCCCCTTTGTCCTCAGCTTACTTCAATTGCTGAAAACTGAATTCAAAGTAGGAAAGTAGTTTGTGCTCAGTTAACCTGGGTTGGAGGAGGAGAGGAGAGGTCAGACTCTTACTCTTCCCAGCAGGCTCAGGCAGAAGCAAACTGCTGCAGGTTTTCCTACACCTCCTTATTAATAACTCTTGACATCTGGGCCATACAATGATGTTGCTTGGCCACATGGGTTTTTATCTGTGGAATTTTGGAAGGTGTGACATTTTAAATAAATATATATGAAAATAAAAGCTTTCTCAAGCTCTGTGCCAGACTCATAATCCAAGACACCAAAGGAGATCAGTCCTGGCAGCGAATCAGGGCTATTAATCAGCCAGGGGTAGAAATACTGGAGGAGAGAGACCAGTAGTCAAACTTGGTTCAAGGCTGCATCCTTTGTTTAAGGCTATATAAGGCATGTGGCGGCCTTCAAAGAGAGAGGCAAATAAGCTTTGGCAAATGCACCAGAGATCCGGATAAATGGAGGGGGGAATTCAGAACTGTTTAAATGAGCGAGTGGAGCTCACAAGACAGTTAAAGAGGGGAAGCGAGAAATAAAATGAGAAGGACCAGCAGTTAATAAGAGTTCAACAGTTGGAGCTAGGAAAGCGTGAGACACATAATGAGAAGAAAGAGGCAGCTTCAGACAAGTGCACTATAGCAAGTTTCTTCTCCAGAGGAGCGTGAGGGACAGGCATTACTGAGATGTAATGGTTCATTTCACCATTGATCCCTGGCGGGGAAAAGGAAATAAAAGAGAGGGAAAATAAGAATGAGGTAATCAGTAGAAGCCTTTTGAGTTAGCTGAGTTTATGAGCTGGCTTGCAATAAGAACTTAGGAACGTTTCAGTCAGAACAGAGATGCTTCTTTTCTTTTCTAAAACACTGCATTTGCACCCTCCTTGTTCTCTAAGGAGCTCAGTAGGATATACATGGAGCTCTCCCATCTTGTCAAATGAGAGCCAGCATGGTGTAGTAGTTAGAGTGTTGGAATAGGACCTGTGATATACAGGGGATACATTCTACCTTGTAGAAATAGTGGACAGCACTTTATGCTATAGCTCCATCCTATGGAATCCTGAGATCTGTAGTTATACAAGGTCTGTAGCCTCCTCTGCCAGAGTGCTTGCACTTCAAGAAATTATCAGTCCCAGCATTCTGTAGGATAGAGACACGGCCATTAAAGTGGTTATTGTTTCTAGAGTGTAGATGCACTGCTTTATTTCTACAGTGTAGATGCACCCAGGTTCAAAAACCCTCTTGGCCGTCTCACTGGAATGACTCTTGGGCAGTCATTCTCCCTCAACCTGGTGTGCCTCATGAGGTTCTTGTGTAGATCAAGTGGGGAGGATGAGAACCCTGAATACCTACATGAGTTCATAGGAGAAAAGCCAAATTATATCTGTTGCTGATAAATAATCAATAACTTAACTGATAACAATCCTGTGACATAGACTAAAGCAAGAGTTAATATACATGTTTCTGAATTCTGTGGGGCCAACTACAACTGAATACAACTGAAAAGAAAATCATTATTTAAGACCCAATAGATATTGTTGTTGACATCAAGTCATTTCCAGCTTATGATGACCCTAAGGTAAACCTATCACAGGATTTTCTTGACAAGATTTCCACAGATGAGGTTTGCCTTCTTCCAAGTTTGAAAGAGTATGACTTACCTACGGTTTCCATGGCTAAGTGGGGATTTGAACCCTGGTCTCCTAGAGTCCTAAACCAACACTCAAACCACTACACCACACTGCCCCCCCACACACACACTACAAGTTGTATACTAACTTTTACACTTATGCACCATCTCAAATGTTCCAAGAGTTACATTTATGTGCTAAGTTTCCTTCAGTGAGTCCCAAGCAGTGTACCTGGCTCTGTTCCTCCACACCTTTTCCTTACAACAATCCTGGGGTAGGTCAGACTCATAAACAGGAGCATGCTTATGGTTACTGAGTAATTTCCCTGGTTCAGTGGGAGCTCAAAACTGGATCTCCCTAGTCCCAATCCAACATAGCACCATGCAGGTCCTAAAATCAAAACTACTGTATATTGAAGCAGGACTTCACTGATCAGTGAAAGCAATTCACTGTTCAAAAGCTCCAGGCATGTTTCGGTGGACTCAGAGAGCTATCAAGAAATGAAAGGCTTCTTGGGGGGGGGGGGGGGCATATCTCAAGGACAGAGCACATACATTACATGCACAAAGTCTTGAATGCAATCCCTTGCATCTCCAGTTAAAAGAAACACCAAGTGGCATGTGATGAGAAAGATTTGTACATAAGAATTTGGGGAGATGATGCCAGTCAGAGTAGACAATACTGCCCTAGGTGGGTAAATAACCTACTCTACTGCTCTATCCACAATGGGATACATGCGCAGAACTGTTCTTGGTGCTGAATTGCATGGAAAACTCCTCTATGCATAGATGGCACATTGAGGAAGATCCTGTTTGTTGCATTCTAATTTTTTTTTTTCAGTACCAAATTTTCTCCACATTTTGATATGTCCTCTCTGCCTTTTAAATCTCTGTTAATGCAAGCCTATTTAGAATCACTATTAATAACCATTAGTAATAATTTAAATTATTAATTTGTTGCTGTTTCAATTGCTATTGTTATGCAATTGTTATGTCACCTTTTTCCCACTCTGGGACTCAGTTTAGCTTACAAAAGTTAAACAGATACAGTTAAAAACATTTTGTTGTTAAGTGCCTTCAAGTCATTTCCAACTTGTGGTAACCCTAAAGTAAACCTATCACAGGGTTTTCTTGGCAGCATTTGTTCAAAGGGGGCTTCCCATTGTCTTCCCCTGTGACTTGCCCAGGGTCACCCAATGGATTTCATTACTGATCTGGGAATTGAAGCCTTGTCTCCAGAGTCACATTCCAATGCTCAAACCATTACACCATTACATTACATCATACAAACGTTAAAAATATAATTAAACAATCAACAAAATTAAAAACAGTTAATAACAAACCAAAATAATAACAATAAATGTAAACAACACAGCACATAAAAGGTCCATTCCCCATGAGCAGTAAGACCTCAAAGGCCTGTCAGAACAAAAGGTCTTCACCTGCATATGAAATGATACCAGGGAGTTCACAAGCCTAACATCTCCCACAACCAGGGAGAAACCACTGAGAAAAAGACTATCTCCCATGTTCCCAATAGATGTATCTGTGAAGGTGGTCTACAGAGGCAATAATTTCCCCAGATCTCAAGACATGGCCAGAGGTTTAAAAGGGGAAAACAGTTATACATTTTTAAAAAGAACTCGTAATTCTGAATCTCTCAGTGGAGAAAAGATTTATAGGAAACTTTGCCCTTGTCTGTTTTTATTTTTGTTTCCACACAGAGAAAACCATAAGTAGACAAAATGCTGTTGATGTTTAACCTGTAGGTCATGTTATTGGACAGGCGAAATACTTGAAAAACATACAGAATAGATATTTTCCAGTACATTAAAAATTTGAAACAAAAAGCACTGAGTCTCAGGTGTGCCTGGAACACTGAAACATCTGACACTACAGTACATTAGTTCTAAATGGAGATATAGGAGACTGAGATCATTAGCATTCATGCTACATTCAACTGCCTTTCAAACTGGTTTGGACATTTCAACTGGCAGAGAGTGCCATGACTTGCCAATTGTGACACACCCCCCCCCCCTTTATATGCTAGACCTGTTTACCACTTTATAAAATTCATATCCCACATTTCTGACAAAAATGACACTTAAGATAGCTAATTGGGGGGGGGGGGATCAAATAAAAACAAGTACAAATACAGCCCAAAGAAAGATGAAAAATACAGAGATGAAAGGAAACGAGAGACCTTTGCACTATATTTCATCTTAGGACCTTATCAGATGGGAGGAATTTCTCTTTATTGTGAATGGAGCTAATTCAAATTCACATGAATTTACTAGGATTCCTATTGTGTTCAGAATGCGTTCAGAATGACTTCCCATTACCCAAAAATGACCCCCCCCCCCATTGCCTGAAATTGTGTGAGATGCTTTCATTCACAATAATGTAAAATCCACGATTGCGTTCGGAATGACTTCCCTTTTGCCCGAAATTGTGTGAGATACTTTAATTCGCAATAACGTGAAACCCCATGATTGCATTTGGATTGCCATTGGATTATACTTCCAGTTTTCGTTGTCTGATAAGATCCTTAGTCTTGTCTTCCCTGTCTGGTTAGGGATATTTTAGGCTGATGGCAACACATTTTATGGATAAATTCACAAAGGATGTGGCAAAGGATAAATTCACAAAGGAATATGGCATAGTGGTTTCAGTGTTGAACGATGACTATGGAGATCAGGGTTCAATTTACACCTGTGAAATCCACTGGGTGACCTTGGACAAGTCACATGCTCTCAGCCTTAGGGAAAATCAATGGCAAACCTGCTCTGAATAAATCTTGCCAAGAAAACTCCATGATAGGTTCATTTTAAGGCCACCGCTACCTATATATGACCTCCAGTATCAGGGGCAGTATGACTATGTATACCATTTGCTAGGAAACAAGATGCTGTTGCCCTTGTGGCCTGATGGTGGGCTTCCCAGAGGCACCTGTTTGGCCACTACTAGCACAGAAGGTTGGTCCAGAGATGCCTTTGGTCTTATCCAGCAGGACTCATGTTCTTACTTTTCACCAACTCTGAAGCAACTGCAGTGGGTTCCAATTTATTCTGGACCCAGATCTTTACAGTCTAATATACCTTGTCTTGATTATTTGATGGAATGTGTCCTTGCATATTACACAGAGGAAACTGAATACAGGTTTCCAGGTCAAACAATAATAGGGGGAGTCCTGTATGGTGCTATAAAGTGAATTCCATCTCAACCCCACCCCATCCCCACTTCCTGGGAAGTAGCCACTGCAATCAATGATGCCTATCACACATGCCTATCATACTTTCCTCTCATGCAGGAAACTGCTTCCATGGGGGGTGGATGGGAATGGCAGCCAGCCATTTCCCAAGTGACAGGGAACTAAATCAGGGAATACATAGGGATTATGTAACAGTCAAGACTGTGTAAACTAGAGTATGTAACTCCAGGTTATGCATTGGTAACTGTCATACCAGATTCTGGCTGATCATTTTATTAGAGGAAAAAAAGCCTGTTACATTTCAGCCTATGAATACTCCAGTTTCTTCTGTGGATTCCATTGGATGCTCCCCAGTTTCTGATTCTTTTGTCCTTGTACATTAGCTTTCTCTTTAAGATCTTCTGAGGAGATGTCACTTGAGACCATACTCCACAAGGCAGTTGAGTGGGCCTCACCAGGAGCACCATGTTTTCCAAGGAAGCCCACTGAGAAAGGGAAGGGGGAGGAGACCATTTTACACCCTTTCTTCCTATACTCCTGAAGATAATTGAAGAATATTCTTTTTCAGAAGGCCTTTGATTTCCAATATTCCATGTTCAGTATTTTGCTGGTTTAGCTTCTATTTCCTGTTTTGGTTTGATTGTTGTTGTTGTTGTTGTTTTTAAATTGGTGTGGTGTGGGAGGTTTTATGAACAGCTAGAAAATCACAAACACACAGGAGATTATCACATGGGGTCAGGATAGGGGTGGGATCACTCCCCTGTTCTTATCCCATCCATGGCCCAAGCAAAAGTGATCACGCAAATTACTTTCACAAGAAAGAGGGCTGAAAAGCACTTTCATCCATCAGCTGAAAGCGTTTTCAGTCATCATGCTAATAGCGGGTTCTTCCATTATTACAAAAGACTAGAAATGACAGTAGAAAGTGCTTTTCAGCCTGCTTTCATGTTAAAGTGATTCATGCGATCACTTTCACTTGTGCTTCTTGGGCAGCTGAAGGTCAGGTTTAGCACACTTGCAGGTGAAAGTGATCACTTTCATTAATGCTTCCCTGCTGGGTCAGTGCTGGGTCACTGGTGAAATTCCTTCCTGTGATCGGGCAGGAAGGATGGGACAAGGAAAGGAAAATGATGCCCTGTCCCTCATGTGTTAATCTTCATAGTGTATGTATGTAACATGAGAAATATATAAGCAGATTACATGGAGCAGGATGCATTTGTTATGGTGACACACAGTCACCCAACTCTTTTCCTGTGGCAAGTCAATGGGGTTCGTTATCCCACCACTGCCACCAATGTTGTGATGAGAACCACTAAAACTGCTTATTTTTCCTCTTTTAAAATTATCTTTACCACCAAGTTTGAGATGTAGCAGACAACTTTTATTGATTGTTAGTAGCATGGATATTTATTCCAGGTTCAGACAAGCTTGTAAGGGGACAACAATAATACTTTATTTGAACAACATTTAACAATGTTTCACTTATTCAGTTGGTATATGCACTTGTTCTTGTTACAATTTGTTATACAATTCTTTCCCAAGAGAACACTAGTTACTCTCCCTTAGGATCCACACAGTCCTGAACTTCTATTATCTATTCTAGCCATCCAGGCTAAAACAAGATGTCAAACCCCAAGTATCTCCCTCACTTGGAGTTCTATAATAGATCTAAGGGGCTTGACAGACCACCCCTATGGGGCAGCAGGATGCAGCCCCCTTTGTAACTGGATCAGGGCTGCGGCAGCCTTACATTACAGTCCCGATCAGGCCTTTTGAGGGCACATAAAGGAGCTGTAAAAACTGGCATGGCTATCTGGTGCTCCTTCAGCACTGCATCATATAGAGGCAGCACCAGAGGTGTGCCAAGAAGTTGCACACCATGATGCATCAGGGTGCCCTGGGGGGACTGGAGTTGGGCATGCATCATGAGGATACTACACCTGACTCTGCCCCCATGCCAGCCTTTCAGGCCAGTCTGTACAGGTCCTCAGTCCCTAACTACTGGACTTTCCCCCTCACAGTCTCTATCTGCCCCAATTGTCACAAACAGACTTTGTTTTTCCACTCCAGCCTTTGATTTGATTGGCTGTCACCAGCTCTCTTTCGATTGGCTGTTGTTTGGCTGGGCCAACCCTATATTCTCTCCATAGCATTCAGTAGGTTGGTTCTAGATCTAGGCATATATAGGTGTGATGGACTTCCCTGTTCTCTTGTCTCCATGAGAGCCCCTCCAGGTCCCTGAAAATCGTACTCAGAAAGTCAAGGACATAACTGTTTTAAGAGGAAATAAGCACATACATAAAAACTGAGCAGAGGCACCTTCTGCATGTGAGCACTTCCATTCAGAGAAGGCAGATCATGGATTTAACCCAGTGTAATTAGCATCACTTCAGTGATGCCCAAGGGATGCTCACATAAACACACCATCAAAATCTCTTTGCTCATATCAGTTTTGCACATGTTGCAGTGCTACAAATATTTCTCAGTGTTGGGGGAAAGCCTTTTGCACATGCTCAAAGCTACCCTTTTTTTTTTACAGACTTCATAAAAGCTCTGATGTGTCAGAATGACAGTGAAATCCTATGAACGCCTGCTCAGAAACACAAGACTGTGTTGGGATTTATAAACATGTAAAGAGGTGTAGGATTGCCGATCTAATTATAAGAATTTGTTGTTGTTGTTTCCCTTCTAGTCATGTTTTCCTTATTAATTTATGGTGAGAACATGTGACTTTCCCAGTGTCACCAGTGGATTTCATAGCTGAGCTGGGAATTGAACCCTGGTCTCCAGAGTCATAGTCCAATGTTCAAATACCATGCTGGCTCTCCAATTATAAGAATAGCCCCATGTTTTTATCTGTTCCATCTGTTTTCCTCCTCCCATCACTATATCCAAATCAATAATAAACCCACTCAGGTTGTACAATAATCAGAGAAGAAAGTACAGATGCAAAAGTGCAGAATGATATGAGATATCTGGAGATAGGTTTTGTGCAGGCATTGGTATCTATATTAAACAAAGACAATTCTAGGGGTGAAACTCAAGGCATGACAGACTTAGTTTTATCAGTTGCTTTTAGAATCATTCTCCTGGAGGTGAAGAACTCCTTTTATCCAAGTTATTTCTGTTTGACATACTTTCTGCATCCAGATATCCTGGCTGCATACAATCCCATTACACTGCACTGTTCGGGGGGGGGGGGGTGGAAAATTCTGCCAATGGCTTTCAGGCAATGTTTGATATGATCCCTCAGTCTGTCACCCCAAATTATCTTTTATAACTTCCTATTTTCCCCACACAGAGCTCAGCAATAAGATGGACTGATCTTTCATCTGGTATTCATACATGTGCCTCTGGATTCTTTGTTTAATTTTTAGCTTTGATTCACCCCTTCCTACATTATTTTCACTAGCATTCTCCTCCCTGAAGCCCTTTGGAGAATAGCTACTGTAAACAAGTAAACAACAAATATAATTCATACTCTATTAGATTTTCCATGCTACCATCCTTTAAGAAGTCAAAGGCAAATATAAGCTGCAGGAATGTGACTCCTAGAGATTTATAAAATTGCTTATTATTTTTGTTTTTCAATACCTCCCTTGTTATCGTGATTTGTCATTTATATAACATTTTGAGGGGTGGTGAACTGCTTAACAGGAAATAGAACAGAAGAAATCATATTGCTCATAGCAGAAAAGCTTACCTGGGTTCTCTATAGACAATTGCTAAGTGTTTGTTTGTACCTGACTAAATAAATTGGAGGGGTTTTTTAGAATCAATCATACTCAATTCTTTTTCTTCTTATTATGTATATCAGAAATGCCAGTCTTGAAGCCTACAGGCCACAAGCATTGGGAGAAGCTTTGTTCCAACCCCTGGGGGTATTTTTTTAATGACTCAAAATGTTCTCATCACTATAATTATCAACCAACTATCAACATGGAAAAACACATGAAGAGTCCTACCTCTTCATAATTTATCTATAAGTATCAGATCTTTTCTTTGTCACAAGCAATACTTTTCTCTGTCACAAGCTGAATTCTTCACAAGGATTTTAAAGGACTCTTGGGTCATATTTTTTACAAGCTATTGTTGTTGATCTTAAAGATTAATGTTTGCATAATCTATAATTTGAACCATTGCCTTCACAATTGTAGAGCCAGTGAATATTCAGTTTACAGCTTCAGCTAAATGGGCTCACAATTCACCTTAGACTGACAGTAAAGCTCCTCTCACCTTCTCAATTGAAGTTCAAAAAGTCTTGGATCCATGGCCTAATGAATTATATTCAGGTCAGTGAATAAAAAATGAACAATACAAATCAAAACTTCCTTTGATTGCTACAGAGTCTTTAGTATACAGCTGCACATTGATTTTTGACAGGTTTCTATTTTGCTTCATTGGCAGAGAATGCACTGGGGAACTGCAATTTTATCACATTATTATTATTATTATTATTATTATTATTATTATTATTATATTTGTAGGCAGAAAATGGAAAATGAACCTTATACTGTTCTGAATCTTATACTGCACTATTACAGTTTTTGTTACAACAGTATAAATTGCAGTCACACTGAGGCAATTGGGGAACTTAACCCACTTGCCTTTTAAAAGGATTAAAACATTCCTAGAGTGAAACCTGTGTCCTCCACAATTTCAAGAACACTGGGGGGGGGGGGGGCTTATGGGAAAGGCTGGATCATATTATAAGCCAAATGTCAATTTCTTTCTCTCTCCATATTGTAACTCTCCTGATCCCACTCCCTAACCAGCAGTACTGTACCATGGTGTTCAGACATTTTGCCCACATGAGCCAAACAATATGTCCTCCCCCCATCCTCATGGCAATGACACAGGGCCCAATCCCCGATCCTGGTGTAAACTGTCTGGATGATGTATAGCCAGTTTAGCACCAAATCCACTTTATACCAACCTTAACAGAGATATTAAAATACACCTTTTGCACAGAGCTCTCCAGAGCAATACCAGGCAGCTGTTTACAATGCTCCCACTGAGCCAACCACCACCACTGCTGCTGGCATGAGTTGTTCCCTCTAAGGTCACAATGAAGTGCCCAGCCTTGCGACCTTGTGCTTCCAGCCTCAGAGGGACTGATTCATGGTGGCAGCAGTAGTGTGTGACACAGCAGGATGCTATGTAAATAGCTGCCTACCATCACTCTGGAGTGCCCAGGTAATGAAGGGGGGGGGGACTTCAGGTCAGCTTCAGGGTTAGATTGCTCCAGGCTGCTCCCAGGGTATTCTGGCCTATGCAGACCCCACCATTGTGAAGCAAGAAGCTGGGCAAGCCTGGGTAGACCCTGCTCATCATAGGTCATGGAGTGCTGATGGAGGGCTATGGAGGGAGAGTTAAATCTGTTGGGAAGAGAGGAACTGATAAGATCTGAAAGGATCTTTGGGAGCTGAGGATGGGAAAAGAGTTCAGGGAGAAACCTGGGGAGGTTTTTTTTGGGGGGGGGTTGGGGGTTGAAGTGCTAACTGTGCACTGTGTGTGGAACCAGCCTAAAGCCAGATGCTTATTTTATTTGCTATGTAAGAAATCTTCATTGTTTTTATTTTCTATATTATTATTATTATTTACTTATCTCCCTCCTTCCTCACAATATAGGGATCAAGGTGGAAAACAGCAAATTTAAAACAATGAACAAATCTCTGTCTGGATGTTATAATTTAATAATTAACAAGGAGAACTGGTTATACTTACCACACTGAACCAATTCATCAACATAGCTGTTTGTGCAGCATAGCTGGCACCTTGAGACCTAAACACCAGATCTAGGGTGGTATCTTAAGGGCAAAAGGACAAGATAACACATAGGAGCTCAAGGGATGGGAATAAATTCCCTGAGGAGGGAATAAATATAACACTAACCCCCAACCCTGAAAAATGCAAATGAAAATGTAAATGGAACTGGGGGGTTAACCTTAGCTGTCCCCCTGTTTAAATCTTCTGATTCCACCCATTGGGGATTGCACTTGCACTGTCGATGAAACTGCACCTTGTTTTTACTATTTTAACGAATTTTAACTGATGTCAATTTTAACTAGTCCTGGTTTAACTTAGTCTTAAGGGGGGGGGAGGTTGGGAAGGGATATGACTGCTGTTTTACCTTGTATTTTTTAATTTTGTTGTACCCCGCCCCGAGTATTTCATTAGAGGAGCGGGTTATAAATAAACATTATTGTTGTTGTTGTTGTTGTTGTTGTTGTTGTACTTCAGGGCTATCCTGGGGATAGGTCACATTGGCAGCCATAGACAATGGTCTTGTCCAACATGGGCAATAATAACATCCAGTGAGAGTTGTAGTCTAACATCTATAAGGCCACAGGTTCCCCACTGGAGATTTAAGGAAATCCAAAAAGCACATGACAGTTCCCGTAAGTTATTCCTCCAAGATGAGTGCAAAAATAAGGGCAACAAAATCAGATCTAGCATAGTCTTCATAAAGAATATGTCTTTCCTAAAGCTATTGGGTTCATTTGACCACAAAGCCATCCCAAAATACTGTCCATTAGAATAGGGGCACCTTACAATCGATTGTTGCTGGGATGATCTATTTCTTCTCCAAGTCAGTGGAATACACTGCTTCAGAGTGTGATGGAATCTCCTTCTTTGGAAGCTTTTAAACAGAGGCTGGATGGCCATTTGCACGTAGTAATATATGCTTTGTAGATTCCTACATGGCAGGGGGTTTGCCTGGATGGCCCTTGTGGTCCCTTCCAACTCTGTTATTGTAAGATTTTATGATTCTGTTATTCCTATCCTACCCTTGACCTCCATTAAGGATTGCAGCTAAGATCTGAGGATGAAAGGAAGCCTGGAGGGGCTAGCAGATGAAGCAATTATTCCTTGTAATCAAAACATGATTGTGTTCTTTCCATATAACTCCTTGGTTCTACTGAACCACTGCATGTAAAGGAGCTCTTGGCATTGTTTTTCTACTCACAGTGAAGATACCAGTTTCCTTCATCAGGGCAAGAAATCAATACATCTTGTGCTGCTGCTGCTAGAAATCTCACAATAGAACCTACTCTCTGATGTCACTGAATATCCTTGTACTAATATCAGAGGATCTGGAGACACCTTCATCATCTCAGTCACTGGTCTACAAGTCTTACCCTGTACTTCCTTGGAATGATGACACTGCCACAAAATCTCCTTCACTGTCATCATCCTAAGAGGCAGAGTGGGGATAGCTTACAGGCCAGTATTGGAGGTGTAGCAGCAGTGGGAGTGAGGTGGAAGCATCATGGCCACCTTGAATCCCATTTTGGGAGAAAGGTGGGATATAAATCTGCTAAATAAATAAATAAAAATCATGGTCCCAAGGCAGGGAAAGGAGGCACGGGCATCTCCTCTCTAGATCTCTTCTCTTCATCTCCTTTCTGCATTGTTTGTAGTCAATGGAGAAGTGTTATTATAAAACAAACAGTATTTGTTTTGAAAATGAAATGGTTTTTAATCAGTACAAAAAAAGGAAGACAAAAATAATTTTTCCAACACCTATGGTGATGGCAAGAAGAGCCTATGGCCTCTACCACTACACAAAGTGCAGGAAAAGGACATACAATGGAAATTACTTGTCTCTGACTTTTACAAAAATTATCATTATTGGTGAAGAACATCCAGTATGTAATTATAAAATGTCACAGCTAAAATATGAATTTACATAAATGTGTGAATGAAATACAAATATTAATAGCAGTGCCCAATCCTTAATGTGCCTACTCAGACACAAGTCTTGTTTAACCAAATGGGGCTTTCTCCGATGTGTTCAAGCCTAACATTGATTTAATTTACAATTAATTAAGTTAAATTCACAGTTTATAATATTTCAGCTCAGAAGTGTCAACAGAGTTTGGTGTTAATTTTTTTCCTGGTGAATAATTATATCAGCCTTCTCCAGCCTGGTGCCCTCTAGATGTGCTGGGCTAAAGTTCCCATCATTCAGTGAATATACTGGCATACAGATGGTGATATTTTACTCTAAGGCACTGGGGGATGGGGGCACCAGATCAAAGGAGGCCAATGTAGAGGGATGCAATTTAACTACCCCAATCATTAAAAAACATATTACAAATGTTAAAGGAAACAAAGACTTCAATTCAGTTATTCTCTGTTTTGTAAATGCTTGGATATACTCAGAAGAATAGTTCCCTATTCTTGATTTGATTTGTTCATTAATGCTTTCTACATCTTTTACTCATTCCCTTGGCTCTCTTGAAAATGCACAATATTAACAAAAAGCTGTTTAAGCCGAATGCTTATGACCCATCACCTCTGCCCTCTATTAATCTTTCCAGAGACATGCAAGTTACTCCCCTTCATCCAGCAAATTGCTTCCTTTTTCAAAGAAAAAATAAAATAAAATCAGAAAAACTAGCAGAGCTGGGGTGGGGGTGGGGGGCTAAGGAAGGACAGAATTGTCAAGAAATGAAAAAGATTAATTCATCCAAAACAAATGTACTGTTGCAATTGACTTTTGTTTTTACTCATGATGTGATTGCAATAACACACAAAACTCATTTCTAAATTACTTTCTTGGTAAGTAATTAATTTCTCTGCCCCCTCATCCCCTCAAAAGACATGGACATCTGCAGAAGAGTTTCCCTATAACATAACTAACAGAAAGCATTTGCAATAGCTTGTCCCATGCTGTGCCGTGGTAACACTCTCCAGTGTTAAGCATATTTTTAAACTGCCTAAACTATCTCATTTCTCTGCAAGAAGTGATTCTGAACAGGAGAAGTTAATCCATGGTTTCATAAAAGGGGTAACAAACCACAGAGCCTGCAATATATTCATTTAACTGGGGTTTCTTCTTGTTGTTGTGTGCATTCAAGCCATTTCTGATTTATAGAGACCCTAAGGCAAACCTGTCATAGGTTTGCTGGGCCTGAGAGTATGTGACTTGGCCAAAGTCACCCATTGAGTTTCAATGGTCAAGCACAAATCAAACCCTGTTCTCCAGAGTTATAGTTAAATGTTCAGATCACTACACCATACTGGCCTTTGGGGGCTTGGTTAGGTAATAATTGGAGTTTTCAGTAAAATGGAAGTAAAAGATACTTTAGAAGTGCTATGAAAAAGAAATCAGAACAATCAGCTCTCCGGGTCCATGGATTCTGAATCCACGGATTCAACTGTACATTGTTTGAATTTTTTTTTAAATATCCAGAAAGCAAACCTTGGTTTTACCATTTGATATAGGGAACACTATTTTACTATGCCATTGTATGTAATGGGACTTAAGAATCCATGGATTTCAGTATCCACAGCAGGTCTTGGAATCAAACCCCAGTGGATACCAAAGACCCATTATAATGGACTTTTTAAAAAATAAGATGGATAGGTTTGTCTGATTTGTATGTAAATAAAGGAATAATAAATAAAATATAATAAAAATAAGAATAAATTATTATAATAAATGCATTATAAATTCATAAGTGTATTATAAGTTAATATAAATTTATTATAATAAATATAATAAAAATAAAGGAAGGCACAATAAACTTACACTAATTGCAGGGCTCTAATATTTTCAGCAGTTGGATATGAACTTTCTCCTCTTCTAATTATCATTCCATATGTCACCTTGTTTAGTCTATGATAATTTCTCTCTCCTCTTCACTCCACCTGGCTTTTAGTATATGTAGACATTTTTGATGGAGTCTGTTAATGAGTCAATCAGCATGTCATGCTTACTTCAGATAAGAACGTTCTCTCCTGGGTGTGTGTGTGTGTAAGAGAGAGAGTGAGAGTGAGAGTAGCAGGGGCAGAAGCAGAACACAACAGGAGATTACCAAAAAGCACATGTGAAAAATACCTTAAAGAAACCAGTTAAGCCCTGAAATTGCTTTTAAAAGCAATTAGTTACCATTACATACCCATAGCAATCCCCCCCAAGTAATTAAGTTCACTTTTCTTAAATGTAACTCTTTGATGTCTCATTATTCAAAATTATTCAAATTCTCCTAGGTGGGAAGGGAGAGATCCACAGGTTTAAAAACTTTTTCAGGCTTCCTAGTGGAGAGAGACTGAGAGGTTTAAAATCTGGTGCAGGATTCATGGTGGGAGTGACTTCCGTCAGCCACTTCCCACCACCCTTCTGCTGCAGCCTTCATTTCTTGTTGTTGGTTGCCTTCATGTCATTCCTGACTGATGACAACCCTAAGCCAAACCTATTTTGCGGGTTTTTTGGCAAATTTCTTCAGAGGGTTTTGCCATTGCCATCCTCTGAGGCTGAGAAAGTATGACTTGCCCAGGGACATCCAGTGGGTTTCATGGCACAGTAGGGATTTGAACCCTGTTCTCCAGAACCATAATCCAACACTCAGACCACTACACCATACAGCCTTTGCTATTGTCCGGGAATCACTCTTCCTGGCCTGCCTACAATTGATCACAGGTAAAGTTTTTTTAAAAAAACATTTTTTCTTTTCATTCCACGCTTGCTCAAATCTGTGGATACCAAACCCACTGTGATCCTTGTTTTAATAACACTTCCACTTGGAAACAAGCTCATGCGTCACATCAAGTATAAATATTATGTTGACTTGGGTGGATTTATTGAAATAAAAATGTACCAATTTGAACAATGTCATTTTCTTATAAAATGTTAAAATATGGGTATACATAAATGTGTGGATAAAAATAAGGAGACTAAAAGAAAAAATATGTTTATTCATATTGTACATTGAGTGGGGGGTCGGGTTCACATAAGCATGTAGATGTAAAAGGCAACCCAAGGGGTAAAAGTTTGAGAACCACTACTATAAATGATCTATATGTTTACACATCTCTTTCTCTCTTTCTCTGCACACACACGTACACAAACTGCTCCTTTAATAATTGTGTTCCCTAGTGATGCAAGGGGCTATAATGATGGTAGCACTGCTGCTAGTACTGTCTAATTTATAAGATTGTATGTACAGCACTGCGTAAATTTACAGAACTATATAAATAAAGGATAATAATAATAGTAGTAGTAATAATAATAATAATAATAATAATAATGTATCTTGGTTTTTTTGGAGGAGTAAGACTTAATGGGACAAATAGCTACTGGGCAGAAGCAGTACTGGGAGTGACACTGTGTTGTTCACATGAATTTTGAATGCTTCCGATTAAGTTTGGGAGAGGGCTGAGAAAACCCCTGCAAAACCCGGGATAAACGATCTTGGTTTTTGTTTTCCGCTGTGTGGATAACTGATGTGAATAGACCCAGGATAAAGTGGGATAAAGCTCTGCATATCTTGAATGTGTTTTGAATACATCTGCATCAGCTCCATCTTTATTTGCAGTGCTGACACATATGAGTAGCAGAACTCACAGAGATGTACAGAAATGCGATTCCAATTAAAAAAAATAGTGTGAATATATAACCAGGAATGTATGAGTGAAATTATTCACATAGTCGTGTTGTAAAACAAAATGTGTGAATAACTCCTCAGAGAATTCAATACTTCATATCCCCATTCAAAAGGACCAGGTAAGGAAGACCCTACCTGAAACTATGGAAAGCTGCTGCCAGTCAAGGCAAGACTACTTCAGTCCCATCATGCTCACACAGGCATGTTTGGTGGGAATGTGAGAGAATTCCTTTTCCATGGGTCTCCTACATTCTGGATCTCCCTTCCTAGGATGACCATGTTATTAGTAATATGTGGTTTTATTTGTGTCTCTTTTTATTCTTTCAGTTATCTTAGGTCTCACTCTTGGGAAAATGTGGGATATAACTAATATGGATGATTGACTGAAATATTGCATAGTGGCCAACAAGGGGGAAAGAGTATGATTTGGTATAAGGGTGAATTCTTCTGTGAGTTGAGATTGTCCCATTCATTGTCTTTTGGCTCTCATTCTTACTTGGTGCAAGACTTGCCCATCTTGGAGGAATAACCATCAGAGAATCCATGCACATTGCAGAAATAATCTGGTTTGACACCACTTTAACTGCCCTGGATCAGTCTTATGGGATTCTGGGAATTGTAGTTGGTTGTGGCACCAGAGCAAAGCTACAACTACAATTCCCAGAATCCCATAAGACTGATTCAGGGCAGTTGAAGTGGTGTCAAACTAGATTATTTCTGCAGTGTGGATGCAGCCTTTATCTCTCTAATCTAGAAGAGGAAAACCTTGGATCTGAAGATCATGCTATATTTCAACTCCCATAATTCCCAGCCATTATCTAAGATGACTGTAGCTTATGGGAGCTGAAATCTAACAACACCTGGAGAGCAACAAGTTGTCCACTTCTGATTTAGTATTTCTGTATCTCCTACAGAATAAAGAATAAACCAAAAAAAAGGGGGGGGGGTTAAAAAATGTGTCCTACAGCACAATGGTGCTCGACTTCAGGTGTTATTGGACTACGGTGCCCTTAATAAGTCATCATTGATTAGGCACTATTGGGGCTGGTAGGAACTGCAGTCCAACAACACCTGGAGAGTCACAACTTATACATCTTTGCCTTAATGGATCTGAGCTCACACACCTAACAAACCCCTCCAGCCTCTGATAATAGTTATAGTAGAGGCTGTTTAAACTATACACACAAAGTCACATGATCTAGACTTTGCATCTGGTTAAATTACAATGTGAGCCTATAGGGGATGCTTCTCATATTCAAATAAAGTCAGAGAAGACTCCTTTTGACAGTTCACTCCAATACTAAGCACTAAACATGTGGAAACCAACCAATTTAGCACGGACTTCTAAGAGCCAGTGTGACTCAGTGGTTAAAGAGACATTCCATTGTTTGTTTGTTTCTTATCTCCAACAAAAAAATCACCTTCTTCTGGAGAATGGCCATATAATTAGAGTGGCCATCTCTCTTGCCCCACGTCTGTCAGTCCATCATTATGTGCTGACATTCTTTAGTTGTTATTTTTTTCCAATATGAAAAAACTGGTAAGGAGAGAAAGTATTCTCTTGGCAACAACTTTGCATAGGGGTCATGTCAACCAGCATTTGCTAGCTTCCACAGTCCTTCTATTATTTCAGTAAGTCCATTTGGGCCAGCTCCAGATCAAGATCTATTGGAGCTTCGCTTCAAAAGCTCTCCTATTCTGAAGAAGCAAAGACTCCACCAGTTGAGGTTTCTGACCCGCTGAGAATTGGCATTCCTAAATTCAACTCAAATCATTAAAAGGAAGGAAATATTAATAATTTTAGCCCAGACAGAACAAAAGGAGCTTGTTTAAATGCATAATACTGAAAAGTAAAAGTACAAAATATCCCCTATTTATTCTGCAACAGCAGCCAACAGACCATTGGTGGCCTGCTGGCAATCTCCTTGAGATAACCTTAGAAATGATGGCACAGAAGGCCTTTCCCAAAGTCAATAATGAAAACGAAATAAAAGCTTCATCCCTCCTTCACTCTTAACAAGATAGTAAAAGGAAAATGAAAAGGAAAGAAGTATTGCTAGGCAGCTAACAGGTGTGTATATGTTTCTCATGTTCATCACATAGCCAACATAGTCAAAATAGGAATACTGACAACAGGGGTTGAAAAATCTTTACTGTAATCCAAACAATAGCTTTTCTAAATTCTGCTTCAGTCATTAAGATATGAAAATGGGGAAGTTGGTCAAGAACAAGATTTTTAATACTTTTTAATACCTTAGGCTGATAAAGAATCAATGGAGCATAAATGTATATTATACATTTTGTTTGGCCCAATAAAGATATCACTTTTTTGTAGATTCAGAATAAAAGTGTTTTCCTCTTTGTACATGGCCTCATATCCCCAGTGGATTTTCTCCCAAGAAAGTGGTACATACAATTACAGCCTAATGCCAGAATCTAATGCACATCATCTATTTATTAGAGATGTAAGTCCTTGCTTATTTCATCATCACATGTAGCAACACATGGATTCATTGCCCCATTGACATGGAAGCTACCAGTCCCCACTGCTTCCTCTTCCCATTCCCTTCATTCTCTTTCCTCTCTATATCTTTGTCTCTTTTCTTTTGTATGATGTTTGTAAGCTTCCCTCTTTCTTTTTTATTACGTCTCTTTGGGGATCGTAACTAAAATCGTTGGAGAAGTAATTGTGTGCAAAGTAGGACTGACAAATACTTTTTAAAAGGCAATGCACACTCTGTCTTCTCCATAATCCCTATAGTATTTACTGACACCTGGCAGTGTAGATGGAGTTTTATTACCACCTGGTGCGACCAGATGGGCTGTGTTTATAGGGTTGCATAAAGGTTTTGTTAAAGAGGGAAAACCTGAAATGGCATGGCATTGTTTTCCAGTATTGGTAAACCAAGGCTTATGCCAACTGCCTGTCCTCAAAGAACATGACTGATGTTTGTCATCAATTCGTGCTTTTCAGTTTAGCATATCCTGCCCACATTACCCCCCCAAAAATATTGCAAACCAGTGTCATTGAAGATGACGGATAGAAAACATCTTGCCTACTCAAGAAAATTGTGTTAAGAAGGCACTGTCAGTTTGTCATGCGTTGCACAATGGAAGGCAGGAATCAACAGCAAAATCCCAACTCTTGGGTTCCCTTTTTTCACAAAGTGAAATGCATTTACTGTAAATTAAGCATGCTGTTGACTTTTAGCAGTTATTGTTTCTTTTTAGGAGTGTAGTGATTAATTCTTTAAAGTTACTTCTCTTTACCAGCACAATGTTTCTGATCCCTCTACTGGAACAGCTCTAAGCCATAGAATAGAGTTTTCTAGTTCTTGTAGAGAACACAAAGGCTGCTGCCACACTGCAGAAATAAAACAGTTTGACACCACCTTAGTTTCCATGGCTCAATGCTATGGAATTCTGGGATTTATGGTTTGGTGGAGCACCAGAGATCTCTGACAGGGAAGGCTAAATAGGTCACAAAACTAAAAATCCAGAATTATATAGCACCGAATCATGGCAGTTAAAGTGGTTTCAAAATGCTTTATTTCTGTAGTGGGGCAGCAGCCAAAGTAATCTCTCCCCCCCCCCCCCGACTTTATCAATTTTTGTGAAGCATACTCTGTGACAGAAAATGGGCAGAGTGTAAAGTTCAAATATTCATCCAATATAGTAGGACTGACTGCAGAGTTAGCAAAATCTGTGTAGTTTGCGCTGTTTATAACTATTCAAAAATGGTTTTCAATATTAGAATTTCTACAGCCTTAAAGCTATGAGGCCATCCTGAGAAGACAAGCTAAGTAGTAGTTTTTTTAGTTTTGATGTGAAATAAGATGTTATGCATACTCACTCATTTCAGCTGTATTGACTTCTAGTTAGGATGCTCTCTTTCCCTCTGTGTCCAATACAATGAGCACACTTTTAGCCCATGACTATGGCTCCATTTTTATAATGGCAATAGAATAAGACTGGCTTTTTCAGCTAATGAATAAGCTTGCATAAAATGGACTGATATTTCAAATTAGCTCTTTAAGGAATACACTGTGACTATTCTCAACAGCAGTCATCCTTTGGTTGCTGTTTATTGTAATCTACTGCAGGATTCTGCCAATGAAAATAGATTCTAAACTGAAAGATTTCTGAGTTCTGTTTCAAACTGAGAGTTGCTTGTCCTGCAGATTGCAAATATTCTCTTTCCTCGTGATGGTTATTGTCAAGGCCAGAGATACAACAAGCAGAAGTGAAATAATTTTGAGCTGCTATGAACCATAACAGTGGCTTCTAGCCACATAAAATACAAAAGAATTAAACCAAGTTAATTGGATACTAGAGAAATCCCCATCCACAACAAACTATTAAAAATTACAAAACCAGATGGCAAAATTAGATACGAACATCAAGATAGTACTGATGGAACTTGGCCAGTGGTAGGACACTACTACAAATGAAGCTATCTTTTGCATAACCCATCTGTTATTTCTCTGAAAACAGTGAGAGTGGCTAGAATTTGGGGCTGGGACAAGATAGGTGCCAGTTCAAGTCCCCGCTGAATCATGAAACTCCTTAGGTGAGCTGAGATGTGTCATTCTTTTGCTTAGCTTAACTTATTTCACAATGTTCTTGCAAGGATAAAGAAAGGAAAGTGGTAGTTACATAGGCTGCTTTTACCTCCCTGCAGGTAACTAATGTAAAACTAACAAATAATAAAATAATATATTTTTAGGATTATTTTATTGAAAAAATGGCTGATATCTATGCTGCTCCAACAACAGGTAACAACAGGTAGTCTCACTTATAGAGAGTAATGGAGTAATGGAAATGGAGACTGTTCTCTCTTTCCTCATTCCATAAATACAATTGGAGAATTGTATCAAGGGGATAAACATAAGAGAATATCCTGTGAGCCAAATGACCCACTGGATTGTCCTGTATGAACCTCTTGCTAAAGGCCTTACCTGGAATTCTGAAATCTGAAATACCCCAAAATCCAAAACTTTTTGAGCTATGTTATCGTACTGTATTTGCAAGGTTGGTGAATGTCTGGAGAGAGACGTGAGGATCTGTGTAATGGTGGGAGGCAGGGATTCACACCAGGCACTATGCTCAAATTCCCACCATTTCACAGATCCTCAGTCTCATTCCAGCCTCATGTTTCATTGTGTATACACAAATACAGGTATTCCAGACTCCCCCCCCCCAAAAAAAATCTAAAATATTGAACACTTCTTGCCCCAAACATTTAGGATAAGGGATATTCAACTTGTACTGGGTCAATATCTACTTGAGAGTGGATAGCAACAACAAAAACCTATTTCTTTAATGCCTGGGTCTGAGGGGTCTTCAGAGCAAAGGCACAATAAGAGGAGTGGTTTGGAAAATTGCCCATGCTTTTTCAATAGACAATTTCCCAAGCCACCCTCACACAGTCCTTTGACTCTAAAGAATACCCAGTGACAGGCATTACATAAATACACAACCCTAAATACACAACCCTCTGTTTTTGGTCGCAAATAGGGGTGAAATTGGACTTAGCTTTTGAAATTTATGAACACTGTGCCTTCATGAACTCCTACGGTTACTGAAATCACCTCAGCAAGCTGCTATTTTCTTCCGGCAATGGAGCCAAGATTGAGCCAGGTGCGGGTATTGAAGTTGTGCGGGGCCAGGGAAGATATGGTGGAAACAGAGTGGAGAAATGTTACAAAAGAAGTAGGGATCGATGGTTGATATCTATCCCTTCTTCAGTCCACTCTGTTCCCTTGGCTAAGACGGAGAGCATACCAACCATTCCACAATCCCTTAATCTGCTCCTTTGTAATGTCAGGTCGGCTAAAGCTAAAACTCATATTATCTACGATCTTTTAGAAGACGAGCAGGCCGACCTGGCATGTTTCACCGAGACCTGGCTGGGAGATGCTAGTGCCGCAACATGGGCGCAGTCTCTCCCAGCCGGTTATACGGTCAGTGAGCAGGTAAGGGAAAGTGGGCGGGGGGGCGGCATTGCTATAGTCCACAAAACCAACCTAACCTTGATCAGGAAACCTGTCCAGAAAACAACCCACATCGAGTGCGTGTACCTTAGCCTGAAGACCAGGGATAGTTTGGGGATTCTGTTGGTATACCGGCCACCCCGTTGCTCAACAGACTCCCTGACTGAGCTGACTCAGCTGGTCTCTGAGTTGTTGTTGGAGTCGCCCAGGCTTTTGGTTCTGGGCGACTTCAACATCCCTCTTGAGACCAGTCCTTCTGATCTATCTGGAGCAGCTCGGGAGTTCGTGGAATCTATGACAGCCATGAACCTATCCCAGTTGGTCAACGGGCCCACTCATTGCGCGGGTCACACACTCGATGGGGTTTTCAGTACGGAACAGGAGTATCCGTGGGCGGAGGTAACGAAAACCTCCGCCCTGTCATGGACGGATCATTTTCTGATCAAGGTGGAACTAAGAGCAGCGTTTCGCCCCTCCGGGGGTGGCGGACCCATTAGAATGGTCCGTCCTCGAAGGCTCATGGAACCAATCGGTTTCCAGAAGGCCTTAGAGGGTTTAATGGTTGGCAATGCTGGCGATCGTGTCGAAGCCTTGGTAAATACCTGGAATACCGATCTTCCCAAGGCTATTGACACGATTGCCCCTGAGCGTCCTCTCCAATCCGCTTCAAAGCACAAACCCTGGTATACAGAAGAGCTCAGGGAGATGAAGCAGGTTGGACGACGACTAGAGCGCAAGTGGCGGAAGACTCGACTCCTATCCGACAAGACTCGCCATAGGCAGCATCTTCGCGCCTATCGGGAGGCTTTGCGTGCAGCGCGAAAATCTTTCTGCTCTGCACGCATTGCGTCTGCAGAGTCTCACCCAGCAGAACTGTTTAGGGTGGTAGGGGAGCTGACGCAGGTTCCCCCTGCTCCAAATCCCCTACTTAACCCTACGACGGCCTGCTGTGATGCGTTTAACACCTTCTTTGCAGATAAAATCTCTCGGATAAGAGCCGACTTGGAAGCCACCTTTTCTCCAGATCCTATAGGTGAAGTGTCTAGCGACTCCGTTGTTGTCACATTACTGGATGAGTTTCAATCTGTAAGTACTGATGACGTGGACAAGCTACTTGGAAGTATGCGGAAGACAACCTGCCCCCTCGATCCTTGTCCATCTTGGCTGGTCGTCCAGGGAGGAGACGCACTGAGAATATTTCTTCGGAATACGATCAATGCGTCCCTTAGGGAGGGCATTTTACCATCCTGTCTTAAGGAGGCGGCGGTTAAGCCCATCCTGAAAAAGCCCTCCCTTGACCCCCTGGACAGAAACAACTATAGACCAGTGTCCTTGCTTCCATTTTTAAGCAAGGTCATCGAGAGGGCAGTTGCCACCCAACTCCAAGCAGTCTTGGATGAAGCCGATTACTTCGATCCATTTCAAACCGGCTTCAGGACAGGACATGGAGTGGAGACTGCCATGGTTGCTCTGACCGATGACCTCCGCTTGAGTATCGACAGGGGTAGTGTGACCCTGTTAGTGCTCTTGGATCTCTCAGCGGCCTTTGACACTGTAGATCATTCCATCCTTTTGGGTCGGTTGAGAGAGTTAGGAATCGGAGGCACTGCTCTTCAGTGGTTCCGATCTTTTCTCTCTGACAGATCCCAAAGGGTGAGGCTCGGGGACAGTTGCTCCTCCAAAATCGAGCTTAATTGTGGCGTCCCTCAGGGCGCCATCCTGTCCCCGATGCTATTTAATATTTATATGAAGCCGTTGGGTGAGATCATTCGGAGGCATGGAGCTCAGTGTCTTCAGTATGCTGATGACACTCAGATATACCTCTCCATGACTAGATCATCGGCTCAGTCTTCAGATGGCGCCTCCCCTCTTAATGACTGTCTTGCGGCGGTAATGGATTGGATGAGGGAAAACAGATTGAAACTAAATCCAGACAAAACGGAGGTACTAACAGTTACCGGTCCGAAACCAGGATTGGGAATACAGTCCCCAGTCCTAGACGGAGTCACACTCTCCCCTAAGGACTCAGTTCGCAGTCTGGGGGTACTCCTTGACTCTTCGCTTCACATGACTAGCCAGGTGAATGCGGTAGTCAGGAGCGCCTGCTATCAGCTTCGGCTGATACGCCAGCTGCACCCTTTCCTGGATACAAAAGACCTGGAGACTGTGGTACATGCTCTAGTAACCTCACGTCTGGATTCTTGTAACGCGCTCTACATGGGGCTACCCTTGTGCCTAACCCGGAAACTTCAACTGGTTCAGAATATGGCAGCCAGGCTTATCACAGGAACATCTAGAAGAGAGCATATAACGCCAGTGCTCAAAGCTCTCCACTGGCTGCCCATTAGTTTCCGGGCACAGTACAAGGTGTTGGTACTAACCTTTAAAGCCCTGCATGGCTCAGGCCCATCCTACCTTAAGGACCGCCTCTTCCCGTATGAACCGCCCCGCACACTTCGGTCCTCTGGGAGAAACCTACTGCAGCCGATGAAAACCAGGCTGTCCCAGACCTCTCAGAGGGCCTTTTCAGCTACTGCCCCTAAGCTCTGGAACGGCCTGCCGGACGAGATGCGTCTAATTACATCACTGGCTAGTTTCAAAAAGGCTTTAAAGACGCATCTTTTCCGGCAAGCCTTTCCCTGAAGGAGAGAATAAGTGAAACCCTTGCTCCCTGCTCTGAAAATATAAACAGCATTGGAAATTATTAGCGATTCTTTTACTTAATACTTACTTGAATCGATTTAATGCGGCCTTGCACACGGATTGTTCATGAAAATGCACTTTGTTTTAATAACTGCCGACCAATTTTAACTATGTTAATTTTAAACTGTCTAGATTTAATTCAGTTTTAAAGGGGGTGGTTGGGGTGGGATGTGATTGTTGTTTTTACTCTGTATCTTTTTATTCTGCTGTACCCCGCTCCGAGTATTTATTAGAGGAGCGGGCTATAAATAAACTATTATTATTATTATTATTAAATACAATACAGATAGCTTCTTGTGTGAGGGCAGGTGATACCTGGGACTGTGCATTACTGTTCATTGCCGCTGCTGTTCTGCTTTCACAGAGTTTTGGATAGCCTCCTGTGAGCAGCCAGACTGTCAAACCCCTCATGCAGAGGTCCATTGCCTGAGCAGTTTGTTGTTGTTTTGTTGTTGCATTTCCAACTTATGGAGACACTAAAGCAAATTTGTCATGGGTTTGTTTGGGTTGTTTGTTTGTTTGTTTTTGCAAGCTTTGTTTTGAGGAGGTTTGCCATTGCCTTCTCCTGAAGCTGAGAACATGTGACTTACCTAAGATAATCTAGTGGGTTTCATGGCTGAGCTGGGAATCAAACCCTGCTCTCCAGTCATAGTCCAAAACTCACACCACTAGGCCATGGCCTATCCCAAATGTACAACCATCTGGGATCTTAATTTAGACACTGTTCTCATGCATGTGGATTTGCTGTATTATGAGTCAAGCAGTATTAAAATCAGACCATATGCAATTCTTCCTGTTTATGAGTGAAGAAAGCATGTCATGTATGGAAATTAGGAAAAGCATTTCTCCAGAAGATGCCTTGGGTCCCTATATTGGGAGAAAGGCTGGATATAAGAAAATAAAATAAAATAATAATAATATTTTCCAGCCATTTATCATAGGTTGGGTTCACTCTTAGTAATGGTTCAGTCTTAGCAACTTCTTTTCCTGTTTCCCCAAGAATTTTGTTTATTCTTATTTGTTGCTTCTACTAGCAGTAACTACAACAGCTACATGGAGAGGCCACTGTTTTCTTATGCTGCAGTGCTCCAGACATAGTAGAATCTTGAGCTTTGAGGAATGGGTGGAGCTGTCACAAAACTGTATGGAGAAAGATTCAGATAAATTCTGGAAAATAGCATTTTTAAAAGAAATTGGAAAAGAGAGAGAGAGAGAGAGACTTCAGATTTTTTCCCCCCACTTAAAATATATTGCAAAAGATAATGACTGCATTTTGTATAAACTGGGGTAATGCCGTCACTCCTCTCTGGTGATTTTTCACTATCTTCCAAAGGCCTGTGCTCTTCTGTGAGGCTTGAGCCTTACAGGAGAAATGACAGCAGACTGATATAAGTAAGGGTACTCGAGGTAAAGTCTCAGCATGCCAGGCCATAGAAGGTAAAGTCCCCGTAAGCATGGTCACATGAGGTAAAGGCAGGTTCAGGAGGATGTAACTTGAATTGGTTCAATGTTTGTTGGCTCAATCATGATCACAGAAATCTCTTGGTGAACTCTGTTTTCCACCCTGTTCTCATATCCTCCAACATTTAACAGATGAAAATAGGAGCACATGTGGCCAAGCAACATCACAGTGTTATTACAGAATTGGAAGGAGACTCATGAACCATTAAATCCAACCCCCTGCTTAGTGTAGGATTTCCAGCAAAAGTATCTCCAGCTGGTAGCTCTCCAGCTTCTTTTTGAGGACATCCAGAGAAGGAAATGCCACCACCTCTCTAGGCAATCGGTTCCACTGCTGAACTATTCCCACTATTAAGAACTTCCTTCTAATGTTCAATCTAAATCTACCTTCCTGTAACTTAAAACCATCAGGCTTCATTCTACCCTCTAAAGCAGCCTGCACAAGCCTGCACTTTCCTCTTCGTGGCAGCCCTTGAGGTATTTAAAAAGTGCAATCATGTCACCCCTCAATTGTCTCTTCACCAAGCTGAACATGTCCAGCTCCTTCAACCTTTCCTCTTCTGTTTCATTTTCCATGCCTCTTATCGTCCTCATTGCCCTTATCTAAACCTGCTCCAACTTGTCTATATCTCTCTTAAAATGGGGTGCCCAGAACTGAACACAGTATTCCAGATGAGGCCTGACCCGTGCAGAATATAATGGGACTATTTCTTCCTCAGCTTGGAAACTATTTGTCTATTAATGCAACATTTGCCTTCTTTGCAGCATCACCACATTGCTGGCTCGTGTTCAATTTATGATCAACAATAATCCCAAGATACTTTTGCATATGGTACTGTTGAGTATTTTGATCCTATACCTGTGCATTTGGTTTTTGCTTTAGTTTGTGGTCTAGATATAGAATTTTGCATTTGTCTCTATTGAACATAATTTTATTAATTTCTGTCCAGTTTTCCAGTTTATCTAAGTATTTTTCAATTTTATTCCAGTATTAGCCACACCTTTTAGCTTTCTGTCATATACAAACTTGATAAGGATTCCCTCTTCCCCCATCATCTAATTCACTGATAAAAAATAAAATAAAATTGAAGAGTGATAGCCTTAGGACAGAGACACGAGGCTCTCCACTCAAGACCTCCTTCCAGTCTGAAGTGCAACCATTGATGATGATTTTTTTCAGCATGGTTTTATAACCAATTATGGACCCAACTGACAGTGTTCCCATCTATTCCAGATTTCATCAGTTTTCTAATCAAAATATTTAGGGGGGCTTATGAAATGCTTTGCTGAAATCCACATGCCATACTGTCCTCAAGGCATCCCAATGCAATCGCCCGGCACTAAACCATCTCCAATAAGGGCTCAGGAGTGTGCATTTTGAAACATGGAAGCTTTCTGGTTGAACAAAATCATGCAGCTGAGCCCTGATCAGGGCTCTGATTAGGGCCAGGCGATGGCATGGGGACGCCTTGAGGACAGTATGGTATGTGATAAAATGTGATAAAATGTGCTTTCACTTGGCCACATGCGTCCCCTGCCCATGCCTAGATTGGGGGGAAAAGTGTGTGCGATAAGTTCCTAAGAGAGTGGGAGGAGGAGAGAGAAACTGGGACATTTTAAAAGCAGCAGAAAAAGTGGAAAAATCAGGACAGTTGGAGGGGATGTATTCATGTCAAAGGGAGGATGCTATTTCCACAAGAGACCTAAATGCACCTAAAGCCTTATGAAGACACTAAGGCCTTTCTGCATTTAGCTTCAATTCCCTGAGAACAAGTCTTATTTTTTAAATGTTATCAACATTTGACTTCTATGAGGCTGAGGAGACAGCAAGCTGGCTGAGAACTCCAAGGATAGTAGAACAATTGTTTATTCAGGCAGGAAGGTTGAAGAATGTGCTGAATGTTCCTCTTTACCTCTGCTGTACTAAGGCATCACAAGAGCTCAGTTTCAGGGCTTCCAACAACACCATGCTTCTGTAGCTGGCTTTTGGCTTGCCAAGCTGATGTTTGCTGAACAGCTTCTCAGAACATGTATTTTTCACTACTTTTATCTTATGTCACCTTGTCTTTTATAAAATGTTTAAGTGTTTGTTCTCTTTCTATATTTGTTTGAATATCTCTTGTAAACTGCTTGAGCATTTTGTATTATTAATTACTGGAAAAAATACCCAGCTTACCATGAGCTGGAATAACTTTTAATTTGATAGACCAAAGTCTTTGGAATTATGCAGCTGTCAAGGCTGGAGACATTGCGCCCTTGTAGTTGTGATGAGAAATAGCAAGAGAGATTTTACTATGCTGCTTAGCTTTTCTGTTTTCCAGCTTTCTAGAAGGGGGTAAAGATCACCCTTACTTAGTAAGAGTGACTTAGTATGAGTGACTATATGCATCAGCCTTGAGAAGTTTCATGACCGTATGGGGTATATCTTGAATATCTGAGTTGGTTTCTTTTAGGTGCCAACTTAAACTTTTTTTTTTTATTAAAACCTCTGGGGTTTAATTAAAACCTGACCTCAGTGACTGTGGTCTTAGTTCAGAGCACATTTTATCTTAGTAAAGCCACTGTCATGATGTAACACTTATAGCCCAGGGGGTGGGGACAGGGGAATTGTCTTGCAACAAGAGGAAGAACTGCATAACTCAATTTTTCACATTAGTGTTTTGCTGCAAACCAATAAAGTTCAATTACATGCCAACAGACATTCAATTTTCTGTGGCTCATGTCCATGTCAAATATTTGACTGGTTTTAGAGCCCACCTTTAGGTTTTGTTCCAAAGATTGTTTAGAGTTCATCAAACTTTTCAGTTTCCTTAAACCTGTTGAGATCTCCTGAACTTTGACTGCATAAGCATTCTGCTGTATTTCAGAAGCACCTTAGAGATAATTACAATTTTCATAGCATTTGTAATGAACTCTTTCCCATCCTTCTCCCTTTTTCATGTTTCTTAGACTGAGATGCAGGAAACCAGAGCTCTGCATGGGACCATGGGGAGGGGATCGTCGTGATGGTGGGGAGATCAAATTGAGTATTCTGGAATGGCTGGCTGGCACAGTGAACTACAGCACTCTCTACTGCAGCTTTCTTTTACAGATGCAGTTTATACTTTATAGAATTATGATCAGTAGTAAAGAGAGAAATAACTTCATGTATAAACGGTAAACCAAAATCTTGGGTCAGTGCTGTTAAGAGGTTAAGGCCATGTAAGTAAGCCCTGGAGAAGGAATTATTCTCAGAAATGTGTGTGTGTGTGTGTGTGTGTGTGTGTGGAAAGGGAGTTGGAAAGGTACCCAGAGGAAATTTTAAGATACAAAACTTCCTCTCTTTTGTACTTAGTTGCCTGAAGCTAAAGGATAGGGACAGCCATATGGGATAATATAGTAGTAATAAAGCTTGAAATGCACAGTCCAAAAGTGTGTGTTTATGTGCCTTCAAGTTACCTGTCAACGTATGGTGACCCCTTGAATTTCATAGGGTTTTCCTAGGAACCGAATTATTTGCTAGTTCCTTCTGCTGAAATAAAGCTTATAGCATCTGGTCTTCTTTGGCAGTCTCCTATCCATACATCCACATTTTAAAGGGGACTGATGGCAGAATTCTAGAGATTTGAGTAACTAAAGATGTACAGCACAGACTGTGACTATTTTATTTCTGATGTTTGGAGGACTCCTTGTGGAATCAGATGGATTTCTCATTTTGTTGTAAATTGAGAATATGACAATGATAATACAATGAAGGATAGTTTCTGAGAAAATATGCTTAAGACTTTAGGATCAGGTACAACAGGGAAAGATGCACTTTCTGTCCAGGGAAAGGAAGGACCATATAGAGTAGAGGCACAATTTACTAGAGTGAAGTTCTAGATTCTCCCTCCTAAGTTGTAAAGTTGGACTTTTTAATTTGTTTGGTGGGAACATTTGAAACAAGATCAGAGGAAGCCTGTACCTGGACCCAACATCCATAAGCACCAAATTTAGAGACTGTAGGCCCCAGGTTTATGAGGGCAGTAGAAAGAGAGGAAGACCATATGCTAGATGAATAGAAATCAGAAAGACCATGAGCCTGAGCCTATAGGACCTGAGCAGAGAGATAGAGGATAGGAGAGCTTGGAGATGTCTCATTTACAGGGTTATCATCAGTCAAGGTTGACTCAAAGGCAGCTAACAACAACAAGCCCCAGATTTAGATATCTGTGTCTACACAGTATAGAAGGAGTGTTGGCATAACCCCTGTTCATCCTAGATACAGAATCTTGTCTCTTAATGCCTTGCTCTGGAAGAGATGTGCATATAAACACACACACACACACACATGCAAAAAGGAGCTCTAAATTGGCACTAGTACCCTTTGATGCATATAGGTTGAATAGTTCTCATGGGAAAAGAAGCCACAATGTAGGAGATAGAGACAAAGGGGCTCTGCAGACTGCCCCAAAGGAGCGGCTCTGCCTGCACTCCCCCATTTCAGCATTGGATTGGGGCTGTGGCAACCACATGCTGCGCTCCAGATCTGGCACTAAAAAGAATAGCAGAATCCTGCTTCTTTTAGTGCTGGTAAAAAGGCGCCTTTGCCACCATAGTGGCAGCTTTTCAGCACTCCGTTGGCACAGTGTGTCTAAATGCTGCACCAAAGAAGAGCCATTATGCCCCCCACATTAAACGCCAGTCAGTTTAGCCCAAAACTCCACTATTTTTTTAGTTTAGCAATCTCAGCAAATGAAATTTGTAGAAATTCGACTGTAGCACAGAATCTAAAAATGGCTATAAAAACAGCCTAGGACAACACTTGGAAAACTGCACAAAAATACAAAAGAAACTTGTTTTGAAGCCTCCATAGGGAAACGTAATTCTGTCTCCCCTCCCATCCTCTATCACTTGGAGCCAGCATGGGAATCACAGTTGTGGTTTATGGGAAAGCATAAATCACACAAAACTGGGATTTAACTGAATTGATATTTAACTCAAACTGACAAAAACAAAGCCTCTGTTGGTGTCTACTCATCCTCTGCCTGAGCTAAAAACACCTCCAGTTTGCAGCTTGAACACTACTAGAAAATCTTTTCACATTTGCAGCAAGACAAAATTGCGAGTAGAATAAGCAAGAGATAAAAAAAGGGGACCAAACATAACAGTCATGGGCATGATTTGGGAATTATTTTGAAAGTATGCCCATCTAAATCTGGGATTCAGAATTTACTGGTTCAGAGAGGTACAGACAGGGTTGTGACCTTCGTTTCTTTTTAAAATAGATTTCTTAATCCTGGGAGCTTTTTTTTTTTTTTTTTAATAAACCACTGACCTATCTGTGTATACAGTTTGCTGTAGTTTTCACTTTCCTTTTTCTTTTTTTAAATACACCTTACTAATGTATAGAAACCAATATATAAAAATCAGTACACAAATACCCTAAGGTGCAACCTGGAAAAAGTTGAGTTTTTGCATACCTTTTATTTGGAAACAGAATTTTGCAAGAGAATTGCAAGTGCTACAGGTTTCCCACTTACACATTTCACTGCTTGAAAATCTACCTTGAGGTGAAAGGAATGTGATAAGTAGTAGAGATAGGGATAGTAAGCAGCACACCAGAGTATCTGGAATTTACACAGATATCTGTGCAATCTGTGGAATTTAATGCTAGAAATACTTGAAATATTAAATTGGAGCACATCCAGAATAGAATGTTTTGGTTCAGGAAACTTATGGAATGAAAACTGAGTATAACTAAGGAACCCCAATGAGATTGTCAAATGTACAGGGCATAGAGATGGTGGTTGAATTAATCACTTGCTTATATCAATCCTTCTCTGTTGCATCAGTGAAGGCACATCCTACTCTTTTTTGCATTTAGAGTCACTACCTGCAACTAATCCACTATGAGAGCACAGGCTGAGGTCTGTGCTACTTCTGCTACTGCTGATCTGGCAAAATAAGAGACAACAGGCCATTTCAAACTGTGTGGCTTGATATTGTGCAGAATGGGACGACAGCCAAGGAATCAGGACATCTGGTAATTCAGCTATCATACAGAAGTCCTTGGGGACTGGGAGAGAGTCTTAATTGAACAAGAAGCCCTTCTATTTTTGCATTAACCTATTATTATCTTCACTGAAAAGGCCAGACTCATTCAATTCTCTTCTTTCTTGTCTTCCGGCAGTTTCATCATCCTACATTAGCCACAAAACTCAAATTAATATAAAACAGTTTTGCGTGGCTTTCTGATTTATGGAGAATAAATGGGTGAGAGCACTAGTTTAGGGAGAGGGTGATGACTTTGGACTCAGTTGTCCTACTGGATGAGAGGCTCAAAGCCACTGTCTTGCATACGTAGGATATTCATTTATTCATTTCAATATTGTGTTGTCACCTCCCACCCTTCTGTTAGGAAGCTTAAAACAATGGACAAGATTCATACCTTCCCCTCAGGCCAGATTAAGATGACCTGTCTCAGGGAGACCCACCAGCATTCTAGAGCCATCCCCAAAACATCACATTTGTGATGATGGCTGCAACACAATTTTGTTTCTGTTGTGTTTTATTGCATACTGTGCCTTCTCTGTATTTACTGCTTATGTTCACAACCTCCCCATAAATTGGAAGTACACAAAAACTCTCATAATATCACCCATCAGAAAGGCTTTTTTCTTTTGTTTCTTTGTTTTGTTCTTTAGTATCAAAACAAAATAATTGAAGATATTCATGTGCCTTTTGTACAAATGAGTGTTGTGTTTATTAGAGGGATTAAGCTAAGGTATGTATGTAATGTATAAAAGAAGTGATCTGTCAGCAGACTGTAAGGCTATGGAACATTGAAAGTGACTTGCAACTGGGTGAATATTTTAATTGGATTTTAAAAGGCTGGTGTGTATGATAGCTGGATAGTTGGAGTATGACTTCAAAGACATGGAGTTTATCGCATGCACTTTTTAGCCCAATCCAGGCATGGGACACGATCGGCCTGGAATGGGGGAAAACAGGTTTTAGGAAAAAGGTCTTCACATTTCACAGCAGTGGTGAGATAGGCACACAATTTCAGTACAATCATGCTAAATATCACTATCATGATGGAATGTCAATTTGGACTCGGTAGGGTCCAGTGTGGTGTAGTGGTTTGAGTGTTGGACTACAACCCTGGAGTGCAGGGTTTCATTCCCCGTTTAGCCATGGAAACCCACTGGGTAACCTTGGGCAGGTCAGACAGTCTCAGCCCCAGAAAACTCCTTTGACCACCATGACTTGAAGGCCAGCAAAAACAACTCTCATGCTGTTTCTATGGGGGTGAGTCATCAGCACTTGAAACTAACATGGCCAAAATGGAGCTACATGTCTTTCCACCTAAGCTATCTTTACAATATTATTTTTCAATTACTGTGGATGACGCTGTTATTTAACCTGTGAATGCAGCCCATAGTCTGGCCTTTTTGTTCATAGAATCATAGAATCATAGAAATTTAGAGTTGGAAGAGACCACAAGGGCCATCCAGTCCAACCCCCTGCCATGCAGGAACTCCCAATCAAAGCATACCCGACAGATGGCCATCCAGCCTCTGCTTAAAAACCTCCAAGGAAGGAGACTCCACCACCCTCCGAGGGAGTGTGTTCCACTGTCGAACAGCCCTTACTGTCAGGAAGTTCCTCCTAATGTTGAGGTGGAATCTTTTTTCCTGCAGTTTGCATCCATTGTTCCGAGCAGCAGAAAACAAGCTTGCTCCCTCCTCAATGTGACATCCCTTCAAGTATTTAAACAGGGCGATCATATCACCTCTTAACCTTCTCTTCTCGAGGCTAAACATCCCCAGCTCCCTAAGGCGTTCTTCATAGGGCAAGGTTTCCAGACCCTTCACCATTTTAGTCGCCCTCCTTTGGACCCGCTCCAGTTTCTCCACATCCTTTTTGAATTGTGGTGCCCAGAACTGGACACAGTATTCCAGGTGGGGCCTGACCAATGCAGAATAGAGTGGCACTATTACACTATTACTGTTCAATTCTTCTTTATCATTTGTTCCACATATCCAGGCCACTGCCAAGTCATGTAGATCTTTTCTCTATAATCTTGCCAGAATTAGACTTTTACTTTCTCTCTTGACAGCCAAGACATTAGTCCATGCGATGGTGGTCTCATGTCTGGATTATTGCAATTCACTCTTGGTGGGTCTTCCTCAGTCCCACCTTCACCCTTTAATTTCTGTGCAACACTTGGCAGCCAGGATCATTTTCTCTGCCTGTCGTTGCAATCATATCACTCCCTTATTGTTATCCCTTCACTGTCTCTCTATTCCTTTCAGAATCTGTTACTGACTTCTTTGTTGACTTTTAAAGCTCTTTATGGAGTGGCTCCCTCTTACTTGTTAGTGCTTGCCCCTTCATATCACTCCCCCCCCCCAATGCATTATTATCTTAAGACACCAGTTTCCTAACTCAGCCGAGGTTCTCCTCCTCCCCTGCTCAAATTCGCCCTTTCTCCCATGCTGTTCCCCATGCTTGGAATCTTCTCCCGACCCAAGTGAGAACCATTATTTCCTTGGCCAGTTTTAAGGCCGAGTTGAAGACAACTTTGTTTAGGGAGGCATTCTATATCACTGACTGTTAATTTGTCACGATATTTATGTTTTGATTGTGTGCTTGCTGTATTATTTAAGAGATGTTTTAATTTTGTAATATTGATATTTTACACTGTACACCATTTGGCAGGTTTTTATTCTTCTTTCATTTTGATTTCATAGAATCATAGAATCATAGAATCACAGAGTTAGAAGAGACCACAAGGGCCATCCAGTCCAACCCCCTGCCATACAGGAACTCCCAATCAAAGCATCCCTGACAGATGGCCATCCAGCCTCTGCTTAAAAACCTCCAAGGAAGGAGACTCCACCACACTCCGAGGGAGTGTGTTGCGAACAGCCCTTACTGTCAGGAAGTTCTTCCTAATGTTGATTTCTACTATGTAAAGTGCTGTGTAAATGATTTCTACTATATAAAGTGCTGTGTAAATCCTACAGCACTCCATAAATAAATAAATAAATGATGGTGATGATGGTGGTGGTGATGATGACGACGACAACAACACCAGGGCAGCCATAAGCAAAAAAAAGAAAAAGTCAGTTTCTTTTATCACAAAATGCTGTGGAGGAGCGGGAATTCCAGCAAATGTGACTCTTCTTCACAACTATTAAAAGTTGCAGAGGCCCTTTACTCTTTGCCATCTAGTTTTCCAGGTGCAAATTTGGAATATTCTCCATGTTACCATAGGCTTCTTCTATTTTATTGTTGCCTACTTCATTATCAATTTTCTCTCTGTCTTCCTTTACAATTTCCAGTTACAAAGTCCATCTTGAATTATAACAATCCAGGAGCAGTTTAAAACATGGCCCTCATGTACCTGTTTCATTGTCCCCTCCATGCCATCCCCTGTACTCATATATGTCACCCTTGGAGCAGTTATGGCCCAGTCTCTGTGGAGAAGTCGCAGACTGGGGGAACTTCTCACCATCATTTCAGGGTGAGACACCTCCTATTTGGTTGCCAACCTTTGCATTAATGTTTATACTATTCCAATAATCAATTTGCCACCATGGAGACATTGTTATTGAATTTTATATACCCTAGTCTGCCTCCCACATCAAGGTGTTTTACTATTCTCAGTGTGTGATGGCCTCTGTCTAAAAATAAATGGTGTTATGATTAATTTTCACTCATATGTTTTTTAATTAAATTCTGCTATCATTACATGGAATTTGATGCAATGGTGTCATTCTTATGTTATTAAAAAGGGCTATCTTTCTCACTCACCCTTGGAACGTTTTCCTCTTTATCACTTTATCAATCTTTTTTTTTTAATTTAGTCATTTATTTTATCTTATTTTATTTAGTTTGCAACTATGTTCAAGTCAGGAGCAACCATAAAAAGGAACCTATAATAATACCTAAGAGCAGCTGAGGGGGAGAATGGGAGAGAGGCCTGGAAGAGAAGAGAAATCAGTCAGCAAAATTGTGGCTGGAAACCTGAAACTGCATATCCTTAAATAACTAAACAAGTAGAACAGGTTTACATAAATAGCATGAAGACTGCAGTTTATTCATATTGTTCAGAGTCAGTTAGTGTATGCCATTAGGGCAGAGATTATAGAATTAAAATTCTGGCCTCTTAACCATTAATTGGTCCTAGGTTGTAACCTTGCTGTCCTGTAAGTGACTGGATAAATTACTCACAGGAAACTATAGACAAGCCCTCCACATTTGTGGCTTTGACTTTTGTAGATTTGATTATTCATGGATTTGAATAATATGTTCTTTCTAGGAATCTCTAGGTCCTCCAGAGCCACTTTGCCAGAAGCTGACCATAGAGATACATAGAGAAAACACCTCTCTAGACATTTGCAGGTCCTCCCATGTGCTTATAAGATCAATTTCCAGTGGATTTTGACCACAGAGTTGCACTGGAGGAACTAGAAATTCCTAGATAGGTTGTTGTTTTTAATTTGCTGTTTTTCATTTTCACTGGGGACCTGCACCCATAACTCCAGCAAATGTGGAGGGCCCACTGTATCTCATATGAGGTCACCACTTGTTCATTATTAAAAGGGATGCCCCATTTTTGAAGTCTGAAAAGCTTTTCCTTTAAATTTTGTATCTTTAAATCATCTATATGCCCAGCACTAGTTTGCATAGGAGCAGATGGTCTGATCATCTTTCACATTGTGGAGGTTCTGTTGCAATGAAAGTTGTTGTCATAAAAAGTTTGGGTGACTCCTTTAAAAAAACCCCTGACCTTTTAATAAATGCAAATACAAATGCAGACATACAGCAAATACATGAATTCTGTCTTTCCATTGTTAACAATGAATTAATTCGCACAACTCTCTAGTGATGGCAGTAAGAGCAAAGTAGGATCTCTGTATTACAATCGATGTGCCATTTACACGTTGTATAGTTCTTATAAACTGAAATTGGAATTAAAACAGTGGCATATGAAAAAAATACACAAAAAAGATGCCAAAAAATCCTGTCCTTAGTGGTATGGGCCTTCATAAATACAGAAATACATGCATCATGCCATTTATGACTGTGGGAAATACATTACCCACCATAGCAGTGCTACTGGTAGGATCTCCCACATCAGACAGACTAAATGTGCCAAACAGCTACAGAGCAGCAGCAGTAGTGGAGGCTGTCATTGACAGAGGATCTGTCAGAGATAACAACAGTGGCACCATAGCTGACACTTGTTAGTTCTGCACAGAAGAAGGCAATGGTAATCCATTCCTGAAACCTTTTACCTTAAAAACCCTATGATGAGACAATCCAAAACTCAACAAGAAATAATGCCAGAAGATGAGACTCTCAGGTGGAAGGCACTAAACAAGCTACTGGGGAAGAGCAGAAGATAGGTATGAGTAGAGCTGTTGCTGGACTCAGTGTAATTGGGCTCAGGCTGAAAGGACATGAAATGCACAGATATAGGATGGGGGACACATAGCTGAACAAGACTATATGTGAAAGGGATATAGGAGTTCAAGTAAACCACAAGTTGAGCATGAGTCAACAGTGCAATGTGGCAGCTAAAAAGGCCAATGCAATTTAGGCTGCATCAATAAAAAGTATAGTGTCTAGATCAAGGGAAGTAATAGTCCCACTGTATTCTGCTTTGGTCAGGTTCCACCTGGAATATTGTGTCCAGTTCTGAGCTCCACAATCCAAAAAGGATGTTGAGAAACTGGAGTGTGTCCAAAGGAGGGCAACTAAAATGGTGAAGGATCTGGAAACCATGCCCTATGAAGAATTACTTGGGGAGCAGAGGATGTTTACTCTAGAGAAGAGAAGGTTAAGAGGTGATATGATAGCCCTGTTTAAATATTTGAAGGGATGTCATAAAGAACAGGACCCAGAACAATGGATGCAAGCCACAGGAAAAGAGATTCCACTTCATATACAGTGGTCTCCTGGGTTGCGAAAGTAATCCGTTCCGGGATTACTTTCGTAACCCGGAAGTGTTTCACAACCCGGGGGACCGCATTTTCGGATGCACAGCACGCCGGAGCGCGCTGTTTTAAAGGGCCCGGGTTGCTTTTTTTTCCACAACCTGGGGATTTTTTTCGTAGGCTGGAGCCGTTTTTCCGGCCCGGTCCGTTTCGGGTCCCGGGGATTTCGTATCCTGAGGGATTCGTATCCCGGGGGTCCACTGTACTGAAAGGAAGAGATTCCTATATACATATATTTATATAATCTGAAACCTCCTCACACGCACATTATATGTGCCTTGTGTGTTCCATCTCAAAATATCAAGAGTTTGCATCAATATTTGGCTGCTTCAACATGAAATGGTGCAAAAATAAATAAATTAAAAAGTATGTTTTATACACATGCAAAAAAGAAAACTGTAACCAAAAAAACTCATTAAAAGAAAGCCAGTTATGAGCTTTATCACATGAGGGAGATCAAGGGGTTAATCCAAAGATATCCCAGAGAAATCACGAAATTACCCGACACCATTTCACACGACGTCATGAAAAACCCACAATTAAACTAGATTTAAAGGAGAATTAAGTGACGCTTATCACACAACGTCACTAAAAACCCGCAGTTAAACTAGATTTAAAAGAGGATTAATCCAGATCTTTTCAAGTTCAGATCTCTACAGAAAGTGTAAATTTGAAACTGCTTTAATTGCGAAATCATACATGAATGTTAATTGCAAAATAACGTTATTTCCACTTTAAATTTGCTTTAAATGTACTTTAAATTCATGAAGGCTTAAGTTTGCTTTAACGCCACTTTAACGTCATTTTAATTTTGAAATTGGCCCCTAGTGTGATAAACTCCTATGAGAAGAAACTATCAAGAGGAGCAGCCTGCCAAGCATTTGAAATACTACCCTCCTTTTGGATAAACCTATCATTGCAGATGATACTCTGCTTTCATCACATGCAGACATCGATGGGATAAAGCTGCAATCAAAGAGATTAGAGAGCCAAAGCTCTAAAATGCGATACTGAGAGATAAGAGAAGTGTTGGAAGTAGCCAGCTTTTTCTATAAGAGTTGGCCCAAGGCATTTTGCTGCCTGAAACAAAAGCCATGCAATGTCCACTCCCATTGCAGCTGCAGAGGAAGAGGAGGCTGCTGCTTTCTATGCCACAGATGCAGTTAATCCACATTGATGCTCAGTGCTGTGGAATCCTGGGATCTGTAGTTTGTTGAGGCACTAGAGTGATCTGACAGAGAAGGCTAACTATCTCACTAAATTACAAAGCACAGAATTCCATAGCATTTAACCATGGCAGTTAAAGCAATGTCAAACTGCATAATCTCTGCAATGCAGATGCAGTCTGAAATTAAAGAGGCTAACCAGATGAAGTAAATATGTTTCCTTAAGAATAAGGTTCAGTACCCTGAATACCGCCTTGGACATTCTGGAATAAAACACAGAGCACATTCACCCTTCAGAAGTGCCACAAAACTGCACCTTGTGGAGGAAAGTGAGGGAGCATTTCTACGGGTAATTAGCTTCCATTGCTAATCACATCAGCCAAAGATGATGAGCAAATTAAAACTTCAGCCAAGCAGTTAGTAGGGAGCTTTCCCCCTGAGTCCCAGAGCACCAGAGCTGGTTACTGTGAAACTCTGATCTATGAATCAGAGCAATGGAAGAAGATCAATGCTATGTTCCCCTAGGAATTCAAAGGCCGGCTGTAGATCTGGACTGACAACATGCAGTCTCCAAAATGATCAGTTGTGGAGGAAAGCTGTGCTCCATCTGCTGGTAGAAACCCCTAGGTTATGAAAAGTAATTTCAAACAAAATCTGGAGTAAGTTGTTAGATGTAGCATTTTACTAGTAGTTTCTTCCCCCATACCAAAGTTATTGCATCACATTACATGACAAGTATAATTACATTGAGCTATAATATAAAAAAGGAAACAACTTCACCCTTTTTGTGTGTACCTAGCAGTTTAGTTACCTTAGCTTTATAAGTAGAGTGGGGCTTCATTAGTAGGGCAGGAATTGCTTATGGTTCAAGATCTGGTTTACCAAGCCTTATGGGCCTGGGTGAACAAATATTCCAAAATTTTAAAAGAAATTTACATTTTAAAAAGGGTAATTCTAACTGTGAGACTGTAATTGTAACTGTAGCTAATTGAAATGTCAACTAGCTGCTTAGTGGGGGTAGCCATCTTCCTTCCTTCCTTCCTTCCTTCCTTCCTTCCTTGAATATCCCTGACATCCATGGAAGCTAATGTTTTAGGGCTTACTTACAAAAGGGCTAGCACTATCATTAGGTAGTGGGTTCTGGATACTGAAGGAAAGAGTTTTGTAACATACAGCTTCTCTACAGCCCGTAAACTAGCCTGCTGCCTTCAGGGAGGGTGAATAATGTTGTTTCATCACCAACACTGCTCCAACACCATCTCATTGTTCAGCTGCTAAATCTAGTTGCTTTTTGAATAAGATGGGCACCATCTCGTTCACTGAGAGGTATGGGGGCCACATCTGGCTAATAGTAGCTTAGAAGCCTATATTTTAATATGGACCATAGTGCCAGAAATATTGTAACATGGACCATGGTTAACAATGTTGTCAACTACCAGCTAACTGACAGTTGTCTAATATATCAGGTAAGAGTATTTCCTAGCCCATCTGTCAGGCATCTTTTAATTCAGTGCAGAAGCTAAGCTGTGCACAGGAACAAGGTTGACTGTTATTATTATTATTATTATTGGGCTTTATTTATTTAGCGCTGTAAATTTACACAGCACTGTACATACACTCAATTGAAATAGACGGTTCCCTGCCCTCGGGCTTATAATCTAAAAAAGACAAGAGACAGAAAGGTGATCTTCTCTCCCTCTGAGGCCTGGACCATGGCAGATGGACTGGAGGGAGGGCCCTGCTGCTTACACCAGAGAGGCCTAATGGTGTTGGACCTGCCTTTACACTCCCTCTGAGGCCAGACAATGGAGGGAGAGCCTTCTTCTTTAGGCTAGGTATTTTAATGTTGTGAAGCTGCTCTGAGTCCCAGTTCTGGGAACGCTTCCCTGAACCACGTGGTCTTTAACTCAGTTTTAAAACTTGATAGAGAAGTAATGAGCCATGCTCGTAGGGGAAGGAGGTTCCAGGAGCGAGGGGCAGCAAGTGAGAAGGGACAAATCCGGGATGGAGCAGTGGAAGTCCTAGGCTGGGACAGGAGACTTTGACTACCAGAGCAGAGGACATGAGAAGGAGTGAGAGAAGAAAGAAGTTCAGATAAATAAGGAGGGGAAAGTCCATGGAGGGCTTTGAAAGTCAACAACAAAAGCTTGTACCAGATGCAGAAGGTGAAGAGGAGCCAATGAAGGGAGAAGAAAGGAGGAGAAACATGGTCAAAACAGTGAGTGGATGTGATAATACATGCAGCTGAGTTCTGGACAGAGATTAAAGGATGGGGTGAGAACGAGGAAGCCCTGTCAGAAGAAGGTTACAATAATCTAGTCGTGATACCACGTGATACCATGGTGAGAGCATGATGCACCCATTTAAGAACAACTACAGTGGGGTACCCATACATTTCCGGGCATAATTCAAAGAGCTATTTTTAAAACAACAACAACAACAACAACAACAATCTATAAAGCCTTGTATATTGGCCCATTTTAGATTGGCAAAAAGAGGTGTGTTGAAGGCTGCATGAAAGCCCAGCCTTTAGATGAGAAAAAGGGAAAGTGTGCCATGAAAACACTATTTTGGCATTTTAAGGGAGAAGAAGTGCTTTAAAAAGGAGCTGGCCCATTTTAGATTGGCAAAAAGAGGTGTGTTGAAGGCTGCATGAAAGCCCAGCCTTTAGATGAGAAAAAGGGAAAGTGTGCCATGAAAACACTATTTTGGAGTTTTAAGGGAGAAGAAGTGCCTTTAAAAAGTAGTTTGATTTCCCCACTACTTTTTTTAAAAGGGCGCAACATTGCTATTGCATCTAAAGGCTAAGGTGTAGTTGCACGGTTAAATGGGGCTCTGTCTCTTTAAAGCACCCATTTAAAGGCAGCGATAGAGGTGCGGATTATAATGGATCGTGGATTGGGAGCATGCATGGTGTGGACTTCACTTCTAATTAAAACGCTCAATGCCCTGCAGGTGTAAAAGCTGGGGTTTATCCGCGAAGTTTTTTAAAGCTCCCAAATCCTAGCTCCATTCCTAATCCAAACCCTAGACATGCGCAGTAGGGACTCTGGGATGCCGTTACTGTTATTCTACTGTGGATAACATGTCAATTCATTCACAAAATAAAGGGGTTCATTCATGATGCACCAGTGCAACGGCACAGTTTAAAAAGGCGGAGGAAACGCAATGATAATTTGACGGATCCTCATAAGTATACATTTGTCCTGCGCAACTGCGCAGGTTTGCCGGCTGCCGGCTGCGAACTGCGCAATTGCACAGTTCCCAGCCGGCAATGATAATTTGACTGTATGGTGTAACTGCGTTTGCGCAGTTCACAAACCTGCGCAGTTGCGCAGCACAAATGTATACTTATGAGGATCCGTCAAATTATCATTGCGGCTCCTCTGTCTTTTTAAACTGTGCCGTTGCACTGGTGCATCATGAATGAACCCCTTTATTTTGTGAATGAATTGACATGTTATCCACAGTAGAATAACAGTAACGGCATCCCAGAGTCCCTACTGTGCATGTCTAGGGTTCGGATTAGGGGTGGAGCTAGGGTTTGGGAGCTTTAAAAAACTTCGCGGATAAACCCCAGCTTTTACACCTGCAGGGCACTGAGGAATTGCGTAGTTCGCAGCCAGCAAGGAAAAAATTTTTTAAAAGTTTAAAGCTGCGTTCATTGCCGCCCATGTAGCTGCTCCGCCTGTGTTTGTAGTGTTCTGACAGCTTCCCATGTAGCTGCTGAGCCACAGAAAAGACCTCAGATAAGTCGTTCCCACACCCCTCAGTCTAGCTGCCCTGTACTTTTTAAATGCACACCTGGGGCTTGCAATCTAGCTGCTAAGCATTAAGGAAAGTACGACTTCATGTCACACTTTCCTGCCAATCTAAAAAGCCCCATTGGTTTCTTTAGAGCACTTAAACCAGGGTGTGTATAAAGCATAACCCTCCAGGAATTGTTGGACTGTAACTTCCTAGACAGAAGAGCTAATAGTGAGGAACACTGGGAGCTGCAGTCCCAGACTGTGTGTACTTTCTCTGCCCCAGCTAAAACGATTCTCTGACCACTCCATGATAATTTAACGAGACTTTTTCCTCTTTGCCCCCTAAAACAGGCTGATGTTCCTTAAGATGACCAGAACATATGTACATCCACCTCCTAATGAAGATAAGTTTTTTAATGCTGACTGTGACATTTTAGTAATCTGCCATACTGTTCCTTTTCCAAATTTGAATTATTTAAAAAGAGGGTTGACAAACTATGATCTTCCAGAGCTTGGTGGATTGCATATCCTATCATCCATAGCTGGAGTGATGCTGATGGGAACTATAATCCAACAACATCTGAAGGTGCACACATTCCCTACTTTTGATGTATTGATTTGCTATGGTTTTAATTATTTGTTTTTTGGATGTTTCTAACTGATTTGAGATGCATTTTATAATAGGCAACAGGAGATAAATTATAAATAAATAAAATTGCAAGTGAAGCCACTAACATTTTAGCCAAGGCAAACGCACAAGGGCATGCAGATCTTGTGCTCCAGAAATGATCTGTGACTAGAAATGGGCAGATCACCTTCTTTCCGTGTTACTTTCACCTGGATCCACTGATGCACCCATTTTGTCCCATTTCTGCCTCAACATGAATACATGCCAAAGTATGCATTTCTCAACATGTTTTATATTAAAATGTTCATTTCAAATACACATTTTGGTACACTGTAACATTTAGAGAAGTGTGAGATCCAAAGGCTACCTGCTTTCTGATATACACATTGTTCAGGAAGTTTGGATCATGTCAATTCACTTCAAAACAGGGATCAAACAAAATCCTCAATCATTCCTACGATGGATATTTTCAGAGCTTTGTAGTAGTGTATTCAGCAGAAAATCTTCTTTCTTCCTTTAAAAATCAGCTATTTCCTGATTGAAATCTTGGAGAATAAAGGAAAATCTTTACTAATGAAGGGAAGGTGGGGGCTAAACAAAGTGGGATTTAGTTATATCTTGTTGCAGCTAAACATTTACACTAGTCTAAAGGTTGCTGAAAAATGACTGTACATGTTTAGCATCAAAGAAGTGAAATTTGTGCCACCTGCTTCTAGATCTGTGATGCAGGCTGTCCTACCCTTTCTCCTCCCCCAACTATTTATGGATTCCTCTCCCCTTCCCAAGTCAGGCTTGTAAGAAGCTTTCTGCCAAAACAAGGTCTGATGATTAAGCTGACTGCTTCACAAGGCTCAAGGCTTATACCTCCCCTATTTACTGTTCCAGAAATAACTCAGAAAAAATAAATTCAGAGTTAAACCTCATAAAAATATGCCGAAGGTTATTAAGAAAAGGGGGTAGGGGAATGTCCCAGACACTCTTTCCTAAAAATGTGACCATGTTGGTTGTGTGAAAGCAACATTTCACAGAAAATTGGTTCAGTGGAGTTGAGCATGACAGAACATGCAGTAGAACATGTACATGCTGTGAAAATGTGTATTTTAATATCTGGACTAGGGTCTAGAAACCCAACTTTTTATTCTCATGGCTTCCCTTCATTCATCACTTCATAGTACATTTTTCAAAATGTCTTCTTGTTGCTTCTGTGACATAATTCTGCTCCTCACCTGAGGTGACCATGCTCAGCTTCATGGGAACCTATTTTTAATCACCTGCCTTTTAACTGTTTTTTCCCTTTGGGGATGCTGAAGTTTCATAGCTTGTCCACCTTGTCACATGAGTGAAGTTGTGGATTTGCTAGCCCTGCCTCTTCCATTGAATTCCCAACAACCAAGTCCTCTTTTCTGCATTGGAACATTGTTTCTAGTATAGAGTGACCACTCTGCTTGTGTAGAACAGCTGTGTGATTTAGAGCCCTTGCAAATTGAGGTTTTATTCAGAAGAGTTACCCTAATCCAGGAGTTCAAGATCAAAGCATGGAGCATGCACAATAAGTAAACACATATCTGGCATCTTCTCTTGTACAAAAGAGATGGAACTCAAGGAGATACCTGAACAGGCCAGTATGTACCAGAAATTTTCCTTTAAAGGTTTGGATCATAAGGTGCTCCTGAATAAGCAGGAGAGACTTGTGATTGTATGCACAGGGGTAGAAATTTTTGCCAGTGCTTTAACATCCCACCATCACCCCACACATGGTGTGAAAGTAATTGGAAAAAAAGAAGCATGAATATTCTTTGCCTGCTTTTAGAACTGGGGGTAGTTCCAGGCCTTTCCAAGGGTTCTTTTGGAGCTGAATACTGACATACATTTCTGCCACAGCATAAACTTCAATAATGGTAAATGATGCAACAGATGGTACACAGCAGAGAAACATTCAAGGCCTGTTCACTGATGAGTTCCAGCACCCTTCACAGCTAATGGTAGGACTAAGGAGCTGAACAGATTGCCCCCTTTAACACCAGACCAGCAATTACATGCTGGCCTTTCCGCAGCACAAAAAGGAGCTGCAGAAAGCAGCTACTTTTGTGGCTTGGAAAGTGCATCATAGCCACCACCTCTGCTTTATGGTGCACCTTTGGTGCTGCATCATCTGGATGCAGTGCCAGAGGAGTGCCGTGACATTGCCCACAATGTGGTGGGGTGCGTGGTGTTATGCTGGACAGGGGCAGAATTGGGGCATGCATTGTGCAGATGCTACACCTTCACTCCGCCCCCATGCCGACCTTTCTTGGCAGTCTGTTGAGGCTCTTAGTCCTCAAACAAATTCCATCTCTCAGCCAACAACCAAATTCCCCATTGCTAGATATATGATGAGCCTTCTGGTTGGGGTGCACCTACATAACTGGGGAAGACAGATTTCAAAGAGTTGTATTGTTGCAGAAGTAAAGAAGAAGGAGAAGAAGAACCAGAGTGTGCAAATGTGACCCATATCCCCTCAGTAACTATGAGCACTGTACAAAAAATTTAGCAACAGAGAAATATTAACTTGCCCAGTTGGTTCCCAGATTTCATATATTTTTTCCAGTATCAAAATACACAATGAATGCAATAGTATGCCACAAAGACACTGATGCAAGTTAACCGTTTCACACCAGTGAACAGGTATTAATGTTTGCACATAAGTCTTCCCGTTGGAAATGGCATCTAGTTAAGATACCTCTTTGTCACTCAGCGAAGAGGCATCGCTAATTGCAGGGACATAAGGGGTTGTAAACACCTCATCACAGCTAAACCAATGTTCTATTTTCTCTGCACCTTCCTTGTAAACAAGAAGTGGAGAATCCTTTTTCTTGCAGAGGTCCTCTGATGTACAAGAAAACTCAGGTGAGGACTGAAGCCAATGATGAGAACAGCAAGAGACAAATTAGACAGTCTGCTGCATGATAGGACTGCAGCATTCTCTGATTCTGGTACAGTGGTCCTCCGGTTTATGAATCCCCCGGGGCACGAAAACCCCAGGGTACGAAACCGGCGGGACCGCTAACATATCCCCCGGGATCCGAAAGATCCCCCGGGATACGGAAAAAAAACTGCGCGGCCCCTTTAAATCGGCCGCGCGGTCCGTTCAAAATAGCGGTCCCCCGGGAAACAAAAGCTTCCGTAACCCGGGGGACCACTGTACTTTGTATCCCTTTTTGCAGATTTTCTCCCCCATACATATGCCTGTGGCCACACACAAACTCAGCAAAGCAAAGGAGGAACAAATGGATGCAGGACTTAGGTGCTTGTGCTGGATGTTCCTGACCCCACCTAAACTATTAATAGAGACAAAGCTGTACACTTTCCTGGATTAACACCTTATGGCTTCATGGCCGCCCAGGGCACAATTTCAACACATTTGGTGCTGCAAGTTGAGCTCTACTCTCAAATATCCTCCCTCCATCTTCAGCCCCCATGCTCTGAGTTTGTTTGTTTGTTTGTTTTTCCTTAAACATAAGGGCTTATCCAGACTGGTCTAAAAAACAGTGATTTTCTGCAATATAGCTGCATGGTTTTTTCCCAAAGTTTGTGAGTCACTGTCTCCTCTGAAACCACTCATTCCATTCTCCTGCATGATTGTTTGCAGTGATTCCATGCTAGGGTTCTTCCAATAAAAACTTGGAACATGGTTTTCTGAAGTGATCCTATGATATAAAGGGCAATTTTTTCCATTCCTTTTTAATTTCTTTGTTCTTACAGTTATAGTGTTAACACAATAGTACCATTTCACTGATGCATTACAACTCTAAGGGGAAAAAATTAAAAAGATTAGAGGCAAATGGAAAGCTATTTTCAGCTGAAATGTCTCAGAATTAGAAAGAAACCCACTTAAGGGTGGGGTGGGGGGGAATGTTGCAGCTGGTATAGGGAACTGCCAGAAAATAGTCCAGGACAATGGAAATGTCATTTGGATTTTTTTAAAAAAAAAAATAAAAAAATAAAAACTGAACTACAGCAACAGATACCACAACCTCTGACACATTTGCTTCATCTGGAGAAGGCCATAGTCAGGTATCTACTGAGAATAAAGGATAAGGTACATCTCTTCTCTCATTCTGATGCACAAATATTGCTAAAGATATTCAGCAAACAGCCATTTGCTTGTAGCTATCAGCCCATTCTTGAATCATGCCACAATACATCAGTGTTATACACACATTGCAGGACATTGTTTTCCCTCCAGTGTGCTGTACCCTGCTGCCCTGCTCTTCTGCAGCTCACTTTCAATTCCGTCACAAGGCAGCCCTCTCTGTTGCAAAAGATGCCTTGTCTTCCAGCCACCAACTGCAGAGGGAGGATGAATTAACATTACACTGCACCATGTACTGTTGTGGAGTAGGTGAATTATGCATAGAATGTCAAACCCCAGTAGCCATAACTAAGACTGTCACCTGAATAAAGTAATCTTTAGCCCTTTAAATATGTTTGACATATGGAATCCTTGCCCCTGACAGGATCAGCTCAGTGTTTGCAAAGCTTGTGCACACAAAGGCTGTGGACATGTGGGCACTGTGTACACACAGCTTATCATCGAGTGCATAGGGAGATAACACTATATTCCAAACCATCCCTACTCTCCCTTTATGCACTGAATCAACACATGGATAAAGATCTTTAGTCATACATATTTTAATTAATTAGTTAATTCAGCATTCATATGAATAAAACAATATTTAGAATTATAGGAATTTTTTGAGGAAGTCTAAAATAAAGATGTCTGCCGAGTTGCAAAAGGCACAGTCCATTATTTGTTGTTTATTTAAAGCATTTATCAATCACTTTGATGATCATTAGGACATTCAAAACAACACACAATTAAAAACAACAAAATAAGAAAAACAAATGATGACAGAACAACAAGAGCAAGAAAACATTATATTAAAAAATCCAAAAAATCTATATTAAATACCACCACAGCCTGGCAAAAAAAATTACAGATTTTGCTGCTTATCTAAAACTTAGTAGGTTTAACTTTGACTTCCATCAGGAGGAATTTCTCTAGATGGTTACTGTTAAAGAGAAGTCCCTGTCTCAAAGCACTGTCAATCTGACTTCCCTTGATGGTGGGACATACAATAGGGCCATGGATAAAAATGATTGATTATGGGAAGGAGAAATAGATGTATTTGTCCATCCTTACTCCTTCTACTGTTTGCCTCTTCCTATGTAGTGACATTAAAGAGCATGCCCTTCTTGCTTACCACAGAATGATAGCATAGTATGTTTTTGAATTTGTACAAATTATGCACCTTGCATTTCAAACAACAAGTTGCCCAATGCAGCTAGCAGGCATAAAAACACCAACAGGGTTGTTAAAACAATAATTAAAGCAAAAACTATACAGCATAAAAATAAAAGCAATCAGAAAAGACAAATAAAAAAAAAAACAGAAAAAATCTGGGTAATTTTCAAAAGATCTTTTTTTATTATTATTATCAAAAGGAGAGCAGAGCAGAAGCCAGACAGATTTTCTTGGGAAGTGTATTCAAAAGGGAACCTTCATATGTAAAGAAAGGACTGCCTATTCTGCAGGGTGGGTCAATCTGTCACATTGTTTCCTATGTACTGCTGCCAGCACCCCTCTACTTACCTACAGAGTTGGAGTGAGGGGAACACCAGGTCTTGAAAGTTTTATCTGATAAGTGGGAACAAATACTTCCAGGTTCTCCGATGATTCCTAAATAAGTTAAGCTTGTTTGTCTCCCTTTAATCCAGGGCTAATCCTCTCTTTCCCACCAATGGCACAACCTTTCTGCAGTCAACCTTTCTGTGTGCTTCTGTAAGGCAAGAGGCTATGTTGACAATTGTTGGGAGGGTCTCTCATGTCCGACAGGCTTTTGCCGAAGTCCCAGACTAAAATGCACCAGCTACTGGACAGCAGCAATGGCAGAGCGTGACACTAGCAGAGGATCTCTCAGGGACAATGGCAGTGACCTTATGAGGAAACAATCCAAAATGAAACAAGTTATGATGCCAGAAGATGAAATCCCTAGATCAAAAGGCACTCATGCTACTGGTTTACATTGGAGGATAACTACTATTACTGTTGTGGCTAATGACACAACTGGACACAAAATGAAAGGATGTTCAGCTGTTGATGTGCTTAGAGTGAAAGGAAAGTACAAACCTGCACAGTATATATTGCAGGAACATGAAATGTGAGAAGCGTGAATCAGGGAAGCTAGACATTATAAAACAAGAAATGGATCATATAAACACTTCAGTACGTGGGGTGAGTGAGCTAAAGTGGACAGGAATGGGAAATTTTTGAGTCAGATAATTACAGTGTTTTACTCAGGAAATGAAAATCTAATAAGAAATAGGGTGGCATATATAGTGAGCAGAGATGTAGCAAAATCAGTTAAAGGATTTAAAGCAAAAGATATAATGACCGAATAATATCAATAAGACTTCAGGGAAAACCCATCACTATAACCATAATCCCAAGTTTGTCTTTAGACTAAGAGGAAGCAGAAGAAGAGATGGAAAAATTCTATGCTACACTCTAGGAGGAAATTGACCACACCACAAATAGGACTTCTTGTTAATCATGGTTGACTGGAATACAAAAGTGTGAAACAGAGCAGAATCAAGAACTGTAGGAGAATTTGGCTTAGGATCAAAAAAAAAAAAGAAGCATGAGAGTGACAGATCAAATTTTGCACAGCCAACAGTTGCTGATCACAATCACATCCTTCAACCAAGCAAAAATGTGACTGTATATATGGATATCACCTGATGGCCAATATATAAATGCAATAGGCTACATCATTGGAAAAAAAAGATGTAAAAGTTCCATTCTCTCTGCAAAAGCAAGACTAGGAACATATTATGCAAAGACTATGAACTGCTAATATCAAAAATTAGAATAAAGCTAAAAAAAAATACCTAAACCAGCCATTATGCCAAAATACAACCTGAAGAACATCCCCATGGAATTTAAAAATAAAGGAACAACAGATTTGCACTACTGACCAGGAACCTAATTTACTAGGAGCAAGAGGAATTCGAGACTGAACTCAGAGAAATTGCCAGGGAGAAAAACAAAAAGACACTATCTGCAGCCATACTATTAATTGAAAATAACAAAGATTTGGAACAATTACTGAAGAAAGTCAAAGAAGAAAGTGGTAAGGTAGCTTTGCTGTTGATCATTAAGAAACTGAAATAGTAAAAAAAAAAAAAATCCCACACCTTGGATCAGAATGGAAATTGCTGACAAGAAATAAAAAGACTATGAAGATTTTCACATGGGGACAAGATAGGAATGGGATCACATCACTGTCCTTATCCCAATCGTGACCTGAGTGAAAGTGATTGCACAAATCACTTCCACACAAAAGTGGGCTGAAAAGCACTTTCAGCCATCAGCTGAAAGTGCTTTCAGCCATCATTGTAGGAATGGGTTCTCCCATTATTACAAAAGACTAGAAATGATGACTGAAAGTGCTTTCAGCTGACAGCTGTAACCATTTTTAGCTGATGGCTGAAAGCACTTTTCAGCCTGCTTCCATGTGAAAGTGATTTGCTCTATCACTTTCATTTGCACTTCCTGAGTGGCTGAATGATGGGTTCAGCTCACTTGCAAGTGAAAGTGATTTGCATGATCACTTTCACTCATGCTTCCCTGCCAGATCAAGTGCAGGTCATTTGTGAAAGTCTTTCCCATGATCAGGTGGGAAGAATGGGACAATGACGGCACAATGATGCCCCGCCCCTAAAGTGATAATCTCCTATAACTCAGAAGAGCCAATGTGAAGGATCTAGACAAGATCCTGAAGAGCAAAGATTCTAAATACTAAAGTTAGAATTGTCCATGACACTGTATTTCCCATTGCTTGAGAGCTGGACAATGGAGAAAGTGGACAGAAAGAAAATCAATTCATTTGAGACATGGTGCTGGAGAAGAGTTCTGTGGATACTGTGAACAGCTAAGATGATAAATAAATGGGTCCTAGAACAAATCAGGCCCAAACTCCCTAGAAGTCAAGACTATTAAACTGAAGCTATCATTTGTTGTTAACTGCCCACAAGTCAATCTCCAGCCATGTCGATCCTGCTGATGAGACATCTCCAAGACCCTCTGTCCCCCACTGCTCTGCTCAACTCCTGCAAACTCATACTTGTAATCTCTTTAATAGAGTCCATCCATCTTGTATGCAACCTTCCTCTCTTTCTACTTCCCTCTACCTTTCCTAGCATTACTGTTTTTCCAATGATTCATGCCTTCTCCTGAGTTTTGTCATATTGGCGGAGATTTTTGGCTTGATCGGCTCCAGGATCCATTTGCTTGTCTTTCTTGCTGTCCATGGAGTCCTTAGCACTCTTCTCGAGCACCTCATTTTGAATGAGTTGATTTTCTTAACTGTCCAGCTCTCAAATCCATACATGGCCATAGGGAATACAATGGCTTGTATGATTCTAACTTTTGTGCTCAGTTGTGTATCCTTGCATTTTAGGAGCTATCATACTCTGGACATACCATGAGAAGACACGGCTTACTAGAAAAGACAATAATGCTTAGGAAGGTAGAAGACAAAAGTCTGCAGCAACTAAAGTAAGCTGAGGGAAAAAAGGGGGGTGTTTGAGGAGGAGAGGGAAACTGGACTTTAAAGCAGCTAAAAAAGTGGGACAATAAAGGATTAATAATCAGGAGAGTTGAAGGGTATGTGAGGATTAAATGGGTGATATGGGCCAGCATTTGAGCTCTGGACAATGACTCTGGAGACCAGGGTTTGATTCCCAGCTACACCATGAAACTCACTGGATGATCTTGAGCAGATCAGATACTGTCAACCTCAGGGCACGGCAATAGCAAACCTTCTCTCAACCGAACTTGCCAAGAAACCCCCATGATGTGTTCACTTAGGGCCACCATATGTTGGAAACAACTCGAAGGCACACCACCACCATCACCACATCATCTTGCGGAAACCATACTTACACACTCTACTCTCTGGGGAGAAGTGTCATCCAGTCAAAGTGGATGGAAGACCTGATACTTTCAGCACTCAACTGAAGAAATACATGGGGAACTAGGCTGTTGATGTTTTTCCAAGGAAGAAGATAGGAGGGAGAGATGTCAAATGTGAAAGAGTTCGTTTTTATGCTGCAAGACACTTAGAATATGAGAGGACAATTCCAGAAGACAAGTCATTGGCCCAGGAAAAGAAGATGTCATTTTAAGGGGTGATCATTTTTCCCTCCTTGCACATCTGTGGCAAAAGGTGTGTTCTTTTTCATGGTCAGGTATCTGACTTCTAAAGTCCATGGTGTCTCAAAAGCAGCCTCAGATGAGAATGCATGGGCAATAATAGCCTGTGGAAAATGAGGTCCATAAAGTGCCCAAGGCTAGTACTGATTAGAAAATACTTCACCACCTTTGCAGAAGCTCACATCCCTGACTCCAAAGGTGTGGAGGTGATTTTTGCCCTTGAAATTTCTGAAATAATCTGCTTCTCCAGTTTTCTTATTATGCACCTAATTCCTCAGATCCTGTACCTACCACAATCATAACTCTGCACAGGCCGACAGACAGATTATTAAGAAACTTATTCATAAGCTTCTACCTTTGAACAGTTATTTTTGCTTAGCAAAAGCCCTCACATTTCTATTTAACAGAACACATATTCACAGACAAACTTTATTTAAATTCAAATAAATATAATTGTCTTTTCCTATGGAAGGGAAAATGAAGTCCAGTCACTTCCTAATAAATAAAGTACACAGGCATAGACACACACACGTATGTGTGTGTATACACATATAAAGAACTAAACACCACCAAAATTAAAGTTTGAAGAATGAAAGTATCTTTTGTCACAATGGGAATGAGTGCACAAAACTATAGAACAATATGGTAAGAAATTAGAGAACTTGAAATTGCACCATGCTATTCCACACAACCAATTTGTAATTAAACACTTCTCTACAGTGAACTGAGAAGACAGGGTATGCTCATGGATACTTTAACTGAATTAAATCTCTCATCCAAAGCACAGCAGCTAGAGAAGCCTTTCTAAAAGAAAACTTGGGATTAAAAAAAAAGTGGACGTATCCAGCACTCAGCCCCACTTTTTTTCTGTTCCATCCTCCCCTGTCTTGGATGCTTTCCACAGAAAAGTTGTCATCTTTTGCTCCACCTTTTTTGCATGTCCACAATCAAATGTGCAAGAAGGCTTCAGTTTGGCTGTATCAGCTTTATAGAGAGCAAAGCTTTAGGCCAGTACTGATCTTCACAAGAAGTAGTACTCATTAGTTGTGATGATGAAGAACTCTCTATCACGTGTGAGCTGACTTGAGAAACATAGCGCATGGCTATACAAATGAATCACTGCTCTATTAAGTCACCAAATGTAATCCTGACAGAGACAGCAAAGGCTTACGTTCTCTCTCGCTGATCTCTTCTCCACTTGGTCTCCTCCTCCCTCCTTCTTTGCTTTGATTCCTTTGACAGCCAATTTCTTGGAGAGTTACTCTAAGTTCCATTGTGCCACCTCTAATGGAATTCAAAGCTTTAATTCAGAAAGTAGCCACTCTTGACCTCTGACCCCACTGCCACCCACTCTGCCACCCCCTTCTTTCTCCCTCACCATGGAAATGAATGCTAGGCTTGAAAAAATGGGAGCAAGTGAAGTCTAAAGCTTTTCATAAACCCAAGAGAGAAAGATGAATGAAACTCATTCATCACACACAGAGAGACCCTAGAGAAATACTGCTGGAAAAGGCAGCCATAAGCAAAGGCAAGGGAAGAGGGAAGGAAAGTGAGAGAGAAAAGATGACTTCATGCAGGAAGTTATGTGATTTGGAAAAGAAAAAAAGATCAGAGAGTATAGAGCTCACTATCAAAAATAAGCATTTCTTTCAACAGCAAAGGTGATGCTTTAATTTGCTCAGCAAAAATTTGTTATCTTGGTGGGGGGACAGGAAACAAGGGGCGGTTTGCTTTCTATTGTTAATTCTATTAAGCATTTGGGATGCTCAGTGATTTTAAGGAAAACTAGGAATCGAAGGAAGAAGGCTTGTTCTGAAATTCTTTTCACGTACATCCTCTCAGCCCGGCCTGATGTCTTTTTGTTTTAAATTTCACATTTTAAAGGGGGAAAATAGGGGATAAAACTTCTATCACTGCTGGTGGAGATGTCAGAAGGCAAAGGAATATTGGATGATGATTCAGGAATGGATGTCAAGAATATTACAAATAAAAATACCACTAATACCTGAATTGTTTTTACTAAATATGGTAGATAAAATAGATAAGATTAATACAATGAAATATACAAAAATTATACTTTATATGGTGACATCAGCAAGAATCTTATATGCTAAATACTGGAAGTCCCCTCATACTCCAACTAGAGATGAATGGCTGTTGAAAATAAGAGAAAATATGGACATGGATATTCTCACTAAAATAATGAAAAATGAATCTGTGAATAAGACTAAAAAAGATTGGCTATGTCTGATAGAATTCAGGAAAAAATTTAGGATGGAATTTCAATATGCATCTAAAATTGCAATACAAATATAAGAAACTCTGTTTGCTGAAATGTTAAGGTAAGAAAAAAGATTACACTAAGTAGAAATACAATAGTGAAAGGAGTGGTAACGTAAATTCAAGAATATCGGTTTAGTTTTGAAGATAAGGAAGTATTAAAGAAGTCAAGGAAGATACAAGAAGCTTACATGTTGACTTTTGTTGTGTCTGTGGTATAGTATAGAATGGTTAGATGTTTATGTCTGCTCATGTTGGTGTTTGTATATTATGTTTGTTGTGTTAACATGGTGTTCAATGTATGATGTTACTTTTTTAAATTTTTGTGAATAAAAATTAATTAAAGAAAATAGAGGATAAAAATGTAGTACAAAAATGTGGAAATTGGTGAAAATGATTGTAAATCAAATATTCATCAAACTACAACAATTTGTTTCATGCCCAATTCACACACACCTTTCTGGTTGCCTGGCTGGTTGAACGCAACTTGTAGGAAATCCTCCACTCACTTTAGCAGAGCGGCTAATCAAAGATTTGTGCTAACATCCTGGATAACATAGGACTGCCAACACTAATGCTTGCACTATACAAGATGGGCCAGGTGAACATCATCACCTTCCCAACAAGTACCATTACCTTCAACTGTGCTGATATGATATGGACAGTCCCAATTAACCCACTATTATCCCACTTTTTCAGCTGCTTTAAAAATGACCCTACCTAAATGTTTGTCTACCACTGTCTCCCTTTAGCTTACTTCAGTTTGCTGCAAACTGGATTCAAAGTGCACAATTGTTTTCATTCAATTAACTCAGCATGGCGGGGAGGAGAGGAGAGTCAGAATCCTGCCCTTCCCAGCAGTCTCATGCAAAAGTAAACTGCTGCAACCTCCCCTGGATTATGTGTTCTTCCTCGTTTTTAACTTTTTCAATCTTGACCACATACTGGTGTTGCTTGACAATATGCATAACTGTTTTCATCTGTGTAATGTTGGAGGGTATACTCACTCACACTCTCCTTCTCTCTCTCTCTCTCACACACACACACACACACACACACATATACAAGCAAACAAGGCACATGATCTATATCCATTTTGCCCATTCATATGTGCTTGGCTACACTACCTGTATTTTGTTAAATGTCCAAGCCCTATAACCCAAATCAGGCATTATTACTCCTTCAGTGTCAGGAATTAAAAATACTCTTCTTATCCATGAGCTTGCCATCTGTGAATTTGACCTTCCATGGACAGCAAGCCCCATTGTTTTAAATGGAACCACATGTATGTCACATCGGCAAAGGAAACAATAGGACTTAAGGTTTTGCATTTTTTGTTATCCACACAGGGGCACAGTCTTGAATGGTTCCCCTGTGGATAAGAAAAGACAATTGTACATTCCACAGGTGAGTTCATGAACATATGACAGAAAAAGAGAGAGAGAAAGACAGAAAGACAGACAGACAGACAGACAGACAGACATTCAGTTGATATTCCAAAGTTTTCCCATCAGGGGACTCAAGGTAGTTTCCAATGTAGAATAATTAATAATAATAATAATAATAATAATAATAATAATAATTTATTTCTAGCCTGCCCCTCTGAATGAGCAATCGGGGCGGGTTACAACAAGGTTAAAAAACAATACAATTAAAATATACCATCCCATCACCAAACTCCCCCCTTAAAACAGGATTAAATCATAACATTAAAATCAATAAATGAGCATATAAAAATAAAAGACAAACAGCGACAGAAGTTCCAGTCTGGAAACCTTAGCTGTATAAGGGTGAAGTAATGCTGGAAAGAGAGATGGGAAAGCTCAAAAATGCATTTCAGGGCCGGGAGGTGTTACATTTCTTCTGGGAAGGCCTGCCAGAAGAGATGCGTCTTTAGGGCTTTTTTAAAACCTTCAATGGATGGAATAAGACGCATCTCGTCCGGCAGGTCATTCCACAGCTTAGGAGTAACAGCTGAGAAGGCCCTCTGGGAGGTCTGCACCAGCCTGGTCTTCATGAGCTGTAGCAGATTCCTCCCAGAGGACTGAAGTGTGCGGGGAGGTTCGTATGGGAAGAGGCGGTCCCTCAGATAGGATGGACCCAAACCATGTAGGGTTTTAAAGGTCAACATCAACACCTTGTACTGTGCCCGGAAACTAATCGGCAGCCAGTGGAGGGATTTAAGCACTGGTGTAATGTGCTCTCTCCTAGATGTACCAGTGACAAGCCTGGCTGCCATGTTTTGAACCAATTGCAGTTTCCGGGTCAACAAAGTATAACTAAAAACCTCGATACCAATTTAAAAAAACAATAAAAACAACATTAAACAAAAAAAATCCTGCTACACACATTAATTTAAATAGTTTTAATCCCTTTAAAACATAGTAAGGATAAACATAGATAGAACCAGTGAGGTGTAGTGCTTTGAGTGATGAAAAACAGCTCTGGAGATCAGTATACAATTCCCAGCTCATCCATAAAAACCCACCAGGTAATTTTGGGCACGTCATGCATTCACAGACCCAGAAAGCTCTATAATAGGTTCATTTCAGGATCACCATAAGTTGAAAACAACTAGGAAGCACACAGCAACAAGGATAAAGATAAAGCTCACCCACAGTTTTTTAAAACCACAGCCAGTTAGCAGTCAGAAGACAGAAGGGATAGATATGAAAGAAATGGATTATACAATGAATATAAAATTACATGTCTGCAAATGTATGTGCCTATACATATACATTTTCACACACTCATACACACTGCTAGAATACTGAAGTATTTATCCCAGCTTAACAGTAAGAGGACTGTGAAGAAAACTGACAGGAAAAAAAATCAATTCATTTGAAATGTGGTGCTGGAAGACAATACTATGGATACTATAGTGCCTTCAAGTCATTTTTGACTTGCAGCAATCATTTGACAAACCTATCACTTGATATTTATTTATTTATTTATTTATTTGCAAAATTCGTTCAGAGGGGCTGAGAATGTGACTTGTCCAAGGTCACCCATTGGGTTTCCATGACCAAATAGGGATTCAAACCCTCATTTCCAGACTCATCATCCAATGCTCCAACCACTACATCACATGGGCTCTGATAGTGGATATGATGAACTGCCAAAAAGAGAAAGAAATGGTTCCATAAGCAAATCAAGCCTTAACTCTCCCTAAAAGCCAAAATGACCAAACTGAGATTATTGCATCTTGGAGATATTGAGAGACAGCATGACCAATTAGAAAAGTTGGTAATGCTTGGGAAGGTGGAAAACAGTAGTATTACCGATGAATTACAGATGAATAGACTCAATCAAAGAATCTCTGAGTTTGCAAGACTTGTCAACAGCAGAGTGGAGGTCATGCATTCATAGGGTCACCATAATTTGACGTTGTCTTGATGAAAATTGACAACAATGGCAATATGAGGAGATCCTAACTCACTCTTTCTAATTTGCTAGTTCAGTATAAGAAGGATTTGTGTAATTTTTTTTTAAAAAAAAAATCACACGATGATAACAGTACAAGACTGTTTGGAGTTTTTTTGTTTTTGTTTTTGCTACATATAGAATTGATAGTGTTAGCAGAAACCAGTCATTATCATTTTCTGACAATGACAAAAGACTCCTCTCATACTTGAAGTCTAGTCCTAAACAGAGGCACTAAAGGGCACTCTATACCCATTGACTTTAAACAATTTAGCTCCAAATGGGGATGTATATCTTTGAAAAAATATTTCCCCCTACACTGCCCCGCACCATGGAAACTTTGATCATTGTCCAGTTCCTAACCTACAAGTCCTTTACATCTTCTCTTTTGCCATTCCTTATTAGCCAGATAATTGGATTGTGCTGGATTTACAAACCAGCTTTTTTCTGTGCCTGATAGACTAACTTAAGCAGCTTTTAGGCAGAATGCTGTGAATGGACTCTGGATTAGTACTGTTATCATCGTGTGATTTTTTTAAAAAAAAATTACACAAATCCTTCTTATACTGAACTAGCAAATTAGAAGGAGTGAGTTAGGATCTCCTCATATTGCCATTTCTAGATTGGAGAGATGGTGGAACTTGGTGGTTAGTTCTTAACTGAGATTAAAATAATATGACATGAATAAACATAAGCTATTCAATGCATTTTACTCAGTAATAAGTTTGATTGAATATAATGGAACTTACTGCCTGCTATGTATATTAAAATTAGGGCTATGCAAATTCTTCCTCCACTCTCATTTGGTTTGTGGTCTTATTTGTCAATTTGGATTCTGCTCTGATTTATTTCTGTGCTGCTCATGGATTTGCTTTACAAACCAAAACCATAACTTTTTTTGTCATGTAAGTGCATTAATTTGCAGAACTGAAGCCTCTTCGGGGGACAAATCTTGACAAATTTTTGACGAACAGGTACAGGGCTTTCTGTCTAAGCTACTAATAAAATTTCCTATAATATGTTTAAAGTCTACAAATGTGTGCTCCTTTTCTACACTGTAGTAGTGTCTGTAATATATGTATGCTACTTAGGTACTAAGGTTTATTCTGCATGTATAACTAACACACATAGGTAGATACCCTGCTAGCAGCATCTATAAGTCAACCTTCCAACTGCATCTGTCTCTTTTTGTCTGATATAGAGGCTGGTATTCTCTTCATCCCTCATCATCAAGAAAAGCCTCATCCTGACCTACTGTAATCACTGCAGCCTGCCCCACCCCCACTCATTCTTTTCCTGATGGAAAGAGATAGAGGATTGGACAAAATTATCATGTCATCTGCTGAGACCTTCCAAAAGCTCCAGTGGACCTCAATGGAGGATGTAGTCATTTCACGTCACGCTATAGAGACATAGCCAGATGCTTCTCCAATTCTGCATTGCTCTTACCAACCATGGAATGGCCAGGAGAGGTTTGCAGTAATACGATGGTAGGTCTTCAGTTCGCTCTTAGGTCAGCTGAAGGGTAGTTCTGGAGGTAGTCTAAATACCCTAAAGACACCAGATCCCATCTGATCTTGGAAGCTAAGAATGGTCAGCCCAGGTTAGTACTTAAACGGGAGACCACCAACGAATACCATGTGCTATAGGCTATCTTTCAGAGGAAGGAACTGGCAAATCACCTGTGAGTATTTCTTGCCTAAGAAAATCCTGTGAAATTCATAGGGTTACCATAAGTTGACAGGCGAATTGAAGGGACATAACATACACACAGACACAGACACAGACACAAACACATACACACAAAAAAGTGCAGTTCTACATACAGACTGCAGCCAGAACTGCTACACACTGCAGCCAGAACTGCTACACAAGCAATAATATGAACAATAATAGTAACACTCAATAATATGGACAGTTTAATGCATAATGGGAAACTTCTGAGCATTAATACAACATTTTATAACAGTTTTTCTCACCCTGGAGTCCTCCCACATGTTTTTGCTTACACATGTCATCAAACATCAGCACAGCCAATGGTTACAGGTGATGAGAACTCTAGCCCAAATTATTTTGGGCAGGACTGATTTGGGAAAATTTGTCATAAGATGACATTCATGTATTTACTCCAACAGGCATACATTAGATTCTAGAATTTAAAAAAACAAACAAATGGAGCACATGCTTGCAGTGAAGGCACATTCAAAATCATAAGGTGACATTAATATGACGAGAAGAGGAAACTGTGAAGGAGTTTGAAGGAGATGGTAAGTGTGATTAATATTTCTGAAATATTAGCCGTTGGCAAGATCATAAGCAGAAATGTTGATGGTGGAGGTAGCAGTGGCAATGGCAGTTGGTGTGGGCTTCATTGAGTGTTTTAATCTAAATTTTGGAACTTTACAAGACCATGAACAAAAAGGAAATGGTGGCTTGTTCATGCTCCATTGAGCTCTTAATCTGAATTTTAGCAAGTGAGCTGGTGACAGAGAAAGGTAAAGGACAAGGATAACACATAACCAAGAGGTAATGGCAATAGAGGACCAGTTTTTTGTCTGCCATTTGCACATTGGATCCCTGGTGGCATAGTGGTTAAATGGCTGTACTTCAGCAACTCACTCACAAACCATAAGGTTGCAGGTTCAATACCAGGAAAAGGACTTCAGCTCGACTCAGGCTTGCATCCTTCTGAGATCACTAAAATGAGTACCCAGATTGTTGGGGCAATTAGCTTACACTTTGTAAACTGCCTAGGAAGTGCTTAAATGCACTGATAAACGGTATAGAAATGTACTTGCTATTGCTATAATCTGATAAACAGCATGTCTACCAAGCAGAAGTCCTCCTGATCATTGGCTAGCTTTTTCTTTTAACTCAAAGCTTTCACTTGCAAAGTATGTGGCCTAATACTAAGCTAGGACCCTTCTCCTCAGGAAGGAATAGAAGAGCAGTCTGCAGAACAAGAGAAAACAAGGAAGGAATGTGATCATCTCCCACACTGTGCCTTTACTTGTCCTTCATTGCCAAATGTGGAAATAGCATCTAAGCATGATTTCCTCCCATTACTAATTCTCATTACCTTAATAAAGAGGTAACTTGTCATAGCCTAGTAATTAGTATAATGCTTACTACTACTTTTCCTTTCTCATTTGAGCACATACAGTGGTTTTGCAGATGCAGAACACAATATAAACCATGCTCTCTGGCACTGAGTGTTTCAATAATGCCACATGGCACAATCCACATATAGTGCAATACATCAGTAATTGGTTCTGCAAAGTAAAGGAAATTTCCTCCTTAAAATTAAGCAGAAAAGCTGAAGCAGCTCTTAGTAAATGTAGAACTCTGGTACCCTGGATAGTACTGTGGGAGTAACATTCCTGTAACATTGGCATAAAGTCATAGTTTATGATGAACTGGTGGAAAAGTGAGAATAACCTATAGAAAAGTGCTGGCACTGCAGGTTTTGAAGTCAAGGGAACAAGGTATTGAACCTGATTCCATTTCAGTTATAATTTGAGCACCTGGTTCCCTTAAACAGTTTTATAGTAATGTGTTTTTAAAAGCTGTGACTGTTATCAGGTTTGCTGTAGCAGTCTATAGAGTAAGAGCACACCTGCTTGAGAAACTGGTTCATGTAATGGTCCATCTATGGGGCACAGAGCCAAACTAGAAATTAATATGGTAGTGCTCTGAGAACTATCAATACAGATATGCTTCCTTTGATGTTTTATATTTAAAATCATTTTCACAAATTATTTCTTCTGGGAAACATCATAATTCAATTTTAGTTAATTCAGATTCAGATTCAATCATTAATTCATTATCCTACATTTCTCCTAACATGAGACTCAAAGTGGCTTCTGGATTTCAGTTATGAAAACAATTGATGACTGTTCCCCCATTATCACTTCAAGCATCTTTCCTAGGCCTAAACATCCCTATTATCAGCCATTGCTTGGTGGCTGGGGTAAAGCTTTCCCATCTCTGTAGTTTCAATTTTTTTTTTTGAAAAAAATGGAAACAAGAAATGCAGACTAAACCCAATCTTAATTTTGTGTTACTTGTTTCAGACCAATTTAATTCATATTTATTAGATCTCAATTGAAAATGAATGAGGCTGTTTTATATTTCCATTATTTCATATTAAACCAATACTGTTGCAAAGTTCATAGTTCATCTGTTTGTTTGTTTTTTAAGTTGATATACATTGTAAAAGAGAATTTGCATGGCCCATGTGAAGGGTTGATCTAACTCCTCTCTTCCAAGCCATGATCGCACTGACAATTTCCCCCTAAATAATTTAACTGGGGGAAAGGAGCTGCCATTGATGGAGATGGGAACTTGTTTACCTCTTCCAGGTTAATCGCTGCTACAATGGTAGTATACTAAAGAGAAAGTTGTTCCAAAATTAGAGATGTAAATATTCAGTATGTTCTTTCTCAAAATATGCACTTCGGTTTTTATGTGCAGAAAATAGCTTTTCCTATAAAAAGTCTATTTCTGTGCAAAAATATTATTTCCTGCATGAAAAATACTGTTTCATGTGAAGAAAATAATAATAAATATAATCATCATCATCATTATCATCATCATCATCATCTTTATTTCTAGCCCACTCCTCTGTGAAACACAATCGGAGTGGGGTACAGCAAGATTAAAACATACAGATTAAAACACTTTGTCAACCCATTCCCAGCCACCCACCCCTTAAAAATAGATTAAATTAGCAATAATTTAAAACCATAACATTAAAAGCATAATTTATCCTCGATAGTTCTTAGTTGAGGAAAGAGATAGCACCAAGCAAGGGGTCATATCCAATTAATAGGTCCGGTTTCAGAGCCTAGGAGGTTTCAGGGAAGGCCTGCCAGAAGAGATGCGTCTTCAGACCTTTTTTAAAGCAATCAAGAGATGTTATAAGACACATCTCATCCAGCAGACCATTCCAAAGCTTGGAAAAAGTCCTCTGGGAGGTCTGGGACAGCCTAGTTTTCACAGGCTGTAGCAGGTTCCTCCCAAAGGATCAATGTGTACGCATGGGTTCATACGGGGAGAGGCGGTCCCTGAGATAAGATGGACCCAAGCCATGTAGGGCTTTAAAGGTTAAAACCAACACCTTGCAGCCAGTGGAGAGCCTTGAGCACCGGTGTTATGTGCTCTCTCCTTGATGTTCCAGTTACAAGCCTGGCTGCCATATTTTGGACCAGTTGAAGTTTCCGGGTTAAGCACAAAGGTAGCCCCATGTAGAGCGCATTACAGAAATCCAGGTGTGAGGTTACCAGAGCATGTACCACAGTCTCCAGGTCCCTCATGTCCAGGAAAGGGCGCAGCTGGCATGTCAGCCGAAGCTGATAACAGGCACTCCTGACCGTCGCATTCACTTGATAAGTAATGTGAAGCGACGAATCTAGGAGTACCCCCAGACTGCGAACACAGTCCTTAGAGGAGAGTGTGACTCCATCCAGGACTGGAGACTGTATTCCCAAGCCTGGTTTCAGGCCTGTGACTGTTAGTACCTCCATTTTGTCTGGATTCAGTTTCAATTTGTTTTCCCTCATCCAATCCATTACTGCCGCAAGACAGTCATTAAGAGGAGAGATGCCATCTGAAGTCTGTGCCGATGATCTGGACATGGAGAGATATATCTGAGTGTCGTCAGCATACTGAAGACACTGAGCTCCATGCCTCCGAATGATCTCACCCAGCGGCTTCATATAAATGTTAAATAGCATCGGGGACAGGATGGCACCCTGAGGGATGTCACAATTAAGCTCGATTTTAGAAGAGAAACTGTCCCCAAGCCTCACCTTTTGGGATCTGCCGGAGAGGAAGGACTGGAACCACCGAAGAGCGGTGCCTCCGATCCCTACCTCCCTCCGCCAATCCAAGAGGATGGAGTGGTCTATAGTGTCAAAAGCCGCAGAGAGATCCAAAAGCACCAGCAGGGTCACACTACCCCTGTCAATGCTCAAGCGGAGGTCATCAGCCAGTGTGACCATGGCAGTCTCAACTCCATACCCTGCCCTGAAGCCAGTTTGAAATGGATTGAGATAATTGGTTTCATACAAGACAGCTTGGAGTTGAGAGGCAACTGCTCTCTCGATCACCTTGCTCAAAAATGGGAGCAAGGACACTGGTCTGTAGTTGTTCCTGTCCAGGGGATCAAGGGAAGTTTTCTTCAGGAGAGGCTTGATAGCTGCCTCCTTCAGACACGATGGAACAGTGCCCTCCCTGAGGGACGCATTGATCACATCCCGAAGGAATGTTCTCAGTGTGTCCCCTCCCTGGACAACCAGCCAAGATGGACATGGATCGAGGGAGCATGTCATCTTCCGAGTACTACCAAGGAGCTTGTCCACATCATCGGTACTCACCAATTGAAATTCATCCAGTAAACTGACAGCAATGGAGTTACTGGACACCTCGCCAATGGATTCTGACAAAACATTAGCTTCCAAGTCATCTTTATCTGAGAGATTTCATCTGCAAAGTGGGTGTTAAACGCATTGCAGCAGACCGTTGTGGGTCAAGTAGGGGGTTCGGCTCAGGAGGAACCTGCATCAGCTCCCCCACCATCCTGAACAGCTCTGCTGAACCGGACTCTGCAGACGCGATACGTGCAGAGCAGAAGGATCTCCGTGCTGCACACAAAGCCTCCCGATAGGTGTGAAGGTGCTGCCTATGGTGAGTTCTGTCGGACACGAGGTGAGTTTTCCGCCACTTGCGCTTTAGTCGTCATCCAACCCGCTTCATCTCCCTCAGTTTTTCTGTGAACCAGGGTTTGCAGCTGGAAGCGGGCTGGAGAGGATGCTCAGGGGCGATCGCGTCGATAGCCTTGGGAAGGTCGGTGTTCCAAGTATTTACCAAGGTTTCGACTGGATCACCGGCGTTACCAGCCGTTAAACCCTCTAAAGCCTTCTGGAAACCGGTTGGATCCATTAACCTTCGAGGGCGGACCATTCTAATGGGTCCACCACCCCTGGGGGGATGGAAAGTGACTTTCAGTTCCATCTTGATCAGGAAATGATCCGTCCATGACAGTGTGGAGTTTTTGGTTATCTCCGCCCATGGATACTCCTGTTCCATACTAAAAATCCCATCGAGTGTGTGACCTGCACAATGGGTAGTTCCGTTGACCATGAACTCCTGAGCTGCTCCAGATAGATCAGAAGGGCTGGTCTCCAGAGGGATGTTGAAGTCACCCAAGACCAAAAGTCTGGGGGACTCCAACAACAACTCAGAGACCAGCTGAGTCAGCTCGGTCAGGGAGTCTGTTAAGCAGTTTGAATGCACATGTGTGAATTTCATGCAGAATAAAACTCCTATTGTGACATATTCTGTGCAGGAATTAATATTTCTGCATAAAAACAGTGTTTTCTGCACATTAAAAAAAAAAAACACGTGCATGTTTTCTGCAGAAATAAGTACCAAACTGTGAAAATTCTCATTGGTCCAGAATTCTTGTCATCAGGTTTTCAACAAGTTTTTCAACAATTTTTCGAATATTCTTTTAAAATTCTTTCAATCCTCTGATTGGAAATGACTCTCTAGAGTTTCAGGTAGGATTCTTTTTCTCCTATTCCTTGGGGTTCTCCCATCTCCCAGTAACCAGGCCAGACTCTGCTAAGCTTCCAAAATCAGATGAGTTCAAGTATGTTCAATGCGGTACTGTGGTACTAGCTGGAATATGGCAGATATGATTAAAGTAGCATCTATTTCTAGGCCCTCAGTGCTTTTATTCTAAAACTTCACAGTGGATATGTTGAGATCAAGGACTTCAGAATTGTATTAACACGAGTCAGAGGAGAAAATGTTTGAAAGATCAAGATACAGAAAATTATTGTATTTATTTATGAATTTATTTATTTCATTTGTATGCCATCTTTCTTCCAAGGTGGCCCAGAGAGCATCAATTAATATTAATATTAATAATAAATAAATCACCACATAAAACAGTATAAAATCATTTTAAAACATACAATTTTTATAAAAGATTTTTTTAAAATCCCAGTAAGATGCTCCAATGATTAAAAGAAGTGGGGAAGAAACTGAAGGTTTTCAAAAGCATTTCAATTCAGTCAGGAAACCTGCACATACGTACCTCCTCCAAAGAAGAAAGGGAATTGAAAACATACTCACATTATGAATAAGTATCCGAATTTATGCAGAGAAAAAAGGTCCCTGAATAAAGAAGAAATTGGATATCCAGGCCAAGTGACACTAATGGGAAGGAGCAACTTTGGCAGGCAAGATGTAAATTAGAGATTTAAGAGAGACCTAGGAGCAAATTTGAAGAACGAAGAGGCAAATGCAGGCTGACAGGCCATAAGGATTTCTTTAAATACATCAGATATAGGATGCCTAGTGGGAAAATTGGTGGACCTACCAGAAAACTAGGCTACGGAGGGGACAATCAGAGAGAATAAAGAGATTGTCCAGAACTTAAATGATTTCTTTGCTATAACCTTCTCTGTATTTATTTATTTAATGTATGTCAAGTACAAAAGATGCACAACTGTTGGGATTACATGGATGAAAAAACAGAGGAAGGCGGTAACCTTCATTAGCAGTGGTAACATTTGACTGATAACTGGCATTATCATAAATTTTATATTGGCTTTATTTAGTCATTTGACCAAACAAAACGGACAAAATTCAAATAATAATGAAATTTTTCAACATTGCAATCCCTCTGTGTGTGGGGGGGGGGCACTCTTCAAGTAGCCTGTTGATTTATTGTGACCCCATGAATTTCATAGAGTTTTCTTAGTCAAGGAATGCTCAGAGCTGGTTTTGCCAGTTCCTTCCTCTGAAATATAGCCCACACACCTGGTATTCCTTGGAGGGCTTCATCCAAGTACTAATCAGAGCTGATCCTGATTAACTTCCAAAATCAGATGAAAGCTGGTGCCTTCAGGCATTTAAATCCTTCATAATCCCTAGCAAAGGTAAATTATCGTAAGGTAAGAAACAAAGGTGCTTAGATCTGATAGTTTCAGTTCTCCCTTTCATTTTTTCAGTACCAATCTCTCTCCATCAGTTTTCAATTGAAAAAAAAAAAAGAAAGAAAAGAAAAACAAGGCTCTGTGAGGATTCTATGGTTAGGTCTTTGTGGGTTTTTGGGCTATGTGGCTGTGTTCTGGAAGAGTTTATTCTTGATGTTTTGTCAGCATCTGTGATTGGCATTTTCAGAGCATCATCTCTGAAGAACACAGCCACATAGCTGGAAAAAAAACTATGGATGCCAGCCATGAAAGCCTTTGACTTCACATGGTTTCTAAGGTTTCTTCTGACAGAGAAATAAAAGTGAAGCCAGACAACAGAAAATGGGGTAAAAACTTTGTTAAGGTATTCTAAAGTTAAAATATTAACTGGTTGTAGGCAGAAAAAAGGGGCTACCTATAGTTCTAATCACTTCTGGGAACAGCTAATATGGGAGGAGAGTTTGCCAGATCATTTTGCAGTCCACCCCTAGGCTCCACTATATAGGTAACACATTAAAGATTTAGGTCCCTTTATGGCTGGCTTCTTTTTTAATACCAAAGAGCAGAAAACACAAACTGATTCATCACCACATGGGTATGGCATGTTGGCTCAGCTCCAAGGCCTTCAGTAAGAGAGAGGTTGGAGGAGACGCCTCCTCACCATGCTGCCAGGAGAAAAAGAGATAATAAACCACATGGACTCTTTTAAAGCTTTATACATAGAGAGACAGAGAGTAGATTTAGTAAAGATTACAAGTGGAGAATATCTATTAGGAAGGGCTGATCCACATACCTAACAGAAACAGTCCTGGTCACAGGGTAGGTTAGTGAATATTATAATAATTTAGGCTTGAATTTAGTATATCCCTTCTCTGCTCCATCCTGTCTGTTTGATCGTAAACCTGAAAATAGGACCTGTACTATTTGCCAATTTTTATGGAATATAAAGAATTATAAATGATTTACAAATAATGAAAGGCCACACCTAACTGAAACAGTAAAATGTTTTATCTCTCATGCATATCCTCCATCTGGTTCATTTTCACAGGGACAGTCCAAATTCATAGAATCATAGAATCATAGAGTTGGAAGAGACCACAAGGGCCATCCAGTCCAACCCCCTGCCATGCAGGAACTCCCAGTCAAAGCATCCCCGACAGATGGCCATCCAGCCTCTGCTTAAAGACTTCCAAGGACGGAGACTCCACTACACTTTGAGGGAGTGTGTTCCACTGTCGAACAGCCCTTACTGTCAGGAAGTTCCTCCTAATGTTGAGGTGGAATCTCCTTTCCTGCAATTGGCATCCATTGTTCCACATCCTAGTCTCTGGAGCAGCAGAAAAAAAGCTTTCTCCCTCCTCAATGTGACATCCCTTCAAATATTTAAACAGGGCTATCATATCACCTCTTAACCTTCTCTTCTCCAGACTAAATATCCCCAGTTCCCTAAGGCGTTCCTCATAGGGCATGGTTTCCAGACCCTTCACCATCTTAGTTGCCCTCCTTTGGACACGCTCCAGTTTCTCCACATCCTTTTTGAATTGTGGTGCCCAGAACTGGACATAGTATTCCAGGTGGGGCCTGACCAAAGCAGTATAGAGTGGCACTATTACTTCCCTTGATCTAGACGCTATACTTCTATTGATGCAGCCTAGAATAGCATTGGCCTTTAATCCACTGCTGTCCACTTTTTTCAGTTACTTTCAAAATGTCTCAGTTTTCTCCTCCTTGTGTTTGCCCTTCTTGTCCTTGGCTCACTTCCATTGCTGCAAACTAAGTTCAAAGAGCAGATGTAATTTGTATTCATTTAACTCAACAGGAAGGAGGGAAGAAGAGAGAAAGAGGTAGATCTTGCCCTTCCCAGCAGTCTCTAGCTGTACCTTCTCCTAGCTGCTTAATAACTTATGACATCTTGCAATCCTATGATTGGCCTCATATGTCCCAATTTTATCTGTGCAGTGCTGGAGGGTACGGTCATATGACCAAACTTACATGGAACAAATCATTACTTCAATGACCGATCTCAGGATATTAATCTGACCAGAGTCTGTGGTAATTGATCAAGCAACAAAGTGCAATGTGTGCTGAACTTGTCACATAGCCAGGAGCCTAATTTCAATGCTATGATCTGTCCCTGACAATGTCCTAACAATATCAGGTTATCAATAGAGCAGTCAAATGCCTGTTTAGGAAGCCTCTTTGAGTCCAGAGTGTGTTTTGTACTGTTCGCCTTCAAGTCATTTCCAATTTATGGAGACCCTAAGGCAAACATATCATAGGGATTTCTTGGCAAGTTTTTCCCCCACAGGGGATTTACCATTGCCATCCAGTGAGGCTGAGAGAGTGTGGGTTTCCTTGGCTGAGCTAGGACTCAAACCCTGTTCTCCAGAGTCATAGTTCAATGCTCAAACTACTACCCCATGCTGGCCTAGGTAATCTAGGACTACAGCCTAAACTGGCCTAAAATTCTATGAAGAATTGTTAAAAGAGTCAATCAGTATAGTCCCATGCCAAGCACCAGGCCAGTGCAGAATGTCAACTGATATATGTGACATCAAAGGCTTTCATGGCCAACATCCATAGTTTTTTGTGGGTTTTTCAGGCTATGTGGCCATGTTCTAGAAGAGTTTTTTCCTGACATTTTGCCAGCATCTGTGGCTGGCATCTTCAGAGATAGTGCTCTGAAGATGCCAACCATAGACACAGGCAAAACGTCAGGAATAAATTCTTCCGGAACATGGCCACGCATGCTGAAAAACCCACAAAAAAACTATCAACTAATCTTACTTGGGCATGAACACTGACAATAATTCCTTAGAGATTTAAAAGTACTAGCAGCCTATTTGATGTTCACTTTGTAAATACCCACAACACAGTTATTTTCTGCTTCCATGAGCAGAAAGAACTATCCTCATTTACAGGAATTAACCAACTGGTGAAGGTAACAAGGGATAGTCTGACTCTCAAAAACTGGTGGCTTTCCAGGCAAGTAGCAGCCTTACTTCTGCTAAGGCTAATGATCCCAGTAGTTAAGAGTGCCTTGGCAATCCTTTGCTGGAAGAAACCTGATTCTGTGATAAATTATGGAAGGTGGACAAATGTGCATAATTAAGAAAGATAGTAGTTCTAACAACAAAGTAGTTCAGTGGTAGAACACACAAGTTCACATGTAAAAAGGCTCAGCTTCAATATATTTCTATATACATGCAATTTAGCTTCTTCGGTGTGATTTTCTGATGGCAGAAAACATGATGCAGCTCCCCACAGCTGCCAAGCAAATGAGATTAAATCTTTAAGGATGCATCTACACTGTAGAAATAACACATTTTGACACCACTTTTAGCTGCCATGGTGCTACAGAATCCTTGGATTTGTAGTTTTGTGAGCCATCAGCACTCTTTGGCAGAGAAGGCTAAAGACCTTGTAAAAGTACTAATCCCCAGATTCCAGCACTTAAAGTGATATCAAACTGCATTATTTCTTCAGTGTAGATGCAAAAGGATGCACCCTAAATGAATAAAAAGAAATGGGGAAGGGGCAACAAACTTGCTGAGCTATCAGCTGCTGGTTTCCATCTCCTCTATCCTCCCTCATTGTTCTATCTCACAAACTTATATCCCCGAACTATCCCAATTTTTGCAGATACAGTCTTTATAAATCTTCTGTTATCCCACACTTTACTGCAATTTCCAGAGTTCCATAGCAGTGAACCATGACAGTTAACTCAGATGTCAAACTGGCTTATTTCTGCATTGTGGATGCAGCATAGGAGAGGCTGCAGAAGTTTGCTTTTGCCTAAATCTACAGGGAAGGACGCCACACTGTTCTACACTATGTCTCCTTGCATTCTGTAGAGTTACTGTAACTGAGTTCAAATTATTTCTGGACTTTGAACATACTTGACAGCATTGATGTAAACCAGAATAAAGGGGGAAAGTGGCTGAAGGAGAGGAAAACTGAAACATCTTTAAAACAGCTGAAAAAGTGGGATGACAAAGGATCAGGATAGTTGGCGGTCATGTGATAGAGTGACATAGTGGATGCCTGAGAGACATTTGGAGAAGGAAGTCTAGAGGGGAAAGGTGATGTGAAACAGGATAAAATGCCAAGAATGCCAAGAAAATCCCAAGAAAATACACATCACAGCAATGTGGAAATTGACATTTTAAACAGATCCATCTGGTCTTCCCCATTTTGTTCAACCCTAACCACTGCAGATGGATGTGGAGTTATGTAAGGTGTAGACACTTCACTTCCAAAGCACTGTCAATGTTAACCAACTACCACTTTGGCTTGTGAGATTTCAAGAAGCATTTCCAACATGCTTTTAAACAGATCATGTGCAGCCTTAAGTCTTATTCAAATACATATGTGCACACGTGCACACACCACAGATCCCTTTATACATTAGAGACCAGTAACCAGAGCCTCATGGAAATTGTATCTGCCCCCTAAGTTTCCAACAAAGAGGCCTTGGGTGTGTGCAGGACAGCAGAGTACAGCAGGGCTTATCTGAAGTCTGCTTGGGTTTCCACACTTTCCTCAAAATGGCCCTTCAGCAAAACTGGCTCAGAGCTTGGAAAATTGCTTTTTAACAGGAAGCATTACTCATGCCCATTGCAATTTTCAGAGGTAAGCTGTTACCGGTGTTTGTTTTGTTTTGTTTTCTTTAGCTTTAATTACTGCAGTACCTGGTTATTGTGTTATTTCTCACATTGTCACTTTCACACACTTGCTTTCCAGAAAAACATCATCTAAAAGATAAGTGGGGAGGGGCATCTTAAAATTCCCCCAAAAGTATTTTTCCCACCCACCTAAAATGTTACTAAAATGAACAAGCAGATTTTGGTATAAATTATGTGGCAAATATATTATTAACTATCATCGCATTGGTTTCAAAAAGGGAAAACATTACCTTCAAAGCATCACTTTACAGTTAGCATTTTCATGCATGTTAAGACAGTGGCCAAGGTCCTGCATCTGTAGACATGATGAAGTTGCACACAACTAGAATGACTCTATGTCTCCCTTCCTGCAGAACATTTTGTTTTTGTGACCCAGCCCCACAGCACTTAGTAAACATTGGAGAGAGAAGATAGTCAACAAGCATTCATCTATGTCCCATGTGGGCAAATGTGGAAGGGTAGGGGGACACACTATCATCCCCAAAAGACCTTGGAGGGCCACATCCCACTGCTGTACTTGCTTCTGGACACAGGGAAATTTTCCCGTGTTTTTGAGCTTTTCTGGGCCTTTTTAAGCCAAGGAGAGATCTCGTCTAACAGCTGAAAGTGAGCAGAAGACACTTCTTCTTTACTCGCTGCTTGGGAAAAGTGCTTTCCTGGACCTAAATTGGTGTGAGGGGCCCAGGAAATGGTGGAAATGCCCCCATAATCTCCAGAGGGCATTTGGAAGCAACAAAACTTTTGAAAATTTCTGAAACATTTTCCTGTTACCTCTGGGGAGGTCCAGGAGCTTCCAAACATGGTAGAAATGCTCTCCACACCTCTTAGATGACTTTCTAGACCAAAAAACAATGACTTCCTGTGGCCACAAAAACAGCCCTGGGGGCTCAATGTGGCTAGCATGCCATAGTTTGTGCACCTGTTAGTGACTTCCTCCCTCCACAATGACCATAAAAAGACATAACCAGGCATATTGCAGAATTAGACCTGCTTCTATCGCTAACAGATTGCCAGCCAGTACTTCCAAATTCTGAACTAACTGCAAACCATGCCATACATTGAGCAGATAATTTAGGAATAAATGGAAGAAGAGAATAACACAAATAAACGGATAACTCATTTTGAAGTCCACCTCTGCCCTTCAAAAGCAAACTGGCCAAATCTTACAACTAAACAAAAATAGCAACTCTAATGTGCACTGTGATCCATAGCTCTTAGACCCATATTGTGATTTAATGCTTGGTGACATCATACAGACAAGACAGAGAAAGTGAAAAGTTTCAAAATCTGATCAAACTGTTAATTTAAATTGTCCTTTCTGCTAGGTATATGGTAGATCAGTTATCCCTGTAATTTAATTATAATGATAAGGCATGCTCTAGCCAAAGTTAAGCACTTTTAAGGCTCATCTATCTCAATGGGAGAATTAATTATGTGCTTAACTCTCCACAAATGAAATTAATGGGACTTAGGAGATCTTCCAACATTTCTTTAGCAACATGCAATCCATTGAAACATAGCTCCTCCTTTCGACAATCAGATTCATTGGACAGCTAAGCTCATATGGATCTGTGTTGGGGGTTTTTTCCATACAAGAACAATTCATGACAAGAACTGCTGGCAGGGAAAATAACAGTGGCATGAACTCCTCCTATGCGACCTCACTTTTCCAACATTACAAAATGGCACTGGAAGGAATCAGGTTGCTACCACTTCCCTAACACAAAATATAATGGCTTTAATCCTACATCCCTTCAGCATATTATAAATATCCACATGCAAATCAATCCTGTGCTAAGCCCCCCCCCCACACACACACACTTATTTTTAAGCCCCTAAAAGCTCAGCTCAGAGAAACATCTAGCTACATCCCCATAGACACACATCAGTAATGCTGTAATGAATGATATGTAAGGAATTTTAATGATGATAAGATGACAGATAAACGGAGACTGTCATACGTTTAACATACCATGGGAAGGCATGACTCACCAGAAAACACATTAATGTTCAGGGGATTTCCCAGCAAGCACAACAATGCGTGGAAAAATAGAAGGCAGTAGGAAAAGAGAAAGACCATATTCCAGATGGATAGACTGAATCAAGGAAACCACTGCCCTGAGTCTGCAAGACCTGAATATAGCTGTTAATGGCAAGGTGACTATAGTTCCCCATAAGTCAAAATCAGCTTGACAACAACAGTGATTATGCTTATATGCTGAACTGTGTGCATTAGTAACTTTTGTGTCATTATTCTACATTTTAAGCATATAGGACATGCTCCTAAAAATTGGCAGGGAAATGATGCTAAAACATGGTACAGAGTAAGATTCTGATACAAGTGGAAGAAAGCAAGGTGAGGAAAATCATCAAACACTAAGTAACATGCACACATTGGTGGGGGAAGGAAATTGAAGCAGGATTCTTATTTTTAGTTTACTCTGCCTTAGTTCCTAGTGTGGGCTCAGCTGCACCCAGGAAAGTTGTTAATGGCTGTGAGCAAGAAACCCTCATACAAAACAAACACTGTTGTGACCTCTGGGAACAGAGCAATCTGAACAAGTGAGTCAGGTGATCCAGGCTATTGGGAGATAATCAGGGCATCTCAGAGGCTCTTCCTAAGTATAAGGACTCTTAGCATGAGGATAAACTCAACCTGGCTTTTTTTCCCTCCTGTAACCAATCCCCCCTCCCCACAGCACCGGGTTGTAGTGTGTAATTTGCAGATTGCATGGCTCAACAGATAACAGAATATGAACCAATGGTTATTAAACAACAGACATATTCAGTATTCACAGACAGACATTTTAGTGCTCTGAAGATCCCTTACATTAAAGTCTTTGAGGTTACACTTTGAGGTAACCAGAGCAAAAGGGGAAAGGAAGTTTACTTTATTTACTGTAGAATTTGGAGGAAGGGATTTACAATAGTCTTTAAAACACTTTGAAAGCAACACTGTTTAGAAGATACTGGAAGAACAGTAAGGATGAAGGTGGCATAAAGCTAGCAAAATGGCAGGCAATTGGTTGATACCTTATGGATTGTCTGAGGAAGGTTTTTTTGTTTTTGTTTGGTTTTTTATTTGGGTTTTTGTTTTTTTGTTTTTTTGTTTTTTTTGGCTTTTGTTATTTTGTTGTTGTTATTGTTACCAACTAAGTAATACTTAAAATAAAGCTACTGAAAGATCACTGATATGTATAGGTCTTGTCTGCACAGGCTAGAAGGCTCATTTTTCCCCTTGTTCTGGTGGTGTCCTGTTCATACGATGCACGGCCCAAACCCTAGTTCTGGTGTCAACAGTCTGTTTCAGCACCAGAAACAGGGTGTATCATGCTTAACATAAATTTTAAATACCTTTCATTCTAGATGTTCTGGGAAGATCCAGAACCCTCTGTTCCCACTCAGGGGAGCTGTCTGCATGAGTCTCCTGCTGAGCTGACCTGTGCATCCACCACTATTGCCAGTCACTTGCTCTGAGGTCAGAACAATGTGTCCAGCCCTGTGATCATCACTGGACAACTCGTTGTGACTTCAGAAGTGAGTGACCCATAGTGGTGGATGTGCTAGGTGGCTCGGTGAGATGCATAGGCAGTCTTGCTGCTCCAGTGCAGGAACAGAGAGCCAGGAAGCTAAGTCAATACATAGACTCCTGAAATTTTTTTGCAGGTTACAGCAACAAGGTTTTGCATATCATAGCAAGCTACTGCTCTGCTAGGTGAGTTTGAGGTTTGGACACAGCCCTTTTATTCTTGCCTGGAGCTTAGCCTACACAAACTGGAGAATTTGCACCATTGTCTCCCAACTGGAGATCACTCATGAAAACTGGAGACTCAGTGCCAGGCCTTGAGACCTGACAATCCTAACCTCTCCCCACACCCCACCCCTTGAAGGCATGTAATCTGGATCATGGCAGACTTCAGGTTCATTGCACTAAAATTAAATTCCTGCCTTTGAATATGCACTCATATGCCCAAGAAACTTTTAAAGTTTAGTGCAGATTCATGAGTGTCATGAGTACAAAGCAAAACAAATGCATATCTGGATGTCACACTGTTCTCCAGAGACTCTGCACCCATCTGTGCAGCAGTCTGTTGGGACTGTGATATCATCATGGACACACAGTCTATGTGGTAGGTTCAATACTTTGATTTTTCACAAACACACACTTTTGTTGTTGTGTGCCTTGAAGTAATTTCTGCCTTTTGGTGACCCTACGACTTACCTATCATGGGATTTTCTTGACAAGATTTGTTCAGAGAGGGTTTGCCATTGCCATCTTCTGAGGCTGAGAGAGTGTGACTTGCCCAAGGTCATCCAGTGGGCTTCATAACTGAGGGGGGGATTGAACTCTGATATCCAGAGTCTCAGTCCAACACTCAAACCACTATGCCATGATGGCTCCCACACATGGTTTGAAAAAGTAGTAATTGCTTGGTTCATACTCTTTTTGTATAACAAGGAGACAATATGAAGATGGAATGTGGATTGTATTTATTCAACTTTGGTAGTGTTAATGAACTGTTAAGAATCTTTACTCAAGAACCAGAAGCTTCTGAAGAGGAGGTGGGAGGAGAGGCATGAATCATTCATGTCACACGACCTTCTCTCATCACCCCCACAATCCTTGCAAAGACCCCCACTGAAACACAGAAATGTATTTTAAAGGGCAACCATGTGCCACAAAACATAACAAAAACACCCATGGAGCACTGTATTCATTCTTTTAATAAATGTACTGCTTCAACTGAAAATTTTTAATTGCAAAGTTGTATTGCTATAAAATTGAATCAAACATCACAGTCAATGACAAGTATAGGTCCCAATTCCATAAAACCTCCCCTTCTTTTTTCCCTTGCAAAGAATAACCCAAAGCCATCATAGCAAGCATCATGATCACAGTTGCAATTATATCAGCCTGCAGCTCAATTGCAAATGTCAACTATGCACTATATGTTCAGCCAACCACATGGAACAGTACAAACTGCACATATTAGATGTGAATCCACCATGCAGTGGCCTGAGTAATTGCACTAAATTTGGAAACAATAATTGTAAAAATATGAAAGAATCAGAAGGATAAGGCACAGCAGCAACAAAACTAAATTTCACACCAAGTTGAATGACAGGAAATTGGACAAAAGGAAACGTGTGCTGAGAAATAAAGTTAGGGATGTCTGAGAATTTCATCTGGTCCACAGTTATAAACACACAGATCCATTCGCACTTCCTGGATTTGCACACACATCAAAACACAGTTATCCTTGTTTTCTACACATTTTACGATGTAATTTATGAGTGGAAAAAAATGGGAAAATATATTACCAGTATGCATATTTTGATCTATGTGCAAAAGTGGCATATTTTAGAGCACAGGCAAAACTAGATAATTTTTTTACAAAAATACATTAAAATAACTTAAAGTTTCATGGCTTTCTAAACTGGAGATTGATGTTAATATGGGACAGAACAAGCATATGAATGGACACATATGAGATTGTTAACAGACTGATCTGTCAATGCCCAAACAGAGTCAGAGACACAGAAATCCAAAACTACTTTCTCTGCTGTCTGGATCACAACTTTAACAAAAAAAGGGGGGGGGGTGCATAGGTCTCACATATTTGGAAACTGATGTGAAATTTGCTATGCTGTTTGAGAAATTTCTTTGCATCTTGTCCATTAGGTGCTATCCTCTGGAATATCACATCTGCAGGTGAAAAAGACACTTATGTTCAGTAGTCCCAGTTGAAGTTTCATTATCCAAAAGCAATTTTAAGTTAGCTTCCAAATACATGAAATTGTGTTTGGGAAGTATTTTCACTTTTCCTATTCAGAAGAGCATCATCAACAACAACAACAATAATAAAAAATAATCATGATAAAAGAAGAATGCTCTCCTATGTTTATGGCTCTTTCCACAGACTGTAAAGGTGTGAATGGTCACATCTTTGCAGGCATGTGCAAGAGTTTAGATGGAGGGTGGTGGGCCTTAAAGTAAAAAAACAGTATTATTCCATCTGTTTATCTATCTATGGAATATTTTCAGCTGTTTCAAACAGCAGTCATTGGGGCCAACAAAACAGACAGGTTCTCCCATAATGTTGTACTTGACATGCCACAATGCTGTAGTTGGGTCATTTTTGAGAGTTAGGGGCAGCTCCACTAGCAGCTCAAGCTTACTCACCAACAGTCTGAATTTGGCAGGGAAAGTCCTTATAAATCCTCTCAATTTTTAAACTACTTTTAAAATGTCCCAGTTTTGCTCACCTTCTCCCAATTTCCCCCTTTGTCCTCACCTTGCTGCAGTGCTCAGTTAACTCAGCAGAAGGGAGAAGAGAAGAAGGGATGGAGTCTTGTCCTTCTCTGTACTCAAGCAAAAGCAAATTGCTACTGTTCTTCCTCATCCAAAAATTTCCTTCTCTTGCCTATACTCCATGTTTCTTGGCTTTCATCTATGAAATGTTGGAGGGTATGGTCAAGAGAAATTTGGAGAGATTCCCCACTCTTCCCCCAGTAGAGTTTCCATATCTTAGGGCCTGGAACCTCTTTTCCGGTTCTTAGGGAAAAGGAATCTCAGGGCAAGCATACTGTTTTGAAATATGGGTTTGTATGACTGATATGTTAGACTGGGTATTTGTAATGAATATGACATACTTTGTGCAACAGTGGTTGATGCTTAAGGTATTATGCCATTCTGCACACTTTTACCTGGAAGTAAGTCTTGGAGAGTTCAATGGAAGTTATTTTGCCTTTGATGAACATAGAACACATAAAATGTGCCTTAATGAATATATATTTCATAATATGTATTAATGTTTGATGAAACTTTAGCTATTGGTTACATTGTTTTCAATAACTATTTTATTCTGATGTTTGTATTTATTATAGTTGTTTCCTTACACATTATTTTTTCTTCTACTTGTATGCCTGTGTGAACAGCTCCAGAAATATTTATCAAAGGGCATATGCATATAATAAATATGCTAATAATAATAATAATAAATATGTATGCAATAAATATGCATATACAGTTGGCCCTCTTTATCCACGGATTTTTTTATCCACAGATTTGAACATACACAGCTTGAAAATATTCCCAAAAAGTATACATTCCAAATAGCAAGCCTTGATTTTCCATTTTATATATGGGACACCATTTTGTTGTGCCATTATAATTAATGGGACTTGAGCATCCATGGATTTTGTTATCCACGGAGGGTCCTGGAACAAGGGCCCACTGTAATAAATTAGAAATATGTTAATATAAGCATAGAAATATGTTGATATAAGCATCCCTACTCTCAGAAAATAAGATCTACAAAAGAAATTGAAAGAACACTGGAAATTCAGGCACATAAAAGCAAAGCTGGATGACCATGATAGAGAGATGCTAGGATTTAAGCTGGAAGGCAGCCTGAAGATGACCAGACAGGTGAATGATCAAGAGACTGGTTTCAAAGCATATGCTTTCTCTGAAGAAGTAAGCTATAATCAAAGGCAATTATACAAAAGATCTGGGTCAAGCACAAGCAGGGCACTGGAGTCCCATGAGAAATTATGTGTATGTGCCTGCTGGTGAGAGTGACCTGGTTTCATACTCAATTGCATATTGATTGCCATATAGGTTTGTTTTTTCTTGTTTTTGAAAGACAAGAGAGGGATGTAAAAAGAATTCCAGCCATTAAAGTTATGCCACAGTCAAGCTAACATTTCTTAGAAGACATTTTTTTTCTTTTTTTCTTGTCCATCCATTTCTGCCTAGCCACAAAAGGATCACTTTGTTGAATATCTCTTCAAGCGAGAAATATGGTAGATAGTTGAAATGTCTGCTCAACACATTCAGCTGAGATACAGATCAGACTAGTATCAGAAATCAAAATGACAAAATGAATTAAGTGTCCCCATTTAATTGCAAAGTTCCAGGAAATGTTTGTAATATCTGGAAATCTCTCTCATGTACAATATTATACAAGTCTGCTGTGTTGTTCGCCAAGATGTTCATGTACCTGACAAGGTAAGATGTATTAATATATTACTTAAGACCCAAGACCGATACCACTTAAGAGCTTTGTAAAGTAGTACTTAGGGTCAGTGATGGCTTCCACAGATCTTCTGGTGTATTCTATTATTGTAGCTAAGAATTCATCCTCATTTATAACTCTCCAATGCAAATGTTGTCAAAAGTTTAACTGGTCAAAAAAAAAAAATTCAAAAGATGTGAATAATACTCTCTTTGATAACTATAACCTATAGTGTGTGATAAAACTCTAGTCTAAATAAAGGGAATTCTCAAGGTTAACCTTCTTATCAGAGGATGGAGTTTGATCCTAATCAATTGTGATTATGGTCAGGCATCTTCTGGATCCCACAGCTGTTTCTGGGCTATGCCTGCTGGATTCAAACTGTTGACTTTTTCTTTCCCAAGTACACTCTCCGTACACAGAACAATCCAGACAGAAACCCAATACTTCCCTCTCCATTTCCCCACTTCCTCAAAGCTTTTTAATATTTATCCATATTGATCCACCATAATTTCAAAGTGATGTTATTACCAAATGCTAAGTGGAGTTCTCTGCTGTTTCATCAAATCCACACTCATCTGAGATCATGGAACTTGTTCCATTATCCTATTAGCCTTCTGAAGTAATCCCCTGAGACTTTCCTGCCTCTTCTTTGCTCCTCTAGAGTCTAGCATAGGAAAGAAAAGAGCCTGTAGAGTCAGCCACAGACAAAAGTAGAAGCAGAGGGCACTTCCCCTCAGACACCTCAAATGTAGAAATCAGCATCTCTGAGATTAGTTTCCCAGAGGTGGAAAAGGAGCCTTTTCCCATACGCTCTTTTCACCCTTGTGAGTTTAGCAGAGACAAATCTTCTATTGTTTTGCCTGGCTGTGGTTCATTACCCCAGTGACTTACTTTCCATAATAGCACTTCTTTCATCAAGATTCCCTAAATTGTATCTAGTGGAGTGTCTGGATTTATTTCATGCCAAATGTGTTTCATGTGTGATGTGGGGGGAAGGGGAAATTTGGGATGCAATGAATCTTTGTGCATCTCCATTTTCACTGTGACATATTAGCTGTTGTTTTTTTTTGTTTGTTTGTTTTGTTTTTTGCTACCTTTCACTTTCCTGCACATTTTCCATGCCTTTTCTCCACCACTGATCTTCTAAGCTACTGCTGATTTTAAAAGCTGGAGAGCAAAAGTACATACACAAGTATTAACCAGCCAACTAAACCAATGCTCACCACCTTGTAACATTGCACTGGCCATTTCTGTGCCCATCACTTCCTCTGTGATACAACTTCCTATCCAATTCAGCTTTAGTTGCACCTAGCCATGCTTTATAACCAATGCAGGCAAAATGTGCATGGTAGTCCTCACTCTGATGTGCATCCCTATGTTCATACCACTGATATTTGACAACAACTGCATTTTGTTAAGATGCACTGCACACCCACCTATGCGTACATCTCCATGCTCCAATTAGTCAACTAAGCATATGCACATCAAAACATGACAGCATGATTTCTGTTGCCCTACAACAAGGATGAGTTTTCCTCTGACACACACTCCATTGTATATAGTTAGGCACTCACACTCCTTTTATGAAATGGTGTGCCAACAGACCAGCTAATGCATAGGCAGTGTATGTGTTTAGGAATCACAATATTGTTTCACAGAATCGTAGAATCATAGAATCAAAGGACCCTTGGATATGATGACTTTCCCTTAGTGTTGAACTATGGTGATAAAATAGATGTTATTCAATAAAATATAAGGGTGGCAAAAGCACAAGCCTTCTCATATCTTGGTCACAATTTGACCAGTAGTGTAATGCCTATTCATACTTTAAAATCTTGGGTAGTGTACATGTAACTGAGTGGTAGAGGTTTTTTTGCTTTTCTTGCAGGATCAAAGGCTGAATCTGTGGCATGTCTGCTTAAATATGCCTGGCAGCAGGACTGGGATAGTCTCCAGACCAAAAGAGTCTTTGCCATCTGCTCTCAGTCAGATTAGACAATGTGAAACTTCTGAGTAAGGCACTTTCGCATAGTAATAAAAGGGCACATGTGTCTGGCAATTTTGCCCATTTGGTAGGCTTATCTTTTCATGCATGTAGTGAATTGTAAAGGTTATTATAAACAATCATAACCAGTTCCATGAATGTCCACTTTTGCTTTATGGAGAGCATAGGGAAACCCTAATTGGCTGAAGCCCTTGGGCATTTGTGGACAGTAGAAAAAAGCATATTCATTTAATGCTTGCAACTCCTTATACCTTGAATTTTCCCACAGAACCTGGCAGATGCCATCTTTCTCACTCCTCAAAATCCTCCTCTTTCTTAAATTTTAGGCCTAATATTTTAGCCTCATTCTCTACTACAACAAAGCCTAAAGTGGAATGTTCATGGTTATGTATTAAGCACAATGTCAATTGATGGGGCTATATTTATTATCAATGTCCAGTAAACAAACTCTATTAGCTACTTTCTTAAGTATATTCAACTAAGTAACTTCTCCCAGATCAGCCACCTCAAAATTGATGGCTATTTCATTCACCCATGTTCTGATTGTTGATAGAATGGACCTCTTTCTCTCCATGCAACTGATGTAAAGTAGGTTGGGGGGGGGGAGTTACAATTGTGGGAACAGTTTCACAATATTGAGTAAGTAGTGATTGTGAATATGAAACATTTACCTAGATTTGCTCATCCATAACTATTCCATATTTACAATCGCTTCCCAGTCATGATTATGACAGTATTGCCACAATCATAACTTTCCTCCCAACCTACTTTATTGGGCATCAGGTACATGGGGAGAAGGAAGTCCATACTGTCAGTGACTACAGCACAGGTGGATGGCATTTCCATCAGGTTTGGGAGATGTTGGGCCAAGAGCAGCTGATAAAGAATACTGGGTACTACTAACAATGCATTCAGGAAGGAAAAAATTGTTTTACTTTTGTGACGAAGTCCATTTTTGGGATATAATACTATAGGAACAAGGAAGGCATTAGGTATCACATATCTAATGAACTACCTCTTCTCAAACTATAAACTGAAGCTTATTCCTAATAATAACCAATACATTCTTGCCATGTCTCCAAGTAGGGCTTAACTAAAACAGAAGTAAGGTACAATATCACTGCATTTGGCCTTTTACCTCTCCATTTGCAGGAAGAGTTGATGATGTCACACCTTTCCTTAACTATTTCACCAAACTGGGATTCACTTGAAACTCTTCCCCAGATTCCATGAATACGTGAAGGAAACTCTCTCCTCTGGCAGTCATGTGTTTGAAGGCATCTCTCTTTTTATATAAGAACTCTCCAAATTTAAACATATAATCTTCATAAATAGGACAGAAAAAAATGAAACTATATAATGCTGAATACAATCCAGTTTTGTGGATTTGGGATGTTATACTTTTCTGTATCACCAACATGTCTACCCCTGGATTTATGTTCTCATAATGCTGAATATGAGAGAAAGTAAAGCGGGCAGATCTGCATATCCATCCAGGGTTCTGGATGTTGAAATCTTATAAACTATAGCCTTGAATTCAAGTATATTAAATCATATTTGTGTTCTAAATTAATGTCACTACCTTTCTTTTTCCTGATTCACACTTTATCTTTATCAGATATGTGCCAGCCAGTCACAATACAATCCTTTTCCTATTGGGTATAGCATTACTTGTTGAATTTGGCCAATGTGTGTAGTTTTGTTTTGTTTTTTTTGTCAGTACTTACCAACATGCACATATTCTTTTATACATGAAAAGGAAGAATTTGAGATGTAAAACACCTTAATGACAGAGAGAGTGGCAGGCTTTCATCTCTACTTTTGACTCAGTGCGTAGGAGCCATGTATGCATACCCTAATTGTTGCAACCCTAATTTTAAAACATCAGACCAGATTTTAATTGAAGTCTGTGGTGTGCTGTGAAATCAGAGTAGCAATGATGAAACAGAATCCTTGAAAAACAACATCCTGATTTGGCTGTTTTGTTCCAAGAAAATGGGTAGTAGCCCAGGATCCAATTGTGGGCAGGAAATGTGTGCCAATGTTTTCTTTTAACTGGTTCCAAATGTGGGATTTGATGAGGACTGGTTGGGGCAACTGCAGTTGCATCTGCTTCCAGACCAAATTGGACAGTTCTTCTATGAGAAAGCTTGAATCCATTATTCAAACTTCAGATATTTGATCTTTCCAAGAACCAGTCCACTTTAATTAACATTAGTGCCACAGAGTGGATGTGTAATTTGACTGGCTTTGCTTGGTGCTTTTCAAGAATACAGCTAGGCACAACCCTGAGATGTGTTAAATAAACCACAGAGTCAGTTGGTGCACAAAATACTGGGCAAAATCAGTTTGAATTAACTTTCTCATTCAAATCATTTTGCTCTTCCAGTAATTCTTTAATTCTTTAAATCCATGGGTAAACATGTTGACCATACAGAAAAGTATAACATTCCAAATTCACAAAACTTGATTGAGTCTCATGGCAGGATGAATGGTATCCTGTGATCCTGTGATTTCCCTATGATGCATTGCATAGTATATCCCACTTGGGTCACAGAAGCTCATCTTGTGGCCTTAACCGACACTCTTCCAATCTGTTTCCACACAACAAAGTGATTTATAATAAGAAAAAGGAATAGCCCCATTATTTATGTAAGGTCATCACATTGGAATTCAGAGGACCCAATTTTATCATTTAATATTACTGAGGCTGTTGATGATTGGTTGGCTGCTGCATCTCCCTTCCCTGGTCCTTCCTTTCATCCTACTTACACAACCTCTGTGAAATGATACTGACATTCCTTCTAGCAAATAGCCTCTTTGACATAGGAGCATACCCCAGCTGCCTTGCTAATTTTAAAGATGTAATATGGATCTGAGCCTTCATGACAACCAACATCGCAGGAGAAGGTCTGCTTTAATGGCCTCCATGACCAGAGGCCAGAGTTCATCAAACTCAGCACAAGGCACATGAGGTGGATGGAGTCAGAGGAGATTTTAGGCCTTGCTGTCCTCTCATGAATCCTATGTGATCATTGTTGACATTGTTGACAGCCCACCCTCAGTGCAGTATGAGCTTTATGGTCACTTTGTGGCCAGATAGGAATTTTCTCCCCTTTACATGGGGCTTTTGACTACCCCATACTATATCTGGGGGACTGCATCAATTGGCTAACGTGGTGTCCATAAATAGGTTATCATTGGATGGTTATGGGAGAGAATACCAGAGTTCAGTGTACACCCTGGCACCTTTTTGGTGAAGGATAGGGTTCTAGAACAGTCACCACATGTTTGTAGACCTAGGGTGGGGGTGGGGAAGGACCTCCCCTGGATCTGACCAGGGTGGGGTTGCTGTCTCCTGTAAAGTTACCGGATTTGAGAGGGAGTACCCTCTGTTTGCCTTCCAGTAAATGGCCAACTGGGGAGCAACCCAAGGGAAGGCAAAGGAGGTGGACACAGGTTGTCACCTGGCCTCAGCTGGACCTGCATCAGGTTACCCCCCCCCCCTCTAATTTTACTCATTTCCAGGTTCAATTCATTTAAATAGACATAGTGGTTTGAGTGTACAATGTGGGGTCTGGAAATTGGGATTTGATTCTCTGCTTGGCTATGGAAAACCACTGGGCGGCCTTGTGTGAATCACACTCTTAGCCACAGAAACCACTGTGAAAGGTTTGCCTTTGGGTTGTCATAAGTCAGAAATAACTTGAAGGCACACAACAACAAAAGTCAAATAAAGTGGCCCTTGTTTAACCCAGTGTTTCATGTCTGGTCTCATTATTTCATGGTTGGTCATCAGTCAGGTGTTCTACATTATCAGAGGGTAGTCTGATGGTATATCCGGCTACAAAGCTTAGACTAGCAGGCCTGGAGCTGTTCAACACCTCCAGGTTAGGAGACTTCTTAAATTACCTCTATATGCCTTCTTGAGTTTCACAAGAAAAAAAGCAGAGTAGTGTGTGTGTGTGTGTTTGGACATGCACATCAGGTATGCAATTTCTCACATATTTCATTCTTGTATGTAAGAATTACAAATTTCAAAAGTTTTCTTCCCCCTTTGTGAGATTGCATGAATTTTTTGTGGGAGCATTTGGGGCTTTTTTTTCCTCCCCAGAATCTTCATTTGTTCAATAAAGCCCACTCGTTTTGTTCACAAATATTGTTTTAGCATACAATACATGTTTGCAGCAAACTTTCTTTTTTTTTTTTTTTTGCATAACAACTACTGAATATTAAAAGGGGGGAGAAAAGAGCTGAACTTTTTTATTCTTGATGAACTATAAAAAAAACAAATCTTGCAGAGGTTGATTAGATTTGGGACCCTTTATTGTTAACGACAAGAAAGTTTACAAATATTATTTTTCATCCCTAGTGAGTATATTCACAAACACACAGTCTTGAGTTATTTCAAGGAAACTTGAGATACAAATGGGGTGTGTGTGAACTGTTACAGTAAACATCCAGTCTTGATACAAGTAAGCAGATTGCACTGTATAATCTTTTGTGTCAAACTCTACTTAAGTTAGATTTCTGGAAGTAGAGCCAAAGAGGCACAACAATATGATTTAACATTTTTGATACTAGAAAAATTCATACATAGTCCAGTAATCTGTGGGTATGTTATCATGAGACTCTAAATGTGAGGGCATCCAGTGGAGCAGAAGCAAAAGTAACCAACACAAGCTGGTACGGATGAGAGTAAGGAAAGCTCCACCCCTCTGCTTAGGGCTGGGCACAAGGACACACACTTTCCTAAAGCAAGAGTTGAGGAGAAACAAGTTCTTCTACACATCACTCAATTCTTTACCATATCCAGTCATAATGCCAGGGCTCAAAATATATGGGAGGCTCCCCTTTTGTATTGACAACCTTCTCTTGGGAAACAGAGAGGAGGGAGTAAGAGCCAAAGAAATGTCCTGCCTCATGAGACTCCCTAAAAGTTGATACAAACTGGAGCTCATATCCTAGTAGTCAATTTTCCTGAAGATCCTGCCTCAAGTGAAGAATGATGTTCCTACTATCTGGCATTCAGAGCTTTGCCAATTTCTCTTTCAGGGAATGCCAACCACTGCCAGAATCAGACAGATGAGCACTATCTTTATTCCACTCAAAATAAACACAACTTGAAGTCACTCAAAGAGTCCTTCACCCCACCAACTTCCTCTGCCCAGGGAAACATTTGAAACTGAAACAGCATCCCAAGAGAAGCACCATTAAGATGCCTATTCCTTAGCATCAATGATCAGCTTTTCCTTTTTAAGGTTGGGTGGTGCATTGTGAGAGGGTTAGTGACTGCCAGCCTTTGCCAAACCCAACCCAGATGTACTTACTTTGAGTGTCAAGAAGATCTCCTGTCTCTGGTCCACTGTCTTCCTCTCCCAGTTCAGAGCTTTTGAACACCTTGGGTCTGCAAAGGTGGTGCTCTTCCACTTCGTTTTTCTTGCCCTTCTTGAAATGCTGGACTCCCACACTGGCCTTTGTGGTGTTCCTCAGCTCTTTCTTGGTGTACCTTCTCTTCCCTTTGAATTTTCTCACCAGGAATTCATATAGGCAAGGCAGAGAAGCTGATCCTTGCTTTTGACTATCGAGAAAGCAGAAGGCGAGTGAATGAGTGAGTGAGTGAGAAAGCCAGCCAGCGAGAGGAAAGAAAAGAAGGGAGGAGAGATTGCACAGTGCACTCATGTGATCTGACTGGGAAGCTTATCAAAAGCAGGTCACTCCAGGGGCAGTCTCTCCCAAAGACTGAAGGCAAAGCAGGAGGGTTGGAAATAGGAGAAGAACTCTCCCTCTTCTTTTTTTTCTCCCAGGAAGTGCTAAGGAAAAGTAAGGACCACACTGAGCATGTAAAGCAAACAAACAACTTGAGATTCTGTGTGCATCCAAACAGCTTCTGAAGTTTTCTTAGGCAGGGAGTGCCTACTGAAGGCTTTGCCACTCCGATAAATATTCTACCTCCCAAATGAAGTTTTATTTATTATTTTATTTATTTTACATGTCAACTTTCTCCCAAACTGGATCCCAGAAGGCTCACAAAAGATGCTTTAAAAAAAAACCGACGCTAAAACAATACAATTTTAAAACACAAGTAAAACATCACATTACTAGAACAGCAAAAAAGTAAAGTACTAAGTTTAAAATATATAACATGCCTACTTTGTTCTGCTCCTTTCTTGTTACCTTAATTCCTACATGTTAATTTGTAATATTTCATGTAAAACTAATAAATATTTTTAAAAATATAGAAAACCATTTTAAAAAAAAAACAAAAACATAAAGCAAATACTCAAGAAAAAGCCTCCCTGAATTTTTCTTGAATTCCCTAATTTTAGCATTGCAGAGAGCAAGAGATTGGTATTTGAATATACCTAGAATTTTTATATTGCTGTGTTTGTATTTGCTTGGTAACTTTGCCTGTCTTTTTTATTTGGATACCCAGACTGCAGTTTCAATGTTAAAAGTTTGGGAACTGAAAGAACATTTCCATGGGGGGAGACAGAATTATTATTTGGGGAGGAGTGACAGTGCCCTCATTCCTCCCCACCATCACTACACCTTTTCCCAGGCCATATGGAAAACTCACAGTGTTTCTTTCTTAACAGCTGGTTCATGTGATTTTACCAAGGCCTCTCTGTGCCAGCCTGAAGTGTCTACTCAGGGAATGCTGTAACAGTAGAGGAAATCTTCCAAAATCACAGCAACTACTTACTTGTATAAGCAGAGTGAATTTGGTGTTTACAGCATGTAGAAAACCCCATAATAGGTTTGCCTTAGGGTCACCATAAATCAGAAATGACTTAAAGGCACACAACAACAACAACAACACATCTGTATTTTATCAAGAATATATATTAGCAAATATCTCCAACTAGGCTCAGAGAACCAAATTATTTAAGTTACTGGGATAGAAAATAGACCCATGTATCCTCAGCCAAACTCTGAACCTAATTTCACTCTGTTGCATTCCTCATTATGCCCTGCGGAAAATAATACAGTCCAATTTTCCTGCTGCATTTGTGTGTGTGAGGTGGCCAAATGCTGAAGAAGACAAGATCCCTGCACCTTTAATAGCAGTGTAGGAACTGCAACTTCACTAGATGTAGCTTGTCATGCAAGCTATAAACACCTGCTGAAAATCCTTTGACTAACCAACCTTTAAAGACAAATCCAATAACATCCAAACAATGATAGCTTTATTGGAACAACCAAAATGCACACTTCATGGGAGAAGTGGGACTGTCAGTTAGCTGCTTCCCAATCTACAGGGGAACAGAACACATATCAATTGCAGCAGATGCTGCCTGGTAAAAGTAGGGATTGTAGAAGTGAGACAGGAGTCACTGTATGACACCATAACTATAGTGTTTACGCATTCATGACTCCCCAACAGGGTTCTGGCCATGATTTCTTCTTTAGCCTCTTTGTTACATATGTGGTTCCACTATGGATGTAAAGAATACTTACATCTTTTTTTCTTGTTCTTGTCAAGAAAAGGTGTATTTAAGCCCAGGCTTTGTCTGTATGGGCTAAATAAGCCAGCCTACTCATATCCTCTCCACAAGGAGTCTTGACAATGCATGGTTCAAACCCCAGTTCTGATGCAAACAGACTGGACAATGTCCAATTTATTCAGCAGCAGAATTGAGATATAACACACATTTTAAAACTGATAATTTACTCTGGATCTTCCAGGAATATCTGGAGCCCTCCATTGTGAAGCTGTTTGAATCACATCCTGCTGAGCCACCCGGTACATCTTTTGCTGACACCAGTCACTCACTTTGAGATCAGAACAAAGCACACAACTTTAAAAAAATAAGTTAATATGATTAACTGGGGTCTGGACATCATTGTCCAGTTCCACCACCTTTCTCGTAGTCTGCCTCATAAGAGTCAGGAGCCCCACCAGCCAACAGACAAACCCAAAAAGGCAGACTTACACATCCTGTTGCATCCAGGTTTTTAAAAAACTTTTATATTAAAACTATTTTAAAGGTTTGTGCTTCTCCCCAATTTCTCATCTCATTGGACAGTTGACATCTCATCAGCTGTAGTGTTATCCTCAGTCCCTATATCAAGAGAAAGGTGGGATATAAATAAAATGGATGATGATGAGTACCTCACCCCATTTAACCCTTTGTAATCTGGTAGAGGATTCTAATAAATGGAGGGCCTCCCATTTATCACACAAGGTTTTATACAGAAAACAGCATATTGTGTGGAAAAAAACTGTTTTCTGTAGGAAAACTTTGTTTTGCACAAAACTTGAGAAAATTTGCAAAGAAATTTTCAGAAAAAGTGTCCAAGTGGAAAAGATAATCAAAAATGTTCAAAAAGTCTCATATTCTCACCTAATTAAAATTGCTAGATTGAAAGGTAGAGAAGGCTCCTGCACCTTTAATGGTGTAAAAGTAATAATTTCAGCAGGTGTTGCTGGGCACACAATCAGATAAAAAGCAGTACCCATTGAAATTTCCTTTTTCTGAACAAAAACCCTCACCACTTTTCATCCTGGTAACTGAACATCTAATCAACATTTTTTTTTTTTTTAAGAAAACTGAAGTTATTACATTTTCCATTCTCTGATCTATCTCATCCTCTGCTCCTCTGTCTACATCTGACACTATTTCCAATGATGTGGGATGGACAATTTTCCATAATGCAACATTTTGATGGGAAGGAGGAGGGATCCGGGAGACAAGCATGAAGGTTGAATGATTAAACCCTGCAGGCCAGAGCCAGAGGCCAGAACTGCCTCCAGAACAGAGGTGAGTAACTCCATTGAGGTGGCAACCAACGTTCACCACCACCACCCCACATAACTGTTAGGCCACCCTAACAAATTCCTGGTGATCCAGAAGTGATTTTAAAACCATTTCTGATTTCTAACCAAAATAGCTTTTGACTATTTGTTCATTTTGGGAGGGATGATCATTGATGGACAAATTAGCTCTAGTTTACACATTCTGGTATATTTTGGTGGTTGCTTGGTAATTTGGGGACTATTTTGCACTATTTTCCACTTTTAAAAAATTACACTTGGTGAGATCAGGGGGCTTTGGGATATTTAGGGGGTTCAAGGGCACAAAAGGGACAGGAGGGTCACGTGTACCCCATGAACTGAACTTTGACCACCTGTGTTCCGGTATAGTCCAATGACATCCAAAATCCACAAAACAGCAATACTTGTATTGGCCAACCAAAATGCACAAAATACATGATGTGCATTTTGGTGTGCTGTTGTTTGGACTTTAGATCTTGTATTTTTTTTATATAGCCAACACGGCTGCTCCTGGACATGTTTTCTATGTTTTAGTATGTTAATCTTTCCACTGACTAGGGATGCCAGATTAAATCTGGGGGCATATTTATACCACCTGAAAAAATCCAGGTACAGCCCAGAGTATTCTACTCTGAAGTTGCCTCAAATTCACTACTCCACTCATTCCACCACAACACTGAGCCAAAGCCACCTGGCCAGATGGTTGGCTGGGTTGACCGCACATCAGCAGTGGTGCCCTCTCCTCCTCAGGGGCACCACTACTGCCTTACCAGTCACAAAAGCAGCTCCCTGGCAGAAAAGCCTTACTAGTGATGTTCTTTCTGGTCAAGTCAGAAGTGGGCACTGAGCCACATGATCAATGAAGAGAGAGTAGACTGAATCTTGCCTTATTGATCACATGGCTGGGCACACCCCTTTTTAACACCTTGCAAATGACATGTTGATAGCAGAGGTCTGCTAGAGAGAGGGGGCACTTGCCTGAGTAGGTAGAAGCAGTGGAGGGCCCAGAGTACTAGGAAGGAAGATTTTTTTCCTTTCCCCACCAGAATGTGGACCTGGTTGCGGAGCACATGGCAGGCATCGCTGCCTCTTTAAGGATGGTGATGCTAGCCACCAACTCAAATCTGGTCCGATCCCTACTATCCACACTAAAGAAACTCCTGATTTCCCTGCCTGGGAAAATCCAGAATAACTTGTGAGGATTTTAAAAGCATATTAAGGGCCAGAAGGGATAGATTTGCTGTGAATCAGCCTGTATGTCATGTAAATAGATCACAGAAGATACAGAGTGGATTCTGGGATTCTAGCCAGTGTAGACTAGCCAGTGTAGCCCTGAGAAAGGGCTGCTGTAACTTTCATGCTTCACAGAACTTCAAAAAGGATGAGGTATCATAAAGTTCCCTTATGAAGGAGGTCTGTCAATCAACTTTCATCTACAGCTGTCCCCACCAGCTGTTTCTGGTGGAAAGCAGAGGATTTGGTATGGAAGAGCACTCAGGTCTGCTTTTGTCACCAGATGCTCCTCCACACACAAATGCACATCCTGATCTAGTTTGGCAAGGCAATTGTCATGTTGGGTGAAGACAGCTGTAGTTATATGCTCAGATTTGGAAGGTCAGGGAAGACTTTCCACAAATTAAGTGTTACAGTTTCAGGAGCCCTATTTTAGATCCCATCTGGCTACCCTACCACTGACCTTTCAGTATGGTTCATTTTCAAAAACACAAAACAAAACACCAAACCTCCAGTCTTACTAACTCTTTTTCTCTTTATGGGTGGTCTAATATCTATCAAGATAGCTTTTTTCCTAGTAAACAAAGCAAAATGCTCAGCTTTGCAAGTTAGCAGAAGTAGTGTCTCATATTAACCTTAAATAATGGCATGTAGTTGATGCTTTCAAGTGGCCTCAACAAGATACTCTAGAGAGAACATTGTGCAGCCTAATATCATGAAGAATGCCAGTGATACACAGGTTTAGAACAATAATCTGGAAAGGGAGTTTATGGAAACACAACATACAGTACAAATACAATACATTGTGCTTAATTTTTCAGAGGATGTAGTATCCTGTAGGACCTTCCCTAGTAAATCATGGTTGCTATTTAGACTTCTCAGAATGCCTTTTAAGAGGATGGACTAGAATCCTGTTGGTGACATATGTGGGTATTTGGACATTGCACAAGAAATATGAAATGTCCAAACACCCCCACCCTGACAGTTTTCAAATGCTAAGGACACTGTTGCACCCATTTTATAGCAGGGAAAAAAAGGAAGTGGTGAAGCAAGCGAACGGCTTCCATCCTGGCTGTCATTCTGCAGCTGGGGGAAGAGAGGTGACAGTGATCAAGAGAGGCAAACAGGCAGTCCTGTCACTTCTGTAACTTGTGGAGATCTGGGGAAATAGCTTGATTTCTTCACACAGACACACATACACGCACACACCATTGCAGCTGGGTTCTGCCTGGTCTCCTTGCCCTAACACACAATTCCTAGGGCTTGAGATATGCTTCCTTGGGTGAGAGTAGTGCACAGCATCATGAGTGAAACATTATGCTCTGAATGCTCTAATGAAGGAGCTTAGCCAATGTTAGAAAGTGTGTAGTACTTTAGGGGAAAGTCCAAATTCCTTCATGCAGAAGGCCCCAGTTCCACAATCCCTGGCCTCACCAATTGAAAATGACAGGAAGAAAGGCAGCAAACAACCTGTCTGAAGGCTCTCCCAGAAGGGTAAAAAAGTATTAATTTTCCAGTTCTTTTTTACTATTTTACTTGTATATTCTCAGGTTTGCATCCAAACATTTTCTTGAAACATCCCAGGTTTCCCTCCCTTCAGTGATTCACACCAGAAGCAGTGGTGCTGGGCAACACAGCAGAACATCCGTATAAGCATCCAACCAACATTTCTATACAGTGCTCCACATTTTCATGCAAAAGCCAGTTCAAGGGAGGCAAAAGGCAGTTTCAGCGCAGAACTGACCTTCCACCATGAAGACAGTCAGCACTCAATTTGGGAATTTGTCCCTGCATTATGTACACTGGTCACTGTGAGGATGAGGAGGGAATCCCTTCATTTGGCCCGTGTAGATGTGCCCATAATCAAAGTGATTTAGTATTATTATACTAGTTAAACATTTGGAGCATTTTGTTTTGGTGCAAATATTCCTCTTTCTGCTGCTTGATCTCTGTTGAATCTGTGTCCTACAAACAATAGTTTTGTTTACTGGTGGCAGCCATCTCAGCTAGTTCCAGGATAATCCAAGTAGACAGCCAAGTATACATGTCATCTAGGAACATACTGGATTAATTGAAACTGACCTGAGAAACAGGAATGAAAAGTCTTTGGTAATGCTGGGACTTCCCAAGAAATATTCTGGGATGAAGAAAACATTGTGTGGATCTCCAAAATAAAATTGGTTATTACAGGAACAAAACCTGGAACTTTCAAATACATCCAGAGTGGCTCCGAGACTTTCCAATGGATGTCCATTGGAACAAGCAATAGTGAGCAATTAGTCCAACCTGGTAGATGACTGTGTCCTATGGATCTGCATACCACACATAAACACATACACAAACACACAGATATACACACACTTTAAGTTGGAAAAATCTCTCATCATCCCGTCAGCTATGCTGTCTGTGGCTGAGGGGAGCTGCAATCCAACCAGAAAGTGGGAAGTTCACCCCTGAAAGGCAAATAAAATCCACACAGTAGTAAATATCAGAGGAGCATCTGGCAGTGTATAGTAAGTAGTAAATGAATTGTGTACTCATTCTCAGAGATACATGATACACTGCTTTCATCAGCAAAATCTTGAAAGGAACCAGTAGATTTTGGGAATACTGCAAAATTGAGCTTGAATTCCAAATTAGTCTATAAAGGGAGAAACTACTTTTCAAAGCCAGTTTCTCTCCCCAAAATTGTATTTGCAATGTGTGATGATGCAAAGTAGGGTGCCAAATAGCCAGGGGGAAAAGATCAAGCCTTGTTTGGGTGCATCTAATAGCTATTTAACAAACAGAAATCAGTTTGCTGTGCAGAGTTTTTTAAAATCTTCAAAGTGCCTTGAACTCATTTGAAAACATAGACATGTTTAAGTAATTCTAGCAAAACTGAATGAACATTTTGTTGTTGGTATGTGCCTTCAAATCATTTCTGACTTATGTTGACCCTAAGGCAAACTTATCACGGGCAAGATTTGTTCAGAGGCAGTCCTTTCTCTGTTGCTGAGAGAATGTGACTTGCCCAATGTCACACAGAAGATTTGCATGGCCACTCAGATCTTTGAACCCTGGTCTCCAGAGTCATACACCAATGCTCAAACCACTACATCATGCTGGCTCTTCCTGCAATTAATTTGGAGAATTCTTAAAGAGAGAATCCTGTTCTCTGTTCCCAGAGAAAGAAGTAGAAAGGGAAAATTGCTGTGTAGCAAAATATTTCAAAGGATGGAATTGGAAAAAAACACCTCTGAGTATTCCTTGGCTAAGAATACCAGATGCTGTAGGCTATATTTCAGAGGAAAGAACTGCCTCTGAGTATTCCTTGTCTCAGAAATTCTATGAAATCTATGGGATTTCCATCAGTTGACAGGCAACTTCAAGGCACACACACATACAATATTCCCTACTGAGTCATCTTAGACTTTACATTTGAATCAGCAAAAGACACTGTATTAACTTTTGGATAAATTTCCTCCATCTGGCTTATTGTAGGTGTTGGGGGGAGGGGGTTTCCTCCTTTATCCCAACGTTTTTGTACTTCCTTCACTTTCATCTTAAGTAGAATGAGATCAGGACTTTCTTCATATCATGAATATTAACCTACAGTCAAAAGTAAAAAAGTATTATTGAATGTGGTCTCATTCTCCTAAAATCAACAGCTGTGATTCTCAACTTAAAACAGAAGTCTGGACTACACAGAGAAGTGCTCTCATTTTACAAGGAGTTTTCTGTCCTTTGGCTTTGGTTTGGTATTCTATCACAATACTGGGGAATGTTGAGGAAGGAAACAGTGGTCTATATCCAGTTGCCAGCTGTTAACTTGAGTAGCTTAAATACCCTAAAGTCTCCAGATCTTGTCTGATCTTGAAAGTTAAGCATGGTCAACCCTAGGTAGTAGTTGGATGAGAGACTGGCAACAAATATCAAGTTCTGTATGCTATATTTCAGAGGAAGGAACTGGCAAAATTGCCTCTGAGTATACCTTGCCTAAGAAAACTGTATTAAATTAATGGGGTTACCATAAGTGAATGAGGGCCTTGAAAGCATGTACACACAGAGAGAGAAAAAGTCATTGGAAAGTTAATAGATCAAACCTTATGTAAATTTGATTGGATCAATTCCTACCTCCAACATTTCATAAATGCAAACTGGAACATGTGTGACCATGTGACATCAGTGTGTGGTTAAGTTGGCAACATTAAGGAGGAACAACACATAAGCTAGGAGAAACTGCAACAGTGTGCTTTTTCCTAAATCTACTGGGAAGAGCAATACTTTGCCCCTCTCCCCTGCTCTGGCTAAGTTAACTGAATGCAAACTACTTTTGCACTTTGAATTCAGTTTGCAGCTGAGGATAAAGTGGGAAATTAGGAAGAGAAAAAAATGGGAATTTCAAAAGCAGCTAAAAAAGTGGAATGGCAGAGGATTAATCAGGACTCTCCCTGGCAGATCAAGACAGTTGGAAGGTATGGTTCAATGGGTCATCTCAACTTAGAATTTGGTATGTTTATATTTGTGTGTGTGTGAGGTGTTCAGTAACTCTGTAGGGAAAATTTTGTGTTATCCAGCCTCGAATCAATCTCAACCCATGGTGACTGTAAATGAGACATCTCCAAGATTCCCTGTCCTCCACTGCTCTGCTTAGTTCATGCAAATTCATACTTGTGACCTCTTTCACAGAGTTCATCCCTTTAGCATGTGATATTCCTCTCTTCTGCTTCAATCCATCTTTCCTAGCCTTATTGTTTTCGCTGCCTTAAGTACCTATATTGGGAGAAAGAAAGTATAAGAAAATAATAATGATGATGATGATGATGATGATGATGATGATGATGATTTCTCCAATGAGTTGTGGTGGGGTGGCCTGTTGCTCTCTTCTCTACTGCCACTTTGTGCTGGCTCCCTCCAGGTAAGAAAACTCTTTTACAGATTCTATTTCCTCATTGTCTAGTCTAAATTTTTGTAAATTCTCCATGGCCGCTATCTTTGTTTGTGTGTCTATGTGCCTTCAAATCACCTCTTAGCTTTTGGTGACCTCATGAGTTTCATAGGGTTTTCTTAGCAAGAAATGGTTTGCGAGTTACATGCGCTATCATTACATTAAAACAAAAATAAAAGTATTAACATTTGCCATGAGCATTACAATTTTCCTTGCTTTTGCCTTCCAGAGGTGAAGTAACTCTCCTCTCAGTAATTGACATGTGATTTTCCCTGGTCTTGTGTTCTAGCTGTCAGGTTGAATAATCAATATCAGTTCTTCATTGGTGGTGTCTGGCAAATGGCTCATGAGGAATGGAAACCATGGTGTCTTGAGAAGGAAGGTCTAGTTCAAACATACTATAAGCAGATGTGTCAGTGAAGCCCAACCTTCATGAGCAGGGAGGGGGTTACAGATGATTGCAGAAAGCCAAACATTGCTTCTCTTAGGTTTTGATGCATACCCTCAGGGTTTGCTTCAAACTCCTCAGTTTCAGGTGGGTTGTATATAAAGAAGAAAGGGTGTTGTTGTTTTTTTAATGAAATCAAAAGATAAAGAAGAGCATGGTGTTAAAAAGTTACAGAAGTCAAACCTTACCTTGAAATAGGCTGAGAAAACAACATGCAAGAAAGATAGAAAAAGAATGACAGAATATGACAAAAATAAGAGATGATTGGATATCTCCATGGACTAAAAGGCTTTGAGCTGCCTGAAGCAGTTCATTCAGTATATATAGGGTTTCCAAAAGGTAATGATCTGAAGACCGAGAAACAATAAGGAGCTCTCAAATCTAGGATTACTTTTGTGTTATCTTCATTACAGGTCTGGTTTCAACACCTGATATTGTGTGAGGAAAGAAAGGGTGGCATTTAAAAAAATAGTTCAGGACTTTGAAGAGGACTGCCACACAAGGCAGCTACAGCAGCCACCATCTTATTTTTCCCAGAATGCCTCTGGATCTCAGAGTAGGGTTCAAGAGTCATTTTTAGAGAAATTAAGATGGTGCTTTTGCATATGAGCACTATACAGGGATGTCTTTAACATAAGCCGCACCTACTACAGAAATAACGCAGTTTGGTCCTGCTTTAAATGTCATGGCTCAGTGCTATGGAAACCCAAGACTTGTGATTTGTTGCAGCAAGAGAGCTCTCTGACAGAGAAGGCTAAATATCTCCAAAAAAAGACCTCTACAAATTCCAGAATTCCATAGCATTGAGCCATGGCAGTTAAAGAAGTGTGTTTACCCTTTAAAAAGGGTAAATATAATTAATAAGCCCAGATCATTTGAAATCTTAGTTTTGAAATTATAGTTTTTAATAAAAATATTAATAAAAAAGTTTCTCTCATGGGAAACTGGCTAAATTCACTCAGTGATGACTGGACAACTATCTACTGATGTGTCTCCCTACATATAGAACTGAGGTCTCCAGGAGATGCTCTCCTCTTTGCCCCACCAGTAGGACCAATATGAATTGGGAGTACATGGGAGAGAGCCTTATTGGCTGTGGCATCCTGATTATAGAATGCCATTCCCTGACTGAAACCAATATTAATTTCTTCCTAACACCGAGTTATATCATGGGTTTTTATTAAAGCTATGAGGGAATAATGTATTTCATGTCTACATATAACAGTCCTCCAGCCATGCCTTACCATGGAGCAGCTGCTGTGAGTGACTGAGATCTGTTGTCTTGTGAATCAGGACACAGCAGAATGACGTTTACACTCCCTCCTGCAAGTGATCTCCAGTGCAAGGAAGAATTGTGGCAAAGATCCTGCTTCTGATTGTTGCACCTGATATCCCTCATAGGAAGGGGATTGGAAACATATGTTTGTTGCATCCCAATGAGCAGAAGCTGCATTGCTCACAGAGGTTGCTACCCAGTGAAGCAGGATGAAGGAAGTGATGGGCAAGAAGACACTACTTAGTTACATATACTAAGTAGCTGATCTAGAATCTCAGCTACTATGTGGAATGTTTTTATCTTTTTCAAATTATTCATGTTTTTAATCTGGAATTATTTTAAATTATTTATATTATACACCACCCTCCCTGAGATCCTATGATAAAGGGCAGGATAGATGCATTTCATTAATTAATTAATTAAAATAGTTTCTCTTTTCTAGGTTAAAAATTAGCACACAGTCCTCTCTGCAGCTAGCATGAACAGAGAGGTGGTGGCAGATAGAATCATAGAATCATAGAGTTGGAAGAGACCACAAGGGCCATCCAGTTCAACCCCTGCCATGCAGGAACTCTCAGTCAAAGCATCCCCGACAGATGGCCATCCAGCCTCTGCTTAAAGACCTCCAAGGATGGAGACTCCACTACACTCCGAGGGAGTGTGTTCCACTGTCGAACAGCCCTTACTGTCAGGAAGTTCCTCCTAATGTTGAAGTGGAATCTCTTTTCCTGCAGCTTGCATCCATTGTTCCATGTTCTAGTCTCTGCAGCAGCATTGTAATTTCTCTGATTGACCTTACCATAGTTTCAAGCATGCATAGACAGTCTCTCCATAGATTTCCCTATACTGTGACCTGTGCCAATGAGACTTGCTACTGAGTGCATGTATGCTTCATATGTGTTATGCATCCCTCTTGAATTACACTATATTGAAGTATATTCAGTGCCACTATGCCTATGGATTCTACACACCCTGAGAACACATAGGTCATTATAAAAGGCTAAAAAGGATGAAATAAGGCTACATCAGGCTAAGAAAATCCTGCTGATTCTAGCAAAATGAGTTACCTCTCACATCAAACAATGTGGACCATTCAGGAGTTCAACTTATCTTGATCCTATTACTTCATTCCTTTTGGCTTAGCCATATCAATTTCTTTTTTCCATCCTCTTCAGCTCTAGTCATGAAACTGAGCCATGAAGGAAGAGAACAACACAGTTCCAGGAAAATAAGTGGAACTGAAAGGGAGGGAGAACATGTGAGCAGTTTATGGATTTTTTTCACCTTCTGCTCCACTGTTGTTTTCAAAGCTATTGAGCTGCTAAACATCAGCGCTGAGTGCCCACAGCTGCCACCTCATCTACCATGATCAGTTTCCCATTAGTAATACTGAATTATTTAGGAGACGTATTGAACAGTGGTGTTCTGTTACCGTTCAGTCAACCTTTTACTTCATGCCTGGCCCAACACAAGACATAATCTTTCTAGAAAATAGCCACCCTGCAATTTGAGGATTGTGTCTGTGAGCACATGCACTGATGAAGGAATTTTATGAAGGCTTCAATAGAATAAAGCACACAGTCGCACATAATTCCAAGTCCCACATTTCAGTAATTGTTATTATGCAAGAGAGTGCCACAATGTGTTTTGCAGTAATATATGCCTAGAAAGATCATCTGGTAAAATCTGAGCTCTGTGACCCAACTGCTAGTTCCAGAATTGTCTTAAGTCATTTTATTAACAGAATGGAAAGCATTTTTATTTTATTTTTTTTTTAAAAAAAGGATATTCATGCTTTCTTTATCACATCCTTCAAATGTCTGAAGGTTTCATACAGGAAAACTATAGTTGACATCCAGTGTCTGAGCCTTGGACTACATCTCTGAAGGCCAGGGTTTGACTCCCTGCTTCGTAATGGAAATCCACTGGGTGACCTTGGGCAAGTCACACTCTCTCACCTCAGAAGAAGGCAAAGGCAAACCCACACTGAACAAATCTTAGAAAGAAAACCTTGTGATAGAATCATCTTAGCATTGTCATAAGTCAAAAACAACTTGAAGGTACATAACAGGAATTACAATCAGCCAGCATGTGTAGTGGTCTCAGCATTGGACTACAACCTTGGAGGCCAAGGTCCAAAATCCATTATAGAAACCTGCTGGTGGCCTTGCCCAAGTCACACACTCTTAGCTTCAGAGGAAGGCAAAAGTAAACTGCCCTCTAAACAAATCTTGGCAAGAAAACCCCATGATAGTAAACATTAGGGTCGTCGTTAGAAACAATTTGAAGCACACACGCAAAAAACCAACAACAACAATGTAGCTGAACCTCCTCAGGAATTATCAATCAGAATGCACTAAATGATCAAGAAATATGAAATATTAACACAACTTTTGTCCTTCAGTCCTTTCAAAAACAATAAAGGCTGCCTGCAATCCATTGTATGCACACTTAGTTGGGAGTAAGCTACTAATCATAGGGAGGTAAGCAAACATTGTGCTTGCAAGAAGATTCATATTTAGGAGTATTTGAATGATAATGGATAGGGAAATTAATCCCTCCACCAAGTATCTCCATGTAATTAGAATGACTAACAACCTGGAGGGCAATATTGGACCTCCCCCTCCATCTTAAAAATAGTCCCATGGGCTCTGTTTGGGTTAGGTATATAAAGCCTTTTAAGTGGAGTATGGATCTTCCACAACATACTTAACACCATTTCTGGGGGCAAATTTCTCCCAAGGTGTGTAACAGCAGCTGGAGAGACACTTGTTCAGACAGCTCAATCACTCCATCCCCTGGATGCCCATGACCACCCTGGAAAGAAAGCACAGCCTCCATCACCAGCAAAAGGTTTCCTTTTCTTTCTGGGATGATCAATGACACACCCCTGTAGCTAACCGGTGTCCAGGGAGAGCTATGCACAGATGAAGGGCATTGAAAAAAGAAGGTACCAGATACCCACTTCCACAATGTTCCCAAAAACAGATATGCTGGTATTACCACCATATGTAACCTACAGGATTCTAACCTTATTCTGTTTTTCTTGTTAACTTATTGTATAATTTTGTTTACAATGTTTGTACAGTTAACATCAATTTCTGGGGCTGAGATGTGTGACTTGCCCAAGATCACCCAGTGCATTTCCATCGCTGAGTGAGGATTCAAACTCTGGTCTCCAGAGTTGTGACTTTGGAGACAAAATTGATTATGCCCTGATTTAGACACTATAATTGATACAGATCCTGTGGATTAAATTCTGGCTCCTCTTTTAAAGTGATATTGAGTGCTTTTAAGATTGTACAGTCGAAGGATATAGACAGGATTCTTGGAGAGGCAAGGGACACCATCTGTGTATTACAACCTTCCCCTTCCTAGCTTACTCACTGTCAGAGAGGGGCTGGCTGGGTAGATCGTCCAGTCAATTCCTCACTAACACAAAGCAGTGTTCCATTATGCCCGAAAGAGTCAGTGATAAGACCATTATTGAAGAAGCCCTCCCTGGATGTGTTGGATATCTACTTTCCAACATCCCATTTTGGGGCAAAGTACTGGACTATGAGGTGGCCTCCCAGCTCTAAGAGTTCTGGATGAGATGGATTATCTAGATCTATTTCAATCTATGGGACAGTGACAGATTTATTTTGTGGTGACCTTTGCCAGGAACTGGACAGGGGGAATTTGTCATTGATTCTGCTGGGCATCTTGGCAGCTTTTATTACCATCGGTCATAGTAGTCCTATAGACCACCTTGCTTGGAGGAACAGTTTTATAGTGGTTCTGTTACTTCCTGAATCCAGAAAGTGATGCTGAGGGACACTGTTTAACCCTTTGGCCACTGGCCTGTGACAAAAATATGATACCACTGGGAGAAGTTGTCTAGAGTTTTGGGGTCCATTACCATCAGTATGCAGTGCAGTCATACATTCTTGTCCATGGACTTTTTATCCATGGATTCAACCATTATGTCTTGAAAATATTTAAATATATATTTATTCCAAAAACCAAACCTTGATTTTGCCATTTTATATGAGATATACCTTTTCACTATGTTTAAGGGGACTTCAGCATCCCATTAAAATTCAGCATTAAATACAATTCAGCATTGTATTTAATGGGACTTCAGATCTCTGAAGATGCCAGCCACAGATGCTGGCGAAACATCAGAAAGGAACTCTTCTAGAACATGGCCACATAGCCCGAAAGCTCCACAAAAAACTATTAGCATTACATTCAGTGACATGTGGGAATTACAATTTACGAGTAATATTAGTGCAAAAAAGCTTTACTGAGAATTCTGTAGGGTGTGAAATGGGAGGTCGTCAGTGTGTGGGGGGTGACACCATGAGTTACCACACTGCATGATACCAACCCAAGGGATGCCACTGTCCACAGCTTTTACATGCTGGAAAAATTTGGGCAAAAAAAATAAATAAATGAAGTGTGGACTAGCTAGTGAATATATTAAGAAACTACAAGAACAAGTGGTATTATGGTCTTCAAAATCAATATTTTGGCTGCACTGTCTAGAATAGCAGAGCTCCCTTGTTTCAGGTGAATTCTTTTTGGCTCAATTCAGAATTGACTCAGCAGTCACAAGAATGCTTGGCAAGCATTCAGGGGGGAAAACCCTTATCTGTTTTGTAATAGTTCTCTCCAGCTTTAGCAATTTGGTACATGTATGAGGATGATAGAATGAGCATGTATGCTGATCTATTCCTGCTGGAAAGTGCAATTTAATTTCACTTCCATTGCAACAGTTCAGTAGAATCACAGAATTGTAGAATTGGAAGAGACCACAAGGGCCATCCAGTCCAATCCCCTCTGTGCAGGAATACACAACCACAGCATTCCCAACAGATGGCCATCCATCTTCTGCATGCCAACTATATCTGATGGATATCCAGATAGTGTTAGCCTTCCATCTCCTCAAAGTAAAATATTTGGGAATAAGAGAAAATTCAGTTTTGATGGGGCAACAATCCTTTCCTTACCAAAATCTTTTCCAGGAAATAATCCAAATAATTGACTAACCCAAATTGAAAACATCTTGACCAAAAAAAAGTGTGCTTTGATTAAATTATCTATTTTGTAAAGTTTACAATAGTCAGTGATAGTTGCATTTAAAAAAAACATTGAAAGTAAAGAAAGTTTGCTCATGTGTTTAACAAGTGGCTGCATCTGTAGTTCTGTAATTTTACAGCAATTAACAAGAACTGCATTGATGGAAGAGGATGACATTAACGGACATCTCTGCACGTACAAAGCAGATGGCTTTAAGTGTCTGATCTATGGAATGGTGATTGTGTATAATCAAGATGGACAAATGTGTGGACTTCCTCTTCCTCAGCTATTTTTTTCCAAAGGTGCTGGTTATAGAAAATTGACTATTTACATTAAATTTGCTGAGAAATCAACCCAGAACTCTGGTCTGGATCAGGAACATGTTTCAGATTAGTGTTCATGACAATGCTTTCCATGTAAAAGAAAATGTTCTTTAAAAAAAAAAGGAGAGGAAAAAAAGAAATATGGAAGCAAGTGCATTTTCACCACAAATGCTACTAGTATTTCTGCTGAGACAGAATGTGCTATCCATAAAGTATCATTCTTTTCTGTGGTGACTCTGTGGTCCTGGGGTGACTCTGGCTGTTCCAAGATAACTTTGACGCATTTCAATGTTGTGCTTGTGGGTGTTTTTCTCTGCTCTTTTCCCTGGAACAGATTTTCTGTTCTCTGGGCTTTCATCTCTGAGAAAAGTTATGAATGCAGACACAAGCAGGTGGATATCAAGAGTTCGTTGGGATGCCCAGAGGACCTGGTTCATTAGACACTGAGCCAAGGACCAGCTGCATGGGTTACCAGGCTTGTTTCAAATGAACTTTGACCATACAATGACATCACATCTACTTATATTGAAAACATTTCAAGTAAGTATTGTTTTCAGTTTCCTAAAGCCATTCTGCTCAGTTCACACTGGATATCAAATTACACTGTGGTCTCTTTTTAGCCCACCAGCATCTGTTTCTCACAAGTGAGGCAGCAGCAAAGAAACTTCATTAGATGAAGGATCCATTAAGATGGCATAATATATACATAAATTGTGCTACTATCGAAAGGATTTGGCAGCAGCAATGACAAAATACTTGTGTTTCAGGATGACTGCTCAATCCTTTCAGGCAGAGTAACATTCAACAATAAAAATATTGGTATTAATTTTGTCTGTTTATTGTGTCATCTTTCTTTTTTCGGTGTCTCTTTGCTCTACGCTGTACAGAAAGGTTTGTTGCAGTTTACATGCAAATACAATTTTACATAGGACCAATGTGGTGTAGTTGTTTCAGGGTTGGATTAGATCTCTGGTAGGAAATGATACAAATCCCCATGCAGTCATGAAAGCCTACTGGGTGATCTTGGGAAAGTGACACTCTCTCAGCCTTAGAGAAAGACAGCAGCAACCCTTCACTGAATAAGACCTGCCAACAAAACCCTATCACAAGGATTGCATCTGCACTGCAGAAATAATGCAGTTTGGCTTTGTTTTAACTGTCATGGTACAATGCTATGGAATTCTGGTATTTGTAGTTTTGTGAAATATTTAGTCTTCTCTGTCAAAGAGCTCTGGTGCCACAACAAATCACAAATCCCAGGATTCCATGGGATGGAGCCACAACAGTTAAAGTAGTGTCAAACTGCACTATTTCTGCAGCATGGATGCAGCTAAATGGCTGTAAGTCAGTCAGCCTGAAGGCACATGACAACAACAACATGACATCCATTGTGAGGCTGAAAACTCATTAGATGGCAAATATGTGTAGGTGTGTTTCATTTGCAAATAACAACCAAGTTCCTGATTGGGATGTATTGCTACAACTTTCTACTGATAATCCATCTCCCAATCCAACCCCCTAAAACCCACATTAAAAACCAGGCAGCCAGACCAAACAAAAGAGTTTTGTGGTGCTAGAAGGGAGGCACTGAAGGATGTTGTGAAAAGCCTGCTCCCACCAGTGACCTGTGGTGTGACAAGAAGAAACAGGAACCCCTGTTGCAACTCCTCAACACACTGAAATTTACTGGTAGGAGTGGGCTGGTCACATCGTCCTTCAGTGCCCCACTCACCGATGTCATAGAACTCTTTCACTCGCTTTGGCTGCTTGGCTTTTAAGGCAGGTTTTAGGGACATTTCCAGTTGTAGCAATTTTGCTGCAGTCGTGTGAATACAAAATCATTACAAGGTTGTAAGTCTATGATATCATAACAGCATAAGAACAAGATGCCAGACATCTTTTATAAAATAAAGCTTTGAGAGAGGATAATTTCCTCTCAGGCTTTGCAAGTTCTGTGACAAGTGTCAATATTCAAGGACTTACCAAAAAAACAAACAAACAAAAAAAAACCACAACCCTGATGTGTTTACAAAAGAAATAGTTTGTTGACAGAAGTCACTGCCAAAAGATATAGAATAGTCAAGATGCAGAACATACAAGATGCTTGATTAAATGAGTTTGCAAGGGGATTAGACACATTTGTGGAGTACAGATCACCAACAGGACTTAGGTGTGACAACTTAATGTTCGGATAGGGATTGTATGGCTCTCCTAATATTGATGGACTGCGGTTCCCATTATCCCATATCATTTGCTCTGCAGGCTAGAGTTGAAGCATTTTTCGGTCAAACAACATCTGGAGGGCCACACATTTCCCATCCCCAAAGCTGAGCCTTCACTCTCAGAGACAAAATACCTATGAGTATTTTGCTGAGGGATCTACAGTATGTTGAGGAAACAACCAGTGAAGACATGTTAATTTTTGTTCTGCCTGTGAACATCCCAGAGACAGATCATGGAAATATTTCTTTTTTTGGACTACAGCTTCCAAAATCTCCTAGCCTACATGGCCACTAACCCAACTGAGTAGGGGATTCTGGGAGCTGCAGTCATATAAAGCATCTTTGCACAGAGATGGTGGCTTCTGAAGAGAAAATGTTGAATCAATAACAGTACACTCCTATGGAGATCTGTTTAGAAATAAGTCCCATTCTTTGAGGAGATAGACACTGTGTTCAGGAGCCATGACAAAAGGAGTCCAGTTTCTATCACAGAAATGAGCCAACCAAGATCATGCATTAGAAAATGTATTGTAAAGTTCAATCAGAGTGGAATTATGGAAGATCTCTCTCTGCCTCAGGATTCTCTCCTGAGCCCATTCCCTTCCACAGCTATTTAGTAGGGAATAGAAAGATGCCAGTGAAGCATCTAGCTACATCTTTATAAGCAGATCAATAGAGATATTCTCCCAGATCTTCTGGAGGTCTTCCAGAGATTGTAGAGGAAGATATAGATATTCTGCTTCAGCTGGTGATAGACATATTGCACATAACCAGATGCTTCACAACCATCCCCTTCTCTCCATCAACCACCAAATGGTCAGGTGGGCAGGGTTGCAGGAGTAAGTTGGATTGTGAGAAGGTTGTAAGTGTGGCACAACATATGAAAAGAATCCTGTCAAGATGACAAAAAAGGACATACAAACATAAGTTGGATTTATGCTTTCATATATCATTAACAGGATGGCAGGCAGATATGTTTCTGCTCACACTGGCAAGTATTTCAGTGGATAAATCACAGAACAACATCATATTAAAGTGACCTTGAGGACAGCAGAACTCCAGAGTAAGGGCTTTTTAATGCTCTGTGCACATTTCACATTATGCATACAATTCTTTTGATGCCTGAATGTGCATTTCTTAAAAAAAAAATTTTTTTTTTGACTGATGAATATGGAACTGCTCCCAAGAGTGGTTAGGGTTATCACTTTTAACATTATCCCTTAAGAGGATGCATGAGGGGGGAATGCCCTAAACATTTGGAAAAAGTGATTCTGGGGACTGAAATCAGCCTTTCAACTGTTACAATTCAGTATTGCTTCATGCTGTATCCACCTCCTTTTGATATTCATTTAATGATACAGTAAATTACAGACAGATTTTAATTGGAGAAACATTATCACAGTGGAAAAATGTATTAGTGTGCAAGATTAATATCATCAAGCAAAACAAATATTCTTGTGGTGAAAATACGAATAAAATGCAAATTGAACCTGCAGATTGTTTGTGTATCAGTTACAAGGCAGTGCATAGCCATAGCTCCATGTTTGTCATGTCCTACATGGAGGAGCCTTCCTGGGATGAGAAAGAGGATGATAAGAACCAAGAAAATGGACTTTAGTTGGAACTGGAAAAAACTGGCAGTCCAGCCCTGGAATTGGCAGAAACACAGTCAGGTCCATCCTATTCAGGTCTGAATATTACAAATTACATGCAAAGCTGCTTCATTCTGTGGAGTATAATAGACTGAAATAACAGTTTGCAAAGGGATCTTGTAGGGCCAATGTGATTCTAGGCTACATCAATAGAAGCATAGTGTGCATCTACACTGTAGAAACAATGTAGTTTATCACCACTTGAAATGCTGCACTTCCATCTAATGGAACCTTGAGTTTTGTAGTTTTATAAGGTTTTAGCTGTTTCTACCACGGAATGCTGGTGCCTCAGAAAACTACAAATCCCAGGATTCTGTACAAGAGATCTATGGCAGTTAAAGTGATATCAAACTGCCTTATTTCTAGAGTGTGTATGCAGCCCCACCTAAGATTGATGAAGCTTTCTACTCTCTCAGTGAAATGTAAAATCTTGGCTTTTGTTTATCAATAATAGGGATCAAGATCATTTTATGCATACTGAAAACTGAAAGAAAAAATCAGGAAGACTGTTTAGTTCTTTGAATGCTTGGTTACAAAACCATCTCTCTCCCTCCTTTCCTTCTGAATTTCTGAATTTCTTGTAAACCCCAATTCTGGATTTAAATGAAGGCTTGCTCCCTCTCCCCATTCTCCATTGCCTCCCTTTGCCAGCTGGCAGCTTCTTGTTGAACAACTCTGTGAGACCACACACTGAGGTCAGATGGACTGAATGAGCTCTTTGTAATATTATTGCCACTCTTGGAACAGATGTGGAGTTGAATTATATGATCCCTATAAGTATTCAGACTTTGATGGGTGCTCATAAAATGTTATCTGGAGCAAATTTTCTTGTTGTCCTTTTAGGTTTGCATCTATACCCTCCAACATTTCACAGATGAAAACCAGCACACTTATGGTCAATCAAGCAACTTCAGAGTGTGACCATGATGACAAAAGGTATTAATGAGGGAGGACACACAAGATAAGATCAGTTTCAGTAGTTTGCTTTTGCCTGCATCAACAGGGAAAGGCAAGATTCAGACACTTCCCCTCTTCTCCCTGCTGAGTTAACTGAGGGCAAACTACTTTCACACTTTAAATTCAGTTTGCAGCGAGTGAAGCAAGCTGAGGACAAAGACAGAAATGGGAAGAACAGACAGAAACTGGGACATTTTAAAAGTAACTGAAAATGTGGGGTGACAGAGAATTAATCAGGACTGTCCCTGCTAAACATGATATCATAGCCCTGTTTAAATATTTGAAGGGATGTCATATTGAGGAGGGAGCAAGCTTGTTTTCTGCTGCTCCAGAGACTAGGACCTGGAACACTGGATACAAATTGCAGGAAAAGAGGAGATTCCACCTCAACATTAGGAGGAACTTCCTGACGGTAAGGGCTGTTCGACAGTGGAACACACTCCCTCGGAGTGTGGTGGAGTCTCCTTCCTTATTATTATTATTATTATTATTATTAAACTTTATTTCTAAAGCGCTGTAAATATACTCAGCGCTGTACAAAATTGGTAAAACTTAAGAAATATATAAAAAGCCTGCCAAAGGCGTACACTCTAAAATAATAGCAGATAGATAAAATTACAAAGGGGGAAGACAAGTTAAAACATCGGACATAAAAGCAAATCACAACAAGCAATATCAGACAGCCAGATGGTAATCACAAGTTCCCTGAGAACGCTTCCCTAAACAATAAGGTTTTCAGCTCAACCTTAAAGCTAGTTAGGGAAGTGATGAGCCGAGCATGCAGAGGGAGAAGGTTCCAGGAATGAGGGGCAGCAAGAGAAAAGGGACGGATCCGGGAGGGGGCAGAAGACAACCTGGGTTGAGAGAGGAGACCTTGGTCACCAGAGCGGAGGGTACGGGTAGGAACATAGGGGGAGAGAAGATCAGCTAGGTAAGGAGGGGCCAGTCCATGCAGGGCTTTGAAGGTGAGTAACAGAAGTTTGTACCTGATGCGAAAGGGAAGAGGGAGCCAGTGAAGGGAGGACAACAGAGGGGAGACATGATCATAACGGCGAGCAAGTGAAATAATGCGTGCAGCTGAATGCTGAACAGAAATTAATGGGTGGAGGTGAGAGAGAGGAAGCCCAGCCAAGAGGAGGTTACAGTAGTCTAGTCGTGAGACCACTAGGGCGTGGACCAGTGTTTTTGCGGTAGAAAATGAGAGATATGGACGGATTTTGGCAATGTTATAGAGAAAGAATCTGCAGACCTTGGCTGTGGTCTGGATCTGGGGGATAAATGACAAGGAGGAATCGAAGATGAAACCAAGACTGCGGGCTTCCTGGACCGGCTGAATAGAGATGTTGTTGACAGAAATGGAAAAGGAGTAGTGAAGGGTGGGCTTGGGCGGGAAAACCAGAAGCTCGGTCTTGGACATATTGAGCTTCAGACGCCGATGGAGCATCCAGTGGGAGACAGCTGTTAAACAGGATGACATTTGCTGTTCTAAATCCGGTGAAAGATTGGGAGTAGAAAGGTACAGCTGGGTGTCATCAGCGTACAGATGGTAGGAGAAACCAAAGGAACTAATTAATTTGCCAAGGGAGAGTGTGTACAGAGAAAACAATAGGGGACCCAAAACAGAGCCCTGAGGAACTCCAACAGTTAAGGGGACAGAGGACGAGGTCTGACCACCTGAGACCACTGAGAAAAATCTATTTGATAAGTAAGATGTGAACCAATCAAGAACCAGGCCCGAGAAACCAATGTCAGAGAGTAAGTCTATCAGGAGACAGTGGTCTACGGTGTCGAAGGCTGCGGACAAATCGAGAAGAATGAGGATAGAATAATGGCCATTCGCCTTGGCCCGCAAAAGATCGTTCGAGATCTTAGTGAGGGCTGTCTCTGTGGAGTGCCGTGGGCGAAAACCAGATTGGAAAGGATCCAGAATGGAGTTGGTTTCGAGAAACTCAAGACAGCGCGAGTAAACAACTCGTTCCAACACCTTAGAAAGGAAAGGAAGAAGAGAGATTGGACGATAGTTAGCCAGGGAAGAAGGGTCAAGAGAGGGTTTTTTTAGAATAGGGGAGACTAAGGCGTGTTTAAAGATGGAAGGGAAGGAACCTGAAGAGAGGGAAAGATTAAAGATATGGAGGAGGGAGGGTAGCAAAGAGGGGGCAATAGAGATTAAAAGACGAGAAGGGATTGGGTCAAGAGGACAGGTGGTAGGTTTGGATGAGTTCAGAAGGGAAGAGAGTTCTTCCAGGGAAACTGGAGAAAAGACAGAGAATTTGTTGATAGAAGGAGTGAGAAGATTGACGGTAGGAGCCAAATCGGGAGGAGTTAGCTCAGAACGAATAGAGGTGATTTTTGTAATGAAAAAATTAGCAAAGTCGGAGGGTGAAAATAATGGAGAGACAGAGGGAAGAGAGGGTTTTAATAGTGTGTTGAAACAGGAGAAGAGGCGCTGCGGGCGCCTTTCGTTAGCACAGATAAATGATTTAAAGTAATATTCTTTTGCCATCGATAGAGCGCGTGAAAAAGATAAAAGAATGAACTTCTAATGGATAAAGTCGGCCCACTCCCTGGAACTTCTCCAAAGACGTTCGGCTGCACGAGAGCAGGACCGGTGAAATCTAACAGTAGGAGTGATCCAGGGCTGAGGCCTAGTCGTCGAGGAAGACACGCGCGTAGAAATAGGGGCAAGGCTGTCGAGAGTTGAGGAGAGGGTGGAGTTCAATAAGGACATAGCTGAGTCAGCGGAGTCCCCAAGATTAAGAGAAGCAAGGGATGAATCCAGGAGGTCTTTAAGCAGAGGCTGGATGGCCATCTGTCGGGGATGCTTTGATGGAGAGTTCCTGCATGGCATGGGGTTGGACTGGATGGCCCTTGTGGTCTCTTCCAACTCTATGATTCTGTGATTCTATGAGTGACCGTTGGAAGGCATCCTTCAGCAAAGGACTTTAAAATGTCCTAAAAGTATAATAGGGATAGTTCAGAAATTTTTCAGCAACACAGCTGGAAGGACATCACTAGTGATAATAACAAACTGTGTGATTATCAGCCTAATCATATTTTTAAAGGTTCTCCTGTTAATAATCCATGCATCATTTTACCTCTAATTCATTCTATTTCCACTCAGAATTTCCTAGCATCTCACAATAGTTATTGCCCTGTCTTTGGGACAGAGCTTGGAAATAACAACTAATGAATAAAGAGCTATCTATTGTTAATTAGCCCTGGTGGCATAGTGGTTAAATGTCTGTACTGCAGTAACCAGGTTGTGAGTTTGATCCCAGACAGGGCTCCAGGGTCCACTCAGCCTTCCATCCTTCTGTAAGTTGGTAAAATGAGTACCCAGCTTGTTGGTGGACAATTGGCTTATACATTTTAAACTGCTTAGGAAGTGTGAAGTCGAAGGCTTTCATGGCTGGCATCTATAGTTTTTTGTTGGTTTTTCGGACTATATGGCCATGTTCTAGAAGAGTTTATTCCTGATGTTTTGCCAGCCACAGATGCTGGTGAAATGTCAGGAGTAAACTCTTCTAGAACATGGCCACATAGCCTGAAAAAACAACACAAAACTGCTTAGGGAGTGCTAATTCACTGATAAACCGTATAGAAATGTACTTGCTAATGTTATTGATATAATTTCCCCCAATTTTCAATTTTAATTTTAACTTAAACTTTGGTAACTAGTTCTTTTGGGACATACTTATATTATTATTAATTATTTTTTCTAGATGTAAAAATAAGAATGAGGCTCCATTAAATAATGAAGATTACATAGTGCAAGCTCTGGATTTTACTATGCTCCATTTAAAGCCCTAAATGGCTTGGGACCTTGATTCTTGAGGAATCACCTCTCCCCATATGTACCTGCTCCATATCTCACCCCTAAAGTCAATACACTGTGTCATGGTACGAGAGAAAGCTTTCTCAGCTGTAGCACTCCCAAATGTGCAATTGTCTCCCTGAGGAAGCCTGACTAGCACCCATACTTGTGTGTGTTACTGAGGCACCAAGTTAAAACCTGGCTATTTACCCAAGCCTTTGGGCCTATTAACTCAACCCAAAGACTGTTCTATATATATTTTTAAAACATTTAAATATTTACATCAGTTTCAACTTATTACACTGTTTAATAGGTTTTTAGTTTATTTATGTTATTTTACTGTTTTTAATTTATTAAACCTGGTTTAATGTTCTTTGTAAGATGCCTTGAGATCTCTTGATATAGGACAGAGTATAAATATTTTAACAACAATGACAAACAATCAAACAAACAAACAACAAGGAGCCTTGGTTAAATGCCAATACTGCAGCCACAAGGTTGTAATTTCAATCCCAGGCAGGGCTCCAAGGTCCACTGAAACTTCCATCCTTTCATAGGTCAGTAAAATGTGTACCTAGCTTGTTGGTGGTAATTGGCTTATACAATGTAAACCGTTTGGGGGCTGTTCAGACTATCATAAGAACCGGTTAGCAACCCAGCTTAAAATCAAGAAATTCATACTGAAACCGGTTTTAACACTACTGAATCCGGATCTTGCACACGCGTAGCGGAGCAAATCCCCCATAACCCGGTTTCTCCCAAAGCGGTTTGCAGGGAATGTGAACTTGGCTCCAATCATGATCGGGTCAAGTTCAGGGGAGGAGAAAAGGCCAGGGGGCAGAACATGCCTCCTCTCCCAGCAAAATCGGGCACTCCAGCATTTTTAGAACATTTTTATTTTATTTTATTAATTATTTTATTTTTATTTATTCTAATTATTATTTATTTTATTTTATCTTATTTCCATTTCATTGTATTTATTATTGTATTGTATTTTATTTTTTACTATTATTTTTATTGTATTATATTTTATTATTATTATTATTATTATTAGTGTATTTTACTTTAATTTCTTATTATTTTTATTGTGTTTTTTTAATCTGACAGCTCATGCACATTCTACAGGAGGCCTTTTAAAACAGTTTGGCCTTTCTATCAGAGGCTCATTCATTCAAATCAGAGGGAAAACCCCAAATCCCCATTCATAAGCCCCAGTGAGTTTATGAATGGGGATTTTGAAACATCCCCATTCATAAACTAATAAAATAATAATAAAAATATATAATACAATAAAAATAATAGTAAAAATAAAATACAATACAATAATAAATACAATGAAATGGAAATAAGATAAAATAAAATAAATAATAATTAGAATAAATTAAAATAAAATAAAAAATAAAAATATTTTAAAAATGCTGGAGTGCCCAATGAAAGGAGGAGGAGGAGGAGGGGAGGTGGGGAAAGGATCCCCACAAGCTGCACCACTCCATGCGCTTAGTCTGTCAAATATATAAATGTATTTTAAAAAAAAACCAAGCAACTCGCGCGGCCAATGGCTGCATCAGACATCACCAGGACATCATTTGATTGACAACCTAGAGGCTCCACCTTTAATCGTTACTTTTTCGTGTATGAACTTATGTGGGGTAAAATGCACCGGGAAGCACCAATGGGGGCAAAAGGTAGTATGAACTTGTCTCCGGAGAGATTCAGTAATGCCATGCACGATCTCATCTGGATCTAACCAGGGCAAATGGGCTAGTATGGATGGGGCCTTAGTTCACTAATAAGTAGTATAGAAATGTACTTGCTATTGCTATCGCTATTGGTATAACAATACCCTGTTGTGGGAACTGAGGCAATAAATGCAGTTGATGGGGAAAGATTGTGTTTTCTACTGCATCCCATAAGTTCATAGCATTCAGATGTGTTTTAAGCACATCTTTTAAAATATGTGAAGACTATGGGTTATGTTTAAAAACAGAATCTTCAGTGGAGATTATTGCATGCAAAATCTGCACCAGGAAAGATGCAGGTTGCAAGTGTTACCAAACAGATCTTATCATACTGCCATCCCATTATTGAAAAGTTGCCGGAGAAGCCTAGGTCGGATATGTGCTGCCTACTTCCTGGGCATGGGGCAGTGCGATGAGATCCATCAGTTGATGGTTACAACCCGTATCTATCCTAGTGCAGATTTCACATGCGATAATCTCCTATGGCAGTTACAAATGCAGAACCTAGAGTTGACACTCATGACTGTCACACTTGTGACTGTTACATATACACCACTTATGTCCCACAATACCACACAGGTATTGTGATACATATTTGGTACATAGGGACAAGGAGGTCCCCCATTCCTCTCTTACTTGGCAGAAGCCACATCAATTGATGGAGGTCCGTTCCCCTGTCATTTGGGAAGCAGCTGGCTCATATTCTCATGGGATTCAATGTCTAGCACCATAGCTATAGTACTTATGCATATAGGATTCTGGCTTACACCTTTAGCAACAATATATATATATATATATATCCTTGGAGCTATATATAATTGTAACTAATTACACTTAAAAGTAATTTTCTGAACTTTGCCTTGGAGTAGCCACTTCTACATTGCAATCAAAGATGAAATGCATTACCAAAAAGGGGAAACAAAAGATGTTTTCACAAAATTTGTATGTACTAATGCATATGTATGGATGCACATTGAGAAAGGAGTGGGGAAAGTAGTAATTTAAGCAGAAAGACAATCCATCTCAACAATGTCACTATGACTGTGATAGAGTGACTTATGTGCCGGCTGAGCCTGCTGTCCTATGCTAATGGTTAATGGTCAGCTTCAAGGCCCCTGAATCCATTCTCTCCACCTTGGGACCTCTGCTGAATCCTTAGTGAACATGGTAATGGCATGCTCCATTCTGAATGCATGCAGCACAATGAAATCCATGACAGTCTAGATCTGAAAACAGCTCAGAGGCAAAGCCTTCTAATTAATAGGATGGATGAACAATGCCTTGGTGAACTGTGTTCTTCTCAGTGAGTAATAAAACAGTGGGTCAGACACATAAATCTGGCTTCTATCATCAATAGACAAATGCTCCCTCTGAGTTCGTTGTAATGACAACCTAATAAAATGCTATTGGTTCTCATATAAAATTGTCCTTTTGGTAATACAGAATGTTGATATCGATAAGTTATGTGTGCCCGCATTAGAAATTGCACCCATAATATACTACTTTTAATGGCATTCAAGGCAGTAAATTCACTGCAGCAGCTGAACAGCAAAAACCCAAATATTCACATAGACCAGTAAGGCTAAGCAAATAAACTACAGCTGTGTTCTGCGGCAACATTTGCAGCCACAAACACCAAGAATTTGGAGGAAAATGTTGTAAACCTGAAATTTAAATGAGAGGAACTTGATTGCAATATCCAAATGAAATACCTTTTTTTCTGTTCACAAAATTATATTTTGTCATCAGCATTGTCAGGTTCATTGACTATATCCCAAGAAGTAATTGTGTAAATTTGTTGTAGCAAATTCAACAAAGAATTCTGTGGCACTTTAAATTGCAAACTAGTACGATCCATTTCATCAGATGCATGATGTGTTGTCCAGAATTTGAGGTTTACCTACAGTACGCATGGTTGAGAGTGGGACTGGGGATGGTAAGGCACAGGAAGATGAAATGCAGAAGTACTGACAGTGACTGTTGTTGTTGTTGTTGTTGTTGTTGCTACATTTATTTATATCATAATACAAATTAACAATGCAAAAACATTAAAATATATAATTATAATGTTTTAAAAATATTCATGGGGTGAGTTCCTGGAACCCAACCCCAGTGGATACCAATGGCCCACTTTTTGTTGTAATAGTTGTGTTCCTTCGAGTCATTTCTGATTTATCAGAACCCTAAGGTGGGATTTCTTGGCAAGATCTGTTAAATGAGATTTCTAGGCAAGATCTGTTCAGAGGAGGTTTGCTATTGCCTTCCCCAGGGAGTGAAAGTATGCAACTTGCCAAAAGTCACCCAATGGGTTTCATGGCTGAACTCGAAATCAAACTCTGGTTTCCAGAGTTTAGTCCAACAGGTCCACTGTACTTAACCTCAGAAGTAGGAACTAACATTTTCTTTTTTCCTCTTCCCACCCCATCCCTCCCCCTCTTTTTAGACCTTCTTTCTTTCTTTAAAGTTTAAATGGAGTGCCAGTCCAATCATGCAAAAAGAAAAAAAGAAAAAAGAGAGAGGTACCACCAGGTCCAAAGAACCTTTGTGGTTTTAGAAGTACAAAACCTATTTAGTAAAAACAAAATAAAATGAAAGCATGTGGGGTTTAAAATTTAAAATGAAGCCTGCCTCTTCAGTTGTGACAGAAACAAGCCTGACTAGGGAACAGGGTAACCAACAAAACAGACTGGAGAGGACAGGCTGCAGCAGGACTGAATTTCAGGTCCTATTTGCATCTTGTTATGCTTGTTGCTGAGCTGAATTTGAAGTGTTGACACTGATCTTTAGTGCCTTGAACAAGATTATTTGAAGGACTGCTTGAAGCTGGTATTCTGGCAAGCACTAGAGAGAGAGCCATTTTCATGGTGGTCATTTGCATGACATTTCTCCAAAGTATATACTTTCTTATCCTCCAACTGTCCTGATTTGGCCAAGACATTCCCAAATAATCCCATATCATCCCACTTTTTAAAGTTACAGTTTCTTTAATCTCCTCCCACTTTTCCCCTTTGTACAAAGTTTACTTCAGTTGGTGCAAACTGATTTCAAAATGCAAAAATAGTTTGCACTCAGGTAATACAACAGGGAAGGAGAGGAGGGCTGGCATCTTGCCCTTCCCAATAGGCTCAGGCAAAAGCAAACTGCCACACCCTCTCCTACCTTATCTGTTTCCTCATGCATAATTTTTCTCATTTTGATCACATTCGGCCTTTCCAGAACGCCCAAAAGGGGCGTTCTGTACTTGCACCTTTTAGCAGTCAGATGGGGCCAAGGCTGCCGCACTGGTAGTCTCTGCGGCCCCATCCCTCCACTTCTGGAGGCCACGGGGAAGCGGCAAACTGCCGCTTCCCTGCAGCCTCAAAGTGGGGTGCAGCAGGCACCCTGGGTGCCCGCTACATTCCCCTTCCCTCAGTGGAGCTGAGGGGAGAAAGGGGCCGCCACCGCAGCTCCTTTCTCCCCGGGTCTTTGCCACAGCCGTTTAAAGGCAGCAGCAAAGACCCATGCCAAAAAGGAGCTCCATTTCGGAGCTTCTTTTTGCACCGTGGAAAGGGTGCTCTTGGCGCCCTCCCATGACGTAAAGGTGTAATGACGCACGCAGCATGTCTAAACGCTTTGTGCATCATGACGTCATCATGGTGCGTCTGTATGGATGCTGCCATTTAAAACTGGGAGTGCCCATACGCTTTAGGGCTCAGTAGGGTGTAGACGCTACACCCTCCCAAGCCCTAAAGGCACTTTTTAAAACCCTATTCGTGCCTTAAAATGCCCATCTAGATCGGGCCATTTTGATGTGCTTGGCCACATATGTCCCAGTTTTGATCTCTGAATGTGCTTTGGACCCCATCTTTAATATCCTTTCCATAAGTCCTTGATTTCTTTTTGTTTCACTCTGCCTTTACCTAAGGTCCAAAACACACTGCAGAAATAATCCAGTTTGAGGCCGCTTTAACTGCCCTGGCTCAGTGCAAGGGAATCCTGGAAATTGTAGTTTATTGTGGCATCAGAGCTCTCTGACAGAGAATGTCTCACAAAACTACAGTCCCCAGAATTCCCTAGCATTGAGCCTGGACAGTTAAAGTGGTCTGAAACTGGATTATTTCTGCATTGTGTTTTGGACCTAAGGTTCTGGGCTGTGTGTTTATTTGGTTCAACAGCTGTATGCTGATGTGTTTTTTAACATGGTTTGTCTGAATAGTTATTCCAGGCAGCATGCTCTTTCCAGATTCAAGTTTTCAGATGTAATGGTTTCTGTTTTCCTTTTTTAATTGTTTGTGTGAGCTTCCTTGAGAGCATACTAGAAATAAATGAATACCTGGGCACACAGGCTGGATCTGTCCCTCTGATGTTACCTGCTTGGTTTGCTAGCTTCTTCTCTAGAGGGGCTGGTGTGCATGGGAAGGGGCTAGTGCACCTATTTGTGTGAAAGATGCTTGAAATGTTGTGAAGAGGATGTAAAATGGTGGTTTAGTCTCACCCTCTTTGGACTCTAGCCAACCCTATTGCTGGTAAGTGGCTCTCAGAATACCCAAGTGGCAATCAAGCAGAAACACAATATGTCCTAATGAGCAAAATGGCCTCCTGTTTCCATCTGCTTGCATTATTTGAATCGTCACATTTTTAGTATTAACAAATGTGTGGGACTAGCAGGTTGCTAGGTGGTTTCTGCAATATTGAACATTGTATTAATTTGAGAAACAACAAGGCACATCTTCCTCTGAGATGTGCCTTGAAATATCATGGAAGCAGGACTTTTAACAAGGACAGGAATATTGCCTATCTATGCCACATTTATTGCCTTTTAAAGCTGGCAGCCTTCAAGTGTTCACTCTGCCCTTGGTTTCAGGGCTGTGTGTCTGTGATCTAACTCAAATTATTTCCATGAACATTTTTTTTAATATGGATATTAAATAAGGTGTCATTGTGTTTTAGAAGTGCTTTTTCTTTCAGTCTAGTAGAGGGAAACTTATAATAGGCTAACTATGTAGTAGGACATTCTTTTATGATCTAAGGCAGAAAAGTTTATGATACAAACCAGATTCTGAGGTGTGACTAGGGCTCAAGTCAGTATGTGGCCAAACACTATAATTTAATCAAATGTAAGTCAACATGCACACACAAATCTCAGCAGTATATATAGTTTCTGATTCTATGTTTATAGGTCCATGTGGAAGGTGTATTTTGGTCTTGATCTACTTATTGATCCCTGTCTTAGATTGTATACAAAATCCTCATATTTGCTCCCATTGGTTACTGCTACCCATGACTATAAGCAGACTTGATTGTTTTAGAATTTTTCATCAGAAATTATGTGCCCATTTTTTGTTGATGCTGTCAGAAAACATAAACTGACTGCCGTGTTCTCAAATCTGGATGAACATTCTGAATTTTCAATTGCTCTAGTGAAACCATATTTATTTTCTTAACAGACCAGTATCCTTCAGATTTTCTTACTGCCCTTGGTTTGAGAATGATCTGACCCTGATCAGACACATTTTACAAGCCTCAAATTGAAAATTATTTTGATATGCCCACTGAAATATTAATGTAGATGTTTACTAAAAAGCAGTTTCTATATACAAGGATTTTCAGTTTGGAAAAGTGTTCCTTGCCAAGTAACGAGATGGGAACACACAAGGTAAGGCTGGGGGATCAGCTGCCAATTCACATTATTGTGCAGAAGGACCACAGCTCAAAATGGAGTACCGTTTTTTAATTTATAAAATTTTAGCTTGGATTACTGGCATCTCCTATTTAAAAAGTAACATATCTTAGATGTTTGCAAAGATCATAATCTGCCTAGGTGCCAAGTTGATTTTGATGATTTTGGGCTATGATTTGAAAGAAACAAAAGGTTTGTAGAGGTTGTACCTGAAGTTTTTGATGGATTGCGTCCAATGATCTTCATTATAGTCAGCCCTGTATCAGCCCTGGTGGCACAGTGGTTAAATGCCTGTACTGCAGCCACTCACTCAAAACCATAAGGTGGCGAGTTCAAGACCAGCATAAGGGCTGAAGCTCGACTCAGGCTTGCATCCTTCTGAGGTCACTAAAATGAGTACCCAGATTGTTGGGGGGCAAATAGCTTACAGTTGTAAACCACTTAGACACTCCTTAAGGGTATGAAGCAATATATAAATGAAGCTGTTTGTTTTTGTTTTTATAGTCCCATTAGATACTATAACAAGATTAATGACCTTATGATCAATCATGCAGATTTGCATAGTATATCAGGCAAAAACACATTAAATTATCTGTTGTTATATGTTTTCAAGCAGACTCTGTTTTATGGTAACTGTGTCATAGGGTTTTGATGGCCAGGTTTATTCAGAGGAGCTTTGTCATTGCCATCCTTTTAGACTGTGAGAACCTAACTTACTCAAAGTCACCCAGTAAATTTTCATGGTTGAAAAGAGATTCAAGCTCTGGTCTCCTGGACACACAACAATGAAACTACTACACCACGTTGCCTGTCAGTTTTAATTATAGTAGCCCAGAAAGCCCTGTGATAAGTGCACCTTGGGGTTGTTATAAGCTGGAAATATCTTGAAGCCGGTCAACAATAACCACAACAACAATAGATAAAAATGATGAGCAGTTTGCTAGTATTCTGCAATTGACCAAAAGGATGCATGTCAGCAGGGCTTCTCAGATGACAATCATACTCCATAATGAAATATACAACAACAAAGATAACATCTCTTTTTTTTTTCCAAAAGAGAATCACATTTATTGTGATTTATTGATAACAGGAAATAATTTTGTCCCAGTTTTACCATAGAATGGGACAGTCATTTTAAGAGTTACAATGGAACCAAAATGCAACACCAGGAGTAGCCACATTTCACATCACCAGGTCCTGACCAGGCCAGACTTTTAGATGGCTGAACTCTAGATCCCACCACTCTGGGAAGTATATTCTTTCTATATGTGCATCTTATTCAAATGCACCAATTTTGTAAAAACAAACCAAAGCAAATATATTATTAAACTTAATTCACATTGTATACATTTGAGTGGGTTTCCAGCCCCACACAAGAATACGGAGCACTGCTCAAGGCCAACACCACACGTGGCATCAGACGTGTCTTTTCTGCAACCTTGCACAGACTTCAGTATTTGCTAATTCTTGTTTGATGCTTTGAACTCAGTTATGCATGCCAAAATACAACATACATGTCAAGGAAAAACAGAGTGTGCATGAGGAAAGGGGTTACGATCTTTCAAAAAATATGCCAGTGTTAACTCTTTGCCACTGTGTGTGTTTTAAAAAGAAATGTCACAAAAAAAGAGCATGCATGCACCTTTCCGTCTTGACAAGGCACATACACTTGAGCATGCATAAAAGTGAAATGAGACTCAGTCCTGAGTGATGAGAGGTTAATGAAAGATGAGAGGATAGCTTAGGTGCAGAAATAACTTTTATTTCTAGCTAAGGACATTATGAGGATTCCACCATAGGCTTGAGGGCCGGCTGGCTATACCACTGTCCATGTCCCTTTGGGGAATTATGGCAGATGCTCCATGGGTCCGTGGCCTGTTTCCCAAAAGCAAACTATTTAATGAAGGGTGGAGTTGCACTCATGTGTTACTGGTGAGATTCCAATGGGCAACTGGATTAATACTGGGTGAAAAGAATGCTAGACTAGATTGGTCCTTGGTCGGATCCAGCAGTACTCTTCTCATCTCCCCACTTTAGCTATAAACAAATTTTAGGAGCAGCCACCAACACTAGTAGCTCAGTTATTTTTCCCCCACAGTAATGTCTAAGTAAATTAAGATGCTTGATATTACATAATCATAATTGTGTTATTTCCTTGAAAGTACTAATAATACATTGGAGCACAGGAAAGAGATAATCCAGTATATGTAATTGTATTATGGGCTTGCACGCTACTGAAAATACTAGCAATGTATTGGGACACAGGAAGACACATTCGCAATCCAAAAATGTGTGATTCAGTCATAGCACACCTTTTAGTTTATTAAACATTACTAGGAAGGAGACATATACACTTCCTGTAATGTTTACTTTCAGCACCCGTGCAGGATATAAAATATACTGACATTGTCCATCACACACTAAAACCTTTTAGTGCCCCAGGTTAGCTTAGCAGTATCACACATTACCAAAAATGTGCAAAAGCACCTTCATCACATACAAAGGAACTTCTCAATAATCAATTACCCTTTCTCTCACTCGCATATACACATGCAATCACACAGCACATACTAGCTCCCCCCTCCCATTGTTCTCAATCTAATCCTAAACACAATCACACATGCCAAAGTCTGATCAAACCAGTGATCTTGTGCATGTCCACATATGGCATGCAACTCATAAATTTAAGTAGTGCATCCATACTGGATAAACCCATACAGTCAGGCCTTTCTTTCCTATCTCCTTGGCCTGAAAATTCCATTCAATATGCCTTGCATTCTGCCTGTGTGTTGCATGCTAATTTTGTGATGCAGCTGCCTTCCGGGTGGTAACACTGTCACATTGTCATATGAGCTTCTCATAGATCCAGAAGAAAATAATAATTTGGATCCAAATTACATTTTCTTGTTCTTATTTGTCATGAAGTTGGCTTCAATTTATGGTAACGCTACAAATGACAAACTTTCAAGGTCCCCAGTTATTATCAGCCCTGCTCAGATCTTTTAAGCTCATATCTAAGGCTTCCTTTACTGAATTAATCGATCTATAATGTGGTCTTCCTCCCCCCCCCTCTACTGTTCATGCAATAGCTAAACAGTTGTGTATGGGAAGCCCACAGGACAAGAGTGCAATTACACCCTTCCATGTATGCTTTCCAGCCATAAGTAGCCATTCATAACAATTTTTCATTAATAAATCTAAATCACTTTTAAAGCTATTTAGGTTGACAGCCATCAAGCTGTCAGTAAATTCTAGGGTTGCAAAGAATCTCGAAAAGATTTTCTCAACCATAGTGGGAAAGCATGCCTTGAACATCCCATTCCATTGAGACAATGTCTACTGCAGAAAGATATTTTTTTTCATGTTGGGAATTTTGTGTCTGAAAATTTTCAAAAGAAATTTAATGCAAAAAATGATTTTTGGGGGAGAAGGAAGCATATTTTTCACATAAATAGCATTTTGCACAAAAACACAATTTTTGCAAAAGAATATTGTTTTTCACAAAAACAAACAAAGAAGGGCAAAGAAAATTCCTTCAGAAGATTTAGACAACCAAGTGAGAACCAGTGTGATGTAGTAAACAGCATGGTCCCTGGCTGACATTAAGGAACTAAAATACCACAGTTGTAGTGGGTATAAAATGGGGTAAATCAAACCACACATGGTTCCTTAAGCTAGGTAGAAGATATTTGGTAGATAACTAAGTAGACTGAAGCACTAAGTTGTTATTGCTCCAAGTAGAGACATGCATACTGTGTCTGTTTGTGGCCATTTTTACACTGATAGTTTTCCCAGAGCCACTTCCATTGCTTCCTTTACTCACTGCTGTAATGGGTGGTCCTTGTGCTTATTTACAAACATGGAAGCTGTATCTGAATGGTCGCAAAATGTACTTTTTGTATTGTATTGCTATTTGACTTTACTGTTTCCCTGATTTTCACTGTCCCTTTACACACAGGCTCTCCTTAGGCCAACAAAGTGTAATTCTTCAAGCATTAGAAACTGCAGGCTTCACTCCATGAATCTATGTTACCATAAATTTGTTGATATGGATGGTATTAAGCATTACCATCCATACTTCCCCACATTATGGTTGGGGAAATTCTGCCACCAGAGAGCAGGCATTGCAGTCAACTGTCTTCCAGTGTGCTTGTATGATCAATGGGGTAATTTGCCTGTTATTAAGCATTTGCATCTATTCGGTGCTTTCATCCCAATTGACTTGACTTGATGTTCTGCTTCAGTGGGACAATATACAGACAGTATATATTACTCAAGCTATATGTTGGGGTGCTTGTATGATCTGTAGTTTTCTTGAGAAGGAAAAGAAAAGAAAAATATAGCCATGGCCTCATCCATTTCTTCCTTGATTTAAAAAATATATATATATGCAGATTCTGATACCTTATGCTGCCTGTAAGCTATTTTGAGAGCAAAATGACTGTTCCGAGTAGTACACAGTTGATGAACTGCTTGCCAACTGCTGACACATTGCTTTTGGAAAGTGCTTCAGGACACCTTGAATATTAAAAGGCACAATTAAATGCCCATTTCTCTTCCAACTTCTGTCCTGGACATTGTTACTGTCACACAATGACTGCCCCCAACTGAGCTCCCAATGGGGAAGAGGGATGGCTCCATGTGGTGGAAGGTGGCCTTTGAAAAGAAGACACAATGTTCTCATTCTAAAACTTGCTTCCAATTCAGTCACTATGGGGAAGAAAACATAGTACCATATGATAATATGATCACTGTATTCCCAATTGGACATATAGACAAAAAGTTCTAGCAAGTAAAAAAGGTCAAGTTAAGGGTATGCTTATAGCCACCTTGAGTCCCTAGGTGGGATATAAATAAATAAATAAAATAATTATTATAATATAGAAAACCAAATTAACAGAGACATACAAGCCAACCATCATAAGTTAACAGCAACTCCAGGCTATTTTATGGACTTCTACACAAAGCTAGGGAAAGTTATCTTTGAGTACAACTCCTAGAATTCCTAAGCCAAAATGACTGGGAGAATTCTGTGTGTTGTAGCCAAAAGTAATTTTTCCAAAGTCTGATTCAACCTTAATGCTATATCAGGATATAGATGTGATGGCACATGTAACTTTTGTAGTCAACAATACAAAGCTTAGGAAATTGAGAAGATTCATTTGTTCACGCTTCCTTTTTGATGCCATACCAAAGGGTACTACTATATACTGGGCAAATAAGGTTATGCCTCTGAAATTGGCTCCATGGAAACCTATTGGCTTGGTGGCAACCAAAATTTCCTATGGAATAATTCCATAAAACAAAAAAAGGTAACCTCACTGAAAAAAACTGTGAACTATTTTGACATTTTTACCTCTGCATGAAAGCAAAAAGACTATTGACTTTTTCATAGAAATAGGGAAAATGTTATTTTTGACCAAAACCTGTTGTTTTTGTGTGAAGTTAAATTTAATGCAAAATTTTTGGCAAAATAGTTTTTAAAAAATTACCAGAAATCCAATTAAAAATCCAATTAAAATGCACAAAATTTCATCCAAGGAAGAGAAAACTTTCATATGTTTGTTCTGGAATATAAGAACAAAAAAAGCAAAGATTTACATTCCTAGACTTGGGTGAATTCCTAGACTTGGGCAGATAGATATACAATGTTGATCCTTTGCAACAGATCACCTTGACTATGTTCTAGGACTGATTATTTTGTTGGATAGCAATTAAGGCTGAGATTTGGGGTGAGGGATTAAAAGAACTTAATAGGTGGGGAAAAATGTAGAAGAAACAACAGAAGAGTAATAGCTGTATGTCACTTAATGCCATAATTTGAGGAACAAATTTGCTACTTTTCAATGATTAAAACTATTCTCCATTCCAGCAACTCATGTTTGCCATCCAATTGGATTTTTGGATGCATTCCTAAACACCATTACTAGAGGGCATCCAGTGAATTTAGATAAAATAAGTATGCTTAGCACTGAATTGTCAATACATATTTTAATTCTTTTTTAATCTGGGCAAAGGAGAAGTCTTTTTTTAAAAAAAAATAACAGGAAGTGAAATTGGCATGGGGAGAATGTGATGAAATTGCTCACCTATTTAGGAGTATGGAGCCATTTGCAGGTGTTAAGGGTCCCCCAAAATTCTGTTAGGTAGCATGTGCAAACAATGGGATGTACTTTCCCTACCTCTGCTTTATACCAACAAGCCAAGATCAATCAGCAGATACTTTTAGTTTAGTTTCAAATGAGCTTCAAAAGCAAAGAAGAAAAGATAAAGGCTATGTTCTTTGACCAATGCAACACATTATGTGTATTAATAATGATTCTCTAGTCTCTGGAAGCCTCAAAGGTAGTCAGTTCAAGACAAACTTTACGTCTAAACACAGATGATCTGTTGTGAGAACAAGAGGCAACTGAGACACCTTATTAGAGTGGTCACTGAAAAGACTAGGATGAGCATAGTTTCTTCAGTGAATTTGACACATCCATAAATTGTCTACAGATTTTGCCCACAGGAAAACGTGGAAAAATTGTGGAGTACCTTCTCCCTCCCATAATCTAAGAAATCTGGTGGGAGGTCAAGAAAATATGAATAAGACTAGCACACTTTCTGAGAGATGTTTAGGCACATCTCTACCAGCTGACATGTTTCTTTGTGGGCCACCAACTCCCAGTTGTCTCTGTATTCTCAAATCCATATTAAACCCACTCCTCTCTTTGTGACTGTTTCTGCAACAGCTCTCATATATCTGAGTAACACAGGAGTTCAAATATGTTCAAAAGGAGAAGCATCTGTGAATAAAATCTCTTGGGGAAGTACAAGTGATTTTTGTTATTTAAAGGCATTATTTTGCCAAGAGCACCCAGGGCTCTCCCCAAAACACTGGTTCCATCTTTAGCAGCTATGAAGATTTAGTACAGAGATAAACAGACACCACTTTACTGATGTACCACTGTGGGGACAGAAATAGGAAGAATATGGAGCACAAGACTGTAGGAAAAGGCAGCTAGGACTAACATTTGGGAACACAAGAGTTTTATGGCAAGGATTTGTGGAGAGGCAAAGGGTTTGGCTGGATTTTGAATATTCATCTTATTTTTAGCTTTTCCTCCACACCTTCTGTTGTTATTGTTCACGTAAATTCTACAGAGGAACACAGGAGATGTTCATGCTACTTGCTGAGAGCAATAAAGATAAATGTCCTTGGCCCGTGGATTCCACAGACCTTTAAATCTTCTCCTTTATCCCCACAAGTTAACATATGGGGACATGAGAGTCCTGCGGCAAGTCTCCGTAGCCCTTAGAAACTGGTGGCTTCTTCTCAGATGTTTTTCATGAGAACGAGAGACGTGTTGATTCCATTTTCCCCCTCCTTTCATGATGCCCAAGTGCGCCTTGGGTTCCTAGGTTATTCTCTCACCGAGCACATTTATATCTCCTAGGTTATTTTCTCACCAACCACAATTATCACACTGCAGTCTCTAGGTCTTCATGGGGAACTACTTGGTGGTTCTGTCGACTGTCCAGGTAAGAAGCTAGATCTGGATCTCCTGCCTGCTGGGCCCTGTCCCGAGGTGTCTTACCCTATGTTGATAGGACAAAGAGAGAGAGAGAGAGAGAGAGCAAAAAACAAATCTTACGAATAGGAAAGGAAAGGAAAATGGACACCGAGTGGCTTGAAAACAGCACAGATATTTTGTGAGAGGAGTCTTTTTCTGGTATTATGCTCTGAATAGGTTTCTCTTTGACATGAATATCCAGATTATAGTAAAAATCAACATAACCCTGTTAACAACAGTTGGTTTTACACATGAGCCTCCCCAAAATATAAGATCACCAGTGGAGGTCTAGTTACATATTTTACCACCCACCTTTTTTTGTTTAGCAGGCCCCTAACTGTGTTTGGCTCTTAAAATGAGGATGTCTATTCTAGCTGTTTTTAAAAAATTATTTGTCTGGTTTTAGCAGTATTTTTAAAGAGGAACATGGAGTGTTTCTAATTATTTTTATATTTATTATTTTAATGTTTTTAAACATTAAACATGGTTTTTATCACCATGTGGGTCCTAGTGGGTTAAGTATTAATAAATAAATTTCTTGAATTAAACAAGTAAATAATACTTGCACGTAGGCTATTTAAATTATCAGGCTACTGGGAGTTTTTCTGATATGTCTCCTAAATTATGAAACTCTTTTTCTAGACCAGGGTTGGGGAAGATTGCATGTTGCCTTCAAGACCGTTTTAGCCACCCCTGGGCACCCAGCAACCTTCTCTCCATTGAAAAAACACACCCCTCATTTGGGGCTAATATTTACCCCAATTCTACCATCTCTCAGCTCCTGGATGTTTCGATCCAGGGGAGGCCATTAACCATAAAGTAAACCAGAAATTGACTTCTGGTTTATTTCCTGACTTTAAAAAAGAATTCTTATGGGACTAAAACAGAAGGGGGTGTTCCTAAAAGCACTGCAAAATTGCTCCACACGTTAGGGGCTGTGGGTGATGTTCTATACCTGTATTTAAAAATGGGAAAAGATTAAATGGTGAAGGTGGAGGTGCAATGGTAGGATGTGACCATCCAAGATCCTGCAGGGGACTAATGCAGTCTCTCACTGCCTAGTAGTTTCCTATCCCTCCAGCAGAAGATTGTGCATCTTTATCTACACTGTTCTTCCACTCTGTAAATGGCAGCTGGAATCCTGTTCAGCAGAACGATATTATAAACTGGAGTTGGGGGTTGATATCATAAGCTGGACTTTTAGATTCACACTTAACAGTCACGAACAACTGAATCTGACCCTACAAACTTACCTTTGCAACCTGGCAGCACCATGACTAAAGTGTTTCCAAAACACTGGATATTTGGATGCTTCAAATTCACATCCTCAGCATATTCCCAATCACAGGGTACTATGGGACAAGCAGTCTTGGCAAGACCCTGAAGGTTTGTTCCAGGTGCCTGGAGAGCACTGCAGAAATAATTTCCCAGTGCCCCAATCTCCAGCAACTTAGAAACGGTTCAGTCAAGCCACTGCTATGCTGCAAAGGTAGATTGCAGAAGACATTTCCAATTGTAACTATGATGATAGAGTTCCAGTTTCATAGTTACAATAATGATGCAGGATACTGGGTGATATTTGATATCCTTCCAAAGATCTTTAGTTGTTCTGTCTGATGGATTGCTTTTTTAAAAATGTATTTTACATTGCTTTTTTATATTTTATAGTATTTTAGCAATAGCAATAGTAAGTACATTTCTATACCACTTATCAGTGCACTTAAGCACTCCCTAAGCAGTTTCCAACAAGTTGGGTACTCATTTTAGTGACCTCAGAAGGATCCCAGACTGAGCCAACTCTGAGCCTCGGCTGGTATTGAATTCTCAACCTTGTGGTTTGTGAGTGGCTGCAGTACAGGCATTTAACCACTGTGTCACCAGAGCTCCTATCCAAGGTACTTTATTACCTCAACAATTGTTGTAAACCATCCTCAGACTGCTGGTGGCAAAAATCAGAAGATCGTAAATAAATAAAATCAATCAAGCAAATACATTTAAGATCCAGGTGAAAAATAAGTAACAGTGAGGACTCCCAATATGTCTTTACAGCTAGCTGCATATTGGTTTCACTTGCTCACAATTTTGTCTAAAAGAGTTTGTTTGGTTTTGTTACCTTGGAATCTGTTTTCCTCAATGACGCTCCTGCCTCTACCAAAAGCTGGCAGATACCCCGGTGGCGCTGGCATGCTGCCTTGTGAAGTGCCGTCTCACCCCTGTGTGTTCAGCAAAGAAAACTATCAATAAGAATGGCCTTATTGAAATTAATTAAATTGAACAGGACATAACTTTAGGGCTAGTCACATAAACACATTTCTTGTTTTACCCTCTGACTCTGTAAAGCGTCAACATACTGTATTAATGGTGTTCAAAGATTTCATTCCCCCCTGCAATTACCATACTTCAAGCAGCATAGTGAATGTTAAGTTCTCATGTAGACTGGAGCTCTATTATAAACCAGCCACAAGAATGCTTTTTTCCCCCTGTCCATTTGAATGAATTCCATTGCTAACACTGGTGAGCTTCCCCTTAAACTGCCTCTAGGATACTTCCCGTAGTGTTGAATCTGAACAATAAGATATTTGGTTTCTGCCAGCAGGATGTGTGTGTAGTTTTTTGCAAAAGGAAAAAAAACCCTTTAAGCCTGGCATCCATGCTGATACCATGCATGTCTTTGGGCAAAGTGAAACAGATCTTCAACAAGAACCATCTTTTAAGGCCACCTTGAAGATGTGTGTCTTCTTGAAAATCTGGTTTAAGTAAATATCAAGAGGTAATGTTCTGCCACATCTCTGTTTGGACGTGGATGAAAGTGACTCCAAATACAAACTGTGAGCTCATAGTTTGTCTAATGGGTAGGTTATTATACTCCATTCCCTTTGCAGGTATAGAAAAAAAGAAATTGCATCAGTCTTGTCCAGAGGCTGAGACTGACTGGTAAAGGCTAAGGAGAACCCAAGAAATAAACTGTCAGCAAGTCTATTGGCAGACTTTATATTGTACAAAGAGGCTGAAAAAACCAGAAGTTGGGGAAATATTTTCCTCTTCCACTTCATGTGGGAAGGTTTTTAAGCAATGTGTGACAAAATAAGTAGGCACAGTTGGTATACAGTTGGTATGAAGTTGTGAATTGTGAAAAATTTGAAACAATCTTGACAAGAGAGAATTTCTTACACTTGCTTAACCATGCATACAAAGTCAAAGCTGTAGGACTATATAAAGTAGTATGAAGTTTTCATTTCTATTTTGCAACTGGTAACAGCACACTGAGGGGGCAAGAATTTTGTTTTCCCTAAAGAATGAGTACCCATGGCAGATCCAAGGCCACATCTGCCACATTACCCATCTGTCACTGGCCTACCATGGGTCACACTTGCCCTTTTGTAAGGAAATTGGAAATAACCAGATGCTTAGCTCCTGTTTTTTGTTTTTTGTTTTTAAATTTATTTTCAGGCCTGATACAAAGTGCAGTGAACAGCATCATGTTTTAGGCCATGATTTTACTCCCTAGAGGCTTCCAAAGGCACAAGCCCTCCTTTGGTTTAAAAAATAATAGTGGGTGATGTCCAGGTGGATCACAAGGATCCTATGGCTCTTCAGGGATGACATGCAGCCTGTGGGCCATGAAATTTTATATGATTCTGATTTTAATTTAATTTAATTTTAACTGAGAGAACAACAACATATATAAAGTGGTGGTTTTCTGTGGGTTTTCCCAGGCTATGAGGTCATGTTCTGGAATAATTTATTCCTGACGTTTCACCTGCATCTGTGGCAGGCATATTCAGAGGGCGGTGACATGGAGGTGTGGTGTGTGTGTGTGTATACACACATACTTGTGTGACCCTTGGTTGAGAGGAAGTGATTTACATGTTAATCTGTGTGTTGTTCTGTCATGCCACCACCCTCTGAAGATGCCAGCCACAGATGCAGGTGAAACATCAGGAATAAATTATTCCAGAATGCAGCCACATAGCCACAGAAAACTATGGATGCCAGCTGTGAAAGCCTTTGACTTCACATATATAAAGTGACCTGGAATAAATCAAATGAAAGAGAAGCCAAGCAAGCAGGACTTACGTTTCACTATCTGTCATATCCACTAATTCAGAAGGACCTGTCAAAGAAAAAAAGATAAGTCACATTCATGTTCAGCAACAAAAGATGGATTAAAATACAGAGGCATCAGGAAGATCCATGCTCCCTACTCCATTCAGTAAAATATATCCTTAGTCCATACCCCCCAAATGTCCAAAAGTGGCAATGACTGTCTTGATTAATTCAGATGCTTTTAAAATGTCCCAGTGTCTCTTTTGTCCTCCCATGTTCCCTCATTGTCCCCAGCTTACTCCAATTGCTGCAAACTAAGTTCAAAGTGCAAAAGTAGTTTGTGCTCAGCTAACTGAGCACATGGGGCAAGGAGAGGATTACTGCTTTTCTCCACAGGGTCAGGCAAAAGAAAACTTGCTGCAATCCCTTCTAGCTTGTGTGTTCTTCCTCACTAAAGCATTTGACTAACTTGATCATACTCTGTTGTTGCTTGGTCACAGTGTCCCAGTTTGCAGGTTGCTCAGTGCATGGATCTGGATCCATGCTTTTGGCCAACCCAATTTATAGCTGTAATGAAATAAAGTTGTGGCCATGTTATCTCTAATTATGTTGTTCATGTGATTTGTGTGGTTCTTGGTATGGGGCAACATAGCCCTTGGACCGGCAAGGGTTTACAAAAAATTGGAAATGCCCTTCTGATCACTTCCTATTACATCAACAGAGATTGGGAAGCTAAGGCTGGAGGAAAAATAGCCCCTAAACCCTAAGAATTCCCCCTCCCTGGTTTAACAGAAATGTTTGGAGGGAATGATGTAACATTTGAGAAAATTTGAAAGGGTCCTTTTCAAGGGAAAACAAATGTAAGAATTTTAAAGCAAATTAATTTGAATAAGCCTAGCGAAATGTCTTAGGGAGTACAGGAAGGTGGCTTATATGTGTCATATTTTTAAAAATATGCCTTTCTTGCCTTTTTCTTTAAAGGGAAACATTTTCCTCACATTTCTAGGAATGGAATTCACTGATCATTGTACCAGTGAAAATGTAGCCATTTCTGTAAAGAAGTTGATTCACTGGGGAGGGGCCAACTGGGATTTCAACCCCTGCCATTCAGCATCTCCATTGTTATGATTTCTCACTCTTGTTATTGCTCATAAAGTGCCTTCAATTATGAGTCAATGAACATGTGCTGCCTATAGCCTTACAAACTATAAGATGAGACAAAATGCAGTAATGAGGAAAGGAAAGGAAATGGGAAAGAGGGTTAATGAACAGTTACAAGTCGAATTCAAATATATGCATTTCTCCAGCCCCCTTTCATGCCCACTTCTAATCCTCCCTCTTTCTGAACATTTTTTTTTAAAAAATTGTATCAATCTCCTATTTTCTGCCATTCGGCCATTCTAAATCCCCCTCTGGCATAGGACAAAAACCACACAGATGTGGGAGAGGCTGGAACTGGGAAAGCTAATGGCACTGTCATCCTGCCACAGCGGGAAGCTGGCTCTCTTACCCAAGGACAAGAAGCAAAAAAGAAAGAAAAGGAGACCCAGGCACAGAAACAGAGAGTGCCAACCAACCCAAGAGAAATCCGGAAGGGAAACGCTTGAGTGAGATTTCTATCAAGAAAACAGCAGGGAGGAGGGGGGAAACAAAAACAAAATGGGAGCAAGAAAAAGAAAGAGAAATGTGCAGGGAGGTGAAGAAATAAACAAAAGACTCTTGGAAATACATAGAGAATGGAGTGGGAGGGATCACAACTGAAAAGACCTAAAAAGTGGAAAACATTGGGGGAGGCTGCCTCCACGGGGACCTCAGTCCATTCTTACTGTCTGTAATCGTTGGCCTGTCTCAAATTATTGACTCTTCTCCCCTCTTCTCCTGCTTTTAGCTACACAATACACACTCTCTAGTGGTATCTCAGGAAGCAAAGCAGCTTGAGTGTTTGTGATGGCCTTTGTATGTAAGGCAAGTGGGGAGGGAGAGGTTAGAAGTCAGAGACACACAAAAGGGAGAGCAAATATATCCCAGTTTTGGTAAGCAAACAGTAGGGTATTCATAATTGCAATCTCTTTGCAACCAACCTTGCCATTTTTTGTACATGCAATATAGAATGTTCCTCTTCCAACCCAGGTTAATGCATGTACTTTTTCCACATTCATACACTGTGTGGAGAGTTATTTCCCCATGGTGATAATCCTATGCATATATCATATGTCCACACAATTAAACTAATGAGTTGCTATTTCTCTTCAGGTTGAGAAGAACTGTACCTATTGACTTTGGCAGGTGCAAAAGGGGGACAATTTCATTTTAACTATATTTTTAAACACAAGAACAGGGCTCAAAATGAGGTTCAAACCAATCCAGTGCATATCATAGAAAGGGTTCCCATAGGCCAATCCCCACCTCAATGCAGGAACTCCTGCTAGATATCCCCAGCAGGCAGTTGTGCACCTCTTTTTGAAGACAAACAAAGAAAGAGAATCACCACCCCTCCAATAAGATCATGTTTGTCCACAATACTAATGAGGAAGGTGGTCTAAGAAATAATTTCTAATGTCCCTTCTTATCAGATCATGGTTCAGAGCCACAATCCAGCTACATGAACCTGAAAAGCTGGTATCAGTTCACTTACCATTGTCTAGAATGTACTTCACAATCTCACCATGCCCAGTCTTGGCAGCATGATGAAGTAAGGAACAGTGGTCAGGCCCCTGGATTAGCAGATTAGCTCCCTTTGTACAGCATTCTATGAACTGGGATATAAATATATAAAGAAAAGGCAGAGAATATTAATTAATAGAGTTGGTCACAAACAAGTTCACTTGGTAGCTCACCTATCAGCTATGTCCCAGTGGTGACAGCTCTGGATCCCACAGCATGGCACATGCCAATGGGTACTTCTAAATCTATTTGTAGTCAGATATCATTCCTTTTTTAAAAGTAGTATACAGTTTCCTGGTCAAGTTAAGCTCAAGTAGAAATGTTTTGCCCTGCAACCAACTTGTCTAGTTCACTGGCTCCCTGCTCACGAAAGTACTCTACATTATATACAGCATGGGAAGTTAATTGGTTGTTTGTGAGGCAATGCACCAATTCAGCTTTTTTCTATCTCTTAAAAAAGAGTTTGATTCATTTCATTTCTTTAAATTGCACTTTTTAATTAATATATTAATATTAATCCCTTCATTGTTTCACCAATTTTCATTGGAAGACCTAGTCTTCTGCCTGGAGCACTGGTATCTTCCCTCCCAAAGGTATGCAATTTGAAAGCATTGTACTACCCCTTCTTCCAGCAAAATTTCAGTTATGTAGAAAGTTCCCTATTTTATTAAATCCTTCAGGCCAAGCTATTCAGACTGTACATGTTTTATGGTTTTATTAATCAAGATTGTTTTAACCAGTTTTAAATTATCTGTTTTTAAAATTGAGAAACTATTTAATATATTTTCAATCTTTTTAAACTTTTAAAACAATAAATTATTTATTTTAGTTGATTTTCAGTTGATTTTATTTTAAGACATCTTGAGACCTTTAGTGGAAGGGTGAGGTATAAATATTTTAATGAATAAATTTGAATGACGTGTTTGGTTCATTTGTCCTATACCCTGCACTCTTTCCAGACACTGGAACTTCTTAGCAGCCACATACTTACAGATGTTTAAGGTAGGCATATCCTGTCTCAGTATTCTCCCCCAGGCCCAACAACTCTGGACAAGAAAAATTAAGATAGCCTCAAGGGACCTATAGCCCACTCCAAGCTCACTATGGTGAGCCTCAGTAGTCCCCCATTCTGGGTGATCACCATCATGCTGTCTTACACCACATAGCCCTACTAGTTGTGATTATCATTATTTTATTTTGTCTAGACACCTCTTAGTAGTCTTCCTAATACATGAGTGTCCAATTATGTAGGACATGTTATATGCAGTGATATCCATATGCAACTGGCTCACATTAGCTTCACCATCTTTCCCCTGCTCTGGCCCCTGTTGAGCCCCAGAAGTGGTCCCTGATGCTGGTGCTTATTCGTGAGGAGAGGAGGTGATTCACGGTTCATCTACATCTTCCAGAATACACCAGGGTGTCCCCAAAAGTATTCTGACCCAGAATTCGTCCCCTACCTGCCTCACAGTGACAATGCTGTCTTTACTCACATGGTCTTGAGCTGTCTGCCACCTTTGGTGCAGCAGGCACATTGCTCTAAGGCCAGAACAAGATGTCTAGCCATGCTAAATACACAGGGCACCTTGTTTTGACCTCAAGTGATGCATCTGTTGTAACAGCAGTGGTGGGCAGCTTGGGACCATGCAAATGAAAGTACCCACTGTTTCCACCAACATGAAGAGATTGGAAAACCAGCAGCGAAGGGTGTGTTAAGTAAATGCGGCTTAGGAGATGGAAACCCCAAATCAAGTTTAAACATCTCACACCCAATTTGTGGTTTGATGGCTGAATGGAGTAGACACCACGCAGCCAGCCCATGGGGAATTCAGGGTATAGGGCTAGTGTAGACAAACTCTTGGACCATGAAGAAGCAGTTGGTCTCAACTCCATGTGGGGGGTGGGATGGTTGAAATGAGAGTACACTCATGGATGGTGTACATCTTCCTTTTCTTTTCTCCTGAAACAAAAAACAGCTGTATCTTCATATTCACCATTGCCTCTCCTCTCCCTTCCCTCTCCATGGGTAAGCACCAGCAGCAGTTCATCCCAGGGCATGACAGCTGCCTAGCGGGGAGGTTTGGGGACAGAGCAAAAGGGCAAGAAACTAGACTCCTACACCCTGTCCAAAGAGAAAAGTATGTCCGCATAAGCCTCATTTCCATGTGTACATGTCACTAACTACCCCATAAGAAGAAAGCCAGTCTGCACATATTTAAAGCACCTACAATAGCCTCATGTGGTCACATGAACTTTCACTGGTTATACAAATGCACTTTCAAACTGCATAGAAAGGACATAGCAGACAGTCACATGGAAGGGGGAGAAATGTGCTGTCACCATCTGGAAAGGAAGACTGGCAGGAACAATTGGCAGCATCCAAAGATGGTCCTAGTAACACTTCACATACTTCATAAAAATATGTCTCCAGTATCACTCTGTGGTCCTAATTCATACAGTGCAGAAATAAGAATTGATCCCAATTCAATTGCTTTGAATTCTAACAGTGGGAAAAATGGCATATACATTTCATGTAAAATTCAGAGACATAGCCATGTTAGTCTGTAATATCAATATGCAGAGATATCCTGTAGCAGCTTTGAGACTAACTGTGTGAATCAAGTTTTTGCATAAGCTTTCATAGACTTGGTCTACTCTCTCAGATGCCTGGAGTGTATGTATCTGACGAAGTAGATCAACTCCACAAAAGCTTATGCTAAAACTTATTTTGCACAGTTTTTCTCAAAGCTGCCATGAGATCTCTCTGCATACCTACATTTCAAACAGTGAGACATAAAATCAAACCCAATATGGCAATGATTTCTTGACTGAAAGAATGGTCTGAACTGGGCCTTATGGCTGAAAAACAAGTGATTCAGTTACAGTTGTATGATTACAGAACTGAAGGAGGGGAAACTTCCCTTTTCTACCCTGACAGTCAGATGAGATATAGGATAGTCTTGGCATTTCAAGAACTTTCTTAATATTGGAAAGGAATTCACATCAAATACTGAAATTGCAATGAAGTACACAGTGGAACAGAAACTAATGTACTGTAAGACTGGTTATACATCTGATCATGAGATTATAGACTATGGTGCCTATTGCTTACTCTGATAGCTGGTTTAAATCTATACTGAACTATCCATCTGGAGTGTTTGGAAGTTTTTGTATTGCTAAGATAATTATCTGGGGTAGCTGTGTTTGCTATTTTAACTACGAGTAATTTGTCAGCTTCTGCAGTATCTTGACAAACCAAGACCATAACAGAGAAACTTTAAGAATAATAAAACATCATATTGCAAAGGCCTTATAGGCAGTTCTTTCTTTCAAATCCATATTATAACCTATGGTTCCCTCTTTTATTGGCAAGGAATCTAATCAAGCCATAAATGTACTCTCAATTCAATGTACTTGTATATTTTAGAGGTGATATTTGATATGCCCCTTTATCACAGCATATATACCCTTTGAATAATGAATAATCTTGGCCTCAATTTGGCATGTTTTAGTAGGCTCCAGGTTGGATTTCTGTAGAATTATGTACACGGGGCTCCCTTTGAAGAATGCACAAAGGTTCAGTTAATCCACAGTGGGACTGGACATTATGATCTCATTATTATGTGCTGACTTCAGTGATTTCTGGTCAGTTCAAAGTGGTGATTTTGGTCATGAAAACCTTCCATGGCTTAGGACCAGCACATTTGAAGGATCAACCATTACCATACATGAAGCTTTGCGGGTGTGCCTACCATCTGTGGAGAAATAGACAGCTAACAACGCTAACATGATCACCTGTCACCACTTAATTATTTGTTTGTTTGTTTGTTTTTACATCAAGGAAAGACCTGTTTGGATAAAGCATTAACCATTTTAACCATGTTCAGTCTAGCTGGCATCTGGTAAGTGACATATACAAGTGTAAATTCATTTTAATAATTTTTTTTTAATTTTTTGGTCACTGCAGAGGTTTGTGCAGTGGGACAACGATATCTACGGGGGATCCACGGGAGCCTCATTGGCCAGAGGGAGCTGGGGCCAAGGTCGGGGCTTGGGTCTCAGGGCCCAGAGGCTCCATCCCGGGTGCTGGGCCTGGAGACAGGAGCTCTGAGACACAGTCCTCGGCCCCAACCCAGCCCCCGAACTGGCTGACTGGGGAGCCAGACTCCAGCCCCACAGCCAGGCCAGGGTGAAGGAAGCAGGTAAGAAAGGAGGGCAGGGGGAGAGGGGAAGGAAGAAGGTAGGGAGGAGGAGGAGGAGGAGGAGGAGGAGGATGGAGGCAGGAAAGGGAGGAGGGAAGAGAGGGTGAGGGAATTTTGTCTCCAATGGTGGCATGACTGCAATGATCAATCCTGCCACTGGGGACAATACACCATTAGGGACAATGCTCGAATCTGTAGATGGCAAGTCTGTAGATAAGGAGAGCCCACTGTACTCCCTTTCTTCTTCTGCAATAACCAAATCTCCCCTTCCCCCCAGGAATCTCAAAGTCACTGTTATAGCTACTTGTAATGGCCAATCTATTGGTGGCACAGGAGGATCAGAGAAGCATCTGGATATATTTCTATTGTCAGACACAGACATTATCCCCTGAAATCTCTGGAGGAGCCCCAGAAGATCTTAGCAGAAGTTGTCCTTGGTCTGCATCTGGCTTATTCAATTCCTTGCTCCCTGCTCTCCAACAGCCACAAAATAGTGGGGGGGGGGGGGGTATCACACAGTAACAAGTTGAGTCCTGGGGCTAGTGATGGTATCCATGGTGGAGTTCCCTGTTCCCCATACAGAACTCTTATGCTACACATGGCCATGTAGCATCTTGGCCACTGTTTTTTTAAAAAAAAATAATGTTGTGGCTTTTTGCTTATTTCATCCCATAAACATGCACACACATTTTGATGTTAATGATGATGTAGCAAACTACCCTGGGTGATATAAACATAATAGTTATGGTAATTCAGCTAATAAGCAAATACTATGAAATGGATATCAAAAAGGATAGCAAACAAATAGTCAAGAAAGAGTCATCGGGCCTTTTACTTACTTTTAAAAAATCACCAGCTATTACTGACTGCAAAAGTGCTGCAAAGGGGGGGAAAGAATGGGACATATTTTAGCAGTAAATACTTCATTACATTTATGAATTGTTTTCCATACCCCAAACAAGTCCCCAAATCATCTACAAAAGTATAAAACCAAAGAATACATAACAGCATGTTTGCTATAAACCATATACATTACAAACATACCATTTTAAAAAAAAAATCACCACTAATAGTCACTATATGTACAGATGCACTCATGTGCTTGGCTGTGTTAATAACATGGAAACACACAAGCTTTTTGAGACACGTAAATGAAAAACAAAATATAATCTTTGCATTTTAAAATGTTGTCATCTGCTGCCCCAAATTTGAGTATTTAGCCACCTTATCCTACAAGGTGGTTCAAAATCTCTGCCATACATTTGTAACAAGGCCCACAGAGGTTTGGATGAGAAATATTTCACCCAGCACTAGCTCTGGCCCAAATTAAAACTACAGCATATGTAGAAGTGGAGTTATAGGGTAAAATTTGCACTTTCCTATCCAGTAGTCTGGCAGGAAGCAAACTTTCTTCTACTTTTCAGTCTGTTTAGCCAGTGAGTGAAGTCTCACAGCTATGACTGGCATTTGTGACCCGTCCCCTCTCAATTCCATTCTCAGTCCCCATTACAACACCACACGCTTATAGTGCTGCTATTGCACTTTTATGGCTCGGGCTGCCTCCTGTTGCATTCTGGGATTTGCAGTTGGGGGGGCATTTAGAATTCTCAGCCAGTGAGTTCTTAGACCTCAATGAACTACAAACCCCAGAATGCAACAGGAGGCAGTCCTGCCCCCCCCCCCAAAAAAACGGCCAAATGCCCTCCCTTCCTTCCTGGAGGGAGGAGTTCCCACCTGAAAAGAATGGCCAACACCTGTCCATGGTGCCTTGCCCCGCCCACAAAATGATGACAACCCAAGAAGTCCCTCTCACAAAATGACTAGGGGAGTCAGCAGCCAATGAGGGGCCCTCATTCAGTGGTTATTCTTCCAACCTTGATTTTGCCATTTTATGTAAGAGACACAATTTTGCTACACCATTGTGTTTAATGGGACTTAAGCATCCATGGATTTGGTATCCACAAGGCATCCTGGAATGAAACCAAGGGCCCACTGGATTCCCTCTCAGCCCCCCCCCCGGGGGGGTGGGCTTTGAGATGAGGTACAACATCTAGGAGATGAGTACTCAGAAAATTAGTTACTATGCAAAAAGTTCCCAAGAAAGAAATATAGAAATGGGGGAAGGGGGGATCAATTATCATTGCACTCAATTTGCATAGTTAAAATGCATATTAATAATATGCAGTGTTATAATCAATTATATAATATCCACATTTGATACTTGGATTTGAGAGATTTGAATACAGCAACTTCAATGGGACTCTGAAGAACAAGTAAGCACACACAACACTGCTAGGTTGGCACCTCCATGGAAAAAATTCCACAAGGGCCTCATTATTACTCCACGAATAACACTATAAATGTGTTAAAATCACCAGAGACAGAACTAAAAGACAAATAAAAAGATGCAACCAAAGAAACTTAACAAATGTGTTTCACACGGTGCACCTAAAAAATGCATAGCGTGGATCTAAAATATATAAAATATAGTTTTTTCCTGCATTATTGTCTTGCAAGAAGACAACTCGGAGATCATTTCTCATTTTATCTCCAGGTTGTGCAGCACAAGAAATCTTATAACACAACTGATAAGCAGCAGAGTTCCATACAAGATTAAAAACTATTGTAGTTCCTAAGGCAGACTGTATATATGGTTCTGAAATCTACCCAGAAGCTATTTCAGCTGAAATACAAGTGTTGCTGAATGTGTTAAATAATATAAAATAAAGGAAAGCAAGATGAGTAAGAAGATAAAACATTTGGGGAAAGTTTCTTCTTCTGTGCCTCACACTACAACTCCATCAATTTATGCCAAACAATTTTCCAAGTCTATCTCTATTAACCATATCATCTCTCATTCTCTCCTGTTGTTTCATGCTTGTCATTCAACTTTTTCACAAATCAAACCTATATCAAATTTAAAGTGCAGTCATCTCATACCCTAAAGGCATCGGATCATGTCTGATCTTGGAAGCTAAGCAAGGTCAGCCCTGATTAGTAGTTGGATGGGAGGCCATCAACAAATACCCGATATAGGCTATATTTCAGAGGACAGAGCAAAATGACCTCTAATCATTTGTTGCTTAGGAAAACCCTATGAAATCCATGGATTTACCATAAACTGATAGATGACTTGAAGGCACATAACACATCTGGACCTGGAACACATAGCACTTTATTTTTTTAAAAAAAGTTTTAAAAATCAATTCAAAATTCAAGAAAGTAGAAGTGTAAGGGGTAACTGCAAATTTTCTCATCTGCCCAGAGAAAGAGTGTCTTGATATACCAAGACACCCAATGGCAGTGGTTAGGGCGAACCACCAAGTTTTATATTCAGGAACTTTCTGCGAAAATTTCATTTGCGAGAAAAATGTTTTTTACAGAAAAAATATTTCCAGAAAACATCTCACATCATGCAAACTCACTGAAAATTGCATTATAAAAATGTAATATTATCTAAACGGGGAAACCTTTTGGGCTTCTTCATTTTTACCTTCAAAAAACAAATAATTGTGCATTTATATCCTTATTAGAGGCATAGGGGCTTTCTAGATGGGCAGGAAAGTGTGACATGAAGTTGTCTTTTCCTTAATGCTTAGCAGCTGCACCAAAGCCTTTAGATGGAGCTGCGCTGTTCCGCAGTTTTTAAAAAAGAAGCTGGGAAAACCAGCACCTTTTTAAAGGCGCTTCTTCTCCCCTAAAATGCAAAAAAAAAAGCATTTTCATGGCACACTTTCCCTTTTTCTCATCTAAAGGCTAGACTTTCAGGCAGCCATGAACACACTTCTTTTTGCCAATCTAGAAAGCCCAATTGTTAAAAAAAAAGAAGAAAAGAACCTGCAACCTCTATCAATTGTGCTACATATTATGCTATATTAGCTTTACACCTAAGATTGGCAAATTAGATAAAAACTAGAAATAAGTTAATTCTCCCCAGCTGACCTTAGTTTTCTACTATCACTATTATTTTATGAGTCTTTGAACAATCACAGGAAGAGCTTGAAAGGATGAAGTTAATTAGAAACCTGCCTTATACTGAGTTAGATCACTAGTCCATCAACACTGAGAGGTGGCAGCTCTCTAGAGGTTCAGAGAGAGATCTTTTCCATATGCAATGGAAACTACTTGCCCTTACATTCCTTCCTTTCATCAGCTAGGGTGGCACAGCTCCATGCATCAAGATGCAAGTCATTTGTGGTTGTGTGCCTTCAAGTCATCTTAAGGAGAACCTATTACAGATTTCTCTTGGCAAGACTTGTTTACAGGGGTTTTGCCATTGCTGTCCCCTAAGGCTGAAGCATAACTCATTCCACATGTAAAGTCTTACCAAATTCCTATTTGTTAGGCTGGGAGTAATTTAGAGTGCAGCAGGGACACACAGTGATGAGGAGGGAGAAAACACGAACCCTACCCACTATTGCTCAATGTCCTCATCCCCCACCCACCCCTATTGTCTCCCCACTTATTTTTGCCATGACAATAGTCATTCCTGCTCCTGGAACCCCACAAGAAATACCTGGAATGGTTCAGAGAACAAAGCATAGCTGGAGGATGAGTTCACCATGCCTCCCACCCCACACCTGAAGCACTTTAAATGGTCATACCATCCCCAGGAGGAATATCATGGCAACCCAACTGTAACATATACACCGCCTCCTGCCATCATGTCTCATTTGTCCTTGAACCTATTGAACCAACCTGCTGTAAAACGTGTGTTAAGTGGACCTTAATTTATAGTAGCAAATCAGACCAAATTCCCCTGTGTAAGACTCCCTTATCCTTTCAAGAAGATGTTTTTGTTGCTTCTGATGCTTTTGCTATTATATTATTTGGAGAAGGGATATGGATTTATTCTTAGCTCAGTATTTTTGTTTTTAAATTGCAAATTCAAAATGCATTGTAAAAGTCACTAGAATGGTACTCTGGCTGTTTACCCCATGCTCATTCCTCACTGGGGAGGGGGGCAAGATGAAAAACAGAATATGTTCTTAATTCTATATTGGCCTCAAAACTATAAAGATGAACAAAAAAAATTGAAATGATATACATACATTTCTATTTATGTTTCCTGGTTCTCATTCTTTCCTCTGATGGCACAGTTGTAGCATTTTCTTTCTTTACTAACATCAACCATCCTGCCATTACTTGGGTTGGTTATGCCAGGAATAAGCAACCTGATGCCCTCCAGACATTTTGGACTCCCAAATATGCTGGGGCTGCTGAGAGCTGTGGTTCAAAACATCTAGAGGTCCACAGTGTCCCTAACTCTACTGCAACCATTACAATTCTCCTTACAAGTATCTATATGGTGAGAAGATGAGATGAAAAGTTGGATATAATCCACAGAATCACAGAGATCCCTACTTCCAGTCAGATTAAATGGAAGCATGGAGAAGAGAGAACAGTAGTCAAAGAGGAGGAGGAAGAAGGTAAAGCAGGTGACATTAAGAACAACACTCCAACCTTATAAAGGTATTTGCAACCAGTGCTGGACATTGCTAAAAATGGAAGATAGTTTTTAAAACCCAAAGCAATGAACATAAATGAAACAAGTAGTTTTGGCTTGGCTCATCTGTAGGGAGGGGAGGAGAAATTGGCTGGCACTATCAATGTGCAATTATGGTAAGAACACCTTAAAAATGTATTTATTCACAAGATGACAAGTGCCACTGCTGCAGGATACACAACATGAATTATGCACAGGCTTTATCATGTCATAAAGTATCTAAAGGCCTTGAATATGTCACAAAGCATTATTCCATTCACTAAGCACTGAAGCCAATAACTGTTTTGTTTTTTTGTTTTGTTTTGTTTTTTTACTTTTCCTACAATGAGTATTTGAGGCAAAATGCAGAAATCCTTCATTCCTCTCTGAATGGGTAAGTGTTCTTGATAAAACAGTGGGGATGCAACCCAGTCAGATGGACAGAATTGAAGATCCTAGAGTTCTACCCAGATAACAAACTGGCAAAACACTGAGCTGGCAGCATAATGCATTCCCTTGGGGTAGTTGGCACATCAAGGACTCCATTCTCTTATTTGGTAGATGCTGGATGATAAAAGTGGTAACCCGCTTTCTCTTTATCTTTGAACCTTTGTGCTCTTTGCTGAGGTTGCCAGCAAAAAAACTGTCAATTAGGTAAATCTTGTACAATTGGCACCGTGAAGAAACAGATTCTTTCATAAATGTAGGAACACTGGCAACCGATGTTGGACAGAAATAATAAGTTCTGTTCACTGTGGATTATAACAACCAGTGCCCTCAAGATGTTTTGTGGTGTGTACAGCATTGGGGGGGGGGGGGGGAGTCTTGCTTAGCTGAAGTAACTCTGGTAACTCCATCATAGCTTTCCTTCCTCATTTCTCACTTTGTTATCAGGTCAGTCTATAAAAGCCATAGAGGATGGCGAGCAATTTCAGTCTCAGTGGTACAACAGAGGAGAGTATTTCAGTAACAAAGAAAGCTTTCAGCACATTTAAACTCATAAAGAACCATGCATAGCTACAAATATGATCCCAATAGGTCCGAATAGTATGGGCTGGAATTCATGCTTGCAGTTATAGTCCCCTAATCTATTGAGTGACATGGGTATGTTTTCCTGTTGATCAGGATGCAGCAGGCTGACATTCCCATAAGTGATCCCCAGTGTGACAATCAGAAGCAGGATTCCTATCACAATTTTTCCTTGCACCAGTGTGAGGTAAACATTACTGTACTCTGTCCTAATCAACTGGAGAACTGACCCCTATCTCTCACAATGGATGCTTCTTGGTAAGTCAGGACTGGGAGGAGAGGTTCAAGCCTTTGTGCTGCTGTCCAGGTGGCTTCAGAATGCAGTGTTTGACACCACATGCACTGAAACCACCTAGAAGCCGGCTTCCAGCTGCCCGGCTGCCCACAAGTGGACTGGCTTCTGGGCATCTTGGGAGCATGGTGGTTATACACCACAAGCCCCCAACATGACGGGAAGCTGCCGTGGGTCAACAGAAGAGCTGCTAAAGGTGGTTTTTCCGAGGCTGAAAAAGAATGGTTCAAAACTGCTCCTTTTTCAGCCATTGCCACAGTGGATTGGGGCCATGACGTGTGGCTGCCACAGCCCCAATCCTTCTTTGGGTGGGGAAACTTCTGTTAAGTAAACTAAGGAACTGATCTAGAATCTGTCTTCGAGTGGGATGGCAGTCTGTTAAGTAAACTAAGTAACTGACCTAGAATCTTGGCCATTTTTGATTAGAGATGGAAAAGAAATGGGTTCCTTTCTCATTTTAACAAACCTACCAGGTTCAGACTAACGCACTAATCCAAAGCAAACTCAGTTTCCAGTGTGTGCAAAAACATCTACATTAATGACATTCACACTGAAAAATGAACTGGTTTACAAACCGATATAAATTGGTGAAGTGCACACTTGTGCCGGTTTTTCCTAGGGGTAGTTCACATTCGCACCGGGTTTACCTGACTTTAATTCAGGGGGGCCTGGTGCAAATCCGCCTTAACCCAGGGTATTTTAAAATGGAGAAATCATAGCTTCTTTTTAAAAGAACCATTTTTTTGTTTTGTTTTGTTTTGTTTGTGGGAGCTGCCAATGGGAACATGCAAATCGATCCCATTCGGAGCCCCTCTTCCTCCCTCCCTGGCACCCCCAATTGCATCCTTCTCCTCTTCCTCCCTCCTTGGCACCCTGATGGCATCCATCTCCTCTGACTTCCTCCCTCCTTGGTACCTCAATCGCATTCATCTCCTCTGACTTGCTCCCTTCTTGGCACCTCAGTTGCATCCTTCTCCTCTTCCTCCCTCCGCTGATCGCATCCATCTCCTCTGACATTCTCTCTCCTTGGCACCCCAATCGGATCCTTCTCCTCTTCCTCCCTCCTTGACACCCCGATGGCATCCATCTCCTCTGACTTCCTCCCTCCTTGGTACCCCAATCGCATTCATCTCCTCTGACTTCCTCCCTCCTTGGCACCCCAATCGCATCCTTCTCCTCTTCCTCCCTCCTTGGCACCCCCAATCAGGGGATCAGCCTTCCTTTGCTCGTACTCTTCCTCCTCTTCCTCTTCCTCATCGTACCAGCTGCAGTGACAGCCAGGATCAAATCTCTCCATGGCATTTTGACATGAGTGTGAACAAGAATCTGGGATAAAATGCCATGGAGAGATTTGATCATGGCAAATCAAATCCCACGGAGAGATTCAATCATGGCAAATCCATGAGATAACATGGGTTATTTCTTTAGTGTGAATGAGCCCTTTGAAACCTTTAGCAATAATGTCCATAAGTGGAAAAAAGGGCAGTCTCCCTTTAACCTCTGCCCCCTGTCTAATCTATTCCCAAAATCAAAAGGAGGAAGGTGTTTTGCTTTTTTGTTTTTTAAAAACAAAACTAGAAGCAAACTGATTACTTTTAGTTACATTGTGGGTGGGTCTGGTGCAGCCCATGTCAGGTATGAAAGGTGTATGTGTGGGGGGTATACATGCCCGATGTATACCCTGCCTTTTAACAAACAACACAGAAGACAGTCTATACAAAAACAATATCATACACATCATATTTTTATCTTTATATTTTGTTCTAACAAAAGCAAATAATTTAAACATATGCTCAAAATCTGAGGACCAGCCAGCAAGAGAATGTGGGGCAGAGCCAGCAGATAGAAGTTTTTTAAAAATGAGGGAAGACAATAGACCAGCTGTTGCTGCTAAAACAAAATGTCCATCTATACAAAGGACAAGGAGCAAAAAGGCAGGGACTATGGGCAGAAAGAGTATTAGGAGGATGTTGAGGGTAGGCTGGATAAATACAGACTGTTGGTGTCACGTTGCAGCAGTGTGTCTGTCACAAACAGTGCAAGAATTGAGACTGCATGAACATCAAAACATAAAGAGGAAAGTATATTAGCCCTCTCTATATATACATCACATATTAAAGAAGTATCGATCTTTACGTTTGGCAGTGTTATACCTAGTACATTTGACACCCTAAAGGCACCAGGTCCCATTAGATCTTGGAACCTAAGTAGGGTCAGTCCTTGTTAGTAATTGAATGAGAGAACATCAAGGAATTCCCAGTGCTGTAGGCTATATTTCAGAGGAAAGAAATAACAAAATCATCTTTGAGCTTTTTGTGGTTTTTGTTTTTTCTCTGAAGATGCCAGGCACAGATGCTGGCGAAATGTAAGGAATAAACTCTTCTATAACATGGCCACATAGCCAAAAAACAAAACAAAAAAAAAAAACCCACAAAAAACTATGGATGCTGGCCTTCGACTTCCCATCTTTGAGTCTTCCTTCCCTAAGAAAACCGTGTGAAAATAAAGGGCTTCCCATATGTTAACAGGTGACTTGAAGGCATACATGCATATACACACATGCATATTTTGGAAGAAGTATTCAAGTGGTCTCCAGAGGTTACAAAATTATTTAGTTTACTTATGCATGGTTTACCTGATCTGGTTGTTAGTTCTGAATTTTTTTAAAAATGATGAAACATATTGAACTGCTCTTCTTGCGGTTTTTGTTTTGTTTTTCCCCTTTCGTGTGGTGTAAGAAACTATCCTGTTTTTTTTTTTTTTTCCATGTTATGTCTGCCTCTGTAACCAAATTTTCTGTTAAAGGATTAATGGTCCAGAACACATCTACTCAGTTAACTCAAGTATATTAACTGAATTTAATAATAACCCAAGACTAAATTTTTGCCACTTCTGGAAAAAGATAGGAGCACAGAGGGATGAGTCAACAATGTGGTTTTGGCTGATTCTTCTATGAATTTCATTAAAGCACTGTTACATTGGCCAATATAGGGTGAGGAAAGAATAAATGAGTAATGGTGCATTTAAAAGCAAATGCAGTGTGAAAAGCTAATCAGGGCTCAATATGTAAATGCCTTTACTCCTAATTGCAAGAACTCTTGGTCATTCAGAATACATCTGACTAGAATTCTGAGAGTCTTCACTTCTCGTTTGTTTGAAATGTTCTCATTTCCTTGGTTCTGATAGGCACAATCAGTATGGATGCCTTTAAAACAATGTTACTTGCTGTTACAGACCAGCTCCATACAAAAGGCAGGGACAGACAGACTGCATGCACATTTTGCATGCATCCATTTCACAAGTCTGTTCCATCCCCTGTTCACAATAAACCGCAACATTATTTTAATATGCACAAATATACCTACACGTTGTATAAAAATAGATATGTGGTTGGATATATTTTCTAAAAAGAGGCATTTGCTTTCTCAAGCAATGCACAATTTGTACACATTTAGGTGTAAACAAATGTTTAAATCAATCAATCAATCAATTTAAAATGGCTTTGGTCCAGGCTATCTGAAAGACCATACAGCATCTCCCAATAGGAGCCTAACCAATTTTAAGATACTCAGGCGAGGGCTTTCTATTAGTCCCACTATTATCACAGTCATGTTTGGCAAGAATACATGAGAATGCCTGCTGCTTCCACACTGTAGAATTTCCTCTCACAGGAAGCTAGGTCGGACTCTCTCTGCGCTTTTTCTGCTGGCACATGGAGTCCTTTCTGTTTACCCAGGTCTTTGGATTCTGACTAGATGTCACAGGAGGCCTTTTAACTGGAGTGTCTTGCATTTGTATTGATAGTTTTATCATCATTATATTTTAATTGCCTTTAAAAACAGATCTGAATTAATGTTTTAATGTGTTTGTTTGATTTTTAAAAACTTTTGTAGCCTCCATAATTTTAACTGTACAGTAGCATCTCGATTATCTGACATAAACTGGACCGGCTGATAGTCAGATAGACGAAAATGTTAGATAATCCAGAGGGTCCAAGAAAAGCCTTGAAATCACTATGTATTGAAGTTTTATTGCAGTAACAGTAAAAGTAAATGTAAAGAAATCACTGATCAACATTGTGATGTACAGTATAAACAGCCCCCTGAAAATTTAAAGAAATCACAGAAAATTTAAAGAAATCACAGCAGCCGTGACATTGGATAATACGGAATGTTGGATAACTGAAGGATGGATAACTGAGACTCTACTGTATATTGTTTTAACTTAGTTTGTGAGTGACCTTTTTTGAGAGAAAGGTAGGATATATGGTACATAAAATAAGATAAAATAGTTTGCTTAACACAGAACAGAACCAGAATCAAAGTCAACAGCATGTTAACTGGAACCTCTTGACAGTAAGAGTGGTTCTGCAATGGAATCAATTGCCTAGAGTGGTGGCATGATCTCCTTCTCTGGACATCCTCACAAAGAGGCTGGACAGCTAACAGCTGGGAGTGCTTTTACTAGAGATCCCCCACTGATCAGAGGGTTGGACTTTATGGCCCATGAAGCCCCTTCCAACTCTGGTTCTATGATTCCATGTCAGTTTGGAGGTGATTTTCCATTTAGATAACATAGCACATAGATATGAAATCAAGATTTTATGTAATTTAGACTGAAAAAATAATTTCATTATTCATGACATTTTTTAAAAATCACATTCTAGAGCACATATGAAGTCATTCTTGAAACATGTTTGGCTTTTATTGTTATTGTGCCCATCTCTGTAAGTGCTTGTGTTGGGTTCATATTTTATGGTATCAGTTTCTGCAAGATTAAACAACTGCAGTTTTTTGTTTTGTTTTAAAAAAAAAGAATTGAGATACCAGTTTGTAGAACTTTGGATCACAACTCTTTGTAGAAGCTGTATAGGTTTTGGTTGGGATGTCAATTGTAGTTTGCTGGCTTTGGGTTTTGTTTGTTTGTCTGCTTGTTTTGTTTTGTTTTTTGTTTTTTTGGTTGTTTTTTTTTTTTTTTGAGAAATGGCTTTTGATTCCTGTATATAACACTGCATCCAAAATATAACTGATCATCAGATATCTAACATAAGAAAGGAAAGGAATTGTCATTCAACACTCGTAGCAAGGTCTGACCCTCATTCATTTCTCCTCAAATTACAGAATTTGCCATGAAGGAGACTCAGACAATAAGCCATAACCAATTGTCTTCCCCTTTCATCTACTCTCACCATCTCCCTCTGGGCATGTGACACTTCACTCACCTGCTCTGAGTACCACGCATCCCACAGGGCAGGCCCTGCTTAAAGAGAGAGGTTGACACTTGTTTCTTTGTCAGCCAAGGCCCTGTGGGGTTTGCAGTCTTTGCAAGAGGTTTATCTTCCATCTTTTTTGTCAGTGGCTCTGACATGAGGATGCTGCAACCTGAATTCAAGTCATGTCTGTTCTGACTGCAGAAATAAGTCCCAGTCAGGGCTGTGCACTTGACTGATACAAACTGCAAGAAGAAAGACTTGCATCGTAGAGTACATCACTGAGTGATTCACTGGCATTGATTTGATATGAAAAAGCAACTTCCACCATCCACACACAGAACATACAACTAAGATATGCTGGCATTTATAGGAGCTAATAACAGCTGATGCGCGCACATGTGTGTGTACATGTACATACATACAGTAACACATGCATGCCAAGTTGTTGTTATTATATGCCTTCAAGTCAACTCCAACTTATGGCAATCCTATTATAAGGTTTTCTTGAAAAAAATCATTCAGAGGAGGTTTACCATTGCTTTCCTCTAAGGTTGAGAGAGTAGGCCTTGCCCAAAGTCATACTTTCCATGGCTGAGTAGGGATTCAAATCCTGGTCTCTGAGAGTCCTATAGTCTCAAACCACTATACCACCCGTGGCTCTTTCTGTTGATAGCGGATGAAAATGTTGATTCACTCTGTGCCTGCTGGTGGGCAGGACCCCCCCCCTTCAAAGAAATTGAGAGGTAAGTAAGAGGGGACATGATATAGATGGGTAAAAATACATATGTAGACAGGGAGAAGCCTTTTCCCTCTCTCTGTCTCTCTCTCTTTCTCTCTCTTAGCACAACAGCCCAGGATCACTCACTGAAGCTGAATGGCAGGAGATGCAGGGTGGATAAAAGGAAGTCTTTCTTCATACAGCACAGAAAATTGCAGCATTCACTGCCATAAGCAGTAGCTAATGCCTGCCTACCTGCATGGATTGGAAAAATTCATGGAGTACGAAGCCATGAAAGGCTATGGGCCAAAGTGGTTTATCGCCTTCCATGCAAGACTTGCTAGAAAACATGAAGAGAAAAGTATAATTGTGCTCAGTTCCTGCAGATGAGCTTCTCATAAGCAATTGATTGGTCAGTGTGTCGGATAAGATAGGCCTTGGTTCTTGTAAGTTCTAATGATGGTTATATATTGCGTGTGATTCATACGTGCGTGCCATGATGACATCATGGCGCACCACTGCTGGACAGCGCTTAGGGTGCCCTTTCAGCAGCACCAAAAGGAGTTCCAAAACGCAGTTCCTTTTCAGATCATGCGACATTCCCGTGGCAACTAGATTGCTGCGGGAACAAAGGCAGGGAGAAAGCCCCTGTCCTCCGCCAGTCAGCCTGTCCTTGGGGCATGAAGGCACAAGGACAGCCCTTTCCAGGCCGTGGGGAAGGGGCATTTTGCCTCTTTTTTGTGGCCTGGAGAAGCGGCAGAATGGGGCCTCTGGGCAGCCCTGACCCCATTCTGGTGCTTCTTTGGGTGCCTACAGACTGCCCCTTTTGGGCAGTTTGTACAGCCCCTAAGTAACCTTTTTGTTTGACCGAGCACAAGTCTTCTTTGAACACCACAAGATTTCCCATCAAGTCAACACAAAGAATTGTGTCTTTTAATTTGTACAGAAGTCATCATATTGTTCAAAGCCTCAGTGTTGGTATCAGTACAACCTACCAAAGAAATGGGAAGATTGCTATTTTCATAAATAGAACAAATGCATAAATAGAACCTATTATTCATTAACAAGAGGAAAGTTTAACATTCATGATTTTGTTATTTACTGTATATACTGATGTATAAGTCTAGAAATTTAGGTCAAAAAATTGACCCAAAAAACCTGAGTTTACTTATCCATGGGTCAAGATTAGTACTGTATCTTAACTCTTATTTAAAAGAAGAAACCATCCCCTGGTGAAAAGCAAGAGTATAATCTGTCCTGAAAGCACTGGCCCCCTTTACTCTCTCATCCATCCAGTCTTAAGAATAAGCACAAAGAGTTATGTCTGATGGACTTTTGGAAGTTATTTGACATTGTTTTGCTTTGCTTCATCCTTTAGATCCTTTCCTGTATGCCCCTAAATTATACCCTCGATTTATCCACGGGTCATAGCAAAATCCATAATTTTGGCCTTAGAACTTGCCCTCGACTTATACATGAGGTCGACTTATAGTCGAGTGTATACGGTAGACCCTATTTGAAATGAAAAGGGGTGGAGGAACATGGCTCACAATGTGGATGTTTCTCAAAAGGAGGATTACCAAAAAGCTCTCCTTCTCAGGAACATTTTAAAATTAAATTGCATTGTGGTCTTGAGGTTTTTCATTCTCTCAGAACAAGTTTTCACTCTCTCACCACCTGTATAGCAGGATAGCCTCCAGTTTTTCCTTCTTAATTCTTTATAAGAGTAATATATTAGAACTAAAACAGATTTTAAAAAGTATAAACATATCCCACTGGACCCTAAATCAAACACAGGACTGGCTCAAAGGTGTAACTCCACTGATTAAAATCTCAAGTATGTTGCTAAATTGCCTTGCACAGCATGTCTTACAATACAACATAGAAAAAGCTAAAACAATTATTGCCTTGATAATAAACGCTCATATCCACCTCTTAGTGACCTACATTTTTAGTTTATTCATCTACCAGTTAGATCTTCAGTCCTGAATGGGTAGAACCAGAGAAATGAGGCCTCCACTCCTGGAGGCTCTTGCATGTCCAAAGTCTTGCTGGGCTGATGCCAGAAGATCCATTCCTGGATCTTTCTCCCATCTATTCAGCTTGATTTTACATTTAACTTGGTGGGAAGTGACCCTCTCCCATTAAGCAATTAGGTAATTAATTTAGACACATTCTGAGGAGTGCCTAAATGTCTTTCCATGTTGACTACATTATCAAGTGTTGAGAGTTGATATTCAGTCCAGTGGATCCAGGCCTTCTTGCTTCCATCCAGTGACACACCCTTGAAAAATGTGCCCTTCCCCATCTGAGTTAGGAATCCTATGTGGCGGGAGTGGGCACAGTGGGGGAAACCATGCTAGGGGGGAAGAGCAAGAAAATAAAATCTGACTTTAAAGTTTAATCTCTTCCTCCAGGATCAGAGTTTCATTGTGTATCACTGAAAACAATACTAGAGGGTGGCGTAGTTCTTTCTTTTGGCTCCTCCTGAGAACTGTCAAGATTGCAACCTGAAGTTTAAAGCCTAATTTAGAATATGCAGGAGTAGATTTGGCCATATTATATAAAGTAGCAAACCATGTTTATAAGTAATGGGGGACTGGATGGGCTGTGTTCTGATCCTCTTATGTTTAGAAATGCCCCTGCTCCCATCTGCCACCATCAGCATCCTGGGGCCTGCCTGAATCCCACCACTTAATCTGCAATGGAGGAGCCTCAGCCACCTGAAGAAGCAAAGGAAAAAGTAAATGCATTGGGAGGCAGCAGAATAGCAATTGCTTGGCGTTGCTCTGTTGTCCCGGAGTAAAAGTAACATGGGATCAACAACATAATATTTAAAAATGTATGGTGCAATCAGGGGTGTAGCTTTGGGGACACGGCATGAGGGCATTGCCTCCCATAACAATTTTGCCACTCAAATTAAATTGTCCCCCTTGATGTAGTTCTATGTCTACAGTAAATACAAACAAAATTATGTCTACAGTAAATACGAACAAAATTACAGTAACAAGGCAAAATGACTGACATTATCTCTGGTTAAGTTAGAACAGCAACGATGTTATTTGTAAATAGCTCTGCTTTGGGTCCAAGCATATGCAAGGAAACATTCCTTTCCCATGTAAACAGTCACTAAAGTGTACGTACTAAAGATTCTGAACCCGTTGCTTCATAAAAAACACCAGGAATGAGACACTGTCATTCTTGCGCTAGCCTATAACCATGTGGTAATACATTTTCTCCATCAACTATTTCACTGTCATTAAACAGAAGCTTTTAATGTCCTTGGTATGATAGGTGAACAGTGCTTGCGGCTTTGGTTCTCCATTTCAAAGTAAGCTCATAAATGCTTTTATAGTTCTGCAGTGGTTAGGGATATTTATCAAACCAAAGAGCCAGTCCTTGGTCACAGAGGCACAGGTGGTAAATGGAACATGAGAGGAATGCATACAAAGGAGGAAAACAGTGGAAGCAGAAAGAAAGAGAGATGGCAGGGGTTGATACTCAAGATTAAAGCCAAGACAACCCATAAGGAAGTACTCATATTCTGTCTGACACTCATTAATAGATAACATGACAGAGTAATAAGATAACATAAGGAAAACCTCTAAGCACTGCATCACTGCCCATTGACATGTAGCTTGATACTGGTATCCCAGAAAGCCTATTAAACAGTAATATTTCATCTGAACTGTGGGAATAAGAAACAATGGAGTCAAGTTTCTGCAGGGACTAAGTGAAATAATCTTATCACTCAGCTACAATGGGAGAGAACAGGATATATTCTCCTGACACTGCAAAATTGCATATCACAAGATTAAAGGAGAATTTTGTTTCTTTGAAAGCTGAGGTACCAGGTACTTTGGCATACAAAGCAGGTACATAGGTATTGGGAAGAGCAAATGAGAAGATTGCTCCTCCCAAATAAGAATTCTGCTCTGCAGGATATTTTCCATCAGTGCCTAAATTTCTAGAACTGTAAAGAGTGAAATGCTGAAAATCATTTACAACTAGAATTCTTACAGCTGCACATTCCCTTGGCAATTTTGCCTTTTTTTTTGGGTGCCTAAATTATATTTCTAAATATTCAGCTGAACTTTTGAGTCACTGCAATGCTAGAAATTTGAGTAATGAAAGAAAATATAATTGGGGGGGGGGAGGCAGAATTCCTACCAAGGAATGCTCTAATTCCACACTCAGTAACCCTTGTAACTACCCCTCAGGTGCAAGGTCAGTTAAAAGAGAAAGTAGCATTGAACAAATTAAGTAGCACTGGCTCTTAATTTGAAGAAGACATGCATCTATTTCACCACCACCACCACAAAATTATCATTATTATTATTATTATTATTATTATTACTACTATTATTATTCAGATGGCAGTTGTTGGAAACTTGCTAATTAAATAAGCTGGACTTCTCCAAAACATCATGCTACAGACTACAGTTCCTAGAATCCTAGAATCTTAGAATCCTAGAATCATAGAGTTGGAAGAGACCACAAGGGCCATCCAGTCCAACCCCCTGCCATTCAGGAATTCCCAAACAAAGCATCTCTGACAGATGGCCTTTAAAGGAAGGAGACTCCACCACTCTCCAAGGAAGGCGTGTGTTCCACTGTCGAACAGCCCTTACTGTCAGGAAGTTCCTCCTAATGTTGAGGTGGAATCTCTTTTCCTGGAGCTTGCTTCCATTGTTCCAGGTCCTAGTCTCTGGAGCAGCAGAAAACAAGCTTGCTCCCTCCTCCCTCCTACTAACCTCAGCCAGTACAGTTGTAGTACAGTGTGCCCACTGTACTACAAGCATATGCTGAAGATACATAACAGTAAAATATATAGTGTGTGTGTGCCCCTGGCACAGGCACCGCCGCGAACATGCACCCCATTCTTTTCAATGGGGCACGAGCATATGAGGAATTCCCCTTACATGGGGATATCCAGAACATAAGGTCCCACTGTACAATGTATATTGAGGGTGCTGGCTTGGACAAGGCAAGAGTAGACACAGCTAGGTTACATAAATCTCATTCATCTTTTTCTGAGGACCCCTCCTCAGTACTTCTGTTGTTATTCCCCAGTACTTCTCATGTAGGAGATAAGTTAGTGACTCATTTTTGTGCTGCTGCACCCAGGTTATGCACCTTGTGGTTCTCCAGATGTTGTAATAAATTATTATTATTATTATTATTATTATTATTATTACTATTATTTATTTATTTATTTCTAGTCCGCCCCTCTGAACAAGCAATCAGGGCGGGTTAAAGCAAAAGTTAAAACAGTGTCAGTTAAAATATTCCGTCCCTTCCCTCACCACCCCCCTTAAGAAGAAAATTAAATCACAGTAGAGTTAAAAATATGGAATAAAACAAAATAAGACAATAAAAAGCAGCAACAGGGAAACAGGCCTGAAGAACCTAGGTTGTATAAGGGGTGGAAAAACACAAGAAAGGAAGGCTGGAAGACACTAGGGCCTAGATTTGGAGCCAGGAGGTGTTCACATTCTCTGAGAAGGCCTGCCGGAAGAGATGCATCTTTAGGGCTTTTTTGAAGCCTTCTAAAGATGGAATAAGATGCATCTCATCCAGCAGGTCATTTCACAGCTTGGGGGCGACAGCTGAAAAGACCCTCTGGGAGGTCTGGACCAGCCTAGTCTTCATGGGCTGTAGCCGATTCCTCCCAGAGGACCGAAGTGTGCGGGGAGGTTCATATGGGAAGAGGCTGTCCCTTAGGTAGGATGAACCCAAGCCATGTAGGGCTTTAAAGGTTAAAACCAACACCTTGTACTGTGCCCGAAAATTGATCGGCAGCCAGTGGAAAGATTTAAGCGCAGGTGTTACGTGCTCTCTCCTAGATGTTCTAGCAACAAGCCTGGCTGCCATATTTTGGACCAGTTGTCACAATTGAAGTCTCATCATCCCCTGCTAAGATATGTTTGAGGAATGGTGGGAATTACAGTTAAAAATTACCTGGATAGGGCACAAGTTCTCACTTCTGTGTTATATTTTCTACAAGCCATTCTCCCCTAGATGTTTTGAATGTGGCCAATGGTTAAGGAATATTGGAAATGTGGTACATAATACTAGGTTGGAGTAGGCTGTTTGACTAAAGCCTATGGGGTCACAACTCCAATTTTCACCAGGTAGGATTGCTACATGTTACTTGCCACATTATGTAACTAAACTTAAATGGAGCACTTAGCCTTTACCAACCAAACCCAAACCAATTCAATTATTTTTGCTCTCTCCTGAAAAATCACCCTCCCCCCATTTTAAGAAATAAATAATATGCTCCAATATTACCCCAACTGGCCAAAGCAACCCACTTTTTAAGCTGAGAAAAGGGCTTAATTTATTTGTACATGCACACTGTTGATTACAAATGTTAATACTATAACACAATGGTTGTTTATGTCTTGATAACAGTATAATGGGAATTTTGAGTACAACATGGGAAAAACTGGTGTACAACAAATTGCAATGCTTGATAAAAATTGCATGCAGGAATAAATCATCTATGCTCAGAGTCATGAAGCCATTAATTCTATTCTTGTGATTTGTTGTAAGGATTACTGAGGACTATGAGCATTTTTAAAAGGCAGTAAAAATGCTTTTCTTTTTCATTAATCAAAGGTCAGTAGTGATAAAAGACAGACTATGTATTTGTCTGTGAAAATCTCTTGGGTTTGTTGTCTTTTTAAGACTCCAACCAACATTTATTATGTCATGTTCATATTGAGTTACAAGATCCTCTCACATGGAAATTCCTGTATGTTTTGGGTACGCATTGAACACAATTTCCCATTGAAGAAAGCATGTATGTGTGTGTTTTTCAAAAACACATTTTTTTCTTCATAAACATTTTTCAGATATACACAGGGCTTGTATACCATTTGCTTCATCAAACTGCATTGCAAGCACTAGAAAAATATAATTTTCTTAGGCAAGATATGCTTTGTTCTGTTGCCAATCTCAAGAGGTGCAAAACAGATATTTTCACAGGAAAATGTAACCCAAGTGAATTTCTTTTCCATCTTTAAATCACATTCCATCCAATTTACTTTAACAAAATTCATGATTTATTGAGCTGGGTGTATAATAGGACTGAAGCAGCACAGGCATAGATTTCAAACATCCAAACTGAACAAATATATATTTGAATGAAATCATAGAGAAGCATACAAGTCTGCCTAAGACATTTCTTTCCTCACTCTACCAACTGAGCTTTGTAACTGTGTCTTCCACATTTTATTTTATTTTCCAGCATTTAAAGATTATTAAAAATGGGTTCTTACCTTGATCTTCTGAAGAAACTGGGGATCTGAAAGTAAAAAGTAAAGACCAATCAGACCTATTGTTTGTTTTGTTCTGTGGTGAAAAAAGCAACAAAGAAGAGCTGAATGTACTTGTTGGGGTTTCTGAAGGGACATTTTGTAAAGCAGCATCCAAATGATGCTTAAGGTTCTATGGATTAGGTGATGATGAGCTCCAGTTGTTGGTAAACCTAACCAACAGCTTTATTGCCATCTTTGAGCCTGAACCCAAATGACCTTTGTGAAACAAAGGCCACTGGGGCCACTGTGGTTTGGAGAAGGAAGTGCTTTCAAATCCTTTCTCATCAGCCGTGAAGTTAATGATAGTTTCTAAGTTACTATCTAGCACAATGAAAAAAGTCCACAAAATGTGTTTTCTACTCCTGGAGGCCTGAACCCCTCATCTTCCCAAACCAAAATGGATTTCTGTCCACTTCTGATTATTTCAAAAGATTTTTTAAGCCGAGAGAGGCCTCTGGTGGGTCCTGGAAGTTAACAATTAAACTTTGGACCATTTAAAGTTGTCATGATTTAACACTGACATGGAGTAAAGGTCTGAAGAGGTATAGAAGAGGGGCCCTGATGTATATCATAGAATCATAGAGTTGGAAGAGGCCACAAGGGCCATCCAGTCCAATCCCCTGGCGTGCAGGAACTCCCAATCAAAGCATTCCCAACAGATGGCCATCCAGCCTCTGCTTAAAGACCTCCAAGGACGGAGACTCCACTACACTCCGAGGGAGTATGTTCCACTGTCGAACAGCCCTTACTGTCAGGAAGTTCTTCCTAATGTTGAGGTGAAATCTCTTTTCCTGCAGTTTGCGTCCGTTGTTTCGCGTTCTAGTCTTTGGAGCAGCAGAAAACAAGCTTGCTCCCTCCTCAATATGACATCCCTTCAAATATTTAAACAGGGCTGTCATATCACCTCTTAACCTTCTCTTCTCCAGGCTAAACATACCCAGCTCCCTAAGTTGCTCCTCATAAGCATTGTTTCCAGACCCTATTGAGATATATAAGAGGTATAAGAGGAGCCCTGGTGATGCCACAGCCACAAGGTTGTGAGTTCGATTCCAGGAGCTCCTTTCGAAATTTGGTAAAATACCCAGCTTGTTGTGAACAATTAGCTTACAGACTGTAAACCACTTAGAGAGTGCTGAGTTCACTGATAAGTGGTATAGAAATATAGAAATATACATGCTATTGCTATTGCTATAGCAAGTTCTATCACAAATTTAGTAGCACCTGTCATTTTGTAGCCCATTTTCTCCTCATAAACATTCATACAAACATTCATGAATACATTCTCAGGCTGTATGAAGCTTTTGCAAGGTTAAATGAGAGGGTAAACCAGAAACAAAATTGCAATATGGACATTTACCACCAAATTAATCACTATAGGTCTGGCATCTAAAATGTCAGCTCTTCTTTAAAAAAAATGTAAGCATTCTCTGAAAATGCCAGCCAGAGATGCTGGCAAAACATCAGGGAGAAACTCTTCCAGAACACAACCACATAGTCCGAAAAACCCACAAGAACTATAATATAGGCACTGTTCATTTTCCTCTGCAAGTACAATTGCATTCAGTTAACAAGCATATTCATCTCCTCTACTCAGAAGGATTAGACACTATATGTACAGAACTGAGATCAGAACGAATGAGGTATTAAAAATTTCCTATTTGTGGGCTACAGCTCCCAGAACCTCCCCCCCCCACAGCTAGTATGGACAGTAGCCAAAAATATTCCCCCAAAAAAGGAAATTTTCCAAGCTCTGAGTATACACAGAGTTTCTTGTGATATTATTCTTTTTATGCAAATAAAAATTTGTCCACATCTAGCATGAAACATTATGTTATTTTTAAAGTGAAGATACAAGTTTTTGTACCTAGGTAAGTCACACAACAATAAACTATCTCCTGCCTTCTCCCCTGCAGGTGTTACAGGGATCAAGGGGTTGTGATCCCTTCCTCTTTCTAAGTTCTTTCAACCCCAGAATGCAGTTGAAAAGTAAGTCTCTAGTTTCAACTATTTCAAGACAAGAGTAAGAAAATAACAAAATAATTGGTTTTGTGGATCAGGCCAAAGGTGACATGATAACCTAGAAGTCCATCAAGAATGACATTTTAGCAGCCGCTATTGGAGAGAGGGAGGAGAAGATTGGATGAGGGACACAAACTAAAACAGGGGATATATTAGCTCAGTGATGCTCAGTCACTTGCATGCAGAAGATCCCTGAAGGTCAATCCCTATCCTATCCAGGCAAAACCATCAGGTAGCACGAGAGTGAAAATAGATTCTAGGGAGCCTCTACAAGTCAGAGCAGACAATACTAGCCTGTATGCTTAAATGGGACCCACCTAGTTCTAGTTTCCAGTATGTGGAAGTGGGCAAGCTCAGGAAACCTGAGAATGTCAGGAGTTGCATAGACAACTTGCTTGCTATAAAATGTTGGAAATTAGGTGTGATTGGTTATACAGTAGAAGTGGTATTGTTAAGTCATGGTGATTTGATATTCACATGCTGAGATAATGCTGGAAGAGAGAAATGAGCCAAGCCTGTCTTAGCTCATGTCTGTTAAAGAATCAGGCTGTAACAACAAAGAAGTGGGCAGTATGGGAAAGAGAAGAGAAGTGTGTTTATTAATAATAGTGAATAAAAACTAAGCTGCCTGAAGTTTGGAATTGTGTGTAGTTTAGTTAGGCAATTTTAATGTTTGCTGGTCAGTTCTGATCATGAATATTACTGGACTGGATGTATAATTTCTTAAAGAAAGGTTTTCTGAGTTCTAACTATTGAAGCCTGATTTTCTGAACTTGGTATCCTGCTGGACATGACAGGGAACCATTGTTCATGTTTCAAAACACTCCAGAGCCAGCACTAGACCCTCAAAAGGGAATCAGAAATGACCTGAAATTCACTTGAAATTTCAAAACCAGTTTTAGAGAAGAAACGTGCCCCTTAGAGGCACAGTTCTCTCATTTGAGCAGGTGGGTTAAAATATGTGGGGGAAAGCTTTTCTCTAGGGGATGTAAAACTGTCTAGGGGCCCACTGAGTGTGAGGGCTATTTAAGTCCCACTCCAGTGTTATGGGATGGAAGTTTATACTTTCTCCATGTACTTGTTTCTCCCATATCTTTGTCTAAAGCAACTATTGCCTGCAGACAGGCAGACAGGGATCAAGTCAACTAGCATATTAATATATCTGTATCTGCCCAGCTTCTGTTGCAACTTGAGTCCCAGTAGTTGGAGACAGGCATGATATAAGTGAATAAAAGAATAAAAAGAACCATTCCTTTTGATATGCTGATTACACCTTCCTACAATTTAGCACACCTTGCAGTCATCATTGTAGTCAGACAAGAAGGCTAGCCACTAGCACTTGAAATTGCTGAAATTCAGATAGGAACAGCAATTATCCACTTTGCTGTGGCAAGTGAGCATTTTCTTTAGCATCTTTTAAAAACATGTCTCAGCATCCTTTCTATCACAGTAAGACACATAAAGGTAATTAGCCCTAAATCTGAAAAGCAAGGGAGAAAATCACCATACTAACTGCTACTAAGGAAATTATAATATTTACAGTCTTGCTATTATGGTTTTGCTATTATGGTGTGCACCTGTGAGGTTAAGCGAAAACTTGGAAGTAATTTGTTGCAGAGTTATTTTCTTACATCCATGCAAAATGCAGAAGCAGAAACAAAGGCCCACCTCTGATATCAACTTATCTTAAGCATTATGATCATCATATTCTCTATGCACCTTCTATGAAGGACACTTCTCATCTTCCAAATGAAGTCCCTTCTCAGTAGTACCATTTTGATTTTGGGATTCAGTCCAAAAGGATGTTTGTCAGGTGCCAACACTGTATTCCTTTCAGCACCAAGTCAACAAGGTTTTATTTGCACAACCATTAAAAAACAAATTATACAAAAAATTGTACAACGATACATAGGCGCAGTTGTTTTTGTCCATTTTATGTTTAATTTTTACCTGAAGTCCACTCTAGGATTTAGGCACAGTATATACATGTAAAAAAAATGAAGTGTGGAAATAAATCATATTAAAGAAAATGTCAGGTGGCATGATAAGCAATGACCATGGAGGCTTTCTTGCCCTCCACAATGAGGCTGGTGTTTCTCCCTTTCACTTTTTGTCCCTCTGGCCTATTAAATTTCATCATATTCAATACAATAGATGAACATAGCTCCATTACACTCAATAAAGGGAGATTTAAGAGACTGCAGAGGAAAACCATTCCCTCAAGTTAAGAGAATGTATTCCATGATTATTGATTATTTTGTCCTTGAATCAAGGATAAATAATTACTGTAGTTATTTCCATGCTGTAGTAGAATACAAATATTTTTTGTCTGAAGAAATTTCTTTCACCAAAAAGCCTTACGTTTCCTCTACGCACACATTTCAGGATAGAGAACACTGTTTCGTGCAAAAAGAAGCCATGTGTTTCTTTGCACAGAGGAAACACTTTGGGATGGGAAGAATGCCACACAATTTTTTTCTTCTCAGAAACCCTCTGGGACATTCAAGTACTGTACTGGGAGAAAACTGTGTGAAAACCTTGCTGCTATATTATTCTTTGTGAAATCTTTTTCCTGATTGTCAGGAAATCAATTTTTGACCATTGTGGACTGGACGTCCTCCTCACTCTTGAAGTTCATATTCTGCAACAAAATAGTAAACATGCATGCTGGATCAGCAGCTAGTATAAGCTGTTTAAACTACACACACACACACAATTCCCTAACTGAAAAGTTTTGGTGAGCTAGGGCAAGAAAAATCTTTCTCATAGTCATGGAGAATTTAACAGAGTCAGAGAAGTTAGAAATCTTCAGAGAAGAATCTGGAGGCTTGCAAAGCTTTCCTATTCTTTGAAACAAGGTTTTATGATCATGTGAAGCCTGTCTCTATTCACAGCTCAGGATATTTTAGCCAATACCTGAATACACAATATGTTGTTGTACCTCTACACAATTTGTTGTAACTCACTAGACTAGGGTCTAATCTGCACTGCAGGAAGAATGCAGTTTGACACCACTTTAACTGCCATGGCTCAATGCTACATACTTCTGCCACTTGTAGTCTGTTGTAGCACCAGAGCTCTCTGATACAGAAGGCTAAATCACTCACAAAATTACAAATCTCAAATTCCATAGCATTGAGACATAGCAGTTAAAGCATTATTTCTGCACTCCAGATTAGACCTAACTCCCAAACTCAGAAACTGAAATTCTAGGTCCAAACAGCAGAGCCCAGGTGAGTTCTTAAGGACCTGTTCTTTAAAAAGCTCAGTGATTAACAATCAACTGTGATCAAGAAAACTCTGATACCTAGGAGTTTATCACTTGAAGTTTTAAATCGACTCCATCCTCCTGGGCTGCAACTGGGACACAGGATTGAGGCAAGGATAATCACACACTAAATTGCCGCTGAATTGCCAGCCACCATCAGCCTGGGTCCAAGCTGCGCTCCACCAGCACTTTTTAGAAGTCAGAAAGCTTTCCAATTTCTAAAAAGTGCTGACGGAGCATGGCTTGGACCCAGCTGGGACCCAGTCTGATGATGGCCAACAATTTGGCGATGATTTAGTGTGTGCTAATTCCCTCCTCTATCCTGTGTCCTGGCTGCAGCCCAGGAGGCTTGAGCTGATTTAAAACACCAAACAATAAGCTCCCAATATAAAACTTTGACTAACCAGACCTTTCCAAAGGTTTTGTAAAAAAATGCCCTTTTAGTTTTCAGGAGGAGGGCTGTATGAGGAAGAAAACAGGGAAGGAATACATTTGCACTAAGGAAACAAGGGAAGAGATTTGCAGTGTAGAGCTCGTTCTATGGGATTTGAGGATTCATGGAAATTCAACTAGCCTCCTCCAGGCACATTCTAAGGAAAATTTTCGCAACTGGGTACATTATTCATAAAGACAAAAGGCTCTAGAGAACCGACAGGCTGGTGTAAAGCAGCTATCTTTATCAATAACCCTGCCACTGAAGCCCTCTGCCACCCAGAGTATTTTAAAGCAAAGCCTTTAAGAATTTAAAGTGCTAAATAACAATACCTTTACAGCACCTCCATGGAGCTTTATGGACCTTCTCTTTGCAGATCAAGTGATACATTTTCCACATACTTACTAACATCCTCTGAAAGGATTTATTCTACCAGTTAACTGGCCAACAAAAGAAACCCTGAAACTATCCCCCCCACACACACACACATACACACTTTAATGTTTCCTGTTCTCATGAGCACACTTGTGCCTCATCTTTAACTGAAAAAAAATCTGTACAGTATTTCAAAGAAAATACTTTTCTCAGAATACAAATGTACGGTGTCTTTTTAAATGGAGGTAAAATAATTTGAGAGATGTTTCACATCTGATTACCACATATGCACACACCTTTCTTTAGTTCAACCTACTCTTACATTCAAACATGTATTTGTAGGTCTTTGAAGTGACTTGAAGGCACACAACAAACATCTGCAATGGAGACTATCCCTTTTGTTCCCAAAGGAAACCATGAGTAATTTTAATACTTTTCTTCCCACCACCACAAATCTTTAAAAAAACTACTCTGTTTTCAAATAGAATTTACAATGTGGGATTTATTCCAAAGAAAATTCATATTTTCGGTGCAGAAAAGGGCATTTTCTATGCAGGAAACAGCATCTTCCAAGCAAAAAATTATATTTCTGTACAGAAATGTTATTTTCTGTGCAAAAAACCCTTGTGCAAATTTTGCACAGAACAGATTGCAAACTGCAAAGATTCTCATCAGTCAAGAGTAAACGAACAGTTTTTCAACCTTTTTTCAGATTTTAAAAAAAATATTACCATACCAATCTTAGGCTAGTGATTACTAGAGAATGGTTGTAGTCCATGAGTACATCTGATTCTAGCCCCGCAAACTACTTGTGGGACTGATTGTTAATTCCTCATTCCTCACTTTTAGAAAAGGAGTCAAAAGTAAAGCCATTGAACTTATATCTATAAATGCTCCAAGATATGTGAACATGAAGTCAATTATCCTTGATAAAGGAGAATACTTTTTTCTTCCAAAACAACTTTTCTTGTCTTTGTGCAAAAGCCAAACATGACTAATCCTTCTTAGTCTCATCAGTTGAGTTCACTCCTGAGTACCTCTGCTGTTTAGTAAGTTGGCCAGAGTTTTTAAAAGCTTGGCAACAAATCTGGCAGAAAGAAAATTGATGAAGGGGTTAAAAGTCCAAGATATGTATTTAAATCCAGGCTTTCCCATAGTGTTAAGTGTTCATGTGCATGGCTCATAAATAGTGTTCATGTGCATGGCTCATAGCTCATAAATAAAAGAATGATTAAGAATAAATGATGGAGGAATGGGGTTTAAAAACAGGCCATGATCAAAGGAAATATTACACAAAAGTCTTCCATATTTTGAATTACAATGTCCTTCAGCACCTACAAGAACTCTTTGAATGCTGAAGTCTTTTCAATGAATACTGATTGGACCCAATATATTCCAAAGGTAAAATATGTTTTTGGGAGTTTATAGGTAATTTTTGGGTACAGCAGTGGGGTACCTATGGTGAAGGCTGTGTGTACCATAAACCCTCCTTTGGAGTTCATTAAATTATATCCATTTTCTAAATCAATAGCAGACAACCTGGGGAACTCCAGATGTTTGGGACCAAAGCTCAAACAGACCCCAAACATTAGTTATGGTGACTCAGACTTATAAGAGGTGTAGGCCTGAACCAGGTTACCTGTCACCTATTCTAAACTGTGGATCTGAAACAAACTTAAACATCCCCTCTGATTCCACTTCAGGCCTGCTTTAAGGTGCACAGTAGTGGATCTGCTTCTATGATAGTGTGCTATGCGTGTGAACCCTGGTGAACATACCCAGTAGCAGCAAACAGAGCTGGGCATCAGGAACCTGGGTGTCAGCTTCTAGATCAGATGTTGCTGGACTGCAATTCCTATCATTCTTATCCATTAATTATGCTAACCAGGAGTGATGGGAGTTGTAGCCCAAAAATATCCAGAGATAAAATGCCTTTCCCACTGCTGTCTGAACTCTTATTTCAAACTGACACTGGCTGGAGCAGTGGGTGAGGCTACCACCTATGGACACTGGGCCTGGCTCACTTAAGTTCTCTCTATCAGCTCACCATCTAAAACAGCATCTAAAACTCATAACTCTTCTTTTCTGCCCTTGCTCCTCTATATCTTTAATCTCTCTCTCTCTCTTTGGGCTCCTTCCCTTTGGATTTCAAACATGCTCTCTTTTCCCCAATTCTGAAGAAACCCTCTCTCGACCCCTCTTCTTTGTCTAGCTATTGTCCAATCTCTCTTCTTCATTTTCTCTCTAAGGTTCTGGAACAGGTAGTTTATTCTCGCTGTTTTGAGTTTCTCGAAGCCAATTCCATCCTGGACCTATTTCAAGTCTGGTTTCCGCCCACGGCACTTTACAGAGACGGCCCTCACCAAAATCTCAAATGATCTTTTGCATGCCAAGGCGAATGGCCTCTATTCTATTCTCATTCTTCTAGATTTGTCTGAGGCCTTCGACACCGTGGACCACTGTCTCTTGCTTGACTTACTTTCTGACCTCAGGTTCTCTGACTCTGTTCTCAACTGGTTTAAATCTTAGTTGTCAGGCCGATCTTTTGCAGTGGTCACAGGTGGTCAGACTTCCTCCTCTGTTCCCTTATCTTGTAGGAGTTCCTCAGGGCTCTGTCCTGGGTCCCCTTCTGTTCTCTCTGTACACACTGTCCCTTGCTAAACTCATTAGTACTTTTGGTTTCTCCTATCATCTGTATACCGATGACACCCAGCTGTATCTTTCCACCCCTGACCTTTTGCTGGGGCTTGAACAGCAAGTTTCATCTTGTCTGGCTGCCATCTCTCAGTGGATGCGGCATCAGCGCTTGAAGCTCAGCATGTCTAAGACAGAGCTTCTCATCTTCCCACCTAAGCCCACCCTTCAGTACTCCTTTTCTGTTTCTGTTGACGGCACTTCTATTCATCTGGTTCAGCAAGACCCCGCAGTCTTGGTTTCATCTTTGATTTCTCTCTGTCATTTACACCCCAGATTCAGGCCACCGCCAAGGCCTGTAGATTCTCTCTTTACAACATTGCTAAAATCCATCCTTTCCTCTCAGCCTCCATTGCCAAGACTCTGGTCCATGCCCTAGTGGTCTCGTGACTAGATTATTGTAACCTTCTTCTGACAGGGCTTCCTCTCTCTCACCTCCATCCTTTAATCTCTGTCCAGAACTCAGCTGCACATATTATCACATCCTCTCGCTGCTTTGACCATGTTTCTCCTCTCTTATCCTCCCTTCACTGGCTCCCCTTCCCCTTCCGCATCCAGTACAAGCTTTTGTTGTTGACTTTCAAAGCCTTCCACGGACTGGCCCCTCCTTACTTGTCTGAACTTCTTTCTCCTCCCACTCCTTCTTGTACCCTCTGCTCTGGTAGTCAAGGTCTCTTGTCCCAGCCGAGGATTTCCACTGCCCTGTCCCGGATTTGTCCCTTCTCACTTGCTGCCCCCCACTCCTGGAACTTTCTTCCCCCACACGCGCACCTCATCACTTCTCTAACTAGTTTCAAAACTGAGTTAAAGACTATATTGTTTAGGGAAGCATTATCAGAACTGTATCGTCTGCCCCAGGATGCCTCCTTCTAACTATGTATTAAGAACCCTAGCCCTCCCTGCAGTCATCTGCCTTGGTCTAGGCCCCAGAGGGAGAGAGGAACCACTGGACCTCATCCCCTTTCCCACCACCTTTCCCTTCTCTTTTTTGTTATCTCTCTTAGATTGTAAGCCTGAGGGCAGGGAACCATCTAATTTATAAGATTGTATGTACAGCACTGTGTAAATTTACAGCACTATATAAATAAAGGTTAATAATAATAATAACTCATGGGGCATATTTCTTCCTAGACCAATGTGGTTTAAAATTTCAACAACAGACTTGTAAACTGATATGGCATATTAAAAAGAAAACATAGTAGTTCTGGTATTACTTTTCCCACTCCCTTTTGGGTTGACCTTGGTTCAGTGTTTTCGTTTTACCATTACCCTCTTCTTATCTCCTTAAGTTTTATCTTTCTGCACAAAGTCTCAGCCAAGTTATAAAACTTCCTGCACAACCCATTATCCTTGATGATCTATTGCCACCTAGAGGAGCTCTTATGAAACAAAAGCCAACTAAGAAGGAAAGGATTGAATGATATAGGATGTAAATGTTAGAATTAAGTAGATCCTGGGAAAGTTACTTTTTTGAACTACGCTTCCCAGAGTCCCTGAGCTGGCAAAGCTTATGGCCATGCTGACTGAGGGATTCTGGAAGCTTTGGTGAAAAGGTAGACCAAACAATACCCTTTCCAAGCTCTGAGATTAGGTATGAATAAATAAACCACAAACTGTTTTACACTCTGCTGTAGGAGAGTTGCAAAGAGTCCATTCACTATAATCAAAATCTTAATCTTTTGAAAGCATCTTAAAATCTTTTGGAAGCATCATAGAACCTTTTACATGAAAAGTCAGTTCAGGATCAATCAGTAAAGCTTTATCTAAACTCTTTGATTTCAAATTGCAAGTGGAAGCTACATGTACATGCCCTTTTTCTCTCACACAAACAAACAAAAATACTTTCCTAGATGTTAAAAATATCATAAAGATAATAAGGTTATGCTGAACTCTTCATGGTGGTGTGTTAATTTTCTACATAGAGACCCACCCCTCTCCCCCTGGAGAGAGCATTTAGGATGAAAACCTGTACCCTTCAGCTTGAAGTTACACAGCCCAAGGAAATATTTACCAACTGTGATGAGTTTATCAACTGGCTTTCATAGCTGATCTGAGTGAAGGCACATTGGGATTTATAACCATGAGGCATGGCAGTGACTTTGCTTTCAGTTGCTGGTTACAGTTCTATTGGCCTCAACTATTAACAAATCAGATATCTAAATTTGAGAATGTACAAGAATATTGTGGCCAGGTTTCCTACTTTATGGAGAATAGTCCTCTATTTCAAGGCTCAAATCCCATTTACAGATGAAGAACAAAAGCCTTGAAGTTGCTGATGCAAAGTTAGCACTGGGCAGCAAACTGAGAAGGCACACAGATCACCTGGTCACAGTCTTCCCCCTGGGAGTCCCCCCCCCTCACAAAAAAAAGTGTCTGGTCCAAGTGTTCAAGTAACTCATTTCAATTATATGTAAGATTTTGAGTGGTCTCCTCCTCCTTTTTGAAACATATAGACACAGACACGCCATCTAGAATACACATATTTTTACATGCAACTCAACAAAAGGACATTGCTTTTAGTCCAGATACCTGAACATGTGAAAAACAATTTACAGGCTCTATTATTGTCTGAGTTTGAACAATTTACAGGCTCTATTATTTTCCTTTAAATATAGGTTTCACCATTCCAAGGTTTGAGAAGAGGCAAATGTCTAAAGCAGTCAAATTCCTGCACGTTTTCCCCCCTCATCAGTAGAAAAATGGAAATTCATCACACAAGTATTTGCCAACCTGATATTGGCTCATTGCTTGCCGTCACACAACATGACCATGTAATATTTTGTTCAAATGACATCAGGAGAAAAGGAAACAGACAATAATAAAGTGGAAGGATGGAAGGAACAAAAAAAGGAAAGATGAAAGGAAGGTTCACTTTTTTTTTTCTAGTCAAGGCAATGAATGTAGCCAGAAAAGAAGGGAGAAAATGGATCCCACTGAGAATAAAGAATGGGAAGAGGAAAAGAGATGTTTATCACACTGTGTTTTCTAGCGAAATATTTTGTCTCCTAAAATATTTTCAAATTCTTTTTGTAAATGTCTTGTAGTTCATATTTAAAAACTCTTGGTCTGAACCTTACTGGTTATTCCCAATCTAAATAAATCCATTGAATTAACATTGCTTTGGTGAGCCAACACATAGGTAAATCTTACTGAGTCTGCTGTAGTTGGAACAATACGATTCGGGCCTTTATCTTTTATTCTTTCTTCAGATACATCTGCACTATATAAATAATGTTGTTTGACACCACTCTAACTGCCATGGGTCCCTCGTACATAATCCTGGGATTTGTAGTTTTGTGAGGTACCAGCACTCTTTGGTAGAGAAGACTAAAGACATTGTAAAACAACAAATCATAGGATTGCATTACAGCACTTAAGGTGATGTCAAACTGCATCATTTCTACAGTATAGATGCCTCCTCCTTCTTGCTGTTTACTTATCAATTGCTACTAGTCGTCATAGCTAATGTATTTTTTTTTTCCTGTCTTTGAGCAGCATGTCTAAATACCTGAGAAATATGAGTGGGAGGGCTGATGCACTGTTTTGGGGCTTTTTAAAGCCACTGAAGAAAGAGAATGCTGGAAAAGAAGATCCAATATGGCTTTTCTTATGTTCTTCCAGATTGGCAATATTGGATGAGATTTTTAAAATCTGAATTGCAGCAAAACATCCCTATGATGGAGAAGTAATATTGTTAGCCAACTGAGCACAACTGTGTTTTGAGAAATAAGTCCTATAGAAGGAGCTAAGAACTTGGATGCTCAGATTTTTCATTCCAGAGTTGGCTGGGAGGGAGGGAAGCAGGCTGGCTGGCAAGCAGGGCAAAGGAGGGGAGGGAAGGCAGTGCTAGTGAACAGCGAGCTTGTTTGGAAGATGCCAATTTGTAAGCTTTTGGCAGGTGGGTGCATTCTGCATGTCACTACCTGCCAGAACAATTTGTCAGCAGGCAAATTTCCTCCGTGATGCATCAGGTGCAAAGATGCTACAAAAACATAATTAAGAGTTTCCCTTTCCAAGGTTGAGAAAAAGGGGAAAGATCAATCTTGCTTCCACCCTAGGGAATTTGAATTATACAATTATTCACTCAAAACTGGAACAGAGGAGTGGGGGCACGCCAGCCTTTCACAGTCACAGTGTGCTCTATTTTCAACACGTATAGATAGGGCCAGAAAAGTGTTCTTCTTCTCATCAGAAGCAGCAGCTTTTATTTCAATTCTTTGTGAATATGTCCCTGACAACAAGAGGGTGCAGGTGGGGGGGAGAGAGACCCTTTGACAGAGAAATCTTTTATTTGCATGGGAATCATTTATGCAAACAAATCTGAGCAAACGCCTGTTGGAAATGTTTCATACTTTGGTTTTGTTTGTTGTTGTTGTTTTCTAGGGACAGTACAGAGCTCAGAAATGTTCCCTTTTCTTGAGCTGCTATTCCAGATTCCTATAGCAAAAGTGACTACTGATCATGCTGACTGATGATCTGTGGAATGATAGCCCTTAAAGAAGTAAATTTTCCACCAAGTTTTGGTGCAGATTTTATGAAGTCTAGGGCAAGGAAGCTTGATTACATCTGTTAAAGAAGTTGTATTACTGTGTGATGCACACATTAGTCTGCATCCAGCCTTTGACACTGAAGTATGCAACCTCAATATGTATCTGTAGCCTGTGAAGGCTACTGACCGTTCGCATCACCACACTGCACACTGAGAAGTGAGACAACAAGGAATTCAGCAGATAGCCAATGAATCATATGGTTGCTCCCCATGTCCTATTCTTCAGTCCACATTCCCCATAGTTCTGCAATACTGCTAGAAGCAGAGCAAATTAGAAGGGAGTGTTTTTTATTGCTGAAACTGATTTGATTAGATTTTCAGTACACACAACACATACACACATATATACACACAAAACAATCCCTAGCTCCTCAACCCTGAATTCAACAGTCAATCTGACCAGATATGTTCAAGTCAGAAAAAAAAATCACATGTCCATGATCAAAATGTTCATCATCATCATCATCAACACATAAAAATGTGACTTTTATAAAAACTCGTCAAGTTCCTAAGAAAATAAAAACTCACAAATGTAACCACTTCAAGAGTGGTGCAACTTTTTCTGGAAACAACCAAACCCACTCTTCTAAAAATTCACCAGACAACTTAGGGGCTCGATAGACAGGCAGCTCCATGCTGCCTGTCTTTGCCCTGCATCGTTGCCACAGGTAAACATGAGCAAAAACTCACCAAGGTCCTCCAATTTCCACTTCAAAACATTTTATAATTCCAGTACAATGTAGATTGTTTGCTTGTTTTTACTCATAAAGAAAGGTTTATGTAAATATTTCTTCCTTTATAGTAGCATGTTGAGTGTATTTTCCCATTAACAACTGTGTCCATTAAAAATGTAAATAGTTTTCACTTACTTTTTAAACAAACAAACAAACAAACATATTTATCAAATATATTGTTTGGAGGTGCTTGATTTGGATCACAAATTCACAAATGTGTGATTGATCGTAAACTGAATTTGGGTCCAAGAGTTGAAATTTGGATAAATCTGATGAAAAATGCACTGAAACTAATTTCTCCCTCATCTCTAGAATGACCCACTCTCTTCCTAGGTACATTAGGATGGAATCTACTGCTATTCAGGTTACTGTGGATCAGGGAATGGGTTCAGCATGAACACTACAGATCAATGATAAACACGAAAGTCACTGCTTTTCAAATTTGTCCTTTTCATTTTCTTTTCATTGAGGCTACAGTCATTTGTGGCCTCTGGCTAGAATGTGAAAGCACTGCAGTATAGATTTGTAAGTCAGGTGCTTCATATTGCCCCCTGACAGGTGACCTGGAGCTGTGATCTGCTCTGCACACACAATCCAAGAAAGGTCATGATAGCTTGAGGAGTGCTTCAAAGGCAAAGTACATACAGAGTATTGCAAGAAAAAGCATTGGGAGTTCACCAAATGCAACCTCCACTTTGGTGGTTATATAAACTTTGCTCCAGTTTGTGAACATTGCATACCATTGGGCAAGGATGAGCAACATAGGGAGCTGACTAGGTCAGTTTTTCTACCTAGTCTCGTACACTCTATTACTCTGATGGACAGTGGTATTTAATATTGCTTGTTCTCTTATTTCTTTTCTTTATTTCTTTTTTAATTGGAGATCTCAGGATTTTGAACCTGGGACTCAACAACCAAATTATGGTCTCTGCCCATTAGAAGTTGAACATGCCTTGGCTTTTATAGTAACTGACCTAAAACTAACTGGGGCCATGTATTTATCTGTCCCTCATATTTAATCTGTGTATGCGCTTTGAAACTTGTGGTTTAAGTTACTCCAGTCACATCATGCATTGTATGTGTGGTGCAAAAAGGTCGGTCTGGCACCACCTTTTTTTACTGCAGACCTTCGTCACAGCAGCTAGCGGCGAAGGTGCACAGTTAAAAAGGAGTGGGGAAACTCAGTTCCTTTTTTGCTTTGCAGTTGTGACGCACAAAACGTAAAAGGTGCCATCGCAACTGTGCGGCGCCATATGGACCCTGAGCAGCTGTGACGGCATTGATATTTACGCCGTTTAAATGGCGCTACGTAGTGACACCACCCCATCACGTGCTACGGTTGTGGGCTGTGTGTAAGCCCCACCCTGAGGCAACCCTAGCATGTGACGGGGCACCTCAAAGGGCCAGTCTGTACTGGTCCTGTGTTATGTTTTAGTTTCATCCCTGCCTGAGACTCAGAAGAGCTGTTGCCATTCAATGTAGATACTAAGAAAGAGCAACAGTCTAACAAGGCATCTTCTTATATTTTCTTTCCCCCCACTCAAACTCATTGCTATACAGCTATAACCACTTAGAAGGAACTGGAGTACTAGACATTTCTTAAGCGAAATTTACAAGATGCAAAAAATATAATGCAGAGTGACAGAAAAGAAAAGGGAAAAAGCAGAAAATGCAATAGATCAGCACAGTGAATCAAAAATGCATTGTAAAAGAGCAGGTAAAATTGCCTTTGGTGATGGTAGCAATGCAGCATCAAGCAGAGAAATGCAGAGGGGGGTCTTACTGCAGCATGTGCGTCTGGCTGGCCTCCTTTTGTTTTTCAGGTACCTCGTAGTATGGGGACATCTTTCCTAAGCTGCTGTCACTCAACATGCGCTTCCGAACTGCAGGGTTCCACCGATCTGATATTCTGAGGAAAACATTTCCAAGGGGGAAATACTATTAGTCCCAGAAGATGCCTTGCTGTTCTCTGTGCAGTAGTTGATTAACCCTTTCTTCCATGCACAAGTCTTTGGGAGTTTCATGAGAACTACTGTCTTCTGCCACCAGCCCTGCAGCTCTTTCATACTACTGCTATGATTTTACTTTAACTAGCATGGTTGCATCCTATGGAATCATGAGATTTGTAGTGTGGGGTGGCAACGGAGCTCTTTGGCAAAGAATTCCAAATATTCCTCCCTACACTGTAAATAATAGGATTCCATAGGTTGGTACCAAGTCACTTACAGTGGAAACATAGCATTAAAATTGTGTAATGTGTAGTGGCCCCTGGATTATTTTTTGCCACTCCATAGATGCAATGTAATAATACGTGCCTTAGGCATGCTGGTTAAGTTATCCTGGCAGTCCAGCATATTTGGAGGGCACCTGGTTGGGAGGATGCTATCTTAGATGATATCTTCACTGTCAAAACTAATCATTTATACACTTATATAAATGGTGGAGTTCGAACAAAGAACCTTGGAAACTATAGTATGTGAGGGAATTAAAATCAGTCTTCTGACAAGGATCCATGGCAAAGAATCTTCAGCATCCTCACACAGCTACAATTCCCCAGATGTTTTGGAAATGCCCAGCAAATATATTCTAAGTTGCTTTGAATCAGGAGTGAGAAACTGTGCAGGGGTTAGGGGGTAATTTTCCACCTCCAACATTCCTGGTGGCCACTTTCACCCTCTTTGCAAGCAGGTCAAAACACCTTCATTTCCCTCCATCTCTCTTCCAGAATAGTGACTGGACATGACACCATGCCAATACTAGATTGATACTAAAATTAATCCATCAAAAATAAAGGTGTTATTTTTAGGTCCTCGCCTACAAGGGCTGAATAAAATGGTCTCACCCTGTCCTTATGGCAACCTTTCTTCATAACACAGGCCCAAATCTCCGATTTGAGTGCAGACTGTCTTCAAGATGTAAGGCCAGTTCTCTGACAAATCTGCCCTATCCGGCCTTTAAACCAGTTTTAAAAACTTGCCTTTTGCTCTGGACTTAGCAGGAAAATATGGAACACTCCGTAGTGATGCTAGGTGGCTGTCTACACGTTTCCCTGCTGTGTCACCCAGTGCCTCTGTTGCTGATGAGAGTTGCTTCTTCTGGGGTCACAACAAGGCATCCATCTATGTGACTAATGCTGAGCATCTCATTTTTGATCTCAGAAAAAGTGGCTTGTACCAGCGGTGGAAGTGCCAGGCAACACAGTGAGGCTATGTGTGTAGACAGAAACCCAGCATCATTACAGAGTAGGGAGGTAATGGGAGGAATCCAGGGCAGCTCTGGAGCCAGAATAGGCTGGGAGCAGCTCAGAGTATTCTGGCCAGTGTGGATGAGCCCTTGGTCTTACGAGTGCCCCAGTGGGCTTCCATTCAATAGTCAGCCAGAGTGGAGCTGTGGCCTCAGGGAGAAAATACTGAGTATTGTGAAGGGCAATTAAAAAAAAGTAATTTAATTTGTTATTGTTTTTCTAATGATAGCAAACACAGGGAGAGGTGTTTGTTGGCTCTTGTGCTCCATCTACTCAAATAGAACTTTTGGTTCTATGCCCCTTGGCATGCATGGGAGTGGGCATTTGTTTACCTAGGGCAGCAAAGTATCTTGGGTTAGTCCTGAAAGGATCACATAAGCACAGAGTTTCAACAGTACTGCAGCACTGGTCACAGTGCACTATCCATTGGTCCTATTAACTAAAACAATTAATATTGGAAATAAAATAAATGAATAATAAGATAAGTTTGCTCCTTTGATTATATAACGGCAACTATCATGATACTTTCTAGTTATGGGGTTATGGCCTCACCAAGTGGTGCTAAAAGAGTATGGCATGATTCAAAAGCTGGTTCATTCTGTATCACATTATGCTGCCTCATGCTTTGCTGTGGGTACTGAGGTAATAGTGAGGTGATAAGAGTAGAGAGTATATAACATACCACAAGACAGTGGGTTTTAGCATTTTTAAAGCAACAAAAAAGTATCTATGGCCTAACTCAAATTGCTAGTCCTAACTGCAGTAGATCCACTGACTCAATGGGATTCATTAAAGTAAAAACCTACAATTCTGGAATTGATTCAATGGATGTACTCCAGCAGGGATCAGAGGTATAATTTTTCACTGAATTTCTTCTTGATGGAAGCAACAAATAATTTTAGCAATTTTTTCCCCTGTGAAAAGGTTTTAGAAGGTTTTGTTTTCAAAGCAGAATTCAGGACTTGTTCTGCGTAAAATTCAGGCATGTTTCTTATGCACAGAAAACATCATCTTCTACATAGTTCATGTAATTTTCTGCTTAGAATGGTGTTTTCTGCTCAAATTAACATCATGGAATAAAATAATTTTATTCTGTATTAAGGAAGTAAAAAAGTAACAACACCCAGGTTTGGCAATAGGAAGTAACATGTATGGAGGAGGGGTGAGCTGTATATACCGGTATGTTTCACTTTTGTCCTTAGTCGTTTTTGTTTTGTTTTTTTGTCAATTTTTTTCTTCCTTTTTGTGTGTTTTTTTTCCTTTTGTTGCAGTCATTGTTGTATAGAGTATGTAGAATGATGTATAAGTGGTGTGTATTGTGTTTTTTTAATTCTTGTTTGAATGAATAAAAACTATTATTTTTAAAAAAGCAAATCAACCCCATGCAAATTTTGCATAAATCCATATTTATAGTATTTTCTTCATAGGAAACAGCATTTTCTCCATAAGAAATAATATGTCTGCATAGAAATATTTTCTGCACAGAAACTGTATTCGCCTATGCAGAAAGTGCTGTTTCCTGGACAAAACAGTTACATATGGATTTTGAGCAGAATAAGTCCTGAACTGCAAAGCTTCTGATCACTCCAGGATTCTTCTTGTGATGGTTTCTTGACACTCAAAATAACATATTTTTGGTCATTTTTTCAAATATTTTCTAATTTAATTTCCATTGCCTATTAGGATGGGGAATTGGATTTAGGCCCAACTTACTTGCTTTTAAGAAGCAGAGGAGCAAATAATCATTTTTAAAAAGGGTATCTAAAATGATAACTATTTATGGGGATTAATTATAACTTTAATTATTATTTTGAAAGTACATTTCTAAGGTTGCAGCATCCACATGGCAGAAATAATCCAGTTTGACACCACTTTATCTGCCATAGCCCAATACTGTGTAATTCCAGTAACTAGCTTTGTGAGACGTTTAACCTTCTTTATCAGATAGCTCTGCTGCCACAACATACTAAAATTCTCAGAATTCCACAGCATTGACCCATGGCAGTTAAGGTGGTATCAAACTGGATTATTTCTGCTGTGCAGATGTAGCCTAAGTTTCTTCCTCTGATCCTTATCTGCTCTGAGACCTATTTGCTGTTTCTTCCTTATGAATTTAAAAGAAGTTGGGAAGATTCTGCAAAACAAGCAGGGAAGCAAGGATTAAGATGTCCCCTCTCTTCTATGCCTTTTTCTCCATGAGGAAGAAACCAAGAACAGTTCTCAGCAACTTTTGCAGTCTGGAGGTCAACTTTTCACTCTCATCACCTGTTTTGGACAGCATCAAGTGTGAGAATGAAAAACAACCACAAAAGACTTTTAAAAATACAAAAATAAAAACAGAATTAATAAAGCATCCACTTTTGGTTGTGAATTTTCGGTTTGGGGTTATGGAGAGGCTGGCAGAGAGTTCATCTAATCTCTTTCAAGCCCCAAATGCCATTCCTTGTGCCCTGCAGGATGGAAAAAAATTATTTTTCTCCCCCTCCTTCCTCCCCCCCCCCTTTTTTTGGCTCTGGGAATGGCATAGGGGTGGGACCCTGACAGGATAACAAGCTTCAAAAAAGCCTCAGGTGGGGGGACTTGTAGAAGTCACAGGCTGAACTTTGGTGTCCACCCTAAGCATTAGAGAAATAAGAAAACAAGCAATCATGGATCTACATGTGATTACATTTGTGTGACCATAGTTTTGGTTTTCTTTTCACATGTACCTGACATTTAGAGAAGGTCCCAATAAATGAAAGGAACCATGTGCAGTTGCTGCAGAATTTTAACATTGCAAATGTCAGTACTGAAAATCTGAGTTATTACCCAGAGGCCTGCTCCACTACCAGATCAGGCATTCCTGGTGGTGTCCCAGCTGGCTGACTTGCTACCAACTCTGGGTCCAGGATAAAAATCTCGTCCTGCGAAATTTCCGTCACAAAGTGCAAATGTTCCTGCAGCAACATGAAAGTGACAATAAACAGTAAAATGAACTGTCAGGTGCAAAAGTAAGTTGTCATAGATTATTGTCATAAAAAAAGGAACTCTGTGCATGTCTATTCTTAATACTTGTTTTCAGATAATTGCTTGTGTGATTGCAGCCTTAGGGACAGAACTCAGACATGGGAAGTGTGGTTTTCAACCAGAGAGGCTCCAGACATTGTTGAAACATTGTTGTAACTGGATCTTAGTCATTGGCTGTGCCAGCATGGCCTTCTGGGGGAAGGACCAGTAACAACATTTGGATTCCTACCCAATCAAGAACCAATGCTCTAGAGAAACTTTCCATACCTGGTGCTTTCCAAATGTAGTAGAACATAACTCCCATTATTCTCCAGGAAAGGAAATTATCTATATTTCAGTCCAATACATATGGAAGGCACCAGCTGGGCAGAAAAAACATGAGCCATCATAAATGGTACACAATACAATTAAACAGCCTTTCCCAGCTCCTTGTTTATAGGAAAAGATACATGGGTGTCCAAACTTCACACTAAGGAGTTGATTTTGGGGAAGACCAAATACTTTGCTTTTTCTCCAGCACCTGCCATATAATGCAGAAATTGTATCTTGTCTGTGTTTACAGACCATCATGAAGAGCATGGTGATTTTGCTGAAAAGTCATTGAGTCTAGTTGAATAATGTGTTGGGATTTGACCATTAGTGAGTATCTTTCACTGGTGGATCATGGATTCCCCCATCTCTTAGGCTTAGTTGCCATTTATAAAATGAGATGGGTAACCAGAGAACTGTTGCAGGTATTAGGGGATTCTAGAATATATTTATCTCCCAATGCTGCAAACCCATGCACCTTGATTTGCGAATAAACTCCACTGAATTCACAGAGGCTTACTTCCAAGTATACATGCATAGAATGAAGCTAGAAATATTCTATAGAACTCAGGAAGGCAAATATATCTTGGAGATTGGATTCAATGGACCAATAACCTAATACAGTACACTTATTTTAAAATTCCCACAAACAGTCAAAGACGTATTTACTAGTACTTTGCCACTGCATTCTTATTCATTGGGTTTAAACAACAACAACAACAACAATAACAACAACAACAACAACAAAAACCATCCCAAAGTGATTGCTTTCTGTGTTTGTAAAACTTCCAGTAAGTGACCAACAAACAAAAAGTGCTATTTTTTGACAAATGTTGTTATCCTTTCAGTTTGATGTGTTTTTAAAGCTTAGCAGATATTTTCTACAGGCCTGTAGTATTATCATAATTTCCAGAGTTATCTTATCTCACGTACAGAGGATTAGGATTTTAGGAGGACTGTAAACAGCTAAAGAAGATAAACTCCGAGATTTTCTTTTTAAATGCAGCTGTCCTAGGCACAAGGAGATAAGCTAAAAAGGAGCAAGAAGTTGAGCTATTAGACTTCAAACTTGTTTAAGCCAGAAGGGCAGAGTCTATCCTTCTGTTGTTTGATTGTAGTTGCCTTGTGCCAATTTAAACAGGTATTTTATTTTATTTACACACTACTGAATATAAAATCAAATTAAAATAATGCTTATTATGGAGAAAATGCTTTTGCATTCTCTATATTTTTATTTGAGATTCTTGTACTTGAAGATAAGCTCACATTATGGTTTAACTACATCATACATTAAATAAATATTCTGAAGTTTAGGATATTTTTATTTTTAGTCAAGAATACACACCCATAGATGTTTCTAATCTACATTGGAAATGTGAGCAACATGAAGGGACATTTTATCATGGTGAGCATGTGAAAAGCTAAAAAAAAGGGGGGGGGATTCAAATAAATGCATTGACTTTAAAGATAAATGTCAATTGAAAACCAGAGGTTTTTCTCTTGGAATTGATAGAAAGGTAGTTGGAAGAGTCATGGAAGACAGCTTCAATATATGACCATAGCAGCAAAACTGTTGTATGTGCAAGGATGGAAGAAATCAATACTACTTGCTATGGAAGAAGGCCTGTTGAAGTTGATAAATTTAGCAGAAATGAACAAATTGACTTTTGATTAGAGAAAAGTTGCTAGTCATATTTCTTAAAGACTGGAAACTCCTTATAGACTCTTTGTGAAAAAAGGAAAATAATTGGTAATGGGTTTGATGAACAGAAAGAATAAGATACTGAAAATAGTAAATGTGTTGTAATTTTTAAAAGGAGGGGTAAGGATAACTACATTATAACCACACACACACACACACACACACACAGAGAGAGAGGATAAGACACTTTTTTTTCTTTGCTTTTTCCCCTTTTTCTTTTTACTTCTTTTTACTTTCTTTTTACTTTCCCTGCTCTTGTTGGACACTATAATGGTAATTCAGCATTTCACAGAGACATTAAAAAAATAGAATCACATAGGCAGGGTGATGCCCAACATTGGAACCACCTCTTTGCAGCCATACTGAACAGAACATAAACAATTAGCTACAATAGCTGGTAGTTTAAATATTGTGGCAGTTCTCATATTATTTTACTATATCAATGGACCTAATTCTATGCAACTGATATCATCAGGGTGAAAACATGGTTAAGATTGGTGGACCATTTGTGTTCTCCTCCTAATCCTCTGTGGGCTGTATCAACTCCATTTTCCAGGACTTCACATTGTGAAGTCACTTTTCATTGTTTTGAGGAAAGGGGCTAAAACCAATGTTTAGATCCAAAATCATACCCCTAGAGGAGATTTTCAGATGAAAAGATAGGTTTTTCAGCTAGGTTCTTTTCTTTAAAATTTCAGGCTTTGAGTCCTTTCACTCTACACAGTTAGCACTATTATTTCATTTTTACTGCCATGGTTCCATCCCATGATATCCTGGAACTTGTAGTTTATGGGAGTAATGAAAATCCTTATCCAGAGAGCTCTAGTGCTCCACCAAACTAGAAGCCACAGAATTCCACAGGATGCAGCCCTGGCAGTGGAATTATTGCACTATGACTGCACATTAGAAAGGGAATTGATACCAAGGGCTTCCCAAGACCCCTGCAAAGGCTAGATGTGGTCAATAGGCCACACAATTCCCATTCTGGCTTTAACTGTTCCAAAAAAAAAAAAAAAGAACCCAAATAATAATATACTATACCTGAGATCTGTCGATGCGGTAGAAGCGATCAGCAGAAGTTGCTGAAAGTAAAGGGGAAAAGATATCACTGAAGGGAAGACCTCACTGAAAGCATTTTGAAATTTATTTGTATTTTTCTTCTCAAAGTTCAGTTGTAACTTTAATAATAAATTTTTGTTGTTATTGTTTACCTTCAAGTTGATTCTGACTTATGGAAAACCTAACATGGAGTTTTGTGGTAAGATTTGTTGAGAGGGGGTTTACCTTTGCCTTCCTGGGAGGCTGAGAGAGTGTGGCTTGCCCACAATCACCTAATACGTTTCCATGGCCTAGCAGGGATTTTAACTCTAATCTCCAGAATCATAGTCCATTGTTCAAAACATCTCCCTCTGGTACAACAAGCATTCATTGATGCTTCATCCATACTAGAGATTTTGAAACATATACTGTACTTTATGGACTGCAGCATTTCTCCATTATATACACAGCAGTCTATAATAAGCAATGAAAGTATTTATCTCTATACTCACCCCAAATTGTGTTACATTTTATTGAGACTTCTGATATTACCATCAGCTAGCTTATTAGCAATCCTTCATGGAATATTCTTTCTTTTTAAAATCTTAACATTTATACAGATATACCTCAGTTAATGAAATAGATGTTCCTGGTCATTACTTCTTTAACAGAATTAAAATGCCAGATACCAGAAGCAAAAATAACATGGAAAGAAGAGGGATTTCTCCAGATGACCTCTTTAGACATGTGAAAGAAAAGAACATAGCAAGCACAAGTGTTGCTTCCCTCTTCGAAGCCTCCAAGGTCTTGAAAAGGTTTACAAGAGAACAAGGGTAGGATTGTAGCCAGTGGCATCACCAGGGTGGGGGAGAAAGGAGGCAATGGGTTATCCTAGTGTGGTAGCTCTCAGTGTGTCAACTCAAAGCTGCCTCGCTCACAACCCAGCTGTCCCCCTCTGCCAGCCAGGCCATCTCTACCTTCCATGTCTGGTGGGGCTGCTGGCTGGCTGAGTGAGAAAGGGAGGCAATGATGGCAGGGATGGTCAGACACCTTTCCTTCTGCTGTCACCACCAGCACCTTCCTTCCCCAGCCTGACCAGCAACAACCTGCCCACACCAGTCAAAACAGCCAATGGACAGCAGAGGCACCCTGGCTGGAGAAGAAGGTGGCCTTCCAGCTGTTGGGATGGATTGTGAATGACCACTCCACCAGGTATTCACTCACTCTGAGGTGTGTTCTGATATGGTCCACACACCTTGTACCTCCTAGTAATGCCCCTGATTGATCTCTCGGTTTCCTGCTAAGGGGACAGAAGAAAAAGGAAAGGGAATGGCTAAATAAACAGAGGTGGAGACAGAGAAAGACCAGCAAGAAAAAAAAAGATTGACTGTGGTGGGGGACAACAGAGAGGAAGCAGGAAAGCAAATGGGCAAAATAGATAAAGGGAAAGAAAGGACATTGATCTCCTTGGGAAAGAAAGAGAAGAAGACAGGCTGGTAGGTGACAGGGGAAAAAGACTGTTTGGGTTGGTGGATGAGTGTGTAAGGAAAAAGAGAAAGTACGTATGTGGATGGAAATATTTTTAAAATGCAAACAATATGTGCATAACTGGGAAAAAATAGTTGGAACATGCTTCACCTAATTTGGAAGAGTTACATAAATAGGTTAAATTGTGCAAATAAATGCACAAAATGGGAAATAAGTGCACACACACAAATATACACATAAATTCTGTAGGAACATTGACTAAATGATTCTAAGCCAACTGAAGCAGTTTATTTCTGCCGTTAATTTATGCAATCAGATTTATATATGTTAGATTCATTTGAAAAACATTCATCCATCTTTGAAACATTCAATGTTTCATGCCAAAGATCTGTCTCAAGTTTGTGCTCAGTTACTTTATACAGACTTGTTCCTGATAATAGTGTCTTTTTATGACAAGGACAAAATAAGCCACTGTTTATACTTACCATCTAGGAAGCACCATCTAGGGGAAAGTCTTTGGACCGATGATACTCTTGGAAAAGTGCTTTCCTCATCCTGAATGAAATAGAAGGGGGGGGGGGGGAGTGGGAAAGGGAAGAGACAGCTTAAACAGTGGTTGTCACTGATGTTATTATCTATGTTCTACTACCAGGGGTAAACAGCACCTCATAGAGAGATACACAGGCAAAATAGGAGGTCCCAAGGGTCCTGGATTTCCAAGTAAAAAGTGGAGAAAAATCAGAGGGAAGGAATAATGTAGAGATTACATGTACTTAAAGCATGAGTACAGTTGGAAATGGGTATCCAGAGGATAAATCATGGGCCACTCAGAGAAAGTGAATTCTGAGGAGATATTTGAAGGACAGGAGAGGGGTGGGACCCTGTACGCGTTCAGCAGATTAGTTCATTAAAGATAGTGCTAGAATGAAAAGTAGCCTATTTACGTTCTATTTACTTATGGTTTCACTCCATTCATACCCAAAGGAATGACTATCATGTTAGCTCCCCTCCCACTTATCTCTCTAATGCACATCTGTGCATCTTAGCCACAGAACAGCATTTCTGTATCTGAATGTATTCCCACAATGCAGTAATAGTAATGCATAATTCAGCAGTACTTGTGTAGAATTGCAGATAATATAAAATAACTCCATGTCTCACAATAATTTCTTATTCCATTTCAACAAAATGGTTATGAGAATAGTATTACTTGGATTGCCTTAGAGTTTTCAAGGTCTGGTGCCAGTTTTTTGTTTTTGTTTTTAATATAGTGTTTCAGAATTATCTAATGTATCATAGATCCCAATTGTCTAGAGATATCCTAGTCCAAGTCATTTAACTGCATAAACAAAAAGAGCAATGAGTTCTTTCCCCGTCATCAGAAACAAGACTAGTGAAATTATTTGGTACAGCAGGCTGAAAATTCCACAAATACTTCTCTTTCCTTTCTTGGCAGTAAAAGTACAAGAAAAATAAATACATAATTTGCTGCCCTGTACCATATGCAGAAGTAGACATCTAATGGTACAAGTTTTCGTTTTGACATATTCATACTGAAATATGGCCCGGTACAAACTGGCACTATGTGCCAGCCTGGAGCCGATTTAAGGGCTCAGGAGAGCAGAGCCTCCGCACGTTCCTGAGCCCTGCTATGGTGTCTGGGCACCATTTTGGTGTGCGTCTGTCCAAACAGTGTGTATGCCAATAACACACCTCATGCACCACATCCAAACAGCACAGTGCACAAGAAACATCACTGGAGCGCTTCAGGGTGCATTTCACAGCTCCTTTTTCTGAGCGCATCATTTCCATGACATGCGGTCACCCCAGCAACAATGCAGGGGAGAAAGGTGTGGCCTCTGTCCACCCCTTTCCCCCATCTGTCCAGGCCCTTTGTCTCTCTCTCTCTCTCTCTCTCTCTCCCCCCCCCCCTTCTTGAGAATAAGAGAATGAAAATCCAGTTAGGCAAGACCTCTATTCAGACCCCCTAAAATGTCATAAAAATTGCACAAATGGTGAAGGAGGTGGTTAAAGAGAGGATTAGTGAACTAAAAGGAAAGCAATGAAGTTTGTAGTTAAGACTCATTCTTAAAATGGAGAATTGCAAATGTTGTAGGCTTCAGATTATACCTGGCCATAAATGCTGGAATGGAAGAACAATATCTATAGGATGTAGTTAAAGCAAAATGTGTTTTGAAGAAAATGGAGCAAAGTATATTTGCAAGTGGGTAGCTTTGGCATACCCTATTAGCTGATCCAGGAGAAACAACAGCATATTTTACATCAATACTCCCATCCTATGCATATTTTTAAAAAAATTATATTGATTTTTTGTGACATTTCCTCTCAAGTAAGCACACTTTCATTTCAACCTTATTTTAATTTTCAGTTTATGATGCAATGGTAATTACTATGTGGAAATTTTCTTTCCTTCAAGTAAACACAAAGCTTGAGCAATGAGGAAGTTATAGGGGGCATTAAGTTATGTGTGTGTGGGGGGGTGTCTTTCACTCACTTTCTGACACCTATAGTGTCTTCCAATTCTTTCCACCAATTGAGACAATATTTGACTTTCAACGTAAGCCTAAAAGTATATTTAATCAGTGGAGGACAGTTTTAAGCCACAGAACCCAGCAAGATTTTAAATTTTATGGGAGCTATCCATAGTTCTGAACTTATTCAAGGAATCGGGTTCACCACTCAAACAGTTCCTGCAAAACTCTATTTGTTCTAAACATGGTTTAAAAAACAACAACAATCAATACTGAACACCAGAGAAGCTAACTGAGCTAACCATGAAAAGCAGGTTATGAAGAAGAAATTGTGCTACGGCCAAAAATATGCAACTGAACAGCAAACACCATCTGGATTGTGGCAGACTCCAAAAACTACTATGCTCTTGGCTCAGTCAGGTATACTTTGTGTACAGCAAGCAGCACTCAGCACTGCCTCCCTAGGCAATTTTTACTATTAAACTGTTACAGCAATTAGGGCTTAATATGCCTCTAATTTCTCTCAAGCAGGTTGATGGTCATTAATTTGGCAAAAGACTTTTATAAGTGGTTAATGGTTTCTCTTTGGTCCTGTGAGAAATGGTCAGACTGTTCTTACTTGCTTCTTATTTGATCTAAATATCACAAGAGTCTTTCTTTTATTATCCATGATGGACAAGTAAATAAATTACGCTCCTGATACTCTTCTCCCACAAACAACCATGATATTTAAATATATAATTGTCTGAAAAAATTAAGTTTAACATATGCTGCCTTCTGTAGGAAACATTCCTATCAAATGATCCTAAACCTTCATCAGAATTAGGGCTTAGAGAAGTTGTTTTGTGGACTACAGCACCCAGAATCCCCCTCCAGCACGAGCAAGTGGCTACTCTTACTAAGGGGTTGTAGGAGTTGTAGTTCCCAATATCCGTAGCAATCAAAGCAGCTTACAGTATTTATGTATTGGATGATTGTTGAATTCCCCTTTTATAATGAACTACTTAGAAGCCTGCCTCTGGAATTCCTTGTATCTCTGGACTTGGTATACATAGGGACTGGATTCCATGGCTAAGTAACCCAGGCACTACCATTGAACTAATTCATAATTCCCAAATATACATCGGCGTTTGAGTGTTTCTGTTTGGGACAGGTATATACCCAGGGTAATATCATGAAGTAAATTGTAACAGACTATCCCTGAAGACAGCATGACTGTAACACTAAACAGGATCGCTCCCACTGCAATATTTTATTGCCTGTTTCATATCATGATCATCACTAGTACCATCATTATTGACACCAGCCTTTAGAAACTTGACCTTTTTTGTACTCTTAACTCCCAGAATCCCTCACAGAAGTACCAATGATGGCTGGAGGATTCTGGAAAATGCAGTTCAAAAGAGTAAGTTTCCCAAACTCTGAGTTTCTCAAATTATGATTAAGATGGAATTCTTCAGTCATTCCAAAGTGGGTGAGTAGGAAGACATATATAACCAAAAATGCAAAAAACCAACAAGACATAGGAGAAGTCATAACTGCATTCCAAATCCCAGGCAGAATGATGAACCCTTCATCAATTTACCATCTCCATGTAAATACACATTAAACTGTGAGAGAAGTTATGGGATTTCTTGCCATATTGCACAGGATTCTGGAATATCAAACTCTCTTTTAAAAAAACAAAAAACAAACCCAAAAGTCTGAAAGTTCAGGAAACCAAATGGATTTTGTCTGCAATAAAACCAACCACTTCAGGTATGTCTAGATCCCTCAACTGAAATACGGAATGGAATGCCACTGTAATATGGGTGAAAACACTGCTTCGGGTAAAAGACAGTAATGCAGAATGTAGTGGTTAGTGTTGGGGCAAGATCGGAGAGATCCAGGCTCCAAATCCCACTAGGCTAATAAGATGAATTAAATAAATAAGATTCCTGGACCTAGTTATGTAGTTTAGAAGAAAGGGTTAATTGTCATTAGGTGGGAAAAATCTATTTGAAGAAAGAATGTGTTTGTTTTCCCTGTGCAACATGTTGATGGAAGTCCAACACTGCAGCTGAAACACAGGAAAGTAGCTCTAGCATGGGCATAAATTTTTATGTATCTGAGCAACTATTGTTAGAAAAAGAAGCAGCACAAAGTGACATCTGCAAACAAGGTTCTCATTTGCAGCTGGGTTCATGGAAAAGATTTCTGCTGACTATTCCCATTCCAAATTCCAGGGAAACCCAAGAGAGAAATATGCTTTGTTTATAAAATGTAAAAGTGCCCCAGATACCTTATTAGTGAGACATGAAGGTGGTTCCATTTACTAAATGGCAAGAACACTGTCATCAGCCTATTCCTTTCTTCAATTCCATAATTTATACTAGGTTGGCCACAAGATAATGTCACTTGTGGGGGTAGGGGGTGGGAACACTGCAAATGAAAGTCAGCAAGACATTTTTTTAATGGAAGAACTCTGGAAGAATATATAAGTAGCCAAGCAACGTGAGAGAACCAGTAAAACACAATAGAGGAGTTTCATTCAAAATGAGATATCATAAAGTATTGATGGTACATGAAAGGATTCAAAGAGGTTTATTTGCAGAACTAGTTGGGTAATTAACTTAACTTTACAGGCAACAACTGTGAGAAAGTTGATGATCCAAGGGGAGGGCAAACTGATAATGAGAAACACTGTCAGTGCCAGACGTCTGGGTTGAAGATGGCTTATCAAAGCAGCCCTCCAAAACAACTCCATGTGCGGGGATGGGGGGAAGCAATGAATGGCAGTTGCTGGTTAGAGACAGTGGAATGGGCAAAAATTGTTTCTCGGGTATGGAAAGCTCAAAGGTGAACCTCTCATAAGTCTGGATCCCACTCTGGGAATCCCAATGCATATTTTGTGCAGTTCAGATGTGGTAAGAGTGGAGAAAACCAAGATGAGACAACACACCCTACAGCACTGAAGTCTTATAGTGAAGACTGCTCAACTCCCCATAAGCATGATATAGAATAAGGAGATTATCACATTTTTAAATAAGCCGACTTATCCCTGCTGTGTTGAAGTCTATTTCAGGATGCAGTCGGGTATTATCGCCGGGAAAATACCACCAATGTTCCTGCCTGACTACATCCCGCCTAAAACCCAGCTAGAAACTGCCCTCAGCTGGCTAATTTGCAAAGTCACAAAGCTCCTGACTTTGCAAATCGGCCACCTGAGCACAGCTTGTAGCTGGGTTTTAGGTGGCATGCAGTTGGGCGGCAGCATCGGTGGAATTTTCCCTGTGATAATACCCACCTGCATTCTGAAATAGACTTCAATGCGGCAGGGATAAGTAAGATTATTTAAAAATGCAATAAGCTCCTCTATAGAAATTAAAGAGCTTTCTGATGAATTGAGATGATTTTACCCCCACAAGTAAGTTCTGCAAGCATCAAGTGAGCAGCATATTGAGAAACATTTGTATTTCAAAGTATTGCTTATTTAAATGGTATCTAAAAAGTAAGAAGAACTTAGCTATGGAAAAAAGTAGAAAATAAACTCTGAATTTACTATTCACTAAAGGCAATTATATTTGGATTTAATTTTGGAGCTCAGCAAACATGGTGGTTAAAGGAAAGAACTATTTTGTTTACTTATACGAGATAACAGTACGGCTATCTTCTTGTTCTGCAGAGAGGAAGTGAACTAACAATTGATGAATTGAAATGCAAGTTCTGGTTGATATAAGGGCGCTTAAGCTAGAGGGCCACCAGTTTAAAGAAAGAAACAGTGGTATCTTACAGATAAATGGTTAATTGTAGTTAAAAGAAAAATTATTTATGTATAAATGGTTTTAATGAATTCAGATCAGACAAACAAAAGGATCTAGCAGTACCTTTGAGACTAACTGAAAGATAGGAGTCGGTAGAATGAGCTTTCATAGACTTAGGCATACTTCATCAGATGTATGTGATGGGGTTAAAAAGTACAGGGACAGCCCTATATACAAGTCTTTGCATGAAAATGTCCATAGGAATGCAAAACGTTGTGGGTGTGGAGATGTCAGAATCCTTGTAGTATTCTTCTAGATATGGGTTAGTAGGTGTAGTTGGGGATGATGGTACATAGTTAGCTGCTAGATAGAGAGGAGGAGTGCATAACGGTGCCAGGAGGAGTTATCAGTTGACCTTGGTGCTGCTCAGCTCTCAGCTTGGAATGCAGAAGTTTCTGGTGGGAAACGTTCAGCTAAGGGGGGAGATGAGGTGGAAAACGAAACCTATGGAAAAATACTGGAATAGGTTTCGCGGGCTTTGGTGAGAAGGGGGAGGTGTGAGCCTTTGGAAGATATAGGGGTGCTGGGCGGGAACTGGTCAGTCTCAGCTAAGAAGCTGAATGGTGTGGTTTTGCTGATCCTGGAGCATCAATAAAGTTCTGTTTATTTTACATAAAGCTGACTGGTTGATTGTCTGGGATTCTGGACCCATATTCTGACAGTTAGCTGAGACTCTCCAAACCATCAACTCTTCTCTGAAGCAATGCAGGAGCAGGAGACTTCAGAGGAGCTTCTCACAACTCGGACAGCGGAGGCGGCGGAGGAGGCCAAGACCTCGGCAGCGGGGACAGGCGCGCTACCAAAGGCCACGAGACCCCCAGTGCTACAGACTCCGGTGAGCGGAGGACAGTGGTTTGGACAACCGGTGGCTCCGATGCGGACCCGAGAACGGAGGAGGGCCACTCGGTGGTCGGATTGGGACACGGGTCTCACGCAGCCCCTGAGAGTACAAACGGGCGAGGAGGCAGAGTTGGGCGAGCAGATGGCCTACCTTCGGGCCGATGTGGACATTTTGCAGGACCTCATGAAGGAACTGCTGGCTGCACACAAGGGACGCCTGGACGGGACGAGAGAGGGGCGAGGGGCTGACGTCGCGGCAGCTGCACCAGAGGCCCTAGCACAGGACGAGGCACCGCCACCGGACCAGCAGGTAGTTCGCCCGGCACCAGACCGTCAGGTAGACCCACAGGCCTGGAAGTTGGGGGTGAAGTTTGACGGGGACCCCCAGACCCTCCCATATTTTTTGTCCCAGGTGGCTGACCACATGGAGGAATGGGGGCCTACCTTTCCCTCAGAAGCGGCTAAGGTGAAGTGTGTGGCCAGGCACCTCAAAGGGGAGGCAGCCAACTGGCTGGTGCAGCTGTACGATTGCCAAGCGGCCGAGCTGCGAAATCTGGCGGACTTTATGAGAGCCCTGAGAGCCAGATTCGAAGACCCGTTCAGGGCTGCCACCGCGCTGGCCAGTCTGAAGGCCCTTGACCAGGGCACCAGATCCGTCTCCGAGTACGCGATGGAGTTTCGGAGATTGATTGCCCAAGTGCCAGACTGCACCGAGGGGATGAAGATCCAATATTTTAAGGAGGGACTGCGTCCCGACATTGTGAACAGGGCACTTAACCTGGGCAACCCCCCTACGGCTATGGAGTGGATTCGGCTGGCTGGAGAGGCAGAGGCAGTGCTGCACGAGATTCGGATGCTAACCCAGCAGAGGAATAAAGGGGGCAAGGGAAGAGAAACCCAAATCGTTGGGGAGAGAGGCAAAGGCAAGGTTGGGCCGACCGGCGGGGAAGAGAGAGAGCGACGCCGCCGACTGGGGTTGTGCCTGGGCTGCGGGCGCAAAGGCCACCTGGTTGCCAGCTGCCCGGATCGTATCCAGGAGAAGAAAACGTTCCCCTCCGCGCCCCCTCCAGCGCAGGCTCCCAAGAAAGGGAAGGGGAAGGCAACGGTGAAAAGCCCCGTCGATCGCGGGTTTCAAGTGGTGACGGCGGCCGAGGAGGAAGTCTGGACCGACGACGACAGTGCTGATGGAGTGGAGCCGGCTTTAAACTCCCCGAGCCTGCCTTAAACAGCGGCCAGAGGCAGGCTGGGAGTGGGGACGGCCGCAAACCTATGGTGAGTGGGGGCATTCCCCTCTATACCCTGACTGTGACTTTGGTAGTGGGACGGGGGCAAAGAGCCATGACCCTAACGGCGGCAGTGGACTCGGGTTGCACTAGGTGTTTAGTCAACCCAGAGGTGGTTAATGGTTTGGGCATCAAAACCCAAAACCTACAGGACCCCATCCCTTTCTCCCAGATGGATGGCAGCCTGATGGGGGGGCAAGCCTTGAAGGAGCGTACCACCACAGTGTGGCTGGGAATAGCAGACCACTGGGAAAGGATTCAGTTGGTGGTGGGACCCACGTATCATTATCACATCATGCTGGGGATTGATTGGCTACATCACCACAACCCCCACACTAAGTGGAGGCAGAGACTATTAATTTTTGATGACCCAGGCTGCCAGGGGCACCGGTTGGACCCTACTATTAAAGGTCCTCCAGTGCAACAATCGGTGGTAATACCCCTACCCCAGGCGGGCGAGGCTGCCACGCACCTAGAGCCGGTGAACTGGGGAGGGGACGAAGGTGCAGTGGAACCGGGTGACAGCTCGAAGGAGGCGGTGGCCTCCTACCCGGACTGTTATGCAGATCTTAAGGAGGTGTTTGAATCTAAAGAGAGTGACTTGCTGCCACCGCACCGAGAGACGGACTGTGCCATTGAGATAGAGCCCGGTGCGCCCCTGCCTAAACCAAAACTGTACCCCATGACCCCCCGGGAGTTAGCCACACTTAAAGAGTTTATTGAAAAGAACTTGGCGAGAGGATTCATCAGACCGTCCACCTCTACTTTTGCCGCACCAGTGTTCTTTCGGGAAAAGAAAGATGGAACGCTGCGGCTGGTCACGGACTATCGAAACCTAAATGGGATTTGTAGCACCAATAAGTACCCTCTACCTTTAATGAAGGACATGCTGGGTCGGTTGGCCACGGGCAAGGTGTTTACTAAACTGGACCTGAGGGACGCTTATTATAGGGTACGGATTAAAGAGGGGGATGAACATAAGACTGCATTTAATTGCCCTCTAGGGGCTTATGAGTATCTGGTCCTCCCCTTTGGACTAGCGGGAGCCCCCGGGGTTTTCATGAGGCTCATAAACGAGGTACTACACGACTTGCTGTTTGAAGGGGTGCTAGTATACTTGGACGATGTTCTAATTTACTCTCAGGACCTGGAGAGCCATATGCCACTGGTGCGAGAGGTGTTGCAGCGACTGCTTGATAACCAGCTATACGTAAAACTGTCTAAATGCCACTTCCATACTGACAAATTGGATTTTTTAGGGTATCGGGTGTCGGCCCAGGGAATTGAAATGGACCCACAGAAAGTGCACACTGTTCTAAGCTGCCCCCCCCCTAAGACTCGTAAACAAGTACAAAAGTTTCTGGGCTTTGCCAACTTCTACAGGCAGTTCATCCCGGACTTTGCTAGAATAGCGCTGCCAATTACGGATCTGTTGAAAACCAAAACCCAGGAGGGAGGGGGCAAGGGCAAGGAGGTTAATGGAAAGAAACAGCCCAAACCCTCTACCCCGATTCACTGGACAGATCAATGCCAGAGAGCATTTGAGCAGTTGAAGCTCTTGTTTAGTGCAGAGCCCATTTTACTTCACCCTGACCCCGACAAGCCGTTTGTCATTCAGGTGGACGTGCGCGACCAAGCAGTAGGGGCCGTGTTGCTACAAAAGGACAATAATGGGCTGTTGAGGCCGTGTGCCTACTTATCTCGCAAATTCCAAAAGGGGGAACTGGGGTGGCCCACTTGGGAAAAGGAAGCGTTTGCGGTGAAGTATGCGCTGGATAGTTGGAGACAGTTTTTAGAGGGGGCGCCTCACCCTTTTGAAGTTTGGACGGACCATCGTAATTTAGAGGCCCTGCAAACTCCCCGAAAGCTAACTCCTAAACAGAGGAGGTGGGCTAAGGACTTTTACAAGTACAAATTCAAACTAAAGTTCCTCCCAGGAAGACAAAACATTTTAGCGGACGCTTTATCCAGGCTCCCCCAGCATATGGGGAAAGAGCAAGTTCCCCTGCAAGCCATTTTCTCCCCTGAACAGTTGGGACTAGCTGTAGTGACTCGTAGCCAGGCTAAGCAGAAACCGGTTGACCCTTTGCCCCAACTGGATGGGCTGCTGCAAAAGATAAAAGGGGAAGCAGGGAAAGATGAGTGGCTTCAGAGGCACAGAGATCGGTTGGTTTTGAACTCACAAGGGTTGTGGACCAAGGGCTCTCAGATTTATGTCCCTGCATCCATACGGCCTGAAGTTCTTAAATTGTGCCATGATTCGAAGGCAGCAGGTCATTGGGGATATTTAAAGACTTGGCACAAGGTTCGGAAAACTTACTGGTGGGAGGGGGTGAGAGCTGAGGTGGAAGAATATGTGAAGAGCTGTCCAGTGTGTGCCCGTGCCAAACCAGTCGTCGGCAAACCCAGGGGTCTTCTACAGCCACTGCCTACTCCTGGGGGACCATGGAAACACATTGCCATGGACTTTATCACCGATCTGCCTGAGAGCAAGGGGAGAAACACTATTTGGGTGGTTGTGGACCTTTTTTCGAAACAGGCGCACTATGTAGCCTGCAAGGGGATGCCTAGTGCTACCAAACTTGCAGACTTGTTCATAACACACATTTATAAGTATCATGGGTTGCCAGACAAAATTGTGAGTGACAGGGGTAGCACCTTCACTTCAACCTTTTGGAGGGTGCTACAAAGAAAATTGGGGGTAGAAGTGGCCCTTAGCACCGCCTGGCACCCCCAGTCTGACGGGCAGTGTGAGAAGACGAACCAGGCTCTCGAGAAGTACCTCCGATGTTACACTAATTATTTACAGGATGATTGGTATGACTTATTGCCCCATGCTGAAGTGGCGTTCAACAGTTCAGTGCACCGGAGCACTGACAAATCGCCTTTCGAGGTTGTCTATGGATATGAGCTCAGGACCCTCCCAGCCTTGCCAACTGACCCTTCGGACCCTGTGACTGTGACTCAATGGGTGCAGAGGGTACAGGCTGCTTGGTCCCAAGTTGCCAAGGCTTTAGAGGTGGCTAAAACAGACTATAAGAGACATGCTGATCGCAAGAGATCTGTGGGGTGGGACATCAAACCTGGGGATCGGGTGTTTTTGTCCACAAAGAATCTGAAATCTAGGCACCCGTCTAAGAAACTGGGACCCAAATTCATAGGGCCTTTCCTGGTGAAAAGACTTGTCAATGATGTAACTGCGGAATTGGACTTGCCTAAGTCGTATAGACATTTACACCCTGTATTTCATTTTAGTTTGCTGAAACCGGACCGAAGCACAGAAAGATGGAGACAGGACAAAGAACCGCCCTTGCCCATGATGGTTGAGGGGGAGCAGCATTTTGAAGTCGCTAAGATCTTGGACTCTAGAATGCACAGAAACAAGTTGCAGTACCTGATTCGCTGGAAACACTTTTCAGCGGATCATGATGAATGGGTGTTAGCTAAACATGTTAAAGCCCCTGCTTTGATTATGAAGTTTCATCGTCTGTATCCTGACAAGCCTAAATAGTATTTTGTTGCCTTTGCTGGTTCCTTGTATGTACTGTGTTTAGCATATGTAGGGGGGAGGTTTTTCTTTTCGGGGGGCTGACTGTCAGAATCCTTGTAGTATTCTTCCAGATATGGGTTAGTAGGTGTAGTTGGGAATGATGGTACATAGTTAGCTGCTAGATAGAGAGGAGGAGTGCATAACGGTGCCAGGAGGAGTTATCAGTTGACCTTGGTGCTGCTCAGCTCTCAGCTTGGAATGCAGAAGTTTCTGGTGGGAAACGTTCAGCTAAGGGGGGAGATGAGGTGGAAAACGAAACCTATGGAAAAATACTGGAATAGGTTTCGTGGGCTTTGGTGAGAAGGGGGAGGTGTGAGCCTTTGGAAGATATAGGGGTGCTGGGCGGGAACTGGTCAGTCTCAGCTAAGAAGCTGAATGGTGTGGTTTTGCTGATCCTGAAGCATCAATAAAGTTCTGTTTATTTTACATAAAGCTGACTGGTTGATTGTCTGGGATTCTGGACCCCTATTCTGACAGGAGATGAGGTGACAAGTTCAGTTATAACCATGGTCATTAAGGGACAAAGCAAGGATTCTGTCTAAACCCAAGGTAAGTAGATAACTATATGAAAGATTATTGAAATGTAGTGTAGGAGTCAAATAGAAGATGTAATGAACTGGTCAAGAGAGCCTCCGTGAGGCTTGGGGAGGGGAATCAGCTAGTGTTATAATGTGTGTAGTGTGCCAGGAAACCATTGTCCCTCATAGAATCATAGAGTTGGAAGAGACCACAAGGGCCATCCAGTCCAACCTCCTGCCATGCAGGAACTCCCAATCAAAGCATCCCCGACACATGGCCATCCAGCCTTTGCTTAAAGACCTCTAAGGAAGGAGATTCCACTACACTCCAAGGGAGTGTGTTCCACTGTCAGTTCCCTTGTCTAGCCCACATTCCACAAGCTTGTTTGCAAGAATGTCATGGGGAACTTTGTCAAAGGCCTTACTGAAATCAAGATATATTATATCCACAGCATTCCCTTCATCTACCAAGCTGGTAATTTTATATAAAAAGAGAGAGAGAGAGAGAGATCACATTTGTCCGGCATGACTTGTTTATCTGCAACCCATGTTGACTTTTTGTGATTATGGAATTATCTTCTAGATATTCAGAGACTCTCTGTTTAATGATCTGCTCCAGAATCTTTCCTGGAATTGATGTCAGAGTAACTGTACGATAATTGTTGGGATCCTCTCTTTTCCCCTTTTTGAAGATGGGGACAACGTTTGCCCTCCTCCAGTCTGCTGGGACATCTTCTGTTCTCCAGAAGTTCTCAGTGATTATTGCCAATGGCTCCAATGTTACATTTGCCTGTTCTTTTAACACCTTTGGATGTAGTTCATCTGGTCCTGGAGACTTGTATTCATTTAGATTAACCAGTATTCCTGTATCTCCTTACTTATTCTGTGCTGAAACTCCCCTATTCTGTCCTCTGCCCCATTATCCTCAGCTTCAGCACCCTTTGCCTTTTCTGAAAAAACTGAAGCAAAGAAGGTGTTGAGTAATTCTGCTTTTTCTCTGTCCTCTGTTTGCATTTTGCCCTCTTCTGCAAGCAGTGGCTCAACCGTTTCCTTCCTTTTGCTGTGTACATATCCCAAAAAGCCCCTTTTATTGTTCTTAACCTCTCTAGCAAGCCTGAGTTCATTCTGCACTTTAGCTTTTCTGACTTTACCCCTACAAGTGCTTGCTATTTGTTTGAATTCCTTTTTGGTGATTTCCCCATTTTTTCATTTCTTACACATGTCCAGTTGAAAACTTAGCTCAGTTGAAAGCTCCTTAGTCATCCATCCTGGCTTCTTGAGACATCTTCCATTTTTCTTCCTCATTGGAACTGTTTGAAACTGTGCCTTCAGTATCTCCCTTTTGAGAAACTACCATCCGTCTTGAACTCTCTTCTCTTTTAGTACACCCCCAGTATTTCTCTAAGTTTATGGAAATCAGCTTTTCTAAAGTCTAGAGTGCATGTCTGACTATGCCTGGCTTCTCCTTTCCACTGTATAACAAACTCCAGGAGAACATGGTCACTTCCACCTAAGGATCCAACCACTTGCACCCCATTGACTAGGTCATCCCTGTTTGTTAAGATCAGATCTAAAGTAGCTGATCCTCTTGTTACCTCTTCCACCTTTTGGACAATGAAACTGTCTGATACAAGTGAGGAATTTGTTAGACCTTGAGGATTTGGCTAAGTTTGACTTCCAGCAAATATCCCGATAGTTGAAGTCACCCATCACTACTACATCTCTCCTTTCTGAGTGTGTGGTCATCTGTACTAGAAAAGCATCATCCAATTCCCCCATCTGACTTGGGGGTCTGTAGTACAGTCCTACAGTAACATCCTTGGTGTTTCCTTCTCCTTTCATTTTTATCCAGATGCTCTCCACTTGGCTTCCAGTATTGATGTCCTGGATTTCTTCACTGGTGTAATTGTCCCTCACATATAATGCTATTCCTCCTCCTTTCCTGTTTGGTCTGTTTCTCTTAAAAAGGTTATACCCCTTTATTTCTACATTCCAATCGTGAGACTCATCCCACCAGGTTTCAATGATGCCTATTATATCATATTTGCTTTGTTGTGCTAGGAGTTCAAGTTTATCCTGTTTATTTCCCATGCCCTATGCATTAATGTACAGACATCAAAGACCATGGGTCCCTTTTACTTGCTGCCTGTGCAAAAAAATTTGCCTCCCACTGTTGGGTCCTTGCAGTGTTTGCCTTCTTCCCTCTATGTCAATTTGACTATTCTCTCCAGCCCTTTTGCCTTCCAGAATACTGTTTCCCTCCCCCACCTAACTCAGTTTAAAGCCCTCCTGATCAAATTTTTGAGACTATTGGCAAAAACATTTTTGACAAACTGATGTGAGATGCAAGCCATCCCTTGCCAGAAGTCCCCCCCCCCCCATGGGACCACAGTCCATGACCCAAGAATCCAAACCATTGTTGGCGGCACCATCTACGGAGCCATTTGTTTACATCCACTATTTTCTTCTCCCTTCCTGGACCATGCCCTTTTACTGGGAGAAGAGATGAGATGACAACCTGTGCATCCATCTCTTTCAGCTTCCTTCCCAGAGCCTCATAATCCCTTTTGCTAATCTGAAGGCTGTGCCTTGCAGTATCATTGGTTCCCACATGAACCAAAAGAAAAGGGTATTGATCAGTAGGCTTGACAAGTCTTGTCAGCCTCTCCGTCACATCATGGATCTTTGCCCCAGGGAGACAACACACCTCCCGAGACATCTTGTCAGGCCCACAAACCACTGCTTTGGTACCCCTCAGCAAGGAGTCCCCCACCATGACCACATGCCTCCTCCGAGGCTTAGCAGCAGCAGTTCTCTTCTCAGTGCTATTCTCAGGCTCCCCTGCTCTGTCCCTGATGTCTGTCCCTGCTGCTGTTCCTCATCATCCTTGATAACAGAGAGATTCTGTATTGATTCTGTAGCTGCAAGCTGCTCACAGAACATTCCCTGGTTTCCTTACTTCTGTGTGTGAGACTTTCCTCCAAGCATCAAGTATGTGGTATGCTCCTGTTCCTGACGGACTGCAGTTTCTCAAAATATTCCAGTTCTGCTGTTTCAGTTTCTAATCTTCCTTTGTAGCCTTTTTGTTGAAAGACCACTGTTCTGAAGTCCAAGATGGAATGCCCAGGATAATGAAGATAAAACCAGGGATGATGCAGCCCTGCAGTTCTTGTTGAGCTGCAGCTCCCAGGAGTAGTCATGATGGCTGTGAGTATCTGGAGTTTTCAAATACCCTTTCAAAGTTCTGGACACAGTGGTCAAGATCATACATTGGAGTATAACTTGAACCAACTGCCTTGGCAGCTATAGGCCTTAGGTAGGGCTATTGATGCTGCATACTGGTAGGGTGTGGATGGGATGAAGAGGGGAGTTGATTGAGACTATAAAATAGCAGCTGAAGTCAACGGGGGAAGAACTGAATGTGTGCTCAAAAATGGACTGCAACCCCCCCACCTTTTCCTTCCCCTGGGAACCCAGAGCAGCGCTATATTCATGGTCTGAATTGCCTAACCTATCCTTCCCCTTGACATCTGCTGGGGGAGGGAAAGGGTTGGGATGGAGTCCAAGGGCAAAAGAATTGACCCCTGTGACCCATCCAAGCATACATACATGTGCATAAGCTGCGCTTACACATCCACATGTTATTAACAAGATGCCAACCAATCTTATTTTATATTCACGATACGAATCCATATTTCCCATGAGAAACTCACACTGAAATGTGAAAAGACACATTTTTGAAGTGTGCTGGTTTATGACCGTAATAAATAAGAACTGAACTGAACATTTTTGAAAGGACAAGTACATCAGTGTTATAGTTGATCAAAATCTCTCTGACTAATTTTAAATGTTATATATGGGGTGGGAGGGACTTTGACAACGTGTGCATGGCAGGGAGTGAATCAGAAAGCACATGAAAGTGATAACAAAAGAATACTCCTGAAATCAAATTAGAAAATGCAGCTCCATGTATCAGATGTAATAATATTTAAAATGCATGCTGGAGGACAAATGTTCAAAAACAGCCATCTAGACTGTAAATGCAGACTAGAAGTAGTACAGGGGATTGTGTGCACTGAACTAGAAATACCATATAAAATAGGATCCAAGGCAGCTTCATGTTCACCCAGCAGTCTTGCTGATCACAGCATCATCTTTGTCTCACACAAATGAACAGATATCCTTAGTCTTCCATCTGCACAGTCCCTTTTCTCTCACTTATACTCTTTCCAGGGCCAGCCCTACCACTCTGCAGAGCAAGATGGCCACTGTAGACAGCAGATTCAGGGTTTTAGCAAGAGAAGTCAATTGTTTACAATTTGAATTACTAATGTTGTGTTTTTAATGCTGGAGTAACTGTGAGACTTTGTGCCCCAGATACCAAATTAACCTGAGTGCTTTGTACCTCAGCTTAGAGGAGAAGATACCATTTCCTGTTGCAGCCTGTCAGCAAAATCTCTTGAGCTGGCCTTGAATCTTAGGCAGAGATAATGAGAAACTTTTTCAATGTCAAGTGAACTTGCCAATGCCAAAACTCAGAGGGCATCTACACTACTCAGTTACACCAGTTTGATACCCTTTTAAATGTCACGATTCCATCTTTTGAAATCTCAGAGTTCATAGTTTGAATAAAAAATTAAACTTTTATATCAAATCTATATTGGATGGATAGTAATTTGAATTTCAAATTATTTTGGGGAAAAGAAAAAAAACTAGGTGTACTACATGGATAGAATTAATGTGCAGTTACAAAGGAAGGTAAAAATAAGAAATAAAAAGAGAGGCACTGTATATACTCATGTATTAGTCCAAAAAGTGACCTAAAAAACCTGAGTCAACTTATCCATGGGTCAATTTAAGTACTGTACTCTTATTTAAAAGTAGGAACCATTCCCTGGTGAAAGTCAGGAATATAATCTGCCCTGGGAGTACTGACCCCCTCTACTCTTTCATCCATCCAGCCTTAAAAGTGAGTACAAAGATTTGTGTCTGCTTGAATTTTGGAAGTTATTTGACATTGTTTTGCTTATATGCCCCTAAGTTTTACCCTTGACTTATCCAAGGGTCACATCAAAATCCATAATTTTGGCAGCCAAACCTGCCCTCAACCTACATGTCAGGTTGACTTATCGTTGAGTATATGTATGTATATATATGTGTGTGTGTGTAAATCTTTATCACAACAAGGAAAATCATAGAAAAAAGAGAAGGAATGCTTGCATTAGTATGTATGGTTGATATTTGTTCATGTCTGTTTTACTTTCTATGTTAGATCTTATTTTTAAATAATAAAAATGGAGGAGGAGGAGGAGGAGGAGGCGGAGGAGGAGGAGGAGGAGGAGATGATCATCATCAGGGTTTGTAGTTTGGTGAGACCTGTATTGCTGTAGTCCAGGAAGGCGCTCTAGAGCAATCTAATAAAGAATTTATGAAATTACAAATCTCAGGATTCTGTGCAATGGAGCCATGGCAATTTTTATGGCTGAAATGTAAGCACACAAGGGTCAGGAATCATGCAGCACTTTATATGATGTTGGGATGCACCTTCCTGCAGCCCTAGCCACCACAGCCAATGCTGTTGTTCAAAAACAATAAAAGGGCCTCTCATTTAAAGAATTCTTAAAGATCACTTCCAATCTGAAAAGAACAGACTCTGATCCACAAATTTCTAAGAATTCTATGTACCCTATCAAACTACAAAGCCCAGGATTCCATAAAATGAAGCCATGGCATTCAAAGCTGTATTGAATTGCATTACTGTATGTTGTAGATAAATTCACAGACTGAAATAGTTACCCATTATTTCTTTTCTTGAGTAGTATAATGACTGTTGTATATTGCCATCTACTGCCCTGGTGATCTGCTATATTACTGACTGTTTCTTAAATAAATGTATTTTCAGTTCTGAAGGAGAAGCCCTATTAAAATCACCATTTCTAACTTACAGCAAGCCTAAGGCAAATCTATAATTGGGTTTTCTTGGCAAGTTTCTTCAGAGGGGGTTTGCCATTACCATCCTCTGAGGCTGAGAGTGTGCGGCTTGCCCAAGGTCACCCAGTAGGGTTTTGTGCTCGAGCAGGGAATCGGACCTGGTCTCCTGAGTCATAGCCCAATGTCAAACCACCACACCACTCAGGTATATCAACAACAATAGACAACTCAATGTTTAGATATAAATATTGTTTATATTGTTTATTGGACCAATGAAGCCCAGCATTACAAGTCTGTGAGGCTGTTGTTGCGGGAAGACTGCTCTTGGAGTATTCTGGCTCCAGATTCCCCCCAAATTCATTCTTTACCTGGCTCTGGTCCCCCAGCAACAAGAGGTGGCTACTTTCCTATGCAATCTCTGTTCATCACCTGCTGTCTTCTGCTGAGGTCAGAACAAGGCATCCAGTCATGCTATTAATGCTGGGTGCCTAGTTCTGAGCTCAGAGCAACTTGTACCCACAGCAGTAGAACCAGGTGACAAACAGCAACTTCAAGTGAAAAGGCAGCTGGCCATCCTTGTTGAACCTTCCGCCCTGTGAAAACCCACAACAAAATGCTGGTTAGGGGGAGGAAGGCCCAAATCAGGAGCAGGCTTCATGAAGACACTTGAGAACCAATTCAGGGTTTTGGCTCTGCATTGTGTAAGCAGGACACAGTGAGCCCAGGGAAGAACTTCAAGTAAAATACTTATGCAGACAAGGCTGTTGTTGTGTGCCATTTCTGATTTATGGTGACCCTAAGGCAAAGCTAGCACATGGTTTTATTGGCAGAATTTGCTTAGAGCAGGTTTGCCTTTGCCTTCTCTTGATGGTAAGAGAGTGTGACTTGCCTAAGATTACCCAGTGGGTTTCCATGGCAGAACTGGAATTCAAACCCTAGTTTCCAGAGGTCTAGTTCACTACTATACCATGCTGGTACTCCATAAGGTAGACCAGTGTTATTATTCCCATCTTACAGACAGAAGTGAGAGTGTGTGCAGACACAGAAAGACAGTAGTTCATTGGTGGCACCATATCTCCCTAGAAGCTCTGGCCATTAGGAAACTAATCTTGCTTTTTTTGGGGGGGGGGGGGGGTTCTGTTTTGTTTTATTTAATTTTGGTAGGAGGGAGAGCGGACATACCCTACAATAGAAATTCAGTAAGTGATATAAATATGGTATCCTTCAATAGAAATTCACAAATGACTGAATTGTTCATTGAGTCAAAGAAGTCCAGCTAAATTCTCCTTTTAAGAGGTACAGTCTCCTAAGGAATACTAAATAAGTCTAAACTAACAATGAAAAACCTTCCTGTGTTACTTTTCTCAAGGAGAAAGAGGAAAGAGATATTTTACCTGGTAGTGAACTCTCTGTGTATTTGAAGAGACTGACTGCAAATCCTATAGGGAGAAAGCCCAGTGGAAACAACGATTAATCCAAAGCCTGTTAACAATGATTAATTCAAACAATGATTAATCCTTTCCATGCAAAACATCTCTACGAACGTGTTTAGCATTAAACTTTAATATAAAGTCCAGCCATCAGGTGAAAAAAATCCCACACATACACACTCAAAAAATCCAAAGTAATATTCAATCAATTTCATGCAAGAATTATGGTGCACAAAAGTGCAGTGGTTGCTAAAGTCTTCCATGTTGGGGCGGGGGGGGGGGGGGGTTGAATCATCTCCACGTTTTAGACGGAACCCTAAAAGAGATATCCAGGGAGCTAAAACCCATTCACCAATTACCATAGGTTAGTACCTTTGACAGCTTATTTCAAAGTGTTAGACTAAGACCCAGACAAAATTCACCAGACTCTGACACTGGAGATGACTGGGGCTGCATCTGTACTGCAGAATTAATGCAATTGGACAGCACTGTAACTTTCATGGCTCCATCCTATGGAATCTTGTGTTTGTAGTTTGTTCTGGAAGCAGAGCTCTCTGACAGAGGAGACTAAATATCTCACAAAACTACAAATTCCAGAATTCCATAGGATGAAGCCATAGCTGTAAAAGCCATACCAAACTGCATTATTTCTGGATATTATTTCTGCAGCCTGAAACATAATTTTATCTAAAGTGTGATCCAGTATTTTGCTATTGGTCCTGAGGATTTCATTTCTGAAATGAGAGATGCCAGAACACAAAATGACCCGAGGGGGATAACCAGCTGCCTGGCTACCTTCCTCCCACCCTAGTTCCACCCTGAAGCTGGTGGTATCACCCAGTGGTGAAACAAATGCTCTCTTTGCATGATGCCCACAGAATTAAGCAAGACAAGGTTAGCACAGAGATCATAGGCAAGAAGGAGACAGACAAATTGAGTATGTTAAAAAAAACACACACAATGATACTACTCAGCTGTGATTCTGTGAAAACATCCATGTGTCCTTTAGCTACATCATTTGCAGCAACTCACCTCCTCTAGGCGATCCACATAAATACGACAAGTCTCCAAGTCACAGTCTCCTCGGACAACTATAATTCCCAAAGGAATAGCTACAAGAATAATAAAAATACATAAAATAAACAAAAAATAAATACAAGCAAAAGATTCACATTTATGTAGAGTTCAGTGGGGCTCACGTCTAAGTAAATGTACACAGGGTTATGATCTAATTTTAATATATAGATCTTTTTTTTTTTTTTTTTTTTTTTTTTTTTTTTTTTTGCTGCCTCTCTTAAGTACATTCGTCCTAATAAGAAAGAATAAAAATTGGTTTGGCAATTGAACCAATTGTCTAGAGAAGTTGGACAGCTAACTGTTGGGGAAGCTCTACTTGGAGTTCCTCCACTGAGCAGGGAGTTGGATTCAGTGGTCCCTTCCAACCCTATGAATCTATGATACATTTTGATTTTTTGCATAACACCATTTATATTATATAAATATTTGAATTGGACCAATAAATACTTGTGAGATATATTAGAATAACACAATTTCTGTTTTAATATATACCTGACACTTCACTTGGTTTTTTCCAGCAATGTTCCAGCATTAACAATGATACAGATGAACAAAGAAGCCCAGCACCATTGGTTAACCCATCAACCACATTTTTATTTCAGGATAAAGCTTTATCAAGTATTATTTACTCTTAGCAAGAAAGTGGGAAAAAGAAGAACAAATGTTTTTGCATCATTTATATCCTACCCTTCTGCCAACGCAATTTAGGTGACATATGCTAAGAACAATACATACAAACATGAGACTCTAAAACTAGCTAACAAAGAAGCAAAAAGATTTTTGTCACAATATGCCAGATCATTAAATGCCATAACAGAATGTATAAAAGCTGCTTTGGGAGAACATTTTAATTTAGAAGCGCAGCACAGAAATGTCTGAAATATTAATTAAGGGGCTAAAATGAACCCCTGCCTGTACCTATCTGATTTACATTACTGCCAAGTAAAGGATAATTTGAAGATAGTCTCCCCTCTGTTTGTGCCACTTGTTTGTGCAGTATTTTTTTTAAAAAGTAACAGAAACCTTAGCTCCAGAAGTTCCCAAATATTTTTAATGTAGTATATCAATTGGCACTTGGGAATGGGTCCTTTCAATGATCCTACATAATGTTGCTCCTTGTGAGTAACATTAATCCTTGGTGCTGAGCCAGAGATGCAGCATGACTACACACTTTTTTTTGCAGTGATGTTGTCCATAAGAAAGAACAGATGAGGAATAATGGATGGAGTGCTATTATCACAGAGACAACCATGTCGCACTGCCAAATGGCAGGACTTGCCCTCCCATCCCTGCTAATGACTGTGGCCAGACAGAAACTGGAACAAGGGGGAAGGAAAGGTGGCTTTCCCTTGCATGGCACAAGAGAACCTTTGCCCTCTGTTATCATATATCCTTTTAATATAAAATTTTGGACTGTGTGTGGAGTTCCTTCATGACCTCAAACTGACCTGCCAGGCTAGCAGCCATAATCCCAAAAGCAGAGGGTCAGGTAGGCAGATGAGTCAGACTCACAAGACCCCTGAAAAACAATACTTTGGAAAGGTTTGGGAGTTGCTAAATGGGAAAGCCATCACCTCCAAAAGTAAAATCTTTGTTTTAGGTCTCACATTGATGAGCCAGTGATTAACTTAACTCCTCTACCATCTCCTCTTGATTGTTGTCAGACCCCTTTGCTTAGACATGACAATGCAAAGCCTTAGTTTGCAATGCAATACCTTTGTCTAGGCTTCAGCCAAACCATTAAGCACCTTTGCCAGAGGGGATATTTTCCCCATAAAAACCCCCAGTTGTAGGCTCTCAGTGTGCCAGTCTGGAGGTCTGCATACTCCATGTCAGTCTGATCTCTGAACTGGACACCGACAAGAGCTGCTCAAACTCAGACTTGTCCCAGAAATCACTGTCTCATTCGGATCCCTGAGGAGAATCTCTGCTTTGGTAAGCATCACCATTAGTCAAGCCTCAAACTATCCCCACTGCTAACCACTGATTTTCCTGAGCCTTGTATGTGTGTGTGTGTGAGAGAGCATTGTGTGATTGTCTTTATCTTTAATAAATTGGACATTATTAATTAGACAAGCCTGTCTCTGCTGAATTCCTTGGAAACCCGGCCTCTTGGTATACACAACGGGAGAAAATCCCGCAAGAGTATCGTAGCCAACTCATCTCGCAATTTGAGCTAATATTAAAATTCCCCAAAGCAGGCTCTTGGCTACACCTCAAGCAAACATCTGCTATTGCAAAACTGAAAGGTGGTATCCATACCATCCATCTATCCCATTTCAAACTCCACATGGTTAATAGAAAAGAGGAACTACAGGGGAAAACATTCCAACTAAACATTAGGAAGAACTTCCTGATAGTAAGAGCTGTTCAACAGTGGAACACACTCCCTTGGAGAGTGATGGAGTCTCCTTTGGAGGTTTTTAAACAAAGGATGGATGGCCATCTGTCAGAGATGCTTTGATTGTGTCTTCCTGCATGGCAGGGAGTTGGACTGGGTGGCTCCTGAGGTCTCTTTCAGTTCTATGATTCTATGAATATGTCTAGAAGTGTAAAGTTTATCATGAAAAGATCATTTATGTGATGATGATTCAATTTCACTTTGGACCTTGAATAAAAAAGAAATGTTAAAGCAGAAAAACAAAGGAGATAAAATCCACTGGTTCTCTATTCCTGCTTGGCATGCCTTGCCAATGTTTTATAAATAAAACCTTTCAAGAACTATGTTGAATATATTTAAGGATTGCCTTATTCTAGTTTAGTCAGTCCATCATTAGTCACTGCTTAGAAGATGGTTTCTATTTTCTCACAACAATAACAAGTACATCAGAGCTGATAACATCAGTATGCCTCAAAAAGAAACCATCATGTTAAAAAAAATACTTTTGGCTCCATAAATGTTCATGCTGTTTGTTGTGCTGTATCTCTTTTATGAAATTTTCATTCAGAGAAAGGATTTTGTCATAAGCATAGGACCGTTGTGCTGAAAACAAAACAACCATTCTAGTTTAACTAGTAGATGCAGCCTGGTGCAGGGAAATCAACAACTTGGAAATATGACCTTTTTGGATTACAACCCACAGAATCCTCCCACCAGTGCATGCAGTCGTGGGGATAGGCATTTTGAACCAGAATTAGTTTGTTGTCATTGTATGCCTTCAAGTCGTTTCCCATTTATGGCAACCCGAAGATGACCCTAACATGGGGTTTGCTTGGCAAAATTTTCAGGGTTGCTGTCTTCTGAGGCTGAGAGAGTGTGACTCACCCAAGGTCACCCAGTGTTTTTGGGTTTTTTTTCATGGCCAAGTGGGCATCTGAACCCCGGTCTCCAGAGTCATAGTACAGTGCTTAAACCACTACACCACACGGGCTCTCTCCAAATTAGAAAAGCAGGGCTCCAAGGTCTTATACCTGTGGTAGCTCATCTTGGAACTGTTAATTTTTTTTTTTCTGATAAACACAGGTCACTAGAATCTGTCCCAAGGAATTTAATTTCCCATAAAGTCCTCAATGTAGAATCAACATAGGCCATTGTGGTAATGTTTTGTTCCCAGACAACCAGTGCTGGTTTAGGCTTGGAACAGGGGATTAATTTGGAAACGAGCTGGGTTCCAGTGTTTTATAACTATACTAGGCCATCCTGGAAGTGTCACTTCTTTTCTTTCTGGCAAATCCAGTATGCTGAGGTGCACCAGGATTTTGTATCAGCCTGATTATAATGTTCTTGGAACTAGTTAAGATGGCTACCACAAGTTTACACAGCTATTGGTTCCAGGACACAGATGTAAGAGAAATCAAGTGAGGGAAAGAGGCATGCCATCGTTAAAACAAAATAATCCTAATGCTTAACTAGTGTAATATTGCTAAACCACTTTAGCATTTTGAGTATTGGTGAAAATCCATTTCTGATCTGAGGCCATAATGTGGAATGTGATCAGTGGGAAGGGGAAGATGAAAAACACAAGAGGGAAGGGGGAGGAAATCCTGACATATTTGAAGAAAGAGAATGGATGCAATTCATATATAGGCACATGCAATCAAAACAAAAAGGAATTAGAAACTTGCAATACTTTTAGACACTTTTTCCCTTCTGGAGGCACCCTCAGTGGAAGAAATTGCATTCAAGTTGCAGAATGGTACAGTATTCATATAAGAGGTACATTATGTTCATGTATATAGCACATGAGATTACCTCTCATGTGCGATATGCACGAGCATACATGTACATCTTATATAAATACTGTTCCATTCTGCAATTTGGATGCAGAATTTAGTCATTTCTTAAACCCTAAAATTATAAAAGAGCAAAGAAAGAGTAACCAAAGAATATAGAATAATCAGATAATAATCAGGCTGTCCTTTTCCAAGACCAGTATGGCATCATTTAATTATGCAAAAAAAAAAAAAAAGGTGCAGAAATGACTTGTCTATCTCCAGAGAGCCAAGATTAATCTTCTCTGAACAGTGTGTATGACAACTTCTTAGATGCAGCAGGAAAAAAATTCAATTTTAGATGAGGCCACTGATAGAATCAAATTGGTATTTCAAGCAAACAAGAGCAGCAGCATTTATTTACTCTGAGTCTGGATGATCCAAGTTATTACGCTGGTGTCGGAGTATTTGATGCTCCATCATGAAGACATGTCTCAGGCAAAAATCTTAATAACTTTCCTGTAGTACACCCAAAGTCATAATAATAAAAAGGCTCATTCTTAAACTGGTTTCTATGCTATGATTTCTGTCATTTATTGTTTATTTAAGTGGGGAGGGGGAATTACAGAGGAATATTAGGAAGGAGTCATGCCCTTTGGTGAAGACCCAAAATATTTTGCTGCCTGAGGCAAATGATAAAAGGGTCTGACATCCCTATTGAATATACAGACTCTGTCTGGATTACAAGTTTCTTCTCCTTTAAATGCTGGTGACAGGACAGTAACCTCCACCACAAACCAGGTAGGTACACAAGGCAAAGGGAAAGCTCAAAGATCTCAGGTGAAACTGCCAGGAGACTTTCTCTGTTGCAGCCCCAAAACCCATCATCTACATTAGTTGCTTTGCTGTAACTAATGGCAGTGTGACCCCTGTATCTGGCAATTGATTCAATGCCTATTATGTAGAAGAAAGACATCTACATTGCATTGGTTCAGGACATTATGATGAACCACTGTCTACTGTGTGAGAGAAGAGTACTTGTACCTTCTGTTCCTCTACAAGGAAACTGAAATATTCACTTCATTTTTTTTCTTTGTAAACTACAACTTAGCTTTATACCTGAACGCTAAAGTGGGTTTGATCTTAAATATTATTTGTTGAAACAGGTTGTATGTCACATCAGCCACAGTGTGTTGTGTTGAAAGGAAACAGAACTTTGCTGTAAATTTAAAATGAAAGCACAAGAAGATACTCCCCCCTTAGGATGTCACCTGGTGTGGTCCACACAACTTGCTCCTTCAAGTGATGCCACCGTCTTTCCCCATACTATATGTGCATTATTTAATGGCTAGGAAAACCACTTCTCTTCTAACATCATTTTTCCATCTCAAAAAAAAAAAAAAGTATCTGATACAGTTGTCTGTCCAACATGTGAAACTGAATGGCTACAGACTCATATCTTTGGCATTAGGATATAGAACCAAACCTGGTTTAATACATATGTAAGGCCTTAGTATTCTACATTAACCCGGACCTTCCACGATGCTTGGAGGTTTCCAGCTACTGCCCTTGCATGAGATAAACTTAAACTTTGCATTTCTGCTAAGGATGTGATTCTTTGCTAATTTTTATCTCAAAGGAAGCAACAAGTGATTTGAACAATTTTCTTCTCACAGTGAATTTGCTGAAGACTGTTTGCAGTGCAGGGTTTATTCTCCACAAACTATGCATGTGTTATTTTGGTTCAAAAACAGTATTTTATGCACAAGTAACCGTATTTTAAAGAATATTTCCACACAGAGATAATACTCAAGAAATTTTTGACCACTTTTTCAAATATTTTTGAATATTCTTTCCATCCCTAATTTCTGATAATAAGACATAAAGAACAGATCTACAAACATTAAATACATATTAATTTCAGGCAATTTGCCAAGAAAGCATCTATTATAATCCACTAGAAAAATAACTTTTAAAAAAAGATAAAGGGGAGGACATGGTGTCTCTTTCAAAGTGACGCTTGTTAGCATTTTGAAATATGATGAACTACAGTATGTAGAGAGGTCTTGTGGTACCTTTGAGACCAGATGCTTCAGAAGTAGACTGAAGTCTACAAAAGCTCATGCTTCCAACTTCTTTCTTTCAGTTAGTCTCAAAGATGCTACAAGATCTCTCTACATACTGATTCTACAGACTAAAATGGCTATATCTTTGAATTCTACCATGATGAACTACAGAGTGATAGTTTAGAAGCAGAAATGGTTACAATGGCCTATATTCACTGCTCCATTTCTCATTTTCCAACATTTTGTTTGCACCAAACTCTGATAATTTTTTTCAATTTTAAATTTTGTTCAGACCAACTTTTTTTTCAATTTTGCATGAAAATATACAAGGTATCTCCCCCCCTCCCCCATTTCTCCTAATCCATTCTGAGGCCATCAGTATGCAATTCTGCAAATGTATTTCATAAATAATTTTCCTAATATAATGCACCTTAAATGTTATTTTCACTATTCTGTATCTTTTATTGGTACCTCCTTCTAATGTACACTTTTTATATTGGGGATTTCCATTGCAAAAGTGTGTGGATTCCTTATCAAGGAGTTACTTATATACATATTGGGGGGGGGGGGGGGAATGAAAACACATACAACTGTACTAAATCACCTTTTTATAAAGGAAAGGAAATCGGGGGGGGGGGGAGAAAAGGGAAAGGAAAGAAAGAAAGAAACTTACAAGCTTCCCGAAGCTTTTCCTTGTCATAATGCAGTCCCTCATAATCTTGTAAACTAATTCTATTCACTCTGATCCGTAGGCGTTCTGGGATGGCATGGGGACTGCAAAGAAAAACAAGAGATCTGTAAGAAAATAATATCATGTCAAAGCTAGTACAGATACAGAAAAGAGAGAATTTTATTTTCCTGGAATGGGAGAGGAGGAACAGAACCCTTATTGGTGTATAACAATCCCCACATGCTGAGCTGCTCATCTTAAAAGACATGCTTTCTGCACACAAGGAAGTCAGCTTTTGATTCATTGAGATTCTATCTTGTTAGAGATCACAGAGGTCATAAAGCCCTTTTAGGGAAAGGTCAGAAATGTAAGTTATGTTTATATTACAACTTTTGAAATGCTGCTGTGTACTCAATTGAATCTTCAGCAAAGGGTCTCTATGGTTGCCCTTGCCATTTAAGATGAAGCAAATGGCTACCAGTGGTAGTGCCACAATTTCAAATGTTCTCCCAGAGAAGTTCAAAGACATAGGAATGACCTGCCACAAGGTAGATCTGGTGGTGTCATTAAACATATATTAAGCACCAACCCTTGCAGAATATATAGGCTTCTCTGAAGCAGCCCATAGTTTTTTAAAAAAAAACAGCTCTCTCTTAGGCTTTCAGAAAAAGGGCCAAGCCCAGGGACTTCAAACCAAGGACCAATGTGTACTACAGAAATAAACTGGTTTGACACTGCTTTAACTGCTATGGCTGAATACCATGGCATTTTGGGAAATACAAGTCCCAAAATTCCATAGTATTCAGCCATGGCAGTTAAAATGGTACCAAATCAGATAAAACTATCACCTATTATGTTGTCTTTCAGGTGCCAGATGACACCCCTTTTTATTTCCCATGATTTAAAGACGTAACTGACCTGTTTTGTCTGTTTATATGTTGACCTTTAAAAATGGTATTCTTTTGAAAACAATCCTGGGATCATGTCCAAAGAGCATTACAACAATGCTTTTAGATAAATGCAATTGCTCCCCTTTGCCAGCTAGAAAACCACAGAGCTTTATATGCTCTGAACCAAACACAAATGAAACTCACTTGAACTTATAACTTTTTAAAAAAAGTAATCAACTCCTGCAAGCAACTCCCAATGTTTATCACCAGCAGTATAAGGATTTGAGGCTCATAAGAACATAGGAACTGCCATGATGGATAAGACCAAAAGCCCATTTAGTCCAGCAATTTGTTCACACAATGGCCCATCATTAGAAAAGCTCCCAGGGTTAAACTCCTTTTCTATTAGTGGTGACAATGTAAAGTTTGACTGCATTTTGCATTTGTTTTGAATTTTAGATACAGCACCATGGACATGCATTTCGTGGAAAGAAGGACTGTCTATTTTAAAAATGAATACAAGTTTAATACATTTTAATACTTTCAAGGGACAACCATATCACAGACAAACCTAGATAGAGTCTCTCCCACCCTGCTAGAATGGGCTAGATAAAAAAAAAAAAAAAAGATCCATCCTACCTTAGTAAGGCAGAAGAGAATGTATCTGGGTTTCTCTGGAGAAAGACTATGCCCCAAGTGACAAGTGTCACCTGCTGAAATTCCTTCTTAGACATCCTTAGCTTCTGCATCTAGTAGCCACAGTTAGCCCTGTCATTAGGAAGAGTGAGGTAGTTCAGGCTTGCTAAAAATGCAACCCTATACACATCTATTTAGCCATTAATGCCAAGGAGTTCAATGCAAGTTACTCCCAGGTAATTGTGTATAGAATTTCAGCTAAAAGCTTAAATGTTTAAAGTCCTAATTCTGGGTTCTGCCAATTTTTGCTTTTCCTTCTAACCTATTATTACATCAGTCTGCCATTCAAAGAAAGAGTCTGTGTGAAAATCCATGCATATGTTCATGTACTTTTCCCTCAATATACACATTTCCTTATCCTTTACAAATTTCAGTTAACTGCAAATACTAAAGTATGACAAAGTTTTAGTTTCTGTATGTATTTAGGAAATGCAAATTAGGTAGGTTTGCAATACAGTGTGAACCAAATTATGGGGCTAAACAGACAGGCAAAAAGAGGTGCTTTCAGGCTGGCTTGAAGGTGTGGCATTTAGATTACACATGCCTTGAAGCCAGCAGAAAAGTGCCCTTATGCAGAGAAAAGCCATTTCAAAAGAAGCAGCTTTTTTCCGCTTCTTTCTGGCTTGAAGCCATGTCATGTGGTCATGACATGAGCACTCCAGCTGCCTTGGGAGCTGGCAGTGCAGTTGGTGAGGTTTCAATGTGGTTTCAGAAAAGGGAGCTTCAAGCCACTTTTTCCTGCCCATCTGTTTCACCCCATGTTTCTCTTGTTTCCTGCTTCTCAGCAGATGTGCATAGGATTGCAGTGAAACTAATTTTCAGACTGAGGGCCAGTACAGTCCAGCACAACACGGCGGCTTCACAATGGCACGGGGGCATAGTATTCAGTCAGCACATGCCCCTATGCCACCAGGAAACTGCACAGCCAACCGCACATGCGCTTGCTGCACAACACTGCAGCAGCACAGCATTTAGATGCCGCAAAGCTCTGCAGAACCAGAAAGCCCTGGCAGGGCAGCAAAAGCCACTGCAGAAAGGAGAAGCAATTTGCTACTTCAGCGGCAAAATGCTGGAGTGGGGCCACGGTGTGCGATTGCCACAGTGCCTACCCAACTCTTTCAGAGGTGGCATCATGCTGCCCCTTTGGGGTGGTCTGTTTCGCCCCTTAGTCTAAGCAGACATTTAACTTTAAAAAATAAATTTAGCCTTAAGCTTGTTTGGAGGTTCTAGAAGGGGAGCGCAGCTATCATATACCCTTGACTGAAGAACAGTATACTCCTGGGATGCTCATCCTCTTCCACTGAGCATGCAGTTTTGGGAGGGATGGATATGGAGCAGTGAGGAAGGAAGGGGACACCTGCCTCAGTCAGGTTTGGCTGAATGACAAAATATGATTTGACTTTTTGGGGTTCAGGAAGTATTGTTTTTCATTGTTGTCTTGATTGATTTGTATTATATGGATTGTATTGTATTGTTATTATCTTAAGTCTATTTCTTTTTTCTTTGGGGGGTTAGAGATAAGGATAGGAGGTATGGTGTCCATATTACTGATGTTTAGGTTAGGATTAGAAGTTGTTTTGTTAAAAGATGTAGTTAATTGGTATATGCATTATGTTTTCTGTTGTATATGTTTTTTAATCTTAATAAAATCTATTAAAAATAAATAAATTTAACCCCAGGTAAATTATTATATCAGTATCTCTGAGCTCAAACCAAAGTCATACTTTTAAATCCAATGCATCATATTTCACTGACCTTCTTCCACTAAAGTCTACTGAGAAGGCAATTAGCAAATATTTTCAAGGGAGTTTATTTTATACCTTGAGCTAATTGCTATAAACAGATCTGTCATCTCTGGACAGATTTCTTTTTAAAAAAATCTTAAAGAACTAGAGAATGAACTCCCTGTTAAAGCTGCACCTTAAGGCAGACACCATCTCAGCTTAGAAATGACAAGAAGGATGAACCCTAACAACAGGTTAAGACTATGAGCAGGGGAAAGTATGCTATCATTCCAGATCTTACAAGGAAGATAACATATTCTAAGGTTCAGACAATGCTGTAGAATTTTAAAGATTAATAACATATTCCCAAATGAGAAAATCATACTTCCTCCCACCATACTCCAGATAGACAATAAATCACCAGTTGTAAATGCAGTAGCAATAGCTGTGTTGTCCAGATACCCTCTGACGTCAAAAGCTTTGTACATCCAAGGCAAGCTGTCATGATTTGTCTAGAGACACAGCTACACACATAACTTCCATGCAGCTTCAGGGGACAGCTGTCTAGCTCAACTGGAATTTGGACATCTCTTCTTATTCAGTAAAACTACCTGCTGTGTTTGTAGGTAGACTTGGGGACTAAGAACACAGGAGGTGGAAGAGAGAGCAGCAGATGAATAACAGCATGTCCTGTACAAGCTAACTTGTCCTATTTCTTGACACAGTGCGTATTTATTTAACATTCAAAAAGCATTTGGCTGAGAAATAAAGATCAATACAGGGAGTGGTATCATTGCTTTCTGAAGTTTGAAATAAAATAAGAGATTGTGAAATTAAATATTGACCTGGCTTTTTAAAGTTTTATGGATTGCATTTTCATTTTCTTTATGATGACCTATGGTTGCTACTTTTGCTACTTATTATATAATTTGATGCTTTTTTGTCATTAGATTGTACTCCCCCCCCCAAAAAAACACAAACCCATAACTAGACTCCCTATGAATTTTAAATCCAAAGGCTGTCAGTTTAAATGGAAGCACATATATATATATATATATATACATTTATAGCAAGAAGCAGATAACCAAGCAGTTCATGTCAAAGAAGATGAGCATTTTATTGAACGGTCTGTGGCTAAAGAGAGAGAACAAATTCAAGCAACATTTTGGTGAAACTCTAAGAGACTGACAGTTTTGAAAATTAACAGGCAAAGAAGAAAGCAAAAAAGGACAGCATCACCCAATGTTGCACAAATAGTGTCTCTCTTTCTTTTTGAATAGGGATCTTGTTGCTGCAAAGTCAGGAATGTTGGAATAAAGTTGTAAAAACAGATAAGAACTTTTTTTTTAGTATTTCCAGTTCCAAAGTAATCCAGATTACCAGTAATTATTTTTGTTCAAGAGGAGAAAAAAACAAAGAAAACATACAGACTCTCTCAAGCACAAATCCAAACTTAATTTGCCAACAGTATTTGGAGGGGCAGGAAAGAAAAGTTTGAAATAATAATAAAGAAATAAGCTACTACATAATATATTTAATAATATTTATTCATTTATACCCCACTCTTCAGCCCTAAAGGCTATCAGAGCAGCTTACAATTATTATTTTAATTAGCCGGTTCTCTGCCCTCAAGCTTACAGTCTAAGAAGACACGACACAAAAGGAGAAGGGAATGGTGGGGGAAGGGGATCAGGTCCAAAAGTTCTTCTCTCCCTCTGATGCCTGGACCAAGGCAGATGGCATGGAGGGAGGGCTGTGCTTCATAAATCTAGGACAGGCCTGATGGAGTTTGGCCTGTCCTTTCACTCCCTCTTAGTTCAGATGGTGTTGCATGGAGAGAGGGCACTTCAGGCTATTATATATTATTCTCTATAATAATAATTATATATATGTAGTATTACAGTTTTCATATATATATATATAGTATAATTTCCATATTACATATAGATAGTATTATAGTTTATAATACTATTCTATATTATATAGGATTATATATATATATATATATATATATAGTATTATACCTTATAATATTATTCTATATTATATGGAATATATATATATATATATATATAGTATTATAGTTTATAATATAGTGTTATAATTACTATCCAACAAACAAACCCATAACTTACTTTGTTTGGTTACTTTGTTTGATGAAGATTTGTGGGGTAAACCAAAGATTTTGAAATCATATCTTTTGGACAAGTGTAGTTTCCCAATATGAGGAGGAGCACATCATAGGTCCCAGCAAATATGGATGACATGGGCAACCAGAAAGACTTGCTTGTATCAAAGCTACTTCACTTCTCTGTCTCCTGTTCCATTCCCATCAAAGGGAAGGGCTGTATTTTTACATGGCCCTGGGATTTGCTCTGTTTACAGAGTATGGAACAAGTGTGGCTTCAATAATCTACTAGTAACTAGATCAGATCAGACTTGGATCAGGAACAGATATTAGGTGTTGCATCCTTCACCTGCCCAAGCAGCCTAGCCTGGAAATGCTTGCTGGCGGGGGGAAGAGCACTGGTTGTTTTCTTCCCTCTGAGTTTGTCCCAGCTGTATGCCCCCACATCTGGCTTTTCTTTCTGCCCTGCAATGCAGTCCTCCAACCTTCTGAACACCTTCTCTGCTCATAGCTCCATCAGGGAATCATATCCTCCTATCTTCCACCTACGTTTCTGCTGTTCTTTTACTTTTTCTCAGCTGTCAGTGCTGGTGGGATACCTGAAACTTCCAATATCTGGCAATGCCACCTCCCACCCACAGCAGCAACTATTGCTGTTTATGCTTCTCCCAGCCAACAGCTATATAAGCAATCCTGCCTTGCTGTCAGGTAAGGGGATTTTAGTGCACAACCTAGCTGCAGCATTACTCGCAGGCACCACTGCAGCTAATCACCTTACAGCAATTACAGTGGCATCCTCTGTAGACAATTAGGGCTTTCTTCTTTTTGTATCTAACAATTTTTGCATCAGTTAAGTCATGCCATTCCTCTGTCAATATATTTCCATTTTGTCTCCATTAACTGTATGCAAATCCTTTTGTAGAATGTAATCTTTTTTTCCTCCTGGCCCCAGTTTTGATTGTTTATAGATTTGGTCTTACAGTTTGAATAACAGAATTGGGGAATCTAGTCCTATTGGTTTGAACACCAGGACAAAGACATCAAAAATTACTAATCAACTGGACAAAGGTGAGAAGGGAGGAGGGGGAAAGTTGCCCATTTGCTGTATGTAAACCACTCCACAAATTAAGGTAAAGCACAAGTAACTTCAAGACAGTGGATACAAGGTGCAGACTAGCCTTGAATTGACAATTATGCTCCATCCAAATCATCAAAGGAATTTCATCAAAGGAATTTTCCCTCTAAGTAAACAGATCCTAGTCCACACAGAGTTTCATTATTAACTAATACCTGAGAGGTGGAAGTTTGACTTCTATCCAATTGACGTGCCTTCTTTTTTTGATAGTACTATTGTTTCAACAAGCCTGCAACCAACAATTCATATTGATAGTGTTCCAGTCAGTCAGCTGTGCCATTTGCCATGACATTCCATTATAACACCATCACTTCCAGGTTTTGCTCCAGGGTCAGTCCATGGCCACTGAGTTTACTCAGTTCTTACCAAGCTGTTTTGGTACTCCACTTAGTCTTATTTTCCCTACCCTTCCCAATTTTGTGTTGATCTGCAAGCCTTGAGGTGGCCCTTAAGCCTGTAGATGCCTCTCTTTTGTGTGTAGATAGTGCAATTTTGTCTAGGTCAGGGACTGGTAAATGAAGCTGGTCTGGGGCCACACAGATGGCCCTACATACCCTAAAATGAAAATGATGAAACCAAACATGGCTAGACATCCAACTCTGATTTTTAAAAGGGTTGTTTTATTTAATGTTAAACAGTGTGTGGTGATTCTGAATCTGATTGGAAAGATGTGCTAGATCAAAAGAGCCTGTAAGAGTTGAGGGCCCCTAAAAACCACCTAAGGAACAGGTTCTCCCAGGGCTGTACTTTGCCCACTTGTGGTCTAGTGATCATGGATGCTCATTCCTGAGTGTTGGTGATCAAAGAGTAAGATGAACACTGGTATCAAAAAACATTTCCTATGTTTTCTTCCCGCAGAAGAAACACAACATGAGACCAGAAAAAAATGTATTCCTTTTACTTCAACAGGAGAATATTATAGCTAAGTATTTGTCCCTGATTTTCTGCTCCATTGCTTCCTAAGGAACATGTATATAACAAAAATGACGTTCACTTAGGCAGTACTAATGATTTTGAACACTGCAGGAATTCCAACCTGCATGCCAAGAACTGTGCTAAATGGTTGAATTTTCAGAGTATGGGAATGATCGATTTTCAGCTGCTTGTTCCCTTTCCTCAATAGCCGTCTGCCCAGATGCAAGTTTTCTGGTCATCAGCACAGGAAAGTGGTAAGCAGAATGAAACTTTGGCACATAATGAGTCTGTATATGAGCAAAGTTGATACTCTAATGTACCTAAGCATATTTTTCTCCATGTTGTACATTTTCATTTATTTATCTAAGTCAATGTTAGAGAATTAGGACTGTGAGAGAACTCAGTAGTCATCTCCCTCAATGATGCAGTAAATCTGTTACTGTGGTATTCCTGATAGGTAGCCAACTAGTCTCTGCTTCAGGAGTTCATAACCTGTTGAGTCAGTGTCAAACCGTTTCTATCATCATAAACGTTCTCTTAAATATTTAGTCAAAATTCATTAGTACTACAGTACAGAGTCTACATGGGGATGTCTTCAAAATAATTATTTCACCTGATCAAAAATGTTGCAACAAAACTAATAACAAGCACTGCTTTTGTCGTCCTTTGTTATAACACCATCACTGGCCATTGGTCTCGTTTCAAGCACAATTCAAAATGCTGGTTATAACTTGTAACACCCTGTATGATTGCATCCAAGGTATCACAAATACTACATTCTGCCATATAGTCCCTTACAAACATTGAGGTCCTGCCACCCTCCAAGGGACATCTGTTGAAAACAAGAGAAGGTCATGGTAATGGTTCCCAAGCAGTGGAATGCTGGTTCCTTCCTTTTCTGTCACCAGCAAAGGTCTTTCTGTTTAGGTATTCCTCCAAAAATTCACTAGCTGTCCATTGTACAACAGATGGGTGCCACATTTATTATTTTTATTTTACTTGATGTGCTTTAAACTGATAGTAATTCAATTATGTTTTAATAGTTTAATTTCTTAAAACCTGGCATGATAATGTAACTTACTGTGTTTTATTTGTAATTGTTCTTAAATCATCTTGTAGGCTGCTCAAGAATTTCAGTTATGGAATAAAGGTGAGATAAAATAATATCTTTTTTTGTAATTTAAAATTATTGGTTTGAGTCCTAGCCCACAAGCAGGTGACAAGTGGAGGGCCAAGGGCTGAATATTTGTCTGAGTGTTGCTAAACATCATTTTAAATGATCTGGAATAGAAGAGATGCTCAAAAATATGGAATTAACATCAGACTGGAAGGAGTAACTAATGTCTAGGTGAAAGTGCTGAAGATAATCTTGACAGGATAGGGAAGAGGATGAATTCAAAATTATTCTGAATGAAGACAAATGAAACAGTTTTCATTAAGACTGAAAAAAAGGAGATAGAGAAATATAAGACTGGTGATAACCTAGCTGACAGACAATATGTTGGCCAATTACAAATTAAAATATATACCAGGTAAAAGCAAGTTAAATATAAACAGCCATATCAGCATCCAACATAACAGCCTCCAGTTCTGGGATACTAGCAGAGGGTATTCCTCTGGAAGAAGTCATTACATGATATAATAAGTAGGCTTGAAATAAACTGGAAATGGCAAGAAACAGAGTGATGACTATTCTATTCGTTTAAAACATATAAACAATTTATTAAAACAAGAAAAAAGAACATCTGTTGAAACCTATCAGTCAGTGAGTAATTTGCCTAGAACAAATTCACAAACCATCCTCAAGAACAGACACATACAAAGCTCATTATAATACATCAACCTCAGGATTGCCAAAATTTGAATGGTGTTGCTCAGATTGTCTTCCACTAGCAGGCAAAGCTAAAATGGCTGAGAAGTCTTGTAGGCCACAGGACAAACCTATCTGGGTCTACAGAAACATTGCTATATTACCCCCCTCCCAACTACAGCTGTGCCCTTTGGGGGGGGAAATACTGCAATTCTAAGCTGATTTTGCTCCAGCAAATAATATCACTACATTCACTTGCAGCAATCTCTTTCTTAGCAGTCACTGCTTCCTAGACAGGTTTTCAAGCCAGTAAGATATGCAAATGAAGCAGCTTAACCCTACCTTGCCTTCTAAATGTGGAAGTCCTTCATGCACTTAATATGCCCTGTTCTGGTCAGGCTCTACACTTAAAGGAAAAGCAGACTAGAGCAACTGCTTTAACGGAAAGGACAACTGAATAGTTGGGAGATTAGAAGCACATCCTGTAAGCCCGGGTCAAGGCAGGTAATAATAAAATATGGTTTCTTCAACCTCAGAAGAAATGACCTTGTTAGAGCACAGCCCTTCTGAGACCTTATGAGTGCTTGCCTCAGAGCTTCTTGAGTAGTTCTTCAGAAAAATGCATCTGTTCCCCTCTAGGGAATTTATGTTTTGGAGCCAATGGCTACTATGATCAAGTGATTATTGGGAGATGGAGTTGCCCTGAATCTTCTTAATGTGAAGTGTCTGATAAGACTACAACACTTCAAGAAATGTTCCATGCTTGTCAACTTCTCTATCTTCAGAGAATAAAGGTAAGGAATTGCCATAGTGTTGTTCAAGGTATACTGGTACAATTCTACACACAAAAAAGTCATTAAAGCCAAATGATGCCAAATTTTTGGCATCATAGTAGTAGAAGAAGTTGAGGAAGGCCCTGATACACTTGAACTCCATTTCCTCTTATCTGAAGCCATAGCAGAGGAGGACAGTAGCAAGACAACATAATCTAAATTGACTTTGTCTTGCAGACCAAACTCCTGCTTCTGCCCTTCGGGTCACAAGACTGAAGACTGGTAATAAGCTGTGACAATAAGACACACATTGGTGAGGGGGTTATGTGGCTTAGTCAAGCTTGGAAAAGTTACATTTTTGGATTAAAATTTCCCAGTTGTCATGTTGACTGGAGGTGGTTCCAGGGGTTGTAACCCTCAAACAGTAGCTTTTGCAAGCACTAGATGCTTAATTATATAGACCTGCCAGAAAAACTCATATCATTTGATTTTGGCTATGCATACAGTGACAGGCAAAAAGAAAATGAGAGCATCCATGCCAGCAATTGAACCCACAGCACTGATCTCACATCCCAAAAATAATAAAATAAAATAAAATCTACCACTGTAGCAAGTTGATTAAGCTTGAAGAGAACTTTTAATTAAAACACACCCTTATTCTCCTTCCAATTATTTACAAGTGCTGTGAACCATATCTTATCCTCTGTGCCTGTTCATGAAAATACAAGGGAAGAATCCACTCACAGATTTCTGACAGATTTAAAAATAAACGCATGAGGGGTGGGCTAGACTTATACAACACACTGTTGAATTTATAACATCGCTATTATGATTCAGTGAAAAAAATCTGTCAACTTTTTTTAAAAAAAAAATCTCCCCAAAATTAAATTTCAGAAAATATGAAACCCCCTTGGGGCATGTTTACTGTGACACATTAATGAATTACCTATCTCCTGAAGAAGAAATAAACATTCAAAACTAATTAAATGCCCTGCCTTTAGAACAATAGGGAGAAGGGAAAGAGCAGACACAAAAGAAAAATAATTAACCTTGCTGCTGAGATTTGGTTCTCAGGGCTTGGAAGTGATACACATTAAAAGTGAGGCTTTGACAACACTTTACTCATTCAGGACATAAAGAGATGCCATCATGAAAGAGAAAAGAGGTGTTTGGCACCCTGTAGATTTATAGTGTTATAAACTTTCAAGAACTGGTGCCTACTTTATCAGAGGCATGGAGTGCATTCTACAGAGATAAGGGGGAGAGAGAGAAAGAAGAGAAAGAAACTAGGGAATAAAACTCCATAAATGAAATGCAAGATACATAGTCAATATCTATGCAAATGTCCAGTATGTCTATTCTAATCATATATGATCATTCGCAGAACTAATAAATGTCAGCAACGTGATCTGCAGATTTTGCTATGATTATTTATCATGTTTAGCTGGAAATAAAACCTCAACCTTAATTGAGCACTTAACAACAGAATCGTAACTATTGATAATATCTCAAGGGTTAGGGTTTTTTGCATCAAAAACTAACCCTTGAGAGTTTTTTGGAGGAGGGATTAAGGTGCCACAGCACTTTTTATCATTTTTGATAAACTGTAGTTTGAATATGTCACACATAAGTACTCCTTTTGAACTTGTTTTGTCAAAGAGTTCTTCCATGCTTTTTGAAGAATGTTAGCAGATTGCCAACAAGTTCTGCAGTCTATATAAGACAAGCAATTGGTTCTTAAAAAGATAGTACATGTTCACAAAAAATCTGCCATTAAAAAAGGCAGCAGAGAGAAAATCTCAATAAAGAAATTCTCGTCTCCCAATATATTGCTGAGCTGAAAGTCACTATTCTTCAAGAAACAAATTGATGAATTTAAAGGGAATGTAAAGCATAAAACAACATTATGTTTCTAAAGGAGTTTTTTTTAATAAACTGCATAAGAACCAGTGCTACTGAAAAATCTATCCTCGTAGTCCATTGCACCAGCTAGTCTAAAACATACTCTCATGATAGTGTACAACATTTAAATATTAAAATGAAACTATAATAAAAGTGCTATTCAACATCTTTATTAATGACTTGGATGACAGTATCGAGAGCCTAGTCATCAAATTTGCAGATGACACCAAATTGGGAGGAGTAGCTAACACCCCAAAGGACAGGATCAAAATTCAAAATGACCTGAATAGACTAGAAAGCTGGGCCAAAGCTAACAAAATGAAATTTAACACAGAGAAATGTAAGGTCCTACACGTAGGGCGGAAAAATGAAATGCACAGATATAGGATGGGGGACACCTGGCTGAATGAGACAACATGTGAAAGGGATCTAGGAGTCCAAGTAGACCACAAGTTGAACATGAGTCAACAGTGTGACGCAGCAGCTAAAAAGGCCAATGCAATTTTAGGTTGCATCAATAGAAGTATAGTGTCTAGATCAAGGGAAGTAATAGTGCCACTCTATTCTGCTTTGGTCAGGCCCCACCTGGAATACTGTGTCCAGTTCTGGGCACCACAATTCAAAAAGGATGTGGAGAAACTGGAGCATGTCCAAAGGAGGGCGACTAAAATGGTGAAGGGTCTGGAAACCATGCCCTATGAGGAACGCCTTAGGGAGCTGGGGATGTTTAGCCTGGAGAAGAGAAGGTTAAGAGGTGATATGATCGCCCTGTTTAAATATTTGAAGGGATGTCATATTGAGGAGGGAGCAAGCTTGTTTTCTGCTGCTCCAGAGAACAGGACTCGGAACAATGGATGCAAACTGCAGGAAAAAAGATTCCACCTCAACATAACTTCCTGACAGTAAGAGCTGTTCGACAGTGGAACACACTCCCTCGGAGGGTGGTGGAGTCTCCTTCCTTGGAGGTTTTTAAGCAGAGGCTGGATGGCCATCTTTCAGGTATGCTTTGATTGGGAATTCCTGCACGGCAGGGGGTTGGACTGGATGGCCCTTGTGGTCTCTTCCAACTCTAAATTTCTATGATTCTATGATTCTATGATTCTAGGAAGAAAATAATAATTCAATAAAAGATTACCAGTTCATAGATATGTGATTTAATGGAGGAAAACTACAGTTTGTTATTATCACCAAACAGTGGGGCTATACAGGTTGAGTTCTGCCTTATCCAAAATGCTTGGGACCAGAAGTATTTTGGAATTTGGAATTTTTTTTCTAGATTTTGGAATATTTTCATCTACACAATGAGATATAGACAAGATTCATTTATGTTTCACATCCACATTATAAACATAGGTAAGTATAGGTAATTTTATACACATTATTTTAAAATAATTTTGTGCATAAAATGAAGTTTGTGTACACTGGCCCATCAGAAAGAAAAGATGTCACTATCTCAGCCACTCATGTGGACAATTTTGGATCTGGGGGTATATTGGATTTCAGAATTCCTTGTTTGTAATGGAATTCTTTACAGACTACAATTTTAAAACCGCCAGTGGCCATAAGAAAAACTCTTTCAAACAAACAAAATGTTTTCATCAATTTTATCTAATCACCCATAAGTCTTATATGAAATGGCTAAATAGAACTTGGTACATATAAATTTTTAAACAGTGGACATATAGACTCTCTTCTCCTTATCTCCTCCAACTTGCGTTTTGGAGAGTTGGGACATTTGTATGAATAATTAATATTGGCTACTTCAGAAAATAGAGGTAAAATCCTGGTGTCATCCCTTTGAAAAATAAACCACATTAAAATCTCCAGTTCCCAGAGCACTCTATAAGACCAGAAATAACCCATTACTGTTCCCTGTACTGAATGTAAATAGAAGTATCTAATATTTTTGTAAATGCAGAAAGATTCTTTATGTCTGGTCAGCAATGATTTATAAGATTCTTGTTGTCTTTTATCAACCAAAATTTTGCAAAAATCAGTAGACAAACATTCAGTGTGTAGGTAAGTAACTTTATACGATATGTGCTTTTTTGTGGCAACTTGAAATGCCAGTATAATTTCAGATTCAGTCATGCTAATTAATGATATAGAACACTGGCCAACAATTTATAGCCTTCACTGTCCAAAATTTGGGGCTAATTCCATAAGTGGACTTCTGACATTTGAAGGTTATCTACTTCTCCTCAGAACAGAGTCTGCCATATTGTTCCAACAGGATTTCTGAAACAACACACTTTGCCAAGCTGAAGAAGAGCATTTGAATCTCTAAGCAATGAGCTTCTCAAATCCAATTTCCATAGTGCCCCTTGGGTTTGTATTTTAATTTATCAGACACACTAATTGTCAGTCATTGTGCAGCTGCCTGATTAATCTATTCTTTTCAGATCTAGAGATACAGAATATCTTTGGCTAACAAATTAGCTTAGGTCCCTTTGCAAAAACAAAAACAAAAACCATCTCTGTCTTAATGCATTGACCCAACATCTAAAATTAACTTGGATGCTGAAATGTTCACATAATATTCAGGAATCCAAATCTTCAAGAAACCAAGCGGGGAGGTCAAGTGGCTCAAAATCAGTTTCACTTTGTCTTTTTTGCAAGCAAAATTTAGATAGGAGCAAAAATCCCTCAGAGGAGAGAATGGCAGAGCTCCAGTCACAGAGTGCCCAAACACAGTAAGGCTGTGTTATCTTATATTCACGTTAGTGACATAATACACATTTGCAATCTAAAGAGAGGTATAAAATTATATGCTTGGTGTCTAATGTTATAAAACTGTGGCTTTGTTCTTCTTGTCTCTGATTCCTATCTTCAAGTGCCATAGTCGACATTCAAGTGGTAGTATTCCCATATTATAATGAACAAGAACATTTTAAAAAATATGTGCTATGGAATGTGTGGTCCTCCAGATATTGTTACATTGTAACTACAGTTAGCAGCAGCCAGTGGTTTAAATTAATGTTGTCCAGCAACATCTGGAGAGCCACATATTTCTCATCCTGTCTATACCCTGTCTAAAGAACATGAGTTTTTTAAAGTGAGCATGGTTCTTCACAAGAGTACAAAGATCAAGGCTCTGATCATTATAAAAGAGATAAAAAATAATAAGAAGAAAAATATGCATCTGGATCCAACTGGGATAGCAGAAAAAAGAAGAAAAGCAGATGGTGGCCAATAAAAAAAATAAATAGGAAAGGCTATGTCTGAGTTTTAATTTGGCATTGAGCTGTCCTTTTTGGGTGTATTAGTGATATCAAACTTGTTGACTTTTACAGAAATTGGTTCACATCTGCTATTCACATAGGGTGTATCTGCACTGTAGAAATAATGCAATTTGATACCACTTTAACTGCCATGGCTCCATCCTACAGAATCTTGGGAAGCACCAACACTCTTGCACAGAAGGCTAAAGACATTGTAAAACTACAAATCCCAGGATCCCATAGGATGTAGCTACGGCACTTAAAGTGCTTTCAAACTGCATTATGTCTACAATGCAAAGGCACCCATAATCAAAATAACTTTTCCCCTCCTGGTTGCAGTTGTTTTTAGAAGGAAAAAAGTGATCAGGCAGAATCAATAGATGTTTGAAAATTTCATGCAATGGTTACATCAGTACATGCAATGACTAATCTACAAGCACTTGAGCAGAGACAACAACATCAGAATTCTTATTCAATTAGGTTTAATTTTCTGCTTTACTGTTTCTGCAATTTTAATTTAGAAAAGGATCATATTCCGGGGTGTTGCAAGAGAGTAACTCAGGGTTCTGCTCTGCTGTAACATTTAAGAAACAGTGTCTCTCTGTTTGATGGGCATAAGCATAATTGGAAAACATAAAGGAGGCTGTACTGCCATTCGTTAGCTCTAAACCAGAGGTGGAGAAATTTTGGCCTTTCATATGTTTTGGGCTTCAGTTTTCAGCAAGAGCAATGATAAGGGACTGTAAGTGTGGCAGCCCAAACCTTCTGAAGTGTGAATGATTCATTATACCTAATCTAAACTAACACATTTTACAGAGTTTGGGGAAGAGCCTAAAATGCTTCTCTGAGATCATGAAATGCAGTCTTATATTGAGTTAATTCATAGATTCAGTATTGCTGATACTGAACTGGAACATTCTCAGGGATTTCAGACAGGAGACTTTCCTAATCCTTCTCAGAGATGCCCAGCCATGAACCTGGAACACTCTCTATGCAAAACTTGTGTTCTACCATGTGGCTGCAACCCATTCCCATGCCATGCTCCACTTTAAAAAGAAATCTACACTCCTTCCTGAATATGAATGTCTCTTTCCAGAGGTTGAGAACAAATGAGATTTAATTCCATTTCCATATTAGGAAACTTTTTCTTGGTGTACACAACAAGTGCTGAATACTGGGCCTGGTTGTTCATCAACTCTGTTCATTGAGATCTGTCTTTTAAGGGAGTAATCACATGCAAAAAGAAAAGAAAACCACACCTCCTAGTATTTTGATCAAGCAGGAAACCAGCGCCTCATCCAAAATGGTTGGGAAAGATCCCCCCCCCCAAAAAAAAACCCAAACTGGTCTACAAGCCACTTACCTTCTAAAAAGCCAATGTACTATGAATTCTGCCAATCTCTAATCCACCAGTTTCACTTTTGGTCTCTGCCAGACCTGACAGCTGGTATTTTACCTTGGTCCTTAACCCACCAGATTATCAACTGTGTCTACCCTGGTTCTGCAGCATGGGAAAGGGCAATCCTAACATAATATCACCTTTCCCAATTAAAAGCCCATTCTAGGTGCATGTTACTGCATTGCCAGACATGTTAAGTTTGCATCCAAATACTTCATGACAATGGAAGGGTTAGTACTACATACACCATGCAGAGTAGGAAGAGATAGAGGTGAGGGTGAGGGAAACAGAGGGTGTTTTTAAAAGTAGGGAAAGAAAAGGCGAAGTACTTACACAGTGAAGGTATCAGGGGGAGCTGAGACTCTCCTCAGGTCAGCAGAGGGCACTTTATGGATGCTATTGTCAGCACGAAATGAGCAGCCAGAACAGGGTCAGCACAACAGCATGGACAGACAAGAAAAGAAAGAGGAAAAGAACAAAGAGAGAGAGAGAGAGAAGACATACAATAACATTTAAACAGAAACAAAAGGAAGGCATCACATAAAGGCTAAATGGAGATGTATGCTAAGCTCCAAGACAGCACACCCCTCAAAAGAAAAGCCAATGGCAGCTGCCAGCAAGCATGATGAAAGAATATGGTGCCCAGTTAAGTGGCATGATGGAATTTTCAGATTAAACATAGGTCAAGGGCTGGGTTTGATATACTGGCTGCAAGAGAGTTTTAAAGCATTCTGCCCTATAGTACTATGGAAAGAGAGAAGCACTGAAGTTCCTTTTCCTAAGAGCTAACAGGTACAACACATCCATAGAGGGAGTGCAACCAGTTCAAAGCTCCTTGCTTCAATGGCTCCTAAATGTTTGGTGCAGAGGTGATGTTGCTGCTATTGTTGCTTCCTCTTCTACTGCCACGGCATCATTTTTTTAATTTTTATTTTGTATGGCTGCTGCTGCAACCTGCTTGGCTGCCCAACCACCACAGGCAACAACTGTCCATGCCTCCAACTCTGCCCATCCCATTTAATGATTTAGTCCAACAGCCAGTAAGCAGCACCCACTGGGCAGTTGCATCTACTCAAACACTTGTAGGTTTTATCTCCTAATTCCCTTTTTTCTTGTGATTTTCAGTCTCTAATAACCCATTCAGCTTTTTTCACTATAGTGTGAAGTAGGAATGTAATTCTTCACTAATTTTCTTCTCCAAGGAACCAAGATGTAATTTTAGCAATATTCTTCCCATTATGAGAAAGTTTTTGAGCAACATGGGATTTTTGAAGCCTATCTGGAGTTCAGGACTTATTCTGTGCAAACTTTACATGTAGTTAGAACATTCTGGCACAGAAATATTATTTTCTGCCCAGAAAAGGTGTTTCTTGCATGGAGAATGCTGTTTTCTGTGCAAATCAACTACATACAAATGTCACACATTATACTGCATTTTCTAGTTATTTCTGTAAAGAAAATAATATTGTGTGTGTGCAGAAATATCGTTTTCAGCACAGAAAATGCTGTTCCATGTACAGAAAATTTTGCTTTCCGTGCAAAAAAGGCACTTGCAAATTTTGTGGAGAGTCAATCCTAAACTACAAAGATTCTCATCAGTCCAGGATTCTTCTTTTCAGGGTTTCCCAACATATGAACAACATGTTTTTCAACTATTTTTTCAAATATTTGTGAACATTGTTCCCATCTCTAATGTAAACATCAGGTCACTGAGAAAAGAGAGATTGGGGTGGAGTGAAGGGAGTATATGGGGAAATAAACACACACCAAAAAATGTTCTTTGAACCTGGTTCTGTAACTATCTCTCTAAGCCAGGGGTAGGAATTAGGCAGCCCTCCAAATGGTACTGGATTGTAATTTCAAGTATTCTTCACTATTGGCTAATCAGGACTGTTGGGAGTTTCAGTCCAATCACACCAGGATAGCTTCATGATTCCCACCCCATTTGATCTATAGCAGCAACTGTTATAGATCAAACAGCTGCCATGAATCAATTATGTATTCTTGCACGGCAGGGGGCTTGCACTGAATGGCCCTTGTGGTCTCTTCCAACACAATAATTCAATGAATTATATCTAGGCAGGCTTTTGATTGTGTTAAAAGAATGCCCCTTGAGCAGTAAATATCAGCCCTGGTGGCGCAGTGGTTAAATGCCTGTACTGCAGCCACTCACTCAAAACCATAAGGTGGCGAGTTCAAGACCAGCAAAGGGCTGAAGCTTGACTCAGGCTTGCATCCTTCCGAGGTCGCTAAAATGAGTACCCAGATTGTTGGGGGGCAAATAGCTTACAATTGTAAACCGCTTAGACACTCCTTAAGGGTATGAAGCGGTATATAAATGAAGCTGTTTGTTTTGTTTTGTTTTGTTTAAATATAAGTACAAGTGGGGATGAACTACCTACTCTCTTTTGTGGAAGTGGGACAGATTGGGAAAGAGAAGCCAGCAAACTCTTATACAAGGAGTATGGCAAGGAGAGTGTGCTTATATCTAAATTTATACTGAAAAGAGGGCACCCCATTTCAGTTCCACATCCAGTGTGCCACCAGCTCCAAGGATTTTGGAAGAGGTGAAAAACACAGGAGTGAATCTATTCTGTCACATAGACACATTTCTTTAAAAAGGGAACATGGCCAACATGATGAATATTGCAAAGTTGGATAGAGGATTGGGAGAACCATATTCTAGCACCAACTCACTGAATACAGTGCTTGGCCTTTGGCCTGACCTAAAAGAAAGATGTGAAGACTTGGGGAGAAAAATCCAGAAAGAAATTAAGGGGAAATGGATTGTGGTATATTTTGTTTTAGAGTGACAAATAAAATATTTCAATCAAGGCATTCTCACATGCTTACTCTCTGAAAAATATTGATTAAAAACTGATCACAAAGGAAGACTTTTACAGAAGACTATATATAGCATCAGTTCATTGAAATTCTTGGTCTTGGATTCCTTTTCTGATTTCTTTTTATGGGAATAAGTGCATTATGCCTAATGTAAACTGTGGAGAACCAGTAGAAACAAAATAGTTTTCTTTCTTTTCTCTTCCCCCCCCCCCCGCCTTTCCTTTTCCTAATGCTAATGGATTCTTCTGTTTTTATTGTTTTTGCCTATTCCTAATAAACTGGCAAACTCAAAAACATTCCTAATAGTTCAGAGAAGTGCAGCTCTATTTGAATAAGTAAGTAAATGTCAATTCAATTTGTAATAATTGCCTGAAAAAAACTGAATTTTTACTATACCAAATATAATTTTAAACCAAATCAAATTATACACAATACATTCAATGTTCCTAAAGTAGCAAAGGACTTAAGAGTGTTAATATCCCAATTACTTTTCATTTTTTTCTTAACAGTTCCCCTTTCCCCCCTCACCACCACCCCCCCCCCAAAAAAATCCTGGGGAAATGAGGTTTTTCTATGGCTTGACATTTATGGAAATTTATTCTCTAGGCCTAAATCACAGGGCTGCTGTACTGATCAAGAGTGGAAGAGGAGAGCCACATAGGCCACCTTGAGCATGTTGATGGGAAATTGGGATATAATTGTATATACATGCAAATACTTAAAGGCTCTCTCCAAATTTTACATATAGCATGCAAAGAGAAGAGCTCATACTTGCCCTCTTGCTCCACCTGCATTGCCACAGGTGTTTAAAGAAATAAAGCTTTCATTCCAAAGTCATGTTGCTGGAAAGGCAACAGTACCTCTCTCACCCCAAATTTCAAGAGAGAGGAGAGATCACAACACTCTCTAAAAGCCACCCCTCCAATCTGCCATTATGTGTTGGAGGAAGCTTGACCTGTTCAAAAGCTGTATAATTTTTAGCAGGCTCTGGTACAGCATCATAATTTATTTTACTTCCAAAATCCACATCAGTCCACATCTGTCATTGAACCAATCAAAGAGATACAATGTTGCAAGATCTTGAGTGTTTCAGATTTCTTCATCAAATAAAATGCAAGGTATTCTGGGAAACAAAGCTGTAATTTATACCAGTGTATGATAAAGCTTTTAGAAATCTGGCACCACCAAGTTGTGCCCTAGCCATGTTACTTTTTAAAATCTTAAACCATTCTATTTTCTGAAAAAATATTTCAAGTGAAGTAATATTCAGAAATATTTCAAGTAATGGTGCATCAAGAAATTCTTACTCCAGCTCATTTACAAATACAAAATGTATAGGGAAATGTTCAGTCATGTTACACATGTGTCTCCACCGCTATCAGCGGCTTTTGATACTGTTGATCACTCCATCCTTTTGAACTGGCTGATGGAGTTGGGGATTGGAGGCACTGCGCTTCGGTGGTTCCGTTCCTTCCTCTCTGGCAGATCCCAAAGGGTGAGGCTTGGGGACAGTTACTCCTCCAAAACCGAGCTCAATTGTGGCGTCCCCCAAGGAGCCATCCTGTCCCCGATGCTATTCAATATTTACATGAAGCCACTGGGTGAGATCATTCGGAGGCATGGAGTCCAGTGTCTTCAGTACGATGATGAAACTCAGATATACCTCTCCATGACCAGATTGTCGGCTCAGACTTCAGATGGCGTCTCTCTTCTTAATGACTATCTTGCAACGGTAATAGATTGGATGAGGAAAAACAAATTGAAACTAAATCCAGACAAAATGGAGGTACTAACAGTTACAGGCCCGAAACCAGGTTTGGGAATACAACTTCCAGTCCTAGATGGAGTCACACTCTCCTCGAAGGACTCTGTTCGCAGTCTGGGGGTACTCCTGGACTTGTCGCTTCACATGACTAATCAGGTGAATGTGGCGGTCAGGAGTGTCTGTTATCAGCTTCGGCTGATATGCCAGCTGTGCCCTTTCCTGGACATGAAGGACCAGGAATCTATGGTACATGCCTTGGTAACCTCACGTTTGGATTTCTGCAATGCGCTCTACATGGGGCTACCCTTGTGCTTAACCCGGAAATTCCAGTTGGTCCAAAACATGGCAGCCAGGCTTGTCACTGGAACATCCAGGAGAGAGCACATAACACCAGTGCTTAAGGCTCTCCACTGGATGCTGATCAGTTTCCAGGTGCAGTACAAGGTGTTGGTTTTAACCTTTAAATCCCTACATCTACATGGGTCCATCTTATCTCAGGGACCGCCTCTCCCTGTATGAACGCTCCCGCACACTTCGGTCCTCTGGGAGGAACCTGCTGCAGCCTATGAAAACTAGGCTGTCGCAGACCTCCCAAAGGACTTTCTCTGCTACCGCTCTCAAGCTATGGAATGGCCTGCCGGATGAGATGTGTCTTATTACATCTCTTGACTGCTTTTAAAAAAGCTATAAAGACGCATCTCTTCCGGCAGGCCTTCCCTGAAACTTCTTAACTTCCCAGCTCTGAAATTGGGTTTTCATCTTCCGCTAGTTCCCAACTTTGACCCATGATGTTATTGTCCACGTCGCTCTAGGAATAGTTGTTTCATGAGGATGTATTATGTTTTTAATTGCTGCTTGGTTTTACTTCATTCTTAGTTTAATTTGATTTTAAGGGGTGGGAAGTTAAGTAGCGAGTTATTGAACTGTTTTAACTTGTGTCTTTTTAATTTGCTCTACCCCGCTCCGATTGCCTGGACAGAGGAGTGGGCTATAAATAAAAAATATATTATTATTATTATTATTATTATTATTATTATCTCTTCCAATTGACAATAATTCCAATAATGTTGGAAAAGATAACATGCTCAAATCTAGGCTCAAAAGCTCATGGTACCAACTTCTTTCTTTTACTGTAGTTAGTCTCAAAGATGCTACAAGATCCCTTTGCATACTGATTTTCCAGACTAACATGGCTATGTCTCTGAATTCTACTACTGTAGGAAAAGAATAATTTAAGCCTAATATGTACACCTGGGACAACTGTTTCATGAGACCAAGCTTCCATTAGGTAAAGTGAGGCAGTTGCTTCAGGTGGCAAGAATCATCCATCTCCCTTGAAGGATAGAGCTATGTGTCACACACAGCCTGTCACACAACCCTAAGCATGCCTGCTGCACTCATTCTTTTTCCTGAAGTAAGAAAGCTCATACCAGGTAGACCTGGCTGGCTTTCAAAGTGCTGCAAAATACTTTGTTGGTTTTGCTGCAACAGACCAGCATAGCTTCCTACACTTTAAAGGACCTAACCAAGGTAATGAACATGTTTGGTAGTAAGATTCAACACCTTAGACAATGTCTTTAAAATCTGGATGAAAATTTGAGAGCGTATTCATCACTCCATTGACATGGATGCCACCAGCTGCCATTGGCCAGAGAAAAGCCTAAAGACAGATGATGGAAAAGCAGATTTGGATCAGAGCTTGAAAGTGTTATTTTGCCCATGCTGCTCCCCAACTTATTGGACATAGCCAATAACACTAGATCATTTGTGCATTTTTTATTTTCCTGCCTCAGTTTCTTGGAATCAAGTTTCAGTTCTAAAAAATTAATTTTTGTAGCTCCGCTTCCTTGTATAGATTTTTTGGCCCAATGGAAATTGAAAATACACATCCTCACATTGACAATGCTAATGCCCCTCACTGGCAACATTACACTTCACCACATTTTGAACATTGTCTTCAGACCTAAAAGTGATTATTGGGAAACTGCAGGATGATTATATAGTACTTTTCTCTTCAAAGTGACATTCAGATTACATATCAGACCTGGTTCTCCAATCTGCCAGCACTGCTGTATTGTCACTATCTTGCCAATTTCCCTCTCTCATTTATCACCAGGGTGTTGTTGTTGTTTTTCCCCCTCCTTGCTTTCTATTAGAGATTCTGGAACAGAGGTTTAGCAGGCAATTCTGTTAATGATGCATGAGGTAGAGTGAAATATAGCTGATTCTTCTACAGCAAAATTGACTGTTTCAGATTAACTTCAGTAAAACCTCTCCAACAGATTTAACAGGCATGACTCAGAAGACAAATGGACAAACGATAAGACCCATAAACAAACATAATATCTTTTTGCTCACATTTGTACCTTCTATTTCAACCTCCCCTGAACCCTCTCCCCAAGATACAAACAATGCTGACACACTGGTAGTGATTAAACTTTTATCCAGAACTGTACTTTACTTGCCAACTTTGAAATCATTTTCTACCATGTTCATTTACATACTCTTGTTGTTGTTGTTATTGTTGTTGTTGTGTGCCTCTAACTTATGGCAACCCTAAGGCAAACCTATCACAGGGTTTTCTTGGCAAGTTTCTTCACAGGGAGTTTGCCATTGCTTTTCCCTGAGGCTGAGAGAGTATGACTTGCCCATGATCACTCAGTGGGCTTCCATGGCTGAGCTGTGATTTGAACTCTCATCTTCCAGTGTACTAGTCAAACACTGAAACCACTACACCACACTGGCATATACAGTATGGACGCCATATACATGGAATTAGTTCACATGGTTTCATTTACCCTCCTCCAGAAAACAATATGTTCTCTCTAGGCATCTTCTAGGTCATCCAGCACAATTCTATGCTATGCTTCTGCCAGAGGCTGGTCACAGAGCCATGCTAGAGACCTGGAGATTCCAAGAGAGTGGTTCTAAGTTTTTCTAGGTTCTCCATCATGATTATATGGTATACTTCAGCTAGAAATCATTCATTTCAATAGTGTTCATTATTATCTACAGTTTCACAGTTGTGCCGAGAACATATCCTCCTTGGACACAGGAGCTGTACTGCACTTGTAAACCTAGGTTTTTCAAGAAACAGGTATGTTGGTTTCAGTGTTTCGGCTACTAAGAGACATTTTGGCGTTTTATGATAGCCCCCTTAAGCTACATTTTTAGATGACTTTGGCTTATTTGGTGTGCAGGTGCTTGCTAGTATCACCTGATTGTTTGCATGTCACGGGGACAGTTAATCTACTCTAGGTTTCAGTCAGCTTCCAGGGTGCTGAGCTCTATTTCCAAAACAGGTCCATGTTGGATAGCACCTTTAAAATTCATATTAAAAAGAGAAATGATTCACTACCCCACTGACATGGGAATCCCAAAGCATACTGGCAGGCATCATACTTAAGGGTGTCATATGACCAGAACGGCAAGATTTTATTCAGATTTTAGGTATTCTACCCAGTACCTATTTGGATCATTAGCTGGTTCAGATTCTAAGCTTGTGTGTTGTTGCTGTTGTTCTCTGCCTTCATGGCGTTCCTGACTTATGGCATCCCTAAGGAGAACCTAACACAGCGTTTTCTTGGCAAGTTTCTTCAGGCAAGGGTTGTCATTGCCATCCTCTGTGACTTTCTCAGGGTAACCCAGTCGGCTTACATGGCCAAACCAGGATTTGAATCCTGGTCTCCAGAGTCATAGCCCAAGCCACTATGCCACACATTATGTATAGTAAGTATCTACCACTTTAGAAGGAAAAAATAAACTGCAGAAAGTATATCCCATTCCCTCTTCTTTTTTTTGCAAGAAGATCCTGCTACTGTCTACTATCATCCCAGGAGAAAGTGGTATATAAATCCAATAAAAATAATTAAATAAAATCACAGCATCTTTGAGATGAAAATAGACCCTTTCAAGATAAATGTGCCCATTCAAGCCTAGTCCGATTGCAAAGAGAAGAGGCAAATTCTTACAGAAGTACCAGAATACCACAGAAAGAAAATAGAAGACCCAAAGCTTAGGAATTGACAAAGTGTTCAAGGAGCCACAAACTCTGTTATATTCGCTGCAATAGAAATGGCAGTCTTGTGCTAAGTTTGCTAAGTTTTATTTTATTTTTCCCATACTTCTTGAAAATTGGACTACATGAGCCCAGGTGAAAAAGAGGAAATGATAAATAATAATAGAAGGGGATGGGTGGACAGAAGGTTGTTGAAGTAAGATAGATGCTTGGTCTGGATTTTAGATATTTTGTAAGTGGTTTAAAATAATAAAGAAATGAAGATATTATCCTTATTTGGAGGCACAAGTTTAGAAGCACACAGGAAGAGTAGCCTGGGCAGCTCTCTCCATCTACTTCTCTCTGCAACTCACCAATAAATTCTGCACCATTTATTTTTACAGAAGGGACCAGATCAGTGTGTAGAGAGAGGTGGTTGGAGACAGCAACTTGAATTTCAGACTACCCATCAGGGCAGAGGCTGCCAAGGTCCTATTGCCTGCCAACATCTGGTGCCACTTGCTGCCTCTTACCACCATCCCAGTAATCACAAAATTTACACCATGTTTTTTTTTTAATTTGTTCATTTTACAATGGCAGGTTTTTGACATCTCCTTGTAGCTCACAAGTACAGCACCATTTTATTTTATTTAAGATTAGTGTACAGGAGATCTCAACAGCCACCCATTTTTGCTTTCAAATTAAAGTCAAATATGGGCTGGAAGCATGGTGGAAGATGTTATCTTCCATGGAATAGAGATGTGTTGGTGCCACAGGTGGATGCCCACCCCAATGTATACTTTGCATCCAAGGAGGAATTTTAACTTAACTCTTCCTGTTGCAAGTGTAGCACTTTTAAGTAACTGGCTCTTTCAGACCAGTCCTTACTGTATAAATGGTTTTCTACAGCAATAGAAAAACAATCCAACAATGAATAGGATGCATTTGGATAAGATGAATATATTCACATTTTATATGATTTGCATATTATACAGATTTGCACAATACTCAAATTATACTATCAAATTCAGGAAACTGCAATCCTATTCATATTCCCTATTTTGAAAGAGGGAAGTGCAAAACATCCTATATTAGAACGCTCTCATAATTAAGAAGTTACAGGAGATGTATACTACCAAATTTCAGCTTCCTATAAAAATAACTCATTTGATAACCCTATCATTGAAAACACTAGTGATTCCAAGAGTCTTTACACAAAGGGGCAATATAACTTTTTCCAGAGCACAGAGCAGGGCAGCCTGCCACAATATATTCATCTGCATTTAAGTAGATTAGATTCAAGTCTACAAAAGCTCTTGCTACCAGCTTCTTTCTTTCCATCTCAAAGATGCTGCAAGATCCTTTTGCACACAATACATTCTGTAGAAGGTAATACTCGACGCATGCATTTCCTCTCTACAACTCAGTGTCCCTCCCACAGTATTAAAGACAATGGAGCAATTCCTACTCATTCAGAACTCCACAAAGTTCTGGGATGTATCAGTGGACAAAGGAGATTTTATGTTAAACTGGAAGAGTACAACAATAGGAGGAAAATAAGTAAAACCAGTAGAAAGTTTTCAGGTTTCCCAAGTATATTTTAAATGTTGACACTGCCAATTAAAGAAAACATCCTGCAAATATTATTCCAAAATTTTAAACTAATTTGCTTTAGCTGTGATCACTTATCTTTTCACATTAGCGTCTTGCAAAGATTTGAGGATGAACTTTGAAGAGAATGTTTGCAAAAGGAAAACATTTCAAACTAATATTGTAGAGGATGGAAAATAATTTTCAAATTCATACTGCTTAGGGTCAGTTCCTATCACCATCTCATATCTTGTGCCAACAAAGTACATCTCAGTCCAGCCCATAAGTACGAACACCTTAAGTTAATTTAGCTCACAGTGTGTGTGCATAAGAAGTGCGTAGGAAGCAAATATCCATTGTAGGAAAAACACATCCTCTCTGGTCTCTAAATGTTCCTCACTAGACATGGGCAATGACTCCCTCTTATCAGGATATTTCTTGATTCAAGACAAATGTGATGCCTCATCTCATTTATGGATGCTTCTGTAGAAGACCATCCACATAATAGTTACTACCTCCTCCACTTGGATATTATATTGCAAGATATTTCACATAATACATTAATTTCTCTGGTACATGCCCAGCCAATCTAGGGATGTAAAGTGCATATACAGTTGTCCCTCTGCCTCCATGGATTCAAGCATCCACAATTTGAAAATATTCCAAAAATATATATAAATTCCAAATAGCAAAGCTTGATTTTGCTATTTTATATAAGAGATATCATTCCACTATGCCATTGTTTTTATGGGACTTGAGCATCCACTGATTTTGGGGGGTTCCTGGAACCACACCACACAGGAAACCTATGACACACCGTAATATGACAGAAAGTACAATCTTGCACCAACATTTTTTAAATGGTTTGGGACCAAGCTACTTGAAGGACCCAATTTATCTTCATGAACCAATCCACCTGCTGAGTTCCTCATCAGAGGTTATTTGAGGAGGATATAATATGGGTTTTCTGGAGAGGATTTCAGATAGGGATCAGAAAGCAAGGTATGTGGATCTGGTGCATGACTGGAAATATGATGTCTTTTTTCAATGACATTCTTTAGGTAATAGGCTCCACAGAGCAGTTAGTAACTTTGGGGAGTGACTGTGTTAAAAAGCTTTTGAAAAATGAAAACCAAGTGCAGTTACATCCTATTCAATGATGGTATTTTCAGATTTTCAGTGAGTCCAAATTCATTGTTTCCCAGCCCATGATGTAAATCAGTTCCCTTCCTGGAGAACAAACAGAAGAAAGAACAAATATCTGCCAATATTATTGTAGAGTTCAACAGCTTTGATTTATGGGAAGGACAGGGATTGGGTCAAAAGGCTGTCTTCAATAAGGGCACACAGATAATAGGAATTTTCATACATGGTGTCAGCAATCATTATATTGTTTTTATTTATTAACTTATTTTAAAAAACGGAAGGCACTTTGGTCAGAAGGCCTGGCAGGCATGAGAAGGAAGTCTTGTACATTCAGAACCAAACTGTGGCAAACTAGAGAACATTTTGTTCTAGGTCATGATAAATTCTATTTTAAGAATCATTAGGTCAAAATTATACATGGCAGCTTTCTACTAGTTGGTACCTTTCAGATTATTTGTACTACAATTCCCATATCCCTAGGCTAAGGAAGGTGGGAGTTGTAATCTAACATATTGGAGGGGGAACCAGAATTTTTTTGATATGCGTTTGCATGTGCTTTCAAGTTGCCTGTCAACTTATAGCAGCAACGAATACCAGTTATTTTTCTAACATGACTATGCTGGCCCACCTGGTTATGTGAAGGCACATACACTGACACATTACTCAAGATATCCTGAAGCTCCTTATAAAGTACAGGAAACAAATCTGAATTTTCCCAAACCTCTCAAACCAACATCAATCTATAGCATAAGTATCATATTGTTTTACATCACAAGGTCATATTACAAATTATCAGAGATAAGGTATGTGAAATACTCTGAACACTCTATTCAGCCACAGAGTTCCTACTATTACCAGTTTAAAAGCTTCTAATCTTTGAGTTGATTGATGGCCGTTTGAAAGAAAGACAGATAAACATCATTGCCATAAAGAGCACAAGTGGACTGAAGGACAAAGCTCTAAATACACTTTGTAAATGGAGAGGATAAATTGTAGGATATAGTGCTATGGCAACATTTCAAAATCAGTGTTTTTGTGGATGAGGGTTGGAATTACTGAACAACCTGAAAATATTCTCATACCCTGAGAATTTTTTTCTGGGAGGGGAGTAATACAAAGATGAATTTTGGGATATGGGCAGGTAAATTCATTTTATCTCTAAATGGGCAGTTTGTAAGGTATGCTAATGAGTGAGCGTCCAGCAAAAAGACAATTATTTGCAAAAACCTTTGTGTGAAAAATATGTCCTTCATTAAAACAAGTTCCATATCAAAAATCCAATAGATGTTGCTTAACACACTAGAAAGTGAAATATCCAAGTCATGTTCCCAATAGCTCTGAAATTTAGAATACTGTTATATTGTTATATAGCCATGTTATATAGTTGCAGCTGAAAGCACAGTGCAAAAGATCCTGAGTACATGTTCTCTTGCATATTGAGTATGAACAATGAAATGAAAGGAGGGAGAATTATGGGATCTTCTTCTGCATAAAACTGCTATGTCTTTAATCCAGGAATGGAATATGCAACCCACCCACCCCCATCTGCTGTTTGACTGCAACTCCTATCATCCCCCATTCATGGCTATGCTAATTAATGCTGGTGGGAGATACACTCCAATAATAAAGAGTTATTGTTTTCTGGTGTATCTTCAAGTCATTTCCAACCTTTGGCAACCTTATCATTGGGTTTTCTTGGCAAGATTTGTGCAGAGAAGGTTTGCCTTTTGCATTCCTCTAAACTGAGGGAATGTGATTTAACCAAAGTCATCCAGTGGGTTTCCATGGCTGAAGCAGGGATTTGAACCTTGATCTTCAGGGTCCTAGTCCAATGCTCAAACCACTATACCACACTGGCTCTCAATAACAATAGGACAAACCCATTCCTTATTACTGCCTTAATCCATCACTGACTTTACTGATTGTAATCTTATCCAAATGTCTCAATTCCACAACTGTCTGTCCCAAAAAGCATGTGCAACTAACTCACTCATTAAGTAAAGGCATGGATGTCCTCCTCTTGCTCTTCTGAACCATGTTGGCCTGATTCCTCAGGGAGATTCGAATGAGAGAGGGAGCCAAGCGACAAGGCTCCCCATCCACTTGCATGGGGATTGACTTATAAGTCAAGAGCGTCACCTCCCGGCATTGATGTAACCTTTCTCCATGACCTCCCACTTGAAGAGCAGCCTGACCAAGACATCAGCATAAGAAAAGGAAATATTACAGGTAGTAGTGGATGAGAAATCTGCATTTCAGTGCAAACCTATCTATTGAAACATCCCAAAGCTAAACATGAATCATCAAAACATAGAGAACTTCAAAGCTGCACTTCTCCAGAGATTCCAATTCTATTTGCAAAAATAAAGTATTTTTAAAATGTACATTTGGAAAAGTCCACACAAAATCAGGTGTGCAGCAATTTTCTGTGCATTATGATATACATAAAATGACTTTTACAAAGTTCATAGAAATACATGCGTATTTTGACAAACATACACAAAATTATTTGTTTGGTTGGAAGGGTACCATGTGAAAAAAAATGTGCACAGTTGAAAAATTGCCATAAAATGCATTCATAGAAAGGATACACAGAAAAATGTTTATATTACAAAAATGTATAAGTACAAAATTATGTGCAAATGTGATGCACACTGGGGGGGGGGGGATAATTGGCAATCCAATGCAGAAATGGTACAAAATGAATTTACTAAGATTAGAAAAATGTGAACCTGGTGACACTGATCCTAGTCTGCAATTTTTTTTTCAGGTGTAAAATGGGATGTAACCAACTACCCTTACTGTCTCCTCAAAAATGATACTGTGGCAAATCTAGTAGTTGAGTACAATCCACAGACTGTGCTCTCCTTGGCAATTGCCATTTATTGTTGTTATTGCATATATTTTGAATCAGCAAGTTCACAGTTTGACTACTACAAGCAGTCTATAAAAAATACTCACCAAGGAGGCCATAGTGAATCCAATAACCTCAATGTAACCATCATCGTGCCGCTGAGGTTCAAATTCTCTGTGGTCTCCTGGATTTCCCCAGGGCATTGTGCCTGCACAATACCTGTAGAAGGAGGGAAGAGAACATGGTACTTAAGCTAATATTGAACATACGGCCTATCCAGTCATTAGCAGAAAAGTAACTCCTCATGCATGTGCATCACTTTGATTTCTCCATTTGTCTTTCACATGGTTCTGAATCATACCAGCACCCTTCCTTTATATCAGAGACATCCATATCAGAAGTTATGGATTGGATAAAATGGCCCTGATTTACCTCTTGGGACGGAAGTTCCTGCACTTACCCAGTTATTGACAGTATGACTAAAAGCTGAGAAAGCAGAAAACAGTGCAAACCTTAATTATTTGCAGCTGATGATCTGCATGGCAAAACTCTTTCACTCATCATCCATTTATCTTCTGTTTTTCTCAGTATTAGAATACAACAATTATTCTCAAACTGTGAGCCTGACTTTCTAAGCAAGGAAACAGTGTTTAAAAATAGGTGCTGGTTGCTCTTTCCTCCCAGTGCAAAAAGAGGGTCTGTGAGCTAATTGCTAGGAAAATGAGAAAGATCAATGAGATAATTCACTACTTTCTCCCCTAAAAATGCCATGCCTTGCTAGGGTTCCTGATCCCAAGCAGCTTAAAAGATGCTGTGGGTCTACCTAGACTTGCTAGCTGAAACACTTCTTTAGTCATATTCTACTTTAAGGTTATAAGCTTCTGATAACCTGGTGAATAAAATTCTGTTGTTGTTGTTTTTATATGGAAAGGTGAAGGTGAAGTTGATGACCCTTGGGCAAAAGAGACTATAGACAGCCCCTTTCATATATTCTATATCATAAGCAGAACATGCTTCATGAGCAGTGCAAGAGTTTTATTTCTGTATTACATACTCACAGTCACCCTCTGCCCATATTTTTTTTTAAAAAAATGTCTTCAGGTGAGAGGCCCAATGTACTGGTACAAACAAATACATTCAGCTTTATTCATTTGAATGATGTGGAAAAGCCTTTTGACCACATTGGAAAACTCATAATGTAGATCATGCAAGTTCTTACCTGGGTATATTTAAAAACACTATACACTGGAATTTCAACTCCTGAATCTTTGAGGTCAGGTCTGTGCCATCACACTGCCAAAAGGAAAGAGAGATGGAGGGAGGATGACAGCTTGTAGAAACTAAGTTATCTCCTGTAATAACAAAAAGTGTGGGTGTGTCTGCCTTTCTCTGTCATAGCTCTAACACTGTGAGATTTAGATACTTGAAACTTGGTGTACATACTAAATTTCCCACACTAAGGAACCCAACATTGTACATCTCTGGTTATTTTGTCTTCAAAATTGATCTTTTAATCTTAAATACTGAAAATACCCAGCTTTACTTGGATTCAGACTCACCCCAGTGTGATTTCTTCATACTAGTTTTTTGTTCAGTTGGTACCAGCATCATCTGAATTAGTATTCCTTTTGTTCTTCCCTCTGCCTTGTTTTATCTTTCCCTCTGCATTCTCTTCTCTCCTACCCAAAACATTTTTCTTCCTTGTTAGTTTTCTCTCCCTCATCCCACCCATGCTTACTCAAACGTCTCTGCATGCAACTTCCACCACAACCTATACAAGGTATCAGCAAGCCCCCTTCCTCTCATGTATATACTCTCACTCTCTCACACACCTTCTTTCTTTGGTTTGTCATATGCCAGTTCCCTAAATCTAGGCAAATATTAATATGCAACTCACATGACAGACCATGAAAGCATTGACACATACATAGACATTGACACTTTACATTTCCTATTCAGAAGGCTTTTTATACAGGAAACTATGAAAAATGGATTTTCTTAGCTCCTTTGAATGCAATTAGGAGCTCACAATCTGCAGCCGAAGATGTCTTGTGCTCCCCATATACTCCTGTACTTCAAACACATTTTCTCCCCACAGATCTCTTGTGCCTTTAGCCTGCGTGACCACATTGCACAGTTTAATGTATCACTGTGCAAGGTAAAATCTGTAAGATCCAAAAATATGATATGAATCATAGCCATGGCTTCACTCCCACAAATTCTTTAACCACGGCTTCAACCATCCACAGCTTTAAAATATTTAATAAATAAATGCCACAAGCAAACCTTGATTTTGTCACTGTATAGAAGACGTATCATTGTCTCTGCACCACTTTATTTGATGGAACTTGAGCATCCCCGGATTTATTTTATCCATGTGTGGTCCTGGAACCAAACCTCTACCAAGGGATCACTGTAACTTTAAGTTTCACCTTACATCTTTACTTCTGAAAAGGGAAGAGGCAAAAGCTGCCATCCCACCTAAGCTACCATGGCAATATCCTATGGAACCCCAGTGTATCTAGTTTGGAGGTGCACTAGAACTCTCTAGCTTTCTAAATGCCCCCCCCCCCCCCCAAATACAAATCTCAGGAATCACAGGATGGAACCCTGGCACTTCAAGTGGAATCATAGCACTATAATTGTGTAGTATAAAAGGACAGAAGTTTCAGATGTCTATATTTCACAGTCTTGGGGTATGATGAAGGTACACACTGATAACTGATATAATCCTCTGTCTGTAGCCTGTAGTATTACTTTGAGTTACAAAGTGACCCTGAGTCACAAGGCTACTAAGTAGTAGACGCCAAGCTCAAGCTTATGAGTGGGAAACTTTTAGATTAGTCCAAATGGTTGTGACAGGACACTTTTGGTATTCAAAATATATGGGGTTTGATTTCCCAAACCCAGTTCCAAAGCTCTAACTACTGTACCATACTGCCTTTGGTTCCATCTTCTTTCATTTTTTAGCCCCAATACACCAATGTTATGCAATTGCCTTCAGCTTTGAAAGAATTGCTTATTCTAAAGTTGAAGGCACGGGGACCTTGTTCTCTATTAAAGCTCATAAATTAAACAAACAACCTTAGGCATGGTCCAGCATGAATAAAAAGCATTCCCATTGTCTAGTCTTCAAAGCAAGTATGCTAAATGAAAAGTAAACACAAGCAATTTGCTAGGCTTGTTTTTACCCATTTTTCACCCACTTTTAAGAAAACCCAGTGTCCTTTCTTATACTTACCACAACTTTCACATGTTTGGATAAATCTCTGGAACTTCTCTGAAGGAAGTCTGAAAATGCTGCCTAAAACATACAGAGAAGTGGAAGGTGAGTGAGGGGGGGGGGGGGGGGTGGGGGAGAGAAGGCAATAATAATAATTTAATCTGGATTTCCTTTACATTGCTTCTAGGATATGGAGTGAAAACAGCTCTCTTAAATGAACTTCACCCATAGAAAGCAACCACACTTCAGTGCACAATTAGGTAGCACTCAGATTAATGTGGATTAATTCTTTCTGGATTATGTTTCATTTTTCACTATTGTCACTTACAGAAGCAGCACAGCAACTGCTCCCAAATGCTATTTACTATTTCCAGCTGTCAAAAGTCTCTCAAATGTCAAAGACTAAAGACAACAGTGAGGGAGCTGAGCCCAGAATATAACAAAATAAGGATGGGAAAATCAACATATTTCATCTTAGCGAGACTCATTTTGACTGTTAAATTCATTTTTACTTTGTCATTTTGGCTTGTTTCCACTTTGGAAGAATAGCATTAAAAAGTTGGCATGAATATTTTTAAGCAGTTTTGGTGCCTTTTTCATTATGTTTTCTGTTTTTCTAGTGAGCACAAAAATGATGTGACTTCAAATTTCAAGAGTTAGAGCAATGAAAGAAACAAGGAACATCTTCACACAAGCAAGAGAAAAAATCAAATGGGGCAAACAGGGGAAATTATACATTTCAACTCACCCCTGCATAAAACATTTTATTTCGAAAGCGGCTGTTGAATTTTTCAGGATTTGCTTCTGTGATAAAGAAGAAGAAAGCAAAACACATAAAGATTTTACAAAATCAAAAACATTATATTTCCCTTTCTTCTTCAGTGCCTACTTTTGCTTATACTAGGCAAATAGGCGAATTTCTTGACATTTTGAATGATGACCAAAGAGGAAGACTACAAAGGAGGAGTTGTTTTTGTCCTCCCTCCCTCCATCCCTCCTCCCTTCCTTTCATCTTTCCTTTTTCTTCCCTCCCTGCTTCCTTCCCTCCTTCCCTCCCCTTCCCTCCTTCCTTCCTTCCTTCCTTCCTTCCCCTGCAAGGCTTCTGCCCTGGGCTTGGCTTTGGAGGCGTAGGCTGTAGCCCTGGAAGCACTGAGCCTCCTCTAATCTCTTAGCCATCCAGCCTTTAGTGTGAGTAAAAAAAGTTATTACTGCTGGACATTTGTAAGTCTTTAGCATTGTTTTCCTTTGTATCATCCTTTAGATCCTTTGTTAAATGTGCCTAAGTTTTATCCTCAACTTATCCATGGCTCATATCAAAATCCATAATTTTGGCCACCAAACCTGCCCTCAATTTATACATGAGGTCAACTTATAGTCAAGTATATACAATAGTTAATTTAGATTGATGAATAAAGCACCACTCCACAATTATAGGAAGACACCACCACCACCCCCATTCACTTCTAAAAAGGAATAGAGAGAAAGAGTGAGAAGTTACATCTCAGAGACTAAATATATTATTGAAGCACAATGCTTTGTGGGCAAAAAGGATTTTCCTGGCACACATAATATATAGAGAAACTGATGAAACATTATGCATTTGACTGTCTTGAATGGACCAGTAACTATAGCTTTGAATTACCTGGCACCTGACGGCAAACATAACATATTGCTTTCAACAATGCAATGTGGTTTGCAGTTTGTGGGACAAAGTGCCAGACAACAACTATTCCTTTAGCAGAAATAAACTGAATGGAAACAACTAAGGTGCAGAAGTGAAGAAGGGAGGAGTGTATGCTTTTTCTCCTTTGGGTCTTACTGGAGGGTTCCTGATTATAAAGCATGCAGGAGGATACTTGAATTTCAAATCTATCTTTAGTGCTATATTTCTCATTATAAGGGAAAACAACTTGGTATCACTCAAATAAATAGGATGAGACATCTTTGTGTAATAATATAAAAATATATTCCTATTAGGCTTGCTCTTCAATCAATGCATTTATTCTTGAACGGGCCACTTATTTCTTTGCCTGTACTTGGAATCCCTGGCCATATTGGCAGCATGATTCTGTAGTATAACAAAGGGAAACTTTTCCAAGCTCTGGCTGACACCCTCCACTATGGCATAAGCAATATGGGTATGAAATAAATTATTATTTTTATTTATTTATTTATTTATTTATAACCCACCACTCTGAATGAGCAATCAGGGCGGGGTACTACAAAATTAAAAACAATTACAATTAAAAGTTCTTACACCCCGATTCCTATGTCCTACCCCTTAAAACAGAATTAAATTAACACAGAATTAAAAGCAATGATAGTAAAACAAAAAAGTATGGCAGTATGGTGAAGGTGTCTGTGGATGGGAGAGGCTGGAGGGAGTTCTAGTTTTAGTTTTGGAGCCCAGAAGATTTAACCACTATCCAGGAAGGCCTGCCGGAAGAGATACATCTTTAGAGCTTTAGAGCTTTTTTTAAAGCCAGCAAGGGTCGTAATAAAACGCATCTCATCCAGCAAGCCGTTCCATTGCCTGGGAGAGGTAGCAGAGAAAGCTGGGGATACTCTGTTTGCAGCCTGGGGGTGCTTCTTGACTCGTTGCTTCACATGACGAGTCAGGTGAATGCGACGGTCAGGAGTGCTTGCTATCAACTTCGGCTGATACACCAGCTGCGCCCCTACCTGGACATGCATGCTCTAAAAATGTATCCCCTGTCATTATGTGCCATAATGCATTTAATGCATTTATTTATTTTAAATATGAAGGAAGTAGCAGAGGGAGGAATGGCCTTATCAAGAAAATACAGATTTTCCTTAACATATTTCTGGTCAAATTAGTCACCTATAACATACTTCTTTCATTTGCCACAATATTTCTCCCCTCATCATTTTTTTAAAACTCATAGTGGCATCTCCAGAATAACTTCCATTCATTCTTTATAGAGCTCTATGGCTTTATTATTAAGTAATGTTTCCACTAAGTGAGAAAGCAATCTAGGACCTCATCCATAGTAGATTGTCACAGGCACATTTGGCATGCATCTCAGCACATGCTCATGAAGAAATGAATGTGATGCTGTCATCACTTCATTTCTTTGCCCTTCCATGGCCCTTCATTATTATTCTTGCTGCTTGCAGCCATCTTAAACATGATAAAATATGCATTAGCTCTTTCCATCAGGCATTCAGATCTTTATTTAGCCTGGCATTAGAATGCTCTTTTTCAAAAGAAGAAGAAGAAGAAAGTTGTTGTTGTTTTTTACATGTGGCTGCGTGATAATATGAAAATGAGGGTAAGTAAGGTTGCCATTCAAAATCCACTGTGATAAATCAGCCAGATGCCAAACAAGGCAAACCAAACAACAACATGGATGTCATTAGTGCACTTTTAAAGCATACATGCATACATTGTAATGATTGTTCATTAGCACTTGGCAGAGTAGTCCTGCTCTTAGATGAATAGAAAGATATAGGAAGGGCTCTGTTCATATAAACAAAAGCAGATAGCATTAGACACTTCTGTAGGGGTGAATGAGAAGAAATGAACTGGCTCCTGAAATATTCACACATGTTCTCTGTCTACAGAAATACATGCCTCACTATCTTCCAATAAGGTGAATAAATTCAGGCAATATTCCAGCTTTGCTCTGTTTCTCGACAGGAAATTATGCTTTTCTTTCTATGGTTTCCTTCTTTCTACAGCATAGAAGAAGGATTGTCAATTATATCTGGCAGCAAGCTGTTTCATTTAACATTGCATGGAAGGCAGGAATTTATTTTCTGAAACTTCTTCCATAACTGTGTCAACATGTGTCGGTGGGTGGGGTGGGGTGGATTTCCATCTGCTAATATCTGTCTGTCATGCAGATACTAAGCATGCAAGCATGCTGTCAGAAAAAAAAAAGCTATTCTTTGGGGATGGCAACCTAAGAAAGGGTGAAGATGGACCTACTAATATATTATTCATAAGTTACGAACAGTTTACCAGAGGTAGCAACACATACACACGGTGGCACCTTAGTGGCTTTCTTATCAATGATGAATCTCTTCTGGATTTTAATCTGAATTTCAAAGGAATTATCCAACCAGTGTGGCATAGTGGCTTGACTGCTGAGCTACAACTCTGGAGACCAGGGTTCGATTTCCAGTTCACCCATGAAACTCAATAGGTGACCTCAGAAACTTGACATGGACTGATCACACCACCAACATGGGAACATTTTTGCATAGGGAATAGCCCTCTCCTCCCCCTGTCTTTTCACTGCTACTGAGGTTGGAAGTTTCTATCTCATTTTCATCAGACTCTACACTGTGGAGCAGGAAACCAGAGAAAAGGCTTTAGGTGTACCTGTGGTTCATGGAGTAAAGACACAAGGGTTCATCAACTCATCTTCACTTATCCAAATTGTTTTCCTGGACTTGTGCTCAGAAAGGGAGATGTTGGTTCACTTACCTCGGGATTCATGGAATTCAAGAGTGACATGAGCATCAAATCCAAGGCTGAAGTAGTTATTGAAGACACTAAGGGGAAGCTGCAATAGAAAGACCAGAAGCAAAAGGAAAATGTTAATTTAGGCCAAATACTTAAATCTTATGTGTTCTTTATCATTAATAACTTTTGCCATCTTGAACACATTCTTATATTGCTTGTTCACATCATATCCCAGTTTTCATCTGTGAAATGTTGAAGAATATGGTAGACTCACTGATTCAATGGGATCTATATATGTGGTGACTTTACCTTTGGCAATTGATACAATAGATCAGTTCTAATTGAGCCTAATTAACTGGACTTTGGCCATAGGGTTAAAGCACCCATCCATTCTGTATTGTCTGTATTGCAGACTCCACATTGACTATTTTATGGCATTAAAGGAAAAGCTGAGTGGTTAACGTGTAGTTTGGCCCTGAAATGAACTGGAACTACTTAAGAACAGAATAGAATATAAATGTCATCCACCAGCACAACAACAAATATGACCAAGCATTTGTAAGTTTCTTCCAACTGAATTTACTTCTAATTATTTATATCTGATGGTTGTGGTGGTATTATTATTAGCATTAGTATTAGTATTATTACATACAAATATATGAAAGCATTATAAAATCATTTGGCAGAGACAGAAATCAATTAGAAAGTCAAAACAAATTTTACGGCTTCAGAAAATAAGAAGGCCTGCTGCCAAATTGTTATCAAGGAAAGTGCTAAGTGAGATTTTTCTGGGGGTTGTTCTAATGAATCTATTTGCCTACAATTGCCAGTATTGAAAAGAGACTTTGCAAGAGTCACCACGTTCCATAAATATTACTCCAGTACTTGTTATAAAAGCAAAACTGTGAGATTAGGTTGTTCTCCTCTTTATTGGCTCACGGACAGCTTAGTGAAACCATACTGTTCCACTGAGCTTTTACTGATTCATGCTGGTCTCTGATTTTAGACGTTCCCCCTGTTTTATAACAATGTATATATTTTATCAGATTCCTTTGGAACTGTTCATTTTCAATATTTTAATTTCTATTATTAATTGCCTTGAGCATTCATTGAACAGAGAGCAGATTGAGAAAAATATCAAATAAATATTTCTACCATATTGCAGACGTATGGCCAAAAGCACAACAGAAACACTTAAACCTTCTCTTCTCTTCCCCCTGATTATTCTCCCAAATCCTCTCTACTACCTCCCCCAAAAATAAATACAGGAATTGACCACATTTTGTGGCAGCTCTTCCAGTGACATCCAGAGCAGCTATGGGAGGGAATGGCCCTATCCCCTTCACAGGGGTCCATTCCTGTACTAAACAATACAAATCATATTGTGTGTCAACTGGAGCATCATATTTGGAGAAAGGTGGGATATAAATTTCATAAATAAGTAAGTTAGTAAATAAATAGATGCAAAAGGGAATCAAAACATGAACAGAGAACTTATTAGGCTATACCATCAGAGAGTATCCTCTAGTCTTTCTTTTAAATTACAGTAAAGTTAATTAACTATTGATCAGCCATGTGATAGTAGCTGTTAGGATTATATTATATGCTAAATATAAAATTACCTAAAACACCAAATGCAGCTCATTATATAGATAAATGATGCACTCTCCAAATTGACAGTTAAGCAGCAATATCTATGCTAATATCTTTTATATGAAAAAATGGGACTCATTCATTAGTAATTAAGACTTGTTTATTAATTTGTGTGAACATAATTTGTTAAGCCAAGCCTACAATTACATCTTCAGATGAATCAAGAGGGATACCTTTGCAAGTGCATTAATAGGCTGTGATTTTTAAATTGTAAGCCACTTTGGGTCCCATTTTGAAATAAAGGAAGTTTAATAAAATAAATAAATGGATTTTTAAGTGTTGGTAATATCTTCTATGTATCCTGTAAGTCCTAACCCTCAGGTTTATGGCAATAAGCCAACTAAAGATATTCTCTGTTGTTGCACATCAGTTGGCTGTAGCTATTCTCAGAAATAAAACATATAACTTTTTAAATCAATTAAATAACTAAAGGGGCAACATATCTTGGCACCATGTGTTCTACACCATTAGCTAAGGCTTTTCCCTAAGGGTTAATTTATATCAATTTCTCCATCATGCCAGGTTTAAAAACTACTATTTCTGATCCAGTTTACAGCATCCACTGACATAACCTGTGCAGTCACTCTTAAATTTATGGAGAAGTTTCATCCTTTTGATTTCAATTATTTTGAATAACTTAATGCTACTATTGGCTATATTTTATTTCTTGTTCACTGGCTGCCTACAGTTCTTGTACATCTTGAAACAATGAACTAAAAAGTACTACTAGTAGTAGTTATGTGCCGTGAAGTCAACTGACCCTTATGGTGACCCTATCCTATGATTTTCTTTGCAAGACTTACTCAGAGGACGTTTGCCATTGCCTTCCTCTAAAGCTGAGAGAGTGCAACTTGCCCAAGGTCACCCACGCCATCCATGACTGAATTGAGTATTTGAACTCTAGTCTCCCAGAGTTCTAGGCCAAAGCTCAAACAACTACACTATCCTGCATCAAATGCAAATGTAGCAGAACAAGAAAAACAACTAATTGATAGTGATTACCTATACTACAAAATTATATGCCTAAATACAAAGCAGAAACTAGTGAAAAGAAAATTTAACATAGGTCTTCCCCAACTGGAATCATTTGTCCTGCCAACCTACAAAATTGCTAATCTCTTTCCATCAGCTTGTTCCTATAAGGGATAACCCACACTAACCTTCCGTGCTCCATCTTCAAGTTCATCTTGGGGTAAATCAGGGTTTCTCTCCACATGAAGGTTCCAACGATCCAGTTGAACAATAGTTCCATCTTCTACATGGCAGAGGATTTTTGCAACAGGTTCATCCGTGTATCCCTGAGGGACAGCAAGACAATAGTCAGGAGTCAAAAGTTGATATGCATTTGTGTAAGTGCTGTGATGCAAAGACCAGACTGGAATAGAGTCTGTTACTATTCAAAGATTGTTCATGGTCTCTATTATTCCAACCATCTTTCAAGAGATACAAAAAAATACAATGCCACAAAATCTACAAATATTGAACAAAAGGCATGACATAAGATTGGTTAATAATAGACTTAGATCTCAAAAGCAAACTATATATGTTGTGTTCATGTTTTCCATGAAAAAGAACATCAAAAAGCTTGATTAGGAGCAAAAGAGAGGTGACATCAGACTAACAGTTAACACTTTACATGCACAGAGAAAATGGCAACTACTGGGGTAAAAAATATTGGGCTCTCCAGATGTTTTGGTCCACGGCTCCTATCAATCTCACTTAGTATGGTTACTGGTAAGGGATTGTAAGGGTTGATATCCAAAACAGCTGGAGAACCAAAGGCCCCTCACCCCTGATTTACTGTAAACAGTGGAGGAGAAACTACCTAATAAAGGAAAAGTTTCAGACCTCTTGCTTTGGCCTGGACCCATAACTCTCACAGAAAGTTGTACTAACATCCAGGCATTACACCTGATAGGTCTCTCCAAGCACAATATGCATTCTTCTTACCCCTCCCCAGTTGAGGGTGCGAGCAAGGTCATTTCCAGTGCCAAGTGGAAGCACAGCGACAGGAGGTTGGGGATTTAGCTGCAATTCATCTAGGATGGAGAGGATCCAGCCCACCTAAATATCAGGAAAGGAAATGAGAGCATAAAATACACAATGCACAGAAGCTGCTGAGATTACCCTCTTGATATTCTAAGCCAAACAATTTATTGCTGCTAGTGTGTTCTCTATAGACAGGCAGGCAGTATTTGTGGACAGTGAGCATTTGGGATCAAAAGAGAGGTTTGGTCAGAATTTCACTCCAACATTTTCCCAGAACTGTAGAGAGGGGTATCAGGGACAAGGTACACAGCCTTGAGTTACCAGTGGGACAGATTGGATGTAAAGATAATAAATAGATGAAATTCAAAATCACCTTTCCTCTTCTCCACACCATGGCCCCAATGAAAACATTTCTCTCTCTCTCTCTCTCTCTCTCTCTCTCTCTCACACACACACACACACACACACACACACATTTTTCCAGTTTATACCTAACAGAGGTTGAAGTGATAAGGGGATTTAAATAATGGATTAAAAGAAAGGCCAAGTGTATGAACCACTATCATCTCAGGAGTTTATTGCATGCTGACCCAGGCATGGGACAGGATTGGGCTGGAATGGATTATGTTACTGCATGCAAAATTGCTGCTGTGCTCCCACCCAACCATCACTCATCCTCCAGCAATGCTCTGGTGGCTGATTTTGGTACTACAGCTGCAATTTTGCATGCAGTAACATCAGTTTTAACCCATTCCAGCCCAATCCCCTGGGTCGGCATTCAAACTACATTTGGTACACTCCTCAGTCATGTCATAGCCACAATCCAAATCACCTTTTCTATCCTTGGGACAGAGAAAGATGAATCGGGGAGTTCTAGTGGTGGATAGTTTTGCCTCTCAGCATGTCTTTGTAAATACAAGATGGATCTTTTCTGTTCTTTACATGAAGTTTATTATTATGAAATACTTTACAACAGATACCAAATGCTTGGCCTTTGGCCCTTGGATCTTTAGAATTTGGGGTTAGGATACCCTCTGATATCAAATGTTGCATAGAAGAATCAAGACTAGAGAAAACCTACAACTGACAAGCCTCTATTTAGTACTAGCCCTCCCACCGCCCAAAAACAAATTAACATTGAGCAGGGCCACTGGAAAACCTCCCACTTTCTGTTTCCTTTCAATAACTCAAAGTAATATCTGGTCTCATTGAATATTCACCAAATCCATTTGAGCAAGATTTTCATTTCTAGATTTAATGGCTTTTGGAAGAACTTGACATTAATTTGCTTCAAACATAATCTCAGCAAAGACAAGTCATGTGTCGCTCATAGTAATGAGAAGGTGCTGCCTCCATTGGCTCAAAGTGAGAAATGTGAAGAAAAAGAAAGAGGACAACAACAAAGCCAAACATTAATTTTTTATACAGACAGGCTCAGACCAACAGAATTGTCTTCTACACAGCCAATAAAGGAAATAACAACAATAGAGAGAAGAAGGGGCTTCTTGTGATTGACTTAATCTCTTCTTCCTCTGCCATTTCCTTTTCCTTGTTTGTCCTCTCTTATTTAGATTGTAAACCTGAGGACAGGGAACTGTCAGATTAACAATTTGTAAGATGCTCTGAGAGCCTTTGTGGCTGAAAAGCAGGGTGCAAATGCTAAAAATGAATGAATGAATGAATAAACAAACATTCTAAGGAACATATTTATTGTTTGATTTCTCAACAGCAATGATGGGCAATCAGGCCTAGGGCCAATTTTCTGCCCTGGAATCCTGAAAAAATGCCATCAAATAAAAAACAACCTGGAGATGGAGACTGATGATGATGATGATGATGATGATGATGATGTAGTATTACAATGGGCACTTGCTATCTGCTATGGTTTGGTTCCAGGACCCCCACATATATCAAAATCTGTGGATGCTCAAGTCCCATTCAATAGAATGGTATAGTAAAATGGTGTCTCTTATATAAAATGGAAAAAAAAAATAAAGGTTTGCTTTTCAATTTTTTAAAATATATATCTTTTTAAGCCATGGATGGTTGAATCTATGGATGCAGAATCTGTGGATATGGAGGTCCAACTGTATTTTAGGTATATTATTATTATTATTATTATTATTATTATTATTATTAATTTCAATCCTGCCTTTTTCCCAATTCAGGATTCAAAGCACCTTACAACAAATTGAAAAACATATTGTTAAAAAGGCCTCCACAATGTATCTCAAAGCCTGCACAGGTTTCTAAGGAAGATTACACCCTTTCAAATAACCAGGATCTTAGCTTAATTGATGGAAATCCACATCTTGTTTTGAAAAACTGGTTGTTATTGTCTGTTTTTTAAATTCCAGGTTCAGAGGGGGCTACAGCCTATTTAAAAGGTGAATTGTCTCTCCTAGATGCTTCCACGAAAGATAATTTACAATTTTTTGGACCAGAAAAAGAGAAACACAGGAAGGCTGGAAGTTTTGGGCCTCGGAATGAGCATGGGGCTCCAGCACTACACTTTGCCCATTGCTATTCTACATTAAATATAGAAAATAATTTTGCTCTAGTTCATTTAGCCCATAGCACTGAGCCATGGCAATTAAAGCAGTGTAAAACTGCATTAATTCTACAGTCTGGGTGCAGCCAATGTGCATGAGGGAACATCGCAGCCAGGGCACCCTAACTAGGCAATGCCTTGGAGGCCCAATTACTACTAACACTGTTTTTATTTAAGCACCAAGTAAAAACATAGCTATTTATGACTTTGGGTCCCATTGATTTATTTCAAATGCTATGCATGCAATTTTAAAACTGATTAAATTTTAAACATGTTTTAACTTGTTAATATGTTTAATATGTTGTTTTTACTGTTTTAAACTGTTAGTATTGATTTTGCCTTCACACTACCCTAAGATCTTTTGCTATAGAATTGGATAGAATCAATTTGTTAGAAAGAAAGAAAGAAAGAAAGAAAGAAAGAAAGAAAGGGCTTCACCAGCAACCATCATGCCCCCCCAAGCCATACATAAATATATACCAAGCTGACTTATAACAGGGCAAACTATCTATTCATCTACGTGACTGTCACATTTTGCATGTGTTCATTGTTCAAGCCAAAGTGGCCCCCACTGTATATGAAGCCTGGGGAAATTCCTATCCTATCCCAACTACCTAACCTAAAATGAGGGTAGCTGATACAAATAAAAAAGACTTACCGTTCCATCTCCACCACAGGCCAGGATTCTCAAATTTGGCATTTTTCTGTATAGTTCAAGTCTTTTGGGGGAGAAAGTATTATATTTTTAAAAAGTATATTAAAACTGTATTGATGATATATTTTAAAAAGAACTTTATAGAATAAAGAAGATGGTTTACAAAATATGATTTAAGGGAACATGTGACACAGTTTGTATTCAATAAATAATGTGACAGCGCAGCAAGTGCCTTCTGTATTTAAAACTTTGAGTTTAGAGGTTTGCATTTGTGACATGCTGCAGCCTGCTTAGTTTGCAAAGAGTTTAAGTTCCAAAATTCCTTTTTTGCACTGTTTTGATGTGTTTTGTAACTTGTTAAAGGTTTGATTGCATTTATTGGTTCTTGGCACCTGCCAATTATTGTTTATGTGTAGCAATTCAAGCTTGCTTCTCCCCTTCTCCTCGGGACCTGGAAAGGGGAAGCCATTTTTCCTCTCATTAGACTATCAGAGACTCTACAGAGTGGATGTGTTGGAGGGTGTGCTAGCCAGGCCTTGGTCAAGCCATCTTCCAGTATGAAATTCTTCAGTCCTCGAAGCTCAAACAGTATACTCAGCACTACGCATGGTTGAGGGACGCTGAGGAGCTTCGGGCGCCCTCAAACAGCCAGTTGACAACAGAGGAAGGTTCCCTGCCTTCATATAGGTCATCTGACTGGGACTTTGAGCATCCTTGCCTCAAAGTTAAAGAGAGAGAGAGACTTTGGTGAGCCATCCGGCTGAGTTCCCAGGACCACAGTTACTCTAAAGTAAGCTTTCTGTTTGTTTGTTTAATAAAGAGAAGAAACCCCCCCTTGCTAAAGTAGCTGTTTGGTTTGGTTCTTGGGAAACCCAAATTCTCTAAAGGAGGGCAAGAAGCAATCCCCCGGGAAAAGAATCACCACGTCCACGTTCTCTTGAAACCATATAGCCCGGGCACGACAGCACAAATAAACTCTGGCATATGGTACAACCAATGAAAGGTAAACAGTGATCAGCCTTATCAGTGAAGAACTCTTACTGGTGACATAACCCAGCAGTTAGGATTAGGGAGGACAAGTAATACATGCTACTTGAGTTCTCTAGCATCATTCGACATAGCCTGTGCAGTGAAGCCGGGCTCACATGGTCAAAGCAGGGACTAGGATATTATCTGCCCCTCTACCACCAACTGGATTCCCTTGTCCCTATAAATTTAGGTACAATCCCCATAATGGCTGGAGGCAAGGACAGATTTGCCCAGCAATGATGCATTGTTATATAATCCAAATTATTTGGGAACAACTTGGTCTTGCGTGGGCAAGACCCATTAGCTTTTCAAAGTGAAAAGATTGGTGAAGATGAAAATGGACAGAAATGTGAGATAATTAAAAGATAGCTAGACATACAGAAACAGTCACCTACATTTTAGACTGTCCTTGAGGGTGCCACTACAGAGACTGTCATAATGAGGGCCTGGACTTCAAGTTATACCTTCACACCACAGGTCATAGCAATTGATACTGTACACAAAAAATGGTTGTATTCTTGGCAAGTTTATTTTGCCCTATAGCTTGATCCCTTCATGAGGAATCAACCTCTCCATTAAAGCTAGTGGTTTGGCTTTAACCAAGGTGTGCATTCTTATGGTGAAACATAAGTATTTACAATTGGCTGTACATTTATTTGCAAAATCCACAGAGAAATAATGCGCTGAAATGTGGAAATTCTCTCTTAACAATAGCATCTCTTGCCTTAATTTCTATGTATTTCAGAAACATTGCATTACACTAACAGGGTTTAAGGATAAGTTTTGGTAAATCAAAAATAGATGGGATCTTCAGACAAGATGAATAATTGAGAGGAGGCTGGGCCCCACCTGCCTCCCAGGGGCTACCAAGCCTTGCAATAATAAACCCCTAGAGAATAGAAACAGATGGGTTTTTCACTTTTAGCAACCTGTATGTTATTGTCTTATAGAAGAAAGCTTTTCTATAAAAAGTAGAGTCTGTTTATAGCATCTATAAACTATTCCTTGTGTTATTTCAGAAATGACAAGTTGTAGAGCAAGGTGTACTATTTAAAAAAAAACTTGCATTGCTTTAAGAAACTTGGAAGGACATCTGCCAAAAATTGTCCTGGCTATGTCAATCTTATTTTTCACTTCCTTTCATACATATTTAAACAAGGTACAGAATAGTACACGAGTAGAAAGTTAGGAATGTGAAGAAAATAAAAGAAAATATAAGAGAAAATAAGAGAAAATTTAAAAAAAAATAAGAGAAAATCTAGTAACTATCCAAGAGCACCATCTTGTGGTATTGAAAAAATATGCTTAGGATTGTTTGAGATATAGAAAGCTCTACAAATTGTATTAAGGCAAAGACTTTTATGCTGGCTCTTCAAATCTGCAATAAATCTTCACAGATCACATTACAGTCCTATGGATATTGTTGGATGGCAGTTCTTATCAACTCCAGATAATACAGCTAATAATAAGGAGTATGATGGGAATGTAGTACAACAATCGCTGGGAGGCCATGTTGCCTATTCTTGTATTAAAAACAAGAAAGAGCACATTATGAAACAAACAACAATGCCATTTTACATCTGCAATAAGTGCCTCAAATACTCATCAAGTGGCCCCATAGCCAGATGTATGAAGCAGCCCAGAACTTACGCATCTCTTGGTCCTTCCTGAGAGAGGTCAAAGACCTGCCGTGGATTCAAGTACCACATAAACATCTGGAGAACCTTTGTGCCCTTTAAAGAAAGAAAAAGAAAACTGTTGATTCCACTCAAATACAATTCTTGAATCACTATCTCACAAGGAATATCAATGAACTTTTTATGTGAAAGGAATTCTTAACTGTATGTACAGCACTGTGTAAATTTACAGCGCTATATAAATAAAAGTTAATAGTAATAATAATAATAATAATAACTGAGAACAATAAAAGGCATTTAAAATAACCCAAGTTAGTCTATTCCAGCTGTTTCAGTCTGAATCCTAAGCACTGCCTCCCATTCTTAAATCATTTGGTTCTAGATCTACTCTTTTGTTACAAATATACAGAAAGCTGTCAATGTGTTCACTGTTCCTTGTTTACCTGATTCCCTCCACTTTTTGGATTAACAAATACAAGCAAGGGTTTCATGAGAGGGGAAGAAATGGGCTTTATCACAAAAGGCCGGCCTTTGTTCTCCTGGAGGAAAAAAAAAGAGGGGGAAAAATTAATAGAAGAATCTGGCTTTAATTAGACTACATTGGCTATACTTCAATTAGACTCTGATTGCTTACAGTCTAGCCAGAGGCAGATGGTGGCAGAGGAGCAGAGAACGTTCAGTTTCAATGCAAACTCTTTGATTTTAATGTAAACTATCTGAATGTTGGAAATAGGGTTGGGAATAGGGAAACCCATTTTTTAAAAAAAGAAAAAAAGCAAATCCAATTCAACAATAGTACGATTGCGTACACAAGGATTCAAGCCCAGACTTTTTAGAGTAAAGCACCCAAAGCCCTTCATTTAAAGCGTAAATCTGCCAATTTCAGCTTCTCCCACATTTTAAAAATTAGTTCATCCAATCTTGGACATGAAGTTATTTGTGATGAGGAATAAATTCTTATTTCAGTTTTACTGAATTGAAACTTTGCACATTTCTAGTCATGGGATGCATGCATACCCCTATTAGTATCATCCTCTAGTTTGACTAGGAACACTCAGATAATTTCTTTGTCATTGTCTTTTCTCTTCTGAAATGTTCCTCATCCAAATACAGTGGTCCCCCGGGTCACGAATACCCCGGGGTACAAAAACCCTGGGGTACGAAAGAGCCGGGGCCGCAAAAACGGCCCCGGCTTACGAATGAAACCCCGGGATCCGGGAAAAAAAAACGTTCTGGGATCCAGAATGGATTACTTTCGTAACCCGGGGGACCACTGTACTTAAAAATTGCACTACTTGTTTCACATTTCTTTGACCCATCAATAAAAAAGAATGCATTATCACATTTTTATCTTAGTGAATATCTGGTGGCTTATCTGTAGGCTGGGCAGCTGGCCTATGTTCAAGGCTAATCATCTTTTTTTCCTGTCTCTCTCTCTCTCCTGAGAAAACATTGAGAAATGTCATAAAATAAAAGTGTATATGAGTATGTGTGGGGAAATTGTTAACATTAACCATCTTGCAATTCCCTGGATTCTTTGCATGATCCAGCACTGCTAAAAGCATAATGCAAAACCAATATATCTGGGGCATACATATGTAACACCATCAGGATGTCTTTCTTTAGTTCAGGAGACCCTTGAGAATGTAATGGCCATTTAAGTATAATCAGATAATAAGGCCACAGATTTATATAACATTTGCTTATGTTACATTATCAATAAACATTTAGAAATTTAAAGATGATTACAACAATTTAAATAAAAATACAAGGGCTCTCACCCTGGTGGGGAAGTCTGTTAGCAATGGGGATGGAAAGAATATTTGAAAACATTCCACAAAATGGTGGAAAATGGTTTCTGGAGTGCTGGGAATTTGAAAGAGAGATTCTGATATGGGCACAGTCCAGGGCTTATTCTGCATGAAAAAAAAATGCATGCGGATTTTTTGCACACACAAAAAAGATTTCTGCACACAAAATTTCATTTTCTGCAAAGAAAAATCACATGAATAAGGTGTTAATTTTAAATATCAATTTGAGAGGGATGTTTTCATTTTGAAATGAGCTGCTATCCACAGAAGAGAATTCCTGATAATTTAAAGGAGTAAGCTAATCAGTAATCACCACAAGCAAATGCAGTGTAGTGGTTTGAGCCCTGAACTCAGCACTCAGGACACCAGGGTTCAGTTCCTTGTTCAGCCCATGGAAACCCACTGGGTGAACTTGGTTGAGTCACACACTCTCAGCCCCAGAAAAAAACAACAGGATTAATTCACCTTAGGATCACCATAAATTGAAAACAATATGAAGGCACACAATATATCCCAGAAATAATTTAACAACAGTAATGCCAGCAACCAGTAAAAACAAGTGTTCTGATCTTATCTTCCAACTGCAGAAGAGCAATGACAAAGAGAAGCCATACCTTCATTTAGCAAGGAAGGCCATTGTGAATTTTGTATGGTTACAATGAAGGTTTCCAGTCTCTGTTGCTCTCTTCAGAGTTGGCATTGGGCTGAATCTATTTTGGGTGAGGAAGCATGTATACTCATTTCCTCCACTGTGGGGATCCTTTTAAGAAATCCTGGGGTTTGATGTGCTCTGGGGCACGTGTAGCCTGAACAACATCATGCACCCTCACCCCCAGGTAGTAAGGGAAACAAACAGGGAAAGATTGTCAAATTTTTCAGTGGGTTCTGTATTGTGTATACTCTTTGTGTTACTATCATGATTATTATGCAAAGGGATCTTGTAGCACCCTTGAGTCTCAAATGTGCTACAAGATCCCTTTGCATAGTGATTTTCCAGATGAACACAGCTGCATCTTTGAATTCTATCATGATTATTGTTTTCTTGTGTAAAAGTAATAATAGTAGCAGTAGTACTGCAAATATTGATGAAGTATTAGTATGCATGCAAAAGCCTGGTTGTTTAATGCAAAATAAAATTTGACAGTATTAGCATTAGCATTTTTTAAAATTTTACCTCATTGCCTCTTTTGCTGGCTTTTCTTTTAAAAGATGTCCTCTTCTTCCGCCTAGTCGAATTTTTCAGAGAATTCTGTATTTATAAACGGGAGGGGGAGAGAAGGGAAGGGGAAGAGTATTTAAAAAAGAATAAACTCTAAGGGACAGTATTTCTATAAGAAACACCTCTGTGACTGTGACAGTACCTCTGGAGAATGATACACCACCTGGCACACATGCGTGAGTTGAAAAGACATGCGTCTCATGCTTTACACTTTTACACCACCAGTTATGGAGAAAACCACACACTGAGACCAGACTGGTACTTTCAGAACTGGGAACTTTCCAACGCTGTGAGGGAGAAGAAAACTAGATGCTCCCATAGACTCACATAACAGCACATGTTGTACCTGCCAACCCTCCCAATTCAGGTAGGAGACGCCCGTTTTCCTTCCGGGGCTCCAGTCTCCTGCCCAATCAGGTTCGTCTCCTGATGTGGAGACCACCTACATAAAAAGGTTAAGGAGAACAAGATAAAACGGGCTATGCTTCATGGGACTTTTATTTTTTTCTTTTAAAGATTATGGCATGACCCAAAGCTGTGCATGCTATGTTACTTTGATGTTAGCATACCAAGTCACAAATGACTTTTGAAACATAAAGCTGTTAATAATACAGATTTTTGAAATCTATTCACACATTATCACCTTAAAGGTACATCTTTTAAAAAGCATGTGAATGTGACAACCCTATACTACAACTCTAACCTAGGACTTTATGAATGCAAAGCACATGCCTTGCTACTGATTACATTCTTATCCCACCCTTCCTTCACTGCTGCACAAATGGTTCAGTTCCTCCTGCTCATAGCATCTTCACAACCCTGTGATGTGGGTTAGAGACGGAGCATGCAGTCAAATCTTGAATTATGGAAATGCTCATTGCTGAAATACTATAAATGGAATCACAATGGGCACACCCAAGTGTTTCAAGTTCTACTTTCACCCCACCTCTGACTCTTGGTCTAAGATTGTGGAGAGTGATGGCTGCCTTTTGTAACACAATATCATAGCCACTGTCCATGATGATCATCTTGGCTTCTCAAGCCTGCTGCTCTAGAGGCAGGACAAAAATCAGCCTTCTGTTCAATATAGTTGTTTTCTTCCCCTGCCCCATTTCCCACCAGCAACCATTTTCTAGTCCATGAATGGAGATTCTATGGCTCTCCTGATGTTGGTGAACTTGAGTCAATATGTTTAATCAGAGGTTGAATGATGACTTCTCAAGGATTCTTTAGTTTTGGATTCCTGCATTGGCAGGAAGTTGGACTAGAAGGCCCAACACTCTATTACTCTATAAGTCTACAATTCCCAACATTTCTCACCATTGGCTATGCTGGTTAGAACTTCTGGAAACTGCAATTCAACACTACCCAGAGAGCGATACAATCCCCCTCCATCCATTCGAGGATGCAGAATCTTTAACTTGGCCCATTTGAGTCAATGAACCACTTATCTGAATAGGAAATGTTGTAAAGATTATCCAGGTCAGGAAACAAGACTGGAACAAGACAAAAAGCAACCCACAGCTAAAGATTCCCTTAGCTATGTCACTGTTGTCAAATTGACTTTGACTCATGGTGACCATATGAATGAGAGACATCCAAGTCCCCCTATCAACTGCTATGCTCAGGTCTTGTAGATTCAGAGCCCTGGCTTCCTTGATTTAGTCTATCCCTCTGGAATGTAGTCTTCATCTTTTATTGCTGCCTTCTACCTTACCAAGCACCATTGTCTTTTCTAGTTAGTCATGTCAGGAATACCAGCATATTGTTGTCTTTTTTTAATCCAAACTCTGTGTCTTTGCTAAGAGGTAAGTCCCATTATATTCAATGGGGCTTATTAAGCACTAAGTGCATTTTAGACTGGAACCTAAATATTTCAGAGACATACAAAGACTTATAAGACATCCTAGATAAGCTTAGGAAATTTTAGATAAAAGCTAATGTTTTGCTTTTCTAGGTCACATAAACCTTGCCAGGGGCATTGTTAGTCTATATGTCAGACAAACCAGATGCCACTTAAAATTAAATTCTGACTCATCATATTTCTTTAAAGCTCTAATACATGAGTTCACAACCCAGAAGAAAATGAAGCATAAAGACTTTGTTCATTTAAAAGAATTCATACATGAATTCTGCACAGTCCTGCAGAGAAAATGCTGTTTTCTGCACAAAACAACCACATGCAAATTTTGTGCAGAGTAAGTCCTGAACTGGGAATAGCTTTTGAAAATGGCTTTTATTGCTTTGAAGAAGCACTATATTTCTGAAATTACTGAAATTCAGCAATAAATTGTTGAGAATTTCTGAAATTACTCATTGCTACCTTCAAGAAGAAAATTAGTAAAGATTCCTACATGCCAACCTAATACGTGATGAAAATCCTTCTCCTGCACAACCATTAAAGGTATGGGAGCCCTCTCCAATTTTCAATTAGCAACCCTGGGATTAATGGATAGAGGCAAAACTACAATTTCATTTTCTACCAATTACTGCATTTTATTGGTTGCAGCTGTATTTCTTTGTTTTTATTGTTACTACAGAGAAATTTTCAGCTTGCTAAAATTGCTAATAAATAAGCTCAACATGTAGTAAGAATTAATATATGTCATGGCCAGCCAAGAGATGGAGTCAGAGGAGGAGGAGGAGGAGGAGGACATGGCTCCTCGGGAGCAAGAGGAGTTGGAGGCTAGACCAGGTCCCAGTTCTGCCCTGCCAGACCCCAGTCCTGACATTTCAGCCCCAGGAGTGGGAGCCCAGCCAGGCTCTAGCACTGTGGAGCTCCCTTCAGAGGCTAAGCAGTTGAGTGAGGTTTCAAATGAAGAATCCAGTTTGGTGGTTCCCTCCTTTAAGGAGAGGAGGGCTGAGAGTGCTTGTGTATGTCAGTCCTGCAGGCTTGCTGAAAAGCAAGCTGGTAATAAAGCACCTGTGGGATGCCATCCCTTTGCCAGAACTTATTGTAGGTCTCTTGGTGTGACTGTGTGCTGGCTTCGTGTCTTTGGAACTCTGGCTTGCCTTGACCTTGGAACGATTTGGACTTTTGCTGCTTTCTCCTTGCCCTGACCTCAGACCGGACTGACTTCTGTGATTTCCCCAACCCTGACCTCGGCTCTGGCTTTTGGACTATTCTTAGGATCAACATTTAGGTTTGTGGAACTGCCTTATCAGCTTTTGTTGGTGTGCGCTGGCCGCAGTCTGGGACCATATATAGCTTTTGTCTGGTTCAATTCATACAACTGTATAAGGAAGAGTACAATAGAGAGTAAATGCGATCAAATACCAAACATATACTTTTCCTGACAATCAAGGGTAACCTTTCCAGATGCACACAGGCAAAATTTCAGTAAAAGCATTCCTACAGTTAAAGGTGCCAGATTAAGAGCTGGAGAGAGCTCCTGTATCTTTAATGGTTACAAAGAAGAGATAATGTATGTAAGTGTTGCTTTCTGTGTGACCAGATGACAAGCAAGAACTGCTGAGATTACTCTTCTACACAACCATTAAAGGTACATGAGCTCTCTCCAGCTTTTACTCTGGCAACCCTAAGGACACCTAAATATACATTTAAAAAAAACACACCATTCCCAGCAGGCTGTGTTCCTCTGACAGATTCTCTTTATACAGTGTGGTGAAAGAGGCAACAGGTGGATCAAGTAGAGCATCACTTCCCTGCATTTTTGGAGTCAGACCCTCACTCTTGGCTTGGTTCAGAAGCAACCTTGAGGAGTGGAAATGCTCAGCAATCTCAATATTTCACCTTTCTAACCCTCCATAATAAAGGACTGAAAATACATTTGGCATCTGAAACTGATTCCGACACACTGCTAATCATTTAGCATGATAAGAACAAGCTAAAATGAGCCTCAGGCTCATACACTTCCCTGTTATACTCCTACATGACCAAGTCTTCACTTTTATTTTTGCTTAGACATAATTAGTTGTACCATCCGAATCTAACAAGCTCTGGTTCATCTTAAGTATATTTTGCTTGAATCAAGTCAATGCAAAACCATCAGTTATGAAATCAGTATATTTAAACAAATTAAACTGTAGTTAAGATTAACCACAGTTGATAGTTCAGACTACATGTTAAGCTACCCTTCATTTAATCTGGAATCAAAAGATACAGTTTCTTCCTTGTGGACAAACTACAAGATGAAAGAGAAAGGGAGAACAAGTAAGCCTGAAGCTCTATCCAGATCTTTCTCATCTGAGTAAATGTAATGTCCAAATTTTCTCAAAGTGTATACCATCAGCTATGTTATCACACATCAGATATAAGTGAGTAGCAATGGGTGTTGTGACAGCTACAGTTGACCCTCCGTATCCAGAGATTCTTTATCCATGGATTCAACCATCCATGGATTGAAAATATTTAAAAACAAAAACAAAAAACAAAAACAAAAAAAAAGACCTTGATATTGCCATTTCATGTTTGAGACACCATTCTTCTGTGTCATTATATTTGATGGAGCTTGATTATCCATTGATTTTGGTATCTGAGAGGTCCTAGAACCAAATCCCAGCAGATACCAAGAACCGAGTGTAAATTAACCGAGTGTAATAACAATTGTCTGTCCTTTTATGATACCCAAATCCCTCTGTCTGTGGCAGCTGCCTTTCTATTTTTAATAGCAGGGTTGTTCCTGACTATCCATGAACAGGAATCTGAGTCTTACTCAAGACCATTACTAATAAATCAGGAGTAACTGGCCTCTACATTGACAAAAACAAGTTGAAATGTCAAAAAGAGATAGGAAATGCAGGATCACCATCTCCAAGGACAACAAGAGTTTGATTCCTATGAGGGAGGGAGGACTTTAGACTTCTTTGACTGCAGCACAATAATGCCAGGGAAAGCTTTACAATTTGCTGAATCTCTAAGCAAGAAAACCATTTTAAAGGATTTGAATTAACTATCATGAAAGCTTTGAATTAATTCAGTTTTTATTCTCATCATATAACAATACAGCATCTTCCTGGAATAGTTAAAGAGAAAAAGGAAAATATGTGTTCACTCAAATGTCTATTTAATTCTGTTGTTAGTCATCTTCAAGTCATTTCTGAATTATGGCAATGCTAAAGCAGCTATGAAGGACTAGAAAAGATGCTCAAGTAAATCTATAGCACTGAATAGTGAAATCAGGATTCTCCGAGCCATCATATTTTCATATATTCAATTCCCATAAAGCTGGATAGTAAAGAAAGCTGAAAGAAAGAGAATCAACTCATTTGCATTTTGATACTGGAGAAGAGTTCTACCATGGACAAATAGACAAATAAATGGGTCCAAGAGTAAATCAAGTCTTGAACTCTCCCTAGATGTCACTATCTAGTTTATTGCACACGGCTCCTGGAATGATACAAAAGGGGCCGGGAAGGGAATGGAACGAGCGAGGGACACATTTTACCACACACAGGACATCCCCGTTCCTTTCCGTTCTGTTCCCCATCCGTCCCAGAGGAGAAGATTTTTGGGAACTGTCCTCTGGGATGGATTGGAAATGGAACAGGGATGTCCTGTGTATGGTAAAATATGTTCTTCACTCGTTTCTCAAAAAATCTCCTCCTCTGGGATGGATGGGGAATGAATGGGGAACGGAACAGGGACTTCTGGTGGCAGTAGTGGCATTCTGTGGCCAGTAAAATGCATCCCTCACCCATCCTTTACTCATTCCATTCCCTTTTGTACCATTCAAGCCAGCCCTGTGTGATAAACTTAAATGACTAAACTGAGACTGTAATACTTTGAGCATATCATGAGAAGATATGACTCTCTAGAAAAGATAATGCTTGGTAAGGTAAGATAAAATGCAGAAGGAAACGAGAAGGACCATGTTACAGGTGGATAGACTCAATTAAGGAAGTCACAGCTCTGAAATTGCAGGACCTGAGCAAGACTGTTGATAACAGAACGACTCGGAGGTCTCTCTGTCATTAGGTTGTCAGTAAGTCAAATTCAACATTTGCTATTACTTTTTTCTGAGCATGAAAGAGTGTGACTTTTTCAAGTCCACCTAGGGGTTGAGTGGATACTGGAACTCTGTTTTCAGTGAGTCCTAGTCCACCACCCTGGTTCTATAGGTCATTAGAAGCCTATGGTATCATTCTGATGCACATCGTTGCCAAGCAATATCGTAAAAAGTGCTTTCACCCTTGAATCCAGCACTGGCAGCCTAGAGATAAAATACTGTTTCTCCTAGGGTTGCCAGACCATAATTTGAGAGATTCTGTTGATATCTTTGAATATTCTAAGGCAATGAGAAAGACTATAATTCCTGTTGTGACCAAATACTACACCTGTCCTTTTGCCCATTGTACTCCATTTCCTACTGTGAAACCAAATTAATATCTAGCTTTAATCCAGCAGGTAACAGAGGTCAGTTAATGAAGAGACTGCTGGAAGAAGACTACGGAGCTCCGCAGTTACCAACTGTTCCAGAACTTTTAAAGCAGGGGTTAGCAGAGCTGAGAAAAGTTTACAGAAGGATTTAGCAGATGAGAGATTCTGGCAGGTATAGTCCCTAAAAATTAACTTTTCCAAGCTTGGCCAAGGTTCATGCAGACCCTAAATAACTCTGTAAACTCTGTCTACTTTGCAAAAAAAAAAAAAAAAAAAAACCACCCCAAAACCCCGATCTCTTTGACTATCAGCCATCAACTCTTGGCTGCAGCCATACTCACTTTCAGTTTTGGCCACATTATAATTAGAATACAGAGACTAACAGATTTAAAGGTTGTTACTAAAGGCTCTGACTAGGAAAATTTTCCTACATCTGTTTAAAAGAAATAGGCAAGATCGTCAGCTTGTAAGATTAAGGCTCTATACAGACCGGCAAGTAGCGCTGGCCTGTGGTCAGGAAGCAGAGTCTTAAAGATGCTTGCCCTAACTGCACCCCCATTTTGGCACATGCCAGTCCAGTCAGCATGCGCCATCATGAAGCACCTCCGATGCTGTGTCCAAATGATGCAGTGCTGAAGGGACGCTATAGAGCCACGCCACCAGAGCTATGGCACCCTTTGGAGGGCACAAAAAGGAGCCGCTTTTTACAGCACCTTTTTGCACTCTCTAGAGGCCAGAATGGGGCCATGGCATGGCATGATGTTGCCATGGCCCATATCCAGCCAAGAAAGGGGCAATCTGTAGAGCCCCTAAATTGCCAGTGTTTCCATAATTTCACAAATTACATTCACACCATTCCTCCATGAAAGAAAGGGGGGAAAGAATGTTACAATAACTTCTGAACTGCTGATTTTTATGTCAGTAAAATGGTGAATCTGCTCTGGGTTTTTGTCTGACTTGTTAAAGAGCTATCTAAAGCTGCATTCGCACTGCAAAAATAATCTAGTTTGACACCATTTTAACTGTCATGGCTCCATGCTATGGTATTCTGGTATTTGTAGTTTGTTGTGGCACCAGAGTTCTCTGACACAGAAAGCTAAATATTTCACAAAAGTACAATTCCCAGAATTCCATAACACTGAGTCATGGCATTTAGAGTGGTGTCAAGCTGGATTTTTTTGCAGTGCAGATGCAACCCAAGTTGCTGGACTGTATCCCAAAAAAAAGGTTCAGCACTTTGGATAGTTATTTTAAAGTGTCCTTAAAGTTTGAAATAAAACCCTGAGTAGATAACCTGTCCCACTAACTTCCACTGCTGGCAATGCATGACCATTTGGTACCTAGCATTCTGATTTTCTGCAATTCAAAATAATATTATGAAAGAAACACAGAAACTTAGGAAATTGTGTTGTATCAGGGATGATAATCAATCAGCTGCCTCGAGTGATCTCAAAGGGGCGGGGTATTATTATTATTATTACCATTGAAAATTGACACAGGTAAAATACAGCCCTCCCAACACCCTCTAAAATGACTGAAAATTGTCAAGAAATACTCAAAAATAGAAACTAAAGGTGTGGCCTGCAGTACAGTCCTCTGTAGTACTGCAGGAGACAAAATTGGCCCCCATATCTTCTACACTTGCCCATCTTTTACTTATATTGCATCAGACAGTTGGTCCATCCATCCTAGTACTGTATGGTCAACAATGAGTGACAGTGGCTCTCCAGGGCTTTAGGAATGATCTTTCATTTTCCTACAAGGAATGATGATCCAAGGTGCTGAACCAGGGACCTTTGGCATGCAATGCATGGGTTCTACCAGAGTAATTTCTCTTCCAGAGGGAATAACTTCAAATGCATAACAGTGGCTTCTTATAACAATTATGAGTGCAACTGGCAGAGGGTCTGTGGGACAAGGGGAGTGAAGCATGCCTTCCTGAAGGACATTAAGCCAAGCAAGGTGATCCACAGTGTCAAATACAAACATTGGCATGCAGTTACCTGAGGTTTCTTCACCTTAATGATCCAGGTGGGGGGTACGATAACAGCCGCATGAGCCCCAAGGGAACATGGCTCCTCTATGTGCTGCAGCATGAAGCAAGTGACTTTGTTGTGAAACTTGATGAAGCAAAACAAGAGACATCAGTAAGATGGAGAGTTCCAGAAGACAAATGTGAAGATTGGTGAAAGAGGGCAGGGAAAGACCACCAAAAAAAAAAAAAGTAAATACAAATATCGAGCCATTCCATCACTCTGTAGCATCTTCAGGGCAAAGAGAGCACTCACTTTTATCTAGCGGGGATAGGAGTCTATATACAAAGAATACACAGAAGCACGAATTGAAACTCCCCTCCTCCAGCACCTAATCTCACTTAGGAGTTTATCAGATGACAGAAATTGGAAGCATAATCCAATGGCAGTCCGAATGCAATCATGGGGTTTCACATTATTGCTTGAGAAACTACCACATGTATTTTCGGGCAATGAGAAGTCATTCTGAATGCGATGAAGCATCAATATGCAATCACGTAAATTCACTGACCTAGCGAATTCACTCATTTCCGAACTGGCCCCACTTTCATTTCTTTCGAAATTAAGAGAAATTCCTCCTGTGTATTAATCCCCTTATGGGAATACATGTCAAGCCCAGCTCACTTGTACTATTACTATTCCATTATATCTAATTTGACTGGGTGATACTTCACACACCTCTTCTTCTTCACATCTAACACAACCTTCTATCATAAGTTATGAAATTCTTCCCCACTAAAATGCACACATATCCCTTTTTATCTCCATGCTAATTACATTTCAAAGGCCATGTAACAGATGAGCAGAACAAGGCCTCCAAAGTTCATATTCTCATCACCATAGATGTCAAAATAATCGCTTGGAAATGACATGTTACAGTACAAGTAACACTTGTTTACTGTAACTTAGTATTTTGAGGACTAACAATATTACATTCTTAGTAGGAATTTTGTTCCTTTTTGATAGCAAATAATAATTATTAATTTTTGTTATCTTTTAAAGGACATTTGTCACTAGAAAGAAAGTAACCAGTTACTTCCAAGCTGTAGAAATGCTACCAGTGGCATCATAGCAAAACCATAAAGCTATGTTGATATTTATACACTATCCTTGAGCAAAAGTTACTTACCGCTTGTTTGCACCATGAACAGCTGATGGCCACAATCTCTTTACTGTGAAAGGAGAATTTTTGCTGAAAACCCTGTAATGACAAGAAGACTTCATATCTACCTACTAACAACCACATCTATCTCAAAGGTTCTAAAGTAGTTCATTTGATTTGTCTGACCTGATATGCTTCAGGTGAGCTAAATTAAAGACATTTAATGAAGGACAGTTATGGAGATGTGAGAATCATTAATTCTCTTTTTCATTCCTTTGATTCAAAATGTGAGGAAATGACACATCCTTAAATGAGGAGAAAATCAATATTTTCTTGCAGAATAGTGAAATGGTGGGTCTCTGAAAAGAACCAGAAGACCTTGGTCATACTTAGAGGAAGTAATAAAATGCATGAAAACAGGCAAAATGCCAGAGATTGGAAACAGTTCTCTTTTTCTTTGTTTTACTGCAGATCTCAGAATCCCCTAACCATCCTGGGCACTGAACATAGTTGCTAGGGATTCTGAGAGTTGATGTCCAAAAGGAATATTTCCAAGCTATAAAATCTTTGAGAAAGATGTAGTGAAAGTGTAGATTTCCTCCCATACAAAAAAAAATAAAACCCTACTTGTAACATTTTATTTTCTCCTGTAAGTGAACCTGAATGTAATTTTTTTTCATTGCCTTTAAACCAAATATGGTTAATTTTGGTCAACAAGGGCTGTATAATGATAGTTTGTGGAAGAAACAGGGCAAAAAGAGGGTGACTCTCTTCCAAAATATAATTGTTCTTGTTATTGCTGCCATCATAATTAAAGGGATGCACTGGATCAAAGCCCTGGTACATGCACATATGTACACACACACACATATACACACACTCCAGAATAATCCCATTTCTTCTTTTCTTCTGAGCATTAGTCAGTGAAACATGAGAGGAAAGTAAAATGTAAAATTAATTCAAGTAGACAAGGTTAATGGTAATTCATTCTTAGCCTGAATCATGTCATAAGATTAACCCCTAGCAGGTTTGGCCGGCAGCTCTGTAGACATTAATCATATCCGTGATATTCATGTCTATTAAAATATTTAGCCATTCCAATTACAGCCACAGATGTGACTGATGACCTCTGACAACACTGAAAGCTTGCAGTTTTATGGGCAGTTCATTTTGAAATGCTTTTTCATTGCTTTCATCCGGATGCTGTTACTTCTCAGGTGTGATCTCCTTTATCCTTTGAAAGAAAGAAGTTGGAGTGAGAAGCAATAAAGCATTGACTGAGGAGAAGATCGCCTTGCTGTATGAAGTCACATTGTTATTATGATTGTGTCTTTTATTCTTTACTTTTTAAAGAGATGGATCCCTCTGGCTGTATAAGATCTGTAACACTAAAAATATACAGTCTACATGTTCATCCAAAGCAAGATTTGCTGGCTTATATATTAACAACTGCTTCTAACTGCTTCCCTAGGGAGCATCTATGCTATAGAGATAATGCAGTAGGACATTACTTTAAGTCCTGTAGCTCCACCTATAGAATCCTGGGATTTGTAGTGTTACAAGGTCTTTAGCCTTCCCTGTCAAAGTGTGCTGATGTCTCACAAAACTACAAATCCCAGGATTCTGTAGAATGGGGCCATGACAGTTAAAGTGGTGTCAAACTGCATTATTTCTACAGTGGAGATACATCCCCAGAGAAGGGAGGCTCCCCTCTACCAGCTTCTATAGATACAGGATGTATCTACAGGATCACAAAATCCTCTGGCATATTAGCTACCCCTCCTAATTTGGTGTCATCAACAAATTTGATAAGCATGCCATCTATTCCATCATCCAAGTCATTTATAAAGATATTGAATAGCCCTGGGCCGAGAATAGAATCCTGTGGCACATCACCTCTCTCCAGGATGAGGAGGAGCCATTGGTGAGCACCCTTTAAGTTCATAACCAGTGGCTCAGGGAAAAAAATATGGTGTAAGTCCTGTGGAGAGGTCCTATACATGGTTCACATGTTGATGATGGGGAAAAGGTGTATTTTCACTGTCCAACAAGAGCATGTATTTTGTTTTATAAGTAAATCATGGTTTTCCCCACTTCTGCTACTACATCACTAAAACTCAGTAGAAGCAGGGGTTTGGTATAGATGCTAGTGAGTTCAGGGAGGCAAAAACTGTCCCCTCCACAAATAAATTTCTAGACCATAGTATATCAACTCTAATCATGACCATTCCTGGATATTATATAGGCCCTGACTCCATCCCATGTGATTTTGCCACCTGTACTTCCTCCTCGTCAACAGTGACCTTGTGGCAATAAATATCATAAAAGATTACAGTGGAGAAGGCAATCTAGGAACTAAAAACATGCTTCTAGCTGTCCAGTGTGTGTCCTCTAGCCTCCATGTCCCATGTCTTGAAGACAGAAAGTACAACCTTGTCACTCACAGAGGTTGACAGTTCTCAGCTGCAGGGTAAAGACAATGTTGTCTGTCAGCAATACTGACAAAACAATACAGTGAAACCTGTATTTGTTATGCCACAAATTTATAAGGCAACCCTTTTCTGAAAAGCTTCAGCCATCACGCCAGGTTGTCTTGGCTTTAATTGGAGGTAATGGTTATTGAAATTTGAGCCTTATATATACAGATACTCTCTGGAATCCCTTATTTAGTCTTATCAATAGTACTCTATATTTAAAACCACCATAACCAAACCTGACATTAGTAATCATCTATAACCATACAATATGTAACATGATCATTCCTTAAAGGAATTCAATGAAGGGCTGAGCTTCAAAAAATGCATGAACTATTTAATTGGTGCATGTTGAAAGATAAGAAGTTTGGGGATTTATTTTTCCTTTTTAGAAAATGGGAGATGAAGGGGGAGAAAGAGAAAGATTGCAAAATCATCTGTCTTCAGAGAAAAGTAATAATTCAGAACAGGCTGAGTGGAATGGATGACGTGAGAGGTAAAGATGCTCCTTGAAGATAATTGGGCTCTTATTCTTCTCCACAGTTCTTGCAAATTGATTTTTCAGATTTGCTAAACTGAGAACTAGAGCTACAATGAATATTAAAAGATGAGCTGTGCGTATAAAGCAGTTTGAGAAGTCTAGAATTAATAAGGTTTTTGAATATCATGTCAATGAATTGCTTTGGGGCAGGAAGGCTTTATTAAGATTTTGCAATCTTAAACTAGATGAGACTCTAGTAATCTTGAAGTGTGGCATGTGTGGAATGATTGGGTCATACAGTACATCTCTGTCGCACTATGGTTTTGCTGAATCCTACCTGTGCTTCACCAAATAAATGAGGAATGAACTGGGTAAAATGACTTCTGGATTCAGAGATTGAGACTCCTTTGATTGGCACTTATGCCTACCCTGCCCAAGTTATTTAGTTTCCTGTGCCAAGGACAAGATGATGCCTTCTCCATTTCACATTTCGCATAGATATGCCAAATGGACTAGCAGTTGAGTCTCACTTCCATACAGATAATGGGGTAAGTTCCCCTGACATACCTGAACACATCTGGCTAGCTTAGAGAGTTCAGTCCTCTTGACAAAAAAGCTACTCTCCTCAAAGGGAGAGAAATGGCCAAAAACATAGAAGGAATCATTATTATCCCTGGCATTTGCTACTTGAGGTTGTCCCTCATTCTCCCTAATGGTAGAGCCAACCCTACACTGATTTTTTTTGTGTATCCAGGTCACCTTTTGTTTTGTTTTTTTATCCTATTGGTGGAAAAATTGTTTCTTCTTGGACAAAAGGGAACATTTTGCACCAAAGGTCCAAACTATAAGAAGTGATATGAAAATCCAGTTTGAATATTTGAAGGGATGTCACATTGAGGACGTAGCAAGCTTGTTTTCTGCTGCTCTAGAAACTAGGGTACGGAGCAATGGATGCAAAAAGACATTCCACCTCAACATTAGGAAGAACTTCCTGACAGTAAGAGCTGTTTGACAGTGGAAGACACTCCTTCAGAAAGAAAAGAAATTCAACCTCAACATTAGGAAGAACTTTCTCACAGCAAGAACTGTTTAACAGTGCACCACAATCCTTCAGAGTGTGGTGGAGTCTCCTTCTTTGGATGTCTATAAAGAGAGGCTGGATGGCCATCTGTTGGGAGTGCTTTGATTGTGAGTTCCTCATGACAAGGGGTGGGACTGGAAGGTCCTGGAAGTCTCTTCCAACTCTATGATACTGCATACTTAAATGTGAATAGTCTTCACAATGACTTCACTACATATTCACTCCTGTTATTACCCAATGACACATCTGTTACAGTTTACGCATGGGACACGAATGGGAGAAGCACGCAGGAGTATGATAATCTCCCCCCCCCATCGCACCATTAACCTGATTTAATCATGTTTTAATTACATGTCTCCTCCATGTGAAAGAGGCCTATGATTCTATATCTGAAGAAGAAATCACCTGAATCTTTTTGTGTGTTGGTCTCTCCAACCCTACTCATTCTCCAAAATCCTGCATAACTTATTTTCCTGTGAAATAACCTTGCACTATACCCGAAGTTCCTGTGACATGTTTCTGTAAAGAATCTTGCAAATCAGGTTTGTAACTTGATCATGCAGATTGGCCTTGAATTTTTTTCCTGGAAGTAGCTCTGGCCCATTGCTTTTAGGGTCCCAGAATGAATTTTATACTTGCTAGATTCCTGCAGCATCTTTCTAAAATGACTCAAAGGTTTTGAGTCTCATTTGTAATTTATTTCAGACCAAAACCCTTCCAGGTCCATGATCATGACTGTACTGTCACTTGGTTGATGGTATGAGGCAAAGGATGTAAAAAGAAAAATGCCAGAAACTGAGGATGACAAAATCTTTCAGTCTCAATATTGTTGAGTCTCTCCAAATGCATTTTCTTCCCATCCTAGTTTTGCATCAGATTGTGAGACTTTGTGATAAGTCTTCTATAGGCTTCAATGCATTCTGTTTCTACCTTTCCTACCCCCTCCTACTCTCTCTCTGACTTTCCTAGCCCCCACCTCACACACACACACACACACATATACATAATCGCACACACATGAAAAATAAAAAAAAAAACATTCAAAAGAATTAAAAGATGGGACAGAGCAAACTGAAGGAATAATGTGGAAGAAGAACTGGAAACAAGGGGAATCTTATCCTTAGAGAAAAATAGTATGATGACTCTGGGGAAATTAGCAGAAGAGAACATTTAAACGCTTCACAAACTTTGAAATTTTGGGGCTCTTAGCCTTACCTTTCCACACTGCTTACACTTCCCCTCCTGCCGCCGCCTGTGCACCCAGTGGTGTCGGACAAAATTCTGCAGGGGCAAGCAGCATAAACAAGGATTTTAAAAAAAGGACATAGAGAAAAGAAACTTACATAAAATATTCCAAACCACTTCTCACATGACATGATCAAAATTGCCCCTGGAATGACTGAAAGTCAATCACAATTTCATAAAGAAAGAGGTAAAGACAGCCAGTTTTTGTGAAGTATACATAAGAAAGAGCCATTTCCTCATGGAAAATTAGAGTAAGACCAAAGATATTTTGGGAAATGTTGACGTTTGGAATTCAGACTGCAATTCCTGTGTTCATGGGCAATGGCTGCACTGAGTAATTTCCAAATGATTTGTGCTATTCCCTGAATTATCTCCTAACCGTAGCCTTCTGCAATCCATGGCCCCTTAGATATGTTCTTAGACACCTTCCAGCACTATTGATGGGTCTGCTAGCAATGCTAGCCGGGGCAGCTGATTGGTGAAGTTTGTCCTAAGCTGCTTCTGTTTACTCCTGTTCACATTCTTGTCAATGACCGGCTTCTTTGGGTCTAAATAGATTTGCTTCTCCCCAGTGGCATCCCTAGGGTTGGTGTCACCTAGGGTGGTAACATATAGTGTCACACACATACACCCCTCCACTGACCTCCTGCCTTTTCACACTATACAGACTCCTTAGAAATGCTTTTTTTTTAACACTAATGTTACTTGTAAATTGTAATCCCCATATACCACTGGATGTAATGCTAATAATTGTGACATAAACAAGTAGCAAAATTAAAATTATACCTTCAGATTACAAGATTATACACACAACCGAAATGCATTTACATATACATAGTGAAGATTGGATTAAAATGTGATGTTTTAAAGACAAATTTAAAAGAATAATTTTTTAAAACATTTTAAAATTTTAATTCTTTTAAAAAAAATTAACATTTTGAAATTTGAAATTTTAATTTTAAAAAAGTCTAGGCTTCTCCTTTCACTTTCCACTGAGTTTCACCCCACCCCCACCATCCCTTAAAGCATTTTAAAGAGAAGCAGATGAATGCCACAGCCCATTTTTGCCAAAAGACAAGTGAGGAGATGTGGTGTCATGCCCCCTTAAGGTGTCACCTGGTGCAGTCCGCACCCCCTGCATCCCCCTAGTGACACCAATGTTTCTCCCTCTCTCCTCCACCTCTTCTTCCTTTCCTCCAAACTTTCCTTGTGTAACTGCTCAGTTCTTTTCTGTCTCATATAACATTCAATCCTTCATATAAGCAGACTTTTAGTTGGTCTATGCAACACATTACAGTAGGAATGAAGTCATGGCAGAATAGACTGTACTATTTTAGGTTCCAGATGGGAAGCCACATTTTAAAAAAAAAATCTTAATGGTTTAGGAACCAGACCTGAGACCAGCATGCCCAAGTGAGCCTATATGTATAGGATAGCCCCTCTATGCAATCAACTATCCAAGGACAATTTTCTCTAATTATGAACAGTGAGAAAGAGGATCTTGAAGTTGGACTTGGAGGACACCTATAAATACGAAACTGTGCTTGCATACTGTTCAGCTGATCACAGTCTTCCCCATTGTATGGAAAGGTATTGTATAGTCATTATTTCCAAAACTTTCTCTTTGTCTGTGGGTGAGATCCTGCAAGGGGAGACAGCACATAAAGCTTTAGCCTCTCCTCTCCTGCAGGACTCACCTGTTCTCTGCAGAGATCCCAGGCACAGCCATTTATTTGCTGGTAGTGCATAGAGGGCAGCAGAGAAGCAAAAAAGCAAAAATAAATCCCCTTTCTCACACTTAACCAGTGCTGCAACAACACATGAGACACACATCTCCAGGGAAAATTGACACAAGGAAAACATTCACAAACCTCTCACCTCTCTTGGAGATCTAGAACTGCCTTCCCTGAAAGTTGGCTTACATCGGAAGTTTATCTGCCAGGAAAGACGCACACAAAGAAATAAAACTGGAGGACAAGCAGTAGTTTTTGTAAACCTATCCCAATGACAAAATTCCAAGCACCTAAAAACTAGAACAAACTATAGCATTTGGCTGACTAAAGTAAAGGGTAAATGTCATCTCCACCCCACTTCTAAAAGTCAAAGAACACAGAAAAACCATCCAAGTTCTGCTGAACATGAGGCAGAAAGACTCACAAAAACTTCTCCCCAGCTCCATCATATTTTTTAAAAATATAGTAATACCCCAGTAATAACAACTAATGCTTTACTGGCCTCTCATAACACCCCAAATCTACTGACTCCGATGGCTGCCTCACTCTGTCTAATAGAAGTTCAGGCTCTGGTTTTAAATGCAAGTTGGGGCTTTGTAAGCAATCAAAGTATTACAAGTATTCTGTGTGTTTTTCTGGAGAATCCATGTCATTTCTCCCTATTGTGTGCTATTTAACCTGCTTGAAATGCTGTCATTAAGCTTGTGACCCTCCTGTAGATCTTGCCTAGATAGGAAAGCTACCTAAATTGGAATCATATTGTTTAAAATTTATCATACCTAGACTACAGGCATTGAGCCTGGCAAGGGATTAGTTCCTACCACAATATAAAGTTTGATTTGAATGCTGGATTAACCTTGAGTGTTCTTTTCTTTATAAACAACCAACCTGGTATTCAAGAGCCTTTTAGGTCCATCTGAATGTGGCACTCCTAGGGACGCCATCAATAACAGACTGGGAGAAAATGATTGCTGTTGCTGATAAAGGTCAAAAAGAAAATCTAACCAGCATGTCTTTTTAAAAGTCCCTGCTCTGCTAGAATAAGATAAACACTTTCCTGTTTCATTATTTTTTTTTAAAAAAAGAAACAGATTGTATTTTCATGATAGATGTATCTATACCTAGCAGCTTAGAATACCATTTCATGTTGGTGAAAGAGTTAGCTCTAGATTTCAGAGAATTATGTCACAGTGGATGTGTTATTCTTTAATGTACTATACATCCCTCTGTTTAAGTGAAATAATGCAAAGATTTCTGTGTAACAAGAATTATTTTTCACAAAGACAAAAATGAACCTATTCATGACAGCATATTCTTCAGCATTTTACAGGACACATGAAAGCCAGGCACATATGGGCAGGCAACATCAGAGTGTGATCAAGATGCCAAAAGTTAACAATGAGGAAGAACACACAAGCTAGGTGGGGCTGCAGCCAGTTGCTTTTGTCTGAGTCTATTAGGAAGAGCAAGATTCCATCTCTATTCCTGTCTTCCTTCTGCTAAATAAGTACAAACTATTTTACATTTTAATTCAGTTTGCAGCAACTAAAGTAAGCCAAGGACAAAGAGAGAAAGTGAGAAGAGGACTCAGAAACTGGAAACTTTAAAAGCATCTTAAAAAGTGGGATGACAGAGGTTTAATCAGAAGTGTTCAAGACAGTTGGAGCATATGTGATAGTCATGTCAAAAACTGTATTATTCTGTGGAATATTGCTTTTCTTTGTAATAAACATCAGTTGGCTACTCTCCTAGAACCCATCCCTAGAAAGAGATGTCACTTTTTTCTTTCTTTTTCTTTTTCTTTTTTTCTTTTTTGCCTTCTTTACTTCTTTTTCTTGTCATTGTTTATGATGTGCAGTTACTATGCTGGAAAGCCCAGGCACACACCACATATATATTGGGGGGGGGGGGGGAGGCAAGGAGGCAAGGAGGCAGGGAGGCAGAGAGGGAGGGACTATAGTATCAATATAACAATCTAAATCTCTAGACTTCTTGGCTGAATTCTTTGTCCCAAACTGGGATTAGCAGTTTAATTTGGGCCCTTATGTAACCAAAACAATACCACTTTGGTCAGGGAGGTTACAGTACAGAGAGAGTTAGAAACTGATCAAAAGTGTAACATGAGCAGAAAGCCATGGTGAGCTTGGTACTTGATGCTGAAAAGAAGCCCGTTAATGAAGAATCTATTCATTGTTGTTGAAGGTATGCTTGCATTGTTTCAATCAGTTGACCCTCTCAGTCTCAGCCATGTGCAAACAAGTAGTCTGAAGTACATAGTCATTATCCATGTTTCAAGTATTCTTAGAAGCCCCACAGTAAATCCAAGGAAAGATTTGGAAGAAGGCATAAGGTAGGTGACAAAAGCCCAGGGTTACATGACAAACAAGTAATGTGGAAGGGATTCTCCATGGCATTTTAAAAAGATGTTCCTTACTATACATATTCCAATAGGTGGCACTGTCTTACCTTTTCTAACTGTTCCATGCAAGCATTGTGGACTACGATCTTACAAGCAGCACATTTTCTTCGAAGAGCTGATTTCTGAAATATATATATATATATTTAAAAAACATACAATGTCACAATGAATGTGGGAATTCTTAGAGCTGTGGATATTTTTTCATTGCTGCTACAATTTTTCATAATTATTCTGTATTCCAGATGTTTTGCCCCAGATAGTAAAGGGCAAATGATAACATTGTCCACTTCCCTTTTAAAACAGAAAGCTTACATCCTGTCTTTCCACCTATACAGGTTCCCAAAAAATAAAAGAAAAGGTAATAAAAAGGAGAAGCAACAACAGGTAATCTCAGTAGCTGGTCACATGAATCTTAAATCATCATAGGTTAAAAGAAAAGTATACTGTAGACTCTCGATTATCCGACATAAACTGGAGCGACTAATAGTTGGATAACCGAAAATGTTGGATAATCTGTAGGGTCCCAGAAAAGTCTTGAAACCACTATGAATTGCAAATGTATTGAAGTTTTATTGCAGTAACAGTAAAAATAAATGTAAAGAAATCACTGATCAACATTGTGATGTACAGTATGAACAGTTCAGTCCTCTGAAAATTTAAAGAAATCACAGAAAATTTAAAGAAATCACAGCAGCCGTCATGTTGGATAATCTGGAATGTTGGATAACTGAAGGACAGATAATCGAGACTCTATTGTATTTAAGGAATGTACACAGGCAAGCTATCCAGGGGCCCTTTCAGCCTACACAATTCCAGCACTATGATTCCTGCTATAGGAGTAGGATGGGGAACCCTATGAAATCTGGATTCAAAGAATCATAGAATTGGAAGATACCCCAAAGGGTCATCCAGTCCGACCCTCCTGTCATGCAGGAATACACAATCAAAGCATTCCTGACAGATGGTCACCAGGCCTCTACTTATAAACTTTCAAACAAAGAGACTCCATCATACCCCAACACAGTGCATTCTTCTGCTAAACAGCTCTTACAATCAAGAAGGTCTTCCTAATGTTTATGTGGAATTGCCTTTATTGTAATTTGTAGTTTAATTTGTAGTTTGGGGAAGCACTAGAGCTCTCTTGCTGAAAATTCTAAATACCCTTCCCTAAACTGCAAATCCCAGGATTCCCTAGGATGCAGCATTACAGTTAAAGCGGAATCATTGTGCTAGAATTGTGTAGTGTCAAATAAGTCTCAGGATTGGGTCTAGCTTTAAAGGAGCTCAGGCCAGAACATAGATGAAACAGGTTACAAATATGTTGTCATCTGTTCACATATTTCATTTTGGGCTAAATGTCACACTTATATGATGTGTAGTATTATATCTACAGAACTGCAGAGTCATATGTGAGTGTATATGTGTGACAAAGGCCAGGACATCTGCTGATCATGTCCATGAAGAGAGCAAAGGAGCCTGTCTACTAATGGGCATTGGGACAGCACCTGGACCTCAAGTGTAATGAGCATGATGCAATGCTTAAACAATGTTGCAAGAAGGTATAAGAAGCACAGCTCATTGTGAGCATGTGTGGGTCACTGTGGTACTTGTGAGTGTGTTGGAGAGTTCCTTTATTGCTGAGAGCTGGAGAAGGAGAAAGCCTGTTTATGCTTTCATCCAAGACCTCTACATCTGCTGTAGATAGTTTTTGAATCAGAGAATCATAGAGTTGGAAGAGACCACAAGGGCCATCCAGTCCAACCCCCTGCCATGCAGGAATTCCCAATGAAAGCATCCCCGACAGATGGCCATCCAGCCTCTGCTTAAAGACCTCTGAGGAAGGAGACTCCACCACCCTCCGAGGGAGTGTGTTCCACTGTCAAACAGCCCTTACTGTCAGGAAGTTCCTCCTAATGTTGAGGTGGAATCTCTTTTCCTGCAGTTTGCCTCCTATCCTGTGTAAATAAACCCTTCAACTGCAGCAGCCGGCTTCCACATTCTGTTTGAGAGTATCTCAAGGTCCCCACTGAGATACAGAAATTCACTCACGCATTGCTTCAGTGTGACATTAAAGACAATATTGCCCCAACCCCAAAAAAGTAATAACTGGTAAGATTGTTACTTTTACGGTGTTACAAATAATATTTGCCATTGGTTTTCCCTCAATATGTAATTACGTTAAAAATTCTCAGTGCTAACAGGAATGAGCTACTTGGGAAGAGGAAGTACGTAACAAGAAGTTACGTAATGATTTTAAAAATGGAGATTTATTGTGTATTAATGGAGTTCACTATTACATCTTTTATTTTGCATATGTATTTGTGATGTCTGAATATCACCAGGTCTGTTTATTGCCTCAATAAATTCCATCCTTTCTCTTTTCAAAGTAGTTTTCCACATTCTGGTCAGAAGCAACTTTCCAAGCTCTTTTGCTGGGCACTCAATTGTTGTCATCCTTAAGTGCACTTATAAGTGGTATAGCAATGTACGTGCTATTACTATCCTTCAACTCATCAGCAAGTAAGGGACCCAAGGAGTTGTAATCCATCAATATCTGAGCATTCATAGGCTGGACACCATGCCTCTAATCAGTGCTACATGACCAAATGTAGCTTCTATTTTCATTTCTCACAGTGTCCTAGAGCAAGACTAAAGCCCAGTGGAAAAATTGAAGGATTAATAGATCCACAAGCAAAAATAAGCTGCACAGCTATTTATTTATTTATTTTTAGATTTGTGTTGCCAAATTCATTCCATTGCTATTGCAAACATAAGCTGAAGTATCCCACCCAAGGCATACAGCCAGCATTGCTCAGTAGCTATGAGCAGAAGCTGCCATTTAGCAAACTACTTCCTTTACTCTGACCTCCATGCCAAGATTAAGATGCAGAATTGCAGAGTGCATAGTGGCACTGGGGTGGTTGGGATTAATATTTTATTTTATTTCCTGCCTTTGTCCCAATGCCTGATTGAAATCCATTTACAATGTAGATTAAAACAGAATACAGAGGAAGATCAAGCACAATATTAAAGAGCAATTTAAAAAGCAATTAAATACATTTTCATATTAAAAAAGCACAGAATAAAAAATCAAAAGCAATTAAAAATTAACAAATGAGAAAAAGTGCAGGCACCTTGATTTTTTTAAAAAAAAATCCTGCTGTTTCTGCATATTACAAAAGAAACAACAATCAGACACTGAGTTAAGAGGGAAAGGCTGAGCAATGGCTACACAATTTGGGGGTCTGTGGCTGTTCACAATGCTTTCCAAGTTGATATTAGTACCACAGATATGCTTGTGGGAAAGGTATAGAAATTATGACAACATAACACTCACTGAGAACTTGACTTGGCAACTCTCCTCCCCAAGGTAACACAGGTCCCCAGAAACATTCGTCTCCAACCAGAGATGCTCACCATTCACTGCATTTTCCTGCAAGAATACATTTGTGCATACATTACCTCTTAAACTGGCTGCTGAACATCAACATTCTGTACAGGAACGGGTACTGTTATTGACATGAAGATCCAAGTTAAAATCATAAAGACATCTCATCAAATTATGACCATGACTCTCTCCACCAATATGGCTTTGGCTGGAGTTCTATGTTCATTTACATGTGAGTAAGGCCCACTGAGCACATTACTTCTTCCTCCTAAGTTTCATCTGATGAAGTGGGCTACAGTCTACCCAAGGTCATGTTATGATGTATTTATTAGGGCTAACTCTGACTTCCCAGCTAGAGTAGACTCATTGAATGATTTATAGAAACTGAGACTGGGATCATCATCATCATCATCTTTATTACCTGCCTCTCCCCATGAATTGCCCACTAAACAGTTCATTCACATGAGCCATGAGTATACAAAAATCTCTGCCATTTTGACTAAAGTGGGTCACAACCAGATTCAGAACCAGCCAATATATTAAACTTAAAACCATGTTTTGACATGCTGGCTTGTTCTGAATCTGGTAACTGCAGTTTGGTTATTTTAATTGAATGGGAATCTATGTTCAGTTAGAAACTTCCTAGCTCATTCTAACATTGGTAACTATACTTTCATTATTTTGATTAAACAGGAACCTATGCTTAATTAGAAACCCCTTGGCTTATTCCCTTATATCATGAAAGGAGGAGTGAAAGGACTGGATGTACAGCCAAAAGCAATTTGAGTTGAGGCTGATTAAGGTGAGTTACAGTTATCCAAACAAACCAGTCTCATCTCTTGAACCAATATGATACAGTTTTACTCAGCTCCTACTGGTGGGCTTCCCCTAGGCAACTTATGGGCTAATGTATGAACAAAATGTTGGAATAGGTATGCTAAGGGTAGGAATGCTCTTCGCCAGGCCTGTCCTGAATAGAAAACCCTGCCATCAGTTTGAACCCTCTTATGTCTCTGAATTCACTACAGTTTATTGCCTGATTGCTGATGCTAATATTAATGTTTGATGTTGTTTTAATGTAGGATTTTAAATTGTTTAATTGATGTTTTAAGGGGAGGGTGGGATAGGGGATTTGCGACTGTATGCAAGTTTTAACTTGCAGAGAGAGAGAGGCAGCATATTGGAAAGTTACCCCTTTAGACTACCACCAGCCCACATAATCACTGCAGCCAAATAACTTCTTATATCAGTTCAATTTCATAATTATTCTGGACTCCATCCTGATCTAACTCTGGCTTAATTGGAATGAGACAATTTTCAACATGCTCTTTTAAGCAAAAGGAGTTCAGAACTGTGGCATGATGGAAAATGCATTGACAATGTCTGACACTTTGGCTTCTGTGCTGAAAAAGCCACAAATAATATTGCTGCTTTATGGCCAGATGGTGTCCTACAGCAGACAGCTTACATATCACCTGCACAGTCAACATTTTTCCCCTTAGCTTCTCACTTTCAATCTCCCTGACAGTTTTAATGCAATGAAACAGAAAATGTTCCTTCTTTCACCATTGAAGTCATTCATGAAAAAAAGATGATGCCAAAGGAATGTAACAGTGAACAATACACACACACACACAGTGGGGTAAACATAGGGGGACATATTAAGAAAATTCTGTCTACTTTAGTCAATCCCAGTTCTCAAAAGAAATAGCAAAACAGAGATAAACTAATCTAAACTTTCCTACATACAGAGCAATTCTATTCACACTGGGCTTGGCAATTTTTATAGACTACAAATACTGGGGGGGAAAAACTAGCTAGCATGCTGAATATATTGGCCAAGGCATTCTAGAACTTGTAATCCAGAAAGATCATTTTCCCATGCTCTGGAAATAGGTCTTATTGCCTAGAATCTTGTTGATGTGCTACACTGGCACAACTATACCAACATAAGTGGTAGAGACAAGAGGGAAAAGGTCTTGGGCCAGTTTGTATGAGGGACATATACCACTGGAGAAATGGGATGCTCAACAACAGGTCTACTTTAGCTGGAACTATGAACTGAATTTAGCCCAACATTTCCTCTCTTAATCCTTTTTGAGAAATACCAGATTGCAAGTGTGAACTCTATAGGGGTATAGCTATGGAAGGAAAAATGAGGGCACTGACCCCCACCCCAAGTAGGAATTCTCCTCTCCCAATGAAATGTTCCTTCATCCCCCAAATGTATAGCATTGCAGTAACCTAAAACATCAGCTCAGCATTTAGAAATACTGTACAGTGAAGATGTCCAAAGAAACGAGGCAGGCAAAGGCACCAAGGGGAAGCCTCAGTGTAAAAGTTCTAGGTGTGAACTACTTTTAGTGTCTTGTTCTTTGGAATACTAGAAATTTGGGGACTGATGGAAAATTTCACTGGGGAGCAGAATTCTCATTTGGAGGGGCAATGCTGTCATTTTGTCCTTCCTCCTCCTTCCTGTGGCTCCATCCTTGAAATTCTTTAATACATTTGTATGAACAGCAACAGAAAGCAAAACCAGAAAGGTTTTTGTTGGTTTGTTTTCTTTAAAAAATAATTAGAGATAACAAAAATTAAAAAAAAAAACTATTACTGCAAAGCTGAACTTAGCAAAAAAAAAGTGAATCAAACTGGATTTTAATTAATTGCACCAGCTATCCATGGCTAAGAAATAATACACATAATGTAAATGGATTCTTGCTGCTTAAATTTAATACTCATTGATTGATCCCAGGTAAAAGAAAAACAGGAGGTCATATAAGCAGAGTAATTAGCTCAAGCCTGCCTTACAATTAGATTGCTCGTCTATGTAGGACATGGGGGATCAATTTTCCATTCTTATGTCTAAAACTTTGCTTTTTTAAAAAAAACTAGAACTACATGCCTCTATTGAAATTATAACCCAACTTTCTCCCAAAATAGGATTCAAAGCAGCTTACAATATGCAATAACTCGACTATATACCCCCTCGTAAAATGTACCTTAGGGAACAGAATTTATCCCATAATGTCAAATGTCAACTTGGTGGGGAGATTAGGTGGCCCACTGAGCTTTGCCCATTGTCAAACTATGAGTTTCTTGGACAAGTGGGGATTTAAACCCAGGTCTCCTTTGTACTACTCCAACTTTCTAATCATTACATCACACTGTCTCTTAGTGATTGAGATGCAACAAATTGAGGATAGGTGCAGAAACTGTGGTCCCACTCCCTACACCACAGATTTAGTTTATGCTTTCCTAAACATTGATCTTACTGTACACAGGGATTCTTTCTTCAGTTCTTTAAACTATTCTAGGATAAACATAGGGATGGAAGGGGAAGTATTTCTAGACTGGGAAACATGATTTGATGGGGAAGCTGTTACACCTTTATAATAGTACACATTCTGCCCTGTACTCTTTCTTTTACCACATAGTAAAACCTTCCTAATTTCAAGTATTTATTTTGCAGAAATATTTGCCTGTGTCCTATTGATAGTCCCAGCTAGAAAACCAATAGGATTTGGATAAGTGTTGCAGCATCATTCATCAGTTCAATGTAGGTTGGGGTTCAATCTACTCTTGTTGGAGCTTCTATAGGATTCAAACCATCAAGATTTTAAATTGTTCAAAGACAGATAGACAAAAAAAAGGTATTCAAAGAAGAAAACATGTTTTCTACATGTTCAAAAATACATTCTCATTTTTTAAAAGATTCAAATCAATATTTATATTTAAAAGAGACCATCTGTTTTCCTTCCTTGTTTTCCCCTGTCACAGTTCACATGCTTTCTTTATGGCTTCCAAAGTTAGATTTCTAAAGATAAAAATGGCCTATTTCTACAACCCATTTGGGAAGACATCTAGTTTCTCTTGTCATCTGTGTCCTTGAAAGGGTGATGGAGCTAGATTCTTATAAATTATATCACTATTCCCTTGAATATTAATCTAAAAGAATGTGCAGCACATCACATGGGTCCTGTAGATGTCCATTATAGATTCATAGGCCACTGAAGGCATAATGCAAAGTGGTATTTGTAGTCAGGGGGAATCTGCATTTGTATATTTGTCTCTAGCTGTCATATGATCACCGAAGAGTGGCCTCCCAGCAATGGTATCCATGCCCCAAATCTGAATAACAGGAAAGCACAGAAAGGCACTCATGGTAAAGATAGGCTGATAAGAACAGACTGAAGTGAAGTCTATACAGTATTATGTACTATAAGGGAGATTCTAAGGTTTGTCAGGCATGCAACTTTGTAGGCAATAATCATTCATTCACATATCAATATTTTTTCCTATGATTATTTTAATTCGACTCACATTATTATTTTCACCTTTGATAAAATATTAGTAAATATCTAAGATTACAAAGAGAGAGAAACACCTACGGTCCATTCAAGTGCCATCCTTGACTCCTTCACTGGTCCGTTTGTGATGGCAATATTGAGGTTTTGAACAGGAGCCAAATGCTGAAGGCCAGACCTGGAGATTGCTTTCCTGAAAAATATTATTAAGAAGAAATTTAAAATGTTTGTAGACTCATCTTATTTTCCCTTATTAAATCTGTAAGCAGAAAGTTCTTCAGGAAAAGCACAATTTAACCAATCATCATTTCACAAACAGCATTTCACAAACAGCAGGGATATGCAATGTTTTAATTAAGACTGTACTGCTGCACATGTTCACTAGATAGTTTTCCACCTTGTACACAGTGGGCCTTATTTCTCAGTAAACATGTCTAGCTTTCCAAGGTATTTTGCATAGAGTTTTTCTATGTCCATGTTATAGCAATAGCAAGTACATTTCTATACTGCTTATCAGGGAACTTAAGCACTTAATAAGCAATTTACTCTGTGTAAGCCAATTGCCCCCAACAAGCTGGGTACTCATTTTAATGCCCTAGGAAGGATGTAAGGCTGAGTTGACCCTGTGTCCCTGCCTGGTACTGAATTCAAAACCTTGTGGTTTGTGAGTGAGTGGCTGCAGTAAAGGCATTTAACCACTGCAACACCATGGCTCTACGTTTCTCCAAGTGAGACATTCCGGGCTATGCTAGACTGTGTATCATGCCCTCTGGATCATTTTCTGCTAAAGCACCCAGCACTTATAACAGAACACATATATTTTGTGTGTGTTGTGAAGTGCTGTCAGAAATTGGCAGCCAGGGAATTTGTCCAACCACAACATGACTGCCATGAAGGCATACCATTGTTGAGATATCAAAAGGCAAACAACTGTGACTAAAAGAAAAGTAACTTATCAAAAAAAATCTAATACAAGCCTGGCCTGATCTCCAAAATACAAACACACACTTTTGAACCTGCATTTTTTACTGCTTTGGTACCCAGTTCATGAGAGCCAGTGGGGTGCAGTGGTTTGAATGTTGAATGTTGAACTAGCACTGTGGACATGAAAGTTGTTAGACTAGACAAGGATGCAAGTCCCTGCTTAGCCCTGGAGATCCACTGGATGACCTTGGCAAGTCACATTCTCTAAAGGAGTTTATTGCATTGTTTAAAAAAAGCAACTTCTGTAAATCTAGCATTTTGTTGTGATTAGTGGGGGCATATATGTGATTTCTGATTTGGCCTTTTTTGGCTAAAGCCCCACCTCTGCTGCCTGCTCAATTTCTTGCCAAAGTTATTTATCCTTGAACATCATCAGTTTGTCTTCTGTGAAATGAGCTTGTTGTTATGTGCCCTCAGGTCAACTCTGACTTATGACAACTTTGTCATAGGGCTTTCTTGGCAAGATTTTATTCTGGTAGGTTTCCATTGCCTTCATCTTACACTTAGGAGTTTATCGCTTTGTTTAAAAAATTAACTCACCCCTCATGGAATAGATAGAGTCTGTGCTTAGCTAGCCAATTTGCAAAGTCAGGAGCTTCCTGGTTTTGAAAAGCAGTGGGCTAAGAGCATCTGGGAGCTGGAATTTAGGCGGGATGCAGTCGGGCGGTGGCATCAGCATCATTGTCCATGTGATTACACCTGGCTGCATCCGGAAGGGGTAAGTTGAATTTTTTTACCCATACAATAAACTCCTAAGTCTAAGAGGATAAGTAACTTTGACAAGAAACTGAGCAGTAGGCAGAGGTAGGGCTTTAGCCAAAAAAGGCCAAATCAGAAATCACATACTTTATATGCCCCAGCAAATCACAACAAAATGCTAAATTCACAGAACAGAAACATAAAGATAGGCAAAGTACACTCCACTGCAACACAAACTAATAACTAACAGCTAACACAAACACTCCCGCTTCAACCACACCCACCCCAAGGAACTTCACACACCATCACTTACTGCCACCTTCCCCAGCCCCCATGGATGGTATCCCAAATTCCAAACAACAAATATAGTTGTGCTTTCCTCTCTCTCTCTCTTTCACACACACTCACAATGTTTATGTGTAAGTTCATACATATATCATCATGTCTTGACTTCAGAAGTACATCATCATGTCTTGGCTTCAGAAGCACATCTACACATACCAAAAAAAAAAAAAACCAAACCCCACCTCTCTCGTGTTTAGGCTAAACTAGAAAATTAATTGATGCTGAATATAAGACATGCTGCTTCATGTTCAACAAGGATAAATGTGACTTCCTGAAAATGCCACAAATGCTGTTCTGGAAGCATCACCTAAATGGTACTTCCAACAGAACTAGGAAAGAGTGCCAAGGCAGTAATTTCATCCTCTGATTCCTGTCGTGTAAGCTCAGTAATTCATATTATAAAACCCTGTGCCTATCTTTACATTGCATGGATATGCAGTTCTATCATCTATGATGTCCATCTGCTGTGTTTTCCAGAGGATAATCCTTGTTCTGAAGAATTGTCTAGTCAAGTTTGGTTTAAAAATTAACAATCATAAAATGGGAGCACAGAAGCCTTCAACAGTTTGTACCTGGACAATGGGCTGAAAAGAAACTGAGGACCGTCTGTTAACAATCTTTCCACTGTTGCTGGATTATATTTATATTTTCTTTGTTTTCCAGTTTCCCATAATTATTTCCAAATCATGTGCAATATATATGCAAAGATATTTGGCCTTTCTTTCTTTCTTTCTTTCTTTCTCTCTCTCTCTCTCTTTCCTTCCTTCCTTCCTTCCTTCCTTCCTTTTAGTGATGTTTGAGTGGCCACCATATGTACACCTGTTTCTTCTTCTTTTTTTATCAATGCATGTAACTGGCAGACCCGAAAGCATTTTCCCATGCTGGTTTAATGTGTTCCTAATGAAGATCATGTAAACATCCTATTACCTACTATTTAAATGTTTTTGTAAATCTAATTACAGTAGACAGATATTTCAGTAAAAGCAGTGTTGCCTTATTTGATGTAACAATGAATGCTGTCGAGTGATCATTTTGGCTGTAAGTAACTCAAAATCAATTTTATGCTGCTGTTGTGTGTTTTTGTTTAAGAATATACTCACCAAAAGAGGGCAGTCAAGAGTCAATTCATAAAGTATGAAATGTGTGGCTAAATGTCAATATGAGAGAATTTACAGAGTGAAATAGCCACTGTGAGCATGGATTTCCTAAATTCCCATTCTTGCAAGAGTCTGTGGCTTTATACATCAAGTAGTGACCAGCATGTGCTATAGTATAAAATGAAAAAGACCATAAGCTATCACTCTCTCACACACACACCCCAGACAACATAGTACCTGAAGAGTATAGTAATTGAAATACTTGAAATACTCCATGTCTGTCTGTGTGTGTGCATGTGCCTTCAAGGCGTCTGTTGACTTATAACAATCCCATGAATTTCATTGGGTTTTTAAAGGAAAGGAATAATCAGATGTCATTTGCTAGTTACTTACTTTGAAATATAGCCTATAATACCTGGTATTCATTGGCAGTCTCCCATCCAAGTAATAACCAAATTGTTTGCACAGATGAAAACAGGGACACCCATGTGAATTTGTAAAGCATATGGTTGAGTGGCATGAGATCAAAATGGTATCATCAAACACAAAGGTTGTTAATAAGGGAGAACATATAAAACTGCAGGTGTTTTTCTTGATAGCAGAATTCCAAAGATGCAATAGCTACTAACAAACTGCAAACACATCTCAAGTCAGGCTATGCTAAAGGGCAGCAGATCCAATAACAACAACACTACCTTAGCCCACAGCTATAATCCAACTCTTGTAGCATGCTCCTAGTATGGATTCTATGTTATTTCAGCAAATTTTAACCAACTAATTGGATTAAATGAAGAGGAAAACATCAAAAAGGAATTTGTTACTTCATTGGGGAACTATTTTTAACATAGTTCCAAAGTCCATAGCAGAGCAATGCTCCTGTTCAACCAAAAAAAAGTCTCAAGATAGTGTGCAAGCTTTCAGGTTCTCCAGAGCTCTTCTTTAAGGTATATGATACACAAAGCAAAAGGAAGGAGTGGAAGAAAGAAGTGGGAAAGTGATTGATGTCGAAGACATTGAGTGTGCTCATTTAGTGTTTTAATCATTCTTAAGATGGTATGCAGGAGAAAAGAGCTAACTTTCAAATAAGTATAAACAAAGTACTGCATACCATCTAATTGTCCTTATTTGGCAGAGACATTCCCAACTCATCACCACACTTTTTAAGCTGCTATTAAAATACCCCCATTTCTCTCTCCTCCTCTCACTTTCCACTTTTGTTCTCAGCTGCAGACTGTATTTAAACTGCAAAACCTGCTGGCAGTAACTGGGAGGGGAGTGGAGCAGAAGTTTGCTGTTCCCAGTGGGCTCAATCAAAAGTAAAACGCAGTAATCCCAAATCAAATTATGGTCAGGGATTAAATACTGCAGAACTATAGAGAATCGTTATAGACATATAAATCGTATAAAGACAAATGATGACATATAAATGATTTTGTATTATATAATAAAATGTATGTAAATATTGAGTTTCACAAAAGTCAATAACTTATTACATAAAAGAAGAGAACAGAGAAGAAAAGGAAGTTTTGTCTTGTGGTAAACGCTGTTAATGTTATAATTATGTTATGTTGTTTTGTTGTTGTGGTTTGTTTATTTGTTTACTTATTTGTTTGACTGTTTTTTGTTGATGATGATGTTTTAGGAGGAATGTTCTGTTTTTTACATATCTAAGGTTAATGAAATGGTTAGATTTATAGAGCAGTAATATAACAGATGAGATGTGTAATTAACAGTGATATTATAAGTGATATACAAAAATGTGAATGTTGAATTTATGTTTTTTTAACTTAGTTATATGAAAATTAATAAAAATATGATAAAAAAATGTAAACTGCTGCAGCCTCTCCCAGCTTGTATGTCCTTCGTATTAATAGCTTTTGATCACATTCTGATGTTGCTTGGCTACATGTGTCCCACTTTGCATCTCTGAAATGTTAATACTGCAGGTTTTTCCAGTGTCCCTGTGATGATGCATAATCAATAAATATATTTAAACTATTAAATAAATAATGATAATTCAAGTTAAAAACATCTAGAATACTTCTTTAAAAATAGTTTTTAAACCATGCAAATAGTTTTAAAAACAGCCAGAAACTCTAATTTTAACTATTAAAGGCAAGGGCCTCAAGCACATGGGCAGCTTGAAGTGGCCTCTGGCTGCTCCCATCACAAGTGCACTCTAAGTGGCGCAGGACCATGGCACCCAGAGGCCACAGTCCACATCAGACCACCAGCAAGTAACCTTTTTTTGCACTTCTTTTGTGGCTGGGTTTGGGCCGCCTCAAGCAGCCACAGTGCAACTTTGGCCTGATCCAGAGGCCTACATCATCTGAATGCTACACCCCCAGATAAGCCCAAAGGAAATGCTATTGGCCCTTCTGTTTCAGGCCTAGGTGGAATCATACAGTCTTCAGTGCCTGCTAGAAGGGAGGAAGTTAGAATGACTTCTCTCAACCTTCCACAGTCAAGTTGTAGCTACAGAGAAAACTCTGTTACATGTACCAACCAACCTAGCCTCCTAGGGTGATAGGGTACTTAATAGACTCTCCAGTGCTGATCTTAAATTTTGGGCAGGTTCATATGCACCTCCTTTTTTTCTGTTAAAAGTTGGCTCCCAGACTTGAGACTCAATTTGAAACTTTACTTGAAAGTATCTTGCAAGGACTTGAGATCCTTGACTTGACTTGAGATGGGATGGAGTTTAACAAAACTATGTGTGAAAGGGATCTAGGAGTCCCAGTAGACCACAAGTTGAACATGAGTGATGTGACAGCTAAACAGGCCAATGCGAGTCTAGGCTGCATCAATAGAAGTATAGTGTCTAGAAAGGGAAGTAATAGTGCTGCTCTATTCTGCTTTGGTCAGGCCTCACCTCGAATATTGTGTCCAGTTCTGGGCACCACAATTCACAACGGATGTTGACAAGCTGGAGCATGCCCAGAGGATGGCTACTAAAATAGTGAAGCCCTATGAGGAGAGATTTAGGCAGCTGGGTATGTTTAACCTGGAGAAGAGAAGGTTAAGAGGTGATATGATGGAGAAAGCTTGTTTTCTGCTGCTCCAGAGAATAGGACCTGGAAGAATGGATGCAAGCTCCAGGAAAAGAGATTCCACATCAACATTAGGAGGGACTTCCTGACAGTAAGAGCTGTTCAATGGTGGTACATGCTCCCTCAAAGAGTGGTAGAGTCTCCTTCTTTGAAGGTTTTTAAACAGAGGCCAGATGGTCATCTGTCGGAGGATGCTTTGATTGTGCATTCCTGCATGGCAGGGGTTGAACGGGATTGCCCTTGTGGTCTCTTCCAACTCTATGATTCTATGATTCGATGACTTGGAGGTTGTTTGGAGGATTTTAAGCAGAGGCTGGATGGCCACCTATGGGAAATACTTTGATTATGCACGCATGGGTGGCCCTTGTTGGACCAGATGGCTCTTGTGGTCTCCTTCAAATCTATGATTCTACAATTGGAGTAACAGACTTTAATACTTCACTGGGAATATGTAGGAACCATGAAAGTCCCCAGTTCCCATTTACTAGGCAGGAGCCACTGTAGAGTGACAGAGGAGTGTTCCACTGTCGATTGGGAAGCAGCTGACTAATGTTTCCACTCCACCCTTCCATGAGCAATTTCTGTTGTGAAAAGGAATACTAACAAGGATCTTGTTTCTGGTTGCCTTACTGGAGATTGCTCAAATGAGTCAGTCAGATGCTTCCTGATCAACAAGACCCCCATTGCCTACAATAACTGCTGCCCAGTAAGTGTGGATGGGTGTGTGTGGCTGGGAGGTTCTATTTAATTATATAACTATATGGTGGCACAGTGATTAAATGCTGGTAGTGCAGCTACTCACTCACAGTCGCAAGGCTGTGAGTTCAATACCAGCCAGGGGCTCAGGGTGGACTCAGCCTGGCCTCCTTCCGAGGTTGCTAAAATGAATACCCAGCTTGTTGAGGGCAATTAGCTTGCACATTGTAAACTGCTTATGGAGTGCTTAAGGGTATTGATAAGCAGTATAGAAATGTACTTGCCATTCCTATATTGCTAACTAAGTGGTTACGTAGCTGAGCAGGCGATACAGAACTATAGCTAGCATTTCTGACACCGGGGGGTGATATTGTTGTTCTTTTGTGCCTTCAAGTCTACCTCAGCTTAAGTCAACCCCACCAGAGAATAAGAATGATAATGGTTTTATTTATTTATTTTTATTTTTATTTATTTATATTTATTTTTATCCCACTTTCCCTCTAAAATAGAATACAAAGTGGCTTACATTTTTTAAAAAAATGCAATTAAAAACGCACAAAAAGTTAACATTAAAATAGAATTAAACTAATCACAGTATTAAAATGCAATATTAAAACACAGTATCTAGTTAAAAGAGTAAATTACAATTTTAAAAGATTTTTAAAAGCTATTAAAAACATAATTTTCTTGGCAGGACTTTTTCACAGGAAGTTAGCTATTGCCTTCCTCTAACACTGAGAGAGTATACCTTGCCCAAGGACACCTAGTGGGTTTCTGTGGCTGAGTGGGGATTCAGATCCTGATCTCTTGCAATCCTGCTCCAAAACTCAAACCACTGCACCACACTGGCTCTCACTGGTTACTCTAAATTCCATCGATTTATTCAGTCCTCTTGTAAAGCTATCCAAACTCACAGACATCACTACTTCTTGTGGCAGTGAATTCCACAATTTAACTATGCGCTGAGAAGAAATATTAATTGTATTATCTGTCCTAAATCTACTGCCATTCAGCTTTAGTGAATGACCCCAGGATTTCTCCCGCTACATCATCCATTTCTATACTCTTTAAAAACATCCAGGGATAGCCATGTTGGCCATATAGCAAATCCAATAACATCAAAAATCCACAAAACAGTGATACCTTTATTGAACATACCAAAATGCACAATATACATCTTGCAACCTCCTTCTGACTGTGGCTACTGCGAGATTCTCAAAGTCCAGGAAATTTAACATCCTTTTGCAAAACAAAAAGATACTTCCTTTGCAATCTTCTCTATACCATCTGAACTAAGAACAAAAACCATCTTCAATTTTTTCTCCTGTCTGGTTTTTAACACCTTGCCCAATGAAGAAGCCAGTGGAACTTCAAAAGCTTGCAAAATGTATATTGTGTATTTTGGTTGGCCAAAATAGACAAGTATGTATGACTGTTTGGTGGATTTTATGCTATTGGATTTGCTATACTCTTATTCACCCTTTTTCTAAAGAGCACCGGACATTATTACTAGGTGTCAAACTCCCTAGCCAAGTAGCCTTGAACAATAACTCCCAAAATGTCATTACCAGCTTATAACGTCAGCATGCCTGATGAATGGCTGCAGATGGTCCTGGATACAATTTCAAATTGGGATTAGAAATGGGTAAACTTCCTATAATAAAACTTCAATGTTGGCCCAGACCCTTCAGCAATAAAATGACAGTGATCCTTCCAAAAGATTGTTTGGTTATGTTTCTTAGATCTGCCACATAGGTTTTTATGGCCCAGCGGGCACAAATGCTTAGCTACCTTGTGGACTTTTATAATATGTTAATGTGGACTGCAAGATCCCTTGCTAAGATATACTGGCTGCATATTAACTACAACAGCAGAAAGACCCTTCAGAGAAAGAAGCATGAGCCAAAGGTATATACATCTTGTGCATCAGAGTTAATGTTGCATATAATTATTGTTATATATAAGGAGTTCTTTCCAGTGACTCCTCAGACTGCTACTTAGTTACAAAAGCAGTTTAGGAGGTTGTCATAAGAACTACTAATTAGGAAACACACTGACAAAAATAGCACAAATGAAACATATTCACTTCTCCCATCGGCAGCTCTTATGTCAAAATCCCACCAGGAATGAAAGGAAGCAGAGTAACATATATATGAGTGGATATGAGGAGAACACAGTGATTTTAAATTAACTGGTTCCAGGTAGGTGCCTCTTCAAACCCAGAACACACTTGCTGCCTAAGAATGGAAAGTTATTCTGGGTGGGAAAAATCATGTTCCTTGCAAAGATGATACAGGTTGAGCCTCCCCTATCCGAAATGCTTGGGACCAGAAGTGATTGGGATTTCTGACCCCCCCCCCAAAAAAAACTTTTTTTTAGTATTTGCAAATACATAATGAGATATGTAGGAACTGAGATCCAAGTCTAAACATGAAATTAATTTATGTTTCAATATGCACCATATATGCCTGAATGTAATTTTATACAATATTTTTAATAATGTCGTACATGAAACAAAGTTTGTAGACAATGAACCATCAGAAACCAAAGGTGCCACTATCTAAGCCACTCCTATGGACAATTTTGGATTTTACAGTATTTCACATTTCAGAATTCCAGATAAAGGAGACTCAGTCTGTACCAGAAGTGTTTCACCCCAAACAAAGGAGCTGTGAAATAGCTAGACTGGCTTGTTTCTAGGGTTCTGTGGAGTTTTGCTTGAGAATGCTTCAAAGCTTTTTATTACGAAGAGTGGAATCCTTCTGGAGCACTATACTATCATCAAAATATTTGTGGAAGAGGTTGCACTTTCTCAGAGGTTGTGTAAGCACAATCTCAAGTGTAGGCAAACATTTCACAAGTACATCCAAAGCATCACTCACAGACTTGGTGAGTGAAGCGCTAATCACCCATTGTAAAATGAATGAGCTCAAAATCATAATATCAGTTGTTCAATGGTGGGATCCAGAATAACTACACCACTGTATATTTACACTGCGCTAAAAGTGATCAGGATCTTGGACAAAATGCAAGTGTCACGGAAATCTTAGAAAAACAAGGAAGACATGTTGTTGGGGATAATGACATCCTTAAAAGTCCTCTACAACTTGATCTGTTTTCAGGTTGTAAAATGAAAGAGGGGATATTAGTGTTGGGAGAAGATGTCTATCAATGGTTTCTAATCATAATAGTCATAATACACAGCATATATGTGTTACATATTAATACTGTGACAGTAGGACAGGTTGAAAAACACACAGATCATGGCTTCATGCCATTCCTAAAAACATTTTGGGGGGCCCAGATCTTCTTACCCCAATCGCCCACCCCAATATCCTCTTCACTCCCCAAAAAAACTACTGTCTGAAAAAGAGAATGGATTCTCCTGGATGCTTCCATGCATTCATTCAATATCCTGCCTAACTTCCAGTTTAGGACCTAAGGTGGTTTACAGCATAGATTGAAACAAAATACAACTAAATCAGTCATAATATATCACTGTATAATATCTGAGGGATAATCTCTGAGAGGTGAGGGGGAAAAGTTATGTGAAGGTTACCATGGAGAACTTTTCCAGTCATTAACCTGGTAAACTAGAATAGTCCAACCTAGTCCCCTCTACTTGTGGTGAATTGTAGCTCCCATAATATCCAGCTGACATGACCATTGTGATGAGGGTCAGAGGATCGGCAGTCCAAGACTTCTGGAGGGCATCACATCAGGCTATGCTGTTGTATGGTGACCTTATTAGGCAATCCATATACTGGTAATGGAGAAAAGAGAATCTGACATTACACTTATGGTTCATGCAACTGGGCCCCTGTCTTCACACACCGAAAAGACTAGCCACACCTGGCCTCTGGGCAGGGAGTCCAGATGATGCAGAGCCCTTCCTATCTGGCACAAATAGTCTGGGCAATGTCCAGGCCATTAAGAACCTATCTTGGGGTATATCCCTCTTACAATGGATTTTAAAAACTCCCTGTTTGTTTTGGATCTTCAGGAAGATCCAAAGCTTTCTGTTCTGACACTGGGTGGCTGCTCACACATATGCCCCACTATGCTGCCTGGTGTGGCTGCCCCCACCATGGCTTGCTTCATTCTGAAATCAAAACAAAGTGCCCAGCCATGTGATCAAAGTTGGGAGCCTCATTCTGACCTCAGAAGGGAGCAACTCACCACCACACCAGGTGGCACAGTGGGACATACATGCAAACAGCCACCCAGCATTAGAATGGAGGGCTGAGAGAACTGGGGGAGATTGTGCCAGGGCCAGGGCCAGGATACTCAAGTTGCCCCCAGAGTATCCTGGTCAATGCAGACAGCACCTGAGGAACCAACAAGAAAAACAACAATTTCTCAGTCTTTGAGATAAAAGCTAAAAGCTCAGGATATATCCACCTTATTTTCCTTCATTTTATGGTAAAAATTACCCAAGGCATAACTTACTGCATGAAGAACACGCTGTTGATTTGAGAAGAAGAGAGATGTGATTTTAAATAAAGCCCTAAGCATTGTCTTACTCAATCCTCTTCTAACACTCAGGCATTCTATGTCCCTCAAAGGAACTACTGAGTACTGAGCTGTGCTTGAATCACCAAGAAACATAAAAAGCAATTAGCCAAGAGCATTAATCTCATTAAAATATTCCCTGAGGATTAATATTATCTATTTGAAAAGGAGAAAGAAGGTTTACTGCTCTAGTATCACCCACATTTAAAGAACTACAATCCCTGTTACTCAACATTTGCATTTCAGTTTATTATCCAAGTTAGGTATATTTGCATGCTTTTATTGTCCCAATATGTTCCCTTTGAGTATCAGAGTAGCTTCTTGTTCAGCAAACAGGAAAAAGAATTGTCCGCTAACACCATTCAAATCATAAATCAAGGATGGGGTATGCATGGCTGTCCAGATCATATTAGTCTCCAACTCCAACCATTCCTCACCATTGGCTATGCTAAATGGGACTGAAAGGAGCTAGAGCTACAGTCCAAAATCTTGAAGGCCCCTGAATAAAATTCCTGAAATTCCAAAATTCTGGGATTCTGGGTCTATTTTTAAGTCAATGGCAGATCTAGGAACGAGAACTATGTCTCCTAATTTGTGGCAAAAATAGGAGGCAATTTCATCGAGGTATTCAGTCGGCCCTCTGTATCCATGGTTCCTTTATCCACAGAGTCAAGCATCCACAGCATGAAAATATTCAAATTCCAAAAAGCAAATCTTGATTTTGCCATTTTATATAGACTGTTTGCTGGGTGGGATTTTACTAGCCAATGTATTTAGTGGGACTTGAACATCCGTGGATTTTGACATGCAGGGGTGGGTCCTGGAACCAAACCCCAGTGGATATCAAGGGCCCTCTGTAACAAATAAGGATGCACCTTACTGTTAAATGATGGTGGAATGGGAGCTTTATTCTTCTGTCTCTACCTTCCCTTTTTCTTCTTGTTACCATCACAGGTGGTGGAGTGCCAACCAATAGTCGGAAAGGCCATTTTTTGTGTGCCAGCCACAGTTTCCCTCACAGAATTATTTGGGGCATTCTAGCGGAGGGAGATAAGCAAGGTGACAAATGGTGGTATCTGAAATGAACTTCATCACTGGGGTAACAGAGTTGTCATAAAATTTAATATGGCAAAAGATCTTTAAATAAAAAGTAGGTTGCAACTATTGCCATTTTAAGTTCCATCCTCTGTGAGCCATTAAAACAATTTCATCTGTCCAACCTTAGCCAAAATCAAACCCAGCAAAGAGTGTGCTGTACTCAATTGGGGGTAAGAAACTGTCATTCAGTCTTACATAAATGTTTAATAGCTAATAACAAGCAAGAGAAAACAGAGCTGGTATTTGTAATGCAAGCTATTGTTGTTATACAAGCTATTGCACATTATAAATTTGTATTTCAAGGCCATTTTTATGCCTGACACTCCAAATCCATGAAGAATCCCATTCTTCTACTGGCTTAAACTGGACTTGTGATATGGAAAATAGATGACGTCTGAGGATGTTGAAAATCAATCTGCAGAGATTCTAAAAATAGTGTTATAAGCTTTAGAGATACTCTTTTTAGAATCCCCGCAGGTTGATTTTAAAGTTTTAATTCCTGGAAGAAGGTCATAAAAATATTTCCAGGCAGAGACATGTTAGGCTTTTTTCAATAATAGCATCATTTCTCTTCTCGATATCTTGAAACGTTGTCTCTTTTCCACATCACATCTATGGGATATTACCAGTCCTTTTTGCTTTTTAAACTAGACTGGGACTGGACAGCCCTTTAAATGGAAGGCTGTCTTCTGTCAATTAGGACTAGGACATGAAAATTTAAGTTTGGGGATCTTAATTTCCAGAATCTCCCAGCCAGCATGGTCAATGGATTTTGGAAAATGTAGTCCAAAACAGTAACTTTTCCAAGCTGTAATAAGGGCACATACGTACTCTAGCTTCACAGTTATCAATTTGGTTATAGACTCAGTCCTATACGAGAGTTGATCCACAGCCAGCTGACTGTTCAAGATAATGTCTGCCTGTAGTTTGGGGCTGAGGTCATGAAATCTCCCACTGACATTTCCATACACTCATTCTCCCTAAATGAGAACAAAGATGCCTCAATGGTGTGATCAAGTAAAAAATAAGATCACCAAGTTCTGAATGAACAGAACAAGTGCACCTCTGTGTAAGCCCAGGAAGCAAAAAAGCCAGGCCAGAACCAATGGAGTGGGAATGGGAGAAGGACATTTTATTTGGCCCATGCAGACTGGGCCCAAGACCGATGTATGAAGTATTTGCATGCAGGTCCTTGGTCGGAATGTTTTGAATGGCATCAATTGTACGTTTTTAAAAAGTAATGTACAATTGATGCCATTCAAAACATTCTGACCAAGGCTGCGCATGCAAAAGACTTTATATATACTCTCTTGGGCCCGGTCTGAATGGGCTAAATAAAACATACCCCTCACCCCATTCCCATGGAGTAGTCCTGGCAACACAGGGCCCAATCCCTGGTTCTGGTGTAAACTGTCTGGATGATGTCTGGCTAGTTCAGCACCAAATCTGCCATATACCCACCCAATAAAAACAGATAATAAAATTTCAAGTCCATTAAGAACCGAAAAGTAACTTCCCATTGCAACAGAAAAGTATAAATGGATACATATATTTATATACTCGTACATATACATATGTATTCTTGGGCTCCTGTCACACAGCAGAATAAATGCAGTTTGACACTGCTTTAAGTATAATGGCTCCATCCTATGGAATCCTGGGATTTGAGTTTGCTGTAGCACCAGAATGCTCTGACAGAGGCGGCTAAATATTTCACAAAACTACAAATCTCAGAATTCCATAGCATTCATCCATGGCAGTTATAGAGGTGTCAAACTGTATTAATTCTGCAGTTCAGATAACAGCTAAAGTCCTGGACTGGATTCTTTTAGCCCCAGTAATTTCTGCCTCTGCTTCTTGTCATTGTTTGAGGTTGATTGGTTTAGCCATGAGAGAGAAAAGCAAATGGATTTTGTTATTCTACAAAGCACCTGATATTTTTCAGTGAAAAAGACAAAGACAAATCTAACATGGTCCTTTCAATCACTTTTTTTAAAAATGCAGGGGGGGGGGGAGTAACGGCATTAGCCAGACTTTTCTTTTCTCTTTTTTTTAACTTGTGCTTTTCTTTGTACAAGATTAAAAAGAATGAGACATACAATCATCCAACATCTGGGACAAAGAAAAAAGAACTTGGGGAGATGGGAATGCAAATACGTTAATTAAAGATGCTTCCCTACCTACATTTCAGACATCAGCATTCTAATAACACCCTTGCCTTTCTCATTTCAAATTCCTACCACTAGTAGCAATTCCAGACCATCAGGTCAAAACCTTCATGGATATCATTAATGTAAATGAATTTAAATTATGTTCCATTGTTTCTTGCAAAAATAAAAGCCTTCCTGAGTATCACTCCCCCTTGATATTTGCATTTTTAGCTATCTTGGATTTTTTTTAAAAAAAAAAACTTCTAAAAATTTTTCTTTTTTTTCATGGTTTCTGTAACTAAATATTTCATCCTCCTGTCTTCACCTTCACTCAACCCATTATCTCCAATTTTCATCAGCATACCTCTGTATGTTTTTCTTATGTCTAGTCTAGCTATAATGCCTGTGTGATATCAGGCTTAAAATGCTGGATGGGGACTTGGGAAATCCAGATTCTGCTCCCCACTGAAGTAGCCCATACTCAGCCCTGGAAATCCAATAGGTAATTTTGTCAAATTACACTCTCCAAACTCTCTAAAGACAAATGGCAAACGTCTTTAAAATCAATCTTGCCAAGTAAACCCTATGGCAGCATGGCCATAAGTTGGAATTGAGTTAATGACACAAAACAAGAAACAACTGTCAGTGTGCATGGAGTTTTACAAACTTCAAGCTGAGACCCAATGGTAAGATGTAAACCAATAGGTTTAAATTTTAAGAAAGGACATTTTGACTAAAAATTACAAGGAGGTTGGATTAGGTGGCCATTGAAACTTCTTCCAACTCTATGATTTTAGATCCCTGCCTTGAAAACTATACAAACCACCATGCCTACCAGTATTAGTTGTATGCTGTTATGTTTCTTGAAGCTGATTGTGATTTATGGTGACCCAATCATAAAATTTTTGGAAAGGTTATTTATAAGGAGTCCTGGTGGGGCAGTGGATAAATGCCAGTACCAAAGCAACAAGGTCCTGAGTTCTATCCCAGGCAGGGCTCCAAGGTCCACTCAGCCTTCCATCCTTTGATAGGTCAGTAAAATGAGTACCCAGCTTGTTGGGGGCAATTGGTTTACACATTGTAACCCGCTTAGAGAGGCCTAGGTCACTGATAAGCAGTACAGAAATGTACTTGCTACTGCTATTTACCATATGTACTCAACTATAAATCGACCTCATGTATAAGTCAAGGTTATTTTATTTTATTCTGTGTGAGACCAAAACATTAATATCAGATATGCACCATAGCATCAAAATGGCACATGGGAGAAACAATCAATTACAATGTAATCATGATTTATTAATGGATGTTCACAGAATACAATCAGGATATTATTTGGCTCTTATGTCGCCAGTGTCACATGATTCTGTGAAAATATCAATCATTATAACACTACTGTTGCCTTATCTTCCAATAACGCAATTGTTGCTGAATTGGCCCTGGCGTGATAAGCTATGTGTGACTATGGACAATGCTAGATCCATTATGTGGATGTCTAAAACTTTCTTTGTTTGGTTGTCAGTTTTTATTCCATCCTTCAGGACAAAACTCACTTCCAAAGCAGCTGGGAATAAATTAAATATAGAAACTAATTTAAAAAAATAAAAAAAAAATGTTTATCCCAAAGCAGGTTTCTCAGCTGGGACCAGATGGAGGTTACTGCTTTTCAGTGATGACAGTTGCTAACAGGCATGAAAAATCGCTAGCAGCTAATAATAATAATAATACATTTTATTTATACCCCGCTCTTCAGCCAAAGCTATCAGAGCGGCTTACAATTTGTTAATTAGACAATTAACTCCCCTCAAGATGGTGGTTGAAGGGAGGGCTCTTCTTGCTTCCAGCAGGAGGTGGCCTGCCTTTCTCTCCCCTCAAGATGGTGGTTGAAGGGAGGGCTCTTCTTGCTTCCAGCAGGAGGTGGCCTGCCTTTCTCTCCCCTCAAGATGGTGGTTGAAGGGAGGGCTCTTCTTGCTTCCAGCAGGAGGTGGCCTGCCTTTCTCTCCCCTCAAGATGGTGGTTGAAGGGAGGGCTCTTCTTGCTTCCAGTAGGAGGGGGCCTGCATCTCTCTCCCCTCAAGATGGTGGTTGAAGGGAGGGCTCTTCTTGCTTCCAGCAGGAGGTGGCCTGCCTTTCTCTCCCCTCAAGATGGTGGTTGAAGGGAGGGCTCTTCTTGCTTCCAGCAGGAGGGGGCCTGCATCTCTCTCCCCTCAAGATGGTGGTTGAAGGGAGGGCTAGTGTTGGAGCCAGGCACATTGGATATTCTGTTTGTCCATGTTGAGGACATAGACCAGCCAATGCTGACAATCATATTTATGTATCTGTCAACGTACACTGATGCACATCTGCAAAATATAGAAGTACTTAACTTCCTCTTGTGAGTGGGCATCTTTAAGCCTGAAATTTGTTCTGCAGATATTCATTGATAACATGGTCCCTAAGCAATACTGAGTTTCACATTGCAGTGTTAAGCACAGTTTCTACTTTCAAAAGAGGTCACTGAGAGCTTATGGCATTTTGTAACATTCATTTACAGTACAGAGAGATACCATTTAATACTCCAATAGAGAGTTAAATGATCTGCTCAGCATCAGCTCTGTAGACAAAGACACTTTTGTACTTGCTGGTGCTGTTAGCTCACATAAATTTCAACACTTAATTCCCTCCTGTCTACTTGGTTCCCTTTCGAAATAGTGTACTAAAATACGTTGTCCTTAAACTTAAGTAGAAGATATGCCCTCTACTCTCTTTTCAGAATCTCATTGGATTCCCCCCCCCCCCCCTTTCTGTTCAGAACATTCCAGACACTGGCACAATTTTCATGGGACTATTTATTTTATTTATGGAATTTGTTTATGGAATTTATAATCCCACCTTTCTCCCAGAGTGGGATTCAAGTTGGATAGAACTAAAAGAGAGACAGTTGATACTGTATGCTTCCACTTGTCCTGCCTCCAATCCCTGCCCTACTCTCCCACATCATCTGCTGGGATAAAGGAAAGAGACATCCATTTCCTATTCCCACTATGCCTTCTTATGCTTGGAAACCTGGCCACTAGGGAGCCCTGATAGGATTAACATAGAATACTGAAGCGTATCAAGATGATGGAGCAGGAAATCAACCTAATATTACTATTCAGTATTTTCCTGGCTATGTGTCAGCCTAAAACTGAGGATGGTCATGTGTGTGGCACAAAAACCCTGCACCCAATGACCTCAAACATTTAAGCACTGAACATGAATATTTTGTAAACTGGAATGTGAATACAAAGCTCCTATGAGCTTAAGTGCTCAGTCCAATGTTGCTATAGAGCCCTCTTGAAATCTCCCTTGAGAGACAGTTCCACAATTGAAGAGGTTTATCCAGCCTAGCCTTTCTGGGTGGTTAGACACATAACAGGGCCTCTGTTTAAGATCACCAGTTCCTGGCAGAATTACAAAGGAGGAGGTGTTCTTTCAGATATGCTGGCTCTAAGTTGAACTGCGACTCTGGAGACCAGGGTTTGGTTCTCAACTCGACTGTGAAAGCCAATGGGTGACATTGGGCAAGTGACATGCTCTCAGCCTCAGGTGAAGGCAATGGCAAACCACCTCTGAACAAATCTTGCCAACGAAAACCCTGTGATAGGTTTGCCTTAGGATTGTGATAAATTGGGAACAACTTGAAAGCCTACAACAACAATAGGATGAATGCCTAAAAGAGTCATTATCTTGTCCTTTTCACCAGATAGCAAAATGTCTTGGGCTGGCTCTGTTTCTTAAGTATTCTCACCATCTTTTGCACTCATCCAAAATATGCAAAGCAATATAGTTGTCAATCCACTTTTTCCCCTTAACAACAGTCCCTTCCTATAGCTTTGATGTTCCGTGCCTTCAAGCATTTCCAAATCATGGTGAACCTACACTGACCCTATCCTGGGATTTTCTGAGGCTGAAAGTGTGTGACTTGCCCAAGATCACCCAGTAGATCTCCACAGCTGAGCAGGGAATTGAATCCTGGTCTCCAGAGACATAGTCCAATGCTCAAACCACCACATCATGCTGGCTCACTCTCTATAGGTTAGGCTGTGACAAAGCTATTCAATAAGCATTGTGCCTGAGCAAAAATGTGAATTCTAGCCTCCTAAATCTGACACAATGCATTCTGACACACTATCCTACTGTATGCCTATTGCATTTCAATGAACTTTTGGTTCAGAAATGGATATGCTTCCATACAACAAAATATCTTATTACTTTCATAGACGAGGATGCTTTAGAAAAGTGTGGCCCAAATTAACACAAAATAGTATAATATGTGTATGCCTGAGATAAACTTCAGCTACATCTTCATTCCTACAAGGAGGAAGAGAAGGCTGAGTCTCTTGGCTTGTCCATGTGCTTAGGTGAGATCTAAATTTACTAGAGCCATTGCATTCTGGGAGTCACTGCTGGGAGGGCCCAGAACTCTTAAGTCTACACAAGGCTAGCAGAGACGTGCGCTGAATTGTAGTTTTTCTTATCTAGTCAAGAAGGTTTTTGGAGAATAAAAGCGAAGCTGGCTTAAAACATTGTTGGAGGGGGTTCTTAAATTTTCCACTTTTCTTTTCCTTTCTTTCATTAAGGGGCTAGTGGGGACCTTGGCTCAGAGGAAGTGAGTCAGAAACTTGCCTCTGGAAGGAGCTAGTAGCCAGGAGCTCTCTACAGAACTATAGGCTCTGTGACTTGAACTCAGTGTCAGAGCTTGGGGACAAAGGCCACTTTTAGCAAGGGAAGCCCACAGTCTTGTTTCAGTGCCTCCTTAAGACTTCTCAGTATGGACACTGAAGGCCCTGCAGCAGTCACCTGCAACACATTTGGGATATTTGTCTTCTTGCCTACAGATGTGGGGAACTTCACATGCACCAAGTGCAAGTTGGTCACCCTCTTAGAAGAGAAAGTACAGAAGCTAGAGGCCCAGGTATCTGCACTTCAGCATCATAGAGAGCAGGAGATTCTCCTGAACTGAACAAACCAGAATGTCTTGGATGGGAAACACACAGAGGAAGTTGCTGGGGTGGAGGAGGTCACTCCACATACAACACAGGTTGATGGTTGGAGGAAGGTCACACACAGAAGTAAGGAAACCAGGGAACGTTCTGTCAGCAGCTTGCAGCTACAGAATTGCTTTGAATCTCTCTCTGTTATCAGGGATGATGAGGAAAAGCAGCAGGGACAGACGTCATGGACAGAGCAGGGGAGCCTGAGAGTATCACGAAAGGGAACAGCCACTGCTAAGCCTCGGAGGAGGCGTGTGGTTGTGGTGGGGGACTCCTTGCTGAGGGGTACCGAAGCAATGGTTTGTGGGCCAGACAAGATGTCTCAGGAGGTCTGTTGTCTCCCTGGGGCAAAGATCCGTGATGTGACAGAGAGGCTACTGATCAATACTCCTTTGTTTTGGTTCATGTGGGAGCCAATGATACTGCAAGGCACAGCCTTCAGAATATCAAAAGGGATTATGAGGCTCTGGGAAGGAAGCTGAAAGAGATGGATGCACAGGTTGTCATCTCATCTCTTCTCCCAGTAGAAGGGCATGGTCCAGGAAGGGAAAGGAAAATAGCAGAGGTGAATAACTGGCTCCGTAGATGGTGCCGCCAAGAAGAGTTTGGATTCTTGGATCATGGACTGCGGTTCCATGAGGAGGGACTTCTGGCAAGGGATGGGCTGCATCTCACGTCAGTTGGCAGAAACATTTTTGCCAACAGTCTGAAGAATCTGATCAGGAGGGCTTTAAACTGAGTTATGTGGGGAAGGGAGACAGCATTCTGGAAGGCAAAAGGGCTGGAGAGAATAGTCAAACTGGCATAGAGGGAACAAGGCAAACAGTGCAAGGACCCAACAATAGAAGGCAAAAAAATGTGCACAGGCAGCAAGTAAAGGGGACACATAGTCTTAGATTTCTCTACACTAATGCACAGAGTATGGGAAATAAGCAAGATGAACTTTAATTCCTAGCACAACAAGGGAAATATGATATAATAGGCATCACTGAAACCTGGTGGGATGAGTCTCACAATTGGAATGTAGAAATAGAGGGATATAACCTTTTTAAGGGAAACAGGTCAAACAGGAAAGGAGGAGGAATAGCATTATATGTCAGGGATATTTACACCAGTGAACGGATCCAGGAAGTCAATAGTGGAAGCCAGGTGGAGAGCATCTGGTTAAAAATTAAAGGAGAGGGAAACAACAGGGATATTACTGTGGGAGTCTACTACAGACCCCCAAGTCAGACAGAAGAATTGGATGGTGCCTTTCTAGAACAGATAATCACACACTCAGAAAGAAGAGATGTAGTAGTGATGGGGGACTTCATCTATCCTGATATTTGCTGGAAGTCAAACTCAGCCAAATCCTTAAGGTCTAGCAAATTCCTCAGTTGCCTGGAAGACAATTTCATTGTCCAAAAGGTGGAAGAGGCAACAAGGGGATCAGCCATTTTAGATCTGATCCTAACCAACAGGGAAGACCTAGTTGATGGGGTGCAAGTGGTTGGATCCTTAGGTGGAAGTGACCATGTTCTCCTGGAGTTTGTAATACAGTAGAAGGGAGAAGCTAGGCATAGTCAGACACGCACTCTAGACTTTAGGAGAGCTGATTTCAATAAACTTAGAGAAATACTGGGGGTGATCCCATGGTCAAGAATACTAAAAGAGAAGGGAGTTCAAGACGGATGGGAGTTTCTCAAAAAGGAGATACTGAAGGGACAATTTCAAACAGTTTCAATGAGGAAGAAAAATGGAAGATGCCTCAAGAAGCCAGGATGGATGATTAAGGAACTTTCAACTGAGCTAAGTTTTAAATGGAACATGTATAAGAAATGGAAAAATGGGGAAATCACCAAAGAGGAATTCAAACAAATAGCCAGCACATGTAGGGGTAAAGTCAGAAAAGCTAAAGCACAGAATGAACTCAGGCTTGCTAGAGAGGTTAAGAACAATAAAAGGGGCTTTTTTTTATATGTCCCCAGTAAAAGGAAGAAGAAGGAAACGGTTGGGCCACTGCGTGCAGAAGATGGCAAAATGCTAACAGGGGACAGAGAAAAGGCAGAATTACTCAACACCTTCTTTGCTTCAGTCTTCTCAGAAAGGACAAAGGGTGCTCAACCTAAGGATAATGGAGCAGAATACAGAATAGGGGAATTTCAGCACAGAATAAGTAAAGAGATACTACAGGAATACCTGGTTAACCTAAATGAATATAAATCTCCAGGACCATATGAACTACATCCTAGAGTATTAAAAGAACTGGCAAATGTAATATCGGAACCACTGGCAATAATGCTTGAGAAGTCCCAGCAGACTGGAGGAGGGCAAACGTTGTCCCCATCTTCAAAAAGGGAAAAAAAGAGGATCCCAAAAATTATCATCCAGTTAGTCTGACATCAATACCAGGAAAGATTCTGGAGCAGATCATTAAACAGAGAGTCTGTGAATATTTAGAAGCCAGTGCCATAATCAAAAAAAGTCAACATGGGTTTCAGAGAAACAAGTCATGCCAGACAAACCTGATCTCTTTTTTTTATAAAATTACCAGCTTGGTAGATGAAGGGAATGCTATGGATATAGTATACCTCGATTTCAGTAAGGCCTTTGACAAGGTTCCCCATGACATTCTTGCAAACAAGCTTGCAAAATGTGGGCTAGACAAGTTAACTGTTACATGGATTTGTAATTGGTTGCCTGGCCGAACAGAAAGGGTGCTCAACAACGGCTCCTTTTCATCCTGGAAAGAAGTGACCAGTGGGGTCCCACAGGGCTCTGTCCTGGGCCCATTGTTATTCAATATCTTTATTAATGACTTGGGGGCCTAGTTATCAAATTTGCAGATGACACTAAACTAGGAGGAGTAGCTAATACTCCAGAGGACAGGATCAAAATTCAAAATGACCTGAATAGACTAGAAAGCTGGGCCAATGCTAACAAAATGAAATTCAACACAGAGAAATATAAGGTTCTGCACTTAGGGCGGAAAAATGAAATGCACAGATATAAAATGAGGGATATCTGGCTGAATGAAACAATGTGTGAAAGGGATCTAGGAGTCCAAGTAGACCACAAGTTGAACATGAGTCAACAGTGTGATGCGGCAGCTAAAAAGGCCAATGCAATTTTAGGCTGCATCAATAGAAGTATAGTGTCTAGATCAAGGAATGTAACAGTACCACTCTATACTGCTTTGGTCAGGCCTCACCTGGAGTATTGTGTCCAGTTCTGGGCACCACAATTTAAAAAGGATGCGGGGAAATTGGAGAGTGTCCAAAGGAGGGCAACTAAAATGGTTAAGGGGTCTGGAAACCATGCCCTATGAAGAACGACTTAGGGAGCTGGGGATGTTTAGTCTGGAGAAGAGAAGGTTAAGAGGTGAAATGATAACCCTGTTTAAATATTTGAAGGGATGTCATATTGAGGAGGGAGCAAACTTGTTTTCTGCTGCTCCAGAGACTAGGACCCAGAACAATGGATGCAAGCTCCAGGAGAAGAGATTCCACCTCAACATTAGGAGGAACTTCCTGACAGTAAGGGCTGTTCGACAGTAGAACACACTTCCTTGGAGAGTGGTGGAATCTTCTTCCTTGGAAGTCTTTAAGCAGAGGCTGAATGGCCATCTGTCGGGGATGCTTTGATGGAGAGTTCCTGCATGGCAGGGGGTTGGACTGGATGGCCTTTGTGGTCTCTTCCAACTCTATGATTCTATGATTCTATGATCTGTATCAGAGCATTTTTTTTCCTCTCAATGCTTGAAAGCCAAACATTACCTGGCCCAATACCTCCCTAAAACTCATCCATCCCTGAGAGATCTCCACTGGGCACAGTTGTCATGACAACTGTAGCCAGTAACTTCAGCTCATTAGTACTGAAGAGACATTGAAGACTTTCCACAAAAGTGGCTGTAAATGTATATGAAGATAATAAGGATGTAAAGGAGCTTCACGGCTCTCAGTTAGCCCAATAGACCATCTAGGCTAGCAGTATTCTCTGTTTTTTGACAGACAGTTGCTCTCTAAGGATTTGGTTAGATATCTTCCACTGGTCCAATTACTGGAGAGCCAGTTAGAACGTTCCATAGATTCAAGTGATGAAGGTTACTACATGCCCAGCACCGTATGCTGGATTTTGGAATGCCAAAGATTTCCTCCTGGCATGCCTTCATAAAATCATAGAACCATTGAGTTGGAAAAGACCACAATGGCCATCCAGTACGACCCCCTATCATGGAGAAATACACAATCTAAACACTCTGAACAGATGGGCATCTAGCCTTTGCTTCCCAATTACATGTGGGGGTGTGTGTGGGGGTGTGTGTAAGTAAAATAATCCAGTGATACTGTCCATACTCTGATGTGGTAAAATTCAGATTCCTGAATGGGCCATACTTTCCTAATGTAGGCCACATATTAGCAGTGGGTGTGGGAAGAACCAAAAATAAGCATGATTGCTCCCTTCCCTCCTCTTTCTTTCTTCAGCGATGTGCTGGAACTAGAGTTTGCAGGACTGATGCCCCAAAAATTTAGGATTAGCAGGGATTGTGATATCACCTTCCAACCAACTTCACTCTTCACTCTGAGTTTAGCTGCAAGGTTGAAAGGCTGAAAGAGGGAAAGAATTTTCCCATAACAAAATATTGTCAGGTGCTACCTTTGCTGTACCATATTCAGTTGCAGTTTTGTTTTGAGTGCAGAAGACTCATTAACTTTACAAAAGACATGTTCTTGCTAGAAATGAAAACTGGTATAAATTGTTTTATTTTTCATAGAGATTATGCAGACACCTACATTTTTTTGGACTTTTCTGTTGAGGGTTGCTATCATGATAAGGGACTGAATTTTAAAACTCACCACTACACTAATCGCCCTTCTCCCTTTCTCTCTCTCACCTCACCTAGTGGACTGCTTTACAGAGGCCAGAAACCTGCAGACAGCTGTTAATTTTTTCAAATAAATAAGTTAATAAATAAGAAACACTTATATCTTAGCCCATACCAAAAGATCTCAGGAGAGCTTACATTAAAATCAGTTTCAACAATGTAAAGTATAACACAATAAAAATGTAAATAAGAATAATTTAAACATTCCACAGATTTATTAAACAACTGCACAATTTTAAAACTGCTGTACTGCTGTTGTTGCTGTGTGCCTTCAAGTCATTTCCAGCCTATGGCCACCCTAACACAAACCTATCATGGAGTTTTCTTGGGAAGATGTGTTCAGAGGAGGTTTGCCATTGCCTTCCTCTAAGGATGACAGAATGAGACTTCCCCAAGGTCATCCAATGGGTTTCATAGCTAAGCTAGGAATCAAAACCTGGTCTCCAAAGTCATAGTCCAATACTCAGACATCTATGCCACACTGGCTCTCATTATGCATATATTATGTATATAGATTTAGAAGAAATCATTAAGGGCCCAAGGCTCTTATAAAAAGCCAAGTTTAAGCTTGGCATCAGAACAAAACCAGGGATGAAGCCAATCTGGTTCCCAAGGGCAGGTCATCCCAAAACTGGTATGCCATGATGTAGAATGCCAGTTCCCACATCTTTGTGCCAGATGTTGCTCACACTAGTGAGATAGGGAGCCGATCTCAATCCTTTGGTAAGCATATATCCTTACCATTCAACATTTCACAGATGAAAACTGGGTCACATGCGATGGTTCAACATCAAAGTGGGTAAATAGAGCAAATGTTATCAGTGAGGAAGAATACTCAAGTTAGAAGAGGGTGCAGCAGATTGTGTTTGTCTCAGCCTACAAGGAAAGGCAATATGCCACCTCCTCCTCTCTTTTTCCCTTCCTCTGAGTAAATTGGATGCAAACTGCTTTTGGAATTTCAGCCTCACCTTGTAGCAACTGAAATAACCTGAAGCCAAAGTGGGAAAGAAGGAGGATGAGGAAAGAAAAAGGAGGACATTTTTAAAGTATCTGAAAAGTAGGATGACAGAGGATTAAGCTTAAGTGTCCCTACTAGACTGGGACCGTTGGAGGGTATGCATCAGACTGACAGATACATATACAGCTCTAGGCCACAAATTGCCATATCTAGCCTAGAATAGTACTCATACAACTCCCCTCACATATTTACTGGATATATTGGGTCAGCCTTGCTCTTGATGACTCATCCATTAGACATTGCTCTCTGCCAACTATACAGAACGCATTAATGAGAAATCTCACTGTTTCAAGGTAGAAGCTCATGCCTACATTGCAAAGAATTAATTTGTCTATTCCTTGTTGCTGCAAGTCATGAGATAACTGCATGATGGAAAACTTTGGAAGCATTTTCCTTGTGTGGGTGGGATAGACAGAATCTAAACTGTTGCACTGCCAGAGAAATTAACTAGGAAATCCAAAGATTTACAGGGATCTAGGTTTTGGTGACTAGGCTGAACTCCCCATATGACCCCTGGAAGCAGAGAGAACTTTACATTAAACCCATTTCAGTGGCAAACATTAGTAATGAGGTTCACAGGATCTCCTCCTCATTTTCCTTTTAGCATTTGAGTGAATTGATTTGATTATTCCATTCTGCAGATGTGATATTTGTTGAATGTTATTAATGTTACATAAAAAAATTAAAAACTTGTGCAAATATAGGACATACTTAGCTACTCATATATAAGTCTAGAAATTTTAGTCAAAAATTGATCTAAAAAAACAGAGTCGACTTATCCATGGGTCAATGTTAGTACTTTACTTTAAAAAGAAACCATCTCCTAGTGAAAGACAAGAGCGTAACCCAACCTGAAAGACTCCCCCTATATTCTCATCCATCTAGCCTTTAGTGTGAGCACAAAATTCCTCCTGGAATTTTATAAGTTATTTAGCATAGTTTTACTTTGCTTCATTCTTTACATCTTTTGTTACATGCCCCTAAATTTTACCCTTGACTAATCCACAAATCATATTAAAATCTATAATTTTGGCCCAAAACCTGTGCTCGACTTATACATGAGGTAAACTTATAGTTGACTATATATGGTATTTATTTATTTATGAGACTTATATCCTGCCTTTCTCCCAAAACGGGATTCAAGGAGTCTTTTTCTCATGATCCTATGATAGCTGTGCAAGTGAAATGATTAATACAGACTTTCACTGAGCACTCATAATATTAAATAATCAGGAATCCTGGGCCAGCACAGTTCCCAATTATATGGATGAGCCCTACAGATATAGCACCTTCTCATATTGACATGGAGTGGGGAGGATGGCCAACAAGCACACTGGAGTGTTGCCAGACCATATATTGTCTCTCTCATGGGTGTGTATGCGCGCATGTGCATGCGCGTGTGCTACAAGGCCAGTTTGCATACTGATTTTCCAGACTACCAAGGCTATGTCTTTGAAACATCTATTCAGGGGTGTAGGCACTAGGTGAGGGGATAACGAATGAGGGTATTGCCCCTCCAAAGGAGCATTCTGCCATCCAGATTAAAATTTTCCTTTAGACTCCAAATTTCAAGCATGACAGAAAGTAAGAGGTGGCCTGCGGCCACCTTCAAGTGCCCCAGATTGGGACCACAGCAACCGCACACCGCAGCTCTGATTCAGCCTTTCCAGGATCTGATAGCCACTGCGTCATGTGTTGAAGGCACTCCTTTGGTACTGCCTTGTGTAAACACTGCATCACAGGAGTACCGTGATGCCGCAGGCTGTGTGGAACTGCACATGGACTCACAGTGACCTGGGGGCAGAGTTGGGGTGCACATCATGTCTAGTCTGCACAGGGCCTAAAATACGTAAAACTTGGTAACTTTGCCTGTCCCTTTTCTTTGGATACCTAGGCTCTATTTCTAAATGTTCAGCTGAAGTTTGAATCACTGCAGTGCTAGAAATTTGGGCAGTGAAGGAAACTTTCATTGGTGTGCAAAACTCTTACTGGAGGGGGGACAAAATATCTTGTCCACCCCATAGCTATACCCCTACATTCATTGATGTGGAACATCTGCACATTCCTTAATTTTGCCAAGAACTTTTACTTCAACAATGGACATCAAGGAACACCCCACTTGCTGTTGTATTCAGCAGCAGCCTTAGTCAACATGTTCACAGGTAAGAAATGTTGGGAGTCATCTAGAAAGCAGATCAACAGAATTCCCATACGCTTTTCAAGAAGATTGCACACGTACCATATAAAATAGCTGCACCAGTCTGTCAAAAAAAAAAAAGAGACCAAGAGAGCAAAGGGGAGCTGGAGGGAAATCAGAAATGTAATGTTGAAATCTGTTACAAATATGCATAGGTTACATCCTCTTACAGAATATTTAAATTCTAGAGATAACCAGTAGCTGACACTTCACATACCAAAAATGTGATTAAATTATAAATAACAGCAAATGAGCATTCAGATTCGACAGCATTACTCTCCTTTGGCTTCCTTGAGTTATCACCTAGCTTTAATAGAACTGGGAAATGCTTTACCCAGTGTATGTGCATCTATGTATGTAAATGGAAGTGTTAAATATGTATTTTTAAGCATGCCCTAAAATCCAGGCTTTGCTTTATATATCAAAGGTAGCATTTGCAATGTCAAGTAGTACTATAAAAATGTACCTGAGGGAGAAGGATTCCTTTGTCTCACACTAGCAAAACATTAATTTCCACAGCAGAAAAACAAATAGCTGGCTGTCTTATTTGGGAGCTTATTTTGATTAACTTGACTGGATCTGTTGATGTTTGTGTATGTGTTTTTTAAACGAACACTTTGATATATGCAATTTTATAAATTTGAATACAATCCTCCTGCTGAAATTCATTTTGCACTAATTAGAAATGCCATTCATCTTGAGCTAATTAGATATTAGCTTGCATCATTTTAATCATTGTCATTCTGAGGGTTTGAGGGAAGGGAATTTGGGGGGGGGGGGTTGTCCCATTTGGGACAGAATTCACTTCTTCCAGCATTTTGCTGATATCATACTGCCTAATATTTCCGGGGTGGGGGGGGGGGGGGTTAATAAAATGAGTCAAATTTTGGCACAAAATTCCCTGTGTAGGCAAAATAGCATTGGCACTATGTGCTCAGCAACAGCTCCTTCCAAAACAACCTAGGATATCAGCATCTGCTTCCTGCGCCTGGCATTTGATCAGGGCAGTATAATGTTTTCTATCTATAAAGCTTAAATCAGAATTATTTATCCTCACTTTCACAGTGAGTCAGAATCAGGATTATACCCAACGGTTTTGAAACACCCACTGCATTGCATTCCATGCAGTTTGGGCTGTGGTCCTGTACACACTCATTTCAGAATAAGACATACTGAACACAAGTCACACATACTTTCTAAACAAACGTGGATAGGATTGTACTGTTAATGTCACAAGCAGTATACCAAAAGTGGGTATATATTCACGGCTTTCTCTATATTTGGACTATGATTCCCATCAATCTTGACCATTGTCCAAGCTGCTGGGGCAGCTTGGAGTCAAACAACATCTGGAGGTTCATAGTACTTGCTATATCTTATGATAGGATGATCTGATCTCTCTCTTCCCAGGCTTAAGAAAGGCCAACTTTTTTTTGTTCCCTCCCTTCCTTCCTTCCTTCCTTCCTTCCTGACTCCCTTTTAAGGACTTGTGTTTCTCTTTCACCAATGCAGTCCACATGAAGAAACACAAAAGACCTTTGAGCAAGTAGGAGACAGCATGGGTTTATCAAGAAAAAATCCTGGCAACCTCATATTTTATCTTTTTCTTTTATCAGTCCACTATTTTAGTAGATGGTGAGAATGCTACAGATGCCATTTATCTGGATTTTAGCAAACCATTTGATAAAGTCTACCATGATATTCCAATTAGCTAACTGTTTAATTCAGGAATACATGGGAACCTGTCAAATGGATCCATAATTGGTTCGAAAACTGTGTTCAAAGAGTCATCATCAATGGCTGTGGTTCAATCTGGAGGGAAGTCTCGAGTGGAGAGCCAAGGATTCTGTCCTGGGGCCAACATTGTTCAATATTTTTATAATGACTTATAAGCAGATGATGGGTTAGAGGGAATCCTTGCCAAGTTTACAACTGATACAAAACTGGGAGATAGGAACAGAATTCAAAAGGATTTTTGATAAACTAGAAAACTGGGCTAAAACTAACAGAATGAAATTCAACAGAGACCAGTTCAAAATTTAGGCCACAAAAACCAATGCACAACGATTGATCCTGATGTATACTTCTAGCTCTATGCAACCAAACAGGGCTGGTGCTAATACTAGCCCATGAAGCTCCTGCTTTGGACAACAGATTTGGATATTTCACTTGCTTGTTGTTATGTTTTTGCTGCCACAGAGCACAGAAAAAATGCTTGTGGGATTTTCTATCTCACCTTTGGGAACTGCACACTTTGACCTGGGTGTGCAAGGGTGGCATTTGCTCCACAGCCTCTGGCAGCAAATGTCTTAGGCCAGCCTAAAGGTTTGATAGGATGGTACTCTTCAAGGATGTTATCATGTTTTAGGTTGGGTATTTTGGACCAAATTACATTTTCAAGCCTCTGATTTCATAAATGGATTGGCTTGGATTCAGAAGGCTATACAAACAAAATAACCTCATTAGTTAAATTCCAAAACTGTGTGAAGCGAGTAAAAGTCAGCTTGGACAGAAGCCGAAGTCAGAAGTCATTTCAGAGGCAGCACTTTCCATTAAATCTGACACCACGGCAGTACCACCAGGGTTGAATTCAGAGCCTGAAAAAGATACTTTGTAGATTCTGAGTGTTGTGGTAAAAAAAAAAAAACTTTTTGAGTTTTCAGTCAAGCTTTCTATATTTCAATAAAGATTTATTTCTCTCTCAGTGAATGTACCTGCCTGTAATTAATCAGAGCCTCAGTAAAAGAGTACAAGAACACTAACTTGTTTTACAACAAAATACAATTGGACTTCTGTATCCACGGATTCTTCTTCCATGGATTCAACCATCCACAGCTTGAAAATATTAAAAAAATATATATGCATTCCAAAAAGCAAACCTTGATTTCCCCCCTCCCCCATTTTATATAATGCCATTTTATTGTACTGAATGGGAGTTATACATCTATGGATTTTGGTGTCCACATGGGAGTCAAGGAACAACCCCCAGTGTATGAAAAAGGTTCACTATACAAAATACACAAAAGAGCGACACCATGTGGATTTTGGATTTTGCTGTATTTTGAAAAGCAGCTTGCTGAGCACGCCTGGGACCTGGCCTGCATCCAGGCTGTATTTGGACAGCGGATTCGGCGGCAGATTACATGTGATAGAATCCGGCTGCCTCCCAAATTAGAATTCAACTCAAGAGAGGTAAGCCGGGGCTTTTTAGTGGTGTGATAAACTCCCAAAGCACACAGCAACAAATATTGACAGCCACCATAGCCATATCTCATTGTAAAGGGATGTCAGGGATGATGGGAGTTGTTGCACATAACCTCTGGCTGTAACTCCTCACCAACTTGGTAAAGCAGAGCTGACCAGTTTAGGTCAGTGGTTGTTGTGTTGCAAATATAGCAGAGTTTCAGAGTAGGTGCTGAAGATCCTGACAAATCTCTCTCTCTCATCTGGATATCACCACCTCAGGAACTGGTCCTTGTTTTCACAGCTTGGCACTCCTGCTTCAAACAGTCGAGAATCCACACAACTTGTAGTCTAAACAATAGAACTACAGTGGTCCCCCGGGTTACGAAGGTAATCCGTTCCGGATTACCTTTCGTAACCCGGAAATGACCACATCCCGGGGGACCGCTTTAGCGGACGGACCGCGCGGCTGATTTAAAGGGGCCGCACGGTTTTTCCGTTTCATTCCCCGGGGGATCCTTCGGATCCCGGGGGAATTTTAGCGGTCCCGCCGGTTTCGCACCCCAGGGATTTCGTTCCCCGGGGGATTCGTAAGCCGGGGGACCACTGTACTTTTATTCTGCTATCTGGTTACATACAACTAATAAAATAACAAACAACTTTGCAACACATTGACTAAGCTTCTGTAACACTATACATTCACTTCAAATCCTCACAGCTCACCCAGTTCAAAAAAACACCACCACCACTACCATCATCATGGACAAGACTGGCAATTATTACTATTGTTAGTTGCCACCCACTGGGTGTGCATATCCACATTGATTGGCTGACTTTTCTCTCCCCAGACTTAAATCCAACCCTTGACTATGGTGGTCTTGCCCATGAGTCACGTTCCAGGTGTTTTCAATGTACATTCTTTAGTGACCTTGACTTTCAAGACTTATTGTTTTGATTATATTTGCACCTGTGATTTTGTGTATGTGCCTTGCCATGCTGGAAACTTTCTAATTGGAAATCTTCTGTCCCTTTGTTTCTCACATACATCTTTTCATTTCAATTACTGCATGTCCCATGCTCCATTTCTTGACAGGGGATACCACTGAGTTGGGAAAATCAAAAACAGCTGCATTCCTATACAACACTTCTCTTCATCTGAAAACAACTGTAATTTTTTTGTTATTTTTGTAGGTGCAGGGGCTGAGACCTGGTCCAAGTGTGAGCTTTTGCTATGCCTTGTACTTCTGCTTCACGCTTTATGGTGGGTGTTGAGAAGACAATGAGGTTAACAAGAAGAGTGTAACACTAGTGCCTTGTGGTATTCAGATGTTATTTTGAAATATAGCTAAAAAGATAACTATTTGGCATCTTCTGGGAACAGTAAACTGTGTTTTTCATTGTAACTAAAGCACTACATTTTTGTACTTTGATCTGCAAGTGTAATCAGATATTTTTAGAGGTAACTTTCAAAACTCTGCCTCTGATTACAGTAACTTCCTATTATTAATAAAAGCAGATCTAGGCAAATGTTCCATACATTCTTCGAAATCCTCCTACCCATTTCAAGCTGATTTCTGGCTTTGAATACCTTTCCCTGTCACTCAGCAAAATTACCAAGACCACTTTCAAAATCCTAGCTGTTTTTCTTATGTTCTTTCAGGAGGAGATTGTTTCCAGACAGTCCTCTGCAGGGAACACATAATCTTGTCAAAAAATGTGTTTCCAGTGTTGTCAGACTACTGTCTGTAATCAGTTTCGGTATTTGCTTACAAATTCATGGCAATTTTATTTTCCATAGCAAACAGAATAGTTCCTCCTTTTTGATTGATTGAGCAATGATCCAAAGGGGCTTGTTTTATTCACATTTCACTCAGGCACAGGGCTATTTTTTTTCCCTTGAAATTTTCATTGCTGTTATTCCAATCAACCAAGGGGTCCATGTGATTTTAAATGCTAGCATCACCTGCTCTCGTCACATATCCTCCAACGTTTCAGAGAGGAAAACTGGGACAGCTGTGGCTGTGTAACTTCAGAATGTAGTCAAGATGGCAAAAATAATTACTGATGAAAAAGACACAAACAAAGAGAAGCTGCAGCAGTTAGCTTTTGCCAGAACCTACTAGGAAAGACTTGTAGGAAAAAGAGAGGAGAATGAAAGAGTGTTAGCATTAAAATGGCTGTGGATGAGGCAGAAGTGTCTCAGTAAAGGTTCTGGAGATACTGGAATTGCTTTCTTGCAGTGGAAAGGGCAGGCAAAAATGCATGAAATACTAATAGTCCATTTTTGTTTCCCAGATGCTGTTAGCCAGAGGTACAACGTCTCTGAACTTGGAAACAGCAAACAGTTAGTATCGGTACATTCACCATGAATTAGTCTCACCCCCTTTCAAAGTCACCTAGTTGTTAACAGATTAAATATGGCAGGAGAAAGTTAGCTTTCTCATTATTTTCTTCTTATGAAAACAGCATAGAAGGTTTCCATGCAAGGCAAAATCCTGACTTTCTGGATCTTATAGAGGATTTCCATGCAATGGGAAAGCTGTCTACTTCACACATTTGTGCTTTGTGTGAAAAGAGTGGAAGATAGCTGAGAACCTGAGATTTCAGGCCAAAACCTGAGACCTGGAGAACTAGGGGGGGAGGTACAGACCACCCAAAAGGGGCGGTCTGGCGCCACCTTTTTTTGAAGTGTAACTTCACCGCAGAAGCTAGCTGCTGTGGTGAAGCTGCGCAGCAAAAAAGGAGCGGGGTTTCCCCACTCCTTTTTTGCGCCGCAGTTGCAGCACAATTGAGAGAAAAGGCACCATTGGGCACCTTTCTGCCGCCACAACTGCGCAGCTGCATATAGCAGCTGCGCAGTTGCGGCAGCGCCATTACGTATGCCATCTAAATGGCATTACGTAATGCGCCAGCGCCATTACATAGTAGGGTTCGGGAGTGTGCAAATGCTGCACGCTCCCGAACTCTAATGGCACTGCCCAGGTGCCTTTTACTGCCCCTCTGTTTTGGGCCATGGTACCTGGTGATACTGCAAAGATGATGTTAGAAGGGGCAACACTTTGCAATATCAATAAGCATGATACATCAAACATTAATCACAGTTACACAGAGATGCACAACGACAAGATTAATGGACGAAACATAATGGCTGTAACCAACATCATTTAATGTAATGTTTTATTACATTAAAGCCAACAAGCAAAAAACTATTTTCCTCTATTGTTTGTTTGCTCTTTAAAAGATTACCTTAATAAAATACCAAATGTTACCAGATAAATAAAGGGCATCTAAACTTGGGCTGTCTTTATGGTGTTCCCATGGAAATAAGAATTCATCTCCTTAAGACAAATGACTTTAATGATTGGGTGCTTACAGTTGCATAAAAGAGAGAAAAAGAGAGAAAAGGACATAAATTACAAGCTATCTGATGATGTATGGTGCCCTCTGCATTTAGGGAAGAAATAAAATGCACTTGATGCAGCTTTGAATTTCACCAGACAGGTCCTGCTGTGTCAAAGGAGAGGAGAATTGCAGATTTATTTTTATCTTGAGCAAAAGTAGATTTGCAAATCTACCCATTTCTTTTCCCTATGGAAGAAAATTGCTATTTCTAAACAAACAAGCAAAAGTTTATGTATCTGAAAGCTATTCTTTGAATACTGTACTGTTAGGTATTCCTTGCTTTCCTTAGCAGTGAGAGGTTCCAGGATAAATTCTACAGGTTTTTTTTTTTCTTTCACACGAGAGAGCACTGAAGACTTGTGATGCTCTTGTAATATTTCCCAGATATGCAAATATTCAAAAGGACCTAAATAAATTTCTGTTGGCAAGTAGCACATGTCTATCCTTCAAAAAATTTCTAGTCCAGAAAGCAGCTTGTTATACTTCATAAATCTTCACTCCTGCAGATTTCTTAAATCTTCAAATTTTAAGTAGTACAAGAATTAGTCCTTCTCTGAACACATATAAACAAACATTCACAGAGCAATTAAAGACTGGCTTATTCAAAATATTAAAGCACCCACTCCTCCAAGGCTTCAGACCAGAGACCTCTCACTACAATTTAAGTCTCTGCTGTTAGGTCTGAACATTCATTTTTCCCCTTCTAGGGGGTTATTTATGTTTGAAGCTTCACAGTGTGCAGACATGATAAATCAAAGTCAGGAAAGTTATCTGTGTGAGATCCTTACACACCTTCAGAAACAGGAGCTACCAAATTCTAAATGAGTTTCTTTTAAATGACGACCACCTGCTAGACCAGAGATGTACATGGTGGGCTCTGTTAAAGGGGAAAGAAGTTCAAAGAATCACAGCATGTCCAAGGAAGAAATAAGAAATCAGTACTTCCCTACCAGGGGTGACCAGACTTATTTCAGACATATGGGACCAGTACTGGTTTCAGCCTGTGGTTTGTAGATTATAGCAAAACCTTTTATTGTGTAGAACATCCATAGAAAATATGGATTGCCCTTAAAGAAATAGATGTGCACAACATTTGATTGCAGAACCTGATGCAAAAGCTATACCCAGGACAAGAGGCCACCATGAGGACAGACTATGGTGGCAAACCTGTGACATGCATGCCCTTTCTGGAACTGAAAGCCATCTCTGAGGGCACATGGCAGCCACAGCAAGTAGGGGCAGGAACGGGGCATGAACACTTGGCCTGGCTCCTTGTCATGGCTTGGTTTTCCTCAGGAGAACTGGACCATGACGAGGAGGGGCAGGGGGGAAACATGCAACCAGCCTGGCTCCTTGCCACAGCCTGGTTTCCATGGAAAGCCAAGCCAGGGCAAGGAGGGGCAGTGGACAGCCCTTCTGGGTGGAAGTCCCATGGCCAAGGTGGGACTTGAGCCCTAATCCCCAGAGCTGCACACACAAACTGCTGTATCTCTTTGGAGTTTATCACACTAGTGAGATCCCACAAATAAACGGTATTTAAATTGGATTTAAAATCAATTTGAATTTAAACAGAACCCACAAATTCAGGAAGTTTACCACACCGAATTGCTGCTAAAGTGAAAAGACGCAAAGTTAAACCAAAGTTAAAGCAGAGAAAAATTTTTGTACAGGAAGGAAGGAAGGATTTAATGACTGAATGTGGATTAAAAGTAGATTAATGTAACCACCTCTTCTCATCTTCTCATCTTTAACAGTTATATGTCAGACAGGTACAATCTGATCCTATCTATATGATGGATGCCTCCTGTATTTGGTTGGCATGAGGAAGAGAGAGCTTCATTTAGTTAGCTTACTAATTTTCCTCATAAATGGTATAGAAGGAATACGTAAAAGAAAACCGAGTATGGAGAGGGAAGCAAACTGACAGATTTGTCCATGGGGAAGGGTCTGGAAACCATGCCGTATGAGGAGCGTCTTAGGGAACTGGGGATGTTTAGCCTGGAGAAGAGAAGGTTAAGAGGTGATACGATAGCCCTGTTTAAATACTTGAAGGGATGTCACATTGAAGATGGAGCAAGCTTGTTTTCTGCTGCTCCAGAGAACAGGACCCATAACAATGGATGCAAACTCCAGGAAAAGAGATTCCACCTCAACATTAGGAGGAACTTCCTGACAGTAAGGGCTGTTCGACAGTGGAACACACTCCCTCTGAGTGCAGTGGACTCTCCTTCTTTGGAAGTCTTTAAGCAGAGGCTGGATGGCCATTTGTCAGGTATGCTTTGATTGGGAATTCCTGCATGGCAGGGGGTTTGACTGGATGGCCATTGTGGTCTCTTCCAACTCTGTGATTCTATGATTCTATGATTCCTAAGGCTGAAAAGAATTATACTGTGTTCACATTTCTCTAAAGAAATATCTAAGTTGTAGTACGTGAGACCAGCAATGTTGCCTGACATTTGTGCCAGTAAAATGGAGAAAATCTTATCTTAGAAATCCATCCATTTCTGAAGTTCACAATACATTCTGAAGGTAGAGGGGGGAAAGAATTTGTACATTTCAAAAAATTTCACAACTTAAAAATTCAAACATTTGAAAAGTGAGCACAAACATAAGTTGCTGGTGCATTAAAAAAATTACAAACATGAAATTACCAGTGACTACAAAATGTGTCCCTTAGAAAACTGTGTTAAAAATTCTATTCTGGGGGGAAATGTGCACAGAATATACACCAATTTCCATACAAAAAGGGAGGAAAGTCTCATAATCCATAAAGAAGAAAAACAGAATGAAAGTGCCAGTGAAGTGGTGTCATAACAGTTGCACCAGTATCCCCTAATTTCACTGCCATTTCTTCCACATTACCATAGCTCTTTGCAGATGTCATCCATAATTCTCTTTATTGCTCACTGAATTATTTAAGGTCATACTTTTGTCTGAAGGATCTCATTTCTAGCAGCTTATGCATAGTTCATAAGCAATTAATAGATGGTTTTAATAAAGGTTTAACGAGTTGTAATACATAGTTCAAGGCCTTGCTGATCAGCTGATATCAAACTTTATTTCCATTTTAAGTACTGTGGTGCCACTGTAACAAGTAGTTGAGCATTATTTCAGTTCTGAATCTGCAAATTACTGAACACCAGGGTTTGCATTGTGCATGGTTTGCTCCATGTTCAAGAGGGAAAGTACTTTGGCAAAGTGCTCACACTAGAATGCTCCCACGTGTATGGGCCTCCATAAGTTTACATGGAAGCTTATTTTGCAGAGCAGAAGTGAGTAAACCTTTGCCCTCCAGATGTTTTCAACTATAATTCCTACAGTTCCTTACTATTGGCCATACTGTTTGTGACTTGGTGGGATTTGATGTCCAAAACATTTAGAAAGGCCAAAGGTTCTCTAACCTGTCTAAACTGACAGCATAATGGTCTTTTTTTCTTCTTCTTTTGTTTTAAATGGTGGGGAAACACATGGCATGAAAGCACCAAAATGGCAAACAGGGTACAGTTCAGTGGCCCTACCAGATCTGGAAGACCTAGCAGCTATCCAAGAAGTCTACATACTACCAGCTTCTTTTCACTGGCTTGAAAGCCACAGTGTTCTGATTCCTTATGTACCAACAAAGGTATACTCACAAGCCACAACTCATATCAGAGAGTCTACACTGCAGGAGTTGCTGAAACTGTGTGTGACTTATGGATTTCAGTGCATATTTGGGGAAATATGTGGGGAGATACAACTTCACATCACTCATTGACTTAAGAGGTTTTCTCGGGCAATGAATACTCAGAGCTGGTTTCCCATTGCCTTCTTTTGAAGTATAACCTACAGCACCTAGTCTTCCTTCGCAGTTCCCCATACAAGCACCAACCAATCCTGACCCTGCTTAGCTTCCTGTATCAAATGGAATCTAATACATTCCAGCTATTCCGGCTTATACATATATGTACATATATTATACCACCTCTCTTTCTCACACTCTCTTTATACAGATAGGGGTGTGTATGTGTCTTCACATCAGACATACAAACACATATTTACAAATACACTTACATGAAATTATCACACTGTCAGTGTTCTCTTCCTGTCCCCACTCTCCTCAATTGGTCCTGTTTTACTATCAATTTTTTGGAGTGGTAGGATGAAAACCTTTGTAAGGAGAGGAAAGCTTTCTCAGCCTTTCTATGCATTCTGAGCTCTCTGGAGTTATTAAGGGAAAAGCCTCCTGGAGTTATTAAGGGAAAAGCCTCCTCCAGTTGCAGTTCACCTGGGAAGGACAGAAATCTGGAAGGAACTTGGCAGCAAGCCTCTCCTGGGGGATACTTCCCTCTCCCTACTAAGCTGGATGAAGTCTTGCACTCTCTTTCAAGTGAAAGAGAACATATATGGTAGAACAAGAGCTGTTATATATATTCTAAAACAATAAAGAATGGCCTTTAGATGTAATGCCTTTCCTTTATCTCAGATGCATGGAAAAAGGATAATGAAACACAGTATCTTCAGTAGATGTAGAATGCCATTGGAATTGATTGGGCCCTGCAATGTGGTGCTTGTTGAAAGAAGTGGTAATTTTTCCTGCAGCAATGTGTGATTTACAGGTTTGCCATATCTCAGTATTTTGCTCAAAATTCGGTAATGCTTTTTTGGCCCTTTGGACTCCATGATCTTGGACACTCATAAAGATTCAAAAACATGCATGTTCCTCTAGTGCATTAATTCTTGTTCAGGTATATGAATCACAGCCATGTATGGAAGCCAAGATTCTCAGAAAATCCTTCTTTGACATATTGCATTAGTTTTGCTCTTTCTGCGTTTTTCATCTCATTCACAGCTGTAATGCCAGCCAAGAGCAGAAAAGAATTCCCTGTCTAGCGTTTCCAAGTTCTCTCATGGCTATTGTTTGAATTTTCCAGTCATCAGGAGCAGCTGCTGTTTGTCAGGTTATATCACATTGCCTCATCAGTACTTCAGCTATTTCACACTTTATTCTCTGTGGAAGCGTCACATAAAGATCACCCAATCCTATTGATTTAGTGCCTTGGAACATCTCAGCTTACCCTGTAAGGTATTTCCACATCTTCTAAAATCCTTTCTTAGAAGAACAGGAAAGAGAAAAACAATGTGCATGAGCAACAGCAAACTTCAGCAGCCAGGAAGTATGTACATTCGCTGACCAACAATTATAGATAACTCATTACTTACAACAAATTCCTTCTTCCAGTAATGAAGAGAAAGAAGAATATTCTTTCTTCTGAACAATCTGAGAGTGTGTACACAAGAGCATACAAAGTTACTTCTGAAAGTAATTAGTTAGAATTTTAGTCTACCGGTACCAAAGAAAAGTAATAATAGGAACAGAGGGGCTCATAAAAAGAAGGATAGTTAAACCAACACACTGAGAAATGTTGCTAGCCTCAACAGAAATCCACTTTTTTACTCCACTTGTGAACCAATTCCAATCTTCAGGTGAACCTGACAAAAATTGCTTTTGACTCACCACTGAGAAAGTTTCTTCACTGGCCCAAATCTCTTGTTATGTGAAACTCAGCCATAATGGGTTTTGTATTTTTCTTGGCATCACCCTTGTCTTTTCTTCTGGGGTAGTCTGCATGAATAAGTGCCAAAGGGACTTTCTTGGAAGTCAGGGACCTTGAGACCGTATACATGCGCTGGTAACCTCACACCGTGATTTCTGTAATGCACTCTACATGGGGCTACCCTTGTGCTTGGTCCAGAAACTTCATTTAGTTCAGAACATGGCATCCAGACTGGTCTCTGGTACATCGAGAAGAGACCATGTAACACCGATCTTAAGATCACTCCACTGGCTGCCCATTAGTTTTCAGGCCCAGTACAAGGTGTTGGTTATCACATTTAAAGCTCTAAATGGCTTGGGTCTAACCTATCTTTGGGACTGCCTCCTTCCATATAATCCTCCCCGCACACTTACCAGTAGGCTCTAAAAGTAGCTTGTCACCATTACCTTTGCCATTTTAAAAGGTCTTTCCAGATTTTGAAAGTAAGTAATGTAGGGCCAGTACAGACAGCTCTAAAGGGGCAGCTTGAAGCAGCCCCTTTGATCTTCAGATCAGGGCTGGAGCAACCACATGCCATGCCCCCAATCCAGCATTTTTCCAGGCCAAAAAGAGGCGGCAAAATGCCGCTCCTTTTTGGGCCAGAAAAAAAAACACTCTTACTGCCTCCACCATGGCTTTTCAGCACTCCTACAGCATGCATTGTCTAAACACTGTACTGCTGGAGTGCCAAAAAGCTATCCCCCATGTGGGCAGAGGGGTGGCATGACACCAGCTTCGGGGCAACATCGGGTTGTGCATCATCCATATGCCATGCCCCCATGCTACCAGAAAGCCAGCGTATTGTGCCGGTCTGTATCGGCCCACAGTTACCCATAATTTTCTATCATAGTCTTTGCTACGTAACTTTACATATACTTAGAAGTGCTAGAAAACTCTGTTAGTGAATTGCAAAGATGCATAACATGACATCGGCAAGAGTGTTCTTATGTGCTTCAGGCTCATTGCATTCCCTGATACTCATCAGCACTCCTTAGCTGGTGTCTGGATGCACAAAGAGACCAGTGTGCATCAGTTCCAATTCATACTGAGTCCTGTTGCGCATTGGTCCCAATGCACTTCAGTCACTTTGCCAGGTCCCCTGTGTACTAATGTAACAACAGCCCCTTACTGGATTTGTATATTACAGAATTGCTTAATTCTAATACCTGCAGATGTACATTCACTTATAAAGAAATAAGTCCCCAGTAGGATTCCAGCTATTGTTTTTAATCATATGAAAATCTAACTGCTAGTTCATTATCCACTTCCATTCACTTTATCACTTGAGTCCCAGAAAACAGACTACCACATATAGCACATAAGTTAGTTTGTAGGACTCAATGGCCTATGAGGGCTTTCCATCTCTATGATTCTATGAATCATACGATATTCCTCTTGCATCATTTAGTATACACCCTAACTGTACACTTAAATGAAAAGTTACAGTGGTACTGCAAAAGTAATAAAATTATTTCTTGTTAAGTTATGATTGTAAAATAATGTCCCTTCCCAACCACATAACTTACCAGTGAACCAGAAGTGTGAAAAATTAAGATAAATATTGGTAAATACATATTTATTTCCTCGTGTCCTACTTGGTTACAATGATACAGATTCACAGTGGGGACTGGATTTGGCCGTTGTTGACCTGAAACAATGAGCAGTATTTTGGTCTTTAAAAATCAAAAGCATGTGTGACTGCATTAATCTCCCCTAAGGGCCTATGTTGAAACCTGACCTTGTTTTAGTCAGGATATAAAACACAAAGTTGCCTACATTTTTCTCACTCTCCTAATGAAGGAAAAAGAATGGTATAATGATCTGAATGTTGGACTTTTAACTAGGGATACCAAAATTCAAATCCCTATAAACTACAAAAATGCATTTGATAACTAGAGTGTTCACTGTCTCTTAGCATAAGGAAGATATTTCACAGCTATTGTAAGCATAAAACTGGGGATCACATATACCTCTCTGAGCTTTTTTGGGTAAAGGACAGGATACAAATGATAATAAATACACTCAAAAAGTTCATGCTTCTTCACGAAAAAGGAACTAGACTCACCCTATAGCATGACACATCCCTGTGTTAGCATTTCTATCCCAGCCTTATTTAAACCATCCATAAATAAGATCTCTTCCAACAATTCTATACAACTATTTTTATCATCCCAAAAAAGAAACTGGTGTTTGTTTGCTTGTTTTGAATCCAAAGTTTCACCATTTGGGCTATATTATTTGTACCTGAAATCTCCAAAGATATATATGATAACCAGGATAAAAAGACAAGAAGAAGAATTAAGCATCCTCTGAATTTTAACTCCTTCTCATTAAATGTTCTAAGCACCACAATTCAAAAAATATGTTGGCATGTCCAGAGGAGGATGACCAAAATGGACTGGAAACCATGCCTTATGATGAAAGACTTAGGGAGCTGAGTATGTTTAGCCTGGAGAAGAGAAAGTTAAGAGGTGATATGATATTTCTGTTTTAAGTATTTGAAGGGGTGTCATATTGAGGATAGAGCAAGCTTGTTTTCTTCTGCTCCAGTGAATCCAGTGGATTCAAACTACAGGAAAAGAGATTCCACCTCAACATTAGGAAAAAACTTCTCGACAATAAGAGCTGTTCGACAATTGAACACACTCCCTCAGAGAGTAGTGGAGTCTCCTTCTTTGGAGGTTTTGGATTATAGGCTAGATGGCCGTCTTTCATGGGTGCTTTCATTGTGAGTTCCTGGTTGGCAGGGGGTTGGACTGGATGGCCCTTGAAGTCTCTTCCAACTTTATGATTCTATGGCCCTAAACAGATGGGCACTATAGGTCACCCTCATCATGTGCTAGGGTTGCCTCGGGGTGCAGCTTACACATGCCCCACAACCCTAGCATGTGACGAGGGCATCAAGATGGTGGCACCCTGTCTACATGGGCACTGCCATCATTACATAAGCACCACACAGCATCAACATGGTGCCATGCAGCATTTACATAATGAGCGCACCAGTGGCGCACTTATTACGTCTTCACCGCATCCTGCCATGGCTTTAAAAGAACCTGCATTTTGCGGGTTCTTTTTCCGCCCGTGGGAAGCCACACAGTTTGGCTGCTGTGGCTTCCCGCCAGTGGAAAAACAGGCACCAGGAGGGCACCCTTTGGGGGCAGTATGTACTGCCCCTAGATTCCATAAATTTATTTTACCCAAATCATATTTATTTTCGCAGCTCTTGGCAACCTAGAAACAAATGTAAAATAAAATTGCTAAAATAAATTAGCTGATGACTATACATCACCTTGGATGTGTCTAGCAGAGTTTTTAATGTAGAAATTCTATGAATAAATGAGTAAGCAAACAAAATAGGAGCAACTGAAGCTGTGGATTTTCTATTATTCCTGAAAATCACATCTCACATTTAACTGCATCACATAATTCAGCTTTTTCACTGACAACAATGCTTTCATGAACCAGAAGGATGACAAATCAAATTTGCTACCTAAAGATCACAGAATCATAGTTATAAGGGTCATCGGGGGACATCTCATGCAAACACTTGTCAAGGCAGGAAATTCACAGCAGAAGATACTTGACCGATGACCATCCAGCCTCTCATTAAACATCCCCAATGAAAAGAAAAAGCAAAGGGTGCCCAACCTAAGGATGATGGGGCAGAGGACAGAATAGGGGAATTTCAGCACAGAATAAGTAAAGAAACAGTACAGGAATACCTGGTTAATCTAAATGAATATAAGTCTCCAGGACCAGATGAACTACATCCTAGGGTATTAAAAGAACTGGCAAATGTAATATCGGAACCAATGGCAATCATCTTTGAGAACTCCTGGAGAACAGGAGAAGTCCCTGCAGACTGGAGGAGGGCAAATGTTGTCCCAATCTTCAAAAAGGGGAAAAAAGAGGATCCCAACAATTATCGTCCGGTTAGTCTGACATCAATACCAGGAAAGATTCTAGAGCAGATCATTAAGCAGAGAGTCTGTGAATATCTGGAAGATAATTCCATAATCACAAAAAGCCAACATGGGTTTCAGAGAAACAAGTCATGCCAGACAAATCTGATCTCTTTTTTTGATAAAATTACCAGCTTGGTAGATGAAGGGAATGCTGTGGATATAGTATATCTTGACTTCAGTAAGGCCTTTGACAAGGTTCCCCATGACATCCTTGCAAACAAGCTTGTAAAATGTGGACTAGACAAGGTAACCGTTACATGGATTTGTAACTGGTTGACTGACCGAACCCAAAGGGTGCTCAACAATGGTTCCTTTTCATCCTGGAAAGAAGTGACAAGTGGGGTGCCACAGGGTTCTGTCCTGGGCCCAGTGCTATTCAACATCTTTATTAATGACTTGGATGACAGTATTGAGAGCCTAGTTATCAAATTTGCAGATGACACCAAATTGGGAGGAGTAGCTAATACCCCAAAGGACAGGATCAAAATTCAAAATGACCTGAATAGACTGGAAAGCTGGGCCAAAGCTAACAAAATGAAATTTAACACAGAGAAATGTAAGGTCCTACACGTAGGGCGGAAAAATGCAATGCACAGATATAGGATGGGGGACACCTGGCTGAATGAGACAACATGTGAAAGGGATCTAGGAGTCCAAGTAGACCACAAGTTGAACATGAGTCAACAGTGTGATGCAGCAGCTAAAAAGGCCAATGCAATTTTAGGTTGCATCAATAGAAGTATAGTGTCTAGATCAAGGGAAGTAATAGTGCCACTCTATTCTGCATTGGTCAGGCCCCACCTGGAGTACTGTGTCCAGTTCTGGGCACCACAATTCAAAAAGGATGTGGAGAAACTGGAGCGGGTCCAAAGGAGGGCGACTAAAATGGTGAAGGGTCTGGAGACCTTGCCCTATGAAGAACGCCTTAGGGAACTGGGGATGTTTAGCCTGGAGAAGAGAAGGTTACGAGGTGATATGATCGCCCTGTTTAAATATTTGAAGGGATGACACATTGAGGAGGGAGCAAGCTTGTTTTCTGCTGCTCCAGAGAACAGAACTCGGAACAATGGATGCAAACTGCAGGAAAAAAGATTCCACCTCAACATTAGGAGGAACTTCCTGACAGTAAGAGCTGTTCGACAGTGGAACACACTCCCTCGGAGGGTGGTGGAGTCTCCTTCCTTGGAGGTTTTTAAGCAGAGGCTGGATGGCCATCTGTCGGGTATGCTTTGATTGGGAGTTCCTGCACGGCAGGGGGTTGGACTGGATGGCCCTTGTGGTCTCTTCCAACTCTAAATTTCTATGATTCTATGATTCTATGATTCTAAGAGTTCACCATCAATCAAGAAAGTCATCACCACTATTTAGATATGCTGGAAGAGCAAGCCATCTAGTAGTGAGCTAGTTGCCAAGCCAAGAAAGACAAAAGCAGCCACAGATGGATGGACAACTCAGAGTGAAGAGCCAGGATGGAAGCAAGAGATTTTTTTAGCACCGAGTAGACCGTTTTTATCCCCTTAGATCACTGTCTTCTGATGGGTTAATGACTGCTATACCACCAAGGGTATCATTAATTTTCTTTGGCATTAATTTTCCCTGTTTTTCACTAATTTCCTTCTCAAAGGAATCAACAAGTAATTTCAGCAATTTTTTTTCTTATTATGAGGAATATGTTTTAAAATGTGTAGTTTTCAAAGCCTGCTCACAACTGGTTTCCAAATAATTCTCTTCATTATAATATATTGGCTATTATGCCAACATTTCAATCCCACCGTAGCTAGTAGCTGCTATCCTCTATTGCCACACTTTAAAACACAATGGACATCCTGTTCTTAGGACTTCCAGTATGTCCTATATTTTTAATTGTTTTGGCAACCATACAAGTCATTAAATTGAGTGACAAACAATAAGAATATATACATACATAAATACAGAGAGAGACAGAGAGACTGACACTTACCAACCATCCAAAGACCTTGACATGGCAAATTTGGAGTCATTTGACTTCTCTCCCTGTTTGTGAAAAAAATTCAAGCACCCTGCATTCATATCTTGCAAGCAGGGATTTTAAAAATTCAAAAGTTCCTATTAAGGTTACCTTTGTAATAGAAGGCAAATGGAGTGCCTCTCCTGTTTGTTGGCTTCACCCCTAGATTAAACACTCATACTGAACTAGCAACCATGACAAAAACAAGAGCAAAAACTAGTGACCACAAAAACTCTCCCAAGTCATCCAAAAGAGCATCCGAGGCCAGCCTTTGGAAGAAAGAGCATGCAAGCTGATCAGGTGCAAGGGAGGATTCTCTTTAAATGATGCATGCCCAGTGAGTGTTCCATCTATATGTATGTCAGTCACAATCTTTCACTTGGAAAGTAGATTAAAGTAGCAGATGGTAGTGATGGAACCTGAGCTGCTGTCAAAAGAAAAACATAGCCATAGATATCTTTTGTTTCCACCTCTACAGCACATCTCTTTTAAGACTCCCCACAGCAAAAAAGAAAATGTCCAAGTGATAAATACATGTTACAATTAGTTCCGACTGATCTGCTGATATCTCCCTTTCCTTATCTCTCTCAAATCCCTTTAACTGTACTAATTATATTAAAATGTCTATCCCTCTTGATTACTATCAATTCAAATTCTGTTAAAATAATTTACTGCACAAAGGTAAGCCAAAGAACCCCTAAAATTAGCAAACTGAAATATTTCTTACCAAAGAAAAGTGATAATAGGAAAAGAGGGACTCCTAAGAAGGATAGTTAAACCAACACACTGAGAAATGTTGCTAGCCTCAACAGAAGTCCACTTTTTTACTCTGCTTGTGAACCAATTCCAATCTTCAGGTGAAACTGACTGGCAAAAATTGCTTTTGACTCACTGCTGAGAAAGTATGGCCCCAATCTCTTGTTATGAGAAACTCAGCCATAATGGGTTTTGTATTTTTCTTGGCATCACCCTTGTCTTTTCTTCTGGGGTAATCTGCATGAATAAGTGCCAAAGGGCATTTTGAGGCAAGATGATCCTAAATGTACGTGTTACCCTACTTGCCTTTACGGTAATCGAAGTTTCTGACTTGTATGCAACCCACCTGGCTCTACCATTAATTGACCCTATCCCTCTAACTGACTAGACTGTAAGTTGAATTTGTAAGGTGTTCAGCTCACTTTGCCTAACAGGGCAAACAAGCTGAGCACATTACAAATTCAAATATCAATCTAGTCAGCTATCCATCTCAGATAGCAAAATGTCTTGTCTAGCCCTGCTCATCAAGTTGAAAGGTGAAAACATCAGGGGATATCAAGGAGAGTGCCTTCTTGGTGGCTGTTCCCAGGTTTTGGAACTTCATTCATTCATCTGATACACCAGCTGCGCCCTTTTATGGAAGTCAGGGACCTTGAGACTGTAGTACATGCACTGGTAACCTCACGCCTTGATTTCTGTAATGCACTCTACACGGGGCTACCCTTGTGCTTGGTCCAGAAACTTCAATTAGTTCAGAACGTGGCAGCCAGACTGCTCTTTGGTACATCCAGAAGAGATCATATAACACTGATCTTAAAATGACTCCACTGGCTGTCCATTAGTTTCCAGGCCCAGTACAAGTCCTGCATGGAAGAGGGTTGGACTGGATGGCCCTTGTGGTCTCTTCCAACTCTATGATTCTATGATTCTATGATCACCTTTAAGGCCCTAAATGGCTTGGGTCCAACCATCTTTGGGACCACCTCCTTCCATATAATCCTCCCTGCACACTTAGATCCTAAGGGAGGAACTTGCTACAGCCTCATAAAACAAGCCTGTCCATGACCTCCCAAAAGACCTTCTCAGCTGTTGTGCCCAGATTGTGGAATGTCCTGCTGGATGAGATCTGTCATATTATCACCTTAAATAGCTTTTTAATTTTTATTATTATTATTATTAAAAACTGTAAAGACGGATCTCTTCCAGCAGGCCTTTCCTGAATAGTCTCTCCAGCTATAAATAGAACTCTAGAACTCCAACTACAATTTAGTCACATTCTATAGTTTGCTGTTATTGTTGTTTTAAATTTATTTCAGTTTTTCAAGCATGTTTTAATTCTTACATCATTTAACTGTATTTTAAGGAAGGGGGGAATTGAGGGTTTTGAATGTATGTTTTTTAATCTTTGTAAGCCACCCTGATTGCATATTGTAGAGGGGCAGGATATAAATTATTATTATTATTATTATTATTAATTCTTTGACAGGCTAGACTGGTCCCCTCCACAGTGTCTTTCTGTTGCTGGTGAAGTTTTTTCTCTTTCAATAGAACTCAATAGGAAAAAGAGTGGTTATAAGGTATTAAACATATCAGTTAAAAGAATAGTTAAAAACCCATTGCTAAAAGAAATAAAGGCACCAACCCAATTAAAAGCCATTTCCACAACCCTGGTTAATTGCCAGAGGTTTGTCTATCTGAATAAAAAGATCTTTGCCTACTTGCAGCAAGACAGCAGCAAAGAGGCAATCTAGCTTTATGCGATAGGGAATTCCATAGCCTGGGAGTGACCACCAAGAAATCCTTCTTTCATAGCCATACCAAATATGCTTCTGAAAGTAGAACAAATGAAAGAAGAATCTTCCTCAAAGTTCTCCTATGAGGGGGAGACATATTTCAAATAGCCTCTGGTCCCATTTGTACATGGCTGTACCATAACCTTTAATTGTGCCTGAGAATAGAACAAATGGTACAAAATGCAGCAGCTAAACTAAACGAAGTTTATCCACGCACAACACTGAGATCATATTACTCAAATATTGAAAGACCTGCCTTGGCCACCAGTTGCTTTCCACAGGAGACCAAACTGAAGTATTAATCTTAAACCTGAAAAGCCCTAAACCAGGGGTGGGCAACCGTAAAGGGGGCAAGGACTACAAATTATGGGATTTGTAGTTTGTTATGGCATCAGAGGTCTTTGACAGAGAAGGTGAAATATCTCACAAAACTAGAAATCCCAGATTTCCATAGCATTGAGTGGTGTCAAAGTGCATTATTTCTGCAGTGCAGGTGCAGCCCAAGAAAGAGTGGAATTGCCATAAAATGGTTCCTGCAAATCCCATCTCTGAAAGGTAGCATGACTGATTGCATGGAAACCTGCCTACTAGTCTAGCAGAACCAACAGATGCACCTTCCCTCTACACAGTGCCTGGCATAGACTGAAACCTGAACATACTTTTGCTCACAAGCAAATGAAACACTGAAATTTGATTTTTAAAACGCCAGAGAAAAATTTGAAAGGAGAGGGGAAGGTCTATAGCTGTTGTTGAAGTTTCTGAATTTAAAGCTGACATGGGACAGGTAGGTGGAGTGGGAGCTAACAGAGGATATCTCCTGATTGCTTTTCATAATCAAGGTAAATGATAGAGATTTCAAGCCAAAGGGAGGAAATTAAAACCAGAGAAAGTCACGGCGACATTGCACTGCAATTGTTCAAATTAGTAATCGTGATTGGCAATCAATTAAGGCATCAGTTGTGGGAGGGAAATGCATTTTGCTTTGTCTTCTTCAACAGATTTTCCTCCCTTTGTCTCTCTAAACTCTCTTCCACATGCACACACAGATACACATACACACTCCTCCTCTGAGCACCTGCTTCCCTTAGCTTTGCTCATATTGTCATTAGCTTCATGGATAATTGATGGCTGAGCCAGTCCAGCCTGATGCTAAGAAAAGAATGACAAGGAGGGTAGACACGCGCCTACTATAAATAGACGCAAAACATGAGTAGCTTATTCCAGCTTTCCCTTGGGTCCTAATGCAAGCTGTCTTCTGACAGCCACTGTTGATGCAAGGGAGAGTGAGGTATTCATGCCACCAGGTAATTTTGTTAGAGGTTGAGAGTTTACATGCTTTATAGATGAACCTAAAAATATTCCCAGCTATTAAACATTAAGGTTAGCTCTGCTGATGCATTTTCAGAGCAAAAACAAGATTAATCTCTTTGGTGGGGAGGGTCTTTTAGTTTAATGCAGCCAAACCTTTTATGCATGGAGGAATATCACTGGCATATGTCAGGGATCAGGGAAGAAGTGTAAGGAATGTGGGGTTGAGTAAGTTCCAACTAGACCTTCATTTAGCTAAAGAGCTCTAAGATACCTGAAACCTATTTGAATGTAAATGATTATCATTTTGTTAGAGATTGAGTCCCTGTATTGGGAGAAAGGCGGGATATAAGAGGAGATGATGATGATGATGATGATGATGATCATCATCATCATCATCATCATCATCTAAAATGGTTGATTTTTTTTTCAACAGGAGCCATTGGCAAGATGATATTCTGATAGTTACGAATCTCTCTATATATTTTTAATGAAGTGCTTATCAGAACTTGTAACAGTAACATCCTTTCAACTGAGAGAGGATGGTCAGATTTCAGAGCCAATGCCATCCAATTATCCCTATTAATCCTCTGTCGCCCCACTTTTCAGCTGTTTTCAAAATGGCCCACTTTCTCTCACCTCTTCCCACTTTCACCCTTTGTCTTTAGCTTACTTTAGATGCTATCCTAAACATACACTGGACTGACCATGTGACGAATGTTGCTGTCCTGGAGCAAGCAGAGATCACCAGCATTGAGGCCATGCTACTGAAAACGCAGCTGCGCTGGGCAGGGCATGTTTCCAGGATGGAGGACCACCGCCTCCCCAAAATAGTACTCTACGGTGAATTTGCCACAGGTGAGAGAAAGAGGGGCGCCCCAAAGAAGAGATACAAGGACTCCCTGAAACAACATCTCAAGCTTGGCCAAATTGATTACCAACAATGGTCTGCCCTGGCCTCACATCGGGAGGCATGGTGATGCACTATCCACAATGCTGCAGCCTCTTTTGAGAACTCACGCCAAACGAGTTTCGAAGAGAAACGACAACGCAGAAAGAACCACAACTTGGAAACATCACCCAAGGAGACTTTCTGCTGTGCTTTCTGTAACCGGACTTGCTTATCTCGGATCGGCCTTTTTAGTCATCAGTGCGCTTGTAGTAAGCGTGGGATAAGTCCTTCCTGAATCTTCGTTAGCAAAGAAAAGCCAGAGACTTTAGTTGCTGCACACTGAGTTCATAGTGCCAAAAGAAACATTCAAAGTGCAAAACGAGTTTAAATTGCCAAAGTGAGTTGCATGTAAACATAACCTTTTCCTCAATTAACTCAGTATTAAGAGAGGAGAGGAGGGGAGGGGAGGGGAGGGGAGAGGAGGGGAAGGGCAGAATCTGGCCTTTCCCAATAGACACAGGCAAAAGCAAACTGCTGCAGCCGCCCCCAGTTTGTGTGTTCTTTCTCATTAATAAATTTTGCCATCTTGACCACATTCTATGAAGTGGATGAGGATGTTTGCTGAAGTCTCGGGGATTTATTGCATTTCCCCATGTCTCCAGGCAGAGATCTAAATCTCAGTGCGAGCAGTACAGGAGAAAATAAATTTTGCTTTTTCTCTGTGATGTGGCTGTAAAGCCCAGGGATTCATCTCCTCCCATTCCCATCTATTATCATCATGGCCTAGCTGGAAGGTGTCTGTATGTGTATAGCACCTGTACAATGCCATAGCACCCAAAATAAGAGTGAATGGGAAGAGTGCCAAAGAATGCATGTATGTTACTTTGGCAGTTGGACCTGTCATGCCATTTTGAGCAATGGTGAACCAGTGAAATGATCAGCAACATGACTCGTGAACCTTCCTGTTGTATAAACTTCTGCATTTAGATCAGAGGAGTCAAATGCACTTGATCTGACAGTAAGACTTATGAAAAAGGATCTGTGGGGTTTAGTAGATTACACACTAAGGCCAAGATCTTGTATAGCCCAGCACAAGATACTATTTCTGCTAGTAGAACTACCGGTATGCTACCACTAACCTCATCCTTATTTAGTTCAACTGCTGAAGCCCCACACACATATCAGTTCAGTGACTTAGGTCCAAAACACTCTGTAGAAATGATCTAGTTGGGGACCACTTTAACTGCCCAAGCTCAATGCTAGGGAATTCTGGGAACTGTAGTTTTGTGAGATATTTGGCCTTCTCTGTCAAAGTTCTGGTTCCACAATAAACTACAGTTTCTAGGATTCCCTAGCACTGAGCCAGGGCAGCTAAAATGAATATTGGCCTACCTTGTGATATGTTTATTTTCAGTGATGAAGGCGGAGGAATCCTTTGAGTGGGTTGGTTCCCTTCATTTGCTCCTATAGGCAGGGATTAAAGTTGCAGAGGGATGTCATAGAAGGGAACCGCCCCCTGCTTTTCCAGTCATTGTTCTAGCCTCACCTTAACCAAAAGATTCAGTTCAGGGTGGGTAGGATTCCTCCACCTTCATCACTGAAAACAAACAAACCACAAGGTAGGCCAATGCTTGTTTTTCCAGTGATGAAGGGGAGGGATCCTTTGAGCAGGATATGCCAAAGCTCTCCAATTTTGGGAGGGAGAACTGAGGTGAGTTTATTGAACAATGGCAATGGAGCTTCTGGAGACTGGAACACATCAAGGCGGTAGTGATGTAGAAAGGGAGAGGGAGAGGACCATGTGGCAGCTCTACAGATATCTAATAATGGGGCATTGGTGGATAACACTCTCCACCGTAGGTGGCAGCACTACGGGTGGAATGTGCAGTGATAGCATGAGGAACTGATGAAGTTTTTGACTTGTAACACTTTATGATACAGTCCCAGATCCATCTGGACAGTGTGGTAGTGGAGACCTTCTTTCCTTCGGTAGATGAGCTAAAATAGATAAACAGGCAGTCTGAGAGTTGGAAGCTGTGGGTCTGTTTGATGTATATTTTGAGTGCCCTCCTGAAATCTAATGTGTGCCATGCCTTTTCCAAGTCCTTCTTGGGGATGGGGCAGAATGACGGAAGGATGAGTTCTTGTGACCTGTGGAAGGCAGAGTTAGGGATGAAGGTCAGATCTAGACATAATAACACTGAGTCTTCTCTGAAGATGCAGAGCTCTTTCCTGATGGATAAGGCTCCCAGCTCTGAAATGTCAATCTGAGCCAGAGGTTCGAATGGGGCCTTGGTGAGTGCTGCAAAAACAAGTATAGGTCCCAACTGGGATAGCAGTGTATCGATGGGGGCCATATTAAGGTAGCTGCCCTGAGAAACTTTTTGATATATGGATGAGAGGACATACGGCCTTAGTAGGGATTGCTGATGTGATGGCCGAGATCTGTCTTTTAAGGGTGTTGGGCTTAAGGCCCCTGTCTAGTCCCTCTTGACGGTAGAGTAGCAGGTCACCTACGGAGAATCAAACTGGAGAAATCACTTTGGTTTTGCACCATGAAGAAAAGCCACAAAAGGAATATTTGTAGATCCGTCTCATGGATGGTCTCTGGGACTGGATAATGGTCTTGGCAACTTGAGGGTGAAGGCCATCTTCTAGCAGTAGTAGGTGGCACTCAATTTCCAGCCACTGTGGGTCTGGGTGGGCTATCTGTCCCTGGGTTACCGGGTCTGGCCTTATTGGTGATCTGATTTGATCTTGTACTAGATTTAAGATTTCCGGAAACCACGGTCTTCGCGGCCAGTGAGGAATGATTAGAATCAGGGTTGCCCTTGAGTTTCTTAGTTTTTGTAGGCACCTCAATATCATTGCCGTGGGAGGGAAGGCATAGAGGAGACGTGGTGGCCATAGGGCGTGGAGATAGTCTGTGTTTTCTGTTCCTTGTGTTGAGAGCTGGAAGAAGAACCTCAGAACTTGATTCTTGACCAGCAACGTGAATAGATCCACCTGCAGCATCCCCAGGAGGTGGGTTATGTGTAGGAAGACCTCTGGGTGGAGATGCCACTTGGAATGATAGGTCCCTTCTGCTGAGCCAATCCACTCGGGTGTTTAGAACACCTTTTATGTTTTCTGCTCTCAGAGAGTGCAGGTTGTATTCTGCCCAGTTTAGGAGGAGGGTGGTTTCTTGCATCAGAGATCAGAACCTCGTCCCACCCTCTATGTTGACATGGGCTTTTGTTGTCACATTGTCCGTATGGACCAGAACATCTGCATTTTGGATCATGTGAAAAAATGATAGGATGGCTAGGCGAACCACTCTGAGCTCCAGCCAATTGATGCTTTGTTGGTGTTCCTGAGTGGTCCATCTGCCCAGGGTCAGTTGAGTGTTGAAAGACAGAACCTATCTGGAGCAAGGCAGGAACTAAGACTAGAAAAGCAGGGGGCAATTCCCTTCTCTGACATCCCTCTGCGACTTTAATCCCTGCCTATTAGACCGAATAAAGTGAACCAACCGGCTCAAAGGATACCTCCCCTTCATAACTGGAAAAACGGTTTCACACTGGATTACTGTATATATTCATGTGTAAGTCTAAAACTTTAGGTCAAAAAATTGACCCCAAAAACCTGAGTTGACTTATTCACTGGTCAATGTAAGTACTGTACCTTAACTCTTATTTTAAAAAAGGAATCATCCTCTGGTGAAACTCAAGAGTGTAATCTGTACTGGAAGCACTGATCCCTTTCTATTTTTTCATCCATCCAGCCTTTATGATAAGCACAAACAGTTATGGCTGCTGAAATTTTGTAAGTTATTTCACATCATTTTCCTTGGCTACATCCTTTACATTATCCATGGGTCATATCAAAATCCATAATTTTGGTCCCAAAAACCTGCCCTTGACTTATACATGAGGTCGACTTATCGTTGAGTGTATATGGTATTTCTGCACTGTGTTTTGGAACATAGTCGGGGGGGGGGGGAGAGAAGATCAGAAAAGTATCTGGATATATCCCCATATACAGAAGCAGAACATTGATGTCATCTGCCAATATCCACAATGGTCCTCTGGAGGTGTCAGCAGGTGATACCACTGATTTGCATCTGGCTTCAGAGACTTAGCCAGACACTTTTCAACCCCATTACCACCAGCAATTGCTGAAGGAGCAACTAAAGAGTGAGTCAGGAGGATCATTCTGGAGAATGGAAAATAATACAAATGCTCATAATAACAAAAAAAGGGGGGGTGATATACATAGGCAAATGTTGGACCTGTACCCGTGTATGTTACTAATGCAGCAAATTTTTTAAAAAAGCTAATGCAATGTTAGGGTGCATCAATAGAAGTATAGTGTGCAAATCATGAGTTATGGTAACTATCATTCTATTCTGCTCTGGCCAGATTTCATCTGCACTATTGCACTGATTTTGAGACAACAAAGTTTAAGAAGGATATTAATACATTTAAAAGCAGTTTAAGTTAGAATATCTGTGCCCAGGTGATGGTGATAAAACACAGTGAGAAGATTTAAACCAGGTCCAATGAGAGCAAAGTCTGAAGGAATTTTGTATGCCTAGCGTCAGAAGAGATAATTAAGAGGCAATATAATTTCTATCTTCAAATATTGTCACAAGGATAAGGGGGAAAGTTTGATTTATGTTGCTCCAGAGAGTAAGACCCAGTCTATTGGGTTCAAATTACAAGAAAAGAGATTTAGAGTAAACATTAGGAAGAACCTCCTGCTTAAAAAAAATCCAGTGTGTGTGTGTGTGTGTATTATTTATATATATATATATATATATATATATATATATATATATATAATTGATCCCTCTAGAGACAAGGAGGGATGAAAAAGAGGAAGATGTCAAGATAACAAGGGCTTTCTTTTTCATATGTGGTGAACTTGTCCGAAAGCAAAAAGTTACCATTCTAAGATTTATTATGTTAATCCAAAAAAATTTAAAGCTAGACTTTGTAATGTTACCAAAATGTTTTTGTTGGGTTTTATCGATAAAGAATTGGATAGTATATATGGATCACTTCTTCAGTATATGACAACAGCAGAAGAATATTGATTGCTCAGACCTGAGATCAGAGTCCTACTGTGTGTTTTTTTAGTTATCTTTTTCTCTCTCTTTTTTCTCCTCTCTTTCTTTTTTGTCTTCTTTTCCCCCCTTCATTTTCTTTATGTTTGATTTTAAATTAGATTGTACGTGTTAAAAATTAATAGAAATTAATCTCAAAGGAAAGAATTCACCCCTTTAAACACTCCAGATGCCAGATGAAAGCAACAATGAAAGAAAGAAAGAATTTAAACCTTAATTTGTTTTCTGCAAGTGAAGCAAATGTATGTCAGAATGAAAGCATTCAATATTTAATGCTTTAAAAGCCAACATTATGATTTCCTTCACACAAAAATATCAGTTCTGTATATTCTAGCAATCCTAAATTGTTTCTAGGCAAAACAAATGGGTTTATTTACTGTCAGGCATACTAATAAGCAGTAAGTAAAAGCCCATTAAAGATCAGACGATGATGCAGGTTCATCTGGATAGTGGAGCAGAGAGATAAGGGAGAAAATGCTTGACCTTCTTTGTCTTTGCCTAATCCTCTTACAGAAGGTGATTTAAGGCAAAAATTTAAAGAACAGAAACAGGTGAGCAGCTGTTAGCAAAGGTTCACAGTATCAGATTGGCCTTCTTGTCCTTTGCAGTTTTCATGAGAAAACAGATCCTCATTTGTGTTCCAGTTCACTCTAGCTTCATCAGAGGTGTCACAAAGCAAGTTTCCAAACAGGTGGTCAGCTGTCTAGAAAACCCTAGCCTGACCTATTGTATTTTTAGACAACAGACATTTACAGAAAGTCAGATTGCAATACATGCATATAAACATTATCACCTGCTAACATTAACACATACCTGTTTTAAAAGCAGAGGAAAAGAAGCCAGTAGAAAAGAAAAGGGGGCAATCCTAGGCATAGGAATGTTCACCAGGACTTTGTCCAATGCACAGGCTTATTTGTAATTAATGGACTGAACACAAAGTAGGATAAAGATTTCCATCAGGAAGAAATTTACTCCAGCCAGTAGCAACTGGTGGTTTCTATGTCACTGGGGCAGTGATTCAATCCAGGCTTTTAGTCTAATCTTCAAAGAAGCTATTCAAACAGCTGGACTTCTTCTGGGGGTACAATTGAGCACCTTGGTTGTTGCTGTTATGTGTCTTTTTGTCATTTTTGACTTATGGTGACCCTAAGATGAATGTATCACAGGGTTTCCTTGGCAAGATTTGTTCAGAAGTTTGTCTTTGCCTTCCTTGGAGGCTGAAAGAGTGTGACTTGTCCAAGTCACCCAGTGGGCTTTTGTGGATTTGAACTCTGGTCTCCAGACTCATAAATCCAACACTCAAATCACAACATGACACTAGCTCTCCAGCACCTTGGATAGCTTTTTAAATAGTCATTCTGAAACCCAGAGCAGATTCACTGCCCCACTGACTTGGAAGTTACCTGCTGTCAGAGCACGTAGATTTTCTTGTTTTCATGGTCCTGCTGGGTTTGTGGAACAGATGACATAGGGGATGTGCAGACTGCCCCAAAAGGGTGGCCTGCAGCTGCCTCCAACTTTGCCAGATTGGGGGCAGAGGCAACCACACGCTGTAGTCCTGATCTGGTCTTTCCTCAGCACAAAAAGGAGCTGTAAAAAGCCCTTACTCAGGGGAGTGGGGACAGCAATACTTAAGAAAGTATGAAGAGAGCTCCAGTGTGTATGAGGCAGGCAATTCATTCTAGGTTTCAGGTTCAATATTAAACGAATTGACTGAGGTGTTGCACACAATCTCCCAAATTGGTTCAGGGCATTGTTTAGCTCCTTTAAAGTTTGGACTAAAAGCCAGAATGGATTTAGTATCCCACTAACACTGGAGCACCTGTTCCCACTTGACAAGAGAAAGCACAATAACCATTTATCTTCACATTCTCTGTGTGGCAGACCAGAGTTAAAAGCAATTCCGAACATTTCCCTTTAAACTCCACACCAGTGCTTTAAAATCCACCCAAATTCTTCAAAAGACAAATCTCTTTTCCCACCTTTCAAGGGATTTTCCCACACACTTTTAAATACATGGGATTATATTGGCTTATTTATGCTAAATGACGCAAGACAACAAGAACAAACAATTAAGGAAATTGCTCACTCAAACACCTCAAAGTTAAGGTTGCAGAAGGTGCCACTTAGTGGGCCTCTCTGTGGAGGCTGTACTGAAAATCTGGTTATTTTCCATGCTGTTCTAATCTCAACAATAAACTATACTTAATCTCCTTTGTCCTTCTCTCACCCTCAGAAGAAAAAAATGACTAAGTCATTAGGCTTTCATAATTTCATTTTAAAATATCAGTTTAAAAAATGAAGTGGCTCATTATGGGGAAAAGTGTAAAGCAGAGATTTTATACAACTGTTGTATGAAATGGAATGTAGAAATGGAATGGCGCTTGTTAAAAGACCCTGAGATCCAAGCAGTTGAACTGATGTAGGTGTGTTTGAGAGCAGTTCTGACAGGAATATGCATAGGTTTCATTATTTTTATGACAGTAGCATCTAAAAACTCTCAGTGAAAGATCAAACCTCACCTTCTTGCAAAATAAAGCAATGCATGGTTGCTACACAGGGAACAAAAGGCACAGAGTCAAGGTTGATAGGCATTCAGTTGCCTGCTGTACTAGCATGAACAGCAGGTAAAATGGCCATGCTTTGGAAAGAACAGTCCCCTCTTTGAAAGGATCCTTCAGTCCAAGCCTGATTTCAGGATAACAAAACTTAGAAACAGTAGAGGATTTTGTACTACAACTCTCACGTTGGCTCAGGGGTTCTAGGAGTTTGTCTGTTATGATAAAATTATATTTCCAAACTCTAATTAATTAATTAATGCAAAAAGAGAGCAGAGCCTTAAGGTTGCTGGACCTCTCAACATCCAAGACAATCCAGCTTGGGCACCACACAAGTTTCCTGGTACAAACCTTTTCCACCATGGTGCAATGTTCTGTATTTGTATTCAAATTATAGTAATTCTTTCCAGCTCTACATCTCTATATAGCAAAGCATTTGACTGCACAGATCATGAAAAGCTATGGGTGGCTCTTAAAATCATAGGAGTACCAATATATCTGATAGTCCTGATGAGAAATCTGTACTTAGGGCTACTTATCCATAGATCATGAAAAATTATGACCAACTTTTAAAGAAATAGGTGTGCCACAACATTTGATTGTCCTGATGTTAGGACAGAATAGAGAAAAACAGAATGGTTTCCAATTGGCAAGGGGCTCAGGCATGGCTGCTTTTTATCACCCTGGCCTAGCTGATTAACCTGTATGCTGAATATATCATATGTAAAAGAGGATCAGACTTGGAGGAAAGAGGCATAAAATTGGAGGAAGAAATTAAAATAATTAAAATAAATAAATAAATAAAATGTTTAAATTGAAGGAAGGAACATCAACATTTTAAGATTTGCGGATGACACCATGACTAGCAAAAAGCTTGGAACTATTACTAAAGAAAGTCAAGGAAAAAAGGGGAAAGGTAAGTTTACAGTTGAACATTCAGAACACAAAAATAGTGACCAAAGATGGTTTATATCGATTTGTCTTTGGCTGATTAGATGATGCTTTAGCTAAATTATTGTATTTTTGATATTGTTAGTGTCTATTATTGTACTTTTATACCTGTATTTTATTGTTTTATTGATGTAATCCCGCCTTGATCCGAAGGGAGAGGTGGGAAATATAAATAATAATTATTATTGTTGTTGTTATTGTTATATAACTTTAAAGCAGATGATGAAGACATTGAAATTGTTCAAGATTTTCCATACTTTGGTTCAGTCATTAAACAGAATGCAAACTTCATTGAAGAAATCAGAAGACTAGAATGTGGAAAGGCAGCTATGAAGGAACTAGGCAACATCCTGACGTGTAAATACATATAATTGAATATTTAACATAGGATGGTCCATACCATTGCATTTCCAATTTGTAAGTATGGTTGTGAAGTCTGGAGAGTGAAGAAAGTGAACAGGAAGAGAACAAACTCATTTGAGATGTGTTGGTGGAGAAGAGTTCCACAGATACTATGCAATGCTAAGGAGGCAAATAAATGGGTTCTAGAACACATCAAGCCTGAAGTCTCTATAAAAGCACCCAAGATGACTAAACTGAGGCTGTCGTATTTTAACCATATCCTGAGAAGCCATCACTTACTAGAAAAGGCAATACACTGGGCCCTCTGTATCCACTAAGGTTTGGTTCTGGGAGCCCCCCATCCCAGATGCTAAAATCTGTAGATGCTCAAGTCCAATTAGTGGCATATCAAAGTGGTGTCTCTAATATAAAACGGCAAAATCAGGGTTTGCTTTTTGAAAAATGTTGTGTGAATATTTTTGAACTTTAGTTGGTTAATTATATGGATTCAGAATCCATGAAGATGGCATTCCAGAAGGATAGATTCAGTCAAGGAAGCCAACAGCCCTGATTTTGCAAGACCTGAGCAGGGCTGTTGAGGATAGGTTGACTTGCAGGTCCCTCATTCGTAGGGTTGCCATAAACTGAAATCAACTTGACAGCAGTTAACAACAATAAACCTTATACCAGGCCAGACTCTTTGTCCATAACTAGTCCAGTATCATTTAGTTTGCCTATGAGAATTTCTTCAGGGTTTTTCAGGATCTTTCATAACTCCTGTTACAATTGGAAATGCAAGGAAATCAACCTGGCAATTTCTACATGCAAAAGCATATTGTCTAGGCTTTCATTTATGGTCTTGCCTTGTCACTCAGTGTTTTAACTGTTTTATTGCTCAATTTGTAGTTAGATACAGACCACTTTGGACAAAAAAAGGGAAGGTAAATTTATTTTAGAAGTTTAGAAAGAAGCCAAGCCAAAGTGTTCAACCCTTCATGCAGCCACTCCAAATAAGAACACCTAGGATAATTATTTCCAATATTGCCTCACCTTCCAACGATGAAGGAGAACCAAGGCTATAAAACTCAGAAAAGGTCAATGCTATTTTCTTTCATGTTAGGGCAAGTGTTAAACAAGCTCACTCTTCATTTGCCTCTCCCCAAATCCCCACCACGGCTGAGCCAGTTGCCATAGGAACCCTAATCTTTATCTGCTTTGCTTGCTAAATGATCTCGCATCAATGCCATCCTCTCTCATCTTTCTTGCATTCCTCTCTTCTTCAAACCCTCTTCCTCCCCCAGGAATGGAATACAGCAGTTTACCTTCATCTCTTTCTGCCCCCTCCCTTCCTGCCATCCTCCTTGCCTTCCCCCTTTGGAAAATATCAGATCTCCTAAGACTCAGACCTCTCAGCAGCCAAGGCTGCGCAATGAAGTATGTTCAATTTGTGTGCTGCAAGGGTTTCACCAAGGTTGAAAGGGGCTACAGGTCAGACGGAACAGAAGGTTGGCTGTTTAGAAACCAAACAGCATAGCAGCAGAGGACGTGCAAAGTTTCTCTAAGTATGTAATGCCAGCTTTCCAGGTAAAGTCAGTCCGTCATTTTCTATCATTGTTACCTCTGAGTACTGCATCCAGGTTTTGCATTGTCCCAATTAGCTATTGTTTTATTTTAAAACAGAGAGAGAGGAGAACCATGAAGCATGTATTCGAATAAGAACTATTAAAGGGTAAGCCAAGGGAAATAAACATCAAGACATGCTAGAAATGTCAGAAATGTCACGAGAGAAGTGTTTGTGCAACATTACAGAGACTGCCAAGTCCTAACCTGTTTTTTACCTTTCTCGAATTCCCGAAACTGTGCTTGGTGGGCATAAACTTTTTTATTATTATTATTTGCTTGCTTCATTTATGCCAGGAATGGGAATCACACAGCCCTCTATGTATTTTTGGACTGCAATCCCGGAAGCCCTAGTCAGCATAGCTGACAGTGGGGAATGCTAAGAGCTGTAGTTCAAGAACATCTGGAAAGGCACATGATTCTCATCTCTGATTTATGTCCTGACCTTTCTCAAAGACACTCATGGTGCCATACATCATTCTTTCTCCCATCACCTCTAAGTCAGTTTCAACTGAAAGCTGGTGATTGGGACAGTGTCGTGCAATGGCTTGGCTGTTGGACTTAGAGTCCAGGAGGCCATATTTCAAATCCATAATCAGCCATGAAAATCCACTGCAAGTCACCCTTTCACAGCCTTATAGGAAGGCAATGGAAAACTCCTCTGAATAAATCTTGCTGAGAAAATGCTATGACAGGGTTGATATAAGCTGTCAGGAAGGAGAGATGTAGTAGTGATGGGGGACTTCAACTACCCGGATATTTGCTGGAAGTCAAACTCAGCGCCATCCTCAAGATCTAGAAAATTCCTCACTTGCCTTGAAGACAATTTCATTGTCCAAAAGGTGGAAGAGGCAACAAGGGGATCAGCTATTTTGGATCTGATCTTAACCAACAGGGAAGACCTAGTTGATGGGGTGCAAGTGGTGGGATCCTTAGGTGGGAGTGACCATGTTCTCCTGGAGTTTGTTATACAGTGGAAAGGTGAAGCTAAGCATAGTCAGACACGCATTCTAGACTTTAGGAAAGCTGATTTGAATAAACTTAGAGAAATACTGGGGGTGATCCCATGGTCAAGAATACTAAAAGAGAAGGGAGTTCAAGATGGATGGGAGTTCCTCAAAAGGGAGATACTAAAGGGACAATTTCAGACAGTTCCAATGAGGAAGAAAAATGGGAGATGTCTCAAGAAACCAGTATGGATGACTAAGGAACTTACAACTGAGCTAAGTTTTAAACGGAACATGTATAAAAAATGGAAAAATGGGGAAATCACCAAAGAGGAATTCAAACAAATAGCCAGCGCATGTAGGGATAAAGTCAGAAAAGCTAAAGCGCAAAATGAACTCAGGCTTGCTAGAGACGTAAGAACAATAAAAAGGGCTTTTTTGGGTATGTCCGCAGCAAAAGGAAGAAGAAGGAAACAGTTGGGCCACTGCGTGGAGAAGATGGCAAAATGCTCACAGGAGACAGAGAAAAGGCAGAATTGCTCAACACCTTCTTTGCTTCAGTCTTCTCAGAAAAGGCAAAGGGTGCCCAACCTAAGGATGATGGGGCAGAGGACAGAATAGGGGAATTTCAGCACAGAATAAGTAAGGAAACAGTACAGGAATACCTGGTTAATCTAAATGAATATAAGTCTCCAGGACCAGATGAACTACATCCTAGGGTATTAAAAGAACTGGCAAATGTAATATCGGAACCAATGGCAATCATCTTTGAGAACTCCTGGAGAACAGGAGAAGTCCCTGCAGACTGGAGGAGGGCAAATGTTGTCCCAATCTTCAAAAAGGGGAAAAAAGAGGATCCCAACAATTATCGTCCGGTTAGTCTGACATCAATACCAGGAAAGATTCTAGAGCAGATCATTAAGCAGAGAGTCTGTGAATATCTGGAAGATAATTCCATAATCACAAAAAACCAACATGGGTTTCAGAGAAACAAGTCATGCCAGACAAACCTGATCTCTTTTTTTGATAAAATTACCAGCTTGGTAGATGAAGGGAATGCTGTGGATATAGTATATCTTGACTTCAGTAAGGCCTTTGACAAGGTTCCCCATGACATCCTTGCAAACAAGCTTGTAAAATGTGGACTAGACAAGGTAACCGTTACATGGATTTGTAACTGGTTGACTGACCGAACCCAAAGGGTGCTCAACAATGGTTCCTTTTCATCCTGGAAAGAAGTGACAAGTGGGGTGCCACAGGGTTCTGTCCTGGGCCCAGTGCTATTCAACATCTTTATTAATGACTTGGATGACAGTATTGAGAGCCTAGTTATCAAATTTGCAGATGACACCAAATTGGGAGGAGTAGCTAATACCCCAAAGGACAGGATCAAAATTTAAAATGACCTGAATAGATTAGAAATCTGGGCCAAAGCTAACAAAATGAAATTTAACACAGAGAAATGTAAGGTCCTACACGTAGGGCGGAAAAATGAAATGCACAAATATAGGATGGGGGACACCTGGCTGAATGAGACAACATGTGAAAGGGATCTAGGAGTCCAAGTAGACCACAAGTTGAACATGAGTCAACAGTGTGATGCAGCAGCTAAAAAGGCCAATGCAATTTTAGGTTGCATCAATAGAAGTATAGTGTCTAGATCAAGGGAAGTAATAGTGCCACTCTATTCTGCATTGGTCAGGCCCCACCTGGAATACTGTGTCCAGTTCTGGGCACCACAATTCAAAAAGGATGTGGAGAAACTGGAGCGGGTCCAAAGGAGGGCGACTAAAATGGTGAAGGGTCTGGAGACCTTGCCCTATGAAGAACGCCTTAGGGAGCTGGGAATGTTTAGCCTGGAGAAGAGAAGGTTAAGAGGTGATATGATCGCCCTGTTTAAATACTTGAAGGGATGTCACATTGAGGAGGGAGCAAGCTTGTTTTCTGCTGCTCCAGAGAACAGAACTCGGAACAATGGATGCAAACTGCAGGAAAAAAGATTCCACCTCAACATTAGGAGGAACTTCCTGACAGTAAGAGCTGTTCGACAGTGGAACACACTCCCTCGGAAGGTGGTGGAGTCTCCTTCCTTGAAGGTAAAAACCTCCAAGGAAGGAGACTCCACCACCTTCCGAGGGAGTGTGTTCCACTGTCGAACAGCTCTTACTGTCAGGAAGTTCCTCCTAATGTTGAGGTGGAATCTTTTTTCCTGCAGTTTGCATCCATTAAAGCAGAGGCTGGATGGCCATCTGTCGGGTATGCTTTGATTGGGAGTTCCTGCATGGCAGGGGGTTGGACTGGATGGCCCTTGTGGTCTCTTCCAACTCTAAATTTCTATGATTCTATGATTCTATGGGGTTGACTAGAACATAACAACCAGCAATAAGATCTGGCTGGAGAAGTCATGGAGAAGTGGGGGTTTGAAACTGGGTTTCCACAGTCCTAGTCCAATACTCTTACAACAAGACAAGATTGACTATGGGATTAAAAAGGTTGACTGACCAATAGCAAACACATAAGATGTTCCCTCACCTTTCCTAATCAAAGCACACACAGCTTGTAATACAAAATTACAAAAGATCTCATGTCAGGATCATGGTCCTGCCATGCTTGCTGGCTATATATTTTGTATATGCTAGCTGGTGAGTTATGCTGGGTGGAAAGATTTCTTGAAGCTAGCAAAGGAGCAGACATGAGGGAAGTAAAAATGCATTTTGAATTGTCAAGGTCAATTCGGTAGGAATGCTTGGTACAAAGAGGAAAGGAAGGCAGTCCTGGGAGAAGAAATATTTTGGTTATATTTCAATCTGAATGGGAGAGGCAGGAAATAGAAATAAAATTTATTTTTTTATTATTATTATTATTATTATTATTAGAAGATGAATGGGAGGTGAGCATGGATAACTGTTTGAATTGCTATGTGCTTTTAATATACTGTGTAACCGAAATCGCCTCAGTCCTGACAATATTGTTAGGCTATGAACAATGTTAATTTTCTGAAGAAAACTTTCTGAACCTTCTGAAACTTGTGTTTCTGAACTGAAGTGAGCCAATGCATGATGCCTCACCATTTTGGCTGTCTTTTGCTGCTTATGATCAGCAAGGTGAACACTGTCTCAGCAGTAACTAACTGATTAGTCTACAAATATTCTCTTTCAATACCCCACACAAACCTGAAGCAAGCAAGGAAATAAGCACATGTGCATAACACAAGGAAACACCATCAAATCAATCCATAACTGTTTAGAAAACCATGCTCAAAGTGTTGTTATTGGTGAATGTGCTTCAAACGTGAAGGAGGTCTCAAGTGGAGCACCTCAGGGTTCTTTCCTAAGGCCAATACACTTCAATATTTTAAACAATAATTTAGATGGTGGTGTGGAAGGGATGACATGATTGCACTCTTTAAAAGCCTCAAGGGCTGTCACAAAGAAGAAGATACAGACTCTCTCCCAAGTCTTCACCAAACACACCTGCAAATGTTGTGGAACTGAGAGAAAGCCCTCTGCTGCCAATCGTAATACTCAGGCTGGGTTGTATATAGAGATACGGTCTTTCTAAATGAAGATTAGAAGGACCTTCTTGATGGTAAGAATGGGTAACCGGTGAAATCAATTGCCTAGAGAGGTAGTGGGATCTCCTTTTGGGAATGTCTTCAAAAAAAGAGGGTGTATAGCTACCTGTTGGGGATGACCTTGCTGAAAATCCTGCATTGAGCAAGGGGTTAGCCTGATAGCACCAAAGGTCCCTTTCAGCTCTATGATTTTATGATTCTATTATTTTTCCCTCTGCTAATCTGGCCAATGGAGATGACAGATGGCCACAAAGCCCCAGTCCTTAACCTAGAGACATAAATGAATAGCCCATGACTATCAGAGAAGCATGGATTTCTAATATGTGGATTTCTGTGCCATGGATTTCTGGTGCAAAATGCCCTTGAACTTTCCAAGAGACCAAGTATCTAGTCCTTCTGCAGCAGAACAAGTAACAAAATGAGGTGAGGAATGAGAACAAACAAGTCAAGAATAGCCCATTCCAGGCAGTGGATTGTGACAGCATGTGAGTACTTTCCCTGTACATGAATATCCCAGGGGAGAGAAGGCCAAAACTGAAATAACAAAGCCTGTTTCTAGAATTACATTTATCATTAGATATTAAACATATAAATAGCAGCAGCTCTGTATTCTTTCAAGATATAGGTCACATTCATAACTACAATTAAGAGTACCAGCAGAGCTCTTAAATGCATAATTATTCACATTATTTTTCTTCCCTCTGGATTTTGCAATGTAAACAACTGATTATAATTAATGGACACTTCAAGATGTTCTTCACATCACTCATTTAATATACAAGAAGAAATGTCCTACAGTTCTCATGTTTCTTTGTGTCACAACAGAAGCACAGCTATCACTTCATGCCAAAGCTCAGATATCCCAATTGGTACTATTCCCTGCCATGTTATTTTTTTTTCAGTTTCTTCTTGAAACCTTACACAAGCAAAGAGAACTGAAATGAGCTCCAGCACTCAGATGCATACAGACAAACAGATACTTTCCATAATCTGAGGCAGGATCTGATAAATGAAAAGTGATGAAATGTGTACTACATTTCATTACAAGGCTCTCTAATGACCTAGAGTTGGAACCTAGTTTAGTGATATACTTAGTGCTATGTGTGCCCATTCCTTAGGACCTTCTTTAGCATACTCTGCAACATATAATAGATGAAAACCAGGATATATGTGGCCAAGGAACATCAGAATGTAATCACGATGGAGAAAGTAAATAATGAGGAAGAACACACAAGCTAGGAGAGGCTGCGGCCTTTTGCTTTTGTTTTTTTGTTTTTTTACAGGGAAGAGCAAGATTCTGCCCCCTCCTGCCTTTTGCAACTGAATTAAATGAATGCAAACTACTTATGCACCTTGATCTCAGTCTGCAGCAAACGAAAGGCTGAAGGGGAAAAGTGGGAGAAGGAGAAAGAAACTAGAGCACTTTAAAAGCAGCTGGAAAAGTAGAATGCAAAGGATTAATCAGGACTGTTCCTGCCAAACTGGGAAATTTGGAGGGTATGCTTTAGGAGCATAACGGCTTATAGGCTAAGCAATATCGACCCCTGCAACAGATGCACAACATGGAGTGTATGGATTGGCTACAACTGGCATACGTACCAGAACCTTTCAAAAGAACAGTAATATAGCAGCGTACAAAGAGCAGAGGTTGGGATTTGAGTACAGCCACATCAATCTAGCCTGTGCACATGATCAGAGATACTTGTTCTACTTCATATTTATTTATTTATTTATTTGAAAGTTTTAAAAAACTGCAATTTCTGAATTAACTTCTTCAGTTGTTTTTAAAATTGTTTAAGTTACTGTGTTTAATCTGCAATTTGTTCAAATGCATATTGTAAACCACTTTGGGTCCTTGATTGGGAGAAAGGCAGGATGCTAAATTAAAGAAACAGAAATTATCTCACATTTGATCCAGAGGAAAAAAAATCTCCGTCTGCCCTTCCATTACTCAGACCCTCTTATTTTTCAGTCTTTTTTTTTTTCCACAAAAATTTGAAAACTAGGAGTTCAGCCAAGAAATGCTTGATATTCCTGGAAATTTGTTGGAAATACTTCAATTTTATGAACTTGGGATTGACTTATCCCAAATCACCTTGATATTATTCAATGCAATGCAATTCCTTTCTGAAGCACTGCAAATACGATAGGGTGCTGAAAAGTTCTCAGCATGACCAAGAAGGGAATGCCAAGAGCCATGCTATTCCACATATTCACCCTGAAGTTTAACCTCTTGGCATTTCTCAACTTTCACTAACTCTTCCAAAAAAAAAAAAAAAAAATTTTGGTATCTGTTCACTAAAAAACTACACTGCTACTGCTATCATCTCAAAATCATTTCAAAATTTTCTTCTTTTCAAACTGTTTTTAATAATTTTTATGGGTTTTTTGGGCTATGTGGCTATGCTCTAGAAGAGTTTATTCCTGATGTTTCACCTGCATCTGTGGCTGGCATCTTCAGAGAATGCTGCCATGAAAAAGAGTTTGGCATATATATATATATATATATATATATATATATAGTGACCCTGGGTAGGGAGAGATGATTTCGATGTTAATCTGTGTATTGTTCTGTTGTTGATGGCAAGGTTGGGAGGATATGAAAAGAGGATTAGTGTCTGCTTAATTAATGATCATTGTCTGCTGGGGAAACCCCTGATCCTGGGTGGTTTTCCATTTGCATTTGCTGCATCCCGATTTTGCTGTTTTTCAGGGCTGGTAGCCAAAATTTGTTCACTTTAATGGTTTCTCCTTTCCTGTTGAAATTGTCCGGTGTTTGGGTTATTTTAATCGTTAGATGGAACAAGATCTGGTGAGTAAGGTGGATGTTCTATGCACTCAAAACATCTTGCCAAATTTTGTATCTCTGAAAAGTATTGTATTTCTATTAAAATCATAGAAATTGCTTCTAAATTGGCTTCAGTACCCATCTATTATCAAATACAAACATTAAGCTAGCCTGTATACTCTTTTAATCCTCCTTTGAGGCACTATCCAAGTGGTTACACTAAGTGGCTCAGGTACATAATTTAAATCCATGCAAATAGTGGTCCATGGACCAGTGCTAGTTCATGAACCATCAAGTGCTGGTCCACAGTGATTTCCCAGTAACAAAAGAAACAGCCATAGCCAATGGTACCATATCTTGGCACATTAGGGAAAAAATTGCCAATGTCCCAGATCAGATCTCTGGAGAAGCACTTAATTAAGGTTAATCTCTGAACAAAATAACTGAGGGCATAGAGACCAATTACTGGGTGAACAGCTAAGTGACAGAATTTTTTCAATTTTCTAACTGGCTGGGATCTACCTGTAGGTCTCAGACTGCATCCGCACTGCTGAAATAATCCAGTTTGACACCATTTTAATTGTCATGGCTCAATGCTATGGAATTCTAGGAACTGTAGTTTTCTATGGCACTTGAGTGGGGCCAGAACACCAGTGCTGAGGCAGGTGGTGTCAAACCAGACTGCTCCTCTGCTGTCTTCTCTGGAAAGTTAAAAAAAATCACCCCTCTCTCTCTGCAATCTCCTCAGCCTTGCTGTCCTTTCTCAAATGCTTAGTTCTGCCTCTCTGAATCTTTTCAGTCAACTCTCCTCAGAAACCTTTGGGAACTTTCTCACAATTTCCTCAGAAAAGCCTACAAGCATCTCCACAGAGAAACCTCCAGGACCCTTAAAGGCTGAAAGAAACTGAGTTCAAGGGATGGTACAGAGGGCTATAGGGCCACGCAGAATGACATAACTTTCAAAATAAAAATTATTACCTGCCAACTTGGTTCTTCTCTTAAACAGAATGTCTTTCAGAGCCTGATCCTATAATGAGAAGCACATTTCAATGATTTCTACAAGGCTTGCTCTTTAACAGCTTTGCTTTCCCATGGATTTCAGACTAAGGATAGCTGAGTTTTTTATTCACACTATATGTGCTTCTTTTCCCCCCCTTTATCCAAAGCTGTCTTTCTTTTGCAATTGATTGAACTCAGTCTTTTTTTATTCTAAAAGTAAGAACAGGTCATGATTATCTCATGTATTACATCCCCAAACTAATGGAAGTTTTAAATCTCATAGTAATGGCTCTTACCGTTTTGATCATGTAATGTGGTTATTAGCCACCAATGGTAATTTGCCACTGATTTTGTAATATGCAAACGAGTCCCAAGAGAGCAGCTCTTCTCTTCCACCCCCTCATTATGCCATCAGCTCTTTCAGTGACTCAGATTTCTCTTACATCTTCACTTTTCTGGTTCATTACCTCCAACACAATTATATTACATCTTAACACATTCTAATGCATAACCTATACGTTTGTATCCACATGCCTTCTGCCTCTAGTTATTTTCCTAGTACCACATCCTGATCTGACACTTCCCACATTGGCTTCATCAGAGTCCAAGTTCTGAAAGTAGTACTAAAACTGGGATTTTAATTCACACTGCAGCATGCTGCTGAAGTCAGCCCTCCACATGGGCCCACACCTTGCATGCATATGCATAAAAGAAAGAGTGTATGTGTATGAAAGAGAGGTGTGTGGGACCTCTTCTCTGCAGTGCAATCCCACATGGCATGTGTATGAATAATGTGATAATGTAGGGGCTGAATGTGAATTTTTCCCACACATCCAGCACCCTACCAGCCATGGTAGTTGGAGGAGTAAGTCTCCATTTGGTTTAGGATTCTCTTGCTTCAAGGAACATCATACTAATGCTGCAAGGTCTTCCATTTACAAATTATTATTATTTTCCCTGTCCTGCAAGAAAGATGTTCTTCATTGTTAGGCTCTCTAAGATTTAACAGAACAACCCCCCCCCCCCCCAAAAGCCAAGCTTCAAATTTTAGTTCTGTTACAGGACTTTAGAATATCACTTTGTCACTACAACTCCCAGAATTTTTGAGCAGGGTCACTGGACATGATAGCTGGGGAAATTGTGGAACCCTGCTGTCCAGAATTTTTTCCCCAAGTCCTTACCTAGAGACACAGTGGGAGTCAGGAACATTTGGCCTGATGCAACTGGGTTCTTCTTATCATTCTCCTTAAAATGTGTCAACCTTTTGAAGGGTATACATATTATGTGATGATTGTAAGTGATAAGGCTCACTCTTCAGCAGTATATCTGCTCTTGTGCTCTGAATTCAATAGACTGAATTGAGAATGTGGATATATGGTGTATCAATAAATATCCCAGTTTTGTGAATGTGCTAGGACTAGTTGACCATATGGTCCCTCTGCGGACTCTGACATTCACACTACTGCTTAGCTGGACATCGTTTCTTGCTCACACCACACTACCTGAGCCTCAGGCCTTTCATACTGCATGGGTCCACTTGAATTAGAATTGTAATGTAAGGATGAAACCAGAGAAATTCCAGTGTCTGGAATCAAACATGGTTTGGCTTCCTGTTGGTTAGCTATAACTAGAGTAGACCAGGATTCACCATAGAATGGTGAATCAAAACATAGGTAAATTCCACTGATTGAATAGGTCAGCTCTAGTCAAGACTAACAACAGAATTTAGGTTATTGCATTTTCTTTCTCCCAGTGAAAGATGAACTGCACTGAAGCCATCTAGCCTTTCTCAGATCTACTTGGCTGAATTTCTCCTTCTTAGTCATTCTTTTCTAATGAGGACACTGGATTTGTACTGACCTTTGCTGGGCAGAAAATGCAGAAATATAGTGAAGTGAAGTGTACAATGGGAAGCATGTGAGCCTTGCCAACAAAACACATATAACTACTTCAAAGGGAGTGGGTGATTATTTATTTGCTCACCCAGGCATTTTGATATTGTGCTGGAATTTGATGTTTTGATATTATGCTGGAAACCAATTTGTTTGTCATGAAATGATACCTAGATATTAGGTCAGTACAAACACTCCTTGCCTAAGAAAACCCTTTGAAATTTATGGTGTTGCTATAAATTGACAGGTGACTTGAAGACACACAGACAGACAAACAGTTACATTATTCAACAGCTATGATGATTTCACTGTGAGTTGGCTCTGAGGTTTGGATTAAATTTTGGTGGGGAGAATCTAAGATAACTCTGCTGTCATTCATTCCAGCTTCCCATGAAGCCCTCTAAAAAGAGCAGCAAGAGACATGTAGCATGTGAGTCAATCTTTCCTGCTTAATACTCCTTGGCTTGCCTTGGAACTGCTTGTTCTCCCCCCCCCCCCTTTGTCTCAAATCTCCCTATAGCTGTGGATGCATATAAACAACCATTTACCAAGACTCAAATTACCACAGTGACATGATAGAGAAGGGCAAGTCTGTCATTTTCACTTTCTCCCACATTCAGATTTTGTGAATTTTGGTAAGTTCTGATCGGAACAGAGCTCAAATGAAATTTCTCACCCATCCCTAGTAACTACTTTGTAGTCATTATCACCCTGCCAACTTGTAAGAACAATTTTATCACCTATCAGGTGCAGAAGATGTGGGTTTGATATTGTTGCCTACCTGGCTCATTCTCTGCCCTAGATTCTGGTTGGCATGTTTGCTTGGGTGCTGTCTGTCTTCTTGAGGGTACTTGAAGTGTAGGAATGGCTCTGCCATGATCCTCACTAATATGAATGCCTCAGGTGGTGGGATGGCAGAAACAGTAAATTCATTCCCTGTACCACAACCTGATTATATACAGCGACATAGTAAAATAGTGTCCCTTATATAAAATGTCAAAATCAAGCTTTACATTTTGGATTTTTTAAAAATATTTTCATTCTGTGGATGGTTGACTCTGTAGATGCAGGTAAACAGAGGGCCAACCATACAACTTAGAATTGTGAATCCAGCTCCTAGATCTATCCCATTCTTCCAATCCAGGCAACTCACTCTTGTGGGAGGCTAGCCTCCTGTCCCAATTTTTGAATCTCTGCACCTAACATCGAATAGAGAGTTTCTTTTCATATTATTCACATGCTGGAATCTGTCTGCTGTTGAGAGTAGTTTGTCCCTTACTTAGAAATAAAATAGTGATTAGGAGAGTCCATGATGTCCTGTGCTTTCTGCCTAAACAAATGGACCCTTGGGAAGCACGCTCATCGTCCCTTGCTAATTGCTTCCTTCCAGAAACTCTTGCCAGGCAAGAAGGGACATTGTAACTATACATTTCTGCCTGGTGGACAGAACAAACAAATCTCTGCTACAAGACCATCTGGACCAAGTTTTTGACATAGGAAGCAATCCATGACTGCAAACCTTTCTAGTTCCAAGAGTCTAGAATGCTTGTCCCGAACTGATTTTTCAACTTGATATTTCTCAGTATATTTAAAGTATGTGGGCATATTCCATGAGCACATTTGAAGCTACTCACCTATTCATGGATAAAATCTGCAGGAAACTGAAGACAGAAGTGGCTTATGGGAAGGCAATACCTAAAGTCCTACTTCTGTTTAAGGCCAAATTGGTGATAGGGATATGGGTATCAGCATAAGTATGAAGAAATGTTTCTGATTCTATTTGGTTACAGATCCTGTGAATGGGAATTCCTGTAAAATGAGTTGTCTCATGCATTAAGACATTGACAGTTACTCAGTGGCTCTCATCCTTTGGGCTTCAGTTCTTCAGTTTCTGAAATGCTTGAGCTGTAACTATACTTTCTGTGGAGCTGAAATCCCAAATACCTGGAGGCCAAATACTAAGAACCATTGTTTTAGGGCAACTGTGGAAGGCTAGGGAGCCACACTGGTCCCCCAGAACTTGGAGGGCTACAACTCCCACCACATGCACCTCTGCAAAAGAATGATCAAACAGTATTTTGTCTCCTGAATATCCCCTGGAGGGATGGAGGCATTTTCACCATGTGAAATTGAAGGCTTTCACAGCTGGCATCCATAGTTTTGGGTGGGTTTTTTGTGCTGTGCAGTCATGTTTTGGAACAGTTTATTCCTGATGTTTCACCTGCATCTGTGGCTGACATCTTCAGAGATTTGAAGATGTCAACAGATGCAGCTGAAACATCAGGAATAAACTCTACCAAAGCAGGGCCACACAGCCCCCCCCCCCCCAAAAAAAACCCACACAAAAAACATTTTCACTATGTTTTTTGGCCTTTTGGGTAATTTTGGACCAGGGTAAGCAATAGCAATAGCAAGTACATTCTATACTGTTTAACAGTGAACTTGGCACTCTCTAAACAGTTTACAATATGTAAACTAATTACTCCCAACAAGCTGGGTACTCATTTTACTGACTTAGGAAAGGATGGAAGAATGAGTCAGTCTTGGAGCCCTGGGATCAAACTCACAACCTTGTGGCTGCAGTACCAGCATTTTAACCACTGTGCCACCAGGGCTCCTTAAAGCCATTTTTAAACCATGGGATGTGAGTGGAAGTTACTTTCTGCTTTCTTCTTGTTTCAAAGAAATGTCTTCCCACAGCTTAAAGTGAGATAGGTAAGCCCCAAATGTAATAGAAATGTCCCCATGTCCCCAGGAGGCATTTTGGGGCCAAAATTTTGGATTTTTTCCTCCTATATTTTTATACCCCTTGTGGTCTTGGAGGCTAAATATGGCCTCTGGGCTGCACTTTCCCCACTCCTGTTCTAAAAGTTAATTATTATTTAACTACTTCCATGGAGTCCTTTGAACTTCTGAACAGTTAGGATTTTTTAAAAACTATTTCTTGCTGTCTCTTCAATGTTTTGTTTTGCCTTGCAGTTGTTGTTTTATTTTGATCTTATTGGTGCACCAGATCTCACTTTTGATTTTATTTTTGGTGTTCTGGTTATTTATTTTGATGGCTTTGCCAAAATATAGCAAAAATATGTAGTGCACACCATGATCATGGTCAGGAGGAAAACTATTTCAAAACACCTTTCTTCCCAGCCTTCACTCATCTTTCTGCCTAACCCTTTTTCTCTATTGTTTTAAATTTACAGTTCTTTATGTCAGTCACTTTCTATTCATTGGTCTTTATAAGGATCTCTACATTTTTAGATAGAATAGAGTACAATCGCCCCTCCGTTTTTGAGGAGGATCCATTCTGGACACACAAACACAAACAAACACACCGCAAAAATAGAAATTCGCAAATTTTCAACCCCGTTGGCTTGAATGCCCGTGTGCTCCTGCACATGCCATTTTAACCCTCCTGCTAGCCAGTCTGCAAAAGATCAAGACCATGGACTCAAAGTCCACAACAATGGAGGAACGACTGTACATCCAAATGTGGATATATTCTGCAATTCCTTGTTGAGATGTTTTTAAAGGTTTATCTTTTTCCCTCTGTGCAAGTTAGTAGTATCTTAAGGGGGCTTCACTTCATATTAGTAGTCACAAAAGCTTAGTATGTGTAGATTGTCTACTATTTTTTTAAAGTGTGTCATAGTTTGTCATGTTTATCTCAGCTTCTCTTTGCTCCATTACTGCTTTGACTATTTTGTTTCATTCTTCCCATCTCATGGGATCTATGAATGATTACTTTGAAATTTAAAGATAGCAGCTGCAATTGGTGAAAGAAATGTGTTATAAGCTTGATACTTTTAAATTCAGAAAAGTAAAGACTATGGCTTTTAAATAATTGCAGTAAGGAGTTTTCATATACACAAACTGTTAAAATCACTGAGATGTGGCTTTTGGGAAAACACAACTCGTCCTTATTTTGATTTTCAGTGTTTACTCAAGATCACAGCTAAGAATCAATATTGACACCTTAACCCATTCTTTCATACTTATCACTAGAGTGGGAAAAGGCTGGGCTGCCTTGGTCCTTGAAGTAGGATAGATATTTTATTTCTCTTAAAACATACATATTCTACCATACTTACAAAATAATCCAACATTTACTTTATGGGTTACAACATTCAGCTTAAACCACAACAACAACAATAATAAAAAAATCAATACAAAACTATAGTATACAAATTTTTAAAACACATCCTGGGAAAAGTAACACCCCAAGTAACAGAGGCAAAGAAAAGAGAAACCACAAACACTGCAGCATACAAAAGAAGAGGAACTAATTCACAATAGAAATCTAATACAAGGACTACTCAGAAGAATAATTATTTAATCAGTACCTGAACCTATGAGTTTGATGTTCCAGGCTCAATTTTTAAGTTTTTAATATGTTAATTTAATTTTTCAAAAAATAGAATAGATCTTCATCCAGCTGCTACTCCTTCTAAAGTAGTCCAATTCAACCAACTGCTGACTGGTAAATCAAGACCTATCAAAATCTAATTGTCTCAAGGGTCTACTGTAGTGGGGACTAGCAAATAGATCTAGATCATAATCTGCAATAATTCATCTATTCAGGCATTAAATTTGCCATTTGTTGCTTCACTCATCAGCCAACAAGAGCCATGTAGTTTCACACTTATGTGAGCCCCCTGAAAGGGGTGCAAATCACGTAGTATTCCATATGTTGTTGAATGGCAGCTCCTAGCATTCCTCAGCACTGACTAAGCTCGCGTGACACACAGGCTGCAGAATTAATGCAGTTTGATACTGCTTTAATTGCGATGACCCAGTGCTATGGAATTCTGGTGTTTATAATTTTATGAGATATTTAGCCTTCTCTGTCAGAGAGCTCTGGTCACACAACAAACTACAGATCTCCTACATAGGATAGTTCCATTAATGCTAAAGTAGTGTCAAACTGCAGACATTCTGCAGTGTGCCAACAGTTTCCATTCCTCCACTTCAATATGAGTTATGTCCACATTGGCTTTGAGAAGCCATACTATTTTTTCTGAATAATTCATAAAAGAGATGTTCATAAATTGAACCATCACATTTTTGCTCAAAGCAATATACACACCTATGATATTGGTTTCACTGCTGACTGTGAGGGAATTGTGGCCATGAACAGGATAGATGAGCATGAGCAGAAGCTCTAAAATTCAGCCCCTGACAGCTATATCCCAAAATTAATTTCATGGTTATTTTCTAGAAGGCTGTATTTCACAGCTTTCCAGTCATAATCATAAAATAAGATGGATTTTTAATGATAGTTTATCAGGATTCAGGCTATTTTTGTTAGTACACATTTACAGAAAATGTTCAAGTTTGGATGAATAGGTTAAACCTGACCATTGGGAAAGTAAAATAGATCTGTTTAAACGAATAGGGAATGCAACTTGCAACTAAATCCAGCTAAAGATATCATGGGTGATGGCTTCGGTGTTAGTGGGGCAGTGATTTCAGTCTGGATTTTAGTTCTAACTTTACAGAGGCTATCTAAGAAGTTGAACCTGACAAGCTCATTTAAAGTCTGGTCTAAAACCCAGAGAGAAGATTCACTATTCCACTGACATAGCAACTACTAGCTGCCATTGGAGTTAATTTGCCAACAGAAATAAAGGGAAAGATCCGTTCAGATCTAGATCTAGATCTAGAGAGAGAGATGAAACCCTGATTTTTTGATGCCAATGTTAAAAACCATTTTTATTAAACACCTAGAGAAAATGTGTCACCAAAGGGAAACAATAAAAGAGGTAAGGCTGCATGTGGACTTCCAGATTCTCAGAGCAAAACACAACACAACAGTCCCATAAGCACTTTTTTTTCTCTTGCAAATATCAAGCCACATTTCTCACTTGAAAGAATAGTTATTACAGCGCAATATTTTGATGATCAACAACAGCCCAAAAAGTAAGATCAACAACAGGAAGTAGCTCAGGATCCAAGTCCATATGGCCTAGCAATAAACAGAGCTGAAGTTCCCTCCCTCACCATACAGTCTGTGGGTGATCAGTGATCTGAATCCAAAAGCTGATCAGCACAAATCTGTTTATATGGAAGCTCCAGAAGAATTTCAAGGACAGTTGAGTCCTCTGACATTCATGGACTATCAATACTTTATATCAGCATCCACAAAAGCATTCCTACACAGAGCTTCTTTATGGTAGCAAAAATCATGTGCTCAGTATATCGATAACCCAAACAAATAATCCACATATAGTCCCAGTGCAAAGGGCATTGAGCACACCCAAGGCCTTTGGGCATCAGTGGGACTTATAGACAGATTTTGCCAATGCATTCAAGAGGTCTCAGGTATAATTACCTTTCTCTAGATCAGAGACAGACACTTTGTACATGCACATACATACTACAGTACAGCACTCTGAATGCAGAAAAAGAATATAAAACTCTCCCACCATTTTCTGTTCCAAGGATGTTGGCCTTTCCATCGGTCCAGCATACCAGGAATCTTGGCAGTCCCAGGAGCTGGGTGCCCATTTCCTTTCATATGTTTCTGAGGCATTTTCCTCCCTTTCTAGGTGTCCACAAGTGCCATGAAGCTCCTGAAATGCCCATGTGCTTGTGAAAGCAACACACTCGAGAACCCTCCAAGACCTTCCTCCTGCTAGTCAAGTGGATTTTGAGAGTAAAAAAAAAAAAAAAGATGACTGGAAAGAAGACTCATATGGAAAGAACGAGTTGTGGTTGTTGTTTAAATCAACTTCCTTTCCTGGATTCTATACATAGGTTCAATGTGACTAGGACACACTCTTTACTGTGACAGAAGATACCTAAACATGGGTTTCTAGATTGTGGTGATAGTTTGCTTCCTCTCATCAGATTAAAACATTGCTTAGTCAGCCAAGCAGTAAATAAGAAGGGAATATACATTTACATTCATTTTTAGACCTTATTCTGTTGATATGTTAGCCCAGATTGGTTTGAATCATTGAAAAACTAGTAGGGCAAGCTGGATGTTGTGGATAACATTACACTTTAAATACTATAAAGCCTGATCTAATCTATGCAGCTTTTAAAGAGGTGGGAACTTTATGGTTCTCCAGATGTTGTTGAACTTTGATATCCGACATTCCTCACCATCAGATATACTGGCTATGACATCTGGAAGTTGGAGTTTAGTACTATCTGAAAGCCATACAGTTCTTAGCCCGATGTTTTTTTTGTTTTTTTTTAAAAACCTCTCTTTCCTACACTATCAATTATCTGTGGCTGCCAATGATCTACAGATGCCCAGGCAGGCAGCCCATGAATAACCAGAAGTGAAATGCAGGCTTACTTATGCAGTGAACACTGAGGAGTTATGCTAATTAAGAAATAAAGGTAGCTCTGTAAGTGACAGAAGATGGCCGAATGAGAGCTAGAGAAAGGAATTTCAACTTTAAAAAAAAGTTTGGCATTAGAAAACAAGGGCCAAGGCAATGAGAAAACACTGCTCAATTCCTGGGCCGAACAAGCAAATCCATGAAGATGGTGGAGCTCTAAGGAGTAATGACTTTCCTCTCCTGGACTCTCCTTTTCCCTTTATATACAAGAAAAGCTATATTTGGGGTCATAGCAAGAAACTGTTTGGAATTTCAGACTTTTTACTGCCATTGTAGGCAAGTTGGTGTCCTCCATATCTTTTGGTCTTCAGTTCCCATCAATCTCAGACAGGATAGTGGACACTCAAAAATTATGCAAGCTGCAGTTAAAAGGGCACAGAGACTGGATGCCTACCGTGGCTTTATCGTAACATGCCTGATGCAGTGTGAGATACTTCCTCAGATCCCAGCCATCTGAATCAAGTACAAAAGAAAGAGCAATCTATTGCAATCTATTACTCTTCAAATCGTAAATTGCTGATTTCCCCCATTACTTTCTTCTATATTCTATAACAACTTTCCTTTCACAGACAACTTACTGGAATGAATAAAGCAAACTTCTTACCGAATCCTCATTGATTTTGTGGTTTGTTTGTTTGTTTCTTTGTTTTTAATACTTTCTGCCCGTAATGGCACTCAGTGCCTGAAATCTAAGGTAGACACTCTTTGTTGTTAACTGCCATTAAACTGACTTTGACTTGTGGCCATCTTATGAGTAAGATACATCTAGGTCACCCAGTCTTCAACAGCCCTGCTCAGGTCTTGCAGACTCAGTGCTGTGGCTTTCTGGATAGAGTCTACTGATCTTGAATACAGACTTCCTTTTTTTTTTTTTTCCTTTCTTCTATTTTGTTAAACATTATTGTTTTTTCTAGTGAATCATATCTTCTCGTGATGCAGCCAAAGTACGACAGCCTCAGTTTAGTCATCTTGGCATCCAGGGAGAACCCAAAACTGATTTGCTCTTGGACTTATTTGTTTGTTTTCTTACGAGCCTATGGTATCTGTAGATCTCTAGCATCACATCTCAAATGAGTCAATTCTCTTCCTATCAGCTTTCACCACTGTCCATCTTCCACAACCATACATAGAAATGGAAAATATAATGCATCATGGAATCATAGAGTTGGAAGAGACCACAAGGGCCATCCAGTCCAACCCCCTGCCATGCAGGAACTCTCCATCAAAGCATCCCCAACAGATGGCCATTCAGCCTCTGCTTAAAGACCTCCAAGGAAGAAGATTCCACCACTCTCCAAGGAAGTGTGTTCCACTGTCGAACAGCCCTTACTGTCAGGAAGTTCCTCCTAATCTTCAGATGGAATCTCTTTTCCTGGAGTTTGCATCCATTGTTCTGCGTTCTAGTCTCTGGAGCAGCAGAAAACAAGTTTCCTCCCTCCTCAATATGACATCCCTTCAAATATTTAAACAGGGCTATCATTTCACCTCTTAACCTTCTCTTCTCCAGACTAAACTTCCCCAGCTCCCTAAGTCGTTCTTCATAGGGCATGGTTTCCAGACCCCTTAACCATTTTAGTTGCCCTCCTTTGGACACGCTCCAATTTCTCCGCATCCTTTTTAAATTCTGGTGCCCAGAACTGGACACAATATTCCAGGTGAGGCCTGACCAAAGCAGTATAGAGTGGTACTGTTACTTTCCTTGATCTAGACACTATACTTCTATTGATGCAGCCTAAAATTGCACTGGCCTTTTTAGCTGCTGCATCACACTGTTGACTCATGTTCAACTTGTGGTCTACTTGGACTCCTAGATCCCTTTCACATGTGGTCTCATTCAGCCAGATGTCCCCCATCCTATAACTGTGCATTTCATTTTTCTGTCCTAAGTGCAGTACCTTACATTTCTCCGCATTGAATTTCATTTTGTTAGCTTTGACCCAAATTTCTAGTCTATTCAGGTCATTTTGAATTTTGATCCTGTCCTCTGGGGTATTAGCTACTCCTCCTAATTTGGTGTCATCTGCAAATTTGATAACTAGGCCCCCAATTCTGTCATCCAAGTCATTAATAAAGATATTGAATAGCACTGGGCCCAGGACAGAACCCTGTGGCACCCCACTTGTCACTTCTTTCCGAGTTGAAAAGGAACCATTGTTGAGCATCCTTTGGGTGCGGCCAGTCAACCAATTACAAACCCATGTAACAGTTACTTTGTCTAGCCCACATTTTACAAACATTGATAATCCTAACTTTACTATTCAGGATCTTGTTTACTGTATATACTCATGTATAAGTCTAGAAATTTTAGTCAAAAAATTGACCCCAAAACCAGGGATTGACTTATCCACAGGTGAATATAAGTACTGTACTTTAATTCTTATTTTAAAAAAGGAACCATCCCCTGGTGAAAGGCAAAGTATAATCTGTCCTGGAAGCATTGACCCTCCTCTATTCTCTCATCCATCCAACCTTAAGAGTGAGCACAAAGCATTATGACTGCTGGAATTGTGGAAGTTTGACATTGTTTTGCTTTATTTCATCCTTTAGATCCTTTGCTATATGCCTCTAAAGTTTACCCTCAACTTATTCATGGGGCATATCCAAATTGATAATTTTGGCCCCAAAACCTGCCCTCGACTTATACATGAGGTCAACTTATAGTCAAATATATACAGTAGTTCCTTCACAGCTGCTCTTCCAAATCCTAGTCTTATTCTGATTTCGTGACTGAAGTCTGCATTCTGATTAATGATTGGGTCTAGTTATGAAAAAGCTTGAACTATTTCAATGTCTTCATTGTATACCTTAAGGTTATATAAATCATCTGTGCTCATTATTTTTGTTTTCTTAACATTCAACAGTCTTTGCCCTTTCTTTCTTGACTTTCTTCAGTAATCATTCCAAGTCTTTGCTATTTTCTGCTAATAATATAGTATCATCGGCATATCTTACATTGTTGATGTTCCTCCCTCCATTTTTCATGCCTCCTTCCTTTGAATCTAATCTTGCTTTACATATGATATTTTTGGCATATGAGTTAAACAGATAAGGTAATAAGATTGCCTGACCTCTTTGCCAATCGGAAACCACCCAGTTTCTCCTTATTTTGTCCTAGAAGTAGCTTCTTATCCTTATCCAGGTTACACATCAGGATCAATGAAATGTTGGCACACCCATTCCTTTAACAGTAATCCACAGCTCTACTTTGTCTCATTTCACAGCTCCCTTTGTAAGGAGGCAGACAACTCTGGTGGATTGGACAGTTCATACATGAGCTTTTATCATTACTAGTTTTCATCACTCAGCCTTTACTCAGGTATCTTTTGCAGACAGAAAAGTGAAGAAGTGAGGCTAATTGAGGTGCAGGCTATTGATATGGGAATTGAAGGTGCAACTGGAAAGAGAACTGGCTTATTCATAAAACACAGTTATACTCTTCCCCAGAGAGCAGCAATTCTCTGCTAAGGTGCTCACCCATCAGAACTGTCTAATAAGGAAAATTCCACATCCTGCAGATCTTCCAAGTGGGAATTTGAATATATGGCAGCTTTCTTTTTCTTTTGCTGCCATCTTAATGTTAGAAGTGAATAGCAACAGTTTTGGACAAATAATACATATGGCTCAGTTAAATGTGTATTAGTAAAAGTGGAATACTGAGTCTAGTTCTGGGCAGTTGAAGAAAGATATTGACAAGCTGGAATGTGTCTAGAGAAGGGTAGACAAGGTTTGCAAGCCAAGCCCTATGAGAAACAACTTAGGGTGCTGAAATACATTTAGTCTGAAGGACAGGGGCTTGAACTAGATCAGTGATTCCCAAATTTTGGTCCTACAGGTTTTTTGGACTACATCTCTTAGAAGCTCAAGACACCTTGGCCAATAATCAGGAATTCTGGGCTGAAGTTCAAAACATCTGGAGGACCAAAATTTGGGAATCACTGGACTAAATGATCCATGGGAGTCCCTTCCAACTTTATAATTCTATGATTATACCCCAGTTCACAAATACTTAAGCTGTTTCAATCTGTACTTCTTTTTAATGTTATTAGTCACCTTGACTCCCAGTTCTGGAGAAAAAGTGGGATATAATTAAATTGAAAATAATTATACATGCATTATAGATATAAATATAGTTATATATTGTTGAAAATTATTTGTTTGTTTATTAAAATATTTAAATTCTGCCCTACATCATGAGAATGCATTTTAATAATAATTATGTAACTAAATGTTTTCTGCTATGTGTTGTACTAAAATATAAAACACTAGAATAAACATGGTACATTTAAACTCCCCTTGGGGTTGCAGCTATAGGGGATGCCATGATGAGGACCTGCAATTCCAAATGTGCCACTACAACACTGGCATAGAAGCATTTTCTTTTATATGGTCTTATACTATTATCTCTGAGATTCACCATATATCTTCAAAGTATAGTGTTTTGAGTAGGACTAATTTATCTGGGAAGAGTCAGTGTGGCATCATGGTTTGTTCATTGGCAACGACTCTGGAGAACAGGGTTCCAATCCTACATCAGCCACAGAAACCCACTGGGTGACCTTGGGCAAGTCACATTCTCTCAGCCTCAGAGGAAGGCAAAGGCAAACCCCCTCTGAACAAATCTTGCCAAGAAAACCCAGTGATAGCTTCATCTTAGGGTCCCCATAGGTCTGAAATGACTTGACAACAATTTATCTGGCCCCTCTCCTTTCCACATTGTTCATACAGTATTACTTTCTGATACATTAAAAGAATTGTTGTTCTAAAGAAGATAGAATCTTAAATAGTAGCATAATTTTTTCCTGTGTTACATTTTCCTGTGCTGTTATTTTATGCACAATTTAATGTTTTTGTTTTCTGCTTTCTGCCCTCTAAAATGGGAAACCCTAAAGGTTCATGTTGTTTTATACTCCTGCAGAAGAAACAGTAAAGATATATTCAAGCCATGGACATGTGGTCTGTTGCCTTTTTCTCTTTCTAAGAGTCTATGATTACTTTCTGGTTTATTGTAATTGATTTTTATATAGTATTTGAATTTTCTCATTTAAGCACATTTCTCTCTGTGTGTGTATGTGTGTGTGTGTGTGTGAGAGAGAGAGAGAGAGAGAGAGAGAGAGAGAAAATTTATGTCTTTGTGTCCAAACCTGATATCCATACATACCTGAAAAGAACTAAAAAGTATATTGAAATGAATGAATAGCACAGCAGCATCTAAGTAGTCATGAACATCCCCACCACAGTAATAACAACTGCAGGGCATCAAGCCATCACCCTCTGAAACTTCATCTGCCTCTTGCTAACTGCTAACATGATAGCGACGTTTTGAAGGCCAATGACCCAGCTGTAGTTTGCTGGCACTTATTTTCTTTCTCATCTTATGCTGGCCCATCAAACACTTTTATGGTTGCAGCTGCCCCAAGTTCATCAAGACCTCCAGTACAGGAGCTGACCTTAATCTTTTTCTTTCACCTTCAATAAGTGCCACATCTGCTCCAATGGGCCTTCCACTCCACTGGTCAAGTGAAAGCTCCTATATTATAGTTTTCTATCTAGAGCTCCCTCACAACACAACCCCACTATATTTAAAAGCCACAGACAGATAGACAGCTCAAGCCCTCCTTGTCTAAAATACAGATTTTTCAGAAATTTTTCCATTCAGCATTTTTTTTTTTTGGTTCCCCCAGCAGCTCTCAAAAACTGAAAGCTGACTCACCCTCTTATGCAGAGTATTCTGTGACTCATTTTTTAACACTTTGGTTTCTGTGGCTCATTGTGACCAATAACCATCTCACTCCACTTACTAATGCAGAGAAAAGAAGGGAAGCTGGCACAGGACAAGAGCACACTTCATTTAAAACGCAAAGTCAAATGCTGGAGGGAAAGCAACCACTTGGTTCTAGAACACAGAGTAATATATTTCACAGTAATTCTGATGGGGGAATCTTGTTGTTGTTTTCCCCCAAGATTAGTTACGAGACCAACAAAAAGCAAGACAAGATATGAAAATGTCACTCAGGCCCTTAGGAGCTTTGCAATGTGATATTCCAAACCTCCATGAAAAAAACATTAGTGATTCATTTCTGAAATGAGAATTCTAGGGCGCCAACTATTTGGAAGTTATATTTCTGTCCTAGAAACAACACACACACCACGTAGGCATCAGGAAAATGATATAGATTAAGATGCTTTTAATCGCACTACATTGATTAATATCAATACTGGACTGTCATGTGCTGCAGTCTGCAGGCAAAGCATTTTTGCATTTTCTTCCATTCATGTTGAAAGAGTTTAAAGCAATCTTAACAAATCACAAGAAAAGAAAATATTCTCCTTCATGGATGATAGGATACAAACCTGCTCTGATGCTTTGTCATGGCACAGAAGTGACCATGGGCTCTCAAAGGCTATTGCAGTAGAACACAAGCTCTTACTAAGCTGATAATACTCTCAGCATTGCCCTGTAACCAGAGACACCCATTAGGGGTTCCAGGTGGTGCGAACCACACCGGGTGACACCACTACTCCCCAAATGCCTGCCTTTTGGCAGAAATATGTGTGGTGTTCACCTACATCCATTCAAAATTCTGGAGCTCAGCAGAAGAGAAGGTGTAAGTGGGGCAAGGTCCAGTGGGTGGATAAAAGAGAGGCCCCATGGGGTTTTTTTAATTAGTCTCTTTAGATTTTCTTTAAAAACATCATATCTTACCAAATTTTCACTTTAAACACATGGTCCCTCTACAAGTTGGAATTAACTAGTTAAAATAACTAGCTATTTGTTTTTGTTGTTATTATTATTATTATTATTATTATTGGCAATAATGACTTTATAGCTAAACGGCATGATATATCTTTGTTTACTTTTTATGGTACAAGAGGCTGACAATACCAAATGGTGGAGGAGAAATATCACATGGTTCAAGGACTCTGCCGCAAGATCTATTGTTGGGTACTAAGATAATGATGAGAAGGACAGGGGGACATTATGTAGAGAGATCTTGTAGAACCTTTGAGACTAACTGAAAGAAAGAAGTTGGCAGCATGAGCTTTCATAGACTTCCTCACATGCTTTCTCTACTTCCTCAGATGCTTTTGGAGATCATGCTGCCAACTTCTTTCTTTCAATTAGTCTCAAAGGTGCAACAAGATCTCGCTATATACTGATTTTACAGACTAACTTGGCTGTATCTTTGAATTCTACCAGAAGGACATTATGTTTTGTTCCACAGGCCTGCAGCTTTTGGTTTTCAGAAGTGCCTGCAAATTTGTAACAGCTGGTTGCTTCCATATCAGATGGGCAGAGAATCTGCTCCAGGTTTTAATCCAGACTTCCAAAGAAAAAAGAAAAAAGAACTATCCATGTTGCTGAATCTTATCCCACAAATTGATTGAGCATCTTAGGTATCATCTTTAAATAAAACTCAAAGGAGAATCATAATCTTCCTGACTGAAAGACACCAGCTGCCACTGCCTAAAAGTATATGTTTTAATTACTTTTGAGAAACAAAAGTGTTACTGTTTTAAAACAGCAGTATCTTGAACTACAACTGTAACTTACTGTATTTCCTAAAATGTGACACCAGGCCTGGCTGTAGTAAACAGGGTGGTGGTGAGCAGGGGGCAATGACTTATCTATCATGAGAAAGATGGACTGTCTCCAACCATCTTAAAATTTCAAAAGTTATTGCCTGTATGTTTGAGCACTAGCAGCTGGCATTATTTTGTACAGAGACAAATCCAACTGATTTCAGAACTGGAGCCAAGCTGGAAACAGCGCTTAAGCTAAAGCGCATTTTTATTTCTAAATGAGAAATGTTTTCAAGTATCATGGCCTGTGAATGTATAATTCCTTCCTGTAAAGTACTTGCACAAAGCATACTATGTATATTCTTATAATTCCAGTCAGCATTTCAGGATTCTTATGAATGCTTAGGCCTTTTATGGAATCATTGTATCTTATAATGTTTAAACAGTAGGGCCACTGCGTGCAGAAGATGGCAAAATGCTCAAAGATGACAAAGAAAAGGCAGAATTACTCAACACCTTCTTTGCTTCAGTCTTCTCAGAAAAGGCAAAGGGTGGTCAACCTAAGGATAATGGAGCAGAAGACAGAATAGGGGAATCTCAGCACAGAATAAGTAAAGAGATAGTACAGGAATACCTGGTTAACCTAAATGAATATAAATCTCCAGGACCAGATGAACTACATCCTAGAGTATTAAAAGAACTGGCGAATGTAATATCGGAACCAGTGGCAATAATCTTTGAGAACTCCTGGAGAACAGGAGAAGTCCCAGCAGACTGGAGGAGGGCAAACGTTGTGCCCATCTTCAAAAAGGGGAAAAAAGAGGATCCCAACAATTATCGTCCAGTTAGTCTGACATCAATTCCAGGAAAGATTCTAGAGCAGATCATTAAGCAGAGAGTCTGTGAACATTTAGAGGCCAATGCCATAATCACAAAAAGCCAACATGGGTTTCAGAGAAACAAGTCTTGCCAGACAAATCTGATCTCTTTTTTTGATAAAATTACCAGTTTGGTAGATGAAGGGAATGCTGTGGATATAGTATATCTTGATTTCAGTAAGGCCTTTGACAAGGTTCCCCATGACATTCTTGCAAACAAGCTCGTAAAATGTGGGCTAGACAAGGTAACCATTACATGGATTTGTAACTGGTTGACTGACCGAACTCAAAGGGTGCTCAACAATGGCTCCCTTTCATCCTGGAAAGAAGTGACCAGTGGGGTCCCACAGGGTTCTGTCCTGGGCCCAGTGCTATTCAATATCTTTATTAATGACTTGGATGACAGAATTGGGGGCATACTTATCAAATTTGCAGATGACACCAAATTAGGAGGAGTAGCCAATACTCCAGAAGACAGGATTGAAATTCAGAATGACCTGAATAGACTAGAAAGCTGGGCCAACGCTAACAAAATGAAATTCAATGCGGAGAAATGTAAGGTTCTGCACTTAGGGCGGAAAAATGAAATGCACAGATATAGGATGGGGGACATCTGGCTGAATGAAACTATGTGTGAAAGGGATCTAGGAGTCCAAGTAGACCATAAGTTGAACATGAGTCAGCAGTGTGATGCAGCAGCTAAAAAGGCCAATGCTATTTTAGGTTGCATCAATAGAAGTATAGTGTCTAGATCAAAGGAAGTAATAGTGCCACTCTATTCTGCTTTGGTGAGGCCCCACCTGGAATACTGTGTCCAGTTCTGGGCACCACAATTCAAAAAGGATGTGGAGAAACTGGAGCGGGTCCAAAGGAGGGCAACTAAGATGGTGAAGGGTCTGGAAACCATGCCCTATGAGGAACGACTTAGAGAGCTGGGGATGTTTAGCCTGGAGAAGAGAAGGTTAAGAGGTGATATGATAGCCCTGTTCAAATATTTGAAGGGATGTCATATTGAGGAGGGAGCAGGCTTGTTTTCTGCTGCTCCAGAGACCAGAACGCGGAGCAATGGATGCAAGCTGCAGGAAAAGAGATTCCACCTCAACATTAGGAGGAACTTCCTGACAGTAAGGGCTGTTCGACGGTGGAACACACTCCCTCGGAGTGTGGTAGAGTCTCCATCCTTGGAGGTCTTTAAGCAGAGGCTGGATAGCCATCTGTCGGGGATGCTTTGACTGGGAGTTCCTGCATGGCAGGGGGTTGGACTGGATGGCCCTTGTGGTCTCTTCCAACTCTATGATTCTATGATTCTAAACTGTATTTTAAAGATTTGTACTGTGTTTCCCTGAAAATAAGACAGTGTCTTATATTAATGTTTGCTCCCAAAGATGCACTAGGTCTTATTTTCAGGGGATGCATTATTTTTCCATGAAGAAGAATTCACATTTATTGTTGAACAAAAAAAATGGACATACTTCCAAACAAAAACATTGCTAGGTCTTACTTACTTTTGAGGGAGGCCTTATATTTAGCAATTCAGCAAAACCTCTACTAGGTCTTATTTTCAGAGAATGTCTTATTTTTAGGGGAAATGGGGTTGTTTTTTCTGGGCAAAATATTAAAATTTTACTCCTTTCCTCCCTTCTGTGCAGGATCCTGGGATTCCTAGGACTGTTTCTCCCTCATGTACCACACCTTGGCAGAGCTTGGTAAAGCTACTTTTTGGACAGTTAACTCCCAGAATCTCCTAGTCAGCATAGCCAATGGCCATTCTGGCTGATGGATTCTGGGTGTTATAGTCCAAAAACACCCTAGCTATTCCAAGTTCTGCACCTGGGGTGTGATTTGTCAAGTCCAGATACAGTTCTTCCAATGAAATAAACTTGGGATCATTTCCAGTTCCCAGCTTTATTTCCAGTTTTCCTGGCACCAAGGAAAAAAAGGAGTGTTCAAACAACCAAAACATTTTCACCAGCAGCCCAAGGTGCTGAATGCAATGTTACAATCGAAACCAGCTTGTAAATAAAAGCAATTGATGGTCCATTCTCTCCCATGGCTCCAAGGCTGGCCCTTGGAGGGCAGACTGATTCCCTTCTATTGCTCTTGGATTAATAGAGGAAAATGGACCATTATTTGCTTTTTATCTACAAATCAGCTTGAAAGGACAGGGAAAGGTAAGCTATTTAATTTGTTGCCATTGTATTTTTCCACCAAATATAAGGAGAGATGCTTGTAGGATTTCCTGATTTGTGTGCCAAAATAAGTTGCTTGACTTTAGATACTCTGTGCATCTTGAGTTGGAGGCAGGACTGAGGGCTTGCATTTGCTGCTCTTCCTCAGACATCTACCAGTAAATGCCTTGAGGTGGCCCTGACTTGGGTAATAGTTGAGGTAATGTCATAAGCCTTCAAGGTACGTTTGTAAAATGGACTCTTGGTATCCCCTGGGGTTTGGTTCCAGGACCTCTCATGGATATCAAAATCCATGGATGCTCAAGTCCCAATAAATTCAATGATGTAGTAAAATGGCGTTTGTTGTTATTATTGTTGTTGTGTGCCTTCAAGTCCTTTCTGACTTATGGCGAACCTAGGATGAACCTATCACAGGGTTTTCTTGGCAGGATTTGTCCAGAAGAGGTTTGCCTCACCTGAGGCTGAAAGTATGTGGCTTGCCCAATGTTACCCAGTGGGTTTCATGGCTGAGATGGGAATCCAACTCTGGTCTCCAGAGTCTTAATCCAACACTCAAACCACTGTGCCATGCTGGGTCTTAGCATGTCCCTTATATAAAGTGGCAAACACAAGGTTTGCCTTTGGAATTTATATATTTTTGCAATAATTTCAAGCTGTGGATAGTTGAATCTGTGGATATGGAGGGTCAAGTCTACTATACATTATGAACAGAAGTGAAAGGAAGACTGCACATTTTCTTCTGATTTCACTGACAGGCCCCTATTTCATCTAATGGATAGTTCTGCATTAAGTCTAAGGAAAATGTCACTGTGAGTGACAGAAGAACAGCAATATTTATAGGAAAAGAAAGTATATATTCATTCAGGAATGAGGTGGAAAGCAAGCAAAAAGCATGCCAAACTGGAGCTCCATGAATCACACATGCAGCCATTCCTTCTATGTGTGGCTTTGCTTTGTCATGTTGGCTAACTGAAAACCTCAAGCAATCTTTTTTTAGAAAAACAATACCCTTAGTTGTGCTTTTTCTTTTCTTTTCCCGCCACAGCGTGCCTGTTTATGAAAACCAGATCCAGATTTTGATTTTTAATGTTTAATTTCTTGGTCAAAGAAAGAAAGGTCATCTGCTCCAGCTACTTCTTTCCCTGCTTGAGCTCTCTGTAAGTCTCTCTTCATGATACCAATATTGTTCCCCCAGCAACCAATTGTGATGTCATAAATAGGATTATAATTCTGAGGTGGAAGCCTAAGTAGAATTAGCTTCTGTTTATTGTATTTCTTTCTTAAGTCCAGAGCAGCTGTCATAGCTGATCAGCAACTGGCCCATCAACAGTAATCTCTGGCCCTGAGCACTGGACAATATGCCTAGGAGTAGCAATCTGTTTTTTCAAAAAAGTAATACACAAAACTAGTGCATAGCTGATTCAATTGTGTAAAGCCGCATCCATCAGGGAGAAATTACTCCCTTCTTATTTCTGTGAGCAAAAATTTACACCCCAAAGCATATCAACTGATGTGTGCTCGGAATGCTTAAATTCCATAGAAGAGGGAGGGCGTCTGCACCAAAAATGCAGCTAAAATTGTTGTGATCAGAGAATACTTTAGAAATAAGAAGACACAGCACAGCGTATGTCATGAGTTGGGCCTCTCCCACCAGGCGGATGGTTTTGGAGTTCATCTTGGCCAAGCGCAGACAGCTATCCAGTGGCATGAAAGAAATAACTTATATTAATGATCTTGTTGGAGAATCTGCATTCGCTTTGCAGTCAAGAGACTGGTGAAAAGATATGAAGCCCAAGAAAACTTGGAGAGTGATTTTTCTTTGTTGCTAACCTTTACTGCCTGGCTTTCTGCTTAGAAAGAGGGACAAACACTCTCCCCTCAAGGCTCCTCCATCGCTCAGCCCTCCCCCAAGGAGAAGTCTGGGTGAAGGAGGAGAAGGACAAGCAAGCCTCCCTTGCTGCTCAGCTTTCTCTGGAGGAGAGGGCTGGGCAGAGGAAGAGGGGGATGGGATCATTAATTAATTCATTTTCAATTAAAACCTATCTGTGGACTAAAGAGGATTAGCCTATTTTAATTTTGGCCCTACCTACTTCCAAGTTATGCAGGTCTGTGTTAAATTCTGCTGTGTGCATGTATGCACCTCCAAGTTGCTTGTGAACTCAGGGTGACCCCAGGAATTTTATAGGGTTTACTTAGGCAAGAAATACTCAGAGATGGTTTACCTCTGAAATATAGCCTACAGCACTTGGTATTCTTTGGCAGTCTCCCATCCACATATGAACCAGGACTGACCCTAGCTGATTTCTATGTAAGGCTGTGAAAGCTGGACAGCGAAGAAAGCTGACAGGAAGAAAAACAACGCAATGGAAATGGGGTGCTGGAAGAGAGTTCTACAGATATGGACTGCTAAAATGACAAATAAATGGGTTTTAGAGCAAATCAACCCTGAATTCTCACTAGAAGCAAGGATGATTAAACTGAGATTTTGGTCCTCTGAACATATCATGAGAAGACTTAACTCACTGGAAAACATGATACTGCATGGTAAAGTGGAAGGCAATAGGAAAAGAGGGAGACCACACTATAGGTGGATTGATTCAATCCGGGAAGCCATAGCCCCAAGTTAGCAAGACCTGAGGTGGGCAGTTAACCAGAATCTTGAATGTTTCTCCTCCAGAGGGTCACCACAAGTTGGGGTGCATCTCCACTGTAGAAATAATGCAGTTTGATAGCACAATGTGTTGCAGCTATTGAATCCTGGGATCTGTAGTTTTACAACATCTTTAGCCTACTTTGCCAAAGAGTGCTTCTGCCCCACAAAACTACACATCTCAGGATTCGGTAGGATGAAGCCATGGTCGTTAATGTGGTCAAACTAAATTATTTCTACAATCTAGATGCACCCTCAATAGCAAATAACAACAATGATGTTCGCAAGAATGGCAACAGAGCATGATGTTCCTTGAACTGGGCACATTTCAAACTGACTCCTTAATCATGTCTGTCTTGCTCATTGCAAGTCCAGAAACAAAAGGAACTATGGGGGGGAAAAACCTCCTAATTCACTGTGGCTGTGGAAAAACGAGAGACAAAAACAATTTACAGCAGTATACATTTATTCTCCAGAAACACAGAGAATAATCACAGGCTTATAACATAACCAGCTAAGTCATCACAAAACTTCAACACTTGTTATAACTAATGACATAAACCCCAGAACATTAAAACTTCCTCTAAAGAAAAGAAGAATATCAGTGCCTCTGCACTTTTTACACTCCACCGCATTTATTCCAATAGATTTCATTCCGATTTTCTATGCAGGCACAGTGAATCTTCCAAGACTGCATGTGACAAAGGTCTCTCAAATGGATAGGAAATAAACTGTTTCATCTTGTCATTTCAATTGGCCAAGCTCACTTTAACATTTTATAAGCAGACTCAACCTACAAAATTAGGAAACAACTGAAGGTATTGTGCTGTCTGAGACAAAGGACAAGTTGATGCCATCTCCCCAGTCCTCATGCAGAATCTGATTTAACAGAGCTTAGAAAAGTTACTTTTTGGATTACAATTTTCCAGCAAATACCCATGAGGGCTGGGAGCCACAGTCGAAAGAAGTGACTTTTCCAAACTCTATGATCTTTATCACATGAGGGAGATCAAGGGGTTAATCCAAAAATATCCCAGAGAAATCGCGAAATTACGCGACACCATTTCACATGTCGTGAAAAACCCGCAGTTAAACTAGATTTAAAGGAGGATTCATCCACATATTTTCAAGTTCGGATCTCTACAGAAAGTGTAAATTCGAAATTGCTTTAATTGCGAAATCCCACATTCCACTTTAAATTTGCTTTAAATTTGCTTTAAATTTGTGAAGGCTCAAGTTTGCTTTAACACCACTTCAATGTCATTTTGACTTCGAAATTGGCTCCTAGTGTGATAAACACCTATGACTGTTATTTCTACACTAGTGATACACTAGTGTTCCCTGACAGAACCTAAGCAACAAATAGTTTGGACAAGAGGTGGACAACTGTTGGATGTTGGGGGCTGCATAGTCCTCCCAAGGACCTTGGAATGCTGTATCCTCTGAAAAAAATGAACTCCCCCCAAAATGGGAGGGTGGGTGGACAAATCTGCTACGTTTTTGGCCTTCTGTGTTTGTTTGTTTTTAAAAGAAAAGAGTACATTTGGATGATTTATGCACACTATGCATTCATTTTTCCTTTTCTTTACCATGCCTGGATGTAAGTAACTAGCCTAACTAGTGAATAGTCATAGTTTTCATATGTCCATTTGTAAACAGATTGATTTCTTACTGTGTCTTAGGGGCTGTGCAAACCACCCCTAAGGGGCAGTCTGCAGCCGCCTCCAGCTGTGCCAGATCAGGGCCATGGCAACCACATGACATGGACCCAATCTGGGCCTTTCCAGGGTGCAAAAAGGAGCCTCAAAAAGTGGTTCCTTTTTGCATGCTGGAAAGTGTGTGATACCTGCAGTACCACAGCTTTAAGGTGCTCCTTTGGCACTGTGTCGTGTGGACACAGTGCCAGAGGAGCACTGTGATGCTGTGTGCTATGTGGAATGCCACGCAGCATCATGCCACCCTAGGGGCAAAGTCAGGGTGTGTGTTATGTGGACCTTGTTGCAGTTCTGCTCTTTCTTCCTGTCTGAAGAAATGATAAGCCTTTTTACCTGGGTGGGTGGTGAATGAGGTTGAAACAGCATTTCTGCATCTTTGAGATTGTAACCATTACAGCTAAGCTACAATGGAGCTAAAAAGACAAACCTGGCTTAACTTTCCTGCGTTTGATGGAAAATGTCCAAGAGAACCCTGGATGCTAATTTAATTTTATTTATTCTTGTTACTTTGCCTTATCTCTGGAAGTTTATGTAAAGTGTTCTGAATTTATCCACTGTAAATTAAATTATATAGATGACGCAGAGGTGAAAAAAATGACTGTTTGGACTACAATTTGCAGATTCTCCTAGCACTGCCAGCGATAATATCTGGTGTTCTGAGAGCTGTAGTCCCAAAAGGTAATTCTCCGAAGCTCTGGGCTATCCTCACATTTAGGTTTTTCTGTTCCTTCATGAACAGATTCCAAGTCATATGGCAGTGTCTACACATACACATGCTCACAAAGCATAGACTTAGTGGGTACTGAAAATAATCTGTCTGTGTCTCGATAGGACTCTACCAGTCAAAACACAAAAATCTGAATGTTATATTCTTCCATTTGCAGAAACAGCATGCAGTTTTTCTGCTAGATTAGCACCTCAAGATTAATGAAAACAAGGAGCAAAAGAGAAGCACTGTGGGAAAGGAAAGAGAACACCAAACAAATGATCTTTAGCATGCTAAATTGAAGCTGAAAAGAGAAAAATAGACAGAATACTCTGGTTTATGATGGGAAATTGATTGCTTTTTTCTTTTTTGTACAGTTTCTCCTCCTAGGGCCATTTGCATAAGCAATGCTAACATCTGTCTTCCTTTTCTAGCATCTGAAATTCAAGTATAAAAGCAGCACTGCCTAGAATGCATATTAATGGGATATACAACCAGGTCTTTTTCTATTGTATCAACAGTGTTCCCAAAAGATAATTCTAGGTGGCCAGCCTTTAAAGATTGTGTTCTAAGTGCTTCTTTTCTCTTTTAGAGTTATCTGTGTTTTTTCCTACTCTTTAATATGCAACAGTTATACACATATAGTTCTTTGGAACAGATATGTTTTACAAGTATTTGATAAAGCACATCTAATTCTTCATACAACACATAATGAAGCTACAGAATTTGCTAAATACAGTGATGTCCAGCAATTTAGTTGCTTTTACAAGAGAATGAGACAAACGCATGGAGGAAAAGCTTTCCATTTAGATGGTTTTAAAAGAGGATTAGACAAACTCATGTAGGAAAAGGCCACCAATTGCTTCTGGTCATATTGACTGTATTTTCCTCTATATTTCACAGAGACAGTATGGTTTTGAATACCAGTTGCTGGGAAACAGCAGGAATAGAGAGCTATTTGCCCTCATGTCCTGGCTACAGGCCATCTAGATATCCCCCATACGAAACAGTGTGGGAAGAACGGATAATCCTTTGGACTGATCCTGTAAAGCACAACTGATGCAAAAAACTGAATTCCATTTCCATCCATAATGTTTTAGAAGCAATGTGTAAATCAACTTGATTCCTTGGAAAGTATCCAATTCCTGGATCCTTTCCCATCAAGCTTATCCACCTAAGGCACTGAGTATGCACTCGTTGATGGCCAACAATATCTCAATATTAAAGTTGTTAAACCTATTAGTTCTCTGATGCCAATTCATCTAAAGAACTGGCAATGTAATTGTGATATCAGAAGAGTTGTTATGAGTCATTTCTCACACAGTGGTCTGCCTTCCTGTTAGGGAAAGTCATGAAGAAGTAGGGCAGCCCCCTGATGATTCTTCTAAATGTTACTGTTTGATACTTGGTCCTTTTTCACATATATCCAGGGTAGTATCTTGCAAAGATTTCAGGAGAGGTGCCATCTAGGTGCTGATTACACCCATGTTTATCTTTTATTGTCCATCTGTCCCAGAGTCTGAAATACTGCTGTTCCTCTAGTCTCTAGAAATAAATTTGACACAGTAAACAAATATGAAGCCAAGTAAGGCTGTGATAATGGTGAGCTGGCAAGCCTATGACATATTAGTGGGGAGAGGTTGAAGGAGAAATCAAACAAATTATACTTGTCAAGCTTCAGACAAAAGAAGATGCCTAGCACTAATAAAGTTCAAGAATGTTCTCATTAGTCATATATGCTTAATTTTAAATTGGCACTGTGATAGCATAGGATGCAAGAAACTTATATTTTAATATGTGGTCATAAAGTAGCTTTTCTAAATATTGGCTCTGGCTTACACAAATCTGTGGGGGGGGGACATATCCATGTGGGAGGCAATTTTCACCCCTAACTATGGGGTTCATTTGAATATTGGTACTGTAAGGACAGGGCCTGTCATAGCAGTGCCAATGCTATAGGAGACATTGACACAACTAGCTTCATCCATAAAGTTGCATGATTTGACTGAATTTCCCAGTTGTGTGATAGCATATCATATAGACCATACTGTGATTGCAGGCTAGTACCTGATTCTTTATACCAAGGAAGGAGCATTCTGTTCTACATTCCCACCTTTTTCCAGAAAAAGATAGATAAATGAAAGTCTTTCCCACAACTCATTGGTCTCCCAGTTCAGCTATACAGTTGAGCAATGCAGAAAAGGCAAGAGAGTGAGGAGGGTGAGGTGAGTATGAGTTCTGGTGCATGAAAAGCTGACTGAACTGTGTTTCTTTTATCTGTCTAAGAACCTGGGCACAAGCAGGGGATGCATGTGGCTGAGTGAAAAAGCATTTTATTGCATGCCATACAATCCTCAACACAGCTCCATGCCATCCCCCAGCATTAAGCTGTCCCTGAACGGGGCTCAGGAGGGTGTATTGAAAACCGGAAGCTTTCCGGCAGAGCAAAATCATGCAGCTGAGCCCTGATCAGGGATAGCTTAGTGCCAAGCTATGGCATGGGGACGCCTTGAGGATAGTATGGCATGCAATAAAATGTGTTTTCACTCGGCCACGTGTGTCCCCAGCCCATGTCCAGATCAGGTGCGATAATGTCCTAAGCTGGGGAAATGGGTAGAAAGAGAATGCGATTTTGGCATTGCTGAAAGGAAGGGGTTTCTTTTGCATGCTTAGAAAGGAATGTGTGAGGGGGAGGAAGAAACTGGAAACTAGGAATTTTTAAGTGTCTGGAGATAAGGGTTTCCTCTGCCTACTTATGTGGGAACGTTGTGATGGGGAGAGAGCAAGTGGGTAACAGTAACAATGCCAAAAGGGGCAATTCTACCCAGCACACTGCAGTAAAAAAAGAACCTTGTGGCATCTTAAAGATGATTTATCACTGAGGACAGAGTGGGAAGAGGAATCAGTGGGAGATTTGTGCAACGACAATTTTGTTTGTTAGCTTACTTGGTTTTTTATTGTAGCTGGTTATTATACAGGGGATGTGCTGCCTCCCTTCCTGATGTGCTCTCTGCACCTGTTGCAGAAGACACAGCAGGAGATGTGCTAGCACGAAGATGGCACTAAAGAAGAACACCATCTTTGCCAGTTGTTCTATATCTGTGTGTCTGTGTTTCTCCTCTAACGACAAGCTAGTTCATCCCATCCAAGCCTTCTTGGGATCCTCGCTTGCCTTTTTAGAGCACCTACACATTTCTCTGGGTCTGGAAAAGGTAAGCCTGATATTTTATGCAAAAATTGGTGACAGGTTGAATAAAATTTCTAACATTGTCGCTACTTCAGCTCTGCCAGAAAACATCCCCTGGGACTCTGATGATTCTCAATGGAAAGGATTCCCCCCATTTACATACTTAACACACAGCAAAATAAAGTGGCTTACTGCTCCCAAATTCAGGCCAAATTTGGGCTGCCCCCTGGTGTTATTGCATGGCTTTTGCCCCCAAAACACCATCCGGGTACAGCCTGGCTCAAATACTGGTCCCTGAACTCACTTTGGGGACAAAAGCCATGTAATAACATCAGGGGGCTTGAATTTGAGAATGGCAAGTCATTTTATTTTGCTGTCTGCTAAGCTCCTAAGTCTCAGCTTTCATTTCAAGTCCAGGAATGCAACCACAATACAACCTTGAGACCCACCTGTACGAAGATTTGAACAAGTCACTGAAACTGTTCTGTTTTTCACTTTCCTTTGAAGCAACAGGAGCAGGATTGCAAAAGAACAGAGAAGAAAGGACATACCTACCATCAAAGGTTATATACCATGGGTGTAAGAATTCCCAAATTCCCAGCTGACGTTTTAAGTTTATTGAAATGAAACTATTAGTCTAAGCAGCAACCACCTTAAGCTCATTTAAGTACTTTCCCCAGAGGCTGCTATATCCCATGGGAGCCCAAGTGTCAAGAGTATTAAAGGAATCTCAGCATATATTGTTTTACAGCACACACACACACACACAAAATTATGAGAAAAATTGATATGTCTTGGGAAGGCTAAAACTGCACAGTATGTTTTAAAGTTAATTTTCAAACTCTACTTACAACCTCTCTCCATTTGATGAAGTTGCATCTGATAAAGGAGACCTAAGTCTACAAAAGCTAATGCTACTTCTTTCTTTTAGGTTGCACCTGCACTGCAGGAATAATGCAGAAACTACTTTAACTGCTATGGCTCAATATAATACAATTCTGGGATCTGTAGTTTTATGAGATATTTAGCCTTCTCTGACAGACTGCTCTGGTTCCATAACAAATTACATATCCCATGATTCCATAGCATTGTTCCATGGCAGTTATAGCAGTGGCAAACTGCATTATTTCTACAGTCAGATTCAGCCACACTTCTCTCAAAGGTGCTGCAAGATCCCTGTCCATACTTCCCCACAGCAAAGTGATATTGAGAAGGAATGGTTTCCGATGAAGTCATATAGGGGAGAAGAGGAAACAAGTGACTTTCCTCTTGCCTGCCATTCTTGCCCTGTAACATCCCCATCCATTCTCACTCCCAGCTACTTTTCTATCTGCCAAGTTTCAACAAGAACCCAGGGTACAGAAGACAGAATTTCAGCAGTAACTCTAATGTTCTTTCCCATCATTTCTGTATCTATAACAGATCATTATGCAAGCTCTTAAATGCACTGCAGAAGGCTCTTACTCTAGTTGAAATTAATCCTTGAAAACAAACCTCCATTACCTTCTTGTTTTATCATTATCCATTTATCACTGTTACGCTGTCAGTGAAAAACTAAAAGTTGACATCCTTTATTGTGCTTCTGTGTGTTTAAATGCTGCACTGAAGAGAGATTGTGAAATGATCTCACTGCCTGCCATTGATTTCCCCACCTTTGTTTATGTTGCTGTACACAATCAAGGCAGTTTGTGTGCTTACATGTAGTAAATCCTGCTCATTGTTTACAGCACTGACATGAGAAATTACTGAGACTGTTTTGTAAGAGGCCAAACATTTCTATCAAAGCAAAATATGATGCTCAGTGCCTGGCAGATTGCTTTTGGAGAAAGCCATACAAAACCGAAATCACACCTCTAAAATAAGAAAACGGAGCTAAAATACATATTGGATGGCTTTATATCTCCCATTATACCTGCACATATTCTAAGATCAATATCTGAACCCCAAATACCTGGTCCAAGATAAGCCTGGAAGCAATGACAGTGTAAGGGGCCTCTTTGGTTGTGTCCTTCCCATCTATAGAATATTCTCCCAAATGACATTTACCTGCTCCAATACCTTGCTTTAAGACATTTGTCTGCTCCTTACCATTTCATGGGATGTAACTGTCCAGTCTTTAAATATCAGTAGTATGGCAAATAATTGTCCTTATTTGTCAATCGGCAGGGAGTATAGTTTTATACTGCTTTTTAAAGTATTATTTTATATTTTAATTGTCTTATGATGTGTGCACCCCTTCCTTTTTTAAAAAAAGACAGCATTAAAGACCTGAGAACCCAAACATGGACACAGACCATTTGATTTTAAAATGTAAAAGTGGAAGTGAACTTTCCCCTTCTAGAAGGGAAGATACACATTTTGGGAGAGAAAGAGGAAGGGGAACAGGAAGAGACATTAAGAGAGCTGTTAGAAAATAGTATCAGCACTTACAAACAAGAGATCTAATCAACCAACAGTGACATCTAGTGAGAGAATGCAGTATTGCTTACATAATAAAAGAGGCAGGTTAAAGTGACACCTACTGACAACATTTAGTATTTGTCCTTTCAAACCCAAGAAAGGTGCTATACATTACCAGGGATATGGGCTGGAGTTCATATGGCAATTTTCTCTCTGGTCCCTGACAGAAAGGCATATAACACAGCATATAATATGGGGCATTAGGTAAGTCAGGAGCAACATATAGACTTCTGTGTGATTTGCAGTAGGGGTCCCCTCTTCACCCCAGATTAGACTGAAGAAAAGTTTTTTTAAAAAAATGAATCTTGCCCCTCAAAAGTGGATTCTTGAATTATTCAGTTTAGTTCTTTTGTTCAAAGCAAGTTACACAGCTCAGAATTCGTCAGTTCTAAGTGTATGGGTTGGGATTGTAATTCAGTAACACTCAGAGCAGAAGCAAAAAAATCAGTGGGAGTCGGGCATGAATAAATTGGTCAATCTCAGGATTCTAATAAAAACTAAAAGATATCTCATATATCTGGGGTTTGCTTAAAATATAGCAAAACGTACTCACTGGGATGGCATCCTAACTTTTCCTGTCCTGTACTCCCATGTGATTACATTGCATCACAGGGTATCTAGATACATTTTAAGATCAGGAAATCATTTTCCAAACTAAATGTACAGCAAGAAGAGAAGAGCTTTTATCAGTGTGCAGTTATGGAAGGATAACACTCAAAGCAGTGATAGCTGGTGTGAAACTAAGTGGTACAAATAGATAAGTGCCCCAATTTTCATCTGGGAAATGATGATGGGCATGAAATATCTGGCTGGCTTCATTAGCCTTAAGAATTCACTTGACAAGCAAAGAGCAAGTAAGTAGAAGAGAGAAGAAAGTGGTGAAGAATGTAGATTTCTATGGTCACTGGCTAATTTAAGTTAGCTGGAGGATGGATAAGTGGTTTTAGAAATTAATTTTTGCAATTAATTCTCTTCCATTCAAGGCTGAAAAATATATCCAAGGATTCCATTGCAGGGCAAGAAGCGTGTTTATTTTTTCGCTTTTGGAATCTCTAATGTATTGTGTATGACTGCAGCAATTTAATTCAATATAACATCAGATATTGAGAGCAAATGTTAAGCATAGCAATCCCAGAAAGCTAGAGGGCATGCCACGGCTGCAGAGCTAGACTGCAGTCACTACCCAACAGGTGAACAGGATTTCCTTAATCCTATCAAAACCAACTGAAAATCTCCATTTGGCTGCCTGCTATTTTCTCAGTAAAAACAGGGAAGCTCTTTAGTGGATTAGATTCTCTTCATTGGAAAGGTCTTCTCTGGCATCTTTCTTAGATTTGATTAACAGGATGAAAATGGGCAGCTTGGAGCCTATTTTTTCCCCATGAATTCTCTTAGTCCTGCAAGTTTGGTTGAATATATCTATCAAACTCATATTATTTTAATTTTAAAAACCGCAGAAAACCCTAAAGAGATTAATGCCTGTGACATGTTTCACTGAACCCTTCTCATTCTGAAGGCCACAGATGAGTGGTGAGTGCTGGAGGGGAAAGTTAGGAAAGTTATTTTTTGGACTACAACATCCAGAACACCCAGCTAAATAGATTCCTTGTGCCGCTTTGGCATAGGCACTCTCCAAGGCTACCCAGTCCACAATGCCTCTGTGAAGAATCTCTCACAGCAAGGCATGTAGAAGTGGAAAAGGAGATAAGTGTGAGGAGGATGAGACCAACCTTGCACCTTGGATAGTGGGACACTTTGCATCACTCCCGCTTACCAGAGTACCACTACCACCACCACCCCAAACATTGTTTGTTATGCCCCTTGGAATATAAGGGCCCTTCCTATCTTCTACTGCTCATCTTAATGCTGGACATTTCACAGAAATAAGATATCTCGCATGTGTGGCTTTTATGGGGAAAAGTCCTAAAAGCCATAAAACAAAGTTGTCCCATAAGAAAACAGAAGCAGCAAGAGAAGGGGCCGGAAGATGAAATTACATTTCCTGTAATAGAATTATCTGTTGGATGGAGTACATCATATTCTTTCTTGGGTCCACTCCAGTCCTTAATGGACTCAGCACCACACTTGGCACAAATTCTTTATACCAAGCAAGCTTAGCAAGTTAGGCCAAAAACCGAATAGATTTGGAAGATTAATTCTCCCTTCTTTTATGGCTCTAAAGGTCCGAAGCACCAATCTAGAGAAGTACCTCCTTCCAAAATGCTTCTGTGACACTGACAGACACAAGACAAAGTATAATTGCTTAAGCAATCTGTACTAAACCATAGTTACCAGCCAGATGGCAATCTGAAGCTGAGTAAACTAAACAGATATGCATTCATAATGATTTTTTTTATTTTCTTTGCTCAATTTGGAAATTATTTTAGCTCATAAAGTATTTTCTTAATTATATTATTTTAATTTTTAAATTAAAAATCCCTCTAGGTTACTCTTCATCACAACAGATTATAGAACAATGTATAGCAATAAAAATAAAGTAAAATCAAAACAGTCTGGTTGGCATCCTACTAGTGAGTTACAATGGCATAAATCCAACTTGCGCCATTATAACCCATTTTTAATCATTACAGAAGTCAGAATTCTGTTCCAACTATGCAAAAACTACAACCGCTTCACAAAAAAAAATCCTTTTCAGTGTGGTATCCCTCTCCCCAAAGATGGTCATTTCCATGTTGATGGAGAGTAAGGAGAGCAGCAGAGATGCATAAAGCTATTTCCCTTTAGCTGGATACACAGAAGTAGCATCAAGTCTGTAGGATGCTTGTCACAGTGTGTCCAGTTAAAAGAAAATAGCTGGACACATGTGTAATGCTCCTTCTCTTTCCACCAACAGAGAAATGGTCACTTGGGAGACTTTAAAGGTGGGTTTTTATGGGGTTGCACAGAGTGACATGTATTAGCTGCATGGGAGAGGCTGCTGTCATATTGCAGAATTAATGCAGTTTGACACTGCCTTAACTATCATGGCTCCATCCTATGGAATCCTGGGATTTGTAGTTCATTGTGGCACCAGAGTGCTCAAACAGAGAAGGCTAAATATCTCACAAAACTCCAAATTCGAGAGTTCCATAGCGTTGAGCCACAGAAGTTTAAGAAGTGTCAAACTGCATTACTTCTGCAGTGTAGATGCAGCCAGAGATACAACTAATGCAGGACCTTGGCCCATTTCAAACACAAAATCTTCTATGTTCAGCACCATCAATGATAGCCAAAACTTGGTGGGAGTCAGTTTTTGGACTACATTTCACAAAATCCACCAGCCAGCATTTCCACTAGCAAGTACAATCCAAAAATTAACTTCCTCAAGCTGTGATCATAATTCTGCTATGCCTTTCTTTGCCCACTATGTAGGTGTCCAAAATGCTAATGGTACACATGGATCTGCCTTTGCTGATCTCTTGCTGATCCATGATGATACAGCAGAGGAGATGAGGACAAGGTGAAGAGGAGAGATGGAGGACAGTGTCTTGTGCAAAGGAAGCACCAATGGCAACCAAATTGGTCAGAATTGTAATTTCTATCTTGTTATGCATTTGTCATTTGTCAAAAATGAGCCTACAGTCAGAAGATCTAGGACCTGCCTCCCCATTATCAACAGTAAAAGAAACTACTACATCTATACAGCCAGAGTCAAAAAGAGAGTTGAACATGGAGATGTGTACTACCTTCTCTAGCAAAAAGGCATATTGTCAATTTATTCCTGCTCTCTGTTCCTTAACCAGTTACTGACACTACATTTCCTCATATCCTGTGAACTGCTATGTTTGCTCAATAATGTTTGATGACAGATTTTGTCAATAGCCTTTAGAAAGTTAAAGTAAATAGTATCTGCTCCTTCACACACACATACATCAACATGCTTCTTGTCACTCTCAGAAAACTCTAGAAGGTTAGTGACCCAGGAATTTATTTTGCAAAAACCATGCAGTCTCTTGGGGGGGTGGGGGCTCTGTTTATTTATTTAATCAATATTCATGTCACTTCCCATATCTAACAATATCTCAGAGTAATGTCCTTCTGTAGATTTCTCCAATACACTTAATACGTCAATTTTTAATCATGTTTTCCACCAACTTAACCAGAACAGATGTTAGACTAACTGGTCTCTGATTTCCTGCATTCCTCATTCATGGATCCCTTTTTAAGAACTGGCATGACATTGGCTACTTCCTAGATCCCTGGGACAGATGATGATCTTAGGGAGAAGTTACATCCTTTTATTAGAACATCAATTTCACATTTGAGTTCTTTAGGAACCCTTTGATGGACCTGGTGACTTGTTTGTTTTCAACAAAGGTTATTCAAAACCAAGTTTGTCAATAAGGTATGGAATGTCATCTCTTACAACCACTTAACACCTTAGCAAGCTCTCCTGAAAAGGTCAGTTCAGATATGGATATATGCCCTATATAGTCTCCAACAAAAACAGAAGAAAATTATTCATCATTCAGTTCCTCTGAAATCTCCTCATCCACCTTCAGTTTTCCCTTAACTCCATTCTCATCCACTGCTCCAACTGCCTTCCTAATCTGCTTCCTGCTTCTGAAGTATTTAAGAAAGTTAATTAGCATTGCTCATGGCTGAATAAAGGTATCACTGTTTTGTGGATTTTGGATGTTATTGTACTTGGCTATATGGCCAACATGGCTACCCCTGAAAACATTGTTGGTGATATACTCTCCAGAATTCTTTTTTGCATTGCTCATTGTCTACTTGCATTTCTTTCATGTACAGTGGTCCCCCGGCTTACGAATCCCCCGGGGTACGAAAACCCCGGGGTACGAAACCGGCGGGACCGCTACAGTATCCCCCGGGATACAAAAGATCCCCCGGGATACGAAAGAAAAAAACCGTGCGGCCCCTTTAAATCGGCCACGCGGTCCGTTTACAATAGCGGTCCCCCAGGAAACGAAAGCTTCCGGGTTACGAAGGTAATCCCGGAACGGATTACCTTTGTAACCCGGGGGAAGACTGTAATTCTTAAAAAGGGATCTATGCATGAGGAATGTAGGAAATCAGAGATCATTTAGCTTAACATCTTTTTTGTTCTCCTTGATTTGGTAAGACTTCTTTTCTCATAGCTTCCTTCAAACTTCTCAATAAATGTCAGTATTCTTATGGACTTGCTGGTACCAGTTCTCATCTGGGGTGTACATTCTAGGTGACCTTTGAATAATTCTTCTCCTTCCCAGCATTCTAGAGTGAGATTTGTAGTTGATGTTGTTAACTGTACTCAGGTCAGTTTCAGTTTATGACTGTCCTATGAATGAAAATCCCATAGATGTTTGCTAGCCCTGAATAGGCCTGTAGGTTCCAGCTGGGCTTTGATTGTGCCCCTTTCAGATCCAAAGGGCCTTGGCAGGCCTTAACTGGCTGGTGGGTACTTGTATGCCTGTAGTCCTAGCTTAATCTGAATGTTGGACTAGGACCATTGTCCTAGGGTTGCCACTGTGATGTGCCCAGAAAAGGGGGTGATGAATCAAAGGGCAAGGGTCCAGCAAAGAGACAAGCACTGAAGCAGGCACCTCTTGAGTTAGCCTCAACATCTGAAGATGACGGGGAAGGGGATACCATAGCAGTCATTTTGGCCATGTTATAGAGGCCTTGGAATGCTCTGACACTCCTTCTAAGCAGGCAACTCCCCCTGCATAAAAGCAGCTAAGGAAGCAAATAAGGCAGAAGTCACTAATCAAAAACTGACTTGTCTTGATGCCTTATAAAGGCAGAGACAATAGGAGGACTCTGCAGGAAACTTTTCAGCAGGCAATGATGATAGTACAGTCATGGCAGCTGATGACCTTGCAACACTGGCAGACTCAAGCAGCTCAAGTGGGTTCAGGTGAGGCTCCTGACTCCTAGTGGGGTCATGGGAGGCTACAGTTGGCCTTGGAGAACATGGAGTGCTCCTGTAGGAGACATTAGTACACCCAGGTACCAGTAGTGATTTTGGTGCAGTGGGGAGAAGACAATTTGCACAATCTGTACTGGTCTGGACTTGGGGGTAGCCTCAATATGCTTCTTGGTTGATTGTCCCCATAGTGCAGTTACTCAGCTATGTCAGGGTGGGGGACTGAAAAGCTATGGTCCCTTCATCCAGTGGTGCTTACAAGGCAGTTCGCTATTCAGGACAAAAGCAGTTGCTCCCTTTGTGTGATCATTTCCTACAGTCTATGAGGGATAAGATACTGCAGAGAGAATACACTGATATGTCCACTCTTCTTTATCAGGATTTGTAGAAAAGAGACAAGGAAGAGATGGATGAGAAGGAAAAGGAGAAGCTAGGGTTGATGGGATTTGGGGAAACGGATTGCCTGGATTCTTCATATATGCCGAGGTTATTTCTAGGGCACATCCTTTGTGATCTTTTTCCTTGATCCAATACATGGACATCATTTATCGAACCTTTTCAGATTTTTCAGGATCTACTTGGCTCCTTTACGATGAGGCCTGCTGTAAAAGGATGGTGATTAAGTCTGTGCTCATATGGAATCAAATTCTACCACAGCTGTGGAAGTATATCATGAACCCTGCATGACTGACTCAGGGTGAGGCATCACAGAGGGACCAAGAGTATGTACAAAGGGACCAAGAGTATGCAATGGTTCAGTCTCAAAATACTCAAGAACAGCAGCAAAGGTTATTCTACTGTGAATTCAGGGTTCAGGGAGCATGCACACACCACCTCTCTAAGTTTCAACATTAATGCTCAGTCTGTGGTATTCAATTTGTAACTGTGCCAAAGGAAGGATCCATCAGCTACTAACTAAGATCAGTCTATTAAAGTGTATTAAGAGTACATAGTTATATAGTTGAAACAGTTTAAAATACATTTAAATCATAACTGAAAATAGAAAATATAAAAACACAACACAGCACACCACTTTCACAACATAACATAAGTGTGGTTTTAAAGGTTTCCAATGATTAAATAGTTCTACTCTAGTTGAAACTAAGAACTGAATTAAGGCCAAACCTCCAGGCACTTCCAATTTTACAGAAAATACAGAAAAGTCCTACAGTCTGTGTAAGATCCTGCCTTTAGGGGCAAAGCTGGCTCCAGGACTAAGCAAAGTTGCCCACCTGTGCTATTATAGAGTTTTCAATCCAAGATGCAATTATATCACTGTTTTCACCCCTTGAGGGAAGGAAATTTTTATATTAAGGATTTCTATGCCATTTTCCACATTATCCAAAGTAGCTCCCCCGCAATTACATTATAAAAACATATGACATTAAAAAAAATCAGCAACAAAATCAGTGATTAAATTAGTGGAAGCATTTCTACCAGCAAGCAGCACCATATGATGACTTTTCATTAAAACTAACAAGTTCAGCTAGTTCACTTTATTAATCATCTGCCCTTTAACTAAACAACTACATATATATATGTACACTAACAACATTTGTATCTTTTTAGGATCTTGAAAGGAGTTGAAGATCACTTACCATTTGATATACAAAAGATTCCACTAATTACTAGAAGAAATTGATATTTTCTTTAGTATTCTCTAGCACAAAAGAAAATAACTTATTTCCTAGTAATGTAATTAGTGAAGTTTTTTGTATATTCAATACTAATTCTAGAAAAATTGTGGTGTAGTGATTTTAGTATTAAACAAAGACTCTTGGAAAGCATATTTTGAATCGCAATTCAGTCATGCAAATCCATTGGGTGACCTTAATCAAGTCACGCTCTCACAGCCTCAAAGGAAGGCAATGGCACAATTTCTCTTAATAAATCTTAATGATAGAGTTTCCATAAGTGGAAGTCTACTAGAAGACACATAACAACTGTTCAGTATAGTAGTACACAAGAAGCAAAATATATTTAAAAACAAGCAAGCCCTGTTGAATGTGTTCTTACTAACTGAATTGTCAGCGGATTGGATCATTCAGCTACCTTATATAAGAATCCCAGGCTGCATCTACACTGCAAAAGTAATGCAGTTTGATACCACGTTGACTTCCATAGATCAATATTATGGAATTATAGGATCTGTAGTCTTGTGAGATATTTAGCCTTCTCTGTCAGAGAACTCTGGTGCCTCAACAAACTACAAATCCCAGGATTCCATACCATTGAACCATGACAGTTAAAGCAGTAAATTTATGGTGCTATATAAATAAGCATTAATAGCAACAGTAATAGTAATAATACCACATTATTTCTTCAGTGCAGAAACAGCCACATAGGCTTAACAAGCAAGTATGCCTTTAAAACTTTCTTTCTATGCATGGCCACAATTTTAGTATTTTTATACAAGGAGTGACTTGGTGGTGGTATTCAGGGAGGTCTAATATCCATTCCCTAGAGCAACTTTCTTCAACTCTGGGTAGACCTTTTGAACTTTAATAAAAGTGTGAGGGCTTTTAATTTTTAAAGAAATGGTTTCGTTTGTATGGAAAAGAAAACAAGATCCCATGTGTTTCATATTTCCTATATGATTTTATTGTATTGCTTTATAGAACTTGGAAATGTTAATAGGAAGGGAGACTATTTAATTCCCAGAATCCCCAAATCAACCGTCTATGCTGGCTGAGAACATTCTGGGAAATCTAGTCCAAAAACGTAAGAGTTCTAAGGCCTTTTGCCATCATTTGGAACTGGGAGAGGTTGAAGACCACGGCCAGTCTGCTCCTCAAGGGGTTCTTCTAGGAAACCTATTTATTTCTCAGCCTCCCCATGTCCAGCCGCCATGTCAATGACCTCATGCTGTCTGAGTGTTCCCTGTACCTCTGAAGTCATTACAGATTGATAAGGCCAATTTGATTAGAGCCAGACTGCTTGTGAAGAGGTTAAATGATTTCGTTCTCAGGACTAATATGTGGAAAATCGAATGGCCCCTGAGAAGACAGAAATGGTCTCTGAGGGCACTCAGTTCTCCATGCTCTGTTCTTGACCATGCCAGATACACAAGTATAAAAATAAAATGATAACACAGCAACTGATGAGAAAATAATACGTAAGTAAAGTTTCAGAGTGCCCCAGGTACAACTCATGAAGAAAATAACCTTTCTGGTTTTGTAAACACCTGCCTGTCATTATTGGTCTATAACTTCCATCGATCAAAAATGTTCTACTGACAAAAGCCAGTGTGGTTTTAGCATTAGACTATGACACTGGAAATCAGGGTTCAAATCCCCACTCAGCATAGAAATCCATTGGGTGATCTTGGCCAAGTCGCACTCTCTCAGCCTCAGAGGAAGGCAAAGGCAAAGCCTCTCGTAACAAATCTTGCCATGAAAAGCCCATAATAGTGTTGCCTTAGGGTTGCCATAAATCTGAAATCACCTGAAGGCATAGAATAACAAGATGCAATGATTTCAGGACAGACAACAAACTAGACTGAACATTACCTTACAGTAGGTCATAATTTATGACTAGTGAAATGAAAATCATAGAGATTTTCTGAAGAAACCCATCCCCATTTGTGAAAAGTCTTTCCTCCGAGCAAGACTATATTGCCCCATGCCATACTCCAGTGGCCTTCATATAAGTTTATCACACTAGGGAGAGCCTGAAGAAAAACTGGATTTAAAAGAGATTTATATTTTTAAAAAACTTGCAAATGCAGGAAGTTTATCACAGGAAATGGTTCCCAAAATGAAATAACATGAAGTTAAACAGAACATAAAGCAAAGAAAACTGGCAGCTTTTTACTTTTGGGAAGTTCCAAAAGTAAAAAGGTGCCAGTTTTCTCTGCTTTATGTTGAGTTTAACCTCATGTTATTTCATTTTAACAGCTAAGTCATCTGATAAACTTCAGGCATTTGTGGGGGATTTTTTTATTTTTTATTTTTTATTTTTTTATTTTATTTTAATATTTTTATTTTTATTTATTTTTTTGCTTTAAATCTAGTTTAAATCCCATTTTTCTTTGGGATCTCCCTAGTGTGATAAAGTCCATAGAGGATGGCCTTTGAAAGCATCCCCTCTCTAGAGGCTGCATGGGTATGGACTCCTGCCTTTTCTCCTGTGAGCTCAAGGTAGCCTACATGCCTTCTGGCCCAATTATCCTCACAAAAATCTTGTGACAATAAATCAAGTTGGGAGGAGTGAGGGGCTTGCCCAAGGTCATCCAGTTTCATGGTTCAGTGGAGAACAGAATACAGATCTCTCTAGTCACAGTCCAACACTTCAATTGCTATCAATGACATTGGCATTGTATTATACCAATTTAACACTTGAGCAGCACATTGAGCAGGTGCACATCACCTGGCCACAGTCTTTCCTCAATACTGTGAGAAGTAAATTATGCTTACACAACAGCTTTTTGAGACAACTAAAGCCATAGTTCCACTCTATGAAAACTTGGGGTTTGTAATTTGGTGAGGTCCTTAAAATGCTCTTGTAGTCCACTTCCCATTGAACTACAGCACTTGAGCTCTGTAGCAGCATTCGAAAGACCTCACCATATTATTATTATTATTATTATTATTATTATTATTATTATTTATATAGCGCTGTAAGTTTATGGATTCCATAGGATCAAGGCAAAGCAATAATATTTACATTTAGTGCTTTAACTATGTAGTATAAATACAATCATATTGTCTTTAAATTATAGTTTCTATGCATATATTTATATAGTTTGGTGTAATAGTTAGACTGTTGGATGGTGGCTTGGAAAATACAGTTTCACATATCCACTGAACTGTGAAACTCACATGGACCAGCCACTCTTTCTTGGCCTGGTGTGCCATACAAGGTTGTTGTGAGGATGAATTGTGGAGCAGAAGTGTCATGTACATCAGAGTTCACTGGAGAAAAGACAGGATATAAATGTAACAGATAACAAACAACAACATTAATCCTTAGATTTTTGTGGGTTTTTCAGGCCAAATGGCCATGTTCTAGAAGGGTTTATTCCTAACGTTTCACCAGCATCTGTGGCTGGCATCTTGGTTTGAAAGTGACAATTCCCCAAAATATAGGTGAAGAAATCACTTTAGAGGAAAGGGAGAAGGTATGGACAAAAAAATTAAAATTTATGAGGTGCTACGACTTGAAAGAGAATTATTATAAAATTTTCTACAGGTGGTATCTGACACCAACTAAAATAGCAAAATATAAAAAGAACTCAAGAGACACCTGCTGGAAATGACAACAAAATACAGGCACATTTTACCATATGTGGTGGCAATGCCCAAGGTGAAGGAATTTTGGGGCAAGATACATACGAAAATCATAGCCACATTAAATATTAAATTAACATTATCTCCCAAACTCTATCTTCTAAACATGTTCCATGAACTGGATGAATACACTGAAAAGAAATATGGAAATATTATCCTCTATATGGTAACAGCAGCTCGCAAAATTTATTCTAAAAAATGGAAAAACCTAAAGATTCCAATGACAGAATAATGGATCATGAAGTTAATGGACCTTTCAGTAATGGACAGGATTATGAATCAATTAAATAATAAATCCCCCAAAGAATACAAATATCAGTGGAAAGAAGTATCAAATTTATGGGGGGGGGGGGTCTTGAAAATTAAGGAAAGGAAGAAGGGAAATAAAAAGCTGGAATATTATCATGATAAGAAGGGAGAACCAACTCTAATCATTAAAATATAAATAAAAGGGAAAATTTCTTTGAAGCAAAAACGTCAGGGGATATCTCATTGTTAAATGTATATTTTGGGCAGGTATAAATTTATTTTTCAGCCTATGTAAAGGAAAATAAGCAAGACTTACAAATGAATGTCAGATAAATCACTTAGATTAGGAAGTCAGGAAGTGATATAAGAATATCAGGATGGAAGAAAGAATGAAGTGAGAAGAAAGAAATGCAGAATGCAAGTGTAAATATATTTGTTTGATAGGAAAGATCCGTTTGATTGTTTATATGTTATATTTTTATAGAATGGATGTGTTTGATTTTGTATTTGTAATAAATATTTTTTTAAAAAAGAAAGTGACAATTCCCAATTGCTGAACAATGCAAGTAGAAGAATCTGGTAATGAAGTATATATAGCTAAATTTCTGATAATCTCAGTTGCATATCCCACTCCCAATGCTGGAGTTGGGGAGCAATTATACAAAGACTCATTAAATATGTTACATAAAGTCCATAATATGCAGGATCTAGGCCTGCTCTTCTCCATCTGTCTTCCTAAACACTAGTCTTTCCTGACAGGACTTTCTAGTGATTCCAAAATGCCACAGAAAACATTTTTTAAAAAATATCAGAATCTGAGGGCAGAAGAACACCAAGGTACTCATGTGGCTAATGAAATGGAATTACTAATAAGATCCTCCTGCTCAAAAGCAGCAAAAGAAAAACTCCTCAATGTGACATCTGCACAAGTACAGTTCTTTTCCTTTTCACATTTCATTATCATTTGACAGTCCCACCTCCTTCCAAGTAAAGCGATTTTTGGGTGGTGAGGAATAGAATTACAGGCTCCCCTATCTTAATTTGGGTATGTATCTGTGTGTATAAGTATCAGGGGGGAGGGGAATGATTTATGTTTTTAATATATGGGAAAGCCTTAGTTTGAGCATCATTATATCATGACTGGACTTCACTGGATTTATAGTGAGAGTAAGATGCCAGCCAATGAACTGGAAGCACTGTGGCAATAATGGTGCATGAATGGCATCGATCCCAACTATACCTGCCAGAGAGTTAAGATCAGTCAAGGCCCAGTATTATCCTGAAAGTCTCAGTGGGCTTCAGGTCAATCCATTGTACTACTGTCCCTGTCAGTGTTTGCCTATTTGACAATGGACTCCTTAAAAGCCAGGTACAGAGCCAGCCCTACCACTAGGCTAAATGAAGTGACTGCTTCAAGTTGATGATTTGGGCTATCACAAATAGAAAACAAATTACTAATTATTCCATTTATTAGTTTTGTTGGCAAGAGGAAAGAGTAGTGCTTATGGGATTTTCTCCCCCAGGGGCTAAAATAATTTATGAAGCCTTGAGTACTCTGCATCCTAATGTCGGCAGGGGGTAAGAGCATCATTCTGTCATGACTGGGCTATCTGGCTCACCTCACAAGTGTTTTAGTAGGATAAAAATCTGCTGTTCAAATTCAGAAATAGCTTGTGTTTTCCTTTCCTGAGTTGCCCTTAAGTATTCCAGGTTCCATAAAACCCATTGTTATCAAAGTACATGCCGGTCTCCACCAGATCTACCAAGATGCCCATTTTCTGTTGAGGGAGCTCCTCCCACTTTTAGATTTTTTTGGTTAAAAGGCTTTGCCTTTGTTTAGATTCATCTTCATAGTGACCAAAACAGTATCATAAACCAAGGCTCACCAACTTTGGTATGGCTGAGGAAGTCAGTTTTCTGCCCCAGGAGGTTGTATAGACTACCAAAAAGGGGAGGAAAAACAACAGACAAAGCAAATGTCAGTTACATTAGCATACCATGATCTGGAAAATGCACATTTTAAAATTATTACACAGTGCAAGAGGGGGCTTCAACCTACGTAAGACATGAATCACTGTCCCTGGGGCACTTCACCCATTTTTGCCAGAAAAGGAGCAATACTGAAGGGTCTTGTGGTTTACTTTACATGTTGTATTTGATTTCAGGTTTGTTTCTGATTTCTTAAATTGATTTTGGCAGATGTCACATGCCAAAAAATACAAACAGACAATACTTAAGAAATCTTTTAACATAAATAAAATATCAGTGAGAGGTGTGTGGCTGGAGTCTATCATGGATTCCTGTTTTATGAGTTGCTGAGGTTTGAAATCACAGGTCTCTATTGCCTCTGCAGGGATGGGCCAAGACATTTTGATGCCTGAGAGAGAGGAGCAAAGAGTGTCTCCCACCCATACAAACACAGCCAAGTTGGGAAACGAGGCAAATAATTCCATTAATACCTTTTTCAAGCCCTGGAGGTAAAAACTAAAACCCATCAATGGAATAATAATTAACTGCCATTTCATGACACTTCAATATCTGCTCCCTAAGAAAGCCACTTCATTCTGCCTAGCATTCTGCTATGAGTGGGGAATCCATTAAAATCCAGTTGATTTCCATTATATCAGCAATCTTTCCTATCAAAGATTAGGAAATATGTAGACTAGGGAACTGACCGGGGCCATTACTTTGATACTGTCTCAATATTATGCATTGCTTACAATAATGAAAACAATTCTATGATTTTCTAGACTGTTGTTGGGAGTCCAAACAGCAGGACAATTATGATGGAACAGAACAATCATGATTTAAAGAAGAGTTGTGAATCATACTGCCATTCACATGTAACTGGACATCAATTCCAAGTATTCCTTATCATTGACTATGCTGGCTAGGACTGTTGAGAGTTGCAATCCCACAACATCTGGAGGACCACATGATTCCTACACTGACTGTCACTCTTAGGCTTTCCTATTCTTCATGTTAACTCATCTAAACTAATTCCATTTGCCCTTGGATAATTGTTTTAAAAGCTACATTGTGTTTAAGGTTCTTAGAGATTCTGAATTTGTCTGAAAGCATTATTTCCCTCAGGCCACAAGACAGATTTATGGACAGTCATGTTAGATAACTTCTATAGTGACATCTCTTTAATAGAAGAGATAGAATTTAAAGCTACGGTTGCTGCTACTAAATTTCACTTTGGATCTCCAGCTGCAGCAATAGTCTTTGAGCAATAGATTCTTAGTTCACATTGATAATACTTCCTCATTCAGGAATGTGAAAGGTGGATTTCAAAACAAAAGAAATTATACCAATAGACTCAATTGTGCAAAAGAAAAAGCATGAGGCGAATTTTCTCATGCTGCATATGCCACAGAAGTTGCAAAATTTGGCTCCTCTTAGAATTGAACCTTTATTTGAATGCTGGGTTTTATTTTTGTTAGCACAGAGGTCACACAGCCCTGTCCAGCATATTGACTGCTGAATCTTGACTGTTGGATTTTAGTAGCACAGAGATGTTGTAAACTTAATAGGTTTATTTAACAAGCCTTCACAGAGCTCTCCAGCAGGGCTCTTAATGCAAGCAGGGCATCACCTCCGTTCAGTGAATAGAATCTGAAAGCCACTGCAGTTACATCTTATTTCAATGCTGGTAACAAGATTGCATTCTTCACTGCGACCAACAGCAGCAAGGCTAGTTTCTTGAGGGATGCAGGACAGGACATGTGGCATACACAGCTCCAAAAGAAAGGAATGGCTGGGAGGCTTTGGAGGAGCATAAGAGAGCTCCTGCTATCTCCCATCCCAACATCTGCTGCTGGAGAGCATTGTTCTAAATGGAAGCCTAATATAGTTGTTGTTGTTATTTTCCTTTTTGTGGGAGAAGAAGGATGGAGGAGCAAGAATTACAGAAGCCAGGCTCTACTTAAGGTGACACTGCCCAGTTAACTCAGTGAGCCTGACTATCAGATAAACCACCCAGCTCATATCTGGCTATAATTATGATGCTGCAAGATGGTGGGGAGGGGGGTAAGAAATGGAAACACGTCATTAAATGTAGCACCCTTTTAGCTACTTTGCAAACATCCATTTAGCATAGACTCAGTACAATGTAAGATTGCTGGCAACACAATACATTTAATTGATTTGAGTCTAGCAGGCACAACACACCTTTTGCTTCAATAGAAAGAGGCTACAAAGCACTTTCTAAATCACATGCTTTGATTGTCTTTCACTACACATCTAGACTATCTGCCTCTTTATGCTTTCAGTGCAGGGATACACTGGGGAAATCATTACTCTGATTATGTGACATGCTACATTGGCTCAAACAGCATAATTATTTGCATCCAAACTATACTATTTAGTAGGACTACAATATGGGTTCTCTCAGATCAGTGAGGTACATAAGGGACAGGCAATTGTATAAATATTTCACCTTTTTTTACAACAAAGCAGAAAAAAATCTTCTAAAAGAAAAATTTCATATGAAATAGTTTCATATGAAATGGAATAAAAGCACACATGCAGCAGATGGTATATCTAGACTACATCATATTAGCAGTTTGATACCATTTTGATTACCCTGGCTCATCCGGCTACCATGCTGCTATAACTGTACAGAGTAGATACACTCCATGCATTGTAGAAACAGTGCTACTGAAAATAATGGGATGCTGAACCATATTTTGGCATCCTCATCCTATATGGCTTATAAAACAAAATAAAACACTTTTGTTTCTCAGCCAAGATCTACACAAAAAGGCAGATGCACAGAGATCAGTGTGTGACAAACATAAGCAAATAAGTCATAACTCTAATTATACCAAGGGGAATGGCTGACTCTTTTAATCACCCCTCACTACTGGATGTGCTGGCTAAAACTGGTGCGAGTTGCAATCCAACAACATTTGGAAAGTCACATGTTGTCTAGCCTTGGACTAAACTCTTATTATCTGATATTTACAGCTTGGAATAGCAATCACTGCTTTCTTGCACAATGGTCAGGGAATTGATACTGTATCTTAGGGCCAAACCAAGCAAGACAGGCCAAACGCCTTTTTGCATTTAACATGCAGGGTTGCTAAGAATGCAAATTGGGGGGGGGGGTGAAGGGGATTTGTCAATTATAGCAATTGCAACAAACATGGGGGCTTTCTAGATTGGCAAAAAGAAGTGTGTTCATGGCTGCATGAAACTCTAGCCTTTAGATGAGAAAAAGGGAAAGTGTGCCATGAAAACGCTTTTTTTGCATTTTAGGGGAGAAGAAGCGCCTTTAAAAAGGTGCTGGTTTTCCCAGCTTCTTTTTAAAAAACTGTGGAACAGCACAGCTCCATCTAAAGGCTGTGGTGCAGCTGCTAAGCATTAAGGAAAAGGCATCTTCATGTCACACTTTCCTGCCAATCTAGAAAGCCCCCATGGAAAAGTATTTTAGCACTATTCTTCCCCTGAAGAAAATATCTCCTTTAAAGCTGATAACAGCTATGGGAGTGGGATTCCTGATATATTGAACACTACATTGAGCTGCCTTTCCAGAAATTACATCTAGTTTAGTATGCAGCAACTAGAAGCCTGTTGTCTGCTCACTCGTGGAAACAAGTGATGTCCATTTTACAACAGCCAGAGTGGCATCCTTTTCATTTCTGAGCAACATCCAAAGTGCTCATTATTAAACAAAAAACAAACAAACAGCTTCATTTATATACTGCTTCATATCACCTAAGCAGTGTCTAAGCAGTTTACAACTGTAAGCTGCTTGCTCCCAACAATCTGGATTTGTTTCCAAGACCTCCCATGGATACCAAAATCCATGGATGCTCAAGTTCTATTAAATACAATGGCATAGCAAAATGGTGTACAAAATGCCTTGTACAAAATGGTAAAACCAAAGTTTGCTTTTTGGAGAAAGCTGTGATTGTTTGAATCTGTGGATACTGATGGCCAACTGTGTGTGTACCTGAAAATACTCCAATAGTCTTTATCTACACTACACAAATTATCACAATTTAGTGCTGCAGTTCAGAGGAGTGGAGTAGGCTTCTCTGGCACTGAATTCTATCTCACCATCTCCACCAAATCCCAGGAGTCTCTCAAACTTCTACAACTGTGTAATCATATCTGAAAGAGAGCAAAACACTGTAAAAGGAGGAGGAGGAGGAGGAGGAGGAGGAGGAGGAGGAGGAGGAGGACAATCCCAAACTGAAGACCATTTTTCTGTGTCTTAATGGACTGGAACACTAGAAATGGAACCCATCTGTTCCTCAGCTAGCACAAGGTTCCATCCTTTAGCCATGCTAGTGGGTGATAAAGAGACAGAACCAACTTGTTCATCTCTGTGTACATATTTAGGAAAATGGGCAGTTGCTGTCTTAGGATGAGTCAGACCATTAGTCTAGCTAGTTCAGTCTTGTTGACATTGGCTTCAATCCAACATCCCCTTAGCATAATGTAAATATCTTCATGCAGAGATATACTATGCCAGCATTATGCAATCCCCATGATGAATAGCAACATTACATGAATGAGTGCTTTTGTGCAATGTGAAACTACAACACAGAATGTGCAAGGTGCAACATTTCTGTATATGCAACTCTACCCACCATCAGCAGAAAATGACAGCTATGCCATGGTGAATAATTCACCCAGTGTGTATGGCTTGACTTACACATATATCTGTCACTAACAGGATGCAAACTGTAGACTAGATGCAAACTGTGGACCAGAGTTTCAAGCAAGATCTGTTCTTAGCCTTACTGGGAGATGCTGTGGACTGAACCTGAGACCTTCTGCAAGCAAAATATAAGCTCCACCACCAAGCTGCAGTCACTTATTTTCTTTCTTTCTTTGTCTCTGTGTATTATAATACAGTGCTGAGCACTGGCATTCAAAACAGGTTTGAGAGCTGGAGCCTGCTGAGTTATTTCTTGCTCATTTTAAGGCCTAAAAATAAGTAAGGGGTGCAAAAGTTTTATTTCTTTTTTTATTTCACAGTTCACTTTTTCACAGCCTCTGCCAATTTCCCAATCATGACTGAGTGTATTAAGCCCTATAACAAGAACCTGAGCTATTTTCATGGGAAGGGGCCTTCTCTTAATACATACCTGTAAATATAGATGGGTGGTATGTGTTAGATTGTTAGCACGATACACATACAAAGAGTGGCACCCACAAGCCAACATCTGAAAGTTATCAAGTTCCCTTGAGCAACCACTATTATGCAGTTCCATAAACCATAATCTGCTGGCAACTCCAAATACAGCTTCCTGAACATTATAGTTATTTACATTTGTAAAGGCATCACAGCATCAACCTTTTTAAAGTAGTGGCTGTTTTTTAAAAATAAGTAAAATAAAAAGGGATTTGTGGGAGGAATTTCAGTTTAGCATTAGTTCTTTCAGGGAAGAAAAAGTGTTCAGATCTAGGTGTCTACCGAGACTCTTTGCTAGAAGTGCAACAAAGGATAAATTCCTTGTGGGATAGATGAGTTTCACAGGAACTAAGAAGTGGAAATCAAAAGGCTCAGGAAAGTATTTATTTTTTTCCCCGTTTGCATGCTGGCAAGTCAAACAGAATTAATGATATGCCTCAGAACGTTATTATTTAAAGGTTATTGTACATGCCTTCTCTGTCTAAAGATATGAAATTTACTGCATGCCCACACACCAAAAGCTTCTCTCATTATTCTCTTTCATTGTATATGTGCATATGTATATAAAAACACTTGTACAGCCATAAACATATATTTCAAATCTTGCCCCCCCTCTCTATATAGACAATGGTCAGCTGAATACATTTTGTTCTCTGAGGTAAAACAGAAAATGGCACCAAGATTTATAGTATCTCCAGATCAGCCATATTGTTTTCCCCTAACCCCTGTGAATATGGAGGGAGAACTGTATATGGAACAGGCCATCTCTATTAATATAAAAATCAGGTTGTAGGACTCAGCTGCAGAATTCTTCAGCTTTGGCTGCCACAGGGTGCCTTGTACTAACTTTTATCTTTCACAATCACTGAGGAAAGGAAGTAAAGAAGGAAGATGCAAAGCAAGGAAGGAAAGGAAAGGCGAGGCAGGGAACTACAGTATAAACATTCAGGAGATGGTTGGTCACTGAATATATTGTTTTGCATTGTTTACTAAGGTCACTGGAGAATGAATCACTCTGGGTTTTGCACTCATCAGCTAAGCTGTCATCTCTTGTTTACAAAGTCAAAAGCAATAGCCCATGCACGTACACCAAGCCCAGTTGTCCACTGGTGCCTGCTTTTCAGAAAGCAATGGATTTACCTGCAATGCTTTTAAACAAGTTGCTTGAAATTTTCTGCCACGTGTGTTTGGTTTGGAAATCTCTTCCTAGCACTTTCAGGCACATAAGCTGATAAGAATGTGTAGTTCTGCTAAAACTTTAAAATATCCTTTCTGGGCTCAATATCTTTTTTCCTGGCATGGAAGCTGATGGGTGCAAAACCCAGAGGGAAGTTATATGACCCTAATAGTTCCATTCTGCTAGCATTGTCTATACAAATAGGTTTCTCCCTCTCTCCCCTCTAATCAACACAGAAAAATCATTTTTGTAATTATGTGCAGAGTTTGTCAGGGTTGGAGATCATATAGTAAAAGAGGAAACACTGATGAAAACTAGAAGCAGTCTATCCAAATTAGCTTTGGAGCTTGGTACTTAGTTGTGTGTGTATTGTTCTATTTATTGCAATATGACTACCATACACTAGAGCTTGCTTACACAATTTAGATACCAAGATATTTTTAAATAAATTTTTGTTTTTGGATATTTATTTCCTTCTACATATAATTGTGGGGGATTATTCTATATTCATTCCACTCTTCTCTAGTACATTTCAACTTCTGCAAACTGTGAGTCTTCCTAAAATGAAGCTGTGATATGAGAAGAAGCCCCAAGTTATTCAGAAGCAATCTACCTTGTTTTGGACTTCCCTTCAGTTAATTTTGATTGTGTGAATGAACAGAAATTGCCAAAGGGTTGGGATTCTGCCCCCACCCCCCACAAAATCTAGTTGCTTCTTTATAGCCATTTTTTGTGGCACGCAAAGGGCGGGGAAGAGGAGGAACAGTTACACGCCTGTTCCTCCTCCTCTCAGCCATCTCTAGAGAGTCAGTTAAAGGCCTGGGAGGATGCAGAGGGAGGAGAAAGAAAGGGCATGCACATGTTCTTCCTCCTTCACGGCTGTCCTGTGCCTTCAGCTGTCTCCAGAAAGGTCCCAGGAAGGTGGGGTGAAGAAGTCCTATCCTGAAAGTCCCGCCTCCAGAGGACTGATGTCCCACCCCAGAAGTCCTGTTCTCCCCCAAAAGTCCCACCACTGGCACCATGTTACACTCAGTGTCAGGAGGCCTTTTAGTTTGGGCACTTGGTCACTAAAAGTTTCATCATCACTGTCATAGAGCATTGGCACCTGAGGATCTAAATACAGTGGTCCCCCGGGTTACGAATACCCCGGGGTACGAAAACCCCGGGGTACGAAAGAGCCGGGGCTGGAAAAACGGCCCCGGCTTGTGAAAAAAAAAAACCGGGTTACAATAGAAAAAAAAAGCGCCGGCCCTTTAAATTTGGCGCACGGCGCTACAAAGAAAGCGGTCCCCCGGGTTACAAAGACTTCCGGGTTACGAAAGGTAATCCGGAACGGATTACTTTCGTAACCCGGGGGACCACTGTACAGCCATACTACAAAACTAAGACATTCATAGATTGAAGCTGCAATGCATTTAATTGCTCAAGAAGGCTTCGGGGGGGATGTCATTATTCTTGCATTCAACTGGCTTCAGATGTTTAAAAGTGTACATGCAATATATAGCCATTAACACAATTTGGCACAAACACTTACAGAATTATTTAATGGAATGCAGAACATTGATGCAAAGATACATTCTTCAAAAGACTTTTCAAGCCGCAGACAAATATATCAGTGCTACCAAAAACTGGTCGTAGGAAATATTTCATCCCTCCCCTCCCTAACTCCAGTAAATTAGCCATTGGTCCAGTTTTCTCTCTTTCTTAATTCAAGCAACAGAACTAAGTGACAATCTTACTTCATGGACAATCAGGCAGCACTTCTGAACTCCCTTCTGCATAATCCTGAAGCCTACGCATACAACGAGACCTTTTCAACTCTGCACCATATTTTATAAAGTGCGGTCTGTTTGGAGAGAGATTGTAAACAAGATGAGGATTTCTTCTTTAGTGCAAGCTGGATTGGCTGGGAGGGGGAGGAAGAGAGAGAAAACAGCAGACAATTATGGTGCTACCCTCACCCTAATCCCCAGCATTGCTTGTAACATTATTCTGGCAGTGTAACTCCCACATCCTGCTGTCACAGTGCTACCTACACATACATACTGGAATAACAAATTGGTGCTACGGTGCCATGTTAACGCTTTAACAACTGACACGTACATTGCAGATACCACACATATACAATTCCATTAAAAATCACCATCACAGCACATATTTGATATATTGATGTCAATACCTAACACATAATCCTGCCATCAAAGAATGCAGTCCTTTGCTGTCCTAATCTAACTGCTAGTATGAATACATCAATGGTCTCTTTTTAACAGGCTTGTAAAAAGAAGAAGAAGAAGAACGCAATATTTGGGGCAGCAGCTGTTCTGCTCTTGTATCTACGCATAATGACCTGACACAGAAACACACATTACACACTACATACACAGGTCTGGCTACACTGATTTTAACTGTGAGATTATCTCTCAGTCTAAGCATGAAAACGTAAGGTACAGATGCTGAAAAGGGAGAACCAGATTTTTGAAAGAAACAGTTCCAGCCAAAATAGCTACAAAGCTACAAATTGATCTCAAAGCTATTTTTTAAAAAATAAAATAAAATCTTTTCCCTTCAGGTCTTGATTTATCAAAGGGTGCAACTCAAAAGTCTTGAAGCTTTCCTCCCCACAAAACCATGCCCCCCCCCCAAAAAAAATCTTGATTATCTAATATAAACTAATAGCTTCTTTCTGACCTCATATTCACAATCACATGTCAATGGCAAATCCTCTCTGAAGAAATTTGGCAAGAAAACCGTATGATAGGTTCGCATTAGGGTCACCATCAATCAGAAACTACTTGAAGGTAAACAACACACAAGGTATACACTGACTGTGAACATGAAGCCAGAAAGAGGCTGTCAGAAGTGTGCCTAAATACTCTAAAGACATCAGAACCTATCTGATGCTAAGAAGGGTATTTAGTAATTGGATGGGAGACCATCTATGAACACCAGATCCTGTAAGCACAGAGAAAGGAACTGGCAAAACCAACCCTGATTACTCCTTGCTTGAGAAAACCCTGTGAAATTCATGGGGTCAACATAAGGTGACAGGGACTTGCAGGCACATACACATACACAGAGGGTATCTTACTATCTCCATGGTAAGAGCTGGAGGATAGCTGTAGCTGTTGTCTGCCTTCAATTATAGTTACACTCAGCCCTATGGGTTTTTATCCACCGATTCAAGCATCCATAGTTTAAAAAATATTTGTGAATTTATATAATTTCCACACAAAAAAGAGCGTATTTGTTGATTTTGCTATTTTATATAAGGGACACCATTTTACTACAGCATCCCAAACCCACAAAACAGTGATCCCTTTACTGGGGAGACCAAAATGCGCATTATACACGTTGCAAGCTTTCAAAGCTTCACTGCCTTCTTCATCAGGCAAAGGGGTTCAAAATCATACAAGAGAAATGAAGAAGAAGAAGAAGAAGAAGAAGAAGAAGAAGTTACGACGATGTTAGTCACGAGCCTATATTTTGTATACAGTTTATTGTACTTTGCTATGTGACCAACACGGCTACCCCTGGACCATTTGACCATGCCATTGTACTTAATGAGACTTGAGCATCCATGGGTTTTAGTATCCTGGCACCAAACCCCAGCAGATACCAACAGAAAACTGTATAATGTTGTGAAGAAGTGAGCACAAGGATGCCCTTAACTCCCCCTGCACTTCAAGTAATTCCCAGTGAAAAGGCTGCATTCACACTGGAGCAATAACCCAGTTTGGCACTGCTTTAACTGCCCCTGGCTCAAGGCTATGGAATTCTGGGAGTTGGAGTATGTTGTGGGGCCCCGAGCGGAGCTCTGCTCCGCTCGGGGCCCACAACATACTCCAGCTCCCAGAATTCCATAGCCTTGAGCCAGGGGCAGTTAAAGCAGTGCCAAACCGGGTTATTGCTCCAGTGTGAATGCATTGTGCTTGAGAGAAGGAGGACTCCTGTGCACTTTCTTTTAGCGACAGCTCTTAGAGTAAGGTGTGGATGCTACAGTAAAGTGTAGTAAAGTGTAGGGAAGTGTTTGAAGGTCTGAGTATGTGAGAAGATGGTAGAGAGGATGTCAGGGAAGAAGCAGAAGGCAGAGGTAAGATATAGAAGCAGAGGAAGACTGAGGAGTTTATCATACGAAGGAATTTGGGGGTATAATCCAATGGCAATCCGAACGCAATCATGGGGTTTCACGTTATTGCGAATGAGTGTATCTCACGCAATTTCGGGCAATGGGAAGTCATTCCGAACGCAATCATGGAGTTTCATGTAATTGTGTATTAGAGTATCTCACGCAATTTCGGGGGGGGGCATTTTTGGTAAATGGGAAGTCATTCTGAACGCATTCTGAACGCAATTAGATTTCATGTAAATTCACTAAACTAGCGAATTCACGTAATTGCGAATTGGCTCCATTCGCAAATGAGAGAAATTCCTCCCATGTGATAAACTCTGAGAAGCAAATGCAGAAGAGGGAGTTTGTGTATTGGGAAGTGAGGTTGAAAAGGGGAGAGTGGAGGATCGGATGAAGCACAGAATGGAAGGGAAGAAGTAGAAGGTAGAAAGAAGAAGTAGAAATGCAGGAAGACTAAGGAGTGGGAAGGAAATGTAGTAGGGAGAGTTAGCTAAAGATACTGACTATGTTTAAATTCAGTAATAGGGCAATGCTAATGTGAAACAATGGATGGAGATTGGATCGATGGTGTACTGGATGATGGTCTGTTGGATATGACATACGTTATATATGATGTTATATATAGATATATATATGGGTGTTTTTATTTGTTTTATATGTTTGAAAGATTATTTTTAAAATAAAAAGTATCTTTTTTTAAAAAAGAGAGAGAGAGGGAGAGAGATTGCTATTGGGGGAAACTTCCAATGATGTACACCTTGGAGGAGAAATAACACATGTATAAAAGGGATAAAGGTAAAAGATCAGTCCTGTAAATTATGGGCATCTGCAGATGGCTTACTAAGAAGTCTTGATAATCCACACAGAAAGTATAGGAAACTCCAGGAAAGTCTTTTAAGGAGTACAGAGAAGTCGCAGGAATTTTAAGAAGTCTTGATAATTTTAAGAAGTCTTGATAATTTTAAGAAGTCTTGATAATCCACACAGAAAGTATAGGAAACTCCAGGAAAGTCTTTTAAGGAGTACAGAGAAGTCGCAGGACTGAAAACGGACAAGGACAAAACTGACAAGAGTAGCTAAAAAGATGTCGAAAGAGGCTTGCCAAAAGAACTGGTGTCAAAAGAGGGCCGAAAAGCAAAATATTTAACAGTGGAGGTCACCAATATCTATATGGATATAGTACGTGAAGAGATTGTGGAGCACTTTTGAGACTAACTGAAAGAAAGAGATTGGCAGCATGAGCTTATGTAGGCTTCAATCCACTTCCTCAGATGTATTCAGGCTACTTCCTCCGATGGATCTGAGGAAGTAGACTGAAGTCTAGGATAAAGCTCATGCTGCCCATGTCTTACTTTCAGTTGGTCTCAAAGGCGCTCCGGGATCTCTCTAAGTACTGATTCTACACAGCTCCAAGACGCACTGCAGAAATAATCCAGTTTGACACTGCTTTATCTGCCTTGGTTGAGTGCTGGGGAATCCTGGGGACTGTAGCTTATTGTGTCCCCGGAGCTCACTGTCAGGGAAGGCTCAATGTGTCACCAAATGACAAATCCCAACACTCCCTTTGCCTTGAACCAGGGCAGTTAAAACGATCTCAAAGTGGTTTAGTGCTGCCGTCTGTCTCGGGCCAGAATTCTATCTAGAGAGAGAGAAAGAGAGAGATCTAGATCTAGATGGATAGATAGGAATATATAGATATAGATATATAAAATTCTGATTCTGAGAACAGTTAGATAAGCATGATGACCTTTAAAAGGAAGAAGTGGGTCACAACACACAAGGAGGGGAGGGATTAAATAAAGGCTGCATCCACACTGGAGAAATAACCCGGTTTGGCCATGCTTTAACTCTGTTGTCTGACTCACTGGCTATGGAATTCTGGGAGTTGGAGTTTGTTGTGGGGCCTTAAGGCCCCACAACAAACTCCAACTCCCAGAATTCCATAGCCAGTGAGTCAGACAACAGAGTTAAAGCGGTTCCAAACCGGGTTATGGCTCCAGTGCGGACGCATCCCAAGTTGAGAGCAGTGCCCCATCCCTGCTTTGCCCTCTGGACCCACCTGTAGGAGACCTGCTTCCTGAAGGTTAAGCTCTTGAGCTTCTCCTCCAGGGACTCCTCCTTCTGCCCTGATGCCTGCTCCTGGGGCTCCCCACCGCCTTCGGCTCCCCGGCAAGGCTGGCCTCCGTTGCTGCTGCCTCCCGCTGCCCCCTTCTCCTCTCCGGCTGCAGAAGAGGGGTTCATCCCTGCAGGGCTGGAGGGAGATGGGGGGATGATGCTGCTTCTGGGGAGCAGGAGGCTGGGAAGAAGAAGGAGAAGGAGAGCTCAGTCTCAGTGGTCCAGGCAGCAGCGGGAGAGAATGGCTCTTCCTCCCCGCAGCAGCAATCAGCATCCTTCCAGCAGCAGCATCAGTAGAGGGGCATTGTGGGAAACTCCTTGCCTGCCTCCGCCTGGGCCAATCAGCGCAGGGCAGGAGGCTCCTCCCGCCACGCCCCTCGCAGAGAGAAGAAGAAGGAGCCCATCCAACACTACTAGTGCATTGCAAGAGCAGCAGCAGGATGGTCCCCTCCAAGGCATTCAGTCTCCTTTCTCATAGAATCATAGAAATTTAGAGTTGGAAGAGACCACAAGGGCCCTGATCCAGTCCAAGCCCCTGCCATGCAGGAACTCCCAATCAAAGCATCCCTGACAGATGGCCATCCAGCCTCTGCTTAAAAACCTCCAAGGAAGGAGACTCCACCACCTTCCGAGGGAGTGTGTTCCACTGTCGAACAGCCCTTACTGTCAGGAAGTTGCTCCTAATGTTGAGGTGGAATCTTTTTTCCTGCAGTTTGCATCCATTGTTCCGAGTTCTGTTCTCTGGAGCAGCAGAAAACAAGCTTGCTCCCTCCTCAATGTGACATCCCTTCAAGTATTTAAACAGGGCAATCATATCACCTCTCAACCTTCTTTTCTCCAGGCTAAACATCCCTAGCTCCCTAAGGCGTTCTTCATAGGGCAAGGTTTCCAGACCCTTCACCATTTTAGTCACCTTTCTCAGAGGCATTCAGGCTGCTGGAGTCTCTGGACCAACAAAATGTCAAGTTACCCCAGGGTCAATTGGAAGTTCTCCCATGATGGGGCAACCGTGGGGTTTCAATCAGGCCGGACCTTATCAGACGGGAGGAATTTCTCTTTATTGCAATTGGAGCCAGTTCCAATTCACATGGATTCACTGGTTTAGCGAATTTACATCAATTCCAATTGCGTTCGGAATGTGTTCGGAATGACTTCCCGTTGCCCGAAAATGACCTCCCCCCCCATTGCCCGAAATGCTTTAATATGAAATAACATAACCCCATGATTGCATTCGGAATGACTTCCCTTTTGCCCGAAATTGCATGAGATACGCAATAACGTGAAACCCCCATGATTGCGTTCGGATTGCCATTGGATTATACTTCCAATTTCTTACGTCTGATGAGGTCCCAGGAGCCATCATAAACACAATCGGGGGTCATTGCAGGGTTAGGTAAATCCTCCTTTCCCCCCAATTTGCCTTACCCTGGAATGACACCCCCCCCCCCGATTGTGTTGAAGATGGCTCCTGATTGGGTTTGGCGTCATGTGATAAAACCACTTGAAACCCCATGATTGCCCCTGCATTGCCTTCACATTGATCCCGGGATAACGTCAAGTTTTGCTCGTGTGATAAGGTCCTATGAAAGCTCCTGCTGCCAATTTCTTTCTTTTAAGTGAGTCTCAAAAGTGCTCCAAGATCTGTCTATGTACTGATTCTACAGACTTTAACACAGATATATTTTTTAATTCTATAAATAGATAGACTGGGATAGATAGAGTTATCTATCTATCTATATAGACCCAGGCAGGATCCCTCCTTCTCCCTCTCCCAAAGGCCCTCCCTTCTTCTGGGCAGGCAGGACTAAGGAGGATGGAGTTTATAGTTCCAGCAGTGTTTTGAGCTTTTTTTGGCTACAGGGTGACTAGACCTCCTCCATGGCCAGATCCTGTCCTCCATTTCTATCTCCTACCCAGGAGGGATTCCCAAAGGCCCTCCCTTTTGAGCAGGACTAAGAAGCATAAAATGATCAGATGTTTTAACCCCTAACCTTGGAGAGATCTATATTTTGCAATGCCTTGTCCTCAGTGTATCAAAGGTCTGCCTTGTCCAAGGCCTGTCCTCCATTCCAGCCTGCTGCCCAAGATTCCAAAAGGTCCTCCCTTCAGAGCAGGACTAAGAAGCATGGATTTATATTTCTCATAGGAGCGTTTTGAGCTACCTTCTTCTTTGTCCTGCCTTCTTCTTTGTGATGCCTTCTATTTTGCAGTGCCTGGTCCTCAGGATGACCAATCATTCCCCTTTTCCAGGACATGTCTGGCATTTCAGCCTTCTGTCCAGGAGGGATTCCAAAAGGCCCTCCCTTTTTTACAGGACTAAGAAGCATGAGTTTATATTTCTAGGAGAGTTTTGAGGTGTTGTTTTGTTTTGTTACAGGGTGACCAGACGTCCTCCTTTTCCAGGCCTTGCCCTCCTTTTCAAACTTCTGTCCAGGAGAAATTCCAAAAGGTCCCTCCTTTTGAACAAGACAAAGAAGCATGGATATATATTTCGATCAGTGATTTGAGTTTTTCTTTGGTACAGGGTGACCAGATGTCCTCCTTTTCCAGGACCTGTCCTCCCTTTCAACCTTCTTTCCAGGAGGAATTCCAGGGAATGGGGAAGAAGGCATGGGTGTGTGTGACTGCCTCCCCAGGAGTGTGTGGGCAGGATTCATCTGAGCACTTCACTGAGTGAGTTAATAGACCACCAGCAGCAGCCTTTAAAAAATAAACAACCAATCCTTCGAAGACAGGTGTAGGCAACTCCTAGCGTTCCAGCTGTATTTGGGCTGCAACTTCCATCAGTCCCAGACCACATAGCCTAGTGCAATACTACCATTGAATACAACTTATGCTGTTTGTTCTTTTTATTTTTATTTTTAAATATACCCCCTGTCCTTTTTTTAGGTGAATATTTGGTCAGTGGAGGTTGTGAGCAAGACTGATAGGAAGTGTAGTCCATACATAGCCAATGCTGATGTAGTCCAATAACATTTGGAAGGACACACGTTGCCCAGCCGTGTTTGTGGAGAAAGAGTAGACTCATTGAATGATTGCCATTGCAATATACCCCCAAATTCTGTCGTATGATAAACTCCATAGAGTTTGAAGAGACCTCAAGGGACATCCAATGCAGGAACTCAAAATCAAAGCATCTTCTGATCGATAGCCATCCAGCTTTTGCTTAAACTCCTCTAAAGAAAGAGACCCACCACCCTCCAAGGGATTCTGTTCTACTATTGAACAGCTTTCACTATCAGGAAGTTCTTCCTAGTGTTGAAGTAGAATCTCTTTTCCTGTAATTTAATCCATTACTCCATGTCCTGTTCCCTGGAGTTGTAGAAAACAAACTTGCTCCATTTTCATTATGACAGCCTTTCAAATATTTAAACTGGGCTATTTGTTGTTGTTGCCTTTTGTTTGGTTTAAACGAATGGTGGTCCCTCGAGCATCATGAGCACTTCAGCGGGCAGTGCTCAGGCAATTTTATTGCTGGCCTGAAATACTTACATACAGTACATAGCCTAAGAAATGTCTCTCTCACACACACATACTAAACGCCATAGCAGCCAGTGATAGAGTAGGACCTGAGGTAAAAGTAGCTACTCCAAAACTGGCTCAAATTTAAAATATATATATTCTCACGATGTTTACAGATATTGTGGAGTTTGTTCACTTCCACTGACAACATATACACTCAAAATGACAGGGGGTTAAAAAGGAACAAATAGCATAGGTTGTATGCAATGGTGTATTGCACTAGTAGTGCAACTTTCCCCAACTTGCTGTCGAGATGTTTTGGACTAAAACTCCCAACATCCCTGTGCTTAGAATCATAGGAGTTAATCACACTAATGAAATCCCACTGGAAAAAAAAAGAGATTTCAAATAGAAAAACCCACAAATGCAGGAAGCTTACCAGATGACATTACTGTTAAAGTGAAATAACACAAAGTTAAAGTGAAGGGAGAAAAACAGGAGCGTTTTAATTTTGGAACTTCGCAAAAGTGAAAGGTGCCATTTTTTCTCCCTTTTTGCCTTGACTTTAACTTCATGTTATTTCACCTTTGCAGGAATGTGGTGTGATAAATTTCCTGCATTTGTGGGTTTTTAAAAAATTTAAATCTAGTTTAAATACTGTTTTTCCCTGAGATTTCCGTAGTGTGATAAACTCCTAAATAGAGTTGGAAGAGACCACAAGGGCCATCGGGTCCAATCCCCTGCCATGCAGGAACACAGTATCAAAGCCCTCTCAACAGGTGGCCATCCAGCTTCTGTTTAAAAACTTCCAAAAAAGGAGATTCTATCAATTTCTGTGGGTGTGTGTTCCACTGTTGAACAGTTCTTACTGTCAGGAATGTTGTCGTCCTAATGTTGAGCTGGAATTGCTTTTCCTGTAGTTTGAATCTATTGCTCCAGGTCTTGTTCTCTAGGGTAGCAGAAAACTTGCTCAAGCCTCAATATGACGTCCCTTCAAATACTTAGACCTTTAACCTTCTCTTCCCCAGGCTAAACATACCCAGCTCCCTAAGTCTGTCTTCATAAGGCATGTTTTCCAGACCCTTCACCATTTTGATTGCCCTCCTCTGGACATGCTCCAACTTCTCAATATCATTTTTGAGCTGTGGTGCCCAGAACTGGATACAATATTCCAGGTGAGGCCTAACCAAAGCAGAATATAGTGGTACTTTTATTTTATTAAATTAGTAATATAGTGATTAATATTATTTTATAGTGATTAATATGAATATTATGATATTATATTATTAATATAGTGGTACTATAATGCCCTTGTTGATAACATGTAGGACCCTGCCTCGAGCCTTGAGGAGAGGCAGAAAAGAAATAAAAATTGTTTAATGTCATCGTCGTCATCATCATCATCACGTGCAGCTTTTAAGCAGCAATTAGAGCAGGGGGAATGGCTTTAGTGATATTTATTGCACAATACTGTGCAATATCCAGTGTATTCCTGCTGTGTCCTGCAAGCATGATTAGGGTGTCCCTTTTCATTGAAGAGGGACACCCATCAGTGGCCTCCCAATCATGCTAGTCCTCAGGTATAAAACATCACTACTGGGGCAGTTGCAATATTGGCAGTCACATGGTGTCAGTGGGCATGATTTTCCTCATCTTTTCCCTCTCCCTCTCTCCCTTGCTATTCCCAAGCAGTTTGCTCCCATTAATTCTTTTTCTCTTTCTTGTTTTCTTCTTCTTCTTTTTGAATGTAACTCACAGTAGTAGAACTACAAAAAAGAATACAATAGGAGAAACAGCCCCAGTCATCCGACTGCAAAGACATGCGATAGTGGCTACTCTGAAACAGGTGGGTTTCTATTGTTTAAAAAACTGGCATGATTGCCAAGAGAATGGTCCTCATGAAGTAATGTCCTGGATTTGATCAGAGCTAGAAGTATTATATTTTTTGACTAAAGTCACAGAATCCGACACCCAGCATGACCACTGATCATGTAATGGCTAGACAATGTCCATGCTTATTGGAGGATTATGAGAATAGTACTCCAAAAAAAAAAAAACACTTTTCCAGATGTTGGCTTTGACAGATGCCTTGCAAATACCTTTAAGCTTAATAATCTTCTTCAAAATATTTTTAATTTTGTGATTTTACGGTGTCCATATATTTGTAAAGTCGTGTGCCTAAAAATCTAGTAGTGTTACCATGTAACTCATTACAGTTAACTTACCTTTCGAAAAATCCTTTGTGACAGCTGCCATCCATTCTCTCATTGATTCTACTAATGCATATAGTCATGATAGAGAATTAACTTACTATGGTGAGTAATTAATTGTAGGTTATATGTAATTACAAATGATGGCACAGTAGCTGAAAAGATATATATATATATATATATATATATATATATATATATTTGAAAACACTTTCTTCCTAGCTGTACAGTAAAGGGTGCAGCAGAATTCCAGGTACTATAAAAAAAATCAAGGACAACAAATACTCATCAGTTCATCTTTTGTTGTGAATTGCCATAAACTCAACTTAACTTATGGCGACTATGAATGACAGACCTCCAAGTCACCCTATCATAAACTGCTCTGTTCAGGTCATCCAGACTCAGGGCCATGGCTTTCTTGGCATCTATCCGTTTGTAATGCTGTCTTCCTTTTTTCCTTCTGCCTTCTACCTTTTTGAGCATTATTTGGGCTTTCTAGATTGGCAAAAAGAAGTGTGTTCATGGCTGCATGAAACTCTAGCCTTTAGATGAGAAAAAGTGAAGGTGTGCCATGAAAATGCTTTTTTTGCGTTTTAGGGGAGAAGAAGCGCCTTTAAAAAGGTGCTGGTTTTCCCAGCTTCTTTTTTTAAAAACTGTGGAACAGCACAGCTCCATCTAAAGGCTGCAGTGCAGCTGCTAAGCATTAAGGAAAAGGCAACTTCATGTCACACTTTCCTGCCAATTTAGAAACTCCCATTGTCTTTTCTAGTGAGTCACATCTTCTCATGATATGTCCAAAGTTCTACCATCTCAGTTTAGTCATCTTAGCTTCTAAGGAGAATTCAGGCTTGACTTCATCTTTATCCCAATGCTGTTGCTATAAAAGAGAAAATGAAGATTTTTTTTTAAAAAAAAATTTAACACATATAAACAGGATGTCTCAACATCAACACCATCATCTTTTACATGTCTCTCATTGCGCCATAACAAAAATAACAAAAAGAGAATGGAAAAGACAATGTATGCTGTACGATGTAAAAATAAGGCTAATGATGCTTCAAATATTTCAAGTATAGAATAGTTCAGGGTCCTGCTTACTAACTATTTGGTTGTTTATTTAGTTCAGTAAGGATGAAAGAGCCATTCCATCTTCTCCTGCATCTGCAGATAATTATATTGTGCATTTCTCCACCCCAGCCAACAGCTGCCAAAGAAAGAGGTGGAAAATGCTGGTCCAAACCCTGTTATTAGTACTGACTGAAGTAGACTTATTGAATCCATGGGATTTTCTTATATGTTAACAAATCATGCAGTAGTTGATTTAACAGATCTGGGGGCTGTGCAGACTGGCAGCAAAAGCCAGGTTGGTGGCAGAGTCAGGGCATGGCATCCATATGAACTATGCCCTGGCTCCGCCCCCAAGCCAGTATGATGCCACATCACACAAAGCATGGCATCACCATTTTATATCTGTGCATTTCATTTTTCCTCTCTAAGTGCAGAACCTTACATTTCAACACAGAGAAATGTAAGGTTCTGCACTTAGGGAGGAAAAATGAAATGCACAGATATAAAATGGGGGACACCTGGCTGAATGAGACCACATGTGAAAGGAATCTAGGAGTCCAAGTAGACCATAAGCTGAACATGAGTCAACAGTGCGATGCAGCAGCTAAAAAGGCCAATGCAAATTTAGGCTGCATCAATAGAAGTATAGTGTCTAGATCAAAGGAAGTAATAGTGCCACTCTATTCTGCTTTGGTCAGGCCCCACCTGGAATACTGTGTCCAGTTCTGGGCACCACAATTCAAAAAGGATGTGGAGAAACTGGAGCGGGTCCAAAGGAGGGCAACTAAGATGGTGAAGGGTCTGGAAACCATGCCCTATGAGGAACGCCTTAGGGAACTGGGGATGTTCAGCCTGGAGAAGAGAAGGTTAAGAGGTGATATGATAGCCCTGTTTAAATATTTGAAGGGATGTCATATTGAGGAGGGAGCAAGCTTGTTTTCTGCTGCTGCAGAGACTAGGACGCGGAACAATGGATATAAATTGCAGGAAAAGAGATTCCACCTCAACATTAGGAGGAACTTCCTGACAGTAAGGACTGTTCGACAGTGGAACACACTCCCTCGGAGCGTAGTGGAGTCTCCTTCCTTGGAGGTCTTTAAGCAGAGGCTGGATGGCCATCTGTCAGGGATGCTTTGATTTGGAGGTCCTGCATGGCAGGGGGTTGGACTGGATGGCCCTTGCGGTCTCTTCCAACTCTATGATTCTATGATTCTATGATCACAGTGCTCCTCTGGTGCTGCATCCGCACAATGCAGTGCCAAAGGAGACCCATAAAGCTGTGGCACCACGGCTATCATGCCCATTGCAGGGTGCAAAAAGAAGCCGCTTTTTGTGGCTCCTTTTTGCGCCTCACAAAGGCCAGATAGGGGCACTGGCATGTGATTGCCGCAGCCCAAATCTGGCTGTAAAAGTGGTGGTCTGCAAGTCATTGATACTCTCCTCAATGCTAAATGTAATTTAATGCTGCTGCTGTTGGTTTGTATGTTGTTCTGCCATCATTTTGCCCATTTTAATTGTTTGAATTTTATTTTATTGTGATTTTGCATTTTATTTTATTATGATTCCACTGCCTAGAAAATCAATATGCATACAAGGCAGGATTTAAATATTTTAAGTAAAGAGAGACAGAGAACACTGTGAAGAGAAAAGCACAGCAGTGATGCCAGAATGAGGAATGTGTTCCAGAAGAGGAAAACAAAAAGGTATATCTACAATCAAGAGCCAGTGTGGTGCAGTGGTTTGACTGTTGAGCTAAGACTCTGGAGTTCTCAGGGTTTGAATCCCCACTTGGTCATGGAAACCCACTGAATCACGTGGGAGAGTCACAGTGTCTCAGCCTTAGGAGAAGGCAAAGGAAACCTCTGAACAAATCTGGCTAACAAAACCCAATTATAGATTTGCTGAACAACACACAACAACAGTGGCTATCATCAGTTTACAACTGTTTTGCTAGCAAATATAAGTCTTGTGACTCCTGAAAGCACAATGGGAAAAGTGCAGGCTCCATATGGCCTCCAGGCCCCACTTTTGTGGCCCCTGAAGCTGTACACCGGTTCTCCAAAACTCCCCATATCAATTTTGGTTTCCAAAACTTGGAATTCAGGGGCTATTTTTACTCAGAACTCATGTGCCAACCCACCCACCTCAAAAGACCACGTAGATAGTCACAACCACCTACAGGAGCTGCCCCCCCCCCCACCATAGTATCTTAGTTTTCACCCATGGCCTTCCCAAAATGGTGACTTGCCATTTTGAGAAGGGTATAGGCAAAACCTGCAATATTTTGGAGGCATTTTGGCATGCTGATGAAGCAGGGCAGTCCTTGGAGGATCAGAGGAAGGAAAATTGACTCACAGTTCCTGGTAGTTGCCCACCTCTGCCTTAAAGGCCAACAGTTTTATTTGATATAAACTTTCATCATGGACCCTGGTCCACGTTATAAAATGCAACAGAGTACAAGAACTATCTCCCTCAAAGAAATGTTCACCACCAAAGATCCCAGTTTCAAATTCTTGTTTCAGATCCTAGTTTCAAATCCTAGGGAGGGCTGGAAAAGAATGCTGGCTGAAACCCACAAGAGCCAATAACAGTAACTATAGATCATAGGAGTGGCTTTTTTCCTCCTTTTTTTGAGAAGACTGCATTCCTTTAGGGGGCAATTTGTCAGGGGCTGCATGCTGGCAGTGAATAGGACTGACATGCATGGAAAGGTCCAAAGATAAAAGAATGTAAGACCATCCCACTTCTCCCCACCCAAGGATCATCCTTTTCTGTCTCCTCATTTTATTTTTGCCACTTATCTCCTGTTCTCTTTTACTCTTCCTTCCGATTTAGCAGGCTGCTGATAAAGACATACTGTCCAACTGTCCCAATTTAGGAGGGAGAGTCGTGTTTAATCTTCCTTTGTCCCATTTTTCAGTTGCTTTAAAAATGTCCCAGTTTCTCCTGGCCTCTCGTTTTCCTCCTTTGTCATCAGCTTACTTGCATTGATGCAGAAGCAGTGTGTACTCATTTAACTCAGAGAGGCAGAGAGTGGGCAGGATCTTGCTCTTCCCAGTAGGCTCAGGCTAAAACCAACCACAGCAGCCTCTCCAAGTTTGAGTGAACCTATTCCTTGATAACTTTTGCCATATTGACCACACTCTCATGTTGGTTGGCCAAACATGTCTCAGATTTCATCTGTGAAATGTTTTTGCAGAGACCTATACTGATCACTTGCAAAAGGATTTTAAGATGATATAAGTTGCATGAGTTAAGTAGCATTATTTAGAGTGGTCAATGTGGCTTCTGGTCAACCAGTTTTGAAAAACAAAAGGAACCTACCAATGTTGTCCACATCCTTGTAGTGTTATTTTTAATATTCTATGTGTATCACTTTGACTTTCAAAGGAAGGAACGTGAGAGTATAAAATTTAACATATGTGAATAATTTGATATAGTGCTTTGGGAAATATCCATCTTTGCAATGAATTTCATACATACATTCAAGGTAATTAATATAATACACAACCTGTGCCATTTGTCAGATTCAGTAACTCTTTTAAGCCCCAGTCATACAAACATATTCACAAGAGATAGGTCAGTGCATTGATGCTGCCCTAAATCCTCTCATACAGCATTTATTTATGCACTAATCTCCTCTAATTTCCAATCCCCCACCCCAATCCCAGTCTGTTTTTAGTGCAAAAGCAAATGCTCAGCTCTTACGAGTCATCATTTGATACAAAGATTTCAGAGACGGAGGGGATTAGCCATTCATTAGATCTGTCCAAAGCATGATGGGTATCTGTCTTTAGCAGGACTGGTTACTTCCTGAAAACCAGACTGTACAATAATGTTTCCTTCTATGATGGCTGAGTCCACATGTTGTTGGACTTAAGCACCCATGATCACTTGTCATTGAAACATGGTATTCTGTTTGCACAGTGGCCAACCAGTTGCCTAAGGAAAGCCTTACAGCAGGAACACTGAGTATACCCCGTTTTGTGTAACCCAACAACTGACATACAGAGGGATACTGTCTCTGATACCAGAGGTGACAGATAGACATGACAATAGCCATCAATGGCCGGACCTCCAGGCCGGACCTTTCTCCACTTCCAGCTCAGCCTCTTTCTCCAGGAGTTAGTTCTCTGCCCCAGGAGGCCTCCTTAGAAGGAGGCCTGGGCAGAAGGAGAGAGGTAGGCAGGCATGGAGGATGTCATGGCCAGCCAAGAGATGGAGTCAGAGGATGAGGAGGAGGACATGGCTCCTCAGGAGCAAGAGGAGTTGGAGGCTAGACCAGGTCCCAGTTCTCCCCTGCCAGACCTCAGTCCTGACATTTCAGCCCCAGGAGTGGGAGCCCAGCCAGACTCTGGCACTGTGGAGCTCCCTTCAGAGGCTAAGCAGCTGAGTGAGGTTTCAAATGAAGAATCCAGTTTGGTGGTTCCCTCCTTTAAGGAGAGGCGGGCCGAGAGTGCTTGTGTACATTGGTCCTGCAGGCTTGCTGAAAAGCAAGCTGGTAATAAAGCACAGCTGCCAACAGGGAGGGTGTCTCCTACTTAAGCACCTGTGGGACGCCATCCCTTTGCCAGAACTTATTGAAAGTCTCTTGGTGTGACTGTGTGCTGGCGTTGTGTCTTTGGAACAATTTAGACTTTTGCTGCTTTCTCCTTGCCCTGACCTCAGACCGGACTGACTTCTGTGATTTCCCCAACCCTGACCTCGGCTCTGGCTTTTGGATTATTCTTAGGATCAACGTTTAGGTTTGTGGAACTGCCTTATCAGCTTTTGTTGGTGTGTGCTGGCTGCAGTCTGGTTCAGAAGACACAGGGCTGCAGGGCTGGAGGCCTGGAGGACGTGTGTCCCTACCTCTATGGTGTGTGTGCCTGCGTCCTCCAGTCCTCCTGCTCTGCATCCTCCATGCCTGCCTGCCTGCCTGCCTCTCTCCTTCTGCCCAGGCTTCTTTCTAAGGAGCCCTATCAGGACAGAGAACTAACTCCTGGAGAAGGAGGCTGAGCTGGCAGTGAAGAAAGGTCTGGCCTGGAGGAGGAGGAGGACTGGAGGACAGGGCTGCTGCTGCACCACCAGCCCCCTGCCAGGTAGGCCAGTGCAGGAGGGAGGGAGGGAGGGAGGGAGGGAGGAGGAACCCATGGGGTCCCTCTGGGGCCACTGTCACCCGTGGATCACACGATCCAATGGTGGCAATGGGGAGGGAGAGTGAGGGAGGAGGAGGAAGGGGGAAGAAGGAAGAGAAGCCTGTGACCGGGAGATGGCAGGGGCCAGCTGGTCATCTCCCGGTCACTGGTGGTTCCCACTGGGCTGAATCGATTTATTCTCAAATAAATCGATTCAGCCCAAAAAGGAGCGGTAAAAACTAGCTCCTTTTTGACATGGGTTAAATGGAGGAAAACTCCAACCCCCCTTGGCGAATCGATTTCAAATCCATTCACCAATGGGAACTATATTGGTTTAAACCAGATCATGCTTCCACATGATCCAATTTAAACCTCAGTGGGAATGGGCCCGAACTGTCTTAGGACTCAGCAAGTCTTTGAAGATTCTTCAGTGAGTTTGCTAGGTATTTCCAGAGAATGGCCCTGCTTGGATGAATTCAAAGGGGCTGGTTCCTGGTGTGCTGACCAGCCATTGTTTGTGTTTCTTGAATCCCTGAACTTTAAGGAAATTCCAGAAGATTCTTTCTTGGAATAAAAGCAACTTGACCAACTCTGAACTCTCTGTATTCCAGTAATGTTACCAAATAAAGCTGTTGGGCAAAACGAAGCTCTCAAGATGCTATTAAACTAGAGTTCCCCACATTCCTCACCATTGATTATGCAGCCTATGGCTGTTGGGAACTGCAGTCCAACAATATGTGGAGAGCCTCACTGTGCCCACTCTTACTCTAAAGCTATGACATGAACCTAAGATAGAGTTTTCTGGGGCTGAGAGTGTGTGACTTGCCCAAGGTCACCCAGTGGGTTTCTATCGCCAACTGAACTGAACTTTGACCTCTAGAGTCAACGTCTAGTGGTCAAACCACTACACCATACTGACTCTCACACACTATACTCCTATATGTTTTAGTAACTTCTGGTTTCTGGACCAGAAATGTGAAAATCTCAGTCTCAGTTTTGTGTTTGTTGGAATCTCATCTTCATTTTCCTCTAATCCTTGTTTCATACTTTATTGTGATATTGTGGTTGTGCATTTTTTTTCTAATGTGCATATTTTTGAATTTTACCCAATGTACACATTTCCTAAAGCATTTTTGTACATCTTTTCAACATTTGAAAATATGCACATTGTCTTGTGTGTACTTTACAGCTCTAAAAAGCCTCACAAATGTACACATTTTCGCATTTCTTCACATAACACATTTTGAGAGGCAAAAGAGCTACTGTCAAATCTGATGGCAGGCTGTCTTCCCTAGCCCAACAAGGCTGATATATGCTTTTCCTTTAGCAGAATAGTAATTAGGGCAGCAACAGGGAGAGGGAAACGCATCCAACATTTGAGGCAAACTCCACTACCATGTCAAAAGGGTTATTCTTTTTTAATATGGCCTTTGAAATTGTTCCAAATATTACTGATTATTATGATGATTTGTTAGCAAACTTTAGAGCTATTTTTAATGGAACAGGGATGAAAATGTTATAAATAATAGTGAAATAAAACAAATAGTTTGCGAACCTGTATGGGGACTAAATCCAAGCAAATGTGCAACAATATCAAAGGTCCATTGCTGACTTCAAAAGCATCACGCCATAGCCAGTTTGTGACAGGATAAGATAAAGTTTCAAAAAGTCAGAATGATATATGTTAAAACGAAGAGGTTTTCAACCACCACCCCCTTGCCAGCTATGCTGACAGTAAATATATATATATATATATTTTACAGTAAGTAAATCTGTTATAATAAACAGTAATTTGTGTTAGTACTTCCCAGTTTATAGTGTGTCATACAGTTCTGATAGCATTTATCCTAACATCTGGATGCAAAAATACCATAAAGTGTAGCCTCTTTTACTGCTTCAAAAGCATCAAAATCACAAACCCAACCTTTGGGAGAATATCTGTATCAGCTGATATCAACCCACTCTAATGGAAATGTACCACTAGGGCATTAAGTACCACTTGGACCCCATCTGTCATTCTCCCGTCACCTGAGTTAAGCAAAATAAAAATGCTGGAAGAACCATGGAAACAGATCAAAGATGCAATGCCCATGTGCAATGAACCTTAAGAATCTCATCTGGATATTCTGGAACATGCTTATGTTGCAAAGACTGCATCAGTGATCTGGCCTAGTTGCAAAAGGTAAACATGGACCTCTTCACCCATTTTTATGGGCACACAATTTCTCATGCACACAGTGCAGAAAGGAAACAAAGACATCCCTTCATCTCAGTTGCATGAAAAACCTAAGTAAAATACTGAAAGTTGACACATGCTCTTAGGGGTTTTTTTAAATCTTATTTTAAAAAATTACTAGGTTGTTTTCAGTCTCCTGTCACAAAAAAGCACCAGCTACCAAAGTAGTTTACAGTCTCCCCACCCCCTACCCCAAAAGCTACCCCTAAGATATAAACTATAAGTATGAAATTAATAAAACAGAAGCAAACACATGTCAGCAGAGGCTGTGGGAATGGGAGCAGAGAAACTAGTGTAGGGAGGCCCTCTTTCAGAAAGTGCCAGACACATCACCCCATGACACAGTGAGACATTTACTACCCCCTGGATCTCTGTGCTGTGTGGTTCCATCTGGCCTTGTTTTGTGGGATCAATTTCAGTTGTTGCCACCTGACACTGCAGACAAGACACTTCATTCAGTCCATCTTAGCACATGTATACATTGCTGAAAAGATCCAGTAACAGTGGACTGATGAAGGAAGTGATAAATGCTTTATTATGACAGGAGCAGCAGCTACTACTTCGAAAGGAGGCTATAAGGCAAACACAGCTAAAGGAATCTTTCCTGGATCCAGAGATAATGTGGGAACTACCTCCCTATTTCTGTTGCTCCATTTTGGGGCAAGATTGTGTGGTTTCTGGGCAACCTCACTATGTTCTGTGTGTCAGCTGCTGGTGCATGCAAGTCCGCCACACGACTTAAGACCCCAGCTGTGTCCTCTGCCTCATCAGCAGGTGAGTCTTGTACTGGCTGAGGCTGCAATTCAACAGAATGAACTGACTGAGGAGCTCTGCAACAGGGAGAGCTGTAGACTGTCTGCCATAATTGCTTCCTCATCAGGCTCTTCCTTTGAGTCCTAGTCCTGAAGCTTCTGGCCCACAGCAAGAGGTAGCAGTAGAAACAATATGGGGGGAGGGGGACATATATCTGAGGAAGGAGAGGGAGAAGTATCCAGGCTTGATTTTTGGAAAAAGTCCACATTGGAGTGCCTTCTGAAGTTAAAATCTCTCCCTTTCCCCATCCACTCCAGTCTCCAGTCCAGAGCATGCAGCTTCTGTAAACCACCTACACACATAGCAGCTACACCACACTCCACTCTGACATAACATTGATAGTCCTTCCTTGCCAGGAAGAAGCTTCTTCCTTTGTACCCAGTGACCCTGGGAGCAACAACCAAGAGGCATCTCGCTTGTATTAGCCCTTGCCAGAATGCCAGTATGGGTAAGAGGCTTCTTGGTCATTGCTCAGCCAGCTGCTTGGTTGCTGCTCTCAAGTTGAACAGCAACTGAGATTGGTTGTTTTGAATCTGCAGTAGAACAGTAGATCTAATATCAAGAAATGTGTGATGGGAGGATGCTAGTTTGTCACCCAAGAGGATGGGGGGTGGTAGCCCAAAAAGGTTTGGGGACCACAATTCTACAGCCTGGAAGCAACCACTAAGAAGGCCCTGTCTTGTATCCCCATCAAATGTGCTTCTGAGGGTGATAGGACCAAAAGATCTCAAAGCTTGGGCAGTCACATATTGGAAAATATGGTCCTTCAGGATGTGGGTTCCATTCATTCCATAGACATCTAGTTTCAGGAAACTTTGAAGGGACTAGTGTTTTACAGATGCCTAGTCTCATTAAAACGAAGAGAGGCCATTGGAGGCTTCAGTGAGATAAATGCATGCTTAACCACCTATCAGTTCAATGGCAGGCAGTTATCTAGGTAACAGGCCCTCCAAAGAATCTAACCATTTTTCAGTTAAACCCAATCATTTCAGCCCAGTGTTTTCTATAAAGCAAAAGGCATGTCTGCTGCTATGAGACATATCACTGCTTTTGATCTCTTCCAGTTTAGAGGCTTGTGGGATAATTAGCTGTCAGTATTTTTTTAAAGGTTATGAATACTCTAAGTTTTGAGTGTGGTGGTGATTTTTTAAAAAAGAACAGACAACTATTTGGTTAAAATAAATGTCAGAAAAAGAAAAGCCCAGTACAGAATGACAAAACAGCCACCTCATTTTTCTTTAGGAAAATATTTATTTGCAAAGAAACAGATAAAGCATTACATACATTCACTTTACTCAGCTACATACAAAAAAGCACTTAGTTTGCTATTTGGTTTTAGACTTGTCTGCTTAATAAAAGGTTCTTTACATTTAAAAAATCTTCCTTACCCTCCAAGTTTGCAATATGCGCAGTCTTTATGAAGACACACTCAGAAAAGCAGTGCATATATAGAAAAAGTACAAATACCAATAAAGCTGTACAAAGTTAATACAGCAAAGAACCTGAACAGTGTACTGTAAATCAAAAAGGGTAGTCTAATAATTTACTATTTTTCCTGATTTTTTTCTCATGTACTTTGCCAGATAATTGCCATATTTTACAGGACCAATTTCATTTAAATGCAAACCACCCAAAATACATTTGCATATTCACAAAACAGAAGGAATAACTGAAGACTTTGGGAAAATTAAATGGCCAAGTGTATCAGTTTTGACACCTCTGTGCCTGCAGATGGTAGTTGCAATCCTGCATCCAATTCTCAATTGCCGCATTGCTGCTGACCTGAATAGGATCAAGTGTAGATCATAGGATCAAGTGCAGAATCATCAAATCATAGCGTTGGAAGAGACCACAAGGACCATCTAGTCAAATCCCCTGCCATGCAGGAACACACAAGTGTGTGTTCCCCCCAACAGGTGGCATTCAGCCTCTGTTTAAACAAAAAACTGTAAGATCACCGTACAACCTTTATTTGAGGGGAACTTAAGTGTTTTCTCTACGTGCTTCTGTCTTTAAATATGCAATAAACCTAAACTATATTACCTCTACACACACACACACACTGAATGCAATCACACAGCTGTTCCTGATAGTTGAGACAATCAGAACATTTTGCTTCAGTGGAATTTGCAGTGTGCACCTTGCAGTTACCATGTAGTCAGGATGAATGCATCCAGTAACATACTGCAAAGTGAGGTAGGAGTTATCTTTGGTGGAAGGGGGAATGGCAGGATTCTCTCCTCTCCTCCTGCTGAGTTAACTTAGTATATTTACTTCTGCACTCTGAACTCAGCTTTCAGCAAATGAAGTCAACTGAGCAAAGGAGGAAAAGAAACTTGAGTATTTCAAAAGCATCTGAAAAAGTGGGATGACAGAGGATTAAATGGGACTATCCCTGCCAAATCGGGACAGATGGAGGACATGTAAAAGGCATTGATTTGTGGGACACAGGGTAATAAAAGTAGCATTTATGCCAAGGTGAAGACTGGTTTTAATAAATCTTCCCTGAACATACCAAACCTGAATCAATGGAGAGGTTGCTAAGAACATTACCAAAACTACTGGGGATAAGACTGATAAATAGCATATATTTCTACATACAGAAAGAGACAAAAAGCTTTTTCATCACAGCTATACTGTTACCAATCAATTAATTATAACATGTAGAAGTGGAAGAATAGTAAAACAGTGGGGTCAGATGGAAAGGAAATGCAAACAGTACATTGGCCTTTTTCCAGTTACCAATTACAGAAGAATTATTCCTGACACTGAGTTGGGGAAAGAATGCTAAATATACAACACTTTATGCCACTTGTGTGTGGTGATGGTGGGAGAGGTTACACAATGGACTACTGACATTAAACATCTCAGGTTCTTTGTGGAAATCTTGGCCCATATAGCAATTAATGTTACTCATTCATTTCACTGACTGCCAAACTTTGTCTAGACTCTTTAAAATTGAAGGTTTAAACAAAATGAAACAAAAGAAACCTCATACACTAAATTATTCCAAAAAGGGTTATGTTGAGCTAAAAGTTTGACATTAGCGCTCAATTTATAATGTTAAAAATTTGGCATTGTTTAAAAATATAGCCAAAGAAAAGAGGCAGATCTTCAGCATGGTATCAAGTGTGTGTGTGTGGGGGGGATCACCGATTTTTGTCAGCTGAAATCTGACTTGCAAGCACATGCTGGATAAAATACATTTGCATAGCAAAAAACAGAAATGGTAAGGGGAAAGTAGCAGTAGAACTTAAGTGTATACATAGGGAAAGAAACCTCCTATCTACATACTTTATAGATAAACGTGGACTAAAGTGACTCATTAAGAAGCATAACTGACCTCATGGTTGATTTCCATAAATACACAGTTTAAAATAACACCTTCTCCTTGCATAACCCACCCACCAGCTTTCTAAGCATCTAACAGTTTACAGACATGTAGAGTCAATGACAACGTTATGAAATTAGAATGGTTTGTCTAGGGGTGCATATAAAGCCCATTACCAAGAGATCCCATCAAAAGGTAACAGAGGATAACTTTTAGAACAGGGACATCACTTGGGTGTGCAGGGGGTGAGAGCTCCATCAGGTGACAACCCATTTGAGGTGACACCATTACTCCACAAACATCTGCCTTTGGGTAGAAGCAGGCTGTGGTATTCACCTGAATCCCCTTAAAATGTTGGAGTTCAGCAGAAGAGACAATGTCAGTCGAGTAAGGCATAGTGGGAGGAGAAAGGAGAAAAATATTTTTTCAAGTTTTCTTTAAAAACATCCCATCTTACCAAATTCTCACCTTAACCACATGAAATTATTTAAATATAAATACATTTAGGCTGTGCATATGCTATTGTAATCTAAAAGTATAATTTTAATATCGCTAACTGTTTATATCACAACTATTGCCATTATATTCAGTGATATATGGGAATCACAATTTATGAGTAACATTAGAACAAAAATATTACTTAGGATTCTGTATGATGTGGTATGGGAGAATGTCAATGGGGGAGTTATCACAGGAGATGATGCCAACCCTAGTGACACCACTGATTTAGAAAGAGCCAAGCAGATAGAGAAATTTTATCAGAAACCCTTGGCAGCAGTTTTACTTGGGATACGGGAGGTTGGGCTCTCATCTTGGCCTTTTTAGATTATCCCATTTCTTTTCAGTGTCCCTCACAGTATTGTGAAGATGATGATGACTGAGCTAGAAAGAGACACACACAGAGAGGCAACTGTGGCAACCATCTCCACTGTTAGATATTTGGGAACTGGAGCAGATTTCTATAGAAATTCCTGATTGTAAACTTGGCTTCAGGCAACCAGCATGGAAGCTCTGCTCATTTCAGGTTACAGTAGCTTGTAACTTGCCAAATAAAACAGGAGGAAAACCTTTACTGGCTTTCACTTCAACAGTTTCTTGAAATGCATGTACAGCTACGGAAATGGTGGGAGGAAAATATGGGGATGGAAAAAAGGTTGGGGGGGGGGGAATAACTGCATTGACTATTTCAAAAAATTAATGCCAGGAGCCTAACACAAATATTGGAGGTTTCTCAAAATCACCAAGGCCATTTATGAGGGATTTTACCACTTTGGCTGGTCATTCCTGCTGCCAGCTGAAGTTACAAAAACAACAAAAACTAATAAATACTATTTACAACAGAAGGGAGCAGGGATGGCAGGAGAATGTGAGCAACCAGAGGTCTTGAATGTAGGATAAACAAGGAAAAATGCAACACTGGATTGCAAAGTTTTGATTCAGATGGCCCCCTTCTCTCATGCAGACTGGGCAGAGAAAGAAACTAATTGAGCTGACTCACTTTTGATGAAAACGTATACCAGAGAAGTATGTCAGACTTACAATAATACAAAGGAACAGAAAATGTAAAGGAAGAGATACAGATACAGCTGGGAGACCACTGTCAGTAATCTTGGACTCCGATTCCTGTGTTCCTTTCTCTTTTTTAAAAAGCATTTCATGTGGCTTTCATGTTGCCTTCTTCCTTTTCCCCTGCTACTTTGCTATTCTGAAATTAGGTGTGAGAATTCAGCCTTGTACATCCAGTCCTATTTTAAGGGGGAACAGCTTTAGCCAACACTGAACAGAGTGTTAAGTTTTATCATATGTATCCCACTTTTTCTCAAAGGAGTTTAAAGCAGTGTACACATGGTCCCTCTCCACCTATTTTATCTTCACTTCAACCCTATGAGGAAGGTTAAACTTGGAGATGGTGACTAGTCCGAAATTGTTGAAAGGGCAAAGAGCTTCATGGCTAAATGGAGAACTGAGCCTGGTCTCCCCAGTTCTAGCCTGACTTCCTTGCTACTTCACCACACTGGAATCCATTTATCATAGTACTTGTCTGTAATCAAAGCATTGGTTGAAAGGCATGAATTCTCCCTCCCTAGTCTCACAGTCAATTCAGAGCATTTAGCTTTTGTGGTTGGAGGATTTGGTAGTGTGATGTTCAGTAATCCAGACTCCGATTTATTAATGAATGTCCTACCCTATTCAAGAGAGGTGGAACCTTTTTAAGTCCATCTAATAAAATTTAATGCTATTTGAAGCATACATACCAGGGCTTTAGCCAAATCATTTAAATTTCTTATATCCCTCTCTCTCACTTTACTTTCAAAGTCACACCTAATATAAGACAAATACAAAATTTTCCAGTCTTTACAGGGAGATGTCGCCATGAGGTGAAAATAATTCTGAAAGTGTTAATTCCTTTCAGATTAAAAAACTAGTGATGATTCTTGAAATTCTCATACTCATACAGTATTAAGGCTAATTGTGGGTGAAAACAGATATTCTCCACCACACCTGAAATACCATTATCTTTTGCCAGAACTTTACTGGATGTTCAATCATACCCACTTTTGCCATTTTCATATGACAGAAATACAAGCTGGTTCTACTAAAGGAAGAAAATAATGCCTTTCCTATAGTTGTGTATTTGCTTCACCAAATTGGGACTTCTATAGTTAAGAATAAATTACTGTTGAAGCATGTTATGCATTTGTCACCTCATTATTACATTTCCCTGTTTAAAAAACAGCACTTGATCATGCAAAGTCACCCTTTGCCCAATCATGTGAGGCAGTTCCTGGTTGTATTCAGAACAGCCTTTGGATGGTTCTTTCCTTTTCACAGATGTTATTACACTGTAAGAGAAGAGGGGCAAGACATCTACAACTTTTTTACACAAATGCAAAGACTGCTTGGTTATCCATTCTGCACCTTAAGTAGGAGGTATGCCGACTCCCATCCTGTCTTTACTAGCAAACATCTTCTTGACACTTGATGCCTCCTGGCATCTTAGATGGTAGGAGTAAAAAGGCAAACTGAATGGTGGAAAATTGGGGGGCACGGAAGAAAAGAAGAACTGCAGACCAAAGTCACTTTCCCATAAGCTGACATAGGGATCGGATAAGTGCTCTGGATTGACTGACAATGAAAAGTTCCTCAGACCTTTGGTTGGAAAGAAAGGATTTTTTTCCAAAAAAACTTTAAAATTCTTTTTAAGATGTGGCGTTCACTCTTCTGTCAATTTCAATTATCTTTAATGTTTCATTTGCATCCAGCTCTGAGTTGACTCTGTAATAATTAAAGATTGGAAAAGAAAGTCTGATTACTACACTGCAAACTGCAGTACCTGCAGACAAACTGGTCTAAAAGAATACCTTCTACTGTCATTACTAACATTTACTGCATTTTACACAGATATACTGCACAGCAGAAGGGTCTCAGACAGCATTTTTTCCAGCTTTGCTACTCAAGATTCCTGTATAACCAGAGATGCCAGGGTTGAGCCTGGGACCTTCCAAATGCAAAGCATGCACCTAACTGGGGGGTTGCAACCATTAGTCAGTTAGGCTGCAATTATATGCCCCTTTTCCCTGGAAGGCAGTCCCAGACGTAACTTACTTCTGAGTAATCATTCCTAGGACTGCACTGTTTTAACCACTCCCTATTAAAATGGCATATTTAACATTCTAGCTATATGTAAAAGAAAGGGGAAATGTCTGCTGTGACTGTGTATGCATCATGTAAAAGCAAAAAGCAGACCTAAAAAATAAAATATTTTTCTCTTCATTTGGTACTACAGTTTGCCCCCATTAGTAAATACAGTCATCCCTTACATTCGTGGCTTTGACACTCGTGGTTTCGATCATTCACGAGGTCAAGGCTGCCAAGTGCATAGGCACGCCTCCTCTTTCCTCCTCCTGGGCTTTTCCCCTTTGGAAGAAAAAAGCCCAAGAAGTAGGGAGCAGCCAGGAAGGGTGCGGATGCCAACCCCACCACTTTCCAGCGTGGAGAGCAGCCTGGTTTCCCAGGCAGGTCTCCATCCTGGAAAAGAACTTGTGGGACTGTTCCATCCTCTTTCCAGGATGGAGACAGGCAATTATCCGCCTGGGAAAGGGGCAGGGAGCCAGTTAAAGTGATGGGAGGGCAGGGGAAGCAGCGTATGTGTTCCTGTTCCTCTTCCCTTGCCCACCTGTCCCTTTAACTGGTTTCCAGGGAGGGGGAGTTATTTGCAGTTTTTCCACATTCGTGAGGCTCTTGCACCCTAAGCCCCACAAATATGGAGGGACAACTGTAGATGCATATACAATTGGCTGATCATCTTAAATTGTTACAATTAATTAATTGATCTACAGTGTCTTAAAACTGCATGAGAGAGAGTCCTAGCTTGACTATTAAAATATGTTCTCTGTGGAGTAAAAAGAGAAAGATAAGCTAAGTTCTGTTCACTGAACCCAGCTTTGGGTTCAAGAAATGAGGGATTCTGAATTGAAGACAGCAGCTTATTTAACTACATAGTGCCAGTCCAGATGTTAGCACTCAAACTGAACAATCTGACACAAATCTAGTTTGCATTTACAGTTGTCCCTCCAAATTCATGGGGGATTCACTCCGGGACCCCCTGCGAATTTGAAATTTTGAAGATATTCAAGTCCTTCCTCCCTCCCTCCCTCCCACCCACCCATTCCTTTCCATCCCCTCTCTTTCCTCCCCTCCTCTCCCCTCCCCCATTACCTCAGTCCCCTCCCCCGGCCTAGCTTTGCCTTGGGGTCTAGGAGGAAACCCTCCCTCAGTCTGGGAGGAGTGAACCAGGGTACGGGAGACACCAGGGCCTATAATCTGGGCCCTACTGGCCGGACATCATGGCAATCTCCCTTCCCGCCAGGAGCATGCCCTGCCCCCTCCACCATGGCCAATGGCTGGCCACTTGCTTCCCCTCTCAGCCCTGTCACCCTAGGGATAGGTCAGCTGAGCCGACTCCAAGGCAATGTGGCCAGGAGAGGAAGCAGAGGGTCCTCTGGTGTGCTCCCTATCTCAACCCCATTGCTCTGGGGCTGGATCACTCCTCTCAGATTGAGGGAAGGTCTCCTCCCAGCCCCGAGGCAAAGCTAGACCGAGCAGGGGAGGAGGTAACAAGGGAGAGGATGGAAAGGAGTGCAGGGGGAGAGAGTTGGAGAGGCAGCAACCTTGTGAATAATCAAAACCACAAGTTCCAAAGCTGCGAATTCAGAGGGATGACCGTATAGCAGTTTTGGAAAGTGGCAACAGCCTAAACAACCCATATCAAATCATAGGGAGATACTGGAGATATATTAGCCAATCATGAAACAGCAGTCATTAAACCATAATGGAATTACCATTATAAAAATAATTCATACTGAACCTTTTCCTTACATTTCAAATTATTGTTATTAGTACAAAGCACCAGTTTGTTGACGGTAGGATCAGAATGTGCTGATAATGCTTAATCTGCTTTTTCTTGAAATTCCTAAGTGCTTAATAACTCTGCAGCTTCAGAGTTTTTGCTTAATTCAGAATGCTTTTCCTTTAGCATGGCTCTATCCTCTGACCTTTCCCTTCAATACCCACACTGGTCAGCTGCAGGTTGCATTTAAGCATGCCAACTTTCCACTGTATTCCAGGCAAAAGAAACAATTTTGAGCAGCACTGGTCCTCGTTTTCTTCCAATTTGCTAGAGCAGTTACTGTTTTCCCCAGAGCAAAGGGGGGAAAGCTTCATACCGCAATTCAAAATGGATCAATGAATCCTTCTTGCTTACCTGTGCTGTTGCAATTCCACTAGCACGGATTTCTCTAGCCTCGTCTCATTGGCTATCATGATCTCCATGACTTGGTCATGTGGAGACCTGGACACAGATTCCAAAGACAGTGCTGAATGTGTGGAGGCCTCCAATTGTCTGTCCCAGCCACTGCTGCGATCTGAGAAGTGCTGTTCCTCCAGTGGGGGAGCCCCATCATAAATCAAAAGGCTCCTTGACCTCACTGTGCAGGGGGAAAAAAGAAAGAAGTGGGATGAAAAGCAGAAGTATAAATGCTGGGATATCAGAGAAATGCTGGGATGTCATTGTTTTCAAGACAAGTATTTAAGTGGAATAGAAAGAGTCTGCTTGGGCTTAAGGTTGCCAACATATGAACTTATGAAACTGCCTCATATACTGGTCTAGACAGCCAGTGTGGTGCAGTGGTTTGAATGTTGGATTATGAGTCTGGAGACCAGGGTTCAATTCCCCACTTGAACATGAAACCTACTGGGTGACCTTGGACAAGTCACATGCTCTCAGTCTCCTCTGAAAAAATCTTGACAAGAAAACCCCATGATAGGTTTGCCTTAGGGTTGCCATAAATTGGAAATGACTTGAAGGCACACAACAACAGCTCTTCATTAACATGGCTCCTGACAGATGTGTTGCACTCTCATCAACCCAGCTAGAACAGCTATTGGCTGATATACCCCAATACTATCTATACTAAACTGATGAAATCTACAGAATATCAAAGGAAAAGACATCTTACTCAGCCCTTCTAACCACAAGGTGGAAATGCCAGCTCTAAACATCAACAGTCTTCTATGTTTAGAGCCTCTATTTTGTCAGTGACGACCATAAAGTTGTACTAGTGGCTAACTTGCAAATAGAATATGTAAGAAGATGCTTATACCATTCAGGGGAAGCTCTCCCCTTTCCTGGCTCTGTTACCCACAAACATTGTAACTGGATAATGACAAGGACTAAACATATTGTGTGAAAAAATAGCTATCTCATCAGTGAGCCATGAACTAAAGGTGTGTGAACGGAACCTCTTTAGATCTCAGTACTAAACTCTCCTCCTAATCTTCTCAAAAAAGCATCTCCTCCCAAAACAAACTATGAACTATTTCTCCATGGTTGCTGGCGTCACAGGTTCTGAAGACCTGAAGTGGCAGCCATATGTCAGCAAATGACCACCCCAGATTTCCACACTGAAGTCATCCCTGGCTACACAACTCCAATGTTCCTTTACTGAATCAACTGCATAAAAAGAGGAAGCAGGACTCAGTTCTGTTTCCCATTTTTCCCAGAAGCAGTTTATGTTCTGAAATTCTGTTATGCCACTTCCCAAGAGAAACTTCATCTTCCTTTTGTCAAGGACACCACCTTTTCCCAACCTTCAGTTCCCACATGTTGTTGGACTAGACAGCGGCTCTCATAAGCAATAGACAATGTCCTCATGTGTTGGGCTAGTGGAAGTTATGATCAAACAATTTTGGAAGATCCAAGACTGGGGAAAGACTGAATTAGGAACTAGATAACCACAGAAACTTGGAAGGCTTCTTACTTACCTATTGAGGCTGCATATGATTCTGGTGTGGAATGTTGGGTTGGCAGTACTGTCTTTGTGATGGAGGAATTAGGCCCATAAATCTGGGAGAAACTGCCAAAAGTAATGGCAAAACATAATACCACCATCTAGCAGGAAAACAAATACACATACAATTAGACATGAAAAAATAAAATAAAGCAAAGGGTCTTTATTTGGACATAGAGAAAAATTCATATCAAAACCAAGCAAGTAATGTGCCATTTCAAAGAGTTTTCTTCATCTTGTGCTGACATGTATCAATCATTTGATATGATGGTTGTAACTGTACATCTTATTGCACAGATGTGATGAAGATTCAGTTTAGCAAAAGGCACATTTACATTAGTATGGCAACCCTGGAAGCTCTGCAGCCAGTCTGCTCAGATGAGCTACTTGCTCACAAAACTTAAAAAGGTAAGAAATCCATCTCGGCTAGACTAGACTGTGATGTGAATTTCAATGTTGTTTCTTAACATCACAGTGGGTGCTTTCCCTGCTACTTGTGCTGATGGACACACATGTATTTTAAAAATTGGAAGTGCGAAGTCTTGTGTGGGAGGGAAAGAATAATAAGAACATGAAGGATATTAGATTGGTAGATATAGGAATAACAATTTTAAAGCGATTTCTCCTGTTGGATTAACAGAGCAAAGAAATGGAAGCTCATTCAGATTTGATCTAATATGTACAGCTAAGAAATGGGAAAATGGAACAGATCTTGTGGACAAAAACACTTTATAATGAAGCTGATGAATCCCATGTTTGAATGCTTCCTGCCCCCCAAAAGCAAGGACAGAAAGAAAAAGGGTTTCTGCCAAGCAGAGCTGTTCAAAGTCAGCTTTTCATACAGGGCACAAATAAAACTTTTATTTACCATTTATTCTTATTTCTAAAAAAAAAAAAATTCAAATATGCAATTGTAAAAAGAGGAAACCCACACAATAAATATAAGACAATTATTTCAGGACAGAAAAAGACAAAGAAAAAAATGAGACAGGTAACTGAAATTAATGGGGCAATTTTCTTCACCACAATTGGCTTTTTTCAGAGCTCTTAGTCTCAGAGCCAGCATATTCTATCACGTACGGAAGCTAAGGCCTAGCAATAGGTAAGCAGGCAGGGGGATTCAAGCAGATCTTGGAAATGTTACTTTTTGGCACAACTCCCCAAATCCCCCTTTAAGTATGGACACTACCTCCCCTAATCACTGGCTATGGTAACTGGAGCATTCTGGGAGCCATAGTATAAAAAATAGGATTTTTTTTTCAAGTTCTGGAGAAAAGACACAGATGTGAGACACTTACCATAATGCAGGTCCCTGTTTGTGTGCTTGCAGCTTTACATGAGCGTGACACTTTGCCAGCCACCATAGCTTGGAGTCTCTGCAGTTGCTGCAGGAGTGTTCTGAAAGTAAGTGAAACAGCAGTAGGAATCATAATATATTGGGGATATATATCAGAAGGTAAGAAAAGCTGTGCTGGATCAGTCTTAAGACCAACCAAAGTGCCTACAAAAAGTCCAGGTACAACATGAACAATGCAGCATCCTTTCATATGCATTCCCAATTTTCAACAACAGGCCTAATTAATCCTTAGTTATCCCATTTTTTCAGCTGCTTTTAAAGTGTCCCAGTTTTTCTCTTCTCCTGCTACTTCCTCCCTTTTGTCCTCAGCTTACTCCATGCTGTTGCATATTCTGTTCAACATGCAAAAGTAGTTTGTATTCAGTTATCTCAGCAGGGGCAAGGAGAGAGAAGGGGATGGAATCTTGCCCTTCCCCGTAGGTTCAGGCAAAAGCAAACTGCTGCAACGTCATCTAACTTGTGAGTTCTTCCTCATTAATCACTTTTGCCATCTTGGTCACATTCTGATGTTGCATGGTTATCTGTGTCCCAGTTTTGTGAAATGTTGGAGGGAGGGAATACATCTCAATGCCCATGGTTTGCCTATGAGAAGATACCACCTCTGATACTGGGGGTAAGGATTAATAGTCTCTAATTGCCTTAGCTTCAATGGGTTTGTCTAATCCTCCTTTTAAAGTTGTCCAAACCAGCCTCCATCACTATCTCTTGAAAAAGCATATATTAAAGTGTAGTTATGCAGTGTGTGGTTGAAGTTGCTTTTCTCCCCCCACCTCCACCTCCTTCCCTCTCATTTCACTCCTATTCTCCATCCTTATGCTCTGTCAGATTTATAGGATATTTTAAGATTTCAATTCACTGGGGCCTGTCAGTAATGATAAACATTTGCCCACCCACACAAGACAGATGAGAGATAGCAACAATTGATCCATGGAATGGCTCAAGCACCTAAACAGATTTTTCCAGAATCTACTGGCCTTACGGTTTTAATCACAGGGTAAAAATGAGAAGTTGCAAGAAGCAGATATTCACTACTTAAAATGGTATCACATGTAAAACCAGGAGACTCTCCACATACTCTCTTAAATAATGGTTAACATAAAACAACAAAAAGGAATAATACTCATATCTATATTTTTTCAAAAACAGAAGACACTTTTAAAACCTAGTTGTAGGGCATACATTCCCAAAGGTATCTTTATAGCTCCATTTATATCTGCCTGTCTATATATATATATATATATATATATATATATATTTAAAAAATCTAATTAGAGTGTAAATGAATCCAAGGACTCTAGAAGTTCAGGATTAAATTAGCACCCTGAACAGTCCCAGTAGAGTACTATGTGGACAAGCAGAACTTTTTCTTACTATTATTCAGAAATATGGCACATGCCTGTGGGGCTTCCCAGAGGCACTTGGTTGGCCAATGTGTAGGTTGGATAAGATTAGATGGGCCTTTGGTGTGATCTAGCAGGGATCTTCTTGTCACCTATAACTTCTGTTGTGCTGAAGATCAGCTCCCATGCCAGGTCTTCCTTAGAATCCTATGGGCTTGGAGTTTGATTGGGAAAGGACATAAGGGAAGCAAAATATAGCAAAATCCCCAAAACACATTGTGGTGATAACATTATTAGTCCAACCAAAAAGTGCAAAAACAGGCTTCTTCTTCACCAGATTTTAAAAGGCATTTTAGGGGAAGAAATGTGATAATGGAAGGTCACAGAGCTACATCTTTCCTGAAATGTTAAAACTAATTCTAAGGTGGTGGCAGCAGAGAGAGGTTTGATGCAGGTAAACGCCATGAGGTGTTTGGGACACAAAAGCAAGGCAATGCAGTAAACGTTCTCCACTGTTAGAAACAAAGGCATTTCCTTTGAGTGCTACACCATATCTGTTTTGTACATGAAGCTACAGCTCCTTTATAGGCAGAATATATTAAGTCCCTTGAGAGGTCTCTTCACTGAAATATTTGGAGACAAATATAGGAAGTCTATCTTGGTTTGACACATAAGGTAAGAACTGGGAAGAAAAGGCCAGGGCCCAAAAATCCCTTGCTTTAGAGGACACCCCACAGAAAAATCCTAGATTCAATCTTTAAGTTGAGCATCACAACTCAGTCTTTTTGATTCCTACTTAAACTGCTAGTTGGAGCTTGCAGAAGGCCCCTGTTTGGACTTTAAGTCCCAGAATCCCACAGACCCAAAGCCAGGTTTGGGAATACAACTTCTAGTCCTAGATGGAGTCACACTCTCCTCGAAGGACTCTGTTCACACTCTGGGGGATACTCCTGGATTCGTCGCTTCACATGACTAGTCAGGTGAATGCAACAGGTGTGCCTGTTATCAGCTTCGGCTGATACGCCAGCTGTGCGTTTCTGGATGTGAGGGATCTGGAAACTGTGGTACACACGCTGGTAACCTCATGTTTGGACTACTGCAATGCACTCTACATGGGGCTACCCTTGTGCTTAACCTGGAAACTACAACTGGTCCAAAATACGGCAGCCGGGCTCATTACGGGAACATCTAGGAGAGAGCACATAACAGCAGTGCTTAAGTCTCTCCACTGGCTGCCAATTACCGTAGTTTCTGGGCACAGTACAAGGTGTTGGTTTTAACCTTTAAAGCCCTACATGGCTTGGGTCCATCCTATCTTAGGGACCGCCTCTTCCCGTATGAACACCCCCCCCCCCCCGCATACTTCGGTCCTCTGGGAGGAATCTGCTACAGCCCATGAAGACTAGGCTGTTGCAGACCTCCCAAAGAGCTTTTCAGCTATCGCCCCCAAGCTGTGGAATGGCCTGCCAGATGAGATGCGTCTTACTGTATCCATTAACGGCTTCAAAAAAGTCTTAAAGATGCAGCTCTTCTGGCAGGCCTTCCCAGACAATGCTTAATATCCCCCAGCTCCAAATCCAAGGTCTAGAGTTTTTCCAGCTTATTTTTCCCCAGGATTTCAGCCTTCACCCATTCTGCTCAAGAATTTTAGGTTTTTGATATTGTTCCTGTTTTTATGTGCCATGTTTTAACTCATTGTTAATTTAATCTTATTTTAAGGGGTGGGTGGTTGGGATGGGGCTGCCTCTATTTTAACTGTTTCTGTTTTAAAGTTGTTGTAACCTGCCCTGATTGCCGGTACAGAGGAGCGGGCTAAAATAAAAAATATTATTATTATTATTATTGTTATTGTTATTATTATTATTATGGTCAATGGTCATGCTGGATGGAGGATTGTGAAAGATGCAATCCAAACAAGCATCTTTTCCAAGCCAAGGTACTGATTTTGTGGCACAGACTATTGAAGTGTATGTTGTTTCAATCACATTACATGATCATAAATACAAGACAATGGAACAGTGATTCACCAAATGTATGTATTTATGCAGAAGATCCTAGATTCAATCATGGACATCTTTAAGTTAAAGAGGATCAGGTAGCTGATGCTAGGAAACATTGTTTACCAGGGAATATGCAGTACCACTGCCATTCAGAAAGAACAATGCCAGGGCAGATGAATAAATAGCCTGATTTGGTATAAATCAGCTCCCTGTGTTCCTAAAATATACACAATCACCAAATCAATACCCATATGCCTGATTGTGGCTAACATACACTTCAGTTTAAAAGTTCTTTCAAAAGTTCTTAATGTTTTGTTTGGAGATACAATGTACCAGGGGATAACTCAAGGTCAGAAGCTTTGCTTTTCCACAGAAAAGACTCCCTCACATTTATTAATAACATCTTACTTTGGCAACTGTGTACTGAAAATGGAAGAGGTGGTTTGAGTGAGAACCCATTAAAGAGAAAGCAGAGAAATAGATGATACACTAAGAGGGCCCAACTATACATCTTCTTGAAGGTCAAAAAGGCCTTGTTGGAGCAAATACGTTAATAGATTAACAAGGGAGAGCAGAGACAAGAGTGCAAAACAGAAGCCTGATGCATTCCATCTGAAGAAATGGCATCCTTTCACTCTTGGTCCAACACACTTTAAGGGTGCAATTCAATTAAAGAATCACCTTCTCCAAGGCACCATATCTTTGCTTTTCCCTTGCTAATGGAAGTCCAGCTATTTCACAGCTTTGCAGTGTGAAAATTAGTCCTCTGGCTTTCCTTTAACTTTTTCATTTAGCTTTGGGAGTGAGCTAGGGGTGGATTTAGACAGCCTCTGCCCAGTGATTTACAACTGAGGGTCAACAAACAAGAACAATATTATCTGCTCAACACAATGCCTGACATGGATGAGGGAGACTTGGGTTCAATTTTCCTTCCAGGTATGAAATCCACTTAGCAGCCCTGGTATAATCACTCTCACCCTAGAGAACATACTTCATTCACAGGGTTATCCAGTGCATAAAATGTGGAAATAACCATCTGTTCCTTCACAGAATCCTAAAGTTGGATTAAATGTCACATAATCCAACATGTTGTCAGTGCAGGAAATCCACATCTAAAACAGGGTGGAAAGATGCCATCTGGCCTCTAATTACATCCTCCAGTGAATGAAAGTCCCCCCTCTGCCAAGGCAGTCTCATTGCACTATTGAACAAGTTCATCCCATCAGAGTGTTCTTTGACTAAATAAAACATCTTAGGAATATGACATGATTGACGCTGGAACAGTCTACCTCAGAAACTGATGTCCATCATTGGAGATTTATAGCGGAGAGTCAATGGCCATTCATAGCTGCCTTTGTAGCAGTGGCAGTCTGTTCACAGTTTTTTTAAAAGGGCAATTTTACTATACAATAAGGTGCATGACAGAAGAAGGTGTGTGTTGTCACTGACAGGATGTTGAAATGTGGTAGTGTGGCCACAAATTTGGTAACAGGGTACACAGTTCTGCTAAAGTGGATTCCATGAGGTCGCCCATCCCTGGCTTACACAGTTCTTCATGCAATGTTTTCATGTACATAGGCACATAGCTGAAGGAAGATGATTGTGTACAACACGGAAAGAAGCAGACAAAACAAACCACTCATTATTTACATGGTTATTGGTAGAACACAAACATTTCTGCAGCATTTTAATATAATGGAGGGTCAACAGTTGCTGAGATTTTTAATTCATAGCTTGATCTGTGGAAATATCTGATTGAGAGAAAATAACTTGAAAGTTATGTCTCACTAAAACCTTAAATGCAATGTTTATTCTGTGTATTCTAGGAATGGGACAGGCATTCACATATAGAAATGACAGTGGAATATTTTACTGGCAAATCTCAAACCAAATAATAAATTTTAAAGATACTGTATTAGAATGGTCAGTCAACTGTAAAATAAAAGCTGGATTTTCACTAATTATTGTGCTAAATATAGGCAACTTTACACAATGCAAAGCTTTAGTTAAGGCTGCTTCTGAGAAATCTGGAGGAATTTTCTCAGGGGATAGGGTTTAAACAATACTACTCATTGCCAGAAAGAGAAGCTATCTTTAATACTAATCTTTTCTAGGCATATTTAAAAGCTATTTTACCAAGACTGAAAATTATTAAAAAAAAAAAAAAAACAAGATGAAGTTCTATGGTGTGGAAGACTGAAGCCTCATCAAGCATAATTTATTTCAAGGTAGGACTATCAGCTGCAATTAAGCAAAGCCTGGAAAAGTTAATCTTTCTGAGTACAGTTCCCAGAATTTCACCAATGGCCAAGCTAGGGAATTTAGGGTTGTACCTGAAATGGATAACTTTTCCAAGCTCTGCAATTCAGGAACATGGGTATAGCCTTAAACTACATGAAGCTATTTGTCCTTTTAACTGACTTCTGTCTGACTGGCAACAGATCTCCAGGAATTAATGGCAGTCTAGATCTCACATCCCCTACTACCAAATCCTATTTTGAAGTAGGGGAAAGATCAGGGATCAAAGGTAAAATTGATTATATACACACTATGTGTTCTGTCATGGTCCATTCTCTACTGCGGAAAATTAGCATTGTTTTGCCCTTCATCACCACAATATTGCCTTGCAAGGGCCACCTAGGCTATTCTTAAATCTTGTGTCCCAACCAGGCTCTCAAACAAACAGTTCAGCAGGGCAAGGGGAAGGGAATTCAGCCAGGAGAAGGGTGATGAGCAAGCTAGAAATCAACAGATGCAAGAACATTTAAGCGCCCTACCCTTCAACCTGCCAATTTCCCCTTACAAATACTTCCTCTGCCCCCACATTACTTTAGCAAATGTAGGTATAGGAAACCATGCTTGCTATGGTAACACTGAGTTCTGCCTTTAACACACAAGTTGTGTGTGGGAGACAACGAACTCTGGAACTGCCTCTGCGATGTGAGATCCAGAGATTAGAAACCACACTTGCCATCCAATTAGTAATACATGCTGACTGCCAGTCAAAGTCTAAAACCACTTCAAGGCATTTTATCATCAAAAGGTTATCCCCCATCACTACCACTTCACTGCTATCACTTTCATCTGAGAAATGCACAACTGCATTCTGTTATCTAGGTGCTTTAAAAATATATGCCAAGTTCACTCTCTACTCCTAAGTCTGTCACAGTGCAGAAAGCTGACAGAACTCAGACACGTAATCAAAAGCAAAGCCATCCTGATGGAATTTGCTCATTCGTGACACTCCTCATATCAGAATGACAAGATTTTTTCTAGCTGCCCCTTCTTTAGTGCCCTACTGCATTGGCCACCTATGCTGTGACAAGGAGTAGTGTGTGCCACATTCTGCAATACATGATTTATTGCAACAATGTTTTCTTTTAAATATTTCTGTGCCACAATCTATGCCACTCATATAAGATTCAAATATTTTTGTAAAGGATAATCCCTAGTTTAAAAAAACTTTAAAAATAACTCATTACAAAACTAAAGAGCAACTCCTCAGATTTATTGATATTAATAATGTTTGGTTTGCATTTGTTGCTATTCATTCTGATCATTCCTTGGAAAGCTGATAAAAGCTAGATCTTTAAAAGGACAATTAAAAAGCCAATGTAATGTAGTGGTTGGACCCAGTACTGGAAAAATTGGGGCATAAATTCAGCTGCTAATCCCAGCTACAACAGAACCAGTGAATCTATAGGATTTACATATATGTCCACATATTCAGAAATTGATAAAATGGAACTGTATTAGCTCACTACAGCATTTTGGCCTTGGTTTCCCATCCCCAGTGAGACATGAAGTTCACTGGGTAACTTCAGGCCAATCAATTTCTTGGAATAATCTACCTCATAGGGATGTTATGATGATAAAATGGCAGAGGGGATAAGCATATACCTTATATACTCAACTATAAGTCGACCTCATGTATAAGTCAAGATCAGGTTTTGAGGCCAAAATTACGGATTTTGCCATGACCCATGGATAGGCCAAGGGTAAAACTTGGAGGCTCCTTCAGTATGTGTATGTGTGCATATGGCAAGAGAGACTCTCACTGAGCGTTTTCTTCATCGTTTCACCCAGACGCATGTGCAGGAGAGGGTTTTTTTAAAACAGTAATATCAATCAATCACCCAAGACTCTTTTCTGTTTGGCTCTTTCTTGCTAAACTCCTCTCTGCACCACATGGGGAAATCTGAAAGAGCTGCTAACATGTTTCCATAGTGACCCATAAATAAGTCAACCTGGGATTTTGGAGTCAATTTTTGAGCATAAATTTTTACACTTATAGACAAGTATATACAGTACAACAGAAGCAGAGGCCTGGGGTATTTCCTATTAGAGAGCTTAACATTCCAATACAAACTCAAAATCATACTCATGCAAGCTTGTGCCAACTAACAAGTCCTGTTCGTAAGTATTGTTCAGGAAGGATGACCCAGGCTGGGGGAATCTAATACATTTCTTGGCAATTTTATACTCTTACCTGTTTGTGTTCTCCAGGACTTCCACTTTCTTGCGAAGTTCAGTGTTCTCATTTGAGCAGGTCTCAACCCTAGGAAATACATAAGGAATTTAAACAGTAAGAGGTCTCAGTTTGGACTGACCAACAAAACATGATATTTACTTCTCAGGCTGCTGTTAGACAAAAAAAAAAAAAAAAAAAAGGTTTGCCACCAGCTCTTTATGCTGAGAATGAATTTCATGCCAAGTGGGAATGAAATTTTATTTCACAAGCTCATTGCACTTCAGTTTGTGGTCATAGCATGGGTACTGCTCACAATGATAGCTCTATAACATTATGTCCTGGGAAGTGTGACATTTTTTCCTCTACTCCCAGAATCACCCAGCCATGCCTTTCAGTCATCCTCAACTCATGACGATCCTATGAATGAGACACCTGAAAGACACCACCACCACCACCCCCATCCTCAACCACTCTGCTCAGGTCATGAAAATTCAGGCCTGAGACTTCCCTGATTGAGTCTAACCATCTGGCATGGGCTTTCCCTTCTTTTACTGCCTTCTACCTTTCCTAACATCATTGCCTTTTCTAATGAGTCATTCTTTCTCATGATGTGGCCAAAATATAACAGCCTCAATCTGAACATCTTGGACAATTGTCCAGGGAGAGTTCAGGCTTCACCTGTTCTAGGACCCATTTGTTTGTCTTTTTGGCCATTCATGGTACCCTCAGCTCTCTTCTCCAACATCACATCTCATATGAGTTGATCTTCTTTCTATCCACTTTCTTCACTGTCCAGCTCTTAGATCCTTACATGGTGATGGGGGACACAGTGGCTCAGTTTGCACTTTCTAGTTCTTGTCTACTGAAGGTACTAGAAGTCTCAACTTTTATTTATCTCCATGTCCCTAAATAAATATCATAGAATTATAGAGTTGGAAGAGACCACAAGAACCATCCACTCCAACCTCCTGCCATGCAGGAACTCACAATCAAAGCACCCCGACAAATAGCCATCCAGCCTCTGTTTAAAAACCTTCAAAGAAGGAGACTCCACCACTCTCCGAGGGAGAGTATGCCATTGTTGAACAGCTCTTACTGTGAGGAGGTTTCTCCTAAAGCTGAGGGGAAAACTCTTTTCCTTTAGTTTGAATCCATTGCTCCAGGTCCTATTCTCTGGAGCAGCAAAAAACAAGCTTGCTCCATCCTCACTATGACACCCCTTCAAATATTTAAACAGGGCTATCATATCACCTCTTAACCACCTCTTCTTCAGGCTAAACATACCCAGCTCCTTAAGTCTTTCCTCATAAAACATGGTTTCCAGACCCTTCATTTTGATCGCCTTCCTCTGGACACGCTCAAGCTTGTCAACATCCTTTCTGAAACTTTCATCCAAGTATCACCTCTGAGGGCTTGTGTGTCAATGACAAAATGCTTTCCCCCCTTTTGTAGCCACTAGAGGGCATGACACACCACATACACCTCCAAGTCCCCTTGCAAGCAAAGCAACTACTGTATTATTTTCTTAAAATAATCACTGGCACCAGCTCTCCAGGGCCTCAACTCACATGAGCTTTCACAGCATCCCAGAGAGACCCAGAGATGAATCAGAGATGTCAGGGACTGGACCTGGTCTCTTCTGCATAAAAACCAGCTAGTCTATCACTGAGTCACATATAGGCTCTTTCGTTTCCATCTATCTTTCCACAGCCCTCCTGGCAATCTGATTATATGACCTATTCTGGCAAGCTTACTTTTTTTCCAGACTGTCCATATATTCTTTCTTTTTCCTCCTGCTTTCTTGGGCAGAGATCTGCAAGTGAAAGCAAGAAAACATTTTAAACCAAGTAGAAACTTCAATAATAGCAAGTAAAACAACAAACAGAACTAGAAAATGTGTACAACTCCAACCATTGCGTCCTTACTTGTTTTTAAGAACACCTTTCCTATTTTTTTACAAATCCTAATACAGGTGGTATCTCTTTTTATGAATTAAATCAGCATATATTTTGCATATAAATAGGTCAACCACATTGGAATGGGAAGGCACACTCTCTTTGTCAGATGTGATATTAGAGCAGCATCCTCCAACCTTCCACAGCTCACATAGAATCATAGAATCATAGAGTTGGAAGAGACCACAAGGGCCATCCGGTCCAACTCCCTGCCATACAGGAACTCCCAGTCAAAGCATCCCCGACAGATGGCCATCCAGCCTCTGCTTAAAGACCTCCAAGGACGGAGACTCCACTACACTCCGAGGGAATGTGTTCCACTGTCGAACAGCCCTTACTGTCAGGAAGTTCCTCCTAATGTTGAGGTGGAATCTCTTTTCCTGCAATTTGCATCCATTGTTCCGCGTTCTAGTCTCTGCAGCAGCAGAAAACAAGCTTGCTCCCTCCTCAATATGACATCCCTTCAAATATTTGAACAGGGCTATCATATCACCTCTTAGCCTTCTCTTCTCGAGGCTAAACATCCCCAGTTCCCTAAGTCGTTCCTCATAGGGCATGGTTTCCAGACCCTTCACCATCTTAGTTGCCCTCCTTTGGACACGCTCCAGTTTCTCCACATCCTTTTTGAATTGTGGTACCCAGAACTGGACACAGTATTCCAGGTGGGGCCTGACCAAAGCAGAATAGAGCAGCACTATTACTTCCTTTGATCTAGACACTATACTTCTATTGATGCAGCCTAAAATAGCATTGGCCTTTTTAGCTGCCGCATCGCACTGTTGACTCATGTTCAACTTATGGTCTACTTGGACTCCCAGATCCCTTTCACACATAGTTTCATTCAGCCAGATGTCCCCCATCCTATATCTGTGCATTTCATTTTTGTGTCCTAAGTGCAGTACCTTACATTTCTCCGCATTGAATTTCATTTTGTTAGCGTTGGCCCAGCTTTCTAGTCTATTCAGGTCATTCTGAATTTCAATCCTGTCTTCCACATTTTGTACTCTTCTGTTTGATGCTATGAGATGCTTTGAGCATAGCTTGCCATGTGATTTAATGACAGCATAGTTTTATGGTAGAAAATAGGACCAGCATTATCAGTGATCACAGCATAGTCATAGATCCACTGCCAAGCCAAGGAACCTACTGATCCTGCTTGTTGCTGTTTGATCACTTTACTAAGTGATGGAGAAATGGAAGGGGCAGACAGAATGAGGAGCAGCTCCTGTTGCCTTGTCGTTGCTCTCTGAGAAGTTATACAAATTGATCCCAGAGGATGAAAGCAAGCAAATGGGTGGCAAGGTCAATGTTGGACTCACTGGAAGCAGTTTCATCTGAACTTGAAAATGTTACTTTTTAAGACTACAAGTCTCAGAATTCCCCACTAACTGGGTTGAGGGAGACTAAGAGCTGTAGTGCAAAGTTCCTATCTTGTTCAAGGACTGTAAGCTCTGTGCTCCACAGCTGGAAATAAGAGACACTAGTTTCGCTTATTGAGCCATTATAGAGTACTAATTTGAGTGCTGGACTAGGAATCCAGGAGACAAGGATTAAAATACTTGATCAGAAATGGAAAGCCACTTGAAACCTTGAGCAAGTCAAAGTGTCTCAGCCTCAGAGGAAAACAACTTACTCTGAATAAATCTTGCCATTAAATCTTGCCATTAAAATCCTATGGTAGGACCATCACTTGTAGGAACAAAGTTGGTTAATGACAACATACCTTGTTTTTGATTTTCCTCCTAATCTTCTTCAGTGCTTTCTCTTCAGCTTTCGTGAGGGGCAGTTTTGTAGGGACAGGATACCCTTCTGCTATTAATGTCCTTTTTTCTTCCTCTGTCAAGATCAGAGGACCTGTTCCCTGCAGTTTCTAAAAATGTCACAGAGGTGAGGGTAATTAATATATCTTGCAGAAATACAGGTTGAGTTTCCCTTATCCGAAATGCTTGGGACCAGAAGTATTTTAGATTTCAGACTTTTGGGGATTTTGTCATATTTGCATATATATAATGAGGTATCTTGAAGATGGGATCTAAGTTTAAACATTAAATTCATATATGTTTCATATACACCTTATAAACATACCCTGAAGGTATTTTTATACATATTTTTCAAAATTTGGTGCATGAAACAAGGTTTGTGTACACTTGAACCATCAAAAAGCAAAGGTGTCACTATCTCAGGCACCCATGTGGACAATTTTGGAGTATTTCAGATTTCAGAATTTAGGTTAAGGGATACTCACCCTGTACAAAAAGTGCATTCTTAAAAAGCTTCTACAGTCAACACAAGTTCTGCCATTATATATGCATGCACATAGCTCCAGAGAACAGAGACCAAGTTCCTATACCTATGCTGGCATAGTTATGCCAACAGTGGCAGTGAAACCAATGGCAGCAAGGAAAAGGTGACATACACTTCAAGGGAAAGAGGTAAAATGCAGTGGTGATGCAGGCTGACCCAACTGAAAGTCAAATATCCAAAAATAGGGCAACTCAGTACTGGCATTCTTCTCATCCCATTGCTGCTGCCACCCCCCTGCATAAGTGCAAAGAGAAAAACACTGCCCATGTAATACTACAACCACTATAGGATCCTGGCTAGAAAGCAGATCTGTTCTCCAAAGGAATGTAGCTGCAGCTGAAATTATTCTCACTGAGGGCTGTCATCCAACTAAGCATATCTCGAAAACAGATTAAATCTGTTTTTTTTAAAAAAACAACAACAAATAGTTTAAAAGAAAAAACAGCCACATTTATTACATTTTTAGATATGCATGCATACATTATCATCAAAACTAGGCTGACAACTGTTACCCAGAGGACATTTTCTTCAACCACCCCCAGATTATGGAGGAGATTCATCAGCTAAGCGCAATGTCTGAGTTTAAACAGTAGTAAAAACCAGTCTCTTGGCAGGCCTATCCAGATGGTCTTTTATATTATGACTTTTAAAATATGTATTGATTGTTTTTAATCTATATAGGTTTTAATTGGTTTTATGTCTCTCGTTTGTTGTTGCCTCAATCCACAGGAAGAAGTGCGTGTGAAATAAATATTGTTATTATTATAATTTTAGAAGAGGCATTGCTTCTCTTTTTTTCTCAGGCATGGATACTCTCAAGATATGTCTTACCATCCTTTATTTTTATTTTTTACAAAAAAAAATCAGCAATTAAAGACCCTAATCAAGCTTAGTCAATCAAAATATTTTAAATGAATTAATCTCACCAGATACTCAACCAAACACTGCAGCTCCCATATATAGCCACATCAAGTTTGACTTCTACAACAGCATTTGGAAAAATGACCACACTAGCTTGGGGATTCTGAGAGTTGCAATAAAGAAAAAGTAACTTTTCCAAATTCTCCTATATAGCCAAAATGTTACAATGGGCATTTGGGAAACTGGAAGCCTTTTTCTTGCTTATTTTGTTCCACTTTATTTGTTCCTTCCCTCTGGCTGTTTGAATCTTACAAAAACTTTCTGTGCGCTAACTTTTAGAGCTCCTGATCCTGCCATTGCTAACTGCCCTATCTCTAGTACTAAACTATTTGTGCAGTCAAATCCAGATTGATTGTCTTGTTATATCCCAGCCTCCAGTTACATCAGATTGCAAAACCCATGCTGTCTGGAGATGCTGGGAGTTGCAGTCCAAACTATCTGGAAGGCTAAAAGGCTTTATTTCCCATCAATCCTGCAAACAGATGGGCACCACTATGCGTTCAACTCCTGAACTGGTATAAACTACAAGAGTGACGTGCATGGAAGACAACTCCATGCATGTACAATTTTGAAAAGGACAAAAGATGTAAAATGCAAAGTCTCATTCAGCTGGAAATATTCATCAGTTGAACTGTAGAAATTCTCAGGTGTGCAAAATGTTTTGCAAATGCAAGGTATCAAGAGGGAGGGCATTTTGTTTTACCCTCAGGTGTCAGTTGCCAGACTCAGGTCTTTTAGATTCCTACGCTTGGGTTTTTGCATTCCTGAGGATAACTAGTTTCTATTGAAGCTCCAGGTTTAATCTGCTAAAAATCCAGCCTTCAGAACAGAAGTAGTTTTAATTATATTTCTATTGAGGCAAGTTCCTGTTGTTATCAGCCAAGGTGCATGAAAAATCAAAAGCTCTGCATTAAGTAAGTAGAGAAAGAGAAAAGAGACCACTGTCCCCTACATGTGGCGCTGTTAAGAGAGGGGAACTGGTGAGCGCTGAAGACGTGCGTGATGTCACTTTGACAGTGGCTTGCAACTGGGTGGGACTTGATGGTGGAAGGGACCTGGCTGGGCTCTGCCCGCCCTCTGAATCACTGCCGTGGCTGCTGGGAGGGGTTGGAGGCATGTGCAGGGTATCCACCACTGCAAGAGAAACAAAACAGGGATAAAAGGAAAAACAGAAAGCTTGTCTTAAACATTAGAAACAGTGTTCAGTTGTTAGCAACCTTATTCTCATGAACTATGGTTCATTAGATACAAAACAAGTCCCACCTGCCCACAATCTCCCTCCCACAGAGCTTCGAAACATTATTTTGTCTTTGAACTATTACTTCCAAAATTCCTCAGCCAGCATAGCCACTGATTGGGGGATTCTGTAAATTGTGGTATTTTTTTAAAAAAAGTGACACTCCCAAACCCTGCCCACTTCTTGTCACAAGCATGGTCTTGGGGGAAAAAATACTGTGGTTTGTTCAATTACGGTTTTCCTGTGACAATTGAACCAGGGAACTGTGCTTTAAGCCCTAGCATGTCTAAACACAGTTTCGCTGTTTGGAAATCAAGGGAAATCAGTTTAACAAACTACAATATCTTTCTCAGGGAAGAGATGAGGTAAGGAGCTTGTTACACCGGAACCAGGCCAGAGTGTGTGAACTTTAATAAAAAGCCTAAGAGTTTCAATTTTTTTTAAAAAGCAGATAGTGAATGGTCCACATCCATCCAATATTCCAAATATGGATCAAATGCACATAACATAGAAGCCAGACCACTGAGGGCATACTTACAAGTAAAACAATAAAACCATTGTCATTATTGTAGCTTCCCCGTCCTCTCCCAGAAACCCCGAGAACTACAGTTTTATGAATTCACTTTATTGTTTAGCCAGAGACTTAACATTTTAAAAATTTTATGAACATGCCAATGAATTTTCTGTTGATTTTAAATCATCCTAACTAGGAAAGATAAAGTTTAATAATGCATTTAAAAGTACATCCAGTTCTCTACTACCATCAATAGAAAAAATGGCAAGGTGGCAGCTACAGATAGTACAGTACCAGTAAAGAAGAACTGGTATATCAATGAGTCTTATATTCTCAGGAAAGCTCAATGAGAACAGCAAAACACCATACACCAGTTACCTTGCCGTGATCATGGCTTAGTATCCTGCTTTTGTTAATCAACATAAAGAGAGGGTTATTTGGGTCTGACATAATAAAGGAACTTTGGCCTAATGTAAGCTAGAATCTCTGAGCTGAAACTGCTTTGTGAGGAAGAATCACTTCTCCATGGCACATGTACACATGTACACATCCAAACAAGAGCAGTACCATGGTTGTGCTGCCTGAAAAAGTACCTGAAAAAGTAGCTTTTCTAAGCTCTAGTCTATACCCCAGAAAAGAGCCCACTGTTGACTCCCCACTGCCTTCAGGCTGTGCTGCCATTTCCTCTTTATCTGCCTTCCCCATGCACGTGAACAATGACAAAAATAACCAGGAACCAGCCCCACTGCTAGGTAAGAAGAGGCAATTGCCCCAGGTAATAGCTGATGCAGACAGGTCAGTAGCCTCAAGTCATTCCTCTCAATTGAGGGAAAGAACTGTGGATTCCAAACACCTTGCCCTGAACTTCCTAAGTCAGTCTGCAGTCCTCAAATGAAATGGAATGTTTTTCCATCAGCACTGTGGGAGTATCACTCAATTTCTGGTTAATCAGTTTCTGCAGATCAGGTGCAGTCAGCTGCAGATGGTTTAGGGGCTCATGGTAAGCCACCCCATCCAATGTTCAGCTGAAAACTGTTATCTCTAAGTCACTTATTTTGACTTCTCGGTTTTTCTGGACATTGTGGAGGGTAGAAGGTATCACTTCTGGATATCTCCAGGAGTGATACCTTTTTGGAGCCTCTATTGTTTAGCGAGACACTTATATTTTACAAGTTTTATAAATGTGCCAATGAATTCTCTGCTGATGGGGGTGCAGGCACTTTGCGGGACCACAAAGCAACAGCTATAGCAATAGCAAGTACATTTTCATATCACTTATCAGTGCACTTAAACACTCCCTAAGTCGTTTACAATGTGGTAAGCTAATTGCCCCCAACTGATTCTGTAAGATGGGTACTCATTTTAGAAACCTATGGAAGGACGAAAGGCTGAGTGGACCATGGAACCCAGCCTGGGCTTGAACTCACAGCCTTATAGCCACACTTGCCCCATCCCTTTTATACATGAAGTGGTGATGAATGCTATTTTGTCTTCCACTTGAATCAACAAACATTTTGGCTTAGCCCAGGAATGTAGCTACAGAGATGGAGGGTAAAGAAGGAAGGTCACTCCCCCTTCCAAATGAGAATTTTGTGGGGACCCCCCCCATGATTAAATTATCCTTCAATCCCCAAATTTCTTGCATAGCAGAGACTGAAACACTGAAAATCATTCACACCTAGTTCTTACATTAGCTGCATTCACATTCCTTTTTGTACTTTGCCCCTTTTCTTCAGATGCCTAAACTCTATATCTAAATGATAAGCTGAAGTTACTGCAGTACTGGAAATGGGGGGAATGAGGGAAAATTTGTTTGTCCCCAACTCCAATATCTATACACCATAGCTTGCTCCTGGCAGGGAACAGCAGCAGTAGAAACTTCCAGTTACCACACACATTCCCTGAGGGCAGCTAAGTATTTTGGGCCCAAAGGAAATGTGTCAGTGAATGGACAGAATCATAGAGCTGTGACACATTTTTGGCAATGACACCCCCAAACCTAGACCCAGCACTGCTCCTTCAGCTGAATTTTAAGCTTCTTTAATACACCAGCATCTTTTCAAGTGCAACTTTCCCAGTGACTGCATCTGAATAGTAATTATAAATCCCACTGTATTTCCCTTTTAGATGGAAGTGCACTCATTTGTTATCCAAAATATGTCAGGAAATTAATGATAAATGACAAACCTTCCTTAGAAGAAAGGTTGAGGAACTGATCCACTTCGTGTGGCTCCAGTTTGATCTCCGGAAGAGCTTTGTGACTCAGCGGTTTAGCCTGAAGGACAAAGAGTTGAAAGAGAAATCAAGCTTCTAGGCATCAGTTGTTTTATTACGGAAAAGGTCATATTGTTTAGATATCAGTCCCTTGGAGTTATTATCAGCCATATCCAGAGCTAATCAATCCAGATCTGTCATTTTTTTAGTATGTGGATCTTTTGCCTATGCTTGTTCTAAAAAGCTTTTAATTTAGGAAAAAATGTAAGGCTTTTCCTCCTGCATGAGTACAAAAGTTATTGTAACTGCTCTATGAATATAAGTTTTATCTGAAGGCTAGAATTCCCTCAGTCAGTATGAATTACCTTCTTCCACACTGTCATCAGTTGATCTATACAAGTCAGAGAGTGCTGGAAGATATCTTAGCAGGCATCAGTAGTGCTATAGCTGAAGATATTTCCCACTGCTATATCTGACAGCCTTCCAGTGTAGATGCAGAGTGTGGGTATTTTTAACAGTTTAGAGAAGGTCAGTTGCCTCATTTCAGTTTTCTGTCAATTTTTTTTTCAGGTTGACTCCAACAGGCATTTCTTGTTAAGATTTATTCAGAAGACGTTTGACATTGCCTTTCTCTTAAACTGAAAATGTGACTTGCCCAAGATCACTTAGTGGGTGTCCATGGCTATGCTGGGATTCGAACACTGGTATCCTGGAGTTCTAGTCCAATAGTCAAACTACTAATTGTTTTCTTGTTCTCTTTCAGTATAAGTGCAAAAAGTGGAAGACATCAAAATAACATAAAGGAAGCAACATGAGCTACCTGACATTCGAGTATCAGATAATACCTGGGCCTAAATTTTATCCCCAAAGCTTCTTCAGTCTCTCAGCTCATATTATAGAAAGCCCATTAACATTATTACTTAAATGGCATATACCAGTTCTGGACTAGATCTATGTTGGAGGGATTTTTGTCTCAGGCATCCACTAGTATATGTGACAGTAATGCTCAGATATCATGGGGGGGGGGTGGTAATTCAAGTTTTCCACTACTTGAAGAAGCTGATAGTGAAAGGTCTCAAGCTGTGTCTATTATGCCTCTTTGAAGGGGATTAACTACATTTTGGTATATAAAGATTTTGTGGCATTTTATATTGCAGCAGTCTGACTAGTAATAGTCCAAGGTTGGAAAAATTATCATGATTATTCACTATATGTATGGTATTAAAAGATCTGTCTCATATTGTTTTGCTTGATACAGGAAAAGCCAAGCCATAAGCCTTTTATTCAAGCTGGCATCCATTTATTTAATATGTCAATGATGAAAATACAAATATTATGATTTCAGATAAATACAGAACAGAATGGCTGTACTTGCAGTGTGACAAGCAACAATTAACTTGTAAATTTTGTGTTGTTTCTGATTATGAACCTTGTATTAGTAGTAAGTTCTTCCATTCAATATGATGATACAAGATATGAGTAAGAATTAGATTCACACCAATCTTATCTTTCTGTTATCTTTAATTGTTGTGCTGCACATGTTCAGGTAGGAAGGGTTCATTTTCATTTGGTACAATGTTTTAAAATTCCATCTTAAAAACATTTATAATGATTAGAAAATGATCTGCCTGGTTTTACTTTTTCACTTTGTTAATCTCAATAAAGTTGCTTGACTATAATGGGAACATATGCAGCACAACCTCGCTTATAAATGTGGGAAATACAGATCAGAGATGGGCAACTTGTGGCCTATCCATGTTGTCAGATGCATTTCCAGCATAGTCATGTGATGAAGTGAGTTGCAGTCTGGTATCTGTAAGACCCCAAGTCTACCATCTCCTGACCTATATAGAAATCATGAAATGGGGAGCAGTTCCATTTTTTTCACCCCTGCATAGTGGCCACATTTCACTCACTGGTCATAGTGGCCAACAGACTTGACAATATACAGAGCAGAATTTCCAAGAAGGAAATTATCTGAAAGCATTACTGTCCTATCCTGTTATATGCTTATTCCTATGTCATATCTTCCAGAGTTAAATCATGTTTTTCTGAAGAGTTACAAGTCATGGCTAAGGGCAACATGAACTCCTTCCACCATCACTTCTCTCACCTCTTCAATGCAGAAAATTGAATTCTTTTGATATTTCACATCACTAACCACAAATAACAACGGGATTATCTAACACTATGCTTGCCATCCCAAATATAATAATATAATAAATATAATAAATAAATAAATAAATAAATAAACTTTATTCCTATACCCCATCTTTCTGCTGCAGCAATCAAGGCAGCTTACATGACTAAAATATATTGTAATAATACATACAAAGTAGGGAAAGTACAGAAATTAGATGGAACTATTCTGGGAAGGCTTGCCGGAAGAGATCCGTCTTGACAGCTTTTTTGAACCTGGCTAGGCTGGCTATTTGATGGATCTCCTCCGGCAAGGCATTCCATAGTCTGGGAGCGGCATCGGAGAACGTCCTCTGGGAAGTTGCCTTTAGTCTGGTTTTTATGGGATGCAATAAATTCCTCCCAGACAACCTGAGGGTGCAGGGTGGATTGTACGGAAGTAGGTGATCCCTTAGATAGGTTGGACCCAAGCCATGTAGGGCTTTAAAGGTAATCACCAACACCTTGTACTGCGCCCGGAAACCAATAGGCAGCCAGTGAAGAGGTTTCAGAATAGGTGTAATATGATGACTTCTAGTTTTACCAGTGATCAGCCTGGTTGTCATGTTTAGTACCAACTGTAGTTTCTGGACTAGATACAAGGATAGCCCTATGTAGAGTGTATTGCAAAAATCAAGTCATGAGGCTACCAGTGCATGTTCTAGGTCCCTTACTTCCAGGAAAAAGCGCAGCTGGCATATCAGCCGGAGCTGATAACAGGCTCTCCTGACTGTCGCATTCACCTGATTTATCATGTGAGGCGATGGATCTAGGAGCACCCTCAGACTGCAAACACTGTCCTTAGAGGAGAGTGTGACCACGTCCAGGACTGGAGGTTGCAACCCAAAACCTACTTTGTGGGTCCCTACTGTAAGTACCTCCGTTTTGTCTGGATTCAGCTTGAGTTGGTTTTTCTTCATCCAGTCCATTACCACTTCAAGACATTGATTGAGGGAAGAAATGCCATCTGTCATCATGGCTGCTGACCAAGACATGGAGAAATATATTTGGGTGTCATCAGCTGATAACACCCTGCCCCATGTCTATGGATGATTTTCCCCAGTGTCTTCATATAGATATTGAATAGCATCAGGAACAGGATGGCACCCTCAGGGACACCACAATTAAGCTCCGTTTTTGAGGAGCAACTGTCCCTTAGTATCACCCTCTGGAATCTACCTGAGAGGAAGGAACAGAACCACTGCAATGCAGTGCCTCCGATTCCTAACTCTCTCAGGCTTTCCAAGAGGATGTCATTGCTCTATTCTATCAAATGCTGCTAAGAGATCTAAAAGCACCAACAGGGTCATGTTTCCTCTGTCAATGCCTAGAAGGCTAACTATGAAACTATGAAGGCTAACAAAGAAAAAGGAACTCTTCCTAAGGCCTGGGGCTTTGAGAAATAGCATCAGATCCTCTGACAGGTCAGACTTGGCCAGCAGGTTGGAAGTCTTCTTCCCTGATTCAGTGGAAAGAAATAATAATTTTTATTTTATTGCGATTTGCATATAGCAAAGACAGATGCCCCGAAAATCTGGCATTGGCCATGACTTCCTCTCACTTATCCATATAACACAGACATTGCTTTAAGTGCAAAAGAGCCTTACCCTGACCTTTCAAAAACATGAAAATTAAATTGCTCCAATCAATGGAAGCTGGTAGTTTCCACATCAGTGAATCTGCTCTGAGGTTTTATCTGAACTTTAATGGCACCATCCAAGGTGCTAAACTCTACTCCTCAAATGGTTTCAGCATGCTGGACAACTCCTTTAAAGTTGTGGAAGCCATCAACTATTGGTATTTATCTGGAATCTAATCAAAAGGAAGAAATACTGCTAGGTAATAGCACACATTTTCGATGCAAACAAATGCCTGGTTCCAGTCCCTAACATTTCCAAGTAAAAGGGTCAGATGGCAGGTGACTGAGAGCCAATGTGGTGTAGTGACCTTTTGGCACTTATATTGGAAGATAGTAAGAGAACAAGAGCTGTTCTAGTGTAGTGGTTTGAGCACTGAGCTCTGACTCTAGGACTCCAGCATTCAAATCCTCACTCTGCCATGGCTACCCACTGCATAACCTTGGGCAAGTCATACTCTCTGAGCCAAACAAGATGGCCATACCAAACCACCTGTGACTAAATCTTGCAAGGATAGGGTTGCCTTAGGATCACTGTAAGTTGAAAACAACTTGAAAGCACACAACAACAACAACAACAACAACAACAGCAACAACAAGCAGCTGACTGGAAAGACATCTGTTTGAAATATTGGACTATCTGACTAGCAACTATCAGACTAGACAATCTCTGGGCTAGATGGAGAAGCACTCTGTCCTAGGATGAAGCACTTCCTCAGTTTCACCATTATATAATACCATCATCAACTTGCCCACTGAATGATTAATTATGAAAATACATGGTACCATGCCATTATCCTGTATTTGGGGCTCTTCCTCTTCCAGAGTTGTGGGAGTGGGGGTGGCGGTAAGGCTGATTGAGGGAGCAAGACCTGGTGCTTCTCCCACAGATGGTTCTGTCTTTACAGTAGTTGAAGTAACGTCTGAACCCAGGCACCAGTCTTCATTTTCCAGGTCAGCTAGAAAGTGAGCAAACATACATATGAGAAATCCACAGTTTTTCAAACAGACAGACTTTCATAGAAACAAGGAAGGTGCAGAGGGAAAACTAACAAAACAATTACAGCCAAGGACAAGAGACCTGGGGAGACACCATTTAACTCATTAAACAAAGCTTTCTACCTCCCCTCCCAGGCTATTACTTCTCAGAGAAACCTGGGGCTTTAAACTCCAACCTAAACACAGCCCTCAGGTGGAGGCGGATTGGCTGAGGACAGAAAACAAGGTAATTACTGAAAGCTGTTAGCAAAAGCTGCAAACAAGACTAAACAAAGCATTAGACAAAGCAGCTGGGGGTCCACACAAGCGTATATGCTAACAGAATGTGCAGCTTACTCCACCATTTCTATTGCTGGCTCTGTGCCTTCACATTTCTCCCAATATTTAAATGGAAACCACTTTAAAAGCAAGACAGTTGTACTCTCTGAAAATCAGGCTGATTCTCTAACCCACTTCATTCATCAGCAATGAATAGTATCACAGCTCCTGAGATCTTCTAACATTCTACAGTACATTATTACTTGTTGACTCATAACACTACTTTTTTCTTTCTTTTACAAAAGCTATATAAAAATCAGTGTAGTATAAACTCCTCCAGTTGGGTGTCTTTCAGCTGTTTTGAACAAAAACTTGCACCAGATGTAGCCAGCATGGCTAATGGTAAAAGATGGTGGGGGTTGCAGTCCACCATATAGGAAAAGTGCCATATTGGGGAAGACTGTTCCAACAGGATCTTAAATCCGAATAGCAACCTGACAGAAAATAAGGCAAGGCCTGCTAAACCAGACAAAGCTGATCTAGTCCAGAATTCTGTTCATAGAGTTACCTGTGGGAAGCCCATGAGCCAAACAGGAGTACAACTGCATGCTCCATCTCACATTTCCCAGAATATCACCTCTGTTATTGAAAGCAGTTTACACAGCCAACCTGACTAATAGCTACCAGTGGTCCAGTTCCCCCTATGAATTCAATCAAGCCCCTTTGGAACCTATCCCTGATGGTAGCCGTTGATACATCTTGCAGCAATGAATTCCACAATAACTATGCTGTGTGAAGAGATGTTTCCTTCCCTGTATCCTGAATTTTCACCTTTCAGCTCCTGTTATTGATCCCAAGGTCTGTTATTATGAGAGAGGAAGGAATACCTTTATCCATCCACTTTCTTCACAGTATACATAACTGACTACACCTCTATCATATCTCACTTTTTTCCTAAGCTATACATTTCTCTGTACATAGAAAGCAATAGATATATACTAAGCAGCTCAGATCAGTATAAATTTTCCTCATAAGGGAGTTGCTCCACTCCCTTGATTACTTCTCCCCCCCCCCCCCCTTTTTGGCATCTTTTCTAACTACAATATGCTTTTTCTTCTAGGATGCTCAAAAGTAGGATATGAAAGCAGGAAATGAATTCTTCACCATTATAGGTCCCCAAAACATTAGATGGAGATAGATTGCCCCTGATGGTGGAAGCTCATATGCTGTTCAATGTCAACAGCCACCTCTTCTCCTTTTGTTAAAATACATCACTGAACAGCCATATCAAGGCAATATTGTCACTTTCTTATCCAATAACTTCCCTTGACCAGGAACACAATACACAGAAAGTGATGAAATACCCTTGCCCAGGGTTTTATCCGGGAGAGGAGACATTTATTGCAGCAGAATGCAATTACACAAAGCTTAAGCCACAAAGGCAGAGAGAGAGAAACTAAAATCAAGAGCAAAATAATCTCTATACTCCCCACCACCACCACCACCAGACTCCTGTGCCAGCAGCCTTCAATTGAGCAACAGGGAGGGGGACATGTGTATCGATGCTAGTAATTACTTTGTGGTGTAATCTTAACCTTCCCTGCTGGCAAGAGAAGATATAATTTGAATAATGATGGGCCAAGCCAAAAAGATTATGAGCAAAAATAAATATGTACACATCCTTTAATCAAACACTTCAAAACAGTAAGCCAGGCTCTGCCAAGAAGGATAACTGTATAACAAACAATAACTATAATTTCTTTTAATATAGCCTCTATGTTTAAGAGATTCTTGACCCTTTAATATATATATATATATATATATATATATATAACTAGACAAATTTCTCAGAAGAGCTAGCCTTTCTGTATGTCGAACACATGACAGTGAACACTAGGAAACTCTTGTCATTTGCTGTTAACATCCCTCCCTCTCACCAGCAGATCTTGTCCACAAGTTAAATTGCAATTGCCCCATGTGCATGATGCTTCATTATGAATATAGGGATTGCCTTACATCAAGTCAGACTTGGACCAGTGTTCCTATCACACTACAGAATTATAGCACCATCATTCAACTTTAATTTCTATGGCAGCATTCTGTGGAATCCTGGAATTTCTAGTTTGCTGAGGGATAAGAGCTCTCTAGTTAACAGTTCTAAATATTCCCCCCTAAACTGCAAATCCCAGTCCCAGTCCCAAAAATCATGGTCCCTTTCATGCTACATAATTATGGTGCTATGATTCCACTTTAATTGGAATCCTAGGGTTAGCACAGGGCCCTTGGAATCTGCTGGGATTTGATTGTAGACCCTTTGTGGATATGCTCAAGTCCCATTAAATTCAATGGCTTAGTAAAATGATTCCCCTTATATACATTGGCAAAATCTAGATTTGCGTTTTGGGATTAGTATATTTTAAAAATATTTTCAACCCATGGATGGTTGGATCTGTGGTTAAAGAATCCATGGATACAGAGGGCTGACTGTTGAGGCACTAGATCTCTCTCACTGAGTATTCTAATATCCCTCCCCACATTACAAATTCCAATATCCCATAGGTTAGAGCCATGGCAGTTAAAATGGAATCATAATGCTGTAATTGAGAGGTGTGAAAGGGCCACAATGAAATCTATGAGTTTACCATAGGCCAACAGGCAACTTGAAGAAATGCACGCACACATGCACACACATGAGAGGGAATCATAAAGTTTTTATTATCACCTTTAATAAAAATTGACAGAAAGTTTGTTTTGATTTGCAGTTGTTAACTTATCTCTATGTAGTCACCATCCAGATTTACATATTTTCCCCAGCGTTTCTTGACCCTCCAAATACCATTATTGTAGAAGTCTGAAAATTGCACCTGACAAGGATTTTACACTTTAGTCACTTCTGGCAGAGCCAGCCACAAAAATAAAGGACACAATGAGTTGATTTTCTCAGCAACATGCACTTAGGGACCAATGAGGACACTGACAAAATTTCATAATAACTTCCAGGTAATAATTATTACTTAACGATACCTCCTGTAAGGCGCAATCTGCAGATTTCTACCATATCAGGTATTCAGAGGGTCAAGATACACTGGGGAAAATGTATAAATCTAGATAATGACTACACAGAGATAAGTTAACAACTACAAATCAAAACAAACTTTCTGTCAATTTTTTTAAAAGGTGATTATTAAAAATTTATGATACCCCCTTGTAAATATACACTCATCCCTCCATGTTTGCAGCTTTGATAATTGTGGCCTTGATTATTCACAGATTTGATTAATATGTTCTCTCTAGAAATATCTAGTGCAATTCTATGGTCAACTTTAACTACAAGTTGAACTAAAAGACCTAGAGATTCCTAGAGAGAATACATTACTAGGCAATTATAGCTCATCCAGTGCAGTTCTATGGTCAGTGTCTGTCGGACGTCGACCACAGAGTTACACTGGAGGACCTAGAGATTCCTAGAGAGGTGTCCTCCCAGGTAAAAATATGGTGTTTTTGTTATTTGCGGTTTTTCCATATTAACAGGGATCTTGTGCCCCTAACCCTAGCAAATATGGAGGGACAGGTGTATAATGTAGTTATATATAGGCATATGCAAATTTTATACAGATTTATGTCCTAGGGGTCTGCACCCCAAATCTTTTTAAGTACTTAGCAATGAAAGCACTAATAGATCTCATTAGCCAGAAAGGGAAGTGTGTCACTTTTTTAAAAAAACAATGTTCCAAACATTGTTTGGAAGCTGATAAACAGAATACAGCATCTTGTTTTTATTAGTCACCTAAGGAATAAGTAACTTATCTTGTCATTAGCTACAGCTTTTTTTCTCCTTGAAGCATACTGTTTTTGTTCTGTGTGCCATGCCTAACATCTTCACATGATGTGCCATAGCAGAGATAAACATCTTTTTACTGTATCTGCAAGACTAGCCTCACAGCTGAGTCCCCACCAGGTGAGAGGCAGCATTCATCTATAAAGAAACTAACTGTTGTCCAGAGACAGGAGTACCTCTCCCCCCACCCCGTTCAGCTCTGGCTACTACCGCAGATAATGAAAGACAAGCTGTTAGCTTGCTCCCGACAAAGAAACGACTGTGCAGCAACCAAACACTGAAACCTTTTTAGACCATCAGTGTGGAATGATTAAACAGAAAGGGGGGATGTAGGGAGGCGGAGTGCAAGAGTATGAGTGAAACAGCCACTTTTAAAAGCTCTCTTTGTTTTAAAGGATAGTCATTAACTCAACTGGCAAGCCCAAAGCTCAGTGTTTGCAAGAGTTTGCTTTCCACATCAGGGCTTATTCTTCACATGTGTGAACAGCTTCTGAATACATGCACAGTGTCTTCCTCCTCATTTCAGCACTGTGTAATCATAGCATGTTTCTAGGACTAAGGGTGAAACTTCTAAATATATTGGAGCCCTGGAGTCTATCTCTGTACCCTTCAATGTTTCACGGACAAAAACTGGGACACACGTGGTCAAGCAACATTTAGAGCATGGTCAAGATGTCCAGTAACAGAGGTGATATCAATCTCAAAGACAAACAGGGGCATTGGGATGTGTTCCAATCTGGGACACAGATAGGCATACAACATAAGAGTGTGATCAAGATGCCTAAAGGTATTAATAAGGAAGAATATATAAATTAGAAAAGTCTACAGCAATTTGCTTTTGTATGAACCTCCTGGGAAGGGTAAGATCCCATTCCCTCCTCTTCTCGCACTGAGTTAATTGAGTGCAAACTACTTTTGCATTTGAACCCAGGGTGCACCAAATGAAATAAGCGGAGAATGTGGGAAGGAGTGGGAGGTAGAGAGAGAAAATGGGACACTTTAAAAGCAGCAGTGGGAGGGATTTATTTTTAGAAATCTATGCACTAGTGGTAGTTGATTATAAAGTTGAGAAATGCTACACAAATATGTAGCATTTTTAATTAAAGAAGACATTCTCTGCTGTATAATGCCACCATGCCTTCATAGCCATGGCTGGCTTTCATTGTTATGTAATCTCGTTTCTGCTTCCTCCATCCAATGAATGAATGGAACTGGCTTTCCTCATTTGGAGAACAGCAGTAAATGTAGTTCAAAAGGCACCACCATTTTCCTCATTCCTCCCTCGAAAAAAGAACAAACCCACGTAATAATATGGTCACTGGCTCAACTGGAACTTGAGCCTCTGATCAAAAACAAGTGCCTTTAGGGATTCTTATGCTTCTTTGTGGGTTGGGATGGGAATACAGAAGGAACATACTATGGTCAGCAAAGTGATGACGGCTGGTTTTGTCTCCGGCCCCTTTTATATACCCAGTTGTTGTTATGTGACATCAAGGCATTTCCAACTTATGGGAACCCTAAGGCAAACCTATTATAGGGTTTTCTTGGCAAGATTTGTTCAAAGGAGGTTTGTAATTGCCTTCTCCTGAGGCTGAGAGGATTTGACTTGCCCAAGGTCACCCAGTGGGTTTCATGGTTGAGCTGGGAATTGAATCTTGGTCTCCAGCACTCAGACCACTATGGCACACTGACTCTCTCATCACTTGTATTACCCTTACAAATAAAGGTGACCCACTAGGCAACGGGTTTGCCACAAATATCTGTAGCTGAAACTGGCTTAATTGTGGAACACAGCATAGAGGCTGAGAGAATGTGACCTGCCCAAGATCACCCAGTGAGTTTCATGGCCAAGCAAGGAAATGAACCCTGGACTCTAGAGTCACAGTCCAAAACTCTAACTAATACACTCCCCCCCCCCCAGCTCTCCCAGCCAGCCTGCCTTGCAAATGCTTTGGTTCCATTTTTTAAAATACTGCTCTACCCTTCAATCCAGAGATCTTCAATCTTAGCACTTCTCCAAATTATACCCTCTTAACATTACCCATGGGGCTTTAAACAGGAAGGGCCAGAGACTATGGGCAAGTTCCAGGTTCAGTCCCTGTCGACAAAAGCTTTTTAATTAGAAGGGACATTTTGGATGGAGATGGGGAGGCCTCTCTATCCCAGACACTGGACAGTCGATGCCAGTCATAATAGACAATACTGAGGTCCAAGGAGCCACTGTACAGCTCAACATCAGGTGACATTGTTACTTTGAGTGATGCAAACTTACAGCAGCAAAATTCAAAGACACAGCCATGTTAGTCTGCAATATCAGTAGCAAACAGATCTTGCAGAACCACTGAGACTAACTGTGCAAAAGAAATTGTAGCATGAGTTTTCATAGACCAGATTTGGTCTAGGAAATCTGAAGAAGTAGACCAAATCTATGCAAGCTCATGCTACAATTTCTTTACAGCAACAGGTGTGTCAAAACCACTTCCTCAGCCCATTGAACTAAGCATGGTGGACAGCCATTTCAACACAGGTAAATTCAGGGCATTGCTATAAATCAACAGGCGACTTGAAGGTGCATGTGCACACACACACACACACACATACAGAGAGAGAGAGAATTATCAGGGCCTAAATACCCTAAGAGCACCAGATCATATCTGATCCTGTCACAACCCTTGCTATTAGTTCCATGATATACAGAAATTATGATTTATGAGTAACATTAATAAAAAAAAATACTAAGGATTCTGTATGGTAAGGTATGGGAGAAAGTCAATGGCAGGAATGACACCATGAACGACCAATCCAAGTGACACCAACCCTAGTGATCAGAGGCCCTTGGAATATAGAATAGATTCACTATCCTTTTGATCTCAGAGCCACTAACTGCCACAATAATATTCCATGTGAAGTCAAACATCCCTCTTACCATCTCTTTCTCTCTTTTTCTCCTAAGTTAAGCACAACTTTGTGCGAGCATGACTAAACTTTGGCAAAATCTGGTTTAGGGAAACAGTACCTGAGGGAAGAGAGGTTCTGAAGGGACATGGCTCAGTTTTAAGAGAGCTATCTAAACATCTCTTTGGCCAAAGTGCATGGCAGTGTCTGAGCCTTATCTAAACTTGCTAACTAAATAAATTGCAAGAAGACAGATGGAAACAGATTATTTAGTATTTTAGCTGGAGCATCCAAGAGAAATTTCTTACAAGACAAGTTCTGTCAGGCCTCAATACTGCTTCAAGGTTTAAAAACACATACATCAGCCACAAAAAGGCAGCAGGCATTCATCAAGGTAAACCACAAGTCTATTGCCATAGGCGTATTTTTAGATGCAAAGGAGGGGATGTATAGACACCTGGCCCAGCATGCCACAAACTATAATAAAATAAGCATCTTGCAAAGCTATTTCCTTGATGTCCCTGGAGCTTTCATTAAGCATAAGATGCTCTCTTTCTCTCCAAAGTAAAATAATCCATTATTCAGGCCTATTCCACTCTCACTTCTTAAAGTGACTAGCAGCTGGGCAAATTAATGTGAACTCTTGTTGTGTCTTTTTCACCGTCTGACGCAACAGTTCAACAGAAGTAACATAAAAGGATGACTAATAGCACATCCTTTTCTTCACACTTCTAGAAATTGTCTGTGCACTCAGGCAAAGAAACCTTCACATAGCAATCGAAGAATCATAATTTTTTTTATCATAAACAGTGGTTGATTACTCTTATTTCTAAATTTACCTGGAAAATTGCGGATGGGGGGATAGAGATTAACTTTCCAAAAGATCTGGTAGCACTGGCAATCTTCAGATGCCACACAGGTGGTCCAACTAGCCCATTTTAGACAAAATTCTCTCGTTACACTAAGCTAGTGGTTGCAATGTATCCAGGATCACTGCAGTGATAGTAAGAAAAAACAGGCTCCAAGCAAACCCTAGCACAGTTACCAACAGGATACCAGCCACTGTTTCAAAAGAGTGGCAACAGCTCCAAAGACTTTCCAGCCAAGAAGCTTCTCCAGGTGATACTACAGATCAAACCTTGAACCTTCTGTGTTTAAAGTGTGTAAACTACCACTGACCTACACACAGCAACCCTTGCTTTATGACAATACTGTTGGAATAACACCTACACCAACTTATGCAATCAAATAGGAAACAAATTGTATTATGCATTATTTATTTATTTTCTTCCCCTCTGTGCTTTTTGATCCACAAGTCTCAAAAGCATCTACCAATAAAAAGAAAAGTAATCAAACAAAAGAAATGCAGACCCTCCAACTGTCTCTATTTACTAGTCCCTAGTAATCTTCTATTGCCCCACTTTATCAGCTGCTTTTAAAATGTTCCAGTTTCCTTCTTCTCCTCCTCCCACTTACCCACTTTGCCCTCAGCTTATTTCAACTGCTGCAAATTGAGTTCAAATTGTAAAAATAGTTGGCACTCAATTAAGTCAGCAGGGAAGAGAGGTAGAGTAGAAAGCTGCCCTTCTCAGTTGGCTCAGGCAAAAGCAAACTACTGCAGCCCCCGCTAGCTTGTGTGTTATTCTTCATGAACAACTTTTGCCTTCTTGAGCACACTCTGATATTGCTTGTCTGCATGTGTTCTGATTTTCATCTGTGAAATGTTGGAGGTTATGGAAATGTAAGAAGTGGGCATAAGAGTTCATAACATAACTGAAAAACACAACAATAACTTTGTATTTGTATTGTATTGCATTCAAGGAAAGAGCCTGTGGAATTCCACATGCAGGATAGAATACAGATATCAAAATAAATTATAATAGATCGTGACATTACTAATAATAACAATATGTTCAAATGCCTGAGAAAATAATAGTGCTTGTGTTTAGTGCTGACATTACTATTCTTTTAATGGCTGGCAAAGATCTTTTATTTTACAAGGCGCTGTTTTTAATTGGCTCTAAACTGCAATATTCTATTAGTGTCTTTGTGTGAACTACCCTAGAAACATTGTTTAAACATGACATATACATCTTTTCAAATAAATTAGTCTCATGGGTCATTTTGCAGAAAGACCTCCACAAACTGGAGAAGGTGAACAATCGGGGGTGGGGGGGTGGGGGTATGATGTTGCCAGCATAGTGTAATGGTTTGAGTCTTGGACTCCGATTCTGGAGATCAGCATTCAATACCCTGCTCAGCCATGGAACCATCTGGGAGAACCTGGGCAAGTCACAAGCTCCCGGCCTCAGGGGAATGCTACGGCAAACCTCCTCTGAACAAATCTTGCCAGGACAACTCCATGACAGGTTCAACATAGGGTTGCCAAAGGCTAGAAATGATCTGAAGGCACACAACAACAACAACAACAACAACAAAACAACAACAACAGATACAAAAAAGTTTCCTGATGACAGCTTGGGGGGATTTTTCAAATATTACAAATCCAGATTGTTGTAAGAACATTTAAACTTCGTTCTTGATACTCTAGGTTAGTGTTTGCATTGTTTCCAGAATGACTGCAGTGATAGTATCATGCCAGAATTACATGGATTACTCTGGATCCTTTTTTTTTTTTTTTGAAAGGCAGGAGGAGTCCTGAAATCTACCATCAGTCTTTCAAATACCACAAAACTTCAAAACCTTCCCAAACCACCCACAAAGCCCTCTAATCAGGGTAATCAGGCACCTTTCTTTTCCCAGAGATGTTCTACATTTCAGCCTTCTGTCCAGGAGGAATTCCAAAATGTCCTCCATTTTGAGCATGACTAAGAAGCATGAATTTATATTTATGTTAGTGTTTTTAGCTTTTATCCTGTAATGTCCTGCATTTGTCCTAAATGTCCTAGAAACCAGTGCCTTGTTCTCCTTTGGGTTAGGACATCTGGTCACCCTGCCTCTAATTATTAGAAAATTCATTTATGGGACTCACTGCTGCAGAATGATATAGTGGCCTGTGGCTCAATTGTCTCTGAAAAGGTGGCCAGAATGTGTTTACCATTAGCATGATCCAAGGATGCACAGTATAACCATCCCACTAAAGCAGATTATATCTGGATAGCATCTGAAGAGGAAACCACCTGGAAACATTATGTATGTGCTGCCTTCAGCTTGATAAGGGGACAAGAGCGATAATATTAAATAATAAATAATACAATTTACCATGGTGCAAGGTGAACAACTGTTGCCCCTTGCGGACTTTCAAGATGCTCTGGCTGCCACAGTAGGTGATTGGTCCTTTGGTTTAATCCAGACCTTTGTTTCTTGGAAAGATTTATTAAGAAGATGTTTGTCATTGTTTTCCTCAAAGGTTCTAACTTGCCCAAGGTCACCCAGTGGGTACCCTTGGTGACCATTGAACTCTGGTCTGCTAAAGTTCTGGTCGAAGACACTAGTGGGAGTTTTCCTCTATCCTCATGAGAAAAACAAACACCTTGTGTAAGGAGCACAGCTAATCCAGCCCATCACAGTTTAGGAGCACTTCAAAATGTTACTGCTTGTTCTCAGAAATCATCTCCTAAATACAATACTCATGGGCACAGCAGCACTTATTAACACCGCATGCTAGACACAAATACCTATCTTAACATTGCCAACTTTTGCCCAGAAGTGGCAGGAGAGCAAGGAATCAAGTCTCCTCCCTGAAACATTGTTCATGATAACACAGAGACATGTTTGTTTGTTTAGCATATTTCTTAAACATATTGTTTAACTTATTTTTGTGTGTATATCCTGCTTTCTCCAAATATGAGATCCAAGGTATAGGGAACAAAGAGCCTCTCCAGTTATTTTGGACAACTATTTCCACTGACCCAGGAAGCAAAGCCTATACTTAGGTGTGATGTAGTTCAAACCAGAGCTTGAAAAGGTGATTTCCAGAGAGCCTAGCAGGCATGGGCCATATGGGTGGGGTCATTATAGGATGCATACCCCTCCCAAAAGTAACTTTTCCAAGCTTTGTCCAAAATACTTGGTAATATCATTCTTTTCTACCTCTGCTCCATTAAAAATTATCAGAAGTGAACATATCCTTGTAAGTCAGTGATTGCCAAATTCTAGATTTCCAGATATTTTCGACTTCAGATCCCAGAATCCCATTGGCCAAGAGGGTTGAGGTTTCTGAGAGCTAAAGTCCAAAATTCCTATAAGGCCAGAGTTTGAGTATCATCACTGTAGATGAACAAAAATAAACCTCATCCCACTATAGCTTGAGAAACTTTAGAAGCCAACCTAGATTTTAACATGTGGCTGTCACCCTTTCTATACCACAAGCTAATTTCTCTATGAAAAGATCTATTAGATTTCCTGTTATACTACAGGAACTAGATTCGGTTTCCAATTTTATTTTATTTTTAAAGAAAATATTGCCCTTTGACGAAAAACTGAATCCATCAGTGTGGAAGGCAGAGGAGAGGGATAACACTTGAGTTGTGTATCACTATTTTAAACTCACTTGCATTCCCCAACCTCTGCAGGCCTGGAATGCAGGCATGTTTTCTAAGAGTGGCAAAAAGACGTTTAATGATTCACCAGACATATATGACTCACTGAAGAACTTGGGTGGGAGGGAGAGTGTAGATGGAGTGAATACCTGCCCACTCCCAATAGAAAACAACATGTAAATGTATTCAAAGAGGCAGCAGTGTTACTCTGTTTTATCATCAGAAGGCATAAAGAAATCTAGCTGCAGTTAGTGTGAGACTAATGGAAAAGAAGAAATTTCTAGTGTAAGCTTTCTTGGACTCAGTCCACTTCTGAATCTGATAAAATGAACTGTGTCTATGAAAGCATATGCTAGAAATAGGTTAATGGTAACTGAATGTTAAATAGCAAACTTAATAAAGAGTGCACAACTAAAAACACAGTAAGTTTAAAGCTAACAATATAAATGGGAGCAGAAGATTGTCCATTACATTCCATCCAATATCAGAGGCTTTATTCCTCCTAATACAATTTTCTACGGCAGTGCTGATCAAAGTAATGGTCCCTGGACCAGTTTCGGTCCTAGATCCACTAACTGCTTGTCCCTGGAAAGCATCCAAACAAGAAAAAACACAATGTGCATAAATACAGTAATTGCCCCTGGAACAATGGGGGAGGAGTGTCCCTCCCTCACATCAGGTAGCTTGGGAAGCACTTTTCTAGGGAACACAAGGGCGGAAGACATAAGTCCTGATCATATTCTTCCAAAAGTATCCAGCTGGATACTGACAGAAGACAATACTGCACTAGCTATACTTTTGATCTGATTCAACAAAAGTTATCTTGTTTTCTTTACTGTATTTTATTTCATTATAAGCTGCATTGAAGCCCTTTTTGAAGCCAAAATTCAGCATAAAATCAACATTTTTAATAAAAAAAAACCCTCAAAAGCATAGAGATCATTTAGGGGAGGAACTGCCTTACTGTATCAGACCTAGATCTATCAATCTCTGTTGAAAAGCAGTGAGGATGATGCTTCTGGAGGTTCTCAAGGCAGGTTGATAGCAACCTAGAACTACTTCTTAAACGGGCACATGCAGCTTTAGGGCACATCTTTGAAGCCTCCCAACATTTCCCCCAAGCCCCCTCACGCGTGCACACACAGACACAGACACACACAACAATTTCAAGGGGGAATTGCTCTTTCTGTAAGAATGTAGGAACAACCATTTTACACCAATGAAAGTGCCAGGCCCACCAAGCTTCATCCTCAAAAACTGAGATGTTGACATCTGCTGATGGTTTCAAATTTTCCATGTAGTGTGGTGCTATGAGTACTGAGAGGCAGAAAATTGGCACCTGGACTCATATGGATCTGGGAGGAGCCAGTCCTTCCCTCCCTCTGACCCTCTCACCTCTCCATTTCCCTTGTCTGTGCTAGTCTCTATCTACTCTTCTTCTTCACTACTCCTGATTCTCCTTTTAACTTCCTCAGCTTCTCTGTCTTTTAGCAATTTTAACATACAGTTCTATGGAACCAGTGCAAACTGGCTGAATGGCACCACTACTATTGAGAGGTTACTTCTTCTGAGCAATTTAAGCCATCCCCCTGGCCCAGGGCTCAGTGAGGCAGACAGCATATTTGGTATTCTATCTCACACTTCCTGGTTCTGGTAGCTATACCAATTTTAATTTAAAATAAAATCTTATACTGGTTCATGAAGATGCAAAGGCCCAGGCTTTGCTCAACTCTGGGGCAGGGGATATGCAACATTTATTATATTTATATATCCCACTTTTCAGAGAAGATTGATTTGTAAAACTTTGGTTCAAAATAAAATGCACACAAAAATACAGTTATAAATTAGAGATGTTTAAAAATGGAAGGTTAGGTCTCTTGGTCTCTGACAGCTGATAACATACCCCAGGTTTATAGGCTGTTTTCCAGCAAGTATGGTTTCAAAGAGTTCTAGAGGGGGCCAGGGGTTAGTGCTGATGAAGTCTATATGCTCAGAGATTCTAAGGGGACAAACACTAACACCATCTCACTGCATATCTTTGCAGATCTGTTCTAATGTATAAACAGAGAAGCTTCATAGTCATTTAACTGACCAATAAACTGTTCCACCACAAGTTTGTCTAACTTCATTTTAAAGCCATCTAAAACTAGTGGCTATTCCTGTATTATGGAACAGAGTATTCCCAAAGATAGTTATGTATTGTGTAAAAGAGTTCTTCCTCCTGAACTGATGGCCATATCCACTGCAAAATAAATAAATAAATAAATAAATAAATAAATAAATAAATTCCAGTATTATGATGAAGAGACAATTTTCTCTCTCTTCACTGTTATAAACCTCTCCTCCCCTCTGAGTTGCTCATCACTGTTAAGATAATCTTCTCCAAAAACTATAGAATAAATGCTGCAAGTTATTGATTATTTCTGCTGCTTCTCTCCTCTCCATCCCCACCCCATTCTGCCTTTGATTGGCAATGTTATATCCATTTTTCAGATGATCTAACTAAAATGTACGATCTGGCTGCACTTTAAGGTTCATGTAAGTACTTTGCTAACTGGGGCTGGCTACAGGGAACACACAACTCGCTTGTTGCAGCAGCTCCACTGGCTGCTGGTCCACTTCTGGGCACAATTCAAAGTACTGGTGATGACCTATAAAGCCCTATCTGGCTTGGGGTCAGGCTATTTGAAGGACTGTAATTCCCTTTATGCATCCAATAGAGCTCTAGGACCAATCTGGAGAAGTCCTTCTTTCTCTTCTGCCACCTTCTCAGGCTTGTTTGGTGGGAAAAAGGGCCTTCTCAGTGGCTGTTCCCAGTCTTTGGAATTCCTTCCCTTGGGAGGCCAAAATAGCTTTCTCCTTACCCTCTTTCCACCAATACATTAAGGTTCCTACTCCTTGTATATGCCAGTTTTAAGCTGATGTAGCTTTTTGAAGACCTACATAAAAGCTATAGACATATGTATTTTTGCTTGTTCAAAAATGCAATACAAGTCATAAAAATATTTTTGTGCCACCAGAAACTGAATGAGGTGGGCTTTTAATGAAGTGCTGTGCAGATTTATGGTTTGTATAATCTTTTAATGAATTTTAATGTTTTAAATATTTAATGTTTAAATGTTATAAATGGTTTAACTCCTTTTAAATTAACATTTATATTTATATACTGTACATACTTATGTATAAGTCTAGAAATTTAGGTCAAAAAATTGACCCAAAAAACCTGAGTCGACTTATCCACGGGTCAATGTAAGTACTGTATCTGAATTCTTATTTAAAAGAAGGAACCATCCCCTGATGAAAAGCAAGAGTATAATCTGTCCTGGAAACACTGACCCCCTTTGCTCTCTCATCCATCGAGTCTTAAGAATAAGCACAGAGTTATGTCTGATGGACTTTTAGAAGTTATTTGACATTGTTTTGCTTTGCTTCATCCTTTATATCCTTTCCTATATGCCCCTAAATTTTACTCTCGACTTATCCATGGGTCATAGCAAAATCCATAGTTTTGGCCCCAAAACTTGCCCTCGACTTATACATGAACTTATAGTCAAGTATATATGGTATTTATCATATATATATATATATATATGGTATTTATCAAAGTTTTTGTATAATTTCTGTATTGTTTGAAAAATGTTGTTAGCTGTCTTGGGGGAAAGGTGAGATATAAATGAACAAAACAACAACAATAACAATCCATTAAGATTCTTGCTCTTTGCACATGCCATTTTTAAGCTGATGTAGCTTTTTGAAGACATACATAAAAGGAATAGACATTGTGTGTATTTTTGCTTATCCAAAAATGCAATACAAGTTATGAATTAATATTTGAAACTCTAGAAAGAAAGATAATTTATAGTTCACATTAAGAATGTGTACACTCTTTAAAATCATAGAATCATAGAGTTGGAAGAGACCACAAGGGCCATCTAGTCCAACCCCCTGCCATGCAGGACCTCCAAATCAAAGCATCCCTCACAGATGGCCATCCAGCCTCTGCTTAAAGACCTCCAAGGAAGGAGACTCCACTACGCTCCGAGGGAGTGTGTTCCACTGTCGAACAGCCCTTACTGTCAGGAAGTTCCTTCTAATGTTGAGGTGGAATCTCTTTTCCTGCAATTTATATCCATTGTTCCGCGTCCTAGTCTCTGCAGCAGCAGAAAACAAGCTTGCTCCCTCCTCAATATGACATCCCTTCAAATATTTAAGAACAAGATTGTTCTTGTTATATAAAAGTGCACTCCTTTTTAGCAGCACATATGGCTTACAAGTTTCACACTTGCTTACAAATTCACAGGTGCCCACGAGGGCTACAGAACTGCAGGAGATCACCAAAATATTCTCTTTAACCTCCTTCCTTATAACATTTTGATTTCTTCCCTTATACAACTCATCAATGTGGTTCTTCCCACAATCTGAACTTAGGTATTAACTTTCAATGAATGTGAATTTGTACAGCTGCTTCCCATAAGACACTTTACAGGGGAGAGCTATGAAATATCTAACAGGTTAGGAAATATGTACAGGTTAATAAGGGGATGCAGTGGCTTAGTGGTTAAGATGCCAATTCTGACGATTCGAAGATCGGAAGGTTGGCAGTTTGAGGTCCGAGTGAGCTCCTGTCACTAGTCTCAACTTCTGCCAACCCAGCAGTTCAAAAATTTGCAAATGCAAGTAGATAAATGGGTACCACTTTGGTGGGAAGGTAACAGCATTTGGTGCAGTCTTGCTGGCCACATGATCACCACAGTAGCCTTCGGATAAGGCTGGCTCTTCAGCTTAGTAACAGAGATGAGCACCATCCCCTAGAGTCAGTTACAACTAGACATTCATGTCAATGGACTACCTTTACTTTTACAGTGGTCCCCCGGGTTACGAAGGTAATCCGTTCCAGATTACCTTTTGTAACCCGGAAATGACCGCATCCCGGGGGACCGCTTTAGCAGACGGACCGCGCGGCCGATTTAAAGGGGCCGCGCGGTTTTTCCGTTTCGTTCCCCAGGGGATCCTTCGGATCCCGGGGGAATTTTAGCGGTCCCGCCGGTTTCGCATCCCGGGGATTTCGTTCCCCGGGGGATTCGTATCCCGGGGGACCACTGTATTTAGGAACCATTACATACACATACTTTGTAAACCTGGCTTTTCCCTTCTAAAAATGGGTACCTCATGAATTCAATATGCATTAAACAGAGGTGGGGAACCTGCATCTCAAGAGCTATGTGCAAATTTCTGCTTACTTTCATGAAAATCTTTACCTAGTTTCACTCTTAAACTGCTTTGACTCTGGCTTCATGCACAATAGTTTTCAACTAAGGCACTGTAGCCTTACTCCACCATGAAAAATCATGTGGCAGCCAGGCAAACCAATCAGATGCCTAACAGTCACACCATCATATGAAAGAGCCATACAACCTACCCCTCTCTTCAAAATGTGCAATTCTTCAAATAGTATTTCTCAATTCTATCCTCATCATTCTTACATACACCCCACTTCTCTGTCTGGTGTGAAGTTCCAGAGGTTCAGATTATAACTCTGAAAGGCTTAGCCTCCTGTAGGCAAACATTATTGGAGGCTCACGACAATATTATGTATTTAAGGAGAATCAAGCCTTAACATTCCAACAGACAAGCTAGTTCACAGCCAGAGGATGAGTAGTAGTTAACATCCCAAAATACCGTTACCCATAACTTGCAAAACACGTGTCTTGTTGTGTTTGGCTTCAGCTTCATTCAAAAACTGCTTTTTCTGATTCAGAATGTGGTTTATATTGTTATCCTTCAGAGACAGACAAACAGATCACATAAATCCTAACTAGGAGTAGTGGAAGAATGTCTATCTGACAATTAGCACCCACAGAAACACATTATCACAATATCTCAGGCTATTAGCACTCCTTTATCCAAGTCTAGCACTCTGACCAGGTATCACTTTGAGAAAATCTACAATAATAATCCTAGTCACAGACATCTGCTGGCAAAATTTAGTATGTTCTTTTACCTTCGTTGAAATTGTCATCAGCTGAAATATGGGTGAGTGGGGACTGGGGTCGAGAGTCGCCACAAAGTGAGTAGCTGTGCTCAGCCTGAATGAGGGGAGCTGGAGAAGCCGGAGACAGCTCCACTTCCATCATCTCATTTTTGTCAGACAGGAAAGGGTCATTCAGGAGCTGCCCCAAAACATCCTGGGAAAAGTCATCAAGGAGCTCGGTGAAATGCTGTGAAAAAAAAAATGAAAAGAAAATCTGACAAAACGCTCCAAGACAGTAAAAAGACAATCACACAAATGGTACCAATGCAACAAAAGCCACTACCACAGACCTTTTGATTCTGGAGAAGTGTTTTCTCCAGTTAAAAAAAGTGGGTTTTATTTGGATTTTTCCACTTTCACAGGGGGCCTGCATCCCTAACCCCTTCCAATATCTCTGCAAAAAAAGGTAAAGGTTCCCCCTTTGACATGATTATCAAATCATGTCTGATTGTAGAGAGCAATGCTCATCTCTGTTACTAAGCAGTCAAAAACCACTTTATGAGCAGTCAGCAGTCAAAAACCACTTTATGCTAGTCATGTGGTCAGCACTACAGCACAGATCCATTACCTTCCCACGAAAGTGGTACCTATTTATCTACTTGCACTTTTACATGCTTTTGAACTGCTAGGTTGGCAATATCTGGGACAAGTGACAGAACCTCACTCTGTCACGCTGTACTGTATTGTTAAACCTAGCCTATAATGGCATCCTTATTCATTTAAAGCACCTACATGGCAGCAGGCCCTGACCCTAACCTATATGCATACCAATTGTTTATTTACAGACTTAATGTGATGCAGGATCCTCCCATTTTGCAGAGTTTTGATGACACATACAGTTCATATATGCACAAGGTCTCTGCTGATAGTCTAAATTAAATGAATGTAGGCCAGGAAACCTTGTCATTAAGATCCTGCTCCCTCTTGTGTATATTTAGCCCATGCACTTTGAGCAGTGACTATGGGTTCTATTAATCAATCTTCCTTAAAAAATTCACCTTATGCCATAGGCCAGCTACCATATTTTAGGCCAGATGTAGGCAATCTCTGGAACCCCAGATGTTTTTCACCTACAACTCCCTTTAGCCATTGCCAGTATATCCAGCAAAGAAGGGTTATGAGTTCTTGTCATACAACATCTGGAGAATTATACCTGTTCACTCCTTAAATACTGTGTGAAATACTTCATTTTGCTACAATGAATTATCTTAAACTACAGCCTGCTTCACTGGGTGATTCAGAGTTCTAGCACTGGAGGAGAGAATGTGCATTCCCAATTCACTTTGCATAGGATGAAATGGTCCAGTAAACACAGCTTAAGTTGCAAAACAGAAGCATCCTATCACAATACTACATGCTGGGCTATTGATACTTTTAACCTGCATACCCTGGGCTGATTTACATATTGTTGAATGCCTTAAAGTCATTTCTGACTTACAGTGACCCTAAGGTGAAGCGGTAATGGGATTTTCTGAGGCTGAGTGTATGTGACTTGCTCAAGGTGGTTCTGTGTGTGTCTATGGCTGAATGGGGAACCAAACCCTGATCTCTAGAACCATAGTCAAATGCTCAAACCACTAAACTATGCTATGTTGGCTTTTGGTTAATATATGCAGATATGTGTGTGCGTGTTCTCTGAACCTCACTACTGTATGTTTCACATGCGGTGATTTGGATCATGTGTTGTCACTGAAAATTCTGTATGAGAACTCTGTAGCCAAGCTACACACTGTTCACAATTGCTTGCAACTTTGTCTTTGCTTTCTTCCTTTCTTTTTTAGAGTTTGCCCTTGGTTTTCAGTAACCTTACCAGAAAAGTACACATTCCAGTATTTGATTAAGCTTATTTACCAAAAACTCATTGAGCTTACACTGACCTAACCTTCCATATCTTATGTGGAAGAAGAGGAACAGATTTGCTTTTTGTTGTTCAGCAAAAAAGACAGGATAACAATGCATAGAAAGAGCAGAGAAGCCATGTTTAGCAAAATCTAAGAAACCTCCTGACAAGCAAAAGACAGTGGAACTGGCTGCTCCTTTACAGAAGGTTTTTAAGCAGAAGCTACATGGGTAGTACTTGGATGGGAGATTGCCAAGGAATACTAGGTTCTGATGGCTATATTTCAGAGGTATGCAATGGCAAACTACCTCTGATTATTCCTACCAAAACCATATGAAATTCATGAGGTCTTCATAAATAGACAAGCAACTTGAAGGCACATACATACAGGGATGAGGTACTTGCAACTTTCCTGCAATAAACATGGGCTAGATGTCATTCTTGATTCTGATTTAATAGTAAATTCCATGATCAATTTAAGAAATAAAACTTTGTTTAAAATGTATGAACTGCAAAGATGAAGAGAAATAGCTTGTGGCTAAATGCATGCCAAAAGCACACACACATACAAAAGGACTAAGGTCAGCATCAGAATTATGAAGCAAATTTTGATGTTGCCAAAATTGTCTAAGGAGAGACAAAATGAATGAAGAAGCATATTTCATCCAGCCAAGCAAAACAAAATACCATAGAATGTGCTGTCAAAACAACATATTCTCCACATATGCAATATGTATCATAGGGTCTTTGAGAAGAAGAAGGGTGGACATTCAGAACTGCAGCTCTAGGGGAAACATGTTTTTCTAGCTTTTCCTTATTCACATGTTCCCAAATAAGAATATGTTGTTCACAACAGCCTAGGGCCAGCTTACTTTATACAGAAAGGAAAGCAAAACAGGCACATATATAAGCAGACATTAAGATAACATGTAATAACAAGGTATCACATTTTCCATACCAATAATCAATTTCTCATCCCTACACATGTAATGATGTAGAGCTGTATTTGTGCATATTGTTCCCCAGTTCTCATTGCCTGCTTTTCCATCTATTGGCTCAGCCTCTGTTTTCACTGCCTTTCCTGAATTACATGTTTTTCAAATCTTTGGGGTAGAAAACCATCATTGTGGGGATTATTTTATTGTATAAAGTATCATTACTTAAATGTGTTGCTTTTTGTTGAATTTATAAACGTATGTTCATTGAGTGGAAAATAGTCTAGCACAGTGATTTCCAAACTCTGGCCTTCCAAGTGTTTTGGACTTTGGCTCCCAGAATCCCAACCACTGGCCAAGATATCTGAACCTTCTGGGAGTTGAAGTCCAAAACACCTGGAGGACCTGAGTTTGGGAATCACTGGTTTAGGAGGCCCATGTGAGATCCCCATCCAAGAAACCAGCAGGGCTGCTACACATTGATAGAAGCAAGTAGGGAGAGATGTTAAAGCCTTTGCAGGAAAAAAATGTTGCAAATCTAATTCACCTAAACCATTTTGATCAAAACCTAACTAGCTCGCATTCACCAAAATCACAGATGAGAACACAGCTCTGATCCAAAAGGAGTTCTTCTTTGAATGTTATAATGAAGTCTGTTCATTACAAATTACGGTATGCAAAAAAATCTATATTCCAGAAAGCTGCACATAAAATGAGCATTTAGGGGAGATGTACACAAAACTGTTTTGTTATGGAAGAAGGAATGTGAACATTGTTTAAAATGTGCATTAAAATAGGCATATTTGGGAAATGATCTACAAAAACATGCACATACAAAAGAAATGCACATGAAAACATGTTTTCATGCAAATTATAAAAGTTTTCCAAAATCCATGTGGGAATGGGAGTTAAAGTTAACTGTAGAAAATGGATTAACTGATCAAATTGCACCCAATGGATTTGCCCTTTCCCACTTTTCATTAAACTAAGCTGAAAGCAGATTAACAAGATTTGCAGTGACAGCCATATAGCAACAACCTGAAAGACAGGTGTGCAATGGTCTAGAGAAAACGGCCAACACAAGATTCAAACATGAGCTGGGGATGGGTAGGTAGGAAGAAAGCAGAGACAGAAGTGGAAAGCAGCAGAACTAGGACTAGAGAATGGGCTCTGCACCTTGGAACCTCTCCATAATCTCTCCCACAACTCCGTGGAAAAAGCAGAATTTGTGCCATTGTCTCTCTGTGGCAAAAACAATTGATCTTAATAAATATAAATGACAATCCGCTTATCATATTCTATATGCCCAGCTTTACCACCTCTCTCCATTATCCCTTTTCAACCTTCTTTATTTTGCAGTAAGCCCTGATTCACAGGAATCAGGCAGTATTTTAACTACCAAAAGTCAAAACATACAGCTGCCATTTAAACTTCAAGCTATTGTTTCAGATCCTGGTTTGTTTTCCTTGTAACCATAGTTTGATAGTTTAGACAAAGCTGGAAACTGAGGTTAAACCAGGAATTCTTCAATTGCAGTGCAACAAGGAGGAAGGACGAAAGAATCAATATAAGAATGAAACACATGGGCACAAGTCAGGATAAAGATCAAACAAATAATAATTACTCTTTCAGCTTAATAAGCCAAGATACATGTGTATGGACTGGATCACTCTCTACAGTGCATATGCTGCAGAAGAATTTTTAAAACAAACAGCACTTGACTATTCCCAGCCTGTGATAACTTCTTAATTTTAACTTATCAAGGTTAATTAATGCACAAATTCTAATTGAAAACCTACAGTAAGAAAGGCCTTATTGAGTAGTAGAAACGGTGTCTAACACTCTGTAAAAGCATTTTAAAAAATGGGGGGAAATGAGGAGAGAATGAAAAGGGAAGACGTCATTCTTATACTGTTCTAGAGAGTAAAAATATTGTCTCAGCTATTAAATTTAACAACAAAGGTATTGGGTTCACAGTGAAATGCTTGCTTGTCTGCTAATGGAGGTTTCACTAGCCATCTTAAGCAGAGAAGATTTAGACACTGGCAGAATTGTTTTCTCATATACACACCCCATGCATTAGTTAATCTGTGAGGAAGGCATGTGATCATACTCACTACCTATGTCCTCAACAATATTGGCATGCCTTCTGATCATTCACCTCCCATGGTTATGTAACAACTGACATGAGCAAATCCTTTTCACACTATTACAAGAGGTGTAGCTTGTGAATGCATTAGGGGTTATGGCTTCCCAGCTCCTTTCTCACATGTTCAGCAACAGTGGGAGATATCTGAGAAAAAGAACTAGAAAAAAACACCATTACAGTGTTCTAGTGGGACAGGAGATATGTGTGTATGTATAAGTGTGTGCACTGTGTATATGAAAATATATAAACATACGTGTCTAAAATGCATTAACCAGGTTGGCTACATGCAGGCTATTTGTAAAACAGATTAAGAGAGCACTAAATGCCCATATCCCCAGCTTGAAAGTGTCATTAGAGGTTGTAACACTAAGCAAACATCAGTGTCAGTTAATGCCCTAAGACAAAGGTCTTGATCACCTCAAGCTGCTATGTACAGAAAGCCAGAGTTAAAAGTCCAAGTCAGTCTAACCTGGAACTGCCAACTCCAAAAATCATGACGGCAAACCCAATCTGTACTGCAAATGCTCAAAAAATCTGATGGTGATGCTTCTGCAAGGTACTGGCTGAGCTACTCTGATATCACAGCAAGAAGGGTCTCTTAGCTGTCTTCTGGGTTTTTCCCATGAAAAAACTGGGAAGGAGTATAGGGAAAGAGATGAACCATGACACTAGCAAAAGGGAAAGTAGAAACCTTAATTTTGCTATTCAAATATGTTAGAGGAGCCTGCCATGAACTGATGCTCTCCTGACATGTAGGGCTATAGTTCTCAAAAATGGGGCAATGGGAGTTATAGTCCAACATCTAGAGAGTGCTAGGTTGAGGAAGGCTGCATTCAGGGATACTCTGTAAAAGAAAGTACCAGTTTCAGTACAATACACATTGTGAAAATAGATGATGCTCCTCTTATTTAACTACAGTTAGAGGATTTTTTTTTAAAAAAAGGTTGGGCTCTGCCTCCCCCAAGTCCATATATCAACCACACTGATTTATAATTATGTAAAAAAGGAATTCCAACCCCTGGAACAGCAAGGAAGGAAAAAAGGAGCTTAGAAAATACACCTTGGCTGCATACCAGCTGGAGCTTCGAGCAACAGCTCTGTCTGACCAGCCACATACCACATACCATGCCTTTCAGACAAAACATTCCTTTCTATGAGCCTGCCTCTGGCATAAAAGGTTATTTATGTCTGATTGCAAGAATCCCCATGGAGCAGACTAGGGCTTACACTTTGGTTAACCCTCTACTCTTGACTTTACCGCATGAAGGCTCCAGAGTACTCTCATGTGCACCATAAGCCATTTTATAACGAAAGCAAAGCTGGGACTACAGAAGCAACAACAGGAAGCCTGTTTGGTATTGTGAAGTATCTGAAGGCGGTGGAGGATCTGAAATAAACCTCACCTATTTTACCTTGCCTAAGAAAAGTGCTAATTAAAAGGTCCAAAATCCTTACTAGGCTATTTATTGAGCTATGTGAAATACAGAACACAATTAACAACTATGCAGTTCTCTATGATTAAACCAGTTTGCCCTACAGATATCTGTGGCAAACTCTTTGATCAGTGGGATCACCTTTATTTCTAAGAGTAATCCAAGTGATAAGACAGCCAGTGCGGTGCAGTGTTTTGAGTGCTTGAGTGAGACCAGGGTTCGATTCTTAGTTTGGCCATGAAACCCACTGAGTCTCCGGAGAAAGCAATGCCAAAGCTCTTCTGAACAAATCTTGATGAGATAACCCTGTGATAGGTTTGCCTTAGGGTTGCTATAAGCTGGAAACAACTTGAAGGCACACACCAAAAAGGGTTTGTGTTTTCCTTCTCAGGACTCTATAATGAAACAAATTTGGAGTCAAACATATTTCAAATAGTGACTGCCTATGGCCACCCTGCCCATGACACAGATTGGCACCAATAATAGAGATAATACGTGCTTCTTCATAAGAGCCTCTCTGTATCAACCTCTCATCTTCTGGACCTGCATTCTTAACAGCACTCTTAATTTAAGAATTTAAACAAAGGGGCATTATTTCCACATTTCAACTGTAGCAAGCTATCAGCCTCTAATTCTTTCAGTCTGCACTCATAATTTTAGGATTTAGATTTATAAAAAAATAAATAAAAATACATTAATTCCACATTCCAGCTGTAGCAAACTATCCACCCAAATGCTTGATCCAGTTCCTCTCTGCTGGATTAGAATGTCTAGGTCAAGAGTTCACAACTTTTAGTAGTCTTGATACCCAGATTCCTGGCCAAACCCAGTCCCCTTGGCTCCATGCATGTTGAGGGACAATCCCCTGTTCTCCCCCACAGTAGGTTCAAGTTTCTAATCCTAGTTTGTTGGCAAACTGCAATTCAGACATCAGCTGTACTGGACATCATTTTATATCTATGCCCCAGACACAGAATCTTCTAATAGTCGTGCATTCATGGCACTGCTAACTAGCTAGCAAATATCATTTATGGCTTCATTCTGACAGAATTCCAAGCGCCACCCACCTTCTTCCCACAAGAGCCAAAGCTATGAGGGGTATGAGTCATGCAGAACTGCACTTCACAGCAACGAGTGGGATGAACTGAATCCCTTTGGGGGATTTTCTCTCTTCCCACAGAGCTTCCCTACTTAAAGCTGTGCAATCCTATACATGTTTAATCATCAGAACTAAAAAACACCAAAGTCAATGGGATTTACTCCTAGATACTCAAGACAAGAGACTACTGTCAGAAAGAACACAGAGAAACAGAAAAGTTCCGAATTGGCAAACAGGTCAAACAAGCATCTTATCACCCTAACTGCTCAACTTATATGCATTGTAAAAAAAGCAGGCTTGGGCACAGAAGGAGGAGTAAAAATAGGAGGATCTAAATTATTATTAAGCTTTATTTATATAGCACTGTAAATTTACACAGCACTGTACATATAATCATTTGAATTAGACAGTTCCCTGTCTTCAGCTTACAATCTAAAAAGACACAAAACGAGAAGGGAATTGGGGTGGGGAATGGTGGAAGGGGATCAGGTCCAGCATTTCTTCTCTCCCTCTGAGCCCTGGACCAAGCCAGATGGATTTTCCAGATGCCTTTTCTTACAGTCCCTCCCAGGCTGGAGGGAGATCATTGGGGGAGGGGGGAGGCTCACCTTCTTCAAGCAAGGCCTGGATGGCATGGCCTGCCTTTTCTTACAGTCCCTCTCAGGCTGGATGGCGATCATGAGAGGAACAAAAATAGAAGGAACAATCTAAGATACACAGATGACACCATAATGCTAGCAGAGAACCTCACAGACCTGGAATAACTACTGAGAAAGATCAAGGAAGAAAGTCAAATCCAGGTTTACTGGATTTGAACATAAAGAACAGTAATGACCCCACAAAAAAATGACCACAGAGAATCTACACAAATTCAACCTAGACAATGAGGAAATAGAAGTAGTAAAAGAATCCTCATACCTGGGATCAAACACTGACAGAAACATAGACTGCAGCCAGGAAATCAGAAGATTAAGAATAAGGAGGGTACCTACGAAAAAAACTAGAAAAGATCCTAAGATGCAAAGATATACAACTTAGCCCAAAGGTTAGAATCATACGAGTCATTATATTCCCTATGCATGGATATGAAAGATGGACAGTTAAGAAAGAAGATAGCAAGAAAATCAATTCATTTGAGATGTGGTGCCAGAGAAGAGTGCTGAGGATCCCATGGACAGCCAAAAAGACAAACAAATGGGTCCTAGAGCAGATCAAGCCAGAAATCTCTCTGGAAGCCAAGATGACAAAACTTAGCTGTCATACTTCAGACATATAACGAGAAGGGAGGACTCATTAGAAAAAAACAATAATGCTGGGAAAGATGGAAGGAAGTAGAAACAGAAGAAGGCCGCATACTAGATGGATGGATTGTATTAAGGAGGTACGAGTTCTCAGGAATTAAGCAAAGCAGTGGAGGACAAGGTGTCTTGGAGATGTCTCATCCATAGGGTCACCATAGGTCATAATTGACTCAAGGGCGTACAAATGTGTAAGACTACAGCTTCAACACTGCAAAGTCACCATTGGAAGCAGTGGTGGGAAATCATGAATTTCCACCAGTATTAAATTGATCTCTTTCTACTTGACTATCTGAAAACACACAGACCAAGTATGCTATTTATCTAAGACAGGATTCTGGGCCACTTATATCAACTTCTTATTTTTCTACAAAACAATTAAGAATGGTGTACATCAGATCCAGACTGATATTTACCATGAATGGACTGTGTGACCTCTTGAGTTGGCTATCACAAATCAACCTAGAGCCAACTAATTCCTAGTTTTCTTTGCAGGTGGACTCTACACAGTAAGTTGCAAGCTCAAGCTTGCTCAGCCTAAGTGCAATGTGCATTTTATGTTTAACCAGTATTTGCTTTGAGTGGGAAATGTTATTTTCTGAGTAAAATTATCCTATTATTTCCACAAATTTCACTGGCCAATGAAACTACCAGTGGGAAGGAGGAGGAGGAAGAGAGCTGATTGCAATCACTGAACTTAGAAGCTGCAGTTGACAAGAGTATCTGTTGACATGCCCAATGACAGGACTTTAGGTAAAGACATTTAAGTACTGAACCATGTTTTTATTTAGCAAGAGCACACTACAAAGATTCACATCATCCTCAACTTACCTTAAAACTAAAGCTTTGCATTCACATTCCTTCAGGAAAGAATCAGGGCCAAACAAGACCTGATATTATTCACTTCTTAAACCTTTGCAGCATCAGGCCTAGGTGTACTTGATTCAAACAATATAGCCAAGGGCACAAATAGCATTTACCCTAGGCATGAGGAGTCAGAATCTGGAAGTTATGTTCTAAAAACAATTGTTTTTATATTGTGTGACTTTGGGTAAGGTAACCAGTCAGAAATGTGTTACTTTTAAAAATAACATAACACCTGATAGCAAATTATATATTTTTAGTGTGACAAACAATTTTTCCTTATTGTTCTATGGAATAATTGTTCTGAAACTATTACTTTGATGGAGCAATGGAAGAATTTGGGGGCATTTCTTAAAAAGCAATTAAATGGTAATGCATTAGTAATACATCACTAATGAGTAATGTAACAAGTTAATTTTGCAGTAATAAGAAACAACATATTTCTTCCTGAATAATACTGAATTAACTTATCAGGTTGTATGAACCAACTTTCTGATTACATATTTAACTGCTACAAAAAAGCTAAGTTTTGTTGACACTTCTTCTCTGAGGTACTTACTATTCCAATTCTTGTCTTGGCACTACAGTCAACTGGAAGCCTACAGCCTCAAATTACATTAACAGCCTGTCAGTGGAAGCGAGTTACTTCCACACCAAAAAAGAATGCCTGTTTCTATATAGGTGAATCTATTTAGCAGTAGCATATGCAATATCTTGTCTTCTTACTTCTGCTAGCCCAAACTGCTAAGAATCATCACCTTTCACCAACACAACATATTAGTCCTACCTAACAACTAGCTAGCTGTGATGTTAACCTTGGTGTCCCCCAACACAATGGAGCAGATAGCTTCCTACTCAAAACTGCCTGCCTAGCAAGTACCAACACAGTAATTCTTGCTAATTATAATTCCATACTTGAACTTGCAGTGAAGGGGAGAAAAAAAAATGTACCCCTACTTTTTAAGAGCCCTAGACATTCTGGAAAGCCATTGGACCAAGTGATTCACTTCCCATTGCTTGATGGTTAAGTGACACTTCACACTGAGGCTAGGTTAGAGAAACATGATGAAACCCAAATGTATAATCGTATCTTTCATCCCATTTTGATCTCTAGTCTTTACAATTTTTTTGTTGCTACCTCACCTCATTCCAACACACCCAGATTGCCAAACCCCCACAGTCTACCTCTGTAGAAAACCACAGTCTTCCTAGAACCTAGATAAACTTTTAAGACCTAAAGAAAGCTGAGAAAGCTGCCATTGCTCCTAAAGCTTCAGGATAACTTCACTACCAATGGCTTTTTCAGAATAACTCAACTCTTGACATTAGAAAGACTTCCTAGGCCAGTTTAGTTAGTTAATCACTCTCAAGAGTAGTGTGGATAATGTACTCACTGGGCTTATCTCAAGGAACAAGTTTTTTGTCTCCTATTTAATTGAGCAACCATAGCAGAAATGTCATTTGTACTTGCATAGTACAGATTAAGGCCATGTCTTCATATCATCAGAATTCACTAATACAGAATGGCAAGTATGTTATCAAATAAAAAATGTGAAGTGGAATGGCCAGGCATTAACAACTCCTAGTCACATGTAAAGAACCCCAAAAAGACTTTACTATCAGTCCACTGAGCAGTTCATACTGTACAATTCAATGGCTCACTCACATGTGTCCAATATATAAAGCTGTGGCATATGGCAAATTGGTTGCAGCCACAGTGTTAAACAAACGCGTGCTGCTCCTGATTAGCTATGTTCATATTTCCTGAAAATGAAAAAGAAGGGCAACCCACACCTCAATTTTTTTTATTTCTAATTTTACTGGTTAATTGTTTTTGATTATCATTTTATTTGCTGCTTTGAGAGAATATTTAGGAAAATATAGTTCTCATGCACAATAACAGAATAAAACAAGGGTGAATGTCCTTTTCCATGGTAGCTCTGGTTGCAAAAAATGTTAAGAGTTATTAACAAATGGGATGGAAAAATAGATTGAAATTACACAAAGGGGCATTTTGACTGATTTGAAACTAGACTGGTTTTTGGTAATGACATTTCAGTCACCAGAATCACAATGAGCAGAGAGGATTAAAACCTCAATGTATTCCATGCTAGAGTCCCAGTCCAGACTGGATCAACAGCATTTAATTCTGAGTAAGAAAGCAGATATGTAGTAATTGCTAGTAATGCCTTTAAATTAATATGTAGTTTGGCCTAATTCCAACATTCTTTCTGCCATACACAATGGCATCCTTATTTTAGTTTCAAAACCCACCATGTATAAAAGGCTCTAAGAAGACAGAAGGCATTTATTTTTTAAATTCTGAAAAGCCTAGCATAATACATTTTGACTGGACTTTCCCCCGTTTAGTCCATTTAGATATATAGATGTGTATCTATATCTATATCTATATCTATCTATCTATCCATCCATCTATCTATCTATGTGTATATCTTACTTTACTGGTACGGGTAACCAGTGGCTTACACCTTAGTGACTAAGACAGCAAGCACTGTTGTTATATTATCACCCACTAAACTACATCTTTAGTCATGAGTTACCGGTACCAGGTCTACCACTTGTTCAAAAACTAAAACATCCTCCCATGCCTTTTTCAATATCAGTAGGAAATAAAGATCAAGAAGAGCACCTGGCTGCAGCCAATTCCCATAGCATGTATCTGAGACTTCTTGTTATTTCCTGGGTGGTAGCCTTCATCTTTCAAATTCAAAACTAGAATAATTTTTTCCTCCTTGTGTGTATATTTATGAACAGAGTAGAGTTTCAGCAAGCAGATGCCATATACCATTTGGAATGGCAAAGGACAAAAAAAAAGAAAAACCAACTGTGGAGTGTTCCAGATATTATAGCAGCCTTTAACCTGAAAACTGTTGATAGCAAAGCAGAGATATGTGTGATTCAGGAGCGATCCATAAACAGTACTACCAGTCAACAAACGGTAAACACACTGTACACTACAGCAGGACAAAATCCAAAAGAAAGCAACAGAAGCAAATGTGAAGATGACTTTATTGTCATAATTATTTCTTTAATTATTATTGGAAATTACTTCTTTTCTCATCAGTGGGGTCAAGAATGATCACAATGCACCTTTTAAGGTTTGCTCACTGTCAGTCTATACGCCTGACTGTACACAAACCTTACATCCTCACTAAAGGACAACACTTGGAAAGCTATCCTTTAAAAGTAATTATTTGTATGTAATTCATTACAAACTTTCAGAAGAAACTTGCTACAGTTATTGCTGCACCAAAAAGGTTGCAGTAACTTGCTATGTGACTTGTTGCCTTCCATTTCCCTTTTTGAAAAGAAAATCCAGTAAAATAACATAAAAATAAAAGAAAATGGACTAAAGTTTGAGGGAAAACTGCTGAAAAATGGGCTAAGAGTGCAGTTTGGCCTCCCAAAAGGAAAATAAAGTAATTCCAAAAACCTTTTTATTCACAAAAAGTGAAATTACTAGTTTTTCTTTTTTAGAAAAAGGAATGATGTATAATCCTCATTACCGTAAAATAACATAACAGATAGATTGTTACTTGTAGCTTGCTGTTGTGTGCCTTCAAGTTATTTCAGACTTACAACAACCCTAAGGCAAACCAGAGTTTTCAGCAGTTGAGAGAATGTAACCCAACCAATTGGGTTTCCATGGCTGAGTGGGGAATCAAATCTTGATCTCCAGAGTTGTAGTCCAACACTCAAGACATCACACTTTGCTGGTTCTCAACCAGCTGGCTCAGAAGTAGCTTGCTACTTCTTAATTCTGTTAAGGCTGGTATTTAATCTGGGATAAAATAAATATGTAAGAATTTTTAAAAGATGGACTTTTTCCATAGTGCGTATGTGTGGGGTGGGTGGGTGAAATATCTATATCCAGTTTACAATGTTGTCATGACAAAGCCTAGAAAAAAGCACCTGAAAAAACTGAGCAGAGTTTAGAAGTGATGCCTAAATATTTAAAACATATCCCCAATTCTCACATGTCCTAATCCATATCTCACTCCTTGAATTCAGAAAACCACAGTTGGTTAGGGGAATGGTGGGATATAAACTAGAAGAAGAAGAAAATGGTATAATCTTCACACACTTTTGCTGTCTTACTTGCACAGATATTTCTATTAGTCATTTGGGCCCCGAAAATATACGTTCATTTTAAAGCTTTCCCCTAGCTGGCTTTGCTTACCTACCAAGGTCAAATGCAAGGAAGACTTTCAAAGGAAATTTTGACCAGAGAGAATTTCAAAACCTGCTTTATATGCGTACCAGAAAAGACGCAGGGACCTCTTACTCAATGAGTCCAACAACATGGCCCAAATTCTCCTCCCCCCTTCCCAGTTCAGGCAGCTAGACAAACAAGTTTTCCCCTCTTTATTACATCACTGGAAGAAACTTCAGATTCATCTTCAGATTGCAAAGACAGCTGGCTGTAAGGAGGAAAAACCACTGGAGAGTACATGTACTAGAAGGAGGGTGATATCATGATTAGTCATGCATGCTGGAGAGGGGACAGACTTCTCCAGCTCTCTCTCTTTCTCCTTTCCTCCACTCAAGTCACTGCAAGTTTCTCAAACCACTGTGCACCAGGAAAGAGGCCATGATGGTACAATGGCTAATTTGAGACTAGCAGCAGACTGGATAACCACAGAAACACAGTCAGCCATTTCTAAATGCTGGATTGGTTCTAGCAAAGTCTCTTTTACCTTCCTCAAACTGAAACTGCAATTACTGCCCCATTTATTTAAAAAAAGAAAATCCCCACACACTCCAGCCCAAAAAACAAAGGACACACACAGACAATTTTGCTCTGTAATTAGAAGATGCCTTGATCTTCCACCTCCAGTTCCAAATGAAAGGGGAAAGGAGCAAAAATGCACCAGAGATAACCCTGGTAACAGCAGGAGTGGTGACTTATATCAAGGTTTCATGGGGCAAAGTACTGTGGGTCTGCAAAAATTTTCAGCAAGTGAAATATACATTATTAGAAGTAACTATGGCAGGCAGTGCAGAAAGAAATGACTCAGTTTGGGACACATAAAAATTTGAATTGTTCATGAGTAGGCCCCATCGTTAGATATAATTTTTAAAGTTAGTTTTAGGAAGCCATTCAGTTTAAATGTAGACCAGGTAAATAAAGTGTGATAGCACTGTCACAAAACTTACGCCAGGCTGGAATTGTGCAGCTCTCCCATGCATGTTGATGAACTGCAAGTCTCATAAGCTCTAGCCTGCATAGCCCAGAATGCTAGGACTTGTAGTCCAATAAGATCTGGAAAACCACATGATCCCTATTTCTGACACATGCAATGCATGTAAAAGTGTTGAGGTTCACCTCTTGCATATCTCAGGACTGAGAAAGACCTTTGCCTGATACTATGGAGGGCTGCTGTCTAAATACTGGAATAGACTACAAGGTGAACAAAATGTACACCTGGATCTACTGATAGATCTGTGGGTAATTTATAGTAGATAGCAAGGATTTCCTGACTCCCAAGTGTTTAGCCACAGGAATAATAAAACAAAAGTCATTTATACTGCTTTAACAAATAAAAAGCTTAGGTAAACAGAAGTTAGTTTTTTTGTGGGGAAGGACTGAAACCTCCATTTAGTTCTGACACTCAAATACCCAGGCTCAGACTACTTCTAATTCTAAATGCCTGTCTCCATTACCTGACTCCACTTGGTGACTCCCAGGCTTCAAAGAAAAACAAAAAAGAGATAAAGCAGAAAAGACAAGACTTGAACTTCACCCACAACTGGGCTACATGGTCCCATACAAAAAGACATCCTCAGACATTCAGCACAAGACCAATACAGAGATTTTCAGACCCCTTAAAAGGCCAAGTGGAGACAATGTAAAAAACAGTCATTAAAAAAATGTTTCATGGTAGATAAATTAAAAATAGAACAGAACTCCTAAGGCCCTTTCACACTGCACAGTTATAGCACTATCATTCCACATATAATGTTGTGGTTTGATTGTCAGGAATTCTGGCATTTGCAGTGTAGGGAGAGGCATTTAAAATCCTCAGCCAGAAAACTAATGCCTCACCGAATTTTATGGCCAAGCCCCAGAATTTCATGAGATGCAGACATGGCAGTTAAAGTATAATTACAGTGCTGTGTGCAGTGTGACTGACTACTCCTTTCTGACTACCTACTTGACTGGACAGAAGACATTCAACAGTGAAGATGTACTGGCCTGGCTCCAGGATGAATTTAAACACAAACTTGTATCCTTCAGCAAAAGGCAATATCTTACTACACACACGTGTGTGTTGTGTGCCTTCAAAGTCCTTTCTGACTTATGGCAATCCTAAGGAGAATCTGTCACAGGGTTTTCTTGGCAGGTTTCTTCACAGGGGGTTTGCCATTGCCATCCTCTGAGGCTGAGAGAGTGTGACTTGCCCTAGGTCACCTAGTGGGTTGTATGGCTGAGCTGGGATTCAAATCCTGGTCTCGAGAGTCATAGTCCAATACTCAAACCACTTTATCCCACTGGCTGTTAAGAGTGGTATATGCACATATATGTTTCCTTATTACTGTACATACACTTGTCCCTCTATATCCACGGATCCTTTAATGCATGGATCCAAGTATCCACGGCTTGAAAATATTGTTAAAGTATATACATTCCAAAAAGCAAGCCTTGATTTTGTCATTTTGTATAAGGGACGCCCATTTTACTATGCCATTGTTTTTAATAGGGCTTGAGCATCCATGGACTTTGGTATCCATGGGGGATCCTGGAACCAAAACCTAGCAGATACAAGGACCCACTGTATTTACAATATTTCAGCCTGCCTGTATTTTATTATTGTTGTTAGCATTCCCAGACTACTGCAGAATTCTTATAGCTCTTTAACCAGAATCTGATATTTTTCATGCATAGATAGCCCAGAAATTTTGAGTATTCTGCAATGTGTATAGCACAGTTTTAAAGATTCTAATTATGTTGTTCTGCAAATGAAATTAGATTTACAAAGACAATAGAATTTATCATACTAATAAGGCACCTTTTGTACTGTAAAGTTATAGTATTTTGATGCCACTTTAATTGCCCTGTGTTCCATCCTATGGAATCCTGGGATTTATAGTTTATGAGGTATTTCTCTGTCAAAGAGTTCCATTGGCTCACCAAACTGGAAAGTAGCCATGACAGTTAAAATGGCATCAAAGTGTACGACTGTGCAGTGTGAAAGCACCCTATGTTACTGGTCATTCTTGATTTGTTAATATCTATCCCTCCTGCTTTTGCCCCCTTTTCTTCAAAAAGATATAAATGAACATTTTGGCCTGTGATGTTATTGTCACCCCTTTGGGTATCTGTTACCTTATAGCAAATAACTGATCCCCGTGGGACAAGCTGTATATGCACAAATCAGTCTGGAAATCTATCATTAGAATTATAGCTTTGGAAATCTATCATTAGAATAGAAGCTAGTTATGTAGCAAGCAAGCTAGCTATCTTTTAAGAAATACATTTTCCCATATGCTGTAATTTCTTTTCCTCCTTTTACCCCAATAAAGATTACTAATTTGGAACAAGTTCTGGTGCTATGCTTTGATAACTAAGGAACTTTTTTACATACATTCCACATCACTGTTCCCATGTTTGGACCAAAGAAAGGTAAGATGAAACTTTATCCTCTGTCCACTGAGTTAGTACTGTAGTTTTCAGCCTACCCTAAGAATTATCCTATTGGTCTCAGAGCTCTCCTTGTCTCAGCTCTAGGCTGAGAAAAAGAGTGATGGCAGCAAATCAGAGGTAAACTGGAGAGAATCGATGCCCTGTTCTATCCTGTGATGCTTCCATCCTTCACAGGCATTGCTCCAGAGTGCTATTTAGTTCCATGGACCAAGTGCTGCTTATGATATTTACATGTAGCAGACATTACCTACCATGGCTATTTAACCAGAACAATTATAGCAACTATTCCACTGGTCTAGAAAATGCTGGAAGATCACTGGAAGCCTTCTCACTTCCACAGTTTAGGAAGACTGGGAAGCCATGCTATATATAGTACAAAATGCTGGGCACTAGCCAGTTATGGCTTTCAAAAAGGAAGACTTCAAATGGCCCCTTAGGTTCACTCACATACACCAGTATTCAGGTGATTATGCTGCCACAAAGAGAAGTAGGACAGAATTCAAGAAGAAATGAGAGTGTACTAGCAAAAAATGTTTCCTAAATCGCTGGCACAAGGCAGTTCTAGGGAAGAAACAGCTCTATCTGATGTCTCAAGCAGTAATGGCTGAAGACTGGCCACAACTGAGTGGCAGAGGTTCTTAATGCAAGGTTTGTCTTAATGCAAGATCTCACAGTCTCTCTTTACCATTCCTAGTTAAAAGGATTGGTAGGTGGCAAGAAAAAAAATACCCTGGGTTGAGACTCTAGTGACTTTGCTTGCAGTATAGCCAATACTGGGCTGACAGGAACGGATGTCAGTGTAGGAAGGACCATACACCACATTGGAGCAGGCTGGCAATAGATCTCTCCTTTAGCTTTCACTGCAGAGTAATCCCTGCTACCCTTTCTTGACAGTTCTGAGGTTGTTTTGTCCTTCAAGACAGAGCTCTTGAAGGTTACTTTTGGGGATTCTGGAAGTTGTCATCCAAAAAATTCACATTTCCAAATTCTATTCTCTGTGAACACATGCAGAGGGGGGGTCTGTGGCAGTTACCGCACAACTGGCAAGAGTGATTCTGAATACAAACCATGTGCAGAGATCACCCTCAAACTATCCTCAGTTCTAAAGGAAACTTTCTTGAGCCTCTATAAATACTAAGCATTCCTAATTTTCCTCAAGGCATTTACCTTCAATTTCTATGGTGCTGGCTCTTAAGCAACTACTTAGCATCGTTACCTAGAATAAGTCCTATTTTTATTCTGAAAATAGGAATTTGTATCCATTTTTCCCACCCATCATACAATATCTCAAAAAATTGTGATTGCTAGGTTTCAATACATCCATCACTGACTTTCAACATCCAGTTGCATTTAGAGTACTAAACAGTGGAGTAATGAACACCTTTCTTCACATAATTCTCCAGTTTACATATCTAGCCCATGAAAGATGTGGATTATTCCTGAATCCCATGAACAAACATATTACATCAATCAAAGTGGGTCATTTGTGGGGGGGGGGGCTGCCAGACAAAGATTGAAATGGTATTCATTCCTCTCTCTCTTTTATCTATCAAATCTTTTGGACTGGCTTTGCCTGGGGCAGATTTTAAGCAAGTATAGTAACTGGATGAACAAGTCTGAACTAAAAGTTTAGCCCATTAAACTCTGTGGGGGAAAGGGGGCTAGAAAAGCAATACCTCACACTTTCTCCTCTGTACCAGTTCAACTTGTAAGTCACGCTTTCTGAAATGTAGGCCTGGCCCAAGACATTTCTATGCTTGAGGTGAACAATAAATGCCAATACTCTCCATAAAGCAGGTGACATGGTATTTTTAGGTTGGACAAATTATTTTGAACCCTGAAGCAGAAAAAAATCATAAATGGATCTCTCCATTCCTCACAGTTAATTAAAAACAATAACAGCAAATTGTTGTCTTTTGAGGGCACTTAAAATTTGCTATCTAATGTAAACACACCACTCTATATAACAGTAGGGCCAATTCTGCTGAAATGACACTTTTCAAACCAAGTGTGGTGTAGTGTAGTGGTTGAAGTGGTGGACTAGGACCCAAAAAGACCAGGGTCTGAGGAGATTATCGTACTACATGCAGCTTTTAAACCACAACTATAATATATAGTCATCAGATAGTACCCTTGGTGATACTTATCACACAACATTGCCTCCAACCCATTGCTGCTGTGTGGTTAGGGCATCTTTTTTCATTGACAGAGGGAAACTATCAATAGCTTTCAATTGCACATCAACTCCTAGGACTGCTCAAGTGCAAAACATTGCTGCTGCAGCAGATGTAAGATTGATAGCTGTGTGGTGTCATAGTTTCCTTCTCTCCTCATTCCCCCTTTCCACTATTCCGAAGAAATCTGGTTCTCTTTTTTTAACTGCTTTTTTTCTTTTTTAACAAACTTAAATTGCATTACTACAACTGCAGAATTGCATTAAAAAACCAAACCAAACAAAAGGCATGCTGGGTAGCGCATAAAGAAGGGAGAGGGGAAAGGGAGTGTAGAAGAGAGTGCAATGTTAGTGTTTTAATGTACAGTATTTGCGTGATAACATAAGAAAGGGGCTTGTGTGATAAAGTCCTGAATTCAGCCATAGGTAACCTTGGCCCCTTTCACACTATACAGGTATGGCACTATGGCTGAACTTTAACTGCTATGGTTCCTTACTATGTATTTCCAGGATTTAAGGGTTGTGGGGATATTCTGATTTCTCAGCTAGAGAGCTCTAGTTCCACACCAAACCCAGAATTCCATAGGATGCTACCAGGACCATAAAATGTTATTAAAGTGATAGTATTATGTACTGTGAAACAGCCCCTTCGGCACATCACACCTTCACAAATCAAACTCCTCTCAATAACTTTTGCCAAGAAAACTCTATGATAAGATCTACATAAGTCAGAGTCAACTCACAGGCATGTTAACAATAACAAAATAAATCTTCACTGAAAGTCCAAAAAAAGTGATAGATTAAATATTTGGGAAGGCATAGCATAGGTGGAGGTTCAGAACAGTCTCAAAACTTTCTCTTAAAATGCCCAGTAGAAATGAACTAATGTACACATTCATTCCTCTGAATGGGCACTTGCTGCCCTTTATTTTCTCTGGCACATAAGATTCCAGTTACTCATTCACTCCATTTTTCCCTCCTGTTCCATTAGAGCTGACACAAATATTCAGTATGTCAACTATATACAACAACAATGTTTGGATGATGGGAAGTGCCAGCATTTGCCAACAAGGAATTCAATCAAACCCACTCAAAAATAGATAGGTTCCACCTGTCCTGGACGGGCTCACGCTTCCCGTCATGGTCACAGTACGCAGCTTGGGGGTGCTCCTTGATTCGTCGCTCCATCTCACATCTCAGGTGGATGTGACGGTCAGGAGCACCTGTTTTCAGCTTTGGCTGATACGCCAGCTGCGTCCCTACCTGGACTGGGGGAACCTTGAAACTGTAGTACATGCTCTGGTAACCTCTCGATTAGATTTCTGCAATGCGCTCTACATGGGGCAGCCTTTAACATGGCAGCACAGCTGGTCACTGGCGTACCCAGGGCCAGCCATATAACTCCTGTATTAAAAGATCTTCATTGGCTGCCTGTTCGCTTCCGGGCTCAGTACAAAGTGCTGGTTATTACCTATAAAGCCCTATATGGCTTGGGCCCAGAGTACCTGAAGGACCGTCTCTCCCCATACAATCCGCCCCGCACACTCAGGACCACTGGGCAATAATTATTAAAAGTTCCAGAGGCTAGATTATCTACCACCATAAAGAGGGCATAATCTATCTCGGCCCCTAGCCTCTGGAACTCACTGCCCTTTGACCTCCGCTCGGCCGCCTCCCTCATCCAATTTAAAAGGGGGTTAAAAACCTACCTATTTGAACAGGCCTACCCCTGATCTCATCGTCTCCCCCGTTGTCAATTGTATTATTAACATGAACACCATTGTGTAGCTATATTGGAATGACACAGTTTTTATTGTTGTATAAATGTTTTTAATCTGTATAGATGTTGTGAACCGCCCTGATCTTTGGAAGGGCGGTATACAAATAAAATTTTATTATTATTATTATTATTATTATTAAATATTCATAATATGAACACAGCTGCCATACTGAAAAAGTGAATAAATCCACCAGACAGGCAATCCCAAACTGAGGTGAAAACTCAATGGGACTTTCTCTAGTCTGAACATGATTTGTCTGGAAATGGTCTGAAGGCAATGCATGCCTGAAAATCTGGCACTATTAACGCAACCTGCATGAGGGGCCAGTCCCACACCTGCTCACCACATCCTGGAAAGGGGCAATTTCTCTCTCTCTCTCTCTCTCTACACTACTAAGTTCCAGATCACACAAGGTCAGCTCAAGGGTTTATACAGCCCTGTCAAACTTGGGCCACCCACCGCCACCCGACTCTCTTGTATCTTAGAATGCCTCAAGAATGAAAGGAAGACACTGAGTGATCAAGAATTCAAAGATATATCCATGTTAGTCTGTAGAATCAGTACTTGGATAGATCTTGTAGCACCTTCGGGACTAACAGAAAGAAATTGGCAGCATGAGCTTTTGTAGACTTTCATCTACTTCCTCAGATGCATTAGTGATCAAGAGTTGACTATGGTCCAAAATACATGCTTTAACTGCCTTGCCTCAGTGCTAGGGAATCCTGGGAATTGTAGTTTATCGTAGCACCAGAGCTCTGACAGAGAAGGTCAAATGTCTCACAAAACTATAGAATTCCCTAGCATTGAGCCAAGGCAGTTAAAGTGGTATCGAAGTGGTTTATTTTTGCAGTGTATTTTGGACCTATAACACTGTTTTGTCATTTTCACTTAATGGCTGCATTTCAATTTAATAAACCATGGTGTATGGTTATGCATTCCACTCTCCCTTTTCTTTCAGTGGCACTGCCATTTTTAGTGAATTGCAATGTAACATTATACCCTAACTCAGGCAAACGCTAGTTAGTCTGAACTATTGTTTACTGAAACATGCTAATTCCAGACTTTGGTTTATGAAGAAAGTATGTTTAAATAATTGATGATTAAGAATCACTGCCATTTAGCTACTCTCCCTGCAGGGGTGGACAAAGTGTGGTCTGAGGACATTAGCCCCCAATCCCCTTCCCTGCCAAGACACTCTCTAAGTTTAAAAACCAGGGTTTTTTTTTATTTTTTGAGATCGTATTGTTGATGTCAATATGGATGTAAAATTTGGTAGAGGTGTAAAAACAATGATAAAGATATATTTAAAAAATAAATAAAAACCGGGGGAAGATACTCCTGAAAACGGACACAAATGCCACCAAAGTAATCCAAAACATGGCATTTTGGCCCAGCTTATAACCCACATTCTCACAACCTGAAGAAAAAAACCTGAAGAAAGTAATGTACATTAAATACAGGACTGATTCCTAGTTGCTTTTGGTTTACCAAAAATGTGTAGACACTAGTGTGTAGACACTACTAGCTCCATTATCAGTGAGGTGGTGAATTCAGACTTTACAAAAATTATGTGAGGTGCTGAACCATCATCACCTTGGAGAGCTCCTTTAAAGTTTGGTCTAAACCCCAAACGACATTAGCAATCCCATTTTACATCAAAGCCACCTGCCAATACCAAAGGAAAACAGGGGGAGAAACTGAGAAACTAAAGCTCAGTCTCAATCACATAACTGTAATATGTAATCAATCACATATTACAGTTATGACCCTGGAAATGCAGGGTCTGACACCTCACATACACAGGCAATGCCTGCCAGGTAAAATGAGTGTCTTTCATAAAATACTTTGTATTTATTCTAATATTTAATTTTAATCTCCCAAAAAGAACAAAAGTACTCAGCTACTTATTACATCATTCAGTAAAGGTCTGCCTTGGTTTAATGATTAATATTCTAAGTGGAAACATCAAGAGAAATTAGTACAATACTTTCAAAGCAGTCTTGCCAAACTGGGTCATGGCCTCTTTAGATGAAAACAGAAGTATCCACCTCATACTATGGTTAGACAAGTGCTATCCATAGCTGCTTCAGTGATGAAGCATTCTCCCACCCTGAACCAGGGTGAGCAGATCAAAGAAAGGGACATGCAACTATTTGATTTCTGAATGAGATCCACCATGAAAACACAACACACCCACTTTCTGCCACACTTCCTCATCCAAAAGTGTTTTACATGTTGTCAGTATTAATTGCATTGTACTATTAATCTCAATCTACAAGTACAAATTATGGAATATCTTACCGGAAGAAATCCGTCTTATTACCTCCTTGGATGCTTTCAAGAGGGCACTTAAGACGGATCTCTTCTGGCAGGCCTACCTACTACAACCTTTGAAAACAAGGCTGTTGCGGACCTTCCGGGGGACTTTCTCTGCTGCCGCTCCCAGGCTATGGAACAACCTGCCGGATGAGATGCGTCTTATTACATCCCTTGATAGCTTTTAAAAAGCCTTAAAGATTCATCTCTTCCGGCAGGTCTTCCCAGAAACACCTTAATTCCTGGCCTCGACACTGGTTCATGACGTTGGGTCGCGTTCTTTTACCAGCTCCCAGCACTTTATCTATGAAGTTTACATCTACAGTGTCCATAGAACGACTAGCTGCCTTTTATGTTTTATGTTGTATGTTGTAATTGTTCTTGGATTTTAATCTGACATTGGTTTAATTTAAATTTAAGGGGTGGGAGGTAGGGCTGTGGGTTATTGGAATTGTTTTATCTTGATGTTTTTTTAATCATTGTAACCCACTCCGAGTGGTGACAGAGGAGCGGGATATGAATAAACATTATTATTGTTGTTGTTGTTGTCCTTCTGACCTTTTATAATCTGGATTACTAAAAAGAACCTCATCTGGAACCAGAACACAGAATATTTGATTGACAGCTATGTATATCTGTGATCTGCCCGGGGTTAGACTATCCTGTACACTGGATCATGTTCTTACTGTTTTTATGATGATTTTAGGATTCTTTTTAGTCGATTGTTTTAATTGTGTATGCTGTTTTTAAACTATGCTGGAATCCTGCCTCGATCCATGGGGAGAGGCGGGAAATAGAAATTAAAATAATAATAAAAATTATTATTATTATTATTATTATTATTATTATTATTATTATGTGACAAAGATAAAGCCAGCATGGGTGAAAGGTTTCTTGGTCACTACTCAGCCACCTACTCAGTTGCTGCTCCCAGGATGATCAGGTACAAAAGAACAAGCAACAACTAAGATTGGTTATTTTGAATCTGCAGTAGAACTAACGTCAAGAAAAAGGCATTGGGGGGCACTAGGGTTGTTGCTCAAGAGGAAAAGGGGCAGTAGGCCAAAAATGTTTGGGGACCACAGGATTATTGATAAGGCCAGGTACAGTAGTGTCTACCGTTGGTGACAATGGTGGAACAAGTAGAAGTTCCCAGAATTAGCCTACAACTTCATTGGCCTTCCTTTAAAACCATATTTATAATTATGGGACTGCCATCAAAAAGGCTCTTATTTTGGTGTTTACATTTCCACCAAGGCATGAAACTCACAGGGTGTTGCCTCTCACTCTTTCCTTTAACCTATCTCACAAGGCTACTGAGTGGATAAAATTGGTTTTGTCTGGAGTTCATGCTATGTCCAAGTACATCCTATTCTGCAGATCTGAGGATCAAAGCATTTCACCTTTTCCAGAACGTGGTGCTGCCAGTTGAAATAAAAACATAGTCTCCTCTCTCTCTGCAACAAAACTATTTCCTGGCCTTTTCTTGTTGAAAAAGGAGAAGCATATGAATATGCTTTTCCTCCAAGGGTTGTCTTAGATGTTAATGCAGTCAATCTGCTGATAATTAATGATGTGATTCTCCCATGAAGAAAGGGACAAATCAGACAGGATGAAATAAAACAAAAAAGATTGGGATGTGTATCTTTTTCTGATGACACCACTGTGTATTGGAGAGCATTGTCTTTTCTAGCCTTCAGTCCTATTTCTAAAATAAAAGCTTTAGGCTGACTTGCTTTAAAACCATGGTCCTTCCAAATTTGAGATCCACTTTCTCTGCAGAGGTGCAGCTGATTACTCAGTGCAATGTGAGTATTTCTAACTCCATGTTTGGGAGAAATTGTCAATGGGGATAACTACCACTACTGCCCTCATCTCTCCTGTCCTCCAGCAAGTGTTGCCATTATCCCTTTCTGATTGTCAGTGGTGCTGTGAGTGGGATGTATCTGTCATTTTTCTTCTTAAAATCTGCTCCTGTTTTCAGTTACCTAGTTCTTCAACTGAATTTTTATTTTAATGCTATGAGTCAGTGCTTCATGTTTGTTCCTCAAGGAAGACTCAGTTGTGAAACAATGCCAGCAACCATCATCTAAATAAAGCCTGTCTGAAGTTAAAAGCTGCCTTTTTCCAGTGAGCTAGATAAAGACTTTTGGAGCAAAGTTGAATCCTGGGGCAACCCACAGGACCATTATAATATCAGCAGCATGACAAATTCTGCTGGCTACTTTGGATTAAGATAGGGCTGGGCAATTTGTAGCCCTCCAAATGTTGATGGACTGCAGACAAAGATCAGACAGTTATTTTAAAATGTAGCCATCATTACATTTTCAAGCCCCTCAAAAATAGCTACTGTTACAGTTATAGCTTTTTTAAAATACATATTTACTCCCAACTGTCAACATTAACTAACACCATTTTTAAAAAATCCTAGGGCTACAAGCTGCTGACCTCTCTTGCAGAGTGCTTCAATAAACCACAGTGACAACTGGGCCATAATTGTCTGACTCTTTTTGTAATGTCAGGAAAGCCAAAAAGGGAACTGGTGTGTTCCATCATCATCAACATTGAAAATATCATATTGTATAATTAGCAAGAACCTGAAACTGAAAAGCACCTTTGAGTTTCTCATTAGAGAAGGCTCCTCTATCACTTTTATTGTCATATAAGTGCATATATGCAGGTTGGCTTTACAAACACCTGCCAAACCAAAGCAGGCTCAGTATCTGCCTTGCAACACACACATTACAACAGCATTTTAACTGTTTTTCAGATAGGTCAATTTAACAAAAGATTGTTGGAACTTCAAAGGTACAAACATAACAAAAAATCTTAAAGGCAAGAAGACTTTTTAAACCTTTTTTAAAAAATCATACTTACGATGAGTATGGACAAAAGTGCAAACTAGATCTGTATATAAGTCTACTCAGCAGCAACCTCCACCAAGACTGATCAAGCTTTCCTGGCAGTCTCATACATGGTATGTGCCTTCTAAAAATTTCAGGAGAATTGTACAGATATCATTTTCCATCACCAAATTGTTTTTTTTAATAAAATCTACTAGTCTTCTGATATTTAAAGACAGTGTAGTTGTACAGCAGCAAATTTTCAAGTACAGCCACTCATTAGGACAGACCATAGACTCTAGAGCCACCCCTGCAAGGAGAATCCAAAAATGTAGGCAACCCTGTTGGTCAATAACAAAAAAACAGCTATAGTAATTTATATGACTTGTCACTTTCACACCTCACTAAAAACAACATTGAGCTAATTAGTGAAGTTTTGTCATAATTTCCCAGACTTGCCTCTACAGCTTTCCAAAATTATGAATCACTACACAAATCTTACCCAAATAAGCTGAGAGTAGCCACCATCTACAATAGTTCCACAACATCTTATTTATGCAATAGGCTAATAAGCAGAAACAGAACATTATGGATGGTGAGATATAGATTTGATACAGCCTGGATGTAAACACAGCTGTTATCTTTTGATAGTACAGAAACCAAGGATTGAAACATGTGTCTCTCTTCTTGGTGCCTGCTTCTTAAAAATATTTTCCTATTATAGAACATTATGAGCCTTCCTTAATCAGCCTTGCACTTCTTTCAAGTTCCTCTTCTTCACTGAATCATCCCCCCTCCACCACCTGGTTCAGCAGTATAGTTTTGCTGTGATTCCCACCCTTTTGCCCTGAAAAGCAATTCATATATTGAAGTATGCTTGCATTTTTCTTCCACATTCCTTTGTTAGCAAACACACATAGTTACAGAGAAGATAATTCAGTTGGTATGTTGTTCAGTTCAAAGAATTATGAGATTCTAAAGGCATTCTAAAGTGCCCCCCTCTGTGTTATAGCAAAAGAAAACAAGAGCAAAGATTTAACTAGCTCAGCCTTTTTTCTGCAATGCAGTAAATCTAAAAAGAAAACAACAACTACAAAACATTTCTTAGTAACTATAGTCGAGGAGAAAAGAAAATGCATGATCCTTCATAATACAGTTGAACCACGGTCCAGCATTATATGCCAATACAGCCAGGCTAATTTGCCTTCAAATCATAGTGAATTCTAGGCCCAGAACTGTAGCCACATTGGGCCTGTGGGCCCTGCCTCTGTATGACTACAGTTTCGCTTTCTTACAGGTGTACCTATACTACGCACTTATAACAGTTTGGTATCACTTTGATTTCCATGGTTCCATCCTGTGGAATTCTGGGATTCATGGTTTGGCAAAGTACTTAGAATTCCTGTGAGAGAATCCCAGTGAACTCTCCTAAACTACAGTCCTCAAGGTACAGTGGGACCCCCACATTTGTTGAACTTCAGGACACAGGACCCCTGTGAAAGTGGGGAAAAACAACAATTTAAAAAAAAATTGTGTTTTTTTTAATCTGAGAGAACACCTCTCTAAGAATTTTTAGGTCTTCAAGGGCAACTCTGTGGTCAACATCCACCAGAAGGTGATCACAGAATTATGCTAAAGGACCAACAAAGGCCTAGAGAAGTGCTATGTCTAGGAATCTCTAGGTCTTCCAGAGCAACTTTTGACAAAAGTTGGCCATAAAGTCATGCTCAAGGACCTAGAGATTCCTAGAGATAACATATCAATCAAATCTGTGAATAACCAAATCTGCAAAAGTCAAAGCTGTAAATGTGGAGGACCAACTATACTTTGTGAAAGAGGATTAAGGATTAAATTAGGTTACCTCCGGAACTGCAGTTCAAGGAACTGCACTTGTCCTCTCTGGTATGGAATTCTGAATACTCCATTAAACAAACCTCAGAATTCCACAAGATGGAATCATGGTAGTCAAAGTGGTATCAAAGTGATAGAATTATAGTCCCATTCAGGTATTTCGAAAATCATTTCCATAATCATTGCTTTCCTCAAACAAAAACATGTCCATTAAAGAAATGCAACAATTGGTTAAATATTTTCCATCTCGAACAATACAGCTATGAAATGTAATTAATGTCGTGCTGATGTATGTTGTGCATGTCTGTTTTCTTTAAATTGTAAATACGTTTTGTTGAATAAAAATATTTTTTAAAAAACATGTCTGAAGAGGAGATTCTGGTGTATCCCTGGAAGTTCTTGGTGAGGCAGATCCAATTTTTTTCATATTCTGACTCAAACAGAGAGCCCTCACAAATCCAACAGGTTCTCCACTTCATATTTGTGCAAAGAAAGTGACAAAAGAAGAGGCAAGGATAGCATGGATGGTCCCATCCCCAGATGTAAAGTACATGTGCCTACCAAAACTCTGAATACAGCTTAGATACTGCAGATACACCTTTTATCTGAGAAGGGGGAGCAGTTAGTGTGCGGGGAATGTTCTGTCAAAGTCCTCACTGAGTAGTACTAAGAGTTAACTAAATTTCTTCAAGCGTCTCTTTTTGATATTCTAGCTGTACTCCTTCAACCCCATAAGCCTTTTCACCACAACATTCTTGGTTCTGGGCCTGCCCAGGCCTCACCTCGTCAAAACGCATTTGCTCACATGAGAGCTTTTATTCTACCAAAGAAACCCAGCTATTTTTCTGCTGTAGATTTTTGAAGTGTGTATGTGTGCATGCACGCCTGCCTGCCTTTAGGGAGTTACAAGTGAGTAAAACTTTCCAGCTGGTGGCAGAGAAAGCTAGCAAGGGAAGGCCTGAATCTGGCATTCGCTTACAATGGAATCTCACATCTGGAAGGCCAGCAGGCGCCAGGTTGCTTGCTCAGTGAAAAGGCCTTTTGTTACTTGACAAACATAACTTATGAATGAAGCATTTTCTATAACAGGTGGTGGTCTTTGCTTTTATACAGGAAGGGTCTGAGAGGTTTGGAACATCAATGTAAGAAACAAATTCATCTTCGCGTTTAAATTCAGGATGCTGCATTCCGTTAAGTACGAGAGACCAAGGAATATACTCAGAACACACAGCTATATCTTGGTCTTTCTCACCTTTTCAACTTTCCATAAAAAGTAACAATGGCGCAAGATGAAGACAAGGAGAAATACTACATACAGTTCACAAATGGATGCCCAGTTTTAGTCCCAGAACACATGGAAATCTGCCATGCATGCAAATAGTTCAGATTACAAAATTTTGATCACAAACACAGCTGTGAGGAAAACTGCAAGATGACAAAAGCACACAGTTCATTAGGGAGAAAGGAAACTTTAGCTATGAGAAACCAGAGAGAGAAACACAACTGATACAGGTAAGTCAGGTCTAGTCAGATAGAATTACTCTAAGATGAGAGGAACAGATGTTCCTTAGGAAACCAGCCACTGCTTTAGTAATTTAAAATGTGAAATAATATAAGCAGGCCATTGTTCTCCCCCCCCCCCCTTCCTGGCTGCACTTTTGTGAGAAAAACTAAGCACAAGTGGCTATTCCTTAGTTTTTTTAGAAAAAGACAATTGTTTGTAATTTATTTCAACATTCTCAGCTCTTGCTGTTATTATGTGCCTTCAGGTTGTTTCCAACTTATGGTGACCCTAAGGTGAATCTAAGCTGAACCTACGATGGGGTTTTACTGGCAAGATTTGTTCAGAGAAGATTTGTCATTGCCTTCCCCTGAAACTGAGAGAGTGACTTGCCCAGGGTCACCCAGTGGGTTTCACAGCAGAGCAGAGAATCGAACCCTGGTCTCCAAAGTCATAATCCAACACACAGACCACTATGCCACCTCTGTGCTAAAACTGGACTCAAGTACAGATAACCTTCCAGATATTAGTCAGATATCCTCTCTCTTCACCCAGAACAGCCTATAGTAAGAAATGGTATCAGTTGTACTTAAATATCTGAAGGATATTACATCCCCTACCCATGTTCTAAACTGTGGTGAACCTGGTATAACAGAGCAAAGGTATACAATGCTTTCAGTTGGGAAGTCACTTGAACTCAATAAGGAAGGTGCAAATAAAACCACATCAATTTTAGGAACTCTGAAGCCCTTGTCTGCTTCTGTTGTGAGGAAAGAAAATGATTGTATAAAGGAAATCACCCTGAATGATGTCACCTACAGCTGCATTAACTTATTTTCATTCCTTTTTGTCATCCCTGAGCAGTTCTGAAAGTGACAAGCACATCGGTCAACTCAGGGCATTCACTGCAATAAAGATGAACAGCTTCCAAAAGGACCAAATGAGGTAATAACATTTTACAGATAAAAACAATGCATCAGCGTTTGGGTTTGGTTTCTCCACTCCCTTCTGTGTGGGATGACTTCGTTATCCCCACTAAAAACACTGATATCACACTACCACCGAGTGGCAATATCACTGGAAAAGAACAGTACTGCCCTACCAGAAAACGCATCATGTTCACCTTCATACGCACACTCTTAATAACACATCACAGACTCCAAATTTATGTGCAGACACACACTCGGGGGGGGGGGGAGGAGGGCTTGTAATTTTAATAGGAATACAATATATATATATATACCCATAGCAGGGAAGACTGTGCCCAGGTGAACTGTGTGCCTATTCACTGCTGTCTGAGTCTGGAATATTGAATGGGCAGCATCTAAGCCTCAGCTCTCCCTTTTTAGAATTCTCTCTGACTTTAAACCAAACTTAAGACTGAGTGCCCTTCAAATAGCCATTGCCATCTATAACAAAGGACGCGTGGCCATCCTAATAGTGGAGTTGACTCCAAAGAAACATGATTGCATAGTTAGCATTACTTGGGACAACAGCACAGATACCTGGGGAAAAAACTATGCTGAGCAGTTAAGGTACAATACGTGAAAATATCTCAAAATAATTTCAATACAAAGCAGTACAATTTTGCTCCATTCCCATAGGCCTGAATGTAAGACAATAGGAGATAATGGTCTGTGTGGTGTTTTTTTACCTCTTCTCCAGAACTGAGACTAAAAGTGGCTTACAAAAATGCAAACAAATTCAGAGACAAAAATAAATAAATAAATAAAAATACAAAGATGTAAGTGAAAGCATAACCAAAATTTAAATTCAGTTAACATATAGAATTAAAATAGTTTAAAATTGAGCAATTGAACCTTATATTTGGTGTGGGTTTTTTTGGTTTCTTTTGAAACTTCTTTTTGTGCTGTATCTTTGAAAACTAAGCTTAAAGGGGAAAGAAAAATACATGGGATTGTAAACAGCATTATTATTATTATTATTATTATTATTATTAATTTTATTTATATAGCGCTGTAAATTTACACGGTACTGTACATACAATCGTAAATTAGACGGATCCCTGCCCTCCGGTTTACAGTCTAAAAGAGACAACACAAAAGGAAGAGGGGAAGGTGGTGGGAAGAGGATGAGATTTTTAGAGTCATAGTAAAAGAAATCCACTCAGAAGGCAATCTCTTCAGAGAAAACATAAATAGGAAATATTTGGCTCTCCAACTTGCCCTCCTTTGACCAATCTCAGTGGGGCTGAGGGAATGTTAGATGCAAATATCTAACTCCATTAGATTCCTACCCTTGACAGACCTTATCTGAAGAAAGGCTGGGAGTATTCATAGGAAAATAGGAAGTCAAGACACTACAAGTTGGCGCCTATGTTTAGCCAGTCTTACTAAGTAGTTTATCTGTACAGATAAGGAGGGCTCAAAGTTTCTCCAGCTCATCCCAAAGACCAATCTCTCCGAACATTAGGTGCCAAAACACTTATGACAAGGAAGCCACAAGACCTGCTGGAAGATGAACCATGAACTCTTTGTCACATGTATCCTAACTGTGTACACTCCTGTGTCTGAAATGCAGTGTCAGATCCAGATACAGGCATATGAAATATAGCTGGTAGAAGTCGAATTCCCCATCCCCTCTCCCCTATGGCAACCCTCCAACTGGCTAACAATATTACACAGGGGGTCAGAAGTCCAAGCTGAATAAAGCGAGTTGCTGCTGAAATGAAAACTGGGAAAAAATACACTTTTAGACTTAAAACGCCCAAAATCCCCCAGTTATCCCAGTGGCCATCTTCACTGGAGGATTATTTTCATTCAAAACAATATTTATGTTTCCAAGCTCGAGGTATGAGGATCCCTCAAAACTGAACAGACACACATTGTGTGAGTTCACCATCTTTCATACACATAACACAGCTCTTAAATCCCACCTGAATTACCATAGTTATTTGTGAGTGGAAACATTTGTAGACTAATGTTCAGGATTAACAGGTCATTTTGAATAATCTAAGCCAATGAATTTGGTAACATATTAGAAGAACAATTAAAGAATGAGCTTAGCCAGAAAAAATGAGAAGTTAAATTATATTCAGTTGTATAAGTTATATCATAACTTATATTATATGTACAGTAGAGGAAATATAAATTAGGGTGTCTATGCAGAAAAGGCCCTGACAAGCATCAAGCACTGAACTTCTTTTGAAGTAGCATATAAAGATGGTTCTATAAAGATGGTTGAACCTAAGGAAAGGTTCAGATAGAACAATGTGGTGTTTCAGAAATCATAAAACACAGCTGTTGTATGCCACCTTTCCTTCAGCAATCCTGAGACAGCAAATTTCAAAATGGCCAAGCTAGCATTATGAATACAAATAAATGTCTTCCAAAACAGTCTCTTACCATATAGATAATTCAAGGAGAATTCTGTAACCTCCTGTTTGTAATTCCTTTTCTCACAGAGCAACTATACAACTTGAAAAAGACACTCATGACTGCATATTTTCTTAACATTTCACAGAAAAAAAACAGGCACATATGGCCAAGCAACATCACAGTGTGGTCATGGCAGCAAAAGTTATTAACAAGGAAAGACACACAAGCTAGGAGAGACTGCAATACTTTGATTTTGCCTGAGCCTACTGGGAAGGGCAAAATACTGATTCCTCTTCTCCCCGTTGAGTTACCTGAGTGCAAAAAGGACTTTTAAAAGTGGACTATACTGTACTGAAGGATATGTTTTAAATTTATTTTAATTCTATTGATAATGTAATTATCTGTATGTTTTTAGCAATGTAAGTTTTTATCTGTGTCTGTCTTAATTTTGAGTCCCAGGGCTGAGGCAAAGGTGGGATACAAATAAATAATAATACCCAATGCCAGCTGTGGTTTTTGGCACCTGAGGCAGAAAATGTCATGAATGCTTCTCCCTCTTCCTGGCAGTAAAAATTCAGTAATTACTAACTCCAATGCTTCTTAAAGTAGGTTCACTGAATTCGATGTGGCATAGTTGTGGCTAAGAAATCTTATTCCTTTCAATGTGTCTTCTCTAAGAAGGACTAATGCTTGTTTTAGCCCTGATTAATTGTATCCCTTTCATAACACTGGGGATCATCTGTCCAACTCTGCCTAGTGGCAGGGCTGAGAGATACACATACTGTACATAAGACACACGTCCTTTGGTTAATATGCCAAATATCCACTCCAGGTTTCACTACCATACATTTCATTTTTGGTCCAGCCAGTATATCATCAGTGCATTTAGACAAATGTAAACTGAACTGAACAGAAGCTGTGCTTTAAAAAAAAAGTTTTAATTTTTAAAAACCACATCATGAGGAAGAGGTTTGACTCAAATACTCAGGTAAGCCTTTGACATTTACAAGTTCCTGGTAACAAGGAACTTGACCTTCCCATTGCCTTAAAGCAATGTAACATTACAGTTTCCCATCCGTATCAATATGTTGACATTGGTTGGCCAGCACAGGATCAACACTGTAAAAGGATTTAAATGTGTGCTGATCCTTTATTTTACTTACATAAGCAGAATTGTTATTATTCAAAAAGAAAGGATTTGAGTTACTGGCCACTTTTGCCACTCCAAAGGGTGTATCCACATTGAGAATCTTAAAACTGGTTTAAATAGTCTTCCTTTTCCTCAGTCAACCCTGAAAGTACAGTTTGTTGGAGAGGGAAGGGGACATAAAAATCTTAATACTGTATAGCAATTTTTTTCTCATGAAGAACAATGAAGTCCTCAGCTGCTTGTTCAGTGTTAAAGTGGGACATTTAAATAAAGGCATCAGTGCTTCCTTGGAGGGTGCTTATCTGGATGTCAACCATGAAAATTTACCAAATTTAAACAGGATTACTGTGAAATTAGATCAGGTCACAGAAACAATAAAAAGTAGCAAAGGGAAAGTAATAAAAGGATTACTCATTACTTAAACATTAATATATTACATGCTGACAGTTATGCTACTGCAAGGGATTTGTAATCTATAAATTATGATGCTAGTCCTCATGCTTGCAAAGCGATGTGTAGGTGAAAGTAGAAGGTCAGTGCCAGCTGACTGTTCAAGAATTCTGACAGGCCCTGGAGAGAGATGTACAAAAGTGAGCTGGTTGGAAGATAGCAATATCCCAATCAGCTCTACCAGTTTTCACCAGCAGTTAAATACTGTCATCTGAAATATTTACACAGAAGCACATCTCTGCTTTGCTATAAAGCTCCAATACCTGTGGCATCAAAATTATATGCCTTCCAACACTGTAAACTATGCCAACACTTCAGCGTTTGTGAAATATACATCAGTTAACAAAACCTGTAGGATGCACATCATTTGTATCCAGAACAATGGCCTAAAAGCCAAGTGTATTGCACCAGATATTTTATTAGACTACGGTAATATTGGGATATCTAAAGACAGCCAACATGGCACAGTGGTTTCAGTGCTGGACTAGGATTCTGGGAGACCACGGTTCAATCCCCAGCTTGGCAATGAAACCCCCTGGGGGACCTTGGGCAAGTCACACTCTCTCAGCCTCAGGGGAAGACAATGGCAAACCACTTTTTTTTTTTTTTTTTTTTTGCAGAAAACCAATTAGGTTCACATTTGCCTCTTTTGCTTACCCAACTTTATAAGGTAAGTAACAGTATTTGTCTACCCGAAACAGCCTGGGTGTGTATAGACAAGATTTCACTGACTTCACAGGTAGCACATGTACAGCCCCACACTGTGCACCTACATACCTAAAAGATGTAGCAGCTAAAAAGGCCAATGCTATTTTAGGCTGCATCAATAGAAGTATAGTGTCTAGATCAAAGGAAGTAATAGTGCCACTCTATTCTGCTTTGGTCAGGCCCCACCTGGAATACTGTGTCCAGTTCTGGGCACCACAATTCAAAAAGGATGTGGAGAAACTGGAGCGTGTCCAAAGGAGGGCAGCTAAGATGGTGAAGGGTCTAGAAACCATGCCCTATGAGGAACGACTTAGAGAGCTGGGGATATTTAGCCTAGAGAAGAGAAGGTTAAGAGGTGATATGATAGCCCTGTTCAAATATTTGAAGGGATGTCATATTGAGGAGAGAGCAAGCTTGTTTTCTGCTGCTCCAGAGACTAGAACGTGGAACAATGGATGCAAGCTGCAGGAAAAGAGATTCCACCTCAACATTAGGAGGAACTTCCTGACAATAGAACACACTCCCTCGGAGTGTAGTAGAGTCTCCATCCTTGGAAGTCTTTAAGCAGAGGCTGGATGGCCATCTGTCAGGGATGCTTTGACTGGGAGTTCCTGTATGGCAGGGGGTTTGACTAGATGGCCCTTGTGGTCTCTTCCAACTCTATGGTTCCATGGTTGTATGGAAGGCTCATGGGACTTACTCCTGAATAGATGCAGAAAGTGTTATTGTTGATACTACCGATTTTTCACCTTCCTCCCAGAACTGTAGCTCAAAGCTGCTTACAGAAACTTAAAACTTATACTAATAAAAACACATATAGTTCAAACATAAGAAAAGCTATTGTTAAAGTACAATTAAACTACTTGCACAATTAAACCCTATCATGGGTTTTCCTGGCAAGATTTATTCAGAGGAGGTTTGTCATGGCCTTCCCCTGGGCCTGAGAGAGTGTGACTTGGGTTTTATGACCAAACAGGGAATCAAACCCTGGTCTCCAGAGTCCTAGTCCAATGCTCAAACCACTATGCTACAGCATTTAAAACACTTTTGTGTTCTGTTTTTCAATTTCGTTTAGGATTCTGCAGTTAAAGTTCAATGTGTCTCATATATCTAAAATACAATGCCTCTTACATACACTGGCACACTGATGTAAAACACAAAACTGTTCAAGTGCCCAGGGAATGAAAACCTGCATTATTAAATGTTGTGTGCTTTTCCTTAAAACGATCTGCTTGCTCCCTCGCCTTCCTAAGTCGTGTTCTAACTTTCTGCACCTGGATTCATCTCCTTCAGTGCCTCTCTGTGGTAGCAGAGACTCAACATAAAGAGTTCTTTATCTTGCTGACTTCAGCTGCCATTTCAAAGGAAAGGGAAAAAAATTCAGGGCTCAGGAGCTAAATTTGGACGAACAAGGTGAACTCTTTGTTTCCACTGTCCAGCAAGTGTGTTTGTACTTCACAAGTATGAAACATTCCACTGTATATGTTCCCCCTATTTCTTTCTCTCTCTGTCCCACATTTAAACAGCAGGCTAGCATCTAGCTAAATCTAATGAGTAAAAGGGAGTTCCACATAATGCCGCATCATAAAGTGGTTTTGAGACCTCCTTTGTTTAAAAGAATTGCGTTGGTCAACAGTCAAGGGTGATGTTTCAGAACACACACAAATATAACTCCAAAAACCACCACAAATAGCTGCATTGTTCCTGTCTACAAAAACCAGTCTATTAATGCACATATATGGAACACTGCCATCGTTTCCCCAGATATCTACTCCAATACAACATCCAAACCAATTCCATGCTGTCACATGTATGATGAAATTTGGATTCTCATTTAGTATAGCAAAATAGCTGCCATTCTGCTGGGTAGGATAGGTGACAGTAAAAAATTTGTGTAATGACCATGTGGATTTAATAATTCAGGATGACATAGTTTCAAATTTTATTTTTCAAGAACCACTGGGTTCAATACAGCAGAACTTGAAAAACTTTTTCACTCCCACTCCCACTACTACTCCCAGAATTCTTAGTCAACAGGGCCATTTTCCCAAGATCTGGTTGGTAATGACTTGAGTCCTATTAGCTGCAGGAAGACTGTCTTCATGACCCATTTTTGCTGGTTTGGGACTAGTATCTTCTATGAAACAGTTGTAACATCTGTATTTCCCAGTAGGCATGAGTCTATCTACCCCATCAGGAATTTATTTCAAAATGTAGGGCCAGTAGAAAAGTCAGTTTCATAGGTATGTGCCAATATTGTCCCATCATTTCATTCCTCACTTGGATATACACTTGCCAGCAGATAATGAAAGACTGGTTCCATTCATTATACCCTGCAAAGGATTTCAGATTATCATTCAAAGGCAAACAAATACCAGGTGATTAAAAAAGAATGTTGCAAAAGTTAAGTTGTTATTAATTGGTTTTGCACCATTCTTTTTTAATCACTCTGTTATGTCCTGTTACTAAGAGAGCAAAGTGTTTAAAAGTGGGAGATATTAGATTCACCAAAATTTGGGCACTCAAGTAACCTCCTTCCATTTGATGACATTGCACGCAATTCTCATCATTGCCCTGCCTATGGGATGTGTAGTTTTCCATCAAAGGGCACCAGATTAGGGAAGGCTGCTCTAGACTGTGATTGGGAACATCTGCACTGTGCTAGTCAAAACACAGAAATGGGAAGGGAATACCAGGCTGAAATCCCCATTCAGCCATGAATCCCACTCAACGCTGTGGCAGTCAAGCTCTCTTGCCTAAGCTACCACAGCAACCTCATTTAGTTGTTGTGACAATACTAGTTGAAGAAAAACTTTGGCATGCCACTTAAAGCTACTTCAAGGGTGGGCAGAATTTAAGGAAAATAAATAAAACACAGCAAAAGTGATATTTAAAGAAGAGACAGTTAGAATCATAGAATCATAGAAGTGGAAGAGACCACAAGGGCCATCCAGTCCAATCCCCTGCCATGCAGGAAATTCCAATCAAAGCATCCCCGACAGATGGCCATCCAGCCTTTGCTTAAAGACCTCCAAAGAAGGAGACTGCACGACACTCCAAGGGAGTGTATTCCACTGTCGAACAGCCCTTACTGTCAGAAGTTCCTCCTAATGTTGAGGTGGAATCTCTTTTCCTGCAGCTTGCATCCATTGTTCCACATCCTAGTCTCTGGATCAGCAGAAAACAAGCTTGTTCCCTCCTCAATATGACAGCCCTTCAAATATTTAAACAGGGCTATCATATCTCCTCTTAACCTTCTCCTCTCCAGGCTAAACATCCCTAGTTTCCTAAGGTGCTCCTCATAGGGCATGGTTTCCAGACCCTTCACCATTTTAGTTGGCCTCCTTTTTACACGCTCCAGTTTCTCCACATCCTTTTTGAATTGTGGTGCCCAGAACTGGACACAGTATTCCAGGTGGGGCCTGACCAAAGCAGAATAGAGTGGGACTATTACTTCCCTTGATCTAGACACTATACTTCTATTGATGCAGCCTAAAATTGCATTGGCCTTTTTAGTTGCTGCATCACACTGTTGACTCATGTTCAGCTTATGGTCTACTTGGACTCCTAGATCCCTTTCACGTGTACTTTCATTCAGCCAGGTGTTCCCCATTTTATATCTGTGCATTTCATTTTTCCGCCCTAAGTGCAGAACCTTACATTTCTCCGCATTGAATTTCATTTTGTTAGCACTGGCCCAGCTTTCTAGTCTATTCAGGTCATTTTGGATGTTGATCCTGTCCTCTGGGGTATTAGCTACTCCTTCTAGTTTAGTGTCATCTGCAAATTTGATAAGCATGCCCCCAATTCTGTCATCCTAATCATTAATAAAGATGTTGAATAGCACTGGGCCCAGGACAGAGCCCTGTGGGACCCCACTGGTCACTTCTTTCCAGGTTGAAAAGGAGCCATAGTTGAGCACCCTTTGAGTTCGGCCAGTCAACCAATTACAAATCCATGTAACAGTTAACTTGTCTAGCCCACATTTTACAAGCTTGTTTGCAAGAATGTCATGGGGAACCTTGTCAAAGGCCTTACTGAAATCGAGGTATACTATATCCACAGTTGAACTGTACAATAGGCTCAGAATACCTTTTGGAAATATTTTTAAAACTTTTTGGGTTATAGCTTTCAAAGTTCAGTTGACAGCTATTTTGGAGGGGCAGAGAAGGCTAAAGGAGAAAAATTCTTGAGTCTTGCTTGAGCCTTGTAGGTTTACAAAAATGTATTAATTCTTGACCATTTTCCTTTATGTACTGTAATCTGTCATACCAGTTTGGGATATAACAAAACTGTCAATTACAAAATAATTAATGAGGATTACATGCAAGCAACAGAAAGTTTCTCCCACTAATGGATGGTGTGTTGCTCAAGTCTGGTAAACTGTTCAGCAAGAGTTTGCATTCCAGTATTTGAAAGTCTCATGCAAGAGGGAAGGAATTCCAGTGTATTAACATTATGTTGGAATTCAGTCTCAATCATTTTCCTTGTAACACAGTGCTTCATAAAAATAATTTCCCTGTGCTAAAGCTGTTGCCAACTCACAAACCTCACCATACCCCCCTCCCCAAATCATCTAGGAGAAATACACTGGATAGAGTTGCATGAGAAGTGTCTAGTGATGAAAGGCAGATAAGTAGCATCTTCTCACATTTTTACAATTGTATAAAGCATCTGATGTGGCCTTTACCTCCCACTGCCATTAAAACTGAAACATCTTTAACAAGTTGGAAATTCTGTTTTTTAAAAAGCCAGTCTTTGAAATTTCATTGAACTAAAGCTGTAAGTTTCCAGATAACTGGGTGCAGATAATGATAAAAAGGGTGGGAGAACAATAAGTTTAACTCTAAAGTGACTTTACCACTTCACACTGTGAGGAGTACATACAAATAAGCTTACTATGGAGAAAATAACATTTCTGTGGAGAAAATTAACATGTCAGGTGGAAGGTTAGATGACATCAATATACAGGGATTTTCTATTATTTATTTTTTTTAATATGGAGAGGAGCACTCCATCTGCGGTTTGATGTCGTACAGCCAGGCCAAGGTTTACCACTACAGCTGGGGGACATGTCGCTTCCAGGTGTTGTTGGCCTGTAACTTCCATCATCCTTCACCTTGGTTATGCTAGCAAACATTGACGAGAGTTGCAGTCTAACACCTGAAGGACTGCATTTTACCCATTTGTAAACTAAGGCACTCGTGTTTAAATAAATTCATTATTTCTCTGCATGTTCCCTTTTATTCCCTTTCCCTTGCACATGCTGCAGAATTCTGTAAAACAAGACATGGCAAGCTTGCAGCATCTAGTCTTGATCTCTGGACAAAGGACACATGATGCTACCTTATCTTTTGCCAGAGTATTTGTCAATCTATCACAGTATCATCTGCTCTGACTGGCACAAGCTGTCAGGCACATGTTCCTGCCATCATCTGCCACCCAATCCTTTTACATGGAGATACCACAGATTAAACCTGGGTCCTTCTGCATGGAAACCAAGTCTTCTACTACTGAGCTCTGAGCCTTTTCTCCTGGTAATATGTTCATGTAGCACTTAACTAGTAAAACCTCAGAAGTTGGAAACTTTATTTTTAACTATGATTTTAAAAAATGCAATCAGTGTAAATGGTGAACTTGCCAACTGAAAAAAACCTGGGAACTGTACTCCAAAAAAGGTAACTTTCCCAAACTCTAAAAAAATTGTCACCACTATGATGAGTGGTGTAAGAGGGGTTCAGAGAGAGGTCCAGCATTTTAGAGCCCATGCAGAAGCACCATTCATTTCCTTTACATTTCCTCCAGGAATACCAATACAACACTAGGAGACATCCAGTATCAGAAATGATGAGCTGCCTTTGCACTCACTGCAATGTTATCCTAAATGACAGCCCTTCCATTTTTCCATAGGACTGAATGGTAACTATTCCATTACATTTGAAAAAGCTAAAGGGGGAACTCCTTGAGATTTTTAGACAGATAATATTAGCATCTTTGTGGGAGATGAATTCCCTCACACACACACTTCTTCCCATCATGGGACAAACTATACCCATTTACTTTGCTCCACAGAATACAACGTGAATCACTGATGATAAGTCTTAGCTATACATCCCAGCCAAGTTCAAATCTTGATCACATTGTTAAGTGACAATAATACATGACAGGAATGCATTGAAAGCAGGAGGAGTGTCTATTGATAAACTGAAAAGAAATTAAATTATGGTCCTAGATTAAGATTTATGTGCATAGATTTACTACCTAAATACACTAAAGGCAACAGATCTATCCTGATGAAATTCATGTGGTCGTCATGAATTTAATCTTGTATTGTGAGCTGCTGCGGGTCCCCTACTAGTTGAAAGGCAGGCCATAAATGAAATAAATAATGTACACAAAATGGTACTAATGCGGATACTATTCATAAATGAAATAAATAATGTGCTCAAACTCTGGTACTAATGTGGACACCATTCATAAATGAAATAAATAATGTGCTCAAACTGTGGTACAGGTGTGAACACTCTTCAAGTGATGACTTCATTTACAAAAGAAGTCACAAAGAAGGTATTCCCAGTGCTTTTTTTAAAAAAATGATGCCCTGTTTGTTCCCAAGAGAACGCATCTGCTGGGAAGACCTAAATTTGGTCTAATAACATGCTAGCTTTTGGGTTACACAGATTACTTGAACATACAGAACTAAAGGGTAAATAACTAAGCCAATTAAGGATTATGTTCCGCTAATATTTTTGACTTCCTCCACCTCCACTCCAGAATGCTAAGATAAGCATTTTATGCTACAGGGCTAAGAAAATTATCCCATTAAAATGTTACTTCAAGTTAGGCAGGAATCTGTTGCCCAGAGTAACTTGTTGCTCTTTCCTTGTGTGTATGTGCCTTCAAGTTGCCTGATGACTTACGGTAACCTCATGAGTTTCTTAGGCAATGAATATTCAGAGGTGTTTTGCCAGTTCCTTCCTCCGAAATACAGCCCAGTATTAACTGGCAGTCTTCCATCTAAGTACTAACCAGGACTGACCCTGCTTAGCTTCCAAGATCAGACAGGATCTGGGGCCCTTAGGCCTAATTACTCTTTCCTTAGGGCTTGCTAGTTTAGAGGACTAAATTATGTAGACAGGATTTGAGTTGTTTGGATTTCCATTAGAACTTACCAGACATTTCCTTTCTAAAATTTTAACTACAGCTCTTACCACCCCAAGTAAGCATTGCTAGGAATGGGGGGAGCTGTGCTCCAATCCATCTAAAAGGTACCAGGGGAAGGAAGGCTTCTGCGTTTACAAACATATAGATTCTACAGCTAGCCCATCTCGAAGGAGTATTTTTCAAATTTGTTTTCTCACAGTGAATGGTTGAGGTAGGTTTTCTTTCTCCAAAATCTAAGAAGTTTGCAGAGACTATACAACACCTTCGTCGATCCTTTTTGTTGCAAGACAAACAAGTCACGATTCCTTGTCGGAGGGCAGAGCATTCTTCACATGCACTGAATTATTCTTCCCTTCATATTATAAAGATAACTCTTTCCTAGCTTAGTCCTCTTTTGCTGAAAAACTGAAAGTTCTGCATAGAGACTTTGTTCTGCTAAAACTAATGGCATGCATTTCTCAGCAAAGGGGAAAAAGGGCAAGCAAACATCTGTTATAAACTGGCAACTGCTGATGTTTGTTTTATTGCCATGTCTTTCCCAAGTATCCTTTCAGAATTATCATAAATATTATTTGGAGGTGCCTTCCAAACTGGTTCTGCTAATGACGGTAAACTGGTGGCAGATGGGACAGTAGAGGACAAACCGTATTATTATCTTTCCCAGAGCCTACTCGTTTCTTCCTGACAACTTATCAGGAACCTCCTAACTTGAAGAAACGGGAAAGAAAACTCTGATCAAAGGTTACATAAACAGCTTCTTTTCAAGAAACAGGAATTATGTCAAGTTGCCCTGGTGCAAGAGAACTACTAGATATGCACAAAGGCCTTGGGAGAGACAGAGAAACAGTCAACTAATTTCCCCCATTGCGTCAGCAGCAATACTGCCTTCCTGCTGGAATTCCAAACTTCATCGACTCCATTTTTCAGCCATGAAGCTGTTTGGAGAACTTCTCCCTACCCATATGTCAGTTAAACGCCTAATGCTAACCAGACAGAACTAAACTGTTTTTAAAATGGAAAAAAAAAAATCTGAGGAGGAAGATTCAAAGTTGTTTTTTTTAAAGAATGCAAAGACATGCCAAAGCCAGATCATCTCATCATCCCAAAAGAAACCCCACCTACTTAATGAATACCCAAGGGATACTAATAGGAGGGTAACTTTCAGAAGCCAGATGTGGACCGACCAAAACTTGCTGTTCTTCCACCCACAGACAAAATCCTCCTCTCTTTACTGGTGAAGAAGGAGAATACTTTAAAAAGTTTTGCCTTTTACTAACCCCCCACCAAAAAAACCCAAAGTGCAGTATGTATTAATTTTTAGATCGTATTTCTATCAAACAATGGGACATAAACCAGTCAACCACCCAAAAGTCATGGGGGCTGGGACCCAGTCAACAACCCAAAGATTATAGGGACTATGGAGTTTATCACATGGGAGGAATTTCTCTCAATTGCGAATGGGGCCAATTCGAATTCACGTAAATTCGCTAGTTTAGCGAATTTACGTAAATTCTAATTGCGTTTGAAATGCCTTCATAATGACTTCCAATTACCCAAAAATGACTTCTTCCCGTTGCCCAAAATTGCATGAGATACTCTAATATGCAATTACACGAAACCGAATGATTGCATTTGGAATGACTTCCCTTTTGCCTGAAATCGCATGAGATACACTCATAGGATGTTATCAGACGACGGAAATTGGAAGTATAATCCAATGGCAATCCGAACGCAACCATGGGGTTTCACGTTATCGCGTATGAGTGTATCTCACGCAATTTCGGGCGAAAGGGAAGTCATTCCAAACGCAATCATGGGGTTTCACGTAACTGCGTATCAGAGTATCTCACACAATTTCGGGCAATGGGAAGGAGTCATTTTCGGGCAACGGGAAGTCATTCCGAACGCATTCCGAACTCAATTGGAATTTGCGTAATTTTGCTATAGTAGTGAATTTACGTGAATTCGAATGGGCTCTGTTTGAAATAGAGGGAAATTCCTCCCGTGTGATAAACTCCATACGCAATAATGTGAATGCGTTCGGATTGACATTGAAAACCAAGGCTGTGTCTACACTGGAGAAATAACCCGGTTTGGCCCCGCTTTCATTGCCTTGGCTCAAGGCTATGGGATTCTGGGAGTTGGAGTTTGTTGTGGGCCCGGAGCGTACGCTCCGGGCCCACAACAAACTCCAACTCCCAGAATCCCATAGCCTTGAGCCAAGGCAATGAAAGCGGGGCCAAACCGGGTTATTTCTCCAGTGCGGATGCTGCCCCAAAAGTTCAACGAAGAGATTTGGACCCATTCAAGGTTGCAATCTCCCCCTTGGTCCTGCTGCCTTCCTTCCTTCCGCCCTCACCGTGTTGTAGAGCAGTGCCTCGGAGTCCAGTGGTTCTGACAGCTCGCTCAGCTTCCGGTCCCAATGCAAGAGGCTCTGCTGCTCCCCACTTTCCAAGACCTCCATGGCTGACCCAAAGAAGGGGAACTGGAAGAGACAGAGAGGGAGACTTTTCTGAGGGACAAAAGAAAGAAAGAGAGAGAGAGAGAGCTAAGCACTAAGTCACAAGGAGGAGAAGCCTTGGTCCATAAGGCCAAAGGGACACATAAGGCCTCCAACCTACAGCCCCAAGGAGCTCCTCCTCACAGGACCTCCAACCTCAGACTGACACAAGCCACAGCTGGGCCCTCCAGCCCCCTCCCTCAAAGCGTAGCTCCGCCCCCTCCTCTCCGACCAATCACAGACGACGCTGAACTCTCCCGACCAATCAGAGTCCACACACCGACTCCCCCCATTCTGTCAAGTCTCTCCAGCTGTGGAATGTGTGGGCGGGGCAATCAAGTGACGTCACGCCAGTGAGAGGAGGGAGGGGTTGGGTCCCTCCTCCTCAAGGCTCGCTTATTGTTGTCCCCGTCTCGACCAATCGCTGCTCTCCCCTGAACGTTCCACGCTCGGTGAGTGGCAGGGAACGCGACCAATGAAGGAGCGACAAGAATACAGATTGGGGGAGAAGCCCCGCCCCGCTCCTTGAGAGAAATAAATGCCTTTTAAAAAACCAGGAAAGGGGGCGGGGCTATGGGCGGGGCTTGTAGTTGATTTATTCAGCTGGAGTTAGTGGGCGTGGCCTCTTTCTTTTGCAAGGAGTGGAGGAGGAGGAGGAGGAAGTTGGTTCCAAGGAAAATAAGAAATGTGTTTGTTTTGTGTGTTGTGTTTGTTTCCTTTCCTTTCCTTCCTTTTCTTAATTAAACATTTATTTCCTCCCTTGGGTTTCCTGGTCCACAGGATTTGGGAGTAAAAGGCCTCCTTTGTTTTGAAAGTCAACATTTGGAGACAGAGGCTGCATCCACACTGGAGAGATAACCCGGTTTGGCACCGCTTTAACTCTCTGCTATGGAATTCTGGGAGTTGGAGTTTGTTGTGGGGCCTTAAGGCCCCACAACAAACTCCAACTCCCAGAATTCCATAGCAAAGAGCCAGACAAAGAGTTAAGCCTTGAGCTCTGGGCACCACAAAAAAACTCCAACTCCCAGAATTCCATAGCAAAGAGCCAGACAAAGAGTTAAGCCTTGAGCTCTGGGCCTCACAACAGTAATAGTAAATGTTGCCCCTTACATAAAATGGCAAATTAAGGTTTGCTTTTTGGATTTTTAAATATATATATATGATAAAAGCAGAAGATAGCTTTCAATCTGGATAGGGAAGACATCGGCTGGGAGTTTCTGTTCCTGCTCTATGGCTTTTTAATGTTTGAACTCCATGCCTTTTTCCTGGGCTTGGCCAAGGTGTTTTGCTGCCCAAGGTGAAACATAAGTATAAGCTCTGTGTGCCCACCCTAGCATTCCATGGACTGGCAGCCAAATCTTATTTATACCTTAGAGTTTATCACACGGGAGGAATTTCAGTTTCGAAAGAAACGAAAGTGGAGCCAGTTCGGAAATGAGTGAATTCGCTAGTTCAGCGAATTTACGATTGATGCTACATCGCGTTCAGAATGACTTCCCATTGCCTGCAATGGCCAGAAATTGCATGTGATAGTTTCTTGTGCAATAACATAAAACCCCATGATTGTATTCGGACTGCCATTGGATTATACTTCCAATTTCTGTCGTCTGATAAACTCCCTTGTCAATGGGACAGTATCCTGCCAATTGAAGACAGGAGGACAACTTCAGTAGCATAAGATGCAAGCAATTCTTTATCACCTTTTTATCATCACATACTCAGTATGCTATCTTGTCTAGTTGTTGTTGTTGTGTGCCTTCAACTCGTTTCCAACATATGGTGACCCTAAGGCTAACCTATCATGGGTTTTATTGGCAATATTTGTTCAGAGGAGATTTGCCATTGCCTTCCCCTGAGGCTGAGAGCATGGGACTTGCCCAAGGTCACCCAGGGGGTTTTATGGCTGAGCTGGGTATCGAACCCTGGTCTCAAAAGTTGCATTCCAACACTCAAAGCACTATGCCACTCTGGCTCTCCACCTTGTCCAGACAATATTGCAGTACAATAGAGAGCATGCAAACTATGCCTGCTGGAATGCAGGGTTGTAATCTTCTTGCTTGCAAAACCAGAAGTTTTTTCCCTATGCACTAAAATGATATGAGGACGTCAAAGTTGGTTGGTTCGTTGGTTGGTTCAATATTCCACCTTTTTCTCAGTTTCAGACAGCTTGCAACATGCATTACAGCCAAGAAGCTGAAACATTAAACAGCGATTAAAAAAATAAAGTGAGCTGCTATAGTAAAAGCAAGTCAACCAATTAAATCCAGCCCATACAAACATTTTAAAATGAATGAATGATTGATAAACTATTTACATGCTGCCCTGTGTCTAAAGCTCTTAGGACCTCATACAATAAAACTAATCAAAAGAATTTAAAAATGGGGGGGGGGGGGTAGAGAAGCAATATAAACAGAATCCAGATGTATCCATGTTGGCCATTATAGCACAGTACAATGACATCCAAAATCCACAAAACAGTGATACCTTTATTGGACCAACCAAAATGCACAACATACTTTCCTCCTGTATGCCTGATGAAAAAGCCAGTGGAGCCTGAAAGTTTGCATCGTGTATTTTGTGCATTTTGGCTGCTCCCACAAAAGTATTGGTGTTTTGTGGATTATGACAAAGTTAAAATTTGTCAAATTAAGACAATTTTAAACCAATTAAAACAGTGTATGGCCATTTCAATCAGGCTTCTAAATGGAGGGTTTTTCACAGCAGTGGCATCAAATAAAGTATACCCTCTTTCTCACCTGTGTGAGGCAGACCTCATTCCTCAGGCAGATATATATATATATATAGGGAAGCACTCCCCCAAGCACCAATGTCTAAAGCCCTTTAGGGCTCTGAATGTCATCACCAGCACCTTGAATTTAGACTGAAAGTCTAATATCAATAATATGCTGCACTTTGCATAACCTGTAGCTTTCAAATTGTCTTCAAGGACAGTCTCATGTTGCAGTAGTCTAATCAAGACGTCACCAGTACATAAACTACTGTGGTTAATTTATCACTCTCCATGAAAGGCTGTGGCTGGTACACCAGCAAAACAGGCACCCAGCAGTCTAACCCATAGAGTTCACCTCCAGCATTAAGTGACAGAAATGCGTCTAGGGATACTCCCACTGTGCAACTGCTGTTTTGGGAAAGGGGTGAAACCCCATCAAGGCAGGTAATTTACCTAATTCCTGGATTAATAACAAGAAGGGGGAAATTGAACATTCACCATCTAAAGACCCTTCTTCAGTAGCCATTTAGTGGGCAAAAACTCATTTGATTTTTTAAAAATCTTTTTAAGTCTTTCCTTGCCAGCAGACATAGATCATACAGGCCTAAACAGCCTTGAGTTAATCAAAAATCCACCAAACAATGATACCTTTACTGGGCAAACCAAATTGCACATGTTGCAAGCTTTCAAAGCTCCACTGGCTTCTTCATCAGGCAAGGTGTTAAAAACCATACTAGCTTAGCCTAAGAAAGCTAGCATGGTGTAGTGGTTTGAATGTTGGAATATGACTCTGGAGACCAGGGTTTGAATCTCAGCTCAGCTATGGAAACCCAGTGGGTGACCTTTACAACGTCACTCGCTCTCTGCATCTGAGGATGGGAATGGCAAATCCACTCTGAAGAAACTTGCCAAGAAAACCCCATGGTAGGGTCAATTTAGATCATAAGTCAGAAATGACTTGGAGGCACATAATGACAATAAAGCTCAGCCTAATCTTTTGTAAAATGAGGTCCATAGCCCTAGCATAAGCAACCAAAAGGCCCTTAAGCTGTCTCACTTCCTCTGCCTAATAGGAAAAACAAACTTTACCTAAAGTTTGCCTTCGAAGAGAAGATTATAGCAGCCAGGCATAAGAATCAATTTTGAAATGCTAGGCCAAAAGCAGAAAAGGGAGTTTGCATTCCAGATCCTTTTGCAAACAAAATTTAAACTGCCCTCACATGACCTTTGAGTGTGTTTGCATTAAAGAAGCATTTCAAAAAGCATTAATGATAAAAGGCAGTTTGGTGTTGGCAGACATCCATAGTTCAGCCTGTTCTAATTCACATACTACCCACAGAACAATGATTATTGTAAATCTGTAATAAAATCAATCTCCAGATAAATATAGTCTTTACGTTCAGCTACACCAATATTAATTGAATATATTTAAGATTTATTTTCCTGGAGGTAGGACTAACTCGTCTATTAAAAAAAAAAAAGCTAGGAAATGTTAACTGAAGTTGCAATCATGTGCATGTTTATTGGAAGTAAATTCACTTAGGGCCCAAACAGACAGGCCAAAATAAAGCTGCTTCGGGTCACTTTGGAGGTATGCTGTTTAAATGACACATGTATATTAAGATGCTTGAAGATGCTAGAAGCTGTGCCATCATAACTTCATTCCAACTTGACTAATATCTGAAGTGAAATCTCGTTCAAATGTCTTGCTGTCAAATGAGTCCTTCATAACAAGCTGGCAAATGCTTGTAGTAAGCAATCAAAAATTAAGCAGTGCTTTCTACGAAACTTTAATAATGCAAACGAATCCTGATTATGCACAGAAAGAGAGAGAGAGAGAAAGGCTTGTGTATACTGCATGTGTGTGTATCAAGTGTTTTAAAGCCTCAGAGTTACTTTTTTGGATGAACAACACCAGGCTGGCAATTGTGGGAGTTGTAGTCCAAAAATGTTACCAAGCTCTGAATAAGTTTTGAGCAAGTTCTGTCTCTCTGTTTTGGCTCTTGTTTTAGCAAACACCCTACACGATAGGTAATTTTGTCCTGCAGTAGGAAATCATTTCCAGAAAATTGAATGCAGGATGGTTCATTGTCCTTTCCTATTCCTCCCTGTGGATTTTAGACTTTTCTCTGTGTACTGTTCCAAGTACAATTTATTCGCATTCACCAAAGTCATTTTAGACCAACTAGATACTTAACAATGCTCAAAACTGGCATCATCATTACAGAGCTAGAGATTTTCAGTGTTTAAAATCTCAGGCAAGGGCTGATCAGGTGCTTTAGAACAGATAAGTATCTTGCAGCACCAGCCTACATGTCTAATAGGGAAAAATATACTAGCCTAATTTAAAAGACTTATGCAATAGAGACAGATTCCTAGAATCAGCTAATACAAGGAAATTCATGGAAGCCTAGCTTTTTGTGACCTGTGTCCCCTCAAATGGATCTTCAAGGTGTATAAGATACAGCATGGTGTATAAGATACAACATGACAGGATGCAAGGGGTAGGAAGGGACAGGATTTTTTTTCTTCTGTGAATCTCCTTAGGTTAATTTATTTTAGTATCTGAGGCAGTCTGAGAGCCAGTGCAATGCAGTGGTTTGAGCTTGGACTACAACCTTGGAGAGCAGGGTTCAAATCCCCGCTCAGCCATGTAAATCCACTGAGTGACCTCAGATAAATCTCAGAGGAAAGCAAAGGCAGACCCGCTCTGAACAAATCTTGCCAAAAAAATACATGATAGGATCACCTTAGGGTCACCATATGTCAGAAAAAAACTTGAAGGCGCACAACACCAACAATCTGAAGCAATATGTTTGAACCCCTTTAAACAACTGGAATATAATACTGTACATAAATTATAGTGTGAAAGTACAGATTGTACAGATACCTTCTTCTCTCTTTTTTTAAGGCACATGAATGGGTCCTAGAGCAAAACAAGCTTGAGCTAGAAGTCAGGATGACTAAGTGAGGCAGTTGTCCTTTAGAAAATTAAAGAAAGAAAATGATGGTAATGCTCAGCAAAGGCAGTAGGAAAAGAGGAAGATGGACTTATTCAATCAAGGAAGCCACAGCCCTGAGTTTACAAGACTTGGGAAAGTGATGATAAGAGCCCTTGGAGATGTCTCTTTCACAAGATAGCCATAAGATGAAGTTGACTTGTTGGCAAATAACAAGAAGAAAAGTACATGTAACAGGGCAACAGCTATCAGGGCAAGGCATTTCCCCCAGGAGGCAGCTTTGGGGCATCATAAAAGAGCTACCAGTTGCTCTTTAATTTAGCATTATTATGTTGTTGTTTTTAATGACAGGGAAGAGTTTTTCTACCTCAGGTTAGAAATTAACCTGGCTGACACTGACTTGTGATGAGCTGGGTATCATTCACTGCTGTGCTTCTGGCAGTAAAACTTACATAAGGGATAGAGTGAACCTCAACAGAGAGATTCAGCTGTGAATTTCTGCTTATAAATACCTAACTGAACCCATCCTCTGGGTCTTATTGTCTTGGCCTCTGAAATACTCTAGTCCCCAAAATACCACAGAGCCTTCACCTTGACTCAGTTTAAGGCTCTAATACTGTATCTGCCTTTCTGGAGAAGAAATATTGCCTTATCCTCAACATGTCCAGTCTTGTCAGTCAGGCATGGCTGATGCAGTTGTACTGTGCTGTAAAAGGACATTTATTCTTTATACAGGTCTTATCCAAAATGCTTGGGACCACAAGTGTTTGGGATTTTGAAGTTTTTCAAATTTTGGAATATTTGCATATACTGTGGGCCCTTGTTATCCACTGGGGTTTGGTTCCAGAACCCCCCATGGATACCAAAATCTGTGGATGCTCAAGTCCCATTAAATATAATGGCATAGTAAAATGGTGTCCTTTATATAAAATGGTAAAATCAAAGTTTGCTTATTGGAATTTGAATACTTTTAAAATATTTCAAACCATGAATGCTTGAATCCATGGATAAAAAAATCCATGGATATGGAGAGCTCACTGTACATAATGAACTATCTTGCAGATTGGACCCAAGTCTAAACACAACATTCATTCATGTTCCATTGTTGTTTGCTGTCCTCAGGTTGACCTTGACTCATGGTGACGCTGTGGATGAGACATCTACAGGAATTCCTATCCTCCACTTACTTGCCTAGGTCCTGCAAGCTCTTGCCCGTAAGACCCCTGATTGACCCTATCCATCTTATCTGTGGATTGTCCTCTCTTCTACCCTCTGCTTTTCCTAGCATTATTGTCTTTTCTGGTGACCCATGCCTTCTCATTATGTGGCCAAAGTAGGATAGTCTTTATCATCTTTGCTTCCAAGGATAGGTCTGGTCTGATCATTTCAAGGACCCACCTGTTTGTCTTCTTGGCTGTCCACAGTATCCTAAGTACTCTTCTCCAGCACCACATCTCAAATGAGTTTATTTTCTTTCTGTGTGCTTCCTTCACTGTCCAGCTCTCACATCCATACATTGTAATTGGAAATACAATGGCCTGAATGATTCTGACTTTAGTGCTCAGCAGTCTGCCTTTGCTCTTCAGTATCTTTTCTAGTTTTTTCATAGCTGTCCTACCCATTTCTAGTCGTCTTCTTATTTCTTGACTGCAGTCTCGATTCTAGATATGGAAATTCTTTAACTATTTCAATTTCCTCATTGTCTAGATTGAATTTGTGTATTTCTTCAGTGGTCATTATTTTTGTTTTCTTTATGTTCAGCATCAGACCTGCCTTCACACTTTCATCTTTGAACGTCCTTATTAACTGTTCCAATTCTTTTGCTAATATTATGGTGTCATCTGCATATCTTAGATTGTTGATGTTCCTTCCTCCTGTCTTCACTTCCCCCTTTTTAAATTCTAATTCTGCTTTTCTTATTATGTTTTCAGCATATACAGTACGTTAAACAAGTAGGGTGATAGGTTCAATATATACCTTATAATCATAGCCTGAAGGTAATTTTATACATAATATTTTTTTTATAATTTTGTGCATGAAACAAAGTTTGTGTACACTTGAGCCATCAGAAAGAAAAAGTGTCACTTTGTCAGCCACTCATGTGGACAGTTTTGGATTTTGGAATATTTTGGACTTTGGAATGTCAGAAAATGGATACTCAACTTGTATATTATTTCAATTTTAACCATTTATCCAGTGATACCTGAAATGCTCCCTCTTATTTCAAACTCCATTAACAAAATTACCTGTAAGGTGTTAAAATTTAGCATTTCCCCCTTTTAACAGTACTCCTGTATCTGGTCTATTATTCCAATAAAGTTTAAGTATCTTATGTAATCTTGTCCCTACCATACCCTCACTAACACATAATATCCTACTATATTGGGTGCTTGATAAATATACTACTGCTCTCATCTTTACCTATATCTGATAAAATGCCTGTAATTAAATACCATAATGTGATGCATTGTGCTTTCCCCCTTTGCTGCATTGTTTTTCCTTTCAGCTATTGCTTCTTTAGTTAAAATGGCTATGCTACACGGGAGAAAAAAAAGTACAATGTTGAGTAGACTTGGGGAAAACCAGATTTGCAGAAATACAGAACATTTGCTGGAAGAAACCAAAAGGACACCTCAAAAACTGGCCTAGTGGGGACTTAATGTACTTAATGGCCAAATAATGCTGTGTTTGCTGGCTGATGGCAATGGGGAGGAAGGGAACAGAAAAAGGAGCTGGAAGAGGGAATGGAATAAAGTAGATGAAATCATAAACAGGAGCACTCAAGCTCTAGCTATTACTGCATACATTTGATAAAAAGCTTCATGCCATACAAGAAATTAAATGCTCATACATTGTACGCATCCATTATATTATAAGTACAATAGCCAAATCAATATGAGTAAGGGAAGCAAAAGGCTGTAAAAGTTATGGGAAAGTTCCATAAATCTATACATCTGTAAGAAGTTTTGGAACTTTTCCAACTTCCTGTAAATACGTCCTTCTTTTGATTTCTGTCTAAAATGCCAGAACACCTGTAAGCTGCAGCAGGTGAGAAATGCATGCATTGATCTTTGCTAACACTTGTCACTTTAGTATATACAAACATAGTGGCAAGAAAATAGGATCAGGTCCACTCTAACATTTATATTAAAGAAGTGGGTAACTTGTGTTCCTTCACATCTGTTGGACTGCCGAGTCCTATCATCCCTCACCATATATGCTCCAACTGTCCTGATTTGACAGAGATAGTTCCAATTAATCCTCTGTCATCCAACTTTTTCAGCTGCTTTTAAAATGCCCCAGTTTATCTTCTCCCAATCCCCCCCTTTGTCCTCAGCTTACTTCAACTGCTGCAGACTCACTTCAAATTGCAAAAGTAGTATGTACTCAGTCAATTCAAAAGGGGATATAGGAGAAGAGGAGGTGAAATCATGCTCTTCTCAGGAGGAGCAGGCAAAAGCAAACTACAGAGGTCTCTCCTAGTGGTCTGTTCTTTGTTCTTAATAACTTTTGTCATCTTGAGTACACTCTGATGTTTCTTGGATGCACTTTCATCTATGAAATATTGGAGGGCATGTCACCCTTGTCTGGCTTGATGGGAGTCATAGTCCAATAATAGGTGGAAAGCCACTTGTCCACCCATGTGTTAAAGAAGCAGACATCACTACTATGTGAATTTAAAAGCTATTAAATAACTAGTACCCCAGTACAGCAAGTGCCCCAGTCTGTAGATGGACAAGAGAGATCCTAGTGTGCTTTTAAAAGGATCAGTGTTCTTTTGCTAAAAGAAGAACCACCCAGTCTCAACTGAATCAGTAATTCATTCTCTAAAATGAGACATCGGAAAGCAGAAATTAGACATGGAACAAAAAACATGCTTCACCTTCCTGATGTTATCCCATATTTCATAGGCCAGCCTATGAGTTTTTGCAGCTAAAAGAGGTCAGAGAAAGTCAAGCTGCACAGCACCCAAACCAACAAAGCTGCTGTGAAACCTAAGCTCCTTTTGAAAAGAAAGAAAGAAAAAGAAAAAAAGAAAGGAGGGAGGTGGACACAAGTGTGTCTTCAATCCAAAACACACTGCAGAAATAATCCAGTTTCAGTGCTAGTGAATCCTGGGAATTGTAGTTTATTGTGGCAACACAGCACTCTTGACAAATGTCTCACAAACCTATGGTTTGTGCCAGGGCAATTAAAGCAGTCTCAAACTGGATTATTTCTGCAGTGTGGTTTGGACTTCACTCTCCTTGCCACTATAAATTCAGTAATTAAGAATGTGCTGCCTTTTCGTGACAACCAAAACACCCAAGCCCTGCTGCGTGAAACAGTTGATTCATTCTGCCTGGTGAGAGGGCATCATCATCATCATCATCATCTTCTTCTTCTTCTTCTTCTTCTTCTTCTTCTTCTTCTTCTTCTTCCCCAACTCTCCCATTGGATCAAGGCAGAGAAGAACAACCAATTTATTAAAACATGCAACAGTTTTAAAGGACAAATAAGGCATACACTTTTTAATACAGTCCACATTTAAAATTCAACATCTAAATTCACCATTTAAAAACATCTGGAAGGCAAGCCTAGAGTCCAGTGCCATATGCCTGAGAGCAGAGCAAAGTTTCAGTCTACAGAAGCCAAATTCATGATCGAACTGCCTCAAACTGGGCACAGGGCCTGCGATTCCCTTTAACTGAAACATTCTGGTGAAGTACAAGTGCAAGTAGGGGGTGGGGAGGTTTCCTCATAACTCATACTGGAAGACACACAAAAATGGCTGGAGGTGGGCCAAAGACTACAACTGGCTCAAAAATCCCTCCAGTTCTTTCTCGGGAAGACATTGCAAAATTCAGCATGCTGGTTTGCAATGTATGTTATTCTGAAGGAAACCAGCTACCCCTCCCTGCAACAGAACAGATACTATGGCTGAATCTGCACTGTAGAAATAATCCAGTTTGTCACCATTTTAACTGCTATGGAATGCTATAGAATTCTGGGAATTAAGATGCCACCAGAGTGCTCTGACAGAGAGGGCTAAGTGTCTCTTAAAACTGCAGCTCCCAGAATTCCATAGCATTGAAATATGCCAGATAAAGTGATTTCAAACTGGATGATTTCTACAGTGCAGATGCAGCCTGTATCATACAAACACAGGCCCAGCTGCATCTTGTGTGTAAGCAATTGCATGAGCATGATAAAAAAAATATTTCAAGAAGGTTGAGCAAGACTGCATAGTAAGTGTTAATCCTGCAATAGTCCTAACTAAAATCTCCCCAACTAATGGTGAATATTATTGAATTTTTGAAATATCATAATAACAAAAAGCTGATTTGATTTTTTTTTTCAGATGTAGAGAAAGTGTTTGATAATATTCCTTGGAACTATTTCTTTCAAATATTGGAGAGAATGGACTTTAGTGGAATTATTATTCAGGCAATAAATACAACTCATTTCAAACGGCCCAGATTTTTGTAAATGGCAATGTAATGAGATCAATTGAAATATAAAAGAGGACAAGACAAGGTTTTGCTCTTTCACTTTTACTATTTATTTGGAGACCCTATTGAGAGATATTAGATAAGACGATACAATCTATGTGGTGAGGGTTTAAAAAGTACAGTTTATGCAGATGATCTTGTGATAATGACACAAAACCCATTGGACCCAATAAAGGCTCTTCGAGAAAAAATTAAGGTGTTTGGGAAATGCTTCAGATTTAAAGTGAACTGTGACAAAACAAAATTGCTAACAGAAAATATGATTTCAGAAGAGGAAAAAAAGTAGGGGATTAAATATTTGGGAGTTACAATTACAATGAAAAACAGTTTATGTTTTCAAGACAACTATGAAAAATATGGGGAAAAAATAAAAGAGACTTATTAAAATGAGGGAAAATAAAGTTACCCCTTTCGGGTAGAATTGCAGTAATAACAGCAAACGTTTTTCCTCAGCTTCCATTTCTTTTCCAAACAATCCCTATTACAGCCAGCTATCCATATCCACAGAGTCCAAAAAATATTAAGAGTTGCAATAAGTAGGAAACGACTTGAAGGCACACGACGACAACAACAACATAAAACCACCTTACATAGTATAGTTAGTAACGTATTCTGTGAGATTGTAGAGCCAAAACCTACACGACCTTACTTGCAGCATGTGACACATGGGGAGCTTGTCCCTGTTGTATGCTGATACTGGACCTTGTAAAAGTTTCACTGCCAGATCTCAAAGAATGCCATCCCTTTCTCTCATGTCCAGTGCCAATGCTTCAGAGATTCATCCAACAAAAAGACTCACATGTTGCAATGCTGGTTCACTACTCCTTTACTTGCTTTGAATAGCCCCCACCCCTCTTCCAGACCTCTCCCTTTTCTCCTGGCTTCTTGGAGTACTGATGCTACACAAACACAACATATGCTCCAACATTTTACAGATAAACACAGGAGCACATGTGGCCAAGCAGCAAACCTCCTCTGAAGAAATTTACCAAGAAAACTATAAGTCGCAAACAGGTTGAAGGCAAAGAAGACACACAACATCAGAGTGCAATCAAGACAGCAAAATTTATCAAAGGAAGAACATACAAGCTAGCTTTTGCCTGAACCTACTTTTGCCTGAACTTGCTGGGAAGGGCAACAACTACAGTTGGCCCTCCTTATCCAAGGATTTTTTTTATCCGCGGATTTGATCATACATGGCTTGAAAATATTCCCAAAAAGTATAAATTCCCCAAATAGCAAACCTTGGGCCCGTTCAGACTACGTTATAAACCGGTTAGCAAACCGGTTTAAAATCAAGAAGTTCACACTGAAACCGGTTTTAACACTACTGAATCCGGATTTTGCACACCCGTAGCAGGGCAAATCCCCCATAACCCGGTTTCTCCCAAAGCGGGATTTTTACCGTTTCTTTTGGGAAAAACCGGTTTGCGGGGAATGTGAACTTGGCTCCGATCACGATCGGGTCAAGTTCAGGGGAGGGGAGAAGGCCAGGGGGAGGAACATGCCTCCTCTCCAGGCAAAATCGGGCACTCCAGCATTTTTAAAATATTTTTTTTACTGTATTTTAATTAATTATTTATTTTATTATTTTATTTATTTTAGAGTTATTTTATTTATTGTATTTTATTGTATTTTATTTATTAGTAATTTAATTGTATTTAATTGTATTATATTTTAGTATTTTTAAAATATTTTTTAATTTCTTTTTTATTATTATTATTATTTTCAGTTTGACAGCTTATGCGCATTCTACAAGGCTCCTTTCCCATCCAATTTTATGAATGGGGAAAAAGGGAAACTCCTGTCCATATATGGATTGGGGTTCCCTTTCATGGGGCCCTTTAAAAATTGAAAGGGAACCCCAATCCATATATGGACAGGAGTTTCCCTTTTTCCCCATTCATAAAATTCGATGGGAAAGGAGCCTCGTAGAATGCGCATGAGCTGTCAAACTAAAAAAAATAATAAAAAATATATAAGAAATTTTAAAAAAATATTTTAAAAAATACTAAAATAAAATACAATAACTCAGGTCAAGTTCAGGGGAGGGGAAAAGGCCAGGGGGTGGAACATGCCTCCTCTCCTGGCAAAATCGGGCACTCCTGATTTTTTTAAATATTTTTAATATATTTTTTATTAATTATTTATTGTATTATTTTATTTTATAGTTATTTCATTTATTATTTATTTCATTGTATTTCATTGTACTTTAGTGTATTTTATTGCAGTTTATTTATTAGTAATTCATTGGATTTTTTTGGATTTTTTTGTATTTTTTTAAATATTTTTTTTCTTTTTTCCCCCCAGTTTGACAGCTGTCATTCGCATTGGCTCTTCCGTTTTTATGAATGGGGCAGAGGGGGAATCCCTGTCCATATATGGACTGGGGTTCCCTTTCAGGGCCCCATTTGTTCTTTAAACTGGAAGGGAATGAATGGGGCCCTTTTAAAGGGAACCCCAGTCCATATATGGACAGGGATTCCCCCTCTGCCCCATTCATAAAAACGGAACAGCCAATGCAAATGACAGCTGTCAAACTGGGGGGAAAAAAGAAAAAAAAATTTTTTAAATACCAAAAAAATACAAAAAAATCCAATAAATTACTAAGAAATAAAATGCAATAAAATACACTGAAATACAATAAAATACAATGAAATAAATAATAAATGAAATAACTATAAAATAAAATAATACAATAAATAATTAATTAAAAATACAATGGAATATAATATAATAAAATATTTAATAAAATATTTTATTTAATAAAATATATATTAAATTAAAAATAAAAAATAAAATATTGAAACATATAATAAATAATAATTTAAAAAGTACTGGGAGGAGGAGAAGGAGGAGAGGAAAGGATCGCCTCAATCCGCACCGCTCCCAGCCAAATGCTCCATGCGCATAAGCTGTCAAATATTAAAATATATATATATATATATATATAAAAAAGCACAAGCATCTCGCGCGGCCAATGGCCGCATCAGACGTCACCATGACATCATTTGATTGACAACCAAGAGGCTCCATCTTTAATCGTTACTTTTGCGTGTATGAACTTCGTTGGGGTAAAATGCACCAGGAAGCCTCAATGGGGGCAAAAGATAGTATGAACTCCTCTCTGGATAGAATCGGTTTGCCATGATCGATCTCATCTGGATCAAACCAGGGCAAATGGGCTAGTATGGACGGGGCCCTTGATTTTCCATTTTATATATGGAACACCATTTTGCTGTGCCATTATATTTAATGGGACTTGAGCATCCACAGATTTTGTTATCCATGGAGGGTCCTGGAACCAAACTCCAGTGGATAACAAGGGCCCACTGTACTACTGTACATACATCTGAGGAAGTAGACTTTAGCCTACAAAAGCTCATGCTGCCATCTTCTTTCTTTCAGTTAATCTTAAAGGTGCTGCAAGATCTCTCTACATACTGATTCTATATACTAACACAGCCATATCTTTGAGTTGTACTGTATGTTGAATTGAGTTTGCAACAATTCCAGTGAGCTTAGGCCAAAGGGGATATGTGTGCTGAGGATGGGCAAACAAACTGGTATATTTAAAAACAACTAAAACAGTGGGATGATAGATTATTAATCACGACTGTCCCTGCCAAATTGGAATAGTTGAAGGATATGACACAATACATCAAAAAACATCTTCAGGCTGAGGCCACTGAGCCACAGAGCCCTGGTGCCAGCTGGGAGTGGGTGGAGATGGATGCCCAAAATTTAAAACCACCTCATAAAGAGACAATAAAACCCAACTGTTCTTGTCCTCCCATGAAAGCCAGTGAAGCAAAGCAAGTATTTGCATCTTCAGCTGGCACCCTGAGACTTAAGAGTTTATTAGACGACGGAAATTGAAAGTATAATCTAATGGCAAAATACAGAACATAGTTTTTAAAGAATAACAGAAATGTATGATTTTATCTTGGAATAGCAGCTGCCAGTTCCTACCACTTGTTTCATTCTCAGGGGAATGACTTCCATAATCAAATGAGCGATCACCAAAAAGAGGTTCATTCAAAAATTCATCAGTGGTACCTTTTATTGGCCAACTGAAATGCACAATATACTTGTTGCAAGCTTTTGAAGTTCCATGGGCTTCTTCATCAGGCAAGATGTTACAAACCAAACAGGAGGAGAGAAAAAACAAACAATTGGAGATGTTAGTCAGATGCCTGCATGTTGTTTCAGTCCTTAGTAATGGACTGAATCTGATTTAAAAAATTTTGTCCTTTTTGATTTGTAACATCTTGCCTGATGAAGAAGCCCATGGAGCTTCGAAAGTAAATTGTGCATTCCAGTTGGCCAATAAAAGGTATCACTGATGGATTTTTGTTTGTATTTATTAGATGGCCAACACAGCTACCCCCAAAAAAGGTTTTTATGTGCCCTCAAGTCATTTCTAACTTATGGCAACCCTGTGGTGATCTTATCATGAGGTTTTCTTGGCAAGATTTGTTCAGAGGGGTTTGCCATTGCCTCACTCGGAAGCTGAAAGTGTATGCCTTGTCCAAGGTCACCTAGTAGATTTGCACAGCTGAGCTACTCAAATCATAATTTCTCAGAGTCCTAGTTCAACACTCAGACCAACAGACTATGCTGTCTCTCATCAGGAAATGTGAGGATAGTGTTGGGTTACCTGTTGGATACCAACAGAAGCTTTTCGAAGAGGTGGAGGAAACAAATGCTTTTCAAGAAGAAGTTACCTCCTTTAAAAAAACAGTTTAATGAATGCCAATGGACGTTATCACACAGGAGGAATTTCTCTCAATTTCGAAAGAAATGAAAGTGGGGCCAGTTTGGAATTGAGTGAATTTGCTAGTTCAGCGAATTTACGCAATTGTGTATTGACACCTCATCGCCCAAAATTGCCTCCCAGTGCCCGAAATTGTGTGTGATAGCTTCTAACGCAATAACATGAAACCCCACGATTGCATTCAGAAGGACTTCCCATTGCCCGAAAATGTGTGTGATCAGCTTTCACTCAATAACGCAAAACCCCATGATTGCATTCAGATTGCCATTGGATTATACTTCCAATTCCCAACGTGTGATAAACTAATAAGATTCAAGCTTGGAAAAGTTACTTTTCTGTGCTTTAACTCCCTGTATCTTCTATACTGTCTGGAGAATTTTGGGAGTTGTAGTCCAAGAAAGGTATTATTTCTAAGGTTCTACATTCTTTGTACATCAGTGCTGAAACAACCGAAGTATCACCCATCTACACAAAAGGAAGTGAAATCATGGATCCTCTCCAGTTTCTGTTATTTTAGCAAGCTCTCCACTGCTATTACCACATCGTAGTTTCCTTGCTTACAAGGTTGTTGGAATTTTTACAAATGCAAGCATCACATATACAGTGTGCTTGCCTCATACGTGGGCTTGCCATCCTTGGCTTTAAGTCTACGCGGACGGCAAGCCCCGTTTGTTACAATGGCGTGCATGCAGGGGTCCAATATGCTTCCACTCTGAATTCAATTAGTTGATGATAACATCTAAATGGTTTGAGACCTCAGTGCTAAGAGCAGTGGTGTCACCTGGTGCGGGGGTGGTGGTGGTGGCCAGGGGTGCAAGGTGAGAGAAAGGAAGGAGGCTCAAACCCCCTTTGCCTTTGTGCAGCTTCCTCATGAGGAGGCAGCTGCCCAGATGTGAACCCAGGAGGGCCCTCATGAGGAGTGAGCCACATGAATGTGAGCCCAGGAGGGACAGGCTCACCCCCCTTTGCCTTTGCATGGCTTCCTTGTGAAGAGGGAGCTAAACAGAGCCAAAACCAAGACAGCCAGGGTAACCCCTCCTTCGTCTCTAGTCTGCACAGCTTCCTCCTCATGAGGAAGCTGCATGGAGGCAAACCCAAGAGGGGCATGCTCACCCTGCCTCCTCTTCTGCTGCCTTGGCTTCCTCCTCAGCCAAGGCAATGATGAAGAAAGGGCTGCCCACAGCAGGAGGAGGGCCCTACCAGATGTCACCCCTCTTCTGGGATGTCAGCTACCGTAGTGCAGTCTGCACCCTCACACACCCCTGCTGATGCCACTGGCTAGGAGTGTTTTTAGCTCTATATACCTGAAGGAACTCTCTGGGGGACAATACACTGTGGGAGGCATATGTGGCACCCTGGTTATGAAATACCCTCCCTTTAGAAGCCTGGCTGGCACCAATGGTGATTTCATTCCAGGTCCAAGCCAAAATGCATTTTTAAAAGCCTTTAAGGCCTACTAGATTTTGTCCATTTTAAAATGAGTCTTGGTGTTTTAAAGCATTTGCAACTGGTTTGATTGTACACCACCCTTAGAAATAGATTAGGGAAGGAAGGAAGGAAGGAAGGAAGGAAGGAAGGAAGGAAGGAAGGACAACTTGTTTATAGACATTATTTCAAGACTGTGGGTCTGCTTCTCACTATGTCTGCAACTGGGCAGCTGCCCCTTGTACACAGTATTTTGTAGCAATTAGTTTGCCTCAGGTATTCCCTGCCTGCAACAGTCCTGGGCAAGACTTTGACTTTCGAATGCCCTCTGTAGAGAGATAATGGCATGGTGAGGGTGGTGAATGTATTGCATATTGCTCCCTGAAGATTAACATCTGTGGCTCAGCTCTTACTCAGAAATGAACTGGAACAGTATAAGAACAAATAACAAGAGAAAGAGATCACATGAACCCACTTATCAGGCTAAAGTCCCTGCTTAGATATGGACTTATAGTGCAACCCAGCACTCACTCAATGATGTACACACACTGATGCACTGATATAGACAACCCAGAACATGTAGAAATCAGCTCAAGATTGTACTCATTGCCAGAACAATGAGATTTTGCTTGAGAATGTTTTTTTATTTTCCTTCTGTAGTCCAGCTTTTCCTTAAACACCCAAGGCCTTATTTTGCTGGGTTTCTATAGTGCTAATTCTTCTAACCCATACTAAAGTAGACTTAACTACTTGTGTGTGTGTGTGCCTGTGTCTGTATGTCTGTGTTTTATGAGATATATAGCCTTCTCTGTCAGAAACTTCTGATGCCACAACAAAGTCCCAGAGTTCCATAGCATTGAGCCATGGTGATTAAAGTGGTATCAAACTGCATTATTTCTACAGTGAAGATTAGACCTTGGTCAGCTTTACTAGGTTGGTTTAACCATGGCTACTGGAAAGCATGATTTATGCCACACTGTATGTTTTAATGCAATACGTATATGCTACAGTGAAATATAATCCCTGCCTCATGCTGGCCAAGCATCAAAACGCACACATACATAGGCCATTTGGGTTTATGCTGATATACAAGAATTTTGGAAGACTGCTTTCTTCTTGGATTTGTTTTGCAGGCCTGAATATCAAAACTGAGCCACCTTAAAATGTCAAGGACTCAACAAGTCATGCAGAGACAAAGAAAGCAGAGTGACATTCATTTGAAAATTGGAATGATTTCAAGCCTTTTAGTCCTATGACCTCAGAGGGCAACAGCTTGGTCTTCCTTTCTGGCTTATAAGGTACAGAGGACAAGCCAGTCTCCAAGCTGGCATGTCTTCCATCATTCTTAGGGTCAAGTGACCAGCAATATACTGGTTTTCAGTTTAAGAGAGGATATCCAGATGCACTTAAAACATGTCAGAGTCTGTCACTTTCTAAAATAGAGGTGGGAAACATGCAGCATTTAATATTGTTCAACTGCCATTTCCAACATCCCTCACCATTAATTATGCTGTCTAGAGCTGGTGACAGCTGCAGTTGACAAATATATTTGCAGTGTGTGTGTGTAGTATAAATTAAGAAGAGAGAGCATCTAGTTCATAAAGGTTCCTGGGACAGATTTCTCTTCCCATAGATAAAGGGACTCAGAAAAATCCCAGTTGACATCTCCCACTGGTGACTGTATGTTTGTTGTTAGCTACCTATGAGTTGACCTCTGCTTGTGGTGACCCTGTGAATGAGTCATCTGCAAGACCCATTATTCTCTACCACTCTGCTTAGGTCCCGCAGGTTCAGGCCCATGACCTCCCTGATGGAGGGTGAGGCAAGAGACATGCCCAGAGCCAACCCATTCTTTGCCCATTCTGAAAGGGACTGGTTCTGGCCACAGGGAGGGGTACCTTTGGCAACACAGAGCTGGCACTGCAACCATGCACCTTACACAACTGCATAAAGGGCTCCCTGTTTCCAGAAATGCTTTAGAGTCCCAACTCTTCAATCCCGCCTTGTGAAAAAGGACTATAAACTAATATTTCTTCCTGGGCTAATATTACTTCTAGTAAGAAAACCCCAGGTTCATCTTATGGTCGCCATGAGCCAGAAACAATTTGAAGGCATGCAACAACAAAAACAACAAAATACTGTAAACAATTGAAAGAACAGGAAGCTGCCCTGCTCCATGTCAAACTATCTATCACTCTACCCCAGTATCATCAACACCAACTGGAAGTTACTCTGCAGGGATTCTGCTCCCACTCCCTAAACTGGCAATAACTGGGATTGGATCCTTTCTATATGCAAAACAAATACTCTACCACAGAGGTAGAGTCCTTTTGCTCCTTCCCACCTCATCTTTTTAATACACAATGCCAGGGATTGAATCTGAGACCTTTAGCTTCCAAATCATGTTCTTTGTCACTAATTCCCACTACAGAAATACTTGAATTCTTGGTGAGTTAAATGCACGTGTGGAGCCACACGTAGCAATGCGCTGGCCAATTCATTCCATCATCATCAACAGCATAAAGTAGAACTGATTCCTTGCATTTGCCTCAAGGATTCAAATATGAGCACTGATTACATGTTGCCAGCAATAGTGGGTTGTGTAGAGATGTGTATCTAGGATGCAATTGCTTGTTTACCAAGGTAGAAACAAAATGGGAGGGAATATAATACAAGCAACAGCACACATTTAGAAGACTGTCAATGAGCCAAACTTTTCATGTTTCATGTTATTAATCCTTTATTCTCTTCCCACCAGCACACAGAAGATTGATGAGCAACTTCCTAGGATTTTGATATTCTTTCTGTTGAGCAGAGATTCTGTAAACCATGGCCATGGATCCTGTAACCTTTCAAATGTTAGATTCAAGTTCCCATCAAGTCCAAAACAACCAGACTAATAGTACAGCATGATGGAAATTGGAAGCCAACATGATCTGGGGGTGGCAAAAGTTCTCCCTCTCAGCTACAAAACTTTCTCCTGATTAGGGGGACGGGAACAACCAAACCCACCTGGTACATTTTGCAAGGCTATATAATTTCAGAATGCTGACAGAAAATTGCATTTTTAAAAATAGTACTTATGCACATAAGAAGAGCCCTGCTGAGTCAAACCAAAGGCCTATCTGGTTCAGCATTCTTTTATCACAGTGGCCAGCCATTTCCCTGTAGGAAGTCCAAATAAATACAATAGCAACCTCCTACTCATGTTCCATAGCATTTTACTTCAGATACTGGTGGCAATACATACTTAGTGTGAGCCATCCATGAACTTTCTCAGTTCGCATTCAGTGCTGTCCAAGTTGGTAAACATCGCTATACATTATGGAAGCAAGTTGCAAAGTTTTAACTGCGTACTGTACATTGACCCTTTATTCTTCTCGGGTTAAACAGTGACAAGTTGACTTGACAAGTGGTGAACCTGCAAATTTTTTTGGGAGACACACAAGGTATAAGTGCAGTAAATAAATACATTTTAGCATTGTTTGGTGTTATTTCTCTCTCTCTTTGGATAACATTCTGTTCTTTTGCATGTATATACTTCTGATAAAGTACCTGTAAAGAGAACTGTAAAGTTCCTGTAAAGAGCTTGGAAAACCTGAATAAAGCTAGTCAGTCACAACCTTTGGAATGCCTGAGGAGGGCCTATGGAGGAAAGTATATAAAACCAACAAAATGAGAAATCCACAAAAGAGTGATACCTTTTAAGGAAGGCTAAAAGTAGAGGGAAAGGTAGGTTGAAAGGAGGAAATTTGAAAGGTAAGAAACTGGGAATGATCCGAAGACTGACTCAACCAATTCGTTCTTAGCTATTAGTTATTATTTAAAAAATGAATGTGAATGACTATATAATTTTTAGAAAGTGAAATGTATAATAGCAAAATGAAATAGAATGAAATTGAATGAGTATTATTAATGTGTTTTTGTTTTATATTAAATGTCACTGTTTTGTGTTTTTCTTTTCTGTAGTTGATAAATTTGTTATGTCTGTTATGAAAATTTACTTAATAAAAACATTAAAAAAAAAAAAAAGAGGAGTGATACCTTTATTGGCCAACCGAAGCATCTGAAATACATCATGTATGCTTTTGAGGCTCCACTGGCCCCTTCATCAGGCAAAAGATTTGTAAAAGTTATACAGGAGAAGAAAAGAGACAATGTTAGAATCACAGACCTACATTTTGTATCAGATGTTTCTGTTGTGGTTTAGTTGGCTTGGAGGAATCTCAATACCAGTTCTCCTCTTGCTTCTTAAATGTTATTGTACAATTTACTGTAAAATTTAAACTTTATTAGCAGCAATAAAGTAATTTTTCTGGGGATCCAGGTTGTTCTTGCCTGTTAACCAGGTAGGTCCAGGTCGATATAGAAACAGGGGCACAGTTTCAGCACTATAATTCTGCTTAAACTATCATGGTTCCATCCTATAGATACCTTGGATTGGCAGTTTTGGGATACTGAGATTCTCTCAGCTGCAAACAAGCTACAAGCAAGCTACAAACCTTAGGATTCCTTGAGATATCGCTATGGGAGGAGCAGACATGAATAGATGAAATCTTAGGGAGATCAGAGGCTAGTTAGGAATAGATAGTGACAGTAAGTGAGAGAGAAGGGATTTTGTTTCGATGGGAGCTGAAAGTGTAGAAAAAGTACAAGGAGAAATGTTTGTTTCAACTGCCTCTGAGGCCTACAAAAGCCTACAAAAGCTTATGCTCCAACTTCTTTTGCACAGTTAGTTTCAAAGGTGCTACAAGATCCCTGGATACCAGTATCCAAACTAACACGGCTATTTTTCTGATTTCAACTGATGTGCCAGAGACAACATCATACTAGATGTTTAACTTACTTTTTACGCAATTAATCTTCAGTGTTTTATTTTCTATCTATTTAATACTTAATATTAATATTTATTTAATATTTATTTATTCTACCTCCTTATTTTATGTAAGACTTAACAAGGATCAGTCAGGTATTACCACACTGAACCCAACAATCTGTATATCTGCTAGTTCAAAGTGTCAACTGGGGGTCCAAGAACCAAATAATAATAATAATAATAATAATACATTTTATTTCTAGCCCGCCCCTCTGAATGAGCAATCGGGGAGGGGTACAAAAGAGAATAACAATTAACAAAGCAAAAATACAAACCAGTTATAGCAACAACAAAAATACATAGTAATTACAACCAAAAATTAAATTAACAAAGCAAAATACATAACAATTAACATATCAAAACAAGTAAAAAGAAAATCTCCATTCTCAACCCCCATCCCAATCCTAAAACAATGTGAACTATACACAATCTGAAAAGAAAAAAAAAGAAAAGAAAAAAGTGGGGCGCGGGGGGGGGGGGAGAGAGAGAGAGACAAGACTCCTCCTTAGGTCCAGGAGCCAAGGCATGGGAGGAGCCCAGGTGGAGGTAGGGCAAACAAACACTCTCTCAGCCAAGTCTTCTTCACTGGCAGATATTGGGGAGGAGGGAAAAAGGCCCATTCCTCCTCCTCAAGTCCAGAAGCCAAGACAAGGGAGTAGCCCAGGTGGAGGTAGGGCAAACAGATCCAGGAAAGGGTTTCAAGGGTAAAAGGGCAAGGTTAGTGAAAGAGGCAACTTGGGTCCAAAACACATTGCAGAAATTCTGGTGTTTTAGATCTTGGACAGGCGATCTGTCTCAGCACCTAATAAATCTGTCTTTTTAAAAAGGCTACTCTTCATCTGACCTGAACTTGCCACTTTAGTTCATCATTTAATTGGATTATCTCAGATACTAATATATAACTGTTTGTTTGTGTGACTGGGGAGGAGAAAGTGGGGGAATGACTTTCTCTACCAGTGTTCCTTGAAACCTGGGGTTATGCAAGAAGTCACTAGGAGTTCTGCAAATGCCTGTGACTGGAGGGAAAAAAACTTTAAAAACTGTAGATACAATAATCTTTATGCATGGGTTCCCTAAAATTTAAAACTTGTTTCAAGGGTTCCTCCAAAATCAAAAAGGTGGAGAAAAGATTTTCTAAATGCATACCATGCCTTACTAGCCTTTTTCTTCCTAAGTTAAAAGTACCCCAAGTGTTGTAATGTTTGACAGGGGAATTGCTCCAGACCATTTATCATTGTGGTTTCTGTTTGTGGCATTTTTCCTAATGCAGACACACAATTTGCATGCAGGCATTGTTAGCAATTCTGTTTTCAATTATTTTCTTAATGATCCTCAATGTGGAATTTGCTATTTTCACAGCAACTGCATGCTGGGCCATTTTCACTGAGCTATCCATCACAACCCCAGGCCCTCTTTCCTAGTCAGTTACCATCTGTTCAGATTCCACCAGTCTATGAAGCTAGGGTATTTTTGTTCACAAATGCATCACTTCACACAATACAGTTTAACGCCCATTCCTTTAGGTGAATTTCTTTAAATTTAATTGCATTTCCTTTTTCTATTCTACTTACACTGCTGCTCTTAGTTTGGGGGGTCCCAGAGGCCTTCCATCGAAAGTACTAACCAAACCTACATTGGATTACTTTCAGAGGATTACTCAGCCATTCCTTAACAATTCACTAGGCCTGTGGTTCCAGATTTGAATGCCTCCCTATTTACAGATACATGTTTGCATGAATAAAACTCACATGAGGGAGAAGGCCTAATCTGGGCACGCAATTCAATTTTATCTGTGTTTATGCATTGCTTTGCCTATGACAATACCTACAGCGCAAGACACAGTAACTTGCTTGGCCAGAGGGTATGAATCTGTCGACTACTTTAATACCCATAATATCTAAAAATAAATAAGTCATCATCAAGGGATTACAGAATCAGATACCAGATAAAAACAAACAAACAGCTTCATTTATATATGGCTTCATACTGCCTAAGCAGTGTCTAAGCGGTTTACAACTGTAAGCTACTTGCCCCCAACAATCTGAGTACTCATTTTAGCGACCTCGGAAGGATGCAAGCCTTAGTCGAGCTTGAGCCCTTTTGCTGGTCTTGAACTCGCAACCTTGTGGTTTTGAGTGAGTGGCTGCAGTACAGGCATTTAACCACTGCGTCACCAGGGCATAAAGCTTTTTATTCAAACCTTTGACAATTAAAATAATAAGAATGCCCTTCCATAGCACTCCATTTTAACTAGTGTTGATCTTTTTAAATTTGTTTTTAATTTCTTTTATTTTTATTGTGTTTCAGCTTATCAGTTTAGCCTCCATGCCTCATATGCATTTGCCAGTTTTAATTGCAAGGCATTGATGAAGGACATGCAAGCTGCAGCATATTCCATTTGATCAGTTTGGTGGCTGATGAGATCCCCAGTGGGTTCTGGAAAATCCAGCATGGACCCCTGGAAGTTGGCACTATTATCCTAAGACACTGTGTTGGGAGTGTATGAACAAAAGCCCCATTCAATATCATGGCAGAATGCTTTGCAAACATTGGCCAGTGTGCTTTGAGTCACACTGCCAGTGTTTTTGTTCCACATAACCACTGTCACTGCAACAACCTGTCAGTTCCTCTACAGGTCCTCACCCAAGCTTCAAAGGTGTATCCTTTTGTGGATGCAACTGTACTTCTGACAAGAATCAGGGGGAAGGGAAAAAGTCCATGGGGCAATGAGGAAAAGATGGCACAATTCATCCATGAATAAACATTGAGCAGAAAACTTACTGGAAGATAAAAGGTCATGAAACTCAATGTGCTATTAGAGGAATGCAGTTTGGGAACAAGCGTGGGCTGCAATTGTCATGTCTATCACACTACACCAAAGGAAGAAGGCAACACAGGGCTGAAGATCACTATTTCAATCACTAGAAGTCCAGTTAAAGGACACCAGATAGCAGCACCTCAGAGAGCCACAGCCAATCACAGCATCAAGTGTAACGATCAATAGGTCTCCATTACCAAGCTGTGTGATGGGCAGAATAATAATCTGATAGGCATTTGATCAAGAGTAGAGACTGGAAAATTGTTTTGGACTGCAGCTCCCTGAATCCCTACCCAGCAGGCCATTAGCCTTTAAGGCTGAAGGGCGGGGTATAAATACTCAAATAAAAAAGAAAGAAGAAAGAAAGAAAGAAAGAAAGAAAGAAAGACTGGAAAGCAATTGGATACACAGGTTGGGAAAGCAACTTTTGGGCTATGCTGTGTCAGGGGTTCTCTGATGTGAAATAAGTAGTGCAAGAACACACACACACAAAACCCCTTATACCAAGTCATACTATTAATCCATGAGCTCAACTATCATCTAACAGTGCCCGTAGGGAGTACAACAGTGAAAGCTGACTCCAGATTCTGTCAACCTACATAGCCACAACCCTCATATAAATCCAGAGTTAAGTAACAGACATTAGAGAAGTGAAAAATAAGCCATATTTTCTCTCCTTGCTGACCTCTCTTCTGTTAAGAATAAACCACGCAGGTGTCAAAAGTGTGAAAGAGGCATGGGTGGGGAAGAAAGGTGGAAGGGATCCCAAAATAAATACATGTGTCTTCAGATTTTGTACAAAAAATATTTTTAATCAGGGCAAAGAAACAATTGGCTGAAACATGATTGCAGAATTAGGAAAAACACTACAAAAATAAGAAGGTACATCTGAAGCTTGTAGAAAAACTGGTCACTTCATTCTTTTTCTTTAAGAAGGTCACTCAGGAAAATAATGTTATCTGAAAAGCAAAAAGAGTGAAAAGTTGCATGTTTGAACATATGTGTAGTAAGATGTTAACCCCCATTATGATAGATGCATCTCATCTGAGCATTATTTATATTGTTACATTTATCTTTGGCATTTCCCCCAAAGGGTACATGGCTCTCCATCACTCCTCTTTTCCAATATGTTTGAAGGACAGACTCAGTGTTTTTAATAGAGAGTGAGACCTTCAGCCTGGATCTCCCAAATCCCAGTCCAATATTCTTAACTGCTGCACAACACTAGGTCTCCAATACTGCCTACTCTGACTGGCAGTTCTTGCCTAGGCTTGAAGGGAGAGGTTCCTTTCCTAGCCTTAATCACATTTGCCCAGAGATGCCAGAAAAGAACCTGGAACCTAGTGTTCTATTAACAAGCTATACTCTCCCCACCCCTGACTCCCACAGTCCACCTCAGACTCAAAGAGCATTAAGGCCTTCCTATTTGTGTCTTCTGGTCTCAGAAATTATAAGCACAACCTTCAATTTATAACCATCTAATATCTCTCAGCTCTGAATACAGTGTGAATTTATTTTAAGTCTGAATTATGTTTGTTTCATTTGGGAGTGGTTGTTGCCCACAATATTTTTTACCAGAAAGACAGGATATAAATTCAACAAATCTAAAATACTTGCTAGCTGCTTGGTGCAAGGGGAGATCTAGCTTAAGCTGCTGAAGTCAAGGGGCTGAGCAATACATAACTCTGTGTAGGTTCAAGTTGTTAGATTGGTAATAGGGAACCTTTGACCCTCCTGATGTTTGTGGTTTCTACTCCCAGAAGTGCCAAGCAGGTTTGACCAATAAAGAATTATGGGGACTGCAGTCCAAAACATTTAGAGGTTCAAAGTTTAGCCTCTTGCCTGGACAATTGACTGTTCTTTTCAGGCTTTCACTTAAGTCACTATAACATATATGGCTAGGTATCAGCAGATACAACTGCAATATTTGACATATCAGAAAGAATCCAATTAATATCATAGATTTACAGCACTGCTGACATAAAGACTACTGTGTTTTACTTGGTCTTTGCTCTCTCAAGGGGTCTAGATGTTCCAATTAAGGTTGAAGGCAGAACACAGTAACTACCGTACTAGATCTGATAGGTTCAAAAATAAGAAATGACCATTATTGATCCTTGGTCCCAGCAGCTAGCTATTAGGGGCATCCTGCAACCTGTCAACATTACTCATCCTGCACCTCCATCGTAGGATTGCTACAAACAGTGGCAATCAAGCCTAAATGTAACACACACAATTTGTTTTGTTTAACAACCAGCATGAATTAAAACAAAAGAGCTTGCTCATTTGTAGCAGCCTTTTCAAACCTAGTGCTCTCTGGATATGTATGTCCCCATATGAACTTACCAGAGCCCTAAGACCTTCAAGAGAAGGCTTTCTCTTGATCGCACCCCCATCACAGGCTCACCTGGTGAGGACACAAGAGAAAGCCATCTTGGTGGCTGCTCCTGCCCTGTGGAATCCCCTTCCACAGGAAGCTTCCATCAGCAAACAAAAACAGCTTTATTCAGGCAGGCTTTTAATGGGTAATCATGGGACGGCTTTTTATATGGGGTGTTGTTATATGGGGTGGGTATTGTGTTTTTATAGTGGTTTTAATGTTTGTAATTTGATATTGTTTTTATGTCAAGTTTTTAATATATTTTTATTTGTGAGCCACCTTGGATCTCTTCTGGGAGAAAGGCGGCATAGAAAACCCTGGGGAACGAAAGAGCCGGGGCCGCAAAAATGGCCCCGGGATCCGAATAAAACCCCGGGATCCGAAAAGGAAAAACCGCGCGGCCCCTTTAAATTTGCCGTGCGGTCCGTCAAAGAAAGCGGTCCCCCGGGAAACGAAAATTTCCGGGTTACGAAAAGTAATCCGGAACGGATTACTTTCGTAACCCAGGGGACCATTGTAAAATTAAAAGGTTGGACTGCAACTCCCATGCTCCCCCAACCAGCCTAGTCAAAGACACCAGAATGGAGAAAGATTGCATTAATGAGCACAACACTGGTTTCAACACTCCAGTCTGTTTACAAGGAATTATTTTTGTCTGATTCCCTCTTTATCCTTTTCTTAACTACTCCCTCCTTAAAGGCTCCCTTGAAAAAAGCTGGGTGGATAGAGAATGCATGAAATTGGGAGGAAACCTGTAATCAGTGGCATAGCCAGACATTCAAGTATTTCTGGTTATATTTTTGAGCTTTCAGGCAACACTCACTTGCACTGAAAAACCCTGATTAGTCTCTGCCAGCAAAGAAACTGACCCAAGGCTTGTTGGTTAAATTTTGTAACAGTGCCTGTTATGATAGCCTTTCCCAAACTGGTAGGTCAAAACATCTGGAAGGCACAACTCCCACCATCTTTAACCATCATAACTATGCCAGTTAGGAATGATGGGAGTTGTCTTCCAAGATATTGTCCAGGGATGATGGGTTGGAGGAGGTAACAATAGGAAGTTTGCTCATTTAAGGATGTGACAATCTGCCAATTTCATCTTTGGGTGCATTACTCAGAATCCTACTCACAGGAGTTTATATTTTCTGCTTGCAAAACTTTTAAAAATTCCCTTATGGAAATCTGACTGATTTCTACCATGTAATTTTGCTAATATATCTCTTTAGTTTTTAATTAATGTACTGTATATATTTCTCACAGATATTGTGAGAAGATCAAGTGTTTATGCACAATTTTAAATATAGGGTACAATTATTTATATGCATCTACTTGCATGTGAGGAATCTGCTGCTCAACGACAGGAAATGAAAGCTACAATACACACTTTCATTAAGGGTCTCAATGATCGCAAACTAGATCAACTATTTTAAAACCTCAGTTAACATGAATTTTGTTTCCACTTCAAATCTTTCTTACGTAGTTCTTTCCATGAGTAGAACCCAGCAGTGCCACCAAGTGGAACAGCCAAGATATTGAAGATAATACTCTGTTTTGATTAAATCCATCAAACAGTCCAAAGGAAAAAAGAAATCATAGAATCATAGAGTTGGAAGAGACCACAAAGGCCATCCAGTCCAACCCCCTGCCATGCATCATCAAAGCATCCCCGACAGATGGCCATTTGGGCAAACCTGTCCACTTTTGCATTGGAAATTTTTACCTGCAATAATTGTTGTGGCTTGCCGCCTCACATTGTTTTTATCCATGTATTCACCATAGTCTATCTTCCCTTCCACATAGATCCGAGCACTGTCAGGAGCCAAAAATGGGCAGATTAATTGTTAACATTCACTTTTAATTCTGAGGTTCCCTCCTTACCATTAAATCAGTGCTTTATATGCTGCCTTTAACAGACACTGCTCAACAATTAATTCATTAATCACAGAAGCTTTAGAGAGACAGGAAGGATCTAAAACTGGCAGCCAAAGAACACTCGGTCTCATCAAGTCTGGCATCCAAAACAGAACCTTTGGGCCCCTATCTAGTGTTTAATCATTGCTGTGAGCAGGTGTGCCATCAGGAACAACAAGCAGCAGGTATATCGTATTGCATGTCTTAGTCTGCCTTGCCATGTTTAGATTTAGACCTAAATGACCCCCTCCCAATTACTTTAAAGGGAAAATGGCTTTCAAGGAAGAGAGGGGGAAGCTGTCTACTGCCTGACTTAACAATGATTCAGGTAGCCAGCCTGGTACACTCTAGATTACACTTTTAATTACAATTCCCATAAACTTTAGCATGGACAATGGTAAACTATTATGGGATCCACAGTTGAGGGTGCTGTTGCCTACCCACACACATTAAAAATACTTGGCATATTTCAGTGATCCTTGACATAGCCCTTCAAACTAGGTAAAAATTCATATTCCCTCATCCAACTCTATGATTCTATGATTCTATCTCACTCAAAATTAGAGAGGTTGAGAATGACTTGCTTAAGAAAATTCAAAGAGTTTATGGCCAGGGTAAGTTTGGAACTGGGGACTTTCTGGCTTGTTAGGCCACCAGTTTTGAGGCTTCTGTGATTCCCAAAGTAGGAGAAAAGTAATCTTCACTAATGTCTCATAGAATAGTCGTCACTTCACTTTCAGTTCCTATAATTATGGCTGAGATGTATTTCTATATCAGGTTTTACTGGCAGGCCATAGCAGATATTATTGATAGGTCATAATCAGGTACTTCCATTTTTCAGATGTCTGAAGAAATATTTCATGTTTAGTCTACCTAGATGTAAACAGCAGCACCATAATACTTCTGTCCTATCATCATACCTAAATAGGAATATGTATATCTAAGGAGGCCACAGATTAACCAACCATTCCTAATCAGACACTTCTTGAAGAACAGTGGGCCAAAGTAAACCATGCAAATGATAAATCCTGGCCTCTACAGAAGCTGGGCAAGACCTGATCTATCTATCTTTTATCTACTGCCACTGTTGACTTTCACCCAAACTGATCTTTGAGTATCGGTATGTGCCATCCTTGTGCAGCTGTAGCAATTTTGCTGCTGATGCCTGCTCTGGTCCTTTTCTCTGGAAGAAGCAGCTGTGCTGTCCAATACAGCTAAAGCAATTATGAGGATCATACAAACTTCCAGATGTTGTTGGACAACTCACAACTTGAATCACTACTGCTGGAGACTGATGTCCAATATCATCTGGGAGACCACGATTCCCATCCTTGGTCTAAAGGAAGCCCATTCTACATGTATCCACAGCATAAATAACTCAAACTGACTGTCCACCCCTGTTCCAGATACCCGGGCAAGTCTATTTCTAGCATAGAGGGCAGCAATACCATCCATGGCAATGATGCAATACCTCCTACACTCTGATGGTTTGTCTACATTTCAGCAGATGATTTTTGTTTTAAATAGAGGTTACTTTAACCAAAGTATATAGCAGTGGGGAACCTATGGCCTTCCTAATGTTGGTGAACTGTGGCCTGGTTGTAACAGCTGGGGTCCACTGGGAGTTACAGCCCTGCAACATCTGGAGGCTCAGGCTACTCACCTTTCTATACAGGAAGTTATCTAATACAAGGAATATTAACAGTGATGTTTTGTTTTTATGAAGAGTCTTATTATTCAGCATTCCTCCCCATAAGAAGGCTCCAGTACAACTCACCCCTTCTTCACATACTGATATGCTACATCTCTCAGTCCTGGCCTGAACACAGAGATTCGGTGCCATGTTGTCTTCTGTGAGATGTCACCTTGGTTAGATAAAACCCAGGTTACAAAATAAATAAATAAACAAATCCAAACCACCCATGGATTCAAACCTTTTCACAAGCAAGTGTTAAAAAGGTCAGGAACCTGTCTCTCTTTAGGTGCTGGAGGACTGCAACTTTCATCAGCCCTAGCCAGCACAGCCAATGTTGAAGGATAATGGGGACTGCTGTTCAGGACCATCTGTATGCACTTTGTCCCCCTACATTTAGGTTAAAACTCCTCATATGTAAGGGAATGGGTGGGATGGGGTCACCCAAACTTCATTATTTAAATGTGTGATGGTACTGTGGGCTTATACAGCTGACAAAAGGGTGGTCACTGGAACACACAGTCAACACATGAGTTGACATGTAGGACAGCGGGCAAAGCTAAGCAGTCCAAGCATTACACAGTCAAGAGCTGATGGGGATTAACATAAAACATCCCTAGTGTGATCCTTCTTAATTTGGGTAGGAGAATTTTGCTTGTAGACATTGACTTCACACTGACACAGTACAGCAGAAAAAGGTGAATTAGCTCTGGGCCAAAACAAGTTTCAGCAACTCAGGTCCAAAACACACTGCAGAAATAATCAAGTTTGAGACTGCTTTAACTGCCTGGATCAATGCTAGGGAATTCTGAGAACTGTAGTTTTGTGAGACATTTAGTCTTCTCTTTCTGGTGCCACAATAAACTATAATTCCCAGGATTCCCTAGCACTGAGCTGGGGCAGTTAAAGGAGTCTCAGACTGGATTATTTCTGGTTTGTGTTTTGGACCTCAGACTCAAATGGCTGATGAGCACAGAGTAGGTCAGGTGATGGAAGAAGGCGATGAATAATGACTCCAAAAGAAGATGTCAATGAGCCTATCTTGGGCGAGGATCTCATCACTTACACAACATGACAGAGGTCATGGAAATGAGGAGAATGAACCAAAGGCCTTCTGAAGGCCAAGAAAGGATTGATGGAGAATCAGCAAAACAAAATTTAGAATATTATGGTGGGATCACTAGAAAGGGTAGCAGGAGAAACTAAATGAAACTAAAAAAAAATAGGGGAATGAGAGGATATAAAAGCAGGAGTGACTTTGAGTTTAAGTTTGGGGGAGGTTCGAGTTGAGTGAGAGTTCTTGAAAGAGTTCTTGAGAGATGGTCAGATAGAGAATCTGACTGTGCCTTAGAAAAGTCACATTCTGACAAACCAGTAGGAGAAACTGGGAAGAGAGAGACAAAGGGTCTCAGTACAGTCAGATAAGGATTCTGACTTAAACAGACAGGCAAAAAGAGGTGCTTTTAGGCCAGCTTGAAGGCGTGGCGTTTAGATGACACATGCCTTGAAGCCAGCAGAAAAGTGCCCTTATGCAGAGATAAGCCATTTCAAAAAGAAGCAGTTTTTTCCCCGCTTCTTCCTGGCTTGAAGCCATGCCATGTAGTCATGACAGGAGCACTCCAGCTGACTTGGGGGCCATTGGTGCAGTTGGTGGGGTTTCAATATGGCTTCAGAAAAGGCAGCTTCAAGCCACTTTTTCCTGCCCATCTGTTCCACCCCATTGTCAGTAAAGAGGAAACTGTGAGCAGCCGGCAACTGTTATTTTAAAGTAACCACACAAGGTTGAAAGATTTTACTTAGGCTACTTTCTTACTAAATACTCAATAAAGGTACTGTTTATTTGTTACCACAGAAGTCTTTGTCTGAGTGAATTCTAGACACTAGGCAAAGACAAACACGCTACATAATATATTAAATGAATAAAAGGAAGCCACTTAGGACCCTAGCCTTTGTACACTTAGAGAGAACGTGTAAAGGGTAGAAGCGGGACAGTGTAAATGACCAGAGGCCTTCTGTAAGGAAGAGGTAAAAAGGAAACCTCAAGGCATCTTAAGGGCAATGTTTTTTTTTTTTAAATTAAATTTTATTGATTTAAAAACCATTACACTCACACAAATATATTCCAAACAACAGACATTATATGCAAAGACATCGGTAAGTAAATAACAATATCAAACTGTCACTTCGTCAATAACACACACTTTCTATCATCACCTTCTTACCCTCCTATCTCTACCTTACCCCTTTCCCTACCTAACTAAATTTCTACACTACACTAAGTCATTCTTCTAATTTCCTCTATCTCTTCTATTCCTTCTTATTTCCTAATCTTCTCTAGTCACTCTTAGTCCCACCTTCTTCGCATCTCATTCTTCCATCTTCCTTTCAATCCTTCTTCTTACTCACAATCATTCTCTCTAAAAAGGGCTTCCTTTCTACCAATCTTTGTCTTTTATTTTGTTTGTACCTAATAGACTTTCTTAAAATTGAAACAAATGTCTATTTGGATACATCGTATTGAAATTAATTTGATACCTCACACTTAAATATCCTTTTCTTCTTCAATCAGTTCCATAACCCTTCTCCATTCATTAGAAATCATCTCTTCCGTTTTACCTCTTAATAATTGCGTTAGTTTATCCATCATCATTCCATCATATAATTTTAACATCCATTCTTCCTTGCTAGGGGTCACTTTCTCTTTCCACTTCTGTGCATAACATATTCGCGCAAGAGAGATCATATAAAATAATATTTTCCCATAATTATTCTCTGTGTCTCTATCTAGTATCCCCAAGAGGAAGATTTCCGGTTTAAATCGTAGATTTATATTTAGAGCCTTGTCGATTATATTTTTGACCATCATCCAATAACCCTTTGCCTTTTTGCAGGACCACCAACAATGGTAAAAGGTACCCACCTCTCTTCTACATTTCCAACATCGATTGCTGCTTGTCTTATACATTTTAGATATCCTTTCTGGGGATAGATACCACAAGTAGAACATCTTATAAAAATTTTCCTTAAGGGCAATGTTTGATGCATATTAGGGACTGACACTCTTAAAATCAGTCTGGAAATGTTACTTTTGGAGATGGCACTACAAAAATCCCTCAATCATCACAGTCAGTGGCCATGCTGGTTAGAGAATTTGGGAACTATACTCCAAAAAAACAATAACAACACAACAAACCCTTTTAAGCTGCAGTTTTAACATATTTTGATTAAACTATGGAGCAGTGTAGATGTAAGATTTCCCAAATAAATTCAATGGCAGAGCAGTCCTCAGGCTTTCTACACTCAAGTTATCTCCCCAACAACTGCAAATGCTCACCTCCTTGGAAGATTTCACTTTCCCCTGATCGCCACATCTCATTGGTTGCAAGGCTGAAAATTGTGACTGGATTTTTCCCTTCTGCTTGCCTCATGACAGGATCCTGTCCAACACGGCCAAGCAACTGGATTCGGTTCAGTGCTAAAAGAAAACAGGAAAATGTATTAGCATGAGGTAAGTCAGATGCCCATAAGACCAAAACTGACACATTCTTGGCAAGACTAAAGACAGTTAAACAGACAGACATGATGATCCAACAATGACTTTGTGTTATTCTCAGGAGCCACCCATCTCAGTTCATGAAAAGCTACTTACATCTTTCAAGAACTAATGGCGTTGTTGTCGTTGATTCAGACTCATGTCTTACAAACTGTCGCATCACCTAGAGAAAAAAAGGGGCAAAAACAGTCAGAAAGGCCTCATTTGGCAACCAAGTTTTCTTGGCAAGACCTGTTCAGAAAGGGTTTGCTACTGCCTTCTCCCGAGGCGTGTTGCCAAGTACATAAAAGATCTGAGGTCGGTGACAGAATCATAGAGTTAGAAGAGACCACAAGGTCCATCCAGTCCAACCCCCTGCCACGTAGGAACTCACAACCAAAGCACCCCTGACAGATCGCCATCCAGCCTTTTGTCCCATGGAACCAAAATTCACATGGAATTTGCACAGCCTAACTTATATCAATATATGCACATTTAGAAACAATTACTATGACACATTTATGCTTCGCAGAAGGCAAAGCCAACCAGTTAATTTCTCTTCTAAATTAACTGAGATTAAAAAAAATCAATCCTCAGTCAATTGGCAGCCATCTAAGACTATTCCTGAGACTATTTCAAAGTGTCTGGTAGGTCCCCCCCCCCCACGAATCCTCTCTCCCCTCCCTCTCTGCATCCCCTCAGCCACACACACACACACACACAATCCTACCCCTCCTCTATCTTTTTGTGTGTACCAAAAATGAGTTTCAAAAACATGACAGGGTGTTAATTCAAAAACAAGCCCAGGACAAACCAGGGGGTCTTTCTGTTAAGTAGTTTCTCAATTCTAACCCAGACTCTGGTCCAAAATTTAAACAAACTCCCTTTAATTATCATTCTTCAATTACCATTACAGCTATTAAAAATAAAACAGCCTGGTACACAATTCCAGCAGAAGAGCTGAAAAATTCTGAGCAGGTGATAAGAGGAGTGAAAGTTCAAAGCTGAATGTCAGACCAGGCAGAACAGGGAAGTGGAGCTTCAATGCCACAAAACTGGATGAAAATCTACAATAAATCCAACTCAGAAGTGACCAGGTGCCACATGCATTTTGGAGGCAGGCTGCTAATGGTGGACTCCACAAGTAAGAAATGGCATTTGTCTGGTTATTTCTTTTTCTTTTCTTTTTTAATGATGATATTTAGCCAGTGCAAGATTTTCGGGATGTCAGAGATGGCTTAGAGAGATGAAAAAGGGGTTGAGGGTTGCACACAGTCCACAGCTCATTCTGTCCCCACCCCTGAAGAAGCAAAGAAGAAGACTAATGGAAGACGGAGCTCCGCTCTGGACCCCACAACAAACTCCAACTCCCAGAATTCCATAGCCTTGAGCCCAGGAAATTAAAGCTGTGCCAAACCAGGTTATTTCTCCAGTGTGGATGAAGCCTTAGATGCTTAAGCTCATTTTCCTCATTTACTTAAAGGAATGTAGTAGGGAGAAAAAGTAGCACCAAATCAAACCTCCAGCAATTCAACACCATCTCAATTCCTTATTCCATTGTTAGAACAGCAACAAAAGAAAATGGATTTTTACCTGCAGCAGCGGCCTGCGCAACATTTTGGCTAATTTTTGAAGAATCCTGCTTGGGTGCTTTCCTGGCTTCTCTGAAAGAAAATGTTTAAGAAAGTCAGCCGCCAGTTGTTAAATTACACATCAGTTTCACTTCTTTGTTATATTTAACAGAGCAGAAATACGGAAGCAGAAAGAAACCACAGGGGCAGAAACAGATAAAACAGGTGTAAGTACTTCATTCAATTGTTTGCTGATTTCCCAACCTGTGTATAGTTTTCCTGATTTCTAAAAGGTCAGAATTCCTCTTTCAAGCCTTAGTTAGAAGCAGAAGAAGAAGGTTTAAGCGAATGGCAAACCTCTTCTGAACCAATCTTGTCAAGGTTTGCCGTAAGTCAGAAACGACTTGAAGGCACACAACAACAACTAATACAGTACTACTTGATTTGTGATCCGCCTTGGGTCCCTTTCTGGGAGAAACGCAGCACTGGAATGAAATAACATTGGCTGCATCAATACTGCAGAAATAACCTGGATTGACACCACTTTAACTGGCATAACTTAATGCCAGGGAATTCTGGGAACTGTAGCTTGTTGTGGCACCAGAGCTCTCCGACAGGGAAGGCTAAAACATCTCAAGGAACTACAAATCCCAGAATTTCATAGCATCGAGTCATGGCAGCTAAAGTGGTGTCAAACTGCTTTATTTTTACTGTGTGGATACATCCCAAAGATTATGTTGCAACTAAGCATCTCACAGAACTACAAATCCCAGAAATCCATAGCTAAAGTGGTGTCAAACAGTCTCCAAAGCTTATGTTACAACTAAACATCTCAGGAAAAACTACAAATCCCAGAATTTCATAGCTCCATTTCTGCTATGTGGATACACCCCAAAGCTTAGGTTACAACTAAGCATCTCACAACAGTAAAAATCCCAGAATTCCACAGCACAGCATTGAGCCATGGCAGCTAAAGCGGTATCAATGCGCTTTATTTCTTAAGTGTGGGTGCAGCCATAGACCATACCCAGCTCTTCCCTCCTTCTCTCACCTCTGAAAAGCTCAGCAGCAGCAGCCTCCAGTCCTGGTTCTTCTTATGGGCACTTCCGGTCCTCCAGAACGTGGGCTTCCCTTCTCTCTCTTCTTTTCTCAATATGAAAACCATAGAGAGGAGGACCACCATAGAGACGCGGGGGAAAGAGCGGCACTGCTGAATGCCAGAGTGAGGCTAATAATAATGGCGGCTCAGTTCAAACTTCCGGTTTGAGGCCCCAAACTGTGGCCTTTTTTTGGACTTCAGCTCCCAGAAGCCTCAGCCATGTTGGCCAATAGAGTGGGATTCTGGGAGTTGAAGTCCAAAATCCTCTTAAAGAGCCCAGTTTGGGAACCATTGGATTATAAACTGCTCAGTGCTAGAGAATCCTGGGAACTGAGATAGTTGTTAGGGGTGACTCTGAGGCATAACAAAATTGTACCTGCTGGAAGAAGTGACTGTGTGGGTTTTGTTTTTTAAACAGTACTACAGTGGACATGGCAGCTGGAGGATTTGGAGAGCTGCTGTAGTCCACATCCCTTTTCCCAACTGTGTTCACACTGGAGAAATAAACCGGTTTAAGTGCCATGGCTCAATGCTGTGAAATTCTGGGAATTGTAGTTTGTTGTGGGGCCCAGAGCGGAGCTCTGCTCCGCTCTGGGCCCACAACAAACTACAATTCCCAGAATTTCACAGCATTGAGCCATGGCACTTAAACCGGTTTATTTCTCCAGTGTGAACACAGCGTTTACTCCTGTTCGAATCACATCCACCACATTCTAAATATTATTTATGTCCAGTCCATTTTTACTGATTTTATTAATAGCTTACATTAAGATGCAACTATACTTTTGCTGGACTTTTGATTTTTAAAATACTGTATTGATGTACGGTAGAGTCTCGATTATCCAAACTTCAGTTATCCAACATTCCGGATTATCCAACGTCGCGGCTGCTGTGATTTCTTTAAATTTTCTGTGATTTCTTTGAATTTTCTGTAATTTCTTTGAATTTTCAGAGGACTTAACTGTTTATACTGTACATCACAATGTTGATCAGTGATTTCCTTGAATTTACTTTTACTGTTATTGCAATAAAACTTCAATACGTTTGCAATTCATAGTGATTTCAAGGCTTTTCTTGGGCCTTCCAGATTATCCAACATTTTCGGTTATCCGACTATCAGCCGGTCCAGTTTATGTCGGATAATCGAGACTCTACTTTTTAACCACACACACCACCTTTGGTACCTACTATGACAGCTGCACCATTTTGCAATCCTTTTGGAGGACTGCTGGGGCCCACAATAAACTTCAACTCCCAGAATTCCACAGCCATGAGCCAAGGCAGTTAAAAGCGGTGCCAAACAGGGTTATTTCTCCAGTGTGGATGCATCCTAAGACTATACCTAAAGGCATGTTCTCCATTGTGGACATGAGATGCATAGCATCCATTATGGAGCAATCTTGCCATTTAGATCAAATCTGGCTGCCCTCCAGATGAGATGGTTTCCAATTCCCATCATCCCCACCCAGCAGGACCACACTGGCTGGGGATGATGAAAGCTGGAAGCCAACGAATTTGGAGAGTAGCCAGTTGAGGAGGAGGTACATATATTTATAAAATCACCCTCAAATTATCCAAGAGCTAGGGGCTAAAGGCATTCTTAAAGAAATTCCCCCACACATACATGGTTAAATAAATAAGATTAAAAGTTTTATTCAAAGTATCATATGCTTTTCTTTTCTTTTTAGAAAAACATGAAAAACAACAATAAAAAAAGTTTATGGTGCCCAGCAGCTAGGACTAAAACCCTGTTCAGGGAAGTCTGGGGAACTGATACAGTTGATGGAAATGTTGGGAGCCCCCACTAAAAATATTGCCCCAATACTCAATTCTAACAAATAGAGAAGTCAATTGAGCTTTTGGTCTTGTTCATGAAACAATATCAGAAGGTAACACTATAACAGGGGCATAAGGTTTACTTTATTTTATTATGAACACTTTACATAACATAATCCCCAGAAAATGAAGGCATTTCAAAAAACATTTCAACCTCCATTCCAGTGTGCTTAAAAATCCACCCCACTCTATAGACGCTTACAAGCCTTCATTCATTAGGTATGTCAGCCGCTCACCCATCACCAATTAAGATTAAAGCCCTCCATATCCCAGCCAGGCTGTACTTTACCTGCTGTTGCACAAGGAAAGAGAGACATTTTCCTCAACACCTATTGTTAATTTCAAAGAAGGTCCAGTTTTTTAGAACTCTCAATATTAAATATATTTTGCTCTTGTCTGGGGGATTGGGTCACTGTAACTGTAGTCCAGATATTTCAGGACTGCAACCCCCATGATCCTTCAACATAGAGTCAATGCTGGCTAATGAGCGCTGTAGTTCACCACTAGTAAGTTTCTCTGGCCCTTAAGAGACTTAAAGGTTAGAATGATGGCATAGCTTCATATACAGTAGAATCATCCCCAATTGTGGGAAGAAGCTAATTGCTTGAGATGTATTCTCTTTAAATACACAGCTATTTCCAATCTTTTTAAAAAAGAGATTAACACAAAGAGACCTTAAATAGGCAAATATAAAAGTGGGAGAAATGAAATAAAGTTATATGTTCTTCTGATAATCCTATGGAGAAAATACACCCATTAGTTTTAAGAGATGTTATGTCTGAAGAAGCTGCCATGATACCCCATGCCATGATACCTGTACCTCATGCTCTCATGGTTTTACTGGCCTCACCATAAAACCAGCTATGACTGTCAAATCCAGAGGGCAGACAGACTGGGTTTGAAAAGAGATGATAACACTGAAATAGGATGGATCATAGGCTGAGATTTAGCATCATCATTCTTGCAGTCATAATGGAAAAAATAAAAGCCAACTATGATGGCTTTTCTCTGGGACATGCTTCTGTAACCTGAGAAATCTGAATAACTCAGTCTCTGACTTTTCTTTGGGGTATATGCTTCTGTAACCTGAGAAATCTGAATAACTGTCCTCAGTAGCCACCAGCAGTAAAGCTGAAGGACCGAGCATTTTTCCCTCCCACCAGGCGTTTCTTGTTGTTCTTAAGCTTTGAACTGGCTCCAGTTTCTTGAGGCCTGGCACATTCCAAAGACAGGTCCTTTTTGATGGCATGGTCCTTTTTGAAGGTCTGAGCTAGGCGGGCTGCTCTCAGCTCCCTGAGAAAGAGAAGAGACAATGATTAGCAGACCAAAGATTGCAAAGGACAGACTGCAAAGGACTGGAAGGAATATTTCTGAGAGGGATGGCTTTCCCAACATGCATTAAGATTTAGCAAATCAGAAGTGAGAAAGTTTCATGGGATCATGATGAAGGAGGTATGAACATGTGCACAAGTATGATTGCATCTTACAGTGTGGGGACCTTTGACACCAGAATACAAGTGCATATGCAGAACCAAAGTCTACTCAACTCCTTAGCATGCAGCTAGCAGTACACTTGAAGAGCCAGTAGTGGTAGGGAGTATTTTTGATTCCCAAAGAAACAGGGCAACTGATACACAAAAGTAGCCTAAAACTAAAAAAATGCAAGATTATCCTAGCAGCTAACACTAGTACCCATATATGAGTTTCAGGCCCACCTTTGAAGGGAAGGAGACAGGCACATTAAGCTGGAGGAAGAAGCCTCTCCCTGTTCTTCCCAACTTTCTTATGTATTTTTTGTGGAAGGTGCAGACATTGGAAACTACAGCTTCCAGGATCCCAAAATCAGCATGGCCAGGGGCCAAAATGCCTGAGAAATCCAATTTTTTTCCCATTCTCTGAGAGCAATTGATGCCATAGAATCATAGAATCACAGAGTTGGAAGAGACCACAAGAGCCATCCAGTCCAACCCCCTGCCATGCAGGAACTCTCCATCAAAGCATCCCTGACAGATGGCCATCTAGCCTCTGCTTAAAAACCTCTAAGGAAGGAGACTCCACCACACTCTGAAGGAGTGTGTTCCACTGTCGAACAGCCCTTACTGTCAGGAAGTTCCTCCTAATGTTGAGGTGGAATCTCTTTTCCTGGAGCCCGCATCCATTGTTCCGGGTCCTGTTCTCTAGAGCAGCAGAAAACATGCTTGCTCCCTCCTCAATGTGACATCCCTTCAAGTATTTAAACAGGGCTATCATATCACCTCTTAACCTTCTGTTCTCCAGGCTAAACATTCCCAGCTCCCTAAGTCGTTCCTCATAGGGCATGGTTTCCAGATCCTCACCATTTTAGTCGCCCTCCTTTGGACACGCTCCAGTTTCTCTACATCCTTTTTGAATTGTGGTGCCCAGAACTGGACACAGTATTCCAAGTGGGGCCTGACCAAAGCAGAATAGAGTGGGACTATTACTTCCCTTGATCGAAACACTATACTTCTATTGATGCAACCTAAAATTGCATTGGCCTTTTTAGCTGCTGCATTGCGTTGTTGACTCATGTTCAACTTGTGGTCTACTTGGACTCCTAGATCCTTTTCACACATGGTCTCATTCAGCCAGGTATCCCCCATTCTATATCTGTGCATTTCATTTTTCTTCCCTAAGTGCAGAACCTTACATTTGTCTATGTTGCCTTATGAACCGTTTGGGGTCCCTTGACAATAGAAAGGTGGGATATAAACTGAAGAAAAAAAGCAACTGGAGTCATGGCTGTTGAGTCCAGAGGCAAACAAAAACCAAAAGAAGAAGAAGAAGGAGGAGGAGGAGGAGGAGGAGGAGGAGGAGGAGGGAAAGAAAGAAAGAAAGAAAGAAAGAGAGAGAGAGAGAGAGAGAGAGAAAGAAAAGGCCCCTTTCCTCTGGCCTAGCCTGGCCAGAACTGACTAGTTCAAAGATCCTCCTCACTTTAAAACAGCAGGACTTTGAGGTGTCAAATTAAAATGAGACAATCAGCTTGTGTAGTGTGTTATAAAGAAGAAGCATTTTTTTGGCCAATGGTACCAGAAGACAACTATGGAAGCAGTGCATATCAAATTCTATCCAGTGCCCTTATTTGCAAAATCCTCCTTTGCTGTTTTGGAGTAAATCCAGAGCTTCTCTCATTATTAAGAAGAAAAGAACTTGAAAAAGTTACTTAACAGATGACTTATCTGGACAGTTTGGATGAAAAAAGTAACTTATCCAACCTCAGAGGCTGACTGAGGTGGCAGCTTCAAGAAGCAGATTTGTGGCAACATAAAAGCACAGGACTATACTACTGTATATACTCTACTATAAGTTGAGAAATGTATACCCAAAATTGACTTGAAAAAAACAGGGTTGACATATGTATGAGGCCATATGGTAATAGGCTTGCCCCTCGAACCTCTCCCGCAGCCCAGCTGTCTTCTGAAGGAACAGTTGAGCTGAGGAAGGGCTTGGAAGGCCAATTTTTTCTTCCTCCATTTCCTCAGCCCATGTGTCCTCTGGAGGTCCTCCGAAGGGACAGCTGGGCTGAGGAAAGGCTTGGGAGGCAAACGTTTCCTTCCCCCCATCCTCAGCTCCAGTGTCCTCTAGAGGTCCTCCAAGGGGACAGCCAGATTGTGAGGGGGGGGGGAGGAAGGGATACCTTCAACTTATCCACAGGCCATATCAAAATCTCTAATTTTGGCCCAAAAGCTGTCATCCATTTATACACATTGACTTACAGACGAATATATACAGTAGTTATTTTACTACTGGGGCAGGAAGAGGTTCTTGTAGGATTTTCTGTCTTATTGTGTGCCAAAATAACTTCAGAAATGTTAGATGCTACATACACTGTGGTTTGGTTGCTGGATATTCATTTGCTGATTCCTATCAGGCCCCACAACATCTTGGCTTGACCCTGTTGCAGGACTTTACCTTTCCAGCATAGCAGTTTTGAATCTCTCCACATTTAGCTGCTTTTGAAGTTGGGCAGCTTTCCCAAGAGAAGGGCGGAGGACAGGGTGTTTGGTTAGTGTAGTGGCTGATGGTCTCATAACTGGATCAGGATGGATCATAAGCTGAGATCAAAACAAAACAAGTAGAAGTGAGTGAGAAAGGGATAGGTTTCATATTATTGCTGAAATAACCAATGCTATCCTCACACTCCCCAAAAGTAAGTTCACCTCGAGTAGTTCTGTAAAGCCACGTGACAGCTGCTGAGGGATTACTGGAAGGTTGCCTTTGCGGATGTCGTGCCACATGGTACCATTGGCAGGTAATGGCCCACAACCTGCTGCTAGAGCAATGGTTAATGCAAGGGCAAAGATGTCTGCCTTGGGCAGATAGCAGTATTGCTGTGGAGGAAGTAACAAGAAAAGATAGAGGTTTTACACCACAAAGAAGTAATGCATCCAGATTATATCAGGTCCAGTTTAAACATGCTAACTAGGAATGAGGCGTAGCCTAAAACACCTCAAGGGCACCAAGCCAGGGTAGGTTTAGAAGCACTCATCTTATAAGACTTATTCTAGAACCAATAGAGGTTTGTATGGATATAAATGTTTTATAATTAAAAATCCAGGTCTAGAGTACTCTAGTCTAAATAATAATAATAATTTATTTATAACCTGCCCCTCTGTGCAGGCAATCGGGGCGGGGTACAAGTTAAAACAAGTACAGTTGAAATGTTACAACCCAATCCCTAACTCCCACCCCTGAAAAAGAGATTCAACTAGAACAGATTTAAAAGCAAGTAAACAATACACAGTAGACAATACAATTCAACTCGAAACAATTGGGCGGCATCGAGGTGGTACATAATGTCTGGCAGGTGAAGGCTGGATAGGTGTCTTTAAAGACCGGGAGGAATTAGCTGCTATCCGGAAAGGCCTGCCAGAAGAGGTGCGTCTTGGTTGCTTTTTTGAAGGCGTCCAAGGTTGTGATAAGACGCATCTCATCCGGCAGGCCATTCCACAGTCTGGGAGCGATGGCGGAGAAGGCCCTCTGAGAGGTCTGCGACAACCTGGTCTCTGCAGGCTGTAGCAGGTTCCTCCCAGAGGACTGGAGCGTGCGAGGGGACTCATATGGGAAGAGGTGGTCCCTAAGATAAGATGGACCCGAGCCATGTAGGGCTTTAACTGGTAGTCCCAACTAGAGTAGATCCACTGAATCAACAGGAATTTGGTAAGCAATGGCATCACTGGCGGGTTGGGGTGCACTGAACTGGTGATAACATCAGAGGGGGTGACACCAAAATGACTGTCTATACAATTTTATAGACATTCATTTTAATCTACGCCAGCCCACTTCCTCTGTCCCAGGAGGACCCAGTCTACCCTCATTGAAGCAGACCCGCTCTACACTCTCACAATTGATCTTGTAGCTGGGCACCTCATTCTGGCTGCAGCCTTTGGCCATGTACAGCCTCTTGACTTTGGAGCAACTTTGTGAGTAGGGCTTGGCTCAGGAGGCAGTGACAGCCCTAGGGAGAAAGATATTTTTTTTCTTTCTCCTTCTCCTTATACCCCTTGCCAGCTCCCTGGCTGAGCCCCACTCATGAAGTTGCTCCAGAGTCAAGTGGCTCTATGTGGCCAAATGCTTCAGGTAGAATGATGCCCAGCCAGGAGATCAATAGTGAGGGAGTAGCCAGATCTACCTGCTTGGACCAACTTGAGTGGGGGGGTAGACCAAGCCCTTCTGAGTTAGAGGAAGTGGGTTGGTGTAGATTGGGCCTGCCTATGTCTCTGTGCGTAGGTGCAACAAGGATCTTAAATGCTTGATTTTAACCAGTTGCAATTGGAGTGGGGGATGACATCAGATATGCCTAAGGCAGACAAGGCCCAGAAGAGGGCATGGAAAAGAAAACAAAACATATTGCAAATTTGTGATTTGGAGGTTAAAAAAAAATTCCACTGGGTGACACCATGTGTTACCACACCAGGTGACACCAACCCAAGTGATGCCACTGTTGGTAAGTCAACACTGAGTCCTTGTGTCTTTCCTTTGGACTTCCAAGAGGTATCCAGTTGGCCACTGTGGGAAATATGATGGTGCACTATGCAACAGACTGAACCATCATGGCTCCTATGTTCTTACCTCTTGCAATATTTCATTGGCCAAGAACCGGCAGTCTCCTTCCTCCACTTGTGGAGTGGCTATGGATGTCACATGTCCAAGGTCTCCTAACAGAGAGAAACTGGTGAGCTAGTTTACAAATGTAAATGCAAATTAGTATTTGTATTAAATCTTAAACTAAAAATCTTCATAACTCCAACAGTAACAAATAAAAGATTAAACTAAATTAAAATATTTAATTTTATTGATATGATTTGTACATATCAGTTAGTCAGTTACTAAAGACCTACTTGAATGGAAAGTCTTTGCCAGCATGCCTAGCTAAGGATGGGTAGGCCTGTTACCAGAAGGTTGCCCCAAAAGACAAATTGGCCATAATAGCTATGCACTGAATAGCTACAATGTGCATCAGTTCAAAGACTACCAGCAATTATGAAGTTACCAATCTCCAGGATTTGCAAGATACATACATGTGCATGCATGCATGCACATGTGTATACAGTGTTTAACAGACCAAGCTATAAACATAAACACAGTGCCTGGTAGAATACAGAATGCTTTGCAAATGTCAAGGTTATCACCTTAAGAACCTGGTACCCTACAACATACAACATAGGTGGGCAAAGGTTAGCCTAATGACCAAATCATATATTACTGCCCAAACCAGGCAATATGTGTGTCTCAGTAACAGTTGCTGGAAAACAATACCAGGAGCATTTCATGCTCATGTTCCGCTGGTGGGCTTCCCATACAAACTGAGTTGGCTACTGTGCTACAGTTATACTGGACCAAAAAGGCCTTCAGTCCAATCCAACTGGATTCCTCTAAAAATTTTATCCTGTAGGATATGGAAACATGAACTTCAGGTAGAAAGCTCACATCCAGTTATGCACCTGCATCCTGCAGCAATTTTTACTGAACCTATTTTCTACACTGAATTCACAACCATCACACCATACTGCAACCTCCCACCAAATCCGTTATCATGACCACCTGTTGAGCAGGTCCCATGAATAGACTTTGGAGTACGTAGTCCTACAGCTGAGATGAAAAATGTGTAAGAGAGAAGGGGAATGATTCTAGCTCAAGAGACATTAAAAAAAAACTTGGAGTTAGAAACCACTTTATGCCATGCTCTCCAGAAGCATAGCCACATTTAAGCTACGCACCAATTTTATATACCACACTAGAAGAGGCAAACCCATCATCTTCACTGTCACTCTCCTCCTCATCCGTGAGTGCAAAGAGCTGGTGACATATAAAGATATTGCCTGAAACCAATAAGAAACAAGAATACTGAATTTTGCAATGTTCTCATATAAATTATACCAGAAGCAATCAATAAAGCTTGCATTCCACAAGCATGCAGCTGCACATTGCTGAGCAACACTTGACAGCTTTTCCTCTAAAGGAAAATGGGGGATTGTGAAAGATCCTATCATGTAGGTAATGAATTTGGTTTCTGCTAGAGCTTTGACTTATTTTGTAACTGTCATGGCCTCTAACTGTCATGGCCTCAAACTCAAGGGAAGCATAAAAGGGCTCTCTAGTAATCAGAATATTATAGGCCCTGTTTTGTTAAGTTTTACAAAATCACAAAGTTGAAGGAGACATTTATAGACCTAGTCAAGCTCAGAATGTGAAAAAATTATGTTCTTTTAGATGACAACTTGTAGAATTCTCTTGTTAAGAGATTCTGAGAGATGTAGTCCAAAAAAGTAACCTTCCCGTGTTCTAATCTAATCTGCTTATCCGAGGAAATCCAAAGCAAAGATAGTCAAGCGTTGAAAATATTGAGCTATGTGGACCGATGGTCTAATTAAGTGTAATACAGATTCTTCTGTTCCTACCTGCTCTTACAGCCAAGGCATTTGTACTGACAGTCAATCAAAACTGAGCCTCTGGTGACTGTAGTCCAGAACCTCTAACCTGGCCAGCACAGAACCAGTCTTCATCCTCTTTTATGTGACAGTCTTTATGGATTTCAAGAGTTCCCTCATATGCCCTCCTCCATTTTCTTTTCTCTAAGCTAAACATACTCCATGAAGACTAGCTTCAGCTTTAAATGTTGTGGAAATAACCCATCAGTAAAATGTCTCAATTACAAGAGAGACTTGCATTTCCTTATAATTTAGAAGCAATAGTTCTGCAGCCCTAATGGAGTTTAGAACTGTATTGATGCTGTTGTAATCAAACTTCAATGGAGATGCAGCAGAAACTTTTCAGAGGATTGTACCAGGATGGCGAAAAACTCCTTTGCTTCTGTTTACTCAGCTCACTTTCCCTAAGTGCCAACCACAACTATTTGATGCCCAGTGCATTATGGAATAGACAGGCTTACTGGGCTTGATATCCATGTGAACCAGTCCAGAAGAGTGAATATATTTCAGCCCCATGGAGACTTGCAGCAATATCTCCTTCAGCTCAGATTCTTTGAAATAATCATTTGTCTTCAAGTTCTCCAGAAGAACATCTTGAAGGCTCCCACCTGCAGAAAACAAGTGTTAACATACTGCCAGGGCTGCAATGTCCTGCAGTGTCCCTTCCTTCTGAAGTAGCTTATTCTGCCTTACATTTAAGATACCAATTTGCTCGTCAAATTGGTAGTCTCATTCTGCCACCTCTCATAACACAAGGGCACTTGAACGAAGGAGGGAGGGTTTTTTTTTAAAAAAAAGATTTCAGGCTCCATGTTTCAAAAGGTTACTCTGTACATGATGTATCAGACCCACCACATAACATAGTGTTTCTCAAACATTGGTGCTCAAGATGCTTCCTGAGAATTGCCCATGCTGGCTGGTACTTTCGGGAGCTGACGTTCATAACATCTGGAGAATCAAAAATTGAGAAGCACTAGTATAGGAAATGTAGGACCTGTACAGACCTGCCTGAAAGGCCGGCCAGGGGTCAGAGTCAAGGTGTAATGTCCTGACAATGCATACCCAACTCTACCCCCAGTGTGCCCTGATGTCACATGCTGCACCACAGAATCATAGAGTTGGAAGAGACCACAAGGGTTATCCAGTCCAACCCCCTGCCATGCAGGAACTCCCAATCAAAGCATCCCTGACAGATGGCCATCCAGCCTCTGCTTAGAGATCTCTAAGGAAGGAGACTCCACCACCCTCCGAGGGAGTGTGTTCCACTGTTGAACAGTCCTTACTGTCAGGTACTTCCTCCTAATGTTGAGGTGGAATCTCTTTTCCTGCAATTTGCATCCATTGTTCCGCATCCTAGTCTCTGGTGGCATGCAGCACCATGGTGCACCTCTGGCTCTGTGTCCAGATGACGTGGTGCCGAAGGTGCATGGTCATGGCTATGGCGCCCTTTCAAGGTAGCAAAAAGGACTCGCTTTTTACAGCCCCTTTTTTGTGCCCACAGAAGGCTGGATCGGGGCTGCGGCATGAGGTTGCCACGGCCCTGATCAGGGCTGTTTGTACAAGCTCCTACTTTATAGGGAGTCACAGCCAGTCCTGGATTTCAGAGTGTACTAAGTCAAATGGTCATTTGTCTTATTCTTAATTCTAGTCATATTTCATATATTTTATGTTTTATTTTTGCTACCGTACTTATTGTGTGCCTTCAAGTCATTTCTGACTTACGCTGACCTTAAAGCAATCCTGTCACAGGGTTTTCATGGCAAGAATTAGTCAGAAGAGATTTGCCACGGCCTTCCTCTGAAGCTGAGAGATTATGACTTGCCTAAGGATCACCCAGTGGGTTTCCATGGCCAATTGGGGATTTGAACTCTGGTCTCCCAGAGTCTTAGTCCAACACTCAAACCACTATGCCACACCAGCTCTATGATAGATAGATAGATAGATAGATAGATAGATTATAAATGTAATATTTCTAAAATATTATACACAAAAACATACACATTTGAGCATGCATCTGAGTTATATATATTACCAGTATATATTTGTGTGCACAGATCAGTCTAAATCTATCTCTATATCTGTTTCATATTTTATGTTTCATAGATGCACATCATGTATCACATGATGTATCACATGGCTTTTTTCCATAACAAGACCTGGTCTGGCCCAAGATATTTTGCTGCCTGAGACAAAAATGTAATTCCAGCCAGCCCCATTCCATATGCAGGAATGAAATGGAATGCCAGATAAATTTTACTTCAGCACCAAGGACAGGAGAGTCTTCTTCACCAGTACACCTAAGATCAGAAGCTTAGTTACAAGCTGGACCAGTTATGTGACACACACACACCCTCTCTTCTCCAGAACAGTAAGGCTATGGTACTGTTGTTTGCTGCGGTCTGGCAGCTGCTGCCTGAAGCAGTTGCCTCACTCTGCTGAATAGTACAATCAGCCTTGGCAGCTCCACATTCCAGCATCAGTTAGCACCCATTCCAGTCAGAATGCTCTCAAAACAGCATTGAGTATAATCACATTTGCACAACCTATTAGATTTTAGACAGACATCTGTTTCTTGGGCAGTGTGAAATGGAATTTTGAGGTATTGGCAGTCTTACTGTTCTGCTCGCATGGGAACAGGGGCTTGGTAAAGGTTACTTTCTTAGACTACAACCCTCTGAACTTTGCAGCTTGGATTTGGGGGTGGGGGAGTTGCAGTTCAAGAAAGTGACCTTCTAAGGTCTGATAGGAAAAAGCCCCACACAAACTAATGAGCGACTCCAGAAAAAAAAATGGCTCTGAATAAAAGGACCTCACACCTTTTGAATTTAGGGTCTCAGGATGATACCTTAATGTTTGAAGACAAACATATACAGAAGGAAGACTCAGTTGGGTGCCAATCATTGCTCATGAGCAGGTATGGGGTTGTCAAAAACCACAAACCACTTGTAATGATGATACTTATATTTACTGGCCCTTAAGTTTACAGCAGTCTGTCTGGTCCCATTAATTGTTTTTCCTTGTTTTATTTTTCTTTCTGTCTCTTTCTCTACAGGCAAATGGCTGTCTCTTTCTCTACAGGCAAATGGCTGGCTTTTAGCAAGGGTAGACTTTAGGCTTGCTGGATCTACTTTATTTTTCAACAGAATGCCAAGTCCTTTAACTAGAACCAGGTAAAAATAGCAGCTCAAGATTTTGTAGACAGAATTACGAAATTAGGCATCTCTGAGCATATGGTCAGCCTGGGAAATGGGAACTTTCATGAAAGTTCTTTCTCACACACACGTTTGTCCCCAGTGTTTATATTTTCAGAAACTTAATTTAGAATTAAAAAGCATGATTGTCACAATTAGCTGAAAACTCCTGATCTACTGAAAACTACCTAGAGATTTGCCAGTGGATCCCAATCAACCTTCTGTTCCCCTATCCCCAGTCTTAGGTTCCATTTACCTGTTTCCATTCACACTACAGAATTATAGTGCTGTTATTGAATTTTAAGTTCCATGGCTCCATCCTACACAAACTACAAATGGTAGCCTGGTGAGGCACTAGAGTGCTCTGGCTGACAATTCTAAATACAGTGGTCCCCCGGGTTACGAAAGTAATCCGTTCTGGATTACCTTTCGTAACCCGAAAATTTTCGTAACCCGGGGGACCACTGTGGCTTGAGGAGAAGAAGAGAAAAAAAAAGTTCTGTAAAATTACTGTAATGCTGTTACGCAGGAGGGACCGGGAGGGCTCCAGGAAGGAAGCCGGCCCGTGGAAGCCACGTCCGGCCTCCCTTTCACGCAAGGCATGCTTGTCCCGAAAGGCCTCCTCCGCTGCTTAGGCCTTGAGCCTTCGGGAGGAGGCCTGCGCTTGCGGGGGGTGGGACGAGCTCTCCGTGCGGGCCGCGCGCGCCTGGCGGAGGGGAAGGGACGGCCCCGCGTGGACCCGCCGGAAGCCCCTGTCGCGCGCGCGCCGGCGCCGAAGAACCCCAGGGAGGAAGCTGGCCCCGTGGAAGCCACGTTCGGCCTCCTCCTCGCGCAAGGCTGGCACGTCCCGACCGGCGGCCGGACCTCGACCACATCCCGGCCGCGGCTCGTCGGCGCCGGCACGCGCGCACGACGGGGGCGTCTGGTGGGTCCACGCGGGGCCGTCCCTTCCCCTCCGCCGGCGGCCAGACCTCGACCCCATGGTCCCGGATCGAGGTCTGGCCGCCGGCGGAGGGGAAAGGACGGCCCCGCGTGGACCCACCAGATGCCCTTGTTGCGTGCGCGCGCCAGCACTGAGAAGCCCCAGACGCGGCCGGGATGTGGTCGAGGTCCGGCCGCCGGTCAGGCCTGGCCGAGGGGCCAGCCACGGCTGGTCGGGACGTGCCGGCCTTGAGCGAGGAGGAGGCTGGACATGGCTTCCACGGGGCCGGCTTCCTCCCTGGGGGTCTTCGGCGCTGGCGCACACGCGCGCCACGGGGGCTTCTGGCAGGTCCACGCGGGGCCGTCCCTTCCCCTCCGCCAGGCGTGCGCAGCCAGCACGGAGAGCTCGTCCCGCCCCCTGCAGGCGCAGGCCTCCTCCCGAAGGCTCGAGGCCTAAGCAGCGGAGGAGGCCTTTGGGGATGAGCCGGCCTTGAATGAAAGGGAGGCCGGACGTGGCTTCCACGGGGCCGGCTTCCTACCCGGAGCCCTCCGGGTCCCTCCTGCGTAACTACAGTACAGCATTACAGTAAGTGTACAGAACTTTTTTTTCTCTTCTCCCCAAGCCACAGTGGTCCCCCGGGTTACGAAAATTTTCGGGTTACGAAGGTAATCTGTTCCGGGATTACCTTCGTAACCCGGAAGCTTTCGTTTCCTGGGGGACGGCTATTTTGAACGGACCGTGCGGCCGATTTAAAGGGGCCGCGCGGGTTTTTTTTCGTATCCCGGGGGATCCTTTGGATCCTGGGGGATACAATCGCGGTCCCACCGGTTTCGTACCCCGGGGGATTCGTAACCCGGGGGACCACTGTACTCCTCTTGTAAATATGCTACAAACCCCAGGATTCTATAGGATGGAACCATGGCTGCTAAAGTAGAATAATAGTGCTATAATTATGTAGTTTGAATGGACCCTTTGATAGGCCAAGTACTTAGTTTCACAGCTTCATTTCATTCCTTTTACTTTCCATTTATATGGAATCACATAAGAAATCAGGCACAGAGGTTGGAGAAGTTATTTCCAGAATCCCCTGCCAGCATGGCTAGTTTATTTTTCCAAGCTTTGATTTGGCAGCCAGTTGTCTTCCTATACTGCAGATTCCCTCTCTATAGACATTCATTATACATGATTAACTAACATGAAATGCACAACATTTCTATGGAGTTTGCATTTCAGGTAATTTAGAGCTGAGCAAAGACTGGAAGCATAGGACATCTCCTTACCATTGCAGTGCTCGTTCTGAATGATCATGTGATCATCTTCTGCCCAAGCTGAATAGTAGCGCACCACATGGGGATGATGGCCAAGCACTGCATGGGCATAGACTTCCCGCAAAGCCATTTGCCTGTAGAGAAAGAGACAGAAAGAAAAATAAAACAAGGAAAAACAATTAATGGGACCAGACAGACTGCTGTAAACTTCCTTAATAGTCCCAAGGTCCCTCCAAGCAATAAACTATGATTCCATTTTAAATGTGGTTCTACTCTATGGAAACCTGGAATTTGCACTTAGGGAGAGGTATTTAGAATTCTCAAGCTGGAGAGCTTGAATGAAGTAAAAAGTGTAATTATAGTGCTGTAATTGTGTAGTATGAAAAGACCCCTGATCAAGCTGTTTTTTAAGGAGGATTACTTCATTAACAGTGAAGCAGTATTTGGAAAGGAACAGTTGTTTCTCCTGCTACTTCTAATTTTGGATGTAATATCATTCAGTGATTCAGTGGAGCTTCAAAAGCTTGCAATATTTATTTTGTGCAGTTTGGTTGGTCCAATAAAAGTATCTCTGCTTTGTGGATTTTGGTTTTATTGTATTGTGATTCATATGCACCAATATCACCTCCTTCCAATGCAACTACCTAAACTCTTTCTAAAACTGTGGCCATCATTATATCTTGTGGTAGTGGATTCCATTGCTTTAGCTATGGGTCCATTCACATTACACAGTTATAGAGCTATGATTCCACTTTAACTGAGTTTCATCTTATGGAGACCTGGGGTTTGTATTTTGGTGAGACACTCAAGCTCTCTGTCTAAGAATTCTATAGGACAGAACCACAAATGTTAAACTAGAATCACAGTGCTACAACTGCATACTGTGAAAAGGCCCGATATGATGTGTGAAGAAGCAGTCCCTATTATTTTCCTCTCTACGTGTATCTTCACTAGATATCTCTACTTTTAGTACTGGGGAACATGGAGAAAAACCTCCCTACCCATTTTTTCTATTTACCTTTGCTCTTTTTGTTTTTTGTTTTGTTTTGTTTTGGATGTGCAATGTAGTACAAGGAACTGAAAAGAAAGTATCGCCTCTAAATGAATATTAAAAAGACATATTGTCATAACCCATCACAGTTACCCATATGCATACCTGCAGATGTATACATGCAGGACACAAGCACATGGGGGTGGTTTCACTTACTCATCTGAGGATCCAGCAAGTGGTCTCTTTGAGCGTTTGATGGCATAAACACACCCATCCAGCCTTTTGATGCATTTGTACACTGAACCAAATTCCCCCACACCAATTCTCTCCAGCTCCAGGAATTCCTTCTTGTAACGGGAAACCATGTTGCTTTCACGCAAAAGAAATCTCTACAAGTGGATAAGAAAGGAAAAAAAGCCCAAACAAGAGAAATTGTTTCCAAGACTTGGAGAGGCCACCATGATAAAATATCTCAATGTAGTTCCTCCATGCTTATGCCTCATATTTTTAAAACACACACACACACTGCATTACCTCAATTTTCTTTTATGAAAAAATTATTTTTATGTTAGTAAAGTATTAGTCTTTAAAAGAAGAAAGTAGAGATATTAACCAAGATAACAATACATGAGTCAAGATTAAGAATTATGTGTGTTCACCCATGTCATTCTTCTCAAACCTGGTGCCCTCCATATGTGTGCAACTACAACTCCCACCATCCACTGCCTGCTTGCCAAAATCTATGCAGAGTGGAGTGGTAGGAGTCTCAGTCCAATACCGTAACACCAGGTAGAAGACGACTGCTTAGTTTCTCATTGTTCCCAGCTTTTCTCAGAAGGTACTACACTTTAGAATCAGTTTGGACTCTCACCAGAAGAGGGCAATGCTGCTTTATCACTTAATAATTCCTACTAGAAAATGAAAATCTATCTTGTAAACAGTAGTAATTGTACTTTAAAATCCACTGACTCAAGGGGAAGGGAGCCAGATGAGAGATTTGTGCACCAGAATATAGGGACAGGCAGCACTGCAGGAGATATTTATCTAACACTCAGTCAAGTTCTCTGCTTCCCTCCCCCCCAAAAAAAACCCCATGTAAAAAGCTTTGTCTTCATTAGATTTTCAATTAGAAGCTGTGTGATTGCTTAATTTCTCCCCTGGTAGCCAAAACAGTCAATGGTAATAATGATAAGACAAAAGCATTTAGAGCCAATCAACATGTGCAGAAAAAGCAGGATAGATTATCTAATCCCACTAGTACTGTACCACTGCTGGATGCCAGTGGGGTGGTGGTATTTGGCCTCACACAGACATAAACCCCTCCATATAGAAAGCTACACTCATTAGAAAGGTTTAGCTAGGCTAACTTTCTTGTTGTCTAACAGGACTCCTTCTCCTGAACATGCCACAACAGCTTTTCATGGACTCAGGTTTTCATGGCAAGGAACAGATACAGACACTGGAATTCTGAAGTGGTTCAGTCTCTGAAAGAGCTTACCTATTGCAGAGATGGGCAAAGCATTCATCCCTAATCTATGTCATTTTCTCATATCTTCACCCCTAAATCTGACCACATTTCTGTCTTATTCTGAATTATTATTATGATTCTGAATGAAAGTGACAATGTAAACATATATATCTGTATGTGGTAAAAAAACAAGCCCTATGAAGAATGGCTTAGGGAGATGAGTATATTTAATTTGGAGAAGACTGAGAAGTGATATGATAGGAATATTTAAATATCTGAAGACATGTCAGGTAGCAGAGTAGTTCTCAGCCTTTGGTCTACCAGATGTTTTGGACTTCAAGTGACATAATTCCTGAGCACTGGCCACATTGGCTGGGACTTCTAGGAGTTGAAGTCCAAAACATGAGGAGGACCAAAGGTTGAGAACCACTAATAATATAAGATACAGCAAGCTTGTATTCTCCTGCCTGCACCAGAGTTCCATTGGTTCAGTATTCAGACTAGAATATGAATCAATGGATTCAAGGTACAAGAAAAAAGGTTCCAACGAAACATTAGGAAGACCTTCTTGGTAGGCAGCTGGGGAAAAATAAGCCAAGACCAAGCAATTGCTTGTGTTTCAACGATAATGGTAAACCATGATTTAAATAACCTAGAGCTCATAAACCTGCAAAAACAACCACAACATGGTTTTTAATTGTGGTTCATGTCTGGCTAAGAAACTGGGAATGGGTTTAGGTACAGCAACAAGCCAGAATCCAGTTTATCACTGTGTATTAACCCAGTCAGTAAGAACTGCATGTGGAAAAAGATGTGATTGCTAAAAATACTTCAGAATATCAAAAGAATAAAAACAAGAGAAAGCAAACATCAAGCAGTAATCTATAGCAGCAGCCATCAGCTTGGCCCTAATGCCTTAACCTTCCCCCCACCCATTATTAACTTGCCATATGAAGCTATATCACACTTAGACCTGGGAAGGTTTTTTTTTTTTTACAAGACTGGTCCTCCAGGAATTGTTTGGCCTTCACTCCCATTATTCCACACCATCATTGACTGTTCTGATCTTGAGGTGAGGTGATGTGAATTGCAGTTCAACAGCATCAAGATAGTCAGAAACTGCCCACATTCAAAGATTATTTGAACTAGAGAAGGAGTACTTACCAATATATGCTTAGATTTCAAGACAGTATGAAATAAGCAAAAAAGAGAATAATTCTCAAAGGCTAGAAATTTGTTATCCCTCTTCAATTTAAAGTAGAGTATATCAAATATCTATATCTATATCTCCCAGAATTTACCCAGCATAATTGTCACAGTGGCTGTGGGATTTTGGGAACTGCATTCCAGAATGCGGAATGAAGAATTGTTTCCAAGCTCTGTATTTAAATAGGGCTGCACATGTACAGTATTTTGGTTCTGCAGCTTGAAGCCTTACAAGCAATTGTGTAATATTGCAATGAGTTCTCTCATTGTACTCTTGTTTCATTTGCACGGGCCTCATCTGACAACATTTTCTTAAAATACACTCTGATTCCCCCCCCCCCCCCCGGACATTTAAAAATTAAAGAAGGAAATGAGCCCTTATGATTATGTTCCAATAATACTTTATTTTGGGTGACCTTGGGCACATCACATACTCTCAGTCCCAGAAAACCCCATGATTGGGTTGCCTTAGGGTCATCATAACTCGGAAATGACTTAAAGGCACACAACTACAAATATTTTCTTTGCTGCTGTAGAATAGCATGCTATTCTCTCTTTCGCACATAGAACTAATGGCATTTATGTACTTATGCAAACATGTTACTCACCTTGGCTGGCAAGCCCAACTCCATCGGGGCCCCTTTTTGCCTGGGATCATCCCTAAAACAATAATATTAATCCCATGAAGTGGTCTTCTAGCACTCACAGATATTCAACAAACCTTCAGTTTCACCATTTAAATATTTAAGCATTAGCTTCAGGAACTACTCAAGCTTTATAAAATATTTATACAGACATGTCTGCATGTAAAGTGAACACAAACCACAATAAAATTCACTCTAGGACCACAAAGGTGACAGCCTTTAACTTGGGAGATTCGTATTCTAGTTTAGGATTCATTCCAATTTCTCATTAATGCTCAGTTCCTTGATATCTGGAAACACAAGTAGTGTATGGCATTTTAAACAAAGGAAATCTAATTCTCAAGTTGTGAAAGCCTAAACTCCTAAAATGACCTGGAAGAAAAAGTTCACACAATTGGAAACAGACCTGCAAAGATCACTTCAAACATCAAGCACCTTTTCTTCTTTAGGTATGCAGATAAATAAATTTCTCCTCCATTTGGAATAATAACAAAACAGCTTCCTAAAGTTCTTCTAAATTGGTTTAAATATATATCCTTGGATTTTGCTGGCTGTTGTTGCCTCTGCAACCACTCATTCCATTCTTATTGAGGGCTGTTTGTAGTGATCTCCTGAATATTCACTAGGGCTCTTCCAAAGTTTTTTTTTTTTAAAAAACCCAAACAAAACAAATCAGGGAATGGTTTGTTGAAGTGGTTCTCTCAAGGCCAATTTTTCCTCTAAATTTTTAAAACTGTTTTTTGTAGAGATATAGTGTTATAGTGCTATTTCACTAATGTACTATAACTCTTAATTTAAACAAAATGCGGAGGTGGGAGGAGAAAAGAGGACCTTTTTTGGACGAATATGTCTTGGAATTAAAAAGAAACACAATTTAGGAAGGGAATAAAATGTTGCAGCAAGTGCAAGGAACTGTCAGAAAACAGTCCAGGATAATAGTAACAGAAACTTCATTGGGATATCAAAACATTCTCCCACCACCATAAAAAAAAATCTTTACAGTAAAAAACACCATAGCTCTCAGCTATGTCCACCATTCAGGAGAGTTCTCGGTTGTCCTTTGGCACCCCAGCTCAAGTTCTGGTGCAGTGCTGATAATGAGAGTTGTTGATTGGATCAAAGGAGGCTCAATTTGATTTTTTTTTCATGGTATGTCAGCAGACTGAATGTTCCATTATAGTTTTATTTATCAGATTTATATCCCACTTTTCCTTCAGTGAGTTCAAGGTATCCTTCATGACTCTATTCACTTCAGTCTTGTAAGTAAAGGTGTGAGAGAGAGAGAGATGCTGGCAAAAGAACACATAGGAAGTTTCATGGCTTGGTAGGACTAGAACCTTGATCTGCCAAATCCGAGTTCAGTACTCTGACTACTGGTTGATACTGAGTCTCACAGTCAGTGCTATGGCTTGCATGACTGTCACCAGTATAGTTTCACTTCTCCAGCTATTACTGGGAGAATCTTCTTTTTCCTACCTTTTTTAAATACTGGGAAATAAAAATTATGTAGGGTTCTTCCTGAATCCCACCTTAAGCTCCTTGCCCCATCCTGGTATCCCTCAGGTTGTGTCAAACTACAACTCCTAACATTCCCAAAGAGCATGGCCAAAGCTGCTGTTACTGATCAATTCAGCACTTACTAGCTTTCCTGAAGTCAAGGCAAAGGAGCTATGTTTGGTTCAGAAGATGGTTTGCAGAGATTCTGACAGAATCTCAGCAGGAACTTTCCATAAGGAATTGTTGAAAAAGAGAGCTCCACCATAGTGAAGCGATTAGAGTGTTTTACTAGGATTGGGAAAAGCTAAATTCAAATTCAATTCAGATTCTCACTCAGCCATGAAACTTGAGCCAGACATCATTTCTTAATCTAAGAGGGTTGCTGTAAGATTAAAATGCAGAAAATCCACCCTTAGCTCCTTGGAGAGATGCTATTAAATATAAAGTGCAATGTGTGTGAGCCCTACTGGCTAGCCCTGTTTAGCCTCTCCATAACTCTATGGGACTGCATCTTTACCATTTATTGCTCTCCTCCAGCTGTGTAGGATCAGAAGCAGCAGGCAAGCAGCCAGGAGGAGAATGGGCTCTGTTACTAAATGTCTCAGTGACAAACCCCATTAAGCTTTTCAGAAACTCAAGAACTGCTTGGAAAATAGTTTTGAAAACTACCAGATTACTAGATTTAACATACTTTTTGGCCAAGCTGTGAGAGACATCTGTTTGATACACCATGCCATTTTCCTCCCCTCTGTATCTTGCACTTTATATATTTTTCTCTGGGTTAACCATTGCATGGTAAGCACAAGCTTAAATTGAGCTGATTGATGAAACATGTATCTCTGATAAAATCCTACTGTGTGATGGAAAACAGGGTCATCTTGGGGAGCATATCGTCTTCTTTTTATCATATTTGACTACAAAATTGCTACTCTACTATTCCATTTTGCATTCTAAGTATCTTATCATAAACAAGACAACACTCACAGCTCCGCTCTAGCTTTCCTCTTTCCACAGGGATGGAAAATCATCTGTCTATATGAATCAGGTGTAAAAGGATTAATATTAACCAAAGAAGTTGAGGGAGACTCCTCAGCATCTGTGCATGAGTTGAACCGCAAATTTCTCATCCCTCTGGGGGAGAATTTTCCCACAGGTGAAGGGAAAGCTGTCTTGCTCAGGAGACTCTAGAGAAAACAGAGGAAAATCAAAGAATGTTCTAAGCCACGTTGTTTTGTGGAACTGCCTGATCTGCAAAGAAAAAAAACCTTTACAACAATAAATGTTTATTGAAAACATTTATATATCTTACTCACCAACCAGAAAGTTTCTAATAATAATTTATAGATTCACAAAATTTTACTGTAAACCTGAAGCAGAGACTGTCTAAAGATGACATGACACAAAAGAAAAAAAGGAATGGAGAAGGAAAGGAAAACAGGTTAGGCATTTGTTTTAAGTGTTATGCAATTAAGACTAACCAAGCTTATATCAGCCATCCAATGCATATGCAACGACTTTAATGCAGCTGGAACCTGTTTGCCTTCTTTTTAAAATAAATACTTATGTTCCCAACATCATTGATAACAGCCTAATGTGCTTTGTCATGTACGCTATGAATTCAAAAATGCTAACATATTGTAAAGCACATACAGACCATCTGACCTAGTGTTCCATTTCCAAAAAGGCATTGGTAAGCCAAATACCTTTGGAAAGCTAATGAAAGAGAATGAAGTCAATAAACTGAAAACCAGAAAACAAGTGATGGACCTACATCACCCTCCCTCCATTCCAACTGCCACCTCTGTGGGCTCTGAGGGAGAGAAGAGCCATCGTCTCCAGTCCCAGCAGCTGGTGAGGCACCCTCCCTCCATTCCAACTGCCATCGCTGTGGGCTCTGAGGGAGAGAAGAGCCTGAAAGCAAGAAGAGCCCTCCCTCCATCCACCATCTTGAGGGAGAGAAAGGCAAGCCAGCTCCAACAGGCCTTGCCTAAAAAGAAGAAGAGCCCTCCCTCCAATCCATCTGCCATGGTCCAGGCCTCTGAGGGAAAGAAGATCTGCTGGACTTTCCCCCTTCCCCACCACTGATTCCTTTTCCTTTTGTTTTGTGTCTATTTTAGATTGTAAGCCTGAGGGCAGGGAAATGTCTTAATTAACAAAGTGTAAGCCACTTTGATAGCCTTGGCTGAAGAGTGGGGTAATAATAATAATAATAATAATAATAATAATAATAATAATGATGATGATGATGTTTTCCCGTTCAAAGAGAAGGCTCCATTTTAGGGTGAAGACTCTTTCCTGGCATGAGGTCTTCCATGTTAATTATTCATGTATTTGTTACATTTCTATCTTGCCTTTTCTCCAAGGAACTCAAGGTGCCACACAAGGTGCTCTTTCCCTCACTACTTTAGCCTCAGAGCAACCTTGAAAGGTAGGTCAGGCTGAGAGTGTGAAACAGTTAATTTCACCCACTAAGTTTAACAGTTCAGTGGGAATTTGAATCTGGATCTCCAACAATATTAACTGGCTAGCTCTCCAGAATGCTGTGGCCTCTTTAAGTACAAGACTTCTAATCTAGACTGCTGCTTAATGCATTAATGTAATCACAGTCTAGTTAGTTGAAGTGGTATTGCTTATTTTCAGAAACCAATCCTGTATAGGGAGGAGCAGAGCAGTGGCACTGCAGAGTCCCAACGGCTCATAGTACTGAAGTCCCAGGACTTGTTGATGAGCAAGGAAAATGACGAACCAGCCACCTCTGTGGACCCTACTGTTCCCTCTGAGTTTATTCATAATTCCCACAGAAACTAGAGAAGAAATAGGTTTTCCCAGCAACATGGTAATTATTGTGATTCAAAGTATTCTAGGATGGCTTAGGTCTGGACAAGAACCACTGGCTTTATGAAAGACCTGTTTCCAGTGATGAAAACTTGTAGCACCTGTTTAGCTAGACAGATAATGACAATTGCCTGCATTTTTGGTCTGTTCATGGGGTGTCTCTACAGGAAGTACCATAATGTGGGTGTGAGTGAACTTTAAAACTTATCATTATAACACTGCTTCACTCCACCTAAACTAGAGGGTAAACAAAGTGCTGCCCTCCAGATGCCATTGGACTCCCAGGATTCCTCACCATGGGCTTGCTAACTAGGGCTGTTGGGACTTGCAGTGCAATAACATCTGGAAGGCTGCACAGTTCTGATCTCTTGCCTAAGGCTGACATTGTTTTTCCTACCAGTTGTTTTTCCTACCAGTTTGAACCTGGGATCTTCTTCAAGCAAGGACCTTCTCGTAAAGCTGTCATCTCTATTACAAAATGGACAAATCTATACAAATTGCAACTGGAATGTGAAAAGTCAATCACCAGCCTTGATTTCCTGTCAGGAAAGATCTTTGTCAGAGATTTTTTAAAGTCAGAGAGTCAAAATAGGTTCTTCCTTTAGCTATGCTACTCTCATAGCAGGATATTTTTGACAGCAAAGCACGATATGGAGCTGCAGATGACGATGGAGTCCTCCCAGACACCCATCTTAACAAGCAGGAAGGTGAAGGGGATTTTCTAAATTGCTCCATTTCAAATTTTAAAAGAGCAAAAACACAATTAAAGAATCAATCAGGATTGTGTCTTTATAGCCTGCAGAGACTCTAGATCTGACCCTGGGACAAGTAAGTGACAGAAGCTGCTTTGAAGAAAAGCTACTCCTGCAATGCTGCTTTGATGGTTTTGATGGTTAGGAGGGAAAATACATATTATACCAATGTGCAATACAGAAAACTTAAACATATTTCCCTGGCATTCAGAAATTCACCTGCCATTCCATTGCATACAAGAAAAACTGAAGAGGTGTAACCTCAGATCACCTTACTAGAAAACTTATTTTGGGGGACCACAAGTCCTAGTGTTTCATTAGCCAAAACTGGCTGTGGGATTCGAGGAGTTGTAGTCCAAAAAAAGGTGACTGTTCTCAACTGTACAGTTGTATGAATTGGCCCAGAGAGCAAGCAAATGGACAACAGTGGCAGGAGTAGGAGAGTTAAACAAAGGGGAAAGCTCCAAGGCTCAAAACCTTCCCAAGACATTTTGTTGTCCAAAGCAAAGATGGCATTCCACCCCCATTCCATGTACAGAAGCTGATAAAAGACTGGCAGCTGAATCATATTTCTAAACCAGTGATTGGACAGCCTCTTCCAATACACCTGAAAGCAATAGCTGAGGGAGTGCATAGTAAGTCATGTCCTCCAACATCTTTCTGCCAATCCCCATACCCCAATATCTTGTCATCTGAAGCAGCTAATTTAGCTGTTCAAAGTAATCTTGACCAGAGCCCACTCAGGGAAGGAAAAGATCCCCCCCTCCTTCCATAACCTGAATACAATAATTTTGGATCTTCTGCATTGAATATTGGAAGTAAGGTCTTGCAACATGGATTCCATGGAAAAATCAAACTTTCCTTGGGTACAATAAGAAAAAGGACAAGAGCCAACGTGATGTGGTGATCTGAGTGTTGGATTAGGATTCTGGGATAGCTGAGGGAGTGCATGGTAAGGCATGTCCTCCAACATCTTTCTGCCAATCCCCATATCCCAATAGAGTCCCTGCTCAGCCATGAAAATCCACTGGATGTCCTTGGACAAGTCACATTTTCTCAGTTTCAGAGGAAGCCAATGGCAACCCCTCTGAAAAATGTTGCCAAGAAAACCTCGTAAGGGGACCCTAAATTGGAAATAACACGAAGGCAGTCAAAAACAGGAAAAAGAAATACAGTGCCACCAACCTGTGTGTCTGCACTCCAGAAATATAGTAGCTTGATGCCACTTTAACTGTCATAGCTTTATTTTATTAAACCCTGTCTTTTAAGTTTCATTAAGTTCTTCAATTTCTTTGCCATAGTCCCCTGAACTACAGCACTAGCCCTCTCTTGTGGAGCAATCCATGTGCCTCATCAACCCACAAATCCTGACAGGGGCAATGACAGTTAAAGTGATGCATAAATGTTATAACTGTGTACTGAACACACTCCTAGTGTTACTAAGCACAATCATTAAATGAATCCCATCTTCTGCTAAATAAAAATAAACATTGGGGAACATTCTGCTTGCTCAAAACTGGATTATATCATGCACATCTACAAAGTATTGATGTTGACTAGACCACATCTGGGAAATTGCTCTTTCAGAAAAAATGACCAGTAGAATCAGAGTACTATGTATATACTCATGTATACGTCTACAAATTTTGATTAAAAATTGAACCAAAAAACTTAAGTAGACTTATGCAGATGTCAATGTAATTACTATACTTTAACTCTTATTTAAAAAGGAACCAACCCCTGGTGAAATGTAAGAGTATAATCTGTCCTAGAAGCACTGACCCCCCCCCTTCTTCCTCCCTACGATAAGGTAATAATCATTCATTGATTGGTGCTGTAGAGACATAATGTTATAACAACGTACCCTCCAACTGTCCTAATTTGGCAAGGACAGTCCTGGTTAATCCTCTCTCATCCCACTTTTCCAGCTTCTTTTAAAACATCTCAATTTCTCTCTCCTCTCCCCATTCTCTCCCTTTGTTCTCAGTTTACACCAATTGTTGCAAACTAAGTTCAAAGGGCAAAAAATAATTTCCATTTAATTAACTCACAGGGATGCTTGAAATGTAAAAGGAGATGAAGGGCAGAATCTAACCCTTCCCTGTAAACTCAGGCAAAAACAAAGTGCTGCAGCTTCTCCCACCTTGTGTGTTGTTCCTTATTAATAACTTTTGCTTTCTTAACCACTAGAGGTGGACAGACCCAATCAAGGAAGCCATGGTCCCGAGTATGCAAGAGGACATCTCCCCATTTTTTTTAAATTATTTTTTTCACTCCCTGGATCTGCTGCTTGAAGCTGCTAACACAGTATGCCTAATGATACAGGGAGGAACCAAAAGTTTCTACCTCTAGGGTTCAAAGCCATAAGGACAGGAGACTGAGTCAGAGACAGAGGAGTAGGAAGTAATCAGAAAGTCTAGGAAAGTTTCACATTAGAAACATTTCAAGTACTGTATACTGACGTTCAAGATTGAGTATTATATTACTGGGCATGCTTTGAATACTTGAAACATAAAAGGAAAGCACAAATATTTTGGACTAAATCCAACATCAGGGTTACTTACAATAGACCCATGGAAACAAATTAAGTCACAACAAATTTAAATCCATTTGATTTCAACAGGTCTACTCTAGGTAAAACTAATGCAAGATTTCAACCACTATTGTTGCTGCCACCATTTTACCTTTGGGGTGTTGGGGGTATCACAGAGCTGCAGCTTCTGCCATGTGACATAGTGCAAAGGCGTCTCAGGGTAATCTTCCAAAGGCGTGATGTTCTTTATCCGAGATTCCTTGGCTTTTCTGGCAGGACTTGCCCAAGACTTTGGGAGATCCCGGGAGAAACCATCTAGTTGTCGCTGTGGTGTAACCGGAACAGGACAGTTTGATCGCCAGCCCTGAGACGCCCAGGTTTTCTGTGGGGTGACGTGTCTCAGTTCTTCCTCTTGCATGCTGTTGTCCTCTTCCAACTCTGTGTCTTCTCCACAGCTTGAAAAATCCAGCCTCTGGACAAATTTGTCACTGCTATTCCAGTCATCCATGGCAGCTACAAAGAAAAAGGAAGCATACAATGACATACCTTCCAATTGTCCCAACTTGGCAGGAACTGCCCCCCCCCCCATGAATCCTTAGACATACCACAGTAAAGTTCCTATAACTGAGCGCACTTGCCCATGTGGAGAAGCAGTAGAAGAAACTATTCCCCATGTACTGTTACGATGCAAATTTTATCAGGATATTAGATCAATCTTTATTGTACCTCTAGTTGAAAAATGGATGGGGTATCCAGATAATTTTATGTGAAATATGTACTTCAGGATTCAAACCCATATATTACAAATACAGTTGCTAAATATTGTGTTGCTGCGATGAAGGTGAGACAAATCCAGATAAAAGATACCTCCCTATCTTAAAATATTCTTATTTTATTACTATCATCATTTTAAAGCTCAGGGGAAATCTTTGTACTCCATTTTTAATCTATTTTATTTTATATTACTCTATTGCACTGAAGCATTTCAAAATTCATTGTGGTACTCATGTACTGGGTTTTGGAATCTTCTAAAATTTTGCGGGGCATTGACCAAATAAAAAATATATCTGTTTTTATCATGATGCCCCTCAGTTGATATGTTGCCTCTAGACAACTTTGTAAAGCACAAGGGATGTGGAAACTACATAAATAGAAGAAACAGAGTAAAGCTAGCATCTCTCTTTACTTGTACAAAGAATGCCAGCATATTTTATTTGATGGTAATTATGAAATGTATAAAATCTTAGGAGAGTGTATTTTTATACTACCCTATTTTATTTTATTTTATTGTGCAGCACTTTAAATTTATTATTACACTTTGTATTATGATTTATTTATTTAATCTTGCTGGTCACTGGCCAAATAAAGACTGATTTGATTTAGACATACCACTTTGTCAGTGTTCCAGTTTCAGTCTCCTCCTCTCCCTTTGCCCTCAGCTTACTTCAATTGTTGCAATATGAGTACAAAGTGTCAAAGTAGTTTACCAAACATTTACTCAGTGGGGCTGGGGGGAGGAGACAGCATCTTTGCTTCCCAAGTAGTCTCAAGCATAAGCAAAATGCTGTATCATCTCCTGGCTTGTCTGTTATTATTAGTAACCTTTACTACCTTGATCACACTCTGATGTTCCTTGGTTCCAGTTTTTATTTGTGAAATGTTGAAGGATATGCATTGTAGATGCAAGGCCTTACTAACATAGTCTATCCTTTGCCCTTTCCCCTAAACCAGGATTCAGTGCTTCCAAATTACAAAGGCCTTGACAATATCCATGTCAGTTATGTGTCTCTGGATATTATCTCAAACCTGCTTTCTAACTAATGCTTCCTAACCAATCCAATTCTAAAAAGCATTTATCTCACAGTTTCCCTAATTGTCGGTTTTCATAACCCTGATTTGTCCTACATTAGATAGTGTTGGATTATGACTCTGGAGATCTGGGTTTGATTCCCAGATTGGCTATGAAAGCCACTGGGTGACCTTGGGCAAGTCACTCTCTCTCAGCGTCTGGGGAAGGCAATGGCAAACCTCCTCTGAACAAATCTTGCCAAGAAAATCCCTTATGGCCTTTGGGTCACCATAAATCAGAAACAACTTGAAGACACAGAACACACACACTAGATGTTAAAAGATGGCTTCCAACTTTTACATATTACACAGTGAAATCTATTTAGAACAGTCCTTTCCTCACAAGTGTGAGAAGAAAACGCACTATTTCCAGAATTATTATTGCTATTAACAACAGTCATTAGAAAACTCTTTTTGGAAAAATCTCTACATTAGGAAAGAAATTGGCCCTGGTGTCTCAAGAACAAGTTACAGTTAATTTGAGCATCTCTTTTTCAGTTATTCCAGAAATGCCCTGCGTTCAGTGCATAATGTCTGTCCAATTTATCCACAGGTTAAACTGGATAAACTGTTTACTTGGTAGGAGCAAAAGGAGAAGGCTGCACAGAGACTTTATATTCATTAGGAATAAATCATTCAGAGACCACAGCTGGTCTCACACAAGAGCTGAAGACAGTCCAGCCACATAAAAGCTAGAAAAGAGAAAAACTACATAAGAACTCCATTACATAGACCTCTAAACCCCAGAAGAAAGGGGCCTATGCTGCACGCAGGTGCAAAGGCCTTTAGCCAGCTACTAGCAAACATTCTCTACCAAATCCCACAGAAGGAGGTTGTTGTTTTTTTGTTGAATGACCCACAGAATTTATAACCACTCAGATGGACAATGCACTAATATTAAAAGGCAGTACTGTAGTTAAAAGCATAGCCATCATTTGTTTAGAATTACCCCTGACCATTTCTTGCTATCTTCTTCCTGTTAAAGCCACCAGCATGGATCTAATGGAGGGAGTGGTTTTTTTGCAAATGCACTTAAGAAGAGCTACTTCCTGCTTAGCCATACTTTTATCATGGTCTATCCTGCGAAAACTTATGCCCACAACAGCTCCTCCATCATTGGCCCTCGCTGAACATGCAAAGCAATAAAATGAGGAAAGAGAAGAACACTTTCTTTCACTTGCCTTGCAATCTGCTTCTCTGAGTGGTGGGTGGTATGGATTGGCTTTGGAGGGAGAAGGCATGTGAACTAGGGATAGAAGTGAAAAGAAGGTGGTGGTGGTAGTAAATTGTTTTTAAAAGAGTATTGATTAAGGGCATTTTGCCAAGCCCTCAGGGTTTTTTTAAAAAAACTTGTAGTTGGACACAAAATGCAATTTAAAAAAAAGACAGGCAAAAATATCATGCTCAGTTGGATAAATTGGACTCACATTATGCATTGAAAACAATTCATTTCTGAATTAATGGAGATGCTCAAATTAATTATAACTCACTTGAGGAAAAGAAACTGCTGGAGAAGCTTCAACTGATAGGCATACCTAAGCAGCAGAGCAAGGTTTTCTTTGTTTCAATCGCCAGGCACTGGATGGGAACTAGTAGAGTTGAAAAATGTTTGTTTAAAACTCTGCGATAGAAAAATTCCTACCATTCTTAACTCAACTAGTGCCAGTTTTGTGGAAATAGAGAAATATATAAAGATAATAATTATTGTTGAGTAGAATAGTACTGATCTTAAAGGTTCCGAGGACCTTAGTTTACTCTGGATTTACTCCTTAGCAAGAATATATGACAGATCATGCTGCTATGGTTCAACATTACGCACCATTACGAGTAAACACTGCAGTAGATTCCTACATCGCTACTCAGAAGCCCTGTTTTGCCCAGGTGATCTTGCCCACAGCTAAGTGTGCTTGTGCTGGTACACCGAGAGTAGGAATTGTATGACATGTTGGACTGCAGTTCTCAGGAGGACCACTCACGAGGACCAATGAATGCTGGGAGATGCAATCAAACATCTCCAGGACCACACTGCTATTGACTCTGTTAAACCTACATAGTCTGAGAGAGAAGGGTAAAACTACAGTTCCCACAATTCCCCACATTAAGCTGGGGCAGTTAAAGTGGTCTCAAACTGGATTATTTCTGCAGTGTGTTTTGGACCCTAGATTCAAAACTGTACAGTATTGAGATGAGGTTCACTTTGTGATAGCCACTGCTTCTGTGTCTAGTTTCAAGATCTGTATATTGGATATAGACCACCTCAACCTCATAGGAGTTTATCATACTATGCAATTTGGGGGTATAATGCAATGGCAATCCAAATGCAATCATGGGGTTTCACATAATTGCGTATTAGAGTATCTCACGCATTTTCGGGCAAAAGGGAAGTCATTCCGAACGCAATCATAGGTTTTACGTTAATGCATATAAGAATATCTCAGGCAATGGGAGGGGGCGTCATTTTTGGGAAATGGGAAATCATTCTGAAGCATTCCAAATGCAATTAGATTTCACGTAAATTCACTAAACTAGCGAATTTACGTGAATTCGAATTGGCTCAATTCGAAATTGGGAGAAATTCCTCCCATGTGATAAACTCCATAGAGGAAAGTTGTGATAGAAATTAAATAATCTTTTAAGTTTGCTGCTGTTGTTTCGTGCCTTCAAGTCGTTCCTTTCTTAGAATCCTAAAATACACATACAGTGGGCCCTTAGTATCTGCAGGGATTTGGTTCCAGGACCCCCATAGATACCAAAATCTGTGGATGCTCAGGTCCCATTAATTACAATAGCATAGTAAAATAGTGTCCCTTATATAAAATGGCAAAATCAAGGCTTGCTTTCTAGAATTTATGTACTGTATTTTTTTCAATATTTTCAGGTCATGGATGGCTGAGTTTGTGGGGGAAAATTCTTTGGATACAGAGGGCATACTGTACTCCTGAGTCTGCTTTAGGATGCAGCAGCCCTAGAAGAGAAAGGGAAATATTGGGAATTACTTGCCCATAGGGAAACATTGGGAATTACCTGCCCATAGGGATACATTAGAGAATACTTGCACATAGGGAAACTTTGGGGAATACTTGCTTATACGGAAATATTGAGAATTACCTGCCCATAGGGAACTATTGGGACTTCCTCAGACGTATTTGGTGGACTCCATTTTTGGAGCTTAAGTCTACATCATCAGATGCATTTGGTCGGCTCCACTTTTGGAGCTTAAGTCTACTTCCTCTCAGATGCATTTGGTCGGCTCCACTTTTGGAGCTTAAGTCTATTCCCTCACACACATCTGGTGGGCTTCACTTTTGGAACTTAAGTCTACTTCCTCCCAGATGCTTTTGATGGACTCCACTTTTGGAGCGTGGGGGCTTGTACAGACAGGCCAAAATAAAGCTGCTTCGGACTTCCTAAGGACTGGAATGTGGCTTTGGCGCGGCTTCCGGACCATCATTTAAACAGCATACCTCCAAAGTGATGCAAAGCAGCTTTATTTTGGCCTGTCTGTATGTGTTCTGGGCCTACTTCCTCAGACGCATTTGGTGGACTCCACTTTTGGAGCTTAAAAGTATCCTTCCTCAGACGCATTTGGTGGACTCCACTTTTGGAGCTTAAGTCTACTCCCTCAGATGCATTTGGTGGACTCCACATTTGGAGCTTAAGTCTGCTTCTTCAGACACATTTGGAGGACTCCACTTTTGGAGCTTAAAAGTCAAGTTCCTCAGATACTGTTGGTGGACTCCACCTAATGCCTCTGAGGGAGCAGAGCAGACTGAAGTCTATGAAAGTTCACACTACCAACAACAACAACAACAACTTATTTCTTGTTCAGTTAATTTCAGGCAAAACGGTTGCTACAACAAGACCTCCAAACTAGGGTCCATTCCAGAACCATCCCACAATAATGGGATATTCATTGCCAATAATGGGTTAATTGTGGGACGGTTCTGGAATGGACCCTAGTGTGATAATCTCATTAGTCTCCACACAGACTGACATGGCTTAGAAATGGTTCACAAATCTACAGTGTGGTCAGGAGGATTCCCTAGGCCTCAAAACTGGGTTAAGTGTGTGGTAAAACGAGGCCTAGCTCCTAGACTGCATCCACAGTGGAGAGATAACTCGGTTTGGAACCGCTTTGGCTCTTTTTCTGGCTCAAGGCTATGGAATTCTGGGAGTTGGAGTTTGTTGTGGGGCCCAGAGCGGAGCGAAGCTCCGCTCTGGGCCCCACAACAAACTCCAACTCCCAGAATTCCATAGCAAGTGAGTCAGACAAAGAATTAAAGCGGGGCCAAACCGGGTTATCTCTCCACTGTGGATGCAGTCTAGGAGCTAGGCCTCGTTTTACCACACACTTAACCCAGTTTGAAGGCCAGAAGCTGAGAGGGAGGCCTAGTAGTCTCAAGGCAGAGGAGGAGGAGGAGAGAAAGAAGGCCCGCCTCTCTCCTCCTCCTCCTAGTCCTCCTGGCTGGGGCCATGGTGGAGCAAGCCGACGACGCTCCTCTCTTGTTTTGGGCCGAGGGCCCCGGTGTCTCCCTCCCTGAGGCCCCCAGCAGCAGCAGCTCGGCCTCTCCATGGGCGGGAAGCAGAGGAGGACTAGGCCACAAAGGAGGGGAGCCCCTGCTGCTAGGCCTTGGGCAGCAGCAGCAGCAGCAGCAGGAGCTCCAAGGAGGAGGAGAGGGAGAGGAGCAGGTGGAGGAGGACCAGATTGTGGCCGTGTTTGTGGTCACTTTCGACCCCAGGACGGGTAGGCCTTTTAATAATAAAAGCATGATAATAATAATAATAATTGATAACAAATAATAATGATGATGATAAATACACCCTAGCTGCAACCGCACTGCAGAAATAATTGCCTTGCTTTAATGGCAGGGGATTGTGGGGATTGTAGTTTTTGGGAGACATGGATGTCACACAATGAGAGAGAAAGAGAGCTCTGGTGCCACAGCAAACTGCAACTCCCAGGATTCCCTAGCAGTGGCCCAAAGCGGTGTCAAACCGGATTGTTTCTGCCACCAGGCAGAGAGAGAGAGAGAGATACAGCCTTTGGGCCAAAACGCACACCGCAGATATAATAATCCAGTTTCACACCGCTTTAAACTGCCACGTCTCAATGCTATGGAATTCTGGGGGTTGTAGTTTGGTGGGATACTTAAGTTCTTCCCTTTCAGAGTGCCACAACAAAGGACAGTTCCTAGAGTTTCATAGCATAGAGCTATGATGGTTAAAGTGGTGTGAAACTGGGTTATTTCCGCAATGTGGACGCAGCCATAGTACCTCAGACCATGTGCAGAGTGTTTCCTTCCCCCCCCCCGTCATGTTTCCAGGGGTGCCATTTAACCTGGTATTTTCTCCATTTGGCCCCTTCCAGAAGGGATCTAAGGCTGCGTTCACACTAGAGAAATTATCCGGTTTGGCACCGCTTTAGCTGCCCTGGCTCAAGGCTATGGAATTCTGGGAGTTGGAGTTTGTTGTGGGGCCCACAACAAACTCCAGCTCCCAGAATTCCATAGCCTTGAGCCAGGGCAGCTAAAGCGGTGCCAAACCGGATTATTTCTCTAGTGTGCACGCAGCCTAAGAAGGAAGATGGGAGTCGAGAGGGCTGTGTCACCATCTGTCTATTGGCTCCTGCCAAAGTTGCCTCAATGTAAACAAGACATCCTCCTGTCCCTCTAGAAAGAGGATTTACACCTATTTCTCCTATTATTTGTTTTTGGGTTTGGCCCAGAAGATGGAAGAGGAGGATTAGGAGTGGTACGGAGTTTATCACATGGGAGGAATTTCTCCCAATTTCGAATGGAGCCAATTCGAATTCAATACTACTGATCTTAAAGGTTCCTTGGTCTACTCTGGATTTATTCCTTAGCAAAAATATATGCACAGAACATGCTGCTATAGTTCAACATTACGCAGCATTACGCACCATTATGAGTAAACACTGCAATAGACTCCTGTCTTACATCATTACTCAGGAACCTTACGAGACGTTGGAAATTGGAAGTATAATCTAATGGCAATCCGAACGCAATCATGGGGTTTCACGTTATTGCAAATTAAAGTATCTCACGCAATTTCGGGCTAGTTTAGCAAATTTACGTGAAATCTCATTGTGTTCAGAATGTGTTCAGAATGACTTCCCATTGCCCGAAAATGGGAATGTGTTCAGAATGACTTCCCATTGCCCCCCCCCCCATTGTCCTAAATTGCGCGAGATAGTCTAATACACAATTACGTGAAACCCCATGATTGCGTTCGGAATGACTTCCCTTTTGCCCGAAATTGTGTGAGATACACTCATACGTAATAACGTGAAACCCCATGATTGCGTTCGGATTACCATTGCATTATACCCCCAAATTCTGTGGTATGACAAACTCCCTAGTCTATACCAATTCTGGTGCCTTTTTAGATATGTTACAGTACATCTTCCATCATCACAGTGATGACTGGGGCTGATGGAAGTTATAGTCCAGTGCATCTGGTGGGTGTCAGGTTTGGGAAGGTTTACTAATGGCATCTCCATTCTGTATTTAGTCACTTTTCTTCTCACTCTTCTTATGATGGAGTGGACAGCCGCAACCCTCTGCGTCAATGGTTGTTGTTGTTGTTGTTGTTGTCATATTCATTTATATCCCCCCCTTTTCCCCAAAATTGGAACTCAAAGGGGCTTGCAGTTAAAAACATTCAAAAGCGAACCTTAAAATAGAATTAAACTGATACAGTATTAAAACACGTTACTCATTAAAAGAATAAAATGCAGTTAAAAAGATGAAAGCACTTAAAAACATTATAAATTATATTGAATTAATAACTTTTATTGTACCTTTTCTTCCCCAGAATATTTACCGGTAGTTTTTGTGTTCATTCTTTTCTCCTCTCCTTCACCGACTGCATCTGCTCTGCACAACTTGGGTCCTCCAGATGTTTTGGACTTCAGTTCCCATAATTCTTCACAGCTGGCAAAGATGGCTGGGACTTTTTGGATCTGAAGTCCAAAACATATGGCAGACCAAAGATTGGGAACCACGGATAGTGTTAGACTGCAGGTCCCATCAGCGTAGCCTGTGGAGTGAGTGGATTTGTGAGAATTGCAGTTCAAAAAAATCTGGGGAGCCAGGTTTAGGATAAGGCTGTTTATCTTGTTTTGGGAGAAGGCTGCTTTTGACCTATGGGTATATTTGGAAGGGTTGTTTTGAAGCTGGGCCAAAACTAACAAAATGAATTTCAACAGGGAGAAATGTAAGGTACTGCACTTAGGCAGAAAAAAAAATGCAATGATATGAAACTTGGCAGATGTTAACCACATAGTTTTGCTGAGATTCTCAGAAAGGCGTTCTTTTAGTTTTAAAAAGGTGTTTTTTTTCTTTTAGTTTTCCACCTTCACCAGGGTCCAGCACCCCTAACCCTAGCAAATGTGGAGGGCTGGCTGTATGTGGTTCTTCTTCATGAAATAACCCTGTGAGGGTAGCCAGAAAGAGACAGACAGACAGACAGAGAAAGTGACAAGGTCACACAGAGTATTTCATGGTTCATTGCAGACTTGGACTGGGGTTTCATAATTCAGTGCTTCTCATGCTATCTGATGTGAGGAAACTGGCAATTTGTTTTTCCTAGTGTGCTGTGGACTGGTACCGTATTTCTGGCCTTTGGCTACAACTGTTTCTTTCCTGGAAACTCTTAGCAGATTGGCAGCAGAGAGGTGCTGGTGGTGGACCTCTCCAGAGCACAGTGTTTTGAGCAGCATGGTCCTAAATCACAAACCAACACTCCAGGTACTATTCTAATTCGCCCCTTTGCCTTTCTCTCACAAGTATAGGTGGGAAGGTTTCCTTGGAAAATGTGTCCAGGAATAGCAGTCACCTAAGCAGCCTCCAAAACTCCACATTTATTGTGTCTTAGGGTTTATTGTTGCTTATGAATGGCTTAGGTTAGCCTAGTGGTTCCCAAACTTTGGTCTTCCGGGTGTTTTGGATTTCAGCTCCCAGAATTCTTGAGTGTTCACTAAGGTGGCTGGAGCTTCTGGGAGTTGAAGTTCAAAACACCCAGAGGACCAAAGTTTGGGAACCACTAGCAGCTATTCCCTAGCAGAAGTAACAGGATCTTTCCTCAAAGACAGCAACAGGTTTGAGAGATAAAAGTGTCTTGAGAAAAGACCTTCCTTAGAGTTCTTTAAGCAGAGGCTGGATGGCCATCTGTCGGGGATGCTTTGATTTGGAGTTCCTACATGGCAGGGGGTTGGACTGGATAGCCCTTGTGGTCTCTTCCAACTTTACAATTCAATGATTCTAAGCATATTTCTTCAAGAATGGAAGGTGCAGAAGAAATTATGTGAGTTCTAGGCTTCCCATCTCGTCAAAGCCCGCACTCTAGAGATGCAAAGGCATGGGGTGAGAGGAAGGAAATATTTGGGGGAAAATTGTTTTCTGGATCCTCCCCCTCCCCTTGAAAAATTAGGAAAAAAGGATTATGCGATATTTTCTTTAAGAATGATGAATAAAATAATAAGACAAACCTTGGAGAAAAACCTTCCTTTCAAGCCCGGTGAATTAGGAATAGCTTCTCTAGGCAATGAGAAGAGTTAAAAAAAGAGTTAGTTGGAATTATTCCACATTCCACCCACCTTTCATGTCCAGCTCTTTAATTATAACGACAAAGATTGGTTGTTGTGGATACTAGGTTGATGAATTGGCATAAATGCTCCTGTGGGATTTCAGTTCTTGGATTAAGCCTTAGTGTTGAAAATAGGGTCTGGATGAGAATTGTACCCAGCCTTTTCTTTCTTGTTTGCATTTTGGTAAGGGCAAGTAGAACTAAGTAAGGGAACTTTTAGTCTGCCGGATATTTTTGAACTACAGCTCCCTGTATTTCCTTACTATTAACTATGCGCTGTGGAGCTAAAGGAAGTCATAGGCTACAAAATTTATGGGCTAGAGGTTCCACATTCTCTCAGTTGGGTTTTTGTTGCAATGTCAGTGATGTGAATCTTTCTGAGTGTTTCCTATTCTTCCCAGCATTTGATAACTTCCCTTTTCTCATGTGGTTTCCTTTACTCTTTGCCCACAAACTCATTGCATGAACACGTTGCAGGTTTGTGACAGAGCTGGATGCTGAGTTGCAACAAATTATTTGGAAACCTGTGTGTCCATTGGTTGCACTATTTTGAAATATAACCTTTTAGGCCTTACTGCAATTCAGTGGTTATTTTGAAGCTGTAGTCCTGTTGAACTCAAAGGACTGGGTTGCATGCCGAATAACAGTGCAATGCTCCCACATTACTTGCTTACCTTGAACAAATTTGTTATAGACCACCTTTCTTTCCAAACATATTCACAATTTGTGAGCCTCCAGATGTACTTGGACCACAGGTCTCATCAGTCCTAGTTAACATAGCCAATATGAGGAATGATGGGACCTGTAGTCCAACAGCTTTCAAAGGGCCAGTAATGTTCACCATCCCCGTGCCCAAGACATTGTAGACATCTGGCTTGGTCACAATTCGAGTCCTCCTAGCTTGGGAAACTATTAGATGTACTTTGTCATTTCCCGAAACTTGATAAAGGAGTGCTTTGCTTGAAGAGCCCTTATCTTCTAGGCTTCTTAAATGCCTCTGCAAATTATCAGCCACATGGTGCAAAGTCTGTCCAGTTTTCTTATGATATCTGTACAGAATAGGTGTATGATGATTCTTTGTTTGCCTTTAAAATGTTGCATCACCTTTCTTGGGAACTGCTGTGTGGCAGTATTTGAGCGGCTGCTTTTTGGAGGGTGGGGCAAGGCAGAGATATACTTTCACAAGGCACAAGACTTCCATGACAAAATAGCTAAGTCAGGCTGCCTTTTAGTCTCCTGAAGGTATTCACAGGGTGACTTCATATATATTCATTGTGCCTGGCATTTTCAACAGCCTTGTAAATAAGTCAACAAAAGTTACAAGCTGACAAAAAGAGAACCTATTTGCTTGCTCTCAGGCTTGCATCCTGTATTTCTGGACAGATTGTGGAAGAGGGGCGATCCCATCTTGCATGGACCACATTGTAATGCTAGCTTCCATCTATTTTTCTAAAAGCAATGTAGGGAGGGGGGCAGATCAATTCTTTTCTTCCTCACCAAACCACCCATATACAGGTGGCAGAAAAAGGGATTTTCCTTCTTCCTTGACTTCCTTGACAGAAACCAGTTGGGGTATTTGAAAAGGGACAGCATTCCTTGTCTTTCCTCTACCAGCCATCTCACTCACCTGCACTGACTTTTTGGTCATTTGTGGTGACTGGGAAAAGTGTTAAGTACAAGGACTACTTATAAAGAAACAGACCATTATCTGAGTCTACCAATTTTGGTTTGGCTTATTAGCCAGTTGTAATTGGTGGTTGTCTCTGGCTCTTCTCCTTCCCACCACACTTCCTGGATTCCTGCCTTGGTCCAGGCCCCAGAGGGAGAGAAGAACCACTGGACCTCATCCCCTTCCCCTTTTCTTTTTGTGTTGTCTCTTTTAGATTGTAAGCCTGAGGGCAGGAATCCGTCTAATTAGAAAATTGTATGTACAGCACTGTGTAAATTTACAGCACTATATAAATAATAATAATAATAATTATTATTATTATTATTATTTTAGGGTGATAATTGAATTGACCTGAGCCTGAGCCAAAGCTAGCACCTGGTATCCTTGGGCAATCGCTGTGGTCCTAGTAGAACTAGATGACAATTCTAAGCCAATTGATTTGATCTGATTCTCCTGATCTGTTTGCCTAAGCACAGCCTAGTGGGTGAATCTAGCCACCTTTTTCATTTCTCACAATGTCCCTTATTTGGCATTGTTCTAGTGCAGTGATCCCCAAACTTTGGTCCTCCGAGTGTTTCAGGCTTCACTTCCCAGAAGCCCTAGCTGACGGGGCCAACAGTTAGGAATTCTGGGAGCTGAAGTCTAAACATCTGGAGGACTAAAGTTTGGCAATCACTGTCCATTATGAATTAAGAGAATTATGACTTTATTGTGGGAGAATTAAGAGGGTGGCTAGAACTAGTTGAGCATTCCACTGCAGCCAAGTAAGTCCATTAGGACTCAATAGAAGAAGGGAGGGGGGACACTTATGGTATTTTGCCCAGTCCTCACTTAAACCTAGGGTCATTTCAGTACTGAGTTCTGGAGCTGAAAAAAAAAGGTTCTATTTTCTCCAAAGGCCAGCATCACAGTAAGCAGTCCCTGCTCCTTGTACTTAATGAGCCCCTGTAGCCTTGCAAGGTCTAAAGCAGAGAAGGGGAGACCATGCATCCCTCTGGATTGGTGGGACTTCAGTTCACAATATTCCACACCATTTGCCAGGACGAGAGTTACAGTCCAAGAAATTCTAGAAGACTGCATCGTGATATGCCAAAGTCTTAATAGAAAAGCAGAGTTTCTAAGAAAAGATCCTGGTAGTACCCAAAATGTTTTTTGACCAACAAAGGAGAAAGGGTGGATGGCTTGTTGTTGTTGTTGGGTGTTTGTTTTCAAGTCATTTCCAACTTATGGCAACCCTATGTTAAGGTGGAAGTGTGGTGTGAGAGGCCAGCATGGTGTAAGGGTGTGCGTGCATGCATGCATGCATGTTCAAGTCACTTCCAACTGGCCAGAGTGATGTGTCAGAGGAGCGGGCTATAAATAAACATCATCATCATCATCATCATCATCATCATCATCATCATCATGTGAGAGGCCAGTATGGTGTAAGTGTTTGAGTGTTGGACTAGGAAACTGGGAGACTGTGGTTTGAATCCTGGCTTTACCATGGAAACCCACTGGGTGACCTTGGGCAAATCACAGTCTCTCAGCCTCAGACGATGGCAATGACAAACCAGCTCTGGAGAAACTTGCCTAGAAAACCCTGTGATAGATCTGCCTTAGGGTCGATGTAAGTCAGAAACGGCATGAAGGCACACAACAACACCAAGATAAGGTAGTAGAATTGGAACAGCAAAGGTAACAGGCAGAATATAGTGAGATTTGAGATGGGAAAGTCTGGAGAGGCCACAAAGACCTTTGAAACTAACTTTGGAACTCCCTCCCTTTTTTTCTGTATGTGTTTTGTTAGGTTTTTTTTTTTTTTTTACAGTTCTGCAAAATTGCAGAATAAGAGAGTCCTTGAAAGAAGGGACACTTGAGAACTCTTTTCTCCTTGATAATGCATATAGACAGGCTTGATGGGGGTGCCAGATTCTAGCAGAGTGCAACGAGAGTTATAGTATCCATGGATAAGCAACACCAATGAGAAAGCTTGTGTTATACTGTATATACTTCTATGGAATTCTCTCCTGCCTAATTGCTCAAGTAGTTTCAGTGCACAGTTATCAAAATTTGCAAATATAAAAGCATTTTAAAAAGAAACACACACACACACACACGTGTGTGTGTGTGATTATTTATATTTAATAAAACGATGCTGGTTCTAGGTAAAAATGTAACAACAAATGGACAGCTGAAATGCCACAAACACAACCCCATGAAGGAGTAATTTAAATTAAAAAAGGCTGTGCATTGTTTTCTTATATCCTCTGTGTTTCTTTTTCTTCTTCTTCTCTAAAAAGAGACTAATGATAATATTAGCTTATCCCCCGCCCAACCCAATTCATTACATTTCCAGTGGACATTGCGGTCTATGTTTCCTTTCTAATTTTTCCCTGACCACAAATGTGTAGTTAGATCAAGTTCTCCTTTTCTGGATTAATTGAAAGTCCTGCTGATGTCACAAATTACTCACCCCATGAGGGAGCATTCATGTGCTCCACAACTATACTGTATTAAGCTTTTCAAAGAAGGCTAGCTTGACTGGGCTTTTGCTTATCTCTTAGGCAGGGCAGCATTCTGCACCATTTGTTTATTTTCTGGGGTGTGAGAAATAAAAGATCTAACATAATGTGTACAAAAAAAGTGCAATTTTATATTTCTCAAGATTTTTTTTTATTTCATTAAATGGAGAACTTGGAATAGGGCTTTGTTCTCCAGTAATCAGTCTGAGGAAGTGTAATTCATTCCCCAAAGTCTCAGTGTCTGAGACTCAGTATAGCAGCCTTTATAAATTTGGTGCCATCCAGATATGATGGCCATCAGTTCCCATCCTCCACTGATAGCCCTATTGGTTGTGGATGATGGAAGTTTTAGACTAGCACGTTTGAAAGGCACCAAATTAAAGAAGGCTGTTCTACATTATGATATTAGCCAGCCTTATAGTATTATGAGCACTGCATTGAATATAGTTGTGTAAGTACTGTAGGGGGTCGTTCCCACTACAATTTGCATTGAATTGTGATGCGGAATATATGACCCTCGTTCCCACTAGAAACCACTTCCAGTCCTCATTGGATCGATTCCAGTTGAAATAAAGCAGGGCAAAAATAAAAAACTCGGGATTTCATGACAGTAGTTTTTTGATAGTTCTTTTCTGAAGAACTGATTCTGACACATGTCTCATAAGGGGGAACGCCAGATCAGAATCGATTCTTTTTCTGAGGCAGGGACAAATGCCAGATGGATATTTAACATCCCTCCCCAGAGAAACCCCCTGTCCACCTCCTCTGCCTTCCGCCCCCGCCCTTGCCTCTGTCCTCCTCTTCCTCCTCTCCACTTTCTTCCCTGGCCTCAACACTCCCTCTTCCTCCTCACCCGCTCTAACGCCACCCACAAGACCCCACCAAGCCTGCCCGCTTACAAAGCACCAGCAGGGCCACCTGCAGCACCAGCAACCCCAGGTGATGAAGACATAGAGCCGAAGGAGGCCTGATCAGCAAGGGCCACCAGGAGGGGAGAAAGACACAGGTGACAGGGCTTCCTCGGGGGCCTTTCTCCCTTCCTCCGTGCCTCCATGGTCATGCTGTGCAAATGTGTCACTGGGTGCAGTGTTGTACCATATGGGTGGTTGATCATTTGTGGGATTGAGTAGGCAGTTGTATGGCCAGTTGCACAAGGCATCAGATAGTCTGGCAAGTTGGCGAGATGAGGAAGATGACTGGTGGCTGCTGTTGACATGTCCGTGTGCATGTGTTTCGGGCAGAAGAGGAAAAAAAATCACATGGTGCAGCTTGTACTTGCAAATGGCCCATTTTGGCAGGTTTGTCCTTTGAGATGAAAGGGCATTCAACCTGTTGTAGTAGCTGGTGGTGTGGTCAGTGGGTTTTCCCTGCAAACTGGGAAACCCTGGAGATAAACCAATTTTTCCCTTCGTCTATTCAGGCCTTAAGACATAAATCTAATTGTTGGTTTTAAATAGGGCAAACCTGTTGAATGAGTGGATTTGCAAAAGTGTTAACATATCATTCAGCAAATTTTCTTTAGCTTGCACTATCAATTCAGTTTATGCTCTCAGGTTTGTTTGTTTCTAATGTGCATTGTTTGTGGAGTGGGGTGAGGTTCTGACAAAATCTCAAAGAACCCTTTACTTTTATTTCTACCAGCTAAGTCAGCATCCAAGTAAACAAAGCTGAAGACCAGCAAGCTTGTAATTAAACCATGGCTTACGAGACACTCTGCATCTCTTCCGACTTGGCAACTGAATTATACTGTATGATTTGGCAAGGCAGTGCAGCCTCCTCTGAGGAGGCTTGCCATCTGTTTAAACTCGTTAGCCAAAATTCCCTGCATTTTGCCTGGCAGGCCACCTGCCTCGCCCCCTTCCTCCTTGTTGTAGGGTGAAATGGCCTGGGTGACGTGGCAAGAAAGGGGGGGGGTGAGATAGGAATCAGGCAAATGGCTAGAGCAAACAAAGGAGTGACTTCATTCAGAGATGAGGAGGGAGAGAGAGGTGGTGGAGAAGGAAAGGGATGAGTGATGGTGAAAGAAAACTGAAATGCTTCTTTCATGAACTATGGGAAGTTCTAGAAGCTCCCAAGTAGCATGACCACACAGTTGGGAGATTCTGGGAGTTGTAGTCGAAAAAGGATATATATATTTTTTAGGTCTGATCCAGAATTTGGCAGGCTTGGATACCAGACTTTTGCAGTTACTGGGTTGTTTATAATAATAGTAATAGTACAATGGGCCCTTGATATCTCTGGGGTTTGGTTCCAGGATCCCCGTGGATAACAAAATCTGTGGATATTCAAGTCCCATCATATACAATGGGACAGCAAAATGATGCCCCTTTTATAAAATGAAGGTTTGCTTTTTGGAATTTATAAATTTTAAACATATTTTCAAACCGTGTATGCTTTACTCCGTGGATAAGGAGGGGTGACTGTAATAGTAATAATGGATAGCCAAAAAGACAAACAAATTGACCCTAGATGAGATCAAGCCAAAAATCTCCCTGGAAGCCAGGATGACAAAACTGAGGCTGTTGTACTTCGGATACATAATGAGAAGGCATGACTCACTGGAAAAAACAATAATGCTGGGAAAGGTGGAGGGGAGAAGGAAGAAAGGAAGGCCACATGCTAGATGGGTGGATTCTATTATGGAGGTCACAGATATGAATGTATAGGAACTAAGCAGAGTAATGGAGCACAGGTGGTCTTTGAGATGTCTCATCCACCATATGTCGAGATTGACTTGAGGACAGTTTACAACAACAAATGATAATAATAGTAATGACAGCAACAATGTCAATATGATGATGATGATGATGATGATGATGATGATGATGATGATAGTGTGTGTATTTACTATGCCCAATTCTAGAAAACGTGAGGGTGCAGCAGTATCTTTAATTCTGAGAGACTAATCATATGAAGCAGAACCAGCATGGTGTAGTGGTTTGAGTGTTGGACTGTGACTTTGGGGAACAGGGCTCGAATCCCTGCTCAGCCATGGAAATATGACTTTGGGTAAGTCACACTCTCTCAGGCTCAGATGAAGGCAAGGGCAAATCCCCTCTGAACAAGTCTTTCCAAGAAAACCCTTTGACAGTTTCGCCTTAAGTCAGAAACAACTTGATGGCAAACAACATGGGAGTCTGTTCCATTAGCCAAATGGGACAACAAAACCAACAAAAAATCCAGTAATATCATAAAGACTAGCAAATCTATTATACCAGGCACTTTTGTGGACCTGCTGTAGATCAGAAGTGTGAAATGTTATCCAGAAAGCTTAGCTGTATTAGAAGAGCATGAAGCCTGGAAAATTTTGCCTATAATTTTAAATTCAAACAGCCTTGTAAATAAGTTTACAAAATAAGCTAGCTAGCCTACAGAATATTTTATTTACCTGCCTTCTTATGGACAGAATAGATGTGCAGATGGTTTATTCAGAAGTAAATCTCACTTGGTTTACAGCAGAGGCAGCTCTGAGAGAGGCATCAGCAGCCCAAACATTGCCAACAACTTTAGCAACGGTAGAGAAACCTAAAGGTAATGAAAGGAGACAAGTGTGACCAGGGACAGGTGATAAAGCATCCAGCAATTCTGTCAGTCAGTCTGTCTGTCCATCCCTCACTTGCATACAATTCCTTATTACCCATGGCAACCAGGTCAATGCTTAACTACATGACTGAATTTAAAATAAAGGTTTCCAGGCCTCAGGATGAAGAAAAGTTTATATGTTTTAAACGTTTATTTTGTGACAAAAATCCTATACAGTAATATGAATGTAAAGATTGCCAGTAGGCTCTATTGCTTAATAGGTTTAGGAATCCTGCCAACTATTTACATACCAATGAAACCATGGGACTTATCAAATGGGAATGATTAACCCTTATGCACAGTCTTTCATTGTGTGAGTTGTGTGATATTTTCCAACACCAATGAGAATTCAGTTGTATTGCTGAGTATTAAAATATATCATTTTCAGAAGAGTGTATGCAGGTTCAAGTGTCTTTCACTGAAATGCTCATTGCAAAAAAAAAAAAAAAAACCCAAGGTGGAATAAAGGCAAAAATAGAATACAATATATGTTTTTTTTTTTTAAAAAAAAAATATGCAGTATTTTCTGCTATTGAATTCCTGTGTCTCCCCCATGGAAGACATTTCCATTTTCTTCAATGGGCCCAACCTGCTGACCACCAGGACACATGACTTCTGCTTTGGTGCATCATGGTTTGCTGAAAAATATCACTGGAGGGGTATTTTTAATCTCAGTATGTGATGTTGACAGCGAAAAAAAAAGTATTCTAGTAGCAAAAATCAGTTCATTTGTTGGACTGCCTTTTGTCCCAAATATATCTTTGTCTGTTCATAAGAAAAAAACTAGATGAAAGATGGCTGAAATTTGAGGACGGTGCCTGGAATCTTGTTGGTGGCACATGCATATGTTACATCCTGTCATGTCTATATATGCAGGTTGTTGTAAAAAAGGTGTTCAGTGCCTCTTTATACAGTGATACTGTACAACCCCCCCCCCCCCAGGACAACTGACCTTGTCCATGAATTTACTCCCATGGGCAATGAATGGCTGGGAGAGATGGGTGTTTGGGCAGCCCTTGGCTGAATTTTCCTGAATATCTAGTGGAGGCTGTCTTCTCTTTTCCCAGAAGTGGAAGAAAAGTTGGGCACTGCCTAGGTGCTCCCCATCTTTCCTTGGCCATTTAACTGGCTGTGTGGGTGCACTAAAACACAAATAAGTCCAGTTGTACTGAGATGAAAGGGAAAGAGGGGCAGAAGTATATGCTTCACCAGGCTAATGTAGGATTTTGACCTTTGTTTACAAATGCTCTGGTGAAAATGTCATGTTGTTAACTAACCTTGAGTCGAACCCAGTGAGGTATCTCCAAGACCTCCTATCCTCCACTGTTCTGCTTAGGTCCTGCAGATCCAGGCTCGTGATCTCCCTGATTCAGTCCAGCCATCTGGCAATGTGTTCTTCTCTTTTAAACTGCCTTCTAACTTTCCTAGAATTCCAGTGGGCCCTCAGTATCCGCTGGGGTTTGGTTCCAGAACTTCCTGTGAATACCAAAATCTGTGGGTGCTCAAGCCCCATTAAATACAATACGATAGTCATTGAGCCATAGAATGATAGTCAAATGGTGTCTATTTGACAAAATAAAATGGCAAAATCGAAGTTTGCTTTTGGGGATTTCTATATTTTTAAAATATTTTCAAGCCATGGATGCTTGAATATGTGGATGAAAAATCCGTGGATAAGGAGTGTTGACTGTATTTTCTTTTCTAATGAGTCATGCCTTCTCATGGAGTACAACAGCTTCAGTTTCATCATCTTAACTTCTGGGGAGAGGTCAGGTTTGATCTGTTCTATTTGTTTCTCTTCCTGGCCATTCATGGTATCCTCAGCACTCTTCTCCAGCACCACATCTCAAATGAGTTTATTTTCTTAACTATCCATTCTCTTCACTGTTCAGCTCTCACTTCCGTACTTGGTGGTGGGGAATACAATGTTTTGGACAATTATAACTTCAGGGCTCAGTTGTTTATCTTTGGAACTTGTGGGGCTTTCTAGATTGGCAGGAAAGTGTGTCATGAAGTTACCTTTTCCTTAATGCTTAGCAGCTGCACCACAGCCTTTAGATGGAGCTGCGTTGTTCCACAGTTTTTAAAAAAGAAGCTGGGAAAACCAGCTCCTTTTTAAAGGCGCTTCTTCTCCCCTAAAACACAAAAAGCAAAAAACAAAAAATGTTTTCATGGCACACTTTCCCTTTTTCTCATCTAATGGCTAGAGTTTCATGCCGCCATGAACACACTTCTTTTTGCCAATCTAGAAAGCCCTTGTCTAATTCTTCCATAGCTGCCTTTCCCATTCCTAGTTTTTTTTAGGATTTCTTGACTGCAGTCTCTTTTCTGATCAATATTTGATCCAAGCAGGGGGAATCTTTGACTTTTTGGATTTCCTCATTGAGGAAATTTATGTAGATCTTCTGTGGTCGTTATTTTTATTTTCTTAATATTCATCAGTAAGCATGCCTTTACACTTTTTCCTTTAACTTTCCATAGTAATTATTCCAAGTGTCTGATATTTTTTGCTAGTAGCATGGTTCATATGCATATCTTAGATTTTTATAGTATGTATACATTGTATAGTGCGCCCGTGTTATATGTGGGCACGCTATATGGAGGTTTCAGCTTATGCTGAAAGCCACGCAGAGGAATCAGCTATGGTGCATGTGCTTCACCACATGCATAAGCCCCATTATTTTCAATGGGGCTCAAGCATATGTGGTATTTGCCTTACGCAGAAGGGTCTGGAACGGATGCCCCACGTAAGGCAAAGGAGCACTGTATGCCTATTTCTGTGTGGATTCTGCACATAGAAAGTTACTCAGGGGACTAAAACATCCTAATCAGATGTATTAATGTTACACGTCTTACTTATTTTGGCACTCTTATTTTCTGCAGTTTACAGAAAATATAGGCATCTGTGGATATCATTCAGTTCATCATGTCCTGACTTGCTGCCAATCAGTGACATGCATAAAGTGTGAGCAGGTGACATAGCAGGTAGTCACCATGCCCTGGTTTACATCCCTATTGCACCAGTCTGTTTTTATATCCTGTTCCTTGTCTGTTTTACTTAAAGAAAATTTTGGATGCAAAACTGCCCCGAGCCATTTCATCCTGGCAAACAAGCTTTCCCTGTGCTAAAATTTCTCTTCAGAGCTGACAGGAAACAGTTGTTTCCTCTTTGAGGTCCTCCCAAGATTATATAGTACTTGTACTGGATGCATTTATTGTTGAAACATTTTCTACCCCTTTGTTAAAGCTGCCATGCAGATCTGAAAGCAGCACTTCAAAGAGGACAGTCTGTAGGGGCTAGGGTTACATCTAGTGAGGATATCCATAGCTTATGAAAATAGGAACGTAGTTTGAAATAAAGAAAACATCACCAGCCCATCAGTAGTGCACCTACTTATTTTGGATATACAGTCAGCCCATACCATGAGGGCTTCCCTTCCATGGCTTTCAGCATATGCTGAAGCGGCGGTACAGTCTAATGAATGGTGCGCACACTGCATTGTTTTCTATGTGGTGCAATCATAAACGATTTCCCCCTTACGCAGAGAGGTCCGGAACGGATCCCCCATGTAAGGGAAGGAAGGACTATAGTTTGTTCAGGTCAAGCACGTCTGTTTGTTGCATAGGCTCTTGGCAGACTGGATCCCTCCCATGCCAATGGGTCCTGATGGTCACCTGTCTCACACACCACTTTACTCCATTCTAGGGAATCCTGAGATTTGTAGGTTGTGACACACTTAGAATTCTCTCCTGGAGAGGTCTAGTACTGTAGTTCAGTCAAATGTGGTAAAGAAATCTAAATACAGTACTTAATGATACTAAAAAGCCAGGATTCAATAGAAGGATAAAGCCATGGCAGTTAAAGTGATATTAAACCGCTATGTCTGTGGAGTGTGGATACATCCTTAGGCTAGTGACATTGTATTTCTTTTTCCTGTTGTTGAGTGTCTTCTTGTCATTTCCAATTTAAGATCACCTTATCATGGGGTTTTCTTGGCAAGATTTATTCAGGGAGGCTTTGCCCGGCTTTACACTGAGGCCAAGAGAGTGTGACTTGCTTTAAGTCACCCAGAGGATTTCCATAGCAGAGCAGGAATTTGAACCCTGGTCTCCAAGAGTCCTAGTCTCAGATTATTACGCCAGACTGGCTCTTGAGCAAAATAGGCAGCAGTATTTAATGTGTTTCTTTATATAAAAATTGATGCCCTGGGTGATATAGTATTCATACATCACTCAGGCCTGGCTAACAGCAATAAAATACATTTTTAAAATAGAATAAAAATTACATGATACTTGAGACGCAAATGCCTGCTTGAACAGGAAAGTCTTCACCATCATGGCAAAGTGCAGTCAAACAGGATGCCAATCTAGCTTGTCAGACCAAGGAATTGCAAAATTTTATAGGCCTAAGATATGTTGCTGCCCAATGTTGAATAGCAAATGGCATCTCCTAACCTGCTTACATGGCCAGAATAGACATTGATAGGCAGTGCAAACAAGACTAATTCAAATGCTAAGCCTGGAAAATACACTGGACATGCCTGCAGATTCTGGAAGTTATAGAATGGATGCAGCAGTTCCCAACCTTTGGTCCTTCAGGTGTTTTGGACTTCAGCTCCCAGAATTCCTCACTGTTGGCCAGGCTGGCTGGGGCTTCAGGGAACTGAATTCCAAAACATTTCTAGGACCAAAATTTGGGAACCTCTGGGCCAATGGTGTTAATGTGCATAAAGCAGCTTTCCTTTTGTTTCTTTTCTAGCTGTTTGTTTCCCCAGACATTTTGCTAATATCACAGACTAAACCTTCAAACCTTTGAAGAATAAGCCGTTGTGGAATTAGCTCAAATGCCTGAGCTTAAGCAGCAGAATTTTATACAAGCAGTTCCAGGAAACTTGACGGACAGATTAGGTATAAGGAAGATAAATTATTTCTTTCTACTGAATTACACAAACTTAATACTTTACCTATAACAGAGTCATAGGTATAATAACATTATTATTGTAAAAAGCACAGTCCACAGTAAAATGTACATCAAAACAGGCATATTATTTGGATGGAGTTGCGGAGGGGAAGAGAAAGTTAGATGGATTAATTGATCATCAGTTCCAAAATATCTGTAGACTTTTGGAGAAGGTCAATTGCTTGGGCATAGACTGCATGGCCAAAACTGAATCCCTGCACTGGACTAAATGAACAAATGATATGACCTGATATAAGATATTATGCATGAGATGATGAATTTAGCATGTCCTGTTTCTGGAGATGGCAATCAACTTGTCCCCCCCCCCCCCAATCATTTAATTCATAATGAAAGAGATGGGAGTCAAAGAAGCCAGCATTTCCATGCTACCTTCCTTGGATGTGTTAAACAGTAACAGATTAAAAGAATTTCTGGGCCCTTGTTGTCAAGTTAAATAATTGCATAAACAGGCCTGTATAATTAAGATGCACAAAGTAGGAAGTGTAGCAGTTTAGGAAACAGCCTTTAGCTTTCTCTATCCATTATGCTGGATTCTTCATTTATTACTTAGAAGTTTCTGGTGTTTTTTTATGTGTAGGTTTTTTTCCTATCTAGATGAACTAGCATGAAATGGTTAGGATAGCTTTCCCCCAACATGGTGCCTTCCAGACATGATGAATTATTACTTTTATCATTCCCAGCCAACATACTTGTGCTGCTGGTTGGGGATGATGAGATTTTATGGTCTAAAATTGGACAGATTGCAGATTAGGAAAGGCTGAATTAGAGTGCTGAAGTTAGACCAAGGAGAGCTCTGTTCAGATCTTTCCCCACCTCTGTTCTTCTTAGCCACAAAACTTTTTGGATAACTTTGGGCCAATTGTTCTCTTTCAAGATACTCTACTGCACAGCGCTGTTGTGATAATAAAATGGAATAACCTAATGAGTGATATCCTGAATTGGTTGGAAGGAAGGTGGGATTACACATAGGATGAATAGCAATGGGGATGCCAGGATTCTCTCTGGTCTCATTAATATACAGCTTCCAGAAAAAAGTTAAAGCCTAAATCTAATTGTTAATCCCAATCTAATTGTTAATCCCTAGAGTGGGTATCAATGAGAACTAAGTAAGCCAACCTTTATGTAAAGTCAACTGATTCGTTGATTAATGATGCTACTCATGTATGGTTTAGAAAATGGATTTAGGCCTAAAACTGCAAAAGTGTACATCCTACCTTTCTGCTCAAAAACAATACTCAAGGCAGCTAACAATATTGCAGACAGAGATGGGGAAGCGATTAAAGCATAAAAATACATCAGTGAAAAGAAATCATACATTGCCATCTGTTTAAAACCCCTTTAACTGCAATCAGTCGCATGCTAGAGGCCTATTTTTAAAATAACCCTTTACCTTACATAGAAATAAACATCACTGACTAAACTTCTTGATACTTGTGAGTAGAGAGGGATAGGATTGCATAAAGCCTGGAGAGATCCGCAGTTAGGTCATTCAAAACAGTTCAGCTATGTGCTGTCTTTCAGATGATGCTCATGCTGATTTGGTAAAAGGAAGATCTGACATACAGTAGCTGATTTAAATTGCCTGGCATCTGCAGTGAAATCTTGAGATTTTAATCTGAAGGAGGTGTATGCTGAGGATTCAGACATTACTTGGAATGGGGGTGGGAGGAATGATAATGATTGCTCTCCCCCCCCCCCCCACCTCCAGACTGGCACTGTGTGTGAAAATCTGTTAGTACAGTTTATAGTATAACCTCTTCAGACCACCCAACCCCTGAGTGCACCAAAATATTCTGTTTTCTCTCCATTTTTCTTTTAATATGGCAAACAGATGTGACATTTTGACTTCCTGTCACCATTTGGAAGCAGAAACAGAAGGAAAAAACAGTATTTGGAAAGAGTGTGGGTTGTGAGAAGCTTTGGGGAGTTGGAGGGAGTTATGTGTGCTTGCAAATCAATTTGAGAGGGTTTTGGGTGTGTTTATTTAGGCAATTTGAAGATTGGGATAACATTCACCCTTGTTCTTTATCCTTGAAAAAAGTGACTACTGGGGTGCTTCACGGTTATATCCTGGGCCTGGTGTTGTTTAACATCTTCATAAATGGCTTAGATGATGAAAGGGAATGCATTTTCATCAGATTTGCAGATGACACCAGATTAGGCGGGCTAGCTAATGCCTTGGAGGACAAGATCAAAATTTAATGTTTAAAAGTTAGAGCTGGGTTAAAATTTAAGAGAGCTGTGTGTTTAGCTTGGAGAAGAGAAGATGGAGAAGTGACATGATAAATTTTCTTTAAATATCTGAAGAGATGTCATGTAGATAATGGAGTGAGCTTGTTTTCTGCTTCTCCAGAGACTACTGGAACATGAACCAGTGAATTCAATTACAAGGAAAGTGACTCCACCTAAACATTAAGAAGAACTTTGTTAATGTAAGAACTATTCAACTGCCTTGGAGAGTGGTGTATTTTTCTTCTTGGAGTTCTTTCAACAGTGGTTGGATGGCCATGGTAGATCAGGGGAGTGTTCTAGTTGTGTCTTGCATGGCAGGAAGTTGGACTAGGTGGTCCTTGCAGTCACTTCCAACTCTATGATTCTATACAAATTTTGCCTGAAAAACGAGGGCTTCAGGGGACTGATGAGGGGACTTCAGGGGCTGTATAAAAAATAGGGCCATAAAAGTAGGGCCCAGGAGCTGCACTTTCCCCACCCCTTCATTAAACCAAACCTGGTGAAATAACAGTAGGATTTGTTTTCCCAAAATTAGCCATATCTCTTAAGTAGGCATAGAGACCCTCAGGATGTATTCACAGTCCTGAAAGACTATGACAGGAAATAGTTGATTTAAACAGCTAAATATAATTTTATCGATCTGCATTGTTCATGCTATGATCAATATCTAAATAAAATTAACCAAAATAAAAATAATATGACAGTGGAGTTCCAATGTACATATTTTAGTGGATGTAAAGGAAGAGGGGGTTAGAAGGGGAAATAAATAAATATGTGTTCTAAGCAGGAACTGGGTGCACTTCCAAGCCTCCCCAAGACTTCATTTGATACCAAAACAACAACAACAACAAAAAAAAAAACCCCACAAATCTGCTATACATTCTTTTCTGGGCATCTGGAATAGAAGGGAGGGGGTCTCCGGTTACAAAGGAAGGTAATTTGTGCAAATAGCTAAATTGTGGTAAAAAGCAAGAAGGAGATAAACTGGACAAAGCCTACTACTTTTGGGTCCTTGAGCAATCACCAGAATAAATCTACATGGGTGTAGATGCACTCTTGATTAGTTTGTTGGAGATCTCAGAGGTAGGAGAATAAAAAACTAATAAAGTAGGTTAAGTAGTGTGTGTACATTTCCATAATTGATTCAGAGATCTGCTGGTTGGCCAGTTGACTTAGTATTTGTTCATGTTTTTTTCATGCTGCATTTTCCTCCCTTCTTCTCCCCAGGTAACATGGTTGAATGGTGTTTACCACAAGACATTGATCTGGAAGGTGTCGAATTCAAATCTATGGCCAGTGGGTCCCACAAAATTCAGTCAGATTTCATGTAAGTGTACAGAATGTTCCTGAAGTTCTGTTCAAAGTGTACAGTTGTGCGTATCCTTATGTTGTCCAGAAATGAGCCTGCACAAACTGTACCTGATTGAATGGGCAAGATGCTTGTCATGATTGCCCAGCCAAATTGCCCAATATTATGAAGGCAGAGCCTGTATTTTGTGATGAGCCTTTGGCAGTGTTCTATATACAGGTACACACTGCACCTCTCTTGAACATTAGGCTACCACTGTATCTTATCCCCATATAAATAAATGGCAAATGAATGGGGGTGGGGGGAATAAACAAACTGATACTACCGGGGAGGAAGTTAAACATACAGTGGTCCCCCGGGTTACGAATACCCCGGGGTACGAAAACCCCGGGGTACGAAAGAGCCGGGGCCGGAAAAATGGCCCTGGCTTGTGTAAAAAAAATGAAATAATAATAATAATAATAAGATTTATTTCTATACCGCCCTTCCATAGATCAGGGCGGTGTACAGCATATAAAATCATTAAAACCCCGGGGTACAGAAAAAAAAGTGCCGGCCCTTTAAATTTGCCGCACGGCGCTACAAACAAAGCGGTCCCCCGGGTTACGAAGACTTCCGGGTTACGAAAGGTAAGCCGGAACGGATTACTCTCGTAACCCGGGGGACCACTGTAATTCATGTCTTTAGTGACAAGTTCTCTCAGTGTTTCCCATGTTGTATTTCATAGTACAGTGGTCCCCCGGGTTACGAAGGTAATCCGTTCCGGATTACCTTTTGTAACCCGGAAGTTTTTGTTTCCTGGGGGACCGCATTAGGAGACAGACCGCGCGGCCGATTTAAAGGGGCCGCACGGTTTTTCTCCTTCATATCCCGGGGGATCCTTTGGATCCTGGGGGATATTTTTTGGCCCCGCCGGTTTCGGGTCCCAGGGATTTCGTTCAGGGGGATTTGTAAACCGGGGGACCACTGTAATTGTATATAGAGTGGCAGAACGTTGGAATTTGAATTTCATAGGAAGAAGATTAATTTCTCCAAACCAACCAAAACTGATAGTTCTGCTTACATAAATTTACTGAACACATGTTTACAAGGATGATGCAGCTATACCATTGGGTTCCTTTAAGTGTGCTTAAGGGAGCAAGAGCCAGTTTGGGGAATGCATGGTCTAACCCAGTGCTTCTCTGATGTGAGGGGACTGGCAATTACTGTTTTCTGTTGTGTCAGGGTACGGCACTACATTTGTGCCCATTGGCTACAACTGTTTCTTTCCTGGAAACTTGCCAGGGACCTGCAGCCAGTGGCTCAAAACTAGTACAGTATTGGTCCAGGGACCATTACTCCTTTATGGAGCAATTTTTTAAACTTAATCATTCTATGAAGCAACTTTTCCATTTCCCCTTTAAATGTAAGCAAGTGAAGTGTTGACACCAACATTAGCTGCAAAGAATATTAACTCCCTGCCACTGAGAGGCAGCCAGAGTTATCTGTGCTTTGGTAATTTTCCAAATAGTCTACCCTAATATATTGTATTTTGGGCAGATCTTAAAGTCTAGTCTGATAACTGAAGATAGTCCAGAATATAGGTGGTAGTATCTCACTGGAATTATGAGATACATATCTTACCAGTACTGAAATTTCTCCTTGGTTACTGATCCAATTCTGAATCCAATTCACAATGCTTATATTTTCCTATAAAGCAATATATGGCTTGGAACGTGTTACTTAAAACAGGATGAGGAATGTTTGGCACATGAATTTGAACCAGCCTGTGGATCCCACTCTCTCTCTGACTCATAAACCATTCCAAGTACCTGCTTACACATGCTCTAATCTCTGCTGTCTCCCACAGCTCAGTCACAAGGGGGAATCACCTGTGCACTTCAGGTCAGTTTTACTTCTTCACTGAGGGAATGTTCTCAACCTAATAGCCAGAGACTAAAGTCCTTCCAGCTTTTATTTCTACTTCTTCTGCTTTTCTGTGCTTCTTCTTGCCCCATCCTGCTGCCCTGGTATTTTCTGTTTTCTCATCTGCCTAGTTATTTTAATCATATTGTGTGTTTTTTTTCCAGTTACTTTCGGAAAGGGCTGTGCTTTGGCTTGGCCTGTTTTGCAAACATGCCTGTGGAGAGCGAGTTAGAACGTGGTGCCCGCATGAAGTCTGTGGGTATTCTTTCTCCTTCATACACCCTGTTATACAGATATATGCACTTCCTGGAGAATCAAGTCAGGTATGTCCTTAAGGAAGCATTGGTGGTTTGGAATTGTTTATTCTTGTACTATGATGTGTCTTGGAAGCAATTTTCATTACACCTGGAGAAGCCAGGATAGTTTTTTTTTTCTGGATATACAATACTTTGATGATGATGATGATGATGATGATATTATTATTATTTATACCCTGCTCTTCAGCCAAGGCTATCAAAGCAGCTTACAATTTGTTAATTAAGACATTTCCCAGCCCTCAGGTTTACAATCTAAAATAGACACGAAACAAAAGGAAAAGGGAGAGGTGGTGGGGAAGGGGGAAAGTCCAGCATATCTTCCCTCCCTCAGAGGTCTGGACCATGGCAGATGGATTGGAGGGAGGGCTCTTCTTCTTTTATTATTATGCAAGGGATGTCCTATTTTGCCACTTTTTCCCCTGAAGGATGGTTACTTTCTTGTGGCATGCAAAATGAGATATGCACATGGAGGTTGAATGGAGCCATCTGGTGGTATTTACACAAGTATGAAAGTTCTTCTGGATGAAGAACTATCTGTGCAGGCAAGATGCCACCTGTATAGTTTTCCTTGATGAGTGAGATCATCTCACACTTTGGGCTTAAATCTTGGAATATTCACCACCATCCTCACCCAAAAGTGATTGTATACTCAGTGTGCCCAGAGGAGGGCAACCAAAACGATAAAAGGTCTGGAAACCATGCCCTATGAGGAGCATCTTAGGGAGCTGGTATATTTAGCCTGGAGAAGGGAAGGTGAAGGCGTGACAAGATAACCATGTTTAAATATTTGAAGAAATGTCATATTGAGGATGGAGAAAACTTCCTATCTGCTGCTCAAGAGACTAGGACATGTAGCAGTGGAGTCAAGCTACAGGAAAAGAGATTCTCTCTAAACATTAAGAACTTCCTACTGGTAAGAGCTGTTTGACAGTGGAACATGCTGCATTGGTGTGCAGTGGAGTCCTCTTCTTTGATGGTTTTTGAAAAGATGATAGATGGCCATCTGTTGGGAGTGTGCTGGTTGTGTATTCCTGTAGGGCAGGGGGTTGAATTGGAAGGCCCTTTTGGTCTCTTCCAATTGTATGATTCTATGATATATTGGACATCTCTCCTTTGTGGTTCAGTGTTCATTATCAACACCTTTGCAGTGTCTGTCTTCTTTTGACGATCAGCTGGGGAAGGAATTGGGTGACTGACGAAGAGGACTGAGGTAAAACTGAAGGAAAGGTTTCTCTTATCCCAGAGACAGAACAGTATATGCTGCTCTTTCAGATTAGGAAACTCATCCTGTTTGATGCCTGGAAGGCCATTCTGTGGGTACTTTCACAACATGCCTTGCTTAACTGCTTGTCTTTCAGGCACCAGCTGGAGATGCCAGGGCATTACTCTCACTTAGAAGCGTTTTATGATGATAAGAAAGGTGTTCTCCCTGCTGGTACCCCAGCTTCCCAACAACCCATCCACTGGCTGCCTTCCATCCATAGATACATGTACCCAGAGATGAAGGTGAGAAACATTCAGGTTACATGGATTTGTGGCAGAATGTTGATGTCAAAACAAACAGACTCTCCAGAATTGCATGTACTTATTGTAAAAATGATTCTTCTTACCTCCAGTGACTTATAAGTTTTTCTGCAGAGGAGCCTGAAGAACTGGAATATACACTGGAATTTGCATGAGCTATTTTTTTTGTTTACATATTTATGGTCAATAGATAATTGTTACTGTTTATTACAAGGTATTGGTGCAAACAGAATTTTATATAGGAAGTTTTTATAGTGTCTTTATTGTTTATAGTACATAGTACATAGGGATACAAAGTATTTGGATACTTTGTTATTCTCCCTCTGTTAGTTTTGACTACTGTTTATGAATCCCTCCTGGTATAGTGTTCTGTTTCAGAATGTGCTGATGCTCCATATTGCTTGGTGGGTTTAATTGTCAAGATGAAGCTGATTTGGGACTTCTTGTATCAAAATGAATAGTTGGATGGCCACTTAAGTTTGGGAAGGGATTGAGCTTCATGGCTGAGTGGAGATTTGAAGCCAGAGGTTTCCCTCACTCATGTTCCACCCAACTTTCTGCCATACATTGCTTCATCTTTTATTTGTCATATTTGCATATTACTCTTCTTCCAAAACATCCCAAATAATATGCTTGGGGTCCCTAGAAACACATCCGGACACTCTGATGAAGTCCAGACCATACAGGTGTCTTCTATATTTGCTGCATTCAGTCTGTGGGCAGCTTCAGGATCCACTTGCATGATTTGCAGTGGCTACACTTTATGCACTCTAGTTTCTGTCAGCAGTGGGAGGTGAGAATAGGTTGGAGCTTCTTGTATTTCTGCCATCATAAGGAGTAAATGCATTGAAACCTATTCCAGAACTTATTTTACTCAGGGACTCACTTCAAAAAGCACTAGAGTCAGTTCATCCTTCTGTCTGTCTCTCTCTGTCTCTCCGTCTCTGTCTCTCTCTCTCTCTCATACACACACACACACTTCTCACAGACTAAAAGCTATGTGTCAAAATTGAAAGTAATGAATTACAATGTAAATAGAATGAATTTCTGAAAGTTTGGTCAGCCTGCTGTACCCACAGATTTTTATCCACGGATTCAACCACCCACAGCTTGAAAATATTTTTTTCAAATATAAATTCCAATAAGCAAACCTTGGTTTTGTCATTTTATATAAGGGACACCATTTTACTATGCCAATGTATTTAATGGGGCATGAACATCCACAGATTTTGGTATCCATGGGGGACCCGGAACCAAACCCCAAAGGATACTAAGGGCCATCTGTACTCAATGGTATATATTTAATACTGAAAGTAATATTACTATCATTTATAGACCACACAGTCTATGGAAATCGCTGCTTCTCAGAAACATAAGCTTCCTTCAGTAGTGGGAACAAGTTGAAAAGGAGTTCTTTTCCTCCTTAATACCTTTTCTTGTTATATTCCTTCAAGTTGTTTTTGACTTACGGTGACCCTATCATGGGTTTTCTTGACAATATTTGTTTGGAGGAGATTTGCTATCCCCTTCCTCTGAGGCTGAGAGAGTGTGACTTACTCAAGGTCACCTCATGGGTTTCCATGACTGAGTGGGGATTTGGACCCTAGTCTCCAAAGTCATACCACTACACCACATCAAACCACTACACCACACTGGCTCCGACCTGTTACAAAATAATATGTTATGTGACAGAACATAGCAGAGATTTAAAAAAATACCCATGTATCCAGTTATTCAGTGCTTATTGAAGGACAACAAGTTTGAAAAGAATCTGTTAGCAACTTGACTCAGAAATATCTTCTCCACTGTAATCCTGAGAAGTTGGTAGTGACTTGAGGAGTTCCAGGGCTCTCCCCCATCCCTTCTTGGAGCTTGTGTTTAGTTTTAGCAACCACTCCCTCAGATGCCAAAATCAGAGCCATCTTGTTTGTGTTTTCTCACTAATTCCTTTTCTTGTTCTTCTCCGGTTACAGATTACACACCCTGCAGGTTGCATGTCTCAGTTCATCAAGTTCTTTGGCGAGCAGATACTTACTCTCTGGAAGTTTGCCTTGCTTCGCAAACGCATTTTGATATTTTCACCACCACCGGTTGGTGTGGTCTGCTATAGAGGTAAGGCTGGAATAGGAGAGGTGGTAGATGCTGACAAAAGTAAGACATCATCTCTTGTTTCAAATTGCAATGTTTAAAGGGTCACCAAAAGAGATGTTTAGGAAGCATTTTAGGGTCACCTAGTGGCTTGTAGCCAAGATCCAACCTGCAAAACAATTTTCTGGGTTCCTTAGTGGCTTTGCTAAATTTTAGTCAGGTTTTAATTTCCTAAACTTTTCTCCCTGTTTATCTTGTGAGGAAAAGAGACTTTTATTTGGCAAAGGATAGAGCTGCTTAGTGAGTCTAATGGTGTCTAGTCCCAGGGCAGTAGGAATAGGCAAATAAGTGGAGAAGGCAGAGTTAATGGGATCCACCAGACTCATGTGGGAAGGTACATTCCTACTTCAGTCAGTTAAATTTTTCAGCCAGTGCCAAGCCACTGCCACTTACTTCCACTGCTGTAGCTGCCTAAGTTCAGCAACAACAGTGGTTTCTCTATGGCAAGGGAATATGCTAGAATGGCCTCTCTCACAGGCAGAGTATCAATTTCCTTTCTGGAAAGGAATGAAGACAAGGTCTTATTTTAGTCATAATTGCAGTAGAAATATGGGTAGCATGAATTGTGAGTGAAGAGCTGTCATCTATTGCAGAAATCTTAATAAACTGATTATTGGATTTTAAATTAATTTTTTATACATTTATATGAATAAAACTTTAAAGGTATGGTTTAGTTTGGATGTATATGTTACTGCTTGTATGTGATAGTCAATCCTAAGGAATGCATTGCCATGTCTGCTGTAAAAAAAAAAGGAAGGCATTAGAAATACTCACTGAGAAAGTGGGAGATTTGTGTTATCTGAAGCTAGGAGCTTCTATCTTGAATGTACTCGAGAGTATACTTAGTTGAACAAATGTTCACAAAGGCACCAGATCCTGTCTGATTTTAAAAGCTAAGCAGAGTCAGCTCTAGTTAGTACTTGGATGGAAGACCACCAATTAATACCAGAGGTACTGCCAAAACCACCCATGAGTATTCCTTGCTTAAGGAAATCCTATGAAATTCATGAAGTTGCTATAAAGTGATAGGTGACACATACAGAGAGAGAGAGAGAGAATCTGTAAAATCAGTACACATCTTTGCTGTCAGCAATACAGCTACCATGTTTATAGTTTGGTCCTACGTATGTCTGTCTAGACATAAATTCATTCTTAAGGCTAGTCCCAAGATTACTGTGTTTAGGATTGCAGCTTTAGATGGTAATGGTATATCACTGTAAATTTGTTGGGTATAAATTGAATGGACCTTACCACTCATTCTGGTTTGGGGACTTTTCTAGAATATTCTGGAAGATACCATTTTACCTGCTGCTTGATTTTATCTGTTATTAAGTTGTTAGGCTTTTAATTCTGCAGTATTGGTATTTTATGAACTGTCCATAACCAACCTTAAATAAAAAATTAAAAATAAATAATCTACAGCACCCCATGAATCATAAACTGTAATGACTGAATGTTCACAAATCTATTTATAAGATACCTCAGATTAGCAATTCTTTCTTTAGGCCTAAAATGGCTATGTAAAATACCAGGAAGTTAGGGACCCTTGCTGAACTTCTTTACATTTTCCAAAGATTTATCAATAGATTCTCATCTACATTCTGGCCACTCCTGTGGTACATTTTATCTTACTGAGCAAATGTTCCTAATCCTAAACTGCTGCATATGAGTACAATTTTGGGCAATCAACAAACCTTTTATTTCATTATTCAAGATAAGGCCATGTCATCCAATACGGATGATTGGTTGTTTCTTCTCTGTTGATATTTCCTCACATGGAGCCACTTTTCAGAAACTATGTTCTCTTACATCTTCACTTTTGAAAGTGGGTGCTAGAATTGGAAGCTAACTTGTCTATCCTTCTGATTAAATTTTTGCCCATGTCTGCAGTTTATTGCTGCTGTTGCCTTGCTAATGTCTCCTTGCCTGGAATCGGTGGGACTGTCCCTGAATCCAAGCCTTTCTTCTATGTCAATGTGGCTGATATTGAAATGCTGGAGACAGAGGTGTCCTATGTGGCCTGTAAGTATGCTGATGTTCTATATGTGTGTTGCCTTTTGTCCCTAGGATCCTTTGCGTCTGCAGTGACAAATATTTGGATGAAAATTCAGCAGCTGCTGTTGTTGTCTTAGAGGTTTTGCACTGAACACAGAGCAACTATGGGCCACTTTATACAATCAGCAAAATTAAATACTAAAAGTTTTATGGGAAGGTGTAGTGGTTTGCATGTTGGACTAGGAATCCAGGAGACCAGTGTTTGACTCTATGCTCGGCTGTAGAAAAACCCACTGGGTGACCCATGGGCAAATCACACTCTCTCAGCCTCAGATGGTCATAGCAGACCCCTTTGAAGAAATCTTGCATAGAAAACACCATGATAGGTTCATTTTAAGATTGCTGTAATTCAGAAGCAACTTGAAGGGACATGACAATAAACCCTTTGAAGATTTTTTTTGTGCCAGAAGTCTTTCCAACAGTAACAAAAACTCAATGACATGTAGAAGACAGTGTCATGAGAAGGCTCAAATGAATCTTTGTCCCTAATTGTTTTTATGTACTTAGTGCCACTTGCATTTAGTTCCTTTTCTAGGGAACATCCAAATATGCAACATGCAAACCACCTAACGATTTGTAAATATGGATGCTTCTGAAGAATTCTTGAACTCTTATAGGAATATGTGCCAGACACTCTTGGTGTGAATTAAAAAAGAAACAGAATGGACTTATAAACATATGTGAAAGTAAAGCTGACAAAAGTTCATTCTTACAAAGCCACTGTCAACCTGTCTGATTCTTCTGAAACATATAAAAGTGCAGATGAGCAAAGTCTCTTTCTGTCAGGAATGAGGCCAAAGCCAGCAGTGAACAAGACTAGAACCCAGAAGGGCTGTGAGCATCCTTTCCTCTTCCTCCAAGTGGGCCACAGGAAGAAAGCAGATTATTCTTGCCAGGAGTTCAAATTGCTTGTTTGCAAAGGGCCAAAGGATTCATGAAATTATGTCAAGGGACACAATGGGACTTTGCAATATAAGGTGCTCTAAGGTTATGTGGGTGTCAAATTGAAGCCTTTTGAAGCCTATAATGCAGAGTATGATGTCCCTCCTTTCTGTTATCAGGCCTTCACCACATGTAACTTCTGCTTTCTTTTCCCTCTGTCTCCATTATGACTTGTCTGCCTTCACATCCTTGAACTGTTTGAGCAGTTTCCTTTTTTAACATTTTCTGCAATATATTTGGAGGTGTGATTTGCTTCTGAATTTGGGTAGGATGGAAAAATGCTCTTGGCCTCTGGACCCACTGAGGCTTTTCATCCCTGAATTTCAATGACAGACTGATACAGCTGTCTGGTCCCTTGATCTGAGCTGTTTGCCTTTGCCAAAACCTTCTGTGGACAGAAAAAACCAGACAGTCCCTGTTTAGCTTAGCTGTGAACTCACAGGATAGTTAAAAGCAAACATGCAGGCAAGATGTCATTTCTGAGCTTCAGGATTGTCAGATGACTTGGAAGGACTGATTTTATGCATTTAGGAAGAGCATCATGCAATATGCAAGCAGGATGGAAAGGGGTAGATGAGTTAAGAGGACGGTCAGACATTTACAAGGTTCCACTGATCTGTGGCTTGCTGGTAGAATTACAGGTTGATTCTCCCTTATCCAAAATGCTTGGAACCAGAGGTATTTTGGATTTTGGTGTGTTTTTTTTTATTTTGGAATACCTGTATTGGCATATATATACTGTATATATATATAATGAGATGTTTCATATATACCTTGTGCACATAGCCTACAGGTAATTTTATACAATATGTTTTAATAGTTTTATGCATGATACAATATTTGAATACACCGAGCCATTAGAAAACAAACTCACCTGTACTGTGGCCTAATTTGCATTTCATTTCAGAATTCAAAGGCTCTGCTGAGGCATAAGGTGGTTGGGATTTTTAATTGCAAACAAAGGAACAAGGCTGGTGTGTTTTGAAGACTCTCTCTGTAAATGGGCAGGATTCAGATCACACTTTTCCCTTTGAGTCAGTGGGACTAAGTACAGTTAACATGGCTTGGATTCAGACCCATTTTCTTGTATTTTCTGCAGGCACGACGGAGAAAATCTTTGAAGAGAAGCGGGATCTCTATGATGTCTATGTGGATAACCAGAATGTGAAAACACACCATGAACACCTACAGCCACTCTTGAAGATTAATAGTGCAGACAAGGAAAAATACCGGAGGCTTAATGATCAGAGGTAGTAGCATCAAAGACTAGCATGAGAAACTGTTTACTACATTTATGGGTCGTGTAAGCATGGGAATTGGAAGCAAAGCTGTATTTACCAACTTCAGACTATTTCATTCTTCTTCCAAAGGTTTCAGAGAAGACTGTTCTTAAGCTCAAGAGCCTGAAAATAAATGCTATAAATACACAAAGTGTCAAGAATAAAATGTTTGCTGTCGAAACCTAGCGTTCTGTAGCAGCATTGTTGTATGGATCAAATGGCCAGGAAGTAGCGCTTAGTTTTCTTGAGTCAATTTGGTATATGTTGTCCTTTGAAAAACTATAGGGAAGCCACTGCAGATTTTGCCTTCCTGATATGATGGACCTCTGTATGTTTTCCTCACCCAGACAGATGCTGATGTACTCCCAGGAAGTGGATGGAGATTGCAGCTCTTGTGAAGAAGACCTCTTCATCCTGTGAGTTCTTCATATGGGAATCTTTAAGGAATTGCTTCACCCTAGGGATGGGCTTGAATCAGATTGGCTCACAACTTAGCCAAGGTAGTCCCATCACAACAAAAACACTGAAGCAATTCAGCTTCTTTCTAAGCCCTTCAGAACTATGATTGAACCCTTTCTTTTGAAAACCCAAGACCTCATCCTTAACCCCACACACCTTTTCTCACCTCACATAGGCTGGCTGCTGCTGTTGGAGTTTCAATGGTGAATTCTCTTCCACCCACACTTCTGGTACACACAGAAACAAAGTAGCCTCTGAGAAGTGTAGTTTCCTCAAGATCTTCTGCAGTGCGAGTAGCCCTTGGGAAAACTACATTTTCAAGATTGCTTGTGCCTTTTTAGCAATATGTCAGACTAGGAGTGGAAGACCAAAACCACCTGTCATCATTGCTTGAATTCCGGCTACAGCCCAGTAGTCAAGGTGAAGGGCAGAGCAGTAGGGGGAATCTCTTCTACCTCTGCTTAAGATTTGATGTGAATATTATAGGCCACCAAAAATGCATAGTCTAAGTCTAGAAATGCCAGTTTCAGAGATATGCTCTAGTTATGGTGCACAGAGGGAATGAAAGACAAGCTAATGAAGTTGTAACATATACATATAGGCACAGATCCTGCATGGCACCTATGTGCTCATGAAATTATGCAGTGGCTGATCTACACCACCCTTATTATGCATCTGAACATTACACAATTGACTGTGTGCCCTGCTTATTGTCACTTGCACATTGGGGAATGCACAGTGGCAATCAAATGATAATGTAGCTATGGTCCAGGCTGTCTCTGCAGTCCCGGTTAAAATGGAAAATTGAACGCACTGATAAAGAGATACACAGCTGTCTAGATGTGCAACTCCCGAGGAATGCATTTTGCATTTAGATCACTATTTGCTTCTTAGGCTGTTACTTTTTAAGTGACTAGAACTCAAAGTAATTTAGTTAAATCTAAATCTGTGGCTTCTGACCATAGAACTCCTCTGGGTTTCATGTGTCTTTTATATTGTCTCTCTGAGGTTCTTCATGGAACAGAACAACCGGATATTTCAGACACTGATGGAGGTGTCAGCCAGCCAGGACAAAACACTAACAGCTGATCATGCCCGAGGAATGGGCTTGGACCCACAAGGGGATCGTAGCTTCCTCATGGACCTACTGGAAGTCTATGGTATTGATGTCATGCTGGTCATTGATAACCCTTGCTGTACTTAAAACAGAGGATGCCAGAAGGGTGAGAAAAGAAGAACACCAATTTCTCCATTTGAGGGGACGGCAGCAACTTCAAAGACTACAGGATGCAGGAGGGCAGCTTTACTGGAATTCATCACAACTTGTATCATGAAGGATTGCCTTTAATTTAAGAGAATTCTCTAAAGAAAGTGTTATTTATCAATATATATATGTGTGTATATTTCTCCTGTAAAATATCATTTTCTGATATAGCGTAACCAACATGTGATTTCTGTCTTCCAGGATAGACTGCCCAACCATTCTTTCCTACTTTGAGTTCTGTAGAACTGATGGTTTTCCTTTCTCTCCTTCCCACCTGCTCATAAACAACCCAGCATAAGTGGCTTTTGAGAGCCTAGCGCAGATGTGTTGCCTAAGAATTTGGGCAGGTGGAAAAAGCACTTTATTCTCTTGGGGACCAATATGAAAAAATGTAATGCTGCTTTGAGACTTAATGACCTGGCTATAGGTTATTCTTCTTCAAATTGGCCAGAATCAACCCCATTAATATTTGTGTACTATTACGTGACTCTTACCACTTGCCTCATGCATATTAAAATGCTTGAATTCCACCCACCTGGTAGAAGCATGAAGCTCCAGGTGCTGAACTACAACTTTCAGCTTTCATCACAACTGAAATGCATAGGACTGCTGGGAGTTGCAGTTCAGCAAGATTTGGAAGTACACACAGTTCCAACCCTTTTAGCAGATCCCACTTGGAGAGATGGCCTCTGGCTAGACCTCACTAGGCTACATTTAACCTTGCAGTCACCCTCTCATTGAGGGGGAGGGTCCAATGTGAAATTATTCCCGTTCAAAACCAACACATTTGACCTCATCTTTCACTTCCAGCAGTGCTTTGCAGAATCTCTCAGCAGTTTGTAGTTATAGAATTGAACCATTTCAGTCTTTGGATTGTTTCTCACTGAGCTAGCTCTGAAGATAGTTGGCTCTAGCTATCACTTTGTTATTTGTCAACCTGTGTTACTTCTTTGATAGCAAGCTGTACAAGGCAGTTTGTATGCTTGGTTATACAGAAAGACATGTAAGCTTCTAACTAGAGAAGCAGTGGTGGGATTGTGAAAAGACAGAAGACAACAGTAAGTATGATAGCATATCTCCTCCTGTAGCCGGCTCTACAGCAAGGAGTTTATCTTTGAGAAAGGTAGGTAAGAGTGAATGTTGCACACCTTGTACAGTCTTTGCTTGGACAAAGCACTGGACTTCTATAGTATGGCTTATTTGCAATTTGTGAGAACAAGATTTTAAAAGCTGTGAAATAATTTATTAACTAATACCGCATTTTACAGTTAAAAGAGTTCAATTTAAACTTTGTCACTAGCAGTAATATGAATCAATCCATGTTCTGTTGCTACATGTGGTTTGGTTTTTGTAGTGGGTTTACTGCTATGTTTCCTTAATGAATCAAGTCTTAATCTACTATTGATAGGCACTTAAATACTGCTCAGAAGTTCTGTGTTTGGCTTGGAGTCAAAGGCTTTTCATGGCTGTTTTGCTGCTTTGCAGTCTGTGCCTCCATTCATAGGCTGGGAAAGCTTTTCCCAGATTGGCATCCTCCAACTTTGATCATTTGCAGCTAGCATCATCTGTCCCATCCGAAGAACGATGAATGAACAAGCAAAGAACTCTGTTGAACTTAATTGAAAATGGTATGGAAGGGATACTGTTGTGCCAGAAATTCCATCATCTCTATCCACTTCCCATGTTGGCTGGAGTTCCAACAATATCTAGATCAGTGGTTTGAGACTTCAACTCCCAGAATTTCTGAACAATGAGCATATTGACTGGGACTTCTGGGAATTGAAGTCCAAAACCTCTGGAGCCCACTGATCTAGAGGGTCACAGGTTCCCCACTCCTGATTTGGTCACTGGGTTAATATTTGCTGGCCCTTGCTAAATTCAAAATCTGTGTCTGGTTAAATGCCATCCATTACTTCATTTTGTTTTCCATAGACATTTGAGACTGCAAAGTTTAGTTGTTTTCTCACATACTAACTTCTCAGTTCTTCCAATTAAGTCACTGTTTATCTTGTAGAGAGAAGAGAGATGGATGTAATGCAGGTTGGCAAAATGCAGCTTTCAAGATGTTGAACTGCAGCTCCCATCAGCCCTAACTAGATGAATGCTGGAAGTTACAAGTTTAAAAACATCTGAAAGCCGGCCACACAGTGTCCACCAACCTTGACCAAAACAAATAAGTCTTGTTGGTGTAAGTCTTCGCAAATAGTTTCTTTTACCTTGCTTACTTTGTACTTAGCGTGGACTTTTGCCCTAATTAGTTGTAGGGAGTACTTGGTGTTCTTGTTTTGTTTTTGTTTTTTAAAAATAAGAACACCCATTAAAGGTACTAAAAAAAGCAGGATGGATGGATGGATGATGCCATTAAAGAATGCATTTGTAGGCGACAATAGTGAAGGCATCCATCTTTTCTGTATGGAAGAAAAACAGTTTGTATCTTAACCCATCATTCCTACCTCATATTTAGGTGGTCAGCAGGGAGGATTCATCTTCAGCAAGGACTTGAGTAACTTATTTTATATTATGAAATATAAGAATTTTAATGCTTTACAGCTGCAATAAGCAGCAGATGATTCTCTCAAGCAACTCTTATGGTTGTACCTCTTGGCCCATTGCAGTAATGGTGATTTATGGACGAGGCAGGCCTGTGTTCCACATCTCTCTCAAACTGCAAAGATGCAGCAACACATACACTACTGGAATATCATGCTTGGAGTTGAGTAGATTATAACCTTAATTTGAAACTCAGGTTTTAGAGACCCTTTGTCAGACTACTTGGTGTGGGGGGAACATTCTGTCATTTTCTTGTATTTATATATTATACCCCAAATGGGGTTGCTTATCAGCCTAACACTGCAGGGCCTGGGAGAGAGTTGTAAGGTACTCTTTTGGGGGGTGGGGGAGAAGAGGTTCATAGCAGTTTATCAGATTCTGGGCACCTAGGACTACTATTTTTACATTTGCTTGAAATACAGCAGATAGGGTACTTTTGCATATTTTCATGCTACAAAAAGCTCCAAGTTTTAATCTGTGCATAGCAGAAAGCTGTTGTTTAAGGTGCAGAAGCATGGCCTTTTTAAAAGTTGGCAGTGTAGAAGCAGATTTAGGTAGGACTTGTTGAAGCTATCATCGAAGTATGCTCATAGGGTTCATTTGTAGTCCCCTTGTCTTTAAATGTGCTGCATAGACCTCTCTCCCATGTGATAATACCCAACTTATTTCCATGGATTCAGTTCATGGAACTTTCCTGTTCTTTGGGAAAGATTCCCCACTTAAATCATTGTGTATGAAGAAAGATCCTGTGGCACCTCTGAAACTAACTGAAAGAAAGAAATGAATCTGAGAAAGTTGACTTAATTCTATGAAAGCTCATGCTGCCAATTTCTTTCAGTTAGCCTCAAAGGTGTTATAAGATCTCTCTACGTACTGATGCTACAGACTAACATGGCTATATCTTTGAATTAATTTGTGTGTGTGTGCATACATAAGAGTCCATTCCTTCTTCTGACACTCTTTGTAAGCAACAAAAATTGTTTACAACAGGAAGGTCTTGAAGCAGTCACAGCAAATACTGGGTTCTTTAAAAGGCACATTTAAGGAATACATGTAGTGCCAGGTTAGATTACTGCCATGGGTCTTGGATGGGAATAATCTCTATGGTAAAGTTAGAAATAATTTGCTAAAACTGTTGCACTCATGTCTCAAGTTAGCACCAATGACAATACAACATGTGGAAAAGCATCTGCTGCAACAAACTGAAGCATCAAAGCCAAATTAATAAAAACTGTAAACTGCATAGACAATTTTTTGAATATTTTAATTTCCATTTGGTACAGGTGTGTGCAGTTTATGCAAAGTAACTGAAATCCTGTTCACTATCTTTTCTTTTCTTGGCTTCTGGAATTTCTTCAGGTTCTGTCCACAGGCACTCTTTTTATCCTTCGAGGGCAGTAGAAAACACTTCTAAACCTGAAGAGAAATGGTCAAGTCCTGGTCTAAGGCAAATCTATGCTTTGTAAAAATTCTTCTTCTGCAGGAGGAGGTTGCCGAAGCCTCAAAGGGGAAATAACATTAGACTCATTAGACTAGAATGTTACAGGTTCTCTACAGGAAATATGCAGACCTTGGCAAATCTAAAATCTGTTCCTTCTTGCTTTTGTTTGCTATGCATCCACCTCTTATTTTTTCAGAGGTTCAAAAAGACCATTTCTGTTGCCTTTCCATAGCTAGGGGCTGCTATTTCACTGGTCTCCTCACTCTGGGTAAGCAGCAAGTGGCTACTTCTTTTTCCTCTCTGTGTACAAGAGGATTTTATTCCCAAAGAAGAGTGCAGGTGTGGGATAAACTATAACCATGTACAATATGTGTAGTTCTTTTATCACCTGCAACTTTGCCACTGAGTAAGGTAAAGTAAATAAAATTTTGCATTCTGAGACAAACAGATTGCCACTGGAACATTTGAATGTTCCATGTCACTAAAAGCTGAACTTTGATAGACTTTCTTCTAATCAAATTATGGATACAGTTTTAACTTATGTTGTGACAGCTGAAGAAAATTCATAGGATCCAAGCCACACTGCTGGTCTTTGTCTTGGTGAGCCTTGTTCTAACAAAATTTGAAAATTCCTCAGTAATGAATCAATACTTTTTGCTTTCTGTCTTGTATTTAAGAAACACTTGAAAAGACTTTCTTTGGTTTCAAAGATCAAATATAAATATCAGTTTAAGCACTTGAGAATATCATTTTTACAGGTGGTCCTTATAACCTCAAATGTGGTATATGAGTTTAAATGGAAGATAAACATGGGCCTTGCAATAAGAACTACTGTGGGGAGTGTTCCTGGACAGAATTTTAGCCATGTATTAAAATATTCTGTATGCCCTCTGAGCATACTTTTGCAAGTGTTAGGGTTCCCCATAAGCCTACTCCTACTTCTCTCTTCTGCATGCCTGGTGAAGGTTGTGACTATGTAAGGACAGAAAATTAAGAGAATTAAGTTTGCTCTTCAGATACAAATAATAAATTGGACAGGACAAGATGTGTAAGTCTGGTCTGTAAATGCTCACTGGGTATTTTTATGTGAGTGTGATGACTCCCTTAATCCATGCAAGTCAAATGATAAATATACATCTGTTATCCAAGTCAAAACATGTACTTTAAGTAGTTATATATGTATGTGTGTGTGTGTGTATATATATATATATATATATATGGCTACTAGCTTCACTGCAGAGCTTTTTGTGGGACAAATGGAATGCATTATATGCACACACATACTCAACCCAGATGCTTATGTAAAAGAAAGGAACACTGTTATTACTGTGAGTGATAACTAAAGGCCACCAAGTGTCAAAACATGGAGAGCTATGATTTGACTTGAAACTACTGCTTTATTTTATTTTAAAAAGTAAAATTAAGGAGCATGTGCTCCTTTCTCCTAAGCTGGATCAAGGTTAGCAACACTGGTTAACAACTCTTACAGTAAGAGTTGCCCTAATACAAATTTGAACCCCTAGTAGGTAGGCAAGTTTTTAGAAGGAGGAGGATTAATCATAGCTCTCCCACATAATACTGCAGGTTCAGGCCTAAAGATACTGCTGATACAGTAAACATTTTCTGGCAAGATGACAGTCCCATTAACTTGAATATACAGTTGGCCCTCCTTATCCACGGATTTTTTATCCATGGATTTGAGCATACACGGCTTGAAAATATTCCCAAAAAGTATAAATTCCAAATAGCAAACCTTGATTTTACATTTTTTATATGGGACACCATTTTGTCGTGCCATTATATTTAATGGGACTTGAGCATACATGGATTTTGTTATCCACAGAGGATCCTGGAACCAAACGCCAGCTGATAACAAGGGCCCACTCAAGAGTGTCAATGAGAATGTGCTTTTCCTCTCCCCCAGGGAAAGGAATATATATATTCTTCATTACATAAGTGGTTGTCGAATCTTTCAACAGTTGATGATACAGGCTCAAGAGTATATAGATACTATCTTGGTGTTGCCATATGGCTAACACAGGATGTGTTGATTCTGCTGAAAACCTGTAAGGTATGATTGGCAGCTAGGTTCTTCTCACTAAGTTGTGACTAAGCACCTTTCCTGAGCAGTATAAATAGTATGAGTGGCTTTTTTAATTTTTCAGTAACAGAGGAATACTGAGTTTATGGATTACCACAGCCTCCATGAAGCCCAAGAGGGATTTATGTACAAATGATGATGATGTTTTTTTTTTACTCTATTAAAACTCACTTTTAACACATGTATGCTTTGTGCTGACTGATTATTCTCAAACAACTTTATGAAACATGCTTAATTCCTTGACCAGATTTTCTTCCAGAACAGAGATGTTTTAAAGCATTTTACATTAGTAAAGGGAGACCATGACTGTCTTATGTCTTAGATAATAACAATTAACATCTACAGTGTTTCATCTTCACTTTATAGTGGAGAGTAGGGACAACTTATGTTAATGCCAATCACAATGAATAGAGAAATACCAAAGTTGCCTCTGAAACAGATTAGGTAAGACATACTCATGTTAGAGACTTTGTCATCGCCTTGGCTTCTCAGTGCATCACTTTGATATTATGCCTGAATTTTAAAAATCTAATTAGCAATGGAAACAAATGGGGGATCCTAAGTGTCACTATTCATTCTCTTGAAATACATACAACTGTCACAGATGTAGCGGGGGCAGAAAGTAACTCTTCCTTCATGGAATGACCACACCAGAACAGAAGGTAAATATATATGACTAAGTCCTGTTTTTTTCCAAGCCAGAGAATTTAAAAGGCATAAATCCAGCTACTTACACACAAGGCTTTCATCATAGTTGAAGAGAGCAGAGTCTTCAAGGACTATTTACTGAACAGTTCAGTTGATGGTACAATGGACACCTTTTTCAGAAAATCTTTCTCCTTTGGCGCTGGTCATGGCTGCAGTTCATCTTAACCCCTGGCAATCAGGAGTTGAGCATTGTTTTTAAAAATGGAATAACTGACATCTTCTTAGAGGATTATGATGTACTGTGAAGCATTTGCTCTTTTTTTCTGGCATCACAGAAGAATTGGAGTTTCCTGGGTAATAGATTCACCTCCACTGGCATTGCTTCATATTCCTCATTGTCTATAGACAATGAGCCCTCTGAATTCTGCAGACAAATCAAGATTTACAATAATTGGTTACATAGGCAAGGCTAACATATGTTCTACTTAAGGTTATGTCTGAGCTGCTGTTTGCCTACAGTTTTGTGGTACAGGAACATACCAAAAAGAGCTGATGTTCATGTCTCATTCTGGTATATGTTTCCAATCAGACGTCCAAGGTCTTCTTGAGAAATTAATGGTTTGCAATGGAGAGCTAGTGTGGTGTGTTGGACTACAACTCTGGAAGACCAGGATTTGAATCCCAGCCTGGCCATGAAAACCCATTGGGTAAGTCACACTCTGTCAGCTTCAGAGAATGGCAATGGCAAATCCCTTCTGAAGAAACTCGCAAAGAAAACCCTTATGACTTAAAGGTCTCTGTAGGTCGAAAAGGACTTGAAGGCAAAGAACATACAGTTTACAATGACCACTCTAACAATTTCTTTTGAGTGTGTTTGGAATGCCTATGCTTACTCTAACTGCTTTTTCAAGCCCTGTGTGGAATATTAAAGCAATATTATGAACCAATTTATCCTCATGTGGATAAGAAAAACCATTTCTACAAAGAGTCTCCTTTTGATAGCCTAAGATACTTCATTGGTCACTCTTTATTTAAAGTGCCTCCCACACCCCAAGAGGCACCATCCAGCCTGCATAGTCAGAACACTATTATTATTATTATTAACCTTTATTTATATAGCGCTGTAAATGTACACAGTGCTGTACATACTATTGATACAGTTTATTTTTTGCCGTGGTCCCTCTGCCACTCTTTGTCCAGAGCTTGAACCAATGAACTGAATTTTTTTTCCAGGCTTAGGGGAGGGACAGTGTTTAATCATTCTAGATGCAGATGGACTGTTACCCTCCAAACTTTTACTAAGCCATTGATAAGAAATGGTGGGAGATGAAATATAAAACATGGTGGGCTGAAGGTTTATTACACCTGAATTAATCCCTGAATCCATCCACTTAACCTCTGTCCACTGAAGAATGTTTGCTTAATTCTGTAGGAGTGACACTATAGCAGCAGTAGAAATGGGATACTAGGCCATGGATATCCTCAAATACTGCAGTCTATACTGGTTTCATATAAAGAATGAAGCAGTTTGTAGTATACATCTTTGCACCCTTCTCCTAATGTCTAAAAGTAACAAATAATTACATTTACATTAAATCTAAAAAAAGAACCACCAATTTAAAATTTTGCCAAAAAAAGATCGTTTTTGGCTTTTTCTAACCTTCGTGTTCTCTGTGTAGTCCCACATGTGCACCTAACAAAGCTATTTTGCTTTGGTGCTCTAGAGTTAAGTCAGTGTAGTCTAGAAAGAGAAGCTGACAAATACAAAAACGTGCCAATTTTTAAAAAAAGATTGTTTCTTACAATATGGTGCAGGTCTGGAGTTGGTAAAGTGCCCCACCCCATGCCATTTGTGAGGCTCCTGCTGCCTCCTAGCACCCTCCAAATTATTTTCAGAAAGAAATGGGAGGTTAGTTTAAAAATGTCCTATGCCTGCTAACAGAAATGGGAGGCACTTTCATCTTGACCATTCCACCTAGGGCATTTTAGGGCCGAGAGAGATCTTTCAATTTACTTCCTAGGTCAAAGAAGGGCAGCCATCCTTTTTTTAAAAAAATCAATCAATCATTTTAATTAAAATTCTGTATATGCTAAAAGTTGAATAAAGCACCTGTATAATAAAATACAAAAAGATAAACACAAACACACAAAAAGAAACCAATATAATATACTGTACTACAGTCAGCCCCCCATATTTTTATAGTAAATAGTAGTAAATCTGGAAGGAATTAAACTAGATGTTAAACTGAAAGAGCATATCCACAGATTCTATATTCACAGATTCAACCATCCATGGCTTGAAAATATTGCTATATATAAGCAAACCTTGATTTTTGCCATTTTATATTTGTTGTTGTTGTTAACTGCCTTCGTGTCAATCTCAACCCATGGCAACCCTATGGATGAGACATCTCCAGGCCCCCCTGTCCTCTACTGCTCTGCCAAGCTCCTACAAACTCATATTTGTGGTCCTTTAAAAAAAAAGTCCATCCATCTAGCACATGGCCTTCCTCTCTTTCTTCCTCCCTTCACCATTCCTAACATTATTGTCTTTTCCAGCTATTCATGTCTTCTCGTGATGTGGCCAAAGAATGACAGTCTAAGTCTTGTCATCTTGGCTTCTAGGAATATTTCTGGCTTGATCTCCTCTAGGACCCATTCGTTTGTTCTTTTGGCTGTCCATGGAATCCTCAGCACTCTTCTCCACATCTTAAATGAGTTGATTTCCTCCTATCTTTTCTCTTGACTGTCCAGCTCTCACATCCATACATGGCAACAGGAAATACAATGGCCTGTATGATTCTGACTTTTGTGCAGAATTGTATGTCTTTGCATTTTAGGATCTTTTTTTTAGTTCTTTCACTGCTGTCCTCCCCGTCCTTAATCTTCTTCTGATTTCCTGGCTGCAGGCCCCATTCCGATCAATATTTGATCCCAGATATGAGATTTCTATTTCCCCATTGTCTAGTTTGAATGTGTGTAAGTTTTCTGTGGTCATTACTTTTGTTTTCTTTATGTTCAATAGTAAACCTGCCTTTGCACTTTCTTCTTTCATCTTCCTTAGTAGTTGTTCCAGGTCTGTGAGGTTCTCTGCTAATATTATGGTGTCGTCAACATATCTCAGATTGTTGATATTTCTTCCTCTTATTTTCACTCCTACCTCTCCCATGTCCAAGCCTGCTTTCCTTACAATATGTTCTGCCTATAAGTGGGAAAGGTGGGGTGATAGGATGCAGCCTTGTCTGACTCCTTTGCCAACTGGGAATCATTCTGTTTCTCCGTATTCTGTCCTCACAGTAGCCTCTTGTCCCGAGTACAGATTCCTCATTAAGACTATCAGATGTGTTGGAACTCTCATATCTTTAAGGGCATTCTATGCAGTCAAAGGCTTTGCTATAGTCTATAAAGCACATGCTGATTTTCTTACCATTTTACTATGCCATTGTATTTAATGGGACCTGAACATCCAGGGATTTTGGTATCCATGGGGGATCCTGAAACCAAATGCCAGCAAATACTAAGGGTCGACAGTACAGTATTTAATAACAATAACAACAATGTCCATTTTTCTGCTCACTCTGGAACTGTTGCTCTGCCACTCCGAAAGCAACAGCAATTCATGATCTTTTTCTTTCCAGATCTTTTAATCTCCTTGCCTTAACTGAAACTTGGCTCCTGGCCCATGATACTGCTACATCCGCTGCCCTCTTTTGGTGGTCTTTCACCCACACTAGCTGCCCCAAGGGTCGAGGAGGTGGGGTTGGTATTGTCTAACTCTTGCCAGTTTCAACCCCTTTCTCTTCCCCCTAGCTATAGTTTTTCTTCATTCGAGTCTCATTCTATTAAACTCTTTTCTCCTTTGCAGCTTCGGGTTGCTGTCATTTATCATCCTTCTGGTTCTGCTAACCAATTCCTTTCAGACTTTGAGTCATGGCTTACCTTTTTTCTCTCAGACTCAGTCCCCTCTCTAATTCTAGGTGATTTTAATATCCACCTTGATGATCCTAAGAATCCTTCAACGTCTCTCTTAGCTTCTTTTGATCTTCAACCTCATTCCAACTCTTCAACCCATTCTTCTGGTCACTGTCTTGACCTAGTTCTTGCTACTAAGTGTGTGATTTCTGACTACTTGGCATCTGACTATCAATTGTCAGATCATCATCTAATTTCTTTTACTCTTATTTATATCCCACCTCCTCATCATATTGTTCAACGCACTTTTCAGTTTGTTAATTCTGATCATCTCAGTCAGATCTTGGATTCTTCTCTCTCTTCTTTAAATCTTGGGGACTCTGCCGACTCAGCAATGTCTTCATTCAACTCCACTCTCTCTTCCACCCTTGACAGCTCTGCCCCTGTATCTGTTCGCACGTCCTCCTCTATGTCTAGGCCTCAGCCCTGGCTCTCTCCCATAGTTAGGTTTCTCTGGTCCTGCTCTCGAGCAGCCAAACGTCTTTGGAAAAAGTCCATGGAGTGGGTCGATTTTATTCATTATAAATTTGTTCTTTTATCCTTCTCACACGCCTTGTCTATGGCAAAAGAGAACTACTATAAATCATTGATCTGCGCCAATGAGAAGCACCCATAGCATTTGTTCTCCTGCTTCAATAAATTGCTAAAACCTTCCTCTCCTCCTGTTTTCTCATCATTTCCCCCAACTGACTTCCTCACAAAAGTCACTACTATTCGATCCGAAATTGTTCCTCCTGATTTGCCCCCTACCACTAATCTCCTGGTACCTTCTACTAATAAACTCTCTGTGTTTCCACCTGTTTCTCTGGATGAACTCTCTACACTGCTAAATTCTTCCAAACCTACAACTTGTTCTCTTGATCCTATCCCCTCCCATCTTCTAATCTCTATAACCCCTTTTCTGCCCTCACTCCTCCATATCTTTAATCTCTCATTTCAGGTTCCTTCCCTTCGGACTTCAAACATGCTCTCATTTCCCCAATTGTGGAGAAACCCTCTCTTGACCCCTCTTCTTTGTCTAGCTATCGTCTGATCTCTCTTATTCCTTTTCTCTGTAAGGTTCTGGAATGGGTAGTCTTGAGTTTCTCGAAGCCAACTCCAACCTGGACACTTTTCAGTCTGGTTTCTGCCCACGGCAGTCTACAGAGATGGCCCTCACCAAGATCTCAAATGATCTCTTGCAGGCCAAGGCAAATGGCCTCTATTCTATTCTCATTCTTCTTGATTTGTCTGCGGCCTTTGACACTGTCGACCACTGTCTCTTGCTTGACTTACTTTCTGACTTCGGGTTCTCTGACTCTGCTCTCAACTGGTTTAAATCTTACTTGTCAGACAGATCTTTTGCAGTGGTCACAGGTGGTCAGACTTCCTCCTCTGTTCCTTTATCTATAGGAGTTCCTCAGGGCTCTGTCCTGGGCCCCCTTCTGTTCTCTCTATACACACTGTCCCTTGGTAAACTCATCAGTTCTTTTGGTTTCTCCTATCATCTGTACGCCAATGGCACTCAGCTGTATCTTTCCATCCATGACCTTTCGCCGGGGCTTGAACAGCAAGTTTCATCTTGTCTGGCTGCCATCTCTCAGTGGATCTGGCATCAGCGCTTGAAGGTCAACATGTCTAAGACAGAGCTTCTTGTCTTCCCACCTAAGTCCACCCTTCAATACTCCTTTTCTGTTTCTGTTGACAGCACTTCTATTCAACCTGTTCAGCAAGCCTGCAGTCTTGGTTTCATCTTTGATTCCTCTCTGTCATTTATTAACCAGATTCAGGCCACCGCCAAGACATGTAGATTCTCTCCATTCCTCTCAGCCTCCACTGCCAAGACTCTGGTCCATGCCCTAGTGGTCTCACGACTAGATTATTGTAACCTTCTTCTGACAGGGCTTCCTCTCTCTCACCTCCATCCTTTAATCTCTGTCCAGAACTCAGCTGCACGTATTATTACATCCACTTGCCGCTTTGACCATGTTTCTCCTCTTTTATCCTCCCTTCACTGGCTCTCCTTCCCCTTCCGCATCCAGTACAAGCTTTTGTTGTTGATTTTCAAAGTCCTCCATGGACTGGCCCCTCCTTACTTGTTTGAACTTCTTTCTCCTCATACTCATTCTCATACCCTCCGTTCTGGTAGTCAAGGTCTCCTGTCCCAGCCAAGGATTTCCACTGCCCTGTCCCGGATTTGTCCCTTCTCACTTGCTGCCCCTCACTCCTGGAACTTTCTTCCCCCACATGTGTGCCTCATCACTTCTCTAACCAGTTTCAAAATTAAGTTAAAGACTATATTGTTTAGGGAAGCGTTCTCAGGATTGTGCTGTCTGCCCCAGGATGCCTCCTTTTAACTATATATTAAGAAGCTGAGCCCTCGCTCCAGTCCATCTGCCTTGGTCCAGACCCCAGAGGGAGAGAAGAACCACTGGACCTCATCCCCTTTCCCACCACCTTTCCCTTCTCCTTTTGTGTTGTATCTTTTAGACTGTAAGCCTGAGGGCAGGGAACCGTCTAAATATAAGATTGTACGTACAGCACTGTGTAAATTTACAGCGCAATATAAATAAAGGTTAATAATAATAATAATAATAATAACAACAAAAGTGGCTTCGATTTCTCTGCAGTTACATAGTATTTCTTAAAATTCTACCTCACTCTCTTTAGATGTTTCACTTCATCTATTCATTTAACTTGTACTAATTTTCAAAACCAACAATCATAACTTTCATTATTTCTCAAATAAAGCAATCTAGGGTTCCCAGTCCTTCCAAAAAGTTAACAAAGACTTAGTAGATAATAACTCTTTTACATGGTGGTAGGAACACCCTGCCCTTTAAGAAAAATGAAGATCAAACAGGCTTTTTTATTTCTCACCTCTGGAAGCTCCAAGATGCATCTACTAGCCTGAAGAAACTGGCTTCCTTCTGGACACATGTGGGGATCCTGAATCTTTAGACTTCTGTTTAAAACAAAATACAGAGGAAAAGAGAAAATGAAGGCTTTGCTTAAATACATAAGAGAAAAGGTGTTTGGAGTGATTTTTTGCCACTGTTAAACCTGTCAGGACTGGTCAAAGCAACTTTTAGATTACAGCTACATCTGGTGGAGGAAACCTGTGGAGTGGCTGCTGTTTCTATGCAATTTCTCTGTGACTGAGCTAAACCAGCTCCATATGGTGGTTTATAGGTATTCCAAGTGCTGTGAGTGAAGTGCAGTTGCAGGAAAACTTTTCTGAACAACTTTGAGCAATTGGGGTTCATATAAAAGGGTAGTGCAGGATGAAGAGGAAACATGGAGAGAAAGAGAAAGCTTATTAAATCTATCACATGTTCTTGCACATCAAGGCAAGACCAAAGAAAAACAAAGCAACCCATATTAAGTGGAGATATGTCTATGGCCTAGATAATATCAGGTCTTTATAACATCATTTTTTTGGTCACTGTCCTGAAATATAATATGGTAAAAGGTCTTTCTAATAAATATGTATGAAAATAAGGTGTCTAAATGAGACATCTAGGATATGGGTTTATGGAAAAATACATCCTGCAACAAACTCAAAATAGATGGAAATCAGTTTTCTGTCTGGATATCTAAATGCCTCACCTTTGCAAATCTTCTGCTTAAAGAAAAGAAGGAAAAATAGAAATCAGTAAACTCAGCTCTTTGTGCTGGCCAAGTGCTGTAATAAATAAAATGAATGAATAACTCAACAGGAGATAAAGGATCAGATCACTGCAATTCCTGGTCCTGAATGCCTTTCCAATCTTTTTTATGGGCATGAGTACTTTATATGAGTACTTCACATAAGGGAGGATTTTGGGAGGGGGGATGTTTTCTTTACTTTGCTGTTGCCAATGGTTTCTTCTCTTTTCACTTCCCCCTTTACTCACTACTAGCAAAACCCAAGGGGTCAGTTGTTCCTTACAGTTTAAGGCCTTGTAGCTCTATATGTAACAAAAGCACATTTTAACACAAGTATAATCCATATGTAATCATGGTACACATAACCTATACTTTTGATATTCCACATATTCTAATTTTATGAGACTTAAAGTAAGTACCTAACTTTCAATGTATGAAAGCTAGTAAAATAGTATTTTTCAACTCCCCCCCAAAAAAAAACAGAATAAAAAATATCCTTCCACCCAGAAGATGTCAGAATTTGTGAAAATTTTACATCCCTATTTTATACTGCACATCCAGATTGTCATGACAAATGGTGATATTATTATGAGGATCTTATGTACAGAAGCATAATAATGGTGATTTGACATAACTTGTTGTCCTCTATTTCCTACCTTTTCTGTTACACTCTTTAGATAACTAAAGGGACAACTGTATACATGAACGTCACTTGATAGCCAATATAGGAATAAAAAAGACTACACATAATTAGAAGTAGAACATGGAGAAGCTCTATTCTTCCTGCAAAAAAAAAGATCAGGCACAGATTGTGGCATAGGCCATGGACTGCACATGTCAAAAATTAGAGTAAAGCTAAAGAAGAACACTAAACCAATCATCATGCCACGATATAACCTAAAGAACATCCCTGTAGAATGTATAGATAATATTGTTAAAAAATTGGACTATTAAGCTTAATTGACCAGGAGCCAGAAGAACTCTGGACTGAAGCAAGGACAATGTAAGGGAAGAATGCAAAAAGCTTTTTTCTGCAGTCAAAAAGAAAGTAAAGTCTCATTGTACAACAGATGAAACTCTTTAAGTAGTTGAGGACAGATGAGAAAAAAAAAGTAAAATGGGAAAGATATGGAATTGTTGTTTTTAATTGTAAAGTAATGACTGCTGGTTTTATTATCAATATTTCAAGGATACAATCACAATTTACAGAACCAAAATAATGATACCATTATTTCTAATAGTAGCTTGTCTTGAAGAAATGAGAAAAGGAAAACATCTGGATGGACTTTCAATTAATTTTTAAAACACAAAAAATTAAAATTTTAATCATTAAAAGTACAATACATACAGTGTAAGACAACAATAAGTAATAATCTAAAAACTTCCTTTATTCTCATCTGCCTCCTTCATCCCCTTCCCTGTCAATCCTCTTACTTAAAAAATTACCTCTATTTGTCTATTTTCATTAATGTTAATCATATCTTCTACTAGTCATTTATCCAAAATTTCACCCGATCTAACAGTAGTTTAATCTGTTGTTACTCTAACATATAACTGATAAATAGTTTCCATATGGCTCAAATAAAATTTCTTTTATTTCTCCTCTCTGTAACCTCACTTAGTGTGTTAATTTTTCAGATAAAGCTACGGCCCAAATTCTATTTAACTCATTCTATATCAAAAGGTTCTCCAGTTTTTTCCACTTATACTTTAACAAAAATAGGCCAACAAATAATAGAAAACAAAATGATTTCCACAGAGTGGAAATGCACATTCCAATTCCAATCCCCAAGAAAGGGGACTTCAGGGATGGTAGTAATCATAGGACCATTGCATCAATTTCCCATGCAAGCAAAGTTATGCTTAAAATTTTACAACAAAAATGTACTCTGCCTAATACCAGATGTTGACGGTGGGTTCAGATAAGGAAAAGAGGTACTAAGGACCATATTGCAAATATATATTGACTAATGGAGTATATCAAAGAATTTTACAAGAAAATCAGCTGTGTACAGCAAAGCTTTTGTTTTTATCATGTAAAACCAAAGATTGCTCTTAAAGAAATAGATGTGACACAACATTTGATTAGCCTGATGCACAACCTGTACTCAGGACAAGAGGCCACAGTCAGAACATAATATGGTGTCCAATTGATAAAGCAATTGGTAAGCTCCTTAGATACACTGGGAACTGGAGAAAGGAAGCATAACTTGAGTGCATAATGTATACATTTCCTGCAAAGTCTAAGGGAAACTGCGCTTTGTTGGTATTCTTCAGTATCCATTTGCACATATAATATCTCCAGATGCCCTGGCTGGCTAATCCCTGTCCATTTCTATATTTAATCTTTTCACCAGAGTTTTGCATTGCATCTTTCTTTCTCCTTCCCTACCTGTCCTTCTATCTCTAATAGGCTGGAAATGGCTGGTTTCTTAAAGAAAAGAAATTGCTGAAACTGCAACAAGCAGTTCTGCTATTCAATATTCCCAGCACTTCAGGCTCACATAAAGCATGAAGAATCCAATGCACTCATTAGAGGCATTCCAGTGGCAGATGCAGAACGTATGGAACCATCTGCAAAAGTCTCCAAGTTATGTTAGGTTTACCAGGATTTTTGGAGACTGCAGTGAATGAATATCTGATACACCACTGTACTCCTCTTTTTTTAAACTGACAGTTGCATTCATTTATTTACTTGCTAATTATATTTGCCAACATCCTTTCAGCCATAATGGCTCCCCAGGCAGTTTGCAATTTACAAAAACAGGTGGTTGGTTGTGTGGTTGGGCAGACACACAAGCTCTAAAACAGGAGTGGGCAATTGTCAGGGGCTAAGTAGCTTACCAGCCTTGTAGTCATTTTCATTGTACTGTAGATGGAGAAGGCAACAAGGGGAACAGCTATTCTGGATTTGATCCACATCGAAAGAGATGAACTAGTCAATGAGATAGAACTACTGGGATCATTAAGTGGGAGTGACTATGTCCTCTTAGGATTTATTATATAGAAGAAAGGGGAAGCCAAGCACAGCCATTCACTCTGAACACAGATTTTAGTAAACTCGGGGAAATACTGGGTGAAATCCCATGATCAGAAATGCTCAAAGGAAAGGGAGTTCAGGATGCATGGGAGTTCCTTAAAGGTGAGATGTTGAAGGCACAGCTGCAAACAACCCCAAGAAGGAAGAAAAGTGGGAGATGTCTAAAGAAATCAGGGCAGATATACAAAGAATTTTCAGATGAGCTGAAGTTTAAAAGAGATGTGTGTAAGAAATGGAAGAAGGGGGAAATCACTAAAGGAGAATATAAGCAGCTAGTATGTGTAGGGATAAAGTCAGAAAAGCTAAAGCTCAGAATGAGCTCAGACTTACTAGAGAGGTTAAAAATAATAAAAGGGCTTTTCATGGCTTGTTTTGTTTTGTTTTTGCTATGTTCAGGGAAAGAACAACGAACTGGTAGGGCTAATGAGCAGAGATGATGAAATGCTCACAGGGAACAGAGAGAAGGCCAAAATGGTCAACACCTTTTTTGTCTCAGTCTTCTCTCAGAAAGAAAACAGCGGACTGCAGCCCAGAATAGATAAAAGAGCAGTAAAGGAATACCTAACTACCCTAAATGAATTCAAGTCTCTACGGCCAGATGCTAGTTCTCAGACTCACTTTCAATACTCCTTGAGAATTCTTGGGGGACAGGAGGGCTCCCAGCAGATGGGAGAAGTGTAAATGTAATTCTCATCCTAAAAAAGGGCAAAAAAGAGGACCTAAGCAACTACTGACCATTCAGCTTGACAGCAACACTTTTTAATACACAAGTCACAAGCTTGGTAAATCAAGGGAATGCTGTGGATGTATAATATCTTGATTTCAGTAAGGCTTTTGACAAGGTCAAAAATGATAGTTTTGCAGGAAAGCAGGTGAATTGTGAACAAATAATTAAGGTGAACAAATAAATTGGATTTGTAATTGGTTGCCAGATCAAACCCAAAGGTATTCACCAATAGTTGCTCTTCAGTTTGGAGAGAAGTGACTAGTGGGGTGCCACAGAGTTCTGTCCTGGGCCCAGTGTTGTTCAACATCCTTATAAATAATTAAGATAATGGAATAGAAGGCATGTTTATCAAATTACCAGATGACACCAAATTAGAGGGAGCAATGGATATCCCAGAGGACAGGATCAGAATTCCTAATGACCTTGATCGATTGCAGAGCTGGGTCAAAACCAACAAAATTAATTTTGACAGGGATAATTGTAAGGTACTACATCTAGACCACAAGCAGAAGTTCAGTCACCAGAGTGATGCAGCAACCAAAAAAGCTAATTTAATTCTAGGCTTCATCAACAAAGTATAGTGGAAAGAACAAGGGAAATAGTAGTGTACACTTGAAATACTGTGTCCAGTTCAAGAAGGATACTAAGAAGCTGGAATGAATGCAGGAACAGTGATTACCAATGATCTGGAAACCAAGCCTTATGAGGAACAACTTAGGGTACTGGGTACGTTTAAGATTGAGAAGGATGTTGTGTAGAAGAAGGAGCAAGCTTGTTTCTGTTGATCCTGAGACTATAACAAGAACTACTGGATTACCAAAAAAATAAAAAATCCACCTAAACATTTGTAAGAATTTCTTAACTATAAGAACTGTTTGGCAGTGCAATAGAGGTCTTTAATAGAGGTTGTATGGACATCTTTTAGGAGTACTGTAATTGTGTATTCCTGCATGGCAGAAAATTGGACCTGATGGCCCTTGTGGACTCTTCCAAAACCAAAATTCTATGATTCCATTATTATCCCCCCAAGAGAACTTGGACAGTGGTATGCACACTGCATCCCTCTTCCTAAAAAAATAATAATCCCTCTCCCCCTCACCAATGTCCTCTAGACATAGGCATATTAATATAAAATGTCACTGCACATCAGCAAAAGGGATTTACAGAGATTCAAGGAAACAGGGAGATTATCTGCACTTTGACAGTTATCAAGGAAACCATAAATTAAAGACTGGGATTAACCAACAAGGACCTTTTCCTTATTATCTTGGTTGGCTATATTTGACACAGTAAATGGAATCATTTGAGGGTTTATTTCTGGCAGGAGCACTACATTAGCTGAGTCTTTTTTCTGGATTTCAGCATGACAGTGAAACCTAGAATCTAATTTAGAACTTAACTCCCCTTCCTATTAAAAGCTACCTACCAACTAAAAATAAACAAGCAAGCAAATGGTATGGCTATGAAAAGGTAGACATTTTACAGGTTGTCTAGTACTCACCCTCTTGTTATGTAGTCTCCCTTACTGACTGTATCAGGCTCAATGCAAAGATTCATGAAGTCTTCTGTACGCTAAAATGTTTAGGAAAAAGACACAATAAAACTAACACACACAGCACATTATAAATATTCATCTAGAAGGTGAATAAGTTCACTCTTCTGTCTGTATTTTAAATTTTATCTGCTTCTCCTCTTCCCTGAAAACCACTATATTTGGGAGGCAGGAAAGGTGCAAGTAGTTGTTTGCATGTGCTTGTTAAGCACACTGCCAGGTTAAAAACTAAAGAGAGTGAACATTCTCACACAGAGACATAAATCCCTTATCTTTATTTGAGCATACCTTCAGACTTTTCAAATTTAGAGGATCAAGATGATCAATTTGCATTAAAATCTATGGCTGTTTGTTCCTCTTCTTTGTATCTCATAATAGAGGCAATAGGGGGAGGGAAGTATTTCAGTTTAATCAGTTCATTATAGTGTACAGCAAAGCCCTCACAAGCAAGATGATTTATTTCTAAAGGTATGTGTGTGAAATGAGAATGATTTCATGTTACATGCCCCTTTCATGACAGATGGGGCCAGACTGGTCTTCTGTTTGCCCTGATATATTTTCCTCAGAATTAGAGGGTGCAACCTCCCAGGATTTATTGGCCCTCAGATGATGGCACAGATAGATACAAATACAGCACTGGGATCCAGAGAGTATCTTAGTGACCTTGCTGACAAGTGCAAGTACTATGAAGTCATTTGATAACTGAACATAAGCTGTTTTCCTGGCATTTGACTTAAACTTGGACATGTATGTGAAAATATGTTTACTCAATGCAGGACCCAGTTACTAACTTTAGTTCATATGTGGCACCACAGCTGAATGGGAGTAAAGACTCACAGCATGGGTGTAGTACAAATAAGAGGTAAACTAGGTGTTAGAGCCATTGCTCTTGCAACTGCAGTGATGGAGAATGTGTGCTCCTCCACATGTTACTGGACTGAAACTCCCTGCTAGCACACACAATGTGGACGAATAATGGAAGATGCAGTGTCAAGTGTTCCTTTCCTGTGGATTAGATCATAGATAAGGCTATGTAAATTCTGCTAAACAAACAAACAAACAAAATGATTGCAACATAAACAGCTGGACTGGGCATATTTTGCAAAGTAGGCACCTATGTATATAGCCTATTTTAGTTTACACAATACTATCTGCCAGTTACACATGATTTGCATTACTTTATTACATCTCTGCTCATAGAAAGGGGAAAGGCATGTATGGGATACTTGATTCCCCCCTCACTGATTATCTGATTGATCAGACATTCTCTACACTCTTCTAAGACTATTTTTAAAAAAACCACCATAACAACTAGGAACTTCAGTCTCCTTTCTTCCTTCAAATAATTCTGGTCTGAAATATACGTCCTTTAGTTTTATGAATTACAACAGACACACAGTCTTGCCTATGCATACTGTATGTGAGCATGTGCAATTTACCATGTCCTACTTAAAAGATATGTGGTAATCAGACTCTCAATTTGTGAATTTTAAAAGGAAAAACACACATACCCCTTACATCAGCAATAGTTATCATTTTCAATTTCAACCCAATATATAAGACCTAACTTTCTTCAAGCAAGTACAATTGTTCTACTCACAAAGCAGTGATATTATGAAATACTGTAGGAAGGAAGGTTTAGAACGTTTTAATGTCTCTGGTCTTACTTTCAGGTCAAGATGTCTGTTCTGAGTAGTGACAGAGAATTCAATGGCTGACAGCTGCATTTCTTCCCAGACCTCTGGGGTCATCTCCTTGGAGGTTTCTGAGATCAATGAGTGAAGATATCATTAAGATGAATGTGACACAAGGCAGTATTGTGTAAGACTATCAAAGGCCTAGATGGGTTTTCCCCCTAGTTACTTCACAAGGCTTCTATCAATTGACATTACATGCTTGTAGATGAAAACTATAGTACCAGAGATGGAGAAAGGACATGTACAAAGCAAAAGAGAAGTATATGTACTCTACTAAATCAGCTGATGTATCTCTAACAGCCATGATGCCTGGACACAATGGGAAGGATGTGTGCTTCTAACATATATCATTTTTGAAAAGGTAACTTTGTTGCACGCCAGCTTACCTGTGGGAGCAGGTGCCCAATAATGTGCAAGCCTCTTGTAAAGCCTGACATATAGAGGAGGTCTAGAAGTCTTCTGCTCTGGTTCCTCAGGGGGCCTTGGAGTTGGGCCCAAATAGGCAAGAGAGGCAAGATGCTTCTGAGGCCACTCCTTGGAAATGGACCAGAAAGAAAGCAAAATATCCATTCTGAAAGGGTTTTGTGACAGCAAATACAGACCTGAAAATCCTGGTTGCCACTACACAGCTCCAAAACAGAAGGGACAATTGGCAGCAGAGAAGTCGTAAACAAAAGTATGGGCTACTAAATTGTTCTGTTGCCAGATGCTTCTCCCTTCTTTCTATGATGAAGGAGTCATGTATCTTTTCCAGATGAAAGAAAAGTCCAGCAGATAGAAGGAGGAAAGCATTAAGTGAAGGGAAAAACAAGGGCCCTCTCCCTTCTACCTGAAAAGGTACACTTTTCTTGTTTCTTCCTTGAAAAGGGTGGTGCCCCCCCCCCCCCCATGTAGCCACTTCTTGCAACAACTGGGATCCTAATTTAATGAATGTATATATCAGCTCTTAGAACAACAGTATGCAGCAGGGTTCAATCTTTCTTTAGTAAAAGCCCAGTGACAGGCTGCACTAGTTGATTTTTGGGCAATGGTCACCAGCGGATATCATGGTTACAATTTCTAGGGGTTTAATGGCCTTTTCACACTTGTAAGACAGTTTTCTATTTCACTGTTCCTGAAGAAATTTAGGTGTAGCAACTGCCCTAATTTCAACTTTTCAGGAGGGGGGGAGGTGATTTTCCATTTCCCCCAAATATGAAGAGTGTATGGGAATTTGGGGAGAAATCAGGGAGCAAAAGAAAGGGGTTGGGGCTTCATGTGATCTGCAGTTCTCCTACTCCATTACCATGAAAAAGATCCGTCATTATCACAAGGCAGAGCATGAACACATACTGTATATGCTCATATATAAGTCTAGAAATTCTAGTCAAAAAATAGACCCCAAAAACATGGGTTGACATCAATGGGTCAATGTATTATTAAAATGTATTATTTAAAAAAGGAACAATCCCCTGGTGAAAGGCAAGAGTGTAATATGTCCTGGGAGCACTGACCCCCTTCCCTATCCATCCAGCCTTTAGTGTAGGCACAAACAGTTATGCATAATTTTCTTTTGCTTCATAATTTAGATCCTTTGTTACATGCCCCTAAGGATTACCCTCGACTTATCCATGGGTCATATCAAAAATGAACATTGACTTATCTTGTGATATGTTTGTTTTCAGTGATGGAGATGGAGACATCCTATATGATGGGTTATGTTCCTTTGATCTGCTCCGAGAGGCACGAAGTAGAATCTTTTAACTGGACTGCCACTAGGAGGAGTAACCCCTCTGTAACTCCAGTCCTTGTTACAGCTAAGCTGTGAATAAAAACAGGTATAACACTAAATGATAACAACAATATGAACATGGGAGAACAGGGCTGAAAAGTGTGAACAAGAGAGATAGTCAAAACAAATTGAGACAATTAGTTCCAACAAGGAGCCTAAGCTTGTTAGGCTAATCCTCAGTTCGGGGTGGGGAGGAAGTTTCCATCTCCATCGCTGAAAACAAACATATCACAAGGTAAATCAATGTTCATTTTTCCAGTAATGGAGAGGAGACATCCTATAGGATGGGATATACCAAAGCTTTCCCTGCATGGATGGAAGAACTGAGGAACATCAATGTTTATGATGAATTGAAGTATGTGTCTACCAAATGAAGCCTCCAAAGACTGGCAGGTATCTAAATGGCAAAGACTGGTAGGTATCCAAATGGTAATGGTGTACAAAAATATAAGGCGATGACCATTTAGCTGTTCTACAGATGTCAGAAAGGGAAGCATTAGTAGAGAGGGCAGCTGAGGTAGCAGCACTATATGTGTGGAATGAGCGAAAATGGTGTCAGATGTAGAGATACAGGACCAATCGATCTGGAGAGAGTAGCAGAAGAGACCTTCTTATCTTAGAAACTGGATGAAAAGACATGAACAGCCTGTCGCTAAGTCTAAATTGACTGGTGCAGCTAATGTAAATGTGAAGGACTTTCTGTACATCCAAGATGTGCCAGAGTTCTTCCAAGGCCTTCTTAGGATTTGGACAAATTTGGAAGAATGACCTCTTGAGATCAAGGGAACACAGAATTGACCTTTGGGATAAAGGTTGGGTCCATGTGAAGGATAACTGAATCTTGTCTGAAGACACATAATTCTTCCCTCACCAAGAGTGCTCCTAACTGGGAGATTTCCCTAGATAACATGATGGACATCAGAAATAAGGTTTTCCACATCAAAAATTTGAGTTCCACTCTTTTGAATGGCTCAAATGGATCTCTGGTGAGGGCCAAAAGGACCTTGTGGAGATCCCAGTTTGGATATCGGTGAATGGTGGGAGGTTTAATGAGGGACGCTGCCCTCAGAAGGCATCCGATGTAAGGGTGAGAGGAAACCCTTTCAGTCTTGCTTGGGGGAAGGGAGGATACTAGTGCTGACACCTGTCTCTTAAGGGTGTTGGGCCAGAACCCCTTATCCAGGCCTTCTTGAAGGAAGAGGAGGAGAGTTGAAACTGAGATGGAACTGTGATTGGTCCTGTTTGAATTGCACCACTTGACAAATGAACAGAAGGTTTATTCATAAATCCTTGTGGTAGACAGCCTTCTGGATTTTAGAATGGTTTCCACAACTTTAGGGTGAATTCCATCTTTTAAGAAACAGGAGCATTCAGCTTCCACATGTGGAGGTTGAGCCACTCAGGTTCTGGATGGTAAAAGTGACCCTGCATCAGCATGTCTGGTGGTGTGAGAAGTCTGAAGTGGTTCTGAGAGACTTCATGCTCTTCTTGGCCGGAGGGGGTCACTAGTATCAGGGTGGATTTTTCTCTTTTTTGTTTGCTTATGGATTTTGGAATCACAGCCATGGGAGGAAACATGTATAGTAGGCCCCTGGGCCAAGGGGAGTGAAAAACATCCATTTGTTTGGCCCCCTGAGACAGAAACCAGGAAAAGAACCTGGGGATTTGATGATGTGTTGGAGAGGCGAAGAGGTCCACTTGTAGATGTCCAAATCTTTTTGTTATCAGCTGAAAGATGACTGCATGTAGCTGCTATTCCCCCTGGTCTGTTGATGTGGGACTTGGCTATTATGTTGCCAGTCCTGATGAGAACTGTTTTGTTCTTGATCAGCTCTGGAAAGGCTAGGAGGGCTAGGTGGATGGCCCTCAGCTCTAACCAACTGATGAAGTGTGGCCTCTTGATGGTTCCACCTTCCCTGGGCATAGTGGGGCCCGCAGGTGGCTCCCCTTGTTGGCATCCATTGTCAGTTGGATCTCTGGTATTGACTATATCGGTCGACCCCTCCGAAGGGCTGAGAAGGACGTCTTTACTGTTTGTGGAAGTGGAACCAGGCAATGATGAGAGAGAGATGTCTTTGAAAGGGTAACAGCCACCGAAGTTCCCTTGGATGGAACCGGGCCCATGCGACACAGTCTATGGTTGCAATCGTTAGATCCTGGAATCTGGCAAGCATCAGAAGATCTGATGAGTGAGCATGACGAAGTTGAAATATCAGCTGGTGGATGACAAGGATCTGTTCCTCAGGAAGCAAAGTTTTGACTGCAATAGGATTGGGCCTGGTAGTGGCAGGTTTGAACCATTCTTCAGTGAGTACCCTCATAAAGTCAGCTGGGAATGGGACCTCTAGGTTATTGGAAGCTGGTTTTGGAAAGGATTCTTCTTTTCCTTGGGGCAGGGTGGAGTCTGTGGGCTTGGGAGTATCGGGACATCCAAACAAGTCCAGGGTCCTAATGGCCTTTTTCAAAAGTATGGCAAAGTCGTCAGACTGAAAAAGCCTAGATGAACTGTGCGGAGCCAAAAGGTCTTCATCCTCCTCCTGGGAGCATTCCCCTTCTTCTATTCCAGAGTCTGCCAGAGATTGGTAAAAAAAATCCTCATTCCCATCAGAGAAATGGGAAGAAATTGATATCTTTCTCCTCTTTGACCTAACCTGGTGGCCAGTAGGTCTCACCTTTCTCTTAGTCTGAGGCTCTGCCTCAGGCAAAATGGCTGCCGCCAGTTTCCAGCCCCTTTTCCCACTGAGTTTGTGTGCATTAGGTTTGAGCATGAACTTGCCCAGCTCACACCCGGGGATAACCAGGTTGATGCAGGAAGAGGACGAAGGCGGGGGGGGGGGGGAGGCCTCTCTATCTTTGTGTTCCCCGGCCTTGTTTGAGGATCTATCTCCATGAGTCCCTTGGTCTGTCACCTGTAGGTTCAGGGAGGCTGTGGAAACACTCTCTGTGAGGGATTCTGCCCAGCCCCCCGCCATGCTGTATTGCAGGGCCATGAGGGAGGAAAAGAAGGCCACAAGATTGGGGTTACAAATCTGCACAAAGGGCCCCAAATTACTCACCCCCATGCGGGGACAGCCCTCCTTTGAAATCTGCTCCTGATCTTGGGAGCATTGGCTGCAGGTGTGATCAGTAATGGCTGGAGATGAGAGATCTCCCTCCTTTATGTGTGCGGCCACAACGTGCAGCTCTCCAGAGGCCTGAGGGGATCAGTCTGGAAATCTTTGTGGTTGCGATCCTGCGGTATTCTGCCAACATCGCTGGGCTGTCAAGAGTCCTGGGAGGACATAGCCTGGTCCCTCGGTGCCCAAAGAGCAGGACTGGGATGAGGGGGAAATAGATTGAAATTCATAGCAAGAGAGAGAAGAAAAGTAGACCTACTCGGAGTGAGGCAGGAACTAGGCTGTGGTTGCAGAGGAGTTACTTCCCCTAGTGGCAGTCCAGCAGATCAAAGGAACATAACTGATCATATAGGATGTTTCCTCTCCACCACTGTAAATAATTTGGGCTCCAAAACTTGCCCTTGACTTATACATGAATGTATTCAAGTATATATGATAGTCTCTAAACACAGCAGAAACCAACCTCACCAAACAACGCCGATCTTGCTCAGAAAAAGTTACAGAGAAGGTCAGCTGACTCGCCATTCCACAAGCAGGAAGACAGGAAGGCCAAATAATAAAAACTAATCATTTAATAGCCAGCTACACATGGAACTCAATGCCACAAAACATTACTTTGAAAGGGTTGCTTAGCAGTAGTGTCATGCAGTATACGGTTCTGAATAATAAATGAACACTGTAATACATAATAAGCAAGTTACTACCCTGTTTCATAACTTATTAGTATTCCTAACTTGTTAGGGGAATGGAGTGGAAGGAAAATGCTTTCCCCTATGAAGGCAAGTGGTTCTAAAGTAGCTAGTCTAAATCTGAGTTGGCACTTGGCAATTACCAAGTGTTCAGGGACCACGTGCTCTTTGGTCCAGGGTACCCATGGGCCATACTAGCTGCCTGCCCCACCAGGAAATCAAACCTTGTAATATGTCTGTTATGTGAAGCTGCAGCATATCAACAGAGTGCTATATGCTTAGTATCTGCTAAGTAATCAGGAGAACATCATGCACAGAGGAAAAAATGCAGCTCCTTTAATGTATGTCAAATCCTTCAGTACTTGAGAACTTTCAGACTAGAGCAATTAACCTTTCTGCTCATTTTGTTACAGAAGGTAGGCTGACTGCAAGAAGCAGATTATCAACAGTCCTGTGGGCTCTATTTATAGGCACCACTTACGTCAATGGAATAAATCTCAGGGTGAATCATTAGCATAACAAAAACCATGAGAGAGGCTTGCACTAGAGGAAGGCAGCAGAGTAGCCTCTAATGGGTCTCAGCTGCATCACAGCCGCTCCTTAACCATCCACAACATTGTTAGTATTCTTCCAGCTAGCAATTTCTACAATTGCAATATTATTAAGCTACATTCCAGGATTCTGCTTAATAGAAGTTCTGGGTTTCTGCCAGAAGTAAATATATACATCCCACATAGTCTCACATCCACCCTGCAAAGAAGACCAGCTGTGAATATGTTTAAAAAGAAACTACTCTGAAGTCTACACTGCAGCATCAAGAATAATCTTTCAGCCAGAGGGCGAAATTCAATGTAAGAAAAGGTTTTCAGAAGCCACGCTGCAGTGGTGTGTGACAAAAGTGTAGGACTAATAATATTTTAATTTATTTTATTTGTAATTTATAGCTCACCTTTCTCCCGTATGTGATGGAAGGTGGCAAAAGATATGAGTTAAAACCAAATACAGTTAAAACAATGAATAATACAAAAGCTGGTAAGCAAAGAAAAAAAAGTATTAATTTAAACCATTTGAAAAACAGAATTCAAAGACAAAGCTGTTAGTTTGGAAAATCAGTATGCCAAAGGATCTTGCAGCCCCTTTAACACTAACTTAAAGAAAGAAGCTGGTAGCATGAGCTTTCCTAGATTTAAATGTACTTCCGTAGATGCATTTAAAAAGCAGTTAAAACACAGTAACAATAACAGCACAGCTCAATTTAAACACCTTTTGCAATGGGCTCATTAACAGTCAAAGACCTACCAGTGGAAAAAAAGAGCAGAAAGGGGGTCAAATTATTTTCCCTGTGGAAAGAATTCCATAGCCTGGGGTAGCCTCTAAGACGGCTCTCTCCCATGCACTCATCCAATGTACCTGTGATGGTGGTGGGACCAAAAGAAAGCCTTCCCCTCAGGATCTTAAAACCTGGGTAGGCTCATATTGGGATATACGATCTTTCTGACAGACTGGGTCTAAGCCATATGGGGTTTTATAGGCTTATAGATTTGAATTGTGCCTGGAAATGAACCAGTAGCCAATGAAACATTTTCAACATGAGTTATATGTTCCCATCAACCAGCTCAGGTCAGCAGTCTCGCTGCAGAATTTTAGACCCAGTGCAGTTTTCAAAGTTTCCAAAAGCAGATCCAATCAGAGTGAATTACAGTACTCAAAATAGGATATAATCAAGAAATATGTTATGTACACATCTGACACTTCCAGGAATGAGTGTATCCTGTTTTAGCATACTATCATCCTGTTTTAGCCAGCTATAATTTAGGACAGGCCTTATTTTTTTTACAGTGGAGTAGAAACTTTACAAAAGCTAGAAAACCATGAAATAATGTAACTGGAGAAAGGCAGTAGCCTTCCAGGGAATGCCAGGAGTTTCAGATTCAGTCCTAGGGTCTGAGATTCCTCAGGCCTGCTAAACTGACTTAAATATGCTACAAAGAGAATCCAAACAGCAACACATGTTGCATTCAGTACAAACATACAGTGCTGTCTTTATCTGAGTTTGCATCAAGCTGTGGCTATTGTGGACTCAGATCTCTGGAAATTGGCAGTGACCTCTCAGGAGATATCTTTACCTTCAACGTGTTAAAGAAATGGGCTGCTTGAATTTTCAGAGGTCCAAGATACCAGTACCTGGAAAAGAAAGCAACAGAAACACAAAGAATACTTGGGACATGGACTCAATGCAATTTCTACCAAAACTATTTCTTACATCCTAACTTGTGGACACTAGATTCCCAGGGAACACACAACACCATATGACTAGCTCTACATCTGTGCTACCAAAAATACATATTTCTTTTGTGTCTCTCATTAAAATCTTGGCTGTGGAATTCACTAGGAGTTAACAGCAGTCTAGCATCACAGCTTTTAATCTATTACCAAATTCACTACTTGTTTGGCAATTGTCCATTTCATATCACCTTTACAGAGTCAGGCTGTCTGTCTTTTTTTTCTTTTTCTTTTTTTTTTTTGCTTCTCCTGAGAAACAGAAGCTGTGTCCCAAGCTGAACACTTATTGCTGCAGAAGCAAAGTCTGTTGTCTACTTCAAATTGCAGCCTAGCTGTGTGATATTCAAATTGTTTTGAATTGTCTCTAAAAGGCAGAGCAACTTATATTTCTTGCTGGACCTCTCTGGCACCTTCTCCATATCATCCCCCTCCTTGCCCCCTCCTTCATACACTCACATACCTCAAACTCCACAACCCCAGCTCTCAGTGATAACTTGTCAACTACAGAACAATGCCAACAATGCTTTTGGTGACAGTAAGAAACCCAATCCTCTCCAAAACAATTCTCATGGACTGGGAACATATGGGAGCAACTCACTAGGAGGCCTCATTCTTCAGGTGCACCTTCAGGACTACCCAACAGCATTAGAGATAAATATAAAATGGACTACACCATTTTATAATCAGAAAAGGTTAATATTTTGGGAATTGCCTATAAGGTACTGTATGTGGAGGTTTATGTACAAGCTGTTCCTTGCAGCATCCATAACACATTACGTTAATTTACAATAGGGCTCCTTTCCATTGCATGGATGAATTTTACATCACTGTCAGCCACATTTGGTTTGGAAATAGACACTCACTGGATGACAGAGAGATCCTAGGTAATTATAGCAAGTGCACAAAAATGGCCCCTGCTACAATTACAGAGGAGCTCTCTGTCACATTAAGAGTCCTTGTTTACAAACTAAATATGCCTGACAGTGATGTGGAATTCACATACTGCAGCTGACATCCCACTCACTGTGTAGTATAAACTTGGACCAGGATGGTATGCTGGAATTACTGGATTGCACTATTGTGCAACCAATCATACAACAGGCAGTATGGCCATGCATTCCCTATTTTATGTATTCCCTCTTAAGGACTCCATTTAAGGAGCCTTCCAGAAAGTACAGCTGCTTGCACAATGGTTTATAGTAGACTAAAATGATTTGCAATAAGATACAACTTTGACCAGTCTTTGAGAAAGTATAAACCACTTGTGTAATGGCATTTACAAGAGCCAGGATTTCAGCCTCTCTGCCCTAGGCCACTGCTACTTAAACTGGTGGTCCCTAGACCACTGCTTGAGCTATTGACTGCTGATGCCTGACAAGTTGCCAGGAAAGAAAAGGTAACTGGACCTAATGGAGAGAGAAATGCTGCCACAATAGAAAACTATAATTGCTTGTCCTCCATATCAGATATCTGGAAAAACAATGCCCTAGAATCTCAGAAGCATACTGGAGAGAAGTACACAGTCAGAAATAAAAGCACAGAGAACACAAAGCAAATACAGCTGTTCCTTTACTTGCTGACTTTTGCTCCCGCATCTCTGTAAGATCCCCATCGTAAGCCAGTTACTGCAAACACAGGCTGGTCTTTGTTCCCCTGTAAAACAAAACATAACAAAAGGAATTAAGTATTATACAAAAGCAGTCATGCCATTAAGTTACATTAATCTGTGGTCATCTCAACAGCAATGGATCAAATATTTATTTATTTATTTATTTTATTTCTGCCTTTCAGAGGCAACGTACAACCATTTAAAACAAAGTAAAATTTAAAAAACATTTAACACAAAGGTTATAAAACACAAAATAATATAAAAATATTTAGAACATAATAAAATACAGACAAACACACTATTAAAAGCTCAAACTGCTGCAATAAGGAAAAAACCAAAAGTCTCCCTATAAAAAAAGGTGTTTTCCTGCTGGCAGAAAGACTTCAAATATTCACCAGAAGGCTGAATAACAATGCGCTGGCAATTCCATTAGACAGAAATCACAAATTAATACCTCTGTGGAGAATAGGATGAAGAATGGGTGGCCCTTCACAAGTTGAAGGACTGCAAATCCCATCACCCATGTGGGCTGCAGCTCAGTGGTACAGCATGAACTCTGTACACTGAAGTTGTACAGAGGGCCATCCAGTCTAACCCCCCTGCCATGCAGAACTCACAATCAAACCATCCCTGGCAGATGGCCATCCAGCCTCTGTTTAATAATCTCCCAAGAAGGAGACTCCACCACACTCCAAGGCTGTGTGTTCCACTGTCGAATAGCTCTCACTGTCAGACAGTTCCTTCTAATGTTTCAGTGGGATCTCTTTTCCTGTAGCTTGCATCCATTGTCCAGGTCCTATTCTCTGGAGCAACAGAAAACAAGCTTGCTCCATCCTCAGTATGACACCCCTTCAAGTATTTAAGCAGGGCTGTCATATCATCTCTTAACCATCTCTTCTCAAGTCTAAACTTACCCAGCTCCCTATGTCTCTCCTCATAGGGCATGGTTTATTTTAAATTTATTTAATTTATAGCCAGCTTTTTTCCAAATATGTGATTCAATGCAGCTTACAGTGTAAGAAACAACAAAATACATTGCTTTTAAAGAATGGCCTGGGGTGCTATACTGTTTTATTGTATTTTAAATATTTTTATCTTTTTAAGTATTTGATATTTTAATATGCTTTAATTATTGTAGTAATTTAATTCTATTTTAATGTACTATTTTTCTGTGTTTTTAATAGTACTGTTTTTTAATGTTGTAAGCTGCCCTGAGTCCCAGTCTTGGGAGAATGGTGGGATAACAATAACAACAATAATGTTTGTGTATATTCTAAATATATTTTAAATCCAGAAGACTCTATTAAAATCCTTTCTGCACAACCAAATAAAACTTGAAGGCCTTTTTAAATAAAAAGGTATTTTCCTGCCAGTAAAAAGTGAGAGAGAATTCCATAGTCTGGGAGCAGCCACCTAGAATGCTCTCTCACGTCCACACCAAGCACAGCTGAAGGATACTGGGAAAGAGAGCAAGCCATCTTCCAAGCAACTTAGAAATTGGCCAGCCTCAAGTAAGAAGATAGAATTGTTCAGATAGATACCATCTGGCCTCAAAAAGAGAGATGCAGGCCCAGTTCCATCAGGCCTGGCCTGAACTAAGATGCAGAGCCCTCCCTCCAGTCCATCTACCAGGGTCCAGTCCTCAGAGAGAGAGAGAGAAAGAGAGAGAAGAAATGTGGACCTGGTCCCTTCCCCACTGTCATTCTCTTCCCTTTTATGTCAAGTCTTTTTAGATTTGTAAGCCTGAGGGCAAGGGACCATCTAATTAACCATTTGTAAGCCACTCTGAGAGCCTTTGTGGCTGAAGAGCAGGGTAGAAATAAACTAACTAAATAAATACAGTGGTCCCCCGGGATACGAAGCCCCCGGGGAACGAAATCCCCGGGAGCCGAAACCGCCGGGACCGCCAAAATTCCCCCGGGATCTGAAGGAAACCCCGGGGAACGAAAGGGAAAAACCATGCGGCCCCTTTAAATCGGCCGCACGGTCCGTCCCTTAAAGCGGTCCCCCGGGAAACGAACATTTCCGGGTTACGAAAGGTAATCCGGAACGGATTACCTTCGTAACCCAGGGGACCACTGTAGTTTGAATTCAAGCTGTATTCGGCTTTATAGGTCATCATCAACACTTTGATTCCCCCCACCCTCCAAGAAATGAATTGGTAGCTAGTGTTGTTGTTTCCACAAGACAGTTACATATTCCTAGGACAAGGCAGGTTAAGGAAAGTCACTTGTTTGAAACTCTGGACAGCAACTGCTAGTCAGTGTTAACAATATGAGGCTAGATGGACCAGTGGTTTGACCCACTATAAGGTAGGTTTCTATGCTCCAATGTACTACATTTCCCTTCCTTAGATTTGCTGTATCTTTTTAACCAGGTGTTACATTATTATCTGAATACCAGAAGACCAAAGCAAAGAATGACATTCTACATCCTTGACTGCCACATTGCTGCTGAACTTAGAAGGAGCAGGAGCAGAGGCTCTTCTTCTTCTTCCCAGGATGACTGCTTTCACTGTAAAACCAGCTGAACCAAGAACTCTTCAGATAGCCACACACAACTCCTTAAAATGAGATGATCTGTTTGGGGCAACGGTATGAGAAAGGGAGAGAAGAAGGGCTATGCACAGCTGTAAAATGTGTACTCCTGAACAGAGCAATGTGTGAACAGGAGAAAAGGCACATAGTAAAGGCACAGAACTCACAAATCATCTTTTGTGTGAATGTAACCTCTATTTTATCTTGCACCTGCATTCACTGATGACATATGATATTACTTCACTTGTAATAGCTGCAGTTTAAAACTCTATCTTGTTCTTCATTCTTCTACCCTGCAAAAGGCATCCTGCTCCCTCAACAATTATTTTATAGTGTTAAAAATCTCTATAGTATGGTTGGGCAAATTTAGTAGTGTTGCGGCTAATTTTCTGCCCCAAAAAATCCATAGAGACTGTCAAAAAATGGGAGAAACCAAATTAGAACTAGTCAAAAGTTATCTATTGATGTTGAAAAATGGGTCTTTTAAAAATGTTAAAACAGTGCAAAGAGGACCCTATGTCCAATTTAAAACATGAACTGTCTTTACTGGAGGCTTTCAGAAGAGGCAATTCACTCTTTCTTGACAGAAGAAAAGGGTGGTCCTGGAGAGTAGGGTTTCACAAAAACAGTCTTCCATGAAGCCTGAGGGTTGTATGTTAATCTGCCTCTCATGTGAACTGAACTGAACTGATCTGAACTGAATGCAATTAAACAATAATAAGACAGACATGTAGCAAAACAAATGCCCTTTCAAGACAGAAGGAGTGGCTATTAACAGGCTGGTACCTTGATCTGTAACACATCAAGTGGAATAGTCTCTCCTCTCAGTATGGACAAAGTAGCATCAGTAATACATCTGAGGAAAAAGTGAAAGCACCAAGTCAGCCAAAGAGCACATTGTTTGCATGCAGAGAACCCCTAGGTTCAGTCTCAAGTACCTCAAGTCAAAACCAACCACAGACAGCAAAACATGAATAAAAACCCACATCTGCTCAAGGATTTTAGAGAGCTGTTACAAGTCAGAGTTAATAGCATTAGACTTAACTAGCATAAAACAGTTTTCCCCAACATGGCAGCCTTCCAATGTACTGGAATACAACTCCTATTGTTCTCCTCAGGCCAAGGGAATGATGAAATTGTAGCCCAATGCATCTGGAGAATGCTAGAATGGGGAAGGCTGGTATTAGTATTATATTCCATCCAAGAAGCATAAGGTGCCCTCAACCCCATTTTCATCCTCTTAGCAACTTTATCCGATAGGTTAGATGGGAGGGAAGTGACTAAGCATTATACCAGCAGTGGACAATTGTTGGGGGTCAGTGGGCCCATTGGCCCACTAGCGAACCCGGGAGGACTGCACTCCCTGGTCCCATGTCTCATAACACCCAGTGTGGCATAAGAACAACTTCCCAATGTTTTTGGCCTTCTCTGGGCCATTTTAGGGCCAAAGAAGGACATATTTCTAATAGGAAGTGATCTGTTGGGAAAAGTTCTCCTGGGCTTCATTGTTTTAAACAAAAGGAAGTCACAATGCTGTTTTGAATGTATAGAAAGGCCAGGCCAGCATTATGAGAACTAGTGCAGTAAGAGTAGAAGCAAGGATGAGGAATCTCTTTCAGCCAAAGAGCTAATTTTTTTTGTCAGAAGTACCCAGGGGCTACATTCAACTAATAGTTGGAGCCAAACTGCCAGTAACTAAACCTCAAGAGAGGCATCAGCCATGTGGAATAAAGCTGTACTAAAGCTGGGAAGCCAGTGTTAGAAACAATAAGGAGTGGCTTTCTGAGATACCTTAGAAAAAAAGAAACTACCAGGAGCATAATACTTGGCCCAGCCCTTCAGGTTCCACAACTCTGAATTGTGGTCTAGGTCTCTGATTAGAGGACTCAGGCACAAACCCCCACTTCCACAAAGTTTATAGGATGACCCAAAGCAGTAGCTCTCACATAGCCCAACTTATCTTACAGAGCTGTTTGCTGTGAGGATGAAATAACTGTGAAGGCCAGAATATGCAGTATAATTCTAGACCTTTAAAATGAATAACATATTTTGCATCTCAGAGCAAAGCACCGCAAAAATTTGGGGATTTTTTTTCTTTTTTTTTAAAAAAAATCACATTTACAGCTAGGCTTCCCCACCAATCCTATATTAGTTTCCTCATACCCATCATTGTATTCCTTTTAATATGTTCAGATGTGAAAATGCAAACTTACTGGACTTGGTTTACACATCCAGGATAAAGAGTGTGACTTAAAGTGCTGGTCTTTCCAAGGGGAATGAATCCAATAGGAATCTTACTGAAAACTGCCTGGGAACAAGTGCAAAAGAAAATTACATCAGCAACAGCTGAACTCAGGCTTGTTTTTGTTTTTTGTTTTTCTTTCCCCCTTTTTTCTTTTTGACGGAGCACAGCTGTGATACACACACACTTTGGCATGAAGCAGGCAGCGCTTCCTGAAAGACAAGCAGTAATAAATAATGATGCAGAAAATCAGGCTCTTCGGACAACTCTCCTAAGTGCCAATTGGCTACAAAGCAGCCTTCTGTAGTCATTAGGCACATTGTTACACACACAGAGATTGGCAACTCTTCTGCAAGCAATATACAGATCCTGTCATCTCCTAAATGAATTGAGGTGGCATCCAAAGCATGGCAGCATTTAAGCCTTATCTTATCTCTAAGTAAAAAAAAAATCTCACTTGGATAGAAATTAATAATGAAGACAAACCTTTTGCCAATGAGAAGACTATTCAAAAGCATCTAGGCAATATGGGGTGAACACTAGTATTTTTTCAATTGAATACATATTTTTAGAATCATAGAGTTGGAAGAGATCACAAGGGCCATCCAGTCCAACCCCCTGCCATGCTGGAATAACACAATCAAAGCATTCTCATCAGATAGCCACCCAGCCTCTGCTTAAAAACCTTCAAAGAACTCATTCTTTGGCCCCTCCACTCTCTGAAGCATCATAATCCACTGTCTAACAGCTCTAACTATCAGGAAGTTCTTCCTAATGTTGAGGTGGAATCTCTTTTCCTGTAGCTTGAATCCATTGTTCTGCATCCTATACTCTGGAGCAGAAGAAAACAAGCTTGTTCCATTCTCAATATGACACCTTTCAAATATTTATACACGACTTTCGTATCGCCTCTTAATAGTCTCTTCTCCAGGCTAAACAGAGCCAGCTCCCTAAGTCACTCCTCTTAGGGCATGGTTTCCAGACCTTTCTCCATTCAGGTTGCCCTCTTCTAGACACACTCCAGCTTGTCATCTTGAACTGTGGTGACCAGAACTGGATTCAGTGAGGTATGACCAAGGGAGAATAGATCAGCAAAATTACTTCCCTCGATCTAGACACTATATTCCTATTGACGCAGTCTAGAATTGTACTGGCTTTCTTAAATTATTATTATTATAATAATAATTATACTTTATTTATATAGCGCTGTAGATTTACACAGCGTTGTACATACAGTTAATAAAATTGATAAAAATGTAACCTGCCAATAGTGTACATTCTACAGGATAGTAACAAAATAATATAAAACAATAGGTAATAATACAAGATAGCATTAACTAAAATAAGCCAATGACACTCAGTTGTATCTTTCCACCTTTTACCAGGTCTCGAAAGGCAAGTTTCATCTTGTCTGGCTGCCATCTTTCAGCGGATGCGGCATCAGTGCTTAAAGCTCAACATGTCTAAGACAGAGCTTCTTGTCTTCCCACCTAAGCCCACCCTTCAATACTCGTTTTCTGTTTCTGTTGACAGTACTTCTATTCAACTGGTTCAGCAAGCCCAAAGTCTTGGTTTCATCTTTGATTCCTCTCTGTCGTTTATTCCCCAGATTCAGGCCACTGCCAAGACCTGTAGATTTTCTCTCTACAACATTGCTAAAATCCGTCCATTCCTCTCAGCCTCCACTGCCAAGACTCTGGTCCATGCCCTAGTGGTTTCACGACTAGATTATTGTAACCTTCTTCTAACAGGGCTTCCTCTCTCTCACCTCCATCCTTTAATCTCTGTCCAGAACTCAGCTGCACGTATTATCACATCCGCTCGCCACTTTGACCGTGTTTCTTCTCTCTTCTACTCCCTTCACTGGCTTCCCTTCCTCTTCCGCATCCAGTACAAGCTTTTGTTGTTGACTTTCAAAGCCCTCTACAGACTGGCTCCTCCTTACTTGTCTGAACTTCTTTCACCTCATACTCCTTCTTGTACCCTTTGCTCTGGTAGTCAAGGTCTCCTGTCCCAGCCGAGGATTTCCACTGCCCCGTCCCGGATTCATCCCTTCTCTCTTGCTGCCCCTCACTCCTGGAACCTTCTCCCCACCCCCCCATGTACGCCTCATCACTTCTCTAACCAGTTTCAAAACTAAATTAAAGACTATATTGTTCCCAGGATTGTGCCATCTGCCCCAGGATGCCTCCTTTTAACTATGTATTAAGAAGCCGAGCCCTCCCTCCAGTCCATCTGCCTTGGACCAGGCCCCAAAGGGAGAGAAGAACCACTGGAGCTCATCTCCTTTCCCACCACCTTTCCCTTCTCCTTTTGTGTTGTCTCTTTTAGATTGTAAGCCTGAGGGCAGGGAACCGTCTAATTAAATGATTGTATGTACAGCACTGTGGAAATTTACAGCGCTATATAAATAAAGGTTAATAATAATAATAATAAGCAGGCAACAAGTTAAAACACCAAATATCAAACATCAGATCAAATATCAAACAACAAATATCAAATAAATGCTGCATCACACTGTTGATTTATTTTCAGCCTGGGGTCCACTAAGACTTCTAGATCTGTTTTATATGTACTGCCGTCAAGCCAGGTGTCACCCATCCTAAATCTATGCATGGCATTTTTACTGTCTAAGTGCACTATCCTACATTTCTCCCTATTGAAATTTATTGTGTTACTTTTGGCCCAGCTTTCTAATCTATGAAGGCAATCTTAAATCTGATCCTGTCCTCTAGGGTATTAGCTATCTCTCCTAATTTAATGTAATCTACAAATTTGATAAGCATGCCTTCTGTTCCATCATCCAAGTCACTGATAAAGATGCTGAATAGCGCTGGTCCCAGGACAGAACCCTGGGACATTCTGCTGGTCACTTCTTTTCAGGATGAAGAGGAGCCATTACTGACTACCCTTTGAGTTCAGTTGGTTGACCAATTACAAATCCACCTGATAAGTCACATTGTAGAGCCCACATTTTACTAACTTTTTTTCAAGAATATCATGGGAGATCTTCTCAAAGGCATTACTGAAATCAAGATACACTACATCCACAGTATTCTTTTCATCTAGCAAGCTTGTCATTCTATCAAAATATATATTTTATTCTATTTAAAAATGTTTAATCTGGCATGACTTTTTGAGAAACGCATGCTGATTCTTTTTCTTTCTTTCTTTCTTTTGTAGGTTGTAGGAGGAGTGAAGTATGCAGTAGTATTAGTATTAAGTATGGTACTGTTTTAGAAGTCATACTTATATAATGTTTTAGGGTTGGTTAGATGTTTGTTTGTAAGTCTGCATATATGGTAATTTTAAGGATGTTATATGTTTTTTCTTTCTTTTTTTCTTTCTTTTGTAATGTTATTTGTGTTAATGTTATCAATAAAATTAAAAAAACAAAAAAATAGCATTCCTTTCTTTCTTACAGAGTATCTGTTTAATGATCTGCTCTAGAATCTTTCCTGGTATAAAGCTACTCCACCACTCTTATTGTTTGGTCTGCTTTTATGAAATAGGTAATACTCTTGCATTACTACATTCCAATCATAACACTCATCCCGCCAGGTTTCAGTGTTGCCTATTATATCTTATTTCCTTTGCTGTGCTAAGAGTTCAAGTTCATCCTGTTTATTTCTGATGCTCTGTGTATAAAGACCATGGACCATTCCCCCTATCTGCCTTTTAAAGGTTTTTCCCCTCACCTGGAATAGTGTCCAGTTCTGGGCACCACAATTCCAAAAGGATTCTATGATTCCTACTGCTGGGTTCTTGTGCTATTTGTCTTGTTCTCTATATAACATTTGGGCCAGCACTTGATGAATTCATGCCCTGAAGAATACTGTTTCCTGCTCCAACATAACTCATTTTAAAGGTCTCCTGATCAGATATTTCAGACTCTAAGCAAACACATTTTGCCCACTGCTGTGAGGTGCAACCCAACCCTTGCTAGTATTCCACCTCCATGAAACCTCACACCACTGTTTATGAAGCCAAACCATTGCCAGAGGCACCATCTGTGGAGTCAGTTGTTCACCTCCACAATTTCTCTCTCCTTTCTTGGGCTGTGCCCTTTCATTGGAAAGACAGACAAAATAACTATCTGTGCATCCAGACGCTTGTTTCCTACCCAGAGATTCATACTCCCTTGTGATATTTTGAAGGCTAATCCTTGCAGTATCATTGGTCCCCATGTGAATCAAAAGGAAGGGATAACAGTGGGTTGGATGAGTCTTGTCAGCCTCTCTATTACATTGTGAATTTTTACCCAAAGAAGACAGCACACCTCTCAAAACATCTTGTCAGGCCCACAAACTACTAATTCTGTACCCCTCAGCAGGGAGTCCCCTACCACCACTATACGCCTCCTGCAAGATTTGGCAGAGGCCATTTTATGTACAGAACCTTCCAAGGTCAAATGCACATTCTCTGAGGACTAACACTGCTGCTGTTCTTGCTTCCCCTCATCATCACTGATAGGCGAGAAAGCCTGAAATTGATTGTGCATTTCCAAACTCAAAGAATGATCCCTGGTCCTTCTACTTTTACATGTCACACTTCTCCCACTATCTATCTCCTGTGTATGGGAATGGACCTCGTCCCAGAGACAACCCTACATGTTCCCCAATCAGGACAGTCCTGTCTACTCTTTCCAAGAAATCCTCATGCTCTTTAATATGCTGCAGAGTGGATAAACAGCCCCAGGTTGCTGGAGCTTTTCTTCCAACAAAGGAAAAATAATTTTAACTATGATTCTGCAAACTGGGGAAACAGAAGTGATTTCCTTAAAAAGTGGAACACAGTGATTCCATAGCTAAGACAGAACTTGGCAGTTTAGTTGCAGCTCTGTGTTCTCTCGAGAGATTGTCTGCTACCAATTGTTGGCTGGAAGTCACTATTTGTTTCGCTCTTCTGACAAGGGCACAGTTAAAGCCATATTACTAGAACAAACACAGACAGACAGACACGTGTACACTATGCTCCCTTAAGTGTGTCAGCAAGTCAATGTTACTGACTATACAACCCCAACTCCCTGGTTTTCTGCAGAATATTGCAGCGTGCAGCACTGTGAGTCAGCAAATCCAATCCATTTCTTCTGCATCACTTTTACCAATATCTTTTTCTTTTATTATTCCCTCCATTCAATCTCCTTTCCTTGTGTCATTTTCTTTTTCTTTTTGTCAGCTCATACCTTACAACAGGTAGACTACTTATGTACAAACATTCTGATTATTCCTACATTACTAACTACAGACTAACCTGTCACCTCATCTCCATAGCCATAAACATTTGCATTTCTATTGCCATTCTCACACACAGCCTGCATATATAGGTCTGATGGTTGGACCCTTCACTCCATTCCATGCATCCTTCCTTCCTTCCTTCCTTCCTTCCTTCCTTCCTTCAAGGTCTTTAAACAGAGGCTGGATGGCCATCTGTTGGGGATGCTTTGATTGGGAGTTCCTGCAAGGCAAGGGGTTGGACGGGATGGCCCTTGGGGTCTCTTCCAACTCTATGATTCTATGATCTGAGGAAGTAGACTCAAGCCTACGAAAGTTCATGCTACCAGTTACTTCCTTTCAGTTAGTCTCAAGAGTACTACAAGATCCCTTTGCATACAGACTAAGTAGAGAGATTAATTATACTTGAGGTTCATGCTAATATTGCACGTCAAGCCTTTTGGGTATGGATTTGTATCTGTAGAACAATCACATGAAGGGCATTTTAAGTTAATGTAAACTATAGTCAGCCCTCCATATTGGTGGAGGTTTGGTTCCAGACTGCTGCCTCCATGGATACCAAAAATCATTTCATTTCATTTAGAATATATTTAAACGCAGCTCTTCTGCCACAAAGGCTCTCAGAGCGGCTTACAAATTGTTAATTAGACAGTTCCCTGCCCTCAGGTTTACAATCTAAAAAGACATGACAAAAATGGAGGGAATGGCAGTGGGGAAGGGGATCAAATCCAGCAGATACTGCCGGTTCTTCTCTCCCTCCAAGGCTAGGGTGGTGGCAGTTGGAACTGAAGGAGGGTCTTTCCTCTGCTTCTAGGGCTAGGCCAGATGGAGCTGTGCCTGAGTCCATTCTCCCTCCAAAACCAGGGCAGTGACACAGAATTTCAAGTCCCATTATTGTCAATGGGTGCTAACATGTGCGCGGCCTTGATGACATGGCTGCATGCACATGCTCCCATTGACAATAATGGAGCAGGGCTGTCTGCAGATGCTTCAATCTGCGGATGGCTAGCTCACAGATACAGAGGACCAAGTGTACACAAGCATGTGCCATTTTGTCAGACGTGTTAAATCAGAGAAGAGCTAGAACATTCAAATGAATCATTATCATGGGACTTTTAATCCTATTTCATCAGCTAGAAGTCCTTAATAATGAAAAATTACCTTAGCAATGAAAAATGAGAAAAAAAGAAAATGAAAAATAAATGAAGTGTCTGAAGAAATGGTAATAAATACACTCCCTTCCCATAAGCACTCACATACAAACTAGATGCTGCATGGAAACTGAAAGGCACGACCCAGAGGTGGCATGTTTTTTAGGAGAGAAACCAATAGACCGTATGCAAATTTGGTCTCTCAAAGCATGCAAAGGGACTTCCTTGCTAAAGGACCAGATATGAAGGATAGAGTCTCAAATATTGTGTGAATTCATTACTGTAATAGCTAGTTCACCTGTAAGCATCTACAGGGTTGCCATAAATTGGAAATGACTTGAAGACACAAACAACAAAAATAACAACACAACAACAACAAACCATTTCAGTCATTAAAACATGAAACAGAGGCTAGCCTACAAATTGCTGTAGCACTGATCCTCTGCTTGTTCACCCAGGAATTGGTTTGTTGCAGGGGAGTGGGGGAAGAGATAGGAGGGCTCCATAATGATCTACCATTTAGCTGCAAAGCTGTCACAACATGTTATTCCTTTTGTCTAGTTTCTTTGCTACTATAGAGATTTGACAACTTTGATTTGAGCTTAAAATCTGACAGAAATTTAATTCTTATCATTGATGCTGAAATATAATTTTGTCTCCTCATAAGAAAGCAAAATAGCAGGCACAATTCTATTCGCAAACAATGTCCTCAGATCTTTGACTGATTCATGAGATTACTTTTTGTCAGCTTTTGATAAAACATGTTGGAATACAATTCTGCTATAAAGCAACCCAATATGCTTTTAATCTTGTTGTACCCTGCTCCGATTGTACTCACAGAGGAGCGGGCTAGAAATAAAGATGATGATGATGATGATGATGATGATGATGATATAACATATCCCTACTAGTATATGTTTCACAAAACATTTGCATGTTTTGCACTTGCATGAACTTGTGTGAGAGTGTACGATTTGCTTAGCATAGCTGAATAAATATATATACATTCATGAGCTTCTTAAAATATTTTATATTTAGACTCTCTACTTCTACTCAGAAATGGGTTAGGAATCCATTTCCAAAACATTGTTTTCAATGGGGTGGCAAACCTATGCACAGAATGAAGCACTTCACACTGCAGATGGGGGATCACAAGAAGGAATGCTCTTCCACTAAAAACACAGATAATTAGTGTCCTGGGGAGAAAGATTCCAGTCTTGTCTTCTCCCTTATGTGTGACTCTTCTATGTGGATGGAAACAGTTTTGTACTCAGAAGCATTCAAATTTCAGAAGCTATCACTAGCAGTACAAAGTGGTAAAAAGTAGTCACCAGTTTTCCACCTTATTTAGAACTCGCTCAAAGACAAACAGACAAAACTGCAAGAAGATTGTGGGCCTTAAAAATTTAGCTAAAGCATAACAACAGTTGACAGTAAAGATTACAGGATGCCTAGGCTCTGTTAGGCAGTAGAAGACGACATCCTACCTCATCTGCCCTTCGGAGGAGCCCAGTTATGACCTGAAACAAGCAGAAAACATATTAGTTTACACTGAAAAAGTAAACAAAAACTAAACTAACATTTTTTCTTCACTCTCAAAGCAAAGATAAACCATTTTTGCTCTGATTTCCAAACCCTGATGAAAATGAGTTTAAATAGTTTATCAGGCTAGTGCACTCCTGGCCACTGTTGAATCAGGGGCATCCAAGTTCAGAGTTGAGTCCAGGAGAACACCCAAGCTGTAAGCCTGAGTATTCAGGGGAAATGTAACCTCCTCCAGCATAGGCAAAGTCCCTATTCCCTGATCTATCTTTTGACTGACCAGGAGCACGTATGTCTTGTCTGGATTTTCAGTTTGTTTGCCCTCCTCCAATCCATTACTGACAGCAAACATTAGTTTAGTACAGAGACAGCTTCATTGGAGTTGGGTGGAAAGGAGAGAGAATTGGGTGTTAGCCACATACTGATAACACTGCACCCCAGAACTCCAGATGAACTCTCCCAGTGGTTTCATGTAGATGTTAAAAAGCATGGAGGACAAAGCAGAACCCTGTAGGACTCCACAGGCCAAAGGCCAGGGAGTCAAACAGGAGTCTCCCAACACCATCTTCTAAGTTTGTCCTTCTAAAATGATCAGAACCACTGAACAGCAGTGCCCAAAATCCCATCTCAGAGAGGCGGTTCAGAAGGATACCATGGTTGATAATATTAAAAGCTACCATGAGACCCAGCAGGAACACCAGAGGCACATTCCCCATGTTCAGTTTCCTGAGTAGGTTATCTACCAAGGCAACCAAAGCTGACTCCATCCTACAGCCAGAGCTGAAGCCGGGCTGAAATAGACCTAGCTAATCCATTTCATCCAGAAGTCCCTGAAGTTGGGAAGCCACCACTCATTCCATAACCTTGCCCAAGACTGGAATATTAGAGGCTGGCTGTTAATTATTCAGAATGGTGGGATCCAGGTTTTGGGTTTGTTTTGGCTTCCTTTAGACAGGATGGAAACCTCTTTTACTGCAGTGAGGCATTCACCTTACCCACTAGGCCAATCTCCCTCTACCTGCTTTCAGGAGCCAGGAAGAGCATGTATTTAGTATACACGTGGTGTAAACCTGTGATGACCTTCACTTCTCTAAGAATCCTGTCCACATCCTCATGCTGCACAAACTGAAACATATCCAATAATACAGGACAAGCAGGTGCAAATATTCCATCCACTACAGAAGCCCCTAAATTGATCCATTACTATGTTACCATCTATTTTATTGGTCTCAGTATGCAGGACCAAACATAGAAATGCCCTAACAACTAAAAAATAAAACAAATAACAAACCACAATGATAAAGCTCCTCGTCAAATGAGATGCAGTTTTACAAGTTGCCTCTTCTCTCATAAAATATACTGTGAGGCTACCAGAGAACTAGATTAATAAATAACATATATGTTCCAGGAGAAGGTGTTGCAGAGAAGGCAGGAAAACCAAACATTTGTGCAAGTGTCAATGAAATCCTGTTTTGAAACAGTTAAAACAACAATTTCTGAATGCAGCCATATTTGCATCTGCTCCTGAGCCTTAGCCACAACCAAGGGAAGAGCCACTTATTTGTGCTGTTGTAATTTATTGTACAAGCTCTCTTCTCAATAGGAAAATGGCCATCATTAATCACGAACAACATACATGGCAGGATTGACCTTTGAAAACAAATGGTCTAAAGCTAGAATAGAGGAATAGTCCTGAAACACTTTTTCCAAACCATCTTTGGACTCAGAAATGTGTTCTGCTAGTAATACAGAGGAAATTATATGTAAAACAGATGCAAGCATGGAAGAGAAGCTGGCAGGGACAGGAGGTTTTTGGTACAATGGCTGGTCTACCAACCATTATGAGAAAGACGACAATCCAAAAACTAGCTTTACATGCCTGAGACACTATACTCTTGACTTCCAGCACCTAAATCTTGTGTGCTCAGACAGCAGCATTTTGGGGGTTTGAGATTATTTACAGAAATGTCTGCACTATGAAGACAATGCTTACACAGGATCCCTGGAAAACTTCTCTGTATTGGACATTTCTCTACTTGTAATGTGCATTAAGTGCTGGGATGAAGGCATAAATAAGAACTTTCACAGTACCTCTTGTACAGTTCCATCTCCTCCTGCAATAATGATCATGTCTGTGTTTTCCATCAGTTCCAGCAATTTCTTTGCTTGTCCTTCATAATCTGTCTAAGATACAATGCAGCAGTTTGTATAATTTAATTTTTGAAATTGGTATCCTCCCCACCCCACCGAAAATGCTTCAAGTTGGTTTACATTTACAGAATATCATGCATAGAATTTTTTTAAAAAGGTCCTGATACTCAGGAAAGATAAATATATGATTTAAAACACATAAATATGATTTAATCTCAAACATGTCCCACATATACACAAATATAAGTTGACCTTATGTATAAGTCAAGGGCAGGTTTTGGGGCCAAAATTATGGATTTTGATATGACCCATAGATAAGTCAAGGGTAAAACCTACCAGAATGTAACAAAGGATGTAAAGGCTGAAGCAAAGGAAAATGATGATAAAGATCTCTAAAATTTTGACAGGCATATCTGTTTGTGCTGACCCTAAAGTCTGGATGGATGAGAGAGTAGAGGGGCTGATGCTTTTTTAAGCTGCTCTGAGAAGAGATCAAGCAAACACCTTTCGCCAGGGTTTGATTCCTTTTTTTGATAAGAGTTAAAGTCCAGTATTTACATTGACCTGTGGATAAGATGACCCAGATTTTGAGGGTCAAATTTCTAGACTTATACATGAGTATATACACTAATCACTTTTTCATCAAGATGAAGATGTTGCAGAAATAATAGATGGCTTAAACAGATGGCTTTTGAAAAACCACATCTTCCTATTTATCCTTCTCCTTTCTTACTTCAGAAAGCTAAGAGTGCCACCTATTGAACTACACAATTCAGGTATATCCTAAAGCTGTAGAGGGATCTGCAAACATCTCCATTCCAAACACTGAGAAACAAAATCCTGCTCAATCTGTGTTTTTTTATAATAATAATTAATAATAATAATTTGTATTTCCCGCCTCTCCCTTCGGATTGAGGCGGGATTCCAACAGTTAAAATACATATACAATTCAATACAATTATACAATATATAATTAAAAATTCCACTTGGACAAACATAGATGTTTTGAAATAAAGAAGATCCACAGCTCAAAAGAACACATTTTGCCTACAAGAAAGTACTCTATCATTAGCATACATATTGACAAAATATAAATATCTCAACCATCACCAACATGTCCAGTTACAGGATTTGGAGACTAAAGCTGAGGAGAAAAAACATTCATGAAGTACAGCACAGCACAAAGTACAATAAAGAAATTCTTTGCGGCTGTACAGACCAGCCATTAAGGCTGGCCTGGGGGCAGAGTCGGGGCACGGCATCCGCATGACACACGACCCGACTCTGCCCCCAGGCCAGCATAACGCTGCATGCTGCACCACACGGCGGGTGGCATCATGGCACTCCTCTGCCGCTGCGTCTATACGACACAGCGCCAAAGGATCACCAAAAAGCTGTGGTGCTAGTAGCTATGGCGCCCTTTCTGCGGTGCAAAAACGAGCCGTTTTTTGCACTGGGAAAAGGTGAGATCAGGGCCACAGCATGTAGTTCCTGCAGCCCTGATCCAGCGCTAAAAGGGGCGGCTGCAGGTTGTACACCCCCTTTGTTGCCACAAATGTAGGTTACAAAATCTCAAAACTATTTCACCCATTCAAGTCTTTCCTTCCTGTCTTTTAAATGTCTCTTTGAGTAATGTATCCTTTTCCTATGGTTCAAAGGACCTCTTTTCATTAATCTGAAGTACCTTACTGCAATGGTTGAGCTCTTGAACACCACAATTCAATTTTTTTAAGTAAAGTCGCCAAAACCCCATCTGTTACAGTTCATTGGTAGCCAACATTCCAAACCGCTATTCTACATCTCTCATCAAGATATATCACTTGCTCTTCAGCACCTTTATTCCACAAACAGAAAGCTATTGAATCACTTTTTAAAAGTGGCACAATTTTCAGTTGTAATAAAAATAGCCCTCCTCCCCCTGAGCATTTATTCTCTTCCACAATAGCTTCTGTTCAAGCCTAGGCAAATTCTAAGGGAAAAATATTCAGTAGGAGGAGAAAGTGGAAATCTGTTCTTAGTTTTTACCTTCACAACAGTCACATCCAAACCAGACAAGTGAAGAATTGGGGCAGCATTCTTTTCAAAAAGGCTCCTGGCTTTGCTGGAAAGTAAAAGGTGACAGATCATTTAATTACAGTTGCTCTTTTAAAAAGCCTTTAAACACCAAGTCATGTTCATAATAAAAGCAAGCTGTTCTGAATCTCCCTGGGAAATTCTAATTGGCAAGGGAACCAAATTAAACCCATTGACAAGGGGAAACAATCTTATTTTATCAACATAAAAGTGGCTATAGTTATTTGTGGGGTTTTCAGGCTATATGGCCATATTCTAGAATAGTTTGTGGCTATTTGACCATCATGAGTTTTATGTGCAAAATGAGTTATCAGTATACTGTTTTAATTGGTACAATACCTGTGTAAGCTATGGAATCTTCTTTTCACATAGTCAAAGCAAATTCGTCGGAATGAAAATATGAAGAGTGGGAACATGGGGCAGTGTTGGACTTGTTCTATTTACTGCATTACATTTTACTGTGACCTTCCTCCAGGGTTTAATGGGCAGCTTACCCGGTTTCTCCTTCCTTCACACACTTGATTTTTTTTTCTAACAACATTCGATAATGTAAATTAGATAGATACTAATTGTCCTAAAGTTATCCAATAAATCAGCAAACACTTCAATCCATGTTTTTTGGATTCTAGTACAGTACCTTTGTCCACTACTCTGCGCTGATTCTCAGTGCTTAATAAGAAACTTTAGATAATCTTATTTCTGATACGATATGACATTCCTAAGGGCAGTATAATAAGGATCTCCTCTGTTCATAAGAGAGGTTGTGATGACAAATGCCATTTATTACAACCAGTTTGAACTGTTTTATCCACCACACCACAGATAGTTTTAGAAAGCACCTGCAGAGGAGCTTTACAAAAATAAGGCTATTTAAGAACAAACTGGAATCCTGTGTGTGTATGTGCCTCCAAGTCCCCTACTAATAACATACAGTATAGAAATCCCATGAAATCCATAAGGTTTTTTTAGGTGATGAATACTCAGGGGTGGTTTTGCCAGTTCCTTCCTTGGAAATATAGCCTACAACATCTGGTATTCATTGTCAGTCCCCCATCTAAGTACTAACCAGGACTGACCCTGCTTAGTTTCTAAGATCAGACAAAATCTGGTATCTTTAAAGTATTTAGGAGTCCTTCTAAACTCTAAATTATACAGTAAGGAAACAATGTTCTATGACTACACATCGGCTCATGCAGTGTGCAACTTATGTTGGCTTTGCCATTTCTCTTTATCACAATCCCTCACCCTTCTATGCAGTTGTAAATTCATCTTAGGACCTAAAGTGACATGACACTAACTGTGTGGGTAAAATTAACAAACTTGTTTTTCCCACTGTTAAGTGGCACACAGAAACCAATGCAATCGAGCAAGGCTTACTTCCATATGAACATACCTTACATCAGTTCAAGAATGTGTGTGTGTGTGTGTATGTGTTGTTGACTTCAACTTTTGGTGCCCTAAGAATAAGAGACCTCTATGTCACTGTATCATCAACAGCCCTGCTCAGGTCTTGAAGAGCCAGGCCTGTGGCTTTCTTGATTTTTTTACTGGACCCCAGAATAGAATCATTCAATTTCTTCTTTTGCCTCTGTAGTTTGAGAATAAACTTGGATTATGGTTATACTGATTTGTTTTTCCTTAGGTCTTATTGATATTATTTGGTCAAGACTTTACATTATAGTCCCTGACTGTTTTTGCTACATCTCTCCTCACTATTAATGCCACTCCATTTCTTCTTAGATCTTTGTTGCCTGAGCAAAACACTGTGTAATTGTCTGACTCAAAATGTCACATTTCTATTCACTTTAGCTCCCTCTCATCAAGCATAGAAATGTTTATACATTCCACTTCTTGTTTTACTATGTCTAGCATCCTGATTCTCACATTCCATGTGTCTATAACATGTGCCGTGCAGCTCTGGAATTTCCTTTCACCTCTGAAAACATCAACAGTTGAAAATCGTTTTGGCTTGTATCCAGCTGCATCATTAGTTATTGTGCTAATTATATCTGACCTCTGCTCTTCCCCAGTAGCTCATTGAGTGCCTTACACCTTGGGAGTCTCATCTTCTGGCAATATCTCTTGTTTCATTATGGATTGTATCATAATAGGGGGTTTTTAGGCTGTTGCTGCCCAGTAGGTATTTGGCACATTTAGTCTGGCTCCTCAGCAAGAGCCTGCCTGACATTCAAAACCCTACTGGCAGCACTGCTACCACCAGCATAGCCTCTTGCCTCACAGGAGCATGCCATCCCACCACCACAGAAAAGTAAGACCATGGTGAGAAATTAAGAATACCCCTCATGTTTTAGACATAGGGAATCCTCTACATAAACTAATTCATTTTATCTCTTCTCTCTCCCGAATGCTCAATGTGGCATTCCCCATCCCAGCACAATCCCTATTTCATCCTCATAACCACACACATCAGGGTAAGATTAAGCTAAGAGGTGACAACTGACTCAAGGCCACCCAGTTAGCTACATGGCTGCATCTCCTCCATAGGAATATAAATCTTGGCTTATTTTGCTCTTGAGAGCGAGAATCAAAAATTTCAACTACTTTCTCCCTGCTGGCTGAGGAAATGAGAAAAAGGTCACTTTTACAAAGGAGTAATTTGCAGGAAAAATAATCCAAATGAATCTTTTGCACAGAAAATATCAGGTTTGCTCTACAGGAAATGCTATTTTCTATACCTAACTCACGTGTGGTTAGACAAGGACAAATTCTGTGTGGAAAAAATCCTGAGCTATAGAAGATATTACCAGTTTTCTCAGGGAGAGTGCTGATAGTTGAGACATGCTCTTTTTTCCAGAAAATGGGTGAATATTTTTGCACCCCTTCCCTAGTCTGACCATCATGTTCCTACAGCAACTTCAGAACCCTTAATGCCCCCCATGTGCTCCCCACACACTGTAAATAATCTTTCAAGCAAATTATGAATTATTGCCCAATTAATGAGATCTGGAATACCAGCGCTTAGGAGACAGGATGCAAATTCTACTTTTAAGGCGAAATATTACTTGTTTTATTATTTAGCAACATTAATACAAAAACTTTACCTGACCTTATTTTGTGACTGCTCTCAAGCATTTTTATGCCTGTTACAGCATAATAAATAAGCACATTAATTATAAATTATTCTGTAAAAATAATTTATAGTATGCAGGGAATAGAAAACAGGATTTCAAACAAAGGGCATTATTCAAAAATGGGTAATGTGGATGACTTATAACCTGCTAAAAATAATTTTAAGCTAAAGGTCCCAGGAAGTTCTGTTATTTATCTGCTGTGCAGGTATTTTATCTGTAGGGAGGGAAGCAATTTTAAACACGTATCCTTCAAACTTGTCAGTTGATTTAGAGTTCCTTCCAGTTCTATGGTTCTTTTTCAGACATTCCTAGCTAGGCAACATTTCTGGAAGCATAGCCCGCATTAGAGAATCTATATCAGATTCAGCATCTGAAGTCTTCGAACAAAGATGAGGCAAAGGACCTTCTCTTTCACAGGCTGAAGAGTGGATTTCCAAAGCTGGTTTCAAAGTTGTTGGTTTTAAGGTAGGATTACCTGTAATTTCTTCTTTAGCAGATATCCTTGGGGTTGATTTAGACATACTGATGCCAACTGCTGCAGCACTCAATCAGACATTTGCAGAGATAGAAGGAGGAGACTGTGTAGCAAATTACATCTCCTTGGACTAGTATTTGTGCTGATGCTTTGGAAACCACTATTTCCCAAAGTTGCCCAAACAAATAATCCATGTTGAGGGATTTAATTAAAAGGAGCCAAAATTTTCAAAAGATCCCCGATGACATTCTTGCAAACAAGCTAGTAAAATGGGGGACACCTGACTAAATGAAACTATGTGTGAAAGGGATCTAGGAATCCTAGTAGACCATAAGTTGAACATGAGTCAACAGTGTGATGTGGCAGGTAAAAAAGGCATTGCGATTCTAAGATGCATCAATAGAAGTATAGTGTCTAGATCAAGGGAAGTAATACTGCCACTCTATTCTGCCTTGGTCAGGCCTCACCTAGAATACTGTGTCCAGTTCTGGGCACCACAATTCAAAAAGGATGGGGAGAAACTGGAGCATGTCCAAAGGAGGGCCACCAAAATGGTTAAGGGTCTAGAAACTATGCCTTATGAGGAAAGACTCAGGGAGCTGGGTTTAGCCTTGAGAAGAAACGGTTAAGAGTTGATATGATAGCCTTGTTTCAATATTTGAAGGGGTGTCATATTGACAATGGAGCAAGCTTGTTTTCTGCTGCTCCAGAGAATAGGACCTGGAACAATGGATGCAAGCTACAGAAAAAGAGATTCCACCTCAACATTAGGAGGAACTTCCTGACAGTAAGGGCTCGGAGTGTTGTGGATTCTCCTTCCTTAGAGGTCTTTAAACAGAGGCTGGATGGCAATCTGTAAGGCCATTTGTCAGGGATGGTTTGATTGTGAGTTACTGCATGGGAGGGGTTGGACTGGATGGCCTTTGAGGTCTCTTCCAACTCCATGAGTCCATGATTCCAGAATCAGTCCAGTGCATCAAATGCAACTGCATGTGCTTGGGAGTACTGCTGTTGTGGAATTTACAAAGAAAGAGGCCACAGGTCATGTCTGAAGGCTTGCAAAATGTTGATCCCACCACAACAGAGATAATGGACAGATGTACAACTGCCCTGCCACTGTCTGCTGCTCCTCCAAATAGGTGGGCAATTGCCATATCTGCCACCAATACAGCTTCTGGAGCAAACTCTTGCACAGCTAGTGGAAAGAGTGAAGAAGATGCAGTTTCAAAATGACATTGTTTGCAAATCAAAATGATGGAGATAGGAATTGGTCCCAAAATGGTGCTGGCCATGACAGGAACTTCAGGCTGCTCAAAATGGGTGGACTAATGCAGTCAGCCTTTAGCCCAGAAACTGAAATATCGTAGGAACTTAATTTTACCATGTTATTCTCTTCTTAGCTACATTTTGTTGATTTCTTCTGATTCTCTGGGAAAGAACCAGAATCTTTTTTCCATTGCCTTCACTGCCTAAACCTGACAAATCTAAAGTAGAGGAGGCCATCCTCTATCCTTGGAACCACACTCTGTGCATAATGGTGGTTGGTATGATTTGTTAAACAGGCTGGGTCTTCTCATGCCATCTGCATTGCCTGATGACTCTATTTGAGAAGTAGAGGGACACCGCTGGCTTCAACTAATGCAGAGGAGACGGGAACATTTTAAGAGGTCTTTTTTCCCCAGTTGAAACTTCTGCCTCTTTCCTACTCAGACAATAAGATCAGAAAATGGGATCAAAGGAAGAACCAGAAAACAGAAGAAAAGATGAAATGTTTTTCTTTTTAAAAAGGGAGCAAACAAACATTAAAACTAAAGCAACTGATGAGAACATCAGAAGTAACAGGAAAAAATGTGTAGAAAAGCACAGAAAATCCAGATCAAATGGAAAAGTTGAAAAGGAAAGCTGTGTTTTGAGTCAGGCAGGAAAGAAAAGTGGAAATGGGGAGCAGGAAGTACCCAGACTACCAATACCTTTGGCTTCATCTTACTTTCCAGCTACCCTCTGGGGGATGATGGATATCCATCATTCTGTGCAGATTCTTCCCCTCACCAATCCAGAGAACAGATCTTCTTCTGGACTACTCAAAGCAGTTATGTGGGCAGAATGTAGCAGGATGAACATTACAGTACCCCTAGTACTGTGGAAAATCCCTTGCAATTCTGCTGCCAAAGTACAGCAGACAAGCAATGATTTATCAGTGCTAGAAGGCACTCATCCAGGTGCAGCCTTCAAAAACTGGCTCATCAACAAAAAAGACTAGTCTAGCAATCTTCTATTCTATTCTATTTTTTCCAAATATTTGTATTCTGCCATATATCAGAAGATCTCTGGTCAATTTACAACCAAATCATTTAAACCATTTAAAATTTAATACAAAAGTGTAAACCTATCAAAAATATTAAACAATTAAATAATTTCAAAATGTTTAGCCTTTAAAAAGTTCAGTCTCTTTCCCCCAGAATGCCAGTTTTTCACCGTTTATTTTTTTTTATTGCAACTCCCAGAATCTCACAGCTGCTAGCCTCTGGTGTTGTAGTCTCAAAAACTCTACTTTGCCAAGCTCAGTAGTTGTCTGTGGGAGACTCTAATAAAAATCCTACCCAAATGTAATACAGAGGATAAGAAAACTGATCAGGAGATAAATTCATTGAAAGAATACTTCTGTTTACTACAATCAATACCATTCCTAAATCTGTAGTCTGAAAAACACATTTTGCCCAAATTGGCAAGAAAACCCACCTGGAAAAAAACAGGCACAAAACTGTCTTTAGGGATTTTAAAATAGTATGCTCCATTTTGGTAAACCTTAAAATTCCAACAATTCAGCAGCAATACTAATAACCTTAATATGGACTATGATAACAAGAAAAAGCACATAACTTGGTATTCATATTATTAAATCAGCTCTAATTTTAATTATGGTTTCTTATCTAAAATGGAAATAGGGGTGACACGTTTGATAACACTAGGTTATGTTAGGCTAGCCGCTAGGATGATAGGGAATAAGCCTCTCATAGACAAATGACTTCCCATGAAAGCAAAGATATACAAAAAGTACAGTGGTCCCCCGCCTTACGAATCCCCTGGCTTACGAAAACCCCGGGATCCGAAAGGCGGCGGACCGGCATTGTATCCCCCGGGATCCGAAAGATCCCCCGGGATACAAAGAAAAAAAAGCCGCGCGGCCCCTTTAAATGGCCGCGCGGTCCGTTTAGAATAGCGGTGCCCCGGGAAACAAAAGCTTCCGGGTTACGAAAGGTAATCCGGAACGGATTACCTTCGTAACCCGGGGGACCACTGTAGTGGCAGGAAGTTAAGAAATGAAATAATATGCAGAACCATACCCTTTACAAGCTGCAGGATTGAGAAATACAGTTGCCTTCTTTATCTGCATGTTGGAAGGTATAATCTGGTTGCCAAATACCTAATAATGAAAAAAACATAAAGTAATGGTTATAAAACCATTGTGTTTCCCACTTTTTGGATATTCAGACACAGCACCTACACTCCCTTGGCATTTCAGTAGTTCGAAGGATGTCTTCTGGCACTGATAGAGAGCCAGCATGGTGTAGTCATTTGAGCATTGGACTATGACTGTGGAGACCAGGAGCCAAATCCCCACTCAACCATGGAAACCCACTGGATAACTTTGGGAAAGTCATACTCTCTCATTCTCTGAACCCCCTCTGAACAAATCTCACCAAGAAAACTCTGTGAAAGATTCACCTTAGGTTTGCCATATGTCAGAAATGACTTGTCAAACAACAACGTCAGAAACAAATAATTTTTGGCCCTGGACAAAGGAAAGGCCTCAGTGACAGTCAATCAAGATTGTTTGGTGGAAAGGAAGTTATTTTTTTAATTTTAAATTTTTATTTTCATATAAGAACTATCCATAAATAGGACGATACAATACAATACAATAATAGACCAACTACAACGTTATTGACAATTGCAAAGAAAAAATAAAATAAAATAAAAAAGACAAAAAGGTACTTCCAAAGACTTCTCTTTACTGATTCATAATTTCTTCTTGAATGCATATCTTCTTTTTCCTTTGTTTGCAGTATATGTCTTCCCTTCTTATTTTCACAAATTAAATTTATATTTATAATACAACCGAAGTCATATCATACATTCCAACAATATATTTAACCGTTTCATATGTCTATCGGCAGGTTCCTCCCCCAATTCTTTTTTATATATAAAATTATTTTTCCCACTCCTTTAATTTGGCTTGCTCAAGTTTTCCTTTCATTTTTTTGATAATAAATCAATTTCGATCATATCAATTAATTTAGAAATCCATTCATCAATTTTTATTTCTAGTTAAACTAACCTAGCTGCTGTTAGCATATAAAAAAAATATTTCCATGTTTGTTTTCAATATTTTCATCTATCATATTCAGGAGCAGTATCTCAGGTTTGAATTCAAAGTTTATATCTAATATTTCCTTTATGTTATCAAATATTTCTTTCCAAATTTTTGTGCTTTAGGGCATGTCCACCAAAGGTGGAAAAAAGTCCCTTTTTTCCCTCCACACTTCCAGCAAGCATTTGAGGTGTTCTTGTATATTTTACTTAATTTGTCTGGCGATAAATGCCATCTGTATAGGATTTTATAAAAATCTTCTTTAACATCTTGACTATTTGAGTATCTTAAGCGTTTTTTCCCTGATTTTTCCCACTGGTTGAGTTTTAAAGGGTGGCCACAATCTTTAGCCCATTGTATCATATTATCTTTTATAAGATCTTCCTCTAAGTATATTTCCAACAATTTTTTATAGATTCTAGATAACGGGGCAGGTTTTTCTGAGCAGATGGTTTCATCTAAATCAGTCCTAACTCTTGCTATACCATATGTTTTAATGTCTAGTTGAAACCTTGCATTTAGTTGTTGGTATAAAAACCATCCGCAATCAAATCCCTTCAGTCTTATTTGTTCTAAGCTTTTTAATTCATAACCATTGTTAACCTTCCTCAAGATGTCGCTATATTTCATCCAATCATCAGTTCTCTGAGTTCCTATTCTAAAAAAAGCCTTGTGCGTGGACACCCATAAAGGTATTTGAGAACATATCCTTTTTAAATATTTCTTCCAGATTTTATAGATTGCTGCTCTAACATAATGGTTATTAAAATCCTGATTTGCTTTGGCCTTATTTAAAACAAGCAAGCATGATTCCTAAACCATAGTTCTGATCCTTCGAGTTTAAATAGTTTTTTTTATCTTCTAATTTGATCCATTATTTTAGCCAAGTGAGAGCACATGCTTCAAAATAGAGTTTCATGTTAGGGAGGGCAAAGCCTCCTCTCTCCTTCATTTCGAATAGGTATTTTTGCCTGATTCCGGGTCTTTTCCCTGCCCATACAAAATCAGATATTTGCTTCTGCCGTTGTTTAAATACTATGCCATTTTTAATTATTGGAATAGTCTGAAAAAGGAAGAAAAGTCTGGGCAAAATACTCATCTTCACTGCTGATATTCTACCTAAGAGGGATAATTTCAGATTTTTCCATAAATTTAAATCTTTTTTAATTTCGTTCCTTTTTACATAGTTATTTCTGAACAAATCTGCATTTTTACTTGTTAGTATTATACCTAGATATTTGGCCTTATTGGAAATATTATATTCTGGTTTTTTTTCTTTTAGAATAATTTGTTCCGATTCTGACATATTTTTAGTGATCACGTTAGTTTTTTCTCTGTTGATTTTCAATCCTGAAATTGCTTCAAATTTTTCCACCATATTTGATTGACACTGTGTATAGGATCTTCCACCATCAGAGCAATATCATCAGCAAAGGCTCTGATTTTAAATTGGTCCCCTTTGATCTTTACTCCTTTAATATTGTCATTATGTTTTATATTTTTAATAAGTATGTCAAGAACTAGTATAAACAGTATAGGAGAGAGGGGGGCAGCCTTGTCTCATAATTTTAGCTACATTAATTGCTTTTTTGCTGATCCCATTGACCAATATTTTGGTTGTTTGTTTTGTACAAATTGCTTTTATCCAGTTTAGAATATTTTCACCTAATTGCATTCTATATAGTGTTCTTATCAAGATATTCCAGCCTAAATTATCAAAGGCTTTTTCCAGGTCTAACAGGAATAATGCAAGTTTTTTTTCATTATGGAAATCAAAGTACTCAATTGTGTTGATGATTTGTCTGATATTGTCTCTTATTTGTTTACCTGGTATGCTCTTCGGATATTAATTCTTTTAATGCTGATTTTAACCTATTAGCTAAAATAGAAGCAAAAAGATTATAATCGGTGTTTAGCAGTGATATTGGCCTGTAGCTATTTAAATCATGTTGATCTCTGCCTTCTTTTAAAATTAATGAGACATTAGCTGCTTCCCATGTTGGTGGCATTACTCCTTAACTGATTTCATTCACTGTTATCATTAGTGGTTCACTTAGTTCTTTTTTGAAATTTTTATAATATTTATAAGAAAACCCATCTGGGCCAGGTGTTTTATCATTTTTTGCTTTTTGAATTACTTCTTGTATTTCTGAGATACTTATTGGTTCATTTATCTTCCGTCTGACGTCTTCATTTAATATTGGGATATTGCTTTTGTCTAAATACTTCTCTATTTCATTGTCTTTTATTTCTTTTGCTTTGTATATTTTAGTGAAATAGTCATGAAATAATTCTCTGATTTCTTTTCTCTTCTGTAAATGATTTTTCTCTGATTTTTATTTTGGTAATTATTTTTCCCCTTTCCTTTTTGAGTCTCCATGATAGCCATTTCCCGATCTTATTAGCATTCTGAAATTCTTTTATTCTGGATCGTTTCAATATTTTTGTAATCTTTTCTGCATTTTCTAAAGAATATTGTTTCTGTAATAATTTAAGTTCTTTTACTATTTTTTTCTTTTTCTTTACTACTGCTTAATTCCTTTTCTTTTTCGGCTATTTTATCCATTATCTGATACATTTTTTCTTGTTTCTTTTTTTTTTTGGATTTGTTTATGTTTTTGAATAAAAAAGCCTCATAGAACTGCCTCACTTGCAGACCATACTATGCCTGTTTTTACCTCTTTCCCCATATTTTCCTGGAAGTAATGTTTAAGCATTTCTTTTCCTTCTTTTATGATTTTAGGATCTTGCAATAGATAATCTTGCAGTTGCCATCTATACTCTGACTCTATTATTTTTATATTTAGGGTTATTGCATTGTGGCCTGAATAGGTTCTAGGCAAGACCTCTATTTTACTTATTTTGTTACTGTTTGCATTTGACACCAAGAACATGTCTATTCTGGTAAGTTTTCTGAGAAAAATGTGTATTCTCTTCGATTCTCTTTTATGTATCTCCATGCATCTAGTAAATCATATGCTTGCATAATGTTAAAAAAGCTATTCAGTAATTTCCCTTGGTTTTTGTTTATTTATTTTTTTATGTGACCATCTGTCCAAAAGAGGATTTATTGCAGCACTGAAGTCACCACAAATTATTACGTCATTTTCCATGTAATCTTGTAATATTCTGTTTATCTTCTTATAAAATTTAGTTTTCTTTTCTTGTGGGGCATAAATCACTGCCAGGACAATTTTCTTATTTTGGATTGTTATTTCTAAACCCAAAAAGTGACCATTCACATCATTAAATAGTTCTTCTGCTTGAATTCTTTTAGAATTATAAACAACAACGCCTCTCTCTTTTTTTGCTTAAAGGCTGAAACAAATTCCGTTTTGGGTACTTTAATAATCTCTTATCTTTATTGCAGATATGTGTTTTCTGTAAGGTTACAATATCACATTTTACCTGTACTAAGTCATAAAAAATTATTCTCTCTTCTTTTTATCATTCAATCCCTTCACATTCCAAAAAAGGAAAGTTAAATCTTTTATGTTTGACATTTCCTTCCCAATCAATTATAATTGTTTTGTATATTAATTCCCTTCTTCATCTTCTGAGTCTGCATCTTTGTTGGAAGTACCAGAATGTTCTTCATCTTCAGAATTTGTCTCTTCTTTTGGCTCGTCTTTCTGGTCTTCTTTATCTTTAACAGCTGATCTTAGTTTATCTTTGTAGATATGTGTATGTTGTTTCTCTCGATCCTTTTTTAATCCCCTATTGCATCTTTTCCAAAAATCTTTAGCTTTCTGTATAGAGTTGAGCTTGTACCACCTTTGTTTATATAAAACTGAAATTCCTTTCAGCTTTTCCCATTTATATGAAATATTTTTTGACAACACGGATGTGAGGAATTTGTATTCTTCTCTTTTTCTCAGTATTCTTTTGGGAATATCCTTAAAAATTTTCACTTCCTCTTCATCTGTTAGGAAAGTTTTCTTGTAACTTAATTCAATTACTTGATCTCTTGTTCTTTTCCTCAAAAAATATATTACAATATCTCGAGGCCATCCTTTGTCTCTTGCCACTTGGGAGTTCAATCTGTAGATCTTATTAATTTTCCAACTCAAGTCTTGTATCGGTATCTCTGTATATTCTGCTGGTATTGGAAGAAAATAATCATAAAGATCTTCTCCTTTGATTTCTTTTACTCCATGAATTTTTAAGCAGTTCTCTCTCTGTTTTTGATCTTCCAATGCCTTTTCATCTAGTCTTCTCTCTAATTCCATTTGTTCAGGGTTTTTCATACTTGTATTTTCCTCCATCATTTCTGTTTTTTCTTCCAATTTGTCTAATCTTTCCTTAGCTTTATTTATGTCTTTAGTTACCTCATCTAAAGAATTCTTGATTTCCTTCAATTCCAACTTCATGTCTTGTTTTATATCTGCCCTCAACATTTTCATCTTTTTTTAATGTTTTGTTCCATTTCCATCTTCATTTTTCTAATTTCTTCCAAAAAAAAGTTTGATCACTAGATTGCCTTCTATGTGATTGACTTTGCGATTGTGAGGAGATCATAGAAAAAGTATGTTTTGAAGTTGCTATATTTCTCCCAATCTGTTTCTTTTCTTTACTTTGGTACAATTCAATCCAATTAGATTCAAGTCGATTCAATAGATTTAGATCAATTTAAGTCAGTTCAGTAAATCCAATAAGATCAATTTGATAAATTCAAAACGGCTCGATGTATTCCTTATTTTCAAGTAAATCCAGTAATTCAAGTCAATCCAGTTCGATTCCAGTCAATTCAATAAATTCAAGTCAATCTAGTATTTTCAAGTCAATCCAGTTAAATCCAAATCAATTCAATAAATTCAGCTCAGTCCAATAGTTTGAAATCAGTCCAATTATGTTCAAGCCAATTCAGTAGTTTCAAGTCTGTCAAATAGTTTCAAACCAGTCCAGTTATATTTAAGTCAATTCAGTAGATTCAAGTCAGTCCAGTAATTTCAGATCAGTCCAATTTGATTTAGATGAATTCATTAAGTTCAAACTCAAATCAATCTAATTGGATTCAGGTCAATTTAATAAGTTCAAGTCAGCCCAGTAATTCAAGTTTAGTCCAATAGTTCACATCAGTTCAAGTTCAAATCAGTCCAGTAGTTTCAAATTAATCCAATTAGATTCCAGTCTACTAAGCACAGGTGCAAGAATTAGGTTCAAGTCAATTCAGAAAGTTCAAGTCAGTCCAGTGATTTTAGATCAATCCTATTAGGTTCAAATCCATTCAATAAGTTCAAGTCAACCCAATAGTTTAAAACCAGTCCAGTTAAGCTCAGGTCAATTTCAATAAATTCAAGTCAGTTCAGTAGTTTCAAATCAGTCCAGTTTGATTTAAATCAATTCAATAAATTCAAGTCCAATAAAACCTAAGATTCTACTCAGTCCAAAAGTTTAAGTCTATTCAGAACAAAAACAAACAAAAACAAACAGCTTCATTTATATACCGCTTCATACCCTTAAGGAGTGTCTAAGCGGTTTACAATTGTAAGCTATTTGCACCCCAACAATCTGGGTACTCATTTTAGCGACCTCGGAAGGATGCAAGCCTGAGTCGTGCTTCAGCCCTTTGCTGGTCTTGAACTCGCCACCTTATGGTTTCGAGTGAGTGGCTGCAGTACAGGCATTTAACCACTGCACCACTCAAATTGCCTAATTATACTACTACAATTAATCCAATCAGTTCCAGTTAGTTAGTTACAGTTGAATCAAATTAATTCAATTAATCCAATTGATTTAGACTGATCAAGTTAAATTTTAATCCATAGGGTTGAGTTCCAATTGGTCCAGTTAATTTCAAGTTCACACAAAACTTTCTATTATTTAAATCAAATTAATTGTGTTCATATCATTCACCAACTTCAATTCACTCACTATAAATCATTGAATTTCAATGTACAGTGGTCCCCCAGGTTACGAATCCACCGGGGAACGAAAATCCCGGGATACGAAAGAGCTGGGGCCGGAAAAATGGCCCCGGCTTACGAACGTATCCCCGGGTTACGAAAAAAAAGGTGTACTCTCCGGCCCGCACGGAGAGCTCATCCCGCCTGGCGCAGGCCTCCTCCCGAAGGCTCGAGGCCTAAGCAGCGGAGGAGGCCTTTCGGGACGCGCCGGCCTTGCCTGAAACGGAGGCCGGACGTGGCTTCCACGGGGCCGGTTTCCTCCCCGGAGCCCTCCCGGTCCCTCCTGCTACAGTACTTACAGTAAGTACACCTTTTTTTTTTCTCTCCTCAAGCCACAGTGGTCCCCCGGGTTACGAAAATTTTCGGGTTACGAAAGGTAATCCGGAACGGATTACTTTCGTAACCCGGGGGACCACTATAATTTATTAAACTTAAAAAGTCCTCCTGTTTGAGTTTTCCAAGTCTTTTCTATTATAAACTCCTGAATTCCAGTTCTTATTCCAAATTAATTTTTGTGAAGATAATTAATACAGTTTTTTAGCCTTTGGTACTGCTTTTTCAAATGATGTTCCTTTTGAGAAGGGAAAAAAGAAACAGTCGTTTGGGAAAGGAGGGAGAGGAGACTCTTCTTCTTCTTCTTCTTCTGTTGTTGTTGTTGTTATTATTATTATTATTATTATTATCTTATTAATGTGAATGGGCTCTTCAAAATTTATTTTTATTCTTTTCTCTTTTCTCTTTCTTTTCCTCTTCTTATCTGTGTTAATTTTGACCAGGTGTTTTTAAATGTTAAGTTTTGTTAACCTTTTCCTTAAGTCAGTCTTCCTACATATATATTCGCATCTCTTTCTCCTCTTTCTCAGCTGTTTACAGTCTTCTTTCTTGATGCCAGCTTTTGCTTTTGTTTTCAGCTTCTCTTGCTTGTCAGGTTCTTGTTTTTGATATATGACTGCCTCGGTAATAGAGGGGTTTTCCTTCCAACAAAAAGAAATTCTTGCTTACCTAATTGAAGATTATAGAAAAAAGGGTGGCGTTTGGCGTTAACGGTTCAAGCCGCTGCGGCTGCTGCTTCGCTATCGGGGGTTTCCCTTTTGCTTCTCTCCCCGCTTTCTCCGAGCTTGCCTTCACTTTCACTCCCGACCTGGACAGCTTGCTCCCAGCCAAAGAGAAGTCTCTGTGGGCTCCACTGGACCCCTTATGCCAAGGGGGATTTAGCCTTGCTGTTCAATTTTAAAAGGCTATTTGTATTTTTTTTCTAGCAGCACAGCTCGGCGTTTCTCCGGAGCACCTTCAAAACGCATCTATCGCCTTCTCCACGCCCACCAGAAATCCATGCTTCAGTGGAAAGGGAGTTATAAATAAATGCTGTTATTGCTATTACTATTACAGTGGTCCTCTGGATTATGAAGGTAATCTGTTCCGGGATTACCTTCGTATCCTGGAAGTAATTCGTTACTCAGGAGACCGTTTTCGTCAATGCACAGCGCGCCGGAAGCGCGCTGTTTTAAAGCTTCCGGGTTGCAATTTTTTTCGCAACCTGGGGTTTTCTTCGGATCCCGGGGGCTTTTTTTCACCCCCAGTGGTTTTGGGTCCCGGGGATTTCGTTCTCCGGGGGATTCGGATCCCGGGGGACCACTGTATTTATTATTTCCTTTCCACTTCTAGCAGCTAGCTTTGAAATTTTAAGGTCTCTAAAATGCCTAATGCAGGCATATGTTAAGATGTAGATAGGTTGGCATTTTTTTACAAGGAACTGCAAAAAATTCAGTTAGTTCCACTGAGAGCAAAGCAGACCATTACCTACATGGCATGCTTACTGTGACCTACCTGTCTCACTTTGATGGAAGATGAGAAGGATAAGCCTCACAAAATCTCACAAGTGATAGTAATAAGTGAATTATTTTTGGTGAGGATGGCTAGAACAAGGTAGATGAAACAATCATACTGAGAAAGCTCCAGTTTTTCAAAGCAGAAACTCACAGCAATCAACATCACTGAGCTTATTAGAGCAGAGAAATTTAAGTGCGTTAGAGCAAAGTTGAGCATTAAATTCTATTTATTTTACTGTAAATGGAAAGTGAAGGCAGAAGGTATGTGAGAGACAGCAATTCATGGGGGCAAAGGACAGAGGAAATCAAACTGGCATGTTATCTGAAGAACAGATGGGAAAAGTCAGTGATTAATTCTATTACTTTTGCATTCTTGAGGGAAATCAAAGAAAATGATGGCCTTCATAATTTTCTGAACCGTTACAGCTGCTGGAAACATCTAATTGTTTCACTGGTAGAGAGAAGCAAAGCCTTTGCATACTCTAACTAAAAACCTGTATTTTCTACAAATTATACCTTTGGCAGACTGGCATTTGGATGGCTTTGCATTCATACATTCAAATCTGGAGGTGGGCAAGAGGTCAGCAATCTTTGGAATCACTTAGTAACCATAAACAGGGCATAAAAGAACCTAGCAAGCTCATTTTAAGATATATTTATTTCAAACTGTAGCACACTCTTTCCTTCTTTTCACACTTCACAGCACACTCCCACCAGCCTTCCCGAACATAGTGTGCTTACCAGATGTGATGGATTATAGCTCCCAGAATCCCAGAGCCAACTGCCTTAAGGTTTCCTGTCTTCCCTTAAATTTACTATCCTGAATTTATCTTTCAGATAATATATACTTCGGGAAAGTTCTAAAAAGTAGCTTTGAAAAGTGAAATCTCAGGGTAGAAGTGCCACCTAAATTCCAAGTGGTCCCAAGAGGGCACCCACAAATTATATTCAATGGGGAAATTAATTTAGCTCAATAATTTAGCAGCAAGAAGGCCAGAGTAAATTTGGCCAGGACACAAGGCAAATTTTTACCCTTTTTGAAAAACTAAAACCCCAGAGTACTAAGTACAACTCAGTTTTATTAGCTGAACAACTAGAGGGATGTCAATATTCACGTGAAGCACTTACACACACACACACACACACGGACTAAGATATAAAAAGTAATAGTGGATAGCAATTTAAAGGATTGCAATAACCAATGTTTACCAATTCCAGAAGCCAGGCTCCAATATGGAAGAAAGTTGGGAGTTGAATGTGACTCAGTTCTGAGGGGCCAAGTTTGAATCTGACAAGAGTTTCTGCCTTATTCTAAACTGGACCAAAATAGGAGTCACCAGTCAAGGTTATTTATGGGTGAAACCTGACTTGAGGCAGTTTGTGTACGTTTTCCAAGAATCACAGAAACAATGGGATTCCCAGTTGGTCAACGGTTTTAACTTCAGAGGTACAAAAGGAATATTTTTGGTTAATGGAAGTAACAATGATTTAATCAAGAAGTTATAAGATCAGGACAGCCACAGGGAATTTAGGATAGTATGGTGTGTGGGAAAATATAATGGAGGATCGCAGAAAGATTGGCTTAATACTTTGCCCCTGACTTTCAAGAGGAAATGCACATGGCAGAGGGTTGGGAAGCAGCAATATTCACAGCCATTAGGTTACTTGGGTCCTTTACACATGCCCTCAGGTGTATATGACCACTCATGAGAAGTTCACTTAAAGGTCATCATGATCTTTCCAGGTTTATGCTTTTTGGCCTCTCTGTAACTGCTATTGTAACAAAATATAATAAAATATTTGCACCCCAAAATACTGCAGGGTATGCAGGGTGTGGTAACAAAAGTAACAGGGCTAGTATGCTTAACAAATTTTCTATTGGGGAGGGGTGTGCATTTGCCTTTGCCTTCCTCTGAGGCTGAGAGAATATCACTTGCCCAAGATTACCTGGTGGGTTTCTCTGGCCAAGCAGGAATTCAAACCTTGGTCTCCAGAATCGTAGTTCAATGCTCACAAACCTAAATTTCTTTTGTATTTGTATGCTAACTGAGCTGAACAGATAACTAAGGAGCTCGACAGACGAGCAGCTCCGTGTTGCCCCTTTTAGCCCCACATCGCTGCCGCAGCAACCAAATGTCACAGCAACGATGCGCTCCCTCCTGGGAGCAAAAAGAAAGCAGCTTTCTGGAAGGGGTGTGATTGGCATGCAGGCCAATCATGTCATTTCCTGCTAGTGCTTTTTGGGCACTGCATGACGCTCGTGCCATCATGGCGCCTCCCATGTAGACCAGGGCGAGCAAAGATGGTGGTGTTCTCACAAACTAGGGCTGCTGGGCATGTAAATGCCCATGCTCATCTAGTCTTAGTTTGCGGTGAAGACACCACTAAATACCCATCTGTACCGGGCCTAAGTTAACAAATGACAATCTATTAAATATTAAGAAGTCTTCTCTTGGGGCCCTCAATTTTTTTCAGGATATTTTTCACTACTGTTATACTAATCAATATCAAAAGTTTACAACATGACCAGGCTTTCACATTGTATTATTTATACATATGTTTATTGGATGTTAAAAATATAAACACAAAGGAAGGGGGAAACAGAAAAAAGTGGAATATACAGTAGATAAATGTAATATGAATGTCATCAGTGCATATAGGTTAGTATCTGATGACCATATGAACAAAAATACATTTACAGTGGTCCCCCGGTTTACGAATCCCCCGGGGAATGAAATCCCTGGGACCAAAAAACATCCCCCAGGAGCCGAAGGATCCCCCGGGATGCGAAGGAGAAAAACCGCGCGGCCCCTTTAAATCGGCCGCGCGGTCCGTCTCCTAATGCGGTCCCCCGGAAAATGAAGATTTCCGGATTACGAAAGGTAATCCGAAATGGATTACCTTCGTAACCCGGGGGACCACTGTACTTGGAACCTACATACCATATTTAAATAACACATTTATGCACAGAAAAGCTGTAAAACCTTTTGATAAAATGATGGATGGTAAAAATTTATCTTTAATTTGGGGTATGAGGGTTTTTATTACAATACCGGTATGCAAGATATGACTTTAACCAATAGTTAAGTTCCAAATAGTAATAATAAAATCCTAAAGTTCATCTGTGTACTTTTATCAAATATTTTTCTAATACGAAATTAATGTACAGCAATGCATCCAGTCAGAATGATGAACATTTGCTGACAAGGCCAAATCCTTTATCACAAGCAGTAGCAGTGTCCAATATATTCAAAAGAACAATTTCTACTGAACCAGGTCTACCAAAATCTATTTTAGATGTTGAAGCTAGAAAAAATTCTATTGATTGATTTGCATATGACAATTAAAGTCTTTATCCTACTCATTTCTAACTCCACTGACATTAAATTTGTGCTTTCCAAAAGACATTTGTAAACTATGGGGGGATATAGATGGGCAGCTCCATGCCACGCGTCTTTGCCCCTCATCGGTGCCATGCCGGCCGCACGGCGCGTCACCGACACACTCCCTAAAAAGCCGCCTAGAGCTGCTTTTTTTGGAAGCATCATGACACTTCTTCCAGTGAGGACCGTAGGGGCGCACGGATGCCTGCGTGTCATCGTCATGTGCACCATGTGGACAGGGCCGTGGCAAGATGGCACAGGGGCGCTGATTGTAGGGCTGAGCATGTATGGACGCCCAGCCCTACCGAGCCCTCGTATTGGCCCCAGGCCGGCGCTAAGCGCCAGTCTGTACCAAGCCTATGTTTTTAGGTTGAAATTCCTCTGCAGATACATTTAGTGCTTCTATCACAGCAGGGGTGGCTGTGGTGTTCAGAGCTGATGGTCTATAGGCACCAAAATATGACATAATTGTAAATATAGCCATATTACACTACAGTGTAAATACATAACTAAAACACTGAAAATTGCAATTCTTGTCTTGGACCTATCCTTTGATCCAAATAGAGATCCTGCAAACACCCTCCCCACCCCCAAATAGGACTGTTTTATCATTTACACAATCAAATTGTGGTTGATGAGAGATCATACATCAGGCCAACCTGGCAGTAGAAACTGCAGACAGGAACTTCTTTTTGCTCTTTAAATGTATAAGACCTAAATCAGCCCAGCTCAAAATATGCAGCAAATACACAAGAACATATTAAACATAGTAAAACATGGAGATCTTGGATTCTAGAAGTAATAAGAAAATCTGCACTTTCACTGGCATTTATAAAACAGGATTTCAGTTTTCAGAGTTTATGGTTCAATCACCTCTACCCTCTATGTTAACTTAACAGAAATAATACAGATTAAGTTTCCTGAACTGCCATACAGAATAATAAAAAATATCCATCTTCATAGTGCTTCTGAATAATTTGTGAGGGTACCAAATCTAATGCAAAACAGAGGCCTTGTAGAAGGTTAAAGTGCTTTGTAGTCTCTGAGGAAAGAATGAAGGCAGTCCCCTTTTCAGGCAAGTCACGTAGAATAAACCTGCTGGAAGAAACTCCAGAGTCCTGCACAGGTGAGATAAGGAGGGGGTTTTAATCTAATTTGATTTTGTTAAATGGTGTTACCTGTGCTTCTTGGCATGCGGCTCTCCTTAACAGGTTATCACTATTGGGGAAAAGAAACAAAATAACCATTAGAATGTTTATAAATAAGAACATATAAACTGGTAAAACCTACAAATGATAAAATATGGAGCCTAAGATGCTTGAGAACACTTGCCCATTTTCTGGCTTGTAATAATGAAAGGAAGGGAAATGCTTGTTTAGATTTCAAATCTGGGAAGAATGCTGCATGTTCCTTTAAAGAATGTCAACAAAACCCACAAGGAATGACCTCAGATCATCCTGCAAGTTAGTGTATTAGAGACACCTGGACAGGCAGTAGGGTCTATTCTAAAAGTGGAATGAGCAATAGGCTCTACTGTGCCCAACAAAAATCTAAGATATAAATCCGATTGGATAACTGATACACTGAGTGGACATTAGGAGAAAATAAAAGAATTAAGTTAGAGCTGCATCATTACCATATATACTTGTGTACAAGTTGACCTCATGTATAAGCTGGGGGAAGCTTTTAAGGTCAAAATCATGGAGTTTTATATGATCCGTGGAAAAGTCAAAGGTAAAACTTAGGGGGCTATAACAAGGGATCTAAAAGGGGAAAACACCACTCCTCTCCCTCCTTCTTCTTCTCCAGACCTCTCCCGACCACCAGCCACTTCCCTGGTGCTGGCGGAGAAGGTTTTAACACTGGATTGAGAAGGGAAAGAAGTGAATTTAAATGAGGAGTTTAGTGGAGAGAGAAATCCTTTACACCAGATTGGAAAGGAACTGGATTTAAGCGAGGGGTTTGGTGAGGAGGGCAGTCTTTAACATCAGATCGGGAAAGGAATCACCTCTTATACACACACACAAACACACACAAACACACACACCTGCCGACAGATCTTTCTCAAATCACTACCAAGACACAGGGCAGTGCTTCTTTCAAGACCTTTCTAAGCACTACTACTGTACTGACCATGATATAAGTCAACCAAAGATTTTACGGTCAATATTTGGGTACCGGTTTCTTGACTTACAGTTGAGTATATATGGTAGGCTGCTATTCCACATGCTTCCACTGTAGGAAGAGATGGAAATTATGAAGCCTTCCCAAGAAAGGTTCGTGATAAGCCCTGACATGTCACCCTAAAATGCTGTTTCTAGTAAGGCTAGGAGATATAAGCTTACATGCAATTGAAGCAGTCAAAAGACTTAAGAATTTCTTAAAGTGTAACGCTTGGTAATGAAGGGAATGCTGTGGATATAGTATATCTTGATTTCAGTAAGGAATTTGACAAATTTCCCCATGACATTCTTGCAAACAAGCTGTTAAAATGTGGGCTAGACAAGGTAACTGTTACATGGATTTGTAATAGGTTAACCGGCTGAACCAAAAGGGTGCTCAACAATGGCTTCTTTTCATACTGGAGAGAAGTGACCAGTGGGGTGCCACAGGGTTCGGTACTGGGCCCAGTGTTATTCAAAATCTTCATCAATGACTTAGATGACAGAATTGGGGGCATACTTATCATATTTTCAGAAGACCCCAACTTAGGAGGAGTAGATAATAACCCAGAGGACAGGATCAAAATTCAAAACGACCTGAATAGACTAGAAAGCTGGGCCAAAGCTAACAAAATGAACTTGAACACAAAGAAATGTAAGGTACTGCACTTAAGGCAGAAAAATGAAATGCACAGATACAGGATGGGGGACAACTGGCAGAATGAAACTACATGTGAAAGGGATCTAGGAGTCCAAGTAGACAATAAGTTGAACATGAGTCAACAAGGCTGCATCGATAAAAGTATAGTGTCTTGATCAAGGGAAGTAATAGTGCCATTGTATTCTGCTTTGGTCAGGCCCCACCTGGAATACTGTGTCCAGTTCTGGGCACCACAATTCAAAAAGGATGTAGAGAAACTGGAGCGTGTCCAAAGGACGGCGACTAAAATGGTGAAGGGTCTGGAAACCATGCCTTATGAGGAATGACTTAGGGAGCTGGGGATGTTTAGCCTGGAAAAGAGACGGTTAAGAGGTGATATGACAGCCCTGTTTAAATATTTGAAGACATGTCATATTGAGGAGGGAGCAAGCTTGTTTTCTGTTGCTCCACAGAACAGGACCTGGAACAATGGATGCAAGCTCCAGGAAAAGAGATTCCACCTCAACATTAGGAGGAAATTCCTGACAGTAAGAACTGTTCAATAGTGGAACACACTCCCTTGGAGTGTGGTGCAGTCTCCTTTCTTAGAGGTCTTTAAACAGAGGCTGGATGGCCATCTGTCGGGGATGCTTTGATTGTGATTTCCTGCATGGCAGGGGGTTGGAGTGGATGGCCCTTGTAGTCTCTTCCAACTCTACAATTCCTAGCTAGGCTACAATTCTGTGATTCTATGAGTTGTAGAACTCCTCAAACAGATGAGATTGGCATGAATAATTGGGTAAGTGTAAAACAGCTGAGAATATAATAAGTGACAAGTTTGTGAATATGTAAAAGCCTTTAGGAATAGTCTATATGACTGTGTTAGCAGGTAGATGGAAAACTATGTGATTAAGGAAAACCTGTTCATGAGGATGCCAGGATAATATTACATGTCAACTGGTTTAAAAGGCTGATGTTTTTATGTGTGTTATTTATTGCCAAGCCTATTAAAAAGCTGAATAGAGAAATTAAGTCTTTATTAATGTCCTGATGAATATGATGTGATGGCTATGTGACTTAATATATAATGCCATGAATGCAACGTAATGGAATAACATCTGACATATAATGTTATAGACTGAATATAACTAAGCCGAAGTGCCCAAACAACGCTGTGTCTGTGATTCTCCCTGAAAGGAAAGTTTATGTATGTATATATCAGTGAATAAATAGCCTAAAAGAGTACCAAAAGAGTCCATTCCTTCCCACATAAAATATCCTGGAAGTCCAAGACTCGATGATATTTGAGAGCTGATGTTAATCTAGTTTGCCATAAACTGGATGACCAGACATTAATGAAAGTGACGCAAGACACAACCCAGAATCAGCTGACAAGTGGAAAGGCCCCTCAATCCCTCAGTCTAAGAGACAGGAGTGGAGAACAACACCTGTTTCAGCATAATGCATCTCAGCCACAGAATTAAGCAAAGTGGCCAAGTCTACACTATATAAATCCTGAGATGATTACTTCTGAGTGCTACAATCCAGCTATCCACCCTACCACCCAATAAGTGGCCAATTAATTCTTTATACAATATTTATCCATCTACCTAGCCATTCCCTCTCTCACATACGTACATACGCAAACACACACGGCACTCTAGCCACTGCACTTCCCGTTTGGGCCTTCATCATTATGTGAGCTTCACATTCCCTCTTTCTCATTGTTGCCAAGAACAAGGGGCTGGCAGCCAGCAATGAAAGCATGGAAGCTTGGAGCTTGGAGACCAAGTCCAGAGTGGAACACCAAAGGAAAGAAAGTGGGTCAGATTCAAAGGCTTATCAGGCTGCATCCAACAACAGGGCCATTTGTCACTTCAGTCTAGACCATAGCATGAATATATGCCTTCTTTCTTAAAGCTTATGCAAAGAAATTAGCAAACTTCTGCATTTAGTCTAGAAGTGATATTTTATTCTATTTTGTTTCATTATGAACCTCCAGTGGATGAAAGTGTGCGATACAAATGTAGTAAATAAAGATAATCTCACTGCTTCTCTAACTTAAGAATTCTTTCCAAGTAAACTTCATTAAAATTGGTCTTGAAATATTATGGAGTTAAAAGCTGAAGAACTGAGATGGCAGAGGTAATTTGGAGGAGTTTCACTATATGGAAAAGGTTCTCTCCTCCTAATTCATGTAGCCTGAAGTGCTCTGGGTGTAGAGGGAACATCACTTTCATTTGACAGGGAGTAAAGGCCAAATCGGTAAAAGCCTAAAAAGAGCTTGCTCATGCCCCAAAGAAGTAAGGGTCTGGGACATAAAAACCACACTGCAAAAGGAAGCCTGTCATCAGGACTCTCGAGCAGCAAAGGGCCACACAACACTACAATATTACAGATAACATGCTGGGTTTTTTTTGCTAAAAGGGAGCACTTTATCTGGCTAGTTACAGAATCTTTTACTTTAGGACATTTCCCCCTTCTTTGCTTAAGTCTACTCTTTGGAGTCACGTAATTTCTCAGGTCTGTCTAAGATTATTGCCACACTAGCTTTTCTTGTGTTACAGAAAATTGATTTCAGATGCAGAATCAATCAAGAGAAATTCTAACTAAGCAACAAAAGAAACTCTGTCAATAGGAAAGCTTTAGTGAAAATAATGGGACAAACAGAAACACGCTTCCTAAGCGAGAGAATGTATAAATAATATATTACTCCAATTCATGCCTAATTGGAATATTTATCAAAGTTTTCCTCAGAGGCTTTAGCATTCTCCTTAACATAATGTTTGCTCTTCAAAATCAGAAGAATAAATCATGTGTGTTAAGCAGGAACATTTTAAAAAACAACAACTGACTATTGACTAATTGCAGTAATTTTACTAAGTACTAGTTAAAAATCAACTTTAGTGCTCAAACGAACTAGACAACCCTGCTTTATCTTATCTACACATGTGCTGTGAAGAGCCATTCAGTACAAACTAGAGTTTTCATTATAAGGACCAAATTCACAATACGTTTCCTTCTGCCACAAAAATACTAGTGGACAAAAAGATAAGAGAGGCTATTCATATTAAAGGGTCCTCCCATTTACCCTGTTGGATTATTTGAGCACCCAGCAAAGGCTAATAATAATAATAATGGTAATTTTTTTGTGGGGTTTTTTTTTGGGGGGGGGATATGTAGCCATGTTCTTGAAGAGTTTATTCCTGATGTTTCTCCAGCATCTGTGGCTGAAATCTTTAGAGAATGGGTGAAACGTCGGAAATAAACTCTTCTAGAACATGGCCACATAGCCTGAAAAACCTATGGATGCTGGCCATGAAAGCTTTCAATAATGATGAGGCTTGGCTGGGAAATCATCCATAAGAACAACTTTCTTGGACTCCCTGGCCTAATCATTTGAACAGTTTTTCAATGTCAGGCTAAACAGAAACTTTGCCAAGAATACTGCACAGATCTATTAACATCTATTTCAGGGGACACAAGTCACAGCACTATCCTGTAAGTCAAGGTTGTGAAGACAGGGAGGTCATTGGGTGGTACACAATTTAACTGTGGCTCTGCAGGTCAGCAAATGATAAATGCAACTTGCAAGTTAAGTCCCATTTATTTCAATTAGTGTTAAAAAAATAAATGTAACAAACTACAGCACAAAAATACATTAAGATTTCCATGCATAAAATACTGCCATGGGGCGGGGGTATCTCTGCATCCAGAAATTCTAGGTGCACTTATGCTCCTGAACAAAATTCAGAGATCCATAAGAATATCAATAAGACTTATACCTAATGCCACACTCCTTAAGTAATCTTCCCTTTGTTGTAGCACCTTTGGGACTAACTGAAGGAAAGAAATTGGCAGCATGAGCTGTCAGATGCACTTGGTAGAGTGGAAGCCAGGCACAGACATATATATACCATTGGTATGTGAGGATGTCAATTCAAATTACAAATCCTTTGCGTATGGAAATGAAGTTGCAGGTCCAGTTTTAATGCTAATACCTCAGAAGAGAGGATCAAAATTCAAAACGACATGAATAGATTAGAAAGCTGGGCCAAAGCTAACAAAATGAAATTCAGCACAAAGAAATGTAAGGTACTGCACCTAGGGCGGAAAAATGAAATGCACAGATATAGGATGGGGGACACCTGGCTGAATGAAACTACATGTGAAAGAGACCTAGGAGTCCAAGTAGCCCATAAGTTGAACATGAGTCAACAGTGTGATGCAGCAGCTAAAAAGGCCAATGCAATTTTAGATTGCATCAATAGAAGTATAGTGTCTAGATCCAGGGAAGTAATTGTGCCACTCTACTCTGCTTTGGTCAGGCCCCACCTGGAATACTGTGTCCAGTTCTGGGCACCACAATTTAAAAAGGATGTGGAGAAACTGGAGCGTGTCCAAAGGAGGGCAACTAAGATGGTGAAGGGTCTGGAAGCCATGCCCTATGAGGAGCAACTTAGGGAGCTGGGGATGTTTAGCCTGGAGAAGAGAAAGGTAAGAAGTGATATGACAGCCCTGTTTAAATATTTGAAGGGATGTCATATTGAGGAGGGAGCAAGCTTGTATATATTTATTCTGCTGCTCCAGAGACTAGAATGCGGAATAATGGATGCAAACTGCAGGAAAAGAGATTCCACTTCAACATTAGGAGGAACTTCCTGACAGTAAGGCCTGCTCAACAGTGGAATACACTCCCTTGGAATGTAATAGAGTCTCCCTCTTTAGAGGTCTTTAAGCAGAGGCTGGATGGCCATCTGTCGGGGATGCTTTGATTTGGAGTTCCTGTATGGCAGGGGGTTGGAGTGGATGGCCCTTGAAGTCTCTTCCAACTCTATGATTCTATGATGGTCATTAGTGCACAAAGACACAGTAAGCTGGTTTTTCTGTGTGGAGAACTGGCAGCCTATGGTGAGGGGAATCAATGAATGGGGCTTGAACAAGCACCAAGCCTCCCAGTTTTGCAGGGGACTCCCACATGCTGATTTCCCCCACGAAAATGGAGTGCAAACTGTACTACTAAACAGTACAAAGAAAATAAAGCAGATATGTAATATGTTTATAAATGTACTACCTAGCTGAGCAATCACCACCTGGAAAAGCCAATTCACTTTTACTATTGCATTGAGAATATCCACACATAAAATGGACATTTATAGTTTTTTTGTGGGGGTTTCCGGGCTATTTGGCCATGTTCTAGAAGAGATGCATTTCGCCAGCATCTGTGGCTGGCATCTTCAGAGAAATTGGCGAAACATCAGAAAAGAACTCTTCAAGAACATGGCCATATAGCCTGGAAACCCCACAAAAAACTATGGATGCCGGCCATGAAAGCCTTCAACTCCACAAAATGAGAGCCTAGTCCAATTTCCAAACCATTACATGCTATATCCTAAGTAATTACACCCACAGCCTTTTTTCAGGGTTTGCAATTCTCTGTTTTGCCTTAAAGCAAAACTAAAGTCCAGCAATTTCCAGTTAATAAAACAGTACTTCACTGCTGTAACAAACTGTCTGACTACACAACACCCCTAATGTAGGACCTTGCGGTAGGATAACATCGCATATTCTATAGTAGTGATGGGAAATTTCCAGAGGTGCAGGGACCACACACTTGCCACCACACTTGAGAGAGTATGATTTTTAACATCTTTGCTTGATGAAGCCACTGGAGCTTCCAAAGCTTGAAAGATATATTTGGTGCATTTTCGTGGGTCAATAAAAGTATCAGTGTTTTATGGATTTTGAATGTTATTGTACTTTGCCACATGGGCAACAAGGCTACCCCGGATAGACTTTCTACAACAACAAAGTAGTCTTACTGAGGAAACATCCTCCAGTGAAGGGCCATGCTTTGTGCCAGCCAGTCTAGACTCCCTGAGTATGTCTCTTCAATGCTACCATGGCCACTGCAAGGAAATTATCCACATGCTGATTTCCTTATCTGCTGATCTACTGCAGATGGAACCAAGGGCCTAGTGGCTCATTTTACTGAATAATGTCAACATACATTAGACCCGGTCAGTTCTTAGCTAATGAAAAAGTTGTCTTGCATCACATTTCATCCAATATGAAAATATGTTTCAATAAATGTTGCCACCATATTGTAATTAACCTGGGTTCCCCATGATGTACCAGAATGCCTACTCAGATAATTTTTCAATGTATGGTGGGATCCTGGTATCGACTGGGGTTTGGTTCCAGGACCCCCCATGGAAATCAAAATCCATGGATGTTCAAGTCCCATTAAATACAATGGCATAGTAAAATGATGCTCATTATATAAAATGGCCAAATCAAGGTTTGCTTTTTGGAATTTATATTTTTTGGAATATTTTCAACATGTGGATGCTGGAATCGGTGTACAAAAAATCCATGGATATGGAGGGCCAACTGTTGTCATGTTAGTTATTCTCTTGCAAAATAAAAGGGAGGAAGGGAGAGGGAGCGAAAAAAGAAATGTAGCAGCACCATCAAGACTAAGTGTTTTTATTTTCTCATGAGATTTCACAGATTCAAGCACATTTCTTTGGGTTTATACTCAGATAAATGTCTTCCTCTCTTAGATGAGTCTCTGCTGCACACCACTTTCAGATTACCTCTACATGGTTCACATATCCCAAAAGAAAACCACATTATTAATGATTCTATACATTGATTCTAAACATTGAGAACAGTGGTGACTGCTTCTGTTCACGAACTTTCAAAATCAGGTTTTTATAAAACGCAATGGCGCTTTTAATTTTTTAAAATGTTTTAAAAGAACAGCATGTCAGTCCCTCTAAATCGTAATTTTGAAAATGAACCCCTTGTGTTCATATGATTCCTCCTGCTCCCTTTTTCTTGGACTTGGCTCAAGAATAGCTTCATAGTTTTGTTTTTTCCAAACAAGTCGCTACCATCCCCAACAAGCCAGAATTCTAATAAATTCAGTTTGTTTTATATCCAAACACAGCCAGTGTCTCTTAGGCAGCCATTTAGGAAATTGCTATCCAGTCTTACTGCGATATTAGAATAGGTTCAGAACAGGTACTCTAACTCAATCTCCCCCGAATTGGGCACTAAGGCAAGTCAGCTTTGCGTTTGTGGAATTTTATTTTTAACTCAAACCTGTGATAAGCCTATCAAAGCCAGGTGTATAAGAATGGTGTAGAAATGGCTCCAATTACCTTTCGCCTCCCACGAGCCAGGGAACAACCTCCTTATATAAGTATAAATCCATCACGAGTTTATTACAAATCAGAGATTTCAACACAAAGCTCTCAAACTGTCCAACTGAGCTACACAAAGACCTGATCAGAGGCAACCAATTAAGCTTCCTGTTTTTGAAATGAAAAGGACTAATGCCAAGAGAAGCAATTAGCACAAGACTGGCCAAAGAAGAGAATTTGTTTTTCACTGCAGCTATTCTCAAACAACTGAGAGTCAAGAAGGGCATGGTTTCAAAGAGATGAAGCATACAATTTAATGAAGTTAAGCAGCAATACGTGGTTGTGAGATTTACGTTATGCATGGGGCTAATTTAAATTCAAATGACCTCACATTTACCCTTCACTTGTTCCTGCACTAAGGCAAGCAATTCTGAAATTATAGGCTCCTGGAAAGTATGGCATGCCTTTTTCTAGTCAGGTTCCTCTGAAGACAATTCCTTTATATTTCTGCATCCTTTGACTGGGGTATTTTGGGAGCTGCCATTCAAAATAAGTAACTTTTCCAAACTTTGCATGAGAAACAATTAAATCACCTGGAACAAAGACTAAATTGTTGCACTCATATGAACTCTAGGTAACTAAGCATCCTTCCAGCCTTTTGGGGTACAAAGCGTGCCATCCATTTTAATTTTAAAAATTAGCCTTTAATATACCTAACGCAGTAGACCTATGATTAGAGTATTCTGCATTTTTTTCCAGAATAGTCACCACTATGTGAGACCTCAGGACCATGGGGAAAGGGTTACAAATAATCCCTAAGAAACTTTTCCTTCCCACCCCATCAAAGCTTCTATTTGTCTTGCGGAGAAAAACACACATGTATCATAACATGTGTGCAACTCAATAGCTTCTGGAAGAAAACACAGTAGCCTTCAATTCTGTTCTAAGGAAATTAATCTTTCAATCTTACAAGCCAGTACCTAGACTGTGCTAGTCAAGAATAAATAAGTTCTAATTAAAGAAAGCTTTTGCTCTCCCTCTTTCCTTGTCAAAGTCCTCTTTCAGCAGCAAATGAATGAGCAATGCCTAAGACAGATAATTCCAGGGAGTCAAAGGCTAATTCTAAAGCAATTGCAAGGAAAAGCAGCACCCTTTGCATTAGAAACTCCAACTATGTCAGAAATAGAGGGACAAGATTTTACTAAACCTTTAATCTGCTATAAAAGGGCACCATAAGAGGCTAGTCAAGAATGCCTCGAGAATAGTAATTTAGTTTCTGGTGTCAGCAGCAATCAAAATTCACTTGTAAGGCAGTGTACAGATAGTCTTTTTAATTAATCATCCCCAATGTTGCTCAACGTCTCCAGTGAAAGTTTCTATGTTTATTTACTTGAACACCTAACTATCATGAAGCAACATAGTGGAGCTAGAGCTAACTTGCAGAGCATTTACACTTGCAAGGATAATGATGCCATTCAATAGCCAACCTGTTCAGATGTCCGTGTTTCCTGAAATCCTCATAACTCCTGTGTTTTTTCCCCCAAACAACAATATATTGCTGGGAATATATCCCTGTTGTAATGTGCAGTATTTGGTCTTGAATGGGCATATATGAAGAACTGGTCTTGAAGTGATGTGGTCTTGAATGGGAAGCCAAAACCTAGTGGCTTTACAAAAGACCTGCTCCTAACAGGGTCAAAAATGGCTGGAGTTGGCTACCTGATACAGATCGCTGCTACCAGTTGCCTTTTTAGACTCTCTCTGAGAGTGTGGCTGTTGGAATCGTCACAGAGAGCACCTACACATCAAAATTTAACACTTTCACCACTGGACTCAATAATTTACACATCAAAATTTAACACTACACCATTAGACTACAAGATAGTAACATACAAAAGTCAAAAGGAAAGTCACTGATGGAATCAAAGGTATAAAACTTCATTTTGGTCTGAATATAATCATCAAATTAATAATAGCAATGCCTTATACAAACATAAGAGAAATCATGCCCTTTATTTGTGTCAAAATTTGTGTTACTTTCAGTCTTGAGAGGAAAGGGGGTTTTTAGTCCCGGAAAAGATGGAGGGGAATAATGAAATAGCCTCATGATGGACAACGCTGAGGGGGATAACTCTCCAATGTTTTAGATTCTCTGTTTTGGACCAAAAGAACATTTACACCTATGGAATGGGGTTTCAGAGTGCCCAAAGGATCGTTGGCTAGCAGGCTGTCTGTAGCTCCCAGACTGCACAATTTCCACCCCTTTTCTAATAGATGTTTAACATGTTTCATCTCACAGTTCTAGAGAAGTTTCTGAAATCGCTGACCTAAAGAGCATGCTGCTTATGGCAACAACACTGCTTTGCTGTATCACAGATAACACTGACCTGTGGCACAGTCCTTAATTCCATGATACTATGTAGGAAACTGAGCTTCCCTCTTCATGGCTAATACGCTAAGAATTCTCCCAGCAATTCTCAAAAAAATATATTTTCACTGTACTTTGTAATCGGGAAACCATGACAAAGGCTATCACAGAATGAGATATCAAGCTCCAGGGTTCAAAAGGCAGAATACCGAATGGATGTCTGCCAACAAGTCATTACACTTGAGAGTTTACATTGTAATGGAAACATATATGTTCATTCATACAGAGAAGAAACTGACAAAACAGGAGAAGATCAAAAAGATTTACTGAAGTCTTCCATCTACAGTTTGGCAAGACTCTAACATAAAATGAGCTGAAAACACAAGACCTTAATTAGTTCCTATTCCTTTTTTTTAAGATGAAACAGAGCAGATTGGCACTCGAGATGGGATTAATTTAAAATAATGAAGTTATATTTACTTGTCTCTGAGACTATATTAACTGTGTAAACAGTTGATGTCTCAACCAAACAACAGTCAAAAAGCCAAAGTAACCAACGCTGAAACTAAACCTGGATTCATTAACTCAGGGTCGGATTGGGGCTGCAGCAACCACATGCCACTGCTCCGATCTGGTATTTTTCTGGCCCAAACAGAAGCAGCAAAATGCCATTCTTTTTGGGGGCAGAAAAAAGATGCCCTTTCTGCCATGGAGGCAGCTTCTCTGGTGTTTTTGCAGCACAGCGCATATAAATCTTGTGCTGCAGAAATGCTGTGAAGCTGCCCACTGTGTGGTCAGCAGGGAGGTGTGACGTCAGCTTGGGGATGGCGTCAGGGCATGTGCCATGTGTACATTATGCCCCCACGCCACTCCCAAGCCAGCATTTTATGCCAGTCTATTTGACCCTTACGTGTGGAGAAACAAGACAAAGTGCATATTGCTGAGTTATTTAAACACTGTGAAATCAAAACACAGACCAACATTTGCAGTTGGAGTTAAACTATTAACATCCAAACTGAAAAATCATACAACTGTGCCCTAAAACCACCATTTCATTTACTCTAAAACACACCAGCAATTTTAGAGGGATAATTTATGTAATAATTTGCTTCATTCCCTTGAGGTGTAAAATGAAATAATTGCGTGTGTTTTACCTAAACTAGATCCACAAAACCAGCATGTAGCCTTCTGCAAGTCCAAGTGCTAAAATATTCCTGATTTTACAGACTAATTTTCAGATTTACACACATTCAAACACACAGGGGATGCATATACATTGCAGAATTAATGCAGTCTGACACCACTTCAAGTGCCATGGCTCAATATTATGGAATTTGTAGTTTTGTGAGAATTTAGCCTTCTCTGTCAAAGCTCTGGTGTCACAACAAACTACTAATATCGCAATTCCATACCATTGATCCATGGCAGTAAAACAAGTGTCAAACTGCATTATTTCCGCAGTGGAGATTACACCTCTATTGGAGAGCTCTGGTCCATAACAAACTACAAATCCCAGAATTCCTACGCATTGAGCCATGACTGTTAAAGCAGTGTCAAATTGCATTAATTCTGCAGTGTGGCAGCAACCAGAGTCTCCCAACAGCTAATGTTTGTACTGTATTACAGCTATAAGGGGGTTATAATTTTAATGGAGAAGTGTGCTTCTACTACAAGAGAGGTTTAATATATTCTTGAGTCAAAGTTATCTCCAGTTCTAATTTCTTATGTATATGTAGGTTTTATAACCGTGGGGAGAAAAACAGCTTAGCAGTGTACCTCTCTCTCTGTCACTTCTCTAATTAAATTTAGTCTTTCATGGAAATTGTACAGCAAAAACTGTCAGGAAACATCCACGTGTTTTACATATTACTAGCTTTACATGCAATGGCCATAGAGGATTTATATAAATTCAACCTAGAAATAAGGAAATCAAAATAGTTAAAGATTTCCCATTTATTTTTGATCAAACATTGATTAGAACAGAGACTGTAGTCAAGAAATCAGAAGAAGACTAGGAATGGGAAGGACACCTATGAAAGAACTAGACAAAATCCTAAAGTGTAAAGATAAAGCTGAATACTAAAGTTAGAATAGTCCAAGCCACTGTATTCCCTGTCACCATGTACGGATGTAAGAGTTGGACAGTGAAGAAAGAAGATAGGAAGAAAATAAATTCATTTGAGATGTGGTAATGGAGAAGAGTGCTGAGATTACAGTGGACAGCCAAAAAGACAAACAACTGGGTCCTAGAAAAAATCAAGCCAGAAGTCATCTGGGAAGCCAAGATGACTAAATTGAGGCTGTCTTACTTTGGCCACATCATGAGAAAGCATGACATTAGAAAAGACAATGATGCTGGGGAGGGTAGAGGGCAGTAGAAAGAGAGGAAGACCACATGCCAGATGGATAGTCAGGGAGACCACGGACCTGAGCCTACAGGACCTGAGTAGAGAAGGTACAGGATAGTGGGGCTTGGAGATGTCTCATTCACAGAGTTACCATAAGTCAAGGCCAATTTAAAGATAGTTAACAACAACAAAACAAAGTTTTACATGTACTAGTCTGACACAAGACTAATCGAATCAAAAGTAAAAGCCTTTCCAATTCCAATAATATTCTGGAAAATATAGATTGATTACCAGTGTTTTCCATACAGCCAGTTTCCACCCCAGGTGAACAGGCAGGCCCCAACAGTAGTCTTCTTCCAGTGATTTCTGAGGGTATGAAACAATTTGATCACCTTGGCCATATTTATGTTTTATTCCACAGCCCACGCCTCACCAGGACTCTGATGAGAAGAAACAGAAGACAGGAACAGCTGTGTGGCAAACTATAAATAATAAAGATTAACATTCACAGAGAGAGAGAAATGGTCATAACATTAATTTACTGACTACATCTACTTCTCTTCTGTTCGTAAAATGAAGGCAGGAAATATTATAGCCCAAGAAAAGTGCCTCCTGGGTTTAAGTTAGATATCCTTCATTTCTTGTTTGTTATTCAATCTTCAGTATTAGCATAGAGCAATAAAATTTGGTCTGCACATCCAGCACATACTATTATGCTTTAAATTCAAATACAAACCTGATTCACCCACACTTTAAATTGATAGAACATAAAAACCAAATTCACGTTCCAGAATTATTCTACTGGCAGAAAAAGAAATTTTCAAAATTGTCCATGCACACTCACTTGAACAACCTAGTATAACATGTAGGAAAATTCTAACTCAGCCTGACCCTTGCTGTGCTAATTTCCTTCCTGAAGGAAGCTGCTTTCCTAAGGAGGCAAGTGACCAAACCTCCTGTTTAATGCAGTAAAGTCCTTTTGCCCATCTTACATGCTACATGCATAGACTATCTATTTACTATCCCCTTCTATTGCACTATAGAAGTTTATGCCCCCCCCCCCCCCAGCTAACAGCCAAGAAAATGAGATCTCAAACAATTCAGTAAAAGGCCATTCGGCTCAGTTGGCGTTTGTATCTGAATAATTTACAAAATAATTTTCCTCACCCCCCCCCCCCACAAATACACACCTTGGAGGGCTGAATTAAATAATTAAGTATATGTGCTTTACCTAAACAACAGCTTCACAAAGTTGGCATGTAGCCTTCTGTGACTCCAAGTGCTAAAATATTCATTATTTCACCAACCAGTTTTTCCAATTTACACATGCAAAGTGAGCCTCTGAACTGCCTCATATTGCATCAGTGAGTTCTCTCCTGTCTTTTCAAAGCGCCATTCACTACATCCTTCTCTATCCAAAGGGATCTTGCAGCACCTTTGAAACCAACTACCCTGTTTCCCTGAAATTAAGACCTAGTAGAGGTTTTGCTGAATTGCTAAATATAAGGCCTCCCCCGAAAGTAAGACCTAGCAAAGTTTTTGTATATAAATATATATACAGTATATAATAAATGTTCTTTTTTGTTGTTGTTCAACAATAAATGTGAAATCTTCTTCATGGGAAAATAAGACATCCCTTGAAAATAAGTCCTAGCACATCTTTGGAAGCAAAAATTAATATAAGACACTGTCTTATTTCGGGGAAAGACAGTAGCAATAGCAGCTTCATTTATATACTGCTTCATACCACTCTAAGCAGTCTTTAAGCAGTTTACAACTGTAAGCTAATTGCCCTCATCAAGCTGGGTACTCATTTTAGCGATCTCAGAAGGATGCAAGCCTGAGCTGAACCTGAGCCCTGGGCTGGTATTGAAATCACAACCTTGTGGTTTGTGATTGGCTGCAGTACAGGCATTTAAGCACTGTGCCACCAGGGCTCCTAACTGAAAAACAGAAGTTGATAGCATGAGCTTTCGTAGACATGAGCCTAATTCCTCAGATGCATCCTTCCCTAATACTGTACTGTTTAAAGCAAAGATGGAGAACTTTGGCCACAGAAACCCACTGAGTGAGCTTGGGCAATTCACACACTCTCAACCTCGGAAGATGGCAATGGCAAACCCCCTCTGAAGAAACTTGCCAAGAAAATTCTGTGATAGGGTCGCCTTAGGGATGCCATAAGTCAGAAACAACTTAAAGGCACACAACAACAACAATGGTGTTTTGGGCTACAAATCATGGCCAGGGGCTTCTGGGAGCTGAAGTCCAAATCATCTGGAACCCTGAAAGTTCCTCAGGAGAACTCTGCTTCCTTCCTGAGCTACAAAACACCATGGGAGGATGCAGAGTTCCCTTTAAACCAGGTTGAGGAAATCTTTTGGCTCTCCATGTTTGTATCCACATTGCAGAAATAACCCAGGTTGACAACACTTCAACTCCCAAAGCTCAGTGCTATGGAATGCTGAGATTTGTAGTTTTGCAAAACATTCAGCATTCCCTGTCAGAGACCTCTGGTGCCACAACAAATTACAGTTCCCAAAATTCCACAGCATGAACCATGGCAGTTAAAGTGGTGTCAAACTGGATTATTTCTGCAATACGGATACAGCCAAGGAGAGCTAAAAGGTTTTCTCAACCTGGTTTAAAGGGAACTCTGCATCCCCCCTCAGCCACAAAGCTCAATGGGGGCTGCACCCACACAAATAATCCAGTTTGGCACCACTTTAACTGCCATAGCTCAGTGCTATGACATTCTGGGAACTGTAGTTTTGTGAGATATTTAGCCCTCTCTGTCAGAGACCTCTGGCGCCCTAACAAACTACAATGGAGCCACGGCAGTTAAAGTGGTGTCAAACTGGATTATTCCTGTGATGTGAGCGCAGCCCCATTGAGCTTTGTGGCTCAAGAAAGGATGCAGAGATACCTTTAAACCAGTGGCCCCCAAACTGTGACCTTTAAGGGATTTCGGACTTCAGCTCCCAGAATCCCAGACTATTGGCCAACATGGCTGAGGCTTCTGGGAGCTGAAGACCAAAATCTCTCAAAGAGCACAGTTTGGGACTACTGCTTTAAATTAAGGTGAGGAAACCTTTTGCCCTCCAGATGGTCACACTAAGGTCCAAACCTCACTGCAGAAACAATCCAGTTTGAGACCGCTTTCACTGCCCTGGCTCAGTGCTAGGGAATCCTGGGAAGTGTAATTCATTCTGCCACTGGTGCTATCTCACAGAGAAGGCTAAATGTCTCCCAAAACTACAGTTCCTAGGACCCCCCTAGCATTGAGGCAGGGAAGTTAAAGTGGTCACAAACTGGACTGTTTCTGCAGTGTGTTTGGGGACCACACTCTCAGCCTCAGAAGGATGGCAATGGTGACTTTATAAGAAAGGGAACCTAACACAACCAGGAGGTTTCTACTGAAACTAGTCCAAACCAAGCTGCACTATAGATCACTGAGTACAAATAGCAAACACCAGTATGATACTACCAAAAATATTTTGTTAGGCTATTACAAAAACATACAGTATGCATAATTCCACAAGTATTAGTGAACAATAGAATGTCTATTCACCATACATGTGTTTTTGTAATAGCATAACAAAACAAAACAAAAAAGTTGGTAGTATCATATTGATGTTTATCTGGTACCAATATGATACTACCAAAAATATTTTGTTAGGCTATTACAAAAACACATGTATAATTCAAAAAGTATCAGGGAACAACAGAATGTCTATTCACCATATGTGTGAATAATAGCATAGCAAAATATTTTTTGTAGTATCATACTGGTGTTTGGTATTTGGTAGCAATATAATACTACAAAATATATTTTGTTATGCTATTTCAAAAACACATGTATAATTCAACAAGTACCAGTGGACAAGAGAATGTCTATTCAACATGTGTTTTGTAATAGCATTATATATTATAGTACTGTATATATAGTGCAGCCAAGACCTTAAGACAGGCACCTTCTCTCAGCCTGGACTACCTCACAAGGCTGTTGCTGCTGGGCTTGCAACAAAAAGCTGCAGCAACAACAACCAAGGAGGAATCCCTAGGAAAGGCTGGGTGAAGAAACAGAAGAAGCTTCAGTGGCAGACCTTTCAACACTGTCCTCCTCCTTCAGCTCCAGCAGCAGCTTTAAGCCCCACTTTCAGCTCCCCCAGCAGCCCTCCTCCTTAGTCCTCAGAGCCCAGGGCAAAGAGAGAAGGAGGAGAAGCCCTCAAAAGGTTTCTTTCTACCGCTGCCAGGCTCTCCTTCCTCCAGCATTTATTCCCTCCCTGCTTCCTGGATCTGTGTCCGTTTCTCAATCCTTCCCCAGGAAACAAGGGCCTGCCTCACTATAGTTCCGCCCTGGCATTAAGGGCAGCCCAGCAAAGATGAAGAGGGAGGAAAGCAGATGATGATGATGATGATGATGATGATGATGATGATGATGATGATGATGATGATGATGATGATTTTGTGAGCCCTTGTGAGGAGAAAATAAAAAACAATAATTATAATTGATGATGATGATGATGATGATGATGATGATGATGATTTTGTGACCTCTTGGATATATTGTGAGCCACTCTGGGCCCCAACCTGGGAAGAAAATAAACAACAACAGCAATAATAGTAATTATTGATGATGATGATGATCATGATGATCATGATTTTGTGAGCCCTTGTGAGGAGAAAATAAACAACAATAATTATAATTGATGATGGTGATGATTTTGTGAGCCCTTGGATATATTGTGAGCCACCCTGAAAAATAAACAACAGCAATAATAGTAATTATTGATGGTGATGATGATGATGATGATTTTGTGAGCCCTTGTGAGGAGAAAACAAACAACAATAATTATAATTGATGATGATGATGATTTTGTAAGCCCTTGGATATATTGTGAGCCACCTTGCCTCCCAACCTGGGAGAAAAATAAACAAGAACAGCAATAATAGTAATTATTGATAATGATGATGATGATTTTGGGAGCCCTTGTGAGGAGAAAACAAACAACAATAATTATAATTGATGATGATGATGATTTTGGGAGCCCTTGTATCTATTGTGAGCCACCCTGGGTCCCAACCTGGGAGAAAAATAAACAACAACAGCAATAATAGTAATTATTGATAATGATGATGATGATTTTGTGAGCCCTTGGATATATTGTGAGACACCTTGGGTCTTAACTTGGGAGAAAATCAACAACAGTGCAACAATTGAGGATGAGGATGATTTTGTGAGCCCTTGTATCTATTGTTAGCCGCCTTGGGTCCCAACTTGGGAGAAAATAAACAACAACAATAACAATAATAAGTAATGACAATGACAATAATAATAATAATAGTATCTCTTTTCTCAGAACTGGAACTTAGCACAGCTTCACAATATTAAAAGAACAACAACAACAACAATACTTACAATCCCAATATGATTCACACTACATAAATAAACCCCACTATTCACTCCTTCCTTACATTTATAACCTAATAATACCAACATAACAATCATTAAATCATTAAAACACTTAATTAAAAACTAATTAATTAAAATTAACTCATTCCTCCACATTTGCGGCTCCGACTTTTGCAGATTTGTTATTCACAGATTTTATTAATATGTTCTCTCTAGGTCCTCCAGTGCAACTGCGGTCAACTTTAACTAAAAGTTGCACTGAAGGAGCTAGAGATTCCTAGAGAGAACACTCGCATCTGTAGCTCCGACTTTTGCATATTTCTGTAGCCAATGTCTGATATGGACCACAGAATTGCACTGGAGGACCTAGAAATTCCTAGAGAGGTGTTCTGTCAGGTAAAAAGCATAGTGTTTTTGTTATCTGCAGTTTTTCCACATTTACCGGGGTCCTGTGCCCCTAACCCTAGCAAATGTGAAAGGACAAGTGTGCAATTAAAAATGCAGAAAAGAAGTGCATTAAAAAAGGAATTAACATCCTAAGCTGCTCCTTTACAAACATTTTGTTTTAAAAGCCTGTTTGAATAGCTAGGTCTTAGCCTGCCGGAGGAAGGCCAACAAGGAGGGAGTCATTCTGCAAACAGAAAACAAGTTTGCTCCATCCTCAATATGACATCCCTTCAGATACTTAAACAGGGCTATCATATCACCTCTTACCTTCTCTTCCCCAGGCTAAACAGTCTTCTCATCTATATTTTTTGTGGGTTTTTTGGGCTATGTGGCTGTGTTCTGGAAGAGTTTATTCCTGATGTTTCATCAGCAGCTGTGGTTGGCATCTTCAGAGAATACTGGCATGGAAGAGAGTGGGTTAAGATATATTGTTGGTTGAGAGGAAGTGATTTATATGTTAATCTCTGTGTTGGTCTGTTATTGAATGGCAAGGCTTCAGGGCAGGGTGTCTATTCAATTAATGATCCATGGTCTGCTGGGAAACCCTCATGCTGGGTGGTTTTCATTTGCATTTGCTGTGTTCCTGATTTTGGTACTTTTCAGGGCTGGAAGCCATACTGTGTTTACTTTAAGGGTTTCTACTTTCCTGTTGAAGTTGTCTAGGTGTTTGTGGATTTCAATGGCTTCCCTGTGCATTCTGACCTGGTAGTTGTTGGCATGGTCCAGAGCTTCAATGTGTGTGTATTTGTATATATACACACACACCACTCAGTTCCATGACAGCATTCTCTGAAGATGCCAGCCACAGATATTAGTGAAACGTCAGGAATAAACTCTTCCATAGCCTGAACAACCCACAAAAAATATGGATGCTGGCCATGAAAGACTTTGACTTCACAATCTTCTTGCCCCTTGTCTCCTGTCCTCTTCTTCCTCCTTTATTTTTCCTGCACTTCATATATTTATCACACTATTTTTCTTTGGTCAGGCCTCACCTGGAATACTGCATTCAGTTCTGGGCACCACAATTCAAAAAGGACGTTGACAGATTGAAGCATGTTCAGAGGAGGGTGACCAAAATAGTGAAGGGTCTGGAAGCCATGTCTTATGTATGAGGAGAGACTTCAGGAGCTGGGTATGTTTAACCTGAAGAAGAGACAGTTGTGTGTTGTTTAGCCTGGAGAAAAGATAGGTGATGTGATAGCCCTGTTTAAGTATTTGAAGGAATGTCACATTGAGGATGGAGCAAGCTTGTTTTCTGCTGCTCTAGAGAATAGGACCCAAAATGACTTGAAAATACACAACACTCACACACACATGCAGCCCTACAGTCCCTTACTATTGGCTCTGCTGGCTGAGACTGTTGTGAGTTGTAGCTGAAAACAGCTGAAAAGCCAATAGTGAGTTTTCCCAGAAAAAGAAAAGGAAACCAAGAGGGATGATCTTCCAGCTCCTGTACCATTAATGGTTTGTAAAAGAGAGGATTTCACCAAATAACAAACAACACCTGCTGAAATTCGTTCTTCTGCACAACCATAAGTGTTTGAGGAGTTATCTCCATTTTTTACTCTGACAGTGCTAGCCATAGCAACTGGAGGTGCTGGAGGTTTATTACCATCAATCTCTATGCTATTGATGGTACTTATTTGTGTGATGTTTTTTCTTTAGTAGGTGATTTATGTCCTTGCCTTAAAACACATATAGTAAGGGCAACCAGTGACAAATATTACTGAAACATAACAACAAACAAAGAAATTTTTTACAAAGCTTGTTTGTTTGTCAACCACACCTTGAACTTCCTAATCTTTTTTGTTTTTCATATTGTAGATTAAATTTTAACCTAAACCTCCCAAATGTGTAGCGAACTTCATAATTATCTGATTTTGAAGGTTAATATATATATATATATATCTAACACCTATGGAGATAACCCCAGGTATTATATGCTTATTTACCATAATTTTCCATTTCCATACTCTGATTGTTTTCTGTCTTCTTGAAAAACTATATTTACCTTACTTATCTAGTTTATCTTCTGAATTTAATATATAAGTTCTTTTTGTTTTCCTTTGTATTTATACAATTTGATCCATATTTGAAACCCAATTAGCCACCTCCCCCAATTTCCCCCTCATGTATTGAATGACAAGCTGTTGTAACAAGAAAATCATATGTTCTTTGTGGTCTCTGTGAGGTCATTCAGATGCCATTTTTTTTAGCACAACGATGCAAATCATCTCACACATTCTGGGTTTCTTATTCACACTATGGAATTGTATCAATATGCATCTCTGCAAGTTTCATTGTTCACACATGCAAGCATTCGAATAAAGATGGTGTCAATGATGTGAATGCATTTGGAACACGTTCAAGACATATAGAGTTTTATCCCAGATCTATCTGGGTTGATTTGCATTGGTTATTCACATTACTGATGATGCAGATCTTTTTTTTTTTTTTTAAACCTCCAATATTAATTATCCCGGATTAAGGGTCTCGAAAGACAGGTGCCTCAAAGCCACCTCTTTGAGCCCCAGAAGCATGCTGCAGCAACCAGATGTTGCAGCTTGCGCATAGAGCAAAAAGAAGCCACGTAGAAGGGGCGCCATAAGTGCCACAGCATGGCGTTATGATGCCCCTTGTGCACAGCGCTGCTTGGGCACTGCTCACGAGGGATATCATGGCACACCCCATGTAAATGGGCGTATGCCAAGATGGTGCCCTGGCGCTTGGAGCATGTGAACACTCAGTCCTACTTCACCCCTAGTCTGTGGTCAGGCCGGCACAAAGTGCTGGTCTGTACTGCCTCTGAGTTATTTTTTTGATAGCCCCACACAACTTCTTAATCGAGTGCATTTGGGATGCGTGTTAACAACAGAGATTGAACCTGGATTCACTCTGAATTATTTTCACCATTTGAATAACCCCTGTGACTGAGACAACTGGGTTATCCTGCTCTTGCACAGTCCCTCTTTTGGATCGTTCTATAGTGTTCTAAAGAGTTTTGGTGGTAATCCTACCCACATCTGGCCGCCCTATATTGCCACCAAAACCAGCTAGTTCTTTTTGGTCTGCTGTTGCAGCTGCCTCATCAGAACAGCATTCACACGCTCAGAATGGAAGACGTCTTCTGAGGATCAATTGCCAACATGGGCTTCAAGCCATGCTAGCCCTCAGGGCTTTCTCAGTACCACTGGCTTCTTTTAAGTTGAGATAGGCATTTGAAACACCTTCTGTTATTGCCTTGTGTACACACTGTGTGGTGTGCCCACTGCAGAGAGTGTCGCCTTAAAGATTTTGTGTTTGAACACTTAGCTGATATCTCCTAGGTTTGATGAAATTATGCAGGCATGCCTCAATTAACAAACATTCTGCAAAGTGACATAAAAAGGCATTTTATACCTGACAAACCTCTCCCTCATTCCCTGCCTAACTGGAAGGCTTTTTGGCAGCATCAGCATTGGGAAGAAGAGGTGGAGAAACACAGACATTCTGCATCAGGTTGCCTGTGGTAAATTATATAATAAACAAACCCTGAGTTTGGAAAATGTGAGATTCTACTCTAACAGATCCTACTGCAGCTGTGTGTGCCTGCCTGTAACAAGGTAGACAGCAACTGCCTCCAGAATCCCTTACTAGGCATGAGTGAACAGAAAAACAATGTCAAATAAGCCTGCCTTGTCACCAGCTACTCCCAGTGTATTGAACAGAAACAGACCTGTAAGTCTGGCCATCAAAATGATTATCATAAGAAAAGCAAAGGATGGTGAAAGAAAAAGTCATCTTGGAATGCATTCAGGAAAAAACTTTGAAGTGGCCTGTGGAAGGTTCAAAATATTTTTGTTTACTTAGGCACAGCCTTGATGCCATGGTTTCATTCTACATATTTATATTGTTAGGTTTAAATAAAATGCTTGCACTGCTCTTCTTTTTGCAGGTGTAAGAACCAATCCCTCTTCTTTACATAGTATTTCCTTTGTTACCAGATTTTCTGTTTAATAAGTGATGCCCACGAACATATCTACAGTATTTTGTTAACTGAAATATTATTGTCATGTGCTTTCAAGTAATTTTTTACTTATGGCAGCCCTATCCCCTTTGATAGGCAAGATTTCTTGGCAAGATTTGTTCAGAGAAGGTTTGCCTTTGCCTTCTGCTGAGACTTGCCCAAAGTCAGCTATTGGGTTTCTATGGCGGAGTGTAGATTTGGTCATAGTCCAATGCTCACACCATTACACAAACTGGTTTCCACCTAGATATACCTGTATATATGTTTGCTGTGATAGTCAGCTTCTCTGTTTAAACTTGGGAAATGATAGTTTTAGATATATTTTACTTTTATTTTTTTTAAAAAAATTAAAAAATATTTCACATCAGTGAAGACAGCCAGGTGTTTCTGCATGTGCATTGTACCAATCTGAACAGCTGCAGAATGCTTCTTTATTGCCTTATTATCCATCCAGGCCGATGACCTCATGTAACATTCCTACTGGAATTCCTCCTGGCAAAAGTACTTGTCCTGTTTCTTAATTTCATTCTTTTTAATCCTGGACATCTGGTCACCCTAAAGGCATAGCCCACCTGCTGGACTTTCTACATATACCAAAAACCTCTTTCCTACTTCTACTGTTGTTTTGTTTCAGACATTCAATTGATTTTATTAGCAAAGCAGCATGGTAGGCTCAAGAAAAAGAGAGTTAATAAAAGTCCCCCCTCTGGATTCTGTGCTGCAGTCTTATGGAAAGGCCAAGGGAAGTGACCCTGCACATTCCCTGTGTTTCAAAGAATCTACTTTGCAAGTGGCTGAAATAATTCTTTCTGTATATGCCACAGACGGCTTACATCAGTGGGAGCAAATCAGTTTTAAAAATTTTATTCTGATACCCAAAAGGCTGAGAATGTGCTGCCAAAAATTATCCTACTCCCTCCCCCCACCTTCTTCTGGAAGAGGATTTTAAATAACATATACATTTAGCTTCCATACTACAGTATTTGACAGAAAAAGTCCATCCTCTTCTATTCCCCTTATCTGGAGTGAGGAGCTATGGCTAGTTTGCAAGTAAAATAAATTTAAGAAGTTTAAAGACATAAATGTAGATGTATCAACTTTTGTTCAAGTACAACCCAAATAGTGGAGTTGGGTTTGGAAAAGTTACTTTTTGAATTACAGCTTCCTGAATTTCCCAGCCACATCAGTTGCTCACCCTGACATGCCAGCAAAGTGAGTCCTAAACTGCAAGCAGCTGGGTTTTTCAACATCTAAGAAGCCATTCCCTCCCTCCAATCCATCTGCCTTGGTCCTGGCCCTAGAGGAAGAGAAGAACCACTGGACCTCATCCCTCTCCCACCACCTTTCCCTTCTCCTTTTGTGTTGTCTCTTTTAGACTGTAAGCCTGAGGGCAGGGATCCGTCTATTTTATGATTGTATGTACAGCACTGTGTAAATTTACAGAGCTATATAAATAAAGGTTAATAATAATAATAATCTACAGATCTATTGGCATGTTGGGGTGTGTATGTGTGGACACTGATCCTTGGATCCTACTGTGATAAGAATGGCAGGCTTTAAAATCCTTCCTCACCCCGGGTTCTGATATTCCAGGAGTGCACAGTATTTGCTCAGTAACCATTTTCTCCCTTGTATTTTTCTGCACCAGGGAAGAAAGGAACTTATGAGGAGTCTCTATCTCCCTTTCTTCACCAGAAGACAGGCCTAAACTCTAGGCTTCTTTGGACTTTATCACACGAGCAAAATTAGAAGTTGTCCCAGGGTCAATGATACGGGGGGTGGGGGGGGGAGCTTTTTCCAGGTCTTTTTTCAACACCTTTACAAAAGTTTATATCACTGGGGCTGATTTTGACATTAAAGAGCGATTAAAGCACATTAAAAGCATCCCACAAATAAAGCGGAAATGGCAAGTAATTGCATGAATGATATCACATGCAATTGCACAAATAAAGTGATACCAGAAATGCATTTTTGCTGAAATCCTGAAAGTAAAAAAGAAGCGCAGTTTTGTGCAATGTTGTGTGAAATCGTTACATGTAATTACACAATTTTTCCGGGATATTCACTGGATAAACTCCCAATCTCCTTCATGTGATAAACGAAGTATCCCTTATCCAGTATCCCTTATCCAGAATTCCAAAAATCCAAAATACTTCAAAATCCAAAACTTTTAAAGCTATCGGTATGTATCTGTACTGTGTTTGTGAGGCTAGAGAGAGATGTGGATGGAGGGACACCATGACTGGAAACAACTTGAAGGCACACAACAACAACAACAAACCTTTTATTACATTTTGAATGTATTCTGCAACTGTTTTAACTGTTTACATTGGATTGTTTGTTAAAAGATTTATGTTATGTATTATTTTAGCTGTATTTTGTTGTGTGGAAATCCACTTTGGTTCCTGTATAGGAAGAAAGGCAGGATATAAATTATAAATTTATAAACATAAATTAACTAAATAAATGAATGATTAACAGTAAGATTTTTTAAAAAAAGAGTCTGAGCACTTCAGCCCTGGATTAAGTCTTGGCACTAAATCTAAGCCTGATTGGTGTAACTGTGAAGCATATAATGGCAGCTCAAAAGCTCCTTGAAATCACTCTGTGCAATTGCTCTCTAACCAGGATCTGGACTCTCTGAATCCTGAAAAAAGACGTTTATGCAGAAATAGCATACAGCAGATATGTGTGTGGTTTCTGACTGTTAAATATATCCAGAGCAGAGTTTGGAAAAGTTACTTTTTTGTCTATAGGTCCCAGAACCCTAACACAGCCCTCTTTGTTGGTGTAAACAAGCAGATGCACAGGTAAAGCAATCTCCGATGCCTTCAGAACTACCGGCGACCTTGGAGCTGTTCGGCTTTATCAGGAATTCCTCCTGCCTGCTGCTGATGAAACAAACTGGAGCCAAATCTCTCTCCTCAGAGGTGTTTATTCTTAAAGTTGCTATATTTACAAGTATATACACGCCCGTCCAACAAAACTCTCCAACCATCTATCCACTCCGACTACCCAACAACCCACACTGCGGTGTGCAGGCTATTTATAGATCTGTGCCATGCGGTCACAAACCCATCCTCTTCTGGTGACTCTTTCCTTGTGCCACCAACAATGTTGTCCCCTCAGACAGGAAGACTTTTGATGTTACCCAGGCTTACGTGCAATCAAGCACATATCTGACCTTGAACACTGTCTGCTGTTCCAGCCTTCAGCTGCAGACAATTATGCCCAAGATTCCTGGTTTCCTTTTGTGCACATCTGTACATTTCATAGTTGAGCCTCAGTGCCTAACATGCCCCTCCAAAATGTACAGATGTGTATTTTTTTTTTTTTGCCACATATGTGTTTGCCATCTTCCAATGTTTACATTTGTTGAACAGCCAAACTCTGTGTTTATTGTGCCATGCCTATCAAACATGATAGATGTTCATGCCTTTCAATTGGCAAAGCTTTTGTGAGAACATCAGCAATGTTGTCCCTGGTGTCAATGTACTCCAGATTTATGATTCTGTTTTTGAACCATCTCTCTCACATTCTGATACCTCACACCAATGTACTTTGTCCTACACTTCAAGTTCTCAGCTTCAGACATTGCAATACATGATTGTGAATCCTCATGGACTACAGTAGGCTCTTCACACTTTTCTCCCAAATCCACAAGCAATTGCCTTATCCACTGGATCTCTCCTGCAATTTCAGACAATGCTGCAAATTCTGCTTCTGTAGTACTTAAAGCCACACAGTTTTGCTTCCTGCTGCGCCAAATTATTGGACTACCAGCAAATCTTACAAGCAAACCTGACACTGACTTTCTGTCATGCAATTCTGATGCGAATGAACTGTCCACATAACAATCCAGCTGTTGTTCACTGCCCTGTATCACCAACTTTCTTTCTTTGGTTCCTTTCAAGTATCTCAGCACATGTTTCACTCTAGTCCAGTCTTCTACTTTTGGAACACTTACTTTTCTGCTAAGTACTCCAACAGCAAACGAAATGTCTGGCCTAGTGTTGTTTGCAATGAACATCAAGCTACCTACTACACTTCTGAACAATTCTGGATTCTCAAATTCCTTTGATGATTCTGCACTAGAAGTTCCAGAAGTCATTGGACTCTTTACAACTTTTGCATTCTGCAAGCCACATTTTTCAATCAGTCTTTCAATCTTTTTCTGTTGGCTCAACAAACACCTGCCATCCTCAGTCCACTGAACTTCAATCCCTAAGTAAGTCTTGAGATTTCCCAAATCCTTGAGCTTAAACCTCTTAGACAACTCTTTCTGAACTGATGTAATTTCCCTCTCTGACTTCGCTGCGACACACAAGTCATCAACGTAAATCACTACGGTCACATCACCTTTTGTATACACGCACGCATCCGCATTGCTGCGTTTGTATCCCAATTTGACCAACTCTTCATGAATGCAAAGGTTCCAGCAACGTGCACTCTGTTTCAAACCGTACAATGCCTTTTTCAACTTGTAAACCTTTCCATCTCTGTCCTTGTCAAAACCTAAAGGTTGTTCCATAAAAACCTCCTCATTAAGATGAGCATTCAAATATGCAGTTTCAAAATCAAAGTGTCTCACTACTTGATTCTTCCTAGCTGCTAAAGCTAATACCAGCCTTAAACTTTCTGGCTTTGCAGTAGGTGAAAAAGTTTTGTCAAAATTTTCAAACCTCTGCTGCGAAAAACCTTTTGCAACCAGTCTTGCCTTGTATCTATGGGTTCCATCCGGCATTTCCTTCCTCTTGAAAACCCATTTGCAACCTACAACCTTGTGGTTCTTAGGCCTCTCCACAATCTCAAACACTTCCTTATCTAGTAAAGACAAGTACTCCTGATCCATGGCAGAAAACCATTTCTCCTGCTCCTCCTTAGGATATGACTGCAATTCCTCAAAACTCTCTGGCTCATCTGCCATCACTGAACAAGCTCTTGCACCCTGCACTACGAATCTATCTGGAGGTCTCCTCACCCTCTGAGTTCTCCTTGGCACAATCACTTTTGTTCTGCCTTTTTCATCCTCACTCTCAGAACTAGTTTGCACCTCTGTGTCTTTCATGGACACCTTTTCAAACTTTTGTGTAGTGACTGGTAAGTGCAAAGTTGGATGTGTTTGTGTGTGATGGTGTGCAGAAGTACTGGGTTCACTTTCAGTAGATGCTTCTTGTTTTAGCACCCCTCCATTTCCAGTACCTATGTCACTCTGCCCCAGCTTGAGAAAAACCTCTTTGTTGGCATGGAGCTTTTCCCAACCTGAATGTTTTTCAAAGTTGGCACTTTTGGACAGCAAGATTTCCCCATGACCTACATAAAATCTATAGCTGTTCCCAGAATACCCCACAAACATCAACCTTCTCCATTTAGGATCCCCCTTTTTCCTGAAGTTTGCAGGCACATACACATTTGCATACTGCCCAAAAACTCTCAGATATTTGAGATTTGGTGGTCTCCCATACAGCATGTGATATGGAGTTTTCTTTACAAAAGAATTCCAAGTGCGATTGGCAACATGGTTTGCTGTCAAAATTGCTTCCCCCCAAAGCTGCTCTGGTGCTTCTGCATCGAGCATCATGCAATCTTTTATTTGCTTTAAGACTCCAATGTGTCTCTCCGCTAAGCCATTCTCCTGGGGAACGGCCGCGTTCGTCGTGTTGTGGCAGATCCCTTTCCTCCTCAACCAATTTTTCAGGTTATTAGATAGGAATTCTCCACCTCTATCTGTAACCAAAGATCCTACTTTGTATTCAAACTCCCTTTCAATCATATTGACCCAATTTTTGATGTGTTCAGCAGCTTCACTCTTTTCCTTCATGAGCATCACATACGAAAACCGTGTGTGACGATCCACAATGACCATGAAGTACTGATTTTTGCCCATAGTTTTGGCCAAAGGACCAGCCAAATCAGCATGCACAACCTGAAAAGGTCTTTGTGTGGTGCATTTGCTGCGTTTGGCCACAGGAAAAGCCTTCAGCTTTATCCTGCTGCAAACTGAACAATCCAGGTGGTTTGAACAAGTGGACATTTTAAATTCTGGACACACTTCCCCCAGCTTCCCCAAACTTGTGAAGCTTGTATGTCCCATGACTCTATGGTAGTAATGAGCACAGTCTAAGTGCAAAGGCACATTGTTGACTACTGAACATTCTGCCTTGTCAACCATATAGTACATTTTGTCTCTTTTGATTGCTTTAGCACAAACTTGGTCATTTATGCTAATAGTACAATCATCCCCTTTGAAACTCAATGCATACCCACTGGTGGTTAATTCAGACACACTAACCAAACAGTTTTGCAACTTAGGAACACACAAAACATTTGAAAAGTCCTTTCCAAAACTTGGGATGAACACAGTTCCCATCACTTTTGCCTCCCTTGATGCACCATCAGCCAAAGCAACTGAATGTACATTAGATGGCACCTTATCTTTCAGGAGCCTATCACAATTAATCATATGCGACGATGCTCCGGAATCTAATAACCAAATGGGGTCTACAGCCTGATGGGCTTTATAGTCATTGTTCTTTACCACAGCAACAACACCTTTCCTGCTCACAGGATCTTTAGGCTGTTGTTTCCTTGCTGCTGCCAGCTTTCTACAGTCCTTCTTGAGATGGCCTGGCTTCCCACAGTGGAAACACTTTCTCTCCCTGGACACAGCTGCCTTCTCCGGTTGCAGCTCCTTGAAAGCCTCGGTTGGGTGTGTTTGTCTTGGTACTGCATGCTGCCTCTGGAGCCCTGCCTCGTACTGCCGACGTTGGCTCTCTTCCAAGACACGTGCAGCCACCAGCTCCGCAGTAATCTGTGATTCATCAAAACACTGAAGACTCCACAGAATATTCTCAAAATCATCAGAAAGACTCCCAAGCAGGATGTATGCTTTCTGCTCAGATGCAAGGACGACACCTCTCATCTGCACCTGGCTGAACAAATCAGCCATGATCTCCAGATGCTTCTCTGGCGATTGTCCTTTCTGCATTTTGCAGGCATACAGTCTCCTACACCAAATCATTCTTGACAGAGCTGTTTTAGATTGGTGAATCTCCCTCAAAGCATCCCAAACTGCCTTTGAGGTTCTTTTCTCCCGGACATGGTTGATCTGCGACGGCGTGATTGTAAGCAAAATTGTAGCTCTTGCTCTCTTATCTTGGTCAAGAGTATCTGCTGTGGGTCCTCTCTCAACAACATCCCACAGTCCTTCTCTGACCAGCAAAGCCTCACAATAGGAACTCCAAGCTGCATAATTAGTTTCGTCTAGTTTGGGAAATTTAGCTGCCTCCATCATTAAGCAGTGTAAAGATAGAGTCCTGGCAGTTTCCCCAGCTTCTACTGTCAATTGTGATAAGACACAGACAACAGTCCAAAAATCTTACCATCCAGCCTTCCGGCACTGACAGCACATCACAGCAACAAAGTACCTTTCTCACACAGCCAGTTGAACTCTTCAGCACAAACGGAGATGCCTTATCAGATAACGATCTGGGCCCGTAACCCTTGTTGGTGTAAACAAGCAGATGCACAGGTAAAGCAATCTCCGATGCCTTCAGAACTACCGGCGACCTTGGAGCTGTTCGGCTTTATCAGGAATTCCTCCTGCCTGCTGCTGATGAAACAAACTGGAGCCAAATCTCTCTCCTCAGAGGTGTTTATTCTTAAAGTTGCTATATTTACAAGTATATACACGCCCGTCCAACAAAACTCTCCAACCATCTATCCACTCCGACTACCCAACAACCCACACTGCGGTGTGCAGGCTATTTATAGATCTGTGCCATGCGGTCACAAACCCATCCTCTTCTGGTGACTCTTTCCTTGTGCCACCAACAATGTTGTCCCCTCAGACAGGAAGACTTTTGATGTTACCCAGGCTTACGTGCAATCAAGCACATATCTGACCTTGAACACTGTCTGCTGTTCCAGCCTTCAGCTGCAGACAATTATGCCCAAGATTCCTGGTTTCCTTTTGTGCACATCTGTACATTTCATAGTTGAGCCTCAGTGCCTAACACTCTTAGCATGGCATCCAAAGCTTGACTGGTGAATAGAAACTTACAGATCAGTGGAGTGCTGAATCTGCTCTGGGTGTTAATGTGAAATTTAAAGGCATTATGTCAGGTGCTAAATCAGTCCCTTAAAGTGTAGATTAAAACGTAGAGTTGATTTGTTGTTGTTGTTCTGTTCCTTCATGTTGTTTCTAACTTATGGTGACCCTAAGGCTATAAGGGTTTTCTTGGCAAGTTTATTCAGCGGCAGTTTGCCATTGCCATCTTCTGAGGCTGAGAGAGTGTGACATGCCCAAGGTTAACCAGTGGGAAGTCGAAAGCTTTCATGGCCAGCATCCATAGTTCTTTGTGGGTTTTTGGGCTGTGTGGCCATGTTCTAGAAGGCTTTCTTTCTGATGTTTCACCAGCATTTGCCTGTATCTCTTTAAAATGCTGAAGAGATTCTGTGAGTGGAGTGAGGCTCAGTGGGAGGAGAAAGGAGAGGCCCCAAGGTTTCTTTTTAAAAATTAAAATTTCAAATTTTAATTTTTAATTATTTTGTAAAGTTTTTAAAAATTCTTTTAAAATGTCACATTTTACCAATTTTTCACTTTAATCATATGAAACTACCGGTATGTCTATGTAAACACATTTATTCTGTATATATTCCACAATATAATAATTTAAAAGGTATAAATTTAATTTTGTCAGTTGTTTATGCCAAAACTGTTACCATTACACTCAGTGATATATGGGAATTATGATTTATAAACAAATTAGTATAAAAAACATTACTAATGATTCTGTATGGTGTGCTATGGGAGGAGGTCAATGGGGCGGGTGACACCATGAGTTACCCCACTGGGTGACACCAACCCTAGTGACACCACTGGGTCTAGCACTCTATTCTGTTTATTTCAGATGTCATGTAGAAGACTGCATCCAGTTCTGGACACCACAGTTCAAGAAGGATATTGACAGGCAGGAATGTAAAGGATCTGAAACCCAAACCTTCTGAGGACCAGCTTGGGGAGCTGGGTATCCATATTTAAATGTCTGAAGGGGTATTGTGTAGAAGATGGAACAAGCTTTTTTTTTTTTTTTTTGCTCCAAATGGTTGAACACAGACCAATTGATTCAAATTACAAGAAAAAAGATTCACCAAAACATTAGGAAGGACTTCTTGATGGTAAGAGCTATTTGACAGTGGAATAGACTACCTCAGAATGTGGTGGCTTCTTCTTCATTTGATGTTTTTAAACAGAGGTAGGATTACCACTGAGAGCCAGTGTGGTGTAGTTATTTGAATGTTTGACTACAACTCTGGAGATCAGGGTTAGCTTTTCTACTTGGCCAAAGAAACCCACTCTCAGACCCAGAAAACCTTAGGGTCACCATAAATTGGAAGCAACTTGAAGGCAAACAACCACCACCACCACCACCACTACCACCACGATGATGGCCATCTCTCCAGAGTGCTGTATTTGTGTTTTCCTGCATGGTAGGGGACAAGATGCCCTTGTGGTCCTTTCCAACTCTGACTTTATATAGCTGCCTAAATGTGGTAGATTTCCTTGACAATAGCTAAATGATCTTTTTGTTGCAGCTAAATTATCTTTTTGTTTTTACTGTAGGATGTTAACCAATGCATTTTTGTTGTTTAAAGCACTTGCATTTTTAACTTGTCAATTGGTTTAAATGATTTGCCTGCAATGAAAATTTCTACATGGGTCATTTTAAATATACTGAAGAAGCATATGCGACCACTGTCCCCTTTTTCCTCCTGCTTCACCATTTATCTTTAGAAGACAGTTTTGAATATTGCACTGGAAAAGACAGATATATGGTATTTTGCTACCAGAGGAAGAACAGAAAACATCTCCTCAGCACAAAGTATGTGGTAATCAAAGCCAGCCAAATTGTTTTGGCAAATGAATTGGGGGGGGGGGGGGATCCTACAAATGTCTCTCCTCACAACTTAACAAAACAAATGCAAAGATAACAAAGTAAATAACTTACAGTTTATTACTCTTTAATGTCACTTAAAATCAACATTTGAAGCAGCCACATCTGCTAAATGGTAGAATCAGCCCTGAAATGGAAATACTACAGTAACAAGCCAGAACTGAAAATGACTTTAAAATCATAAAAACAATCAAGCGTTCCTTCAGGCGCTTTGCTCTCTGGTTTTAAATTTGCTTCTATCGATTAAAATTTGCTCCTGATTAATCAGCTAAAGCTTTGGTTGACTAATCTGCCAATTAAAGTGATGAAAACTTGTACTCTTGGTGTTAATTATAATTATTTGCTGACCAGGGTGATGATGAATTTCTTTTGACATGTCAGCCTTGGCAGAAAAGTGTTGAGCTTATTGACTTGTTGAGGTCCTACTGAGAGCAAGGGAAGAACAGAAGCCGCTAGATGGCTCTCTAGAATAGGCTGTCATTAAAGAGAAAGCTAGTCTGGCCTTTCCAGCTAGCTATGTTCAAAGATAGCTGGCCTACCTTCCCTTATAATATGTAGGCTGCAGAACATAGCTGTTTTTTTAGCCTGTCTGTGTAATTTCCAGGGTGTCTCCCTCAGAGGTACACATAAATCTCTCATGGTACATCCTCTGATGTATGTTTTCCTCACATATATACCACTGACTGGTAAGTGTGACCATGTTTGTTTTGTTTTCTTCCTTGTCCTTCTCATTTCGATATCCATATGCCAAATGGAAAACACAACCTTAAGATGAAGGAAATGAAAACATGTTGTGAGTGTGTGATGTCAAGGAGAGAGATTTGCATGGCTTGGGAAAGGTCTTTGTTCAGATTACAACTCCCAGAATATCCAGCCAGCATTGTCAGGGATTGGAGATTCTGGGAGTTGTAATCCAACAACGAATATTTGTCAAGCTTTAGGTTTTAAAATATAGCGAGTCTTCCCCCATTCACATATCCTCCAACAGAAAGACAAACAAATGGATCCTCGAACAGATCAAGCCTGAAATCTCCCTGGAAGCCAAGATGATAAAGTTGAGGTTGTCATACTTTGGCCACATCATGAGAGGGCATGACTCATTGGAAAGGACAATAATGCTAGGAAAGGTGGTGGGATACAGAAAAAGAGGGAAACCACATGTTAGATGGATAGATTTTATTAAGGAGGTATGAATTTACAGGGCCTAAGCAGAGCAGTGGAGGATAGGTAGTCCTGGAGATGTCTCATCCACAGAGTCACCATAAGTTGGGATATGGTTGGGATAGACTCGCAGGTGATTAAGAACAAACAAAAGCCTCTCTCACTGGTATGCAGCCATTGAGTTACAGTTCGTGCCAGAAATTTGGATAACCACTGAACAGGAAAGGCAGAAAGACTGGCACATTTTGTTTCATTTCTGCATTGCCCAAAGGGGCTTATCCACCCACTGAAGCTTGGTACAAAACATAAATCTTAGAATTAAATAATTCTAATTTAATTATCCTGCATCCAAGGAATTATTTTGACTAGTGTACCAAAAACATAGCTAGCTCAATTGATTATCCTGCTTGAGGCCAAATACAAGATGGCAACTGCACACTCCATACCACATACAGAAACTGTCTGGACTAGCAGTTGAAATATACATCATACTTCAGGGCAGCAAACTAGTTTAGAAATGCAGGATACGTTGTGTGGCACATACAGGGTTGGGCAAAAGGCTCAAGAGGAACAGCTGGTGGGCTGTCATTTCCCTCTCTTTCATTTGTGGTGGTTACCACATTTCCTCTAAGGGTAGGGCTGGCCCAAACCAAAACTGGCCAAATCTGGCAGCCCTATTTTTAAGAAATATTCATAGGCCTCATTCCCACTTACAGATAAATTGGTGTGCAATCTGAATCGATGGATCAGTTCAACATCGGATCATGGTTTACACTACACTTGCCCCAATCACATTTTTTGTCATTTTCTGGCATCAAAATAACCATCGATTCAAAATGATTCAGTTCCAGCCAGCCAAAGGGTAAATTTAAATTGATTCCAATCTGCCTGTGGTTCACACTTGCGCAGAATCAATTTATTGAAAAAGAAGTGGAAAAAATCAGAGTCAAAAAGACGTGGGTTAAATGGGTCTGGAGCATGGCCTCCTCTAGGAATCACTTCAGCGATTCGGATTAAGTGGGAACCAGGATCATTTGAACCAGTTTAAACTGATTTGCAATCTGATTTAAAAGGCAGTGGGAACGAGGCCCATAATTTGCAGATGCAAAAGAAGAGAGGTTAAAAATTTAGCTTGTTATTACCTCCAAGCTTTATTTCAGCAGTATAATTTATAGTGGCCATTGTAGAAAGGTTGCTGTTGTTAAATGGTTGGGAGGCAGGAATACTTACCAATGTATTGCAAGTGATGCAGAGATTTTCCAAAGATGTCGATCAATCTTCTGCTGCCCATTCAGTCTGCTTTCCTAGCGGTGACTCTCCAGGGCTTCTTGGAGGAGTCATTCCCTATTGTATTGGGAGCTACCAAGGACTGAACTTGAGTCCTGTTCCTTGACAAGTATGCCCTCCTTCACTGGGATGTCGTCCTTCCCAGAAATTTAAATAACCACTGAACAGGAATGGCAGAAACATTGGCACATTTAGTTTCATTTCTGCACTGCTCAAAGGGGCTTATCTGGAAAGTTTAACAAATATTATAAATGCCTGTTCTATTTTTGAGGCATGATGTATTAGGTAGCTACTATTCAGTTGGATAAAGGAAAATCTGCCCCAAATGATGCTTATTCCTATTTTCCCTGCATTTTTCTAATCAGCAAACCAGAATTTAGGAAATCCACTTCTCCTCTACTGCTGCATCCCAAGGATAAGACAGGTAAGTAGGGGAGACAATCCTGCAGCTCTGCAGATGTCATTAGACCACAACTTCCAGTATTTCTCATCAGTGACTGGGATGGCAAGAGCTGATGGGACTTGCAGTCCAACATCAGCAGCATACCCTCCAATTCTCTCAGTTTAGCAGGGGTAGTCCTGATTATTCCTCTGTCACCCCACTTTTTCAGCTGTTTAAAAAATGTCCCAGTTTCTCTCTTCTTTCCACTTTCCCCCTTTGTCTTCCGCTTACTTCAGTTGCTGCAAATGGAGTTCAAAGTGGAAAAGTCGCTTAAATCCATTAACTTAGTGGGGGGAGAGGAGGAGAAGTGGTGGAATCTTGTTCTACCCAGGAAGCTCAGGCAAAAACAGATAACAGCAGCTTCTCCTAGCTTGTGTAATCTTCCTCAATGATAACTTGTTCCATCTTGACTACATTTTGATGCTGCTATGAAAGGCTGGAGGGTATGCATTTAAGTTATCTTCTTGTATTGACAAATCTTGCAGCAAACAGAGGAAGAAATCATTACTCCTGCAGTGATTGATTTGTGACAAAGAACTACCATAGACCTTCTTTTTAGCAGCAGAATTTAACTCTGGGGTGGAAGCTATATGATCCATAGGCTGCGAGTGGATCAGGGATATTGGTGTGACTTTGGAGTGTCTGGATCTTCCATCACTCCTTATTGCACCTTAGAATTGTTATTTAGGATTTTAAATAAGAGTATTGCATTTCTAGAAGCCTCCAGAAAGTGCAATTTTTCATTTAAATGCTGTTTTGAATATACTGCAGTACTAATTCATCCAATGCAATCCAAAGCACATGGGTTGGGAACGTGGGATTTAATGGGGAACAGTGTAGCTTGTGGCAGTAATGAATTTTATTTGGGGGCCTAAATACCCTAAAGGCATCAGAGCCTATCTGATCTTGGAAGCTAAGCACGGTCAGTCCTACTTAGTACTTAAATGGGAGACCACCAAGGAATATTAGGAATGTTGGCTTATATTTCAGAGGAGGGAACTGGCAAAACCACTTCTGAGTATTTCTTGTCTAAGAAAACCCTATGAAATTCATAGGGTTGCCATAAGTCAACAGGCAACTTGAACACACACACACACACAATAGAAGTTGTGCCATGAACAACTTTCTTCTCTTATCACACACATCTTACATTTACGTCCTCCATGTAAACACCAACAGCAAGTTGCTGGCCTCTGTGAAAGACAGAACCCATAGCAATCTACACTAGAGTATATTCTTTCTTTTACATGGCCTCCTTTGTGATAATAAAGATAATAAAGTACTAGTCTATATATGTTTATGCAAATATACATGCACACACATGTGTCTGTGTATACAGAAAGGATGCCATCTCCAGTATGTGGGGAAAACAACCACAGATCTATGTAAACTTTTCAGGACTCACAAGTCTGTAATTCTGACCAGGAAGCTTGAGCGACCAGTGGCTAAACATTTTAATTTGAAGCACCAAAACACTGTCTGATTTGTAATTGCAGAACCATCTCTTTCAAGTATACTGGAAAAAGGGGGAACATATCTGGATTTGCAGATTTAAAAACTTAACACTACACGGTCTCAGCCTAGAGGAGAATAATCATTATCCACTTTGGAACACTCCATTGTCTACTTTCTCAGCTTGGATATGGCTGCAAACCTCACCATTCATCACTGTTGGCCATGCTGGCCAGGGCTTGTGGGAACTGCAGTCTGATAACATCTAGACTGCTACATGCTCCCCAACCCAACTCTATCACTTTATGAAATGTGTCCCCCAGGTCCATTGGGAGTCAATGACTTGTATGAGGAGCCATCTGCAAATTATTGTGACAGCTTGTTGTTGATAATGCTCTTTCCTTCCTTCTCCCCAAAATACAGAAATCTGCAGATGTTGACAGAGGGAAATAGCTTGTGGAGCTCTCATTATACTCCCAGGATGTTTACACACCATGAGAGTCAGCACCTTCCAGAGGCACTTGTTCAGTTCCATGAAAAATCTAGCAGCAAAAATCAAACAACGCACATCCAGTGGCAGCTGATAAGTTCCATCTCTCTGGAGTGGTAAATCTGCTCTGGGTTTTATATGGAACTTTAAAGGAGCTATCCAAGTTGATAAACACTATCCTTACAAATAGGTCAAGCACCTTGGATAATAACTAATAACGAAAACCCAGCTTCAATATCCTACTGACATGGCAGGCACAGCTCTATTGTGCCTAGGCCCAGAAACAGATCAAATGCCCTCTCTCCATCCCAATTGTCACTGCCTTGGCCTCTGAGGGAGAGAAGAAGAGGCAGTTTCTGCCGGACTTCATCCCATACCCCACAGTTATTCCCTTTCCTTGTGTGTTGTGTCTTTTTAGTTTGTAAGCCAGAGGGCAGGGTACTGTTTTTTTTTCTTTCTTGTGTGTTGTGTCTTTTTAGTTTGTAAGCCTGAGGGCAGGGTACTGTTTTTTTTTTTTCCTTTTCTTAATCATATTCTGGTAAAGCACCATGTACAGTGATGGTTATTCCATGCTGTCTCTCACAGTGATGGTGCTATATAAATAAATGATAATAATAAAAGTAATAAACTACCAACCATCATACTGGGTCAAAAAGAACCAGAACCAATGGATGAGGCTGATTGCCGATATGAGATATACACTGTTGATCTCCCCTAGAAACACAGGTTTGTAGTCTTGAATTATACCTAGACCCATCACTGGAATGAGAAGCTGATGTGTAACGGTGGCCAGGAATGTTTTGGTAAATTACATCTGGTGTTAAGAAGGCTCAAACTTTCTCTGTAAAGTTCTGAACTAGTAATTGGCATCTTTCCCTTCATAACATGAAAATCGCCAGATATTGGACAGGGACTTGCGTGAACAGGGTTCATGATATTACCGAGCCCTGAAAACCATTGGGTAACCTTGTACCAGTCATTCTCTCAGCCTGATCTACTGCACGAGTTGTTGTTGCTGACCAGAGGGGAGGGGAGTGAAGCCATGTATATTGCCTACAGCTAATTGGAGGAAATGTAGGATATACAGGTTGAATATCCCTTATCCAAAATGCTTGGGATCAGAAGTGTGTAAGATTTCATATTTTTTTCTTCAGATTTTAGGATATTTGCATATATATTATGAGATATCTTGGAGTTGGGACCCAAGCCTGAACACAAAATTCACTTATGTTTCATATACACCTTATGAAGGCTGAAGGTAATTTTACACAATATTTTAAATAATTTTGTTTATGAAACAAAGTTTGTATACCCTGAACCATCAGAAAGGTGTCACTATCTCAGCCACCCATGAAAAATGCTTGGGATTTTGGAGCATTTTGGATTTTCGATTTTCAACCTGTAAATGAAGAAGCCCAAATTATTGTCTGAATGCTGTGAAAGACTCAATGTGCACAAAGAAATCCAGTTTCTTTTGGACAGTAAGAAAGCCAACTTTAGTTTGGGATCACTACAAGTTACAGAAGGAGTTGCACTCCCTCTGAAAGATCAGGTTGGTAGCTTGGGGTTGTTCTTGAATCTATCAGTGCTCCTAGAAGGTCAGAGAGATGTTATAAGTGCCTTTGTCCAGCTTTGGTTAGTGTGCCAGCTGTGTCATTTCCTAGGCAAGGCAGATCTAGCAACAGTGGTTCACACTTTAGTTATCTACTACTGTAATGTGCTCTGCATGGGACTGCCCATAAAATGTGTTTGGAAACTACTATACTGCAAGTGTTACTGCAAAATGTGGGATCCAGGTTGTTGCCGGTGTGTACTTTATATCTTGCTAGAATTTCACTAGCTTCCAATTTGCTTCTGAGCTTAATTCATGTTGCTGGTTTGGATCTACATAGCCCTAAACAGTTTGGACCAGGACATTTGAAACACTGTTTTCGCCCACACAATTATTCCCCAATTATTCCCCAAATCTGAGATCCTTAGCAGAGGGCAGATGCGTATCCCACAATGCTATGGAGCTGTGTTGGTGGATACATGCACCCAGGCTGTGGAATTCCCTCCCAAGGAAAGCCAGATTGGTTCCATCCCTTTTGAGTTTCTGAGGAATGGAGAAAACTGTATTGTTTTGCATGGCTGGTAGTCCTTAAAACCAGGGGTACCACCTTGACTGTCTGTGGTTTTAAAGTAAGAGTCCTAGATCTCAGAGCTTGGACTGTGTTCTTCAGTCTTTCAGGGCAAGGAGGAATCCTAAGATGATAGAGCTTCCTTGAAAGTTATATGCACATATTGTGTGCATATAAAGCTGTGTTAGATGTGGTGGTTTTTGAATGAATGGCATATTCTGCAAAACTGCAGTTGATGCTTAATGACATCACCAGGACATCACCCTTGTAACATTAGGGCCCATTGCTACATCACAAGGATATGTAGTGATCCATAGTTCTCAGATTTGGCCCTGAAATCTCAAGGCCTCTCCATTGCTACACTTTGGACCACATGCCTTCCAACTGTTCTGACTTGACAGAGACAGTCCCAATTAATCCTTATCCTTCTACTTTTTTCAGCTGCTTTTAAAATGTCCCAATTTCCCTTCCCCCCCCCCCCCACTGTCCCCCTTTGTCCTTGGCTTATTCGGTTGCTGCGATGGGATCACTTCTATTGCTCTAAATGCTTCCTTTTGTCATTTGGGCACAGTTTTAGATATCAGCTGTAAACCCTTGAACACAGCATTGACCTCACTCACTGAAGAGACTTACTGTTGATAATACAAAAAGACAGAATGTGAGAACAAGTGTGCTCAGTGCCCACTTCCACTGCTATTTTCCTCCTTCTCTTCTCCTATGAGAAGCCTCTCTCTTGAGGCATAATGTAGAACCCTTATTCTCCATGTGGCCTAGGTGGTGGTGGTGATATGCTAATGTGGTTATTTTTGTTCTCCTTATGTTTAGGGTGAACATGATTTAGAACACCTGAACAGGCCTTGCATCTTCATTACAGTATTTATTTTCAAAGCGTAGCAGCCATTTTTCTAGGATAGAAACACCGCCTACAGCGATATGCAGTAAAATCTACAAAGCATATTTAAAACACAATTAAAAATAACATTAAAAGATGAAGCGAAACATCCATAAAAGATCACAGGAGACAAATGTGTTTATTTGTTTTGATACTATAATTCACCCATGAGCTGAGGGGTAAGATAGGCCCAATATTTAAACAAAAGGAAAGAGTAGAAACAACTCCCAGTCAATTTTGAGGATTACTTGCATCTTCAGTCTGTGAACCAAGGAATTGTCGGAGACTGGCCATAGACATGCCTAAATACACTATGGTGAAACCCGCTGCCCCCAGATGTCATGATCATCTGCTGTGCTGGAACTTAACACTGGGCTCTGTGTGAGCAGCAACTACACGGGGTAAAACAGACGATCTCCATCTTGGACATTATTCTTTTCCCCCCTTCATACTCTCCAGCTCCCAAATTTGTGTTGAACAGCTATAAGATCTGCGACTGGCAAGCTACTGAACCAGATTAACTCTTTTTGATCCTGTAGTCCAAACAGCTGTTTCTCTCATGCTTCTGATTTAGTTCCAAAGCCAGATCTCACTTCAGTTCTTCTCTGCAGCCTGTTTTCCTGGAACATAACCTTAGAACACATTTTGGATCTTGAGTATTGCCACTATCTGTCTCATCCTGCCAGATCACTCCTCCAGCTGGGTTTGATTCTGCCAAGGCTGCTTAATCACTTGCTACTAAAACCTTTTGTTCTGACTTCATAATGAGCGCCGTTTGGCCCAGCAAGCGACCTAGATCGATACATAAACAGAGAAATAGCTAGACAGAGAGACAGATATTAAATCCTCGATCCAATTATTAATCCAAACCAGAGTAGATTAATGGAAACTTGGTAAATCAACACCTATGTAAATTATGCTGGCTGATGAAATTCTGGGAATTAAAGTTTAAAAACTCTCCTTTTCTAAGCTTTGATTTTGATCCCATAAGGAATGTCATAAGTTCTTTCTTTCAAGTCCTCAAACAGCAAGCCATGATTAGTTTCACTAACTCAGTTCAGAGAGATGAGTCAAGGGCTGAGACTGCTAGTCATGTTGGTTATTAGTTTGGCTGGGAAGATGGGGCTTTCATCTTGGCCACAGATTTTAGCCCAAGTTTTAATATCACCACCATCACCAAAATCCTTGTCTTCTGCTGCTGCTTTTAAGTACTCAAGGACAGAACATTAGTATATCAATGGAAAGCGCCATCAAGACAGAACTAATTAATGCTCCATCTGTGGTTATTTCTCACTGCCCAAAATCTGATGAACCACGAGTGTAGTTGTCATTAGGAGAGCAAAGCACAATAATCAAGTACAAATTAAATTCATAATGGGTAGTGGGTAATTCTAATTTCTTCCTCCTAGACAATTTCAAAATCTCCTCCTATTTGAAATTTACATTGTCCTTCCTTTTGTCTGTTTGCCATACCTTTTTAGACTATTATACTAAGGCCAGGGAATGAGTCATTTATATTCATTTGTAAGTCACTCTGGGAGCCTTTCCACTGCAAAGCAGAGCATAAATGCCTTATATAAATACACAATAAACACCAGATACTTAATGTTTCTCAACCAGTTTTATCTTACATTCTACCAAACAATCTATCAAAGAACCTAGCTCTTATCATGATAGTATTCCAAATCTGCATTTTCCAAGAAGAATCTTTTATATGTTTATGGGCTTTCTGTTCTTATCATTCAGTTGGCTTGTAGGCATAATGAATGATTAGAACAAACACTATATATCCAAAACTCCTATTAGTGTATTAGAAGGTCTAAAATGCTAAAATCTGTAGCAGACAGGGATAGTGGTTAACAGAACATATGTTGGAAGATGTGGCGCTTTCAGATTGCAAAACCTAGTTGTTATGTTATTATTTGCTGTAAAGTCGATTTCAATTTATTCTATTTATAAGAGATTTCCAAAAACCTCAGCCACCAAGTGCCCTGCTTAAGCCTTGAAAGCGCAGGGCAGCAGTGGCCTGCTTGCTTGAATCATTCTACATGTAGCATAGTTTCTCTCTTTTCCTACTGCCTTCCACTTTACCAAGTAATTATAGTCCTCCACTGAGTAGCATCCTTTCATGATATATCTAAATATGACAGTCTTAGTTTAGTCATCCTCATTTCTTTTGCAAGTCCAGGGTTGATTTGTTTTAAGACCCTTTCATTTTTAGTACTGTAGTCCATGGTATCCATAGAACTCTTTCCCAGCACAAATAGTTCATGACAATAGTCCACAGAGTGCACAAATAATTGTGAATGGTGAATTGACAAAACATGTAAAATACAGAAAGGTACAAGACAAAAATGTCCACTGTCACCACTGTTATTTATTTTGGTGTTGGAAGCATTGAATTTTATATGGCAAGACAAGCAACCTAGAGTTAGATTTAAAACATTAGAAGGTGTAAAAGAAATGGGAGGTATGAGTTTACAGCATCTAAAGTTGCATTTTGCTGCCTGTTATTTAGTTTGATCAATTAATGGGCAATGCTCAAAAACAGAAGACCATTAGAGTTGGAGGGACATGATTTGAGATTTGGCTGTCATGGATAGTTATGGTATAACAAAATTCAAGTGAATGTAGATTTTAAAAATCATTTTGTAAGGAGAACATTGTTAAGAATATAGACCAAATATAAAAGTAGATTGTGTTCCAAAATGTCCTTATGGATCTCAGCGCAGGAGGCTTTCTACAGAAGAGAGAAAAGAAACCAAGATGATTAACATGTAAAGATTTGCTAGTGAAGTATCAAGGTGAATATAAAGTTAAAGATAAAAGAAAACTAGAGGAATTTATGTTACATTGTTTTTCATATTTACAACTGTTTCAGAGGTTTAAATAAGATAACAAAGAATGTTGTTTTGAACAAGAAATATCAGAATTTGAGAAACAATTGTGTATGATCCAGATGATGAACACCTCAATGCTAAAATGTATAAGCTGTTGTTGAAATTTTATATGGAAAAGAAACAGGTTAAAGACTGCATGGTTAAATGGGTTAAAAATCTTTCATCATAATATACAGGTGCAACAGTGGGAAAACATGTGGACAAAAGAGCTAAAATCTACATTATTTTTATATAAACATTTTTTAAATGATGTATCATTGGTATATGACTCTAAAAAAAATTATCTAAGGGCCTGAGCAGATGGGCATGAAAGAGCAGCCTGAGTCCACTCTGGACAGAAGTGGGTCAGAACCCTGCTGTCCACACGGCCTGCTCCAAGGCAGGATGTTTTCTCAGGGGCCAACTGGTGCTGTCAGAAGTCAGATTGTCCTGGCTCCTTTTTGATACAGTCCTAAGGACCAGAGTGCATCTTTGGCCACTTTGGAGGCGTGCATTATTTAATCAGCACGCCTCCAAAGCAGCCAGAAGCCACTTCAATTGGCAGTTCTGTTTCACTCCTAAAATGAATAAAAATGCTAATAACATGTGTTGGAAGTGCAAAAAAACAAGCAAGGACTTTTTAAAAATCATGTTTGGTGGACATGTGAGAAAACTAAAAATTTTGGACTCAAATACATACATTGATGCACAAGATTTTGAAAAAGAATATTCAAATGAAAACTGAAATTTTTCTTTTGGACTTTAAGGACATAAAGTTAGAGGGGGGGGGGGAAACTATGGAAGATTGTTATATGAACAGAAGTGGAAAGATGGCAATACCAACTATGGATGAGTGGACAGCAAAACTGATGGACTTTGCAGAGATGGATAAATTGACTGTTTTAATTCAGAATGAATCTGTGAGAAGATTTCTTGGAGAACAGAAACCCCTCATGTACTTTTTGAGGAAAGATAAAGATGATTTAATGGTTATAGCATTTGATTAAAATAGAGTAGAATGAGAAAGAAAGGTGTAGTAGGTTAATTAGTTAGGTTTAGATAAAATATGATTATTCATATACAAATCAGAAGTAGTTCTTTCCTTTTTTACTATTATCTTCTATATTCTCTCTTTTTTGTTTTATTGGATGATATTTCTACATTTTAAGCTATGGAAAAGCTTGATTTTTTAAATTATCTCTTCAACTTTATAATTGTATTTTGTTTTTGAATTTAATAAATTCAAAATTCAAAAGTATTATTTAAGGAAAAACCCACCCCCAAATAAACATATGATGGGTAACATGTATCGCACCTATGCAAGCTTTTGTTTAATATACAGGATATATATGTAACAGATCTGATCAAAATCACTGTGAGCCATAAACAACCTTCAGAAATTTCAGGGAATAAGACCAAGCCTTGTGCTGCACATTTTTCACATATGATAAGGTTGGTCAGTCTAATTCCCCAGCGTTTTAGGATATCACAACTTCAACCAAATTGTTGGCTGAAAACATTTTTGATTAACAAGTATGAGCCTAATGTTCAGGCAATCTTTAAGTTTTGTATCTGTAGGTCTCTTCTTGTGATTATGAACTGAGCCGTTATATGTGTGGGTAAAAGGAGGTATTCAAAATAGGGGAATGCTTGATTTAATGTGCACATTTAATGCATTTGTAGTAAAACCATTTGTAGCACTAATATTAACCAACGCTGAGTATTTTGAAAAGGCAATATTTAACTTAGTGGTAAATGAAATGGTGACAGACAGCAATATTTCTTCCAAATGAAAACTGCCTAAAAATTCATTCATTCCTTACAGCATTTGAAAAAGGTGGTTAAAATATTTTTGAAAATGCCTTGCAGCATTTATATTGGTTTTGTGCACATACACACACATATACAAAACTATAAAGTTTTCGCCCTTCCTTTTAAACCAACTTGTATTTTTGTTTAATGTTTTGCTGTTGCTCTTTCCCGGAAAGCTTCCTTACAACACATACACACACATACGTTTCTTGGGATTAATTTCTAAACTCTTTGCTATGGTTTTCAATCTAGCCTGGGGTAAAGTCTATTCTTTTAACTGCAGAGTTCTGAAGTAGGCACCTGGTATGAACAAGCAGGTGTGCTCTCTGTGTATAAAATCCTTCTAGAGCAGAAGTGAAGACAGCAAAGGAATGATTTTTTCCTTGAATTTCGAATAAAGTAAACTTGAGAGTAGTGCTGCCTTTCTTCTCTGGTTTTTCTTTTATGCATGAGAGGACTGTTGTTCTGTTTCACTGTATTTCTTTGTCCCTCATACCTATAATTGGGCTGTTCTAAAATCTAGACACCATCAGGGCTATGAGCCAGCCTATATGTTTTCTTGAAGTAATCCTCCTCTGTAAATTCTGTCCCAAAGCAATCAAATTCTGGGCTGAGAAAAAAAAAATCTGTATTCTGAAACCTCCCTAAATTAAATTTATCTAATTATTACATTTATTGTTATTAACTGCCTTCAAGTCGATCTCTACCTCTGGTGACCCCATGAATGAGAGACAGTCAAATCACCTTTTCTCAACCACCTCAGCTTTTGCAGATTCATGGCTGTGGCTTCTATAATTGAACCTATCCAGCTGGAATGTGTTCTTCCCATTTTCTTTTTGCTGTACACTTGACCAAGCATTATAGTCTTTTCTACTGGTTCCTCTTTTCTCATGATATGGCCAAAATAGGATGACCTCAGTTTAGTCATTTTTGCTTCTAGGGAGAGTTTAGGTTTGATGTGCTCTAATATCCATCCATTGGTCTTTTTGGCAGTCTTCAGCATCAGTTCTCAAATGTTTACCCCTATCATCTTTCTTCACTCTCCATCTTATGTTACGTTTCCTACGTGGTGGCTTAGTGGTCACCATATTGTTTCATCACGCTGCACATGAGAAAAAGGTAGGAAGATGAGCCTCCAATTTTGGATATTGCTCATAATAAGATAATCCTTGAAATCTGGCTGCATTATAACTTTTACAGCTGGTTATTATAAGAACTGTGTGTTTTTAGAGTGCTTCCTGTAGTGTTCTCAGACTTCAAAGCCAGGGAAGAAATCTCTGGGTCACAACATTTCCTTGAAATTTTGTATTATTGGCATCTTGTTATTGCAAGTTGCTTTGGAGAGGCTGTTGTGGTTGTGTGCCTTCAAGTCATTTCCAATTTATGGTGACCCTAAGGCACAACTATCACAGGTTTTCTTGGCAAGTTTCTTCAGAAAAGATTTGGCATTGCCATTCTCTGAGGCTGAGAGAATGTGACTTGCCCAAAGTCATCCAGTGGGTTTTCATGGCTGAGTGAGAATGTGAACCCAGGTCTCCAGAGTCCTTGTCAAATGCTCAAACCACTATGCCATGCTTGTTCCCATTATAGGAACATCAAGGCATTAAAAAGTCGTCTGTTCATTCTCCTGTTTTCTTTCCCCCTCTTCGTCCCTGTTTTAATTAGTATTATTTCTTTTCTTTTTAACATTGGAATTCTGAGGGTAAAGACTGTCTAGTTTTCCTTTAAATCTCTTTACTAGTCTTTTAATCTTAAGGGTGGGAAAGAAGTGCATTATATATGTGTACATAACTACATACTGTCCTAGAATATGGAGGTCTCCCATGCCAAATAGCAATTGATGAATCTAATAATGATGCCCGTTTTAAACTAGCTTGGCCTATGTGGACTGAGAATTGACAATGTGTGTACTGTATGTGCTTTAAAGGTATTTTTGTAATTTTTGCAATTTAAAAAGAGGAAAATGTGAAATGGGTATACAGTCTGGGCCAGACAGAATAAATTTATGTGTCTGAGATGCATCCCTGCCACTCACATAGCCAAAGTGATTTTTGTACCTGATAGAGAAAATCCCACAAGAATCTCTCTTTTCCTTTCTTTCATCACTGACAGTAGAAATGCAACTACAACAATTTAATTAACTCTCAAGGTACACCCCTTTGCGTGATACCCCAAATCCATTGCCTGAGGCAACCATCTCTTTCTGCCTAATGGTAAGGCCAACCCTGACAAAGCCCCAGTTAACCTCCTCCTCTCCTTTACATTTGATCTTGTGCTACCAGAGACAGAGTCTTTGCTAACGTATGTGTTTGAACTGTGTGTGTTTCATACATTTTGCTCTTGCCATATGGTGGATGCATCATAATGGGTTTTGTTGGGGAAGTTAATTGTAATTTATTGTTGATAAGATGCTCTGAAGCAAGACTGGATTCAAGTAAACACCGTGAGTAATATTCTGGAGCTCAGCTCTTCTCTAACTAGCTCAGAGGGTATGCTTCTGCCCCCTTCTTTCCATGCTTTTGTAAACAGAAAAGCAGCTATTCACATGGAAAGGACATATTCTCATGTCCTTTGAATCCCAAACTCTGGGACCCTATAAAGTCAGTCACTGGGTTTTCTGCTTTTGCAGACTCCTGTCACCTTGGATCCTATGATGTCAGGTACTGATGAAAGAGTCATTATAAAAACAGACAGGCTTCTAATTTGTCAGATTTGTTCTAGGATTAGCATTTATGATAACATGTATGGCCCAAATATGATAAAACACATCACTTATGCATCATAATAATATCCATCACTAGTATAAATCACCACAAAAGGGAGGAAATTTATCTCTGTATATATGTGTCTGTGTATGCTATTATAGAGAGAGAGAGAGAGGGAGAGAGAGAGAGAGTTGAATGTATATATATTTATGTGTACTGATTTGACTATAGCAATATTTAAATATATAGGAGTGTTTTTAACTTATGATTTTTAATTAGTTAGCTTGGGCAAGTCATAGTCTCAGAGGATCTCAGTGGCAAATCCTCTCTGAAGAAACTTGCCAAGAAAACCACATTATAGGTTCGTCTTAGGATCGTCATAAACAACTTGAAGACACACAACACTAACAAGAAATGTTGACATAAAATGGTCTACATTCATTTGGATTCCAGGGGGGAGCAGCCATGCTCTCATCTTCCACAGATGCTTCCACTTTACCAACCATTGCCAACACAAATTCCAAACAAGCCATACCTGGAGTTTGGGTTTTGGCATGCGCCTGCAGATAACCAATTCTCACTCTTATCCAGCTTCTGTTTTGAATCCCACCATGGCGTGGTGGTTTGAGTGCTGGACTATGGCTCTGGAGACCCATGTTCAATTCCCAGCTTGGTCATGAAACTCCTTGGGTGACCTTGGGCAAATCTCATGCTCTTAGCCTCAAGGGAAGTCAATGGCAAACATCTGTTCTGGACTGCAACTAGCACACACCAACACAAGCTGATAAGAAGGCTCGGCAGGGAATTAGCTCTGCAGCTGAGAGAAAGTCTACAGACCTTAGTATTGTTCACAAGAATAATCCAGAAGCCAAAGCCGAGGTCAGGGCTGGAGAAGTCACAGAAATCAGTCTGGTCCGAGGTCAGGGCAAGGAGAAGGCAGCAATAGTCCAGTTCATTCCAAGGTTGCAGGGTCAAGGTAAAACAAGAGTTCAAGAGACACAGAGCCAGCACATAGTCACACCAAGGGAACATGCAATAAGTTCTTGCAAAGGGATGGCATCCCACAGGTGGTTAAATAGGAGACTCCCTCCTTGTTGCCAGCTGTGCCTTATCAGCAGCTTGCTTTTCTGCAAGCCTGCGGTACTGACACAAGCAAGCACTCTCAGCTCTCCTTTCCTTAAAGGAAGAGACCTTCAAGCTTGGGTCTTCCTTAGGAGCCACACTCAGCTGCTGAGACTCTGAAAGGAGCTCCACAGTGCTAGAGCCTGGCTGAGCCTCCACTCCTGGGGCTGAAATGGCAGGACTGGGGTCTGGTAGGGCAGAACTGGGAACTGGTCTAGCCTCCAACTCCTCTTGCACCTGAGGAGCCATTTCCTCCTCCTCATCCTCCTATTCCACCTCTTGGCTGGCCATGACAACATCTTCTGAACAAACCTGGAGTGTGTCCAGAGGAGGACAACCAAAATGGCAAAGGATCTGGAAACCATGCCAAATGCGGAGACACTTAGGGAGCTGGGTATGTTTAGCCTGGAGAAGAGATGGTTAAGAGGTGATATGATAGCCTTGTTTAAGTATTTGAAAGGGTGTTATATTGAGGAAAGAGTAAGTTTGTTTTCTGCTACTCCAGAGAATAGGACCAGGAGAAGCAAGCTTAGGATGCAAGCTACAGGAAAAGAGATTCCACCGAACCTTTAGGAGGAAATTCATGCCAGTGAGAGCTGTTCAACAGTGGAACACCCTCCCTTGGAGAGTGGTGGAGTCTCCTTCTTTGGGGATTTTTAAACAGAGGCTGGATGGCCATCTGTCATGGATGCTTTGATTGTGATTTCCTGCGTGGCTGGATGGCCCTTGTGGCCTCTTCCAACTCTATGATTCTATTGGAAACAATTTGAAGGCAAACAACAACAACAACAACAACAAAGTTTTCTGTGGGTTTTTCAGGCTGTGTGACTGTGTTCTGGAAGAATTTATTCCTGACATTTCACCTCCAACTGTGGCTGGAATCTTCAGGGGGTGGTGGCATGGATGTGCATGGAGTATATATATATGTGGGACCCTTGTTTGGGAGGAAGTGATTTTTTACATGTTAATGGTGGAGTTTGCATGTTTTACTTGAATGGTAAAGCTACCCAGCCCAAAAAAAACCCACAGAAAACTATGGACTCTGGCTGTGAAATCCTTCAACTTCACAACAACAACGTTTTCAGTGGAGGTATTCATGCAACCAACCAGCAACAAATGGAAAGCTGTGAAGTCGAAGGCTTTCATGGCCAACATCCATAGTTTTTTGTGGGGTTTTTTTTGGGGGGGGGGGCTTTGTGGCCATATTCCAGAAGAGTCAGGAATAAACTGGAAATAAAAAATGGAAAGCTGTTGTGTAAGGATTTCCTTGTGACAACTACTGCTTTACTATATGGTTGCATGAAGAGGGTTCCAGAGAGTGTTACTGTGGCAAAGAGGGAAATGAGTGATCCTCCAGATGTTGTAGGATTGTAACTCCCATCAGCCTTACTCAGCATAGCTTGTGGTGCGGGATGATGGGATCTGCACTCCAAAAAAACACCTGATGGGCCGCATATTACCTACCTCTCTCACTCTTATTAATCTCTCTCTCTCTCACTCACTCTTTCTCTCTGTGTATGGATGTATGTGAAAGAATTCACAGTCAACCTTTAACAGAAGAGCCATTGAGAGATGTGATTGGCTGGACTATGAGAGATGAATTTAGCTGTTACTACCTGTTCACAATGTTGTCATTGGTGGTCTGAGGCGTGCCTGCACTCCCATTGGACGAGCAGAATATTTGGCACATTCTCGTGCTCATTCTCTGCCTCCTCCCTGCTAGATGGAGGCTGTTGCTGGGCAGAAAGGAGTTGCTTGGCTACGAGAGAAGACGTTTTGTTTTCTCTTGCAGCTCATCCTATTTAGCTAGAGGATCTCCCCACACAGTCTCTGTCTGACTCTGTAATCATCTTTATCTCTTTATTTGAGAAGCCTTGGGCTGGAACCCTGTTCCCATTTACCTGTGATTAAGTGCCACGGAACTCATTAAGGATGGATGAGAATTTCATTTGGTTCCTTTTAAAAACAAGAGCCCACAAAAAAACCCCACAGAGCTCTTCATAAACATGGCAGAAAGTAATGGAGCTTTTGAAAGGGAAAGTTGCTGTTAGAGAAAATAATTTGTCTATGACTGTAAATGACTATAAATGTGGGGTCAGGCTAGATGACTAACCGGGGTTCTTAAAAATACTAAATTCATCTCTTTTGCTTTTGTAAGGTTTTGTTTGGGAACATGTGGTTTTGTCCTTCTGTAAATGTACACCCAGGGTAAAGTGTCCAGAACTGCTTGTTCCATAGCAAGGAAGACAGCCACCCCCTTTTGCTGCATAGAAAACAGTAAAAACAACCTGGTTCTTCCAGGTTCTTTTTTGCAGCACAAGTGTGCCATTGGTGCACTCGTGACGTCAGCAATGCACAGTGATTTGCAAACACTGCGCAGCAGTGATGTCATCATAGTGGTACCCATGTGGATGGGACGCTGCCATGATGACGTCGCCATTACAGACTAGGTTTCTGGACCGTGCAGTTGCTGCACAGTCCAGAACCCTAGTATCGGCGCCACCACACCGCTTTGAGACCATACAGATTTACTGTACTGTACATTTTAAAATGTAAACAAATGTTTGATAACATCATAGAAGGAATTTGTCAATATAGATGTTTTGGAATTAACTAAGGAGAGGAGGGAAAATAGGGGTTTGGATTTTGGGTTTCCTGTCTTTGTATGGATTTCTATAAATGCTTGGCAGTATCTGAGTTCTGGGTTTCCTCGTTCCACTTTTAGAGGAGTCCGGCTGTAAATAAAATCTCAGTGTCTTCTGCATGTCAGTGGTCCTTGTGGATAATTTTACCTGTCCTTATCTGCTATCTGCTACCCTTTTAAGAAATGGAAAGGTGGAGGAAAGCAAAACTGACAGATTTGTCCATCCAGGCAGAAGTTCTTAAAAGTCAAGCTTGGATCCCTCTGCTTCCAATAAACTATGTTAATGCTGAGTTAGGTTGTTGTTGTTGTTGTTGTTTATCTTCAAGCATCTGGGTCAACAATAAAGGAAAGAGAAACAACAAGGGTGTCATTGTGGGGATCTACTACAGATGTCTAAGACAAACTGAGGACTTGGATGATGCTTTCCTGGAAGAGATGATCACACATTCAGAAAGATGTACAGTGGTCCCTCCACATTTGCTGAGGTTAAGACCCTCATGAATGTGGTGAAACTGCAAATAAAAAATTCACCACTATTCTTTTTACCTAAGAGAACACCTCTCAAGGAATCTCCAGGTCTTCCAATGCATCCCTATGTTCAACATCTGCCAGAGGTTGATCATTGAACCATACTGGAGAGAAGTGCCAGAATTTCAAGTTTCTCCAGCACAACTCTATGGTCAACTTCTAGCAGAGTTGTGCTGGAGAACCTAGAGATTTCTAGACAGATCATCCTAATCCACCCCGCAAATAGTCAAATCTGCAAAATTCAAAGCTTCAAATCTGCAAAAGTCAAAGCTGCAACTGTGGTAGTAATGGGGGGATTTCAACTATCCTGATATTTGGTGCAAGCCGAATTCTGCCCAAAATGTAGGGTCAGATTTCTCACTCGCCTTACAATCCATTTTCATTGTACAGAAGATGGAAGAAACAACTAGGGGATCAGCTGTTTTAAATATGCTTAATGGGGTGGAAGTGGCAGGATCCTTAGATTAAAGTGACTGGAATTTGTTATATACTGGAAAGACAAAGCCAAGCATAATTAGACATGCATTCTAGACTTTTAAAAAGCTGATTTCAGTAAACTTAGGGAAATACTGGCAGCGATGGTCAAGGATAATAATAAAAAATAGAAAATAATAGAATAATAATAGAAAAAGGGGTTCATGAAGGATGGGAGTTTCTTTAAAGCTCTTTACATTTCAAACTAAAACCAAGATCTTTTACAGTTGTCCAGCCTACCTTAAAAACAGCCACTTCCTTCATGAATTGGGCTGAGGTCCAAAATACACTGCAGAAATAATCCAGTTTGAAGCTGTTTTAACTGCCCTGGCTCAGTGCTATGGAATCCTGGGAACCGTAGTTTATTGTGGAACCAGAGCTCTCTAACAGAGAAGGCCAAATGTCTCACACAACTGCAGCTCCCAGAATTCCCTAGCATTGAGGCAGGGCAGTTAAAACGGTGTCAAACTGGCAGTGTGTTTTGGATCTGAGGCTATAGATGTTTATCACACTAGAGGGCAAACAGGATTTAAACAGGAATTAAACAGGAAATGCCTTATGTTTAACATAGGGCATTTCCTGTTTAATTCCTGTTTAAATCATGTTTGCCCTCTAGTGTGATAAACCTAGGACAAGGAAAGCAAGGCCAAACCAAGATATTTGGGCCAACTGAGGCAGTTGCCCCTTGCCTTTGGAAGGGGCCCTGGTGGCACAGTGGTTAAAATGTCAGAACTGCAGCCATTCACAGCCACAAGGTTGTGATTTCAATCCCAGGCATGGCTCCAGGATCCACTCAGCCTTGCATTCTTCTATAGGTCACTCAAACCCAGCTTTTGGGAGGCATTTAGCATACACATTGTAAACTGATTAGGGAGTGCTTAAGTGCACTGATAAGTGGTATAGAAATCTATTTGCTATTGCTATTGCTGTGCAAAATTCGACTGCACTGACAGTTGCATCTTCTCCACTAAACAGACTAGCCTGCTGTATGCAAGGCAGGCTGCTTAGCACATGGCTTCATCTTGCAATGCTATGCTATTGCCCTCTGTATCTGCTGTCTCTAGTCACCAACCCATTCTGCTTGAAGATTAGGAACACAGGACCTTAGGCAGGCCATTGGTCCACTGCGTCTAGTACAGTTGGCCTTCTGTATCCATGAATTCTTTCTCCATGGATTCAACTATCTATGGCTTTAAAATATTGAAAAAAAAATCCAAATAGCAAACCTTTTGCCATCTTAGATAAGGGATACCATTATATATAATGGGACTTGAGCATATACAGATTTTGGTATCCATAGGAGGTCCTGGAATCAAACCCCACGGATCCCAAGGGACCACTGTATTTTCAGCTATGGCTAGTGATAAGTAGTGAAGGGTTTCATGTAGGATTCTTAATTAGCCCTGTCTGGAGATCCCTAGTATTCTTTGGTGGTCTCCCAAACCAAGTAGTAACTAGGTGCCTGTTCATCCTATGCAGTTATAGCACTATGATTCCACTTTAACTGCCATAGTTCCATCCAATGGAATCTTGGCATTTGCCATTTAAACAGTCACTAGAGCCCTCTGGTTTGTGAATTCTAAATATCTCCAAATTCTAAATATCACCTAAAAAGCAAAACCCAAGATCCCATAGGCTAGAAACCCACACAATCTTCCAGCCTACCTTAAAACAGCCACTTCTTCCATGAATTTGACTGAGGCTATGAAGCTGGAGGAAAAGCAAAAACAAAGCCACACCAAAATATTTGAAACATCTTGGGCAGTGTCCCTTCCCATTCATGACAGTTAAAACAGACTCAGAGCAGTATACTTATGTAGTATAAAAGGGTCCCAGATCTACCCCTGCTCAGCTTCTAACATCAGATGGGATAGCCAGCATGGTGTAGTGATTTGAGCATTGGACTATGACTCTGGAGACCAGGTTTCGAATCTTGGCTTGGCTGTGGAAACCTGCTGGGTGACCTTGAGCAGGTCACATTCTTCCAGCCTCAGAGGATGGCCATGGCAAGCTCCCTCTGAAGAAACTGAAGAAAACCCCATTATAGGTTCACTTTAGGGTAACCATAAGTTGGAAATGATTTGAAGGCACACAACCGAGTATGTTTGGGAGACATGATAGCCAGACCCTCCCTTAAGCTAACAATCCCCCCTTCTTGCTCTTTTCTCAATCTGAAAGGACCTCCCCTTAAACTTACATTAATGTAGGAAAATGTAGTTCACCCTGAGGCAAATAGAAGAACACAAATAGGCATAATCCAACAGATTTGGATAGATCCCACAGCCATGGTGTGATTTCAGTTGGATTGATATGAAGAAGAAATATTTCTGACTGCAACTCCAAGTGACCAAGTCTTCTAGATTGTAAATAAAGAACTTTAGCAAGCACAACAGGCTGGCTTCTGTTCTTCCCCAGACAGCCTTTCCTCCCCTTCCTTCAGTTCAGTGTTTGTGAACAGACACAAGTCAGTGCTTCTGTCCAGGCATCAGCTGGCATCACTGAATTATGAGGGCTGGAATAAGCCGAACAACAACACGGTTCTTATTCCTTAAAGCTCTTCCACCAGTGCCGGCATCTTGTGCTATTTGCTCATGAAACAAAAGATGGCACTCAATTTCAACTGACTTTAAAATGCCCAAGAACATATTCCAGCCTCCAGATTATGGTGCCAGGAATGTGGAAGACCTTTCATTCTGGATGTGTATGAGGGGAAAAAAAGAAAAGGGCAAGGAGCCAACAAAACAAAACAAATCAAAAATCAGCATTCAGCTTACTCCATTACCTGATTCCATGTTGTACCTAAATACCCCATAGTAATATTATGTACTATCATTGAGCCTAGTGGGACAGCCAAATTGAAGAGCAGATTTTGGCTGTTATGAAAGGATAGTGAATTGTAATTGGATAATGTTTGTGTGTGTGTGTGTGTTGTTGTTGTTGTTGTTGTTGTTTTTTAAATCACTGGGGTGAGGAGAGAGGCACTTCTGCCTTATGTAAAAATATTTTAGCTGGTAGAATTAAAAAATATAGCCGTGTTAGTCTGTAGAACAATATGTAGAGAGATTTAGCACCTTTGAGGCTAACTAAAGGAAGAAGTTGGCAGCATGAGCTCTTGTAGACTTAAGTCTACTTCCACAGAGGCATTCTTCCACCAAATGCATCTGAGGAAGCAGACTTAACTTTATAAAAGCTCATGCTGCCAACTTCTTTCTTTATTTTAGCTAGCTTTAGCTACCTTAACTTGGGTGGGTAGCAGTTGCCATTTTTTGTTCTGTTTTAAGATCAAACAGTGCAGCCTGGTGGTTCTAATGTCAGTGAAGCTGTGAATATACCCTGGGATTCAGCAACTATAAAGGAGCTGTCCAAGGTACTGAACCTTTTTAGGTTCAGGCTAAAATTAGTGCCTGTCATCAATACTGGACTGGATTAGGGTGTACAAAAGGAAACTTGGGACAGAGATGCTTCTGGACATTCAAAAGACTGATTCAAATGGCTGGCAGGAATTCAGCCTGTGCTAGATGGGGTCATGCCCCCCCCCCCTGAAAACACAAGTTAGTGGCTTGAGTGTACTCCTGGACTCAACCATAAATCTGGAAGCTCAGGTTTTGGTGGTTGCCAGGAATGGTATAGTGGTTTGTATGTTGGACTATGACTCTGGAAATCAATTGCCTGCTCAGCCATGGAAATCCATTGGGTGACCTTGGGTGAGTCACACACTCTCAACCCTAGAAAATCCTGACAGGTTCACCTTAGGGTTGCCAACACTCAAACCACTGTGCCACACTGGCTTCCTTTAGAAATGCTGCATGAGTCTACATATGATCAGTAAGAGAAGGTGGAAGGAAAACAAGGGAGGATAAGGGAAACCCAAGATATTTCAAGGAAGAGTTTGGATGCAAATCTGGAAATATACAGGTGAAATCAAAGCAAAAAGAACTCTTAATACCTCCAGAGACTTTTCTCCCTTCTGGATAAGCCCATAGCTGCTGCACATCCAAGAGATTTACACAAGAGATTATCTGTTTGAGGCTCTGCCTCAAAAAAGAAATCTCAAGGTGCTGTTACTTAACTAGTGTCCACTCTTCAGTTAGGGTTGCCAGCATGAAAACTGGAGATGCCTCCTATGTCTTTAATGATTGTGTATAAAAGGGCATTTAAGCAGATGTTGCTTGTTACCTGGGGACCATTCACACTATGCAATTATAGCATAATTTCATTTTAACTGCCATGGTTTCATTCTGTGGAAACTAGGGATTTGCAGTTTAGGGATGGGCATTTAGAACTCTCACCCAAAGAACTGTTGGAAAAAACGTTTTTTGCCAACAGTCTCAAGAATCTGATCAGGAGGGCTTTAAACTGAGTTATGTGGTGAAGGGAGACAAAAGTGCTGGAGAAAATAGTCACACTGTCATAGGCAGAAAAAGGCAAACAGTGAAAGGACACAACAGTAGGAGGCAAAAAAAATTGCACAGGCAGCAAGCAAAGGGGACACACGGTCTTAGATGTCTCTACACTAATGCTCAGAGCATGGGAAATAAGCAAGATGAACTTGAACTCCTAGCACTACAAGGGAAATATGATATAATAGGCATCACTGAAACCTGGTGGGATGGTTCTCATGATTGGAATGTAGAAATAGAGGGGTATAACCTTTTTAAGAGAAACAGGCCAAACAGGAAAGGAGGAGGAATAGAATTATATGTCAGGGATATTTATATAAGTGAAGAGATCCAGGACATCAATACTGGAAGCCAGGTGGAGAGTGTCTGGATAAAAATTAAAGGAGAGGGAAGCAACAGGGATGTTACTGTGGGAGTCTACTACAGACCCCAACTCAAGCAGAAGAATTGGATGATGCCTTTGTAGAACAGATGACCACACACTCAGATAGGAAAAACATAGTAGTGATGGGTGACTTCAACTATCCGGATATTTGCTGGAAGTCAAACTCAGCAAAATCCTCAAGGTTTAGCAAATTCCTCACTTGCCTGGAAGAAAATTTCATTGTCCAAAAGGTGGAAGAGGCAACAAGGGAATCATCTATTTTGGATCTGATCCTAACCAATAGGGATGACCTAGTTAATGGGGTGCAAGTGTTTGGATCCTTAGGTGGAAGTGACTATGTTCTCCTGGAGTTTGTTATACAATGGAAAGGAGAAGCCAGACATAGTCAGACACACATTCTAGATTTTAGGAAAGCTGATTTTAGAAAACTTAGAGAAATACTGGGGGTGATCCCATGGTCAGAAATACTAAAAGAGAAGGGAGTTCAAGACGGATGGGAGTTCCTCAAAAGGGAGATACTAAAGGGACAATTTCAAATAGTTCCAATGAGGAAGAAGAATGGGAGATGTCTCAAGAAACCAGGATGGATGACTAAGGAACTTTCAACTGAACTGAGTTTTAAACAGAACATGTATAAGAAATTGAAAAATGGGATAATCACCAAAGAGGAATTCAAACAAATAGCAAGAACCTGTAGGGATAAAGGCAGAAAAGCTAAAGCGCAGAATGAACTCAGGCTGGCTAGAGAGGTTAAGAACAATAAAAAGGGCTTTTATGGGTATGTCTGCAGCAAAAGGAAGAAGAAGGAAATGATAAGGCCGTTGTGTGGTGAAGATGGCAAAATGCTAACAGGGGACAGAGAAAAGGCAGAATTACTCAACACCTTTGCTTCAGTCTTTTCAGAAAAGGCAAAGGGTGTTCAACCTGAGTACAGTGGAGCAGGGGACAGAATAGGAGTATTTCAGAAAATGAGCTACATCCAAGGGTACTAAAAGAACTGGCTAATGTAATATCAGAACCATTAGCAATAATCTTTGAGAATTCTTGGAGAACCGGTGAAGTCCCAGCAGACTGGAGGAGGGCAAACGTTAAATCTGATCTCTTTTTTTGATAAAATTACCAGCTTGGTAGACGAAAGGAACGCTATGGATATAGTATATCTTGATTTCAGTAAGGCCTTTGACAAGGTTCCACATGACATTCTTTCAAACAAGCTTGTAAAATGTGGACTAGACAAGGTAACTGTTACATGAATTTCTAATTGGTGGACTGGCCGCATCCAAAGGGTGCTCAAAAATGGTTCCTTTTCATCCTGGAGAGAAGTGACAAGTGGGGTCCCACAGGGTTCTGTACTTGGCCCAGTGCTATTCTCTCTCTCTCTCTGGCTTTTCTTCGCTAACGAAGATTCAGGAAGGACTTATCTCATGCTTACTACAAACGCATTGATGACTAAAAAGGCCGATCCGAGATAAGCAAGTCCGGTTACAGAAAGCACAGCAGAAAGTCTCCTTGGGTGATGTTTCCAAGTTGTGGTTCTTTCTGCGTTGTCGTTTCTCTTCGAGACTTGTTCGACGTGAGTTCTCGAATGAGGCTGCAGGGCAGACCATTGTTGATCAATTTGGCCAAGCTTGAGATGTTGTTTCAGGGAGTCCTTGTATCTCTTCTTTGGGGCCCCCCTCTTACGCTGACCCATGGCGAGTTCACCGTAGAGTACTATTTTGGGGAGGCGGTGGTCCTCCATCCTAGAAACATGCCCTGTCCAGCGCAGCTGCATTTTCAATAGCATGGCCTCAATACTGGTGATCTCTGCTTGCTCCAGGACAGCAACATTCATCACATAGTCAGTCCAGTGTATATTTAGGATTGTGTGTAGACAACGCTGATGAAAGCGTTCAAGGAGTCGTAGATGTTGGCGATAGGTGACCCATGATTCAGACCCATAGAGGAATGGACAGTACAATGGCTCTGTACACATTGATTTTTGTGCTTTGCCTCCGAATGCACTATATGCCTTTGCTAATCTGTGATCGATCTCTTTATCAATCTTGGCAACTGAGGAGATGATACTTCCCAGGTAGGTGAATTGCTGGATGGACTTAAGCACAGATTTGCCTATGGTGACGTGGGGATGATAATGCTTTTCCTGTGGTGCAGGCTGGTAGAGAACTTCCGTTTTCTTTAGGCTGACTTCTAGCCCAAACAGCTCTGCAGCCATTGCAAAGGAGGATGTCAGGCTCTGCAGAGCTGCTTCTGTATGGGCAACAAGGGCAGCATCGTCAGCAAAAAGGAGCTCACGGACTAGATAGTTCAGAATCTTTGTGCGAGCCTTCAGACGGCTTAAGTTAAACAAGCTACCATCAGTATGGTAACGTACATAGATGCCGTCTTCTTCTTCGAGATCTGCTGTAGCCCTTTGGAGCATCATGCTGAAAAAGATTGTAAATAGAGTTGGAGTGAGAACACAACCTTGTTTCACACCATTAGTTATTAGAAAGGGATCTGAGAAAACATGGCCATATCTGACTTGACTGTGCTGGCCCTCATGTAGGAAGATAATCATTTTGAGGAATTTGGGGGGACATCCTAGTCGTTCCAGGATCTGCCACAGACCTTTTCTACTCACAGTGTCGAAGGCTTTGGGAAGATCGACAAATGTAACATAGAGTCCTTTGTTTTGCTCTCTACATTTCTCTTACAGTTGTCTAAGAGCAAATACCATACCTGTAGTGCTCCTATTAGCTCTGAAGCCACACTGGCTTTCAGGGAGAAGTTCTTCTGTAATAGCAGGAACTAATCTGTTCAGGAGTATCCTTGCAAGGATTTTTCCAGCAATGGAGAGCAGTGTTATACCTCAATAGTTTGAGCAATCAGATTTCACTCCTTTTTTCTTATTCATGGTGATGATAACTGCATCTCGGAGATCTGATAGCAATTCACCTTTTTCCCAACAACTCACAAGGAGCTCGTGGAATTTAGCATGGAGTACATGACCTTCGTGTTTCTATTCAATATCTTTATTAATGACTTAGATGACAGTATTGAGGGGCTAGTTATCCAATTTGCAGATGACACCAAATTAGGACGAGTAGCTAATACCCCAGGGGACAGGATCAAAATTCAAAATGACCTGAATAGATTAGAAAGCTGGGCCAAAGCAAACAAAATGAAATTCAACACAGAGAAATGTAAGGTACGGCACTTAGGACGGAAAAATTAAATGCACAGATATAAGATGGGGGACACCTGGCTGAACCAAGTAGACCACAAGTTAAACATGAGCCCTTATTATAAGGAACGTCTCTTATTTTATGGCCAGAAAGCTTGTGCCTTACAGGGCTTCCAGATGTCCATTATTATAAGGAATGCCTCCTATTTGTGGGTTGGAAAATTTCTTTTTTTATACTGACTGAATGAGATACCAGACAATCCTGTACTTTGAGGTATGGGCCTTTCATAAAGACAGAAATGTGTGATGTACTTTATGAATGTGTAGACTGTGTTGATTTTGGAGAGAAATACATGGCTAACTGAAATGAAAACTTTCATTTTGTATTTAGGTAGAACACAAACTTGATAACAGCAACTGCCTAACTGATTACCCTCCATGTCATTAATTTTAACTGTCCTTTATTACTGTATTGAAAACCTGGCAACACTAATACGGTGAGTAGAGGAACAGAGGAATCTAAATAATGCATGTGATCTGTTTAACCACCGTGTATCTTTCTCTGGTCTATATTCTCAAGCCTTTTACTTATCTCTTGCTTGTTTAGGTGAGTTCCCCCTTCTTCAAGAAATTAGTGGTCCTCTATGTTCTCTTTGTCTCAGAAGAGAGCAGCCAGAGAAGAGAGCAACCCTCAGTAATGAGTGCTAATGTGCCTTCACACATGACCTTATAGAATCTCTTGCAACCAAGTATAACTTTTGTTTGTCTCTTTTCCTATCCCAAGATGGATTTCTTGAGACAATAAGTGTAAGTTTTCTTTCTGACCTGGAAGAGCAGCTTGTTTCTACCACAAGCTCATATTGTACTCAACCAGCTGCACTCTGCTTAGTATATACAGGTATATCAAATATTTCTACGATAATAAGGCCACAATGCTAAGTATGCTTGCTCTAAAATGGATTCCATCAGAATCAGTATGAGTTTACTTTAGAGAAAATATGTTCAGCATTGTTACCAAAGAACAGGTGGGTGTGACTGAAGGGTTCCCACCTACCATCAGTGATACTTCAAATTTTGGAGAAATTAGCATTGCAGGAGGCTTCATGAACCTTTAGACTGTGTGCACCCATATATACCAGTACTAACTGGGAGGAATCCAGGTTCTGAGTGAATTAAGAAGATTTTATTTACAGTATTTAGAAAATATGTAGAGTGGAATTGCACATACAAGACAGCCGTTCACACAAATACAACACACAGAGCTAACCAAAATGGAAATATGAACAGGGGATACTGGAGTTTTCAGGTATTGCAGTGGGGTTTAATAACCTGTCTGATAAGAAGTGTGTGGTAAGTTGGATTTGCTCAGACTGGTTGATCTGAGGGGGACACAGAACATACACAGAGTGTGGGCATGTATGCATGCTGGGCTGTGTGCATAGAGGTTAGGTTTTGAAACCATATTTATGCCTTAAAACTAGCCCTAATTTTAACAAAGGCTGAATGACTCATTTCGGGAATTAACAATGGGACTCCAGACTGGTTGATGGTTTTAACCTTAACAAAAACAGTGATTGTATCAGAATATCCCTGAGATGATGGATGGAGAAGTTTGGCTGGGGACACAACAGTGGGAAGGCAGAGAGACTGGCTTATTGCTTTAAGTGCAAAGAGATCCTCTGTTTTGAGCGAAAATGCAGATTACATGGGGAAAGGAAGGAGCACTTTAGATTTGATGGTTTTGTTTATCTGGATGTCCTCATGCCTTGGGGGAAATCATCCTTTTTTCCAGAGAACCTGATCTAGTGTTTCTGAAAGCTCATCAATCTCTCAAAAACATGCTATCTCCAGATTTAAAAAAAAAATATGAGGACTACAAAATAATGTGCAAGGTATGCAGGAGTGCTTAACAGTATGATGAAATTGTTTGCTGTGAAGTATATAGTTCTCTTCCAGAAATCTAACATGTTTGGAAAAAATGTCTCCTTCACTTCTTGCCAGAAATTCTTTTTTTTTTTTTTTCCTAGTGGTGCTACTGAACAGAACAGATTGTAAAGGTCTTCATGCCTTTCAGGCACTTGGTTAATTGATTCTTCTACTGCTTTTTGTTTTTTGTCCTTAACCTTTCCCCAAGACCCACTGAATAGAGTTCGCAGTTTTCAATCTGCTGGCAAGACAGGAGGGTCGATGCAATGCAAGGTAATGTAAATGATGCATTTGACAACTGATGGTTCTCTGATGTTGATTTGTACATCTTTCTTTTCATTTCCGTCTTAACACTGATTTTTGCTGTCACAGAAAGCAGTCCCTTACAACAAGAGGGATAGAGGTTTTCTCTCTGTCATTTACCCTCATGCTCCTGTCATTACATGCTTGACTGATGACAAATGTTTGATCTATGTTCATGTGGAGGAAGCTGGCAAGGATGTGGCTTGGTGTGCTGGGTCAGAATGACTCAGATATGTAGTTCAGTTCCTTGGAAAGAAAGGGCAGGCTGGGAGAAAGGCAAACAGTGACAGTGAAAGATTTGATCTTTAAGAGAGAGACAGACCAATATTAAAACCTTAGCAGCTGAAATATGAGTTAACTCATCATGTCAGAAGTGTCAGGCAATTCAGTATGCCTAGTGATCAGAGTTTAGAAAAGCTACTTCTTGGCCTATGACTTCTTGGACAACAACTTCCAGAATTTTCTATGCGGCTATTCTGGCTAAGCAATTCTGGAAGCTGTAATCCAAAAATTAGTTCCCCAGGCTCAAAAAATGTACATGTTATTTTAAAAAAATTCCATTAATTGTACTTTACCAGTGAGGCATTAACATGTACCACTTTTGTTCTCCCTCTGCCCGCAGGAGCATCTAGCTGTCTGTTGGCTAGGGTGGACAATTTTTCTGCAAAGTTGTCAAAAGAAAGTTGCCTGTTTCTTGTTATTATTGTCATGTGCCTTCAAGTTGTTTCCAATGTATGGTAATCCTAAGGTGAATCTATTATTAAGTTTTCTTTGCAAGATTTGTTCCAAGGAAGTTGGCCATTGCCTTCTCCTGAGTGTGAGAGCATGTGACTTGCCCAGGGTCATCCAGTGGATTTCATGGCAAAGCGAGAATCAAACCTTGATCTCCAGAGTTGTAATCCAACACTCAAATCACTATGCCAGGCTGGCATCCTCAGTTTAAAAGACTGCGTGATCAAAGTCTAATTTAAAGAACAAACATAATAGTGTGCCTTTAATATGCCCATCAACAGTTAGCACCTGGGCCTAAATCCAACTAATAATTCCAACTAAACTAGATCTGTTTAATAAATGGAAGGTAAATAAATGTTGACCTACCATTCAGCTATTGATTCAGTAGGCCTACTCAAGTTGGGGCTAGCAATTGGATTTAGAAACAAGACATAGTCTACCTTGCTTTATTTCTTTATTTTTATTTGGTGATGTGTATTGCAGTTCTCTGCAAATTATAGAAATTACTTCTATATTTGAGTCTTGCATTTAAGATTTACACTGCAAGCAAATGAGCATGTGCAATATTTTACAGTGAGTCAGCATGGTATAGTGGTGTGAGTATCAACCTTAGAGACCAGGATTCAGTTCTCTGCTTGGCCATGGAAACCCACTGGGTTATTATTTTATTTTATGAAAATCTGTACTTAATTTAGGCCACATTTAGAAGATGCATTTCCCATTCTTTGGCGCTGTGTGAGCAACTACAGAGCACCTGCAGCTATAGTTTGGTTCAGAGCAAGAAGCTAAGCTCAGTGGGGGATTCTGAGAACTGTAGTAAAAGGAAGTGCTGTTTCTAAGTTCTGGGACTGCTTTGCTCCCTGAAAAATGCTAATTATTCTATCTCCTCTTACAACTGGTGTAATTTTGTGTCAGTCCCTAAATTACCTCTCATTAAGATTTCAAGAAATCTTAGCCAGGATTAAAAGAAACCCTAACAGATTGGCCTGCTCCTTTTCCTTGCCCAGATATTTGATGATATGCAGAAATCAGCAGGAGCATGCATGGAGATAAAACATGATCACCTGTCAATTGCTGTAGGGCAAACTGCTGTCAAAAGGACATCTACCAAGAAATGGGAAGGTCAGTTTGCCTGCTTTCTTCTCCCTTGCCCCAGAGAAGAACAGAGACTGGTTAGATCTGGCCCAATGTCTGCTTTCAACATAGCTGAAAGAAGGTGCAAAGGGAAGGGCTGCTTCACCGTTGAGCAGAGTGGGTTGTCTGTTGGCTTCCTGTTTCAGGAATAGTTTTCAATATCTTGGATAATTCCTTTAAAGTCACATGTGGAATGGATTACCTGCACTACTTACATGGAAGCCATTGGCTGCCCCTGGATCTCAAGGCAGCTGATTTGAGGTGTCACAAAATGTCAGAAAATTAATTCATTGTTGCAGTATTTTATTTTTATTTCTCAGAAACGATATTTAGAGAATTTTGTGCCTGCAAAATAAAGTTAGCCAGACCTAGATACAATGTATCCTGTTTGTTTGTTTTTTTAATGGGACTTGGGGAGGTCTTTATCTGTTCCACCTCAGCCAACAAAATTTATTGGGACAGCCCTGTGTTAGACAGCGTAGATTTGCACCTACAGGGTGAAAAGCTTTGAACAGGGGCTTGCCAGCAATCAAGTTGTTGTTGTTGTTGTTGTTGTTGTTTTCAGCAACCAATTTGTTCAGAATATGAGGAAACAACAATAACGATTTCTGTTTAATATGGTCCGATGATGAGAGTGGCCATAGAAAACTGTCCAGTAGTCCCATGAATCAAACACTACTATCCACTTAGTTCAGCTTTTACCCCAACCTGACATAAAATCAACTGTGTACCAGAACCGACATTACTATGAGGAAAGTGAGGAAACTTCAAACATCAGATTTTGGATGGCATGAAGGGAGCAAATTCTTAGATTGCTATCTTCTTGGCCAGCATAACTGTGTTGGCATGGGTGAAGGTAACAAAATTCCAGATGCAGGGTTAATATAGCAATAGCAAGTACATTTCTATATTGCTTAACAGCACACGTAAGCACTTGCTAAGCAGTTTACAATGTGTAAGATAAGTGCCACCCAGTAAGCTGGGTATTCATTTTAGCAACCTCGGAAGGATGCCAGGCTGAGTTGACCCTGAGCCCAAAGCTATGAACTCAACCTTGTGGTTTGTAAGTGAGTGACCGCAGTAAAGGCATTTAACCACTGCACCAGCGGGGCTCTTCTAATGGCTGTGGATGCTAAAATTGGGGTGGATGGGGAGGTGAGCAATAGAAACCAATTCTGTGTGAAGAGAAAGCAGCTCTACTGGTTGGAAGAATCCATGCCAGCATTCTCTGATGAAGCCAGCCACAACTGCTGGCGAAATGTCAGGAATGAACTCTTCTAGAGCATGGCCTTGTAGCCTGAAAAACCCACAAAAAATCACTGGGTAATAATAATAATAATAATAATAATAATAATAATAAATGTTTATTTATATTCCGCCCCTCTGGGTGAGCAATCAGGGCGGAGTACAACATTTAAAATACGTACAATTAAAAAACACATCAGTCTACCCTCCCGCCCCTTAAAAATAGATTAAACTAATAGTAAAATTTAAAACAGTAAAACATTAAAAGATGGATATTAAACATTGATAGCTCTAAAATTAGAAAGTGGGCGGCCTCAAGAGTATTACATGTTTCAGTAAGTGAGAACTGAAGGGTCTGTAGTTGACGGACAGTTTACTCGTTCTCAGGGAAGGCCTGCCGGAAAAGATACGTCTTGGTGGCTTTCTTAAAACCATCCAAGGTTGTAATAAGGCACATCTCATCCGGCAGGCCATTCCATAGCCTGGGAGCAACGGCGGAAAAGGCCCTCTGGGAGGTCTGCGCCAGCCTAGTTTTCTTAGGTTGTAGTAAGTTCCTCCCAGAGGACCAAAGAGTGCGAGGGGGCTCATATGGGGAGAGGCGATCCCTAAGATAGGATGGACCTGAGCCATGAAGGGCTTTAAAGGTCAAAACCAGCACCTTGTACTATGCCCGGAAAGTGATCGGCAGCCATTGGAGGGATTTGAGCACTGGTGTTACTTGGGCAAGTCATATTCTCTCAGCCTCAAAGGAAGACCATGGCAAACTTTTTCTGTAGAAATCTTGCCAAGTAATCCCTGTGACAATTTGCCTTGGGGCTGCCATAAGTCAGAAATAACTTAAACACAAACAACAAAACCATTGTGTTCCTTGATTTGTGAGAGTAAGATGCACCATGTGCCGCTATTCAATTATGGAGCTGACCCAGAGTTTATTAATATTACTTTTTGAGATTACAACTTCCAGAATTCCCTAGTGATTATGATCACGGAAAAGTAACTCTACCACACTCTGTAACATCATCTCAATAAGATCTTAATAAATTTGTGGCCCAAAATTATGTGCTGAAGTATGTCAGATGTTTTGACGACCACCTTCCTTCTTCCATCTGAGGGCCCTTTCACACTACACAGATGTAGCACTATGATACTACTTTAGGAGCCATGGCTACATTCTATTGAATCCTGGGTTTTGTAGTCTGAGGAAGCAATGGAACTCTCTGGCTGAGAATTCTTATTGCCTTCCTTCAACTACCAATCTCAGGTTTCCATAGGATGGACCCATGGCAATTAAAGTGCAGTCATAGTACTATATTTGTATTGTAGTGTGAAAAGGCCCTCAGAAGAATCCCTTCTGTAAAATGAGGATCATTGTGAATGAAAGATTCACAGCCACAGGAAGGACAGAAGAGATAATCCACGGTTGCTACCCCACATAAGCCTTTGTGATACAATGAGGAATTGTGAATAAAAAAAGAGACACAGGTCTTTAAAACACACAACATGATTTCCTTTTATTTAATTGTTTAATCAGTTTACATTCCACAATTGACAATTTACTTTTTCATCTCCTCCCCCCTCCCCCCCAAATTGCTTAATTACCAGACAAGATTGTAAACCTATGGAAACAGAATTTTCTGCCAGTTGAAAAAAAGAGAGAAAAGGGAGGGGGGGAGTAAGATGCAGCCAGGTTTTTTTTGTTGTTGTTCATTTTTCCCCCCCAGCAGATTCCTTCTCAATCTATGTAGCATTCTTCTCAACTGTTTTCCCCCTTTTATACTATTTCTTTTCCTCCCAGAAAAGTCCTGCAATACTTGGTGTCCTTCAGAGTTTTGAAATGAGTTGCATAAAAACTCCTCAATTTCCACTGGCTCCTTCTCTAATGGAAATAAACTTTGTTTCTTAGCTGCCTGGAACCCAATACATTGAAACAGACCAACAGTTTGGTTTCTGTTGCATACAAATATCTTTGCTTGCCTTTGCAATGATTGCTCAATGTGAAGAAAGAGAGGTGATAAGACGGAGACTGAGCTGTAAAAAATTCAAACAACACATTTATTCACATCATATCGGAACAAGAATCATAACATACAGAATCATTACTGGATTATTATTATTATTAACACCAAGAACCTATTGGGCTACTTGCATTTCACAACCAGCCTGAAGCCGAAAACAGTGCCCAATATTCCATCCTCATTGTCGACTGACCAACTGAGTTCAATCAGGAAGATCATTGCTCTGATTTCTGCTATGGACAATAAGGTGAAAGAAGGTAGGATACAGAAAAGGGCTTAAGTACCTTAGATAAGGTGCACCCTATAGGAAAAAATGGTTTAGCTTGGTGAGGAACTCCTAAAGGGGCTTTATTTATCAATTTGGTGGAGGCAAAGAGGAGCTGTGATTGCCAGGGATAAGAATTAGACCCTGAAATAGGTAACATAATATATGGGTTTAGGAGGGAATAAAGGCTAAATTCTTTATAACCAACTTTGTAGTATTTCTTTTGATCTTTCTTGTGTTTTTTTTATTTAGGGCTTTAAAGTTGCCAACAACGGCAAAACGTCTGTAAGCAAATCCTGCGATGGTGTTTTATGGGATTAATGGAATTTTGGGAGATTGTATATCCACGATTTGGTATAAACCCTGCTGTAGTTTTGTTCATTTTATCATTTAAAGAAGTTATACAAATCTGCAAATAGTTTAAACTTTTGTAACTGTGTTTGCAATATTCATTTATTTGTGGTCTCACAGAACTCAAAGAAGCAGTACACTTCCAAGGGGGAAATGACTAAAAATTGGGAACATTTTCTTGATATTTCCTATCCCATGATTTCATATTTTCTAGCTAAGCTTCAGTACATCATATACTTAATACATACTGCATATATATTTCACTGTAGACCTGCACTGGTTAGTACCAACCAAGGTGAACACAGCTCACTAAGCATGGAAGCTTGTCTAGGAAGGCGTTTGACCACCAACCTGCTTTTCACTGCCTGGCAGGAAATTATAGTGGCCCAAACAGGACAGCCATACAGGGCTGGTGTAGCTTAGCGAGCTTTGCTACTGTTCAGATCTAGGTAGGCTGTAGTCTTAAATAGATACACATGGAATTAAGATTCACTTTTATGATTTGCATACATAAGTCACACACATCGCTAACATTTTGGTCAACTAAAAACCTTTCCAAAATCATGGCTTACCTATGAAGACTATGCAATCATCACTGAGTTCTTCTGTTGGGAGAATCAACCACTGCTCAGGCCTTTTAACTTACTCTCGACTAATCTTTGTCTGCCAAGGATGTTTTACTAAAGGGATAGCACCTCTGCTGGAATCACGCCCAGGTCTGGACTATAACAACATAGTATATATCTTTCCTTTGTTTACCTGCGACATTTTTAATGCCTCTCAAAATGTAAATGGTTTTCTGAGTTGGGTGCATTTTTATTTCATGAGATATTATGCTTTCCAGCACTCAAATATTTATCCTCAATGGCATATTCAGCCTTCTTTCCCTCTGTAAGGCCATGAAACCACAAAATGCTGAGTATTTGGAGATGCAGATAACATTTGACATGTCTAATATCAAAGTCTTTAAACAGAGGCAGGATGGCTATCTGTTGGGGATGCTTTGATTGTGATTTCCTGCATGGCAGGGGGGTTGGACTGGATGGCCCTTGTGGTTTCTTCCATTTCTATGATTCTAATGCTAGCAGATTGAAATAAATACTTGTTTAGACAGCATCTACGTTATATAAAAGCATGGGGTGGGATTGATCTGGCCTTCCAGTTGTTTCCCAGCATCTCCTGCCACTCACTGGCTACAGTTTCTGGGAATAGAAGTCCAACAATATTTGGGAAGCTGTATAATTCCTAAACCTGTATGCAGGTTTACTGAACTGAAGACTACCATCTTGGTTTTCATTCTCATTCTGTGAGTTGACCTGTGATTCTGACATATATCATGCTTAAGACATTCCATCTATGAACACTGAAGCTACAGATGTATCAGAGTGCTGAGCATCACCTCAGAACTCTGTGCCAACAATTCTTCTGAAGAGATCAAAATGCGAAGAAATTTGAAGGTAAAATACTTTCATAGCTAAATGTAATACTCAGTCTAACTTACTCCCTCATATAGAGGTGGTTATTTTAACTGGAAAACATTTGATCCTGTGCACACTCACATTCATGCCCTTTGTGCTCTAAAATGCTGTAGTCCAAGATCAGATACAGTTTTACCATGCAACCTACTATTTGTATTCACTAGATCATTGATGCATTTACAAGACACCTTCTAAGAAATAGCCTCTTCTCAAAAGTACATGTGTGTTTTATGTCATCTTGTTTGGAAACAGAAAGAGACGTGTGGGAGTATGCTTGAAACTGGGGAGGGGGAGATATGGAGAGCAGGCTTCTGAAAGAAAAAACACAGCAAAAAAAGAGGAGACCTTGAACAGATTTGCAGAAAAGGAAATATTTCTTTTCACCATGAAACTTTCCATACCATACTGTTGGAGGATACATATATTGGCTGGCATCATATTAGTGACATGTGAAGGCACAAGTTCATTTTATGCCTGCATGTGTCTTTTTGTTTGTCATTGCAGTGCTGGGTGTTTTCTTCCCTCTTCAATGAAACAAACATTCCTCCTAGACCCATCATTTAGTTACTACAGATCCTCTCCCCATGGCCATCCCATTGCTGTTGGAAAGCAGGAGTGAGGAATTGGGAATTGGGGAACATCATCTGCTGAGACCTCTGGAGGGCTCTGGTGGATCTCAGTGAATGATGCAATTATTTTGCACCTGGTATGGAGACATAACCAGGTGTTTCTCTGATCCCCTGCATTCTCTGCCAGCCATGGAATGTGGTGGTGATGGCTGCAGAAGATAAACAGCGAGTTGAACTATTGATGCCAGCCATGAAAGCCTTCAACTTCACACCTAGAATCTCCCCGTGGTTATGCTGGCTGTAGACTCTGGGGACTGTAGTGCAGATATAACATTTTCAAGTTCTGATGCAGGAGTCCAGGCATGTACTTTTGAATGAAGCAGAAATATCCCAAGTGACACTAGAGAGAGGCAGCAGTCTTTATTTTTGTGGTGGTCTTACACACTAGGATTCTTTGCTTGACCAGACAGTGATTAAATATTTCATCAAACACTGGAGCAAATTCTGACTTTATTTGGGCACTGCTTCTGGGGTCTTCACTCAGTAGTAGGAACCATATGGCCTTCTGAATGTTTGCTGAACTACAGTTCCTAGCATTCTTCAACATTAGCAATGCTGGCTAAAGCTACTGGGAGTTGAAGATCAACAACCACTAGAAGCCCATACAGTTCCCACTTCTAACCCCCTATGTAGTGGCTATAGTAGGATAACATATATAGTAAGATAAGTTCCCAATAAATTTTCTACTCCATTGTCTGTGACTACTCCAATGTCCTTCCCACTATACAATTATTGTGGTATGATTCCAGCTTAACCACCATAGCAACATTGTATGGAAGTTTTTTGTGGAGCTTTCGGGCTATGTGGCCATGTTCTAGAAGAGTTCCTTTCTGACGTTTTGCCAGCATCTGTGGCTGGCATCTTCAGAGAAGCTTCAGAGAAGCATTGTATGGAAGCTTGGAATTTGGAGTTCTGAGAAGTATTTAGAAATTTTGGGCAGAATGCTCTAGTGCCTCACCAAACTACAAGTCTCAGGCTTCCAGAGGATGCCACCATGGCAGCTAAAGTAAAAAATAGGCTGCTGCCACACTGCACAATTAATGCAGTTTAAGCTTTAATTTTAAAAATCCTGGGATTGATAGTTTGTTGTGGCACCAGAGCTCTGAAGCTTAAGATAAATATCCAGGCAAAGTTTAAGATCCACCAACTTTCAGCAATTGTTAGAGGTCACATTCTTAAAGTGATTGTTTTCCCTTACTTAATTGTAATTTACAATTAATATGGTGAGAAGAACCATAATATGATGAGAAGTCCCCATAAGAGCTTCAGAGGTATGGTAAACTTCTGAGTTCTTTCTGTGGCACCCAGGAACTGGAATACCTCCCAAGAGAGCTATGGTAGTTCTGTTTCTACTTTCTTTCAGGTCTTTTTCACACCATACAATTATAGCAGCAGTTTAACTACCATCACTATATCTTAAGGAATCCTCGGATTTGTAGTTTCATGAAGGATTTAGAATTCTCTGCCACAGAGCTCTAGTACTTCACCAAACTACAAATCCCAGAATTCTGTAGGATATAACTATGGCAGTTAAGTTGTGTAGTGAGAAAGGGACCTTAAACAAACAGTGCTATTTCAGAATATTGTTTTCTTTTAAACTATTAAACTCTGTAGGGAACATTATATATGTGCTAAGTGAGTTTCTGTGCTACCACGTTATTATTGGTAAGCTGCCTTTATTTTTTAAAGAAAGGCTAGATATAGCTAGAGACAGAGAAATATAAAATACTAAAGAACTGCTACACATGATGAAGAGCATTCATTCTTGGTGTAAATTCTTCACTCAATAGCTGTATCATAGTACCCTTTCTTTTTACAAGTCACCTCATATGCCCCTTGATTCCCTTTAATATATTCACTCAAATTAACATAGGTAACATTGCTATTGTATAAATCTTTTTGCTCAAAAGCAGGCAATTGACCCCCCCCCCCCTTTTTTAAAAGAAAAGCAGTGAGAATATAATCATTTTAGGGACAAATATATATTTCTGCATTGTTGACTTTAAATATCATTAATTTTATAATCTTCACATTGTTTCTGTCAACTCATTAACTGTGGGACATACATGACTGACTGCAATATAGTCAAATTCGTACAATGAAACCAATTCCCAAAGAGAGGAGCACTACTATTATCTGCAGTTACTGACTGATACACACACACACACACACACACACACGAGGGGGTATCCAAAAGTTTTAATGATCACCTTTATAAAAAATTGACAGAAAGTTTGTTTTGATTTGTAGTTGTTAACGTATCTCTATGTACAGTAGTCACTATCGAGATTTATACATTTTCCCCAGCATATCTTGACCCTCTGAATACCTGATATTGTAGAAGTCTGCAGATTGCACCTTTCGAGGGGGTATCATAAAGTAATAATTATCACCCGGAAGTTATTATGGCATATTGATGAAATTATGTCAGTGTCATCATTGGTCCCTAAGTGCATGTTGCTGAGAAAATCAGTTCATTGTGTCCTTTATATTTGTGATTGGCTGTGCCAGAATTGACTGAAGTGTAAAATCCTTGTCAGGTGCAATCTGCAGACTTCTACAATATCAGGTATTCGGAGGGTCAAGATACACTGGGAAAAATGTATAAATCTAGATAGTGACTACATAGAAATAAGTTAACAACTACAAATCAACACAAACTTTCGGTCAATTTTTTAAAAAGGTGATCATTAAAACTTTTGGATACCCCTCGTATAATATATATATATATGCTTAAATTTAAAGGTGATCTGTTTATTTAGACCAATAATGGTGCAGTTTAAGGGTGATCTGTTTAGACCAATAATGGTGTAGTTCTACTATGTCTTGACAGTAATGCAGAACTAATAATTTGTTGTTGGTGTGTGCCTTCAAGTCATTTCTGACTTCTGGTACCCTAAGGAGTTTTCTTGACAAGATTTGTTCAGAAGAGGTTTGGGATAGCCTTCCCCTGAGAGCATTTGACTTGCCCAAGGTCACCCAGTGGGTTTTATGGCCAAATTGGGAATTGAATCTTGGTCTCCAGAGTCACAGTTCACACAAACCACTATGCAAACTGTCTCATAAATCTGTATCAAAGTCTGAACCACAAATTCTGCACCAATAATAATGGGTGATTAATCTTGAAGAAAAATCTTGAGATCCTGCATCATCAGATGTAACTATGAGGAGGAAGCACTGGTGACATCTGACTACCAAAGCCTACCTTTTCAGTTAGTTAGCTACCAGTCAAAGGATTTCTTTGGGATCCCAACTCAACTGCTTTTCTCAATCACTCTGAGACGTGGAAAGCACTGCATACATCATTTCCTAGTGTCTCAATCTGTAGCATCTCAGAAGTCCTCCAGGTGAGGCATTATATGGGTGATACTGCAAATCTGGGGGGTAATGTTCAATTGTTAACAATGTAAACATGAACTCCAAAAATTATGAGATCAGTAATCCATTTTCCAATTTTGTAAGTATTGAACAGGATGCCATCCTACGCATGTACTTTTATAAATGTTTCTACAGTGTATGAGAAATACAGAAAGTGATGTCTCTCAGGCCTCATCTACACTGCTGAAATAATGGAGTTAGACACCACTTTCAGTGCCATGGCTCAATGCTGTTGAATCCTGGGATTTGTAGTTTGGTGTGACACCAGAGCTCTCTCACAGAGAAGGCTAAATATCTCACAAAACTACAAATCCCAGAATTCTACAGCATTGAGCCATGGCACTGAAAGCAGTATCAAACTCTATTACTTCTGCAGTGCAGATGAAGCCTCATTCATATCAGGTCAAGAATAGTTCCGCATTTATCTAACATTTTTCCAAACACATCAGTTCCGTTTAACAACTCTTGCAGCATAATCCTATGCGTATCTATTCAGATGTAAGCCAATTACATTCAATAGGCCTTGCATCTAGGTCAAAAATGGATAGGACTGCAGTGTTAATGACTCAGATGTTAACATGGCTTACAAAAACATCTTCATCAGTAGCAAATAGATCTTGTACAAAATCCAAATTTTATGTGCTGAGTGCACTATCTTAAAAAGACATCATAACTATTTATGGCATTTCTTATTTGCTGTGTTGCAAGATCTACACAGAAATTGGGGGAAATGGGGTGGGGAGGTAGCTATTTCTCCCAGAATCCCATAGCAAGCATTCTGTTTCCTCTCTGACATACTGTCTCAGGTAATATCAGAGTCATGATGGTCATGGAGACATGTCAGACTCAAACAAAAGATCAGTTTTGGCTGCAAAATGCCTTCCATATATACAATCATGGCATTTTCTGAATTATAAAAAAATCTATGCATAGGCACATTTGATCTGTGACTTGTGCCATTCTGTTCAAGCTCTAAATGTATAAGTGACTGTATTAGTGGCCCACATTCTGAGCAAGGAGAGCAGCTCAGTCCAAAATAGTGAGAATGAATGGTGCTTTCCTGCTTGAACCATCTCTGTGCAACGGATCCAGTCGTGTCTTATTTTTGAAGCTGTGCAGTCCTACATTATTTTATTATGCACCTGAGGTTGTTTAAACTGGCTTTGAGAAGCAAAGTATTTAGGGAAAAGATGCAACCAGGAATGCAGCTATGGCTTGGTGAGAGGAAGAGGGTTTTGCCCTTAAATAAAAATGCTGCCAATTAAATTTTCCTTTGGTCTCTAAATTTCTAGCTTCAGTTAAGCATTTAGAAATACAGTTTAGGCTTCCAAAGCAAAGGGGCAGATAAAGTGAAGAAGGGAATGCAGCAAAAATTTGAGTTCTAGGTGTAAATAATGTTCAGTGTTTCACTGAAATGCTAGAAATTTGGGGATCGAGGGAAAATTTCATGGGAGGGACAGAATTCTTCTTTTGATGGGGGAAAATGATTTTAAACCCCCCTCCCCCCCATTTATATCCATGGATGCAATGCTTATTATTTTTTCAAAGATTTGTAAAGTTCTTTGATACTCAAACCTCTAGCTTTTAATGTTGCGCTTGCCCAGTGAAGACCTTTGGAATATATTCTCTCATAGTATTAGCCATTTCCTGAAACTTTTGGAACTGTTCCCTTTTCGTTGGTTGAGTGACATATCATCAACAGCTCATATTTTCTGAGTGACAACTGGATGACCTAAGGTCAAAAATGTATAGATATCTTCTTTAGGATTTGATTTCACTCATGTTTGCTGTTGTATGACAGAGCCAATCTGATAATACAGCTCAGGCTCCAATCTTATTTACCTGGGAGGAAGCTTCACCAGGCTCAAGGTGACTTACTTCAGAGTAGACATATATAGGATTGTTACATTCATGTTACACTAAAAGAATTGAAACTTGTTGAGCTGTGTTAATTGCAAATATTATTATAACGATAATTAAAAATACAAAATTATGTGACAAGAAATTAGAACCAATGCTAACTGCTGAATCTCATACAGTCACCCAACCATATCCATGGATTCTGCATCTATGGAATCAACCAACGATGGTTAAAAAATATTCCATAAAAATAAAAATCCAAAATGCAAACCTTGATTTTGCTGTTTTATATAAGGGATGCCATTTTACTATGCCATTGTATATAATGTGACTTGAACATCCATGGATTTTGGTATCCATGGGGAGTCCTGGAACCAAACCCTAGAGGATTTGGATGGCCATCTGTCAGGGTGCTTTGATGGAGAGTTCCTGCATGGCAAGGGGTTGCACTGGATGACCCTTGTGGTCTCTTCCAACTCTACGATTCTATGAGGATACCAAGGGCCTATTGTATTTGCTTTCCAGAATATATTATACCAACATGGACAAACAGGTTCACATTAGCTAGTCATGACTGAAGATCATGAGGATTCTTTCAAACTGAGTACTGTTAGCTGAATTCGCAGAGCAGAAAAGATGGATGAACCACATATTAGGTTGCAGCTCCATGTAGTTTCTCAACTTTTCTGTGGGAACTGTCCGGATTCTCACGTTTCTGTGGAGATAATCACATTCTATTCCATCCAATTAATTTTGCAAAAATGATATCTATGTCAATCCATAAGGGATGCCTATCATGTAGCACTACAAGTTGATAGGGCACAGGCAATGCCAGAAAAAATTGCAGAGAAAGACTACTATTCTCTGCTGGGTGGGATTTAGTCATTACTAATAGGCCATGCTGATATTCAGAAATACAAAGTGGAAACACATGATTTGATGATGTACCACATCAGGCTATAGAATATGCATGTAAATGTGTTTCATGATGCATATTTCAAAATAAAACTCTTAACTCATAGAAAGTGAAAATATCAGGGGGAAAAGGTTTGGCCTTCTCCTTATGTTTCTACAGTAAATGTAAGGGAGACCTTTCCCCACAGGGAGGAGCATGGAAACATGGAAATCTGTGAAGTGGGACAGTCCAGGAGTTATAAAATTTGATTCTGCAACTGCACAAACCAGGCCTTATGTCCTATTGACAGCAGTGGGATTCATAGCTCACTCTTGGATTTGGGAACAGTATGGTTGTGGTTCCTCTGTAACTCCAATTTACACCTCTGCACTATTTCAGAAGTATATAAATTACATTAGAGAAATGAAATCACATAGGAAGAAGAAAATCAGATTGGGGGATGAAATTTGTAGAATTCTTTTCGCATGATTCCTCCTTTCATGGTTTCTGCATTCATGCAGTTCTGCAGTGGCATGGCACAGTGCTTGGAAAAATCCTTGTCAGACCACCTCTCCCAAGATCTAGCATGATATCTGGCTGGGGATTCTGTGTTTGTAATCCAACAAAGGAGCTTTTCCAAGCTGGGGGGAATGAGAAAAAGGTAGAAGTTTAATAGGCCATCACCTATGTCGTTCCTGGAATGGAAGTGTTTGGCTTATAGTTGGTTATAACTATTGGACTGTGCCAAAGAGAGGAGACTCAAACCATGCTAAAAATATATACAGCTTCCTATTTGTTGTTGCTTAGTCAGGCGATATCATAAGATCACTTGCCAGGAAAATAAACCACAACAGTACCCTTTTGGCAAGCATACATCTTGGCCAAGGTCAATCCAGCTGATGAAGGATAACCCAACAAGAGCAGATGCTTGGAGGTGCTGCTAGGAACAGGATAGTAAAACAATTTGTTGGAAAGAACCACTTCACCTCTCCTCACATTCTCCCCAATAAACTTTTATGACATTGACTTTATTATGACACAGAGACCTTACAAGCCTTTCAGACAGGTTTTTTCTTATTTTTTTTCTTTTGACAGCAATACATGCAAACAGTTTCGCTTGAGAACCAGTGACTTCTACATTAATAGGAACAACAATAGAGGCTTTGAGGCGATCCATTTCCTTTGCCCCTCTGAGAATGGAGGAGAACCAGGAAGGCAGCATCAAGGGTGGTCTTGGAAAATTCCTTTGGAAAAAAATCCCAATGAATGCTGCCTCTTTGTATTCACTTGACAATTGAATCCCCCCTCCCCTCCCCTTCCCTTCAGTTCACAATTTTAAATTTGTACATTTTTTTACAGGCATCTGGATCCCAAACAGTCACACATGGAAGGCGCTGATATGAAAATGGAATTCATGGAATAGAAAGTTTTCTATTTATATCAAACATTTTCATGAGAAAGAGACAGAGGGAGGAAGGGAGGGAAGAGAGAGATGGGGGGGGGGGAGCACTGCAGGAAAAAGGAAAGAGAGGAAAGAGGAATTGAGCTGAATATGAGCTGGGGTGTACAGTAACACTGAATTTTAGGGTAAATATGCATGGGAAATTTCTTGAGGCTCACCCATCTCCTTTGTTGCATCTAATGCATGCAAGGCAGACATGATTAGATCTTGGGACAAACACTTTTTTGGATTATGCTTTTCAGCATGGCCAGTAACATCTGGGGAATATAATCTAAAAAGTTACACTTCCAGATTTTGGACATGATTGCTCTTCATCAGACATTAAAGATGCAACTTCCCTGCATTAGATGAAGTTGTAATTGGACCAAGCCTGGGTAAAATAGTTTGCTATAGATGAGAGTATTCTCAAGATCTTTGATGCTCGCAGAGCATACATATCTTCCAGTGGATTTATTCATAGTGCAGGGGGGTATGGAAGGCTTTGCTGTTGCCAGCTGGCATTTTGTTCACTATGAGTTCAGAGTGCTGGGTGCCTTGGAACAAGCTGTTGTGGCAGGACCCCAAAGCTGTCTCTCCAGCTGCCTGTTCTTAAGACACCTCATGACCAGGAGAGCACTGTGGACATCATTTCCCAGTTCCCTGATCTCTAGATCCTCAGAAATTATTCAGTCAGAGCACTGCCAGGTTGCAAAGGTAAGTTTGTGGGGAGCATCATTAGTTGTAACTATATCATCACCTGTAGCCTTATCTAAGAAACTACAATTTGATGGTGTGCCATCATTATTATTATGACGACGATGCATGAGCTTGGCCATTGTTTGTATGGCTGGGGTACACTTGCTGCTGAAATCATTAATTGATCAGTCATTATTCATCAGTCACATACAGAATAAACCCAGCTAGCATCACAGCAGTGCCCTATGAAATTGACATTCAGGGCAAGTGGTGTTGCTAAAAGGCTTCAATGCACACATCATAACGCAGGCAATTCTCAAATGATAAATCATCTGTCTATGTCACTTAGTCCAGAGAAACTGTTATCTTCATTCAGATATGCTTAGCTGTCACACACACACACACACACACACACACCAGAAATAGTCTGGGCATTGATGTGCAGCAATGTTCCATTCATGCAGTGAAAAACTAAGTAGCCACTTAAGGCAGGAGTGCAGTGTGTCTGGCCCTCCAGATGTTTCTGGACTGCAACTCCCATCAGTAAGAATGTCCAGAGGTGAGAGATTATAGCAGTTACTACAGTCCAATCACAATTAGAGGTCCGCAGGTTGCCCACTCTATATCTAAGATAACACTTCGCCAGTTGATGAAAGCAGACTTCCGCAAACTGGTATTAGACTTATGTTTTGGACTGTAATTTTCAACATCCAGATCAAGCATGGCTACACTGAATGGGGAGAGTGGTTGACTAGAATCCTGCTGGTTAACCCCAATTAGAGTGGATCAATTATTTAATGGCGAGTCAACACATAGATAAATCTCTTTGATTCAATGGTCATATTCTAGCTGAGATTAACAATTGGATTTAGGGTATTGTGTGGCACAGCTGGAGGGTATTGAGTTGGGAAGGCTAATAATGCAAAGGGGCAGATGAGAACTTCAGCTATTCTGATAAACCACATAATTCATTATTCAGAAATTTACATATATACATCTGTGTACTTACAGAGAGAGAGAAAGAGAGAGAGAGATAGTAAATTTTGAACCAGATTTGCTATTATGTTACCCTAGTTAATGTAGAAACTTCTCACAAATGTCCTTAACAGATCATAACACTAGGTAAGGGCTTAGTGCAGTACTTTCTAGGGGGCAGGCTGGCAGCCCATGAAAGGAAATTTGCATTTTGTAGTGCATATTGTTACTGACATTTTTCAGGGAGTACAGGAAGGGCAGAAGCTATCCAGAGGCAAAGCAGAGAGTCCCAAATCTAGTGCAGCAGAGTGGGGGCAAAGAGAGGTGTGAGATGTGTGCTGCATACAGTGATCCAATGGTGGCTGATGGTTCTCATGTCAGTGGCAAAGTGAATCCATGCCAAGTATAACCAGAATTGAAAGTAGCTATCTAAGGTGCTGAACCTGATTTACCTACCTTTCAAGTTCAGATGAAAGCCCAGGATTGAAACACCATCCCACTGACAGGGAAATCACTCAGCACCATTGCAAAACTGAAGTGGAGGGGAAAAACTGAAGTAGAGGGGGAAATTGACAGACACTCCCTGATCATCCTACAAATGAGGTAATAGCAACATTTTCAAGTTTTATTTCAGTTTATCTAACTCTGTGCCAGATTTGCTAACAGAAAATCAGGAATGAAGCCCACAGGCTAGCAGAGGCTGGATATATTTTTCCTTGGTGGAGTTCCGACTTCATTCCAGCAGTTTAAAATTAGTAGCTGGTTCAAGATCTTTTGTTACAACTCTGTGTCTTTTATAAGTTGAATTTGCAGTCAGAAATATGCACCGCTGGGTTTAATGGAGCTGACTGTCATGTAACTGGACTTAAGATTGTTGTTGTTGTCATGTGCTTTAGGCAACCCTAAGGGGTTTTCTGGGCCTGAATTGCTTTCACTAGATGCAATTTTGCCTGCACTACAACATGTCTGTCTCATTCAAGAAGAGCATTGCAAGCAATGGATTTTACAGTATCATGTGAATGGTGAAATCACATACGGCTCTGCATTAAGCTAGCTAGCTCTCTCTCTCTCGCTCTCTCTCTGTATAATATATATATATATATATATATATATATATAGTGCATGTGTGCACACACTTGTGTGCATTCAGAGGTTGGAACCAAGGATGGAAATGTTACTCTTCAAAATGCTCTATATTTTAGATGCCATATTAGATTTTACAGTAAAGAAACTGAAATCACCAAAGAGAGGAAAAATAGTAAAGGTCCCCTAGTTTTTACTATTTTATATCAGAAGAGGGAGCAAAAAATTTGTGGAAGATCAAATGAGAAATCTATAAAGGAAGACACTAAAGTGTTTGGAAATTGCTCTGTAAAAATAGTAATGGTTCAAATTAGGTGTCTGAGTTTCCTTTCGGCTCCCAAGAGCTATAAATAATTCAGCTCATCCAAACAGAAAACATTCTAAATCTAACGGCTTGTTGTGGAGGATTCCAACCTTTTCCCTGTGCACCCTCCACTACCACACAACATCTGTCTAATGAAAGAGTAGCTTTATGCTGTGAGCTAGATGAAACCAGCTCCACATTCCTCTGTAGTGTAGTTATAGTCTTGCTGGATGAGACCTACTGACAAGGGGAAATGATGTAGCAAAATTATGTTTAAAGTATTGCCAAGCAGTTTCCCTTTGTTTTCTTTTGTTTTGTCTGTCGAGACAAGCTGCTGCTGGAGGTGAACAACAAAAATAAAAATAAAAATTTGGAGAGCACCCAGTAGAATCCGTGAAAAAGAAGACATATCTCAGGATGAGCTGGAATTCTCCACCAGCTACTTAGTTAAATATACCAAACTATACTGCTCTAAGAGAAGGAGGTCCATTTTCATGCCAATCAGGGCATGTAGGGCATGACATTTCCATCCCACTTCCACTAGCAAGTGAGACTATGATGAGGACTTGCAAGAGGAGTCCTGCTTCTGGTTGTCATAGACTTACACACTGGTGGGAGGGTTGGTGGAGAAAATGTCAATTCTCCATGCCCTAAACACAAGCAAAATGGACCTCCTACTTTCAGAGCAACTGCTGCCTGATAAAGTAGATTTTGGAAGGCAGTTAAGATCATGGCAATAGTGCCATAGTCACAACTGCATAGAGACTATGAGTATGGTGCAATTACAGTGAACGCCATCCAGGATCTTTATTTACTAATAATACCAATGTGTTTTAGCCTCTGAATGGTCTTAAGACTTTCTTTAGAGGATTATATAAAAGTCTTCTTTTTTTTTGTAAAGTGAATGATAAAATGCTGCCATCCCACCATTCCCCAAAAAGTGTTTAGATGGGGATTTGAATCTTACTCCAACATTGGTGATGGACGAATGCCCTCTTGAGAAATTTTTCTATATCAGTAGACAGCAATGTCTGGGAGCAATTTTGCTTCCCCAAGACCTGCCACAGGCCACATTTTTTCAAATCTGGAAATGCCCTATATCTTGCTTTAAAAAGAATAGCTGTTTCTGGATTATTTAAAAAGTAGCAATCCTTCTTTTTGACCGATTTTTTTAAAAATGGAATCAATGGAGGATACATGCATGATTCGCATCCATGGTAGATAGCTTGCTTCAGTTTCTCCTGTAGCTCCCAATACTGGGACAAGCATGTGCCAGCTTATTCAACTGCAGCTGCACACTTAGCCTTCTGTCTTTTCCACAACACTGCTTTGTTCCTGAAACCTTCTTCAATATAAAGAGTATTTCTGATTCTTGGGGTCAAACTATGCCATTGTGCTGCCTGAGGCAAAGGACAAAATAGTGTCCCTCATCTCATTCTATGTATGATAGCCAAAAGGTCTAGCAACTGAATCTTATAGTTACATTGGTAATGAGACAATATCGTGCACTACGTCTGAGGGCTACAAACTAGCTTAGATGTACAGTGTGGCACACTCAGTTCTGTTCTGTGACACCTTGCTGCCATTTTCTGCCTTCTGGTATTTCCTGCTTAAGTCTCCAAATAGTGGTAGTGCTGGTCCTGTTCATTTTGGCCAAAGTATACATATTCTAAATTCCCAGGTATCTGGAGAAAACACAGCCATCATCGCTATATCTTCCTAGAGTGCACCTAAAAATTTATTCTGCATTGGGGAATGCTTAATGTAGCTTGTTGTTATGTTCTGCAGTGTCTATAATCTTTGATTATTCTGTAGAGTTTTGTTTTGTCTTGCATATTGGTAATCTGCATTGAGTGAGAAATGGCAGAATGAGATTAAAAGAAATAAATAAAAAAATAGCAAACACCTCTGTATAGTCTGGGATCATTCTTATCCTGTTAATTCAGTTTCATTGTCACAGAACCCTCCTCTTTTTGCAATAAATAGTTGGCATTTTGTCAGCTGACAATAAACATTTTCAAACATTTGCATCACTAAACAATACTTCGACTTTGATAGTCTCTGCATGAAAATGTGATTATTTACAAGAAGAGAAAGAACTGAGGCATCTGTGAGATTTTGACTTACGTATGCATCCTAAAATTAAGCAGTGGGTTCATTTGCTCCCTTCCTCCCTCTTTTGTGACTTATTTTCTAGTAACCTCTATATTTGTCATCACGGCTGAGCAAGATTTGGATTGGCACAAACTAGTGAAGTGGCAGCTTGAGAGTGAGGGATAATCCTTCAGTTGGGTGGGACAAGAATTTCTTAATTTTTAAAAGTTTTTTTTAAAATAGATTTTGATAGATTTCCAAAACAGTGTTTTTAACGTAAAAAAATAAAAAATTCTTCCATTTCAATCCTGAAGTTGAAAGCCCCACAAACTGAGTATTATGTGATTGATCAGCAGGTGCAGAAAGGTCTGGGAAAGGTGACATGACCACTAAGTTGCTATGTTAGTTAATTGGTACCAAATATTTGGAAAAGACATGTTGCTATGTCATGTGCCTTTGCTATTATTTTTTTTTAATAATGGGGCTTATTTTCTAATGATTGTTCTGTGCAGTTTATGTAAACTGGAATGTTAAAAATGAGTCCTCATATATGCACCTGCTTGCATGTAACCATCCAGCATTGTTATACTTGATGCCCTTCTCCACAAGCCAGTATTATGGAGAGTGCATGAATACTGCATTAAGTATTTCTGTCTTTTTCTCAGTCTGTCAATCTAAATAGGAATTATTCAGACTGTAGGGCATATTTTTTTTCTTTTTTGGGGTGACATATTGCTCCTTATGTTTTCTAAGCAGCAGGCTTATGAGGAATGAGTAAGGAAAGGGGAAGAAACAGAGGGAAGGAGGGAGGAAGGGAGGGAGAGTGTTTCAGTTATAGTCACAATCATGTCACAAAAGATTTCAGCTTATGCAGAATGGATTTCCATTCTTTGCCTCTAACTCTTACAGCTTTACATATGTGGACAAGACCTTTTCTCTCAAACACAAGGAGATCCCTGGTGAAAAAGGATAGTTTTTGATGACAAAATATGAGGCAACTTATTTTGGTGAACACAGACATAATTAGAGGCACTGCTTTTTATCCCTTATTAGCAACACTACATCCTGAGTTCCTCTCCTCCACAATGGTTTTTTACTCTGTTGTCTATAATTAACAAATAAATAAATAAATAAATAAAAAATAGCAGCAACAACAATGACGACAACAACAACACAATCCTCTTGCACAGTCACCCAAGCAAGACCAACCGACCATAAAGGCCACTTCCCCAATCCACAATGCCTTCTGCACAAAATATGGCATTTCCTGGTGATCCATAGTGACACACACACACACACACATGAGAAGAACAAAATCCAGCCTATGAGGCTTGCCATCTTACAACAGACCCTTTCCTTCATAAATGTACAGGCCTTGATGCCTTCAGTCACTAACATGGTGAGAATGGTTTGGTAGATGATCACACAACAATGTTTGAACTGATTTCCTTTTAAAAAGAAAAAAAGGAATGGAAGGGGGAGTTATACACACACGTATCACAGCATTTTGGTGGGGCTCTCGCTTCAGTCAGCAGTTCAGCCTCCTTGGTCAGCCTGGATGTATGGCAGTTGGAAGTTGAAAACAGGATCCACTGAAGCATCTTCTTTTGCAGTTATATTCTGTAGAATTCCAGATCCCCTCCCTTCAAGGTTAGCAATGGAAGGGGAAACCTTTCTTAATGTTCTGTTTCATTCCCTTTTGTTGGTAACTCAAGAGAGACAAAGAGAGAAAGAACAGGCAAGATTTGTGGTATGTTGTGTGTTGTTTTTTTTAAAGGAGAGAGTGTGCAGGAAGGGGGATTCTGAAGATGGCCTTCAGGAGGTTACATTTCAGAGAGGTAACTTGAATGTTTTCATTTATTTTCAGTTTGTATTTCCCCAATTTGTAGCAGACAAAATTGCTCTTTTGTTTCAAGCTTCCTATACACACTCAGTAGTATCACACACACACACACCAAGACATCCATTTTCCCCTCCCCATCCCTACCACAACCCCTGACAACTGGCAGTAGACAGATGCAACAATATGGTCACTTGACTTTGAACTGGGATGCTGAAGACTTTTTTTTTAGAGAACTAGATGGAAGCGCGATGTTGCAGAGCAGCTATTCCCACCTCCAGGAGAAAGAGCAAGAGTGATACAAAGTCTGTAGAGAAGATGTAGGTGCCATATTAGACTCCACTCTACCTTGGCACTGGCATCTGTTTGAGATCTATATATAATATATGTTTATGTATTTATATATATATATAATATTTATAATATGTATATTTATAGGTTTATTTGTGTTTGTTTTAGCACACTGTCCCATTCTCAGGTCTGGATTTAGGGCAGTTGGTCCTGGGGACAGGTTGCACAGAGGGGGCCAAGGTGCAGAAGAAGCCAGAGATCAAAGTGAGACCCAGGCCCCCCCAGGCACAAAACATTGACCATCCATAGCCGTGGCTGATGTCGTCAGGAAGTCCGTACAAGTACCGTGGATATCGGGAAAGCTCAAAATTGATTCCAGCTACGCATGTGCACAGTGAAATGATGCAGAAGGTTCCTGGAGGAAAAGAAAAGGGGACAGAGAGGCGGGGGGGGGGGGGGGGAGGACAGAACAATAAAAATTGGTTAGACTTTTAAAAACCATCACTTTCCAGTCATATGACAAAGAAGGGGCTGGGTGGTACAGTTGGAGAAACAAATAAAAAAAGACAATGCTAGGACCAGCAGAACTGTGTTATCTATCCCCTCCAAACCTGTGCCAAAATTTTGCAAACAAAACATTTGCATTGGTAAACAATAGCAAAAAATTTGGTGCAGGTGCAGAGCAGATTTCAAATTTCAGGGTCTGTAATTAACAAAACTGACCAGCAGTTCTACAGAGCGAATTTCATCTGTTTATTTTAAATATTTTTGTCCCTCTTTGAATCAGTTAGGGCAGTCAGTAGAGGTGGGCAACATTTGGCTCTTCAGATAGTTTTGCCCCTTCCAGCATTCTTTACTACTGGCCATGCTGGGTAGGGGTGATGGGTATCTCCCCCCCCCCCCCATGCAATGAGCAAAAAGCTTTACAATGTCAATTAATTTTTAAAAAAGTGACAAAACAAGCCAATAACAAACAATAAATATTCCCCTAAAACAGTGGTTCCCAATTTTTTTCAGCCTACCATTTCCTTTCCACATGGGTGGGAACCCCAGCACTTTCCAACACCTGTTCCTTGATATTAGGTCTACTGGTCTACTGCAAATTCAAAACAACCAATCTACCACTTTAAAGTGAAAGAAGCATACAAATAAAACTAAACTTTTAAAAACAATTTATTTAATGTTTTTATCAATTTGAAAATAAATAAATTTATGCCTCATCTGTAAAAGATTGTCTTCATAGCTTTTTAATAGGATGAATGTGCTTCATGCAGGAATATTAGTTTTTCAGCATCAGGGTGGAAGGCACTAACAAGTCTTACTGTATATACTCATGTATAAGTCTAGAAATTTAGGTCAAAAATTGACCAAAAAAACCTGAGTTGACTTATCCATGGGCCAACGTAAGAACTGTATCTTAACTCTTATTTAAAAGAAGGAACCATCTCCTGGTGAAAAGCAAGAGTATAATCTGTCCCGGGAAGCACTGACCCCTTCTACTCTCTCATCCATCCAGCTGTAAGAGTAAGTACAAATGGCGCCTTCCACCTCCCACAGGCAGGTGCAGTTGCTGCGGGGCTCCAAGCCCCAAGATGGCCGGCGGAGCCCTGCTTCCCGCCGGTGGGAAGCCTGCGCGCCAGCTGGCTTCCCGCCGGCGGGAAGAGGCACTGGAGCGCGCTCCCCCCGCGCGTGCTCGCCCGGCTCCTGGGCTTCTGTGCCTGGGCGGGCGGCGCAGTGATTGGCTGCCTTTCCCACCTCCTCTCCCCATTGGCTGATCGGCCGGGGGAGGAGGAGCTTTGGGCAGGCCTTACTAGGCCTATTTAAGGAGCGGCGCGGCTTACCCCTGCCCCTTCCTGAATTGCTCGGCTCCCCACCCTCCCTCCCTGGGATTTTAGATCCTTTACTATGTGCTTCTAAATTTTACCCTAGACTTATCCACGGGTCATAGCAAAATCCATAATTTTGGCCCCAAAATTTGCCCACAACTTATACATGAAGTTGACTTATAGTCGAGTATATATGGTAAATCCCCAGTCTGTTTCTTTGCTAGGAAAGAATCTGGTTGACTGCACTGAAGCCTTGCTCTACTAAATATGGCATTGGGAAAGCAATAGAGTTCATCTTCACTCTGTTCCACAGTTCAGGGTAGTGCACACTTTTTCTTCTTCTTGTAGCCAAAAGTCTTGATATGATTTTTTCAAATTTGGCCTCAACTCAATGTCATTTTGTAGTAAAGTATGTTATTTCGCCACTATTCCTGTTTCCTTATTGTTCATATCTCGGAATGGATTGATCACTCAGTCTGAGAAATAACTACCTCCAGTTTGCATGATTTCTGCCTACACATATTAGATGCACAGTGCAGGGCAATGTGGAAACAGTGATCTTTAAACTGGTGCACTTCTCAATATAAAGCATGAGCCACTCAATACTAAGTAGAATACTCAGCATCAGTTTAGTACTTCTGGATGCTCAAAGCACTCCTCGTTCATTTTCCTGCACTTCGTCAACCCACCCTAAATGTAAGTTTTGTTTCTCTGCTAATTGGTATTGAAAGGCTGCAGCAGAATGGATCATTGAAGAGGCATGCAGTACACACCAGGTTCCTTTTTAAGTCTTTTATCCATTATGTCACATCAGCTCTCAGTCTATGTGGACAGTCACCTGTTAGATTAGGACTATAGGGAGTTACCCTATATTGAGTGCAAAGGGATCTTGTTTCACCTTTGAGACTAACTGAAAGAGATGGGTAGCATAAGCTTCTGTAGACTTGAGTCCACTTCCTCAGATTTGTATACTATTGAAAGTTTGACACCTAGATTCAAGTCTATGAAAGCTCATGCTACCAGCTTCTTTCTTGCAGTTAGTCTCAAAGATGCTACAAGATCCCTTTGCATACTAATTTTCCAGGCTAATACCAATTTTCCAGGCTATGTCTTTGAATTCATACTGACTCAGACTGATAGTCTATTGAGTCATCTATCATCATCTTTGACATGCAGGAGTTTTCCAGGGTTCCACCAATTCTTCCTGGACCTATCCCCACCACCTCTTATGCAAGTATTAACCTGGTCTGTCTTTGCTCAGCTTTCAAAACCAAACAAGTCTGTGTTCAAGGTGACAGTGTGATCTAAACTTTCTATAGTATACCCATCAGTCCAAAACACAAAACTGTAGTTCTGTGAGACATTTAGCCTTCTCTAGTACAACTAATACAATAAAAGCTGGGAACCACAGAATTCTACCATCTTTTGTCAGCTTCTGCATTAATTTCAAGGTACTAGGGCAGCCATCCTTAACTAGGTATGCCCCAAGCATGGTAAACTTCTATCATCCTCCGCCAGCATGGATGCTGGCCATGCTAGCTGGATGTAGTGGGGACTGCAGTCCAACACATTTGGAGGGCATATGTCCATATCTCCAAATGTCCACATTTGGAGGACATTTGGTTAGGCAAAGCTGTTCTGGGACATGCCTTTTTTTAGAGAGGAAAAAAAATAGAGAACAGAAGAAATGAGGGAATCTACTAGGCCTTGTAGAAGTTGTTGGAATACAACTCCCAAACCCCTGCGGGGACCTGTTGCAACTCTAAATTGCAGTGTGACTCACTGACATGAAGGTCTGATCAGGTTACCCTGAAGTACTGTTGCCCACCAGCAGCACAGACTTCTGCCACTCTGGACTTTTAAGGTGGGTTTCAGGGTCATGTGTGGTTGTGGCAATAATGCTATTATCAGGAATGAGTATACAAAGCAGTTATAATATCCTAAGTGTAATTTAGGACATTGTAACTGACAGGATGCCAGCCATTATTAAGACATGATAATCTATGTTTTCACTTTTTGTAAAAAAAGACATTTGCAAGCTGGCAAAATTCATAATGATCTCCCTGCCAATCTGGAGCTCCACCACCTTAATAATAGTTTCAGAGTCCCTGGTCTACCTAGAGGATTCAAGTTGCATGCACATATGCGTATATGCACAGGACATACCTGTACATCCTTCCCAATAAGCTTCCAATATCACCTACTCAATTAATTTCATTCTACTCCACCCTGGCAAAGTATACCAAAGACATTCAAGCAACTCAAGATGTGGACTTGGTCCAAAAAATGCAGCATCCTTATTAGCTCCTGAAATTATTCCAGCGCCTTATCAAATTATTGAAGAATAAAGCTCTCCTCCCTCCCTGCTCCATGGTGACAAGGTCTATTCTGCTGGAGCAGCTTTGCAGCAAACTCCTTCTGTGCATGGATTAAACGCCTGAGCAGCACGAGGCTCTTGAGAGCGCTTTATTGTTCAACACACACTTGCATAGAATATAAATGATTGTTTAATTACACACCGTAGCCTCATCATCGGCTAACAGACGGGTGTGTGACAGATAGGGTTTAGTTTAAATCTGCCCTTATTTATTTATTAAAATGCTTTGGAAATAACAAACAGCCTGATTGGCTAAGGCAGGGCCTGGGCCATGTGAGATGAGAAATCCTCCTGGATTAGAATTTAATATTCTTCTTAAGGGGGTGGGGGTGGGCTAAGAAAAGAAAAACTAACTGACAAAAACCTAAGACTCACAACAGACAACTGAAATGCTTTTTGTAGAATGAAGCTGGACTGGTTCTCACAGGTTCTTCTACAACCAGAGCTCAGAAAAGTTACTTTTCTGGACTACAAGCCCTTAGAATTGTCCAGCCAATGCATGATTCTGGGAGTTATAATTAAGAAAAAGGTAAAGATCATAGAATCATAGAATCATAGAGTTGGAAGAGACCACAGAGGCCATCCAGTCCAACCCCTGCCATGCAGGAACTCCCAGTCAAAGCATCCCTGACAGATGGCCATCCAGCCTCTGCTTAAAGACCTCCAAGGATGGAGACTCCACTACACTCTGAGGGAGTGTGTTCCACTGTCGAACAGCCCTTACTGTCAGGAAGTTCCTCCTAATGTTGAGGTGGAATCTCTTTTCCTACAGTTTGCATCCATTGTTCTGCGTCCTAGTCTCTGGAGCAGCAGAAAACAAGCTTGCTCCCTCCTCAATATGACATCCCTTCAAATATTAAAATAGGGCTACCATATCACCTCTTAACCTTCTCTTCTCCAGGCTAAACACCCCCAGCTCCCTAAGTCGTTCCTCATAGGGCATGGTTTCCAGACCCTTCACCATCTTAGTTGCCCTCCTTTGGACATGCTCCAGTTTCTCCACATCTTTTTTGAATTGTGGTGCCCAGAGCTGGACATAGTATTCCAGGTGGGGCCTGACCAAAGCAGATCCCTTGATCTAGACACTATACTTCTATTGATGCAGCCTAAAATAGCATTGGCCTTTTTAGCTGCCGCATCACACTGTTGACTCATGTTCAACTTATAGTCTACTTGGATTCCTAGATCCCTTTCACATGTGGTCTCATTCAGCCAGGTGTCCTCCATCCTATATCTGTACATTTCATTTTTCCGTCCTAAATGCAGTACCTTATATTTCTCCATGTTGAATTTCATTTTGTTAGCGTTGGCCCAGCTTTCTAGTCTAATCAGGTCATTTTAAATTTTGATCCTGTCTTCTGGAGTATTAATTAGCTACTCCTCCTAATTTGGTGTTATTTGCAAATTTGATAAGTATGCCCCCAATTCTGTCATCCAAGTCATTAATAAAGATGTTGAATAGCACTGGGCCCAGGACAGAGCCCTGTGGAACACCACTGGTCACTTCTCTTCAGGATGAAAAGGAGTCATTGTTGAGCACCCTCTGGGTTTGGCTGGTACCAGTTAAAAATCCATGTAACAGTTAACTTGTCTAGCCCACATTTTACAAGCTTGTTTGCAAGAATGCCATGGGGAACCTTGTCAAAGGCCTTACTGAAATCAAGATATACTATGTCCACAGCATTCCCTTCATCTACCAAGCTGGTGATTTTATCAAAAAGAGAGATCAGGTTTGTCTGGCGTGACTTGTTTCTCTGAAACCCATGTTGGCTTTTTGTGATTATGGCATTGCCTTCTAAATGTTCACAGACTCTGATTTTAATGATCTGCTCTAGACTAACTGGATGATAATTGTTGGGATCCTCTTTTTTTCCTTTTTGAAGATGGGGACAATGTTTTCCCTCCTCCAGTCTTCTGGGACTTCTGTTCTCCAGGAGTCCTCAAAGATTATTGCCAGTGGTTCCAATATTACATTTGACAGTTCTTTTAATACCCTTAGATTTCAAGCTCTGCCTTCAATGAACAAGTGACTGCCTCCATTCTTGGTGGAGAACACTTGAGGAACTCTGACAGGTTGGAAATGCACAATCATGATAGCCAAAATGGCTTCTAGCTGTCATCTTCTACAGTTTGGGATACTTCAAAGTCATAGCTGTGTTAGTCTGGAAAATCAGTATGCAGAGAAATCTTGTAACACCTTTGAGACTAACTGAAAAGGAGAATTTGATAGCATGAGCTTTCATAGACCTGAGTCTACTTCCTCATGAATCTGAGGAAGATGAAGATCCAAATCTACAATGGCTCATGCTCTCTTTCAGTTAGTCTTAAAGGTGCTAAAAGATCCCTTTACAGTTTGGTATACAATAAGGATGGAAAGAATATTTACTGCTATTCACTTCCTGGATGGGAAAGAGATTTCCTGACAACCTGTGGAGAGTAACCCAGAAGTGAGATTTTTGTATAGTTTTATTTTGGTATTCACACATTCCAAAGCATTCTTAATTACTAGTCTGTGCAGAAATGCATGTGTCCCCAGCTTTATTTTATTTTTTAATAAATAAAACATGTTTCCTGCATAGGAAATAGTGGTTTTGCACATAAAACACTGTGTAGGAATCATGCTTCCTGTGTGTGTGTGGGAGGGTGTGTGTGTGCAGAAAAACCACACATATAATTCCCTGGGGAGAATACTGTGCTGAAATATTAATTTTGTCCCACAGTGGCAAGAGAAAAATGGAAACTACTTCTCCTTGCATGCAAGGATGAAATAGCCAAAGATTTATATTTCTAGTGCAAAGTACTCCACAGTGGCTTAAAGCCACCAGATCCCATATGATCTTGCAAGCTAACTAGAGTCAGCCCTGGTTAGCACTTCGATGGGAGAGCACCAAGGCATAACAGGTGATGTAGGTCACATTTCAGAGGAAGGAACTGGCAAAACCACCTCTGACTGTATTCCTTGCCTAAGAAAAACCTCCAGAAATGCATGGGGTCATCATAAGTCAACAGGAAACTTGAAGACACACAAACACACACACACACATACAGAAAGTACTTGAGTACTCTGCATTTGTGGATGCATCCAGTCTATTGCCATTGTGATTTCACAGGCAGCTCACCAAAACTCCTGGGTCACTTGCCTTCCCAGCACTCCCCAAGTGGTGCAGGTTATGTTTTTATGAAGAGACTGGTCTACTTTAGCACACTCTCTGTGTGGTTCCCTTCAAAAAGTGTTTGAAAACATTGGCTGATCTCTAATATTTTTTCTAATATTGAAGCCAGACCATTAAACAGGATCCAGTTAGTGGGAGCATGTTAACACCTTTGTTACAACAGTTTCACAGGCTAGCACCAAGTCAACACGCAAATTCAAAGAACGATAAAGCAATTCTGGGCCAGTGTACTTGAAAGATTGAATGCTACCATACAAAGCTGCCTAGGTTTTAGGACCTTCCAGGAAGGACTCTCTCTTGGTCCTGCAGTCTCCTGTGAGGCTGATGGAAACATGAGAGAAGTGCTTCTTGGATGCTCCTGGACTTTTGAATTTCCCACCAAAGCAAAGCTCGCTGACCCCCTTTCCCACTGGCAAACAATGACCTTTTTGTCCAATCCTGCCTCTGGCATGTTGATTGGTCTGCTTCTGAAAGGCCTCTCAGGGATTTCATTGCTGTGTTTTTAATCATGCTCATTTATATGCTTTTAAATGACAGTTTGTTTCTAATTTGTATGTTATTATTTTTAGCTGTCTTGTGAAGCTTTTTGATGAAAATATAGGGTATTAGACAAATAAAAACCAAACCTATGAACATTTATACTGGACCTTTGCAAGATCTGAACTCTTCCATCTCCAAACTTTTATTTTATTTTATTTTCACCCTCTCTTTCTCTCACTATGAGACCCAATGTAGCTAAAACAATATGTAACACATATTGTTTTTTTAAATTAGACAATCAAATTCAAACCATTTAAAAACCTAATGCTGGTAAGACATCCTTCTCTATCTTCCTCATAGTCTCTGTTTTAATTTCAACTGACCTTCATGATTAGAGAGAAGAAATCAGCTGCTTCTATAGCAAGGGGGAGGTCATTTAACACAATTTCCTTTTGACCTTTCAGCAATACAACTCATTCATCCATTCTGCAGGATACATATAATAGACCTATTTCTAATCTTCTTTTTTTTTAAAGGAGATCACTATCTCTGAATCTGACTTTGCCTATTACTTTTCAAGGGAAACATAAGAGTTGCTGAAATTTGTCAGCCTGACAATACTGAGGACCAGAGAACTCTGCTTATCTATAGAACAGTGAGATAAGGCCAACTTTTCTTGGTGAGGATGTTCAAGTTCAGGAGTTTCATAGAACTTCCTTCTCTCCCCCATCCTCTTCTATAGAGTTCTATGAAACTTGAAACATTTACATCTCTTTCTCCCAAAGATGTTATTTCAAACCATTAAAACATTTTGGATCATTTCTAGTTCAATATAATCTGTGACCAAAATGGCTTTGCTTCAAGTTGAGAATGGCTTGCTGTAGTTAATTTAATGTAAACTAAACTAAATTCATATATGGTTCTGACCTAGAAATGTGCCAATTAGTTCGGAAATGATTCACATAGGGAAATGTTGCAGATAGTCACATGTTAGGATACAGAATTACAACAGCAACATACAAATGGGAATTGCAAAAATAAGCTGCAGTGTTGTGCTCCTGTTCAGAATGTCTGCCTGCCAGCCAGCCAGCCAGCCATACTCCATTCTGCTTTTTGGAAATAGGTATGATTACAAAGAATATGACAGATTCCAAGGAAGTGTGGAGAGGTTAACAGAACACATGGGGAATGATGTGAAAAATGACTGGATGAGAGAAGTAGAAGTGGGAGGTATACTGTAGAATGGTGTGCTATAAGACAGCTGAGAGTGTTGCACAGGCATAACAGCTGTTAGCATAGTGGTACTACTGTAGTGATTACAGAGTGACTACTGAGATATCAAAACGGCTGCAGCTGCTACTAGGACCACTAGGATCATCAGTGTTATTTGTCATAATGTCCATTTGAAACTTGCTCTTTGTATTCTTGATGCATCAAGCCTTTTGGATGAAAATAATATTTTTCTTTGTTGTCTCTGTCTCTCACACAAATGGGGTTATCCTGTGTCTGCGTAGTGCACCGTTTGGAACCTTCTAGTATCTAGTAGAAACGAACCCTCTCATTTCCAGCAACCCTATATAAGGTGCTTCCCACTGAAACTGCCAGTTCCTTTTCATCTGCCACTGCAGCACCATCAAGAGGAACTGCACTTGTCTATTTTTCTTTTTTGGAGGGCAGGGCACTACTCCCATGAAAGCCAGCATGGTGTAGTGGTTTGAATGTTGGACTATGACTCTAGAGACCAGGGTTCAAACCCCACTATCCATAAAACCCACTTGGTGACCTTGGGAAAGTCAAACTCTCTCAGCCTCAAGGAATAGCAATGACAAACTTCCTCTGAATAAAGTTGCCAAGAAAACCCTATTATAGGTTTGCCTTAGGGTTGCCATAAATCAGAAATTACTTGAAGGCACACAACAACAACAACAACAACAGCAGCAGCAGCAGCAATAACAACGCCAAACCACTACCATTCCATGGACAAAAGCCAACAGTTGACTGGGATCAGACAGTATCTTCCACCATCAGAGGTTCATGGGTGGAGCAGAAGGGGTGCCTCATTCTGCCACCGTTGGCTAAGTTCCATCACATTTGGGCCATGGGCCACTGTGCTACATCTCAAGGTGGCTATTTAAGCTTAGAGCAGGGGTGGGTATCATGCAGCTCTCCAGATGTTGTTGGACTGAAAAGTTAATCATTCTTCAACAGTGGCTGTGGGGACCTGTAGTACAATGACACTTGTGGGATTGCATAATCCCCAGTCTCATTTTAGGAGATGCAGTGGCACACAGCTCTCTTCTACAGTGGCTTGCCATCTTCTCCCAGCACCTACTGCCTGAGACAGCCACCTCATTCTTCCTAATGGTAGGGTTGGCTACCCACAAGTTCAACAACAATGGAACAGAATTTAGAATCAAACAAATTCCTCACTCAGTGGCATCTGAGGATTAAGTTTAAGCTGGCACGGGGACTTAGCTGCTGGAACTTATGAGCCTTTATTCCCCTGTTAGTTCTATGACTCATTTGATTGGAAACGGACCTTCTCAGTATTTATCTTGAGGATTGCCAGGAAAAAAAAGAAAAACTCTGTAACAAAATTCTTAAAGTTTAATGGGCTCATTTTAATTGTATTGTGGCATGCCTCTCAGGTTCAAACTGATGCCCCAGATTTCTCTGAGTGACATCCCTAGACTTAATATTCCTGCTCTTTCAATAGGGCCACAGATGCTATGCACTATCCAGGAGCAGAATTTTGAAAAAGGGAATGGTTTACTTTCCATGGCTCTGTTAGGAGGATTTCTTTAGTAATTCCTAGGGAAAAAAACTCTGCTCAGTTTGCCCTTGAATTGCCACTTTCCAGGATGGGGGCCCTGAATCAGAGTCAGAGTCACCTCCTGATGGCAAATACAAAACAAACACACAAACAAACAAACAAAAAAGTCAATGTCTGTCTGTCTTTCTTGAGCCAAAAACTTTGATTGAACTGGGGACAAAAACACAAAGCAATATTGATTTCCTCCTATCTCCAGAGATCTTGGTTTGGCCTCCCCCAGAGTTCATTCACATGCCTGAAAATTGACCAGAGCTACATGGTGGATGAAAATGCATCTTACCTGGGCTCACATTTATGCTGTTGCTTGAGTGTTATGTAGCTTGACTGGATCAATTTTCAGCCTCCACTGAAGTGTGGGAAAAGTAACTCCCATCACCGCACAGGAAAGAATCAATCCAATCATGCAACAAAAGATTCAGGTGATCACTTTTCAATGGCAGCTTCCAGACAAGGACCTTTTGCAGGTGCTTCTCCTTCCCTCTAGTTGTTGTTGTTTTTGCTAGCTGTTTTACAGTATACAATTGTGGTATAAGAAAATCTCTTTGTGTGTGTGTGTGGCGGGGGGGCGGGGACATTTTATGCTGCCTAATTCAGTCTACACCAGGGAGTAAGAGATATGCTACCGGTATCAAAATTAGTTTTCCCTTCCTTTACTCCTCACCCTCTTCTTCTGCCATCCAGATTTTTAAATTCTTCTGTTTGCGTATGAGTAAAAGTGTTTATTTTATCATAATTGGTTTGACAGTCCATCAGGTGTTACGAAATGGAGTTTTTGGACCATCAGTGATTCAGATTCTATCCAAGAATGTAGAAATCAGTGAGGTTATCTACAGATAATGTAATATGTTCCAAGCCATGTCACTTTTTGTACCATTGTGAACCATTGATTCAGATGTTTTGTCATTCCATTTAGAATTACTCCCACAGCACCTATCATTACTGGAAATACGGTTGTTCTCTTTTCCTGCATTTGTTTAATTCTCAGTGTATAGCTCTTGATATTTCATAATTTCTCTCTCTCTTTCTCTTCCGTTCTGCTGCCTTCCAGCATTGCCATATCTACAATCCAGGCTTTTTCTCAATCACAATTATACCTGGTCTATTATGTTGTAATTGTTTGCCAGTTTGAATCTGAAAGTCCTATAAAACTTTTACATCACCATTTTCAACAATTTTTTCAGGCTCATGTTCCCACCAGTTCTTGGTAGGTAGCAGATGAACTACATTAATTGTAACTTGAAAGCTCTGTGAAACTATATATTGAGAAAGTGTAGGATTTCCAGCTACAGTTGTCCACTGATTTCTGGTGATGTTCTGATACACTGTCTCTCCCTCTGTCTCAGAAAAGAGAATCCACTCCTTTGCTATGCATGCAAATGGAAGAAAAAAGACTTGATCTCATTTCCAGCACTTCTGTCTCCAGCATCCTTAGTCTGATGGTTATGGATGGGTCTCCTCATCTGAGCCAGAGCCAAAGGTGGGGGTCCTCACATTGGAACTGGTAAAGGAGAAGCAGGTGGAATGATTGCCCTCCATACTCTCCAACATTTCATATGATCAAAGCAAACACATAATGAATAATTTCCACCCCCCCCACCCCAATTTCTAGTCAGTGCCTAGTAATCAGAAGTCCTCTGTATGAGAGATCCCATTAACCAACAGTTACCAACAATTAACCAAAAAAACAACCTATTACATATGAAAACTAAGACATGTGTGGCCAAGTAAAATCAGAGTGTGTCAAGAGAAAAGAGATATTAATTAGGAAAGACTCATAAGCTAAGAAAGGCTGCAGCAGTTTTTTCTTTTGCCTGAGCCAACTGAGAAGGATAAGATTCCACCATCTCCTCTCCTCCTCTCTCCTGCTGTGCCAATCAAGTGCAAACTGATGCAAGCTAAGGACAAAGGGAGAAAGTAAGCAGAAGAGAGAGAAATTGGGACATTTTAAAGGCAGATGAATAAGTGAGAAGACAGAGGATTAATTGGGACTGTCCCTTCCAAACCGGACTGTTGAAGGGCATGTCACTCCATCATTTGCATCAGCAACCTAGGTCAGCAAAATTGCAGAATTCATGACTCATTTTTGATATGCAAGATGTATTTCTTTGTAGGATGGGGTGGCAACCTTGTTGTTGTTATTAACAATTACATCCTTTCACAGGTAATCTGCTGGGGGCCACATACTGGTGATGAGTAGAACTAAAACCAGTGGTGGTCAAGATCAAAATAAAATTAAAAAAAAAACTAATTGTACTTCTCTCTCTTTCTGCCATCTTCCCTTTCTCCCTTTTCCTTCCTAATGAGAGCACTGCCAGGAAAGGGTCAGACCATGCTTCTCAGATCACTTGCAACTGTTAATTGGAGGTGCTTTTTGAAATTAGGTTGTCAGCCCCAGGATCATACGTTGTACATGCCTGATGGAGGGAATCACAGGAAAATGGCATATAGGCTGTAAAGTGTGATAATCCTACACATGTCTGCATATACAAATGTCTATACACTATGAATACAAATGGAGAGAACACCCCTTGTATGATCATCCTATATGTAATTCCCATATGTCACATAAATATATGAAGTGCATGGCCTCCCACAGCCACAGTCTGTTCCATTCCTTTTTTGTCTCTGTAAAATGAGCTATGAAGAGGATGTGAAAAGAAAAACAGTTAATAGCTGAAAAATTGGGATTAACTGACATCTCATTGTAACATGGATGAAGTCTGAGTTAGCTTTGGTCAATAATATGGCATGCTCTTGGCTCTCAGATCTCTGGACCAAAGTAAAGATATTTGCGCCTTCTGGTGATGAAAGTCAGCATTTGATGATGATCGGATGGCTGTGTGCAAAGTATTGTACTATGCGTGAGATTATTCTTTTTATTGCCTCTGTTTGTGTGCAGGCACACACACTTACTTGTGTATCTGTCTAAAAGCAGCAAAGAAGAGTGAGGGGTGGGAGGAAGAACATTTGAAGCATTTGAAGTTTATCCTTCTGAAGTTGGTTCTGAATGTTCCCATGGCAGTCAAATGTTGGAGAACTGTAAATGGATTCAGCTTAGGGTTGTCTCTTTTGTCATGCTTTTAATAGCTGCACAACAGGCAAAAACTCTATAGGAGTAGCCTTCACATTGTTATACAGGGAAAAGCTGCACTGGTGGCATACCTGCCTCTCATGCTGCTACTGAAGTCACAAAGCCACTCTGCCCATGAGAAGAAATGAAAGGTGGCAATTCTATTGTTTTGCAATCCATACAAATTTTACACAACTTGACTTATTGATTGCCTGCAAGAAAGCTTCCCGCATTCTATTTGGTGACCTGGAAGCAAGACTGGATCAATTAGATTTTCCTAGTGACGTGTTTGCTCCATTTCCTGAGAATCAGTCCAGAGCTAGCCTTGCACAGAGAAACTAGAGAGCTGGTGGATGTTTTGAGTTTCATGTAAAAACAGGAAGAAGTAAAATCCAGAATAATTAGAGTGGGTGGGGAAATTACATATTTATAAGAATACAGCAAGGTCAGGATACACTGTCTCCTCAACTGCAGGTAATATACTGTTATCATGACTAGTAGATGATGGTGACTCCTTCCCTTCTAAATCTGTTTAATAGCCACCTAAGCAGTGGTCATCATTACATCTTGTGGAAGTGACCTCCTCTGTTTAGCTATTCATAATATAAAGATGTCTTCTCAGCCTGTCCCAGTTTTGTATTGGGCCATAAACTTTTTTCCCCTTTTCTCTCCCCAAGTATATAATTTTCAAAACATTTTCATAATGCATAGATTTTTGTAGACATTTTTCCAGTAGTTTTCCATATTGTTCAAACATGAGCATTTTTTAGTCATGTATAATTTTAAAATGTACATATGGTTTTAAGCATGCTTGTACTTTGCCAAAACATGCAGAAGAAGAGAAGAGAAGGTTAAGAGGTGACATGATAGCTGTGTTTAAATATTTGAAGGGGTGTCATATTGAGGATAGAGCAAGCTTACTTTTTGCTGCTCTAGAGACTAGGGCATGGAGCAATGGATGCAAACTACAAAAAAAGAGATTCCAACAAAACATTAGGAAGAACTTCCTGATTGTAAGAGCTGTTCAATAGTGGAACATGCTGTCTCAAAGAGTGGTGGAGTTTCTTTGGAAATTTCTTTCGTGAAGTTTCTTTAAAACAGAGGCTGGATGGTGATCTGTCATGAGTGCTTTGATTCTGTATTCTTGCATGGCAGGGGGTTCTGTATTCTTGCATGGCAGGGGGTTGGACTGGATGGCCCTTGTGGTCTCTTCCAGCTCCATGATTCTATGATTCTATATTGCCATACCCCAAAATGGAGTAAGTTGCACAAGGCAAAGTGTATTTCATCTCATTGACAATCTTGACTGAGAATGATGTCTTTTCAGATGGTTATATTTGCAGGCAGGATTGCATTTTCATTAAATAATGAGGCAACAGCCTCATGTGACAAAGGTTGTGGGGCAGTAGTGGAGGCCTATACACTGCAATAGTGTCCAGCATGCCACATATTGCTCTCCTTGAGTATGATGGAGGATTCTTTTTCACTGCCAGTGAGGAAATATGGTTCAACCATCAGTCCAGTCAGCTTTTATACATCAAATAAAAGGGGTATCATATTGCCCTAGGCTTCTGGCAGCAAAAAGTCATAGGCTAGCCCTGTTTCTTGGGGAATGTGAAGCCATCAAACCTCTTTTCCATCCCTATAATCAACACTTTATCAAGGGAAATTCATAAGTAACTCCTCTTCTAGATCACCTAAACAGGAAGAATCCAAATATGCTAGCAGCTGTGTTGATCCAAACAGCTAACCAGTTCTAATACTCTTCACTGCCTCATGGAGCAGGTCTTTTGTAAAGCTGATGACACTTAGGTTTTCCATTTAAGACCTTGGCTGCTTTCACACTGCAGAAACAATCCTGGCTGACAGCACTTTAATTGCCATGGTTCAATGCTATGGAATTCTGGGAAGGCAATGGCAAATCCCTACTATACAAATCTTGCCTAGAAAACCCCATGATAGGTTTGCCTTAGGATTTCCATAAGTCAGAAATGTCATAAGGCAAACAAAAACATGCCACTGTATAATTCTGCAAGGAAAATATCAGAGACTTGGGGGTGCCTACCTGCAAGAAGGACTGCAGCTTCAATCTCCTTGTTGCCTCATTCAGCATTTTCAAGCATTCATTTTGTTGAGCCATTCTCTGTAGCAAAGCTTTGTTTTTCACTAGCATATGGAATGTTCAAGGTACATTAACTTAGAGGGCCCAGATGATTCAGCATGAGGTAGCTATCCATGGGTTTCTTTAGGGGGACACTTCATTTGCCACTTAATTGTATGCATCCCTAACTCAGGCACAGGGAATACAAACTGTACAATCTTGTCACCTTAAAGACAAATCTCTCTGCATCACAGGAGAGCAACCCAGGGTCTTTGGCTTAATTTCTGGCAGGGACTGGAGCCCAAAGAGAAAGAGAAGAGAAAGAGAGAGAAAACGAGGTTGAATGGAAAGAAAAAATAAACACGGGGAGAGGTGAAATAGATAGAATGGAAAGAGAGCTCTGTGCAAACCATCATTTGAGACCTCTGACAGGAATGGGATGTCAGTGAGAGAGAAAGATTTGACAAGAGAGAGAGAAAATTTAAAAATGAACCACCTTTGAGTATTCCTTGCATGAAAACCCCATGAAATGCATGGGGTCACTGTAAGTCAACTGATTACTTGAATGCACATTCTTCTTCTTCTTTTTTTCTGCCCTTCTCCCAAGACTCCCAAGACAAGCCCACTCAGGGTGGCTTACAATATTAAAAAACAGTATATGGGAAGAACTGTGTGGCAAGTGTGACTTATTCCTCATGGAGAGAGAAGAGAGAGGGTGAGGGAAAGAGAAAGAAAGGATTACCAGAAAAAGAGTGGAGGGAAGGAAGAGGAAGGAGGAATAAGGACTTGACAGAGAGTCGCAGTGTGGTATAGTGGTTTGAACATTGGACTAGGACTGCAAGAGACCAGAGTTCAAATCCCTGCTCAGCCAGGGAAACCCATTTTATTGCCTTGGGGAAGTCACTCTCTGTTACCTACAGAGGAAGGCTATGGCAATCCCCCTCGGAACAAATCTTGCCAAGAAAACCACAGTATTTTATTGGCGTTGTCATAAGTCAGAAAAGAGAGAGGGAAAATATGCCCCCAGCCACTTTTGACACAGACCCTACCCACTGATGGCCTGTGGCCAAACCAAGTCATCCCTGAAGGAATAGGACCCCTGTCAGGAAAAAAAAAAGTTTCCCTATTGCTGGTCTACATGAGGAGCATTCCTAACAAAGTTAAAATGTGTCCAATGTAAGGTTGACAGGTGAAAAACAAGGCAAGGCTTGTTGGCACACAAGCTCCACCTGCTGAAATTCCCTCCTCTGCACAACCACTAAAGGTGCAGGAGCCCTGCCCTGTTTTTCACTGGCAATCCTAGTCCAAGGGGTCTTACTCCATTGCTATGTGTGAACAGGACTTCAGTTGAGCACCCTATTAATATGTGCAACTAGATGTGGCTGAATACCATTGGCCCTCCATTTTCATGGGGGATCCATTTCGGATCCCCCCCTCCCCGTGAAAACAAACTTGCTGATATTCAGGCCCCATAGGCTTGAATGGGGCGCGCTATGGGGGCGTATGCCATTGAAATTAACAGTGGTCGCCGCTCTGTGGATATTCAAGACCATGGATCTCAAGTCTGCAAGAATGGAGGGGTGACTCTATATTCAAACCAAATGCATTAAAGCCATTCTTAAGTATGAAATGAGTTTGGGCTGCTAGCTGGATTCACTTTCCTTCCATTATGTCTTCATTATTGTAAAAATTATGAATGCCCATTTATTTCAGCTTCTGCTTTTTGAAATAGTCTGAGGTTTTCCCACTGAAGATTTCCATGGGAATCCCCAAAGGAGGGACAGCCATTCCACACCCACACTATACTCACTAATTGATTGTTCTCGCAGCATCTGCATTCAAATTGGCTACTGAATCATAATGGAAAAGGGGATCATTAACAGATTATTTTCAGCATAAAAAAAATCACAATCCAAATGACTGTAGAGCACAACAGCACTAGGAGAACCATGATGTCATGGATAAGGCTGATACAGATGTGGGACCAAACCAAGAAAGGCTGTAGTAGTTTGATTTTGCCTAAGACTAATGAGAAGGGCAAGATCCCACCATTTCTTCTCATCTCCAGCTGCTAATTTTGCATTTTAAATTCAGTCTGCAGCAACTGAAGTAAGCTGAGGATAAAGGGGAAACTAGGAGAGGAAAGAGAAATCAGGACATTTTAAAAGTGGGCTGACAGTTGGAAGGTGTGGAATTGATAGTTTGAAGAAATGCCTGGAGAGAGGCAGACATAGTTCTCAGAGATGGGATTCTTTATAATGTCAAGGGATCTTTCATACTACATGACTGTATCACTATGATTTCATTTTGGCCTCATTCCCACTTACAGATCAATCGGTGTGCAATCCGAACCGATGGATCAATTCGACAGCAGAGTGTGGTTCCCACTATGTTTGCCCTGATTGCATTGTCCCCTCTAAAATAATCCACTTGTGGCTCACATTCATGCATGAATCGATTCAAAATGGATCCGCTCCATCCAGCCGAAGGGCAAATTTAAATCAATTCCGATCCACATCTGGTTCACACTTGCACGGAATCGATTTATCAAAAAAGACTCAGAAAACATCAGTGTCAAAAAGATGCATGTTAAATGGATCTAGTGCATGGCCTCCCCTCTCAGAATGGGTCATCTGAACTGGGCCAAACCAATTTTCGATCTGGTTTAAAAGGTAGTGGGAATCAGGCCTTTAACTCCATGGAATATCCTATGGAGTGCTTGGCTTTGTAATTTGATGATACACTAGAGCTCTCTGCCTGATAACTGTAAATACTCTAACTTCTAAACACCCTTCTTTAAATGGCAAATCTCAATACTTCATAGGGTACAACCATGACAGTTAAAACAGAACCATAGTGCTACAAGTATTCAGCATGAAAGGGCCCTTTCAAATGGAGAAGCGAAACTTTATTGCTTTTCCTTTTTACCCCTTTTGTCCCCAGTGAACTCATGGACATGGCAGAGGGTGGCCTAACAATTTTGTCCATATAGGCACTTTCTCAATAATATCTCTCTCCACCCCCCCCCACCCCCCAATGTAGATGCCATGTTTCCAGTATGATCAATTACCTTCCCCTGAGTTCTTTTTTTTTTTTTTAAACTATATTCTCCTGATGAAGTAGCTTGTGAGCTTTGAAATCTAGCATGATACGTTTTGTGCCTTTTGGCTAGCCAAATAAAGATAATACCACAATACTGACTTTTCTTTTTTGAGGGTCAACATGGCTACCCTTGCATTTTCCCAGATACGGTGGTTTATCAAGGTTTTCCCATAAAAAATGCCAGGCAGGAGATAAGAAAAACATCCTACACATTTTAGAAATTGTCAGTTTGGTGAGTCCCTCCACTAAAAGTTAAAAGAACTCAAATTAATGAATTTTAAATAATATCACTACATTTCAAAATATATTTAAACACCATCTCCCTTCTTGCTCACTCTTTAATGCCTTTGTTGAAAGGGAAGCAGCATATGTAAAATTTCAAAGTCAAATGAAGCAGCAGCAAAAACTGCCAAGTGGAGCACTTGTTCTATGCTGTGGCCCTTCCTTTACACAACCTATTTTGTACCCCATGAAAGGGCAAAAACTGGCTTTGCCACTAGAAATATAGAGAACAAGGAGCTGCATCCAATCCTGGCATTATGATAAAAGAGTTTATCTGTGTTACACCCAGTTTTGTAAGCATTTTTCTTACATTCAGATTTTGTAGTCCAAGATTTACATTTTAGAATACTATGGCTGGTATGCTGTTAGTGACCTACATGTGTTTGAGTGCAGCTTAACATGCATTTAAGTCCCTTTTTGCATGAGGCACAGAGGGTAATTCTCTTGCCCTTGTTGTTGTTGTTGTTGTTGTTGTTGTTGTGTGTCTTCATGCCGTTTTCAACATATGGCAGCCCTAAGGCAAATGTATCATCAGCTTTTCCTGACAAGTTTCTTTGGAGGGTGGGGTGGGGGGTTGCCATTGCCATCCTCTACTACTGAGAGCATGTGACTTGTTCAAGGTCACCCAGTGGGTTTACGTGGCTGAGCTCAGACTCAAACCCTGGTCTGCAAAGTCATAGTCCGATACTCAAACCACTACACCACACTGTGTCTATTTTGCCCTTCTACTCCATTCAAAAAGCTCACACTGCCTGGCAGCTGTCAAACCCAGAAGGGACCCCTGTTGCTGTAACTTACTAGTGGAGGGGAGGCAATTCAGACCATGATGATCTGGATGATCTGGGATTCCAGGGGAAGGAAATGGTGGCCACACTCCATTTGAGATTGCTTCATTTCTCTGCCTCCTTTCACTACTGAGCTGGGACCAGCTGCTTTTCCATAGTCTTTACTGCTTCCTTGCTCACTCCCATCTGCACTGATGAGAGGCTTCTCTCATGGACTGACAGCTTCAGAGGATGGGAGAAAACAGACCTACATGTGTTGAGCTATGCACAGATCTGATCAATGATGGAAAAGATCTTTGCTGGCATGAAGGTAACACATTAGCTATTGCTAGGCCTGTGAGTACTCTGGAAAATATGGCAAGGGAAAAACCCTTTAAATGATGCCAACAGAAAACACGTACTGTACATAATTTCTCCTGCTATTTTTAATTATTATTATTATTATTATTTTGCCTTCCCTCAAATAATTTGCTTTGGTTTTGTTAATGTGATGAGGCAGAACAGAACGCACATTGCAAGCCACTTTAAATCTTATCCAAAGGGGTGATTACCTTCACATTGTTAAGTACATCTCTGATAGAATAAGAGCTAGAAATGTGGGTGCATATTTTGTTGATGCTTCTGTTAACAATCAGACCTTTGATTCCATACATTCTGAACTTTGTGCCTGGTATCCATCTTTCTCTATTCCAAGAGAATTTTGCACACTCTGATCATTTTCTCCTCTCCAAAATAAGTGTTGTGACACAGGCAGTTTCTGACCCAGTCTCTCTCTCTGGCTTTTCTTTGCTAACGAAGATTCAGGAAGGATTCATCCCACGCTTTCTACCAGCGCATTGATGACTAAAAAGGCCGATCCCAGATAAACAAGTCCGGTTACAGAAAGCACAGCAGAAAGTCTCCTTGTGTCATGTTTCCAAGTTGTGGTTCTTTCTGCTCTGTCGTTTCTCTTCGAGATTCGTTTGGCGTGAGTTCTCGAAAAAGGCTGCAGTATTGTGGATAGTGCGTCCCCATGTCTTGCGATGTGAGGCCAGGGCAGACCATAGTTGGTGATCAATTTGGCCGAGCTTGAGTCCTTGTATCTCTTCTTTGGGGCGCCCCTCTTTCGCTGGCGTGTGGTGAGTTCACCATAGAGTACTATTTTGGGGAGGCGGTGGTCCTCCATCCTAGAAATGTGACCTGCCCAGCGCAGCTGCGTTTTCAGTAGCAAAGCCTCAATGCTGGTGATCCCTGCTTGCTTAAGGACAGCAACATTCATCACATTGTCAGTCCAGTGTATGTTTAGGATAGTGCATAGACAGTGCTGATGAAGGCGTTCAAGGAGTCGTAGATGTTGGCAATAGGTGACCCATGTTTCAGACCCATAGAGGAGAATGGACAGTACAACACACTGATTTTTGTGCTTTGCCTCAGGTATTTGTTGCTCCAGACTCTTTTGTGAAGCCTTCCGAATGCACTATATGCCTTTGCTAATCTGTGATCGATCTCTTTATCAATCTTGGTGACTGAGGAGATGATACTTCCCAGGTAGGTGAATTGCTGGATGGACTTAAGCACAGATTTGCCTATGGTGACGTGGGGATGATAATGCTTTTCCTGTGGTGCAGGCTGGTAGAGAACTTCCGTTTTCTTTAGGCTGACTTCTAGCCCAAACAGCTCTGCAGCCATTGCAAAGGAGGATGTCAGGCTCTGCAGAGCTGCTTCTGTATGGGCAACAAGGGCAGCATCGTCAGCAAAAAGGAGCTCACGGACTAGATAGTTCAGAATCTTTGTGCGAGCCTTCAGACGGCTTAAGTTAAACAAGCTACCATCAGTATGGTAACGTACATAGATGCCGTCTTCTTCTTCGAGATCTGCTGTAGCCCTTTGGAGCATCATGCTGAAAAAGACTGTAAATAGAGTTGGAGTGAGAACACAACCTTGTTTCACACCATTAGTTATTAGAAAGGGATCTGAGAAAACATGGCCATATCTGACTTGACTGTGCTGGCCCTCATGTAGGAAGATAATCATTTTGAGGAATTTGGGGGGACATCCTAGTCGTTCCAGGATCTGCCACAGACCTTTTCTACTCACAGTGTCGAAGGCTTTGGTAAGGTCAACAAATGTTACATAGGGGCTTTCTAGATTGGCAGGAAAGTGTGACATGAAGTTGCCTTTTCCTTAATGCTTAGCAGCTGCACCACAGCCTTTAGATGGAGCTGCGCTGTTCCGCAGTTTTTAAAAAAGAAGCTGGGAAAACCAGCTTCTCCCCTAAAAACGCAAAAAAAAGAAAGAAAAAAATAGCGTTTTCATGGCACACTTTCCCTTTTTCTCATCTAAAGGCTAGAGTTTCATGCAGCCATGAACACACTTCTTTTTGCCAATCTAGAAAGCCCCATAGAGTCCTTTGTTCTGCTCTTTACATTTCTTTTGCAGTTGTCTAAGAGCAAATACCATATCTGTAGTGCTCCTATTAGCTCTGAAGCCGCATTGACTTTCAGGGAGAAGTTCTTCTGCAATAGCAGGAACTAATCTGTTCAGGAGTATCCTTGCAAGGATTTTTCCAGCAATGGAGTGCAGTGTTATACCTCGATATTTTGAGCAATCAGATCTCGCTCCTTTTTTCTTATTCATGGTGATGATAGGGGCATCTGGGAGATCTGATGGCAGTTCACCTTCTTCCCAACAACTCACAAGGAGCTCGTGGAATTTAGCATGGAGTACATGACCTCCATGTTTCCAAGCTTCAGGTGGGATTTCATCAATCCCGTCTGCCTTGCCATTTTTCATCTGCTGTTTGGCCTTAATGGTTTCTTCCAAAGTGGGAGCCTCATCCAGTTCATTTTTCATCGGTTGTTGTATCGTATGTTAGATAGCTGAGCCTTGGACTACTTGGTTGGCACTGAAGAGACTTTGGAAATGTTCAGCTCATCGATTCAGGATGGAGGCTTTGTCTGATTAGTGTTTGACCATCTGTACTATATAAGGAGCTTTGGACCTGATAAGTAGGTTCAAACACTGTTTTAAGAACTTTGTAGAATCCTCTGGAATCACCCAGATCTGCACAACATTGTGTCTTTTCTGCTATATTGATTCACCACTTGTTTTGAATGTCTAGGAGTTTTTGTTGGAGTTTACTACATGTGAGACGGAAGACTGCTTTTCTTATATGGCAAGATGGCAGAGCGAGGTGTGCCTGATAAGCAGTTCTCTTCTTTGCCAACAGCTCCTGGATCTCTTGGTTATTTTCCTCAAACCAATCTTGGTTTTTCTTGTGGGAGAACCCGAGGGATTCTTTCACAGACTGCAGGATCCTGTTTTTAATATGTTGCCAAAGCACTGTAGGAGAAGAATCTATAGGATGGTCTTCAAGTTTTGATTGCAGATTTGCCTGGAAGTTATCTCTCATGGCAGCTTGTTGAAGATTGTTGACTTGGAGTCTCCTCTTTAAGATGCCAGACCTCTTAGGTTTGAGTTTAAGATGAAGGTTTAGTTTGCATCTTACAAGGCGATGATCAGTTTGGCATTCTGCACTGGGCATCACTCGAGTATGATGGACATCACAAATGTTTCTCTGGTGCACTAGAACATAGTCAATGAGGTGTCAGTGTTTGGATTGGGGATGCATTCAGGTTGTCTTCAAGTTATCTTTCTGCTGAAAGATAGTGTTTGTAATAGTCAGCTGCTGTTCTGCACAAAACTCTAGCAGGAGGTGTCCGTTATCATTACAGTTTCCAACACCATGCTTGCCTAGAACACCTTTCCAGGCTTCGAAATTCTTTCCTACTCTGGCATTAAAGTCACCAAGGATAATGATTTTATCTTCTGCAAGGACTTTTTGTATGAGGTGGCACAGGTCTGAGTAGAATTTGTCTTTCTCCACAGGGTCGGTTTGCATAGTTGGGGCATATATACTAAAGAGAACAACATGTGGGAGGCGTAAGAAGATAATGCGATCAGAGTGATCTGTTGTCAGGGTTTCGAGTTTGGAGGCAAAGGAGTTTTTAATCATAAAGCCTACTCCTGAAAGATGTTTTTCAGTTTTTGGTTTGCCAGACCAGTAGAGTGTATAGCCGGCACCGTGTTCTTTAAGGCTGCCTTCCTCATGGAGACGAACTTCACTAAGAGTAGCGATGTCAATATTAAGTTGTGATAGTTCATGGGTTATTACAGCAGAACGACGCTCAGGACATCCACTATCTGGAGAATCTTGTATGGTTCTGATGTTCCAGCATGCAAGCGTCAGTCTCTTTGCACCTTTGGAGGCCGGTGCGTGCCTTGTATCTTTGTTTTTGTTCGACTGTATCAGAAGATGCCCGTTGACTGCGGTTCACCAACCAGGTAGATGGAGATGAGCTTTTGTTAGGCCACCTTTTCTAGGCCCCTCTCCATATGGAGCAAGCAGTGCTCTCCTTAAAAAAGGCTTCTTGGTCATTCAGGATGCTGCTGAACAAGACTGTCATCTCCCGGTCAGTCTTGAGTGACCAAAGTCCTGAACCGCCTGCATGCAAGGTTGGGTCTTTGGCTTCCAGTACATCTTTCACCTGCCGTTTTGTTCCTCACCTATCGCTACAGGACTTTTTTTGGGGGGGGGGGGGGATCGGATGTATCCTTCAAGCCTGTGCAATGGATTTTTCTGGTGGAGCACAGCATGCACAGAACTGGTCTCACCCTTTAAACCAGAGGATCGTCTGATAGGGGCAAGCAAGCAGGGATGGTGGCAGCGATATCCTTGGGTTGTAGGTTTGATTAGAGTTTCCTTCTCTTAGATGGTTTAAATTACAGGGTTAGACAAGCACCATCTGCCCGGGCTTGGGATTGGAGTTTTCCTTCTCCTAGGATGGTTGCCATAAGGCTAAAGAGCCCATCCTGCCTTTTTAATTGAGCATGCTGATTTTATTGAGATTGTTAGATAGAGGGTGGGATATAATTATTTTAATAAATTAATGATAGTAGAAGCAGCAGCAGCAACACTATTCTGCTGTCTACTCATCAGTGACTACTCATCATTGACTACAAAGTTCATTGACACTCTCCAGCTCCTAACAACACCCTGCAATATTTGAGGTTTATAAGATTTTAGCAGCGATTGCCTACCCACTCTAGTGAACTTTCTCAACCTTAGGCATTGGTGGCTTCCATGTCAGTGGGTGGTTAATCCGCTCTAAGCTTTAGTCCAGACATAGGGTCAATTGTTGAAGGAGCAGAATCTGATCTCCCAAAATGGATTAAGTACCTTGGTTCTTCTGAAGTTTGGACTGAACTCTAGACTGAGTTTACCGGCCACAATTCTGTGACCATTAGTACATCTAGTTCTGTGACCACCCTTTTTAAACTGCCAACAGGCAGCCAAAATTGTATAGCATTTAACATCTGAAAATGCTCTGTTTTTACATTTTAAAATTGGATTTTACGATTGTTCTTAAAGATGACTGTAATTTTTTTTAAAAAAGATAATAATTAAAATCTCTGTATTTTTTATTTGTTCATTGCTTCAGGAGCCCTTATAAGATTGGAGGCAACACAAAAATACCACAAACAAACAAGTAAATATTGTCATGCAGGTTTCACAGCAGAGCTCATAAAATCTACTTTTGGGGGCTACAACTTCACGAAATCCCCAGGCACCATGGCCCCTAGGCATGCTGGCTGGGATATTATGGGAGCTGTGATCCCCCAAAAAGTTACTTTTCCAAGCTGCAGTTCACAGGAAAATTGTTTAGTCAATTAGAAAGAAGTAAAAAACAAAAGGCACCAGAAGAAATGTTTACTAGTACTGTCCTTTATTTTCCTAGTAGCATGTGAACGGAGAAATTCATCACAAGTTTAAGATTTGCTGACAAGTTTAAGATTTGCCAGAAACAAAATACGTAATGCTGCAAGATCAAGAAACTGCTAGACAAAGTCATTCCAAAATTTTCAATGAGCTTATCAGCCACCCTGGATTGTCATTTCTAAGACTGGAGCTTCCAGGTGAGACCTGCAGTGCCATCTTTTTGAAGACTAAAACAAATCTTGCAGTGGCAAGTTGAACTAATAAGCCAGCAGAAAGACTCAAGATACAGAAGTATTGCTGATAACCAGGATAAAGCACAGAAGTTACAGGGAACTTGGCATTCCAGCTGAAATTAGAGGTTTTGCAAAGCAAGTAACTGTCTTTATCAAGACACAACATTGGCAGGCAAAGAGGATAAAGAGAACAAGGACAGAATACCAGAGAAGAAAAGAACAGATCCTTAATCTGCTGATAAGAAGCAAAGAGACAAATTTAAATTGGCTGACATAAGAATGCCATTTTAAAAAGCCCATATAACATCCAAAGAATCACTAACCGATAAATTCAATAAATTTCCACACTGCACAGGTATTTGGGACAAGGCTTAGAAAGTTACTTCTTAAAACTTGTTTGACCCTGTGACTTGTTAAAGATTTTTAAAAAGTAATTCCCTGTCATTGCTTGTTCCAGTGGTTTTTAAAAAGGAACCTGTCAATTTGTTATCCATGATTTTTCATTGTGTGGGGAAGGGAATGGTCCCTTAGAATATATAAAAGAATGGCATTAAAAATCCACTCAAAATCCACTCATCCACTCCTCACAATGCTCTTGAAAAGTAATGATAAAGTAACTACAAAATGTGAAGTTGAAGGCTTTCACAGCAGGCATCCATTGTTTTTTGTCAGTTTTTGGGACTATGGAAGAATTTATTCCTGATGTTTCGCCTGCATCTGTGGCTGGCATCTTCAGAGGCTGGTGGCATGGAAGTGAATGGGGCATATATATACAATGTGACTCTTGGTTGAGAGAAAGTGATTTACATATTAATCTGTGTGTTGGTCTGTTGTTGAATGGCAAGGCCTCAGGGTGGGAGGATATGGAAGGAGGATTTGTGTCTATTTTATTAGCAATCCATTGTCTGCAGGGAAATACCCTGACCCTGAGTGGTGTTCATTTGCATGTATTGAGTCTTAATTTTGGTGTTCTTCAGGACTGGTAGCCAAACTTTGTTTACTTTCAGGGTTTCTTCTTTCCTGTTGAAGTTGTCCAGGTGTTTGTGGATTTAAATGACCTCCCTGTGCATTCTGACCTGACAATTGTTGGCATGGTCCAGAATTTCAGTGTTTTCAAAAAGCATTTTATGCCCAGGATAATTTACAATGTATTCTGCTACTGCTGATTTATCTGGTTGAACTAGTCTGTAGTGTTTCTCATGTTTCTTGATTCATGTTTGAACACTGGGTTTAGTGGTCCCTATGTACACTTGTCCACAGCTACACAGTATGTGATAGACTCCTGCAGCTGTAAGAGGGTCTCTCCTTTCCTTTGCTGAGCACAGCATTTGCTGGATTTTCTTGGTTGGTCTGTACATCATTTAGAGGTTGTGTTTCCTCATCAGTTTCCCTATTCTATCTGTTACTCATTTGATGTATGGTAAAAATACCTTTCCTTTGGGTGGTTGTTTGCTTTCACTCTTGTGTTTTTTTCTTTTCTTTTCTGGGTCTGGCAGCTCTTCTGATGTCTGAGCTGGAGTAACCAGTTATGCTATCCTCAGCAGCCCTACTCAAGTCCTGCAGACTCATGGCAGTGTCTTCTCTGAGTCTATCCATCTGGAATGCAGTCTTCCTATTTTCTTACTGCCTTCCACCTTAACAAGCATTACTGTCTTTTCTTTTTATTTTATTTTATTTTATTTTGCACCAACATGAAACAGATTACAATCTTTGTTATACATTCCATCCTTTTTAAAATACAACTTATAAACTTTATATTTTCTCCTAAATTAATATGATAATTGCTACTCTAAAGTTCCTTCTTACTAGTGATCTTCTTAATCAGGGTAACATTTAATAAACTGGGTTAATTTTGTCTTATTTACACGAAGAGTAAATATGATGAAAAATGGAAAAATGTTGTAAAACTTTGGGAAAATAGCTCTTCATTATTGTCTTTTCTAGTGAGTTCTGTCTTCTCCTTATATGGCCAAAGTATAACAGTCTCAGTTTAGTCATCTTGGCTTTTAGGCTGAATTGAGACTTGATTTGCTGAAAGGATCCATTTATTTGTCCATGGTATCCATAGTACTCTCCTCCAGTAACCACATTTCAAATGAGTTCTACCTATCAGCATTCTTCACTGTCCAGCTTTCACGCACATGCATAGAGATGAGAAGTACGATGGCTTGTATCATCCTAATTTTAGTATTCAGTGGTACATTTCAGAATCTTATCTAGTTCCTTCATAGCTGCCCTTCCAAATCCCCAGTTTTCTTCTAATTTCATGACCACAGAATCCACTCTGATTAACGAGTGAACCAAGTATGAAAAATCTTGAACTATTTCAATGTCTTCATCATCTATTTCAAAATAATCTAACTCCTCTGTGGTCATTATTTTTGATTTGTTTTTAATGTTCAGCTGTAGACATGCCTTTGCACTTTCTGCCTTGACTTTCTTCAGCAATCCTTCCAAGTCTTTGCTATTTTTTGCTAGTAGTATGGTGTTACAGTATCTGCGTATCTTAATTTATTGATGTTCCTTTCTCCCATTTTCAGACCTCCTTCTTTTGAATCTAATCCTGATATATCTATGATGTTCTCAGCAAGTTAAATCCTGGTATACCTATGATGTTCTTGGCAAGTTAGGGATAAACTTTGCCAATTAGAAACCATTCCATTTCTCTGTATTCTGACCTGACAGTAGCTTCTTGGCCTGAAGTACAAGTTATGCAGCAGTACAATGAAATGCCTTCTGCTTTACTCAAGGAAATTCCAAGGAGAAGGGGAGGGAAGAGATCATCTTGCCTTAAGGCAGGTTGTGTTCAATTTGTTTTCCTCTGCAGCTGAGCCCTTCTTCCCTTTTCTGGTACCTCAGTAGGTGGCGGAACCACCATTGCAACCCCTTATGTTTTGCACTTAGGTTGGAACCCACTTTGGTCTGCCACTGGTTGATGATATCTAATACCTTAGCCAACTTAGTGAACAGTGAGGAAAACTGGGATAAGCAGTTCAGCTATATCAGTATTTCCATTCCAGCTTTAGAAACTTGTAGAAGAGAGGAGAAAGGCCTTCTCTATTCTCTAATTTCACTGTTTGGTCACTATGCATTGGACGGGGTGTTAGGAAGCTGCCAAACCTATTTTGGAGATTGGGTTCAACTTTTTGGATAACTCTTTCAAAGTTCACACTACAACTTAGAGGGGATTCACTACTGCACTGAGATGGAAGCTACCAGCTGTCACTGGCTAGAAGTATGCAGCCTTTGCTTCCCAAAGAAATGGTGGCATATACATATTTTAAAGGTTAAAAAGTTTCTGCCCTACTCCCCACACAAAATAAATTAGTTTCTGTTATGTTTCCTCTAAGACTTTCCTAAAATTCATAAATGTCTTGACATTTGGGATGGGAAGGAAAAGAGGGTTTAAAAAATAATAATGCAGGAAAAAGTAAAACACAGAGATTTCCCCATCCCCTTTCCACAAAGAGGTCCATGTTTCTGTTCTTCACTTTCCCTTCCTTCCCCCACTCCCATTTCTTGCCCTCAACACGAACCCTTTCAACACTTTTGTCATCAGGCAGCAAAATGAAGAGGGCATCCCTCCCCACAATCTGGCTCCCAAACAGAGACAGCATCATTACTCAGTTCAGTTCACAAGGGACATTGTCCATTATTAGAGTGCATCCCTTCTCTGCGGTGTGGTTTTTATGACACCGTTTCATTTGTACAAACTCCCGTCTTTCACTGACCTTTTGTCTCTAGCCATCTCATAAAAGCTTTTACACTCATACCTATTGTATCTAGGCTTTTGCCATTAGCCATCCACTCACCAGCATTACGTGCCCTAAGGTGAGGCCAAACATGCACCCAGCAGCGCTCCTTCCACCAGTCTCCTTGGCTTTTTCTATTTATACAAGTCTTTCATCACATATGTTTGTCTTGTATGAATTTCCTTTCTCAAAACCTGTTACATTAACAGCTGCTTCTATAATGGTTTCCTCATCAAATTCAAAGTCAAAAACAGTAGGCATGAGTGTGAGGAGGAATGCTGTGTGCCAAAGCAGCATCTTGGGGCAATCTCCAGCTGGGCAATGGAAGAATTAGTGAGGGTTAACCATCCAGCCCTTCTTCTAGGCAGAATGAGGCAGTTGCCTCAGGTTGGTAGCACATGCTAAGAAGTGGAAGCAAGACATGAAGGAAGGGGGAGAGCTGGCTTCCAAGCCACTGTAGCAGTGAATCTGCTCTGGATTTTAGTCTAAACTTTAAAGCAGTTATCCAGGATGTTAAATCCTATCTCCCATATAGGATCAGTAGCACCCTGGATAGTTCCTTTTATTAAGTTTGGGTTAAGGCTGCATCTACATGCAGAATTAATGCAGTTTGAGACCCCTTTAATTGCCATGGCTCAATGCTACAGAATTCTGGGATCTGTAGTTTTGTGAGATATTTGGCCTCCTCTGTCAGATGCACTCCAAACTACAAACCCCAGGATTCCATAGCATTCAGTCATGACAGTTAAAGTGGTCTCAAACTGCATTAATTCTAAGAGCCAGAATGCATTCACCATCCTAATGACATGGGAATCACCATGAACGCGATGTGGTTTGCTCTTTACCACCCAGGCAAGGCTTCTGCTTTCAGGTACAGTGGAAGGGTGAGGTACTGTCTCATCACCAATGTTAAAGAAAGATTCAAGTGCCAGTTCAGTCAACTTATTCTCTGAGGCAGGAATATGTCTAGAACCAGGTCTGTTTAGCCACTTTTCCTGATACCACCAGAGTAAGTCCACTACCCTAGACTGCAGATTTGGCCTTTTATAAAATGGCAGTATATTATAGCAATAGCAATAGCAAGTACATTTCTGTACCACTTATCAGTGCACTTAAGCACTCCTTAAGTGGTTTACAGTGTGTAAGCCAATTGCCGCCAACAAGCTGGATACTCATTTTAGTGACCTCGGAAGGATGCAGGGCTGAGTTGACCCTGGGCCCCTGGCTGGTATTGAACTCACAACTTTGTGGTTTGTGAGTGAGTGGCTGCAGTACAGTGATTTAACCACTTTGCCACCCGGGCTCAAGAGGGTAGTTATTTATGAGTTAAATATGAGTTATTTACTTTGTGATTTTACAGCCAGGGGTGGGGAAAAATATTTGCATGCTTGCTACCTCGTGCATCACAATAAGTGTTAGCCCATTCATGGTACACAATTACAACATTATTATTCCTCTAGGAAATCTTGAGGTTTGTAGTTTGGTGAGGTACTAGAGCTCTCTGGCCAAGAAGTCTAAATGCCTCTCCCTAAACTGTCAATGCCAGGATTCCATAAGATGGGACCATGAACTTTAAACGTGGAATAATGGTGTTATAATTCTGTACAGTCAATGGGACCTTTGGGTATTCTGTTTCTTGAGTTCTGAGTATCATTTGGTGCTGCAATTCAGACAGCAAAGTATCTGTGGTCAGTGCTTTCCACCATTCCCATCACTGGTCTGATTCAGTCCTACATGCATACCATCAGAAACACTTACACAGGCTTCGGGGGGCTAGGGCTCATGAGAGTAGGGGTGGAGAGATCTGTACAAACTACTGGGGCTCAGTGGTCTGGAAAGGTGCCCAGGGCCTGGCTATGTTGCATATGTGTTTGTCTTTGAGGCAGAGCAGTACCCAAATCCCTTTTTATTTTATGAGAGCAGGAATAAAAGGCACCAGTCTCATTCACAACAGACTGAGCCCTGAGCTTTTGGTATGCAGCAAATTACATACCAAATGCTGGAGGGGAAGCAGAAAGTTATCTGCTGTAAGCAGGGCTGGCAATCAGCTTTTTCTGCTCAGCTGTACATGTCCAGGGGGGTGATGTGAGCAGCACACGAGACAAGCCCCTATATCTGTATTAAAATAATTTTATTCACAATTCAAAAATAACATAAACACAATAATACACAAGATGTGAACACACAAAACACGTAAACATAAAAAATGTACTACATTACCCCATTATCCCCAGCTACCCTCTTCGTCTTAAAAAAAAAAAGACTTCCTGCTTCTCTCTAACTGTATCCTAAATATTGTCCTAAGTTTCTTCTTCTTCTTATCATTCTTAACACATCTTAATTAATTTCACAACAAGTCTGCATTTCAATCCTAAAAAAGTTTGTTGTTATTGTCAACCCTGTGAATGAGACATCTCCATGATGTCCTTTCCTCCACTGTTCTGCTCAGATTGTGCAGGCTCAGGTCCATGGCCTCTCTGTGAGTCCATTCATCTGGAATATAGTCTCCCTTTCTTTCTGCATCCTTCTGCCATGGGTGCATGTTGTGTGCCTTCAAGTAGTTTCTGACTTATGGCGACCCTAAAGTGAACCTACCATGGAGTCTTCTTGGCAAGATTTGTTCAGAGGAGGTTTGCCATTGCCTTCCCCTGAGGCTGAGAGGATGTCACTTGCCCAAGATTATTCAGTGGGATTCATGGCCCAGCAAGGAACTGTAGGGTCTGTAGAGTCATAGTCAAACCACTACATCATGCTGACTCTCTTCCTTCTGCCTTACTTAGCGTTATTGCTTTTGCCTTCTCATGATGTGGCCAAAATACAACAGCCTCAGTTTAAAAATTCTGGCTTCCATGGATAGTTTGGGCATGTTCAAGAACCCATTTTGTTTGTATTCTTGGCTGTCCACAATCTCCTCACCATTCTTTTTCAGCACTACATCTCAAAAGTATTGTTTTTTTTTTTTCCCTGTCAGCTTTCTTCACTGTCCACCACTTCTGTACTTGGTGATGGGAAATATGAGGACTCAAACAAAAAGTTACTTATATTTAAACCTCACCAAAACACTTTGAAAAACACCTTTGTATTTCTGAGTAAACCCAGAGAAGATTCATTGCGCTAGTGACACGGATGCCACCTGCTATCAGGACCCATACCAACTTACATTTGCAGATTTGACTGTTTCAGATTTGATTATTCATGGATTTGATTAATATGATCTGTCTAGGAATCTCTAGGTCCATAAGCACAGCTCTATAGTCAACTTCTGCCAGACGTCATGTCGCAAAATCTACAGATTTCCAGAGAAAACACTTCACTAGGCATTTGTAGGTCCCTCAGTGCAATTCTTTGCTTAACTTCTGGTGGATGTTGACCATAGAGTTGGGCTGGAGGACCTAGAGATTCCTAGAGAAGTATTCTCTTAGGATACACACACACACACACACACACAATTTTTCCACTTTGGTGGGGTCCTGTGCCTCTAACCCCAGTGAATATGGAGGGACTACTGTACACTAGATTTTGACCCATCTAATAACCAACCTTCCACCTGCTAAACTTCAGCATCTGGTATTTATTATTCTCTGGGATACTAATTTTTCCATTTAGGTAAAATAGATAGGATGCAAGAGTTCAGTAAAATATGGCAGCACTTTGTTTATATACGAGGATGTGGAGAGGGGCTGGAACTGGGCAGGCCTCTGAAGAGGCTGGGGTTCCTCTGGACCTCCCCTTATGGGCGGCCCCCTGTTCTTGCAAAGCCAAGGCATATACAATAATATGGTACCAGCCAGACATCCATGCTAAGAAACCAGTTACCCCAAACCACAAACCTCAAGCAGACTTGATAGGGAGATGTGACCTCAGGTAGCTCTAAAGATTAATCCCATCACTGGGTCCCAGAACCCAAAGAGTGAGCCAAAGAAATACATTCCATTATGAAGATACCATTCAGTGTTCTCTACTGGTACAGATCATAGACCCCTGACTAACCCGCTGGTGTGACCATCTGTTTAACAGTATGATCCAAGCCAATTCCCCTACATTTTGGGTAGAATCGGTTCAGGGTATTGATTCCCCACTTCTGAAACCTGACAATGTGGAAAGCAAAGAAATCTTGTTAAGTCCTGAAGTGGTCAACCAAAGCCTGTACTGACCACTAGGGAGAGTGGATGGACTGAGGTACAATAGGGCAAGAGGAGAGGCATTCAACTGTGATATAATGTGCTACAATATAGTGTCACACAATTATAGTACTACTATTTATCTTTCCAAGGACTGGGACTCAGAGCAGTTTCACAGCATTAAAAACAGTACAATTAAAACATTTTAAAAATGGTCCAACATCCCAGCCTGTCCTCATAACAATTCCTTAAACAGGTAGGTCTTCACCTGCTGGCAGAAGGCCATCAAGGAGGGAGCCATTCTGATCCATTCCCTGGGCAGGGAGTTCCAGAGTCTAGGGGCAGCCACCGAGAAGGCTCTCTCTCGCATTCCCACCAACCATGTTTGTGAGGGAGACAGAGAGAAGGACTTCTCCAGAGGATCTCAGAATCTGGGCCGGTTCATATTGTGGACCTGAGCCATGTAGGGCTTAATAGGTGACAACTACCGGTAGCACCTTGAATTGTATTTCGAAACAAACTGGCAGCCAACGAAGCTGTTTCAACAGGGGTATTATATGGTATCTGTAATCTGCCCCTGTTAACAGCCTTGCAGCAGCTCTTTGAACCAGCTGAATTTTGCAAACACTTTTCAAAGGCAGTCCCATGTAGAGCTCGTTACAGTAGTCCAAATGGGATGTAACCAAGGTATGTACCACCGTGGCCCGATCTGGCTTCTCAAGGAATGGGCGCAGCTGGCTCACGAGTTTTAAATGTGCGAAAGCACTCCTGGTCACAGCAGAGTCCTGGGCTTCCAAGTTCAAAGTTGAGTCCAAGAGTACTCCCAAATTGTGACCTTGTGTCTTCAGGGGGAGTGTGACCCCATCTAACACAGGCTGGATCTCAGTTCCCTTATCTGCCTTCTGACTGACCAGGAGAACCTCTGTCTTGTATGGATTAAGTTTCAACTTTTTTGCCTGCACCCAGTCCATTACTGAAGACAGACACTGGTTTAGGACCAGGACAGCCTCCATGGATTGAGGTGGGAAGGGGTAGTAGAGTGTCATCTGCATATTGATGGCACCGCACCCAAAATTCCAGATAACCTCTCCCAGTGGTTTCATGTATATGTTAAACAGCATAGAGGACAACACCGAACCCTGAAGGACCCCACAGGTCAATGGCCAGGGGGGTCGAACAGGAGTCCCCCATTACCACCTTCTGGGTTCGCCCCCCAGGAAGGAACGGAGCCACTGTAGAACAGTATCTCCAAGCCCCATCCCAGTACTACATTTCTGTTTAACTGCCATGGCAAAATCCAATGGGATGCTGGGGTTTGTAATTTGGTGAGACACTAAAGCTCTCTGGCAGAAAATTCTTAATAGTTCTCCTTGAAGTGCAAATCCCAGCATTTCATAAGATATTGCTATGGCAACTGAAGTGGAATATGGTACAGTAATATAATTGTGCAGTTTGAAAGGGGCCCCATACTGGTATGACCCACTTCCAAGCTTTGAGGTTCAAATGGAAGCTTGCTGCCCAGCAAGCAATGGGCCTAGATAGAAGCAAACTTGTTCTGGCCAAACAAGTCAGTTTCAGGTTTCAGGAGATGAGTCCCCCCATGTATGTGTCGCTGCTGCACTGGATATAGTGGGAAATATACCAATATGTAAAATATGGTTACTGATAATTTTATATGATTCAGAAAGAAGATATTACTGGAGTTTGTGAAACCCATATAAAAAGGAAGGGAATATACAAACATCAAAGGCAAATATTTTTCTGAGACCTGTCCACTTCCTGCCCAAGGCTGTAATTTTAACTAAAAAGGAAAGATTGCTTCAACATTTATTTTAAACCTCATTGCAAACACATTTTTGAGTACCAATATCTAATGCATCCTAGAGCGATGCTTCCTCACCATGGGATTCTAGATGTGAGAGTACAAGATAATAGCCCACAAATGATTCATTTTGACAAATCCCTTGATATAATCAGATTCAAAACTCAGTTCAAATCCTTGTTATGCTGAATAATAGGAACTGGCAGGGAAAAAACCCAACATCAATAAAGAGGCAAATTTCTTAAAACAACTTGGGAACCATCCCTGAGGCAGACCTCTGAACCTTTCAGCTTTATTAATAAGGTTGCCAAATAACCAGAAATAAAAGTTGCATCTATTCTTCTGGCATTAATAACAACTTGCTATGCAGAAATCAGCAAGTGGAGGTTTTTAGCCTCCTTGACTCCCTATAGCAGGAGGATGAAAATTATCATTAAAGTAAGGTAAAATGAGCTTCACATGGGCAAAGTTTACTACAACATGAAGAGAACTAAATTTGAAATTTGAGCTCCTCCATATAGCATAATAGATTTCTTCAGGACTGAACAGGCAGCAGCTTAAACACACATATGTACCTATATATTCCCATACCATCAAACACAGTATCCTGGCAAACAATCTTAATGTAGATATCCATGACTTAAGCAAATAGCTCACAATAACAGGTTTCCAAGAATTTCACAAAGAACAATGCTTCATTTAAGTGTATTGGTTGATTTAGAGCTTAAACCAGATATAAGAACATAAAACAACAAAATAAATAGAATTTATTATTATTAAAAAACAAAATCTAGGTCAGGGTTCCATAAATTCAACAAACTACTGGAGCCATAGAATTAGAATCTGAAGACTAAGCAAAACCACTGGTCATTAAATAAAGTGTCAGGTCAAAAGAACTGAACATAATGATGGAGAAAGTGTAGCCATCTAGATGTTGCTAGACTGCAATGTCCATCAGTCATAGCCAGCACAGCCATTGAAGAAGCACGATCAGAACTATAGTCTAACAATATCTGAACAGCCACACGTTCCTCACTCCTGAATTACAACAAACTGAAACTGAAAGCTGAGACCCAAGCTGCAGCACTTGGTCCATTCATAAGACTCCAACCTTCTGAGGGAGACAGTCTGCAACCTGTTGATAGGCTGGACCCATTGCCCTCTCAGTTTCTGAGGTCTATTACTGCTGCAAAAAAGACAGTGTCATTTTGCTACCCTAAGGGGAAGATCCTTTCACACTACACAATTATAGTGCTATATTCCATTATAACTACCATACTTCCATCCTGTGGAATCCTGGGAATAGCAATTTAGGAAAAGGCATTTAGGATTCTTACCCAGAAAGCTCTAGTGCTTGACAAAACTACCAACCCCAGGATTCCACAGGATGTTGTCATGGCAGTTAAAGTGGAATATAATGCAATAATAGTGTATTGTGAAAGGGCTTGGAGAAGGGCAATCAAACATGCTTCCCTTACCTGATGATGGCACAGTGCTTAATCGTCCTTCTCTCAATTCTGCCTGCCAACAAAATGGTTGCCTAGATTTGCAATGGCAGCAGTAATAGCAGGAAAATAAATGATGGACAAATTACTGCTGGAGAGAAAATGGAGGTGAACCAAAGGGTGATTTGTTATTTGTCAAGACAGAAATAACCGTTACCCCTAATGGGCATCCTTGTCACCACCCAAAGGGACTGATGTATATATAACATGTGGAGAAGGACTTAGGTGCACATACAGTCAGACATGCTATTGATGTCATATTTACTAATACATTCAGTGTAATATGGTGCTTTATGGCACAAGCAGCAACAACAATAACAATTTAAAAAAAGACATGGGCTGCCTTAAGGGGCTTAGAAATAAAAACCTGACAATACAAAGAAAATAGAGAGAGGGGACAGGCAAAAGAGAAACATGGATCCTGCATTAAGGATGGCCAATTGTTGTCTACAGTTGAAAGGGAGGGAAATATATTTCTGACAAGCCATAGGAGTGAGTCTGCTAATGTATCCAGTCATCTGTAGCAATACCATATGTCAAAACTACCCTGAGGGACGCTCCTAGAGCATTGCAGGAGAAGGCAAATAAATGGAATGTAAGGAAAACATTGGCTTCCTTGTCTGTTCATTTGTTTGACACAAGGTTGGCAAGGGTCGTATTCTGTCAATGAATACCCAGGATGTCCTGTACTTGCTCAGTGTCCCCCCCCCCCCCCAAATGGTCAAAACAGCAAGCTCTCCAAAAAGAAATCACTGGTTTGTTTGGCTCCTGTCACAGGACCCAGGAAGCCAACTGAGCTTAATCCATCAATTTTTCAGGAGCTGGCTGTTTTAGGCTTTGAAGTCAATGGGGCTAAAATCAGCTCACATGGGGTGCTCTACTATTGCACCAACTGACAACAAAGCAGCATCTGCGTGCTCTGGAAGCCACCAAAGTGTAGAGACGGTTGCTCCTGACAGATGTCACACAGATTTATCTTCATGCTGCAGATTCTGGGTGGAGTGTTGAAAGACTAATCTGTTCCAATCTGCCATCATTACTCATGTTGCCATTTGTTTTTCTGTGCCTTCTGTGACTTTAACAACTGCATGGCCAAAGTTCAACAGAGGATGCCCTTTCTTGCCTTACACTTCTTCAAGAGGTTTTGGGTGTTCAGAATAAGAAGATGACAAAAAATACAGCCCTAGTACTTTGCTTAATGACAGACTTGCAAAGCTCTGCTTTTTTGCCATTTATGGTCAGGTGCAGATCAGCATGGCATAGTGGTTTGAGCATTGGACAAGGACACCGGGAGACCAGGGTTTGAATCCAGGCTCAACCATGGAAACCTACTGTGTGACCTTGGGGAAGTCACACTCTCTCAGCCTCAGAGGATGACAATGGCAAACCCCCTCTGCCAAGAAAACCCTATGAAAGGGTTGCCATAAGCTGGATACAACTTGAAGGCAAACAACAAAAACAACAACAACAAATAGTCAGATATGCTTAATGCAACCAAAATCCACAATCCATTTCCCACAGAAGAACATAAAAGCATAAGAACCATAATGGACCAGGTCAAAGGCCTATCTAGTCCAGTATTCCATTCCCACATTGGCCAAACTTGTACCTATGGGAAAACCCTGATCAGAACATGAGCACAGTAATAACTTCCTGGCTCTGCCCCCAGTGAGGATTTGGTTTGGCTGACAGAAGTAGGTAGCAGACCATTATTTCTTCCTCCCTCCTGATCTTGCATTTTCCCCACAAAACATTCCCTTTTACATTTCAAAGTCAGTTGATGTGTGTGTCTTGAATCATAGAGATGGAAGGAAACAGAAGGGCTATCTAGTCCAATCTCCTGTTATGAAGGAATTCATAGTTAAAGCATATGCAAAAATGGCTTTCATGTTTAAAAGCTTGCAGTGAAAGAGTGAGTCCCCCCACTTTCTGAGAGAGTCCACTACTATCTGAGGTAGTCTATTTCACTGTCTAACAATTCTTACCATTGGGATGTGCTCTCTAATGTCTGTCAGAATTTCCTTTCTTTTAATTCCAATCCACTGGTTTGTGTCCTAGTCTCTGGAACAGCAGAAAACCAGTTTGCTCTATCTTCCACATGGCATTCCTTACGATATGTAAAGATGGGCACGATGGCACCTTTGAATCTTCTCTTCTCCAAGCTAAAGAGACCAACTCCCTTAGCTGTTCCTCACAGGGCTTGTGGTTTTCATGGACTTTTACCATCTTGGCCACTGCCTTGTGGACATGTTCCCTATAGGCCTTAGTTACCCCATGGACAAATTCTTCCTTGTGCTCTGAGACAGTTTAAGCCAGGTATGCATGACCAATGTCTTCATAAGGCCTTCACAGAACTCTTCCACATTTCTGGCAAATTCACTTCCCCAACAATTTCCCAACAAGTTCATACAGATTCATGTGTTGTTCGGGGTTTTTTTTAGGAAGAGTCTTTTTTTCCCCACTGTTCCCCAAATCACCCTTCTTATTCTGTAGCAGGAGATGGAGAAAAGGCCACCCATATTGGAAAGAAAATTGTTGGACAATGTGCATAACTATTTGTATAAATGCAGCCAGCATCCACACCTGCCTCTAACAGATGAACATAAGAAAATACAAAGAGCCAAGAACAGAGCTCTCTCCCTAATCCTCAAGCCAGTATCTCATAGACTTTTGGGCCAAAAGCTTATGAACACAGAACTTCTGCTTTAGGAGCTTAAAAGTAATGGGATGGTGATAGCAAACACAGAGATCTTTCTGCCACTCCTTTTTGCACTGGAAAAAGGCCAGATTGGGCCTGCAGCATGTGGTTCTTGTGTCCCCGATATGGCACACAGAGGGGCAGTGTTATGCCACCCCTTCAGGGTCATCTGTTTTTGGCCGTAGTCCCTTGACATAATTGTCTAATCATAACTGACTATAGGGGGAGGTGCTCATCTCCATTAGTTAGCCAAAGAGTCAGCATTGTCCTAGGACTGCTTTGATGGTCATGTGGCTAGCATGACGGCACCAAATGCTGTTACCTTCCCACCAGTGGTACCTATGTATCTACTTGCATTTGAATGCTTTTGAACTGCTAGGTTGGTAGAAGCTGGGACTAGTGACAACTGCCAACCTTCTGATCACCAGAACTGGCCTTTTTAACCACTAAGCCACCACATCCCTCATAGATCATAGGGTATTCTAAACAGCATTCCAGATTACTGCTTCAGTCCTTCATGCAGTTGGCTGATATGAGTATCTAACATTCCCAGTTGTCTATAATATGAAAATCATCCAAAGGGTAGTTCACCCTTTTTAATATGCCTTCTTTTCCAGTGAGGCCAAGAGGGATCAAGTGATGGACAAGCCCATTAAAATGAAGAAGTCAACACCATGATGTATGGACCTAACAATTCAGTTTAGAGGCTTATAACATTGAATGCAACTCATGGTCTGTACATGGAAGCATCACTCAGAAAAGGTGTGGAGAGGTTAGACCAATGGGATAGATTAGATTTAAATCTATATAGCCATATGTTAAATTAACATATGGCTATATAGATTTGTATATCAGTTTTCACACATCAAGACCTTTTGCTGCCTGAGGTAGAGCAGTAAATGAACTCACTAAGCCAAGGTGCGGTTTCGTCCCCAAAGCCAAATAAATTGTTTTGGCACATGAAGTGGAAAGTCCCACAAACACCTATTCCCTGGCATAAAAAATAATAATATCAAAATAAATAAATAGCAACTTGGTAACTATTCTTGATACCGAATAACTATTGCTTCTCTCTGACTAACGGTAAGGCCAGCCATGGTGACCACACCAACTACAAGTCTGCCACATAAGTGTGAATCAGTATTCTTTCTTTGTTTATTATCAACTATTTTACTAAATTACATGTCTTAGTCTTTGTCACAGAGTAAAATAGGACATCTGAATTTCTGGTAGCCATTTTGTTATTTGCTGCTCTTTTGTCCAACCTTCCATCTGTCTTAAAAAGTCTATTCCTTGAATTTGTCAAGCTCTTAAATAGTTCCGTTTACTTTGTAGAATTGTCAGCATTGTTCATTGCCATCCTACTAGTCCTTGTGTTTATCTGCAATGATTTTCTATTTTCTTCCAGATGGCTGGCAAAGATATTGAATAGTGCAGGGTCAAGAATTGATGTCTGTGCAACACTTCCATTTAATGATAATTTTCCTGTTAACAATTACTTTGGGGAACTTACCAGTTACCCAATTTCTAATTCGTTTGACTTGTGTTCTTATTGATTTTTGTATAGTGTTGGGGCTCTTCCCCCGCTCCAATTTCTAAATCCAATACCTTACAAAAGTCTTAAGCATATGATGTCAATATGACTGCTCTAATATAAAAACACAAAGATTCATGAAAAATGTATTATATTCCTCCCTTGTATTTACATATCAATGCTACCCTGGGTAATCATGTTCATGACTATCTAAGAATTGGGGGTTGTGCAGACATACCTTACAATAAAGAATATGTACCTCAAATACTTGGCATAATGCTTCTGCATTAGATGACAAACTTCCTGTTATATGTGGGGTTGTCATATTCTACTCCCTCATATCTGAGCCTCTAATTTGCATATTATGCAAGTTACTGTAACTATTATTAATTTGCATTCTGATTATGCAAATTCAACATAATAAACACTGCACTTTTTCTATCATTATTTTTCAACTTGTATTTTGTGCATTTTGCTTGGACAAATAAAGGTATCACTGTTTTGCGGATTATGGGTATTAATGTACTTTGCTGTATGGCCAATACTGCTACCCCTGAAGATACCATGTTTCGCCAAAAATAAGACAGTGTCTTATATTAATTTTTGCTCCCAAAGATGTGCTAGGTCTTGTTTTCAGGGGATGTCTTATTTTTCTATTTATTATATACTGTATGTATATTTATATACATAAACTTTGCTAGGTCTTACTTTCAGGGAAGGTCTTATATTTAGCAATTCAGCAAGACCTCTACTAGGTCTTATTTTTGGGGGATGTCTTATTTTCGGGGAAACAGGGTAGTGCCAAGCAAAGAGCTCTTTTTTCTTCTCCCCACTCCAAATGTGTGTGAAGAGAAGGAGGCTTCCAAGCAGCCCCTGTGAGTAACAGGACTCCCTACACTCTCTCCAGGAAGCAGTGTCCCATGATGCTGCCTAGCCATAGGCTCAAGCTGCTGACACAATCACCACACAACACAAGGCCATCTCCGCTTGCCTCCTTTCCTTTCCCACCTTCTGGGCCTGTTGGGGGAAGCAGGGAAGAAAAAGAAGACTAAGGTGCCGATGCTACACCTGTACAGTAGCAACTGAGCCTACAGGGCAGTGCAAGTCTTCTTGTATGGTTTCCCACTTCATTGCCACTGCCACATTTTAACCTATCATCAGCCTGTGATGAAGGAGAAATCTTAAATTTACTATTTCAACTGGCCCAGCCAGCCAGGGCATTTTTAGTCTCTTCAATCTGGGTTTTTCTGGGTTTTCCAGGACAAACAGCGACCCTAGTTATAAGTCAAGTATGGGCCATACACAGAAGTTACCAGGAGGACACTGGAAATTTCTCCACGTTTGACTTTTTATTACTACTTGGAAACAATTCTTCCTTGGACTACAACTGGCTATGCTGGCTGGGAGATTCTGGAAGTTGGAGTCCCAAAAGTAACCTTTCCAAGTTTTTAAAATCCCTACTTTCCTGGGTGCTGAAGACCCATGCATGTGTTTGAAATATCATGTCCATAGTGTATAAAATTCTGCTCCTAGAAATGACCAGGCTCACACAGTCAAACCAGATGGGAGGAACTAGATCTTCTGTCAACCCAAATCTTCTAATTTAGAGGGTTTTTAGAGTTTAAAAATGTGAATTATTCTCTGTGATTTTTCCCCCCTGGCAAGCTCTGAATATGTGATGCTTCTAAAATGAAGACATCTTAATCCTTTATTGTTGTAATGTGCCATCATGTTATTATTTTTATGTGTCATCATGTCACCTAAGGTGACCCTATCACATGATTTTCTTTACAGGGTTTGTTTGAAGGGTGTTGCTTTTGCCTTCCTTTGAGGCTTTCCTGGAGTTACCCAGTAAGTTTCCATGGCTCACATGGATTTGAACGCTGGTCTCTAGATTCATAGTCCAATGCTCAAACTACTAGACCACACTGGCTCTCATCCTTATCCTAGGCTATACCTCTCCAGCTGTTGTTTTATATATTCCATATTCCTGTCCACTGACCATGCCCAGTTCCCATTGTAATTTAAGGGTATAATTTTAGGGAGGCCAGAATGGCCTCTTACTTGTTGTCCTTCTGCTGGCAGGTTAAGACCCTCCTATTCAGACAGATATTTAAAAGAGAAAGTTTTTAAAGAAAGGGCCTGGATGTTACATTGTTTTAAAGGGTTTTACACATTTTATACCTTTTTAATGGTATTCTATTCTTTTAACAAGCAATTTGTTTTAATATTGTAATAATTTAATTCTGTTTTAATGTACCTTTCTTGTACGCATTTAATTATACTGTTTTTAAAATCTTGTAACCCGCCACCCTGAGTCCCAGTTTTGGGAAATGAGCAGGATATAAATAAATATTATAATAAAATAATAGTATAATTTTAATTTTGCTAGTTATTTGTGCCACAATGGTTAGGAGCACATTCAGTGATATACGGGAATTCCAATTTATGAGAAATATTACAAAAAATATTACTAGGATTCTGTATGGTGTGGTATGGAAGGAGGTCAATGGGGGTGACACCATGAGTTACTGAAGCAGGTGATGCCAACCCTAGTGAGGGCCACTGAGGATGGTGAATCATCTTCAGGTTTTTAATAGCTTTAAAGGAATTCTCAAAAGTGCTGAACCTATTTTGGAATAGAGTTCAGCACTTTTAAAGCTTAAATCAAAATTTGGTGTCCCACTGGTATGGAAGCCATCAGCCACCTTTGAACCTGACTAATGGCAGAGACACACTTGTAGTCATGACCACTAGAACAATCTCCATTAGTGTTTTCTAAATTTTATAGATGTAAGAGACTGTACACCTTTAGATTGTAAGCCTGAGGGCAGGGAACCATCCAATTAAAATAATAATTGTAAGCTGTTCTGATAGCCTTTAGGGCTGAAGAGCGGGGTATAAATATATTATTATTATTATTATTATTATTGGAGTTTCTGAACAAGATCAGTTTTTCATTTTTTTAAAAAAAGGCCCCAGGACCACATTTTTATGACCCTAAAGACCCGTGAACTCCTGCACTTAAAAATAGCTGCAATTTGTGGTGAAAAACAGAGCCCTCCAATGCATGTAAACATCCAAAAGCACCTCCCAGCTCTCTCACAACCATGTCCCCTCTTTCACATACTTTTCCCTCTATTTCTCCTTCATAATAGTGACAGGAAATGATGTGATGCCACTTCCAGACATGATTTTGACAGAGAAACTGAGGAAAAGGTAGGTATTTGAGGAAAAGGTAGGTAGGCGAGGGTAGCCTGTGGGTGGGAAATTGATCCCTCAACCCTCTGTAGTTGCCCATCCCTGATGCATATCCACAGAGTTTGCTTTTTCTAAATCAAGTTGCTCAAGACAAGGGAGGAAAAGACATATTTAAGGCAAGTTGCTCATAATTATCAAGTTCATATGGTCTTGTTTGCTGGTCCATTTGCATAAAGAAATGCACATGTTAACAGTGTATTAATGTGAGCATGGAAGCTTGAGAAGGGCATTATTCCCCCACAATGAATAGCAGTATCTATGCATAAGGTGTGCTGGGAGAAGGCAGACATCTCTGCTCATATGCCGATGCTTATCCAACATATGACGCTCAGTGCTGTCTATTGCATGATTAAAATAAATATGTAAGTCAAAATTCTATTGGCAGACAATCTAGATTTTGTACAAAGTGTCAGTCACAGTTGAGTACTGTGACTGTATACATTATTCAAGCAGAGAAAATTTGCATAATGTATTCTGCATTTTTTCTGTTTTACATAATATATTCTGGCTTTCATTCTCATGATGAGGAATATGAAGCTACACAACGAACGGAAGCCCACCAACTACTGGAAATCATATAAACACCTATGCCTCTGGTGCCAGAGATTTCAGTAGGTGTTGCTCACACACTTTCAAACATATCTGGATAAAAATGAAGCCTAGAAACCTGCTTTTTGATGGGAGGGGGAAAAAGGCAATTTGACCTATAATAAATTAGACATTTGTATCTACACAGGTATGTTCTCTTTCCTGGTAGAATCATGACATGCCCAAACCTTTGTAATGAGCATAAGAGAATTATGTTGTTTTACAAATTTAGCTAAGAAAAAAAGGTGGCTTTCTTGTTTCTAACCAGGGAACTAACTATTGGTTTGAGCAACATTTTCCACCAAGGACTTGTCAACTTCAATCTGGCAAGATTCTTAAAATAAAGTATGTTTATTTAGGTAATGCAATACATAATCGGTTCATTATGTAGTTAAAAGGCAGACAGTAGATTAAAAGATCTTTATTAAGTTGACAGCTTTATTAAGTTGATCAACTTACCTGATTGAGAATAACATAACTAGATTCAAGTCGGCTTACTGAAACTTTGCAGAGCTACTGATAAAGGGTCACTTTTAAGTTTTGTATATAAGTTTTGTATATAAATTTCTAACTCTGTTTCTGTGATAGGCTGCCTTGTCTTGTAAAATGAAAAACTGAAGGCAATTTAAGGAAATCCAATCTACCAATCAAACATGAAACCCAAAACTCTGAAACGTCTCCTTTCACTTCCACTATAAACAATTTAGATCCCCACCCCTTACATCTATTTATTTGGGAGCAAGTTCCCTTTAAATTGGTTGAGCTCATTTCTGATTATACCAAGATAAGACTGAACAACATTGCTGCTAATTGCATAATAGTTAACCACCTTACAGACATATTTTAAATCATCTTAACTGCCACAACCTTTCTTCAGGAGTCTACATAATTGCAGCTTAGACAGGCTGCCAAAATAAAGAGGCTCTTAAAGAATTTAAAACATACACACAATGAACATGTTTTAAGACAGCCGTGTGGCCATGTCCTTGGTTTACCTCTGAGTCATCTCTCTGGTGTAACTCTGAGCCATTTCATCAGTCATCATAGCATCAGTTCACTCATCTCCATCCAATCCAAGAATAGTGATGCAGGTAAAGTGAACAGAGTGTTTTGGGCCAGTTATTATGGTAAGATAAGTAAAGCTGTGTGAGCAGTCAGGAAAAGTTCTATATAGATATAAAAAGTATTTGGGAAGAGTGTTTCGAAAGGTCTTTGTGCTTGTGTGTTAATGTTACACCATTTAAAAAAAAATCAGTTTGTTAACAGTTAAACATGAAGAAAAAGGTTTTAAAAAATCACTGATTTATTTGTTAATAAAGACATTCAATTATGGAAAAGCATTTGAAATTTTAAAAAAGGGCCAATAGCAAATCAGTGTAACGTGAAATGCTAGCTATTAATGGAAAATAATATTTTTGGCATGTAATGATTAAAATGATTTACTTTAAATTCAGTACTGAAAATTTTCACTAATTAGGATAACAAATTAATTTTTAACCAATTATTTTCAAGTTCAGATTTCCTGTACCAGATTTAAAGCATGGTGCTTGGAGTATAAGAATCAGAACAGGCATATCAGGTACTTTGAAATAAAGCACTGCAGTGGCCCATTTTAGATTGGCAAAAAGAGATGTGATGAAGGCGGCATGAAAGCCCAGCCTTTAGATGAGAAAAAGGGAAAGTGTGCCATGAAAACGCTATTTTGGCGCTTTAAGGGAGAAGAAGCGCCTTTAAAAAGGTGCTGGATTTCCCTACTCTTTTTTTAAAAAGTGCGCTATAGTGCAAGTGCATCTAAAGGCTAAGGTGTAGTTGCGCAGTTAAATGGGGCTCTGTCCTTTAAATTTTTGAACCTTTAATTTTTTTTTCCTTGCCGGCTGCGAATTGCGCAATTGTCCAGTTCCCAGCAGGCAATGATAATGTCGCTGTATTGTGTACCTGCGCAATTGCGCAATTGCACAATTCGCAGCCGGCAAGGAAAATTTTTTTTTTAAAGCGCGGCTAAAAGCCGCGTTCATTGCCGCCCATGTAGCTGCTCCGCCTGTGTTTGTAGCGTTTTGACAGCTTCCCATGTAGCTGCTGAGCCACAGAAAAGACCTCAGATAAGTCGTTCCCAAACCCCTCAGTCTAGCAGCCCTGTACCTTTTAAATGCACACCTGGGGCTTGCAATCTAGCTGCTAAGCATTAAGGAAAAGGCAACTTCATGTCACACTTTCCTGCCAATCTAAAAAGCCCCAGTGTATTCACAAAAAGAACAGAAACAAAATGGGATTTCTTTGTACAAGTTGAGTCTCCCTTATCCAAAATGGTTGGGACTGGAAGTGTATTCGACTTTAGATTTTTCTGGATTTTGGAATATCTGTATTTGTATATTCATACATAATGAGATATCTTGGAGAAGGAACCCAGGTCTAAACACAAAATTAACCATCAGAAAGCAAAGATGTCACTATAGTCACCCATGAAAAGGTTTTTGATTTTGCAACAATCTGTAACTTGTTTCCCCTTACCTCCCATGAGGAAGAGAAGTCCTGCCACATACTGCATAAGGCCTCGATCCCAGCAACACCCCAGCACCCCGATAATCCATCCAAAGAGGATGATGGCTACAGCCATGCCCATGAAACCAGCTGTCATTCTGCGCAGATCTGAAATGTGAGAGAAAAGTCCAGTTAGCAACTCTTCGCCAAACGTCTTCCTGGAAACAGGGTAAGAAATATTATTACTATTATTATTATTATTATTATTATTATTATTATTATTAAGCGGCACCTAATATGCCACAAAAGTGAAGCCTTTGCATATTTTTCATGTTTAGAGATTTGCTATTTTGTTGCTTCTAAAGAATACAAAATACAGAAAGATTCTTATATGGTACATTTTCATCTGGATTCATAAAACAATTTACTTTCTGCAATAGGTGGCCTATTGCATGACCAAGCAGAGATGTGCATTGTTCTGCACTTGTAGAAAAAAGTAACATTAAAGACATTAACTCGTAAGACTGTCATATTAATGAAAAAAAAGGTCGACCAAAATTAGTAAAAAAAAAAGTAACAATTAATGTGTTGCATTCAGCTAATTATGAGAGCCAGCATGGTGTAGTGGTTAGAGCATTGGACTATGACTCTGGAGACCAAGGTTTGAGTCCTACTTGGCCATAGCCCTCTGGGCAATTCACACTCTCTCAGCCTCAGGAGATGTCAGTGACAAACCACCTCTCAAGAAACCTGCCAAGAAAACCCCATGATAGGTTCACCTTAGGGTTGCCATAAATCAAAACAATTTGAAAGCACACAACAACAATTAATCTAATTACAATCTAATTTAGAATATTTTGCATAATTTTACATAATTCACCCAGATTTGAGAAAGCGGAAGATGGCAATCCTACATGAGTGGACTGTACAAACATTTATGGTGTCATGAACTGATTCCTATTTGAGGTCCCATAAGATTTTAATAGTTATTGTGGTAGCTGACTAACAAGTCTAACCTTCTGGAAATTCTTCCCATTCACCTTGCTGCATTTGTTAGTATACTTTGCACACACACACATAGGAAGAAATCTCAGCACAGTCTTCAGTGCGTAGGCCTTTCTTGGCATAACTGCTAGGACCACTCACAAATGGCAGGGGTGTGAAAGAGAAATAGTAAACTGGTGGTCTGAATGTCCCCACCACCACCACCACCACTTTGATCATATCTGGCTGACATACTTCCCTTGTCACAACAGGCTATACAGAAATGTCAGTGCAAAGGAGAAATCTATTCAGAGAAATTCTTCCAATGAGAAATGAATGTGTGCATAGTAGTGTAGCGCTGAATCAGCACCCTACAGCAATTTAGGCAGAAAGAGGTCAGAGAGGGAAAAAAAAAGCTTGCCGCTGCTAACATTATGTCACACAGAATGGCAAGGAATCCAGTGAGTCTCTTAAACCAAGGAGTCCCAGTCCCAGTGCAGTTTAGTCAGCACTTTCTGTACTCCAGCTGAAGACAGCTACTTTGAGTAGTGACCAGTGACAGGAAAACAGTCTCCTTTGGGACACAACATGATGACAACTTTGCCTAACTGTGTCATGCTCTTGCCAACCAAATGGTGCATTTTTAAAAACAAAATCTGGAAGTGAGTGTGTTACCCTAGACCAGTGATTCCCGAACTGTGGTCATCCAAGTATTCTGGACTTCAGTTCCGAAAATCCCCAGCCTACTTGGTCAATAGTCTGGGAGTTAAAGTCCAAAACATCTGGAGGAATCATTGCCCTCGTAGACTGTTGATTTTTTCCAACCTTCTTTTGGAACAAGAGGGAATAAGCCACATCTGAAGTATCCCTAGCATCTTCTTCCCCCCCCCCCCCCCAAGACTCCAGGTTTTATCTCAATGAAGATTCAGCAATCAATGGTTATAATATGTCATCAGATTTCATACTGGAAGTTTCCTGGGAATGCCTTCTCTGCTGCAGAAACCTTGGGCAATGGAGGCAAAAGATATGGGGCATGCTTTTATCAGTGGCAAGGGACAACGTGGTGTAGTGATTTGAGCACTGGTCTATGACTCTGGAGAGCAGGATTCGAACTCCTGCTTGGCCATGGAAGCCCACTGGGTAACCTTGGGCAAGTCATACTCTCTCAGCCTCAGAGGATGGTAATGGCAAACCTCTCTGATGCCAAGAAAATCCCACAATTAGGATTGTCATAAACTGGAAATGACTTGAAGGAACACAACAACAACAAGGGACAACAATGCAACAGTGAAGCATCTAAGGTAGCCAATGTGGAAGCAGACTATAGTTGTTGTAGCCCAACATACCTGGAGGATGTCAATTTGGACATAGCTGTACTGCTTTTGTGTCCTATTCATGAGTACACCCCACAATATGCTTATTGAATCTTGCTGTTTGTAGTATGCTCTGCAAAAGCAAATTGCTGCAGTCTCTCCTGGTTTGTGTGTTCTTCCTTTTGCCACCTTGCCCCCACTCTTGTTGGTTGGCTATGTGTGTCTTGGTTTCTGTGACATGTATGAGGATTATGAGACTCTATACTGCAAAATTTTGATATAGGCCAAACTTGTTATAATAACAAAGTGCAAGCAAATGACAAAAGACCTGAGACAAACCACACACTAGATAGTAAATTAAATCCATAATAATTCAAACCTATACTTCTATACTATTCAGAGGACATGGCTTTGTTTTATAGATGAGGAACAGAGAAAGACAGAAATAACTATTAATAGCCAGTATTCTTAAATATTGTAGGTTATCAAAAACAATGAGCCAGTGTGGCATACAGTTTGAGCTCTATGACTATGACTCTGGAGACCAGGGTTATATTCCCTGCTTGGCCATGGAAATCCACTGGGTGATCTTGGGCAAGTTGCACACACTCAGCCCCAGAAAAAACTATGACATATTTGCCCTAAGGTCACCATAAGTCAGAAATGACTTGAAGGTACACAACAGCAATAACAACAAGTTTGGTAAGCCATAAATCAGGGATTCTAAAAAGCCTAATTAACTGGCGGATGAGGTAAAAGAGAGTCTTTTGCTACTGCTAAAGAAGTGGGAGTTAGTAACATTTGCCAAAGAGCCAAAAAATAATCCAGCAATCTAACTAGGAGATCTCAGTCAATCTTCTGCTTGCCTCTGCCCTAAATATATGTCCATCCAAATACTCCCTCCTAGCATTTAATCAAGAGAAGATTCTGAAGGGCCATCTGAATAGATATTCTCTATCTGTTCTTTTCCCCACAGAACATTATTCTGTGCAACCAGAAAATAATCATGTAAAGCTTTCAGAACAGCTATTTTGATGAATGGGCTGCTAAGGAACAAGCCAGAGAGATGGAAGTATGAGATCTCTCCGTTATCAGCACCTCAGGCCTCTGCTCAAACCTCCTGCATTACTGAAGCATTAAACACTTTAATTTAAGCATTTCCAAAGGTATATTCTTATTTTTTAAAAATACCATTTAATATAAGCCAGGTTGCTAGTGGGAGTACAAGGAAAGAGGAAGCAGTTTAAAGAGATATTAACTACTCCAAGGAAGTGATCTTTTGCATAGCAAAATTTAATATATCTTTTATTATTTTATTATTTTGAAGTTTACCCTTGTATTAACATTTATATTAAACGCCTTTCCTTCCAAGCTTTGCAAAAGAGAAATCTGCATTTAAATCAACATCATTTAAAAGTGAGAGGGAATGTATGGCAAAATGAAATGTATCTCCATTTTCTTTTGTCCTATAAATGACTCTTTCTTTCTGAGAAAAAAGAGAGATGAAATTATAAGTATATTAACACAGGGCAAAGAGAGGAGGAGGTAATGACAATTACATAATTGTCATAGTCTGGAGGGGGGTACATTGGCCTTTTGTGTTTCTGTAAAAAGGAAAGCATATTTTTGTAAACTCAGATCTTGACATTTTGGGCTAGAATCCTGTTGGTGCTAATGTGGGCAGTGGTGGCACTGGCAGGTGGACAAAGGCCATGGAAACAGCAGTCATGAACAAACAAATGGCACTGCAGAAACAACCTGACCGGAACTGGCAGACTTGGTCTGCTTTCCCTTGCTATTGCCCCTTGATCTCAGAAAAGGTGCAACTGCTAGCATATGACACCAACATAATTCTAGCCTTGAACTGCCCCTCCCAGAATCCCCCAGCCATGAATGAGCATACAGCAGCTGGCTTCAGGAAGGTATTGATGGCCATGGCCGCTCCTCTTGTTCCTCCCAAATCTCAACATTGCTGTGTGAACATTCACACAGTAGTCACATACATTGGGAGGAAGAAGGGGGAACAAGCAATTTTGGCTGCCAGCACCTTCCCAAAGCTAGATACTGTATGAAATGTGCATACAGCAGCTAGCTTCAGGAAGGTGTTGGTGATAGGGACCACTCCTCCTTCACCTTTCCAAAGTGTGGGGCTGCTGTGTGCCGCCATAGCTGTGAGAGAAAGGGGGGAAGAGGAGCAGAATTACAACCATACCCACTCACACCACATGACTGCCTAAGAAGAAGAACTGCATCAGAAGGGACCTCTTGCACAAAGGCAGCAATAGAATAGTAGTGAGATTGAGAGCCTTTTGACAGGTTTTGCCATTCAATAAAAAGGTATACTAACAGGCTGTGCAGATCAGCAGAAAAAGCCGACCAGGGCAGAGTCGGGGCATGGCGTCCATATGATGCAAACCCCGGCTCCACTTCCAGGCCAGTGTGATACCATGTGCCGCATGGCATGTGGCATAATGGCGCTCCTCTTGCACTGCATTTAGATGATGCAGAGCCAAAGGAGCACTGTAAAGCTGCGGGGCTGGCAACTATGATGCCCCTTCCAGGGCGCAAAAAGGACCTGCTTCTTGCAGCTCCTTTTTTGCCCCATGGAAAGGCCAGATCAGGGCCATGGTGTGAGGTTGCCACCACCCCAATGTGGCAAAGATGGCAGCAGCTGCAGGTCACCTATGGGGGGGGGGCTCTGCACAGCCCCTAAGTCAGAAATGACATGCAAAGCAGCAGAAGGACGGAGATAGCATCAGCTGCCCCTAGATTGTATAATGACCTGCTGGACAAAATTTAACAGCTGAATATGCAGCCCAGATTTAAAACATCATTGAAAACCACTCTGTTCCAGCAGACTTACTGAAATGATTCATAAATTGTGAATTTAGATGCTGAATTTTAAATGTAGACTGTTTTAAATGTGTATGTCTTATTTGTCCTTTTAAACTGTTGCATGTTTTATTTAATGTATTTTAATTGATGTTGTTCATCAGTGATTGTTTTGTTGTTCCCCACCTCAATCCGCGAGGAGAGCTAGGTAAGAAATAATAATAATAATAATAATAATAATAATAATAATAACAATATACTGGTAAAAATGCTTTTATTCTGTTAAAATTCCACTTTTTAGTCTCATATGATCATCTCCTTAGAGCTTAATCAAAATTCTGGAAGATTCTGGCAGCTGCGGTTTAAACACAAATCTTTGTTTTGAGTGAAATCATGAGAGAGATGTGCCTGTATTAACAGGCTACTCTTGCTTCTGCAATCTGGACTAAGCAGTCCTCCATCTTGTGTGTCCGCCCTGCCAACTGATGCCTCCCCTTTCCTGAATGAATCCCTCACTTTCTTGCCGCATCTTTACCTGTGAGACAGAACCTGCAGACAGTTCCGTCTTAATTTTTCTCATTTATAGCTAAATTGGCAAGGCGGAATGGAAGGTTTTCTTGCCGATTTTGCGAGAGGGCTGTTTCTCACTTATTCTCTCAGCACTCTGCCTTAGCATTCCCTCTTGGGCTTTCACTCCAGGTGGTGAAATTAAATCTCCCCCATGAAAATGACACAAGGTTAACAAAAGGCCACATGTATGTGGCACTCGCTCTAATTCCACTGCACAATACACCCCCCCTCATGAAAAATCCTCCAGGGCAAATCCAATTATTAATAGTCATTTTTTCTCTCTTTTTATTTTTTAAATTGTTGACCCTCTTCTCATTTTTACTATTGTTTCTATGGAACAATACAGAGATTCATGCAACTATCCATTCCCCTGCAACCCCCCCCCCCCCCAATTCGCCCCGTGCTGTCCTCCCAGCAGTGAATTAACCAGCAGCTGACAAGGCTTTGGCTGCCATTGCAGAAAAATAGATAGAGAATGGGATGCCCCAAGGGAACAAGTAATGGGCTCTGGTGCCTTCCACTCTAGGTCACTGATTAGAATGTAGGTCAGGCTGAATGCTGCAAGCTGACAGCAATAAACTCTGTGGCCTTTACCTCCAGGTTCACAGCAGAACTCTTAATTGAGCACAAAACCACGCTTGGAAAGTCTAAGGGGGGAGGGAAACCCAAAATTGCAGAACAATAGCTCCTGTGTCACTGTAGAGCAGAACCAAGCGGTTGTTACGATCTGCTTTGCCATCTGTTACAGTGTGATGTCATCCGGAGAGGTGAGATGGCACCATGTTGTGTGTTTTCCCAACCTTGCCATGCTGCCTTCTGGTCTATTTGAGGGCTTGCCTCAAAGTGTGCACTTTGACGTTAAGGATGAAGTCTTATATTCCACATATGGGACATGTGTAGCCTGCAGAACAAGTTGAGTCCATCAAAACCATGGCTGTGTTGGCTGAGCAATCATAGATTTATAGAGTTGAAAGAGATCCCAAGGGCCATCTAGTTCTACGTTCTGCTATGCAGGAACACACAACTAAAGCACTGCTGAAAGATGCCCATCCAGACTCTGGCTACAAATCACAGGATTCTGTAACATTGAGCCATGGCAGTTAAAGTGGTGTCAAACTGCATTATTTCTGCAGTGGGGATGCAATCACAGTTTAAAGACTTTCCCCCACCCTCAGAGGCAATCTATTCCACTGTTGATTCTGGTGCTGCAATCCAAAATCTGCAAGCACAACAGTGGCTGCAGAGATGGGAGATAAGGTGTTCCAGTGATGCCCAGCTCCAAAATGACTATCTGTTAAGGGATTCCTCCTTTGCCTATGCAAAGCCTGCTGATGGTCTCCTTCTCCTTTTGGCAGATTACATGTTTCCCAAGATGAGAAGCCCTTCATCTCTCTAGCCTTTGATATGTGAAAAGGTTTTAGCCCTTTATAGTTCTCTTGTCAGTAGTTCCTTAATTGCCCAAGGGCTGTGAAAAAGTTGCTGTTACTGAGCCCACACACACACAGAACTGAAGCATCTGCTGAGTTTTCCTTTAAAAAGCAATGGTGGTGGCAGGGGTGGGGGGTCAAAAAGGAGAGAAGATGACAGAAATATCCTGCTTTGGATTTCCTGGTTTAAGGATTCTCTCTCCCTTTTCTGAACACCTGAATGCCAGAAGAATATGGGAGCAAAGGGGCCTTGTCTTTGCTTTCCTATCTTTCATTTTTGGCCCAGAGTATTTCTATGCAAATAGCTTTCCCCTCTAAATTTATAGGTGTCAAGAAAATGCATGCACTGGGAAAGGCAGGCACCTGGGAAATGCATTTTCCCTTGCTCCTTACCACTCCCCATCTCTAGAACCCAATGATTTCCTTGTTAATAAACTTGACTACAGCAGGTTTGAACCTTTTGCAATGAATGCCACTGACATTTGATTGTCTCAAATAGGGGCCTGCCAAAAGAGGAAAGAATTTAAAATTGTAACTTGATAAATGCTAGGCCAATTGCCAATTCTACCACAGTAGAAGGAGATGAGAAAGTCCACAACTATCTAAACCAACCATAACTGAAAATGTTTTGAAAATCTTGTATGTTGTCTACATAGAAAAGAAAGGGGGTGAATGGAACATTTTGCACAGTTGGATGAACCTCAGCAAACATTGGCTAGGAAAGAAAGTTCTCAGCTGCCAATTAACAGCATTGACAGGCTAATGTTTGGAAACAGAGGAAGAATTTACACAACACATGCCCCTGCATTAGCCTTCTTTTGAATGCACACACACACACACACACACACACACACGACAGGTTGTTGCTGTTGTTGTGTGCCTTCAAGTCGCTTCCAACTTTAGTCAACCCTAAGGAGAACCTATCACAGGTTTGTTTGTTGTTGCTGTTGCTGGCAAGATTTGATCAGGGGGATTTGCCTTTGCCTTGAAAAAGTGCCAAATTCCCTCAGTGGGTTTCCAAGGCTGAATGGAGATTCAGATCCTGGTCTCCAGAGTCATAGTCAATGGCTCTCCTCAAGACAGAAGATGCATTAATTTGTCACTATTATGTTCTGAGCTTTTCTACAGCTTATCCAATTAATACCCCTCAGGTTATGCACAGTATGACCTAACATTACCAGTAGGAGGAGACATCTCCAAGGACTTACAACCCAGTCATAGAATCATAGAATCATAGAGTTGGAAGAGACCACAAGGGCCATCCAGTCCAACCCTCTGCTATGCAGGAACTCCAAATCAAAGCATCCCTGACAGATGGCCATCCAGCCTCTGCTTAAAGAGACTCCACCACACTCCGAGGGAGTGTGTTCCACTGTCGAACAGCTCTTACTGTCAGGAAGTTCCTCCTAATGTTGAGGTGGAATCTCGTTTCCTGCAATTTGTATACATTGTTCCGCGTCCTAGTCTCTGGAGCAGCAGAAAACAAGCTTGCTCCCTCCTCAATATGACATCCCTTCAAATATTTAAACAGGGCTATCATATCACCTCTTAACCTTCTCTTCTCCAGGCTAAACATCCCCAGTTCCCTAAGGCGTTCTTCATAGGCCATGGTTTCCAGACCCTTCACCATCTTAGTTGCCCTCCTTTGGACATTTTGTGCATTATGTGCATTTCCCAAATCTACGCATGTCTCACACAGTTTAGGGCAGTTATATAGACTTGAGCTTATAGTCAGACTCAGGTTGCTTCAATGAGTTTTCTTGGACTTGACTTGGCAAAAATGACACATTGACTTGATTTGACACTTATATTTTTTTAGTGACTAACTTGCCAGTGCCTTTCACTTTGAGCAGCAGGCAAGACTTGTTGTCAAAGTGCAGGATGCATTTCTTGTAAGGGAACAGCAAATGCATTAGGCAACGGGCTTGAGAAAGGATTTTTCTAAAGTTTTTGGAAAATATTAGAAGACTCCTCTAATGTGCAGTAGGGACAGGCTGCCAAGCAGATCTCAAGCCCATTGCCTAAAGCACTTGCTGCTCCTCTGAAAAATGCACCTCACTTCCCCTTTTTCTGATCAAAGTTGGCTTCCAAACGTGAGACTTGACTTGAAAGTATCCAGCAAGGACTTGAGACTTGACTTGAAAGTATCTAGCAAGGATTTGAGACTTCACATGAGACTTGGAGGTAGAGATTGAGACTTGACTTGAGACTTGGACTAAAAGATTTGAATACAGTACATAACTGGTTTAAGGTACGCTTGCACATGGATTTGCAATGTGCACAAGTTTCTATGCACATGTTTCAAGGGTGAATATTTTATCAGATGCCTACAACTGTCCAGAAATATGCAGATTCCAGAATACAAAATGGAATCAGTCCATGTCTAGACTAGTCAGCATGGACTGGAGAATCCTATATGATGGCCAATAGCCATTAAGTCCTCTAGAAGAACTCACTTCTCCAGCAACATACGTATACTACTGGGCACAGCTATATAGTGATTTGCTATGGGGATGCGCTTTAGCTGCTCTTGAGGAACAGAAGAAGCTGCCTCCACCCTCAATATTACTGGATAACCTCTTCCACAACACCATCTAAAGTAAATATGCTGGAGCAACCAGAACTATTGTAGCTCAAGAGTGGGTCTCTTATACACCCTTAGTCAGGTAACCATGCAAAAGGAAGGAACTTTCCCAGGAGGCTTTATTACAGTTTTAAAAACATTCCTCTATTTGGCAGCAACATGATGTTTAAATCTCATGCTCCCATTATTATCCATAAGCTCTGCAGTTCAAGGATCATGGAAAAGGAACCCTTTGATCTTAGCTAGGTTTATGACCTTTTAAGAAACTTCACTCCAGAATGGGCCACTGAAAGTACACCTGAAGCCCAGAGTCAAAGACTAGGCTGGGTACTTTACAGCAAATTTTAAACTTCAGCCTTTTTCATCTTTGCAGCTCTGTGAACTTTTCTGCCCATTCTCTTTCCTTTATGATTTCCTTCTTCATGTGACGTTTGCCTCCCCTACCTGAATTTTCCATCACATTCAACTGGTTTGGACAAAATAAACTGAAATCTCTACAACAATCAGAGTATTCACAAATCCATCATTATCTATATAGTTCTGTCCTTGATTGTAAATATCAGCTGGCTATGGCTGATAAGTTTGTCATGATATCACCATTGTATAAGTTGCTAAGCAAATCCTAACAGCTATTTAAGAAAAGAAAAAAACACACAAGCAAATTGGGTGAAGAAACTCAAGAGTTTTCTTTCCAGCACACACAGCATTTATTATTCACCCAGGACATGATTTACACTTGTCCCTAAAACAGCAAGGGGACAAACAGTCCATGCTGTGACTGTGTTTACTTCTGTTCACATCTATGGAAGTTTTTGCTGATGTACTAAGACACCATCTTTCTTCAAAAACAATATGATGGGATCCAACGTGGCATGCAGCTTTAGCTGATCATGTAAGCTAAGAAAGTAGGCACTGAACAGGTACAATCTCTTATGCAGCTCCTAACACATTCTGAACCAGAACCTTCTTTCTATAAGGACACACCAGGCTGCCTTCCAGGCTTAGCTTTATGCATGACAAAAACAAAACAAAAAAAATGACACACAGAACTCCTCACTGTGTTATTTTTAAAAGACAACTGCTTTTGTACAAAGCTTGTCTTTGATTGTAAAGGTTTGTTAATAAAGAACAGATTCTGGGTCCTGATCCACAAAGACTCCCTGGCATATATGCTCCCTGTAATAAACATATGGATAGAGGGGTGAATTTAATAAATGTTAGTGGGGAGGGGGAGTAATTTCTTCACCAGTTTTGTTTGCACCCAAAGAAGAAAAACATTGATTTTTCCTATAAATCTGAGGGCAGAGGTCCACTGGAGGGACTCTCCTCTCCCACCTGTTATGAGCAATTCAATCTGGGAGAACATGGGGCAGGACCTTCTTTGCAGTGGCACACCATTTATGGAATACACACCTCCAATATTATTGGCTTTATTCCATCACCAGGTAAGAAGGTAACTTTTTAAAAATTAAAGTCTAATTGATCTTTTCCAAATGTACACATACATGACGTTAAACTTTTAAAACTGTTCTAATTTGCTAAATTGTTTAATATGCATTTTATTGTTTTAAGCCAAAAGCAGCTGAGGAAGTAGACTAAAGTCTACAAAAACTCAGGCTGCCAATTTCTTTCTTTCAGTTAGTCTCAAAGGTCTCAAGATCTTTCTACATATTGTTCTAGACAGTTATTGTGTGTCATCCTGAAATCTTGTGATAAAGGTATGCTACATATTGTGTCCTCTTAACCAACAGCTTTTCTTCAATATATCACTCAATGCTGTGCATTCCCAGTAAATCTCACCTGATAAGTCTACTTCTCTCTGTAGAACAGGGGAGGAGATGCCATCTTGTTCAGCTCAGACAGAAAAAAATGTCTTGAAAACTGTCACAATTGGTCACGACAGTTCCAGTTAATCCTCTGTTGTTCCACTTTTCCAGCTGCTTTTAAAACTATTTTTGCACTTTGGACTCAGATTGCAGAATTTAAGCAAGCTGAGGGGACAGGGAGAAAGTGGTAGGAGGAAAGAGAAATTGGGACATTTTAAAAGCATCTGAAAAAGTTGGATGACACAGGATTAATTGGGACTCTCCCTGCAAAACAGAGACAATTGGATGGTATGAAACTGTAATCTTGCAATGCAATCCTATGCTGGGTCAGTGCCACTAAGATCAATATGATTTACCTTTTAGGAAATATGTCTAGTACTGTACCCTGCATCTAAGAAGCTTCAGCTGAATGAGTCTTACTTTCTGAATTATGTGCAAATCAAGGAAACAAGTTTAGAGGTGTGAAATACTCCTACAGCTTTGTCTTTTCTCACTTCTGTAAAATGTTCAGACTGGCCTTTCTGTCACTTCATTGCTTTTTGCTCACTGTTCTGTGGAGCTTCACAGCTCTGTACAGCTTGCATGTTCTCACCTCTTTCCATCTAGCACTGTATCTGGAGAGCTTCGAAAACTTGCTTTTTCACAACAATAGCTCCCAGAACTCCCTAGCCAGGATGGCCAATCTATATAGATAAAATCTTTGGGTAGTTGAGGTTATCCAAGTCTGCCATGGTTGATCTTTAAAAGTCAAGCAGCAGGCAGCTTGAATTTCCCAAAGATAATCAAGACAAAACATGGCAGAAATAGGAGGAAGCAAGAATTCAGTCTTTTTCCTAGGCACACATCCACCTTAATTAAAGATTTAGATCAATCCATGGAGTGCAGGACAGGTCTATCAATGGTTATTACAGAGGACAACTACATAGAGGTTCATGTTCAATGAGCAATCACTTCTCTAGCCTGAAGATGCTGAAGATAAACAAAACAACAGATTTTAGCCCCTTAAAATGTTTTGGATTACAGCTCCCATCAGCACCAGCCAACATGACCAATGGTCAGGAATTATGGGAATTGTCCTCACTAAACAACATCTGGAACAATCTATATTGGGCAAGTCTATCCTACAATTTACAAGTTGGGAGAGGCATCTGGTTGACCTGATAGAAAACAGAGCTTGGAAATGTTACTTTTTGGATAGAAGTCCCCAGACAACATTGGCCACTGCTGGCTCAGAGTCTCTACAAATTGTAAATCCGCTGCCTCAAATAGTGTCTCACTGTGCCTAATGGTAGTGCTGGCCCTGCCTGGATAGGCAACTACATAGGAACCTTCTGTAGGTTGCCTTGAGCTCCACTACCGACACAAGGTACATTTTGGAATAAGTTGATTTTTGGATTACAGCTCCCAGATTCCCTCAGACATCATGGCCACTGTAGCTCCTCCCCCCCCCAAAAAATCCTCAACTTCTTTAAAGCTCAGGTTAAAATGACTATATTGCTAACAGGGTTCGATTCCCTGCTTGAGCATAAAAACCCAGTGGGTGACCTTGGGCAAGCCACACTTTCTCACAGCCTCAGAGGATGGCAATGGCAACTCCCCTCTGAAAAAACCTGCCAAGAAACCATTTCATAGGTTCACCTTAGGGTTGACATATGACTTGGAGGCACACAACAACAACAACACACATAAATATATAAGTAAAATATACATCTAAAAAATTCAGTTGAAAATGTGAAAACACATTCATGCTGGTCATTTCTCTAGTGCCGAAATATTGAGTCGGAAGCCAGGGTTCACCCCTGGGTAATGCATCAAATCACCTGGAGTTGAGCCAATATTTCTCTGAAATGATTCTTCTGAGGACATTTCTCAGATTGTTTTCATCACCCCTCTCCAAAAGAGTGCCATTTTGGAATATGTTTACTGCCATGTTTTTTGGTGCTTGCAATTCCTGACACATCCTCACCCATACAATACTTCATCTGAAGCACTGTATGGCTGCAAAACAGCTGCTAGTCTGTCAAAAACAATCTGGGGTATGTGTGGATAAAGAAGCCATGCTGTGTCTGATAGGAAGCCCCACCAACATGAAAATATTGGAGAATTCCCTTTCCTCTCCTTTCCAAATGGTATCTGAGGTGGCTATATGTCATACTTTAGAGAAAGAAGTATTTATGAACAGATGAATCAGGCATGTTGGCCACTTGGTTATATTTTCCCCTTTTAAGTATTTCTATGTAAATTGTACTAAAATGGCATCTATCCACATCAATTAACACATACAACATTTTGGGCCCCCGCTTCCCTCTTTGTGTCTCATTTGCTCTGGTCTGCTGGCTTCTCAGCCTCCTGGTTCTCCAGCTACTCAAGGTCCCTCCAACCATTCTGCCTATGAAAAGGATAGAATCATAGAATCATAGGGCCAGAAGGGGTCTCAAGGGCCAGCAAGATCAATTCCTTACTCACTTCAGATCTCCAGCTAGAGCATCCAGTTAGCAGATAAAGAATGTCAGGAGGCCACTTTTACACAGCACAGCCATCTCCAAAAGTAAACAAAGAATGAAAAGCAAAACAAGTTGTTTATTCTTTGGTGCAGTCTCTATTAATTTTTCTCTCAGCAAAAGGGTTGTAGGAGAATGATGATGCCTGCCCACCCCACCCAGCAACTGTCATATGCTCTAATGAATTTGGGGATGGTGCTGAGGGTGGCTGCTGTAGGCTTGGCTGAGTAGAGCATTCCTAGTGCCTGATGCTTGTTGCGGGTGCCCTTCAGGGACTCGATGTTGTGCACAACCTGGGTAACTCTCTGGGTGTAAAATGAACCACAGCGCAGTTTAGCGACATCAAGATGCAGAGTGTTAATTAAGGGACTTGTGATTTGCCAATGAAAGCACAGCAGGGCATCTCTCTGCCTGATCAAAGGCTCAACTTTCTGATGGGATCTTAAGTGCATGAGCCATGAAATTGCTTTTCACAAAAAAAAAAGGGGGGGGGGAGACAGCCAAGAGAGAAAAAAGGGGAACACACAGCACAGTGAAGGAGAGGCAAAGTATGTCTTATGGAGTAGGAGGCACCTCCTTGGAATACAGCAGGACAAGACTGGGGGAGAGGAACACACTGGAACCACTGGAGCTGAGAGAGAAATAATCAACATCTCATCTCATGAATATGCAGCATCCTTAAGGCTGTCCTTCAGAATAATGGGAAAGGAAGAGCTCACATGTACAAGCTTAGCTGTGCTTGCTTGAAATAAGGCCTTGAAGAACTGCTCTACAATGAGTTGTGGATAGGTAGCACAATGTTGGGGATGTGACAAAAACTGAGCTTTTGGGGGACAAAAACCTTTTGGGGGAGGACAGAGGTGTTCCATGCAGTCTGTGCTGTGCAGTCTGAGACAGCCTGCTAACCCCAAGTATTAGGAAGAACACAGCCTCATCACCAGTGTCAAAGTAAAAGTTTCAACAACTATGATCACAGTTGTTGGCCTCAGGTAACAAAATAACTTCTTCCAGCTCTGAAGCCTGGGCTATGCCAATTTTGGAATAAGGGTATGCAGTGGTTTGATAGTAGACTATGACTCTGGCGACCAGGATTCGATTCCTAGCTCAGCCATTAAACCCATGCAATGACCTTGGGCTAGTCACATGCTCTTATCCTCAGAGGAAGGCAATGGCAAATGCTCTGTGGACAAATCTTGCCAAGAAAACCCTCGAGGGTCACTGTAAGTCAGAAATGACTTGAAAGAACACAACAACAACAAGTCAGGAATAAACTCTTTTAGAACATGGCCAGATAGCCCGAAAAACCCATAAAAAACTGTGGATGCTGGCCATGAAAGCCTTTGACTTCACAACAACAACAAGTGTTGTCAAATTATCTTGAAGGAGAGGCAGAAAATTCTCAGAGGTGTGTGTGTGTGTGTGTGTGTGTGTGTGTTTAGAGAAAGGGTGGAGAAAAGGTGTCCTATGGACCACATGAACTCCCTAAACCTACCCCCCCCCCTTTATAGCCCTTGAAGTTCTGAATTCCAGCAACCTTCCCCATTTTGGAGGGAGGGATGATTTTCAGTCAATTTTGCACCCCAAAACAACCCCAAACCATACACAAACATGATAGTTTCCCTTCCCAGCCATTTTCAACCAGAAATGGTGAGTAGAAGTGATGTGATAACACCTACAGTAGGTGCAATCCATGGAGCAGCTGTGCAGCCCTGGTTTGAACCAAACTCTAGGACCTTGGTGGCAAACCTGTGGCATATCTTCCCTCTCTGGCACATGAAGCCATCTCCGAGGGCATGCAGCAGCCAGAGCAAATAGGGCAGTGGGCAGGATGTGAGTGCTTGGCCCATCTCCTTGTCATGAAGTCCCACGCACCCCAGAAGTCCCCTCCCCCCCAACACCAGGTGACACCCGGTGTGGGAATGCCACTGAGTTTGGTCTCTAACTGGTTCACCATCACAGCTCTGGTACATTACAGAACAATACAGGATGATGGAAGAATGGACAGTTAAGGTTGCTGAGTGAGCTTATATGGCCAAATTAATGTGGGTTCCAAAGGATAAGCCAACTGAAGACTTTGAAAGATTGGAAATCATTTATAGACTTGTTGAGCAATAGTAGATCTAATGATGTAATAATATGTAGCAATGGCTATTAGTAATTTTAGTAGGATTATTTATTTGAATCTGTAATGGTACATTTTTATTATTTTTTAATTTTTTAAAATTTTTCTTTTAATTACAGGCAGGATGCAGGGAGCCACAGCCCTATCATGTACTAGTTGTCTGTCTTTCCTCCTTTTTTCCCCTGTGTCTTTCTTTCCTTTCTTTTCCCTTTTCCCTCTTTTTCCCCTCTTCTACTTCCCCTCTCTGGTTTCTTGATCTTTGATTGTATATTAATTTGTTTGTAAATTGGATTGTCAAAAATTAATGTAAAAATTAATCTCTAAAAAAGAAAAATCAAAGCCTCAGCATGCTTATTTCTCCCAGAGAATGGTCATCATAATCCCCAAAACAAGAAAATCCCTTACTGGACCACAGTGAAGGAATATCTCAGCTATGTCTTGCCTGAGGCAGAGGTGACTCAGGTATAACAGCCATCCCTCACACTAATTTAATTTTAATGGCCAAAGGGTTTCCCTTTTCTTTTTATATACCTGACCTATACACTAGCTTGGAAGGGGAAAAAAAACCACACCAAAATGTGACATTTAAGTTAGTCATAGAGGTTCTGTGTCTGTAGGTGAGAATTGTGCAGCCACCCCAGAAGCTGTTGGATATGCCTCTCTCAGCTTTTCTCTTCATTTGTTGTGCTAGCTGGGGCTACTGGGAGTTGCAACCCAAGAAAATCTGGAGGGCTACACATTTCCCATCCCTGCTGTAGATGTAACCCAGTCTTCTTTGATGGAACATGAACTAGAACTCCTATAATCTCCAGTGAGCATGGCCAACCAGAAGAGCACGAAAGGCTTAAACTTCTCCCTCAGTCACTTCCTAGCAAATGCAGTTCTGCAGCCCACAGCCCCTAAATCCTGAGGCTCCCTATGGTCTTTGTGACTAATAGGCTGCTTGCTTGTGTTTATGGTATATCGCAGAGGGCATTCAAAAATCCCCCAATGTGATGGGTTTTCTTCTAGTAGCTTAGCAACTGTGTCTGCTGAGGCAGTCAGAATCTGTTTTATTGACACTATCCATCCTGGAAGCTAGTGCATGAAATAGAACATAAGCAAACAAACACAACTGCAATCATTTGAATTCCAAGTTCCATTCAAGGAAAGCAATGCACTAAATGGAGAAGGAAAGAGAAATGAAATGGGGGTGGGGGTGGGGGGGAAGAGACATAGCGAGGAAAGACACTGATACAGGTTTCAAGCATCTCTAACAGCATACAGAGGACAAGGCCTTGGAGACTTTTACAAAGTGCTATGCAGAACCACCCCCTCCTATCTGATTCATGTCTGTCATGGATTAGTGATACCTCATCATTTTGGTTTCTTTATGTTACTACAATTTCCTAGGAAACATACAGTAGAAACAAGGAACTGTTGAAGTTTCATTGTGTGCTTCCAGGGGCAGAAGGTAAAAAGAAGAAGATGTGCACACTAACAGTAGCATTCAATGCATGTCTTGTTGTTGTGTGCCTTCACGCTAAGGCAAGCCTATCATGGGGTTTTCTTGCCAAGATTTGTTCAGAGGGGTTTGCCATTGCCTTCCCCTGAGGCTGAGAGAATGTGACTCACCCAATGGGTTTCATGGCCGAGCCAGGAATCTAACCCTGGTCTCTTCACACCTTTATGCTTTGCTGGTTCTCACAATACATGTCTACTCAACCGTATATTCCACTGAATATAATCAGGCTTATTCCCACAAGATTGATGTAGCCAATCTGCAAAATTCCAGGCCTCTGAGACCCCTCTGTTGTTATGTATCTTCAAGTCAGGTTTGACTTATAGCAACTCCCTTCTAGGGTTTTCTTGGCATGTTTTCTTCAGAGGGGGTTCACCATTGCCTTCTCGAAGGGGCAGAATTTTCCCCTTCCCTGTCAACTCATGCAAAAACATACTGCTGCAGCCTCGCTTAACGTGTTTTCTTCCTCATTCATACCTTTTGCCATTTTGATCACACCCTGATGTTGCTTGGCCACATCAGTCCCAGTTTGGTATCTTTTACACCAGTTTTCTTTGGGCAAGGAAATTTTGCCACACAGAATGTAGAAAGTGGTACCTTTGAGCCCCTGCAACATTTACATTACATTGTCCTGCTGCATTTGAATATGAATCCAGTCCAGTAGATTCCTCTTCCTATCCACCTTCTTTACTGCCACCAGGTTTTACTCTGTTTAACAGGCTTAATATTTTTTAGAACCATGTTTGCATTTTAACTCACAAGCTGGCTTCACAAAGGAGCTGCTTGATTCACAATACGCCTCCTAGTTTCTAAATTCTGCTCTCTGTTTACACAATACGGCCTACCCTTCAACAAGATCAGGAAGTTGCATCCATGAGGGGCTGCCAAATGAGAAATGTAAAAATAATGTTCAGCTGTTGATCATGTAGTTGTGGCAAAGTAAAAGACCTTGTTCAATGTGTTCAATGAAATCATATCCAGCAGGAAGGAGCAGGGAATTGAACCCTTCTTAGCCTATCTTACAGGGTTGTTGTTGTTTTCCAAAAGTAATTTTTATTAAATTTACTACATTTAATAAATGTATCTAAAAGATTGTTGTATCTGAAAGAGAACAAACACTAACAAAATACATCCCACACATCCTTCAACCTTCTACCTATCCTTCTTTCTGTCAATATCTTCCTTTCCTCTTCATACCTAACACATCATTCAGTCATTAATTTCCTCTTAACAACACTTATCATTGTAATTATATACATCATGTCTCTTATGTTAATTGTTAATTCTATCATCACATTTATGAAGCTGTTCTTACCCCCATGAGCTTCTTTATCCATCTTAGATCATCAGCTTCAATCTAACTCACCCCGTATATTACTTATACACTTGGCCCTCCATATTTGTGGCTTTGACTTTTGCAAGATTTGACTATTTAAGGATTTGATTAATATGCTCTGTCCCTACGAATCTCTACATCCTCCAGAGAAATTCTATTGGAAGTTGAGCATAGAGTTGCACTGCAGGACCTAAAGAACATACTCCCTCAGAGAGTGGTGGAGTCTTCTTCCTTGGAGGTCTTTAAGCATAGGCTGGATGGCCATCTGTCGGGGATGCTTTGATGGAGAGTTCCTGCATGGCAAGGAGTTGGGCTGGATGGCTCTTGTGGTCTCTTCCAACTTTATGATTCTATGATTCCTTGAGAAAACATTTCTCTAGGCATTTGTAGGTCCTGCAAAATGATTCTATGGTCATATTCTGGCATGTGTTGACCACAGGGTTCTGCTGGAGGGCCTAGAAATTCTCAGAGAGGTGTTCTTTCTAGTTTAAAAAGTACTGTTTATTTATTTGTGTTTTTTCCACTTTCACAGTGGTCCTGTGCCCCTAACCTCAGTGAATGTGGAGGGAGAAGTGCATATCTTGTTTGTTTTTGTTGTTGGTGTGTGCCTCTAAGTCATTTTTGACTTATAGTGACCCTAAGGTGACCCTATCATGGGGCTTTCTTTTTCTTTAGAGGGGGTTTGTCATTGCCATCCTATGATGCTGAGAGACTATGACTTGTTTAAGGTCATCCAGTGGGTTTTTATGCTTGCGTGCAAAATCAAATCCTGATCTCCAGAGTTGTAGTCCAATGCTCAAACCACTTCACCACACTGGTTCCCACTATACTATACTGAAATATCTTTTAAATTAGGTTTCCCATTCTTCCTTCTCTTAACAAGTGGGTCAATTTATCTGTCTCAGCCATATTCAATAATATAAATATCAACTCATCTGTAGATGGAAGGAAATCCATTTTTGATACCTGAACCACTAACATTCTAATTGCAGCAGTCAAAATAGATACATTTCTACCATGTTGTTTGTCTAATTCATCATCTGTTTTGAAGATTGATTTGGCAGTGCCATGCTTAATACCCTGAGCTCCTTCAGGAAGGATAGGATAAAGAATAATCCAGCTGATAAATAAATAACATTAATAAACATTATAGGAAACATAGGCATATCAGATTTAAAAATTCTAAAGTTCCATTATAGCCCAGCAAAATAAACAGGATTTGAGTATGGGAAGTTCAGTTAATTTTTAGTGCATATCACTTTTTTATATGTTCACCTATATAATGTTCTCTTTTTATATGTTCACCCATATATGTTTTCTTTCTGATCTAATCTGTAATGCTGTGGTTGTCATTTTTAAAAATATTCTTAAAAATTCTTATATATCTGTATGTGTTGCATACACACGCGCGCACACACACACACACATTACACATTTCTAAGCATGCATTCTTTCCAAGTATGTGTTGTCAAAAAAACCCCAAAACCCCATGATAGGGTCACCTTAGGGTCTCCATAAATCAGAAATGACTTTAAGATACACAACAACAACATAACAACAAGAACAACAACAAATGCATCTGAACCATCTTTTGACACGCTTTTAGGTCAAAAAATGGGTTGTAAGATTTAGGTAGATACCTACATTGCACCCTGTACATCAGACTGGGAGGCGCTAAGCAAATTAGTTTGTACTCACTTAGCAAAAACTGGATTCTGCAAGTTTCCTGACTCAGACATAACCATTTTAACTGTAAACTCTGCCTAGGCACTAATGAACATCCTCTCAGAATTACATTATCCCTTTCCCCTCAATGATTCTCACCTTTCCTTTTCTTTGCACTCATAACAATTTTTCCTAATCTTTGGTCTTCAGCTGCAGCTGCATTGTAAGTCCCATCATCCCCAGTCAGCATGTCCAGTAGACAAGGATGATAGGGGGGGGGGTGCAATCAACAAGATGTGGAGACCTAAGGTTGGGAAAGGACTCCCACCCCCCACCTCAATACCTCTTCTCTCTCTCAAAGTTGGTGACATTGTACCACCTGTGTAAATAAGACATCTAAAATACAATTGCCTTTTAAAAAAGAATGCCTCAGTGTTTAAACTTTGTGTAATTACTTACTATTAATTAAGGCCTTAAGTATACACACACGCACATACACACAGGTTACATTATTGACTCATGTTCAGAGTAAAGCCTTCCCTTGATGAAGGAAATCTATTTTGTGATTCAGAATAAACCAACATTGCTTGCTCAAGCTGATAGCAACTGTGGAAATCAGACTTCTATGTACTCTGTTAAGAATGATAAAGGTAATTTTTTTGCCACTCTCAAGTATTATTTTCTTAGTATTGTACTGAATATCTGTGCTGAGTCAGAGTATTAAGTAAAATCCTGTTTTATGTGTCTTCTGATATGCCCTCAAATTATTCAGCTGTCACTTTTTTCTTTTGTTTTCCCTTTCTTTCATTCATTCCTTATTTTTTCCCTTTTGTGCCTAGGAAGTTCAGACATAGAACTGGTTGGATGGAAAATCACCAGGATTCTATAAGGAAACCTACTGACATGGACTCCGTCTAGAAAACATTACAATCCCCCATTTTGCTTTTGTTTTTAAAAGTTCAATTTGTATTAGCATATTTAATAGGATCAAAATAGTTTGGGTGAACAAGGGATATGAAAATGGCTTCCTGCAAGAAGAACAATATTAATAGCTCTTATGTTCTAAATAAAACCAATGCAAAGCTCTCATTTCTTTTTTTCCCCCCTCTCTTCTTAATTCTCTACACATACAGGCCCACCTATCAGTAACCATCCACAAACTCACTCCCATTCTATGCCTTGGCACATTACCTTTGCTACACCTGTATAGAACTACTGCCAAAGATCTGACCATGTTCAAATCTGCAAAGGGTTCATCTACCCTGTAGAAATAATGCAGTTTGACACCACTTTAACTGCCATGGCTCCATCCTGTGGAATCCTTGGATATGTCATTTTGTGAGGCACTGGCACTCTTTGGGAGAAGCCAGTATGGAATAGTGGCTTGAATGTTGGACTACAACTCTGAAGACCAGGGTTCAATTTCCCGCTGGGTGACCTTGATCAGGAGAAGGCAATGTTAAAACCCTTCTGAATAAATCTTGCAAAACAACAACAACAATAACATAGGATCACTATAAGTCAGGAACAACTTGAAGGTACACAGCAACAGCAAGGCATCCTTTGACAGAGAAGGCTATGGACCTTCCAGGATCCCAGGATTCCACAGGATGGAGCTACAACACTTAAAGTGATGTCAAAGATCATTATTTGGATATGTAGCAGCAGCTGCTCAATCTGAGGAAGCTGATTTGAATTCCCAAATATTGCAAATTCACCTCTGTGATGCTCTGACAAATGACACAGGGTGACTTAGAGATTTTCCTTTATTATAGCATACAGCATGAGCCAACCTTGGTTGTAGCCTATTTATTATAATGGTCAATCTACCCCTAATAAGAACAATATCAGAGTAAACCAGACCTTCTCTCACCTTACCTTGAGGCAACATAGATAGGCTATACTGCTGAGGTTGGTTGCTTTGCCTCAGGGAGCCCTATGAAGCCACTTACAACAGTTTCCCCACCTACTCAGCCCCATGAACACTCTGTCCAAAGTGTTTTAACCTAAGGCAATCTATCAATTTCATGTGGGGAAATTTAAAATGCAACCAAACAGTACAGTGTGACTGCACTACGCCTTCCCAGAATGTTGTGTTTCCTAGTGTCAGAAGGCTTTGCCTTAGTTTGGGGCTATTTGCTGAATGGCCTCAGGCATCATCTCTGTGCACCCTCAGACATCATTTGGTAAAGAATATGTGTTATTAATAATGACTAGAATAATTAATTGGATGAAAGATACAGCTTCACGACAGACTAATAACAAGCAAATCAGCCATTAGTAATGCTTTCCTCTTAAGACTGAAAGTGTGCGACTTGACCAAAGTCATTCCACAGATTTCCACTCATGGGCTAGGATTTAAATCCAGCTAGGATTTAAATCCTAGTCTCCTGAAGTCCTCGACCAGCACTCAAATGACTACATACCTGTACATTAAAAGGCAAATCTAACTAATTTTTTTCTTCACCTCTACTATACTGGTATCAATTCATAGCTTCTTTTTTCCACACTAGCTAAGATCCAGTGATTCTGTTAATAGCCATGAGATGGGAAAGACAGATCCCGATGTGAATGTTCCCCCAACCCACACAAAACTCTTCAGATCTGTCTTTACTGTAGTTCATCTTCAGGTACATTATTTGTCACTAAACCACACTGTCATTACATGCCGGTAAATAACAAACCTGCCACTGGAATCATCATTAGGAAATCTTTTCAATGCAGCTTTCTGAGTCCCTGGTTTGCTAGTCATCTGTCCACCTATCTCTAGGCAACTCAACATTTTTGTAAATTTCTCACCTTTTATTCCCCACTCCTCCTTTGTCCTTTATTCTTGCCTTTTTCTCCAGAGTCCTGACCTATTTAATCTCAGTGTCAACTTCACATTCAGCGATCCAAACATTTCAATGCCCACCACCCAAAAGAGCCTACAATGTGACAGGTGAAATGTCAGGAACAATAACCAACACAGACAAACTGTTTAGCCCAAAGGGGAACTGTCCATCCTGTGTTCCACAATTATCCTCCCAAGCGTGCAAGGATCAGTCGGGGATCTGACACACAGATAAGTATTCTAAAAAGATGTGCATGCAACCACAAACACACCTATGTGAGGGATGATAAGCAGAAATAAACTGAAGGATGTCTTCCTGAATTCATGTTTTCCTGTGGTGCTTCTTTCTCATGCTAGTTTGGAGGCTCTGCCTCATGTTGTGGAACTATTTATCCAGGATTTACATTTTTAGACAACAATTTCTCGAATGCTCTTGTGAGCACTGTTAGTGCCCATTTAGGCTGTGGGATTTTAGAAGATGTAGTTCAAAAAACATTTTTGAAGCATTCATTCCTTGCAAAAGGAGGAAGCAGATCTTACCACCTTTGGGACTGGGGTAAATTCTAAGGATTTTCAGAGTGGTTGGTCTTCCTTTTTCTTAACAACAAAACAATAACAATTTCCTCTGTTTTAAAGACTCAGACAGGCAGTAGGTTATTTGAGGATCCTCCACTATTTATGAAAAACAGCTCAGCTTTTATGGTCTACTGTGAAGTCTCTATTCATATGCCCACAGGTAAGACAAATCATGTGAGCAAACTGATAGGATCTTTTTGGTGGTGGCCTTGTCAATTATTTTTGCAAATTTCAGTTCAGTTTGGGGGGGAAATACTTTTGGGATTACATCTCTCAGAATCTCTCACCCAGTATGGCCAGGGGGATACTGTGAGTTGTAGTCCAATACAGTAATTTTTCTGTTTTATGGAAACCTCACCTCCCTTCCTGAAGAATGGATTAATCTCAGAAATGGGCTGTATTTCTAAAAACCTCCAGCCTTTAAAGATATCCATCTCTTTGTTTTGTTTGGAAAAAAGATCACTTCACTCATTTCATACAGACATCAGCAGTCTGTAACTTTGCACCCTCCAACTGTCCCAACTCTCTGTTGTCCTACTTTTTTAACTGCTTTTAAAATGCTTCAGTTTCTCTCTCCACCTCTCACCACCCACCCCCCTTTGTATTCAGCTTAGTTCAGTTGCTGCAAACTGAGTTCAAAGAGCAAAAGTAATTTGTACTCATTCAGCAAGAGAGAGGGAAGAAGAGGGGAATCTGTGCTTTACATCTGTGAAATGTTGGAGTTAATAACTGATTGGAGTTCATTATCTAATTCCTTCCAAAACAGAATTCTCAAATATCATCCCCATAGTTCAGGCTGGGATTATGCAGTGCACCCAGTGACAGTGTGACATGCCAGATCTATGAATGTATGAGGTACATGAAGTCTGAGCCAGTACTTTTTTTTATTTACTTAAAAGATTTATATACTGACTTTCATCAGAGTCATTCCAAGGTGGCTTTTAAATAATTAAAACCTCAAAACTATATAAAAAACCACACAATAAAAAGCCATAGAGCCCTGCAGAAAACATTCCATAGAAAGGACATTACATCTGAGAAGCTTTGCTCTTTGATGGGTATGGATTTCTAACAAAGGGCCTATTCACACTGCAGAAATAACCTGGTGAAAAACCGAGTTATTTCTGTCATGTTCACACTGGCCCCAAATACGCATGGCATGGTTTTGGGGGGAGGGGGGCAGTGGAAAACTCACTTAACTTGGTGCATTTTGCACCAGATATTAACTGTGTCATTAGGGCTGGAGTGATCCAGATCTTTGGTAGTGCAAATGGGCTATCAAATCAACCTGGATCTCTGGAATCATTCCCAGCCATAAGGTGCCACAAAGCGGTGCCAGAGTGAATGCTGGACCAGGTTAAAATGCCTCAGAGAGATGTGATGATGGTAAACATAGTGGGAACATCAATTTGGTATTGCATCATCATGGAGATCTGCATCTCCTCAGTACAGGAGATCTGCATCTCTTCAGTACAAAAAAGTAAGTGTGAATGGCCCCTTTGAAGACAGAGAAGGGCCTAGGCCACAGATCTTTTGGATAAAAACTTCCATAATTCTATATCATGGGTTGTACTAGCTGGGGCTTCTGGGATTTAAAATCCCAAATATCTGGAGGGCCAAATATTCTAATCTCTGCCACAGGCTGACAATTGGACAGTGCAAGAAGGATTACATGAATTAAAGAATTCCTTCAGACACTTCGATTCCAAGATCTTGAGGGTATTATCCAAGTCAATATTAATACGTCAGAAGTGGACAGCCAGACTGAAGACCTCAATTAACACTGGCGAGATATGATCCTAATAGGTTTTGCCATTCCATTTTTTTAAAATGGCTATTGCATTCTCTCCCAGCTGAAATGTCCAAGCCATCTTCAAAGTCAGCCACATATATAAATGCATTAAAGGAGTCTATTCATGGGGTTACCAAGATAGGAATAAAGGGCTTGTCCAAAGACATTTTGTAGCCTGTGCTGGAACAGCAAATGGTGGCTAAAGCCAGCCAAGTGATTTTGGTAGATGTTATTTTCAGGAAAAAAGGAAGCCCAAGGGAGCAAAAAACATCACATAGAAACACATAATGTTATCAAATAAAATATCAGAAGGCTATAAGGAAAGTGCTGCAATACACCAATCAACAAGTTTTTCTTTTCTTTCTAGACTCAGACAGGCAATTCCCTTTTGCTGAATGTAATTTACCAAGGATCAAACAAGCAGGAGGTCACCCTGATAGCTCCAAGTCATCCATATGAAAAAAGGTTGAAAATTAAACATGGCAGATGGACATCCATGTGACAAGGCTGGGACATACAAACTGGCTGGGTCATGAGCCCTCTGGTGAGTCTGCATATTGCTGCATGCAGGGAGCTGCCCTCTATATAAATGTGTGTTGTGTGCCTATTACCCTAGACAACTACGGAAGATGCAAGCCATTCAACTTGGAGCAAACTAAGTTATTAGTTAAGCTAAGCTAAGGTATTAAGGAACACATCTTAACAAAAGGAGAAAGGGCAGTAAACCAGATGTCATACATCTAATTTTTGTGGAGATTGGGATGGACAAGTATAGAGCAAATCCTTCCCCAACTCAAGGGAGAGGCCCCACATTTGCGGTGCATAAAACACCGATCAGGCCCGCTAGTAATCTCTGGCGTATCCATATATATAATGTAAGCTCTCTAACAGTTTGGCTCTCTTATCCCAAGGCAAAGGGCATTTCAAAATGTAGGTGTGCCATTTGGGGGGGGGGGGGGAATAAAAGAATGAAATCCATGTTATACAGGAAGCTGCCTTATAAATCAGACTATTGGTCCATCTAGCACAATATTGTTGGAAGAGATGGGCAGATTCTTAGTTTAAAGGAGCTATCCATGGTGCTGCACCTATTTGAGGGGAAGGTCCTGTAAAGTTCACAGTAATACCCAGAGCAGACTCATCATCCTAATGACATCAGAGGCAGCCACCTTCCCTATTGCTCATTCTGGAGACAAGAAATCTGTAAGCCTTCAAATATGTCATATCATATCCCCCATAATCTAGGGCCATTGACTATGCTGAATGGAGTTTATGAGAGCTGTAGTATGAAACAGCCATCAGTTTTCCAAACTGGGATCTAATCTTATCCAGGGTCTCAGACAGAGGTCTTTCACATCGCTTTCTTACACTTGAGTATCTGAACTAGAGAAGCTAGCAATCAAACCCTTAACTTGTGACATGCAAGAAATGTATTTTAACACTGTGCTCAAGTCTCCTCTTTATACACTGCAAGTTGTGTATTGACAGCTGTGAAGCTATACTTATTTGGCAACAGGTGTCCATAGCACCTAGTCAGAGAAATGAGAGGTGTTAACAACAGCAACTTTTACTGGTCATTACACTCACATTGCCAGCAGCACAAACATCCAGACAGAGCATGAAAACCTAACTGATGTCTAGATAGCAACACAATCCATTTTCAAAAGGATTCTGTGACAGTGATAAAGAAAAGTTTCTTTGCTATTGCCATTACATCAGTGAAATAATGGAACTTTCTGGATTGTGAATGTTCAGGGGAATCCAAGCTCTCTTTACCCAGAGAATGCATAGTCAATTATCTGCCCAAGGGAAAGCAAAGTCCTAGATGGCTTTAAGGTTGCAGCCACTTGGGTGCTGCACAAAAAATTACCACAAGGATGGATTTCTAAAAGTGATCATCTTCCCAGGCTCATCCCCTCTGTTAGGAGAAAATGCTGGACCAGGCAGTTTCCTGACTGCTTCCAATGCCCCTTTTCTGTAGCATCAGAGAAATCCAAAGAGAAATTCTTAGAACTAAAATAGCTACAGACATTTGCCTAACATGAAATTTCATGGTGTATTTGAAGCATCCTGCTCAAGAAAAACATCTGTGGCACTCCATAGGATGGTAAAGAATTTGAACTAACAAAACTTTTCAGAGTATTATCATACAGCCTTGCCTATTCAGTGTATAAAAAGCATCCCTCTAAAATGATGAAATTGGGGAAGAGTTATAGCTATAGTGGCTTTGTATACTGAAGGTCTCAGGTTCCATTCCTGGCATCCCAGGCAGAGCTACCAAAGACTCTCACATAAGTTGGAAAGGCTTTGGGAACTTTTAAAGTCTACATCTTCTTTTAGACTGATATTTAGGCCCTATGAAATTGATTCCCAAGCAAAGCTCATGTTATCATTGCTGTACCTACTTATGCTGAGCTAGATCCTTTTGTCTGTATAACACAGCAAAATCTATTCTGATTGACAACAGCTTATTCAGGTCTCAAGAGAAGCTATCTTGCCCAGTGGTATAGTGGATCTAGAACTTTAAAAAACAGAAATTTTGAGTAGTGGGAAGATGATATAACTTGGTAGCCTGGTTAAGCCTCCTATAGTTATCCATAACTATGGTGGCTTTGTCTTGAATGGACTGTTAAGACCCACTAGATTTGTATGGCCTGTTCTGGGTAGAGGTTATGAATCACAGAATCATAGAGTTGGAAGAGACCACAAGAGCCATCCAGTCCAACCCCCCTGCCATGCAGGAACTCCAAATCAAAGCATCCCTGACAGATGGCCATCCAGCCTCTGCTTAAAGACCCCTAAGGAAGGAGACTCCACCACACTCCTAGGGAGTGTGTTCCACTGTCGAATAGCCATTACTGTCAGGAAGTATCCTGTTGACATTGGCAAAGGGGAGGTTGCTTAGGTAGTAGCACTTTGGCAGATGTAAAGCTGAAGAGGGCACTGTGATAATGGGGCAGGACAGAGGAAGCTCTTTGTTGGAAGGGAAAGTTACCCTGCCTGCTTCCAAACAGCCTGGAAGCTGACACAGTAACTTTCTTTACTAATATTGATGGTTTTCAGCCTCCACCCCTTCTATGCACTATTCACCACGCACTAATAAGATTATGTCCAAAAACTGCTAGAACTAGTTTGTAGATATGTATTGACACAGTGGCCTGCATTTTTGGACTCTTCTTTGGGTGGTTGATATAAGGACTGATAAGATGAGTGTGTTGTAGATCTCAAATTTTACTGATACCCCACTGATCTGACCTATCCACCTGCCACCTGATTCTTTAAAAGAGAAACCTGGAAAGTTAGTGCCAATGTGAGTACACCATAAATGGGTAGAAGGATGAATATTCTGAGCTAGTAAAGGCAGTTTTCAATATTCCAGGTCTGATTTCTCTCTCCTGTTGTGATGAATGCTGAAAGCTAATATAGCCAAGGTGGGACTAAAATTCTACCAGTGACAGTGGCCTTTCTTAGCATGTAAGTACATTTCAGCCTCACTTTTTGTGGCTTTGAGAGGCTTACATCCTGGCTGGTGAGTCAACCAATAGGCATTAGAGCAAGGACTTCAGAGCCCAGCTTGCAAATGTAAGATCTCTCTTTTGCCCTGTTAAACGCTCTCATTCAGCAGATTTCATGCCTTCCTTTTACCAAACCATTTCAAGCAAATTATCTCTTTGCTTCCCGCAAAACAGTATAATTTGCTTCCTTTACTCATGGCAGATGGCAGGCTAAAAACACAATTTTCCTGAACACCAGACAGCATTCTGACTCTCTTCACATGGGAAGCAAAGGGAAAAGAGAGAATATTTTTTCAGATGTTACTCCTTTGCAATGAAAATGAATTACCAACCTGCTATCAGAGGCTCAGCTTGGGAACTTCTTCTCTTCAAAGTCCCTTCCAGACTTCAGTGATATAGGAACATGTGCACCAGTCTCCAGGTAAGGGGAGGTCTGGGCTTGGTAGAATTCCATAGGATGGAGCCGTGGCAGCTGAAGTGGAACCATAGTACTATTACTGTGTTAGTGTGAATAGGCTCCATGCCTCCTCTGAGGTATTTTAGATCAAGGACGGTCCTTAGAAATGCAAGTCCATGTTGGCTTAAAACAGTTCAAGACCTGCTCTAAAAAGGCAAAATTAAACCTATCCCTCTAAAGCGCACAAAGGCATTTTTGTGTTAAAAAAAAAAAAGTACTGGTGGGGGTTGTGTGTGGCCCAGAGATCACACTTTGTCCACTCTGCTTTATTCTTTATGTGCCATGACTTAAATATAGATTGTAAGCCTGAAGGAAGAAATTGTTCTTGTGAGGTGGTCTGAGGGAGAATACCCTGCTATCCTGGAACAGTTTTGCCTGGCAGTGTGAGCCAGTAATTTAGGAGCTGATACTCAAAGGCTTCCCATAAAGAATGTGCATTGGAAAGGGGAATGCAGAATTACTCCAACAACACATGACACCAAGTCATTGCTTTTTTAGGTACCTTGCGCTACCTGGAGCATGAAAAGTGCTAAACTGCATTCCCATCACAGCATTGCCATCCTTCACTGCTCCAGTAAACTCTAATGACCTTGCTCAGAATTTGGAACAATCAATATCGACTGCCCCAGTAGCCCACTCTAGGCTTGCCACAAGACATCTAGGACTTGGTTACAGCTGTGTGCAGCAAAACTACAATCAGTAAACTCTTATCTTCAATAACTTGCTTTCCAAAGGCAATCAGTGAACTTGGCTCTATTAATAAGAATTGGAGACTTAGCTTTATAAAAATGTAAAATTCTTCTCTGGGGAGAATCAAGCATTGCATTTTCTATGAATGATAGGTCTGTTGGTTGCATCTACCCAATCCACGGTCCTCAATTGGGATAAGCCATGGAAGGGGCCACATATGTGCTAAATATACCTTTCCAGATTAACCCACTACAAAACATTATGATTTCTCCCAACAACACAGGGTGTGTTATATGAATCTTTGTATCTAGCAGGTCAGGGCTATAGATCTTCTGAAGTGGAAATCTGTATTCAAAGGACTTAGCTCATCACTCAGCCTATTGCAGGAGCAGCTGGTCACTTCCATATCAGTAGGGCAGTGAATCCACTCTAGTCTCGTGCCCGCCCCTCCCCCCAATTTTTTAAGTGAATTGTGCAAAGCTTTGAACCTGTTTTGGGAGGTCAGGGTTCAGCACCAAAACCTCTTCGACATCTGCCAGTGAGGACTGGCTGAGAGAGTGTTTGTTTGCCCTCCTTCCCACCTGGGCTACACCCATGCTTTGGCTCCTGGACTTAAGGAGGAGGAATGGCCCTCCTTTCCTCCTCTTCAACATCTGCCAGTGAGGACCAGCTGAGAGTTTGTTTGCCTTCCTTCTACCTGGGCTACACCCATGCCTTGGCTCCTGGACTTAAGGAGGAGGAATGGCCCTCCTTTCCTCCTCTTCAACATCTGCCAGTGAGGACCAGCTGAGAGAGTGTTTGTTTGCTCTCCTTCCCACCTGGGCTACACCCATGCCTTGGCTCCTGGACTTAAGGAGGAGGAATGGCCCTCCTTTCCTCCTCTTCAACATCTGCCAGTGAGGACCGGCTGAGAGAGTGTTTTTTTACCCTCCTTGTCTCCCCCCCCCTTTTTTTTTCTTTTTCTTTTTTAAGAGTGTGTATAGTTCACATTGTTTTTAGGATTGAGATGAGGGGTTGAGAATGGGGATTATGTTCTTCTTGCTTGTTTTGGTCTGTTGTTATGTATTTTGCTTTGTTAATTTTATTTTTTTGTTATAATTACTATGTACTTTTTGTTGTTGCTATAACTGCTATGCATTTTTACTTTGTTAATTGTTATGTATTTTGCTTTGCTAATTTTACTGTTATAATTACTGTGTATTTTTGTCTCTATAATTTGTTATATATTTTTGTTAGTCATTGTTATTGTTATCTGCTATCTGATTTTATTGTTATTGTTTAATGCATTGCCATTTTTTAAATTTATGTTTATTGTTATTGCTTGTATAATCCCCTCTGTTGTAAGCCACCCGGATTACCTGTGATTGGGCGGCATATAAATAATAATTAAAACCTGGAGTAGAATCATGCTCCCATTAACATAGAAGCCACCAGCAGCCACTTGCCCATTGACCCAATTATGGGTTTCTGCCCAGGAAGCTATGACCCCGTATGACCCAAAGAGAGAAGAGTCACTGGTCTCTCTTAAAAGGAGGAAGATGAGTTGTCACATGAACAGGCAAACTCGTTCCACTACAAGTTTTAGACTACAGCTCTGCATTGGCCATGTTGGCTAGAGCTGTTGAAAATTGTCATCTAAAATATCTAGAGGACACAGTGCTTCTTATTGCTGAGATATCCTGTTCTGAACATGGTGCTGGCATCCCTAGATAAATTGTCTCAGCAGATCCACAGTAACCAAAATATTTGTTGAGGTCACATATGGGTTCACATTTTGGGTGGCGAATGAATACCTTTGCAAGATACTATACATTAGTTGCTGAGACGAGTGAGATGGTGGGTGAATTCATCCTATGTCCTGCTGCAGGCTTCTCATAGACAATTGTCTAAGACTTCATCCTTGGTGAAGTGAACAGTGGAATAGATAGTGTATTATCAGATCCAACATGGCTCTTCTCATTCATTCAAATTGACACAAGGCAATACTGTATATAGCTGAGTTGCAGATCATATGCTTTCTATATGGTGGTGCAGTGGTTAAATGCCTGTACTGCAGCCACTCACTCAAAACCATAAGGTTGCAAGTTCAAGACCAGCAAAAGGGCTCAAGCTTGACTCAGGCTTGCATCCTTCCGAGGTCACTAAAATGAGTACCCAGATTGTTGGGGGCAAGTAGCTTACAGTTGTAAACCGCTTAGACACTGCTTAGGCAGTATGAAGCTGTATATAAATGAAGTTGTTTATACAAATTTCTGGCACACTTATTGGCTTCTTCTGTTGAAAAGGACAAATAAGCAGGTGAAGGAAAAGACTTCTGCCTGGCACCTTGGTTGGAATACCATTGCCAGTGGCACTTCAAATAGTCAGACTCAGTATAAGGCAGCTTATGTTGGACCTGAAATGGTCATAGAAGGGAAGAGAAGGAAAGGGAAATAAGGAGACCCAATTTAACCATCTGAAACAATCTGGCTTTTTATGGAGGTAGTAAATGCAAAATAAAACAAAAATTGAAAGAACGAGCCCAGAGCCATTTTCTTCAATAATGTGCCATGGCTTATTAGGAAGGGGTTACAAGCTGCTTTCCAGCGCACTTGTTCTGGAAGAGATAAGCTGACTAGTGGGAAATCAATCACTATGAATTTTGATAGCAGAGCCTGCTGAAGTAATTACTTCAAACATCAATAATTCTGTTCACCTGCTAGTGGAATTTTCAGTCATGCTGAAGGTTAAATGAAAGCCATGGGGCTCTTGCGTATTTATTTTCCTGTGCTTTGTTTTCTCCTTCCTTTTCTGCTTAATTTTTTTTTTAATCACACAAAAATAAAGCTGGTGGACCTCAAGTGTCACTCTTTTTCTCCACCTTTTGTCAAACTGTCAGAAAAACTTTGCACAGATTAGAGGAAATAGTCTCTACCCAAAGTGAAAAGAAATTAACTTGCTTTCAGAACTGTTAACAATGAACCTTCATGTAAAAATTTCCAAGTCCTTTAGAATTCCAAGGCACTGGCAACTTGTGCATTCCATTTCATTGGGTGGCGAACCCACTGCAGTCTAGTCTGAGGAGCAGTTCAAACTTCTGAACCATCCCCCCAACAGATATAGCACCTTGAATAGATCCATTCTGACTAAAATCCAGAATGGATTTAAAGTACAACCATGGTATTTGCAGGGGATACCTTCTTGGACCTACCGTGGAAATGCAAAACCACAGATAAGAGCAAACCCTTTTGAAATGAATGACTTCCAGAGGAAGCTGACCATAATGTCATGCTGGATGACCTAGAGATTTCTAGAAAGAACACCTCTCTAGGCATTTCTAGGTTCTTTAGTGTGATTTGATGGTTAACGTCTGCTAGAAGGACACAACAGAATTCTGTGGGAAGGCCTAGAAAATGCCTAGAAAGAACATATTTCTTTGGATGTAAGTGAAACTATACTGGTTTCATGGATACGGAGGTCATACTGTACTGTTTTTCTAACACAGAAGCCATCAACCAACCCTGTCATAACCCATTTGAATGGGTCAGAATGGTGGAGGAGGGAACAATAAGGAATGCAAAGCAGTAAGGAAGATACTGAAAAAGAACAGGGCTGTAATAAAGGGAGCAATGTGGCCACTTTTGAGAACCACCATGTTATATGAGACCAATGGCATATTTAGTCCAGTATTCAATTCATGCAATTGCCATCCACTTGTCCATGGGAGACCCCCCAAGCAGGACATGAGTGCAGCAGAACCCTCTTGTTCATGCTCCCTATCAACTGATATATAGAGGCACACTGCCTTTGATACTGGAAGTACTATATATCCATAAGTTGCAAGATTGCTGGCAGTTACTGTTATAATTGATACTGTAAAGCATTTTCCTGGTTAACAATGTAGCATTTGTTATAACATCTATATAACTTATAAAGCCACTTAGAAAAGGATAGTGCTGGTCTGAAAAATAAATAACAGAACTTAGATAATTCTAATTGTATGTTAATTGTTAGGTGACAAGCTAGACTTCTTAAGAAGTCTGCTTTAAGCATCAAATTCCAATGGGATTTGCTGACAAAGCCTATTGGCCACTTCTTTCAATTCTCTCTTTGACATTTTGGAGGTGGGGATTAGAGAGAGGGTAGGAAATGCTTCTTAGGGAGGAAGGACAGCTAGCTCCAGAGGATTGGCAAATGCAATTTAATGCCTCTGGGATCAACCATGGGTTGAACCAGCCCTGAAATTATGAGTGAGGAGGAGGACAGAAAGAAACAAGAAATAACTGGAAATTCGCTCCACTTTTTGCAAAGCCCTGGCAAATGCAAAAACTTAGGATGAGCAAACAAGATACAAGAGGCTGCAGACTGTAGCGGTTTGCTTTTGCCTGAGCCTCCTGGGAAGGACTTTTTCCCATCCTTTCCTCTTCTCTCCTCTCTCCTGATTTAACTGAGTGGAAAGTATTTTTATGTTTTGAATTCATCCACAGCAACTGAAGCAAGCTGAGGAGGAGAGAAAATCAGAGACATTTTAAAAGCAACTGAAAACTGGGAAGTCAGATAATAAATTGGGATTGTCCCTGCCAAATCGGGTCAGTTGGACAGTATGTCTTGAGTGGAGTGGCAAAAAAAAAAAAAAAAGGCACAGTGGGCTACACTTTGGCCCATTTTAGATTGGCAAAAAGAGGTGTGATGAAGGCTGCATGAAAGCCCAGCCTTTAGATGAGAAAAACGGAAAGTGTGCCATGAAAACGCTATTTTGGCGCTTTAAGGGAGAAGAAGCGCCTTTAAAAAGGTGCTGGATTTCTCTACTCTTTTTTTAAAAAGAGCGCTATAGCGCAAGTGCATCTAAAGACTAAGGTGTAGTTGCGCAGTTAAATGGGGCTCTGTCTCTTTAAATCGCCCATTTAAAGGCAGCGATAGAGGTGCGGATTATAATGGATCGTGGGTTGGGAGCATGCGTGGTGTGGAGTTCACTTCTAATTAAAACGCTCAATGCCCTGCAGGTGTAAACGCTGGGGTTTAACCGCGCAGTTTTTTTTAAGCTCCCAAACCCTAGCTCCACCCCTAATCCGAACCCTAGACATGTGCAGTAGGGACTCTGGGATGCCGTTACTGTTATTCTACTGTGGATAACATGTCAATTCATACACAAAATAAGGGGGTTCATTCATGATGCACCAGTGCAATGGCACAGTTTAAAAAGGCAGAGGAACCGCAGTGATAAACCGCTGAACTTTAAAAAATTTTTTCCTTGCTGGTTGCGAATTGCGCAATTGTGCATTTCCCAGCAGGCAATGATAATGTCGCTGTATTGTGTACCTGCACAATTGCGCAATTGCACAATTGCACAATTCGCAGCCGGCAAGGAAAAAAAAAATTTAAAGTGCGGCTAAAAGCCGTGTTCATTGCCGCCCATGTAGCTGCTCCGCCTGTGTTTGTAGCGTTCTGACAGCTTCCCATGTAGCTGCTGAGCCACAGAAAAGACCTCAGATAAGTCGTTCCCAAACCTCTCAGTCTAGCAGCCCTATACCTTTTAAGTGCACACCTGGAGCTTGCAGTCTAGCTGCTAAGCATTAAGGAAAGTGCAACTTCATGTCACACTTTCCTGCCAATCTAAAAAGCCCCTTTGTTTTTAAGGAGAACCACTGTTCTGGGAGCCTTCCAGGAGTGGTAATTTGTGTTTTTAACTGCTGGAGTCTGTGTGAAGCACCTGGAAGTTCCAGGAAAGACCCAGGGATTGCAAAAATGTTTCTAAGAGCTGCATGTGACATACTGGGCACATGATTGCCACCCCTGCTTTGTGAAGATGCATTTGTCATAGGGTCCTCTAGTTACTAATCACTAATGTATTTTTAAACAAAATAACTAGTAGAATAGCAGAGATTGGGAAACATCTCTTTTTGAGCCACAGGTCCCAGAATGTCTAGGAGCAGAAATCCAAAAAAATCCTGCCTGCCCCATTTTGAAAATAACATGACAATCCTCTACAGCATGTAAATTGTTGATCTTCCTTTCTCAACTGTATGCATTAGGGAGAAGCAGCTGTGAATTTTAAGAACCATCATCCCATGGAAACCCACAGTGAATATGAAGTATGAAAATCATTGAATAAAATTCCAAACTCGCTATTTAGAAACCAATATATTTAAAAAAAAAGAGAAATAAACATATTTATTCAAGTATACCATTTATTTTCTTCCCAAACCTATTCCTGCTCCTATCGCCTCACTTTGTGTCTTCTTAAACCAATCTCCTCTTCCAGCCATTTAAATGCTAGACAAGTCTCCTGCAGTTTCTTCCTCCTCCTCTCCCCATCATTCTGATCTCCCACTGCTGCCTCCTCTGATCACTAGATGATTTTTCTACCTAAAAGCCTTGGCTTTCCACTGATGGAACACCATCATATTTATTACACTGTTGTTATTATTATACTGTTGCTCCAAGCTACAGCAAATTTCATCCTGCTTCCCTCTGCCATTAGGAAACATGAAATTCCAGCAGACTTGGTGAACTTGATGGATATGCCTCATTGAGACAGATGCAAGTTTAGCCTGGTGGTCTGGCTGTGATCAAAATATGAGGTAGTACACTCTCCAGAACATGGAACATTGTTTTTAAAAAGTAATCTTCACCTTTTAAATGAAAACTAATTAACAGTGCTGTTCCAGAATCCAGAGGTTCCAGTGGCCCTCAAAACAATATGGTGCATTCCTCAGTTATTCGTGAAATGATATGATGCTGTAGTCAGTGTATCTTGAAACCTCTGAAGTCATGGCTCTAACCATCTTGATGCAACAGGAATAACCCTCTGCCCCCCCAAAAAACAACTTGTTGCAAGTAATGTCATTTGAGGCAATAATACTAACCTCTGGCATTCTCCTTCCACCACTCATCCTGAACTAACCCAGAAGTTTACAAACTTGCAATTGGGTTTATACTAGATCTCAGGGCCTGGACAAATCTCCTCTGATTTTTAGGCAGAAGAAGCCTAGGACAATAATGCTGTCCTCAATCCCCCCCTCCTCCGGTTGGACTTAACCTTTTTATTGTACTGGCATGCCCCATGCAACTGTGTGTGTGCATGATACTTCAAGTCACCTGTTGGCTTATGGTAACCACGGAAATTTTATGGGGTTTTCATAAGTAAGGAATTCTCAGAGGTGTTTTTTTCCAGTTCCTTCCTCTAAAATACAGCCTACAGCATCTGGTATTCCTTGGCGGTCTTCTATCCAAGTACTAACTGACCTTGTTTAGCTTCTAAGATCAGAAGGATCTGGTACCTTTAGGGTATTTAGGCCCCAAATGTATCATGGTTAATAACGTCACCAGGGCTTGTGACATAATTATTGTAATATCACTAGGACTTCCCTTCTGTGATGTCATAAGGTCTCTGGGTCTCTGGTGGCACTGAAATCTCAGGGCCTAGGATAGTTCAAGAACAGCAACTTTGAGAACTAAGTGCAGACAAAACAGAAATTCTTTGGAGATGTCATCACCATAATTAAAATGTCCTCTTGCTTGAACCCTGAAATCCCTAGTACCCCTGCAATATTTTTGCTGAGAAGGAAGGGAAACAAAGGGTAATTGAGCAACAGCACAATTATAACAGAGTACAGTGGTCCCCCGGGTTACGAATTCCCCAGGGAACGAAATCCCCGGGGTCCGAAACCGGCGGGACCGCAAAAATTCCCCCGGGATCCGAAGGATCCCCCGGGGAACGAAACGGAAAAACCACGCGGCCCCTTTAAATCGGCCGCGCGGTCTGTCCGCTAAAGCGATCCCCCGGGATACGAGCATTTCCGGGTTACGAAAGGTAATCCGGAACGGATTACCTTCGTAACCCGGGGGACCACTGTAATAGAGAGTAATAAATATGATGATGTTCCAGCAGTGGAAAGCCAAAACTTTTGACACAAGATAAATCTTCCTTAATTTATGGGATCCTGGCAATCATCTGAATTACTGTCTTTGTTAAAGAACAGAGGAAAATTGATATCTGAGGCATTCCAGGTGCCACCTTGTTTTTCCAAATCACCTAAGATGGTACACTTAAGACTATATACCCTTCATATTACTTAAGACTGCATCACCTAAAACTATATACCCATTCAATAGAAAATTTGGTTTTCTATCAAACATGGCTGTTTGTTTGTTTAAGATATTTCTATTATTTTGTCCCAGATGGTTCAGAGATGACACTGACCATTAACAGGGGTTTAAGTCTCAGAGTTAAGAAAAATAAAGCAAGGACGCATTCCTAGTGGGCACCTGTTCTCGTCACCTGTTTTTAATATTATTAGATTTAATATAACTGAAACCATTAATGTTCAGCCACCTGCATGAAGTGTGAGAAAATTGCATGAGTACCTCTCTCACACCGAGACCATCCCAGAGGCATCCTCACTTTCCTTTCCAGAATTGTGACACAAGGCCTTTTCACACTGTACAAATATAGCACTATGATTCCTCTTTAACAGCTGTGGCTGCATTCCCTGGAATCCTGGGGTTTCTATGTTGGGAAGCACTAGAGCTCTCTGGCTACAAATTCTAATTACCTCCCCTAAACTGCAAATCCCAGGATTCCATAAGATGCACCCATGGGTGTTAAAATGCAATCATGGTGCTATATTTGTCCCTCTCCCATATCCCACATCCAAAAACCTTCCCACAGGCTGATCACTCGGGTTGGATTCAGCTGACCTTAAAGAACAGGGCTGATAAATCTGTAGCAATCTAGTTTCCATTACACCCCCCCACCCCACCCCACCCAGCCAGCTTGTCCAGTGTCCCTCTGGTGAGTCACAGGTTCCCTCGTCCTGCTGTAGAGGTTGTTTGTGTGATTTTGATGTGGGCTTGATAATATATCTTGCCGTCTTATGGCTCCTAGTAGTTGAGCAAGGAAATAAAATGCTACTGTGAGCTGTATCTCATGCACTGAATGAAACTGTGATTCCGTGGGCTGAATGCTGAAATTTTGAAATGCCAAACTGATTGTAAAGGACTGGATACCTCTGACGATGACATTATCAGAGACTTAATCCAACCTATTGTCTTAATCGTGCATTGATTGATTTTTTTTTTTTTAGCACACTGAGAGATGTTGTAACCAATTGGAGAAGCAAGTGCAGTTGATCTAACACTACATTTTTGTTTTATTTTAGTGATTTCCCTTTTAACTCAAGGCAATACATTGATATTGGTTTTCATTGGTGAAATAGCCATGAAGCATTATGAATTCATGGAACCTGGAGAGTTGGAATGCAAAGATTTTTAATGACCACATATAAATCAGTGAAAAGTTAGCATTCTTTAAACATTAATAAAGGCAAAAGGATTAAACCTAATTTATTCCAAGGAGTACCCTCTTCCATGTGAATCTACCTATTTCAGATCAAGCAAGGAAGTTCTTTAAAGAAGCCAAATGTTCTCCTTAAGAACTAGGAGGTTTTTAATTTTATTCCTTAGGGAATTTGAAATATCTTTCCAAGATTCTGGAGAAATTATGAGTTACACTATAACTCCCAGAATTTTCCAGCCAACATGGCTACTGAATCAGGTCCTTCAGTGGATTGATTCTCTGATTCTATTATTGTTAGTTCTTGCTATGGAAACACTTCTTTTTCTGTATATTTTGGACTTGATGCTTTGCTCCACATTATCTGGTGTCTTCCTGATTTTGATAGATGGTTCTGTTTATTCCTTTTTAAAATGAATTTTGTTATTTCAATGACTATACAGTACTGTGTTTGGTTTTTTTTTTAGATACTGTGCCATTTTTAAAGGGTAAACAACTTTGAGAACTAGCTGGAAAAATATATTTAAAATAAAACAGATTTAAAATGAATAATTATTTTAACTATTGAAATTGTCACTCCTGACATAAACCTTTGAGCTACATAAAAGTCTTCATCAGACAGATTTTTGAAAAACTTTGCTACAGCATGATGGAAATAAAATGGCATAAAATTGGAGAAAGAAAGAAAATAAATCTACAGATTAGAAATCTCAACTATGCTCAGTTAACTATTTCTTTAATGTTTTTGCTTTATTTTTCTTCTTTTTAGCCTGTCTCTTTGATACAGGTGTCTATTTCTAGACCATATACATATTTTAAAAACACATGGTACTTCTCCAGCCAAATTCCAAATCTTTTGGCCAGTGTGGAGGAGCCCAGAGGCTTTTATTCTTTTGGTATCAGACTATCAGGGGAAAGCTTAAAGCAGAAGCAAGAATGTGTGGCCTATTGTACAGGTGGCTCCTAAAGACATTCTTGAGGCTCCTGGACCCCCATTTTTTGAATTTACATTAACTAGAGTTGTTGACTGAAAAAGGCCTTTTCTGAGCCCATAACAGTTGAAGGCAGCCCCCAAACATTACAAAATTGCCTCCCATGGCCTCTGTAGGCATTGGGGAGCTTTTTATGGGTTTTTTTTCCCCTCCAGTCCAAATTATAAAAAATTGTGGGGGTGGGTTGTAATGCATATACATAATTATACATGCGGCCCTCTAGAATCTCATGGAAGTCTAATGCAGACCCTCAAACTGTAGGAACTGGTCATTTATTCCTAAAAGGGACAAGTCTTTGACTAAAAGCTTATCACACTCCTCCAACTCTCCTAAAGTTTACACTAGGTACATTATGCCCTCCAAGTGTTCCAGTTTGGCAGGGATAGTCCTGATTAACCCTCTATCGTCCCACTTTTTCAGCTGTTTTTAAACTGCCCTAGTTTTTCTTTCCTCCTTCCATGTTCCTCCTTTGTCCTGGGCTTATTTCAGTTGCTGCAAAAAGAGTTCAAAATGCAAAAGTAGTATGGCTAGACTGTTGCTACTGGTGCACCAGCTCCAGGGACTGTAAAGCTTTGGGAGAAGGGTGTGCTGTCCCAGACCTTGGGGACTTCAGGAGCCAACAATACAGGATCTCCAGGATGATGGCCTTGGATTCTCCAGTGATTGGAGTTTAGCATTTCCTGTGCTAGCATTATGGATTCTTTAGCTTCCAAACCAATGTTCAGGTCACCATTGGACTCTTTGGTCAAGACAATTAGGCTTTCCAAGTTGACTCTGACTTAGGGAGAACCTATTACAGTGGTCCCCCGGGTTACGAAGGTAATCCGTTCCGGGATTACCTTCGTAACCCGGAAGCTTTCGTTTCCCGGGAGACCGCTATTCGCAACGGACCGCGTGGCCGATTTAAAGGGGCCGCACGGGTTTTTTATTTCGTATCCTGGGGGATCTTTCGGATCCCGGGGGATACAGTAGCGGTCCCGCCGGTTTCGGATCCCGGGGTTTTCGTAACCCGGGGGATTCGTAAGCCAGGGGACCACTGTATATAGTTTTATTAGCCAGATTTATTCAGAGGAGGTTTGGCATTGCCTTCCTCTATGGTTGAAAGTGTGTGACTTGTTCAAAGTTACCCAGTGGGTTTCCATGTCTGACTGAGGATTTGAGCCCCAGCCTCCCAAAGTCCTAGTTCAACGCTCAAACCATGCTGGCTGTCTGCATTCACATCTGGAAATATATGGCATGAATGATCCTGACTTCAGTGTTAATATATCTTTTCACTTGGGGATATTTCCTTCATGGTTGCTATTCTAAGTCTTAGTCTTCTGATTTCTTGATTACATTCTCATTTTGATTAATGATTGAGCCAACACACAGAAAATCTATGTTGATGTCAATATCACCCACTTTAAAGTTATATAAATCTTCTGTGGCCATTCTTTTGGTTTTCTTAATAGTCAGCTATAATTCTGTTTCTACATTTTCTTCCTTAATGTTACACAGTTCCAGGTTCTTCAGTTCCAAGTCTTTATTTTCTGCTAGTAATATGGTGTCATGTTGATATCTTAGCAATATGGTTTTATGTGCATATTTTAAGTTATTGATATTTCTTCCTATTTTCAGTCTTCCTTCCTCCAAGTCTAATTATGCTTTCTCCATGACGCGTTCTGCATATAAATTAAACAGGTGGGATGATATAATGCAACCTTATCTGACCTTCTTGCCAGTCAAAAACCAATCTGTTTCTTCATATTCTGATAGAAGCCCACAGTATAGGTTATGGATCAAGACAATCAAGTGTTGTAACATATACATTTCTTTAAAAGACATCCATGATTTTTCATTATTTATTCCGTTGAAGGCTTTGCTGTAGCATATAATTTACAGGCTGATTTTCTTCTAAAATTATTTGGTGTGGTTCATAAGCCAACATATGTTTGCAATATGATTTCTAGTGCTTCTTTTTTTTTCCTGAACCCAGCTTGGATGTCTGGCATTACTCTATACATGGTAAAAGAAATAATAGAATTTTAAGTATCACTTTGCTTGAACAAAGCATAAAACTAGAAAGCACATATTCACAGTGGAACAATGAAAGGAGACAAAGTCCCATGTGCTATGCAATGGTCAAAAACGTTCATTATTTAAAATTTTCAATGTGTTTTCACCATATCACCAATTGGCCTTCTTCAGGGGCTGCACTCTCTATACAAGTGGACATTTCATTATTAGATTATTAGATTGAGTAGATCTCAATCTCTGCCTCAACCCTATTGCATTTGCTGTTTCCCTCTGAGAACCATGCCCCAAACTCTGTACTTGTAGCAGGGCTTGAGGTCTACTCAGCGGCCTATATACACAGCGGCTTTAGAGGGATCCTTCCACCTCAAGACTATTGCCTTATGTGTTTGTTGTTCCTCTCCAAGAAATGTGCCCCGTGCTATGGAGGCAAGTCTTGCCTGATGCTCCTAGGAAAACTTTAGAAGGTTCCTCCAATGTGCAGTGAGTGTGGACTGTTGAGTACATCACAGACTTGTCTTACTTCCTGCCTCAAGCCCACAGTGTGGGGCATGTTTCTTGGAAGAGAACAGCAAATGTGTTAGCCTTGAGGAAGGGCTTAAGGTCTACTCTGCAGTCTTACCCCATTGCACATTGGAAGAGCCTTCTAAAGGTGTTGAAAAACTTTAGAAGGATCCTCCCACCTCAAACCTCCCACTTTCTCCTTTCTTTTTGTTACAGTTGGCTCCCAGATGTGAGACTTGAGACTTGCCTTGAAAGTATCTTGCAAGGACTTGAAACTTGCAGTAAAAGACTTGAATACATCTCTGCTCTCAGCCTCTGAGAACTCAGTCACCCCCACTGAGCTAAGATGTTAATCTAAAACAGTAGAGTTCATGTGTAAGAATCTGGCTATAATCCAATATAAGGGTTAAGAATGCTTTTTGGCTATTGTGGTTTGAGTGCTGGAATCTGGGAGACCAAGGTTTGAGTCTCCACTCAACATTGAAAACTCAACAGGTGACCTTGAGCAAGTAACATACTTTCATCCTTAGAAGAAGGCAATGGCAAACCTACTGTGAATAAATTTTACCAGGAAAACCCTATGATATGGTTGGCATAAGTTGGAGTTGAAGGCATGTAATAACAAACAAGTGCTAAATAAAATAACATTTCACCAAGTCTTCAGTTGGAACTCACACATTATTAAGCTCTTGCTAACAAAAAGTTAAGTCCAAGTTCCAATACAGTAGTAGGGTTATGTAGTGTAAGTGTCTGTATGTGGAGTTATTGATTGTGCTAAATGATAGATTAGTGCAACTGAATGCATACCCAAATGCATATAAATATATGTGTGCCCAGCCATCTGCATTCACAATGACACTACATGCACAACTTCCCTCCCTTCTGCATTTTTGAATTAAAACAGATGTTTTGCCTCACACAAAAATATCTAGTGGCATCTGCAGGTGAATTTGTAGTTCCTGCCCTTATTACAATTGTACCAGAGAGCAACAAGGATCAGGTCAGCTGTGTTCACCACCAGTGACTGTTCCCAGTTGTATAGAACTAAGAAAAGGTCCTGGGATGAACTACAAACCCCCAGAATCCCCAGCCAACAAGGATTCTGGAAGTTGTATTCCCTCCAAAAAGGAATTTCTCCCATGCTGAGTATAAGGCGAAGCCACTCTTGTTCCAGAAGTACTATGGCTTCTTATGAACTGCCACCCATGAATACTGTCTACCAAGAATGCTATGATATATCCCTCTGAGTCCAAACACATCTCTTGCACCTTTTCTGATCATTTCAATTGCAAAGAAGTGCTCACAGTGCTTCTTTGAAGCTCAGTGTCCCTCACCGTGTTCTCTCACTTCGCACCATGTCGTTCTACTGTTTTAAAAGTATGATTTCCCATCAGTGTTCTCCATCCCTCTCCACTCACGGTTAGCAATTTTATTTTTCATATATTCCAAAAAGAAAAAAAAAGGCATGAAATGCAGAGGGAGCTTTGAGCAGGGAGACAGCCAGTGGAAAACACTCATTAAATATATTTATATGAGGACATCTGTTCACCACACATACGCATACGAGAGAATATGGGGAGAGAATGGCTTCCAAACTGCTTCTCTGTTACCCAGACACTGTTTATTTCTCAGAATGGCACTTTGCCAGGGCAGAGGTAAGCTAGACCTAGGCGGTGAAGAAAGTGGTGAAGGTGCTGATGTCTGATGAGACTTGTCTTACTTCCTGCCAAAACTAGGCCTGATACTGTTGTCATGACAACAGGGAGAACTTCATGGACCTTTCTGCCTGCCCCCCCCCCCCTTCCTAAAGGGAAAAAGAGAACACAGCAGTAGAGAAATGTGTCTCATGAACAGAAATAATGGAAGGAGGAGTACATAACTCAGGCTCTCTATTCAAAATGTTTGCCAAAATAAGCCCTTCCCCTACCCCAACCCCCCTCTTGATTGCTGCCTTTGCTGTCAGATTTGCTGTGTGGTGAGAAAGAAAGGAACACAGAGGAAAGCTTTTAGGAAATAGTTAAAATTTTTCCAAGAGCTCGGATCAAATATTGACCAGAATGGAGACTGCAGTCACAAAATAATAATAATAATAATAATAATAATAATAATATTTTTATTTATTTATAGCCCGTTTCTCTGAGACCAATCTGAGCAGGTTACAATGATTAAAAAGTACAAAGTAAAACAGTTCCAATAACCCAAGTCCAACCACCCACCCCTTAAAATCAAATTAAACTAGCATCAAAATTAAAAACAAACACAATTAAAATATAACAATATAAAACAACAATCAGTGCATGGACATCAATGGTCAAGATGCTGGAAGAGATGCATCTTTATGGCTTTTTGAAAAGCAATTAAGGGATGTTATAAGATGCATCTCATCTGGCAGGTCATTCCATAGCCTGGGAGCGGCAGTGGAGAAAGTCCTCTGGGAGGTCTGCAACAACCTGGCTTTCATAGGCTCTAGCAGATTCCTCCCAGAGGACCGAAGTGTGCGGGGGGATCGTACAGGAAGAGGAGGTCCCTGAGATAAGATGGACCCATGCCATGTAGGGCTTTAAAGGTTAAAATCAACACCTTGTACTGTGCCCAGAAACTAATCGGCAGCCAGTGGAGAGACTTGAGCACTCTCCTCGATGTTCCCATGATAAGCCTGGCTGCCATGTTTTGAACTAGCTGGAGTTTCCAGGTTAAGTGCAAGGGTAGCCCCATGTGGAGTGCATTACAGAAATCCAGTCGTGAGGTTACCAAAGCATATACCACAGATTCCAGGTCCTTCGAGTCCAGGAAAGGGCGCAGCTGGCATATCAGCCAAAGCTGATAACAGGCATTCCTGACCGTCACATTCACCTGGCTAGTCATGTGAAGCGACAAGTCTAGGAGTACCCCCAGATTGCGAACAGAGTCCCAGGGGGACGAAGAGCAGCTTTTAGTTCCATCTTGATCAGGAAATGATCCATCCATGACAATGCAGAGGTTTTTATTACCTCCGCCCACAGATACTCCTGTTCCATGCTAAAGATCCCATCAAGTGTGTGACCCACGCAATGGGTGGCCCCGTTTACCAGTTGGGATAGGTTCATGCTTGTCATGGATTCCATGAACTCCCAAGCTGCTCCAGATAGATCAGAAAGGCTAGTCTCAAGAGGAATGTTGAAGTCACCCAAGACCAGAAGTCTGGGTGACTCCAACAGCAATTCAGAGACTAGCGGAGTCAGTTCAGTCAGGGAGTCTGCTAGACAACGGGGTGGCCGGTATACTCTCAGAATCCCCAAACTATCCCTAGTCTTCAGGTTAAGGTACACATACTCGATGTGGGTCATTTTCCAGACAGGCTTCCTGATCAAGGTTAGATTGGTTTTGTCATAAGACTAAGAATGAGAAAGGCTGCTATGATGGAGCTAAAGTGCAATGACATACAACTGAACACTAAAGTTAGAATTGTCCAAGCCTTTGTATTTCCCATCACCATGTATGGATACAAAAGCTGAAGAGTAAGAAGCCAAAGAAGAAGAAAGTCAACTTATCTGAAATGTGGTGCTAGTGAAGAGTGCTGAGGAGACTACGGAAAGCCAAGAAGACAAATAGATTTTAGAACAAATCATGCTAGAACTCTCACTGGAAGTCAACATGATGAAACTGAGGCTTTTGTACTTGGCCACATCATGAGAAGGCACGACTCATTAGAAAAGACAATAATGCTAGGGAAAGTAGAAAGTAGTAGAAAGAGAGGTATCATACACCAGAGGGCTAGATTTAATCAGGGAAGTCATGGGCAAGAGTCTGCAGGACCTAAGCAGACAGGAGATGACAGTGGATCCTGAAAATATCTCATTCACAGGGTCTCTATGAGCCAGGATGAACCCAAAGGCAGTCAACAACAAAACAAACATATCACTTACTCCAGATAAAGGAAAGGTTTCCTCTAATTCTACAAAGGGGATATTTAGTAGCCAACAGAAATGATTCATTCCAATCATATGTAAAAGTTCTTCAGTTTGCGAGAACAGGATGCAGAATAAGAATTATTGCTTCATTGCAATTTGGTGAAGTGTTACAACACAGGCAATCCGCAACCTATAGAATGCATGAGACCCTCAGCTGCTCTCTCTACAGGTTGTAGAGGTGGTGGTATCTGAGGTGGAGGGAAAACTTATGCCACCAACTTCTTTCTCTCCATCTCAAAGCTGCTACAATATCCTTTCCCATACTGATCCAGACTGACATGGCTATGTCTCTGGATTATCATGTTTGGTATATGAAAAATAGTTTATCAATACAATAGTTACAAATGGAGCTACAAAATCCTCTTTGGTTTTGCCAGTTTGTTAAGAGTAGGCCCAAACCAATAAAAACAGAAGAAACTATCAGGATTAGTAAAACAGGGGAAATTGTTTTCTGTCCTCTGGTTGTTCATAGTGTCAAACAGACACAACACACTTATTCCCTTCAAAAGAACTGAGAAAAAGAAAACAAAATACTCTATTTAGTCTTAAATAAGTCTTCCTGTTTTTAAAAATAATTTTTGAGGAATAAGCATATGAACATTTTGTTTTACTTCATCATATTCCATAATCTAGTTTTCCTACTTCCAAAAATGCTTTGGGGAAAAAGTCAGGGGAAATGATTTTTCCCCTCCCTAATTTTTTTTCCAGTTTCCCCCCAAGCCATCCCATTTCTATTCCCTCCTCTTCTTGTGCTATGAGATCACGGAACCATAAAACTGGACAGATGACACCTACATGTCATCATAGCCAGCCCATTTGACCCTTGCCAAGATTGCCCACATACACACCAGCAACCCAGCTCCCATGACACAAATGAACATCCATAAGAAAACCCATTAGAACCAATATGAGTGTTGGACTAGGATTCTGGAGACCAGGGTTCAAATCCCTGGTCAGCTATGGAAACCCATTGGTGACCATGGGTAAGTCACAATCTTTCAGCCCTTAGAGGAAATCCATGGCATATCTTGCCAAGCTAAAACCTGAAATAGATTAACCTTAGGATTGCCATAAGTCAGAAAGGACTTGAACAAAAACAGCAACAACAGAAACAACAATGTGAAACATGACAAGAAAAAAAAAATAAACTCATCTGGAATGTGGTGCTAGAGGAGAGTTCTATAGATACCACAAACCATCAAAAATACAATTAATAGGTTCAAGAGCAAATCAAGCCTCAATTCTCCCTTGAAGCTAAAATGACATGTCAGTGTTGTATTTTGAGAATATCCTGACATGACATGACTCACTGGAAAAGATGATAATGCTTCATAATATAGAAGGCAGTAGGTAAAGAGGAAGACCACATTACAGGTGGATTAACTCAAGGCCTGAGTTTACAATACTTGAACAGAGCTCTTGGAAGACTCTCATCCATAGGGTTGCCATATGCTGAAGTTAACCTGGCAGCATATAACAATAACAGGCTGGAGAGAAACCTTGCTAGGCAACATCATCCCATATTTGCACCCAGGCTTGTATCCTGCATGGCATGACCTCTGCTAGTACAAGTACTAACTGCTGCAAACCTCTAAGAACAAATTATTCCTTTACAGGCATCTTTTCTGATGTGCACTGCTTTGGTAACGTGTTCCAACACCTTTGCTTGTTTTCCTTATGTATATAGCCAGAGTGATAGGGCTGCTGCTCATGACTGATTTGTAAAAATAAAAGCAGCAACAGTTTGAGGAACAGGAGCCTGGATGCACATTATTGCCTGCAAGCTGCTGATAGCATATAGATGTTGCTGACCATCTGATCTTTTGGAAATAGCAGTGCTCCCTTGAGAAGAGCTTTCTTGACCTCACACTCTTAAAACTTCAGATTGGCATGAGTTTCTCCTCCTTCCTCATCCCTTCCCCACTCCCCATAAAGCTCAGGCAGTCAGCAACAGAGGCTATTAACCAGCATCAGGTCCCCAGAGGACTTCATGTAGTAGAACACCAATGATGATGAGCAGATGGGATTTTTGGCAAGATGTGGACTGACATAGGAATGAAACAAGTCAAAGCACACTAAATAGCAAAAAGAGGAGGAGCTTAAATAAAGAAAACTCTGATTTGGCGTGTCTGGTTAATGCCAGATGAGCCATCAGCCGAAATTGTGCTTGAAAACAACTGTGCTAGACTAGATCCATTAAAAGATAGAGACAAAGCACATTCATTCACTGTCCTCTAAGAGAAGGCTTTGTTCTGCTTGTTACAAGAAGGTGCTGACTTTTCATAATGGCAGTTTCTTCTAGACATGTCCATGCTACCGATTTAAACCCGATTAACATTCATTTCCTCTTGTGAGGGAACCTTGGAAAATGCAGTTCTGTGAGGAAGGACACAGTGAGCTGCAGCTGATGAATTGCACCTATAACATATTGCAAGGCAACAGTGGTCTCTTAAAGAGTACCAGTGTGGTGTAGTGCTTTGGATGAGGCTACAATTTGAATCCCTGGTTGGCCACAGAAACTTACTGGGTGAATGTGGACAAAGTCACACTCCCTTAGCCTCAGATGAAGGGAAAAGCAAACCTCCTCTGAATAAATCTTTCCAAGAAAACTCCACGATAGGGTCACCTTAGGGCTGCCTTAGGTTGGAAATGACCTGAAAGCATACAACAACTACTACTATTACTACTTATCTCTCTGGTAACTTGGTTCCCTCCAAATATTTTGGACTACAATTCCTTATGTCCCAGCCAGCTTAGTCAATGGCAAGTGATTATGGAAGTTGTAAGTCCAAAACACCTGGAGGACGCTGGGCTGTCTATGGAGCCACTAACCAAAATGGGTAAGTGCTGTTCAACAATGGAACACACTTCCTCAGATAGTGGTGGAGTCTTCTTCCTTGGGGATCTTTTAAACACTGGCTGGATGGCCACTTGTTGGGGATGCTTTGATTGGGAGTTCCTGAATGGCAGGGGGTTGCACTAGATGGCCCTTGTGGTCTTTTCTAACTCTAGGATTCTATGATTCTATGATTTTCTTCTAATATAACGCCGAACTGGACTGGGTCATCATGAATGGGGTATAAAACATAATAGGATATAAATTGCAATTAAATCATAGATGGGGAACCTGAAGCCATTCAGAGAATTTTGGAAATGGTATTGAACCAAGCCTCAAAATATTCAGTCAAACTGATGCAAGTGAACAAACAATAGGAACCCCTAACTCACAGTCTCCATTTGTATTACCGCCTAGAACAGTGGTTACCAAACTCTGGTCCTCCAGATGTTTTTGGACTTCAGATCCAAGAAGCCCTAGCCAGATTGGCCAACTGTCAGGAATTTTAGGAGCTGAAGTCCAAGACATCTGGGTGACCAAAGTTTGGGAATGACTGCCCTAGTGGCATGTAAGCATTTGTGCAAGCATTGCTGCACATTTCCCCACTACCAATGGAATATTTGGTGGTGACATCAATAAAGACTTTGGGGATGCATGGTGAACTAGTCTATCTTGCATAACTCTCCTGCATGGGGCAATTTAACCTTCCATCCTCCCACTTTCTCAGCTGATTTTAAAATGTCCCAGTTCTCTCTCCTCCTCCCACTTCCCCTCTCTGTCCTCTGGCTTACTTTCATTGCTGGAAACTGAGTGGAAAGTTTGCACTCAGTTAATTCAGCAGCAGTAGAAGAGGAGAGGCAGAATCTTCCTCTTCCCAATAGAATCAGGCAATAGTAGACTGCTGCAGCCTCTCAAGAAACCTGTCTGTTCTTCCTCATTAATATTTCTGCCATGTTGACCAAATTCTGATATAGCTTGATTTTCATCTGTGAAATTCTGGAGGGCATACTTGTCAGCCAGTTGTGTATCCCATTCTTATTTACTGATTAGCTTTACTCCCTTCCCTCTGATTTGGAATGCAAGGCAGCCTACAACATAATTTAAAAGGTTTCAATAAAAAGATAATAAATTATACAAATTAAACTAATTATACTATTAAAAATACTAATGAAACCTGTTTAAAAACACCAGATTACAACTGCAGCTATGAATACTAATTCCTTTACACAAGAAATACTCCCTTTAAAAAATCTGTGAAGTAGGTATACTGGACTCAGGTTATTATGTCACAAGTTGGACAGGTTGACTCAACAAACTGAAATGCCATTAGAAATAATTCAGCTGTCACAGAGGTTCCTCTCCCTGCAAGCCATCGTTCCAATTTTCCTTGATATTAAAAACCCACGCACCTCAAAACAGGGGGAATTATTTCATTAAAAACAAGGCAGCAGCTTCCAGAGTTTTGCGTGGTGATGAATAAAGCCATGTGCTGGCAGCCCAAGAAATGTGCACCTGCTCAAGTATCATCTGTGAGTGACTGGGACTGGCAACACTTTGCTGCCCTCTGTGTTTTCACTTCAAACTACAGAAGATCCCCATTGCTCACCACACTGCCTGTTGTGATATTATTGTTTGCATTCTGCACCCCCTTTCCCCTCCAGACACTTTTGACAGCAAGAATAAATTAGCCCTGTTGTCATAATAAGTAGTTTGCAGGCAGGTGTAACTACAGTACACAGAACAGTACACATGAAATTTAGGCTAACAAGGAGCACAAATCTATGTGCAAGTGGGGAAAAGACTATAGCTGTTTGTTGTTATATGCTTTCAAGTTGTCTCTGACTTATGGCACCCTATCCTTTTTCTGCAACATTTATTCAGAGGGAATTTGCCCTTGCCTTCCTCCAAGGCTAAGAGTGTTTGCCTTTCCCAATGTCAATCAGGTTGCTGCCACACTGCAGAAATAAAGGAGTTTAAACACCACTTCCACTTCCACAGCTCAGTGATATGGAATTCTTGGATTTGTAGTTTGGTAGGGCACCAGTGTATGTTGACAGGGAAGGTGAAATATCTCATAAAACTACAACTCCTAGAATTCCGTAGCACTGAGTCATGGCAGTTAAAGTGGTGTCAAACTGCTTTATTTCTGTAGTATGGCAGCAGTCTCAGTGAGCTTCAGTGAGTCTTCCAGAATTCTAGATCAATGCTCTAACCACTATGCCACACAGAGTTCTGTGACTGTTGGGGATATCTTCAGTTATCATTGGTGCCTAGGACTGGTTCTTTAGGACTTCTGTTCAGGGGTGTGTTAAACTGGAATTGGGAAGGGATGGACAGATCCCATTCACAAGTTCCATTCTATTCCCAGTTTTATCTATGATTTTTAATGCAGTACAAAAACCTGCATACAAATATTACTTTGAACATCCACCCACACAACCATCAATGTCTAAATATCTTTTATGTTAAAACTATCAATTTTAATTTATATTTTATGCATTTTAAATGTATAATGATACATGTTTTTTAAAGTTTAGAGCTGTTTCACAATATTCAAAGTACTATAAAGTCTGATGGATAGCTACACTCCTGAGCTGGTCAGTTAGCATCAAAATTAGCAAATGCTGAGCACTTCAGCTTGCCGTAGAAAGAAAACTTTTCAAAGCCAAGAAAAAAAATTCTACAAATATTTTCCATTTTCTTACCCTTTCTTGTTTACCCAGTCCAGATTTGTCTGACTTTTAATAGACCCCATTTGCTCTCACTGGTCTTATGTGACTGAATACATATTGTTGTACGATCATTACAGGCACTGTCTTGGCCAAGACTGCATGAACTAATCATGTGATATATCCAGAAAAGATTAATTTTTCATAATTGCAAATACCCTAGGAATGCTTGGGTTCTGGAAATCTGTTTGGCCCCAATTCTCCGTGGCAGATTTCACAGATGAAAGCCTGGATACACGTGACCGAGCATCCCCAGAGTAGGGTGAAGATGTCAAAAGTTATTAACAAGGAACACGCAAAAGAAACTGCAGCAGTTTGTTTTTGCCTTAGCCTTTTGGGGAGATCAAGATTCCACCCAAACCTCTCCTCCCTACTAAGGTAATTATGTACAAGCTATGTTTGCAGTTTGAACTCAGTTTGCAGCAATTGTAGTAAGCTGAGGACAAAGGGAGAGAAACAGAAGAGGAATGAGAAACTGGGACATTTTAGCAGCAGCTGAAAAAGTGGGATGATGGAGGATTAATTGGGACTGCTCCTGCCAAACTAGGATAGTTGAAGGATATGCAGACTTTTTTTCAAACTAATGCCTTTTTGATGGAACTACATCTCCTGTGTTCCCAGTTAGCATGCTACTGTAAACCAACCTCTCTTCCATTTCAATGTCTCCTCAAAATCTCTGGCTTCATGCCACAAACATCAGACCTCAGGATTAGGGCACTTTTTATGTTTCAACAGGTGTCTGTTCTTCAGGATAACAAAATGGCTTTGTGGAGCTAGAAGAGTAGCAGCTCAGGGCCTCAGGACAGAAGGCAGCAGAGATGAAGCCAGAGGATGGCCCAGCTACATCTAGTTTGCTACCTCACTCTGCAAAGTCTATGCACATCTCTTGGGTGGGTGTTGGAGCTTGCATGACAATGACCCAGTTGCACAAACAACCGGACTACTCTTGCTTAAAGCCCACAACATTTATCACTTCATCATCAAGAAGCAAAGAAAATATTCCAAAAATATTGTGCATAAGCAAAGGCAGCTCTTGTTTTATAGCCCCAGGATCTGATAATTAACACAATACTGTTCTCTGAATGCGTATATTTAAACATCATGATTCAAGTCCACCAACACAATTATACTTCTTAACCTTTGCTTCATCAGGTTTTTCCTTCTGAGTCATGAAGTCGAAATCATTCCTGAGTTATGCTAGGCTCATTTTACTAGTTTACTCCCTTTGCAGCCATTTTGTTCCTTAGTATTTGGAAGAACTCTGTTTCTGTTGTTTGTAAACTTAAGGGACAGTGATTGCCATGTGGATTAATTATGTATTTATGTCTTTTTATTATTTTATATATCCCCTGATTAAGGTGTTGAGAACATATACAGACTGAAATATCTTGGGCATTTATAACTTTACCTCCTGTTTCTTTACAGACATTCAAAATCATTCAACATTTTCTGTTCTAATGAGAGAAATTTGGCCTCCTTCCTGCTTTCTTCTAATATGCTCCCACATGGCTGGTTTATGTGTGAAATTTCCAGCCATATAGATGGGGAGGGAGATAACTTGTGTTAGGCCATATATATATAACTTAGGTCATATCAACAAACCAGTTCTAGATACTGTCATCTCCACCATAAGCAGATCTTTTGTAAAGCCAATGGGCCTTAATTATCCATTTGTGATAAATTCACTTCATGTCTTTCTTGCCCACTAGTCAAGAGGAGAGGCAAGAACAAGGTTGAGATGGCCCATACAGTTGGCCCTGCCCATGTAGCTGCATCTTTCCCCAAAATAAGACTGTCCCTGGAAGCGTGCACATCCAAGGAAGTGTCTCCTTCCCTAGTACAAATGTATAGAGAATTGTTTACAATTGGGAAAATCAACAATGGGCTTGTTTTACAGAACTCTTCTTTCTTCCTAACAATAAGGCTTGTGAAACTTAGGGCTTTTATACACCACCACTCTTTGACATTCGTCCAATAAAAGTATTGTCCCTACTTTGCAAATATAATATGAACCCTCCGAGGCACACCCTGCTGCATACTCTTCCATTTTGTATTGTGTTTTGTGCACTAAATAAATTCTAATACAAAACTAGCAAAGCTCTCTTCCTGAGATCCACAGGAAGGGGAGAGCAGTTACAGGTCAGAGAAAGCAATACTGTGCTAAGCAGTCTCACTCTGTCCAAGGCAAGTGCCATGCTTCATAGGCTTGCTCCAAAGGAAGGGAAAAAATATTCTGCAGGAACTTCAGCTCCCAGAATACAGAAAGTTGTAGTCCCAAAAGGAAATTGTTTAAAGTCTGTAAAAAAACCCTCAGGAAAAAAAAGGAATGAATTCATTGCATCTCACTTAAGAGATAGAGAAACACAGACAATAATTCTTCCCTAGTGATTCTCAAACTTTGGTCCTCCAGCTGTTTTGGACTTCTGCTTCCAGAATTCCAAACTGTTGGCCAAGTTGCTGGGGATTTTGGGAGCTGAAGTCCAAAACACCTGGAGGACCAAAGTTTGGGAATCACTGTGCTTGGCCCTTTGACCTGTGAGCCCTAACAGTGACAGACATGACTTTTAATATTTCTTCACCCACTGCTACAAAATTTATTAATGCCACTTGGATATCATAATTACATAGATCTGCAGTATAGAAGATACCTTTTTATAACATTTTGTTGCATTTAAATATATATATATATATATATATATATATATTAAAGTGTCTATTAGCATAGATTGCCTAATGGTCTGATTCAATGAAATGCAGTATCATATTTTCATATGATAAGCCTTCCACATTAACTGAGGGACAGAACATGTTCCAAATGTACCCTTGCATCATTTCATGCAATTTATTTCAGCACTTCTCTTTAGGGAGGAAGAAAATGGCATTAAGCATGATAAACACAGATTATAATTTGTTTGTCACACAAGAGTGACATCACAGAACAGGGAGAGGTGGGTTGCAACTCTTTAAAAAGGCCTTCCAAGAGAACATAAACCACAGGGATCGTGCAGATGTCTTCAGCATATCAGTGAGAAATATGGCATAGTCAAGGGAAGTCTCAGGTGTGCACTTTATGTCCATGGGGTGCAGGATTAAGAATTAACAGAATCAGAGTTAAAGGGAATGTGATCTTGAGATTGTAAAGTGCAAGACTTAAAAGACTCTTGTGTGCGCATACACACACACACACATGCATACAGGCACTCCAACCACAGCTCTAGGGCAAAAGGTAATCAAGGCAAAGAATAAACATAGATTTGAAATGCAAATTGCCTTGAGTCAAATTAAAGAGGGGGAAATTACTTAAGGCTTATTTTAGTGGTGTTGGAAGGAATGGAGGGAGAGAAGCAAACAAAACAATCCATACAGCCATTTTAGGTAGCCATATTCACATCTTTCTGAACTCGCAATCTCCCACTTCTAAATTTGTTCCACTTTGTACAAGATTATCCACCTACAGATTTTGGAAAAGTTACTTTGCAGATGGCAACTCCCAGAATTCTTCAGCTAATATACCAGCTGAAGATTCTGGGAGTTCTAGTCCAAAAGAGTAATTTTCCAGCCTTTGCCCACTCCACCCAGACCTCCCGCCCCATACACTCTCTGTGTTTGAAGGTGTGTCATCATGTGCACCCACATGCATTCTTATTCAGCAAATAAGCACCATATGAATATTCAAGAGGTATCCAACAGCCAGGCTCATGGTACCAAATAGCCAGTTTCCCCCAACAGATTCTTGTAGAATTTCATACCCTCGTTTCACATATGAGGCTGAGAGAATAGACCTTTTTCTGAGGCTGAGAGAGTATGACTTGCCCAAGGTCACCCATTAGGTTTCCATGGCTGAGCAGGGATTTGAACCCTGGTCTCAAGAGTCATAGTCCAATGCTCAAACCATGTTACTTTCTAAGGATTTACATCCCTAGCTATTACTTCCTGATGCTTCATTTCTGCCTCTCAGGACTGATGCCTCCCAAAAGCCTGAAGTCTTCACTTGTGCATTTTACACAAGATCACAACACAGAGAGACAATTATGGGATGAAAATTGTGGTTTTCTACCACCTCCCCATAGGAATGATTTTGGTGGAATGGTTGTGATAACGGAATGAGTTTGTTAGGGGGAAACCTTTAAGTGGCACGATAGTAGTCTGTGTGTGTGTGGGGGGGGGTCATTTATGAGAAATACCTTTTGACAGTTTCCTCTCCTTTTCTGTGTGAGTATCGTTCCCTTATCAAATCCATACCCTCCAACTGCATTGGCAGACATAGTTGCAATTAATCCTCTGTCATCCCATTTTTTCAGGTGCTGAAAAAAATGTCCCAGTTTCCTATTCCTGTTCCTCCTTTCCTTCTTTGTCCTAAGCTTACTTCAATTGCTGCAGTCTGACAAAGGTAATGGAATTATTTTAGCAGGGGGGAGAAGAGAAGAGGGGAAGAATATTGCCCTCCCTGGTAGGCTCAGCAAACTACTACTGTAGTCTCTTCTAGCTTGAGCTGTTTTCCTCTACAATGACTTTTTTTGCCATATTAACCGAACTCTGTTGTTGCTTGTATTCTAGTTTTCAGTTGTGAAATTTGAGGGTTATGAATATTTTATCCAGGTTTGGTATAGAAGGCAATCTTTTGTTGGCCTTTTGAATATCTGAACAGTTGTTGAAATGTCCTGTCCCATTAGAATTTAAGGCGGCAGGATCTCTGGCATGTCTAAAGGCTGAAGATCCTTCTTGTGAGTCTCTGTGAGAGAGAAAGCAAAAGCACTGCTATCAATGGTTTGGAGGAGATGTCATATTGAGGATGGAGCAAGCTTGTTTTCTGGTGCTCCAGACTAGGACATGGAGAAATGCATTCAAGCTTCAAGGTAAGAGATTCCATTCAATCATTAGGAAGAACTTCCTGATGGCAAGAGCTGTTTGACAGTAAAATATGCTGCCTCAGAGAATGGTGGAGTCTCCTTCTTTGGATATTTTTAAACAGAGGCTAGACTGTGTATTCCTGCATGGCAGGGGGTTGGATTGGATGGTCCTTGTGATCTCTTCCAACTCTGTGAGTCTATTATTCTAACATGAACATTAGTCAGACTTTCTAAAATCAATGATAACGTTATTTTATTGGAGCTCCAAAGTGGTGCAGTGGTTTGAGTGTTGGAATGCAATTCTAGAGACCAAGGTTTGAATTCCAACTCAGCCATATAAACTCATGGGGTGACCATGGACAAGTCACACTCTCTCAGCCTCAGAGAATGGCAATGGCAGTCTCACTCTGAAGAAACATTTGAAGAAAACCCCATGATAGGCTCACTTTACCGTCGATCACTGTAAGTGGAAAATAACTGGACAGCACCCAACAACAGCAACAACAACAACAACAACAAACATTATTTTAACTGAAATCTTGTCTCTTTCACTGCAATTACTCCCATTAGCAATGGTATGGTAGTAAAGTCTGAAGTGGAGGAATTCACTGCAATAGTCTCAATAGTCTTGCTTTCCATGAGAGTCCACAAATGCAGGCAGCTCTACTGATCCTTACCAACAAAACAGTTCTACCAATTTTCACTTCCTCCTCAAGCAAGCCATTGTGGTGTTTGAGTGTTTGACTATGATTCTGGAGATCATGGTTCAATTCCCAACTCAGCCATAAAACCCAGTGGGTGATGTTGGGCATGTCACAAGCTTTCAGCGTCAGGGGAAGGAAATGACAAACCTCCTCTGAAGAAATGTTTCCACAAAAACCCCATGATATGCTCACTTTAGGATCACCATAAATCAGAAATGACTTGAAAGCACACATAAGCAAGCTTTCTATAAAGCTAATGGGCCTGAATTGCTCATTCAAAACCAAAGTATCCCAAAATTCATTGGATTACATCAGGATTGTTGCAATTCATTGGATTACAAAATTCATTGGATTCATTGGATTGCAAAATTAATTGGATTACAACAGGACTGCTGCTGGCAAATCCATTTTCTCCTTAGCTACAATGAGAACTGTAGAGCCCAAATACCCTAAAAGTACCAGATCCTGTTTGATCTTGGAAACTAAACAAGGCCAAGCCTGCTTAATACTTGGATAGGAGACTACCAAAGAATACCAGGTAGTGTAGGCTATATTTCAGAGGAAGAAACTGGCCAAACTACCTTTGAGTATTCCTTGCCTAGGAAAATACCATGAAATTCCACCTATAGTTTATTTCCAGCCCCAGAGCCCCTGACCTACCTTTCAATTGATTAAAAGAGTTCTACCTCTTAGGCGATTTTCCTTAGAAATGCAAAAACAAAACAAAACAAAAACAGAGCTTTTAAAAGTTTTTTTTTTTGGGGGGGGGAGTCTACAACTCTCAGAATCCTCCAGCCGCCCTGGCCACTGGTTGGGAGATACTGGGAGTTGTAAACAAAGGGATCCTTCCCACTTACAGTTAAACCGGTTTGTGATTTGCCTTTCATCTGTGTTGGTAAATCAATTCCAAAAGGTCCATCGTTCCCACTATGAAAGCAGATCTTTTCATTTGGGCATGTCATGTAATCACTTCTTTTTTGGCATGACTGTCATCCACACTAGTTTGCGCCACAGTAAGCGGCAGCCTGGGAAGCTCGGCTTTGGAACTATAAAATAAATTGATAGACTATTTGGTTTATTGGTTTTGCAACTACTTGCTTCGCTATGAGCTGCTGTCAGATCATCCAGGTAATTGCAAGTAGTTGTAAAACCAATGAATCAAATTTTCTATCAATTTTTTTTTAAAATAACGCACCCATAGGTTACACTACAAGCACAAAGGTAGTGTGAGGTTCTGCTGCTGCTGCTGGTGGTGGTGGTGGTGGTGGATCTACCAAAAACTGAAGATGGGAAACACCCCTCTGCCATTAGTCCCTCCCATCCAGAATGATGTGATTCAGATTATTCGTTCCCACTTGTTGCACATGCTTTGGAATAAATTCTTTTCAAAAGAATGGCCAAAGAACTAGTGTCAGGAAAGAGTGAGTTTTTTTGCATATGCCTAACTTCATTGCAATTGAAACTGATCACAGTAGGATCGGAATCGGTTTCAAATGGGAATTATGGTCATGTAACCCAATCAGCAATTCGCTTTAAATCATAGTGGGAACGCAGCCTAAACAAATTGTGTTTCCAAGCTCTGCTACAAACATCCTTTATTTGCAGAACATGTTACTTCTTTTATGGCTAAATGTGAGAGAGAAACCAGAAGAGACTCCATTTTAAATTAAATGTACAGCCTAGCCACTGTGGGTTTTGTAACTCAGCTTGAATTGCAGTTACAGAAATTGGAAATGCAAATACTGACTTAAGCATCACTTCTGGGATATGGCCTTAGGGCAGCACTGTTATCACCACCCTCTTACTACACACCAAGGCCAGTCAAAACTGCCTGAAGTCATTGGAGGAGGAAACTCATTTCTGTGCTCCAAAAATCACAAGAACACCAGTGGCTGAATTGAAGGAAGTGCTGCATAGCTCATAAAAGAGAACAGTCCAACACCATGCTGTAATCCAGGGATGGGAATTATGCAGCCCTCCAGACTACAATTTCTGTTATCATCCTACCCAAGTGCAACTGCCAGAAGCTCTCATCAATGAATATCAACCCTCTAGATGTTTTGGTGTCAACTCCCTGTAGTTTTGACAGTTGCCCATGTTTGTTTGGTCTTTTGGGAGTTCAAATCTAAAAATGATGGGACAGGGTTGAGTGGGGCTGAGAACTATTTGTTTTGGTGCACTGTTAAGAGTTGTTTTCCCCATATTCCTTGTTTAGCTCAGTTTCTTGCCTCCATGATATCATATTGTTGGGAACTGTGATACTTTGCTGTTTTAAACTGGACTACAATTCTCATCAACACAGCAAGTGTATTGGATAGGATGGTAACAGGAAGCAAGTTGGGTGGGATGATAACAGGAATTAGAATCATAGAATCATAGAAACACAGATTTGGAAGAGACCACAAGGGCCATCCAGTCCAACTCCCTGCCATGCAGGAACTCTCCATCAAAGCAACCCCCTGCCATCCAGCCTCTGCTTAATGACCTCTAAGGAAGGAGACTCAATCACCCTCCAAGGGAGTGTGTTCCACTGTCGAACGGCCCTTACTGTCAGGCAGTTCCTCCTAATGTTGAGGTGGAAGCCTGATACAACTGCAGGTCAAAAGGTTTGGAAGGGTTTCTTCAGATTACCATCATTCCATCAGGATATTAATATTATTATGTCTTCTTACCCATATTGAATTAAATTGAATGCAAACTACTTTTGCACTTTGAATTTAATTTGCAGCAACTGAAATAAAAACTGAGGACAAAGGAGGAAGGAGGAAGAAGACAGAAATTGAGACATTTTAAAAGCAGATGGAAACACGGGATGACATTTGTTTAATTGGGATCATCTCTGTGAAATCAAGCAGTTGGAGAGCATGGAAGGACAGTCAAGGAAGGATGTCTATTGAACACTTTCTAGAAATGAAACAGATTCTTTCACAGGCTTCATCCAATGATGGTAGCGCCTAGCTAATGGGTCAAAAACTGAACTGCTGATTCCAACTAGAGTAGACTCATTAAATCAATGGGGTTTAGAAAAGTACTGGTTTGCAGTCAAGAGGCAGTAGCTAGTTAGAACCAGTAAATATTCCAGTCAGAATGAGTAGTTTAATTTAGGTCATAGCAATGTCAAATACAGGTATACCTCAATTAACAAAGCAGATGTGTTCCTGGACGCAACGTCTTTACCAGAACATTTGGTACCAGAGGCAGAAATAACATGGAATGAATAGAGATAGTTTCATGTAACACAGGAAAAATAAAAAATCTGTTGAATATCATTCAGCATACCTTTTATCTAAAACTAACAATATGCACATGTGGCATGAAACTACCAGGTCAGGTAAGCCTTGTTTATGTAAACAGAAATGCTTTGAACCATCTAGAGACCACTTCAAGGTTTCTTCTAAAATGCATCCAGGACAATGTTTTTAATTTCACCTCCACTTTTCTTATGATTTCTATTTTTATGGCCAAACTTGTGGATCTATGCTTCTTTAATGTCCTTAGGGGTAGCTTATGAGCTGATGAGACAAGTTTGCCTGCTTTCCATTTTTCTCTCTGTTCTGCTGAATGCTTAGTAAAGAATTCTAAGGGAAGCTGCTGATAACCTTGCCTTTTCTAAGCAGCCGCACACAGTTTTAGTAGGATTGGCTAGACAGAATCCCATTCTTTCCCAGCTCAAGCTTTATTGCATTTTCTGTACTGCATACATGCTGCTGAAACCTGATACTCAAAGTCTGTGTTTTGCCCAGGCTGTTTCACCATCCACCCAATCTCGATGCTGCTAAATACTTTCCAGCTAGACAGATGACAAGAAGAAAAGGAAAGAGAAGAAAAGGAAAGCTGATGAAGTGAAAAAAGACTTGGTAAAAAGAAGCTGCTTTCTCAAATGCTTTGTTAACGGAGGTATGCCTTTAATCCCAAATCAACTCCAGTCTTTGGAGCAGAGAAGAGTCCTGGCCGTCTGTTTGAAGAACTGAACATGTTGCCCAGTGTGGTGTAGTAGTTTGAGTGTCTGACTCTGGAGAGCAGGCTCAGTCACAAAAACACACTGAGTGACCCTGAGTATTTCACACTCTCTCAGCCTCAGAGGATAGCAATGGCAAACTCCCTCGGAAGAAATATGCCAAGAAAACCCCATGATAGGTTTGCCTTAGGGTTGTCATACGTCGGAAACAACTTGAAGGCACACAACAACAACAACAACAACAACAACATGTCTGTGTATATGTGCCTTCAAGTCACCCGTCCACTTATGATGCCCACATGAATTTCATGGCAAGAATTAATCAGAAGAGGTTCGCAAGTGCCATTTTATAAAATATAGCCTACAGTCCCTTGGAAGTCCTCCATCCAAGTACTAACCATACCATACCCTGCTTAGCTTCTGTGTCCAGATGGGATCTGGTATATTCAAGATATTTGGGCCACTGTTAGCTTATATATAATGCATTCCTGTAACAATATACTATTTTCATGTATCCTAAGTCACCCATGTGCACACACACCTGTCTCTTAAGAAAGAAACATCAAAAGCTCCTTTTATCCAGCTGGCAAATTTTAACATTCATGGTTGAGCCCAAACATGTAGACCAGCAGGCAATTTGGCAGTGGAACATTTCACCTCAGTTCACCTTAACTATTAAGCATCTGCCAACTGCTCTGTAATAATTGGAGCTTTGCTGAATTCTGACCCTTGTGCCTTCTGGGCTTTCCTCATAAGGGTCATTATTGTCAATCACAAGGCCTTCTTTTAACAGCAAATATTCAGCCTCACCTCTAAAGCCTTCCTCACTGTCTCTGACATCAAAATTAAAGGCCCCAAGATTGCTTGATGAATAAACCTCTGCATAACAGGTGAACATAATGCAAATTGCTCTGTATTATCCCAGAAAGAAAAGTGGAGTCTAATGGAAGGGAGCCTACCAGGGGTGATGCTATTTAGGAAGAGAAGTGAAGAGTGGATAGACAAATAGTACTCAGTTTTTCAGGCAGCATGTGATCATTCCCAAGAAGTCCAGAGCATGGAAAACGACTTTGAAAGTAATTAGTTACACTTATAATTCCAAGATCACCAAATAAAATTGCCATTTTGTTTATAATTCTTGAAAATAAGTAAAATTAAAATAAAAATAATTGGTTTTAGTTACTTTAAAAAATCGGAATGTTACAAGCTGTTCATCTGCAGAGTAAAGCATACTTTCTTCATTTCTAGATCAGTGGCATCACTAGAGGGGCATTTAGGCTGCGTGTATGATATCGTAATTTAAAAATATAATTTTAATTTTGCTAGTTGCTTATGTCACATTTCATTCAGTGATATATGGAAATAATGGTTTGTGAATAACATTGGTACAGAAAACATTATTAAGGATTTTGTATGGTGTGGTATAGGAAGACACCATGTGTTACCGCACTGGGTGACACCACTGTCTAGCTTGCTGTGACACACTATTAACTAGATCTTGATTGTGAACTGTTTGGAGAAGTGCACCCCATAACAAAAAAGTAACCAAAATTACAGTCACGTGCAAAAAGGAGAAAGATTATTGCTACTGAATTACAATTGTAATAGTACATTGTTCTAAAAAAAAAAAGATTTAATTATAATGAGTTATTTATAATTACCGATAGTTACTTCTATACTCACTTAAATGGCTATAAAGGCTCCTGTTGGGTTAGATCAAAGGCTGAATGAATCAGGCATTAATTTATTTATTATAATAATTTACTTATTAAATTGTTTGAAATATGTATACACTGTTCATCTGCCATTTATAAAAAAAAAAAATAGAAAATCATAATTGAAACCATAAAACATAGAGATCGCAATAAAACATCAGACAGCAAAGCAACACAGTGGAATGTGATGCCAAAAAGGTAGCGGTCTGTGATGGTTAAAGTTTCAGACCCAGGCTCACACCTCCACTGGGCATTGACATTATGAAGTTAAAAATCAGAGGGAAAGAACAAAGTAAGTAGGCCTCCTTGAGTTCCTTGGAGCAGAGATGGAATATAAATATAGTAAATGTGGTGCAGTGATTTGAACATTGGACTATGACTCTAGAGAACAGGATTTGAATCCCTGTTCAGCCATGGAAACCCACTGAGTGACCTTGGGCAAGTCACACTCTTTCAGCTTCAGAGGCAGGCAATGCAAACCCTCTCTGAACAAACCTTACTAAGAAAAAACAGTGATAGAGGTCTTGGGGTCACTTCAATGACTTGAAGGCATGCAAAAACAAAAGAGGATGAATTGGGAGCCAACATGGTATAGTAGTTTCAGGGATGGGCTAGGACTTTGGGAGAATGGGGTTCAAGTCCCCACTTGGCTAGGAAACCCACTGGGTTACCTTGGGTAAATTATTCTCTTTGTTAAGATCACCTAAGTCAAAAACTACTTGAACGTACCCAACAACAACGAGGAGATAAATAAATACAATCATGATACTTATGGTACTAGTTGAACTTTATAGGGGAGAGGATTCCAGGGATGAGGTGCCACAACAGCAAAATCCCTGTTGTCCCTCACTTTAGAAAGCAGCAGAAGCATCCAGCCAGCCAACCTTTTATTTATATGCTGCTTTTCTCCCATACTGGGACTCAAGATGGCTAAGTGGCAGAAGGAGGCATATTTGCCCTGGGAATAGGTAACACTGAGCTTGTGTTCCTTTGAACCAGTCTTACTGCAATCATCACCAAATATTTTAAAAGTCATCACAATTAATCAGTTAAAAAAACACTACTTGCCAACGTCACCACTGATACATGCTCTTCTTCCATTTCAAATTTCCAAAAATGATGCCTCTGACAGTCAGGACATCAGATGTTTATGATACTTTGATTTGATTATCTTGCATCCCCACCTTTTTTATTCAAGGGGTATGTCCTGATTGGCTAAATGAAGTGAGCATAAAATTTACCAAAGTAATTTCAAGGCAGTAATCAGATACTGTCAAATACTGATTGCTAATGCTCACCAGCTGTCAGATACTGTCAGACATTAGTTTGCTATTGAAAAAATGTCAAGCTGTCAAATGCTAATGCTGAATAACCAAGCACCCACTGACCCAGAAGGTTTTCTGAGCATTTTGCCCAGGAATATTTGCAGAGTTTGAAATAGTTAGCTCTTTGGACTACAGCTCCCAGAATCCTTCAAGCATCAGGGCCATGGTCATGCTGGCTGGAGGAGTTTGGAAGCTGTAATGCAAAAATATTTTTTCTGTACTCTGAATAGTGGCAAAGAAGAAAAGATTGTGCATCTTTGTGCAGTTGTAGAACAGCGTGGAAATGGTCCAACTGGATTTTTTTTTATTATTATTAGCCAGCCATAGTTCTGTTATGCCACAGCTTGGACTGTCATAACACTGCTATAACGGGAGTCCTGTTTCTGGCAATGTGGCACAAATTAACATAATAACCTATTGCTTTTAACTGTGTGACAAAAGGTATTAAGGAACACAGGTAATACCTTCCTGAACCTTTTCTCTCAAGTGTTGTTGATGTCATCCTGCTGTGTCTTATGCAAATAAAACATAAAAAATGCACAAACCATGCACAGTCATTTGTGTCTGCTCGTCTTAACAGATAATATTAAAAAGCTCCACCTAATTGACAGTGTGAGGGGCCAATCAGCTCAAATCTTCTAAGATCCTTAATGCTTTGCATACCATTTATCACAGATTAATAATCTGTCTGGTTTCATAGACATCTCTGTTTGACTTTTATATTTTATTGCCTTGGATGTTTGTGGTTGGAATGGAAGGAAACCCACATTTTGAAGAAGACAACAGAGGCTCCTTCTCTGAATTATGGGATCTAGTATACCTTACTGGAAATATTAGCTCTATCAATAACAGTGGTCTTTGTTTGACAATATTAATTTTAACAGAAATACAAAAAATTCCACATTCCAGAATCATGAAATCAAAATTTGCAAAAGACGTCAAGAGTCACCAAAACATCACTTTGCATTATGCAGTAGTCATAGAGTAACTACATGGTTACAGGTCAGGCTTATTTTGGTTGTCAGCATACAGATATAGGCTCTGTACAGACTGTCACTTTGTGCCAGCCTGGGGGTGGAGTCAGGGCGTTGTGTCCAGATGATGCATGCCCTTGATCATGCCACCAGGGTGCCATGACACCCCTCCAGTGCTGCATCCAGATGACACAGTGCTGAAGGGGCACCATATAGGTGGGTCCTTTTTGCACCCTCTAGAGGCTTTTTGTGGGTCCTTTTTGCACCCTCCAGAGGCTGGATTGGGGCATCAGTGTGAGGTTGCTGAGGCCCCAATCCGGCCAGGAAAGGGGCAGCTGCATGCTGTTCCTTAGGGGTTGTTTGTACAGCCCCATAATGAGCCAGTGTGGTTTAGTGGTTTGTGCATTGGACTAGGATGCTAGGAAACCAGGGTTCAAATCCCTACTCAGTCATGGAAACCCACTGAGTGACCTTTGGCAAGTCACACATTCTCAGCCTTAGAGGAGGACAGTGGCAAACATCCTTTGAACAAATTTTGCCAAAAAAACCCGCATGATAGACTCACCTTGGGTTCAGCATAACTCAGAAACTAATTGAAGGCATACATAACAATAAGATATAATGCAGGAAGCTATGGAGATTATCACACACGGCACCATTGTCACCCAAACGTCAACAAAATGGGGTGGAAGCATCATGGTGTGATCATGCCTGGTGCTTCTAAACTGAAACGGAAGCGTTATTGTCATGGAATAGCAGTGGAATTGTCAGGGAAGTAGCCCTTTTCTTATTAACAGATTAATCCGTTAATAATAAGAAAAGGGATTCTCCACTGATGATTCCATGATGACAATGCTTCCATTTCAGTTTAGAAGCACAAGGCATGATCACACCGTGATGCTTCCATCCCATTTTGATGACATTTGGGCAACGCTCTGGCCCGCGTGTGACAATCTCCTTAGTGTACTAGAATGTGTGCATGTGTGTGTTACTGGGAGCAAACAGACAGCCCAATTATGTGCTGAACACCTATTCAAAGGTGAACAAAGAGATGAGAACATTGGCATGTCTATCAACACTGAGATATTAGCAGATTTGACTGTTAACCAATCCTTCTAGCAGGTGCACTGGCTGATGCAATCAGGATGGTGGGTAGTCAAAGATTCCAACAGAACCTGGAGTGACACATGTTTAAGATCTCTGTTTTGATTGGACAACATAAATAAGGCACAATCAGCACCTTTATTTTGACAGAACAGCTGATAGCTGGGTAGAGGCTAGAAAGAGAGTAAAATAAGCCAAAAAGAGGCTGAAATTAGCCTGCTTTACATTCTGCAATGGATGAAGAGGAGGCTATGATGTAGTTTTTGAGCTGGAAAAATTGAAAAATTGGGAAATCACCAAAGAGGAATTCAAAGAAATAACAAGCATATGTAGGGGTAAAGTCAGAAAAGCTAAAGCACAGAATGAACTCAGGCTTGCTAGAGAGGTTAAGAACAATAAAAAGGGCTTTTTTGAGTATGTCCGAAGCAAAAGGAAGAAGAAGGAAACAGTAGGACCACTGCGTTCAGAAGATGGCAAAATGCTAATGGGGGACAGAGAAAAAGCAGAATTACTCAACACCTTCTTTGCTTAAGTCTTCTCAGAAAAGGCACAGGGTGCTCAACCTAAGGAGAATGGGGAAGAAGACAGAATAGGGGAATTTCAGCACAGAATAAGTAAAGAGATAGTACAGGAATACTTGGTTAACCTAAATGAATATAAGTCTCCAGGACCAGATGAACTACATCCAAGGATATTAAAAGAACTGGCAAATGTAATATCGGAACCATTGGCAATAATCTTTGAGAACTCCTGGAGAACAGGAGAAGTCCCAGCAGACTGGAGGAGGGCAAACGTTGTCCCCATCTTCAAAAAGGGAAAAAAAGAGGATCCCAACAATTATTGTCCAGTTACTCTGACATCAATTCCAGGAAAGATTCTAGAGCAGATCATTAAGCAGAGAGTCTGTGAACATTTAGAGGCCAATACCACAATCACAAAAAGTCAACATGGGTTTCAGAGAAACAAGTCATGCCAAACTAACCTGATCTCTTTTTTTGATAAATTACCAGCTTGGTAGATGAAGGGAATGCTGTGGATATAGTATACCTCGATTTCAGTAAGGCCTTTGACAAGGTTCCCCATGACATTCTTGCAAACAAGCTTGTAAAATGTAGGCTAGACAAGGTAACTGTTACATGGATTTGTAACTGGTTGACTGGCCGAACTCAAAGGGTGCTCAACAATGGTTCCTTTTCATCTTGGAAAGAAGTGACCAGTGGGGTCCCACAGGGTTCTGTCCTGGGCCCAGTGCTATTCAACATCTTTATTAATGACTTGGATGACAGAATTGGGGGCATACTTATCAAATTTGCAGATGACACCAAATTAGGAGGAGTAGCCAATACTCCAGAAGACAAGATCAAAATTCAAAATGACCTGAATAGACTAGAAAGCTGGGCCAACGTTAACAAAATGAAATTCAATGCAGAGAAATGTGAGGTACTGCACTTAGGGCGCAAAAATGAAATGCACAGATATAGGATAGGGGACATTTGGCTGAATGAATCTATGTGTGAAAAAGATCTAGGAGTCCAAGTAGACCATAAGTTGAACATGAGTCAACAGTGCGATGCGGCAGCTACAAAGGCAAATGCTATTTTAGGCTGCATCAATAGAAGTTTAGTGTCTAGATCAATGGAAGTAATAGTGTCGCTGTATTCTGCTTTGGTCAGGCCTCACTTGGAATACTGTGTCCAGTTCTGGGCACCACAATTCAAAAAGGATGTGGAGAAACTGGAGCATGTCCAAAGGAGGGCAACTAAGATGGTGAAGGGTCTGGAAACCATGCCCTATGAGGACCACCTTAGGGAACTGGGGATGTTTAGCCTGCAGAAGAGAAGGTTAAGAGGTGATATGATAGCACTGTTCAAATATTTGAAGGGATGTCATATTGAAGAGGGAGCAAGCTTGTTTTCTGCTGCTTCAGAGACTAGAACGTGGAACAATGGATGCAAGCTGCAGGAAAGGAGATTCCACCTCAACATTAGGAGGAACTTCTTGACAGTAAGGGCTGTTTGACGGTGGAACACACTCCCTCGGAGTGTAGTGGAGTCTCTGTCCTTGGAGGTCTTTAAGCAGAGGCTGGATGACCATCTGTCGGGGATGCTTTGACTGGGAGTTCCTGCATGGCAGGGGGTCAGACTGGATGGCCCTTGTGGTCTCTTCCAGATCTATGATTCTAAGCTCCATAACTCCTAAGATCTTTTGAGGACTCACATTGCAAATTCAAGGCTTGATATGTTGGGGGAACTTAATTTGGGGGCATGGAATGAAGGACTGTCTCTAGGGATACATTTCTATCCGCTTAAAATACCTTCCATTCTCCAATTATGAATGGAAATAGGATAGACCTCTATACTATTGAGCCAGAGCTGTTCACCTGTCAAGCTGCCATGTCTACCAAATTGTATTTCCAGCTTTTATATCTTTAGCAAATAATAACACACATCTCTGTGCTTCAAAAACCCCAACCTCCCACTTTTACATAACAAACTAATTTTAAGGCCATAAGCACAAGCCAGAGTGGATCTTTTCTCTCTGACCAGTTGGCAAGCCAACACACTGACCTCCAACTGCATGGGTTATTTATAGGCTAATGGAAAGAATGATTGCTCAGTGCTGCAGAGTCCCTTACTAGTTAGAGGTGCATCTGGAGGCATTAAGAAGTAATTTAACAGATCATCAAAAGCCCAGGATTGAATTATCGCATTGGTCATCAATCTCTCTTTCTGGCCATTGTTTGTTTTATTACAGATGAAGAAACAGTTATCAAAAGAACCTTCTTCAAGCCATTAAAAGACTTTTACTTCGGAGAAATGGAAGAGCCAAGATAGGAAAATTACAGTTGTGATTCATAGGAAAAGAAAACTGCTTATTTGATTGGAGAGGCTTATTGATCAACCTGAACAGTAAAGGGCTGGCAGGAGAGGAGGGGGCACGAGGGTTAATTGCTCTTTTCATTTTACTGGTGTGTAAATGTTTTGTCTTTGTTTTGTTTTTTTTCAATAAAAGACCCAGCAGTTCCTTTTGGAAAACTTTTAAAAAGATTCTCTTTAAATGAAAACCATTCTAATTATGTCTCTCCCTCTCTCTCTCCCTGAAGTTTCTGTTCTCACCTTTAAAAATTTTGTGGTGTGCCCTCACATACAGGCATTAGTGCAATGCAGTTCCATCCCAGTCTGATGACCACACCAGTGGGTGAATGCTTACCGATTCCTTTAAGTTTAAGATCACAGACTAATACTAGTTGTGGGAGGCACTCTGCATTCTCCTGGATGAGACCTGTCCTTTGTTTTTGACCTTATGACTTGTTGCTGTGGAAAAGTCATGCAGGATCGTGACTGCAGGTGATAGTGACTAAGACTCTGTAGAGAGGCAAACATGAGAGAAAGGTCGCTTTTTCATGCATATATGCAAATGCACTTTGTAATAAGGAGATAGGGAGAAAGGACTCTCCCACGCACCCCTATCCTAATTTATGATATATGTCAGCACTGATTTTTAGAACTTTTCTATCAAAAATTCTTATGAGGAAACTTCTGCTGAAGCTCAGAGATGGCTAAAAGGTTCAATCTGAGTAGCATGGCTATCACAGAAAATCACTGCTGACTGGTTGGTCTCTGAGCAGCCACAATAACATCTGAATACCATTCTTACATTAATCTGTCAATTGCCATGAGAAAAGCCCATGCAGACAGATGTAATGTGAGGTATCCCCATGTTCAGTTTGAGAAAGATAGTCAAATATTTTTGTACCTACATCAAGCTCCAGGTATGTGGTAGAGTTCTTTTGGAAGAGAAGCCTTGCACTGAAGTTTTGAATGAAGTCATACTTTTAAGCTTTCTGGTTTTATTGGGAACCAGAAAGAGGTAGCTTCTTCAGGGGCAGATATGGGCAGGGAACTGCAGCAACAGAGAGAAGAGATACATCTCTGTGCCATGCAATATGTTCCACATTTTTTATTCAGCTGTCTTTCAATGTAGTTGAAGTTGCTATCCCATCAATAAGTGCTGAAATAAGATTCAGCAGCTAGTCTGATTGGCTTCTATACATGGAATGGCAGAGTGAAACCACTGACTTCTTTCTTCAATAATAGCATGTTTTGGTCTGGCTTTTTTCCCATTATTTTCTTTGGAAGATTTAGCCATTCCAAAGGTTTGACTAGGATAACAGGGTTGAAGGCTGAAGCTCAAATGTGACTTTGATTTCAAAGAAATCTGGGAACTGTTCAGTCTGATCAACTACTCTAGGGCACTCGTGGAAATCATATAGCTTTCCCAATGTTGCTGGACTGAAACTTCCAGCATTTTTCACCAGGGTCTATCCTAAACAGAGAATATGGGAGTTGAAGCCCAACAACAGCTGGAGGGCCACATGATTTCCACCTCTGCTATAGAAAAATAGGAGGGGAAAATGGGAAAGGAACTGGAAGTAAGGACAAGATGGGAGAAAAAATTCAGCCTGTTTCATAAACTTTGTCAGCTTTGTCATATTAGAATATACAGTATTAAGATATGCCCAGGTTCACCTTGATACATCTGGGTTCAGTATGAGATTGTACAAATTCCAACTTTGTGTCTTGGATGGCCAGTGGACAGTGTGTCAATCAAATGACAATGTTATTTATTTTGTATTTTTGCTAAGAAAGCATTACCAATGTAGCATCATGTTTTCTGTCTTACAATACATTTGTGGAGCAGTGACTGGATGCACAACACCATTCAGTTTACTCCATGGCAGTACCATGATTGGTTCAAACAGGTCTTACAAAATTTTCATCACTGCACTTTTCCACATTTCAACTTTTAAAAGGAACTGATTACAGTTCTTGCTCCAGTCTCAGTGTTTAGTTATGTTAATGATTTCACTTTTTAAAAACATTCAGTATTTACCTCTCTTTTTCTCAAAAGTAACTAACATAGTTACTATAGTTGTATTTTAAATTAGGATACTTCAAGCCATCAATTTGTAGTTCAAAATGCATTCTCTTATTATCCACCTCATTGTTGCCTTATAACCCACAACATGGAACAACAGTGGGAACCAAATTATTCCTTTTTCGGTCACAGTTATAACTGTATGTATTTATGCCTTCATGATGGGGGAAGCATGAAATTAATCGTAAATAATTATTTATTTGCAACTAATTACTTCCAACCTCTGTTCAGTGTTCACCTCCAAAAGTGGATTTAAGTTCTTCTTGCTCACCAGGCCTTTGTGCAGCACAAATTGCCAGGTGGCATCTTTCTTTCTGTTCTAGATTCCCTAGATAACTGCTGGCAGATTGTGAATCCCATCAGATTATTGAAACAACAGCTGTGATTAATTACTAGTCATGGCTCAAGAGAGGGCTACAAATGGATTAGCAGATAATCCTTACCTCAAAAGTGTGCTTTTGCTTATCTTATTCCTAACACCATACCATACAGCTGCCACCTTTTCTCTTTTCTGCTAAAGAAATGACTGTGTTCCATCAACATATATAACATTAAATAAGAGGCATATTTCATGCTTAATGAAAGACATGCTTCACAGTCTTATTTGATGAACACTGTTCTTGTTTTTGATTGTACAGTATATGTTTGATGTTCCACCCTTTAGTGGAAAGGGAGCTATAAATTAACATTATCATTCTTAAGACATAACAAGAGAAGTATCTTCTTCATGGGAGATTCTAGTTGATTCCCCTGTCTTCATTATTTCCTAGAGTAGCCAGGACTTCTCAAAAGAAATGGTGGTACTTCTTCTTCTTCTTCTTCTTCTTCTTCTTATTATTATTATTATTATTATTGGTATTTAAATGTGTCTATCATTTATATTTCTATCTGGCTTTTTTGTTTGTTTGTTTGTTTGTTTGTTAAGGATTCCCTGAGGCAAGTATATTAAATTCAGAAACATATTGGGCAGAAGAAGACAATGTAGTTACTCTGACGCTTGTTTCGTTGTTTTCTTCTTTGGCTCTGAAAGTGGTCTTAAGTGGGATTGCCAGCTTTTCAGTTGTTCTGCATAGCCAGGCATTTAGAAAGTGTTGGTCTGTAGACATTCAAAGCTGAAAACTTATGGCTCAAAACTGTGAAAATCTTCACCAGTGGCTCAAGCATCTGTTGAAGGCACAACATCAAGCTAGGGCAGTTGTTGTTTTTTCTGATCACTTTTCAATGCAGTCCTTAAGAGGTTTTGCCAGTTTTTGTTATTGTGTGCCTTCAAGTCATTTCCAACTTATGGTGACCCTAAGGCAACCCTATCAATGTTGTGTGTGTGTGCGTGCAAGATTTGGTCAAAGGAGGTTTGCTATTGCCTTCCCCTGAGGCTGAGAGCATGTGACTTGCCCATAGTTACCCACTGGCTTTCATGACTGAGCTGGAAATCAAACCTTGGTCTTCAGAGTCATAGAACAACACTCAAACCACTATGCCTCACTGGCTCTTGCCCAGTATAAAAGCATTAATTGAGAGGAAAGCAGGTCTTCTGCAAGAGTGTCATTGGAAAAGGTCAGAAACAAGTCTGCTTAAAGCCCAGCACCAAACAGCAACTGTGGCTCTTAGCAGCAGAAGGAACAGCACCTGGGAGGCTGGAAGCCCTGATTACAAATTCTTCCTAAGATGAGGCTGCATATTAATGAGATAATTATTAACCTTAGTTTTTGGGATGCATCTAATCACAACCCACCACACTGAGTCAGTCTATCCCTTCCACCCCTGAGCTGGAATTCAAAGATTAAAGACCAACTGGGAGCAGTCTTTCACAAAAGGAAGCAAATTAACACACCCAGGATGCTTTTGTGCTTTAAAGAAAGAGAAAGGGGAGGAAAATGAGGCTTGATTTAACAAATCGCAGAACTGGAATTTTAGCCCTCGTTGGGAACTAGTGCTGAACTCAATTTTCTTTCTTTCCTTCCTTCCTTTTTCATGGGCACGCTTCCCCGCTTTTAAGGGCAGCCAGCCAGGGAAAATATGTTCCATTGCCTTTACGCTAGTGTATCAGACTGTTTTGTTTTGCAGACATTCTGTACATATATGCCAGCAACTGTGAACCAAAGGGTTTTGTAAATACAGGGTTACCATATTTTGAAAGGCAAAAAAGGACATATTTAACCATTGACTACTTCAAACGATAGATTGCTATGACAACTCTCACTTTAAACACTCCTACTATATAGACAGGGTTAATTGCTATCAGAAATATTCCTAACCTTCATTGTACTGAAATAACAATTTTACTTTCCCTTTCCTCCTTCCTTGCTTCCTCTGACAGCTGCCTCACCTGATCCTCCAAGCTGCCCTGATCCATTGCATCTGTGTGGCCCAAGGCTCCCTCAATTATCTTGCTCTGGTAGCTCTCCTTCCCCACTGTGAGTCTATCTCTCCTCCATCCTGAGTTGCTCTCTCTCTGTCTCTGAGTGCTTTGCCAGGCTGCCCATTGTCCCTTCTCCTAGCACAGCCAGCATCATAGTGATGCAGAGCTGGTTGGTAGGCAGGGGGCAAAACGGCAGCAGCAGACATTTTTAAAACTGCTGCACATTTTAAAAAGCCACCTGGAGAGAAATTTGGGCTCTGAAAAAAGAAGACATGTCTGGGAAAAGGAGGATGCATGCTTTGAGGCTGTAGTGTGACTTTGTTCCTAACCTGTGGTGATTCTAAGGTGAGCCTGTCATGGGGTTTTCTTGGGAAGATTTAGTTCAGAGTGTGATGTGCCCAAGGTCACCCAGTGGGTTTCATGTCTAAGTGGGAATTTGAACCCTAGTCTCCAGAGTTGTAGTCCAACACTAAAACCACTATGCCACACTGGCTCTCTATCTATGGTGTTTATATAAATATTCTGACATTTATTTATTTATTTTAAATGTAAATCTGCAAAGGGGCAAAATGTGGGGCATCCATTCTGAAATAAAGTCAAGCTTATTGTGATCAGTATATTTACTCATGGGCCTAAAATACCCTAAAAGCCCCACATCCTGTCTCATCGTAGAAGCTAATCAGGGTCAGGCCTGGTTAGTACATGGATAGGAAACGACCAATAAATATAAGGTGTTCTAGGCTATATTTCAGGGGAAGGAACTGGCAAAATCTCATCTGAGTATTCCTTGCCTAAGAAAATCCTATGAAATTCATGGATAAGTTGACAGGAGACTTGAATGCAAACACAAACACATTTAGGGGCTTGACAGACCCACTCCTCAGGGGTGGCCTGCAGCTGCCCCTTTTAGCACCAGATCAGGTTCACAGCAACTACAATGATAAAAAGTGGCTACTTTTTGCACCCTGGAACGGGTGCCATAGCTGCTGGCACGCAGCTTTTCCATGCTCCTTTGGCACTGCATCATGTAGATACAGCACTACAGGAGCTGTAGTGCCACATCATGTGATGTGGCACGCAGCATCACACCAGCCTGGGGGTGGAGTCAGGGTGTGTGTCATGTGGACACCACACCACAACTCCACCCCCAGACCGACCTTAATGGCTGGACTGTACAGCCCCTTATTCTGTTATTTTAAGGTGAACCTATCACAGGATTTTCTGGGGCTAAGAGAGTGTGGCTTACCCAAGCTCATCCAGTGAGGTTCATGGCTGAGCAGAGAACTGAACCATAGTCTCCAGTGTTTAATCCAATGCTTAAACCAGTACACCATATTTACTGATCTCCTCCTAAAGCCAGTGTAGGACATGCAGTGGCAGACACAAAGAGTATATACAGCTGGAAGAAAAGATCCATCAATATTAGCACTTTCTAGGAACATGGAACTAATGCATGTTGAAGATGTAGAGATAATGGAAGCAGGCTCCTCCCATGATGTCATGTCCAGAAAATGTATAAAGAAGTAATATATGTATATGAAGGACTTTCTCAAGCTATGTTCTTGCCACTGTCATGTACTCTAGCTACACTGCTGCCAATCACACCTTCAGCAAGCATAAAGCAGTTTGACACACTGAAAATGAATGGCAGGAGATTCACTATGCGTAAAAGGAAGTGCTTCTTCATATGCTGCATAGTTAGTTATGGAATTCACTGCCCTAAAATAGAATTATGGCTGCCAACTTGGATGACCTGAAGAAGAGGATTGGATGATTTCATTATGGATGGGGCCATCAACGGCTACCAGTCAGGATGACTACATATCACCTGTAGCATATATATGCAATATGCCACTGTATATGAGTTGACAGGCAACCAGAGACAGAAGGTGCAGCTGCACTCATATCCTCTTAGCAGGCTTCCCAAAGGCAACTATTATCCACTATGTGAACAGAATGTTGAACTAGATAGGCCTCTGATCAGATCCAAAATAGCTCCTCTTGTGTTGTTATACATACAGACACATACACATACCAGTGCATGCACAAGCCTTCTTCTCATATTAGTTGAATGTGTCAGTAGGGGATTGGTCTGGCCTGCATGGCTCTAAAAACCCCTTCACATGGTATTTTAAGACTATGGGGGGGTGGGGGGTGCGTGCCTGAGTCTGAGTCTTCCCTTATGTCAGTGATCTCAAACTTGGTCTTCCATGTGTTTGGCACTTCTGCTCCCAGAATTTCTGACCATTGTCCATGCTGGCAGGAACTTCTGGGAGCTGAAGTCCAAAACATCTAGAGAATCACAGTTTCTACCCTATGTTATCAAGATCTTTGAAAATTTGGGGTTCCAATTGTGCAGAACAAGCTTTACGTGACAAAAGTGGAGAGTTTTCTCTCTCTATTGTGATGAACCCAGATAGTATAGGATGGAAACTGCCATGCAGTGCCACCTTCCATACTGTATATATTTATTGTTGTGTGCCTTCAGGTCACTTCTGACTTATGGTGACCCTAATTATTTATTTATTTATTGGATTTGTATCCTGTATTTCTCCCAAAATGGGACCTTGAGGCAAATCTATCATAGGGGTTTCTTAGCAAGATTTGTTCAGCGGAGGCTTGCCCAAGGTTACCCAGTGGGTTTACATGACCAAGCAGGGATTGGAACACTGGTGTTCAGAGTTGCAGTCCAACACTCAAAACAGTAACACCATCCTGGCTCAGGGCAACTGAAAATATTGTTTTAATTGTGTGGCATATACATGGGTCAAGGAGAGGAAAGGGATGCAAGACACCAAGTTTATAAGTGCACCAAAAATTCCCCCATTTTTATTTGTGAAATACTGGTGAATATAGGCTTTCTTTCTTTACCTTTTGATCCTGTTTTGAGGAACAGCAGCATATCTAGTAAATTCCCTTCCAAAGGCTTCTAGCTTGATTTTTAAAACAAATGGGGAAACCTGATTCACACTATTTGTTGTGGTGGTGATGATTGTTTGCTTTCAAGTCTCAAAATGTGGTGGGGATTTTTAAACAGAGGCTAGATGGCCATCTGTTGGGGGTGCTTTGATACTGTGCTCCTGCGTGGCAGGGGATTGGACTGGATGGCCCCTGTGATCTCTTCCACCTCTATGATTCTATAATTCTAAATCAATTCTGACTTACGATGACCCTAAGGTGAACCTATCATGGTATTTTCTGAGGCTGAGAGTGTATGACTCACCCAAGGTCACCCAATAGGTTTCAATGGCTGAGCAGAATCAAACCTTGAACTCCTAAATCACAGTGCAATGCTCAACCCCGTACACCATGCTGGCTCTACTGCTACCATTTTGTACTACTACCACTTTATCATTCACACTACTACCATGTTAAAATGAAACAAAACCTCTAGACTGCTAAAATACTAAACATTTAAGATTGTGAGTCTGCAGTGAAAGTGGGAGAAGGGAGAGAGGGAAAGAAGGGAAACTGGGAGGGAGCCTGGCATATCTTGTATTCGAGTAAGCATGTTTTTTTTCCATATCCCTAGTCCAAAAAGAAACCTGGTAAGGGCAACACAAATTATGCACCTTATCCTTGCTGGTCAAGCTGTAGAGCTGAAACCAAGGCTCCAAATTAAAATGATTAGACTTCCCCAAAACCCCCAGAGGGAAAGGAAATTGTCATGTTAGCAAAGGAAAAGTGGTCGGGTTTTCCCCTTGACCCAGAGTGGGACGAATGTCTCTATTTCGGTATAAAAGAACTGGAGCATGAGAGGAGAAGGGTAGGGAAGACATCACTAAAAAGAGAAAAGAAATTATTATTACTATCATGGGGTTCTCCCCCCAGCCAAAAGGCACTGAACACATATTTTAGTCCTTGAAAGTGTAAACATGGAGAGAGGGAGCAGGCAGGAAGAGAACGGAGGCTGATTTTTATTCACAAATGGTCCTCTTCCTCCATTTTCCCCTCCTTCTGTCTCTCCTCTAGTTTCCTTAGCAACAGCAGCTAGCATGCAGCCTGCTTCTTTTTGCTAGTCGCTTTCTGAATGTGGATGATTTGACAAAAGGGTCAGAGTGATGGCTGGGTTTTGGGAAGGGGGTATGTTGAAAGAAAAATACAATTATCTTCCCATTCATTCTTTCCCCTTGCATCCCGTAGCACATTTTGGGAGACAGTGGGGAGTGAATTCCACATAGTATCCTTTCCTCTACAGGTACATGAACACACACACGGGATTGCATCACTCAGGTTTGTTTCCCGACTCATCTGTTCCTCAACACCTGAGTAGCCATATTGTTGCCACCCATCACAGTGTGACCCCTTAAAAAAAACAAAATGGCTATAGAGTTTTTCTCAGCTTGTCTAGCTAACCAAAGAAATGCTGCTTTAAGGCTGATTCCTCATTATAACTGGTAATAGTAGCAACTGTTGTTGTTGTTATTTTAAACTAGACCTCTGAATGATTTTGCCAACGTACCACCTTTTGAATTTATACTTCAAAAGCATCCATTAACAGCAACAGCAACCCAAAAAGTGGCGATAATGCTCAGAATTCATTAACATAAGAATAATAATCATAATCATTTCCAGAATTAACTTTCTGTGTTAGTTGATTGCAGCAAACATAGTAAAGAGACTTGTGGAACTATAATGGCAAGCATGTTTATGAAGCGGAACGCTTCCCTGCCATGATAAATTTGTTTGTTTTTGAGGTGCCACAAAATTCTTTTCTGTTTTTCATCATAAGAATGTTGTGAATAATGGCCATAGAGATTTCTAGTTACCAGCTCAGGATTAGGCAGATTTATTGTCTGGGGGTGGATGGGTGACACAGATAGTATATCTTTCCCATTTTTACACAACTACAGGTGGGTGTGGGGTGACTGGGAAGATTCATAGAGAGTGGGAAGGGGACGTTTATCCCTACCTGTCATAACTCACCCTCTGGAATCTGAGGGAATCTGATGCCAAGGCGGTAGTGTCACTAGGGTTGGCATCACCTGTTGTGGTAATCCATGGTGTCAACCCCTCCCATTGATCTCCCCCCATACCACACCATACCAAATCTTTAGTAAATCTTTTTTGTACTAATGTTACTCATAAATCACATTTCCAGTATATCACTGAAATGGTAATAGTTGCAACATAAACAATTAGCAAAATTAAACTGTTGTTCCTCCTCATTCGCTGGGGTTAGTGGTGAATGACCCCCTGAATGTGGAAAACCCACCAATAAAAAAAACCTACTATTTTTTTTACCTGAGAGTACACCTGACTAGGATTCTCCAGGTCCTCCAGTGGAACTCTATGGTCAACATCTGCCCGAAGCTGATCATAGAATCATGCTGGAGAACCCACAAATGCCTAGAGGAGTGTTTTCTCTAGGAATCTCTAGGTTCATCATCACAACTCTATGGTTAGTTTCTGGTGGAGTTGCACTGGAGGACTAGAGATTCCTAGAGAATATATTAATCAAAACCTCAAATAATCAATTCCTCAAAAGTCAAAGTTGCAAATGTGGAGGGCCAACTGTATACCTTAAAGTTACAATATCATATACACTGCCTAAATGTATTTACAGGTATGTAGTTTCTGGGGTTAAAGTGAATTTTCTTTTAAGATATGACATTTTTTACATTTAAAAAAAATCATTTTAAGAAAATAATATAAAATGTGTTTTTAAAAAACCTGGAGCCTCCCCATTCTTCTTCCACTGAGGCAGAGGTTTGGGAGCATTAATGTCACCTCCCTTTATAGTGTCACCTTTTGCAGCCCATACTCCCTGTACTCCCTTAGTGCAGAGGATCTGATTGATGCAGAGGCTCTCTCTCTGAATCTGAGGGCTTCTCTTCATGATTAAAATACTCCTCATCCCAAACAAATAGACTGTGATCCAGACACATGTAATTCAGAGGAATCTGGGCTTTTGGGGTGGGGGGCTCCATAAACTCCACCAAAAAAGAATTTGAGGTTTCTACTGGACTATCCGCAAGGATGTGCTTTATCAAACATGTGACTCTCCATCCACATCACATGGATTCTCGTGACTGCACATTTTCAGCACAGGGAGAGTGAATAGATACAAATTTGTGCAGGAAAGTGACTATGATTAAATGTCAGTGTGAATATATCAAAATACACAGCAATTCGCATAATACACTTACAGTAGACTAGCCCTGAGATGTTGATGGCCAAAACATCTGAGTGGCTCTCATGTCAGCATAACTTGATGGATGCTGAAGAGACACTCCCATCCTCTTAAGTTCAGTGAAGAGAGAAGGAACAGCATTGCAGGAGTCAATATCTTGTAAATTGGAAATACTGAGTAATCAAGTACCTGGTATCAGTCACCAGTAAATCTCCCAGCAGTTGTTGAGAGTCCTCCTTGCTCACAACCAGTCAGTCTCACTGACTAGTTGTGGTCCATTTATTGTTTGGGATTCTTGATCTCCTAACTGGATATGTCTAACATTTTTCATACCATTTTGGCTTGAATCTTGCTTTCTCGATAACTGTTTTTTGTGTAATGAATTCTGGGGCAGCTGAGAACTTGCCTCACTCAAGGATACATTCCCATAGTGGTGAGGTTCATCTGCCCCAAGTGAACAGTTACAACAGAATACTTCTTGATAAGACAGGGTGTGTACCTATGGATCCCATCGTTCCTGGTTTCACCCACACAAGATTGAGAATTCAAAGATATAGTCATGTTAGTCTGGAAAATCAGTATGGAAAGGTTTCTTGTAGCACTTTTGAGACTAACTGAAAAAGAGAGGTTGGTAGCATAAGCTTTCGCAGACTGGAACCTACTTTCTTAGATGCAAGGGGATGGAGACAATGCATGAATCTTTTTTCACCAGAAGGCAAAGACCTTTTTATTTGAATAGGTGTTCAGTCTCTAGCTGGGTGTAGCAGATGGGTATTTTAATAAAATTTGCTGAACCCTTACCTTATGTTTTATATTTATTTTAAACTTTTTAGAGCCAACGTGGCATAGTGGTTTGAGTGTTGGACTATGACTGTGGAGAGCAGGGTTCAATTCCTTTCTCGGCCATGGGAACTAACTGGGTGATGTTGGCATGTCACATGCATTGAGCCTCGGGGGAAGGCAATTGCAAACCTCCTCTGAAGATAGGATCGCCTTATAGTCACCATAAGTCGGAAATGACTTGAGGGCCCACAACAACAAACAAATACACTTTGCATTAGTTTTAACTCTTTTAATATGATTGTCTACTTAATGGCTTTTAAAACTTTTGTTTAAATAGCACATTTTAACAGCTTCACAACATTGCTTGAAGCATATCACAGATCACAGTATAAGGACTATTCTGACTAGTACAAAGTCGGATACTTTTTTTGCCGGTGATTAAAAAAAATCAGAAGGTAAAGCTTCTCACTATACATTAAGTAAACAAAATACGTTAAGTACAAAGTGTAGTTTGACCCTAGGTACACAGATTCAGGGAGCTGACAGTGAGGTCTGGAAGCATGATCCTCTCTGTGGATCTGATGTCAGCAGAGGATTTGCTTCCTGCTGTGAAGGCTTGTGCTGCTTTCTTCAACCTAGTCTCTACTTGTATGTTTGACAGTAAAGCAGATATTGCAAAATGCCCTGGTGGCGCAGTGGTTAAATGCCTGTACTGCAGCCACTCACTCAAAACCATAAGGTTGCGAGTTCAATACCAGCAAAAGGGTTCAAGCTAGACTCAGGCTTGCATCCTTCCGAGGTCACTAAAATGAGTACCCAGATTGTTAGGGACAAGTAGCTTACAGTTGTAAACCGCTTAGACACTGCTTAGGTGGTATGAAGCGGTATATAAATGAAGCTGTTTGTTTGTTTGTTTTGCTTCAGGTCTCCAATGATCTCTCTGGCAAAAGTAGCTTGACCTAACCTGGGTAGCCTGCTCATAGAATTTTCCCATACACATTACAGTGAGGAGGGTACAGAAACAGCAGATGGGAAGACAGCATCCCTCCTGGAACACTTTGCCTGAAATGACTGATTATTTTTATTCTATTTCACCACACATTCCATGATAAAAATCAAAGTCAAGGTGGCATTGGGAGTAAAAATATAAATCACAAGAAAGTTAAACCAATAGCAGTAAAATAGCATCTGTTTCATAGACCCCCCCCCAAAAAAAGTCCTCTCATATCATTATTGCTTAGATATGCCTTCTTCTAAAGACGTTTTGTATGTACCCACAAAAGATAATTCCTCTAACCTTGTATTATTCTTTCAATTTAATTGCTGTGTTGTGCTTTACATATGACTGGGTAGCTTTCAAACATTCTTTGGAAACTTCAAATAAGTGCTACCTGGAGCACATTATAGCAGTGATCATAGATCTCTGGATTATCAACAGGATTGGCAAGTCACAACTGTCCAAGGCCCCAAGATTTATTTATTTTTTTAGAAGTCAAATACACTCACACTTTTCAAGACAGTACAGTGCTCTTGCTTTGAGATTCCTCCCCCTTGCCCTAAAGACTCACACTTACTAGTCAATTCTATAATGATCTGGATTTAATTTGGAGTGTGGGTTAACTGAAAACAGCCCAAAGGGCCATGGAATATTTACCATTTCCAACTGTGTTATTGTTGCATGCCTTCAGGTTGTTCCTTACTTATGGTGGCCCTAAGGCAAACTTATCATGGGGGTTTCTTGGCAAAATTTGCTTAGAGAGGCTTTGCCATTGCCTTCCCCTGAGGCTGAGAGAGTGTGACTTGCCCAAAGTCACCAAGTTGGTTCCCATGGCTCAGTAAGAACTGTTTCAATAGCAGTGCAATACAGTACAATTAAACCAGGTCTCCTGGGATCCTGGTCCAGCACTCAGATCACTAAACCAAGAGTGCTCTCAAATCCAAGTTAAAGGTAAAAGGTAAAGGTTTTCCCTTGACAAGATTGCCTAGTTGTGTTTGACTGTAGGGGATGGTGCCAATCTCCATTACTAAGCCATGGGGACCAGCATTGTCAAAGATGACCCCATGGTCATATGGCCAGTATGACTGCAGAGAACACTGTTACCTTCCCACTAAAGTGGTACTTATTTATCTACTTGCACTTTTACAAGCTTTCAGATTGCTAGGTTGGCAAAAGCTGGGACTAGTGACGGCACTTAGGCCTCAAACTGCCTACCGTGTAATCAATAGAGTCAGCATCATAACCACTAAGCCATTGCGTCCCTCAAGTCCCAATTACATGCTGGGTATAATTTAAGGTATTGCTTTAAACCAGGGGTAGGCAGCTGTGGAAGACAATGGAGCCACATTAGCCCTCCAGAAGACCTTGGAGGCCCATACTCCTCACCTTATATCACCTGCTCCTGCAACAAAAAACTAAAAACAATGTTTGCAAATAAATACTCTCCATGGGGGCATGTTTTGGGGCCTTCTTGTTCCCCTAAAGGGTATTTTGGGGCAAAACGTTTTTTAAAAAACATCACAAAAATCATTTTGAACCATGGGGGAACAGAGGGTCCAAACATGGTGGAAAAACATATTGGAAATGTCTTCCACACTCCATCCAAGGCAGTGGATGTGCCAGGCAGCATAGGGGGATATGCATGTGAACATACACCCAAAATTGGAGTGGAGAGTTGAGCTAATGGTGGGAGGTTGGGGCAGCTCTAGGCTGTCTTTGGATTATCCTGGCCAATGCAGACAGGACCTATGTCTGAATCCTCTGTAGATCAAAATTAGACAGAGTTTCAATAACAGTGCAGTACAGAGTACAAATATATGGAAGGCAAATATCATTTAGGACCTTACTAGTCACATATTTGCTTTGTATCTAAGGAGAAAGAGGTTTCTAAATAGTGGTTTTCTCATTTTGTGCAATGAACTGAGCCTCCAGGCTCCCTGTTCTTAATTCACAGATTTTTATAATTTTACATTCTATCTTTCTTATAAAAATATACATTGTGGTATAAGCTTTTGTAGATTAGAACAGTGCTAGTAAAAGTAGGAGTCCATGGACCAGTTCCAAACCAAAAACCATTCACTGCCAGGCCCTGGTGAGTTTCTAGAAAGAAAGAAACCTGTTATAACAATATCCAACAAATGTGATACTGTTCCCTGACATATCCTGGAGATTGCTGTTCCCTTACATCAGAAACCTTGAGAAGCACTGGACTAAAGTCCAGTTCATCAGATGGAACAACTATACCTTTATTTAAGGCTATTTCACAAACATCCCACAGCCTTAATCCCTTTGACTCGTCAAGCAGGTTTGTCCTTTTATTGGAACAGTCATGGGAAGGGCATAAGCTGGAAGTCTGTATTCCTCTTCTAGACCAGAGGTGGGCAAAATGCACCCCCTAAGTCTTATGCAGTCCCTCAGAGCTTTTTTTATGATCTCAAGACCCATCGAGTATCAAAAACTGCACTGAAATGCACTGAAATGCTTTCCAGAAGGCACCAGGAGCATTTCCTCCACATTTTTGGGCTCAATGGGGCATTTTAGACACAGATGAAGCCTTTTAAAAAATCTATACATGAACAATAAGTGACTTCCAGATCACTTCCAAAACAAATGCTGCTTTTGAACCTAAAATGGCCCAGGGGAAAGCAAAAATCATGGTAAATCACTACATCCTTTAGTGGATGTTTGAAACATTGGTGGGCTAAAAAAATGTTTTGCAGAATGTACAATAGTGGTGTATGGTCCTCTGAGTTTTCCTTTGACAATTGCAGCTCCCATCCTAGAAGGAGTTGTGCTTAGTCTCCTAAAACTGGTGTAACTTGGGGGACTTCAACTTCATGCCCATACATCCATCCTTTTCTTTCTCCATCCTGCTTTGTTTTTCTTTTTATGGTCTTTCCTTCTTCTCTTTTGCCCTCCCCAAACACTCTCAGGTCATTTGGGGGCACAGATGGCTGACATCACTAGTAGGCAATGAGAGAAAAGACACCAGGTATACCTTTCCTCTTACATTATTACAAGGAAAGTACTTTTGACAATTCACTGAAGTTACTTAAGATAGATTAACACTGACAGACTGTACAGCAGCACAAAACAACAACAATGTACAGCTGGGGAAAAACCCCCAGAAGCAAAGCATTCTTCTGTCTGTGTTTAACTGTGATCCATTAATATTGTTAACACACACACATTTTCACTGAGCAGTGCCAGTGTGGTGTTTGATCCTTGTCGTGTTAACTAGGATTTTTATAAAGTATTTTAATCATAGCTTTTACAAATTGAGGTCCAGGTACATACTTCTGATCATGTATGTATGTGCCTTTAAGTTGCCTGTTGTACCACCCTTCATTCTATTGTGTCCTCTATACAGGTTCAGTTGCTTAGCTTTTCCCACAGAATGCCACTTAACTATTTTACTGTTTTACTGTATAGGATTACTGGTTCCTTTTTCAAAGTGGTCCCATCAATACTGTCAAGTCAAAACACTATGACAGAAACACACTATCCAACTAACTTTCAGGATAGATCCAAGAACCGCAAGTTCTTAAGCTCTTTCATGTTGGATTCCATTTACAGGTTAGCTACACAGAAGATATGTGCCCCATACCCCCACACTCCATGATATAAATAGTTCACTAGGATGGGAAAAACCACACCTCTTTAACCATATGTCCTTAGAGCAGGACAGAGAAATGTGGAAGTGAATGATTTATAGCTCTTGCCTGCTGTATCTCAAGGGCTCAGAGTAACAGCACAGCAATGATATATGTATTATGGCTGTGCAAAGTAAGGAGATGACCCTCTCTGCAGACTTTTGCACAGCTTAATAGTCAAATATGCTGGCATAGTGGTCTTTGATGAGTAGGTGGAGGAGCAATAACTTATTCTGAGTCCTTGAGAGACAGCAGACTGTCCCTCTCTCTGACTGACCAATGGCACATTCCTTGAAAAATATAGTAAGCAGAGAAGAAAATTAGAACATAATGCATGTCAAACAATTTCTTCCAACTCTAGAATATTCTTCCACTGGGCAAATCTTTAGTGACCTTGTCTTCTTTGAAGTTCTCTAATATCTTCATATTTGGGCTGGAATTGGGAGGTGGCAGGGAGAGCTCAATGTCTGCCTGAAGAGGCAGAATTAGTTTCAGCTAAATCCCCACTCAGTCCTGAACTGCATTCGAGCCAGTCACTATTAGGGATGAGGGATGGTGGTTCTTCTTAGGATTTACTAGTTCACAAATTTCATCATATTCGAGATAGAAAGAAACTGAGAAACTGAAGAGTTATTTTGAGGATAAAATTGGCTGGGTGGGAGGAATGCAGCAAACAGAATAAAACAGAGAACTCCACAGCAACAAAAAGTACCATCACATGGGCAAGCTCTATTTTGTAACACCTGTAGAAAAACACTCTTCCATATATTATGTTGACTGATAATCAAATTGCCAGTGAAATATCAATTTTGGTTGTTCTGCTTCAGGCAAATATCTTTGGAATCTCAGGCAATGCAAAAAAGGGTTTTAATAAAATGAAAGAAATTCCTCTGGAAGGTCCTTCAGTTCTCTAGTTTCAAGGACTCTTGAAGTAACTATTCTAGTGATTGGAGGTGAGTGTTAATTCAACAAGCAAGAATAACACCAGCTGTGCAACATTGCTGTTACACCTAAACTTTAAAATGTCTGTATTTTTAACATTTCTGTCTCATTTTTTTAAAATTGATAGTATGAGTCATCTTCCTCATCTGAATGAAGCTTCCTTCCACATTCATCCTTACCCTCCTAATTTAATATCTTCAGAGGAGTTCTGTAGAGCAAGCTCTGTAGAGGTAGATCAAGCAGTAACTCCTTTCAGAGCCTTCTCTGTAGTGTAGCAGCAGCTAACTTACAAGCTGCAGGCTACATTTGGCCCTCAGGCTGTTTTTGAAGTCCAGTCCTAATGACGGCAGAAGAAGCACACTTCTGAAATTTGGCACTGCTGGATAGACAGAGAGACCTCTCTGCTATGTATTTCCTTCTCCCAGGGAACAAATCACTCTGTTATGGAAGTCCACCTGGCTCTGCAATATTCTAGTGAGGCATACACCTCCCCCCCCCCCCAATGATTTGGCAGAGACAATCCTAATTGATCCTCCGTCATCATCCCACTCTTTCAGCTATCTTTAAAATGTTTCAGTTTCTTTCTCTTCATTCCGCTTTCCCACTCCATCCTCAGCTTTGTTCAATTACTACAAACTGAGTACACAGTACAAAAGTAGTTTATTCTAAATTAACTCATAGAGGGAGAGGCAAAGCGAGGCAGGTCGGAATTTAGTCCTCCCCTATTGGCCCCATGCAAAAGCAAAAGCTGCAGCCTCTCTTAGGTTTTGTGTTTTTCCATATTAATAACTTTTGCCATCTGGACTACACTCTGATATTGATTAGCCACACACGTCTCAGTTTTCATCTCTAAAATTTTGGAGGGTATGGTACTGTCCTTCACCACCATTAAAAAAAAAACAAACATCAAAATTCGAGTCTCAATTCAGCCATCTGAGACTTCCCAGATGGCCATGCTCTCTTCCATCTGACACCATCAGTTAGTGGTTTCTGAAGTTTTGTATGGGTTTTCTCTTTTTTAAAAAAGGCTGGAACACATCTCCTAAGGCTTACCTACTTACAACAAGAGTTTTCAACTAAAGCATGTTAGTACTTTGGTCCTCAACTTTGCCTTTGCCTGCCCACAACTGAAATGCTGCCCTGAGACCTTCTCCAAAATTGAATTCATCCTTACATCTGAAAGAGGCCTTGCATTATGGTAAGGAGTTAATCCAGTAAGCCAACATGGTATAGTGGTTTGAGTGTTGGACTAGGACTCTGGGAGATGAAGCTACAAATCTCCACTCAGCCATAGGAACCCACTGGGTGGCCTTGGGCAAGTCATCTTCTATCAGCCTCCAAGGAAGGCAAACCTCCTCAGAACAAGGCTTGCCAAGAAAGCCCCATGATAGGCTTGCCTGAGTTTCATTGTGAGACAGAAAAAACTTGAAGGCACACAACAGTGACAACAGGAATCCTGACCCAGAAGAGGCATGTGGTCTCCTTTGCAGCTTTTTGCCTTGAACATCTATGATGGCAAAAAAGCTTGGCAAGTGTGTCAACTACCTGACTTGTTTCCAAGGCAGAAAGCAAGATGGCGGCTGAAGAAAAGAGGAAGACTGAAAAGAAACTTGGAGTATATAATTGCTTAAATTACAAGACTTTCTCCACTGATTATAATCACTTTTAAATTAAATAGAGTTTAGCAGCACTGTAAGTTACTTCACTCCGACCCTCCCCCATGTTTTTTCATTTGCTGCGCCAGAGCTGTGCCTGCAGAGCCCTCTGCAAGGTTAGAGTCGGTGTGATTGATCTCTCATTAGTGACCCGGGGATAAATATATAGTCAGCCTACACTGGCACAGCTCCAATGACGTCAGCAGATTAATTTGGCCCCTGGACTCTACTGTTGCTAGTCTTGTATAATATGTGTGAGAGAAAGACAGTGAAATGCCAATATACATTCAATCTTGCTATTGTCCCAGCTTGGATGGAAAAACACATTAGCTTCTAATGTATCATCCAAGAATATTCTGTCCAACTGGGTTTATCAGTTAATTTGGAATAAGGAAGGATCTCATTTAGTTTGCACTGCGCTGCAAACGTACTTCATTCTACTTCTCAAAACAATATATGCATAAAAATTATTGCACTTTTCCAAATTTGATGCTGTATTTTCCAATTTAAAATATAACGTGAATAATAAAGGAAATGCATATATTAATGAAAATGATGTATTAAATCTTTTATGTTACTCATAATTGCATGCACAAATGTTGTTTTAAAAAGTGTATACACATATTGATCTTAGGTGAAATGTACACAAAATTCATGTACATTTTGCACAGACATGAGAAAAATGTTTAAACTGCATATATAAGTATATGAGATTGGAAAAATGAAAATCTAATGAACAGCGAAATTGACAGATACTTCCTTCTCTATGTGTAAGCAAGAAAAGTATCTCAATTGTTCTGTGTAAGGAAATAATTTAGTTATACCCACTTACAATATGACTTCCAAAAGTACATCCTTTAAAACATATTAATTTCTCCTTTTTAATTAATTAATTAATCAATTAATTAGAGTATTTATATCCTGCTCTTCGGCCAGAAAGGCTCTCAGAGTGGCTTACAAAATAGTTAATTACAAAATGATTAATGGTTAAGCTACTGAAACATTCCTACAGGGATGGACATACCTATCAATTCTATATTCTCTCACATTTGAATATTTTTTAAAAGTCAAGGGTTTTTTTCTGTCCCATTTATGATAAAATGCTGCCCTTATTTTTAAAACATGAGCCACACAACATTCCTGGCTATCTGCACAAGTTAAATTCAATAGTATTCACAGCATGGAGAGGACAATGGTATATCTTCTTCCCATGTAAATGTTAAAGATGAATCGCTTGCCAAAAATCATGAGTTAGCAGTCCTTAGCATACAGCACAGAGAAATTCAAATCCAGATTTTTAAGAGCTGGGAATGCAAAGCTCAATGCCTTGATAGACATACCTTCCAATTTCACTTTTTTCCCACATTCAAACGTTTTAATCCCAGTTTGATTTGATCCCAATTAAAGATAAATATCCAGTTTGGATAAAAATTCTTATAAAAAGCTCAATTAAAATAAATTCTCAGCTACACATCCCAATTTGGCAGGGACAGTCCAATTAATAGTTTTTCATCCCACTCTCAGATGCCCTTAAAATGGCCAGCATCCAGGTTTTTTTGTGGGTTTTTTGGGCTATGTGGCCATGTTCTAGAAGAGTTTGTTCTTGATGTTTTGCCAGTATCTGTGGCTGGCATCTTCTGAGAATGCTGGCATGGCAGTGAGTGGGACACACACACACACAAAGTGTGTGACCTTAGGTTGGGAGGAGTGATTTCCATGTTAATCTATGTATTGCTCTGTTGTTGAATGGCAAGGCCTCAGGGTGAGAGGATATGCAAAGAGGATTTGTGTCTATTTAATTAGAGATCCATTGTATGTTGAAAAAACCCCTGAGCCACACAGGGTTGTTTTCAGTTGCATTTGCTGGGTCTTGATTTTAGTAATTTTCAGGACTGGTAGCCAAACTTTGCTAACTTTAAGGGTTTCTCCTTTCCTATTGAATTTGTCCAGATGCTTGTGAATTTCAATGGCTTCCCTGATTATCACACTAGGGTCAGTTCTAGAACCATGAATATCCCATTACTGGCAATGGGATAATTGTGGGATGGTAATGGGATAATTGTGGGATGGTTCTGGAATTGACCCCAGTGTGATAATCTCATAAATTGTTATTGTGTGCTTTCAAGTCATTTCTGACTTATGGCAACCCTAAGGCTTAGAAAGCTATCACAGGATTTTCTTGGCAAGTTTCCTCAGAGGGGGTTTGCCATGGCCATCCTCTGAAGCTGAGAGAGTATGATTTGCCCAAGGTCACCCAGTGGGTTTCCATGGCCAAGCCAGGATTCAAACTCTGGTCTCCAGAGTCACAGTCCAATGCTCAAACCACTATGCCACGCTGGCTCAAACTCTTTAAATCATAGAATCATAGAGTTGGAAGAGACCACAAGGGCCATCCAGTCCAACCCCCTGCCATGCAGGAACTCCAAATCAAAGCATCCCTGACAGATGGCCATCCAGCCTCTGCTTAAAGACCTCTAAGGAAGGAGACTCCACCACCCTCCGAGGGAGTGTGTTCCACTGTCAAACGGCCCTTACTGTCAGGAAGTTCCTCCTAATGTTGAGGTGGAATCTTTTTTCCTGCAGTTTCCTGCAATATCTCAAGGATCTTCTCCAATTCTATGATTCTGTGAGAAAATGGGAATTGTTCATGATCAATGAGTCCATGCCGCTTACAGTGCTAGGAAAATTTACTTCTGGAGCTTGTTGTAACCCGCTCCGATTATACGAACAGAGGAGCGGGCTATAAATAAATATTATTATTATTATTATTCCCAGAAAGCCCAGCCAGCATAGCCTCTGGGATTCAGAGGGCTGATGTCTAAAATGGAATGCCCCAAAGCTCTGATCTCTCTCTCTTTAATCTTGCAAAATGAGAGGGTAGTATTCATGTAACTCCCAATTGAGCAACAGCAGAATTCCAGCCAAGCTGTGGAAGACTTTGAGAGTGACCAGAAACTCCAATGAGGCAGGGAGAGAAAAGATATTTCTACTGCAAGCAATAGCTCCATGATACTACACAAGAGTGCGGTATGTGAAAAACTATAACTGATATCCTGATTTGCCTTTCTCTTGCTTTCTCTTTTGGCTGGAGTAATTGCTGCCCAGGAACTGAGAAGGGTTATTCTCCAGTCAAAGAGAAGCAGTGGGCACTTTAAAATTAAATCTTTGTGGGTAAGAGATGGTGTTTCATCATTCAGACAAGAAATGACCTTACACTGCAAAATGAAGAGCCTGTCTTTACATAACAAAGTGATGGCTCCCTGTGGAGAACATAATACCATGCTTTTGCACAAGACTTGATCTTTACTCTCTCATTGAGGAAGCCTTGGATAAAACTACAGACTCCTCCAGAAAAAAAGAAGAAGAAATAATGAGAGGAAGAATGAAAGAAATAAAGAGATATTCAACACTCATAGCTTGTGATGTTTCTCTGAAATTGGGGGAGGGAAAGGGGGTCTAAATTAAGCCCATGGTACAAGCAAAGGGTTAAATATTTTCTTCAGCCCATACTGTTATTCCAGATTCATTCATTCCACCCCACTATATCAGTGCCATTTATTAACCAAAAATAGTAACAGTGATAGCAATGATAAAACTACACCGCTATTGTCATACCTATTTGACCTTCAGTTGAGGCCTGGCCTTTGTCAAAGTAACCCCCATGCTCCTTTTCTAAATCCTTCCTCATACCACTAGCTGCTTTTCACCTCCTACTTGTCACCTACATCTTGTGGCCAGTTTTATAACCCAGGCAACATTCCTCTATATTGTGCCCTTCAGATCACAGCTTGGAATGCTACTTCTAATAGCAACTAGCAATGTTCCTCATTATTCTGATCACCCAACAGGTCATTACTCTTACTAAAATACACAAACTAACTCAATGCATTACTTGTTACTAATACATAACAATTACTGTTACTATTGTGCTATTTTTTTTAAAAAAAAAATCCACCACGAGGTATGCAGACAAATATCTCCTTCTCCTTGAAATTCTCACACTCAAAACAACCCAGCCAATCCAAATGTGCATCCTTGTGCTGATGTTTGGAGCAGCCAGCCTGGCAAGGCAGCCCTCCTTCTCCATGCTGTAATGCTTCTTCTGCACCATGCACTCACACATTTTTCCTCTCACAACTTTTGCTCTGGCAGTAATCCTCCTTTTGTGTCTGTGGAAAGAAAGAAGAACTATGAGACACCACCCTGAGTGTTATCTGGAAGAATGGCAAGCAAGATAGAAATGCCATGCTAAAGAAAATTGTTCTGACGGAAGGCTACTGTGCATACATGTTATATGAAGCCTCATCTCTTCTCCAAATTGGTGTCCTCCACATATATTGGACCACATATATTGGACTACAGATCCCATCACACCTTCTGGCAGCTCTACAGTGATAAGAGTTGTAATCTTATCACATGGCCAGAAGGAGGTGGTACCAGCTGGCAAAATATACCCCTCTGAACTGAGAACAAAAACAGCAAAATGCAGGCCTATCTTCAATTTTGTTTCCTCCTGTATAATTTTTAACACTTTTCCTAATGAATAAGCCAGTGGAGCTTTAAACACTTGCAGCATGTATATTGTGCATCTTGGTTGGTCCAATAAATGTATCACTGTTTGGTGGATTTTTTGCCTTACTGGATGCGCTACATGAAAAACATGGCTATCTCCTAGATGTTTTCATTGAATTAATAGTACTTTTAATTAATTCTTTTGGCAACTATTTTTGCAGTAATGACCTGGAATGATTTTTAAAGTGTAGGGGATGGGCTGTAATGGCCAGGACTGTAATTCCCTGTTTTCCAATGTAACATAATGAGATTTCTGTTTGTTACTTGATGTGTTCTTAGTCTTATCAACAGGAAGGGAAAGAGGAAAAGTTTCTTACACTTGTTCCAGTTCAGATGGAACAAATTACTGGCTCAGCTGTGTGAAGTCATTTTGATGCCTAGGAGCCCTTTGTGCACAGAAAAGACTCTTGATTTCTAATCCCAGCAGTTCTGGACTGTACAGACAGAAGGATGCCTGATTATTGCTCTGGTAGCCCCTGACAATCAAGATCCATGATGTTCCATGAAATGCAACATATGTTAACCAGAAGTGCACATCTGGTTGCCCTCCTCTTCTCCTAAGCACTGCCTTCCCCCAAGATAAAGATATATAAGGTTAGCATTGAACTTCCAAACCCCAATCTTCTTGCAAAACCACAACAAGGCTTCTAGTTTTCTGTTAATGATTTCTGGGTTTAGCAGAACTGCTGGGGATCCATACAAATGACAGACTTGTCTATGTTGGCTTTGCTGCTAGTTTTGCTTGCTACACCTCAGTAGCCTTGCTATGACTGCCAATTGCAAGCCCAGCCAAGAAGGTAATGCTGAGTAAACTTTTCTACATGGCCTGCTATTGATTTGACAGTTGTATGAGAAACCAGTGCATGTGCTTGGTTGAATGCGTGCTCAACTTTTCCCTTGTGCTGTTCTCAATTACAAAATGAGGCCAATGTCAGCAGAGTTATGGGCAATTTCTAACTCCTTTCCTCTAATATATCCTGCCTTGCTCTTAAATATATGTATTTCATCTAAGTTTATACCAGATTCTGAGCATGACTGAATTTCAACCTCTAACAGTAGCCTGGCAACCTGCCATCAATCAATAAGTTCTCTTTAGAGTTCCACCTTCCAAAAATATTTACTGTACATAATTTAATGTCATACTCTCCTGGATAAAGAGCTGACACATTTAATTACCTGGCTCAAGTGCTCTCCTTCGACAGAATATATAGCACATGGTGCCAAGAGTGTGACCACTATGCTAAAGGTCATTATAACTACTTTCTGTAGCACAGGAAACAGAGCTTGCTGGAATCTCCCAAATCAATTCACTTTTTTTGCCCCCTCTGAAATCTTTGGAAGTATGACCTGCCATTTTGGAGAATATTGAAGACGCCTGCCTTTGTAGGCAGAAGATCAAGACCCAGTAAAGTACATGGCAACCCTCTGCCCACTTGTCAGATTCAAAGAGAATTCTAGCCTTGTTTTTTCTTTGCAAAGGTCTGGAAGTCAACGGAGGTTGCTGACCACTCCATCCAGCTCCTTGGCTTGGCACCCACTCAGGTCCTTCATTGACCATTCCTGGCATAAGGGGCTTCTTCAAAGTGAGTGAGGAGGACAGATCAAGTGGGAGGGTGGGGCAGTTTGGGCTTTGCCGGATCTGGCCACCCACCCCTTCTCTCGCTCTCATCCATCTATCTCTTTTGCTTGCAAGGGCTCAGGAAAACTTTCTGGGGGCTCTTCTTGTATCACACGCTCCCCTATGAGGAGGACAAGGATCTGGGGTAAGTCCTTCCTTCCTTCCTTCCTTCCTTCTCCCATTTGCTCCTAGGTAGGCAGGGAATAAACACAAAAGCCATGCCTGGCCCCCTTATGAAGCCAGTCTTTTTCCTGCCTATGCTCTTAGTAGGTTGCCTTTTGGAAGAGCTAGCCAAGTTTCCGTTTTCAAGACACTTTTGTTCTGGATGCACCCTGGTCTTTTCCTTTCTCTACCTCCTTGCCTTATTGCTCTTGCTATGGCCAAGAGGCTTTGGGGGCTCCCAGGACTGGGTAGATTTGGGGTCATCCTCAGCCTCCTCCTCACTCCACGGGACCCATGGAGTTGCTTTCATTGGCGAATGCCCAGCCTGGCCCTCTCCTCAGGAGAAAGCTGAGTGGCAGGGAAGCCTTGAAGGGTGAGCATTTGCCCCTCTTCTTCCTCTGCTGACTGGCTTTCTCAGTGGAGGAGCCTTGCAAGGTGAGCGTTTGCCCCTCCTCCTCCTCTTCCTCCTCCTCCACATGGCCCTGCCTTCAGTAGGAGAAGCCTTGAAGTTGCCCCACAGCCTTGTAGCTGCCCAAAATCCTATGGCGGGCCACATGCAGCCCCCGGGACATATCTTGCACAGGCCTGATCTAGGTGGAGGTGAGGGAGAGAGTCCAGATCATACTTGTGCCGTTGGTCTCTCATTGGATCTGTCAGCCCCTCAGAAGGACAGCTGGCCTGGGAGGGGAGCTCTGTTTCTGCTGCCGCTAACCTCCATGCTGCAGCCCCCCCCCCCCGGCCATTCCAGACTCACTCAAGTGTCCAAGGCTGTATTCAACAAGCTGGCCCCCAGAGGTCCAGGCCTATAATCCTATCCTCAGCCTGCCATGGATTCTCAGGTCCTTCTAGTGCAGGGGGCCACATTCAGCCTGCCAAAGGATTTCAGATGTGAAATGACATCAGATTTTTGTCACCTCTCTTTTGAAGCTGTGCTTTTAACACTTGTCTGGTCCCAAGTTGATTCTTTGCTTCTTGATTTTACTTTGTGTAGTTTCTTTAGCCTTTTTTAAAAAAAAATAATAACATTTTACATTATTATATCTTGTTCATAATTTCTTGTGAGCTTCTTGTGGAGTCAAACAGCAGTGCCAAAGTACACCCATCCCTCCATATTCGTAGCTTTGATATTTGTTCTGTCTAGGAATATCTAGGTCCTCCAGTACGACTGTATGGGCAACTTTAACTAAAAGTTACACTGAAAGACCTAGAGATTATTCCTAGAGAGAATACTCTACTAGGCATTTGCAGCTTCTCCAGAGCAGTTCTATGGTCAGTGTCTGTCGGATGTGGACCACAGAGTTGCACTGGAGGACCTAGAAATTCCTGGGGAAAATACTGTACTAGGCCTTTGTAGCTCCTCGACCACAGTTTTATGGTCAGTGTCTGTCGGATGTTAGCCACAGAGTTGCACTGGAGGACCTAGAGATTCCTAGAGAGGTGTCTTCTCAGGTGAAAACATGGTATTTTTGTTATTTGCAGTTTTTCCATCTTCACGGGGGTCTTGTGCCCCTAACCCTAGCGAATATGGAGGGATAAGTGTATTCCCAAATGTGTCACGTCTATATTATAGTATGCTTATGTCTCTGTTGTTAGTGGCGAACTCCCACTAATCCCCTAGGCAGTCTCTCACTTTGTCTAGCTGTGGCTGAAAACCAACTATCAATTTCCATTTCTATGGCAACAGTGCTTTGTCATCTTTTCCTCAAAGCTTCCTAATTAGACATCCTGCAATTTGCAAGCTCCCCCTCCTTGCCTCTTAAAAAAAAGTTTAAATTTTCTTAGGACTGCTAGTGAATCAGCAGTCTTTAAATAACATCTCTCTCCCAAATAGTAACATAAACAAGAAACACAGAACATAAAATGTAGGTTTGTGCATGCGTGCATCACATGTGTGTTTGTGTGTGTGTGTGTGTGTGTGGGCATGTGTGGGTGTGTGTTTTTATATATGCAGTCAGTCCACCTTAAAATTTAAAAATGGTTATTTCCCCAGTTAAAGAGCTGTATGGTTTTAGGTTGTTAGATCGTCTTCCAATGTGATGATTTAAATATTCAATTATCCTCCCTCTTTTATATTAGCAAAATCCAGAAACATCATTTGGGAAACAAGTAATGCCTGATTAATTAATTGGAGAGGGTTTTTTTTTTTGATCTACAACTCCCAGAATCCTTCAGCCAGCATCGCTGACTGTGTTGCGAGTTGCATTATACACAAGTATCTGCTGAGGTTTGAGTCCAGGACTGCCCATGGGTACCAAAATCTGTGGATGCTCAACTGCTATTAAATACAATGGTGGAGCAAAATGATATAAAATAGCAAAATCAGGGTTTGCTTTTTGGAATTTGTATCTTTTCTGAATATTTTCAAGCCATGGCTGGGTTGCATCTGTGGCTGGGTTGCATCTGTGGAGGTCTGAGTGCCCACAAGTGAAGGACACTCAGTTACATCAATCCTGGAAGCCTCCTCACACCAATAAACAAGAAGAAATCATTGACAAGTTGGAGTCAGTACCTGGCACAGTAAGGTATGTCCTGCTAGGCCCTACTGCCTCTGATGCTGGTGCTAAAACTAATTGGTACTTTCAGTGGCCATGCTGCCTGGGGCATTGTAATCAATAAATAAACCAAATAAATAGTCCACGCTCTGTACAGGCTCTAAGGCAAATCTAGAGTTCAGACACCCAGAACATGGCTTCTTCTTTAGAAGAATGCGGTATTCTGTTACCAAAAGATCATGACTCCATTTGTTGGAGTGTTACCAGGAGTTATGTAGAAAAAAAAGAGGCCAAACACCTAAAATGCTTTTAATTATTGATTAATTAATCCTGACTTCTTCTTCTTTTTTTCGTAAGAGGTAACACACAGCAATAAACTTTATACTTTAATTGCTTATGGACTGGCCCCTCCTTGGGTGTATTCTCATTTTGTATGTTTGATAGAAAAGGAGAGCTCATGATGGAAGTTACTCTTATTTGTTTTCTGCTGAGGATGGCCTGACTTTTTAGAAATAGGAGACCTGTCTAGAAACCATGGGAAGGCATGCACTCCCACTTTATAAATGAACCATGGTGAGCCTTGGGTTTTCACACTTTCCTCTTTCTCCCTTTCAGTTTTTACATTCAACCATGGAGGAAAAAATGTTAAATTGACATAAACACTTGGAGACCTGCCACACTGCAGGAATAAAGCAGTTCGACACCACTTAAACTGTCAGGGCTCCATCCTGTGGATTCCTGGGATTTGTCGTTTGATCGGGTATTTAGCCTAGTCTGCTAAAGAGTTCTGGTGTCCTCCCAAATGACAAACTCCAGGATAGAATCATTACAGTTAAAGTGGTGTCAAACTACTTTATTTCTCCAGTACAGATTTACCTTCTGCTTCTTTAAAGCAAGGGTGGAGAACTTCTAGCCATTTGGCTTAATTCAGCCCTTCTGAAGTCTCTGAAACTGAATTTAGCTGAAATAAACCATTTGTTTCAACTGTGTTTAGTGAGAACAAGTGAGAATCACACTATGGTCAGATCTTGGCTTGTTTTCAATAACCTTTGTTTCAACCAACAAAGGTTCCTTGAATTTTGACATCACAAGGTACTGTGGTTAGGTTAAAACTGGAAATGGGTTCCCTCTTCTGCCACATAAAAATGCAGAAGGAAAGCATGAGTTTGAGGCTTTCCATAGTTCTTTCACATACATGGTAATTATGGTTTCTTGTTGCCTGAAACACAACTGAACCTAGTTTATGGCTCAAAACAATTAATCCATGGCCCAATATGCTATCCTGACATCTAGACTGAAGACATTGGTTTCCTAGTGCAAACTAGCCTGGCTTCCATAATAAGTTCTAGCTACAATCAGTGCTGCTTCTTTCTCTTTTTCTTTGTCCCACTATTCAAAGAGAAATAAAGTAGTGGCTGAAAAGAAAATGAATATACCATTGCAATCATTCTATTATTAAAAAGTTATAATCTTGTCCTTGTGACATCATCATAATTGCCATAGAAATTAACTGTACATTCACAATACCTCTGGATTTTAAATATAAAAGAATGGCAAAAGTTGACTTGTTTTCATAGAAAATTCCCTTGGGGAAAAGAAAGAGATGGGAAACAAATGCCACTGAAAAGTATAATGCACAATCTAATTAGGCTTCATTCTGCAATGAGACATTAGTGGGCTGTTAACATTTATTCCTTCAGTCCTGATATCCTTAAGTCTAACCCTGTCAAGCACTTCAAAAACCTCCAGAGCAAATTTTTATATATCTCACCTAGAATTTAAATGAGATGATGACCAGACACCCTAACAGTCTCAAGAACAAAGGGACTATAATGGCTTTTAGCAGGGCAGTAGAAAACTTTTCATAGGTTTCTTTGCAACTAGCAAGTTACCGCACCTGAGAATTAACTGCCACTTTTGGATACAAGGAGCACAAAACGAGTTTTCCTTCATCAATTTGAGCACAGCAGCAATTGTGATAATTAGGGGTTTATAAAATGAGAACAAGGCTCAGAATGCCTGTGAAGTGTGCACTTAATTCTATTGCTCACCCCATTTCATCCTTCTGTACAATCTGTGCTCTCTCCCATGGGCTAAAGCCATCTCTCTCAGGCTACCTGATGCAAGGGACCACAACAACAATTGTCTGTTTTAGCAACTGCCCATAATTTCATAAGTATGTTCTGCTGTATGTTCTGTCTCAATAAAGTGCTGTATGTTCTGTCTCAATAAAGTGTTGTGCCAATGGAGCATGTGATTTTCTGTTTCTGATATTAAAAAGGAGCTCTCCAATTCTCTCCTTAAGAGGCCCAGATGTCCTCTCCCTCCCAATATAAAATTGATTGCGAGGGCACTGAATAACATACAACACATACTTGGAGTGAAGTGGTAAAATGTCTTAAGACCTTTTTGCCTGATCAGTACATAACACAAGCTCTATCATTTTACTAGTATGTTTACAATAAACGCATAGCAATTGCGACCAATCACTCCCATTCAAATGAGCTGTGGATTCACTCTGGATTTTATTCCAAGCTTTAAAACAACTTTACAAGATATTGGGACTGTTTTGGGATGCAGATCAGCATCCTGGCTAGCTCCTTTGAAGTTTGGAATCAAACAGAGCAGATTTGTCCACCCTTGTCCCCCAAAGCCATTGACAGATACCTCTTCAAGGCTAATAGTCCATAAATTAGGTATGGGTTTCTATGGAATTTTTTAATAGATGGTAGTACTCAAATTATTACCTTCTTTCCTGTTAACTGGGCTAAAAAGTAATCTCTGCAGCATTGTGATGTGTATCAAACTGGATGTGTTCATCCAATAAAGTTCTGCAAAAACGTTCTACAAATGTCTTCTGAAACAGCTCTTTGACATACCCTAAAGAGTTGCACAGGATTCACAGAACTGCAGAGTTGAAGGGAACCTCAACAGTCATCTAGTTGACCTCAGGAATAATCTAGTTCCTATTCTTGGTGCCTTGATGTTGCTAGATAACAAGTTAGGAACCCCAACTCAACATGGCCAACAGTGAGGAACTCAGCAGTGGACCAAGTAGGGATCATGTAGCAAATTATGAATCATATAACTAGTGAGATAACTTAATGTCACCACATAGGCAAGAAGATTGGCTACATGGCAATATCAAAGAAGGCAAGCAAAAGCAAAGTATTTCATTTGATACGCATGATAATGCTCAGCAAAGGAGGGGAAAATAATTTTGAGGTAACTAGTTACTGGGCTGAGTGCTGTCTGACAAAGCCACCACTCACAACCACAACAGGCTAAAACGGGAAACACTAGTATGACTGACTTTACACAAGTAATATTTCTCAGTGTACAAAAACCTTTCTACACATACCCAGAAAAATTACTAATCTAGGTGAGGGGGAGGTTTATAGAGGCATATAAATATGAAGAAAAGCTGATAGCATCTCAGTTCTGTCAAAAACTGAGGTCAGCTATGCCCTCCCCATCTGAATGATATTATTCTGCATTTCCTTTTTTAAAAAAACAAAACAAATAAATCATGCCACAGTGTTACTTAGATCTACATCAAACTAGATTAGCAACAATTTCTTCTCTCCTGAAAACCCTGGGAACTGAAGTTCTGTGATGGGCACTAGGAACCTCTAACAAACAATTCTTGGTGCCTTCACCAAACTACAAATACAGTATTCCAGGGAAGGGGAAAATTTAAATGTATTAAACCCAATGTATGTTTGCAGCATTGATATGACTAGGTTTTTTTAAAAAAAATTTCAATTCCCATAATCCTTTGTTGGCTACAGTAACTAGGGCTGATGGACGTTTCAGTCCAATGACATCAGGAAGGCTATATTTGTCCTTCTATGACTGCTGTCACACTGCAGAATTAATGCAGTTTGATACCATTTTACCTGTCATTGCTCCATCCCATGGAATCCTGGGATTTGTAGTGGCACCAGTGCTCTCTGACAAAGAAGGCTTAATGTCTCACAGAACTACAAGCCCCCAAATTCCATGGAACTGGGCCATGAGAGTTAAAGCGTTGTCAAACTGCACTAGTTTTACAGTGTAGATGGTCCTATGTTTTGATACCCGCATATGTCTTTTGCAACAGCTGATGATTCTGCCTTGCCTTTCAAGACAGCAGTAAGTTATTTTTATTTGTGGCTTTCGTTTTCTTTCCTGAATGGCTGTTTAAAACAGTTCTATCTGTATTAGGAATCATTCCAGCCAGATGCTTGAGTCAGCAGTGTCCATGCCTCAAGCTACTGCTAGAAAAGCACCAGGTATGAACCAAATAGCAACTCCCTCCTTTCTCTATTTTAAATGTTCTGGCCTCAATCTTCAGCTAATGGTTCCCTGTTAATAGAACTAGCCCAAGGGCAAGGAAATGGGAGGGAGAGTTTATGAATATTTATGAAGCCAAACAAGTTTGGCAGTGGTAGCCCCCTTTCTAACAACCTTCATTATCTCCTTTCTCCATTCTCCTGATGAAGCAATTGTACTGGAAAGTAGGCATCTTGTTAGTGTTCTCAGCTGCCACTCACACACAATCAGGCTCACAAGCATAATTTAAGCACAAATGCACCCACAAATGGAAGCAGGAAGGAAAACACACACACTCCTCGTCTTTTGAAAATGAACTGGCAAGCAAATACATGGAACAAATTGGAAGCTCGCCCACCTCCTAATCCAGGCAACTACTAAGCGCTCCCTTGGTTTTCAAAGGCTGCAAATAGGAAACAGTTCCATATTTGCAGGGCTTCATTTATTAAAGGGTGTCTACACTGTATTTTTATAGGAGATTGATATCCTTTTCATTGTTATCGCTCCATCTTATAGAATTCTGAGATTTACAGTTTGGTGAGGTACTTATTATAGTTATTATATCTGTGCAACACTCGAACAACTACGCCATGCTGGCTCCCTTATTCTCTGTTTCTTATCCCCAACCAAATGGTATCTCTCCCTCATTTCTCTGAAATTTGGAAGGCTTTATCCCTTGAGAATAAGACACTAGGCTTGCAGATTCTCCCTAGTATTGTCCTGTTCACTCCAAAAATAGTCATTGTAGAGTGGACAGGACAACAACAGAGTTAATAGTAAAGGTACCTGAAACCCTTGTTTCCTGTTTAGGTACTGAAGACAGCCATCTCAAGTTGGCCTCTGTCAAATTAAAACCTTTATCCCTCTCTTTGTTCTTCTTGCTGTTGGAGTACCTGGTCATCATTTTTCTCTCTCTCTCCCTCTATCAGGAATGAAAGGCTTCTAAAATATTTCACACATGATGAAAGTAGTAGAGATGAAAACATGAATAAAAATCATCTCTCTCTCTCTCTCTCTCTCTCTCTCTCTCTCTTAACTTATTTTTTTGTGATTCTCAAAAGGAAGAAAGAAAAAAAGTTTAGCTGCTGCTCCCATAGTGCATTCTCCTCCTTCCTAGTATCTCAGTATCCAGTGGGAATTGGATCCTAGTTGTGCTGCATCATTTATATTCATTTCTCCAGCAACTTCTCTCTAGGATACATGAAACTACTGATGCAGAAGGGTTTTTGGAATTACTGCTCCTAAGCAGTTTGCATGTTTTTTCCAACAGCTTAGCATCAAAGAACCAATGAATGAGAAGGAGAGAAGTCACACTTACACTCTACAACATTTTCAACCAGTAAGGAGAAGGGATTCAACAAATGATAAAGGATGTGTGGTAGGAGGGTTTCCTTATTTGGAAACACGTGTATTCTCAAGGTAGAGCAGCCTCTCTCAAACTGGAACTCTGGAAATCAAAGAGGGGGGTATAACTGCCACACATATAATAATAATAAAAATTTATTTATATCCCACCCCTTTGAGGTCAATCGGGGCGACTTTGAGGTCAATTGGGGCAGCGAGACCTAGGAGAGCTTGTGCCAGTCAGAATGATCAATACTTGTGCTCAACGGGCCAATATGATGATGTATAAAGCAGCTATGTGACATCTGTTATATGCCCCAACTCTTCAAGATTTCAATAGAAACAGTCAAAGAGATTGGGATTGTTTTATTATATTTTATTTTTTAACAACTCCCACAAACCCCATGCAAACATGGACTAATGCTGGTTGAGTGTTCTGGGAGTCATCATCCAAAAAAGAAGTTTTCCAAGCTCAGCTCAGAGTTTGGAGTTTCAGCCAGAACTTGGAATTAGCATATTACTTGACTGTGTTAATTATTAATTTGTTAAATTTTTCTACCAAGTCCCCCTAACTCATACTATCCCCCAATTAACACTGAAGTACAAAATAGGCTACAGTGGATTTGGTTATTATAATTTGCTATAATTCATTAGGATGGCTGCCTCAGAAGGAGAAACATTAGAAGTAGAGGAAATGTAGTGTCTGACTCTTTCGTTAGGTAGGCTAATCTATGGGGCTTTCTAGAGTGGCAGGAAAGTGTGACATGAAGTTGCCTTTTCCTTAATGCTTAGCAGCTGCACCAAAGCCTTTAGATGGAGCTGTGCTGTTCCACAGTTTTTAAAAAAGAAGCTGGGAAAACCAGCACCTTTTTAAAGGCGCTTCTTCTCCCCTCAAACGCAAAAAAAGCGTTTTCATGGCACACTTTCCCTTTTTCTCATCTAAAGGCTAGAGTTTCATGCAGCCATGAACACACTTCTTTTTGCCAATCTAGAAAGCCCCTATGTTGCAAGGAGAGTCCAGGTTTGAGCAGAAGAAATGGGTTTGTGGAGCAGAAGAAGAGATGCGTTTCAGAAAGAAGGGGAAATTGGTAAGAAGGGAAAGGTGAGTTTTGTAAAGAAATAATGATAGGGGAGTGGTTCATTGACTTAGCAGGTGACATAAGGTCCTCAAGCAACCAGGGCACTTTCAGAATGACAAGTGCTCTCCCCATAGGCTTCTATAAAAATGTTTGGGATCTTACTTGTGGTCGGAATACACTGTGACTCTCCTTAGTAACTTCTTTAGTGATTATATTCAAGACTGATTTTATCTTTGCACCTGTCCATTTATTGCTATACTTATGGTACATCAGTGCCATCTAATGGAAACAAAAAAACTCCTTATTAATCATTAGTAAATACAGAATTTGAAGTACTAGAAAACTACAAGGTGGGAATGGAAAGAAGAGAGAGATGCAGATGAGTAACCAACTGAACTCAATAGGTTGTAATTTGAGACAGTATACTTTGGAACTGCATTTCCCAAGCTGGCAAATCCCAGGCATGTTGGATTCTGACAATTCCCAAACAATAATCCTATTATGGGTTTTGTAGTTCATGTGGGGAAATGTGCCAGGTTACAGGTAAACAACTTAACAGGTAAAAAAAAAAACCACCCTTTTTAAAGAAACTAAAAACAAAACAACCTGATCTTGGAGATGTCTCATCCATAGGTCACCATGAGTTGAAATCAACTTGAGGGCAGTTAATAATAACGAAAAAGGTCAGCGTGACAACCTCCATGCTATTTCTATATATCCTAAAGTCTGCCCTTGCACAAATGTGTCAAACAATGAGTTAATTTTAGAAAATTCTAATAACAAAACAATTTAAAATATTATCTTATTATAGTGGATTATTTTTCCAATTTCTAACATTTAACACTATCAAATTAATTTTTAAACCTACCCTAAGATCTGGTTTCAATTCCCAGCTGACATGAATAACAGGCAAGAATTCTGTTACTAGTAATTCAGAATATTTGGAGAGTATGACTGAGTAAAGCTGTTTCATGGAAATGGGGCCTTGCTGTGATATACCAGTAGTGTGACAGAATGGCCCATGCTGGTCCTGTAGAGCATAATCTAGGAATGTAGATTATTTCAGTGGTTAGAGCACTGAAAAAGTACCTAGTTAAATCTCAGATGTCACTAGTGTTGTTTGTTTTTTAAAGGATCAGATAAAAGGTGAAGGGAAAAACCCCTTTCTGAGACCTAGGAGAGCTTGTGCCAGTCAGAATGATCAATACTTGTCCTCAATAGGCCAATATGATGATGTATAAAGCAGCTATGTGACATCTGTTATACACCCTGACTCTTCAAGATTTCAGTAGAAACAGCCAAAGAGATTGGGATGGTTTTATTATATTTTATTTTTTTACTAAAGCCTTGCACAGATGTAATAATGGATTGGAGAAACACTCCAGAATACCAGAGAAACACATGGACAAAGTTGCACAAAGGTGAGGAAGTTGAAGAAATGGTATGCAAAAAGAAATGGATTGGGGTCAAGGGCAAGGATGGTGAACGTGTAACTTGAAGGGTTGGAGGAAAATGAGGGAAAAAGCAGGGAATGTAAGGAATAGAGGCAAGGGGCTCATTAGAGAACTGAGTCATTGGAAGAAACGCAGCATGTCAGGTCAGAAGAGGTTGCATGTGCTCTTCAGCAAGAGAAGATAATGCTAGGTAGTTTGGTGGAGAAAAGAGGATGGTTAATGAAAGTTGATACTAAGGGGCCAAGCTAGATATGACAGTAGCCATATGGTGCTGATATGCTTTTGCATTCCAAGGCAAATAGTGTCTTAACAGGAGGCATTTGACAATGGCAGAAGAGGTTGTTCACAGAAGAGGTTGTTCACAGAAGAGGTTGTTCACAGCATTGTGATTCCTGTTTAAATGTCACTCCCGTCCCAACTTAACAGGAAAAATTCTATTTCCTACACCTGGGCATCATGTTCTATTTGGCTCTCAGCTAATAAGCTAAGCAAGGGTTTCCAAACCAAGTTGTGACAGCGCAGCAAGCGCCTTCTGCATTTAAAACTTTGAGTTTAGAGGTTTGCATTTGTGACATGCTGCAGCCTGCTTAATTTGCAAAGAGTTTTGAGTTCCTAAGCCCTTTTTTGCACTGTTTTGATGTGTTTTGTAACTTGTTAAAGGTTTGATTGCATGTATTGGTTCTTGGCACCTGCCAATTATTGTTTATGTGTAGCAGTTCAAGCTTGCTCCTCCCCTTCTCCTGGGGACCTGGAAAGGAGAAGCCATCTTTCCTCTCATTCAACTGCCAGAGACTCTACAGAGTGGATGTGTTGGAGGGTGTGCTAGCTAAGCCTTGGTCAAGGCATCTTCCAGTACATAATTCTTTAGTTCTCGAAGCTCGAACAGTATATTCAGCACTACGCATGGTTGAGTGATGCTGAGGCGCTTTGGGCGCCCTCAAACAGCCAGTTGACAACAGAGGAAGGTTCCCTGCCTTCATATAGGTCATCTGGCTGGGACTTTGAGCATCCTTGCCTCAAAGTTAAAGATAGAGAGAGACTTTGGTAAGCCATCCGGCTGAGTTCTCAAGACCACAGTTACTAAGGACTCTAAAGTAAGCTTTCTATTTGTTTGTTTAATAAAGAGAAGAAACCCCCTTTGCTAAAGTAGCTGTTCAGTCTGGTTCTTGGGAAACCCAAAGTATCTAAAAGAGGGCAAGAAGCAATCCCCCGGGAAGAGAATCATCACGTCCACGTTCCCTCAAAACCATATAGCCCGGGCGCGATGGCACACAAATATTTGCCTATGCATTGATTGTAGCTCCCATTATTGCCACCAACAGGGGCTGTCTGTGAACAGGGACTGATGGCAATGGTAATCCACAAGCATTTGCCAGGTTTCAGGTTGGGGTGGAGGGGACAATATCCTTGCAGCACAAGCTGTGGCTTTTTCTCCCACTGCATCATTTTTCTGAACTTTATCTTCCATCAGCACTAGCTGCTACGACAGCCACCCTGGCAAGAGATGATAGGTATTGTAATCCAATACATTGGGAAGGCACCTAGTTGGGGAAGACTGGTGTAGTCTCATCTGAAGCTCATCTGAACTTCAGCACTAGGGAAGACCCAAAATATGTAAGGATAGAGAACAGAAGTTGATTTTCACACAGTGATCTGAACAAAGCAGCCAGTTCTAGTACCCAGATTAAACACATTAATGGGTGCATCACTCCATAAATTCAGTGCTTGATATTATTTAATCAAAACTTTCAGTATGGGAAAACTTTCTGTAAGGGTAAAACCAGTAGAGAGGTTTCAAGGAAATTACAAAACCACAAAAAAGCAACTGGGGAGACATACAACATCAGAAACATTTAAAAAGCAAATTAGCAATCGGCTGCAGCAACTGCTATCTCTGCATTAGGGAGGACTTGAAAGTGAAATTGACTGGAAAATGACTCTAAAACTGACTAGGTATATATTTTTTGTCCCTGGGATGAATCTAGAGACATACTCAGCAGCCAACTGCATTAAACAGCAAAGAGTAAACTAGAAGCAAATTGTTTAAAATATTCATTTACAAGCATCTAGGGTGTTCTTATTAGTAACAGACATCAAGAAATCTCTCTTCACTGTTCTAAGGAGAAATTTATTTCCACTACAAATCCATCTGCTTCAATGGGGCTAAGCTGTCACAAAATATAACCTCTACTCCTTGGCTGTCTCAGATGTAGGGATTCTATCTGCATTCCTTTTTCCTCCAGCCTCTTTTTAGGATGAAATTGTTTGTCAGTGCACCTGTTTTTGACAGGAACTCAGTGAAAGAAGTGGATACTCTTTTGCCTTCCACAATTTCTTGAAATAGCTTTGTTATCTAAGTGTATTGGTTTGCTGTGGGACAGTGCGCCCTGCTATTCTGGACTGAATTTTCCCCCAATCCACATCATGGATTGGATCTATTTAAAATGGTAGTCCATCTTAAATTAATTTTGTTCTGTCTCTGCATCAGTTTGTCATTTTCCAAATAATGTTGGCATAAAATTTTGTTCACATTTTCATGTAGTTTCCCCAGCCTGTCTCTCTCTCTCTCTCTCTCTCTCTCTCTCTCTCTCTATTTGTATACCATTTTGTCCAATAAATACCTAATTCAAAGCAATTTTTCTTAATATGAACAATTTTTAACATTACTTCTATGTAAGTATATAGAGGCATGATGGCTGGATTGTATATATTGTGTTTATAAAGGGATTTAGAGTGGTGTACTGGATTTGAGAGTTATAGGACCATGAAGCCCATGAGTGATCTTCAGACATATTACATCATCATTCATATCTACATTTATTTATATTTATAAATGTAAATAATAATTTTCTACCCAATTTTCAATGAGAAAACTACAGAAATGCATTATAAAATTCAGAGAAGTGTGAAAGTGAAGCATGATAGCATAATAGCAGTTCAGGCTGGGACTTGATTCAGGAAATACAAACTAGACATGTGTTAAAATGTGAATTCAGTAGGTTTCTCTCCTATTTCTGGATTGTGGAAGCAAAGAATGAGGATTATGTGGGCTAGAAATATTTCTACAACAGCACTGTGAAGTTTAAAAAAAAGTTGTGAAGTGTCATTAATTTCAGTCCTTACTGAAACTTTATAAAGCTGGAAGCTAGTGTTGTGTGCCTTCAGTTTGTTTCCCAGTTATGGAGACCCTAAGAAATCATAAGGTTTTCTTGGCAAGATTTGTTCAGAAGAGGTTGCCTTTGTCTCTCTGTAAGGCTGAGAGAATGTGACTTGCCCAAGGTCATCCAGTGGGTTTCCATGGCCAAGTGGGGATTCGAACCCTGTTCTCCAGAATCTAGTCTATTCAAACCACTACACCACATTGGATCTTCTTAATAAAGCTGGAGTCTTTATAGAGATTCTGGAATTTCATAAAGCACTAGCATATCCCACAGGGGAGATCTCAGAGGCCACTTTCACAGCTGACATCAAAACGCCCTTTTTGACTCCATGATATCTTAATTTTTAAATATGCATAATCTATGTTGTAATCAGATTTTAGGGAAACTGCATTATTGACAATGATTCCCAGAATCCCCAAATAAGCATGGGAACTGGTTTGTGGATTCAGGAAAGGGCCAGAGTGGAAGATTAAGCCCTCCCCTTTATGTTTTGTATCACCATTAGTCACTAATTGTAGGGTTTTTTGTTTGTTTGCTTGTTTGTTTTACAGAAGAACAACATACAGGCTCTTCTAAGACCATAATGTCTACTCTGCAATAAAACAGTAAGTATAGTTGTTTCCAAGAACATGAATCCATTAACATTTGAACATGCAGATTTCCTGGTGTGATGTCATTACACAGATACAAGAAATACAGAGGTCCCCCTCTCAGTGTCATCTTATGAAAGCAGACAAGGAGGATCTTAAGGGACACTGCCATGTCAAGAAAATCCAAGTCTCTAGAAGACATGTGTTAACTTCAACAGTAAGGCTGGAGGAGATGGTGATTTCACAGGATGACGTATCCCACAAGAGATAACATACCAGTTTGATAAGGGAAGGAAGAATGTGGTGCAGAAGCACTCAAAACTGATATCACACATGGCCTGATTCATTGCAGACAAAGATATCACGACTGAATCAATGATCGCCCCACTCTCTCAGGAAGATATACCTGGATCACACACTTAATCTCTGATGTTAAGATGTGGCAAATGGAGGTTGTCATGGAGCACAGGGTCTCTAATGTCAGTGAGATGGCAAATCCACGATGTCCAAATTTTAAGAACTATCCAAGTCTTTTCTCTAATAGGTCAGTCAGCATCCCATGCCCGCGGAGCATCCTGAGTCAAAACTGAACTGGTCTGATGGGAATTAGGTTTTTTCCCCAAGTCCTGCAAAATTATCTTGAGAGTGCCAATATCTCCCTCTTTAGCACCAGTGGCTGACACCCATATACACACATTCAGTAGCCACCTTTTAACTTACCCATATCCAGAAAAAATTGTCTCTTTTAGGCATCTGGTGCTTTGACCATAGATTCACACTGCATGACCTCTAGACTGCAAAAGAAACAACTTCTCTAGGAATCTGGAGGAACTTCCACCAGGGGTTTGCCATTATCTGAATTTTTTGCTAACTGTGCTAAGTCTAGGAATGTATCCCCCACAGATATGGGAGTTGTACTGTATAACAACTGACACTTAGAAAACTGAGAAAAAAATACTTTGTTGTTGTTGTGTGCCTTCAAGCCATTTCTCACTTGTGGTGATCCTAAGGTGATCCTATCACAGGGTTTTCTTGGCAAGATTTGTTCAGAGGAAGTTTGCCATTGCGTTCCCCTGAGGCTGAGAGCATGTGACTTGCCTATGGTCACCCAGTGGGTTTGATGGCCAAGCGGGTCGAACCCACATCTCCAGAGTCATAGTCCAACACTCAAACCACTACACCATGCTGGCTCTTGAGAAAAATACTATCATATTCTAAATGTGTATATGAAAACCTTGAAACCTTAAATGCTGCTCTACTGGAGGCTTTACTCCAAGTGTTTCAACTACAGTACATGTCAACACAGGGGATAATTTTCCTACTTGTGGCACATAATTATGGAACACTCTTCCATGCAGGTGTGTCTGGTGCCAAGACTGCAATCATTTTGGAACAGTGAAAAAGCTTTTTTCATATTGATGCTTATTCAGTCTATTTGGTTTTGCTAGTTTTCTTTGTTTTGATGACATCTTTTGAGGTTGCACTGTATTAATTACTTTACTGATCCATCTATATTTGTACACTTCCCTGGTCTGCATATGGATGAAGAGTGCTTTTAAAACATTTTAATGGCACCAAGAACAACAACAACAACAACAACAACAACAGTAATAACAGAATTGTTTACATTCTCTTCAACACCTAGCAGAGATGTAATGGATGAATAATGGAGATGAACTAGACTCTTCTGATTTTGTTAGCAAAATAACACCCATAAAAATAGCAGGAAGGACATTCTGGTCACTGTGGATGCATGATATCTTACCTCAAGAAGAATCCCTAGCCATCATTTGCCATGCATTGGACAAGGGAAAAATATTCCTCATTCTCAGTCTCCTTGTTTCTTTAGCTGAAACAATTCTAACCCAGACTGAGTACACATATACAATTGCTTACTGATAAATTAAAATAGTTGAAATAGTTGCTATGAGATATCCTATAGGGTGACCAATTTATATATGGATAAATTTGAAGATAATATAACTGGTCCAAGAGGTCTGTATTTTTTAATAATTTATAATCTGGTTGATCGTTATTGATAATATATGTGTTATTTTCAGAGGAAGTCAGGGTGAGCTCATTAATTTTTGTAAGTGAGTAAATTCTAAGAATAACATTAAATTTTGCATTCGTTATAAATGCTCTGAAATCTAGATTTTAGACTTCCAAGTAAAGAATGGAGCTGAGACAACTTAGCAAGGATATGTATAAATGATGGTAAATTCTTGTTGGAAAAAAAAACTGGAATAGATTTTAATTGAAAACTCCCATCATGGCCTGAGCGAAGACCTACAATTTCATCTACACCTTCAAATAAAAGATGTGGGGTTTGTTTTTTAAAAAATAACTCCCTTTGTTCTTTTAGGCTTAGTCACTTTCAGATGTGAGTGCCCTTTAAAGGTCTTAACAATAACAACATATAATATGTCCAACAGAATAAAATTCACAGCCTGCCACTCATATTTTCAGTTGCCAGTATATTGGAGATGTTCAGAAATTTCTGCACATGTTTTTCTTTGATCATGTAAAGGCTATAAGGCAGTCTATAATTATTTGAATTATTCTATATCTTACGGCGTTTATATACATTTAATTATGTTTTGTTCTTATTTTCTTATAGTTCCTCAACAGGATTTGAAATATTGTCAGACCAAAACATATTGGACTTTTAGCAATAACTTCATAGCATCTTGAGATGTGTCCTTTTCATAGGTGGGTCCAATTGCATAATCTCTATTGTGTGTGCATGTGTGTGTTTTCTCTTAATAGCAACAAGAAGAATGGTAAAAACAGAGATATTTAGGTTATCAGTAAAAGCTGTTGTCTTCCTACAGGATTTGAGAGAGAGGTCCAAAACATGCTGCAGAAATAATCCAGTTTGAGACTACTTTAACTGCCCTGGCTCAGTGCTAGGGAATACTGAGAATTGTAGTTTATTGTGGCAATGAAGCACAATAGCTCTCTAACAGAGAAGGGCAAATGTCTCATAAAACTACACTTCCCAGAATTCCCTAGCACTAAGCCAAGGCAATTAAAGTGGTCTCAAACTGGATTATTTCTGCAATGTGTTTTGGACCTGAAATATTAATTCAATATGCTGAACATTTGACTCCACTGTTGGAATTTTTGTTGTTCATTTCTTTAAAATGAGTATTAATTTAAACCATGTTTGTGTTGTTTGCTTCTTGCACAAGCTGATCTGAGTGCTCCAAAATGATAGGGTTAACATGATAACCACAGAGACCCTGATCCAAGAGTGTATTTTGCTATCCAATGTTAATAAGATTAGGAACTCTGTTCCATTCCCACTCCCACTCTGTTCCAGTAGGTTTCCTTCCCTTCTTGAGCAAGCCATTTAAGATACGCACAGAGTTGCAGGGGATTGATAATTCTGGAGAAAATATTTTCCAGAGAAAATAGTGAGATCATGCAGAAGTACACTGGTGGAACTTGGCCATGGCAATTTCATCATTTAGATTGGCCAAAGCCAATAGGGGGAATCTGAAAACAAGAAGACAACATCCATCTGTTCCTAACACAATCCTTTTAGAGCCTGGTTTTTTATGAGTTCTGTTTCAAAAATAAGCTCATATCTAAGAATTAATGACCACAAATAATTTGTTAGTGTTGTGATTTGCCTTCAGGGAATTTCTGGCTTATGGTGACCCTAAAGCAAACCTCTCACAATGTTTTGTCTTCATAATGTGTTCAGAGGGGGGTTGCCATTGCCTACCTCTTAGGCTGAGAGAATGTGACTTACCCAATACTGTATTACCCATTCGGTTTCCATGGTTGAGCAAGGGAGTCCAACTCTAACATTCAAACCACTACACCACACTGGCTCTACAGATTTATATATTATTAAAGTATGTAGCAAAGACACAGAAATAGTGAAGGATTTCCTATAACTTGCCTCATGAGAGCATGGTATAGTGTTTTGAGCACTGGACCAGTTTATTATTCCTTAGACCATAGGCAATTTGCATACAAAACAAATAAGTATAATTTAAAAACTGCAAAAAAAAACTGGCATAAATAGCATATAGATTTAGAATACCTTCAAAATTCAATAAGATTAAAACACTTTGACAATAAACAACAATGCAACAATTAGATAAGAGCATCCTCAGAATGATCAACTGTAATATCAGCCATAAATCCACTTCAAATATTAACAGCTATCAAGGCAAAAAAAGAAAGCTTGTGAGTTACCATAGAGTCAGCATCAGACAGGAAATAGAAAATCCTGAGTGGAACATTATTAGAGGATAGGCAAAACAGAATTAATCTCCAAAATTTAGGTTTTGGTTCAGAATAGAAAGAACAAAAGAATGAATAATGAAGCCAACCCTTAATTTCTGGGAGCTCCACAAATAAACAAACAGAGGGCCAAAGGAATCTGAGAACATCTGATATCAATAATAGCTGTAGGCCTAGTTTGAACATGAGGAGCTGTACAAACTTACCTAAGTTTTGGAAATGTAAGTTTTGCCAAGAAAACATTGCATTGGTGGTCAAATTTATAGAGTCTGTAACATTTTGAGAAATTACAGTAGAATTATTAACCGCCTGTCTTTCCCAGTGAACACTATACTCAAAACTGTACTCACAGACCTTCTCTTTTGAATTTGGGATGGAAAAACTGTCAAGCAGAGTAGAATGCGATTGAAGGAAGTTGCAGTATCTTTAACTCCAAACTTTACAGTTCAAGATATTGGAGAAAACTCTGACTGAATAATCGTTTAAAATTATCACCCCAATAGGAGTCACATTCCCAATCTTTCTTCAAGGAGACAGCCAGTAACCTTGTTTACCAGGCTTTCATGGAAATTACGACCTGAGGGTAACCAAGCATTGCCCCATGACAGTAATATGAAACATATTGACACTGGCATTTAAAAGGAGCTAATTAATGGCTTTTCTTCTGCAAATTTAATAGCAGACCTAGCCAAGAACGCAGAAATTTTTAATGCTGAAAATATAGAGAGACAGACATAAGGCTTCTTGTTCTATTGACTGAGGTAGAAAAGATCTTTTCACTTTTAAAAAATCAAAACAAAAGATGATAACTGGAGGATTACAGGGAAAAGGAAATGGGTCGTGAGGAGAAATTCAGAAATGAAAGGATAGATGGTTCAAAGTATATCCCTCTACTTCATATGTAGTAAAGCTCTTCTTTTGGATGCAACATTTCTGCAAAATCAGACTTCAATTTATTATGTTTTGCTTCCTGAGTACAAAGAGCTGTTGAAACGTTTGAGTCCCTGGCAGCATGTTTTGGGCTGATAAGAATAACTGCAAGAGAGGATTTGGATTTTTTTTTCTCTTTCCTCATCTCTCCCTCTGTTTGTATTACACCAAGAGAGAAAATATTTTCACCACAAAGATATAAAACTCCCAAACAGAATTTGAACTCACAACCTTTAAAACACAAAACCAGATGCTTTATCCCTTGATGAACCACCCAGTCTGGCTAGGAGTAATGGGCATTTGATGGAATTATACTAAGAACCTGTGTGACTCTCTCTCACCTCCTTGCAAATCCAATACTTAAGAGAATGTATCTGTTCTACTGTAATGGTTGTCTTTTGGCGCATATTTCTGTAATGCAATTACCCACTGCAAAATATTGATAAAGGGCTTAGGAAAGCTTTCGTCAGCCTGTGGGCTGCAACTCCTGTCAGCCCCGACTAGCACAACCATTGCTGGCTGGGAATGATGGGAGTTGTTACCCAATGTATCTTGGGGGCTCTGGGTTTCAGAAGGCTGGTCAGCAGAAAACCTTTCTGAATGATTTGGGTTTCTTTTAATATACTGTGAGCTTATTGCATTATCCTACCACATATAGGCCAATGTTGGTGTGCAACTGCAGGCACACTGACATAGGTATGCACACGTTGCTGTCCAGTGACTAATATGGGCTTCAGCTCCTGTATTTTTGTCTCTTCTATGTTGTTTTGTGAGATAATTATCTTTCTCTGACAGAGAGATCTGGTTCCAGAAGAAACTAGAATTCCCAGAATTTCATGGGATGGACCCATGGCAGTTAAAGCAGTGTCTAATTGCATTAATTCTGCAATGTAGGTACAGTCCAAGAGAACAACAATCCTGCTTGAGGAACAGTGTAAATAAGAAACAAATCAAAAGCTACTTAGATAGTTATGGCATGGTAAGGTGACTCTTTCAACAATGATGTCCACATTTCCCCTTGAAGAGGTACATAAATCAATAAATACCATGCTTTGCACGGTTGCTGTTGTGGGTAATAGATAATACAAAGATAGCCTTTGCTACTGTTAATCATGCATGATTGGTCTGTACTGAGGGCACCTTCTTCAAAGTGATGTAGCTTTGCCTGTTTGCAGGAATGAATACATTGTTACATTACACAGCCATTCATAGCATCAGGAAATCCTGCAAGTCCTTAATTCCAGTAGTCAGTGATAAGGAGCAGAAAACTCAGAATTGCACAATGTGACTAGGATGGAAAAGAAATTCACTGGATTTGCAGTCTTGACCGTAATGTTTTCATACCTCTCAAGTCTCTTGAGAAAAATATACACCTCACCTTGAGAATTTGCAAGTTGTATGGGGCATTTTAGAGAAATATAGTATACACAAAACGATGGGCACATTTTCAAATGGGACTGCCTTGAATGCCTACGATTCAATAACAATGTAGAAACAAATTTCAGTCAATGCAAAAAAAATTAATATGTTATATAAGATGCTTAAATGGAATTATAAAACTATACAACCTTAAAAGTTGGAAGGGACCACAAACACCATATAGCACAGCCCCCTACCATGCAGGAATATTTAGCAAAACACTTCCAAAAGATGGCCATCGAATGAGGATGAAAAGACTATTCAAAGATATTCACAAAATGATTTTAAAACATGTTTTTCAAGTGCTGATAAACCCTGACAAGACACCTGACAAGGTGTTGCTAGTCTTCTTTGCCTCTGATTGAACTTTGGTATCAAATTCCATGCTGAAAGGGGTACCCAGTGCCGCAGCCAGATGCCCTTCTCCCGCTGTAATGACAATTGTCTGCCCCCCAAAAATCAGGTAGATTTAGCAGGGAGGCACTTAACAGGTAGACAGAGAGAGGTGAACCCTTTGAAAGTCAAATATTCTTTCTATTTCAGAGGTATGGTGGCTCTGGTACTTTCCAGCCATCTCGAAAACAAAGGATCTGATCATATGGATTTACCAATACAATTCCAAGCTCTGAGCCAAGGCAGTTAAAGCAGTCTGGATTATTTCTGCAAATGTGTTTTGGACCCAAATTTCCAAAAGGCTTGCTGGAAAATAAAGGTATTTCTTTTCCATCAATCAGTTGATTCATACCCCACCTTTCCCCCCCAAGAATGAGGTTCAAGGCTGATTACAGAATAAGAAGAAATACAAGTAAAACTACGTAGAGGTAAAAACCTATAAAATGTTTAAGACAGCAATCTTATTTGAAGCTTTTTGGAGAATAGTTAACTCCTGCCCTGATTGAATATGTAGTGGTTTTAAGGACATTTCTCGTCTCACTTTATCTTTTTGTTGTTGCTATCATTTTCTTTTTTCTTCATTCCCCACCCCCCACCCCCCGGTACCTCCCAGGCTTTTCCAGATACATATCGGGCCTCCGAAGAAGTTGGAAGAGTTAGATCCAGAGACTCTGGAGTACTGGCGCCTGCTGCGGAAAGCAGAATATACGCCAGCGGAACAAGTTGAGGAAATCTCGGCCAGCCATTCAAATCAATGGGACTCAGGCATACGTGAAAGGGCAGACTGTTTAAATCTCTCTCTCATATCTCTCATCTCTATCTCATCTCATTGTTGAGCACACAAAGGGTGCTCAACAATGGTTCCATTTCATCCTAGAGCGAAGAGACCCGTGGGGTGCCACAGGGTTCTGTCCTGGGCTCAGTGCTATTCAATATCTTTATTAATGACTTGGATGACAGTATTGGGGGCATACATATCAAATTTGCAGATGATACCAAATTGGGAGGAGTGGCTAATACCCCAGAGGACAGGATCAACATTCAAAATGACCTAAATAAACTGGAAAGCTGGGCCAAAGCTAACAAAATGATATTCAACACAGAAAAATGTAAGGTACTGCACTTAGGGCAGAAAAAACGAAATGCATAGATATAGGATGGGGGGCACTTGGCTGAACAAGACTACATGCGAAAAGGATCTAGGAGTCCAAGTAGACCACAAGTTGAACATGAGTCAACAGTGTGATGTAGTAGCCAAAAAGGCCATTGTGATTTTAGGCTTCATCAATAGAAGTATAGCGTCTAGATCAAGGGAAGTATTAGTGCCACTCTATTCTGCTTTGGTCAGGCCCCACCTGGAATACTGTGTCCAGTTCTGAACACCACAATTCAAAAAGGATGTGGAGAAACTGGAGCGTGTCCAAAGGAGGCCAATTAAGATGGTGAAGGGTCTGGAAACCATGCCCTATGAGGACTGCCTTAGGGAACTGGGGATGTTTAGCCTGGAGAAGAGAAGGTTAAGAGGAGATATGATAGCCCTGTTTAAATATTTGAAGGGATGTCACATTGAGGAGGGAGTTTTCTGCTGCTCCAGAGACTAGGACCCAAAACAATGCATGCAAGCTCCAGGAAAAGAAATTCCACCTCAACATTAGGGGGAACTTCTTGACAGTAAGGGCTGTTTGACAGTAGAACACACTATCTTGTAGAATGGTGTAGTCTCCTTCCTTGGAGGTCTTTAAGCAGAGGCTTGATGGCCATCTGTCAGGGATGCTGTGATGGAGAGTTCCTTCATGGCAGGTGGTTGGACTGGATGGCCCTTGTGGTCTCTTCCAACTCTACAATTCTATGATTCCTTAAAGGGGACAGTTTGCAAATTGCTGTGACTGAAGCAGGACACACACACACACACACACAGAGAGAGAGAGAGAGAGAGAAGCACGCCAGGACTCAGACAAGCATTTTGAGGTGAGCATTAATTCATTTTCCTCTCTCTGTGTCTCTCTCTCTACCCTTGTGTCAGCTGTTTGTTTTAAGAGCTCTAGCTACGAAGAAGGGTGTTTACTTATTTTACTTAATCTGTGGCACTGGAAGTAAACTTGCCCAAACAACCATGGGAAATCTGACAACAAACACAAAAACAGAGAGAATCTCATGAATAAACCGCAAGCAGCTTTCACACAATTGCTTTCACAGCAATTGCGCAAAAATTAAAAAAAATTAAAAAAAATAGTGAATTCATGAATGAAGTGGAAATGAATTTCTGATATTTTCCCAGAAATGCTTATTTCCTGGTCCGTGCCACTTTCTTGTTGGATTCCAAGCTATTTGCCTGCAACATCATGTGAAAACCATTTGTGCAATTGTGTCCAATACCGGGGGTTCTGAGCCTTTTAAACTTCCACTTTTCCCTGCGAGATAAAATCCCATGAGTGTGAGTGAGTGCTTTCGTATGAATGTTGCAATCCCTTTGCTATATCAATAAGACTACATTTGGATCTTGCATTCTGGAGATCTAGTGTTTGGACTTGGTTGTAAAAAAGGTAAAAGTTCCTCACTTTTTAAAGTGACTAAAAACATTCTCACTGCTCCCTTGAGCTACTTAATTAATTCCCCTATCAAAGTGAATTTGGGAGCAATTTAGGTAACACAGGGTTCAAATCCCTGCTCCGCCATGAAAACCTACTGGGTGACCCTAGCCCTGAAGGCTGAAGGGCGGGGTATAAATACTCAAATAAATAAATAAATAAATCATAGGAAGCCAAAGGAAAACCCCTTTTGAATAAATCTTGCCAAGAAATCCCTGTGCTAGGTTTGCCTTAGGGTTGACATAACTCAGGAGCGACTTAAAGGCACACAACAACAAAATGCAATTTGTCCCTGAATCCACCCCAACTTTTGGTTTCTTGTGACACTGGTACAGTGTCTTCTCTGAAGAGGTTTCTCCTATCCTGGCAGCACTCAGGACAATGTCCTATGGGGCAGAGAGATGCCACAGAAGACACCATTGATTCACAAGCTGTTCAGAATCCCAAGTTATGTGATGAAGGCCCTAAAGGGAGTCAGCAGTAACAGACATACAAACCCATCCATAGATTTATTTCTGGAAATACTAGATGAAGCCCTGTGCTTATTACATTCCCCTGTACTTGAAAGGAGAGCTCAGAAGAAAGACAAATGCTCTTGTCAATTGTAAGCTTCAAGTGTTAAGGATTAAGGAAAATGCATGCTAGGATGAGAAGGTAAGGTTAAGAGCAGCGTTTCATCTGCCGGAGGAACTAATTCTAGTTCCTGGAGGGGGAAAATAAGTAGGTTAGCTGTTTGACTAACCTTACTTGCCACCCCACTCTTTCTGTCCTGCAGAAAGCCTTGAGGAAAAATTATTGCCTCTGTCTCTTGTCATTGCTTTCTGTGCTGGGCACTCACTACATACTTCCTTCCTTTTTTAGGAGAGAAAGCAACTAATGTTCTCCTCAGAGAAAGTCACTTGCCTTGCTTTCAGCGGTCCAGCATCCACCAGCCCCCCAGCTAAGATGGAGGCCTTTCAGCTCAGCCACACAAGCTTTTAGTGCTACTGAGTTGAAGGCTAATTGTTTTCATTTTCTGTCAGAAGCCAATAGATTTAGAGAAAACAATGCCAAGGTGTGGGTAGGGGAGAGAAAATGCTGTACTTCGTCATTAAAATGAAGTTAGACACTGCACAGATCAAGAAAAAGATTCCATTTGCCCTATTCAACAAGCTTAAAATCAGAAAGGGGGGGGGGGAGAGTTGTTTGAAATGTGTGCAATGCAATCCTCTAATAGTTTATGTTGAATTAAGGTTCACTTTATGCAAGGAGATTTACTACAAGGGAAACAGGCACAGAATTGCTGTTTTAGCATGCAGGGGTAAAGTAACCTCACCTTTGTTCTTTATAAATCTTCTCATTCCATGCTTCTTCATTACATATAAGAATCCTCTCTCATAGGCTTACAGCCTAAGTGTCAAACTGGGCATTAATGGGAGTGCATATTCCCAAGCAATGGGATTCTGTCTGTCAAGAGGATTTTCTTATAAATAGATGAAAAGGTTCCTGTTTCCTCCTACTGATCAATTAGAAAAGAAAGCACACTAAATACAAGATATAAAAGTGAGGGAAATCACAAGCTATCACAAACAGACATCTGCCACCATTTGGAAAGCCCCTGGGATTGCGAGGTGAGGGCTGCTCCAAGTCCTGAGATTTCAGCAACAAAACTAAGATCTAGAAATGTGTCCTTGTCATATTGCAGGAGGCAGGTCCTGGTGGTTTTACAAGGGTGAGGTTACAAGAGGAAACCTCTGATGTCATTAAACATCATACATTAAGCTCCAACCACATTTTTACAGAGTATGCACCTCAAATAAAAAACATTAGGGAAATGTGTGTTTGTTTGAATAATACATTAAAAAGGTAAAGGTTTCCCCTTTACAAGGTTGTCTAGTCATGTCTGACTGTAGGGTGCGGTGCTCATCACTGCTACTAAGGTGAGGGAGCCAGCACTGTCAAAGACAACCCGTGGTCATGTGGCCAGCATGACTGCATGGAACGCTGTTACCTTCCCACCAAAGTGGTACCTATTTATCTACTTACACTTTTACATGCTTTCAAATCGCTGGGTTGGCAGAAGTTTGGATTAGTGACAGGAGCTCACTCTGTCATGCAGAGCTTGGCTCTTGAACTGCTGACCTGCCAACCTTGCAATCAGCAAAGTCGATGTCTTAAGCCACCATGTCCCTCGTGCATGGTACATACACACACACTTTTTAATGCAGTGCTATTGCCCTAATATTCATTTCCTTCATCCTATAGACTACACGGAAGAACCCAGGCCCAGGTCCTCGGAAACAGACAGAAACACCTCTTCTAGAAATATTGCTGTTGTGTGCCTTCAAATCATTTCTGACTTATGGCAGTCTCAAGATGAACTAATCATGGTGTTTTCTTGGCAGGTTTCTTCAGAGGGGGTTTGCCATTGCCATCCTCTGTGTCTGAGAGAGTGTGACTTGCCCAGGGTCACCCAGTGGGTTTCATGGCTGAGTGGGGATTCAGAGTCATACCTCAGTGTTTCAACCACTTCACCACATTGGCTCACTTCTAGATATGTGCTGAAGTATATATTCTAATTTTATTCTAAGATATGTATCCATGTAGATGGATGATAGATAGATAAGATAGATGGATGGATAGATAGATGATAGATAGATGAGATGAGAGATGATGATGATGATGATGAGAGAGAGAGAGAGAGAGATTTAACCAGTCTACCCTTTCATATGCTTGTGTCCCACTGATTTGAATGGTGTTGTGCTCCTGTGCGCCATTTTGTCCCTCACTTCTCACTGTCCACATAAGCTTAAAGCTGTGTACGGCAAGCATGCATATGCCAAGGGCAGACTGTACTAGTATTGCTCTATGTTAGTTATGTCTCCCACCCCAAAATTTGTGAATTATAGATGGATGAGAATCCAGAGAATACTCAGTAAGCCTCTAACAGAACTAAATTTCCAGGGGAATGTCTCTTGGGCTAGTTTTCTGTGGTATTGGTGTCACCTGACTGATAATACATCATGTATGAGTACATTCCTCCTCCCCTGAGATCCAAAGTACACCTGATCCTTAAGCCACCTGCACTCCACCTGCTTCCTCTGAAGGCTAAAGGCAAAGCAGGCTCAGTCAAAACAGGAATTGTGTAAACAGCAGAGCAGGGATAGACAAGTTTCTGGGACCAGTTTTCCACCTGTGGGATCTGCTGTGGGCTACAGCAGCCAAAAGAAGGGGGGAAAAGAAAAGAAGGAACTAAAAGTGGCCCCAAATACTTTCTGGTTTCTTAAAGCCCCCTTCTCCTGCTTTTTTTTTTCAACACGCAGGAAAGAAGACTGAAAGGGTGGTGTCTTGCTTTAAACATCTTCCTAGAGTGACATTTTTTACCTCTGATTATATTCCAAAGCACTCAAAAGTACACGTGGAGATTCTACGGTTGTTCACTTTTTCAAAAACACCTCCAAGCCCTCCTTCCCCTTACCTCATTACCTTTTAAGGTACCAATAAAGACCAGATATCCCCACTCCAAGACTGGAAAATGTATCTAGACATAATATAGACAATTGCCTTTCCCAACCCAGTAGACTCCAGATGTCTTGGATTGCAACTCTCAGCAAACCATACCAGAACAGATCCCCATAATCCAAAATGCTCCTCAGAATTGGATGTTCCTGTAGCTTGCTAATATCTAATGATGATAATTTTTTTAAAAGATGCTTTGTAACTGCTGTTTAGCAATATCATTGTGTTTATCTTGCCCATAATGCTTTCCAACCATATATTTTTATTCAGAGCTTTGATAATAACCACAAGTCTATTGACAAAGAGCTTGGGTGCTAATCAATAAATTTTAATCACCTCTCACACAGCTGGAGCTTATAAAGCTGACCTCTCCTAGTATTTGAGGATTTATAAGAATTATGCTGCTCTCTAGAGATTCACAAGGTTCATAGAAACAGAGCTCTGTGAAGACTCTTTCTAATTCTAAGTGCTTCTGCACATCTAGAGAGCAAAGGAGGGGAAACACTTTTTTATTCAGTAAGAATAATCCATTTTACATTAGCTTCATTTTTCTGCCATAGATTTGTCTTGCTGCAAAAAAAAAAAGATAGCTACTGTACTATTCATTGTGTACACCACTTCATATGAATTTAAGTTTACAACAGCCGACTTAATTCACGAGTACAATTTTTTCAGCACACAACCAGAACTGTAGCCATAGCCAGATTAATTTAAAATTAAAACTGACTCAGTTGCTGATATCTGAAAGTAATGGCTACTCATTATACCCAAATTTAGAGGTATACTTTATTGCAAAATTTGGCAAGATTTCCAAGCATTTATACCTGGTGGTACAGGTCTCTAGTAAAAAGGAAAAAAAAGAGAAAAGTAGATTTTTTTTTTTTTTACCACCAGATATACATACTTCGATATCTTATCAAATTTTCCAATAGGTAGAATTGTAGTTCTCTGATTAAAAAAAATATTGGGGAATTTGTGTTTAAAAAGGCACATATTGGGAAAATATTTGTAAACATGCACATAGTCAGAAGAATTATATGCAAAAATGTACAAAAGTTCATTCACACATAAAATGTGTGGGAAAATATATGTAAATATTATGCTGATTTTTTAAAAATAATTTTTTGCAGAAGATGCAAAATTGCAGAGGGATAAATTTGGAGTTGAAAATTTTTTTCATTCCTAGTTAGTGCGACTAAAGAAATTGTCCTCACTTGACAAGACAATATTCTACAGGCAAACCTCACTTTAACATGCTTCACTTTAGACTGCTTCATTAATATCATGCTTTTCAATTATATAGTACAGTGACATTTTGTTAGCCATGCTCAGTCTGTTCACAGTATTTCTGCCCTTCATATCTCAGTGTTGTATTCTGCCAATATTTTTACTTATTATTTTTACTTTTGCATCTTTTTTTAGGCCTAGCACTATTGTTCATTTAATAAATGATAGTGTAATTATGTGTTTAGGCTTTTATATGCACTGGCAAGTGGGAGGAAAAGCCTGTGATTCACTTTAAGGTGATATTTGCTTTACAATATTGGTCTGGAACTTAGTAAAGGAATGTACCTGTATATTCTTTTTTGGAAAAAAAAAAACTTTGCCCTGTCAGGATCCAAAGCTAGAGAAAACATTACATAGTTCTCTGCCTCAGTTTGTTCTGTTTCTCCTAATTTCACATTTTCTTCTCATCTTTGTTTTGTTTGGGCTTCAGGATTTTATAGACTTTCCCCATGTGGAAATTTGTGCACGTTTCATAATTTTTTTCCTAATGTGAAAATTTGTTTATACATTATATCTAATGTATACATCTACCCCATTTACTAAAGTATGCATTTTTCCAGTTGTATACATACTAGCTATTCACATTTTAGCACATGCACATTTTCTCTGAAATACTCTCTAAGCCTCTCTGACATTTTTCCAACTGTGTTGTTCCTTGAATCATATGAAGAAGAACCCCAAATTCTAGAGAGCAAGATGGAAGATGAATCTCAGATTCTAGAAAGCAAGATGGAAGCTGAACTAAGAGAAACTGTGAGGAATAAAGCATCAGGAACAGATAATATTCCAACTGAACTGCTACAATCCACATAGACAGAAAAAAACACTCTAGTATTAACTAAAATATCCTAACAAATATGGAAAACAAAACAGTGGCCAGCAGATTGGTAACAATCAATAAACGTCCCCATCCACACAAAAAAAGGAGACACAAAAGACTACAGCAATTACAGGACCACAGCATTGCTCTCTCACACAAGCAAAGTCATGCTCAAAATTCTGCAGTGGAGACCTCTATCATATGTGGAGAGAGAAATTCCAGACGTGCAAGCTGGATTCAGAAAAAGGAGAGGCACTCGGGAACACATTACAAACATACAGTGGTTAATAGAGCACACCAAAGAATTCAAGAAGAATTCCAGGGGGGAAAATCAGCATGTGCTTTATAGAATACATTAAAATCTTTGACTGCATAGGGGCTTTCTAGATTGGCAGGAAAGTGTGACATGAAGTTGCCTTTTCCTTAATGCTTAGCAGCTGCACCACAGCCTTTAGATGGAGCTGCGCTGTTCCGCAGTTTTTAAAAAAGAAGCTGGGAAAACCAGCACCTTTTAAAAGGCGCTTCTTCTCCCCTAAAACGCAAAAACAGCATTTTTATGGCACACTTTCCCTTTTTCTCATCTAAAGGCTAGAGTTTCATGCAGACATGAACACACTTCTTTTTGCCAATCTAGAAAGCCCCATAGATCACAAAAAGCTGTGGAATGCTCTTAAAGAAATGGGAGTGCCACTACTTTTGATCATCCTGGTGAGGACTCTGTACTTAGGACAAGAGGCTACTGTTAGAAAAGAATATGGAGGAACTGAATGGTTCCCAATTGGCAACGGGGTTGAGCAAGACTGAATTCTATCACTCTATTTGTTCAACTTGTATGTAGAAAATATACAAAGAACAGGTTTAGACTCAGATGAAGGAAGAGTGAAAACGAAGAAGAAACATCAACAATCTAAGATACACAGATAACATTATACTACTATTGTAGAGACTTGGAACAATTACTAAGGACAGTTAAAGAAGAAAGTGCAAAAGCAGGCTTAGTGCTGAACATTAAGATCACAAAAATAATGATACAGAGGATCTACATAAATTCACCCTAGATAATAAGGAAATCAAACTAGTTAAAATTTTCCTGCACTGTCGATCAAATTCTGATTGAATTAGATACCGCAGTCAAGAAATGAGAAGATGACTAGGAATGGGAAAGGGAACTATGAAAACATAATACTAAAGTGTAAATATACTGTATATACATAAGCCTAGAAATTTAGGTCAAAAATGGACCCAAAAACACTGAGTCGATTTATCCATGGGTCAATGTAAGTACTGTATGTGAACTCTTATTTTAAAGAAGAAACATCCCCTGGTGAAAAGCAAGAGTATAATCTGTCCTGGAAGCACTGACCCCCTCTACTCTCATCCAGCCAGCCTTAAGAGTCAGAACAAAGAGTTATGTCAGCTGGAATTTTGTAAGGTCTTTGACACTGTTTTGCTTTGCTTTTGTTATATGCCCCTCGGTTTTACTCTAGACTTATACACTGATCATGGCAAAATCCATAATTTTGACCCCAGAACTTGCCCTCAGCTTATACATGCTTGACTTACAGTCGAGTATATACAGTATACAACTGAATACTAAAGTTAGAATTGTCTGCATTCCCCATCTGTGTGAATGGATATGAGAGCTGGACAATGAAGAAAGTGGGTAGGAAGAAAATAAACTCATTTGAGATGTGATGCTGGAGAAAAGTGCTGAAGACACTGGACAGAGCCAAAAAGACAAACAAATGGGTCCTAGAACAGATCAACTCTGAACTCTCCCTGGAAGCCAAAATGATGACATTGAAGCTGTCATACAGTACTTCATTAGAAGGCATCACTTATTAGAAAAAGACAATAATGCTAGGAAATGTAGAAAGCAATAGAAAGAGAGGAAGGCCACATGCCAGATGGTTGGATTCAATCAAGGAGATCATAGGCCTGAATCTGCAGGACTTAGCAAAGCAATGGAGGATAGGCAGTCTTGAAGATGTCTCATCCACAGGGTCACCATTAGTCTGGGCTGACTTGAGGACAATCAACAACAAATTGCTCCTTGCAGTTAATCTTGGGAGGTATGAAAATGCTATTTTCATCGAGACTATCAAAATCAAGGGAATTCTTTTCCATCTTTGCCAATTGGTCGGATACAATGGTTCCTATTTTTAAATAGTCCTCATAGGGATCAGAAAGTACAAGGTTTCTGAGTCACTTACATGTGAGTTGCCATAGTGCACATGCAGAAACCTCTGGAGTCAGATATATAAAAAACCTAGTCCTAAAATCACACATGACCTCACAGTAATATGCTGAGTTGTGAACTTTCTTGTCATTGCCCGCATCCCTAAACTCAACTGCATTCCCTATGATCTGTGTGATATGGAAATCATATAAAAACCAAGAGGAAATGACAAGTTGTTTGAAAGGCCTAAATGTAAATTAAATCTAACGTGACTCACCTACAAGAACGAGGGAAGAAAAATGAAATAGGAATGTTCCTTGTAATGTATATTAAGGTAAACATGAATATTTAATACACTAAGCACTGCAATTTTGACAGTGTGCTCACACATACAAGAGAACTCTGGGCATTCATCTGATTGGAGGATAGAAATGGATTTTGGGGCATTTTTGCATGTGAATGGAAGAATAAATGAGGTGCATCTGACCGAAGATTTGTCTAGTCTAATAAACTCCATTGATGGTCAGACAAGACACAAATTTTCCAAACAGGATGTATAATTTCCAAACAGAACATTAAGACAAACTTTGGCTGTTGGTTGTATTAAAAATCTGCACTTGTCAACCTTTTGAGGCTTTTTGCTCTATCACCACTTTTTGCCATATGGATTTGTGAATGAGGCCAGCTCTACCATCAGGCAAAGTGAAGCAGATGCTGGGGAGGGCCAGAAGGGGCAACTGCATCTAACCTGTATCTCTATAGAAGGAAGATAGAATTGTCAGCCTGGTTGGTCTTTGTATGTACAAATTTGGATATCCCATTTTGTCTTTCACTGCGACAGCCCAGCTTGTGAAAGAATGGTGCTAAAAATGAATCTAATTTCAAGTTGGTGCCTGGATAGCAAAATGGAACATTGTTTTTATGCCAGGCCTATTTAGCCCAGAATTGTCTAACTGGCACAGCTCTCCAGGGTCTTTCCTATCACCTGCTACCTGATCCTTTTTGACAAGAGAAACCAAGGCGTGAACCTGGACTCTGTTCCATTCAAACCATGCAAAACTGAGCCATAGTCTTTTCCCTCATTTTTTCAGCTTGGTAGAGAGTACCATGTAGAAGGTTAGAAACAATCCAAAGACCAACCACAGTTTATTAAGGTGACTTAGAAACCAAGCGCCGAGGAAACAGATGATATGGGGGCCAGTAGCATTCTCTCTAGATAGTGGTAGAAATAATTTTTTTCGGCTTTCTCCCCCTTGCCATCCCTGCACCAGCAGAATTTTTATGGCTGCCCTCAAAGCAGCCCTTGCCTATATTAGCATACTGGCATCACTCCATAATTTCTTCATCCTTTCCCTCCTCCTTGCTGCCTCTTTCATGTTACTCCTTAGCATAGCATATTCATATTATTCCTTTACTGTTGCATTTACTGCATGTGATGATATTGAGACCAGAGAAGCCATAGAACCCTAATTGGATGAAAATGTCAAATAAGCTAGAATCTCTTGAGAAATTTCACTAGCCTTCTTGAAACCTTTTGCTCCCCTGACCAACAACCTCAAAATAGTTATTTTCAGAAAGTACAAGAAAAGAGAAAGGCCAGCCTCAGGTTTCATTGTTTGTTTCTTTCTTCCACTTACATGAAGAGTTTCTTTTTTCACTGGTTCTAGTCCAGCAGTTGGACAATCACTGTTGTTAAAAAGCAGATAGCACCCACCCACCCCCCAATACACACATACCCTACCACTGTACGGTGAAAATTGACTAGCAACATCAGTTCAGCTTTCCTGTGGATCTCAAGGAGGGATTTAAAATAGATTTATTTCCTTCAAAACTCCACCAAGCAGAAATTCCTAAAATGTACATCAAAATTTATGTAGCATTCATTGATAGCAGTATACCTGTGGTCCTCAGTTTTTGATCCACTAGATATTTCAGTTTTCAGATCCAATAATCTATGACCACCAATGAACAGTCTAAGCCAGGGCTTCAAAGTTACTTTTTTGGACTTTGTTGTTGTTATGTACCTTCAAGTCTCTTCCAACATACAGTGACCCTAAGGCAAAGCTATCACAGGGTTTTCAGTGCTAGCAATAGACCAGCTGTCCTCAGTTTCTGATCCAATAGATATTTCATTTTTCAGGTCTAATAATCTATTACCATTGATTATGCTAGCTAGTGGAGTATCCCTCTTTGGAGGTCTTTAAAGAAGAAGCTGGATGGTCATTTGTCAGATATGCTTTGATAAGATTTCCTGCATGGCAGGGAGTTGGACTGGATGGCCCTTGTGGTCTTTTCCAACTCTATGATTCTATAATTCTATGATTCTATGACTGAGGACCACCACTCTGGATAACAATTCAGATATTCTCAATAGACCAACCCCTTTCAATAGAAAAGGTCATTGACACCTGAATGAGAGAGAGAAAGAGAGATAACACAAAAGAGCAGTCTAAGCAATAATAACTTCAAAAAGTTACTTTTTTGGACTTGTTGTTATATACCTTCAAGTCTTTTCCAACCTATGGTGACCCTAAGGCAAAGCTATCACAGGGGTTTCTTGGCAAGATTAATTCATTTATCTTTGCCTTCTTCTGAGACTGAAAGAGTATGACCTACCCAAAAACCACACAGTAGGTTTCCATGGTGGAGCAGAAATTCAAACCCTGGTCTCCTGAGTTGTAATCCAACTCTCAAACCATTATCCCCATGTTTTCTGTCTACAGTGCCAGAATTCCCCCACCAAGAATTACTAAGATGGGTTCATGGGATGGTGTCAAGGTTCTATCTATCCTTCTTTAATTGTTTGGCTTTTTCTATAGCAAAAATACGGCAGCTATGCCATTATACAGTCCTCACTGGCTGTCCAAAATACTTGTTATTTGTGTTTGCTGGGCCGCTGTATTATTTCCTATCAGTCTAATTCTATAGAAATAGCTTATCTGACCTCCTAATTATCCAGATGTCTGTTTTGCCCCACTCACTTTGTTACATGCTACTATGCATACCACAAGGGGGCTTTCCGTTTAATACAGATAGTAACACTGAACCGTAGGGGATCCTGGAAACATAAAGGGAAGACATCTTCAGGAAAAAGCGTGTCACAAACAGACACCGAGAGAGGAATTTCTCTGACAGGAAAGATAAATAACAGCACTGAGTGTATGCAGTGGGGGAAAACCACTGAGAAGCCAGAGAGAACCTGTCACTGTCAGGTCATGAAATGATGTCTATGAAGGAACAAACTGTGAAAGAGCTGAATGTGACCATGCCAGGGGGATCAGTTATCAATGCCCGCTAACATTTCCCAGCAGTAGCTGTGACAAAACCCAAGTGGGAACCATCAAGGGCTTGCCCTCAGTTCACTGCTGAATGTGTGTGTGTTAGTCACCAGCTTCTTATTAATGGTATTTTCATCAGGGTCACTTGTACAAGGCAGTGGATTATGAGGCCTTCAAGCACATGGATCTTAACAATGCTACAATTGCCAGTTGAGCTACCACAGTTTTATACTGACAATGACTGACCCCACAATCTGTGGGAAATACTGACATGTGCCCTCAGAATAGCAACAGACTTGGCAAAATAGAAACATCCCTATAGTTTCATGACTTGATCTGCAACACGTTTAAATAATAATAATAAAAAAGACGGAATTCAGTGGGCCCTTGGTATCTGCTGGGGTTTTGTTCCAGGACCTCCCCCATGGATACAAAAATCCGTTGATGTTCAACTGCTATTAAATACAATGGCATAGTGAAATGGCATCCCTTATATAAAATAGCAAAATCAAGGCTTGGTTTTTGGAATTTATATATTTTTTCAAAATATTTTCAAGCTGTGGATGGTTGACCTGAGGATAAAGACTCCGTGGATACGGAGGGCCAACTGTAAATGTCAAATGGAGACTAACTTACATTTTGAATTAAATACAGCTGTGTTAGTCTGTAGAATCAGTATGTAGAGAGATCTTGTAGCACCACTGAGGCTAACTGAAAGAAAGAAGTTGGAAGCATGAGCTTCAAGTCTGCTTCCTCATATACAATTATATTTTGAGTGTAAGAAAAGATCACAGAGGCTGCATCTGCACTGCAGAAAGAATTTGACATAGCTTTAACTGCTATGGATCAATGCTATGGAATTTTGAGATTTGTAGGTTTTTTTAAAGATATTTAGCCTTCTCTGTCAGAGAACTGTGGTGCCAGAATGAACTACAAATCCCAGGATTCCATAGCATTGTTATGACAGTTAAAGTAGTGTCAAATTGCTTTTTTTTCCTGCAGTGCAGATGCAGCCAGAAAATGTATAAAGAGGACTCAGAGATATAATACAGGCATAGGCAGCAACAGAAGTCTGAGGAAGAACCCTGATCCCCACTTTTGGGGCCTTTTTATACACTACACCATTGAAGCATAATGATTCCACTTTATCTACCATGATTCAAGCCTACAGAATTCTGGGGTATAGTTTGGTAAGATACCATCCAGAGCGCTCTGGTTTAAAATTCCAACCACCCCTACTAAACTGCCAGGAATCCATAGAGTGGAACTATGGCAATCAAAGTAGAAACAGAGTACTATAATTTTATAGTCTGAAAAGGTCCCTGGTTTCCAATGAATCTGGAAGTGACCATACTGTCATTTTTAGTTTCGTTAGCAGAAGCACTAATCAAAGTTGTGTTCCATAGACAGGGTTGGTCCATAAGACATTGGCAGCTGATCTGCTATGAGCTTCCAGGCAAGAAAGAAATTGTTGTAGTAAATGGACAAAATATAGTGCCATGCCCTGGTACATTGGGGAAAATCCTTATTGGTGCCTCACGTAAGATAACTTAAGAACCACTGATTTGAAGTAATGTGGGTACGAAGATCAGATTTGGGGACACACCTCATCCCAGTTGAGAACTGCACACCTAGAGGCTTCCAGAGGCTTCAAAAACTCGGGGGGGGGGAGGGCTTGAGAAGACAACAAAAGTAGAATGCATCATCACACACAAAAACAGACACACCATATACAATTTCACTGTACAGGAAGCACTGTACAGGGAGCACCTGTTAGGTATATTTCTCAGTCATATGCAATTATCACTCAAGAGCAACTCTATTTCAGATTATTCTGGGGCATAAAAATATTATTGTAATAACAAATACCACTTTAATACCACAGGATGAGCACAATTCAAAGGAGGGCTAGAAGATATAGTGGTTAATCTAAAAATGAGGAAGTGAGCTAAATTCAGTTGCTAGTGCCAAGTAGAGAACACCCACTAAATCAATGGAACTTACATAAGTGCTGACATACCAAGTTCCTGTTGATTCAGTGGGCTTCCTTTAGTTGGGGCTAGCAATGAGATTTAGACTTTAGTATCACTGTAGCTACTGCCACCTGTGTTGAAACAACACCCCTAATTACTATGTGAATACTATCTAGTCTGATTCTAAAGCAACCTTCTGCATTCTGGCATCTCCTAGATGTGTTAGACTGCAATTCACGCCATCCCCAATTAGCATGACCATGCTGGCTATTGGGACACTGGGCACTGCAGTCTAACACATCTGGCAGGTTAAAGCTTGCTTTTCAGGGGACACTGGGTGGTCCTGATTCCCAGCTGATTGTCCTTAGCCTTGCATCCCCTGATCATGAGCTCCCATCTGAAACAGGAGGGTCCTCTTTTGGAGACATGAGAGCTGATGCTGAGCATAGAATCATAAAGACCTAAAGGGCCAACAAGACCAATCCCTTGCCATGCACATATTTTTCCAAGGCTGCCAGGACAAGGCTGCCAGGACCACGACATGTGGAAATGACCTAGTCCTCTCATGCCTATAGCTCAAGAGAAAGAGAGATAATGGGCTTTCTCACATTACTACAGCAGAATAGAAAAACACCACTGCAGCAATTCCCAAGTCACCACTGTAAGTTAATAGGTGGGCAAATGTTTTGGAATTCCACTTCTACTAGTTTCTGATTCACACAAAAGCTCCCAATCTTCATTTTCTCTGTTTCGGAAGACTCTTCATTCAGAGTGATTTATGCAGCACAATGTATCCCGCACAACAATCCTGCAAGTCTCTGGGGGCCAGTGACCTTGTCTTGTATATTCATGAAAGCACTGTATATAGTTGCCTTCCTCTATGAGCCCTACATAAATGAATAAATCAAATAAGCTGCTAATGTTCCTTGATTATGTTTTCCTAACATGTGAAGGTCGCCTTGGAAACTGCTATCTTGTAAAGTAGGAGTCAACTTCAGGCACAAGTGTACCAGCTCTACCTGCTGCTGCAGGATCAAAAGGCTGTGCTTCATATGGAAAGTGCCTCTCCTTAATGAACTGGACAAAAGGGTACCAACAAGCTTCAAGGTATTTCAACAGATTGTTTCTAGGAACAAAATCATAACCTTGTCGCAGATGACAAGTACAATGAATGCAGTTAGCCCCCAATCATATTAACTGTAAAACAGAGATTTGACCAGTTTCACAAAATGTCTCTTAACAGCTACTAGCTATGACAAATGGAATCTGGAACAAAATCTACAGCAGAACTCCTCCTAGGAAGTGAGGATAATAAAAGAAGGAATGGCTTTGAAAAGTATGTAATTTTTTTCTTCGCTGTATGTAAGTCTGCTGGGTTAGGTTGTAGCTCCTAGAGCTGAGATAGAGTCCATCTGAACTGCAACTCACATCTGCTCTCTTCAGCATAACAAATGATGAAGAATGTTAGGAGCTGCAACTCCCAACACTGGGGAGCTTGGAATGGCTGATCAGATTAACCAGTTTTCCAGATTTTCCTTTCAGAACAAATTAAGCTTTATCTTAACTTCATTATTTCAGATGAACTTTTGGAATGGACACATCTTCTGAAAAAAGCACTGCCCAACCCAATTATACAGGCTAAGCTAAACCAAAGCATTTTGATTTCTGAAGAAAAACCTATGGATCTCCTCCACCAGTCCCTGTATAAAAACCAATCAGACCAACAGCTGGTCTTATTTCAGCACTTGTTGCTGGGATAGCAACCTCCATTGCATTGGAAGGTAGCTGCAGAGAGGATGTGGAACAGATTGCATGACACATAGTTCTGCTCTCCATTTTCTCCTTGCTCTTGCCCATATTTGCCCTTGAGGCAACTGTCTCACACTGCCAAGTGGTAAGGCTGGCCCCCAAAACATTAAATCTATGGATCCATTTAAAACCTCACTTCAGGACATGACATCCACTAAAACTATGCCAAGTGAATGGACCTCAATGATATATAAGAATGTTTGACTTTTCATGTTGCTTTTGTTGTGTGACTTCAAGTCATTTCAGACTTCTGGCAACTCTAAGGCAAACTTTTCTGGGTTTTCTTAGCAAGATTTGTTCAGGGGAGGTTTGCCATTGCCTTCTCATGAGAGTAGGAGCATGTGGCTTGCCCAAAATCACCCAGTGGGTTTTGTGGCCTAGAAGGGAATTAAACCCTGGTCTCCAGATTCATATTTCAACACTCAAACCACTATGCCATGCTGGCTCTCAACTTTTTTCATATTGTTCACATTTCTGCTGCTTGTGATATTGCTTCACAATAGTAAGAGAATAATATTGTGAACAATACAGCTCGCCTAGAAAGGCACAACATATTCCAGTTCAAAAGCATACCATACCATAACTTAACCTAAATATCAGAAAAAAACATCTCTATGATAACAGCTGTTCAAGAGTGGAATAGATTGCCTCAGAAGGTGGTGGACTCTCCATCTTTGGAAGTCTTTAAACAGAGGTTGTATGGGCATCTTTCAGGAGTGTTTTAGTTGTGTGTTCCCACATGACAAGGTGTTCAACTACACGCCATTTGTGGTCCCTTCCAGGACTAAGATTCTATGATTATAGATGCCAATGCAGAGGTTCTATTGTATAGATCTGCTAAGAAAGTATTGCAAGACCTATCAATCCTTAGCTTTGCTTTGTCTTCATGACACCTTCACTAAATATGGCTTGATATGGCTAGATGTGGTTTTATACCATTCATTAGTCTGTTCTTGAGATGGACCTTTAATGCATCACTTTCTCATTTCTCCTCTCCTATAGAAATATTATATAAACCACCCAGTTCATTTACTATTTAAATTATGTTCCTATGTATGTATTCACTAACTTTGCTTTTTTGCTCTCATTAAATCAGCAGCTCCAATTTTGCTTACAGGGCAGAAATTTTCTCTCAGAATTTTTTAAAAGGCCTTTACTGGACATGACAGCATCACGCCTCCTTGAAATGAATTCTAACCTCTCTTTAAATATTGATGATTGTAATAATTTTATTATGTTTCTGCTTCTCATGTTACAGCTGCTGTTTTTAGCTGCAAAACTCCCACTCTCCCAGCTTCAAGCTCCCTTTTTCATTTGCATGAGGGGGGAAGTGTGACTAACAGTGTCATATAGTTTTATTAGCACTACAAAAGGAAAATGTAACAGCTATGCACAAACTATGTAAGGGGAAGCAAACAGGAGAGCCTAGGAAGTAAAGTTGTTCCACAAAAGGCTATTCAAATATGTTAAACCAGCAAAAAGTAGAACAAGATGGATCTCTGGATGATTTAAAATTGATCAGTAAGGATTTCTGAATCCCAGTTGTTTAAAAGTGGTTCAACTAATTGGATGTCCAACTTTCCTCTTCAGTAAAATAGATATCCTGAGGATTGAACATTCCAGATCAATTTTATCTACTCGTTCATTTACACAGTCTATTAATCATCCCTTAACAAAATTTTCTCATGACAATTTACTTAAATACTGATAAATCACAACAAAAAGATCAACATTTTTAAAAAAGATATATATTCACAATTTCAAAACAAGAAAGATAAAAACAAAGAGCTAACTATAAAAGACCTAAAACATTCTATACATAGAAAAATACAACCTAGTAATGAGCCTGAGCATAGGTAGGAATATAGGGGAAGAGGACATTTTTAATTGTGTGGCCCTAAGCCTGACAGCTTTATAGGTTAAAGACAGAACTTTAAAGTGGACTTGGGAACAGAGAAGAGTTAATAATAATAAGATTAATATCTTGTTCGAGAGTGTATTCCCCACATCACATTTTGTATTAATAGTTGTTTCCTGATGTCTCCTGGGTGGTCCCACTTACAACACAGCACAATAATAGTAATCTAAACAAGAGATCCCAGGGAAAAGATCACTGTAACCAGATTACAGCTGTCCAGATAGGATGACAGCTGACATAACAGCCTAAATTTAATAAATGTAACTCCATTCCATAAAAAAACACTTGTACTTCTCTAGAGACTCAGGAGTGAAGCAGACTGGCAGCTTGGAGCTCCAGACAGCCCTGGACACAAACAAGCAGATCCCACAATCCCAGAGGTGGCCACTACTGCAGCCCTAAATGGGCCACTGGCAAGAGTGCTTTTTTTGCATTCCCTTTTTGCCCAGCTTTAGGCCACTCTGAGGGCATATGCCATCTGCACACCCTGCCCCCAAAGCATCCAGAAGCCAGTCTTTCCTGCCCATCTGTTTCAAGCCCAAGATGGATCTACAAGTAACTCCAAAATTTGAGCTTGGTCTTTTAAGGTGAAGATGTAGGACATTGTAGACCTTCTGATGTTGTTGGACTTAAATTCATTTCAGCCCCTTCCAGCCTGGTCAGTGGTGAGGGATGATGGAAGCAGTAATTCATAAACATCTGGAAGACCCCAGGTTCCCTGTGCCTGCTTTCAGGGGAGTGCAACCCTTTCCAAAAAAGGCTGACCCTCACTTTTGATCCTGCTGGATGGATGAACCATCTGGCCATATTACCTTTGTCTTAGCTGGACTGTGCTTTAGCTTATTGGCACTCATCCAGTCAGTCAACATGGCCAGGCTCAGATTAAGCATTTTCCCGAGATGTGATTTGGGGGGGGGGGGGGGATAGATAATGATGGCACTGAATTCTCAGATCAAGAACCTGTTAAATGCCAAGAAGGAAGCATGAAGCTCTACTGGTATACTTTCACAAAGAGAAGCAACAACAGTGCTAGTGGTAGAGATGGAATGAAGTGCCTGGTAGCTTCTCAGTCATTCTGGAGGCCAGTCTGGGGATGCCCTGGGGGATATTCTGGTCATGGGTTGAGGGACTGTAGGTGAAGGAGAAAATAGCTTGTGCAAGGAGTATTTGAAAACTCATTTCTCAAGTGTCTAAATTAGGGATGGGAAAAGTGCAGTTTGCAGGCTATGCAAGGCACCCTGAACCACACTTTTGTGAACCTGAAACAATCCTGGTGACCCACAAAGCCTATCTTGACCCTGCTAAACCAGTCCCCTGCCTGAGATTTGGCATGCAGCATGTGATCCTGTCATAAGGTTTAAAAGTAAGATTCAGCTGCCAGCCCAGTTGGCTTCTGTATGTAGAATAGCTCTGGGGCACTATCTTGTCTTTCATTTCAGGCTGCAAAATGTTTTTGGTCAGCACTGTCTGGTAGTATTCTTCCCTTTTCCATTGTGTACTGTTTGTGTTATCTACTTCTCAAGTAATTCAAATTGGCAAATAGACAACTGGCCTTAAGCTAAACCTAGCAACTTTTGAAAACAATGAAAACAATAGGCCTTTTGACTGGTATATATGTACAGCAGCAGAATACAAAAATCATGCATAAAGCCATCTATTACATCCTGTTTCTTTGTCAGTCACAGTAGCCCTAAAGCCTTGCTGCCTAAAGAAGCAGCTATCCCTCTTACATGCTGATTGGAATAAATGAGCTTCAGTTTTCACATACAATATGAACAACGAGCATAAACTCATCAGTATCTACCACCACCCACCTTTCAGGAGGCATTCCAGTTAGGTTAAAAGAGGGATAATATTAGCATATTATTCATTTGCAAATACTTATATGCTGCTTATATCCAAAAATTTAAATATTTAAAATATGTGCAATACAAAAACATAGAGAACACAAATGCAACTTATATTTAAAGTTCAAAATATTGCCAGTGGCTGTAAAAGATCTGGACAGGATCAGCAACCATTCTGGAACCAAACCCCAGTGGTTACCAAGGACCCATTGTACAGTACTTACAAATCCTAAAGGGCAATTTCCCATTTTTTCAACCTCTGTCCACACATCCTTTCTCTGTGGGTATTCTTTATATCTCTAATTTCTCTGACACTGAAAAGTTCAGAAGTAACAGCATTACCTTGGTCTAAAAATATTACATGACAAGTAGCATTATCTTTAATTTGCTAATTACATGTTCTGGGTCATTTTTAGTGGTAGTCACTGCATGGTTTGTAGTGGTCTGAGCATTGGACTACAAGTCTGGAAATCAGGAGACTACTCAGTCATGGAAATGCACAGGGTGAGCTTAGTCAAATCACACTCTCTCAGCCTCAGAGGAAAGCAAAGGCAAATTGCCTTCTGAACAAATCTTGCCAAGAAAACTCCACAATAACCACAATAAATTAGAATTGACTTGAAGTCACACAACATCAACAACTGCCAGGATATTAGGGCTCTTGGGAGCTGACAAAGGATGATGGTTGCTGATCCTGTCCAGTCCCTTTTACAACAACTGGCAATATATTGAAACTTTCACAATGTTTCCAATGAGAAAACCTGCTTGCATGTATTTTATTGTTATATTTTCTGCTCTCCTGTTCTGTGTAACAGCCAAAGAAAACAGCCCTGTACAATTCACTTGGAGAAGGCTCTGCCCTTGAATTGCTAAACACATAACCTTGAGTAGACATTGAGAGATGTGCACAGCAGGGGTTATCAAATGTCCAGAAAGAAAGTGTCTGCCTCAAGAGATAAATTGCTTGGGCCTATTAGGTTAGCCCATGCAGGTCAACCCAGTAGAGACCTTCAACTTGCTCCCATTAGCAATGCCAACTTTGTCCACTCCTGAACCTGCCCAGCAGGCAAATGTATGCTACTGTTTCCCTATTGACTCCCTCTTTATAGACTGCCTGTGGAAATAAAAAAGAAATGAAAGGCACAGCAGCTCCTGCATGCCACACATAAATGCATTGCTACATACTGAAATTCACTTGCCAGTGCTCTCCAAACACTTTGAAATACAAATCAAGAACATCACTGGAACAATGCTACATGATGATGGAGCCTTATTCCCAAGAGCATTATTGTGTGGAAGGGGATAAGATGGCTGTTTTCACTGTGCCCCATGGGAGGTAGCCATGCTCTTGGCAAGCAATGTTGCAAAAAATATGTGCCCCACTATTTTCTAAGGAACTCTGTCTCAAAGAAGCCACCCTTGGCACCATTGCTGTTATACTATAGACCAGAAAAAGACCACTGACATTCTCCCTAGCTTTGAAAATTGCTTGGTGGTACATTTGTGATGCCCCTTCTTGAGCTCTATGAGAGTGAGCTATTACCCCAGTTGTTGTATGGCACTTCATTGTGGGTCCAGTAATATATGGCAGTGTTGGACTCAGTACAGCATAAATTTCTCACAAGAGCTCTTGGCATTTCCAAATCTTCCTCCAAGGCAATTGTATATATGGAGTCTGCATGCTACTCAGTCAAAACCTTGTCCCAGAAAGCAGCCATTAATACTGGCTCACGTAAAGATCATTTTTCAGCTGGTTTCCACTTTAGTTTTAACAGCATGTGAAGAAATGGGTGCAGAATCATGGGCTACAAAAATTTACCACCTTGTAGCTAATTTGGGATTCTCGGTGAGCTATTTGGTTGCAAAAGGTTATAAAGGTGCCCAACTAGAAATTGCAAGATGTTTAGCTGATATTGATCTCCAGGAAAATGCTGCACTAGTGTTTAACTGCCACTCTGTTATATAAGAACTTTACTATTTATCTTGGAAAATTGCTCCTTTATTTAGACCTTATTTACCCGTGTGACCTTGAGATCCTTTTAACTAAGTGCAGACCGAACAGAATCATCGAATCATAGTATACTTTGCATTCAATGGAAGTCAAAGAATGATAGCATACCCAACAAAGATATACAATGCCCATACGGTTTCAGAAAGATGGGAAATTTATGCCATTTTTTTTTCTGGAATGCTCTTTGAATTTAGATTTAAGAGCTTAATAACTTGGCCCTCTTACTTTTCATCCCCTAAAAAAAACCCTGACATTTTTATTAGCAGGAGCCAACTATTAAGTGTCATATTGAATGGCCAAGTACATCAGTTTAGCCCTAACAAAGAAAAAAAAAATCTTAACCTACTTTGTATGGTTTCCAATTCCAATTCAGTTAGAGTATTTTATCATAACTATGTTTGAATATAATATTGGTTTGTTTTTATACTTGCATGCAAAAGCCTGTTTGGCTAATGCAGAATAAACTTGAATACTTGAATACTTAAAATTGTCTTTGTTTCCATGCTGCTTTTAATCACTGTTTTGTGGTTTTGGGATGATGTCATGTACTTTCCTGTTGTTATGTTTTGCTATTTTTAATTGCAGTTCTGCAGATTGCCCTAGAAACTCGTGTTAAAGGGTAAGATGGGAATCTATGAATAAAACAAACAAATATGATGAACTAGTTACTAGGAGTTATTAGGAGGACAAGAGTTCTGAGTAGAACTCAAAAAATTGAGTTATGCTGACTGAAGGATTCTGTGAATTGGCGTCCAAAAAGTAACTCTTCTGAACCAGAACTTTCTGTGAACCACAATTTAATTCTATTTCAAGGCCAGGGCTCATTTCTATTAAGCATACTGTACACAGTTTCTCTATCATTACTGCAGGGGTTGTTTCACACAAACTTGCATGTTTCTTACTTAATAATTACATCATCCAGAGTCAACCAGTATGTACGAATGGACTACCAGCACAGAATTAACATCACAGAAAGATGTCTCAAACTCTATGCATGCAATGTTTTCTGATGCACTTAACTCATTCATCAAATTGTCAATCACCAGAGAGAGAAGTCAACTGATGTACATGTACATGTGAACCATCTCTGAGTTACCATCATCAACCATCACACTAGAATTCCACTGGAATTAAAGAGGAGAGCTGCCAAATTATTTCCTGGCCAGAGGGCTTGGTATCCAGCTAGACTCAAACTCTAGAATCTTTCATTTAGGAAATCATACGCAGCATCGCCGCTAACCAGCGTGTCCAACATTTGACTATTGTTACATCTTTAACAGGAGATGTAAAGCACTGTGGAAATATATTCAGAAGGCCTCCATCCAGAGTTCTAAGCACACAGTTTAAGAAATAATAGGACTCCATGGGTCTTGTAGCAGCCCCTTTGCCACCAGCTATTGATTTAACAATATTTTAAAGATTTATTCCTCCTTATTTTCACCAGGGGAAATTATGCTGCCTAGATCTATTAAGGCCAAAAGAAGCCATTATTTCCTTCATCATTACTGCATCCTATAGTTGCCTAGCAGGGCCTCATGAGCTTTGGTCAGAGGTTTCTGGGTTTTTGCCTTTGATCATATGCATTGTCATCTGAAAATTCAGTCAGTATGATGAATTATTATAGCAGGGAAGAAAATTAGAAGGACTCTTATAACCTTCTCCCATAGGTCTATGCACGATTTCCCAACCAATATTGTCCACAGTGTCACAGCTGTGTCAGTTATATCAACGAACAAAGAATGAACCAGCTCATACAATCAACCCAAAAAGAAGGCTTCCCTTTTATTATAGGGTAATTTCTCCCTTACATGCATTGGAAATTGTGGAAGTGACATACAGATGTGAGGGTGAAAACTGATTCATATATCAATACATACTTCACCAGCAAGTAAAAAGGTTTTTTTTATTGAGGCAGGCTTTTTAAAATCATGACAGGGTGGCTTTTATATGGGGTGTGTGTTTTAGATTATGTTTCTTAACTTTTGTATGCTTTTAATCTTAATTTTATACTGTTTTAATTAAGTAATTTCCATTGTTTCTTTTAAAAACGTTTTAAAGTGTTTTTATCATATCAGCTGCCTTGGGTCCTTTTTTGAGAGAAAGGCAGCATGAAAATGAAATAAATAAAATAAATACCTCTTTGAAAAAATGTAAAGTTCAGTTTCATCTGGCAAACTGCTTGCAAAGTACAGAGCTGAAACTTATCCAACAGCTTGCAAAGTGTTTGACATTTAATATTAATAATAATAATAATAATAATAATAATAATAATTTTTATTTCTAGCCCACCCCTCTGAGCAAGCAATCAGGGCAGGTTACAACAAGAGGTTAAAACACAACAGTTAAAATAAACCAATCCCATCTCCACCTCCCACCCCTAAAAAAGGATTAAATCAACTGTATTTAAAACATAGTAAAATACAAACAATATCGTATATCAGCAAGAGGCCTAGGAGTTCTTGAGCTGTGTGGGACAGGCCAAGAACATAGAGGAGAAAAACTGGCAAAACTCTAAGGCTTGGACTTGGAGCCGGAAGATGACTAAACATTATCTGGGAAGGCCTGCCAGAAGAGATGCGTCTTTAAGGCTTTTTTGAAGCCATCGATGAATGAAAGGAGACGCATCTCATCCGGATGAGAGGAGATGCATCTCATTTACATACCCCACTATTTCCAAACATGGAATGGGGGCAAAAGTTAGGTCACAAAAGTTAGGTCACATTGTAGGTCACATCTTGAACCCCAAGGCCCTTATCTGGCCTAGAGACTGGAGGTTCCTCTATTCTGGCACAGTCGTGTTATTAGAGATTGGGATGGACAGATTGAACAGCCTAGTCTTTATTCTCCCAAATGTATTTGCCGCTGAAGAATTTTTTTTTTTAACGTAGGAAGTAATCTGTGGCCAAATATCTTGAATTTGTCTAATCTGCCATGCTACTTTGCCATAATCCAGATCTATTTTGCTAAATGCTGTTATTTGGCCACTACCATCCTTAACCAAGGACATCCTCTTCCAGTCAGTCAATTAAGTAGCTTATCCTTAATCTTGACAAGACTATAGTATATCTATTTAGATATATTTTTTTTGCATGAAAAGGCAGTTTCCTCCTGGATGTCAGCTGTTAGCATATTCAACACTCCCCACACTATTTATGGGGTTTCCATATTCTCATATTTTCATATCTGGAGCAAGGCATGTTCTTAAGATTTGCTCATGAAGACCTCTGTAACACGAGCAAGCTTTCCCATTGATGCACAGATATGTGAACAACCCAGGTAATACCAAGATAAAGGCTAAATGGGTTTTTGATTAGTCTACCCTCCCCCAGGCTTTCCACATATCTGCTCGCACTGGAGACAAAGGAAAAAGTGACTACAGTACGACCTTCTCCTATCTACCTCCTGCTGAGTTCCCAGTCAACTTTTCTATCCATCTGTCTTGGGGTTGTCCTACATCCAATCACTGTTTTGTTAATCTGAAGTTAAGTCCACCTACCAAGATTGCCCTTTTTGTCCATTCTGTGAGAAAGCATTCAAACTCTTTGTACTTCATGCAGGAACATTAAATACAACTCAAGGCTAAGATATCAGATATAAATGTCAGCCCCGGTTCTAGGCTCATGTGTGCACAGAGAGCCTCTTCCATTTACTGTGTCGCCCTCAGACATCATCTGAGCAACATCCAGCTTTCCATGGATTCTTCTTCAGGACTGATAAATATTTCCCCCTCTACACCCTTAAGCCTCCACTATCCAAATTCCATACCTTTGTTTTGCTTCACTCTGTATAGAGTTTCTGTATGAATTACTATTGTGTGTTTGGTGGCACTCTTGCATATTTCCAAATAAAAGTCTTCCTATTCATTAAACTTGGGAGTCCTCTCACAATTAGTACAGGTAACCTAAGTGAAAAGGGTCCATTTAGTTACTCAACCTTTTTCTAGGACTCCTCTGAGCTAAATAATTCCCCCAAAACAATTAAGGAGATGCTGACACAGTTGGTGGGGACCCCCAGTCCCTCCACCTTTTTGGGTAATATAGCAAGAGACTAACATAATTTATATGCAGAATTGAATTGTTCAAATTCCCACTGGTTCAGCAAAAAAACAGACTTCAAAATAAGAGTTATCGAACACAGAAAATTATGAAGATCACACAGTGGAACTGACAGAAAAAGAATACAGGTCCCTTGGAGATGCAATGTAGAATGTACCTTGCTGGCTGTTTATGTTCTGAGGGCAAATGGAAGGAGTGGGCTTCTTTCAGTCATTTTGTATATCACTACAGTCCTTCTGGGTCACAATGACGTAGAGCATTACTACTCGGATTCATAATCAAACCACTTTCAAACAGCACTGGAACCTGCACCCATTGAAAGAACCCACTGTGATGGCTGCACAGACTTCTGGACACAGCTGCCATTTTACCCAGACTTAATATTTCTCTATATCAAAGTATTGCAGGGAATTCAGATGAACGTGATACCTGAGTTCATTTTAGTCAATATTATATTAATTAAAATCAAATTAAGTATATTAAGGCTAACTTATATAAAAATATAAAATAAGTAGTCAAGTATAAATGAAAGGTTTTAGTTGTTAATAATGAATACAAGGAATGAAAGAATTTCGCAATACTTAATGAAGAACTGGTTTTTACTTAAATTCCACTAATTTAAAAGTATTTTACATACTCAGATATCTAATTTTACATACATACCTAATTTTAAAATGCATTTTGACTCTTAAAAAACAAATAATCACTTCCCCAAAACTGAATGTTTAAAGTGATCTTTTGCCAATCCTTAAAGTGGCCCTGGCCCCACAGCAGTTGCCCACCCCTCTTTTAATGCAAGGAAATAACATTTATGTTCTTTGATAAAGAATCATTTTGGATTTAGCTTGATCCTCAGAAGCAAGACCCAACAGCCAGTGGCTCCACAATCTAGTCACAGGAAATTTATTCCCAGTTTTATTCAGGATTTGAATGGAGCTATCCTCCAAGGTCTTGAATCCTATTCACCACCACTCCACAGCACCCACACCTAACTCCTTTAAAATCTAGAATAAACTCCAGAGCAGATCCACTATAGCTGGAAACCATGGCTGCCATTAGAAGCAACTAGTATCCTACATGAGACATATGAATGAGAATTCTTTAAAAGGTCCATTACCACCATGGTACCCCTTCATGGAATATTTTTAAGCATAACCTGGATGGCCATCTACTAACAGTGAAGGATTTGCCACACTGACAATGGATTCAACTAGCCTGATCTGATCTGAGGTCTCTCCCCGATTCTCTGATTCTAATGTTTATGGACATGTGTCCTGCTTTATACAGAAGAATCCTTAGTTGCATCTAAATCTCTACATTTGATTTTGAATTGTTAAAATGATTGAACTGTTTAGTATGTTCTTAGAATGTGTATACTATTTTTATGGGTTTAAACTGCAAATCTATTTAACTGCTTAAACTTATTTTAGAATAAGCAGTCCACAGTTCTTAAAGGAGAGGTAGGGTATCTATTTTTTATTTTGTTGTTGTTGCTGATGGCCACCACTATTTAAAGAGCAGATCCATGAAATATGGTTTCAAGATTAAGAGAGATCAGGGGCACTGAAGCTACCCATCAGTAATTAGCACTTACTAATTAGCAGAAAGAGCAAGAAACACAAGTTGCCCAATGAGTCCTCACTACTATGATCAGATGTATTAATTTGGGTCCAGGTTACCAATACGATCATCTCCTCCTGTATAATCTGCCCCATACACTTGTGTATTTGTTGGTCTGTTGTTCTTCCCCACCACAATCCATAGGGAGAGGTGGGTAGTATGATGATGATGGTGCTGATGGTAATGATGATGATTCATGTTTCTACTTAAATTATACTAACTTCTTTCTAAATGTGAATTTACAATGCAAGAAGACATGCAATATTTATGCAAGCCTATGTTCTCTTTTGTATTTGTGTGAGATAACATTCCCGCTTTTTAGACAATCTATAAGTGGCAGGGCCCATATCTATAACAATATTTCTGCTCTATTGCTATTTGCTGCTCAGTTTAGAAAGAATAAATGCTTGCAAAATTTTGTGTTCCATTTTGAGTAAAGTAAAGTATGGATCATGATTTCACAGAGAGGAAAAGAGGGTTGGGGTGTCTGGCATTTCTGGAAACAACCTAATAGACGCTTTAGAAACCCCAATATTAACTAAATTAGTAATATTACACAGAGTGATTAGTGAAATGGATAGTGTGGAAGGATCAAGCAGAGAGATTAGACAGTAGAGAGACGAGGCTAAATCAAAATTTGGAGGGAAAAATATATATAGCAATGTCAGAAAATAGGTTAGGAAGATTAGAATGAAGGATTAGTTATCTTTTGATCCAACAAAGAGATTGGCTTGTAAGGATTTTGGACAGATAGGTAGATTTGCTACTTCATGCAGTGTGGATGAGAGGGCATGGTGAATTCAGGGATAAATCCTACTGCATTTTTAAAACCAGCCTGCCTGCCATGCAAACTTCTGTAGGATTATATTTTCACTGAAAATCGGCTGAGAAGACCGGGGTTCAAATCTCTATTTGGGCATAGATTAAAAATAACATAGCTGATTCCAGTTCCCAATGATATGAGGAGAAAGTGAGAGGAAAGCCTATGAATGCTGCCCTGAGCTTCTTGGGTGGAGAAAATAAATACAATTTTGAAATCCTAATGCTAATGGCAGCCTGCCCACTTTTCACATTGAAGGTTTGGCATATAATCAGTAAAGGTCCCCTGTAGCTTGAACACAACCTTAATTAGTCCCAGTTACACTGTTCCATACTACGGCCTGTGTTGAAGAAACCATCAAGGTCCACTGAAATCACAGAAAATTCTTAAACAGTACAGGAAACTGTTTCTTTTTATGGGCATTTTTATACAAAGATGAGCAAATCCTAAAATAGATAGATAGATAGATAACGTAAACACAAACATATTTTTATATATCACTAAAACAAACAAATGTAACAATTACAAAATATAATTAAACTACTGGACTAAAACTAACCAACAATACTGACTTCCCCTGACTAACTCATGAGTATATACCGCAATACATACTGCAATACATCTCCCCATAGTAAGGAAGACTATGACCAGGAGACCTGCTTTTTCTGCCATTCAGGTGATAACTACTGACAGTCAATTTCACTTTCTTGATAGTTCTCTGTCTTTCAGCTGGACCTGAACTGGACACTCCTACATATTGCACCCTGTCCTTGGTAAAGTAGGACACATAAGGGAATAGTGAGTAGGTGTTATTACCCCATGATCTATTTGTGAGCTCCCAAGAGGCATCTGTTTGGTCATAGATTCAGATATAAAGTGGGGAAAACAGCTCAAAACTATAGCCTGAATCCTCTTGGCTAATCTCAGCTCAAGTAGACCTACTGAATCAATTGTTGAAAGGTGAGTCAAGTGTAGATAAATGCCATTGATTCAAAGGGTCTGCTGCAGTTGGGGACTAACAATACAATTTATCTCTGTGATAAATATGATGCAGGATTCCAAAGATCTCAGCTTCAAGCTTAACTTAGTAGCACAGGTCTACATAAATTGCAACAGATGAAACAAAATTCAGCTTCCATTAGGAGCTACATAAACCCTGTTTTTGCTGTCTGGTACTGGAAAAAAGCAAAATGTTGGCATACTTCACAGGTTTCTCTATTGTAGGGCTGGGTTAGACATGAAAACGCTATCAGCAGCTTACAAGATTTTAAAATAATCAGTATGTGTGTATGTGCGTGTGTGCATGCATGCATGGCTATGCTCACACAGAGCAAAATACCATAACAGTAAAAGTACCATCAAGCCTTAAGACACCAACAACACAAAGAAACGAACAGCTAGGAGACTCCCCACACATGAGAGCAGCCTATTAAATGCTATTTAGGCCATCAAATCAGATATCTGCTGGAATAAAAATGACTCCAATAGTGCAGGACAATGATACATCCAGAGGAAGGGAATTCCATTGCTCTGGTGTGACCATAAAGAAGTTTGGTTGAAAACATGCAAAAATGATATGGCAATCAATACTGACAAAGTGTAGGATAGAAAATGGTCCTGTTGATTTCAATGAAGCCAAGTCAATTTCAGTCCCAGTAGCTCAGCTTTGCTCACATTATGTTGCACAGCACATAAAACAAGTGGGAATACACCAAAGTATATATTTTCATGCTGAGTTCAGGCTGTGCAGGAAAGAGGCCGTACTGAAGAGTGCAGGGGGTCCATCATTCATTCCACAGAGATGTGAAAAGTTAACGGAGCTCACACGGCAACATTGAAAGAAGCTCTATCCCCAATCCCCGCCTTCTCCCCAACCTTCATAGTTGGATTTGTTCCTGGGATCTCTTCATGGTATATTTACCCTGAAGCTGCAAAGCAGCATCAGCATTTATTACTGTTCTCATATACAAATGACACCAGGCATTGTTTACACGCTAACAGCTTTCACAAAATGTCCTTCTCCTGCCACCAACCCATTATGATGCACCAGGGGCTTGCAAACAGTATGATACTGAGCCTCTTTAAGACAGGGGAACAAAAGAGTATAGAAAGGAAGGAAGATGGACATGTTCAAAGCCACAGAAACAAAGAAAAAATAAACATAAAGCAACAACAAAAAAGACATCTAGATCAAAAATTGTTTTAATACTTTTAACAGTTTGATTTGTTTTAAAGTTGATTATTTTGGTATGCTTTAACTATATTCCAACCATTTTAATTCATCATTCAACTCACAGTCTCTCATCCTCAAAGAATGACAATGGCAAACCCCTCCGAAGAAACTTGCCAAAAAAACCCCAGCAGTAGGGTCACCTTAGGACCTCCATAAGTAAAAAATGATTCGAAGAAACACAACACACACACATTCTGTCTACAAGTCCAAAACCTCCGAACTGATTTTACAGGTTGGTGTACAGGATTCCAAAATCCAAAACTGGCCACATGGGGTGCTGAGATAATTATACCTTTGCTTTCTGATGATTCAGTGTACACAGACTTTGTTTCATGCACAAAATTGTTAAAAATAATGTATACAAAATTACCTTCAGGCTATGTGTATAAGGTGTATTCATAAGAAATTCATAAATGAATTTCATGTTTAGACTTGGGTCCCTTCTCCAAGGTATCTCATTGTGTATATGCAAATATTCCAAAATCTGAAAAACTCTGAAATCCAACACACTTTTGGTCCCAAGCATTTTGGATAAGGGATACTCAACCTGTATTGTGAAGAAACTATTCTTCCATCACCACAGGAAATCTCTCACAGCAGGTTAGGTGTCCTCAGGCTCACACAAGATGACCAGAAGTAATTCTAGTTTTCAGCCCTTTATGCCATTGGTCAAAGAAGAGGAGGAATTGAAACTACTTCAAACTGTGAACTTCAGAATCTTTCTGATCTTCTGAAATCAGATGGCACCTTAAGGCCAAACCAATGCCATTCTCTTATATAAAACTCTCATACCCACAGTCTGCTACTGAGGGAGGCTGTTAGGTTATTCCTAGGGCTGCTTTATTTTCATCTGTGAAATGTCAGGGATATGCTTAAGGGAGTATGCCTACCCATCTACCCAAAGATAACGCCTGAAATCTGGGCACATTGATAAAATTGATCCAGAACTTGGAAGGTTACCTTAGTGGCTAGGCTGCCTTGTGGATTCTGGAAGCTGTAGTCCAAAAAGGTATTTTTTTCCCCAAAGCTCTGCTCAGAACTACTTCATCTTGGCACCATGCCATCCACTTGACTGATTACTGCTTACTATTCAATATCTCATCATCCAAATCATATTAAAAGCTCATCCCAGTCATAATCTCTCTGCCAGTTATCCTCCAGTGATAGGATTCCATCCTTTTGCCGGTTAAATTTACAGAATAAAGTATTCTTGGTCAGCCATTAATCCACTTGTTCTTGTATTTACATTTCTCTTTAACCTGTCTTTCTCATTCTGTACTAGTCTGAACCCTCTCTTTCTTCTCACTTTAGTTTGCAAGCCGTTATTACTGTGTTGAAAGTTACTGCACATTTGTCCATGTTTAAATGCATGCTTATAGAACATGTGGCAAAATGATGCATCACACAGCAAATTCTAATATGCTACTAGGGTTAAACAAATCTGACAGTTTTGGAATTCTTCTGGTTTATTATTGTTTCAGGCTTAAGTTTGTTCTGTCCAATTTTCCATCATGGTATCACCCCCTGCCTCAAAAGTATATAAATGTGCATGATTTTTTGTGCTCATTTCTTCTAACATATATATATTTTTGGTAAGCAGTTTTCTCTAACAGAATGCATTTTTGTGTAGTGCTTCCACTAATATATGCATTCTTGCAAGCAATTACCTCTAATATTATCATATGCTTTCATATTAGTTTCTCTCGGATACACCATTTTGTATGCCTTTTCCCCAAATACATTTTCTATATATGTCTCATAAAGAGAATTGCATTGTAAAACGCAGAGATGTGTGAATACCAAATAATAACTGTGTTTGTGTAGTGGCTCAAGAAGTATAAATTAGTTGGATTCACCTTAAAATGCAAACCAAATTATTTTCTTCTCCATCCATACTCACTACTCACTCATGTTGCATTATTTTAAAAATACCTAATAACATTTGGCCATTTATTTATGAACTCTATCCGGTAAGCAGCTCCCAGACATCCTGAAATCTTGTCTACACAGGGAGAGGATAACAGGTGCAAGCCATGTACTCCACGTAACTGCTAGGAACATAAAGCAAAAAAGTGGTGATACCAGAAACAGAAAAAGGAAGAGAAAGTAGGGGCGAAAGGGGGGGGGGGGGAGAGAGAAATGTTTTGTATCATGGAAGATCAGAATAACATACACTTCTACATTTCACATACAAAAACCAGAATACATGTGGCCAAGCAATATCAGAGTACGGTTAATATGGCAGATGTTATTAATGAAAAAAAATATGCAAGCTAAGAAAGGTTGCAGCAGTTTGCTTTTGCCTGAGCCTACTGCTGCTCCCATCCTCTCCCCCTTGCTGAGTAGAGTGCAAACTACTTCTGCACTTTGAACTCAGTTTGCAGCAATTGGAGTAAGCTGAGCATAAAGAGGAAATATAAGAGAGAACCTGGGAGATTTTAAATAATACTTAAAGAATTGTATAGCTTTTTCAAGTATCCAAACCACACTTTTCAAGTTTTAGTTGCAATTTCTACAGATGAGGGGAGGTTCTGTATGGCTGAGAGAGAATGGCTTAGGTGCCCAAGAAAGACATTTTTATTTTCATATGCTTTGGATTATTTGTTCCTTGCTTATCAGATTACTTGTATTTTGTGTTTTTATTGCAAACCCCTTTGAATATCCTTGGAAAAGTGGCATGCAATGATTGAAAGAAAGAAATAGAATTAAGAATGCTTGTGCAGTATTTCAAACCACTGCTTATGTGCCATTAAGGACTACAAAACCCATGATAGTACCATTTCACTTATGCATGCACAAAAGAATGTAGGTCGCAAATGTACATTCAGAATGTACATAAACAGAATGTAGATAGCTAATAACCTAGCACAAAAGGGGCCATATGAAATGCAGAACAGCTGGCATATTTTCTATAGAAAATCAGTGCTTTAAGCTAGGTACATGGCTATCAAGACAGAATTTCCACATAGGAGCCAATATATCCCTAGTGTAAACTGACAGGCAACTAATACACAAACAAGCACTGTCTCTTTGTCTCTAAAACACACACAACATACACACAGGGAGCTCTCTTTGTGCTGACAGCTTTTATGATCTTTCAAATTGCCTCTGCAAATGCAATTGTTCATCTTCTGTCAAAACACTAGGAAATAAGCTGTAGTGGATTCTTAATGGGAAAGAGAGATTAGCAAGCACTTAATATGAATCCAGAGTCCACTTTATCAACTCAATCAATGCCAAATGAGTACCTGGGATCCAGGTGGCCTTCTCCTGCTTTCCCATTAATTCTCTTCCAACATCTCCATGAAGAGTGGCAGGTAAAAAAGGAGGGAAGGTTAAGAGTAGCTATGCAATCAACAACTATTTAAACAGAGAGTGGAAATTTCCCAGGGCCCTTCAGATGGTGATGGACTGCAATTTCCATCAACCCTAGCCAGCACTGCCCAGGACATGAAAGGCTGAGAGTTAAAACCCAACAAAACCATACCCCTCCAACATTTCCAGATGAAAACTTGGGACCATATGGCCAAGCAACATCAGAGTGTGGTCAACACAGCAAAAGTTATCAACAAGGAAGAACATACAAGTAGAGAGGCTGCAGCAGTTTGTTTTTGCCTGAGTCTAATTGGAAGGGCAAGATTCTGATCCTCCTCTCCTCTCCCTGTGCTGAGTTCACAAAACTGCATACCTTTGCCATCTGAACTCAGTTTGCAGCAACTGAAGTTGAGCACAAAAGGGGAAGGGAGGAGGAGGGGGGGAACTTAGCACTGGTCAAATAAAATGGCCTCACCTAGTTTTCACAGCAACCTATCCAAATGACGTATGGGACAAATGGGGCTAAATCCATGTCTTTTCATCACTTCAGGACTTTAATTGGAGATTGGGATTTACCTGGTTTAGAGTGGAAAATCCAGATACCTACCCATGTATGCGGACTGTGCCCCACAGTGACATTGGTGAGATGGGAGGGGGAATTCAGAAATACATACATTGACATGCATGATGTGTGGAGAATAAAACCCAGAGTGGCCACAGCCATGTGGCTATACACACACAGTACTGTGATTTATTGGGCCAGGATATGTTTGAAAGGGAGAACTGTGTAGACAGTTCTCCTGAACCCGCATCAATGTGTATAGAAAAGCCCATGTTGGCTACAAATCAGGGTAACCCAAAGGTAAACTGGATTTTATTGTTAGTGTAGACACATTTTAAAAGCAGCTGAAAAAGTGGGACAACAGGCAATTAATACAGATTGTACCTATCAAAGCAGGGCAGCTGGAGGGTACGTGATATCTGGAGGACAGCAGAATTTCCACTCCCGATTTAAAGCCTCAGCAAAGACTTCAGAATAAAGAGTTCTGAAAGTTTAGCTGAAGGGTGGTAAACTTCTTTCAGTAAAAGGGTCCACTTTAATTTCAGAGACATTATTGGGGTTTGGATTCCAGTGATGGGTGGGAGCAAAGCCAAAATGGTGGAACCAAAAATAATACCACATTTTACCATAAAATCCATACTAAGTCTTAAGAGAGGCATTCCAGCCACTTAGAATGAGGGGAAACCCTTACAGACCCAAGGAATGCACCACATAATGGTGTCACAGGGAAGGGCATAGTATCTCAGGAACCCCTCAGGGATAGACGGGAACCCTAGAAAGGTCAGATTCAGCTCCAGGGTCTGATTCCCTGGTTTAATCCCTCTGAAGTCAGAGAGAATAAACTTTATGGGTGTCCATCAACTATACACATTCATAGAATGTCTACAGCTCTTGTCACAATAATCCAGAAACAGGAATATAAAATAACATGCCAATCTCTCCCACTGGTCTCAGTAATAACTTGCTATTTATAGACTTCACATTTGTGTTGCAAAGTGATCCAGACTGAATGGGGTTTTCAAATCTCTGGCACAGAAGACATTTTTATTTAAAGATATTTTTAAAATGATATTCTTCTCCTTTAGGAATATTAGAAATTTGAAATTGCTTTTAGTATGGTAACTGACTTCAGGTAATTCATAAAGCAGATATAATACACATGAATTGCAGCCATAATGTATAAATTAATTAGAGACCAATACATTTGCTATTTAATTTTTTTATTAAAAAAAATCACATCATGACAAAATAATCAGTCCTTAAAACCAGAATCAGACTATATTCTCAAAGCCCAGACAAAACATTCACTGAACACAGTTTCCACAGAGATCTTTGAATAAGAAATAGGAAATGGGGAATGCTTTATTTCTTCTCCACACATAAGCCCCATTTACCTGGTAAGGGATTTATAGCACCATTTATTAGACAATGAAATCTTGATGAAAATTTAAAAACCTCTTAGAGAAGTATTACAAAGGCCTAGCTATGAAGATGAACCTATCTGCAAGAAACAATTTTCTGACTTAAAACCATTGGCTCCAATATGGGTTTCCAGATGTTGGACCATTATTCTAAGCAAAAGGTAGGTAGCTGTGGCAGGTTCAGGGGTTGCATGAACTGTCAACCTTACCTCAAAAAAGTGGTAGTGCTTAAACATCAATTTTCATATTTTTCAAATGAGGATTTTTTACGTTAAATACTGCAAGAGGCAATGCCACCTATTTTAAAAAATGAATTTGCCAGAAATATCTGGAGACTTTCAGGAGAAGAAAGTAGGATTCCCAGGTCTCAGGGCCCAGACCCCAAATCCCAGGGCCTGGACCATCTTCTCCAGACCACAGGGGAGGGGAGGACTCTCTGAGTGAGAGAATTGCCTTGAAAAAGTATGTGTGTGTATTTTCCTCATTTGTTAGGCTTGCTATTTTAACATTTTGAATGGCATACGTTGTGAAACTGTGGTTGATGTTTAAGATATCCTGCTTTCTGACATCACCAGAAGTTGCCCCTTGTAACATCACCAGGCCTGTCTCTTGTGACATCACAAAGGATTGTCCCTAGGTCTCAGATTCTGCCACTGAAATTTCCATACCTGATATCGTCCTAACATAACAGTTCTAAAGCAAGTCAGGATTTTTCCCTTTGCTAGTTTTGATGTTTTGTGCAGAAAAGAGATGGTCTGGGTAGTAGCTGAAAACCATAAAAAGAGTTTTGGGAAGCCACAAATAGCTTGCTCTAAACTCAGGATTGGGAACAATATTGGTTCTACTATAGAAACACAAAAATAACTCTGTTGGATCACACCAAAGCAGCATTTAAGCCACCATCCTTTTAGCTGACCTGCAGTGACCACTAAATGTCTCACTTCTTAGTATTCAGCAATCCACTGAAACGGAGATCTCATTAACCAATAGTCACTGATAGTTCTAAATATGATTAATTTATGTAATTCCTTTTCAAAGGCATCTAAGCTAGAGGATATCAACATGTTCTCCAAGAGAACCATAGGATGCTAATTTATATGCACAGATCCACATTCAGAAAGAAAAGAATGCATAATAACATATCTCACCATAATGTGGACAACTGTGGCCAAGTAATCTATATGACTTGCAACTTAGAGGTGCTGTTGATGGACAACTTCCAGGCCTCTGCATTTTGTTCTCATGACTGCTGCTGTCTCTAAACAAGGCTTATTCCAGATGCAGACAACCCTTCAAATGGAGGGTGCCTACAAACAAAGGGCTGTACTCTGCAAAGTAGGACACACAGCCATATTGTTCCCTGTTCCCAAATCCCAGGTCTTGACCCATCTTCACCATTAGGGCAAGGGGAGAAATCTCAGGACTGCAATGAAAAAGAAACATTAAAAAAAAAAAACAACCCTGTGTTCTGCTGACCTCCCTCTCTGCTATAAGCTTCTTTGGAATGGATGCTATAGAGTCTGCAAGGTGTCTGCAGAACCAGAGCTCAGCAGGAAGGAGTGGCCATGGGGAAATATTGAGTTGCTTCAGTATTCAGTGCCTCTGGATTTGCTCAATAGAGTACGATAGAATCACTGCTTTGTGGATTTTCTTATCTTACTTTTAACTTTCTTAATTTCCTGAAGGGAGAAATCAAGATTTAAAAGAGAAAGGGATAAATGTATTTCATTTTCCCCACCCCCATTACTTTCTTCACTTTTCTTCTTCAGTATTTTCTCTAGTACTCTTTACCATTCTCTCCTCCCCATAACTCCTGCTGGCACTCATCTCCTCCCTCCTTCCTCTTTCTCATCTTCACTCATCTTTGACCACTCATCTTTTCCATATTTGCAAATTTTCTTCCTCCCTCTTATTCACTTTCTCCATCTTCTCACAATTATCCTGGTTATATTAGTCTTCTCCTTCCTTTCCGATGCCCCCATCCTCTTTCTTCTTCTATCTTAATTCTCCTAGTTGCACTCATGATTTTGGCTGCTGCCACATTGAAGAAGTAAAACAGTGTGACACCATTTTAACACCAATGACTCAATGCTCTAGAACTTCCCTATCAAAGAGTTCTGGTGCCCCACCAACTACATATCTCAGAATTCCATAGCATTGAGCCACAGAATTAAAGTGGAATCAAGCGACTATTTTTTCTGCATGTGGCAGGAGCCTTAGTTTCTCCTTTGCTTCTTCTCTGTCTCTCCATGACTTTGCCCTTCTGGAAAAGTGAATCCATGAGATGTATTAGCTTGTCAACATTTTGAAGTTGTCCCATTAAACTCAATTGGATTTTGAAGAGGAAAAATCAGAAAGGCCTAAATGAGATAGTGCCATGTTGAAGAAAACAGTTTTCTTAGACATGGGAAATGCTGTATGCATCTAGTGATTTCAAATTCAGTTAAACATGTGCAAAATATTCTGAATTGTGTTTCAAAACATCTTCATATGTTCTGCTAACACAATATCCACAACACTGGGAAAATACAAAAGAATTATGTGCACAGTTTGGAAATAGTGCCTGATCCTTACTGGTGAGTCTGTATAACTGTCAGAGCTTTTGTTGCTAAATTTCTGCCACAATATTTTTTAAATAAGAATTCTATTGCTTCTTCAGAATGCCGCCCTGAGTTACCAAGCCAGAGTCTGCCCGGCACTGTGATGTTAAATAAACTGATCTACTATCATACTCCATTCCAGTCAAGCAGTTGTCAAAATCTCGCCTACACAGAAAGGGGAACTCCCTTGGAAGGGAGTTTCACAGCCTGGAAGCAACCACTAAGTCGGCCCTCTCTCACATCCCCACCAAAAGTGCATCTGGAGGTGGCAGAACTAAGTGAAAGTCCTGCTCCAAAGATTCCAAAACCTAACCTTAGAATATAGTCTCTCAAGTAATCTGGATCCAGGTTGTACAAAGCTTTGTTAAGTCAGAATCAACACTCTGAAACAAGCTTTTGAAATCATTTATGTTGTGGACAGCCTTTTCCAAAGGAATGTGGGGGAAATGCCATTTTTCACAGATGGAGATTCTTAGTAAATGCAATATCTCTCTCAATAACAATTTACTAACAGCTCCCCTCAACCTTTTTCTATGAAGTCTTCCGTGTCTGCCCCTGGTGACCAATTAAAAAAAAAATGCTTTTACCTGCATGGCCCTCACTTTCAAATCTGCATAGTTCTATCTTTAATTCTTTTTCTTGATCATAATGGAATCATAGAATCATAAAATCATGGAATCATAAAGTTGTAAGGTAGTGCAAGAGCTACCTACCCCAACTTCTTGCCATACAAGAACACACATGCCATATGCAGGGATGCATATACGCAGTGCACCCATGCCATATGCAGGGATGCTATATGCAGCTTTCAGGGATGCTATATGCAGCTTGTGATGGAAGAGGCAATGGTGCATGTGCTATGTGCATGAGCCCCATTGTTTTCAATGGGGCTTGAGCATACGCAGTATATGCCTACGTGGGGGGGGGGGGGGAGTCTGGAACGGATCCCCCGTGTAAGGAAAGGGCATGTTCTACAGCACTTCTGAAATATGTCTATCCAATCTCTGTTTAAAAACCTTCAAAGAATGAGAGCCTACCACCCTCCAAGGCAATCTATACCACTATTGCACAGCTTTTACAATTTAGGAGGAATCTCTTGTAATTTGAATAATGTGACATAGTTTTGGACTTTTGCATATATACAGAAATGTTTCTAGTAATGTTTCAAGATGCTCAGAAAAAGGTATGAACTTTAAATAAAACAGGATCCTTCAACCCCACGTTGCCATTAGGGATAAGAAGAGTATTTGTAATTACTCACTCCTGACAACTCTGAAAGCCCATCAGGAAGAATAATAGACTAATATGATTTTGCACAATTATCCCCTGGCATTTGACATCCCAAAATGCTGTGGAGAAATTATTCTGCAGAGAAAAAATGTGGGCTTTTTTGCTCAAATCCCCCTGTCTTCTGTGCACAAAATGGGTTTTATGCTACAGGAAAAAAAACTTTCCTATACAGGTATCCCGTTTTCTACACAGAAAACAAGGGGAGTTGTGTACAAAAGCCCTAGGTGCACTTGTCTGCAGAATAATATTTTCCCAATACATTGCGACCCTCAAAATGAAATATTCATTTTCTTCCTCAGCAGGGAGAACACTGCTGTAATTATTCATCTTCACATGCAAGGATGAAATAGTCAAGGATTTACATCCCCACTTGCCATGCATTCTTAATCCCTAATAGTTTAGTTTATTACATTTATTAATCACATCTCCTATCCCATAGGGGTCACAAAGGAATTTACAAAAGCGTAAACAAGAGTGCTCTGTAAGGAATGCCAGCTAGCCAGCCCTCTTCCAGGAGGGTTTGCATTCATTCCACCCAACCTTTACCATTTTTAATTTGCAACCAACATTCAACTTTCTATTGTCAATAGGCTTATTCAGTTCTCTTTGAGAAGGGAGAGAGTTGCCCCCTTAGGTACTGCAAAAAATAAAATAAGATTCTTTTGTATTTCTGCAATCCTCAGGGTTTCCCCAGTCTTGCTAAAGCCCCCCTTGAATATCAGTGGGATCAGATTTGACCACATTTCTGTTGGAACTCACCACCTGAGTTCACTATTAGAGGCAATAATTATTTTTCTCCTCAGCACTACCTTCCCATCCACCTCCGCTCCATTTCCCACATAGGCCATTCATATTCCTGACATTTAAGATAGGGAACCGGGGCAGAGAGGGAATAGATGGTGGGCAATGGTCAGTGATTAAATGAAGTTCACCAGATGCTGTGAGCACAGTGCTGCTTTCCAATCAACTACAATGGCTCCTTGTGAAATTCAAGAAAGACCACACAGCTCATCATATAAGTGACGTTTTAAAAAGCCATTTTGCTAAGCCGATAATAGCTGCAATGGCCTCTAGTTCTGACATTTTAATGACTTGACTGGGCGAAAGGTTTCCATGATCTCTAAGGCAATAATTAACCTCAGGAAAAAAAATTGGATCTCTCTACAGATGGCTGCTATTTATGTATAGGGTTCTCTTAAAAGGCACAAAAGTGGTTTGACTCTCTAACACTGTGCAGAGAAGGGAATGTGGGGTATTTGTTTTGTTTTGCATATGCCATTGAACAGCACCTTTAACTGGGTGTTTCCTTCCATCCTTCCTTGTCTCTCATCTGAGATAACAACAATGCTTTGGCTGATGAGTTTATGTGAGAGAAGAGGAAAAATAATTTCTCTGATGATGCCAGCCACAGATGTTGGTGAAATGTCAGGAATAAACTCTTCCAATACATGGCAACATAGCCTGAAAAACCCACAAAAACCTATGGATAACTTCATAAAAAAATAATTGATAGAGCAGGTATGCTCAACTGGGGAACAAACTGAAAGAGATCTAACTGGTAAAGGAGACAGTTTTGTTCATCCAAGTAGTATAAATCCTGGTATATGCCTATTGCAATTTCTTAGCCAGCTAAACCCATGAGGAGATAAATGACTCCCAACAGTAGTAGCTGGCAGCTGAGTGACATGCTTGCCTGGTGTTTCATTCATAAGAAAAATTCAAATGATCTTGGCCTCTGTCCCTTCTCCTTCTCAACCTGTTAAGAGAATATCTTTCTGACAGAACTATTTGTGAAAACCAGATTGGAAATCCTGCAGTGCAGGAGAGTTGGAGAAAATACAGCACCACAGAGATGAAGAAATGCAAAGCCTGGGATATGTTAATTTTGGGGACTACAGCACATGCTGGTCATACTGGTTGGATGAGTCTGGCAGTTAAAATATGTAAAGCTCTTGGTAAAATAACTGCTTTATCAACTTTCAGAGGCAAATTTAAAGCAGGATGAAAGCAACTTTAAAAATAAGAATACAGGAGAGATTATGGTGGATCAAAACTAAGGTTTATTTAAGCCAGTCCTGTTCCACTGTGCCCAAGCAGATGCTTGTAGGAAGTCCACAATCTGGTGAGGTTTACAGTCATGGGATCATTGTCTAAGACTCCATTCATCTAGTAGGTCTGAAGGAAGAGATTCTTATCCAGAACAACTTGTGGCTTGCAACTCCCATGTTGTCAGGGTGGTGAAGTCAGTACTCTGTCCCAACAACGGCTGGACAGAAGCCTTTAGAAGGACATATGAAGAGTGCAAGGAAGAACTGCCATGTCAAGGTCTCTGTTTAATAAGGTCTCTATTTAAAGAGTTGTATGTGTTTCCAGGTTTATGCATCGAAGTTTAAAGATGACAAAATCCTGATTCTTTTAACCACAACATATTTAATGTTTCTACAGCACATGGCAAGTGGTTTCTTCACAAGTGGCAAGCGACTACCTCTCACAATAGCATAGTTCTTATTTTTACTATTCCTATTTTTATCACATTTATGCATTCTGGTAGTTCAGTACAAAATCTGAACATGAAATAAAGCCAAAAAATGGTGTTTACTGATTAAGGTATTTCAAAATAAGATATTATTGAGAAACCATGTCTGTTCACTGCCAATTTTTGAAAAATATTTTTTATATTCACAACCATTTCATACATGTTTTGTAATATCTTTTATTTACATTTATGTTTCATTACAATTCTGCTCATTTTGTATTCTAGTTAATGGTTTCATCCATGTTATTCATGTTTATGTTAAAACTCTTATTTGATGTTTAACCAATAGTTTCTCCCTGTAGAGTTCTTTCTTTCAATTGTAGTATATGTGCAGTTGTGCTATACAATAAATTTGCTGCATTTATCATATGGGTGCACTTTCCTTACTGAATTGTTTTCACAATTTTTGCAGTTGTATGTTCCTTTTGTCTTTTTGTTTATTGTCTTTATCCTTCAAGCATTTTTCTTTTAAAATTATTGATCTGTAATTGATCTCCGTCCTTGGAGGTCTTTAAGTAGAGGCTGGATGGCCATCTGTCAGGGGTGCTTTGACTGGGAGTTCCTGCATGGCAGGGGGTTGTACTGGATGGCCCTTGTGGTCTCTTCCAACTCTATGATTCTATGATTCTATAATGCTGGATATGTCACACTGAGAGACTAGAGCAGGTTGTGTAACTTGGTGGTGGACTTCAGCTGATAGAATCTCTGCTCATTGACACTGGTGACTACAGCTTCTGGGAGAAGTCCAATGGATCTGCAGGACCAAAAGGTGAAACCCACTATTATTACCCACAAATCAGGAATTCCCTTTAACACAGTCAGCCCTCCTTACCCACGGATTTTTTATCCATGGATTCAAGCATCCAAGATTTTGAAATGTTTAAAAAAAGTATATATGCCAAATAGCACACCTTGATTTTGCCATGTTATATAAGGGACATTATGATGCTGGGATCCTTTCATTTTGGAATATCTTTGTAATTTAGACATTGCTACAAATCACTAGTGAATCTCAGTCTTTTCCTATGTCTGCATATGCTGAAATGAGCAACTTTTCATGGACAAGAGTTTCTTCTTTCTCTTTTTGCCAAAATAGGGCTTTTTGAATCCATCTAAGGACTGCAGGGTGGCAATCTGCTAGAAGCCAGACAAAAGAAGAGGCTGCTGAATATGGCTTGGCAGCTGCATAATTTACTTATATTTTAAAAATATATTTGAAATGTTAATGACAGGTATGTAATTCACAAGAGGTTGGTTTAATATGTTGTCCTCAGCAGCCATGGATGGAAGATGTGAGGAAAAAGCCTTTATTTGAGAGAGTGTCATCACTCTACTTAACATGAAGTCCAAGATCTGCAATATATTCCATTAAATTTTCCAGTTTACTAAAATATATGGGAATTGCATTTGGACCAAATCCTTGCCAAAAAAAAAAAGCGAGGCTCTCATTCCATGAAATATTTATCTATTTGCTAAAAGGACTGGATGAGACTGTGAGAACATACTGCTTGACTTGCACCTTCATTCATTGCTATGAGACAAAAACCATTTAAAAGGCAACCCTAAATTTATGAATTCCAATCGGTGATTGTTTCATTCTTTGTTTCATAATGGTTGGACAGCCATATACAGATACAATTTTTGGCTTTCTTGCTGCTTGCTAAACTTTGCTAGCATTTGTTTTGTTTCATTATGTTTCTTGTGGTAAAGACGGATACTAATAGCTGTGGTGGAATTATTTATTTATTTCCCACCTCTTCTTGTTGAGATGTGAAACAACTACAAACAACACAACACACAACACCAGTTAAAAGAGTATATAAGAATGATACCTATTAAAATCTTTCAATAAATCCTTTAAAAACTATGATTTAAAAACAATATGGATAGGCGTACTGGAAGGGCTCCTGATTTAAACTCAGACAGCATCTCAACTGGATTAATTTCTTCTAGCAGGTCATTTCATAGTCTAGGGGTGGCTGAAGAAAATGTCCTCTGGGTAACAGTCAGTTTTGGCTGACTGAAGAAGATGTCTTCCAGAGGACCTGAATGTACAGCAGCTGGTAGCTTCCACTGAGGCATGAATCTGTTCTGGGTTTTGGACTGATGTTTAAAGAAACAGTCCAGAACTCTCCCGGGAGAATAGGGTTTAGTACTTTGGATAAGGCCCAGAATGGTGTCACTGCCACACTATCATGGCTTCTGTGCACTATTTCACTATGCAATAAATCACAGTCCAGAAGAGCATCTTCTACCTAAATATAATTTCACTAGGAACAGAAGTTACAAAAGAAAAGTAAACCACCTTGTCATCTTCTGACACAGGTATCAGGAATTGGTGACATGTTTCTTTGACTGCAACTCCCATCACTTCCAACCAATGAAGTCTGTCTGGGGCTGGTGGGATCTGAGTCCAACAATATCTGAAAAGCCACTGGTTCTATGCTCTGGTTTTAATCAGAGATGTCCCAGTCAGTCTATTTCCAGTCTGTGCCTGCCACAGGTCATCAATGTTATTACTTTCCCACAAAGTTGTTAGTACTCATTTTAACCCAAGATATATTTTTGTAAGGTTTTTTTTAAACCAAGAATGGTATTTCAAAATTTGGAAAGAGGCAAAAACCAAAGCATTAATCAGTGCAAAGTGGAAATCAGAATTCTTGTCTGAAAATGTGGACCAAACAATATCTTTGAGTATCCAGTTCTTTTTTTTCCAGTTTTGGCATCCTGTGAAGGTAGACAGTTATGGAGTGAAAATGCCTCAGGTAAATACATCCTCTCGTATTTAACTCATGCAATGGAAAGTGGAAATGACACACAGAGCTTCAAGGAGAGAATGAAATGTATTTATTGCCTATGTCTGGCAGAGAGCGGTGTGAAGGCTCAGCTGATATAACAGTCACCTCCAAGTTGATTTCAAGGGAAAAAGTAAAGGCAATGGTGTATTGGGGATGAGAGGGCAATTAAAAAGAGTACTGTGAAGGAATATAAGCATAAAGCATAATGGCTCACAAATCTATCCAGCACCATTTAATTTCCACATCACCACTCCACTTCATTTTACCCTTCCTCTTCTCTAAGACCTTCCCCCTACAGCATTGTCTTCCAGGTGGCTATATATCATGTTCTCTTGCAATCATGTCTGATTCCTTGACAGTGCCCCTCTTAATCACCCTCTCATTCCCAATAAACCAGTGTCCTTATTCCCCCTCACATCAAATCAACTTGGAGGTCACTTCACTAACTTGTCACCCCATCCTGGACTCAGCTCAATGTCATCGGCTCCACTGCAGTGATACTACAGTGGGACTTGTCTAGCAGAGATGCCACATCCCCCTTTGACTACTCCGATGTCACAAAGGACCATTATTATAATGTGAAACTGCGACAAGTATGATTCCTACTATTACATAACACTGTGATGGGAAATTTGCTTATTCTGTAGTTTGTTTAGTTCTTATACAAACCATAAATGTATGGGAGCATTTCATCTGTTTTCTCCACTTGTTACACCAGTACAGAATAAGTTTTCTCCACTTGTTACACCACTACATTCGTTTTCCAAATTCACTGCTGTTATTTGCCATCTGGTCAGCTTCACCTTGTACTGATCATAGGAATAAGAGACCTCCTAGACACCATGCAAATTCCATGCTCCCTCAATACTGGACATTTTAGCTAGAAGTGTTGCAAATTGCAATTCAACATTTGGAGAGCCACAAGCTTCACATCTGTCTGTGTGATGCAGACTCTGCTTCACTTTATAAAGCACATAGGGATCAAGCAGATCAGTAGCTTGGTGTGGCCTCTGGCCACTCCAGCCTCTGTTCAGTGCAGGACTGCAGCGACCAAATGCTGCAGTCCTGGGGCCAGTCACCATCACAGTCCTAAATGGGCTGCCAGCAAGGAGCACTTTTTTTGCACACCTTTTGCTGGTGGCATTAGGTGGTTGCGGCACAGCTTCAGCCCAAATTTGGGGGTGTGCATCATCTGTACATCACGCCCCTGGATTGGCCTGAAACTGGTGGTTTTGGCCCATGTGTTTCAGGCCATACTTGCATATAGATGGTCCCAAATCTAATCCCTGACACCTCCAGTTACCAAAAGGATTGGGTAATATGAAAGACCTCTGCCTGAAACCCTGGAGTGCTATCATAACAGCAGGAAATATTTGTCTTGATATAGACTTATGTACTGACCTGGCAACTATATTGTCCCCTCAATGACCTCTCTCTCTTCCCCAAGATATGTACTAACTCTCAGGCTCCTGGAAGTCTAAGACCAAAAAGTAAATCCTTATTTCTAAATGTTTTATTTTGGGTAGCACGTATTTGCTGATGCAACAGGAAATAGAGCATTAAAAAGAACCTGTGTAAATAATAGAAACAGAGTACTGAGTTGATGAGTCATAGCATGCTTTCTCTCTCTCTCTCTCTCTCTCTCTCTCTCTCACACACACACACACACACACACACTGTTCTCAAATATCCCATAAGAAAGAGGAAGGGGAGGGGAGGTTCACTTATATCTCACCTTTTTATCAATAATGAGGCTTTAAATATGGCTAATATAATGAGACTTTAAATATGGCAGTATTTAAAAACAGTACATTGGATCCTTCCCACCCATGAGAGTTCAGTCCCAGTCCCCACCCCACCTATGGCTGGGGGGAAAAACAAAGCTGCAAAACCCCATACATAACATTGCCTGAGTGCTATCCTGACCTGCCTAGTTGTGAAATGCTTATGGGGATCCATTCCAGCATAATAAATGATGTTTGTGATGGAAGAGAATAGGGTGGTATGGAATCACACTGGCAGAGCATTATGGATCTCAGCCTAAATCCTTATGTTTGTTTGTTTTTTTCTTAAGGAAAAGCCTTACTATGCTAAAGTCAGAGGCTAAAGAGTCAGAGATATGTCCAGAATGTATCTCAGCTCTTTATCAGCTATGAATGTGTTGTTTCTAGCAACTCTTGCTGCTACCAACAACAACTTACTTATACAGACACTGCTAACTCCTCACCCATGACACAGTTCTAGCAGATCAGAGACTATTAGCAGAAGGTCTCCAGTCAAGGAATTCCTCACTTACACTCTGCTGCAGCTTCATACTCCTTCTAGGCAAGGAAAAGCCAATTCAACCAAGAACTTGGGGGTGACTCTGCATCTAATTCTGCAGAAGAACATCCCTCCTCTGAAGAGAGTGAATCCTTCAGCCATCCCCTTGTGAGCCCCAGTTTCTCCTGGACCCTAGTAGGTCCAAAGTGGGTCTGCTTTCTGGGGGTTCTAGGTCCTCATCCAATGAGCAATCCTTTAACAAGAACAGAGCAGCCCTCCCCCACCATATTTTAAATTCTACAAAAAGCATGGAAACTGCCAACAGAATAAATTATGCACACAATAAGCAGATATAATTCAGAATTTCTTACTTTGTTCTGCATGTAGAATTTGGCTTTGCTTAATTATGGCCCCATTACAATGTGCTGGAGAAAAAGACAGGATGTTTCAGAGCTTAGTCCTCATTAAATGACATACTCAAAGAAAATAACTTGAAATAAAAATTGGTTGTTTTCAAGTTCCTCATCATGTTATTCATGGATCTTCCACCCATAACATGATGGACAGGTGAGCGCCCATAGGCACTCACTGTATGCATCTCTAGCAGTCATATCTGCTTCCTTTTACTGACATGAAGTTTTGCTTCTCAACACTAACAAGTAAAATCGAGCTATTGAAAAGCTGGCTGAATTGTGTTTGGCCTCATTCATCACCAATGAAATTGTCAGCAAAGCTATAATTGGAGGCTCTTTCTTCCCAAAGATGATGTATGAAGCAGAGAGCACTCAAATTTGCATTTGAAGAGCTGACAATTAGAATGATTACTTTTTTGGGAATAAGTACTTTTCAGTGTGGAAGCCAAGAAAGGAGTATATGGAACTTTCTACAACATCTTTTTATAGAGTTATTTTCTGAGACTGCAAATCTGTTTTTTTGCTTCTTTCCTCCTACACTTCATCAGTGACTATTTATGGTCAGGGTTGGATGACACCACACTGTACAAGGTTTATGGACTAAATTGTTATAAATAATGAGTATGTGTAAGTGTGAGTGTAGGGAAACATCTAGCTGGAATTCTTGTATTGAGCAGGTTGTATGTGTGGACTCAATGGCCTATGGGGCCCCTTTCCACTCTATCATTCTATGAGGATCTGCATGAAAAAGAGGCCATGCGCACGAAGAAAGGAAAGTAAGAAAAACTCACATATTAAAGAATATATGAAATTAAATGAAGTGAAAATAAGAAGAGCCATTCAAGTTCTGAGTAAAGGCCTGCTAAATTCAACATTCTCTTCCCACATTGAACAAAAGCAAGACCTGAGTGCAATAGCTACCTGTCTTGTGTGATCCCCAACAACTGGTCTTCTGTACAACACCTGAAGAGTACCAAAGTGCAATAGATCCTCCCAGTTAGGTTCCCCAGCAACCGATGTTGAGTGGCATGCTGCCTCTGATACTAGAAGGAGTACTTCACCATGAACACTAGCCTTATCCCCCACAAATTTGTCCTATTCCTTTTTAAAACTATAAACTACATTGGTAGACATACCCTCCAGCTTTTTTAAAAATTATTTCCAAAGTTTATGCACTGAATGAGGAAGTTCTTCACTTCACAGTAAGGCATGCTTCATTTCACCAATGACTCTTCACATTAATGGATGACTCTTCAGTAATAGGATTATGGAGGAAGGTGTATTTACTAAAATATTCACATCCTAAATTTTACCTGAAAAGGTCCTGCCATCGATAGACAAACACACCTCAAGACAGATGCCTTAACACTATTTACTTTTAAACACCAATAATCATTACACAATTTGCAATTCTTTTGCATTTGGCTCTGGTTGCTGGATCTTGGGTTCTAGTGGGAAAAAAGTAGATGCTGAAAGCCTGATATCTGCCCTTGCCTGCTCTGTAAGGCAGTCTTCTCCAAAGAGTCTCTCCACACCTTATGGGCCACATTTCTCACAAGCCCAAGGCAGCATGGACAATGATTTGACATAATGGGAGTTATAATGCAAAACATCTGGAAAGCACCAGCTTGAGGAAGAATTCTCTAAGGAACAAAACTGCACTCTCAAAACTTAATTTGTAAAATATTAGCCAGGAGTGATGCTTCAGCACTGTTTATTAATTCCTCATTATTTTCCCAACCCAACCTCACCACGTCTTGTGGAGAGCCAGTAATATGTGGCATGCTGAACCAACTGAAGACAGAAATCTATTTGCTGAAAGAAATACCATATTAATCAGCAATCCTCACATACACATACACACAAAAACCTGTACTAGTCCATTTCTGGCAGTGCTAGGAAAAGTTATTTTTTTATGCCCACAGATCTCCCTTTGCCCCAACCAGCATGGCCAAACTTGCAAAACATGCATATACAGTATACACAATTCCTATACAAATCAAGAATGGCAGTGTTAGGAAAAGTTAGGTTTTTGGATGACAGACCTGAAAATGCCCATCAGCACAGCCAAACTTGCAAAATGTGCATACATATATATACAGTTCCTGTACCAGTCTAATTCCAGCAGAAATACAGGTCCCCAAATGTCCCAGCCATTATAACCAAACTTATAAGGTTCCCATTGCAATGGGGCACTCCAGAGAGTGATATGGAAATATAATCAGTTATGTTGATCCAGTTCTCCGAAAGAAAGAAAGAAAGAAAGAAAGAGAGAGAGAGAGAGAGAGAGAGAGAGAAGAAAGAAAGACACATCAGGCAGCCAACTGCTGAATGATTTCTTTGAAGCTGGTGTGAGAATACTAGTTCAAGAAAGAAAAGAAAAGAAAAGAAAAGCAGCACATGCACATCAGGCAGCATGCTGCGAGGAGCTGGGAGGCTTCCCAACTTCTGCATGATTTCTTTGAAACAGGTGTGAGAATACTCCAGCCTCCCACAGAGGAAGAATGTTGGGAAATGCAATTCAACAGCATCTGAAGGGCTGCACAATTCCCACCTCTGCCATGAACAGGGAAAGGGAGTTAATTGCAATGCATTCACTGCAGACATCTGCACTAAACATACCTGACTCAACATGAAAATTTGTCCTATAAACAACCTGAGTTTTCTCTCCATTCTCTCTTTCTCACCCTTTGATAAAAGAGCTGCTGCTGCTGCTGACAACTCAACAACAGAACATTAGCTCTGGTTGAGAAAATCACAATGGGAAGTATTAAAGTTCTAATGGGAGGAATCCCAGTTGTGTTCTAAAAACAAAATATGTGATCTGTGAGGAAAAGAGCCTGGGGTGATACTTTTAACAAGAATGAATATAATGAACTGTTGAAGCCACCTCTATCTGACCAGTGTGTAGGATGATGCTCTGGATCTAGGGCATTATTCAGTTGTTGTTGTTGTTGTTGTTGTTGTTGTTTACCCTGCCTTTCCATTAAAACAATAGCACTCAGGGAGGCTAATATACATATTTAAAAAGAAATAAAAACAAATTATTTTATTGCATTTATTTTTTAAAAGCATCTATGTATCATTTCTCAAACCACAAGGGATCCCATAATGATGTACAATGGATAAAAACATTTCAGACATTAAATACATAACCAACAAAAAACATCCTTTAAGGAGTTTATCTGATGACAGAAATTGGAAGCATATTCCAATGGCTGTCCAAACACAATCATGGGGTTTCACGTTATTGCATGAGAAACTACCACATGCATTTTCGGGCAATCAGAAGGCCTTCCGAATGCAATCGTGGGGTTTCACGTTATTGAGTGAGAGACTATCACACGCAATTTCAGGCAATTTTGGGCAATGGGAAGTCAATCTGAATGTGATGCACTGAACTAGCAAATTCACTCATTTCCGAACTGGCCTCACTTTCATTTCTTTCGAAATTGAGAGAAATTCCTCCCGTGTGATAAACTCCTAAGAAAAATTAAAACCACACTTAAAAGAGTGAGAGCTGCAATCCCTGGTTTTGAAAACCCAAAGACATGTGAAACAACATGGACTTACCTACCCATTGGAAAAAGTAACAGATAGGCTGGTATACTTTGGGAAGGAGCTCCACAGTCGGGGGGCTGCTACAGTGAAAGTCCCATTATGTCTACCCAACAACTTAACTTTGTGGGTTGGTGGGACAAGCAACATAGTTTCCACTGGAGATCTCAAACTTCAGACAAGCTCATATGGGAGGGAATAGTCTTTCAGATATCCTGGCTCTAAGCCATGTAAGTGCCTCAGATTGGGCAAACTAGAATCCAGTGCAGTTCTTGTAAGAGCCGTGTTATATGGTCTCTAAAATGCATACCTCATAACAGTTTGGGCTGCTCATAGACAGTGAAACAAATAAAACCACCATCATAATTTTATTTTTTAAAAAGCTTTAAAATACTCCCAGTTTCTTGTGTTAGGAGCAACACAGGGAAAAGCAAAGTTACTCAGTGGGTGTTACCATGGAGATAGGGGATCTACTGTCTGTTTTATGGCACTCTTCCTGCAGCTAGCCTTCAAGGTGTTCATTCTATCTCAAACAGAGGATCACTGCTTGGGGAGCTACTAGTTGGAGCAGCTACATGAAGAATGACCATAAAAATCAAGAATGGACCCTGTGGGAATTCCTGAAAGAAAGCCCTTACCTCCATTCCCATCAAAGGTGCCTCCACAGGTAATGGTATTCTCTTTCCCCCCCCCCCCCAGGGATATTATTTATTTATTTATTTACTTTTATTTTACATACAATCAATTCCAATATATACATTTCAATTTCTCAGACTCTTATCCCCCCTCCCATTATTACTCTTAGCTCCATTTTCCTATATCCAAGTTCATGATTTTGTTTTTAAGCTACTTCTATAACTTCTTAAACAAGTAGTCCAGTCCATTTCATTCCACCCAAGAATCCTAGAAGCTTTCATTTATACTTATTTAATCATTCCATCTTTTTCGTCATACCCTCAATCCCCATTTTTCATTGATATATTTTATCATTTGGTCCCAACTTTGGGCAAAGCTTTTCAAATTATTTTGCTTAATCAAACAGGTTAATTTATCTGCACTGACTAATTCTAATAATTTAACTAACCAATCATGTATTTCTGGTATGTCTGTGTTTCTCCAGTTTTTTGCATATTCTAATCTGGCTGCTATCATCATATAGTACAATACCCTTTCTTGATCTTTCTTTAGATTGTCTTCCAGCATTGTTAATAAGTACAGTTCTGGTGTTTTCGGTAGTTTTATATTCAGTATTTCTTCAATTTCTTTATGTATTAAATTCCAAAATCTTATTGCTTTCTTGCATGTCCACCAATGGTGGTAAAAAGTTCCATTTTCTTTTAAACACTTCCAACATAACGGTTTGACATTCTTATACATTTTTGATAATTTTTGTGGCGTTATATACCATCTATAATGCATTTTTAATACATTTTCCCTTAGATTTTGTGCTAATGAAATTCTGATTGTCCTGTTCCATACCTTTTCCCATTTATTTAATTCTATATTATGCCCAATGTTCTGAGCCCATTGGACCATCAAATCTTTAACCAGTTCAGTTTCCCACTGTAACAAGACCTTATATATTTTCGAGAGAGTCTGTGATTTCTCTTTCGTCAATATTTTCTCTAGCTCTGTTAAGTCCTTTGCAAGTCCATTCTGTCTGATTTCCCCTTTTACTTTCTCTCTTAATTGTCTGGCTAATAGCCAATGTCCCGCTATTCCTTTCTTTACCAGTTCCTCTTGTGTTAAAACATTTATTTGTTCGTTTTGATATTTAACTAAGTCACTTATTTTTATCCAGGGTTTAAATATACCATATTAATTTTTGTAGAAAGCTTCATGAGGTGAAATCCACATTGGAGTTATTGGGGAGCACCTTCTTTTGTAAACATTCCAGACAGAGATCTTCTGATATAATGGTCTTGGAATTCCTTGTCCATTTTCCCCTGACCACCACTTTATAAATGATGAACTTCAAAATCTGAGATAAAATTTGGCCTCTCAGTTTCACAGTTTTGGGTGGTACAGCAATATGCTGCAAAACATTGGCAGAGGTTCTGAGGGGATACCACATTTCAGGGTTGATCATTAAGAAAGCTGATGTTCGTGTCCATAATGAGATAAGCATCCCCTTAGCCAGTCCCTAAATCTTCCATGGCTTTAAAGGTTAAAGCCAAAACCTACCAGCATCATACTATCATTGTTCAGTCACAGATGATCCCAATAAGTCATTATAGTAATTTTTCTCAGAAGCAAATTCCAAACTAAAGAGAAACACATACACACTTGCACACAGACATATACACACAAATGAAGAGGGAAATTACTAGGACAATGACTAAAGTGTAATAGGAAGAAGACTGACCTAAGCAAACCTGGGTTCAGTTTTCTGTTCATCCATGAAATGCACTGAATAGTCTCAGTCAAACCAATTTCGGTCGGCTTAACCTGCCAGAAAAAGTTGTTGTGATAGGCCCATGTCTATTACTTTGGGTACTTTGGTGGAAGGATTGGGAAAATGTGATAAAACTGTAAACGTGAAGATAGATGTGGCCGTTTCTGCCTAGCCAGCTAGGTAGCTATATCTTTCTTTATCTCACACTTTCTCCCAGGAGATCAGGCTAATGTATGGAGCAATTTCTCTCTCCTATTTAATCCTCACAACAACTGTGGAAGGTAAGGTGGCTTTTAGTGATGCAGCTGATTTGCTACCAAGATAGGTTTTATTTTTGGGGGGGGGGTGCTCTTATTTCTTCTTATTTGACATGTTTTCAAGTTTTAACTGTAACTCTGTTCTTTTATCTTTACTTTTTTGCAGCTAGATCCTTGGAACTACTTAGTGGAATGATGGAACAGACTATAAATTATAAAAGGGGTTAGGCTAACAGATGCTCCTTGGTCCTATACTGCACAGCATGGTTCACCATGGCTGAATGCAAGATTCAAAGTTTAGTATCTCTGGTTCTAGCATTCTAACCACATCAGCAGACTCTCCAGTTTCTCCAAAGCTTGGAATTAGAGACAGGACAGGTGTTTGAAACACTGCCATGTGTGGATATGTTAGCATGTCTGCTCAAGAGATGACGAACAATCCTAATTCAGCACGCTAAGCTAGTGTTGCCCAACTTCCACAGCTTTAGACTATATACTCATTTCCTTCATAAAGCATGGTTTGGGTGCTAAGACAGTAGCTGTAGTCCAACATATCTGGAGGGTGTAGACTTGAGCAAAGTTGACCAAAACAACATATCACATTCTCATGTCCACTATAACTGATGCAATACACATTCTTCCTTGGAGTGATTTTATGCCCACAAAAGGAAGAAGTGCATAATTTGAAGGATAATTTTGGAAGTGTGGCATGCCACCAGAATATCTGGTAATACCTTGAGAGTGGAGAAAGAAATGTCCCATCAAATTAGATAGATGATGGTTTTCTGTGACAACATGGCTTACAATAAACCTATCATAAACCTGTTATCCATGCTTGAGAAGGGCTAGTCAGCCATTGGTCATATAATTTGGGAAGAGTTATATAAATCATCAGTCAAACAGATGAAAACTGAAGCCATGAAGAAACTGACCTGACAACCTTTACAAGACCTTGAAGAATCAAAATTTGGAAAAGTTACTTTTTTGGACTACAGCTTCCTAGCCTCCACAGCCAGTAGCCATGCTCACGTTGCAATTTGGAGGTTGCACTCTAAAACAGTAAATTTTCCAGGATTTGTATAGAAGATTCCCTTTGCCATTTCACATGTCAATCAAACAAGGAAACTGCTTAATTTACCGCTAGCTGATTAGCTGTGGCACAGCAGACAATGCCCTTGATATTGTGTGCAAGCAGTCTGATATTTAAACCAAAAAGCTCCTAAAAATATAAATGAATCCTCTGGGGGCTCTCCCCAGCCAAGACTTATTGCTTCTCACTGCTCATGAATTAATTAGTTTGTCCAAAAGACAAGATGTGTCTCCTGGCACCAAGGGGTTAACAGGAAAGCTCCTGTAATTAATTTAACGGCAATAAGGAGCTCCCTAGTGTATAGTTTGGTAAATATCAAGCCCATTTCTTTTTCAGGATATATGGCAGTCCAGAGTTGCACTGGAATGCTTTCTTGCAGGCCTGCAAATTCATAGTCCAAATATGGTTTCTGAAGAGCCAGTATCTTGCCTGCTGTTCAACCCCAAAATCACTGCAAGAAAAAAATCTAAAGCCTAAACATCAATTTAAAGCAAGCCAACACATCTTGTGGTTCATCATGCAATGCAAACTGTCAGCCTGGTATTGGAACCCACTATGAGCATCTCTAGGGCTTTCTAGATTGGCAGGAAAGTGTGACATGAAGTTGCCTTTACCTTAATGCTCAGCAGCTAGACTGCAAGCCCCAGGTGTGCATTTAAAAGGTACAGGGCAGGTGTGGGAACGACTTATCTGAAGTCTTTTCTGTGGCTCAGCAGCTACATGGGAAGCTGTCAGAACTCTACAAACACAGGCGGAGCAGCTACATGGGCGGCAAGGAACGCGGCTTTTAGCCACGCTGAACCTTAAAAATTTTTTTCCTTGCCGGCTGCGAATTGCGCAATTGCGCAATTCCACAATTGCACAATTGCGCAGGTACACCATACAGTCAAATCATCATTGCCGGTTGGGAACTGTGCAATTGCGCAGTTCGCAGTTCGCAGCTGGCAAACCTGTGGGATCCGTCAAATTATCATTGCAGTTCTTCTGCCTTTTTAAACTGTGCCGTTGCACTGGTGCATCATGAATGAACCCCCTTATTTTGTGAATGAATTGACACGTTATCCACAGTAGAATAACAGTAACGGCATCCCAGAGTCCCTACTGCGCATGTCTAGGGTTCAGATTAGGGGTGGAGCTAGGGTTTGGGAGCTTTAAAAAACTTCGCGGTTAAACCCCAGCTTTTACACCTGCAGGGCATTGAGCGTTTTAATTAGAAGTGAACTCCACACCACGCATGCTCCCAACCCATGATCCATTATGATCCGCACCTGTATCCCTGCCTTTAAATGGGCGCTTTAAAGATACAGAGCCCCATTTAACCGCGCAACTACACCTTAGCCTTTAGATGCAGTAGCGATGTTGCGCCCTTTTTTTAAAAGGAGTGGGGAAATCAAGCTCCTTTTTAAAGGCACTTCTTCTCCCTTAAAACTCCAAAATAGCGTTTTCATGGCACACTTTCCCTTTTTCTCATCTAAAGGCTGGGCTTTCATGCAGCCATCAACACACCTCTTTTTGCCAATCTAGATCAGGCCTCTGTGTCTCTCTCTGTGTGAGTATGAGTGTCCCATGCATACACAAAACACACACACATACAGAAAAACAAGTGAAAAAAGCAGAGTTTGTCAAATTCTTAATCTACTACTGTACATAGTTAAAAATACTAGGACCAAAGGAAGTTGCCATCTACCAAGAAAGATTACTGATCCAGCCAAATCGGCCTTGCCCAAGCTCTCCACAGGGTATGATCTGCCATGTCAAAAATGCAGCACAGTAGCCAAGTATGGTGACCCACCAGGTCTTGGAATTAGTAACGTGTTTTTTCTGCTTACCTAGGGAATTGCCAGGTAGCCTACTTTGGCATAGTGAGTGACAAATTGTGCAAGCTTGCTTACAATTATGCTCCTATGTCACCATACCCCATCACAGTGTGTTCCTTTTAAACCTTAGTGGCAAAAGGAATATATAGTACATGAGGTTGATGTAGATTATTTTCACCCCCTTCTCTCACTGAGATCACATGAACCTTGAATATGCAGAAATGGGGCCAAAGGGTTGTGTACATAGGTGACAGAATTAACTAGTAGAATCAAGAGAGATGAGTAAAGAGGACTGCACCATTTCAGGTCATATGTAGAGGAAGTTATTTTAATTATCCCCATGAAAATATTTCCAGAGATGGGGGAGGGGGGAGGGGGATCTGAATTATACTGACATTCAGACAAAAACTCAGAGCAAATTCACATCACCAAAATGAGAGCCACCACTACCAACAAACATCATGAATGGACTTGATTTTGGGTCACACATTGCATGGGCCTGAAATACAAAAGTTCTGCTTGCTTTCCTCAGTTTCTCTCATTCAGAAGAGATCTCTCTCTGCAGCAGTTGATATTACTGAGTAAGAGCTAGAAGTTCCTTACAACTAGGGGAAAGTACAAATAGTTCTCTTTGCTGGCAGGAGATAGCCCGTTTAGATGGCAGAGCAAGAAACTAATTACCATGGAAATTAAATCAGGCATGGAAGCCTCTCGCCTTCTGTACTCTTCAGACAAGATACAATCTGGCCCACTAAGATTTCTTTTTGGCTTTCTTCACAATCCAACTCATAGGCTACAAAAGACATTCCCTAGCACCCAGAGAATATGTCAGGGCTAGTGTCAAGTCAGCATCCCTGCATAAACCCCAGTAGTGCAATGCAAAGAAAAGATTTTTTGGAAACATTCATTACTCTTAGGTAAATGGACACAGGATTACAAGCTGAAAAGTTTATCAGAGCTGATGCTAAAGACTCAACAATATAAAATAAAAGCCACCAACTTGTACTTTGGCCATGTAAGAAATTAATGTCAGAATCCAACCTTTGTGTCATGTTGGTTGTCTTTGCCTGTCAATCAGACACTTCACTTGTTAGAAGTAAAAAGCAACTGTTTATTCCTGACACTGGTCATGTCATGTACTCATCTCACTTTAGTGGGTACAGCCATTGGTAAGGTACTTCTACTGTGTTTGTTTTTTGTTTTGTTGAAGTCATGAGATTTATTTATAAATTTAGTAATAACCAGAATGCATAGATCTGTTATTAAGGGATACATATGAAGAAGAACAACAAGATTACCTGGAAAGATGGGGGGGGGGGGTCATTGTAAGCTTTGCTTACTCCCACATTCAGATTTTTTAAAAACTTCAGCCACTTTCAGTCCACAATTTGAAGTTTGCAAATGTGAGTACGTTTGAAAAAAAAAATACCCAGACTGAAAAAAAATTATGTCCACTGCCCAAATTCAATGTGTAGGGTTTTTCTCAGCATAAAGCAGACACATGCTGTTTCTCAATAAATTACAACTATTAAAGATGAGGAGCACTTCATTAAAAAAAAAAAGATGGCAACCCAAGTTCAGTATCAACATGATTTAGTACATAATATTTCAAATCCAGACTTTCAAAAGTTAAGAACTCAAAATCTTGGCTTGGGTAGATGAATCTATCAAATTCAGTTACTGCTATATTCACATTTCTAAAATATTATATCCATCCTGAATATGAAGAAATTTGCAGATTTTTGTAAATTTAAATTCAGTACAGACATGGTTTAATGCTGAGTGATTCAAAGCAAGACTTTTTAGAGATGAGAATTCAAATTGTGGAACTTGATGCACAAAGCTGTCACTTTTGGTTTGTTTCTTTTTCTTTAAAAAAAGACTAGGCAATTTTTACTATGAAGAAAATGATGAATTTGGATAAATTCTTGTCAAAACCAAACTATAATGAAATTCTCATCCATTTCCCAGTTTCCATACCTTCCTGGGAATCTGTTAGTTTTAATATTGTCACAGTCTGGAAAGGCTATTTTTATTGTTGTCAACTACAATTCACAGAATTCCCCAACTGAAACAGTTATTTGATGAGCGGTTATTTGATGAGCTATGAGATTTGATGAGCTATGAGGGTACTGTAGTTTTTAAAAATGTAACATTTTTTGTCTTCTCATCATTCTGGTTTTGGCCTGTTTTAGCTTGTAGCTACAACTCTTTACTTTCATCAGCATTTTATGATTAGGACCATCTTGGCCAAGCCAGCCTCCGGTGAGGCAATTCAGATTTGGCAGTTAAGGTGGCAATCAAAATGCAATGGATCCAGACTCATTATCACTCTGCATTTCCAGTGGCAGTTTTAGATTAGCTTTGTTCAGATTGCCTCTAAAAATGATAATTCTCGCAGCACATCTTTTGCATAGTTACAATTTTGTTATAGTTATAGCACAGGTTGAATGGGTGGCTCCATTTCTTGACTGTGTCAAAGTGAAGGACACTCACCCTCAAGGAGAGAAACCCATATCCAGTCCTGTTTGAAGGTATGTCTATATGCAGACATACATGCACACACATACTAGCAAAGCTTGATTGAAATTATCATGGCAGGGCCCACAAGACAGATTACCCACTTAATACCCTGGGGCTGAGAGTAAATGTCAAACGCATCCATGGAGGAAGAGGTCATGTGCACATTTGAAAAGGAATTCAGATCTCTGCACTTTGCTGCTCTTGTTGGGTACAAGAGCAGCTTATTCCAGTTTTATTTTTAAAAATGGTACAGTGCACTGGCTTCAAGCAAAATAATGGCATCTTCCTTTTCTTTGGCTTCTGAATCACTGCAAAAATTGTGCACAGGACAGCCTTTTCCAGCCCAGCAGTTTTGGGGTGGGAGGGTTTCCACAGCAGATATTAAGGAACTGCACTTATTCCCCCACATTTTTAAAGCCAGGTGAACACAAAGCATCTGTTACTTGTTGCTTATACCCTTGTATCAGTGATATGCATATGGGCCATACCGACTAGAGAGAGAGTTGGGCTAGAAAAATGTCCAGAAGAATATGGAGATGTGAAGGAAGTTTGGTGGCTGCCATGTCCATGGGATGGTGAATCTATGCCAGGCTTTATAGTCACAGGATAGGGAAAGTACAGCCCACAAACTGCACACCACCTCTGTATCCCAATTTTGAGGCCTATGAAGCCCTCTGCCAATCCCCTGAGAACTCCCACCCCACCCCCATTTTTCTAAAAAATATATTTCTGCATGATTTTGGGACAACTTGAGCCTGAAAACCACATTTTTAAAAAAACCAAATGTGACAATACACCAAACACCTCCCACCTAATTCCCTTCTCCCCTTCCTAGAAATCCCCTTCCACCTTCAAATACCTCTGTTTTCTTCAGGGTCCTTCCAAAAATGGTGAAACAAAGTGTTGTGACAACACTTCTGGTCACCATTTGGGAAGAACTGAAGAAAAGTAATTGGTTTGTGTGTGTGTGTGCTAAGAAGGAAATTGTCTGTGAGGTCTTGGGAGAAATTACCCCCTGGACCCCCATGCTGTTGCCAAGCCCTGTTTTAGTTCAAATTGTAAAGGAATAATTTCAGTTTCTGAATCCTATCCCAAAACAAATTTAGGACACTGGATAGCAGAACAAAATCATCACATGAAAGTCACCAGCCTTCACTGTAAGGATGAAGTATGAATGAGATAACTAGTACTGTATGGTATTGTATTTAATATCTTGGATAGGGGCCGAGTCCTGTTTTATTCTCTGAAAAAGTGTTCTCATTCTTATAATCTCCTGTTTGATATGACTTATACATTTTTTCTTTTTCTTTTACTATTGCTTTAATGCTATTTTACAGAATGTCATTTGTGTTGTTCTGTTCTATTGAATTGCTTTGTTATATTTTTGAGCCACCCAGAAAAGAAATGTTATTGGACAACTGATAAAGCATATAAGTAAATAAAACCTAGAGTGTGCATGGTGATTTGGGGCTTTATCATTATACCTGTCAAACAGAATACAAACCCACACATGCATTGGATTATATTTCTTCCCACCAGTTTTTCAAGAGGCTGGGATAAAACAGGGAGAAAGGAGAGAGTGTATGCTTTACTCATGCAACCCAAGTTGCATCCAGTATATACTTAACCAAGAGTAAAGTCACACTGCAATCAGCAGGACTTACTTCTAAGCAGACATGAGCCGCAGTGTGCTGTAAACTGACATCTCATTATTTGAAAGCAATTACATATATAATTTAGGTCACATTAAATTAAATGTGCTTCTTACTGATTTTTCCCTGAGCAAAACATCTTGGGTGTGTATTTTATTATTCTGTATTTTCTTGAGCATATGCATGAAAGATAAAAGAAACCTCAGCAACAGTCTAAATTCAGATCATTTGTCCCAGTGACCCCCAAACTGAACCCCACTCATTTGCTTTTACATAATCAGAGATTTGATAGAGCAAGCTAATAAAAATCTAGCATCTTCTTTCCATTGCCACAACCAAAAAAGGCCATGCTAATAGCAGGTTTTTGAGGTTAGAATAGAAGAGTGAGGGTTACTGTACTACAAGCTATTTTTCAGCTGAAAAGGTTTCTGCTTGACAACATTTCCCCGGGGCCAATCACAAATGGCTCCCTCCAGCAATGAAAAGCAATGAGCAACTGTCAGTCTAAAGATACTGACATGCCTGAGACAGAACGAGACATTTTCATCTTGGGTTACAAGAGTCTTCTGACAGATAGGGATTCGAAACAACAAAGAGGGAGCAAATAGTCTGACAGGCCACATTGGCAAGGAAAAAAACCTGTCCTTGTGGAGGAAGCTGCCACAAAGCATCCAACCATCCTGCCATGCCAATGCTTGGCATGGCAGGATGGCTGGATGTTTTGTGGCAACTTACAGACTAAGAAAGCTTGGAGAATCTGGTCTCTGTGTTTCTGGAAGCAGACTGTGCTGAACTGAATCTCTCAGACTAATAACATGGTTTGGAACAGATATCTTTGGGATTTTGCACTTGTCCCAAATTTAGCAAGATGGCTCTCACTTTACAAAATGTATCATACATTTTAGGATAAAATGCATGTAGAAATTCATTCATTTAAATCAAATAGGTTTATGAATGCATATCTTGCGATAAAAGGATTTAAAAGAAAATGTTAAGGAATACAGAAGAAAAAGCTTCTGTGCATTTAAATTTTGTTGTTGTCGTGTGTCTCCAAGTCATTTCTGACTTATGGCAACCCTAAAGGAAACCAATCATGGGGATTTCTTGACAAGATTTTTTCAGAGGAGTTTTGCCATTGCCTTAGGCAAAGATCATTTAACTTGCCCAAAGTTGCTCAATAGGCTTCCATGGCTGAGCTGGGAATCGAACCCTGGTCTTCAGAGTCATAGTCCAATACTCAAACCACTATGCCACATACTCATAAAGGAAATAGGTATTCATATATGACCTTTCATGTTTTTCAAAAAATAAAAAATGCAGTGAATGTAGTGCTGGGAAAGAATGGTCTTAATCTGAAATAGTTTGAAAATAGGCTGCACTGTTCAGCTTGCAGCCACAGGTGGATATCCTATTGGTTGGTGTAACTGCACTGGCATAGGTGGCAGTGAAGGGACAGGGATGGCAGAGGTAAAATGGTCATGACTGCAGGATCAATAGAGGGGCAAGGCAAGCTCTCAAGCCAAAAGAGAAAACTGTTCTGCTTTCACCCAAGTTGTTAGGAGCTGAAAAAGCATCTCTCTCTCCTGACGGTAAAAGCTTTTTCTGTCTTCCTCCCACCCTTGCTACATCCTCCTGAAAAAAGTTCATTATGCCAGCATAATAACATTTACAACAGAATAAAGCCTATAAGGCATGCAAACAACACCACAACCCCATAAAATCACTAGGAAACAAACTGTACATTCATAGGTTTCTATATTGCACCATTAGTACATTTTCACACCCCTCTGTCAAGGCTCAATGTTATGGAATTGTGGGATTTGTAGATCTGTAAGCTGTTTAGCCATCTTTTTCAGAGAACTCTGGTGCCATAAGGAGCTACAAATCCCAGGATTCCATAAAATGGAGCCATGACAGTTAAAGCAGTGTCAAACTGCATTAATTCTGCAGCGTGGCAGATGTTGAAGAGAAAAGTTCTGCTTGATTGGAACAACGACAAAGGTTAGAAAAGATATATATTTGGACCACCATGCCCAGAATCCACAGCAGCCAGCCTGGCTGGATCATTCTGCAAGTTGTAGTAAAAAAAAAAGGGGGGGAGCCTCATTGCCCAAAATCCCCACAAAAAATATCTTTTCTACATTCTAGTTATAGTCCAAAAATGACATTTTCCAAGGACCTATCTAGTTCTTTATAGAGGCCATCCCGATACTTATTGGAAACCCACAGACAGATACAGGTACAACTAGTACACCCTACCCCATGCTCAGCCTCTGGTATTTCGAGGTAGATGATCTCTGCAATCAAAAGCCTCCACTTAGCTACCCTATCTATCTGTTCATTCATCCATCCGTCCCTTTATTTATATCCTTTCTCCCAGAATGGGACTGAAGGAAGCCTACAAAGAGGCAGAAAATACCAAACCCCCCCCCCCCCAAATCCATGCAGAAATAATGCAATTTGATGCTGCCATGAGTCAATACTAGGGAATTCTGGGATTTGTAGTTTTGTGAGCTATTTAGCTGTCTCTGCCAGAGAGCTCTGGTGTCCCAGCAAACTACAAATCCCAGAAATCCATAGCATGTTTTTTTTTCTGTTTTCGTTATATTCACCTTGAGCAAAGTTGGGTGAAAAGTAGGAGACAAAGTACGCAAAGAAATAATTTCCTTGCCTTTTGACAATGCAAGTTGGAAAGAGGGCAGAAAAAATGATCCCAGATGCGAAAGCAGAGCACACAGGTAGCCCTTGTAGACCTACGCACACTGGGAATGGGCAAATGAATTTTACACAGTAGCAGAACTGCTTTTATGTCTGACCCTCATGACTTTATAAAGAAGCAAGTCATTCGTGTGTGTTTCGCTGCTTTCCCATAATCCTTTTCTTTCCTTTTGAAAAATCAAGCAGGCTAATGGAAAGGATCCACAAAAAGGATCCTTAGTCATAAACAGGGGTCATTGCTATCATTTCACCAGAGCTTTGAATCAACTCATTAGAAACAAAGGCTGCTGGCACACTGTAGAATTAATGCAGTTTGACACTGCTTTAACTGTCAAGGCTCCATCCTATGGAACCCTGGAGTTTGTAGTTTGTTGCGGCACAAGCTCTCTGACAGAGAAGGCTAAATATCCCACAAAAGTACTAATCCAAGAATTCTATAGCATGGAGTCACGGCAGTAAAAGCGGTGTCAATCTGCATTAATTCCACAGTGCTGATCCAGCCAAACTTGTCATGACATACTTTTCCAATTTTAGGAGCATAGCAAGGGTATAATGAAACCACATTTCAAAAGTACCATCGATAAATGAGACAATGCTACTTATTTGGCATAATACTTTATGTTTTTAGTTACTTTTAAAAGTTAGTTTTAAAATACAGGCATTTTCAGAAAGATTGGATGTAGATTTTTTTCCCAAGTGTTTTGCCACTCTTTTATCAAATCTATCTTCTTCTTTTACAGTAATAAAGTAATATATCATTGAATGATAAAGACAGGATTGTCCACGCCATGATATTTTCAATCTCTATGTAGGGTCATGAAAGTTGGACAGTAAAGAAAACTATCAAGAAGAGAATCGACCCATTTGAAATATGGTGCTAGAGAAGAGTTCTAGAGATACCATGGACTGCCAAAAAGAGAAATAAATGGGTCCAACTGCAAACCAAGTCTTCTCCCTAAAAGCCAAGATGGCTAAACTGAGACTTTCATATTTTGGCCACATCATGAGGAAGACATGACTCACTAGACAAGACAATACTGCTTGATAGGGTAGAAGGCAGGAGGAAAAGAGGAAAAGTGCATTCCAGATGGATAGACTCAATCAAGGAACCCACAGCTCTATGTTTGCAGGGTGACTTGGAGGTCTCTCAGTCATAAGGCCACCATAAGACTATTTGATGACAATTAACAGGAATGAAGTAACAAAAAAGCAACAAGCAATGAAGCAAGCAATTTAACCAGTTACTAAAATTTTGTTGCAACATTAGCAGTAACAAATTACAGTAAGTTGCATAATGTGGGTTATCATGAATTACATAATTATTTAAAATAAAATTAATAAACTAATAAATGGAATAACTTTAAAAGTCCTGCACTTCCCAATTTTTAGTGCTGAACCCAGGTTACCATCAACACACCTTTAAATAAAGTATTTTGCCAAATATGGCCAGACAGTAAAACAGAAAATTAAAACTTGTGCCACTGGGGCAGGGGCACGGATAGCAAGCTATAAGGAGTCCATAGAACAAACTTTACTCACGAGTACCTTGAAAAATGGGCTTTCATAAACTATAGCCCACTTCAGCATATGTATTAAGTTATCTCTCCGGGCATCTAATGAAGTGGACTAAAGATCAGCAAAATCTCATGCTACAGTACATTTGTTAGACTTTTGGGTGAAGTGTAAGGCAATTTAGAAGGCAGGGGTGGGTGGGACAAATCTTAAAATTGCTTTAAAGTTGATGTCTTCAAGGAAATCATTTTTATTGACTTCCCAAGAGGTTGCAAGAGAGTGCCAAATATACATCTCTTGCAAAGGATTTAGCAAGAAAGAGCCCTGCTGCAGCATGATTTGATTCATGGGTTGGATTCTGTAACTTGTGAGATTCCTCCCGCCTTCAATCTTCTATGAAAAACAGTGTCAGTTAAAAGCAGACAGAAGCCAGGCTTAATAATATTTTTCATTATGGATCAAAGCGTCTGCAATGAGCTGCAGCAGGGTGCCAATAAAATCTTACTGCCCACTTCTCAGGATTTGCCTGGATGATTTATCAGCCTTTAGCCAGAAGGCTGAAATTTAGATGCTGAATTGTCATTAACATGAAAAACAGTCACAGAGTGTTGGAATACTGGTTATATATCTCCAAAATGCATTCACTGAAGAAACATGCCTAATTGTAAAATCTGTCAGGATCACATTCTCCTTTACCAGGGCTTTACCTATTGGCACGGTCTTGGCTATTTCAATCATATTCTAGATGTCTTCTGAGATTCCTGCTTGTATGCAGAGCTTGGAAATATTACTGCTTTTGATTCCAGGTCCCAGAATTCTCTAGCCAGAATGGCCGTTGGCCGAGCTCAACTCTACTTACACATTTGTGTGTGTTTGTGATAATGTGACAATGTATCTTCATTTAGAGAGGATAGCTGTCTGCCTGGAGGCATCCTTTTTTTGAAGCACTCTCCATAATTTTCATTGTTGCAGGAAAAAATAATTCTACTATTTTTCACTGCAAAGACATCATCAAAAACTGCCATTTTCAAAGACAAATCACTGTTCCGGAACTGCCGTGTACAAAAAAAGCATGTAGGATTTTGTGCAGAAAATACATTTCCTGCACAAAAAATATATGCAGAAAATAATATTTTTATGCAGAAAACACGTTTCCTGCACAGAAAACAGCATTTCCATACCTAATTAAAAGCATTTCCATATATAAAATGAACATGTTTCCATATATAATTAAACAGTTTTAAATGTATTTGTGACGTGTATGTAGGTTTTAGCTGCTCCCTGCCCTTGTTCACCACAGGGTCTTCTGTCTCCGTCAGAGGCTGAATCCACATTGGACTCAGCATGCAGATTCTCAGATAATCAAGATTATCTTAAGCCACTTGTGTGAAAGAAGATTTTTGCTAAATATAATGGGGATCAATGGATGCTGCTGATGTATTACAGCAGGGATAAGCTCCTGACTACAAGCTATATTCTATGGAGATCTCCAGTTCATGGTGAATGTCTCCAGAGAATTCCAGAAATTCCCAGCTACATGTCTCTGTCCTGGGGAGCATGGGGAAAGATGCTGACTTTAAGCAGAGTTGCCACAGTAAAATACCCCCCCCCCCCCACAGCTTAGATTGTGGAGACCAGTTAAAGTTAGGGGCTCCAATTCTGTTGCAACAATCCAATTAAACTGAGAGTTATCTTTATCTCTGGAAACCAGGCTAAAAAGTTCAGCTCACACTCCAGAGGCTCTACTCTGTCTGCCAGTTAATTTAACCCTTACAAGCCCATGGCAAGCTGTGGCATGGCACTTGTGAACCACTCCTACACTCATGCCAATTTCTCCCAGAGGTGTTACCAACATACCCCCCCACCGCCACCCTGATGACATGGTTTTTGGTTTCAGATCTGCTCCATTTCCAGGCAGCTTTGGACTAGAGGCAGCTGTCACAGCAAGGCACTGACAGATAGAGGCACTTAGTTCTACATGCCAGTTTTGAAGGAAAATGGGACAAGGAAGTAGATGAGCTTTTATGATTTTGAAGTGTGGGAGACGCAGCCACAATCACAAAATTACTATGCCGTATGCTACCCCAGCTGTGAGAGTTTTTTTTAAAAAAGCTCCACACTGACTGAATGCTACAGTATTTAAAGATAATTTCTGAGTACAGATTTAGAAACCTAAAAATACCCCCCTTAAACTTCAATTACAATAATAATAATCATTGCCCCCGGCATTATGCCCATTCTGCATATAGAAAAAGCCTCGTATAGAGTCTCTTCTTATCTTTTCTGCCTTTCTTGCTTCTGTCTCCACAGCATGCTCAAAGTCATTGGCATGAGAGGGCAGGAAAAGCCATTGTTTGCTTCATTTCTTCTCTTTGCTGAAATTACAGCAGTAGCAAAGTACCTAAACAATTATTATCCATTATCATCACTATTATTTTTATTACTGTGTGGGTATACGCTAAGTTCTGCTAAATCTCAGCTGAAAAAATTCAAATGGATTCACCCCCAAAACAGGTTTCATTTCTAGTCCACTAAGTCATCAGATCTTAACAGACAAGGAATACACAGGCTGCCAGCAAGTTAACTAACCATGCCAAAAAGGCGCCAGGAAACTTCTACAGAACTGCTTTCTGAAATCTTGCCAATACTCTTCTGTACAGAAACGATAGGAGTTTAATTGTGCAAAGTTTTCTCAAGCTGTGTTTTAGGTTTAAAGGTAAAATAAACTCTTATCTGAAGGAGCAGGAGATTTGTGTTGTGGTATGGCCTTGGGGAAGATGTTGTTTAAGACTTTCCCCATGTCTTTTCCTAGATATAAATTGCTCCACCTTTGCTGAACCCAAAGTTTCTAACAGCTATGTTAGGATGGGTGAACAAAGACATCCATGTTTTTCTCTCTTGCCAGCCTTTCAGGAAAGCTCTTAGCAAAAGGGTAATATAAACAGTGGTCTAGTGAAGCCAAGGCTAACATGGTGGAAATAAAATAACTTTTTGATTAGCAGGGATGAAGATAAATCCTCACATTCCCATCAGACTTCCATGTTCCCACCAACTTAGCTACAGTCCTCACAGCAGATGTGACAAGAGAAGAGAATTATTTTCCCAGCAAACATATAGTGTTCTGAGCTATCCCTGTTGCAATACAAAGTATTAGGGGAGTTGCATTGGACTGTTCCATTAAGAGACATTTGCTTTGGGGATAAACTGCTTCTGGAGGAGGTGAAAAGTACTATGAATTGTTTGTTTTTTTACAATGGACCAGTCAGCTCTCAGAATTGGAGGAATGTCATGATGAATGCTTGAAATGCAAAATGTTTCACTATACCACTGGATTTATATTGGGAAAATGACACCAGGCTAGGGTTAAGTACCTAGTCCCGGACACTGTTGCCCCCCCAAAAATGTCCACATACACCATCTCTTTCTCTAAGCCATAAAAGAAAGATAATGGAAGATATGGTCAGCCAAGCATATTCCACAACTCTGATACCACTACTAAAAAGGTTGTAAGAAAGCAACAAGTAGAAGGTACCATTCACGAGTACATAAGAGCCTTGTTCACTTAGACCAGAGGCTTATCTAATCTTCTATTCTGTTCAGTGGCCAACCGGTTGCTTATAAGAAGCCTACAAGAAGGGAGGAATGCAACTGTACCTCACTGCTGGCATTCCCCAGCAACTTTTCAGGCAATATCATAGGCCTACGAGGACCATTTACTTACCTTTACTGACAGGGTGGTTCCACATGCAACATAACAAATTTACAAGGTAGCTCTACTAATCATTTATGCCTCTTTTTATAAGCTACATGGTCTTCTGTATTTTTTATTGTATATGACTTTTATTCATTTTATGACCACTGATGAAGGCACTTCCGTCGAAACGCGTTTGGTCTTGGTTATGATTTTTTTACATGTAATGAGCCAACTGCATTATCCAATGTAATTTAGTCTCAGTGTTGTCTCTTTTCACTGGATGTACATTTCCTTTTTTTTCAATAGTATGAGACACAGGAGAATTGTTACTTGTGAAATTTGCAGTCTTTGGTCTCATTTTTTGGTATTTTTATTTGTCTTGAACAAACTGTATTATCCCTTGTAATTTAGCCTCAGATGTGTCTCTTCCAATTGTATCATTTTTTCCCATGTTATGAGACACAGGGGAATTATTACTTGTGTGATTTGCAATTTACCTAGCACAGCACTGACTGGCTCACCAGCCAGTTTGTGTTTTTTAACACTTAAGTAAATACATTGTTTGTCTATTACATCACTGTGTTTTTTTCCAAATTCATTCCCTCTAAACTTTTTGTTCTCCCATTCCCCAGCAACTGACACACACAGACACATTGCCTCTAATAGTGGAAGGAAGACATGACTATCATCACTAGTAGCCCTTGATCATAGCAGCTGCAATTTTTGCAGAGTTGTGTGGCAGTGGCAAAGGAAGGCAGACACAGCCTATTTCTCAAATGCGTTATTTCCTTTGCAGCTGCTGCACCCATGGCTTTTTTCTTCCTTCCTCCACCATCATCCCTGCAGCATGCCAACAGTATTCTGGACTAAAGCCATATCTTCCGTGGATGTGTCCAAACCGCTTTTATTCTGTCCATGTGTAACTCTTGATGCAGGCTGAAGCAGGAAGACATCGTTTGCACCAGACTGGGCTAATCCAGAAGAATTAGGAGTTACTCAAACTTTAGGCAGTTTGCCTATCTGGCCCAAATAAGTGGAGGGTTCAAGTACTGCTTCCTCTTCCAATTTCTGTTGTCTGATAAACTCCTTTGGCAAGTTACCAGAATTAGAGTTTGGAGACTCTTGCTGGGCAGTGAAGGCCTCCCAGACTCTGGGTTTGCCCTTTCATCCAGTCTGGTTCCTTGCAACCTCCTAAGCAATAAGGTGTATAAAAAATTTTCTGCCTAAGCAGTTCTCTCTCCTCCTTTCCTTTCCTTTCCTTTCCTTTCCTTTCCTTTCCTCTTTCCTATCCTATCCTACTCAGGTTTGAATCCTGTCAGCCTCCTAGATCTAACATTCCAGTATAACCCCTTATTTCTCCCAACATCTTTTAATACTCCAGACTGGAGAAGACACTCTAATATCAGAATAAAATGCAATTTTAGAATCTCCTCTACACCTTCATTTTTCTTTTAAAGCAGCACCACAAACAGTTTCATCACAAAACAGGCCCAGGAGCACCATGGATATGTAAGTGGTTTCATCTTTTCTCACTTCAGGCATCAGCAGCCCCATGCTGTGATAGAACTTGTCAAAAACAGAACAGGTAAACTTCTGATCTCAAGCAAACCACAAGCAAAGTTTAAATATTAAGCAAAAAAAAAGGGGGGGTATTCAGTGCCCAAAAGAAAGCAAAAACAACACCCTGGGGAACTGAGTCCAGAGATGGGGTGCCAAAACTGAGACAGCCATGCCTTCAAGGAGAAATGGACACATCATGGAAACTGATCATGCTGGCTGGGGAATTCTGGGCATTGGAGTCCAAGAAATTAACTTTTCCAAGCTCTAGTTTTGCATTTATTCAGTGTGTTCGATCCCATTTCCGCTCCAATTTGGATTTTTTTTTTAAATGCTCCAATTAAAAAAAAAGACACAAAGGTATCCAGTAGTATCTTTCAGACTAAACAGAGGCCAAAAGAAACTTGTAGCAGGAACTGCATCCTATCTATCAGATACTGGACAATAGTCCATGAAAGCTTATGCTAGAAATTACTTTTCCCCAGTTAGTCTCAGAGGTGTGATTGGATTTTTTCATGTCTTTTTATATTAAAATAAACTAGCACAGCTATCTCTTTGAATAAGTATGTCTCTTTCACATTAGTTTTTACAATGCAGTTTTCTTAACATAATTTGGCCAGCCATTATTGGTGATTTACATGCATATAATATAGCTCGCTTGCATGTACATCTCTGTTGTGTGGTGCACAAAGGGCTGTTTTATTGCCCTTGTGCTCCACCCAAAAATCTCCTACACCTAACATCAGACCTGCTCATGATGATCCTTGCCTCTAGGAAAGGGAAAGAGGGGCAGTGATTCAGACTATGAAGTTTCATCTGTTCAGAGCTTCCGTGGGAAGGAAAAGAGCACACTCCATTTGAAAGTGCGCTGTTGTTTCTCTTCCCCACCTCACCTAAACTGCTTGTCTATGGTCTGAATTGTCTGTTGCCTCTCTCCTTTCCCTACCAATAAGTGACAACAGGAGAGCCAGCATGGTGTAGTGGTTTGAGTGTTAGACTAGGCCTCTTGAGATCAGGGTTTGAATCTCGGCTTGGCCCTGGAAACCCACTGTGTGACCTTGAAAAAGTCACACACTCTCAATCTCAGAGGATGGCAATGTCAAATCCCCTCTCAAGAAACATGCCCAGAAAACCCCATAATCGGGTCACCTTAGGGTTGTCATAAGTCAGAAATGACTTGAAGGCACACACAACAACAATGTGACAGCAGGAGAAGACCTTCCTGGGGCTTGTCAGCTACTGAGCAGAGAGAAGACATGAAACTGCATGGACAGAACTACATGCACATGTAGAATCTTGGCTTCATATTTTTAGCTTTGTCTAACTTACACATTTGTGTATGTTTTACTAACATATCCATTTTTGTATATCATTTTTTAACCAAAAGCTACACTGCAAAATTTGCAGAAATACACAGTCTATTCCAAAGTATTGTACAGATTGTCAAGGAACTGCAAATTGGCTGGATTTGCATAAAGATACTGACTCAACAAAAGTCTGCCTCATCCCTACTTCTGGCCACCAGATGCTCCACCTCAGACATCAGGGCAGGAGGATTCAGACTGGGGACTTTGAAGCTAATCTCAGTGCCCAAGCAGGTTCACATGAGGGATGACAACCCCAAAGTATCCAGGCTGAAAACCATTTGAAAGCTTTATGAGTTTAAAAAAGAGCAAATGAATCTTGGCACTGACCAGAATCCAATAACATATTTTGAAATTAGGTGAGATACATTCCAGATATATGGCCCCAGTTAATAAATTATCTGCTGTTATTTTTTAACCAACTTTACTTTCTGAACAGTCTTCAAAGCATTGCAGTAGTTTTATGAAAATATAACAACAGGTGTAGAGATTGGCCACTAAAGTATCTCTAAAAACAAACAAACAAACAAAAAAGAGGACAGATTTGCATAAAAATTTTCACATGGTAATTTATATGGATATATGCAAATATAAAAAATGCCTATAATTTACCAGAGCACAAAACTTCCAGAGGTACAGGGTTCACTCTCTACTGGAACTGGAAAGGTTGAATCCCCCCCCCCCCGCACTTCAATGTGTTGTTGGGGTTTGTTTGTTTGTTTTTGTTTGTTTTAAAGAGAAACAGTCTTGTGGCCTTTAGGCAGCACCAAGGCAACTCTGTTGTTTTTTGTGGCTATGTGGCCATGTTCTAGAAGAGTTTATTCCTGACATTTTGCCAGCATCTGTGGCTGGCATCTTCAGAGAAAGCCTTCGACTTCACAACTCTGTGTGTTTCCCTGCAATCACCCACAGTACATTTTATAGCCCTTTCCAATGTCCACCCTATACTTTACACATCGGAGTGGCTTAGCATGTCTGCCCCTAGAGGATCCAAGGGGGCTTTTTCACTTTTAAGCATGCTTTTAAAGATAGTCCTAGCCTAACAGATTCCCAGACTGCAAAACCTGGTGCTGGTGGCACAGTGGTTAAATGCCTGTACTGCAGCCACTCACTCAAAACCATAAGGTTATGAGTTCAATACCAGCAAAAAGGGCTCAGGCTTGACTCAATCTTGCATCCTTCTGAGGTTGCTAAAATGAGTACCCAGATTGTTGGGGGCAAATTAGCTTACAGTTGTAAACTGCTTAGACACTGCTTAGACGGTATGAAGCGGTGTATAAATGAAGCTGTTTTCTGTTTATTTTTCACACTATACAATTGTAGCACTCCACTTTAATAGCAATGGCTTTGTTCTGAGGTTTGTAGTCAAGGGGGGCACCACACCTCTGTAGCTAAGAATTCTAAATGCCACTTCCTAAACTGCAAATCCCAGAACTCTACAGTGTTTTCCTATATCAGTTAAAGTGGAATCATATCACTATAATTATATAGTATGAAAACACCCCAGATCTTTTTTTTTTTGGGGGGGGGGGTAACCCAGAACTTGGGAAAGTATCCTTGTAGGCCCTGCTGGCTTGGGGATTCTGATACTTGAATACTTTTTTTTTAAAAAAAAGGAACATTTGCAAGCTCTGGTGAAATTGCATCCAGAGCAGACTGAATATTTCCTCCCTGTACAGACACAACAGTCACTCACAACCCCTTCATCTTATCTAGACTGAACATCTGTTTACTTCACAGTTTTTCAATTCAGTCCCTAAGTGATCAGAAAATAACTTACCATCAAAGAAAGTATGCAGAGAACAATGTTCAAAATAGAAAAGTAATGGACAGTAACCCAAAATAAGGATACTCATATGCCACCCGGGAAATCTGATAGAAGGGTAGTGCAAAATTGTGTATAATTAATTAATTAAACTATTCCAAGAATTATCATTGACTTCCTTGTCTTGGGATTCTTGAAGCTGTAGTCTAAAAAGAATAACATTTTCAATTGTTGTTCTTCCCCAACCTGGTTCTCTCTACAAGTGTTGGCTACAATTATCAGAACCCCAGAACCATTTGAAACACAGCTGGGAGCTTCTAGTTTGAGGAGCACTGGTCTAGGCCAATTTTCCCATTTGCACATTAGTAAAGTTTCTCCCTGTCCAAATGGTGAGAAAACATGAAGAACTCTGAACAGCAGACACTTCAGAAAATGCTTATTTCTTGGAGGACAGACTATCTGTAATATACAGACTGTGGGACAGTAATCTTTCATTTCCAACTGGCTGCTACTTCAGAATATCTCCAACAAACTTGCTCTCCTCGACAGAGTGAGGTAAATGATGGCTTTTCCCAAAGACATATCCCATAAATTCTAGACCGTTAGAGACAACAGCATTGTCTTGCTGTGGAAACAAGAGCTGTTCAGAGATTTGCAGTCTGCACTTTGCTATTAGTTCTCCAGGCTGCTTAACATATCACACAGAATGTTATAATTTGTTTTTATAGTTATTTTTTGTAAAATTTCAAAAATACTAAATTAAAAAAAATCGCACAGAAAATATATACTTGTGTCTTGATAAGCCTGTATACATCCTATCAAAGCTAGGAAAAATTACTTTGGGGAACTACTTTTTTGGACTTAGACATGCTAGTCTGATGATGCTAGCTGTGGGACTTTACCATAAAGAGTTGTAGAGAGAAAAAACCTCTTCTAAATACTGTAATGCACAATCTGTTTGAAACTGGAACAGTTTCTGTATTGTATTGGCTTCTCATTCAGTTCATGATCCTGGAACAATTCTTTGTCCTTCATGGCCTTGCCCTCCTCATTTTTCCAGCACATGGGAGTGAGAAAAAGAATACAATGACCTCCAGACAAGACATGAGGTTCTCCAGGTCAATCAGAAGGCAGATCAGGGAACAGTTAAAATTAGTACACCAGATCAGAGCAAATGACACATGCCTTGATTACATCCTACTTGGACTACTGTAACACATCCTATATGGGGCTGCCTCTGGAAACTGATCAGAAACTTCAGGCTGTTAACTGGGGCTGGGTGCAGGGATCAGGTGAACTCTGCCCCTCCCCCTTGAAACAGCTACATTGGTTACTGGTCCATCTCTGAGCAGAATTCAAAGTGCTGGTTTTGACCTTTAAAGTACTACATGGCTTGGGACCACACTATTCAAAAGGCTGCATCTCCATATATAAATCATCACATCCCTTATGATCTGCAAAGGAACACTTTCTCTCACTCCCACCACCTTTGCAGGTAGTGAGTTAGTGAGGACTCGGAAGAGAGACTTCTCTGTGGCTGCTCCTAGGCTGTGGAAATCCCTTCTATGGGAGGTCTGGTTGGCCCTCTCCCTATTTAATGTTGTTTTAACTTGTGTTTTTAAATTAGTTACACTCATCCCTCCATATTTGCAGCTTTGACTTTTGTAGATTTGATTATTCAAGAATTTGATTAATATGCTCTCTCTAGGAATATCTAGGTCCTACACTGCAACTCTATGGTCAATTTTAACCAAAAGTCGCACTGAAGGATCAAGAGATTTCTAAAGAGAACACTCCACTAGGCATTTGTAGCTCCTCAGCACAATACTACGGTCAATGTCTGGCAGATGTTGACAACAGAGTTGCACCGGAGGACCTAGAGATTCCGAGAAAGGTGGTCTCTCAGGTAAAAACATAGTGTTTTTGTTATTTGTGGGTTTTCCACATTCATTGGGGTCTGTGCCCCTAATGCCAGCAAATGGGATGAGTGTAGTTTAACTGTATTTCAACTTTTATATTAAGAGTGTTTAAACTGTATTATGTTTTAAGGTTTTGTGCACTGCTTTGGGTCCCACACTGGAAGAAAGGCAGAATATAAATAATGTTATACACACACACATACACCTGCCCATGTCCTTTGCTTCTCTGGCTCCATCACTAGCCCTTGATTTCCATTGTGCTTAAGTTGCAACTGCCTCCAAGAAAACACTGTCTGTCCAGATCAGGCTTCCAGTCACACTATACAATTCTGTCATTGTGATCTCCACTTCAGCTGCCATAGCAACATCCTATGGAATCCTGGGATTGGTAGTTTAGGAAGGGGCATTTACAATTATCAGCCAGAGAATCTGAGTGCCTTACCAAACTACAACCCCAGGATTTCATGGGATGGAGCTCTGGTGGTTGAAGTCAAATCACAGTACTATTATACTATAGTGTGAAATGGCCACCACACTGTCTTCTTTGAGAAGTAGTGGAATTCCAGGGTCTCAGGCACAGTAGTCCTGATCTTAAATAGAGCCAATGAAGTTTTGTTCCTCCAGCATCACAACTATTCATGGTCTCCTCCCTCAAAAAAAAAATCTTTACAACTAGAACAACCTACCACCAGACCACTAGTACTATGCTGCTATCTTCAAATTCTTTTCCTCCTGGAGGTGGCAGTAAGCCTACAGTAAGTGGGGAACTGCTGGAAGATTTATGCCTGTTCTGTTTCTTGCTATGAGACCATTTAAAAAGTGATGAAATAGCATGGTTAGAAGTGGGAGACATTCTGGCTTTCGTCAGCAGAGATGCCACAGACATTAGTCAACAGGTGCCAATGATATGAATGCATCCATTTCACAGATGAAAACTGGGACATGTGTAGCCAGGCAACATTACAATGTCCTTAAGATGGCCCAAATTATTAATAAGGAAACACATACAAGCTAGGAGAGGCTACAGCAGTTTGTTTTGCCTACATTTACTGGGAAGGGCTGAGTTAATTAAATGAAAACTACTTTTGTATTTTGAACTCAGTTTGCACCAAATGAAGTAAGGTGAGGAGAAAGGAGGAAAGTGGAAAGAAGAGAGAGAAACTGGGACATTTTAAAAACAGCTGAAAAAGTGGAATGACAGAGAATTAATCAGTACTGCCTCTGAAAAACCAGTTGGAGTGCATGGAAATGTTCACACACCTGTATATGTGTGTACAGAATCACACATGTTCTGGAGCAAAGAGAAATTCCATTTAACCATCAACAAGTACTGTATTGTTTGAGAGTTACTACCTTTCAGTAACTGAAGCCCACTCCAAAGCTAAGTAATAATTTGGATAGTACAAAAATGGCACTAGCACTCTTCTATCTGTTGCATTCTGCTGGTCTCTCCAATTCTACCTTCACACAATTTGCATCCCTAAATTAAAGGAATTCATCTGACTTCACCCAATTCTTCATTCTCCAGACACTGATGTAAATAAAATTGCTTATAGTACTATTGGTGGATGACTTCCTTTTAGTCTGACAAATGATAAAAGATGTGTCCAACCATCCCAAATTGATGCTGTGGCAGCCTTATTAGGTGTCACCAACAAGAACAGATTATACACAACGCAAGTCACTTATTCATTTATTTTGAACACTTCTAACTCACCTTTCAGTATTAAGAATTTTCAAGCAGATCTTGGAAGATTTGTTGAATGGAAGTGAAAATATGATCAGGAAATCTTCTATTAATAAGCAGCAGTAGGATTGTGCTCTGAGTTCCAGAGCACCATCCTACCAAGGTTCAATTATAGATGGCTTCAGTGTCTCATTAAATTCATCCTTCTTCATCAGATCTGGGCAAAGCACAACCACTGCAACCCACCCACCCCAGCTTTCATAACCTTCCCCCAAATGTAAACACCAATAGTGATAAATCATAAATCCAAAAGTGTTCAAGGGGGTGATTTGCCCTCTAAACATAATTCTTACCACCACTCAGGACTACTGTCCCATTTTCACACTGAATCAGAATTCAGAGTCCACAGAGTTCAGAAGCCATATCAAAAAGTCAATGTCAAACAGTCCATGGTTAGAAGCAGTATATCAGAACAGAGTCCAGACAGTCAGGGCAGCAATCAGAGTAAACAGCCCAAGGGTCATAAAACTAGTACTCACAGTAGCTGAGTCAGGTCAAGAGATGAACTGAAAGTTTGAGTCCAATAATTTGACTGAAGGAAGCTCTTAGCTCATAAATGAAGACCAATGGACTACACTTTGCCCACCCTAGTTAAGATAAATGGATATGATCACATGCTGAATGGATCTGCAACTGAACAGAGGTAGGAAGTTCTAGATACTGGACCATTCAAAGAGTAGGAGTACATGGGGAGGGCAAGCAGGTTCACTATCAGTACATGAGTCAGAATGGGCATATTGTGGTAAATTAGGGCCAATGTTGCTTTATGCAGCATCCTTCCTGAATTATTAACGAAGTCCAACTTTGTTGTTCTGTGCAACACAGCTTCCAGTTCAATATACAACAAAATCAAATTAAAAAATAGAACAGGAAGAAAGACATTATTTTTTTAAAAAAAATCATACCAAAGACATATAAGGAATATGATTGCCTCAGCACGTACACGACTACAGATGCTCATTTTATTACTTTAAATATATATTCTCTCTTTATATAACAAAATAATGTTTATTCCCAAGCAGACTATTTAACCAAAAAGATATTCCATTTTATTCCTGCAGGCACGATGGTGCTATGATTTAAGTGAGTTTGTAATGTAAAACTACGCATGCTCAGAATCTTCTGAAAAATCAGGGTTAACAATCAGCTTTCTGTGCCCACTCCCTTCCCAGCATATTAAAAATTCAGAAGCAGCTGTAAAGCATAGGATGGTGGGAAATTGGTGTTTTACAACTGAGGCAATACAAATAGGGGAGAGGGTCCCTTTAAGAAATTACAGTAAGTCTAGATTCTAAAATCATCCAGCTGCATCACTGGCATTAACTATGGCTCAGCAGAATTGTCTGCAAGGAAAATATTTGGCTTGAAATCTGGCCATCAGAATCCAAGAGGAAAACCCTTAGACAGGGAATCAGTCATTTTCACAACTATCTTGGGAGTAAAAATGAAAATAAAGGAACTGAGGTAGACTTGGCAATGGGGTTCCCAGTAGCCCCCATCATTCCTCATTATTTTCTTATTGGTGTGGGGGGGGTGTCAAACGATTACTTCTGTAACAGAGGCAGTGCTACCACTGGTAAAGAGCCATTGGTGGCTGGCACTTCATTTCCACACAGAATACCCTTCAAGGGACACTATTGATCTATTTGTCCATTATGTAAGTGTGTTGAATCAACACATAAGGAGAGTGTGCTAGTCACATACTGTCAGCTATAATAGGAATAAGTCACATCATTCATTTGGGAGGGCTGGAATTGGAATCAGCAGCCAAAAGCAATGCCAACAATTGTAAGATAAATTTGTTTGGAGGGATAGAAATGCCAACTGCTGGATTTTGGAGGGCCACAACTGTCCTCAACTTTGCTTTTCTGTGCACACACAAACACATTTCTTTTTAAACTTCACTAACTGCTTGTCGCAGTCTCACTACCCTCACAGGCACATCTGATGGGAAAACAGGAGAGGGCCTTTTCAGTGGCTGGCTGCCCCCAGACTCTGGGACTCCCCTCCCAGAGATGTTAGACTGGCACCCTCCCTACTTTCTTTTTGCAGGCAAGCAAATTTTTTTTATTCTGTCAGATGAGTGAATGCTGGTGTGTGTGTGTTTTAATCTAGTTTTAATTTTTCTGATTTTTTTTTTACTTGTGTTTTGAGAGATTTAAACGTTTTTTTAATTGTTGTAAGCTGCTTTGAGTGCCAATCTGAAAAAAAGGTGGGATTCAAATGCCAACAACAACAACCCTTCCCACAGCCTTCAGGGACTGCTTCTTTTGGGACTGAGGGCCTTAATGAAAAGAAGCAGGAAGAAGTGACACATTTCTGAGGGGGGCAATGCATTTCAGACAGCTAATCTGCTATTCTCTGAGGTGATGCACCCACTGCCCCATCACTGGTGTTGAAGGAATAGTCAGCTACTAGTTTTCTTAGCTTTTATAGATGAGGAGCATTGGCTCCATGAAGGCTGGCAGGCCATGCCCTTTTCATTTGGTGTTTTCCCAGCATTTGCATCTTTTTTCCCATTCCAAAAGGTTAAAAACTCTCATAAAGACTAGTTAGTGGACTACAACTCTGGAGACCAGAGTTCAATTACCAGCTTGGTCATAAATCCCACTGGGTGACCTTGGGCAAGTCACATGCTCTCAGCCTCAGGGGAAGGCAATGGTTTCTCTTCAGATCATATAAATCTTTTGCTTCTTGGACTTTTGACCAAGATTATTTATGTTAAGTTGCCTTTGGGCCTTAGACTGAAAGAGGTGCTCCACCCTCTGCAAAAGGACAGAGGTTTCATTTTACTCTATATCTTAAAATAGCAAAGAGACCTTCAGTTCACTATATAAACCTAATAGCAAACTCAGTGTTGAACTATGACAGCTATCTAGGCAAACAAAGCAATTGAGATGCTGCATATCTGGCAAAGCCCTGAGGTTTTACAGGGAGGAAATCTTGAGTGGGAAAATTTAATGAGAGCAAATCATCTAAAACAAGCCACTTGACACTAAGCAAGCTCATTGGTCATAGAACGCAAAAATATTATTGTGGATGGATACTAAAAATTAGAGGGAAGGGCAATGGGATGAACTTTCCTGAAAGCAAGCAAGACGTGGCTGGCTGGCTGAAACATGGACAGCACATGGCTGGCTGGCTGGCTGGTTGGCTGGTTGGCTAGCTAAAACCGCTGAAAACTCCTGTGTCAATGGAGCAGTGAGTCTATTCCAGGTTTCAGGGCAAATTAGTCCTTATACATCACCCCACTGACATGGGTACAACCAGGCACCACTGAATACTGAAGCACTGCCACACCACAATACTATGGCAGAACTCAGACAAGTGACTTTTGGACTATGGAGTCAGAATGGGGATTCTGGAAGTTGTAGTCCAAAACGTTGCAAAATCTGGTTACAGGTTCCATTTGTTTCACATAAATACAAATCAACTCTGTGCTGATATGAAAGCCTATCATGCAGTGTGGCAAAACTGAAACGGGTATAAACTGGGCCAGGGTAAAGGCTGCATGCTTTCTCTTCCAGAGATGTCTGGCCAAATGGAACCTTGACCCTCACTGAGCCCTCTTATGCAATTTTAATCAGCCCAACCTTGAGAGAGGGAATAGGAGACTGAGACCCTTCTGAATAATTCATAGTCTTTGTTGTGTACGGCAGAGGAGTCCCTCTCATGTCAGTAAGTGATAGGCTTCCATTGATTTCTCCTCCTCACAGTCCCTAAGTGAGAATTGAGTTTAAAATTCAAATAGTAAACAGAGACACTAAGGGCAATTTGAGTACAGCCAGCAGCGATAACTTAAACGAAATGACATTGATTTTATATACATACAAGGATGCCTGTGCATGCATGTGTGAGTATGAAAACCCCCATACAAGAGGAAAAACAATTAGCTCTCCTACCCAAATCATGAAGGGCTACAGATTACCTGTCATGCTTACCATGCCCAGCCTCCATTTAATTTAACACTAAGTTTACCATTATCTACAAACATCTCTTGGAACACACGTATGGGAAAGGCCAATATATGCACTCATTTTGGCAAGAAGAAATGAAAATCATTATTTCAGACAAGGCATAGGCTCATGTTTGGTCTTCACCCCTATAGAAATCCCGTTCTGCATCTGTGAGGGAGAATACTTGGGACCTTATCAGATGGGAGGAATTTCTTTTTCTTGCAAATGGAGCCAATTCAAATTCAAGTGAATTCGTTAGTTTAGCGAATTCACGTGAATTCCTATTGCATTCGGAATGTGTTCAGAATGACTTCCCATTACCTGAAAATGACCTTAAATGATCTTAAATTGACTTAATTGACCGAAATTGCATGAGATACTTTAATTCACAATAATGTGAAACTCCATGATTGTGTTCGGATTGCCACTGGATTATACTTTCAATTTCCGACATCTGATAAGGTCCTTTGAAAACCATCCATAGGTGGTATCTCACACCTGCAACACTGTCTAAATTGGTTAAAACACTTTCTCCGGATTGCTGGAGGCTCTTATATGCACATGTGTATTGAATGTCCTAAAGTGAGAAAATTCTAGGATGCAGTTCTCTATCAAATTTCATGTATCACTGATCAAACAGTAAATTTTTGCCCAATTTTGCTTTTGCTTTCTACATTTGTTAAAGATAATTCTAACTTGAAACATATCAGTAGGTAACTGATTGTTTTTCTTATTACTGCTGCCAAATTAGAAGTAGCCAAATGTCGGAAATCAGGTGACCTCTCCATTGAGAACTGGTGGTCTAGAAAGTGGCATTTCTTGCTGTTTGTTTGTTTGTTTGTTATGGGATTTTTGCTTTGAACATCTTACTCTGCTAACTTTTTGTGATATGTACACAAACCCAGGTTCTCAAAGACTATACCAGCAGAGTGAAAGCTCTGGCAACTTCTGCCATGGTAGTAGGGCTTTAAGTATGGCCCCCAAAGCAGATTTGTGTGTCTGTTCTCTGGGAACTAACTCAGATCATCATCATCATCATCATCATCATCATCATCAAGGAAGCCATGAACTTGAGTTTGCAAGATCTGATAGAGTGATTTGGAAGTATCTCATTCATAGGGTCACCTTAAGTCAAAGTCAATCTGATGCCAGTTAATAAAAACTCGTAAAGTATATTTCTTATCATATCTTTATACGGATCCCCAGTTACCTTATAAAGTCTAAGGGGCTTATAAAGGTTGTCTGTACTCCTTTGCCAGGGCTAGTAAAGTTCAAACAATACTCTACATAAATTGAAAATGTGTTGTTTCAAATGTCAAAGTACAGGTCTGAAGGTGTATATTGAAACATGAAATTGAAAATGTACGTTTTATTTACAGAAACTCATTTCAGCTCTAGTTAGAATTGGTACATATATATAGCCACAGGGATCAGATCTCCTTTTGCTCATTAGATACAAGATCAGAATGTTTTACACAGATACATGATGAGAATGTTTTATGTGCCCACAGACTGAAATTCCATCTTATACAGCCGCCTTCCTCAAACTGGTGTCCATAAGATGTGTTAGACTATGGCTTTGTTGGCCAAACTGGCTGAGAACGGAGTTGTAACCCAGCAGATCATGAAGGCACTGGTTTGGGGAGGGATGCTATATACTAATGGCATATGCATTCAGAGGGGACATAACTCAATGACAGATCACATGGTTTGTTTGTAGAAGGTTCTGAACCCCATCTCTCACAGTTCCAGTTACGTCTTGAAGGCCTAGACAGCTGCTGCCAGTAAGTGTTGACAATATTTGGCTAGAACAATCATCTGGCTCAATATAGCACAGGTTCTTATGTTCCTATTATCCAAGAATCAGTTACTGTGTAGTCAAAATGGCATCATCCACAGGAGATAGCAGCAGATTTTAAAAATTCCAAGGCTGGTAGAAGTAAAAGAAAAGAAAAAAGAAAAGAATTTTTTCCCCCTAAATCCAGCAAGGACTCATCATGTAGCACAAACTGTTGACAGAGGGCTGTATGGCTGGCTAGTAAAGTCAGGTTGGAAAATGGAATGGAATACACTGAAAGATGGTATGACTGGTTGGCTGGAATGCTTCAAAAATTACTCTGCAACATTTTGTTTCAGGTCCTTCTTGTAGTTATATCACAAAAGCCTAGAGAGCCACATGGTGTATTTTTGGGCTAGGACTCCACCCATGGAAACCCACCTCATGACCTTGGGCAAATCACATTCTTTCAGCCTAAGAAAAAGGCAATGGCAAACATGTATTGTTATATTAACCTTTATTTATATAGCTCTGTAAATTTACACAAGATTTATTTGTACTGAATAAATCTTGTCAAGAAATGCCTATGACAGAGTTACTGTAAGTCAGAGTTTACTTGAAGGCACATAACAACAACAACAACAACAACAACAACAAATCAAGCCTATTAACTGTATCTAGCTGTCATAATTTAAGAGGTGTGATTTATAATAAATATTTGTAATAATCTTTCTAATTACCACTCTCCTAGAATTTTACCATTTTTTATCAGAAGTGGGATTTTTATATGTTTTCCAAACTAAAAGGCTATCTGCATATGAAAGCCTAGACAATTGCTAGCCCAGATATTTCTCCCTTGCATCTGATTTTTCCATTGTCATAAATCAATAAACCTGTCCAGATGCCTCTTCTGAACATGTAGGTCAGCCCTTTTGCTCAAAGGATGTTTTTCAAAAGATAGTCCTATTTAGTCTTCATGCTTATGATGGAGCATATTGTAGGAAGTAGGCAGGTGGAGTTCTATATGTATAATGAAATATAGCTGCTGACTTTGTTCCAGGCATCTGCTTCACATACACATATTTTTACAAAGACAAGAATACATCTAGCTAGACGTAATAAAGCAGTGAAGGAGTACAAGCTTTGAGACACAGATACATCAATTCCCAAGGATTAGAATTAGGTATCTCTACCTGGCATAGGCTGGAGAAAGTATGAGATAAGTGTGAACTACTCAGGGCTTCCAAATGTTGTTGAGCTACAATTCCCATCAATCCTACCCAGCATAGCCAATGACAAGGTATGATTGGAGTTGTAGTCTAACAATATCTTTCTCGATAGTCAAAAGTAGCTCAACCCTGATATCACAATACATCTGGGTGCCAGATTTGACTGAAACAAGTTGGTCAGCTGGTGCTATCTATGGTCCTGCATTACCAGTCTGTCTAACTGATGTATACCTGGCATCCTTTTGACTGCCTATGGCTGTGTTATTTATCCCTCTCTCAGATCTTTCTACTGTCCTGTGACCTCTACCTTGTGGCCAGTATTGGAGCCATCTCAGTGGGAAGCACAATGGGATCATAACCACTGGCCTTTACAGAACTATTGTAGGCTAGGCTTGAGTTTATAGGCTATATAAGCACCTCCGAATTCTCAATACAGTAAATGTATCCTGCAAATCTAAGCCTATCTATGATGACTCATTAGCACTTCTTCTCCTCCCCTTCCCCCCCTTTTTTAACTTAAATGAATTTAATACTCATTTTGAGGGAATCAGGCCTGCAGCCATTGGGACCTGAATCCTTGGGACTATCAAGAGCATCTTCTCCAAACTGTTTGACATTCTTCTTCTTTTTTCCTTTCCTTTTTTTTAATGAAACCTTTCACCAAAGTCTCTTTCTAGACTAAAATTCATTTTGCAGAAGAAAAGAAACCTTCATTATAGCCCTATTTTGTTTTGTTTCAGTATATGAAAGGGGGAGGGGGGAGATAGAAGGGGAGTATTGTATGTAATCACCCTGAAATAGTTAACTGGCTGGATTTCATCTTGCAGAATAGCATGGGATGTGGTGAAAAGGCTGGTGTGAAAATAAGCTGAGAGATAAATAATTATAAGCCAGGCATTAAATTGCTGCATAAATAAAAATTATAGGAGTCAGAGAGGGGAAAGACTAATTTAGATCATACTGGGTTTTTATTTTAAAAAACAACACAAAAACCCACTGCAGCACAGTCACCCAGATAATGTTCAACACATCGCTCTTGATTAGTCAAGAGATGCAGAAGAACGCCCATCCTTCTCTTTGTGTCTGTCCCAAGAGAGCAAGCAAGAGAGACAGAGAATTTGCCACACGCATATTAATAAAGCTATATTTTGACTGGTTGAGTGATTTAAAGTGATCAGTGATGGTATGTTTTACCTGTCGACATTTCCTCATTTCAGCATGGAAGATTCTGTGCTCTTTATAGAGTATCAGAAGTGCAGAAAGAAAAAAAGAGAGTGTTTATTTGCTTAATGCAGAACACAAAGAAAACAAAAATAATGACCACAAAGAAACTAAATGTAACCTGGACAATGAGAAAATTCAAATAGTTAAAGAGTTCCCAAAACTAAGATCAAACATTAATCAGAGTACAGAATGAATTCAAGAAATCAGAAGAAGACTAGGAATGGGAAGGGCAGCTATGAAAGAATTAGATAAGATCTTAAAGAGTAAAGAGAAACAACTGAACTCTAAAGTCAGAACCATCCAAGCCACTGTATTCCCCATCACCATGTATAGATATAAGACCTGGAGAGTGAAGAAAGCAGATAGGAAGAGTATCAACTCATTTTAGATGTGGTGCTGGAAAAAAGGGCTGAAGATACAGTGGACAGCCAAAAATACCAATGGGTCATTGATGAGATCAAGCCTGAAGACTTCCTGGAAGCCAAGATGATTAAATTGAGGCTGTCGTACTTTGGCCACATCATGAGAAGGCCTCATTAGAAAAGACAATGCTGCTAGGAAAGTTGGAGGACAGTAGAAAAGAGAGAAGGACCAAATGCCAAATGGCTAGACTCAATCCTGGAGGTCACAGCCCTGAAATTACAAGACCAAAGGAGAGCAGTAGAGGACATGGGGTTTTGGAGATGTCTCATCCACAGGGTTGCTGTGAGTCATGGATGATTTGAAGGCAGCTAACAACAACAAGCCTATTTAGGTCATTTAACAATCTTGATATATTTTTCAGGAATGTGGCTGCAATGGAAGCTGTGCCCCCATCAAGTAAAGGTGAGAGTTGGAGGGACAGAATCTGTTCTAGAAATATTTCAACAGAACAAAATACTGTACTTGCTAGAATTGCCTAAATACCTTGAAGGCACTAGATCTTATCAGATTTTGGAAGCTAAGCAGGATCAGCTCTAGTTAGAATTTGGAAGGGAGATCATCAAGGAATACCAGGTGCTGTAGGCTATATTTCAGAGGAAGGAACTGCCAAAACTACCTCTGAGTACTTCTTGGCTAAGAAAACCAAGTGAAGTTCATTCTTTTAACAACTCTCAAATATACTGTAAAATTCAAGCAATGAATGACACTGAGAAAAGAACAAGGATGGCATTTGAATTTCATTTGCATTTTTTTGTTTTGTATAGAATACTGGATTGTGAGATTTTCTTTTGTTTTTGTAAACACATTTTCCCTAAGGCCCCACACTTATTTCTGTATTTTACCTGATGTGGGCATTTTTGCCATTCACTGAATCTGGCTGATGTGCAATTTTTTATAACTTCATGCTCTTCTAACCTTTCACATTTTTAAATGTGTGCCTTTTTGTGGCACACTTTACTTTTCCTAATGCCATGTAAGTTTTGCAAAGGTATGAGTTTACAAGGTGAGAGATGTGCTTCTTGCTGCACTGGGTCTTGGGAGGCTATTTTTATGGAGGCTGCTAAATCCCACTCAGTTCTGTTCCATTCTTAGCTGGAGAGAAGCAGGAGACTCCCTTTACTTTTGTTTGATGCTTCAGCCTTCTTACCATTCCCCAACCCTTTCACTGGCTTTGCTCAGACCTTGACAAGGTTATTGTTTAGGCCTGTCCTGTGGCTATGGGCAGCAAGTGTCCAAAGAGAAAGATTGCTCTGAGAGAAGCAACTACAGGGAGGTCAATCCAGACCAGGTCATGCACAGGAAATCCAAGAAGATAAAGGGAGGCACAGGAGTAAGCCTCAGCTGGTCCAGAAGTCATAACCCAAAGTCCAGAGCCAAAAGGGGGTGAGACAAGGGGTTGTTAAATGAAGCCAGTCCAGAGGTCAAGAATTACAGAAAACACATGAACATCCAGAACACTGCCAGAGATTGAATGATTTAAGCAATGAGAACTCCCCACAGCTGCTGATAGATTTATAGGTGGTTGCCTCTGGAAACCAGGTGTTCAAGGAGTTAGTGTCTTCTACTTACCAGCCATTGGTTGCACGGAAGCCTTTCCTTTTCTTCATTAGATTTGAAAGGTGGGGAGGTGTCTCTTCAGTGTCCATCATATTCCTGCTGAGCAGAGAGCTCCTCAGTTGCTTCAGCCACCATTTGCTCTGATTTGGGGAGGAGGCCATCATATGGAGCCAGATACCCCTCACCATCCATCAGATTCCTCAGGCTGCAGAGGGTGAGTTATAGTGAGTCCTAAAATCCTCAGAATCCTCCAGACAGCATGGATTCTTGGGAAATATTTCCAGGCTTTAACCTTATTGTCCCTTTCCTTTTGAGCTGATAGCAAGGGTTTTATGCAGACAGCCCTGGCACTGTCGTAGAAATGGGGGCTTATCACAAAGAGTGACGTGAAACAGAAGGAGTAGCAGTTCCAACAAACATGCCAAAACAGAACAGCTCCTTTGCCCCTGACAACAGAACCAGCCATCATCAAATGTGCTGCTTACGTGCTGCCAATGTGTCATCATCAATAACAACTATCATTGAGGGAGAAAGAAGTACGCAAACAAGGGCTGTAGCTGAGCCAGAAATATTTCCATATAAATGAGGGAGGGGGATAAATACCCTCAACCCTTTCCAAGAAGCATCAACTACTGGATTACAAGTTTGTGCTCTTAAAGGTAGCCTTGTGACACAATTTCTTCCCAAGCTACAAAACATAAAAGGAAGATCTCAGTTTCCATAGCAATTCCACAGTTGTTCAGTGCCCAGATGTAACACATGCCTTGAGTTATGGGACATAAAACACAGCTGCTCATCCATCACTGTTGACAGAAAAGGCTGAGATGGCAGCAGCAAGTCCTAGAGGAGAATAGATCATTGTACTACCTTTGCCATGATCGTCTATGCAGCCATATAAAACTGAAAAACAGGGGGTTCATATTTTATTTTTATAGAATTATAAGAAACAAGAATGTCTGTCTGTCTGCCTGCCTGCCTCCAGCAAAGCTTCAAGACCACAAAACCTAGACACCTAACATTTGAGTTAGATACTCAGGGTGCCCTGGGGGTGTGCACCTCGGGATGATTTATTTTTAAACTCAGCCATCCACATTTGTGGCTTTGACTTTTTGCAGACTTGATTATTTGTGGATTTGATTAATATATTCTCTCTAAGAATTTTAGGTCCTCAAGCACTCACCCACTGGAGGACATAGAGATTTCTAGAGAAAACATTTGTCTAGACATTTGTATATCCTCCAGTACAATTTACGGTCTGGATTTTGGTCACAGAATTGCACTGGAGGACCTAGAGTTTCCTGGAGAGATGTTTTCTCAGATTTTTATTTTTCACTTTCATGGGGGTCCTGTGCCCCTAACCCCAGCGAATGTGGAGGGCCAACTATAACATAAAAGAAAGAGAGAATCTAGCAGCACATTTAAGACTGATGCGTTTTAGCATGAGTTTTCATTGATTTCAACCCACTTGTTCAGATGCACTGATGGGGTACAATACCTAAGCTATGGGTATTTATGGTTTAATTGATTTTAGTTATTTAACATCTGTCTATAACCTGCAGTACCTCTCTCAAACACTAGGTGTTCCTAACCTTCTGTCTGGGATAAATCCAGTGGAGCTGTTCATCTGTTATTGGACTTACGGTACATTTACTTGATTGCAGTGCTCATCTTTAATTCAAGCTTTTTATTGCCATTTTTAAAGCATGTTGTCATTTCATGTTTTTGTTTGATACAGCAAAATCTATCCACTGCTTCTTCTCTTGATGTAATTCAAATGCTCCCTTCTTTTAAAGAATGCACTTTTATCATATACCAGAATTATACATTTTCTATCATAGTTTAAAACAAACATGCAGAGCTGTATATAACTGACTAATATATCACAAAACTTAATGACAGGGATTAAGAAATTCATTCAATTGCTCTCTCCCCCTGCCAACATAAACCTGATTAATTATTTTTTGCTCCTTAGCAGATGATGTTATAATATATCTCTGCAATATTTTCTCATGTAGTGCTTGCAGTAGTAACCACATGAGAGATCAATACCTACTCTCTTTTAAAGAGATAAGATACTCTAGTATTCTATGTCAAGAGGAACAACAATGCAACTAGTTTTGTGTATTTGTGTCCTAAACTCTTCACTTATTACTGTTATCTTTTCTCAATAGGTTTTGACTACTGAACATTTTCATAGAATCATAGAATCATAGAATTGTAGAGTTGGAAGAGACCACAAAGGGCCATCCAGTCCAACCCTCCTGCCATGCAGGAACTCCCAATCAAAGCATCCCCAACAGATGGCCATCCAGCCTCTGCTTAAAGACCTCTAAGGAAGGAGACTCCACCACAGACATATTTTCAGCACAGACATATTTTAATGACAGCTTTTCTTCCCCACTTTCAAAAAAAATGGCAACATCTGGGAAGTTAGGCAGAGACATTTCCCATCTTAATCTTTTCCACATAATCTTTTAAACTAGAGATGCTCAGGATTGCAGTTGGTGACTGCAAAGGTCTTTTTGGAGTGGGAAGGCTACAAATCCCAGAATCCTCCATGTAGCTGGCTCTAAAATAATGGGAGTTGTGATCCAAAAAACCAGCTTTTCTAAGTAAGCCCTGTGAGCTACATAGTGCCAAGGGAAAGGCCACAAAATTGGCATGCCAAAGGAAGAAAAAAATGAAAATATCTATGAATATTTGTTAACGAAATCTCATGCTACCAACTTTATCTTTCAGTTAGTCTCAAAGGTTCTGCAAGATCCCTGTGCATACTGATTTTCCAGACTAATATAGCTATGTCTTTGAATGGAAAATATCAATATATTTTGCAAGTTATAAGTGTTTTTCTTCATGTGAAACAATCAAGTGTTTTTGTCACAGAAAGAGGCAGAATGCTACTTCTTTGTCTTTGCAAGATAGCAGAAAGAGAGGATTCTACCCAAAACTTTGAATCTTGAAGAAAGCATGAAAGTATCTGCATTTTAAAAAGCAGAATATCTATGCATTTTCTAAGATGCCTACCTTTTTTTTTTTTTTTTTAGATCAAAGACTAAGTGCTTTCATGTCAAAGAAAGTGAAACTTCTTCTTCCACACCTTTGCAAGAAAGCAGAGAAAGAGTCTTTGGCAAAAAGAGAAATGGTAATGAAGCATCCCCTCTTCTGTATTTTCATTTTGGAGGTCTGCACATGATGGAGCAGGAGCCCCAAAGCAAAAACACTTTAGTATTTGGGATAACAAACAGCCTGAGCATCATATGTTGGCTTGTCCATGGTTCTTTCTGTCACTTGGGGTTTGTCTATTGCTTTCATGAAGAAGTAAGAATAAAATCTTATTACACAGGAACATATGGCAGGAATTTGTTTGTTTCTGAGATCACAATTAGTTCCCATCTTGTCTTTTACTTTTTTTCTTTTTTCTCCTTTTTGTCCAAATGAATGATCACCCCTCATCTCATCCCTACCATAGGCAACCAGATGTAACAGCTTCCAAGTAGACTTCTATAGTTGAGAGTGGCTCTAGGTTTTTTTGGAAGCCGGAAAGGAGTGCAGGGTGCCTAAACCAAGCAGCAGCTTCTTAAACAGTACAGGTTATAGACATCATTTGAGTCTGGGCATCATTTTAATTTCCCACCTTACCCTGCAAAGTTGCTGGTGTGTGTGTGTAATCCTCATGGGCTAATTAATTTAGCCAACTAGATAGGCAATCCTAAAACAAGGAACTGTGCTTATAAACTTTTAGCTTGCGGCCACAATGGATAACCATGGATGGTCTGGGGGTCATCTCTGGCTTACTTTTTACATCTCCTATGGGTCAAATCTTCCCATATTTTTCACAGTCAGAAGTGACCAAGAGGAATGGTGGCTGGTAGTTTCCATTTCATATGGTGGCAGGGGGGTTTGAATATGCCCAAGTCAAACTTTTAAAGGTTCTTCCCAAGGTGAAATACTTTAAAGTGCTAGAGCAGTTGTTTTTAATTTGTGGTTGAACAGTAAAATAGGCATGGTGGGCACTAGGGTTTTTGCACCAGAAGAAAAGGGGTGGCAGCCTGAAAAAGTATGGGGACCCTTAAACTATAACTAATTTCTCAGTTTCCAAAAACCCTTTTTTAAAAACTCTTTTTAAAGTGCAGGGGAGCAAACACCTTTTAAACATAGAGTCCTGTCCTGTAATTCAAAGAGGATCTTCCACTCTGGCCAAAGCAGGTAAGATGTTTTGGAAGAGAGGGGAGTGTTTGGACTCTTTCAAACGGGGAGGAATTTCTCCCAACTCCGAATGGAGCCAATGCGGATTCATGTAAATTCGCTTGTTTAGCGAATTTACATGAACCCCTGCTCCGTTCGGAATTACTTCCCATTACCCGAAAATAACCCCCTCCTGCCCGAATTTGCATGCGAAGCTTTAATTCGCAATAACGTAAAACCCATGATTGCATTCGAATTGGCTTCCCTCTTGCCCGAATTTGCGTGCGAAGAGTTAATTCGCAATAACGTAAAACCCATGATTGCATTCGAATTGACCTTAAATTATACTTCCAATTTAGCCTTGTATGAAAGAGTCCTTTGTGATGAGCAGGAGAAACAAAAAGACACACGGTACATTTTAGGCTTTGGACCTCCCTTTCGGACACTGGGTGGGGAGGCTGGACTGGCTGCCTCTTTCCTACCCTTTCGACAGCAAGTGAAGACCCTTTTATTTCAACAAGCTTTCAACAACACAATGTTTTTACAAGCAAAGGGTTTTTGTTACATACTATACTATTTTCATCCTTAATAGTTTTAGTTCTATAGGCAATTTAGGGGCAGTACAGACTGCTGAGCATTTGTGGAGCAGCAAGCGCATGCAGCTGCACAGATGCACACTTAAAAAAGGAGCTACTCTAGGCAGCTCCTTTTTTGAGGCATCATAAGGGCTGCAATGGAGCCCTATGATGCCACTTCTGCCAAGAGGCATCTGTATGCTGCGCCACACCTGCACAGCTGTGGTGCCCGCCATGTGGATGGGCGCATGCACCTGCAGTGATAGTAGGGCTGGGCACATCTCGATGCCCAGCCCTATTTAGCCCTAATTTTGGCCCCAGGGTGCCACAAAGAACCCGTCTGTACCGGCCCTTACTGTTATTTTAAGCATGGGCCAAGATCCTACAACCTGCCTGCATACTGTTATTCATGTAATTTCATGGTGACTGCATTACACCACTCTCCTGCTGAATGCTGACATGGTGCAAATATGCCTTAGTGTCCCATTGTGCAGTTCTGTTTTCAAACTCCTCCTCTTCTATTTCATCATTATTATCACCTCAAAGCATATCAGGCTTATCTAGGAGAATATAGCTTTTGAGATAGTCTGGAACCAAGTTGAAACAATATACCACTAAACATTTAGGCTGTCATAACAAATATATAGTTATGATATAATAAAATGTTGGTTATTACCTTTAAAGCCCTATATGGCTTGGGCCTGAGTTACTTGAGGGAACACCTCTCTGTACACAATCCACCCGTACTCTCAGGACCTCAGGGAAAAAATGACTAGAGTGTCTGAAAATAAAGTGGAAGTCCACTTTTGATAGATCGTTCATTCCTGTTGCCCCCAGACTCTGGAATGGCCTCCCGGAAGAGATCCGTCTTATTTACATCTTAGATGCCTTTAAAAAGGCACTTAAGGTGGATCTCTTCTGGCGACCTTACCCATTTGACCCTCCATGAACAACTCCACAAAATGTTTCTTTTAGATGACTGGAGTATTAGACTGACAATGGCAATCGGATATTTAGAAATATATTTAAGATTGTTTTAATATTGTTGTTATATTGTATTGTGATTTTAAATTGTTGTACTCCCACCTCGATCCATGGAGAGAGGCGTGAAATATTATTAATAATAATAATATAGGTAACACCGGGTAAACATGTACCGCGGTGGGTGGGTGTTGTAAAGGGGTGGATTTACTACTGCTTTTCCATAACTTAAAATGTAAGAAAGAAACTGAAGAATTATCTTTGTATATATTGTGTTACCAGTAGCTACACTTTAAACTTTCCTTATCTTATATCCAAGCTGGCTATAACTGATACAACTAGGAATACATGAAGTACAGACAATAAACCAATGATGTTAATCAAACCTACTCATGAACTGTTTGTGGGGTGAAGGAGGACAAATTTGCAGTCCACATTTTGAATTAAAAGTGAACTTTTAAGTAAATGGGATAGGTAAATCTCACTGAATATTTTATTCACTTTCCAGATTTTTATACACTGTACAGACTTGCCTGCTTTAAAATTACCTGCTTTGGTCAGCTATTAGTTCCAAAGCATAACATCAAATCAATGCACATTTGCTGCCTCCACACTCCTGGGGCCCTTTCACACGCTACATGTATAGCACTCTCTTCCATTTTAACTGTCATGGCTCCATCCTGTGGATCTGTAGTTTAGGGAGGGGAAATTCTTAGCTAGAAGAATCTAATGCCTCACGAGGCAACAAATCCCAGGATTCTAAGGGACCGTTCAGACTATCATAAGAACCGGTTTGTAAACCGGTTTAAAATCGAGAGGTTCACCCTGAAACCGGATTTAACACTATGGAATCCGGATCTTGCACACGTGTAGCGGGGCAAATCCCCCTAAGCCCGGTTTCTCCCAAAGCGTTACATTTACCGTTTCTTTTGGGAAAAACCAGTTCGCAGGGAATGTGAACTTGGCTCCGATCATTTTTGGATCAAGTTCAGGGGAGGGGATGCCTCCTCTCCCGGCAAAATCGGGCACTACTGCATTTTTAAAATATTTTTTATTTTATATTTATTTTATTTTATTATTTTATTTTAATTTATTCTCTTTATTATTTATTTAATTTATTTCATTTATTATTATTATTATTATTATTGTATTTTATTGTATTTTTATTATTATTTTTATTCTATTTTTTATTATTATTTTTATTGTATTTTTTTAATTTGACAGCTCAGGCGCATTCTACAGGAGGCCCTTTAAACTAGAGCTTGCTTTTCTATTCGGAGGCCCATTCATTTCAACCGGAGGGGAAACCCCCAATCCATATATGGATAGTTTCCCTCCACTTTGAAAATCCCCATTCATAAGCCCCAGTGAGTTTATGAATGGGGATTTTCAAACTGGAGAGAAACTATGCATATATGGATTGGGGGTTTCCCCTCCAGTTTAAATGAATGGGCCTCTGAATAGAAAGGCAAACTCCAATTTAAAGCGCCTCCTGTAGAATGCGCCTGAGCTGTCAAATTGAAAAAATACAATAAAAAATAATTAAAAATACAATAAAAATAATTTAAAAATACAATAAAATACAACAATAATAATAAATGAAATAATAATAAATGAAATGAAATAGATAATAATTAGAATAAATTAAATTAAAATAATTAATAATTAATAATTAATTAATAAATCCAACACTGCCCGATGAAGCACCGGGTGCTGATAAAAACAGAGGAGGAGGAGGAGGAGGAGAAGGAGGAGGAGGAGGAGGAGGAGGAGGAGGAGGAAAGGATCCCCACAAGCTGCACCGTTCCATGCGCATAATCTGTCAAATATATAAATGTATGTAAAAAAAACCAAGCAGCTCGTGCGGCCAATGGCTGCATCAGACGTCACCATGACATCATTTGATTGACAACCAAGAGGCTCCATCTTTAATTGTTACTTTTGTGTGTATGAACTTAAGTGGGGTAAAATGCACCGGGAAGCATCGATGGGGGCAAAGGGTAGTATGAATTTCTTTCCGGAGAGATTCGGTAATGGCATGCACGATCTCATCTGGATCTTACCAGGGCAAATGGGCTAGTATGAATGGGGCCAAAGAATCATAGAGTTGGAAGAGATCAAAAGTGCCATAGTCCAACCCACTCCCAAGCAGGAAGATACAATGCACAATTCCATAGGAGGGAGCCATGGCAGTTAAAGTGAAATCACCATACTGAAATTGTCTAGGGTAAAAGAGCCCAGTCTCCTAAAAATGATGACCCTCTTTTGTCAACCAATTAGAATTAAGCGTTCTTCTCCCCAGCTCATATTTTTCACTTTCAGGGCTGAACTCAAACCAGTGGAGGAGCAAAATTTTTCAGCTGGAAACTTAGCCAACAGTTCAACAAAAAACAAAAAAACAAAACAAAAAAACCAGAACAATACATTTGCAAATTACTCCTTCCTTCCCAGGGTCACACTGGATATATATATCCAATCCTTTTCCAGGCTATCATTCTCTGAAGATGCCAGCCACAGATGCTGGCGAAACGTCAGAAAGGAACTCTTCTAGAACATGGCCACATAGCCCAAAAGCTCCACAAAAAACTATAGTTCAACAAAAGCTACAAAGGATTCACATATCACATCCCATGAGAAAAGTATGTGTGAGGGACTAGTATAGTCAAGCCAGCTAGCCCCACCCTTGGTGACAATGCATGCCATTTGTGCCAGCTGTGTGTTTGACAACCATGCACAAGGGTCTTGGACCAGTGTATGCATGAAAATTTTGTTCAGTATAATTTTGGAGCAAAAAACCCTGAAACACACATTTATTGGGATAATATACGATAATATATGTACAGATAAGGACAGTTATAATTCACATTTTGTTCTCCAAAAGTTGTGATACATTTCATAGTGCACACACACATACACACACAAATCCAATATGTACAAAAATGCATGTTTTAAAGTTGACATATATACCAATATGTGTATTTAGAAGCTAAAAGCATACAAAAATACACACTTTAGGATAAGATGCATGCAAAATGTACTTTAAATAAAATAGTCATCAAAATACATTGAAGGGGGAAATATTAATTCAAATTAATGCAACTCTTCTGCCATTTTTATTAAAAATGCAGAACAGTGCAGAAGTAGTATGTTACAGATTAATGAATGCACACGTGAAATTGTTTTAATTTGAAATGTACCAAAATTAAACTGATCCATTCATCTCTAACTAGATGCCTGCCATTAGGCATGCATAAGTAGTCCTATGTAAATGCATCCATACCCATGATGGGTCCTTCAAACAGTTGTCAAACATGTGGCTGGAAAGAAATATGTCTGTAAGAATAGAGAATAGAGGGAAGCCTGAAGGGACGCCTGCTGCAGCCTGAAGCCAGCATTCCACCTGAGGCTCCACAGCCAAGGCCAGGCAAGGCAGGGCAAGCCAGAGGGTGTGGTTTCTTTGGAGGACTTAAGTCTTTGCCCTCCCACCCCTCCATAACATCTGCTGACCCTGAGGGAAGCCTGAAGGGACGCCTGCTGCAGCCTGAAGCCAGCATTCCACCTGAGGCTCCACAGCCAAGGCCAGGCAAGGCAGGGCAAGCCAGGAGGTGTGGTCTTCCGGAGGACTTAAGTCTCTGCCCTCCCACCCCTTCTCAACATCTGCTGGCCCTGAAGGAAGCCTGAAGGGACGTCTGCTGTAACCCCAGTCTCTTATGTGTTTGGGATTTTACATCTATACTGGGACGGGAAATTTTAGCTGGATTATCCAATTTCATCATCTGATAATGGAGCCGGAAGTAACTTGGGAGCAGCTATTGAAGTTGTGCGGGGTCAGGGAAGATATGGCGGTAACAGAGTGAACACATGTTACAAAAGAAGAAGGGATCGATGTTTGATATCTATCCCTTCTTCTGTTCACTCTGTTTCCCAGGATAATGTGGGGAATGCACCAATCGTTCCACTATCCCTTAATCTGCTCCTCTGCAATGTCAGGTCGGCCAAGGGGAAAACCCACATCATCCACGACCTCCTTGTGGATGAACAGGCCGACCTGGCATGCTTTACTGAGACCTGGCTGGGAGATGCCAGCGCTGTAACATGGGCGCAAGCTCTCCCAGCCGGTTACACGGTCAGTGAGCAGATAAGGGAAAGTGGGCGAGGGGGCGGTGTGGCTTTAGTCCATAAAACTAACCTGACCTTGATCAGAAAGCCTGTCCGGAAAACAACCCACATCGAGTGTGTGTACCTTAGCCTGAAGACCAGGGATAGCTTGGGGATTCTGTTGGTATACCGGCCACCCCATTGCCTAACGGACTCCCTAACCGAGCTGACTCAGCTGGTCTCTGAGTTGCTGTTGGACTCACCCAGACTTTTGGTCTTGGGCGACTTCAACATCCCTCTAGAGACCAGCCCATCCAATCTATCTGGAGCGGCTCGGGAGTTCATGGAATCCATGACAAACATGAACCTATCCCAATTGGTTGACGGGCCTACTCATTGTGCGGGTCATACACTCGATGGGATTTTTAGTACGGAACAGGAGTATCCGTGGGCGGAGGTAACCAAAACCTCCGCATTGTCATGGACGGACCACTTTCTGATCAAGATGGAACTTAAGGCCACTTTCCGCCCCCTCGGGGGTGGCGGACCCATTAGAATGGTCCGCCCTCGAAGGCTGATGGAACCAATTGGCTTCCAGAATGCCTTAGAGGGTTTAATGGTTGGTAGCACCGGCGACTCTACCGAGACCTTGGTGAATACTTGGAACTCCGTCCTTCCCAAGGCCCTCGATACTATCGCTCCTGAGCGTCCTCTCCAACCCGCTCCCAACCGTAAGCCCTGGTTCTCCCAGGAACTCCGGGAGATGAAGCGGGTTGGACGACGACTAGAGCGCAAATGGCGGAAGACTCGGCTCTTGTCCGACAGAACTCGCCATAGGCAGCATCTTCGCGCCTATAGGGAGGCTTTGCGTGCAGCGCAGAGATCCTTCTGCTCTGCACGCATTGCGTCTGCAGAGTCCCGTCCAGCGGAGCTGTTTAAGGTGGTGGGGGAGCTGACGCAGGTTCCCCCTGCGCCAAATCCCCTACTTAACCCTACAGTGGCCTGCTGTGACGCATTTAACACCTACTTTGCAGACAAAATCTCTCGGATAAGGGCCGACTTAGACGCCAATGTTTTAGCAGTATCTGTAAATGAGGCACCTAGCAACTCCGTTACTGTTACGTTATTGGATGAGTTTCAATCTGTAAGTACTGATGACGTGGACAAGCTCCTTGGAAGCGTGAGGAAAACAACCTGCCCTCTCGATCCATGTCCATCATGGCTGGTCGTCCAGGGAGGGGACGCATTGAAGACATTCCTTAGGGATGTAATCAATGCGTCCCTCAGGGAAGGCACTGTTCCTTCTTGTCTGAAGGAGGCGGCCGTAAAGCCCCTCCTGAAGAAACCTTCCCTTGATCCCCTGGACCGAAACAACTATAGACCAGTTTCCTTGCTGCCATTTTTAAGCAAGGTGATCGAGAGAGCAGTTGCCTCCCAACTCCAAGCTGTCTTGGATGAAACCGATTATCTCGATCCATTTCAAACCGGCTTCCGGGCAGGATATGGAGTTGAGACTGCCATGGTTGCTCTGACAGATGACCTCCGCTTGAGCATCGATAGGGGTAGTGTGACCCTGTTGGTGCTCTTGGATCTCTCAGCGGCCTTTGACACCATAGATCATGCCATCCTTTTGGACCGGCTGAGAGGGATGGAGATCGGAGGCACCGCCTTACGGTGGTTCCGTTCCTTTCTCTCCGGCAGGACCCAAAGGGTGAGGCTCGGGGACAGCTGCTCCTCCAAAATTGAGCTAAGCTGTGGCGTCCCGCAAGGCGCCATTCTGTCCCCGATGCTATTTAATATTTACATGAAGCCGCTGGGTGAGATCATTCGGAGGCATGGAGCTCAGTGTCATCAGTACGCTGATGACACTCAGATATATTTCTCCATGACCAGATCATCTGCTCAGACCTCAGATGGCGTCTCCTCTCTCAATGACTGCCTGGCAGCGGTAATGGATTGGATGAGGGAAAACAGATTGAGACTGAATCCAGACAAAACGGAGGTACTGACAGTCACCGGCCCGAAACCAGGTCTGGGAATACATCTCCCGGTCCTAGATGGAATCACACTATCCTCGAAGGACCCTGTTCGCAGTCTGGGGGTACTCCTAGACTCGTCACTTCACATGACGAGTCAGGTGAATGCGACGGTCAGGAGTGCCTGTTATCAGCTTCGGCTGATACGCCAGCTGCGCCCTTTCCTGGAGATGAGGGATTTGGAAACTGTGGTACACGCTTTGGTCACCTCACGACTAGACTACTGCAACGCGCTCTACATGGGGCTGCCCTTGTACCTAACCCGGAAACTTCAATTGGTTCAAAACATGGCAGCCAGATTAGTTACTGGGACATCTAGGAGAGAACATATAACTCCATTGCTTAAGTCTCTCCACTGGCTGCCAATTAGTTTCCGGGCACAGTACAAGGTGCTGGTTCTAACCTTTAAAGCCCTACATGGCTCGGGCCCATCTTATCTCAGGGACCGCCTCTCCCCGTACGATCCTCCCCGCACACTTCGATCCTCTGGGAGGAACCTACTACAGCCTATCAAGACCAGGCTGGCACAGACCTCCCAGAGGGCCTTCTCTGCGACCGCTCCCAAGCTCTGGAATGGTCTGCCGGATGAGATGCGTCTCATGACATCTTTAGATTGCTTCAAAAAAGCCCTAAAGACGCATCTCTTCCGGCAGGCCTTCCCCTGAAATTTCCTATCTCCGGCTTCGGTTCCAGACTTTGATTTCCTGCTTACTCCCATGTTTCTGATCCCCACTTATGACGTGGCCGCATAAGGAAGGGTTAGGATGCTGTTATATGTTTTTAAATAATTACTGTTTTAATCACTGCCGGTTTAATCTATTTTTAAGGGGTGGGAGGTTTGGAAACGGGTTATGGGATTGTTTTAATCTATGTTTTTTCTTTTACTTGTACCCCGCTCCGAGTGTATGAACAGAGGAGCGGGCTATAAATAAACTATTATTATTATTATTATTATTATTAGAGCTAATCAACACAAACCCCTTCATCACACTTCATCACATCTGTGAAGAGAGTTGTGTGACACCCATCCCCTTGTTCTTCATAGTTCTGGAAAATGTCCAGGAAAGAAACTTGAAAGCATAAGAATGGAAGTATGACTTTCAAATACAGCCCTAACACTGATGTAAAAGGATTCAGCACTCTTCACGGTCCAAATCTGAAGATCACTTTGGAAGGGATGGAGATAATGTTTTATATGAAGATAAATTCACCATTTTGAAACACCTGATTGCTTGTGGCATTTCAAGATACTAGAGGAGGAGGAGGAGTGGGGGGGGGAGGAGGAGGAGGAGGAGGAGGAGGAGGAGGAGGAGGAGGAGGAGGAAAATTACAACCATTTATTGTGGAAATAGGTGTTCCAGCATGGTATTATTTGTCCTTGGAGGCAGCATAAAAAAATGGGGAAAGTATTCATCATGAAGCAACCTTCTTGGAAACATGATTTCATGTGTAAGCAAGGTGTATAGGGAATGTGTGCCTTATTTTAAAAGAAAATCTGCATGGTGAAGAAGAAGAATAGGAGCTACAGTCCAGCTAGATCTGGTGAGCCACATGATTCCCAACCTACTATAAATCTTTTCCTTCAATGAGAAGATCACTATGGTATTTTTACAAAAAAATCTGTTTACTGTCATATTATACTATTCCCCAAATTGTATTCTGGTCCTTAAAATCAAGCAATGCATGTAGGCCATCTACACCACCAGTAAACAGTTCACAGCATACCCGCCTTTTTTCAATGATATCTTGCTCTTACAGGGTTGTCATCTGTTGTTCCTAGCATTTATTCAAAGCTACTAAGATACCACATGTTTTAAGGACTGCTTGAGGGTGGAAACCCAATCAAACATGATTTGGGCACAGCAATGGCAAAGGTCTTATGCTGTTGTGCCACCATGAAACCATGAGAAAAGATGCTTCCTGACTCTGACATGCAGTGCCCTTCTCTCCTCTTCCCCAAGTGCCACAGGGAGAAAAGGAATGTCTAATGTCAGTTGCATATCTTAAGGCAACTGTTTCTCTGTCACATACAGTTGCTTCAGAGAGTTTTCAATGCACATTGGCTATAATGATGATCAGCCAGCCTTCTGGTGGTCTTCTGAGTCCTGCCCTGGGCAAAGTGATGGGATAAAAATGGCTTGCATGGAGGTAGGCAAGACAGTACATGAGCCTTGAAAAGAGAGATTCTGGGTGATGTTCCCTCTCTAGCAGACCTTGGATAAGTAACATTTTGGACTACCATTCCCAAAATCTCCCCAGCCATTAGGGTCAATGGTAACACTGGCTATAAGATTTGGGGTTTTGTCACCCAAAAATCTTTTTCAGGCTCTTCATGAACACAAGTCGATATACATCTAAAAGTCCTCACTGGAACACTCCCTAGTATCTAACAAAAAGGCAACAGGGAAATACATATTAAAACTATGAGAATCTGCAACTTCTGCTGAGTTACTAAGAATCACTGGAACCATTTGTCTGTGATCTTGATGCATACTGAACTATTAGCGTGACTACACCAACAAGTCTCCCCAAAAACAGCAAACTCTTAGCAACTTCAGTGCATTATTCTTCATGTGAACAAGACCAAATTTTACATTAAAATGTGAATTCAGCTGGAAATTCTGCAGTAGCATCACAAATACAACTGTTAACATGGTAAAGGTTTGATTGAATCCAAAATGATGTTGCTTACTCTGTTCATGATCTCCAGATATAATTAAATAGCAGCAGTCAATGAATTGTTATGCTGTGTCACCAACATGATCTTTTCTGCTGTTTCCTACATACACAAGAAATCAACAGAGCTGTCAGGGTAGCAAGAAGACTGACTTTCCTTTATCAACATACTGAAGATCTAAAACAACTGTCTATTGGCTGCCCATAACATTGAGAAAAGGAAGGAGACACAGAACTTACGCAAGGCATGCCATTCATCCTGACGGATTGTCTTAGTAATATTGTAGGTGAGATTCTTGGGAATTGTTGCTGAGGAGTAGTGGTACTTGATGTACGAACACTGGTCAATCACTCCTGGGATAGGGAAGAAAGAATACATAAAAACAGTGTTATTTATGCAAGACCAGAGCACTTTAATTTAAGATATATTTCATAAATTGGTGCATTATATTAAGAGGGTGATTCCAACTTGGTTGGCCTTGAATACAATATACCAAGGCTTTGTGGAGAGTTGCTCCTCAGCCTCAGACAGCAAAATGCCTTGAATTGACCTTGTTATTTCAAGATTGAGAAAAAGCAGCACAAGGAGTGAAGGGTAAAAGAAATAAGCAACATGGAAGAAATATTTTAGGGAGACACAGAATGTGGAAAGCAAGCTGAAGCAAATGCATGTTGAGTCTCCCTTATCTGAAATGCTTAGGACCTGAATTGTTTTGGATTTTGGATTTTTTGGACTTGCATATACATAATGAGATATCTTGGAGATGGAACCCAATTCTAAACATGAAATTCATTTATGTTGCATATGCACTTTATATATTTACCGTGAAGATAATTTTATACCCAATATTTTTAATAATTGTGTTCATGAAACAAAGTTAGTGTACACTGCACCATCAGAAAACTGAAGGTTTGATTATCTCAGTCACCCAGGTGGACAATTCTGGATTTTAAAGTATTTAGGATTTTGAAATTCCAGATAAGGAGTACTCAGTTGGTACATGTGAACCACTAGTATGCATACTCAATTAGATGCTAAGGATCAGGGACAAAGACATAGTAATTTTAAAAGGGGGCATTATTACACAGAATTTGACAACCCACTAGTCTTCATTTATGTGCCACTTAAACTGTACTAACATCAAAAATGTAGAGATCAGCAGGACAAAGGCTTTTAGGGAGTTCATATAGCATCAGTTCTCTAACTGGGACAGTAGCAGGCTGGGAGGTTCCCATATAAGCCAGCCATTTTATAAAATGTACTCATCTATAATGGTATGGGATAGAAATGGAGAAAATTCACATCTATGCTACTCAGTAGGTATACATTCCTTTTCCAACAGAATTAGATGTTTTCTGCCTTTTGCCTTTATCAAATGAACTTTTTAGCATATTAGGTCCCAAACTGTCACTTGGCAGAAAAACACTACAAAATCAGAGGGTGAACAAAGCATTATGCAACCAAATTGCTAGTTGCTACAACATAGGCGGGTTAGCATCTTCCCAAGTTACCGGAGGTGTTCATTGTTTGCTTTCCGTGTGTGCTCCTAACATTCTGCCTTTGATAGCAATTAGATTAGACACAGCCAAATATTATAGGGGAGAAAGCAAAATATTTACATATGTACCCGTCTGCCCTGACAGCGTGATGGGCTCCAGCATGTGCCTTCGCCATCTGGGCTCCAAATGCACACCCAAAACAAAAGTTTTCAACTAGAAACTGTAGATTCAGAAAGCCATTGTGATCTCTTTTGTTAAATTTCTTTTCCGCCAATTTAGCAATGAACTATTTAATATTGTTATAACAGTGTAGATGTGAAATCAAACTTTTCCCCTCCCAGCTTGCTAATTAGTTTTTTAAAAAAAATATATTTTATTTACAGTATAGAAACCTGGGCAGATATTTGTAGGACGCTTGTTTGGCATTCATACCAGTTGAGAAGAAGTTCTTCTCTAGAAAGGCAGCAAAGAATACAAATCCATAGCTGCAAGAATGAAGAATAAAAGAAAGCAAAAGCAAAAGTGATCCCAAAAGGTCTATGGGAGGAAATGTACCATCAGCATCATAGAAGTACCTACTGAAAAGAAATCTTGATTGATTGAAACTACTGTATATTCCATCTTTAGCAATTGAAGGTGGCCTACATAGTTCCACCTCAGGGTTAGGAAGAACTTCCTGACAGTAAGAGCCATTTGCAAGTGGAACATGCTCCCTTGGAGAGTGGTGGATTCTCTTTCTTTGCGGGTTTTTAAACAGAGGCTGAATGGCCATCTGCAGAAGGTGCTTTGATTCTGCATTCCTGCATGGCAGATGGCTGAACATTATGGCCCTTCCAACTCTATGCTTCTATGTTTCCATGATTCTCTACCCCTTTGTCCTTGCAAAGATCCTGTGAGGTAAATTAGGCTGTGAGATAGTGACAGAACTATGGCCACTACCATAGTTGAATGAGGATTTGAACCTAGGTCTCCCACATCTTATTTTGACACTGCACCACTTAGCTTTTCTCTATGAAATTTTTCACTTTATTACTGAATGTTGCTTACTGTGTATTGATCAAAGGAAACATACTGTGAGGTGATGTTCAAACATCCTGTGAGGCCCTGTTTAAATAAACAGGGCTAAATCTGTAGTTTCCTCTGTTTCTGTGGATGTTATGATTTGGGCAAAGCAAATTACCATTTGCTGTGACCTAATGATGGATTACTTGCATACACAGCATGACTGCTTAATACATGGAGCCTATCCTGGTTTATAGGATATATGTCCATTTCAAATCCACTGTACAAACATTTTGTACACAACCACTGTGTACACAGACAAACTGCACACAACCAGCTCCACCTCTGATGTCACTTCTTATGTTATACTTTCTTTATTGTGCAGTGACAGCACAACCTACACCCAGCATGTTGTGCACCTCACCATATTTAGTAACTTTACTATAATTGACCTTTTACATAACTATTTTCAGGACAGAGTCCAAATTCCAAATTATAAAAGGTTTTGTAGATTATATTCCATGCATACAAAACATAGTTCTATACATGTCTACTGCAGAGTAAGCCCCCATTCCAAAAGCTTCCTGAGCTGCAAAATGCAGTTCAGTTCCATGTAATAATTTTCTGTCCTTTAAATCCTCTTCTCTCTAATCCATGAATAAAAATAAGAGCAGAAGAATCTTTGGGGTTGGATGAGAAACCTCCATAGGTGGTATTTAGCTGGTGGTGTCCAGAAGTTTTCCATTCCTACAATAATTGCAAAGGATCTTTGACCTCAACTTGTTCCTCCCTGTCTCCAAAGCTTAGTGCACATGTTCTGTCCTGTTTCATTAATGCTGCAAAAATGAGAAGTAGGGAGAAAACAAGATTAAAAGATCGATCCATCCCTCCAGCTAGCATGAATGTTCCCCCAGCCCCTTTTCCCACCCTAGCTTGAACTGAGTTCAATAAATTAGGCTTGTGAATTGTGTGATTCCTGCCAATCTGAAATTGTCTAGTACAGTGGTTTTCAACCTTTGCTCCTCCAGATGTTTTGGATTTCAACTCCCTGGCCATTTGTAAAAGATTCTGGGAAGCGAGACCTCTGGCTGATCAAAGGCTCAGAACCACTGCTCTGGTAAACAGGATTAAGTCCCAAAACTATGTCAGTCAATCTGATTTGATAGCATAATGAAGTCAATAAGGACAAGTGAGAACCACAGCAATACAAATAGATAAGCTAGACGTTTTGCATGGAATGTTGGAACACTTTTTCAAAGAGTTAAGTGGTTAATCTTTATTTGGAGCAGAGATGTTCCATCTGCTCCTTTAAGAGCCCTAAAAGCTGGCATATTTCAAGGGTTAATATGAAGCAAGTGGGAGAGTTAGACCCCTTTCAAGATCAGAGTGTAGATTTGTCTAGGCATTAGAAGAAAAAATGGTAAGGATAATAGTAGTTCAGTAGTTCAGCAATAGGACAGCCCTTTGTTCGAGATGCTAAAGCTGTATTCTCTATTGTGGATTCTACATTTTAAGCAAACAATAGTCAAACTCCCTAGTAGTTTTAGAATTCTGTGAAATACAAATCCTTATAGCAAACTTTCTTTTCTCCTACAGTCAACTTTCCATTATTTCCTCATTCTTTTTCCTCTTCCACTCCTAACCTCCCAAATATCACACAACAGAAATAAAAATGAAATTGAAATGCTTTCTATTCACTTTGTATACATGGAATTATTCGTGTGGGTTCATGAAGCTTCATGTTGCTGCCACAATCATCTCCAAGCAGTATTCCCTTTCATGTCTTCAGAAGAATCTTTTCAGAGCAGATAATCCAGATGCTATTATTTGTTCTGGCTTTGATTTTTACAAATGCACTATTTGAGCTGATTTGATAAATATTTAAAATATCAACAAATTTCAGCCTGAAGCTTGTTTGGAAGGTGTGTTGTCATATTTTGTGATCTCTCCTGTATTTACTTCAATAAGAAATTCCATTACAGTCTCTTGTACTTTTGTTTCACCTCTTTAAGTGCCTGGTTCAGAAGTGAAACACACAATGAGACCTGTCCTCAGATCTGAAAGCACACTAAGGATATTATAGTTTTTTAAGGCATGAGGAGGTAGATGGCCATTTACAAAGACTGCCTTAAATGGATGAGACAGAGGTCTGTCTAGCTAAACAACAAGATGGCACCATTTGAGGCCAAGAGGGGCTCGGAATTGTTTCTCTTGGTCCTTGGGACTTCTTATTGGTTCTCTCATCAGCTCCTACCAACTCCCAAGTACAATTTTTACCAAAAGAAAAAGAAAAAGAAAAAAAGCTGAAAAATGCAAAATTTTGCTTTAAAAAAGAAGAGAGATTCCACATCCCCAGAACAGCAGAAAATCATCCCCTGCTTTTGTAGAAATATCTTATGGCTCCCAGAACATCACTTCCACTTAGTCAAAATGTTCAGAAGGAGTAAAAACATCACCTGCTACCCCCAACTCTAGTCAGGATCTACCTGCTAAATCTAAGATTGTTTTTCCTCTCCAGACCCACTTTGGAACCTGAGGCGAATGGGAACTGTAGTCCAACCTCTCAGCAAGGCACCAGGTTGTGGAAGCTTGCACTGAGATACTTCCATACTACACAGAAAGTTTTAACTTTGTGCTAATGCAAAGATATTGTGAGTATAAAATAATTAATCTGATTACTGTATTAGCTTCAAAATGGAAGTCTGGCAAATCTCTCCCTTGAAATAAAGGATGTACTGTAACATTTTCCTCTGGACACTAGCCTTCGGTTACCACAGCCTTGAATTTATTTATTTATTTATTTATTTTACAACTCTCATAATCTCTCATCCACATGCTTGCTGGGGGATTTTGGAAACTGCAGCCCCTCCCAATATCTTTCTCAAGCAGTATCCCTTCCCAAATGTAATATCAGGTTCTAATCACATCCTGGGGTGTAGAGTGCAGACAAAGTCTCTGGGTGTTGAAAAAGATGGTTTTATTCTTGCAATTAGCAGTATGACAAATTAATCTTTTTCAATCTCCTGAGACTTTATCTCTTCTCGACATCCCTTCTATTGAGTGTTACCAGTCCTCTTTGCTTTTTCTAATCATATCCTAATATAACCACAAGCACCAACCATCAAACTAAATCAGCAGCGTCTACATAAGAGTTAAATTTAACATGCGGATTACAGACTAATGTTGCACCAGATGCACACAGCTGGATAAATATAGCAGCTAGTGGGAAGGATAAATACTCCAATTCTGAAGGCACCCAAGCACTGAATTACCACTGGAGAATGATGAGCTCACTGTTTCTTTTCCACAGCCAAAGGAAAAAGGCCTGCAGAACAGTCACAGACCCAAAGGACAGTTATGAAACACAAATGTAGCCTGCCTCTGAGTAGTCTCTAGCCCAAAAGAAAGTGGCGGGGAGGAGTTTACAAGCAGAGGCATTTGCTCCTTCTCCCTGTGGTGTCTGCTGCCATGGGCAATGTAGTTTATAAGGCCAAAAACCTTTTATTCTTGTTTGTTTAGAGACACAAATTAAATGATCAGAGTCACAGAGACATCAATTACTTATAATGATTCCGTGATGATCCAATAGCCTGTTGAATGAGGCAGCTATCTGTCAATTATAATATAATATGGTATCATATTGTAATGTAGTTATTTTATCTCAACATGTAGATATTAATATCTACATGTTGATATAATAATATCTCTTACTGTCAGGAAGTTCTTCCTAATGTTGAAATGTAATCTCTTTTCCTGTACTTTGAATCCACTACTCCGTGTCCTAGTCTCTGGAGCAGCAGAAAACAAGCATGCTTCATCCTCAATATGACACCCCTTCAAGTATTTAAACGGGACTGTTATATCACCTCTTGACATTCCCTTCTGCAGATTAAACATATCCAGCTTCCTAGGATGATGATGATGATAATAATCATCACCACCACCTCATATTGCATGGTTTCCAGACCCTTCACCATGGGACACTGTTTTAGCTAGTTTATTTTAATTGTTTTTTAGTTGTTTTTAAAGGTTTTTTTCTTGTGAGCCACCTTGAGGAAAATTAAATAAATACATAAATTTTGGTCACCCTCCTCTGGACATGCTCCAGCTTGTCAACAATCTTTTTCAACTGTGGTGTACAGAACCAAACACAGAATAAGGGTTGGAATTTTAGTTTGTATACGTTATGTATTGTTTAGGTATTTTATGTATTGCTTGTGTAAATTGTTAATGCATTTTATGTATTTGTTTATGTAAATTTGTAAACTGCCTTGATCTTTTGGAAAGGCGGTATATAAATAATATTGTTGTTGTTGTTGTTGTTGTTGTTGTTGTTGTTATTCCAGGTGAGACCTGACCAAACCACAATAGAGTGGCACTATTACTTCCCTTGATCTAGACACTATACTTCTATTGATGCAGCATAGAAGCGCATTGGCTTTTTCTGCTGCCACATCACACTGTTAACTCATGTTCAAATTGTGGTCTACTAGGACCTAGGACTGCTAGATACATTTCACATATATTCCATTGCAGTGGTTTTTCAAGAGCTGCATCTTGAGGAGTCATGGAGCCCCTCCTATTGCAGAGGAACCTGGGAAATATTTTCACTGCACACAAGATGCTGGTTCACCATCCCAGTGCATGAACGAGCAGTGCAACCTAAATCAATGATGGGCACTCCTCACTCCCCTCGATTTTGCTCATGTACCCTGGCAAAACTACATTTCCTAAGCGCCCTGGCAAAAAGGATACTACTATTCCGATATTCTCAGTGTGACAGACAGGTGACATATACCTCTTCTAGTAATGGAAGTAGCACCCACTTCAGATGAGCACTGCAAGCATGCCAAATTCATTTTATGAACTATGGGGTTTTGGGACCACCACTATCCCAAAGCATCCTCTGCTTGCATTGTCAAGGAAAACTGGTGATAGTAGCAAGCTGTCCTTTAGGAAGCCTTGGTTAGCTTTTGAGAAACTGTAGGCTTCAGGAGAACATTGTTCTAAAATGATAGTCTAATTGGAGCAGGGTGAATGCATGCTGATGCTTTGTTGTACAACTCACATTATTGAACCAGTTAATTAGAAATGAATCCCAAACTCCTAATTGGCCAGAATCATGGTGCCTGTGATCTGTAAAGCAATTCAACTACAGTACTGAAATTTAATTCCATTGAACCACATTGCTTTAATAGCCTTTTTTTTTTAAAAAAAAAAACTGCCTTAAATTTGAGACAGATAGCATTTATTTATGCACAACTATTTAAATGTTCAAAGGGAGGTTATATCAATATGAGTAAGACAAGAGTGACTTGCTTTACAGTGTTGTAAAAATGCTTATGAAATATTGCATTCATATTATGAGGACAATTATACTGTGAATAAAAAAAGAGTAGCCAATTCCAGGGCACCTTACAAACTCCTAGCACAACAGTAGGAAATCTTTGGCTCTGCAGATGTTGGACTGCAATTTCCAGCAACACTAGCTAGAACAGCCATGAATAAGGAATGCTCAGAGTTGCAGTTCAACAAGATCTGGAGGGCCACACAATTCCCAACTATGTCCTAGCTGAAGGGAGAAGTGGACCATGGCAATTCTCAGCTTACCTAACTTAGTTCTCTATTCAAATCCCTTGTCAAACTTATAAACACAGAATATCTATTTAGCCATTGCTCAACATTTGCAACAGAATGAGGATACAATGAAGATATGTCCATCTATTGGAACAACCCAGTACTTGAAAAGCATCCAAAATATTTTATCAAACAAACAAAGACAGAGAAAAGCATCAGTGTTACTTTCAGTTCCCTAAGGCTTGGTAATGGATAGCTGGAAACAGATGTGAGAATAACAACAGTGGAGGGAGCAAGTAATTGGTAGTACTTCTTTCTGAAATGCTCAAACAGCAGCATTCAGGGTGAACAGAGAAAAGTTCCAAACAATGGCAAATGGTGGCTTCCACATCAGGGAATAATGAAACCTCTCTGGGTTTTAGTCTGAAATTTAAAGAAGCCATTCAAGATTCTATTCTATTTAAAGAAGATATTCAAGGGGAATAAGGTTTAGCACCTTAGTAGTGGAAAGAGAGAAAGACCACATGTCAGATGGTTACACTCAATCAGGGAGGTCATGGGCATGTATCTGCAAGACTTGGGAGATTATGGCATGGCAAAAAAAGTGTCTTACCCCTGCCGGGATATAGTTTCTTACAAGATGCAGTCAGGAATTATCACATTAAAAATGCCACCAGTACCACCAGGTGACTGCATCTCGGCTCCCAGCCACACTTGGCTGATTTGCAAACACGTCTGAGTTCACCTTAGAGTAACCGTAAGTCAGAAACAATTTGAAGGCACACACAGACACAAATACATCCCACACAGATTGATTTGAATCCTGTTAGCTCAAAATGGAATAGATCCACTGAATCAACCGCTGACTAGTAAGTCAACATATTGGCTAGTTACATTGATTCAGTGGGTCTGCTCTTTTTGGAACTAGCAACATAATTTGGGTCATTTGGCTTGGCAGTTGATTTTTCATTGTGTGGAGAACTCAATTTGGTTCAGGATATCTCTTTAGCAATAATGGGAGCAGCATTGTGTAAAGTTGCTGCTAGGAAGTGGAGTTTTTATTCTTTTCAAAATTGAATGTGAATTCTGATTCCTACCTGGATTTTTTGTGTGGGGAGGGAGAGTCTCTCCTGAGCCTAAAATTGCCCAGAGGGGACACAGTAAAACTGTCCCTGATGTCCACAAAAGGTGCAGGGGATATTTTGAGAGTTTTTTTTTTTTTAATTCAAAGAAGTACAGCTTTCTTAAATACATTGAGGCCTGTGCAAACCTTGGGAAGTTGTGCATGCCTGAATTAGGAAAATGATCAAAGGAATTCTAGGAAACACACACAGAGTGCTGAATGTAATCCACCATGATTTCTGGACAAACCACTGAAACCCTCCCCCTCATTCTACGAAGATCTCTGCAACCTCCACATCGAGCAAAAGTCTACAGTCTGCAAATTTAACAGTTCCCAAAAAGATTAATCTTATGTATAATGTGTGCCCAAGTTAACAGCTATTCAACAGCAGATATAAGTCACATTCCACAATAAAATAATTCCAACAAGTGCACACATGTGTTCGCAATATACTTGATTTTTCCCCCTGTTGATCTAAGGGCATAATCTGCCAAGAACTTCTCTAGCTCAAGTCTTATTAATGTGACTGGGAGTTGTGCAAGAAATTATTTCCCCAGGACAAGCTTGTAGAGAGTATGAGCCTGCAGGTCAGTTCTCCATAATTTATTAGATTAAAAAAAAAGAAGAAGAAACCTCAGCAATATGAAGCCCCTAAGAGTTACTTATGGCTGTTCCAATACAAATGAGTGAACAAACATAAAAAGAAAGGAAAGGGGTGGAAAGGAATCCCTTGATACTCAGTAACAAGCCAAAGAGTTTTCCAAATAGTATCCCCCCTAATCTCAAACAGTGTCTCATCTTTTGTAAAACAGAAAATACCAGGAGGGAGGGATCACCTTCACAGAACTGGGATATGGTCAATATTGTTAAAGATGGACTTGAGTTAGGATTTGCTGGTCCATTTTCATCATGATTTAGGAGGCTCATCATAACATAACCTGGATTTGGCTACCAAGATTAATTAACCATTATCAGCCTCTCCACATCGTATTTTTTCCTGAAATGGTTACAGTCAGCCCTTTGAATCCACTGATTTTTTTATCCATGGATTCAAACATCCATGACTTGAAAATATTCAAAACAAATTCCAAATTCCAAAAAGCAAACCTCTATTTTGCCATTTTATATAAAGGACACAATTTTACTGTGCATTGTGTGTGTGTGTGTATACATATACATATACATAATGGGACTACAGCATCCACAAATTTTGGTATCCACGGGGGGGAGGGGGGGCTGGAACCAAATCCCAGTGGATACCAAGGGTCCACTATAATTAATCTTGGTAGCCAAAGCCAAAATAAGATATGATGAACCCCATGATAAACTTAAGTGGTCTCAAGGAATAGCAAAAAAAGCTGAATTGCTCTTATACCAGGGATGAGAAGCACATGGTCTATGGGCCATGTGCAGCCTTCGGACATCTTTTTTGACACCCGCAATTTTCCCACAAAGACCAGTGGAAAAGACATAGGAGGAAAGGGGGGATTCTGCTTCTGGCAGCCTCTAGGAGCAGCAACTCTCCTAGAGGCTTCTAAAGCAAGATCCAAGTAAGGGTGCTTTGGTGGGCATGGAATGTTCATTGGGGAGGAAACAAATGTAGGAAGTTTTGAAACCACAAGTGAAATTCTGGTCGCTTCCATTTTTTTGTGGAGGGGATGCAAAAGGGACTGCACCTAAAAGCAGGTCATCTGGGGAGGAAAGCTAACTAGCTGTAGCCCAGGTACAGGGGAAATGCATCCTATGGGCCACACACAGCCCTCAAGGCTCCCATGTCATCCCCTCTCCCCAAAAAAATGGGGCTCAAAAATAGCCAGTGGCATCCTCCATAGTCCCTTACGGGTGCTACTGACCATTTCATTGCATGGGGGCTTTTTACATTCCTCTAACCCAGTGATGTCCAAACTCTGGCCCTCCAGGTGCTTTGGACTTCAATTCCCTGAAGCCTCAGCCACCTTGGCTAATAGTCTGGGATTCTTGGGAGGGCCAGAGTTTGGACATCATTGCTCTAACCTTTTCAGGTCCAGATGTGTCTCTTCCACAAAACAGCCAATGACTGCCTTTGAGACAATGGAGGAGAATGAAGATGTAACCCTCCGGTGTCCCATGGGAAATGCCAATACAACCCCTCCAAACTTATGACAGTTGTGCATCACTGCCTTACACTAAAGTTTATTTAACCTGTACATAAATCCAACACAGTTTGCTCCCCTAGGAAGGGAATATTCCTTTTTCTCTAACTCTGCTAAAGGAACTGGAAGCATTTTTAGAATATCGATCTCCCTTCCCCTCACCACACCCATATACAGTAATCTCTCATCAGCTGAAACTGCGAGTTTCCCCCCTTTTCTCCCTCCCTTTTATCTAGACACTTCAAATCAAGAATAAAGTCAGGTGATATTCTAAGAGTACAGCAGTGAACACACTAAAATTTCTCTCTTTTCTACATTCTGCATTTCCAGGACGTACATTTCTGTCTCTCTGCTTTGTTGTATATAGATCTTCTAACCATCAGTGTACCTCAAAAGCAACTGTACTTTGGCTTGATTATTATTTCATGCTGTATGCTGAGTTTTAGGATTAAATGATATTTTGGACAGAGTGGTTATCTTTGGCTATAATCCTAGACTCACTGGCCATGAACTATAGAAATCAGGGGGCACATATAGTAATACACCTTAAATTTCCAAACTTCCAATGTTTGGCCGAACCTAGATTGACACCAATTTCCTCTGTTCTCTCCCCACCAATATCCTGCAATTTCTACTTCTAGTGCAGTTACTGGCTCTATTTCTACTTATGCTTTTGGCTCTTTTTATACTGTAAGCACTTCCATGGATCCTTTCTTAGTCCATCACACACAATGCAACTGTGTCCTATAACAGCTGTCCACATAATTGACTACATCGTACAGTGGCACTGCAGCACTTATTGAGAAAAATAAAGCTCTGAAAGTGAGGAACAAAAGAAGGTTTTTAAAAATTGATGGTGATCTCAGTGAGTGATAAAAAAAACAACCCAGAAACCATGTAGAGCTGTTTCAACAGGATTATATCTTCTGCAACCTTCCTATGACCAACTTGATACCTATAACATTCTTTAAAAACTGTTTGGCTATTCTCAGAGACAGTATAGTACTTTGACGTTTTCTAAGCCCTGTTGCTATTGAAATGCTATGTACTGATTCTAAAATATTCATGCCTAGGTGATTAATTCCTGATTACCTTTTTCTTAGAATGGTAGCTTTTTTTTAACAACATGCTCTTCTCGATGTGCCATATAAATTTTTTATAGAGACACCCTCTTTTTAAACTCCAGCTCTTCTGCCATCAGAAACCAAAAAGTAATTGATAAAACATACATGGGATTCATTCAGCCAGTCAGACTGCATGTCACAGCATCCTCAACCAGCCAGCCAATGATAGGAAACATTGAGGGTTCTTGTGCAACAATATCTAGTGAGGCACTTGATTCTCACCTGTGATATAAGGGAAGGCATTGCTACAGATTACTGATAGCAGTCTGCCAAAAAGGGTAAATTCAGCACTGGACAGCGCCTCCACACATTGCCATTCTAGCAGGCATAAAACATCAAACAGGCTTGTCTTCCAGAGCAGCCACGTGCTCCAAATGTACCCAGTTGCAGTGTTATTGATCTCACCAGGATTATTTGAGCATCAATTGTTCAGTCTACATTATCATATCTTACTTCAAATTATGATCCTAAGAAGCTGTGCAGTTGTGGTAATGTGTCACAATGGAAAAAGATGTTCTCTAGCCCAGACCATCATAGTTTCTGCTTAATGTTAAGAATTCAATCTATCTTTCAAATGAATATTTCAGTAGCAGGGAATCTTTATTAAGATGTCAAGAGAAAGTAGTCGGTCATATTTCTCCAGGAATATTAAGGTGATTGAGCAAGTATTATTAAAAGCAAATATGGCAATGGCAAACAAATTTTAATTTTGCTTATTGGCACTTTCATATTACTTACAGATGCTTGGTCATATTTCTCCAGGAATATCATCAAGATCATTGAGCAAGTATTATTACCATCAAATATGGCAAGTCACACTCTCTCAGCCTCAGAAGATGACAATGGCAAACCCCCTCTGAAGAAGTTTGCCAAGAAAACCCATGGTTTCTCTGAAGATGCCAGCCACAGCTGCTGGGAAAATTTCAGGAATAAACTCTTCTAGAACACAGTTTCATAGCCCAAAAATCCACAAAAACCTATAAACCCATGATAGATTCAACTTAGGGTTACCCAAAGTCAAATACAACTTGAAGGCACATAACAGCATACACATATGGCAAGCAAATGCTGTGAATACCTCAGGTTTACATACTTAGGGTGACCCTAAGGTGAATCTATCATGGAATTTTCTTGCAATGCCTCTTCAGAGGGGGTTTACCATTGCCACCCTCTGAGGTTGAGAGTGTGACTTCCTATATTTGTTGATAACAATACTTGCTCAATGATATTGATGATATTCCTGGAGAAATATGACAAAGCAGCTGTAAGTAATATGAAAGTGCCAATAAGCAAAATTAAAATGGGTCTGTGGTCCCCTAAAACTGGAGAATAAGTACCTAGTTTTAGAAAGGGTTCCACAGACAGCATTGCACAAATTAATAAAATGACTGTTGTGGGTAAGATAAAATTGTCACTATCACAGATATACCAAAATAATTAAAAATTATTTTTTTTAAAAAGATACTCATCTAGATTCTGCCCAGGTTTTCAATCTTTCCATTTCTAGCTCAGGTATTAACAACCTGTGTATGAAATGATACCCAGAAATTCAACACCACCACAAAATGAGATCTGTTTGCCCTTTCTTTCTCTTTAGAAAGGAAAGATGCTCTAGCTTGCATTTTGGTGGGCCTGATGATTGTGGACAGCACTCTAGCACCACAGAGAACACCAGCAATACCACAGAATTTCAATGCTTACTATGGCAGCACTAGTAAGCACTGAATTTTAGCCAATAAATTTTATCAGTGGGTTGGGTGGAATCAAGTGCCTGTTACCAACCTCTGAATATTTCACATCTTGCTGTATATTCATCCTTTATAATTTCCCCATAAATCACAGTGATGTTTGGTTCCAGAAATGTAACCAAGGTTGCCTGGAACTAATTGTGTCAGTGGTCCATATAACCTGCATATTCTTGACCAGTGGTTTCCAAACTTTGGTCCTCCAGATGTTTTTTTACTTCAGCTCCCAGAATTCCTGACTGTTAACCAATCTGGCTGGGGCTTCTAGTAGTTGAAGTCCAAACAGAGTGCAGGACCAAAGTTTGGGAACCACTGCTCTAGATGCTGACTATCATTGACAGGGAAATAAGTAATATGCAATATTTTATGACACTTCCCAAAAACCAATCAAAATTTCACATTGCTGGGGCAGATCATTTTGGCTAATATTCCACTCCCAGAGAGGTTAAAAGTCCCCAAGAAATGGATTATTTGTCCATGACAATGATGCCACACAATTGCTATCAATGTACAGACCACCTGATTCTAGTAAAGTATAAAATAACAAATCCAGTGCACAGTTGATTTTTAAAAATTTTCCCTACCTCACCCCAGCCCAGTGCTTCCTCATGTCTACTGATCTATAACAATATGGTCACGTGCCCTAGCTTCAGCAAATGGTGAAAGATTTGCCACATAGACAGGGTGGTACAGTGCTTAATGTGTGAGACCACAATTCGAGAGACCCAAACTCATATTGACAAGGAAACATGAAATTCACTCAGTGACCTTAGGTCTGTCACTCTTTCTTCCCATAACTTACATTAAAGAGTAAGAATAAAGTGGGGAGGACAGCTACTCCAACTTCACTAGATGAAAAACAGGATATGTTACTAGACTGGATAAATAAACAGATAAATAAATACATGGAGGAATAATTTATCATGGACTGAGTTAGTTGTATTTTTATAACCCTAATGCTGCTTTGTTTGTAAACTGTCCGTCAACTGTAGTCCCTTCAGTTCTCACTTATTGAGACATGTAATACTCTTGAGGCCGCCTACTTTCTAGTTTTAGAGCTATCAGTGTTTAATATCCATCTTTTAATGTTTTACTGTTTTAAATTCTACTCTTCGTTTAATCTATTTTTAAGGGGCGGGAGGGTAGACTGATGTGTTTTTTAATTGTATGTATTTTAAATGTTGTACTCCGCCCCAATTGCTCACCCAGAGGGGCGGAATATAAATAAACATTATTATTATTATTATTATTATTATTATTATTTTGAATATCAGAGAAAAAACAGCAATAAAAGGTGTTCACAACAACATCTTTTTAAAAAAGAATGAATCTTTTTTTAAAAAAAAGAATGACTGAATCGGAGCTGAAAAATTACCATTAAAATGAATTCTTTTCCTGACTCCACTAATATTGCTAAATTAGTATCCTCAACAGAAGGCAGAGTGGATTCCTTAATGAGAAAAAGATATGAATCAGCTTGAACAATCACATGAGTTGTTTTGTAGCCAAAGATGATGTTTTTAAGATGGTGGAGGGAAAGCAACTCTCTCTTTCTCTCTCCTTCTCACTCCTCCATTTTCCATTTCAGTCTGTATTACTGAATAGCTCCTTCCTCAAGCAGAAACAGCTATTATTTTCTATGTAGAAAGAAATTCTGTATTTCTTCCAAAACAGACAAATAAATGCTTCAGCTGCCATGAAAATAACGAAATAACACAGCTACAGGAATCCAAATGGCAATAATATTACACTACAAAGTCATTGCACTTCAGAGCACAGCTGAATAATTTTGTGCATGTGGGTGTGTATGCACATCACTTGTCCGGCTCATGTCTCCAGTGGCTTTTGAGGACAAAATCAAAATTTCATTTCAAGATGGCTGGATCTCTCTCTCTCTCTCACACACACACACACACACATTAATGAGCAAAAAATTTGGATTACAAATTCTTAATGTCTTTTTTCACTCCTATCTGCTCTGACCCTTTCCCAACTTCTACACAGGCTGATTATTTAACCTTACTTCCCCCACCCCTTAAAGAGCTACTGTATATATTCATGTATAACTTTAGAAATTTAGGTTTAAAAATACCCCCCAAAAACTGAGTTGACTCATCCATGGTTCAATGAGTACTGTATTTTAACTTTTATTTTAAAAAAGAAACAATTCCTGGTGAAAGGCAAGAGTATAACCTGCCCTGGAAGCACCCACACACACACTTTTGCATCCTTATAGCCTTTAGTGTGAGCCCAAAAACTTATACCTGCGGGAATTTTTAAATTCTTAGGTTTTACCCTCGACTTATCCATGAGTCAAATCAAAATCCATAATTTTAGCCCCAAAACTTGCCTATATATATATATATATATATGAGGTCGACTTATAGTCGGTATAAGTATATATGGTACTTAAAGATTCCAGTCCACAATAGTAAAATGGCACCTGAAGATAATGAGGCAGTCAGCTGGAGGAATTAATGCAGTTTGACATTGTTTTAACTGTCATGGTTCTATCCTATGGAGTCCTAGGATTTGTAGTATGTTATGGCACCAGAGCTCTCTGACAGAGAAGGCTAAATATCTCACAAAACTTAAATACTGAAATTCCGTAGCATTGAGCCATAGCAGTTAAAGTTGAAGTAGATGTAATCATACTGTTACTGGTAAAAAGAGCCTGCCTTGGATAAATGCAACATTTGGAATATAATATATTTGGGAAAGGTGGAGGATGCTGACATATCTCCCAAATTTGGTTTGTATGGCAGGAAAATTAAAGGAAGAATGTACTTTTTTATTGCTATCACACTACTGGATTTGGGCAGCATGATAATGGGTCCCATGAGGAGGGCAAAAACGTAGAAGGAAGCACACAAGCTCCAGGCCACATGTAACCCACCTTTACTATTTGGAAACATGTTATCTTTCCATTCCTCCTCTTCTCTATGTTTGAGTATGTTATAACTCCAGCAGTGAAAGTGCCCTCCCAAAAAGCAATGAAAGATAAGAAAAGATGCTGTGCAGATTGCTTGGTTCACATTTTAAACACAATCTAATGTAATTCATACACAGCTAAAACTGGTGCTCCAACTGTTCCTGTTCCTTGAGATGTCAGATCTGGCTATGTGCCTTGATTACATTCCTTTTGGATTAATGTAACATACTCTGCCTTCAGAAACTCTTCAGAATCATAGGAGGCCCAAAATGTTGCAACCAGGCTACTGGCTGGACTAGTTATGAGTAGTATATAACTCCCTTGCTGAAAAAGCCTTGCTGACAACCAGGTCATTTCCAAGCAGAATTTTAAATGTTGGTTATTACCTTTAAGTCCTATACAGCTTGGGTCTAGACCAATAATGGTGAACCTTTTCAGGGCCATGTGCCTCAACTAAGACTTTTTCCATGAATAAACCTGTTTTTTGCTGCTCCAGAGATCAGAATACAAGCCAATGGATTCAAATTACAAAAAAGGAGATTCTACCTAAATATAAGGAAACATGTCTTTACAATAAGAGCTGTTGGTGGTAGAAGACTCTTCTTCTCTGAAGGTCTTTAAACAAAGTTTGAATGTGCATCTTTCAGGAAAGCTTTAACTGTGTATTACTACATGGCAGGGAGCTAGACTGGATGGCCTTTGTGGTCCCTTCCAAGAATAAGAATCAAAGGGGCCATTTAGACTACCTTATACCCCAATTCCCAAACCGGATTAAAAGTGGGAAGTTCCCACTGGTGCCTGTTTTTACACACCAAGATTTGAGTTTTGCACATCAGATCTGTGGCAAATCCGCCTCAGTCCAGGTTTTCCAAAAGTTTAGGAGGGCCTCCCTGCTGGTGGGGTATTCCCCATTTCTTTCTGAAAAACCCAGTGCAAGCAAATGTGAACTTGGCCCCGATCATGATCAGGTCAAGTTCAGGGGGAGGGATAAAGGTCAGAGGATGGGCAGTGGGTGGAACATGCCTCCCCTCTCAAACGGCAATTTTTAATTTTTTTGTAATTTATTTTGTCAGATTGTGCAAATGTTACATGCTCCAGGGAGAAAACCCCTCAGCTCCCTCTCTAGGCCCCCAGCTCCTACCCGCCCTTGGCAGCCCCACCAGCAGGGAGGCCCTCCTCTGCCGCCTCCTCCTCTCTCTCTCTCTCTCTCTCTCTCTCCTTACTAAGGCATGGGGCCTCCTTGCTCTGGCCCTGCTTCAGCGCCAGGAGGAGGAGGAGGAGGAGGGAGGGAGGGTCCCCTGGAGGACCTTCCTCACTCCTCTCAATCCCTCCCTCCCTCCCTGCTGTAAGGGAAGACAACTGGCAGGGGAAGCAGGAGGAGGAGGAAGAGGAGGAGAGGGAAACGGAGCACTGGTGCACTCTCTGGCTAAGTCACACTCTCTCAGCCAGAGGAGGAGGAGGAGGTGATGGTTGGCAGAGGAAGGTCTCCCCGCCAGTGGGACTGCCAAGGTGGGTAGGAGCTGGGGGCCTAGAGAGGGAGTTGAGGGGTTCCCTCCCTGGAACATGTAGCATTCGCATAATCTGTCAAAATGACAGAATATGCAAAGGTGTTGACAGAATATGTAAATGGCCCTGCTAGATTTTTTTTTTAAAAGGACGGGGGAAAGCACCCATGCCTTTGGCGAATGGGTGCACAACATGTCACCACTGACGACAGCAGAAGTGAATTTGATTGACAACAAGGAGGTTCCATCTTGAAGTGCTCCTTCTGGAAATGTGAACATCAAATGGTTTAAATTGAACAGGGAACCTTCCATCGAGGTAAAGGCAAGATGAACTTCTTGCCATAGAGATTTGATGCTGGGTTAGCAAATCCAACCCGGATCTAACCAGGCAATTGCCCCAGTGAGAATGGGGCCTAAGAATGAACCTTACATGAACCATACGTGGATTGATTTCTTCATTTTCAGTGAGCATATATGGAAATGACATGCTGTTAAGATTATCTGTTTCACTTGGTCCAACCTTCCCTGTATCCCAACTGAGTGATACTCAGTTGAGACTGTCACTTCTTTTTTTCTGACAGCCCCCACTTATTTAACACTTTTAGGGCAAAAGAGACACAACAGCCAAAATTGTACAAGGTGTCTTACACATATGTAGGTTCCCCTACAGAAGGGCTTGGTCATTTTTGATTTTAGGTCATCAAAGCAAAGTTATACATGTGATACCATTGTATATCCAAAGGTTCATTCCACTGTACATTCCATCGTGCATTTGGCTGCACATTCAGTTCTTTAGCATTGCCATTCAGCACAAGGATTGTGTAAATCAATCTGATGAGGACAGCTGAGCTTAAATCCACTGACTGGAAATATAGTGGAAATGTTAACATGGTTTGGTGGTTTAAGTGTTGGACTGGGATTCTAGGAGATCAGGATTCAAATCCCCACTTGCCTATGAAAATGCACTGAGTGATCTTGGACAAGTGACACATTCTTAGCCTCAGAAAAAAGTAATGGCAAATCCCCTCTAAACAAATCTTGCCCAGAAAACTGTGATAGGTTCAGCTTAGGGTCATCTAGTAAAGCACAGAACAACAGCAAAAACAAGAGTAGAAATGCAGCGACTGTTGTTTCTGTTTGTCTTTGAATAATTTGCCTCTGCACATTACACATACACCACTTCACAGTCAGGATGAATATAAGATGATATTGAAAAAAATCCAAATGCATGCAAAAGTGAAATTGACATATTTTTCCCGTTCCTACTTTGCTGCCTGCTCCTAGGCCTGGGCTTCCAAACAAAAATATTTCAGAAGTTATGTATTGGGTGTGTGCGCGAATGAGTTTGTTTCTGATGAATTATAGGAAATACAGCTTAAAATTCCTTTGCCTGATAATGAATTGTAATCTTCTTTCATGAAGGACATGAAACAGTTGCTCCAGGTATGCATGCTGCAATCAATTTAATGCATTGGTTTTTCAAATGGTTTTGTTATCCCATCAGTAGCAAAAAGCTAGACAAGTAATATAACACCGTGAGAAGGGCAAAGGGGAGCTCCCGCAGAGAAGGAAATTGAGATTTTCTTGATCAGAGCTATGGCAAATTAGTCAGAATGAAGGCGAGGACAGGGAAACAAATGAGTAGAAAAGGAAGGCATGCAGAGCCAAGCATATTTGTGAGGGATCTCAATGTGCTAAGGAATGCTCAGGGAGTGGGCAGAAAGTATTTATTTCAAATATGGGATGTGTTCATTCAAATGCAGTCTATCCACACAATTTCCCTAACATACCATAAACAGCTTAGGATTTGGTGTCTGAATTTTATCCATGGTATCTTCCACCAAATGGCCCTGCCTGACCCCTTTATTAATGAATAGAAATCTTGCTCTTAGTTCCCAACACTTCCAACTTAAGTCTTAAGGAAGCCAGACTTTCTTATTTGTGGACTCTTATAATACCCAGACCTCAGAAAAGCAATGGGTTTATCTACAGCCCCCAGAATCCCTCAACCAGCACTGTTGCATATGAGAGTTGTAGCTCAAAGAGAAAGACATTTCTTGAGCTCTGGAAATGCCTTTCTCAGGGAAATTTACCTGGTGCCAGCAATGATGTTTTTCAGGACACCATGTCAAAAAGGTCATCAGGCTTTTTTGCCTGTTTTAATACCTAGTTCTAGTGATGTTTTTATGGCATCTCTGCTAAAGTTTTCTCACTTTCACTGGCCCTATTACTGCCAGCCTTTCTATTGTTCTTTTATTGACCTTCATTGCATTGTGGGTTTTACATTATTGCTTTAAATCAAAACCACAATGGTTGAAAGTCAGTTTATAAATTCCCTAAATAAATAAGAAGCAAGGCATCAGATGTGCTGGGTCATTGCCTGAAGATGTGATTGGTGATGGCAGTGCCTGCAAACCTTCCTGGTGGTTTTCCTGTCCAGGCTGTAGTCTGCCCACTATGTCCCAATGACTCTCTGGGTTTTGCTACAAGCTTCTCGTTAATGCTTCCTAAATTTAATCAGAAACAATAGAAATACCTCTTAGAAAGAGAGTTTTCTGACCACTGCAATTCAGAGGAATGTCAAGTGCATCCTGAGGTGTTGCAGCCCTCCATGTATTGCTGAACTCTAGCGCCCATCATCCCCACCACTGGCTGTTCTGTGAGTGATGGAGTTGTAGTATGATAATATCTGAAAGGTCACACAGGTTTCCCACCCTGAAAAAGAGGAATGGAGGACACACACACCCATTGATTGCTCAAGGTCTGTGTCATAGGCCCATGTTTAAAGCACAAGAGCAAAGACATATTCATTCTAGGATTTCCATGGCAAGACTATCCTAAGTCTTGAAATTTCAGAGACAAACTCTGAGACCTAGTGATGATCCCTTATGACACACAAGTAGCAGGCCCAGGAGACAGTACAACAGTGATGTCATTAGGCATGATATATTAAGCATCAGCCACAGTATGCCATTTAAAAAAAATTTAAAAATCAAACAAAGTAACAAATGAATATATATATAGACACACAAACACTGAAAGGCAGTGTTCTTACAATAGGATTCCTCTCCTTCTTCTTGATGACTGGGGAAGTCATACCCTCCACAGATGAAAACTGAGGTACATGTGGCCAAGCAACATCAATGTGTGTTCAAGATAGCCAAAGCTATTAATGAGGAACACACAAGCTAGAAAATGCTGCAGCAGTTTCCTTTTGCCTGGGGCTACTGGGAAGGATATAATTCTGCACAGTGTTCTCTCCCCACTGCTCAATTAATTGGGTACAAACTACTTTTGCAATGTCAATTCACTTTGCAGAAACTGAAGCAAACCTAGGACAAATGGGGAAAGCAGGAGGAGGAGAGAGAAACTGGGAAATTCAAAAAGAGGTTGACAAACTAGGACAACAGAGGATTAATTAGTACTGCCAAATCAGGGGTATGGAGAAAAGAAGCCAGGTCCTGAGACCTGGCAGCCCTAACTGGGGACTGGAATGGTTGTCCTTCACTAGCACTCTCATATTTACTGGTGGAAATAGGAAGCTTTCCTCTGTTTTATGCAATGGAAGAGGCCATTTCTCTGCCAGGTCAGCCATATGTTTCCCAAATGTTGCTGTTAAATTACAAAGAAAAGTCCATTAATTGCATTGATGGTGCTGTCTGTGTGTAATTTCCATATGTTGTTCTTGAAAGTATGCCCAGTAGTTAAGAGAAAGTGTATTTCTCTCTATATATACTAACTATGGAGGCAGCCAGGTAGAAGTTATGTAAAACTCCATTGAGATTATCCAAACAACCTCCTCCCTCTCCAGTGGTATTTTCCAAACATTTCTGCTGGTAGGTACATTTCATTCTTACATCTACTGGGATCTGATTTTTTTTTAAATATAATTTAATTTTTTTTATTGAAGTTTATTTCTGAACTACAACTTTCAACTCCTGGGCAATGCAGCTTAAAAAAGGGTAAGATTTTCATTTTAGTCTCAAACTATAGTCAGTTAACTGAGAACAATGAGACTTATGCTAATGTCAACTAACATTTTTTTTCATTTTAGTTCCAAACAAGGGATTGTATGACCCTCCAAAAGTTGTTGGGCTGCAAGTCCCAGCAGTGCTAGCCAGTACAGAACATGCTTGAGAATGCTGGGAATTTCATGCCTTCCATCTGTCCCAATTTGGTAGGGACAGTCCTCCGGCTACTTCTTCAAATTGAGTTCCAAGTGCAAAATGGGGCAAAGGAGAGGAAAAAATGGAATCCTGCTCTTCCCAGTAGAAGGAGGCAAAAGCAAATAGCTGCAGTCTCTTCTAGCGTGTATGGTCTTCCTCACTGGTAACTGTTGCCATCTTAAAACAGTCCGATGTTGCTTGGCCGCAAGCAGTCCAGCTTTCATCTATGAAATGTTGGAGGGTATGACCAGGGGCTGGTAAGAGGGTGATTCAACCAATACATCAATCCAGGGGCCAGAGAGCCAAGGAGGGGGCTATGATTTCTGATAGCCCTTCCCTCAAACAAACAAAACTCACAGCCCCCTTCCATTGCACTATTATACAAAGGGTAGCAAACATATAGCTTTTCAGGTATTTTCTTGGCTTTTTATGAGGACCTGTCCTTTTTTTTCCCCTATGAAGTGAACAGGTCATTTCACCCTGTGAAATGGGGTGTATTCACTTAGACTTCTGAATTCTGGTTGTTGATCATAGCTCACGTTGACACTGTAACCAGGAAGGCCACCATTTCATTATATAACATATATTTACTACGTCTTTCAGGTCCAAATTTGACAAGTTCTTTTTAAAAACCACCCATTTAGAATGTATTCACACAAATCAGGACAGGAGAAATGACAGGAAAGGACAAAAAGAGAAGAAAGGCAGGAAAAAAAAGGACAGACAGCACATACTCTTCCAGAACATAAAACAAATCTTGGAAAAACAAAACTGAAACCTTTAAAATCGTAGAATCATACAGTTGGAGGAGACCACAAGGGCTATCCAGTCCAACCCCCTGGCATGCAGGAACAAACAATCAAAGCTTCCCCGACAGATGTCCATCCAGCCTTTGTTTAAAAACCTCCAAAGAAAAAGACTCCATCATACTCCAAGGGAGTGTGTTCCGCTGTCAAACATATCTTACTGTCAGGAAGTTCTTCCAAATGTTTAGGTGGAATCCATTTTTCCTATAATTTGAATCCATTGCTCGCTGTCCTAGTCTCTGGAGCAAAGGAAAACAAGCATGCTCCATCCTCAATATAACATCCCTTCAAATATTTAAACATGGCTATCATGTCACCCCTTAAACGTCCTTTCTCCAGACTAAACATACCCAGCTCCTTAAGTCACTCCTCATAAGGCATGGTTTCCAGACTTTTCACCGTTTTGGTCACCCTCCTCTGGACAAGCCCCAGCTTGTCCACATCTTTTTCAAATTGTGGTGCTGACAACTGGACACAATATTCAAGGTGAGGTTTGACCAAAGCAAAATAGAGTGGTACTATTATTTACCTTGATTTAAACACCATGCTCCTATTGATGCAGCCTACTAAAATCATATTGGCTTTTTTAGTTACTGATCACGCAGTTGACCTGTGTTTAGCCTGTGGTCTACTAAGGAAAGTTTAGAACTGCTAAATTTATTAACTGACTAGAAACTTTGTGAGATGTTTCCAAATGTTTGTGTTAGTTTGAGAATAATGTTGACAATTACAGCTACAGTAGCATCAGTAGAAAGATCTTTTAGCAAACTCAAGCATTTCAAAAACTTTTTAAAGTCCATCATGTCTCAAACTTGACTTTTTGATTTAGCAAGACTGAGCAGTTAATTAAACATGCCAGAGAAATTGATTTTGATAGTGTTATTAGAAATTTTGCAGAAAAAAACCCAGAAAAGCTCATGTCATTCGCTGATTAGGCTCATTGTTGCTTTATAAAGTGTATTGTTATCTGGTCATTCTACTGCATGGGAAATAAAGCATTTATGAATGCTTACCAATGGTCATATTCAAGTAGCCTGAGATTAGCCATCATATTTAATTATGCTTTCATAATCATAAACCAAAAGCTGTCTACTTTGTTCATATTTTAGCATACTGTACTATTTTTCTACGGAAAAAAAAATTCTACAAAGAATTTTTTTTAATTTCATGTTATACCATTATCTTTATTGAAACTACTTAATTGAGGATTTAACATCCATTTGGACCTTAAATTCTGAGTACTGAGAGGCAGAAAAATTTTGCAAGGCAAAATGAACAGTCTGGTTTCACCTTGCAAAATTTCTCTTGAAAGCCCTGGATATGACTTCTCCAGTCCACAGGAAGAGGGAGAGGAAACTTAGGGTGAGAGCTTGGTTACAGGTGAATGTTGGAAGATATGGAATTTCAGTCCAACAAAATCTGGCAGCTCACGATTCCCACCCATTTTAATAGGTTATCTCAGTGTGTGTATGTGCCTTCAAGTTGCCTGTCAACCTATGAATTTCATAAGGTTCCCTTAAGCAAAAAATACTCATGTGGTTCCTTCCTCTGAAATATAGCCTGCATCACCTGGTATTCATTTATGGTTTCCCATCTAAGTTCTAATCAGTTCTGTCCCTGCTTATCTTCCAAGATCTGCCTAGATGGACCTAAATTTTGATTTAGTCTAGCCAGCATGGCACAGTGGTTTGAGGATTGGATTACGACTCTGGAGAACAGGGTTTGAATCCCAGCTCAGCTATGAAAACTCATTTGGGGACCTTGGGCAGATCACAGTCTCTCTCCCTCAAAGGATGGCAATGACAAACACCTTCTGAAGAAACTTGCCAAGAAAACCCTGTGATAGACTTGCATTAGAGTTACCATACATCAGAAGCAACTTAAAGGCAAACACCACACACATATAAAAAATTAAGCATGGTCTTCTTTCAGCCACTCTGTTGTTGTTGTGTGCCTTCAGGTCATCTCTAATCTATGGTGACCCTAAAGCAGTGATTCCTAAACTTTAGTTCTCCATTTAGCCCCCCATAATTCCTGACTGCTGGCCAAGCTGGCTGGAGCTTCTGGAAGCTGAAGTCCAAAACACCTGGAGGACCAAAGTTTGGGAATCACTGCCCTAAAGCAAACCTATCACAGGGCTTTCTGGGGCTGAGAGTATGTGGATCACCCTAAGTCATCCAGTGGGTTTTCATGGCTGAGCATCGAATCAAATCCTGGTCTCCAGGGGTGCAGTCCAATGTTCAAACAACTACATCACACTGGCTCTCCTTTCAGCCACTAGCTTATATTAAAACTGAACTCCAATCACTCCCCAAAGACACAGACTGATTTGTGCAGGAATGTAGAGTCATCTTGGTTTGGGGGAAGTGGGGAGAAAATCACTGCCAGGGCCCAGTGTGGTTTGCCTTCAGGAGTGGTAATATTAAATTCTCCTTTGAATTTCTGTGATAATCTCTACGACTACTTTTACAACACTGCTACTCACCTAGAGAGTCCTTTGTTGAAATAGCATCCTAATTTTTTTAAAAAGAATAAGAATATATATCATGCCATTCTTCCAAAGATTGGCCTCCAAGGCAATTTATGTCAAGTAGGTTAAAAACAATCCATAGTAAAATGAAACAAAAGGAGAAAGCATATGCAATGAAACTGATGGCACTAGCACAAATCAAATTTTAGCAAAACCATGTGGAAATTGGGGGGGGGGGGGGTGTTGAAACTAATGTGTATAAGGTAACAATTCAAGTCATGATCACACCTTGGGGGAAATCTTTTTTTGGACTACACATTCATAATTCCCCAGCCAGCGAGGCCAGCATGGAAAGTTATGGGAGTTCTAGTGAAAAAAAGTAATTATCCTAAGGTCTGAAAGTTAAATATACATATTTTTTGCTGCCACAGCCAACAACCCATATGACACCACCATCACTACTGGTAATTGGTAAGGGCCACCTTAGTGGTAACAGGTTTCATATATGAAGAAACTGCAGTTACATTTTTAACTAGAGACGGTGAGAGGAAGCACACAGCAACTTTGTTGTAACAATTCCACTGGCTGCCAGTCTCAAAGTGCTGTTTATGGTCAATAAAATTCTGGTTATTGTCTATAAAGGCCCATAAGGCCCAGGATCAAGTGAAGGACAATATTCTCGTATATAAAGCTGCCTATGTTTTGAGATCTTCTGCAAAGGCCTTCTTTCTGTCCCACCATCCCCACTGGTATGTCTGGCAGGGACATGGAAAAGGCCCTTCTCAGTGACTGCTCCCAGGACTTTGGAATTCTCCTCCCAGAGTGGTTAGACAAGTTAGACTTCCTTACTATGCTTCCTATGGGGATTATCACATGGAGTCACTCATGTGGGCGAGACGTTGCAGAACTGTTTCGAAAACATAATTGAGGCTTCCTGCTTTCTTCCATCCATGAAGCGTTCACAGAGAAGCCAGGAGAAGCCAATTTTTTTGAATAACAGAATATCAAAAAATGGCTTCTCCACAAATGCTTTGTCAATGGAAGGAAAGCGGGAAGCCTCAATTATGATTCGGAAGCTCAACGGACAATGCCACCTTCATGTTTGTGAAACAGTTCTGCAAGGTTTTGCCCATGTAAGTGCCTCTATGTGATAATCCCCATAGGAAGGTGAATACCTTTAAGGACTGATTACTCAATGAGAAAGCACCTTTCATAATGTACTGTCTTGTTTCTTTTTAATGATCACACTTTAAACTGTTTTTAAGTCTGTTGATATTTTTTTTAAAATTACTTTTCTTTGGAGTAATTTTTAAGTTATATCTGTGTTGTATGTTCCATTGAGTCTCAGATTGGGGGAAAGATAATACATAAATAGAAAGGAGGTAGAAAGACATTTATCTCTCCCAAATTGGAATATTATGCGTTGTCTCATGTAGGAATAATTGTGAGTATTATTTCATTTATTTATGTATAAATACACAAAATTTTGAGTATTATGTAGTGTCTCTGGCTTCATTTGGACAGTTTGCCACCTGAAGAAGATTGTATAGGCAGTAGGATATTACCTGGAGGCCTGTTGTGCATCAATCAATGTACATCCAGTAGTTTCCAGTGGATTTATTGTTATGACTTTTCTGTAAAAACTACTGATAACATTTCACATAAACTGGAAGGTTATGTTGATGTATATGTCCATATTGTTCTGTATTACATATGAAAAATATATGAACTGATCTTTTTGTCTCTACATATGTGTATGAATGAGTTCAACATTTTTTTAATCACTTATATGTACAACTTCTCTACACTTAATAATATCACATGCATTTCTACAATGGTCCATATGTACTAGCATGGTGTTAATTCTGTATATCACAGTTGCCATTTTGTTGTTTTATGCGGAAATTAACCACAGAATGGCAAAGATGGAAATAAATCATGATAGCACTCAGCTTGACTAGTAAAAGGCTGGACTGACTAACTGGTTAGTGCTAAAAAGTTAGTAATTAGCCAGAGCTTGGAAAAGCTGCTTTTGGATTACAATGTCAAGAATTCCAGAAAAGTAATTTTTCTAAGCTCTTGTGATTAGCCAGGGTCGCTACTCATTTTGAGGCTCATGGGTTCACACACATGCCTTTTTCATATTGAAATCGTTTTTAAGAGGCAAATGTTCAAAAATACCAAAAGATTTGCAAATATGAAAATGAGGTACAGTCTTATCACATTTGCCATATCAATTTGAACCTCTCATGTCAGTGAATCAAGTGAATAATGCAAAGCAGAACCAATTCAACATATTTTGCCCTTTTCCCTGTTCATTTATTGTCTCCTGACAGATTGCAAGAAGTCTCACATTTATTCAGTATTCAAAAATGATTCATAATTTCTTTTGCAATGAGTAATTCTTAGCCTGAAAAACATTTAAAACTGTGCACATGACAATGGAGCACACGATCTGCAGCTCATAGAAGAACGTAGGTAAAAGTCCTTCTGAAACTTTAGGAACTATCAATTACATTTTGAAGCAACTATAACATTATATTTAAGAAAACAGATGTTTTTAACTGTAGTATTGATTTGATGCAACACAAAATAAAAGCCAACAAGGGAGGAAAGGTGCCCTTTTCTCATCATAGTAGTAGGCTGTGGCAATGTTTCTCTGCACTCCAATGGCAGAGTGTATGTTTTGTGTGCAGAAGGTTCCAGTTCCTGACACCTCATGTTAAACGGATCAGACTCCAGGCTATAAGAAACACCAGCCCTTTAAAAAGTTACTTTTTTCAGACTACAGTTTCTATAAACTTCCAGCCACCATGACCACTAGCTAGAAGATTCAAGAGAACTTAAAAAGATAAGAGTCCCCAAATATTACTTTAGAAGTCTCTGTAAGACCCTCTGCCTGAGAATCTGGAGAGTTGTTGCCATTTATTATGGGCAACACCGAGCTGGACATGCAGAAGTCCTAGTATGAGGAAATTTCCTGTAGTTTTTCCTGCTACAGCAATTTAGTAGCAGTCTATTTAGGAGTGCAGCCACTCACTATGACAATCCCCATAGCCAAACACCCTGTTTTTTTGTTGATTCATAGCAACAAACAAGTCCTACCAGTTTCCATCTCTAGCATGAGTAGGACTTTTCTTTTGTTTTTTGTAAATCTCATTTCCCATTCAGGACCTCAGATGTTAATTCAGATCATTCAGATCAAAAGAAGCTGCATTTTCAACTTCATGCTGTTGTAATGACAATTAACAAGAAATGGTAAACAACCATTTGATAAGTAACGTAACACAGAAGTGTTGATAAAAAGCTGGGCTCATCAGTTGTTCATTTACTAACAGAGGAGAGTAAAGGTCATGCTGACAGGTGATGATGGTAATGGTAGCCTGACCCATCTGGAGGGTGACAAGTTGAGGAAGACTATACAGAGAATGAGAGCCAAAATTCCTATCTGACAATAGTTGGATGAATACATTAAGACTTCTTTTTATATATAAAAATGTAATATAAAATAAGGATACAAATAAATTTATCCAGCCAATCTGAATTAAAAAAATATTTTTAAAAGAAATAAAATCCTACTCAAGAACAATGGGGGCATAACTTTGGATATTATATTTCATTCTTGGAGAGAATAAGAAGCACTTCTAAAAATACCAAGTGACCTTTAGCATGGTGTGTTTACTCCAAACCACAGCAAACAAAACCAAAAGTGGAGGGGTCCCTGGAGAAGAAATAAGCAAAGTGAAAAACAAAAATTGCCCCTTCCAAAAACATGCCACAATTGCTGAGGTAAAGCAGGAGGCAAGAAGCAAAAGCCAGGGCTTGTTATTTAAAAACAAAACAAAAACAATTTCAAAGACAATTGCATTTAAAAGCAGTACCTAGAGGGCCCATGAATGAAATGAAAAGCAGCCAAAGTCAAAGGTTTAAGACCTCACTTGTTCATAGTCTTTGCCCATAAAACAATTTTGCACATTAGACAAGCTGAGACAAAGGTGGATCCCAACAGCAAAAACCCAGTAGGCTAACACACATGGAAATAAGTGAGCTAAAGACCCTCCAGATGCCTTAACCATATATTCTAATCTTCCTTTTTTTTTTAGGGGGGGGGGGAATGTAGCACAGTAGATGTTCAACTGTCCCAGTTTAGCAGAGAGAGAACAGATTAATCCTCTGTTGTCTCACTTTCTCATCTGCTTTGAAAATGTCCCAGTTTCTCTCACCTCCTCCCACTTTCCACTTTGATCTCAGTAACTTCCACTGTCACAAACTCAGTCCAAAATGCAGAATTAGTTGGCACTCAGCTCATCAGGGGGCTCATATAGTCTCATGCAAAACCAAACTATTTCAGCCTCTCACTGCCTTGTGTGGCCTTCCTCATCAATAACATTTGCCATCTTGACTACCCTCTCCACTTGTTCTTTCCACTTGTGTCAGCCTGCTGGTTCTTTACTGTTGGGATCCACTTCTGTCTCGGTCTGTCTAATGTGCCAAGGATTGTTTTATGGCAAGGACTGTATGGACAACTGAAGTCTTAAACCCTTCACTTTTCTGGATCACAGGTATCCTGGTTTTCATCTGTGAAATTCTGGAAGGTATGGAAAGTTCAAAATTTTAAATCCTCCAGATGTTGTTGGACTTCCAGCTTCCAGCATTCTTTATCATTGGGTCCATTAGCTAGTGCTCCTGGGTCTCACAGCCTGATGATTCCCACCCCTGCATTAATACAAGCTGTCAGCCTAAATACTATGAATCCTATGTTTAGTCCCCAATGGAAGTAAACTGACTGAACCAATGGGATTTACTTGTGTGCTGACTTTCCATTCAGCAACTGATTTGGTGGATTTACTCAGGTTGGGGGACTAACCAATAGGATTCAGGCCCATATGTCCATTGGGAAAAATCAGACCAAATTTGAGATCTGGAAAAGACATGTTCATAAATAAAGCAGTAATAATGGATGACATCTTATACACTGGAGAATAACTATTCTGGCTACAATAAGGACTCAGAACAGCCACCATACACTGACAAAGGAATGTATTCACATAAATATAATTGAAAAGTACATTAGCACCTACAAATGGCAAGGATTAATGCAAAATTAATGAGATAGCGTATATCTTTGGAGCAAGAAACAAATATGCATGCCCCATTTTAATCTGAGAGACATTGGGGTGTAAGTTCACTGTCATTTGCTGGAATTTTTTTTATTCAATGCACACCTTTTTAGTCTAATTTTTCTGTCATTATATGCTGAATCATCGGATCAAGAAAAATATGCATAAGACAAAATAATCCAGGTGATTCATCTTTTCCCTCCTGGCTATGGAACACTGAGGACAATCTGCAGAGTTAAATTTACTTTGGAGGAGAAAGGACTGACTTTTTGTACATATCCAATTAACTTCATATTATTTATAAATGCACAGTTTTAACAGGCACTTCAGAGGATGCAGAATCAAGCACACTGGCCTTCATTCTGAACCCCTGAGTGCAAGAATTACTTCTTCCCTTCACCCCTTTAAGACAGTGACTAATTTGAAAAAAAATTATTGGCACCTTAATTTCATTGGGTTTGGCCCAGAGCTTAGAAAAAGCTAAACAAAAAAACCAAACAAACAGCTTCATTTATATACCGCTTCATACCCTTAAGGAGTGTCTAAGCGGTTTACAATTGTAAGCTATTTGCCCCCCAACAATCTGGGTACTCATTTTAGCGACCTCGGAAGGATGCAAGCCTGAGTCAAGCTTCAGCCCTTTGCTGGTCTTGAACTCGCCACCTTATGGTTTTGAGTGAGTGGCTGCAGTACAGGCATTTAACCACTGCGCCACCAAGCTACTGTTTGAACTACAATTTCCAGAATCCCCATCCAGCATGGTCAGTGACCATTACATGTTTACACCAAATTTACATCCAAATAGGTCATGTAGACCCTTTATCTTTGCTGATGCTACTACTATCTTTTATCTAATGAACTTTTATTTTATTTTATTTTTAATTAATTGTATGCACAGCACTGTGTAAATTTACAGCGCTCTATAAATAAAGCTTAATAATAATAATAATAGCAATAATAATAACTTAGATGACATGTGTCTCTTCCCACACTTTAAATTCCCTTTAAGTTTACATCCTGCAAGATTAGGCAGGCTAAGAGACAATAATTTCATAACTTTAAGGGTCTTGATCCCTCACATCCCCTTCCAACACTCTAATCACTACCTCTCTCATTTTACTTACCTGAAGTTAGAATAGAAAACAACAGAGGAGAACCTGAAAGAGTGTATCTCCCTACATTAACCTGCCAGAATCTAAAGAACTAGAGGGGGTGGGCTGTCTCACAGTCCCCACCACCATCACAGGCTCACTTGCCAAGGACACAAGAGACACTTTTCTGTCCCTGATCCCATCCTTTGGAACTATGGCTGCAGCCACACTTCAGAAATAATGCAGTTTGCCACCACTTTAACTGCTATGGTTCAATGCCATGCAATTCTGGGAATTGTACTTTTGTGAAACATTTAGCCTTCTCTGTCAGAGCCCTCTGGTGCCACCACAAACTAAAGATCCCAGAATTCCACAGCATTGAGCCATGAGATTTAAAGTTGTGTCAAATTGGATTATTTCTGCAATTCGAATGCAGCGTAGGCAGGCCCCCTTCCTGTTCTCCTTTCATCAGTGGGGGGAAAACCTTTTTGTTTAAGCAGACTTTAAATATGTAAGTCTGAGCCAGAAAGGCTTTTTAATGGGGGTGGGGGTATCTATTTTTTAACTCCGGTATATTTTAAAACAATTTAAAATTAAATAATGGTTTAAACTGTGACAATTTTAATTGTTTTTTTAAAATTGCACTGGTAGATTTTAATTGGTTTCCTTCTGTGAGCCACCTTGAATTTATGTCAGGGGAAAGGTGGAATATACATTAAATAAATAAACATACTGTGGATAATAGGAGAATTCTGGTAGCCCTGAATCCTAAAGACATTCTCTATGAATCTTAATCTCTCATATCCTAGGAGCAACCCACTGAAAAGCTACCCTTGAAACGTCATACAGTTCAGAAAGTAGGGAACACAAAAAACAATATGTGCAAGGCTAGTGTATATGTATCATTTCCATTTTTCAGTTTGGCATCCACTGTAATTGGGTCCCAGGGTCCCATGTGGATGCCAAAATCCATGGATGCTCAATTCCCATTATATACAATGGAGCAGTAAATTGGTGAGAGCCAGTGTGGTGTAGTGGTCTGAATGCCAGACTATGACTCTGGAGACCAGGATTTGATTCTCTGCTCAGCCATGGAAACCCTCTGAATGATCTTTGACAAGTCACATACTCTCAGCCCCAGAAAACCCTATAATAGGTTTGCCTTAGGGCTGTCATAAGTTGGAAACTACTTGAAGGCATACAACAACAAAGAAAAATGGTGTCCCTTAAAATGGCAAAATTAAGGTTTGTTTTTTTGGGTTTTAAAATATATATATATTTTCAAGCCATGGCTGGTTGAATCTATGGATGCAAAATCCATAGATACCAAGGTCCTATTATATTGTGCTTGAGACCTATTTTTTTTAAAAAAGAGAAACAGAATAAACCCATTCAAATGCCTCTGCAAAATACAGCAAATGCTGTTTTTGTGTATATGGATAGTATTTTAAAACTTTAATGAAGTTGCTGCTACCCACATTTTTCTCTACAGATTTTTATCTTGAATATTCTCCATATGCAAGATGCATTTTAGTTGTTTCTATTGGTGTATAAAGCCATTTGTTTATGTTTTTAATAAATGCCATACAATGGTATGTGTTATACAATGGTTTTTGACAGAGTTTGATAATGACATGCAGAGTATATACAATCTGACAACATTTCATAGCTAAAATGCAAGAGTATTTAGTATTGCAATGTCGCTGATGTTCAATGATATTTAACTGACAACTTGCAAGATTTCATATTTGATGCCTGACAAAACAATCAGTTAACACCAACAGGTCTAAAGCACTTCAATTTCAATTTCTAAAATTTCAAATTTAACATGTAAGTACGAAAATCTGAGTAAAGAAACTTTTTAAAATGTGGTGAATTACAGATATTTGCAAATAACCCATTTTAAATTTGTCTCACAATTTACTTAGGCACCATCCTTTTAAAAAAAAAAGCCTTCCAAATCACTCCTTTCTGACCGCTCTATGCTCCATAAAATGGAAGAATGTGTAGGAACCAGACTGAAATCTTAAGAGCTTTGAAAAATTACTTTTTGGAACTCTGTCTCCTAGAATCTCCATCTTTGGGCTGACAAGACCTGCCTACAACTGAACACACACCCCCGCCCCCGCTTAGCTCCTCCATATTCTATCTTGCTGTATTCCTTTAGTATTCTTCTCACATTTTCAACACTGCCGTGTTCTTATACCTAGCAGGCTTTATTTTTACACCCTTTTAAATCATGTATTTGGACATTCTTACGCTTTTAAGAAAAGGGTGAGAAACACTCTTAAGATCCTCAGAGGAGGGCTTTCTTTTGGTGCCATCACCATCGCAGACCCATTTAGTGAGGACACTGGATCTCTCAGGAGCTGCTCCTATATTATGGATTTCCCTCCCACATGGGGATCAATTGACCCCTTGTCTGCTCACTTTCTGCTGGCAGTCAAAGACCTTTCCATTTATCCCAACTTTAAACTGGTGTGTGTTGCATTTTCATTACTATGTTTTAACTGCATTCTTAATTGTTTTAAAGCAATGTTTTTAATATTATTATTTAATTGTTTAACTTGCATATTATCCATTATATATGTACATGTGTGGTAAAAATGGATAATTGCATTGCAAGAGATCACCATGACACATGGTTCTTTATTTATTCATTATTCACCCCGGTTCCTGGACCTATATTTTGTTTTAACTTTTATTGTGAGTCACTTTGGTTCCCATATTTGGCCTTCTGCCACACTGCAAAAATTAATGCAGTTTGACATCAATTTAACTGCCATGGAATCAATACTATGGAATGTGTAGTTTGTACAGCTGGCTAAATATCTCACAAAGCTACAAATCCCAGAATACCATAACACTGAACCATGGTAGTTAAAGCAATGTCAAACTGTATTAATTCTGCAGTCTAGATGCAGCCTTGGAGAAAGCTAAAATATAAATTAAGTACACCAACAAACAAACATTTTTCAGCCTATCACATGTATGCATAGATTTGGAGGACAGGACAGATATATGCCAAGCGTAGGAGTGGCTAAAGCCAAAATGGGTATAGCCAAAGCCAGTGGCATCACTAGGATCGGCGTCCCATGGTGCATTGATCTCTGCATTGACATCCTCTCATCCCACACCATACAGAATCCTTAATAATTTTTTTTGCTGCTAATCGTAATTCCCATATATCACTGAATGTAATGTTAATAGCAAAATTATACAGTACCTTTAAATTACAGCAACATAGGCACAGCCTAAATATATTTACATGTACATTGTTTCATGTGGTTAAAGTGAAAATTTAGTAAGATGTGATGTTTTTAAAGAAAATTTAAAAAGAATTTTTTAAAATTTTAAAGAAACATTTTTAAAATGTAAAATTTAATTTTTTAAAAAAATGGGACCTCTCCTTTCTCTTCCCACCAAGCCTTGCCTCACACACACTCTTTTCAGTGTTTTAATAGGATGCAGACAAACATCACGGCCCATCTTCTGGGAAGATGTTTGGGGACGCAGTGGTGTCACTCCCACTTAGGGTGTTGCGTGGTGTGGCCCACATCCCCTGAACCCTCTAGTAATGGCTCTGGCCAAAGCCACATTCTCTCCTCTTCAGTTTCACCCAGTTTGTCTCTCTTGCTCCCCATTCCTCTCTTCCTCCATCTCCCCTTCTCTCCCTCTACTCCTCTCCCTTGCTGTCTCCTTTTTTGACTTCCTCTTCCTCTTACTTATCTTTCCTTGCCATGCACATACAGTATGAGGTGAACAGGTACAGATGGCCAGGTGGTTTCTCCCACCCCCCATTTTTAGTATTTATAGACCCCATGGACCACAAACAACTATTTTTTGCAAAACAAGCACTGACGTTCCATTAAAGAGTGGAAATGTTTTAGGTTTAGTTTTCCTTTTAAGTAACCCATTCCATTACTTATTACAAGGTTTTAAAATGAACCTGTTATTATTATTCATTACAATCTGGAAAAAACCAATATTTTCTGCACTGCTCATTACTTTCCCATTGTTCTGTGTTACTTTGTTGAGTGAGAAAAACACTAGTCAGATTTTTTTTTGTAGGCTTCTACATGGGATTTATTCAAAGTATTAATTCCTGTGATAATGCCTATAAAATGCCCTTTAAAAGTAACTTTTGAAAATAATTTTTAAAAACTTTATTCATTACAATAATAAAGGGGCTTTCTAGATTGGCAAAAAGAAGTGTGTTCATGGCTGCATGAAACTCTAGCCTTTAGATGAGAAAAAAGGAAAGTGTGCCATGAAAACGCTTTCTTTGCATTTTAGGGGAGAAGAAGCGCCTTTAAAAAGGTGCTGGTTTTCCCAGCTTCTTTTTTTAAAAACTGCAGAACAGCACAGCTCCATCTAAAGGCTGCGGTGCAGCTGCTAAGCATTAAGGAAAAGGCAACTTCATGTCACACTTTCCTGCCAATCTAGAAAGCCCCATTAACTTTATTCTTTCTCATTATGTTACTTTTGAAATGTGGCTTCATTATACCCTCCTTATTCTCCAAAAGAATGGGTAATTCTTGGTAACCAACTATGTCCAAATAAGCTTTACATTCAGATACAGTGGTCCCCAGGTTACGAAAGTAATCCGTTCCGGATTACTTTTTGTAACCCAGAAATCTTCATTTCCCGGGGACTGCTTCAGTGGACAGACCGCGCGGCAAATTTAAAGGGGCCGCGCGGTTTTTCCCTTTCACAACCCAGGGTTTTCTTCGGATCCTGGGGGCTTTTTTGAGGCCCCGGAGGGTTCAGGTCCCGGGGATTTTGTTCCCCGGGGGATTCGCATCCCGAGGGACCACTGTACTTCAAGTTTCTCTTCTTTTTTGCCTCCCCCAGGTCCAGGGACAGGGGTGGATAATGAATAAATAAAGAACCTTGTGTCATGGTGGTCTCTTGCAATGCAATTGTCCATTTTTACCATACACGTACACATATATTACAACTGGGCCTGCGGGTCACATAATTCCCAATCCTGTTATATAGTCTTCAGAGTTCCTCACCATGCTTCAGACTATTCTCTTTCCCCACCCCAAAACTCAGGAGTTTATCATACAACTGAATTTAGGAGTATAATCCAAAGGCAATCCGAACGTAATCATGGGGTTTCATGTTATTGCGTATGAGTTTATCTCACGCAATTGTGGGCAAAAGGGAAGTCATTCCAAATGCAATCATAGGTTTTACGTTATTGCGTATTAGAGTATCTCACACAATTTTGGGCAATGGGGGGGGGGTCATTTTTGGGCAATGGGAAGTAATTCTGAACACAGAATTCATATAAATTCGCTAAACTAGCGAATTTACGTGAATTCAAAATGGCTCCATTCGAAATTGAGAGAAATTCCACCCATGTGATAAACTCCTGTGTGTTCCTTCCTGTGCATGGAGAAAGGGCTTTCTCCATTGCTAAACCACTGTACACACTGTAAAGATGTATGACCAACCTATATGTGTCTGTTGTGCCTCCTTCTGGGATAGCAGCAATATAAAAGTATTTGGAGAGATGCTTGGCACACCTGAAGCTCATTTGGGGCTCTCCCAGCCATTCTCACTGAACAATCAGCCTATCTATAAGGTAGGCAGGAAACACATCAATCGCTAGAAGCAATGTCTATTCAATTAGAAAAGACACCTAAGCCAGCTTGGAGCCTTTGGGACTGCGTTCTGGTTATTCTTTTATGCCTGGCTTGGTTTTCCTGTCTACTGACCGATTTCTTGACCTCTGAACTGCTAATTATCTTCTCCCAGTGAATTATGACAGTGTTGTCCCAATTCTTTTCTTAATCTTCCACATTTGAGCAAATCCCCCTTCTTCTTTTCTGTCTTCCTTCTTTAAGGAAGACTTAGTTGGCTTTTATGGATTCCTTGACACCATTATTTAGCCATATCCTCTTGAGTAAGCTTCAGCCCATTCTAATCTTTGATTAGAGCTAATCACATGAAACAGCTGCTGATTTTCCCCCTACAGCAGTAGATGCCTTTGTACATAAAGTTCATTACTCAAATCAAACTAATTTTCCCTGCAAACATTGTTTTTCGGAGGTTTTGTCTTGAGGGGGATTGTCACCAAACGTTGACAGTAGTGAGTGATTGCACAGAAATATTTACTTTTTGTAAAGACTTCCGTCAAAGGGAACAGACTGAGCATGTCATCCATGTGGTAGATGTTTTGTGCTCACCAGCTCTTTCCAGCATTTGTATGCTCTAGCTGTTTTCCTTAGAGCTTTGCTTCTCGTGGGAATAGACTACAGATCTAAGCAGGTAACATTTTCTTTGATTCATTGTGTACTTCAAGGATCCAGTTTTAATTGTTGCTTCACCTATATTCAGTACTGTAAGTGTTTACCTAAGAGATGGCTTCTGAGGGTTTTCAACTATCCTGATTCTTAAGAAACCTGAAGTGCCTTCCATTTTGTAAAGCCTGCTGGAAAAGATGCTTCCTTACAATTTAATTCAGGATTTCCTTTTACCCCTAGATTGAAATCTCAGGCCCAATCTAGACGGGCATTTAGAGGAGCGATAAGGGCTAAATAAAGCACCTTTAGGGTTAGGGAGGATGCAGCGTCCACACCCTCCCTAACCCTAAAGCGTATGGGCACTGCCATTTTAAATGGCAAACATCCATACAGATGCACCATGATGGCGTCATGACATGCACAGCGTTTAGAAGCGCTGCGTTCATCATGATGCCATTGCACCGTGGGAGGGTGCCAAGCACACCCTTTCCACAATGCAAAAGGGAGCTCCAAAACGGAGCTCCTTTTTGCTTCCGGGTCTTTGCTGTGGCCTTTAAAACGGCTGCAGCAAAGACCCGGAGAGAAAGGGGCCACGGCGGCAGTCCCTTTCTCCCCTCAGCCCTGCCGAGGGAAGTGGGGTGCAGCGGGCACCCAGGGCGCCTGCTGCACCCTGCTTTGAGGCCACGGGGAAGCGGCAGTTTGCTGCTTCCCCATGGCCTCCAGAAGCGGTGGGATGGGGCCACAGAGGCTGCCAGTGCAGCAGCCTTGGCCCCATCTTGCCGTTTCTTGGGGCAAGTACAGACTGCCCCTTTTGGGCGGTCTGCAAAGCCCCAAAAAGTACACTTTAATCCAGATCTACAAAGTCATTACTCTTTTAGAGTACAACTTTCAGGATTCTCCAACATTGTCCATTATCCACTAGCCTAAACTGATTATAGGCAATTATGTCCAATGTTCAGATTCATCTGGAAACATTACTTTTGAAGACTACAGCTCACAGAATTTCCAAATCAGCACTTAAGATTAGGCAAATTCATTGAGGAAAGGCCTACTACTGGCTACTAGCCATGATGGACTACTCCCTCCTGTAGCAGAGACACTACGGCTTCCTATATCTTTTGTTAAGAAGCACAAGTAGAAGGGTAATTGTCTTGCTTGTAAGCATCACAAAGTGCCTGGCTGGCCATTGTGTGGCCAGTCCTTTGGTCTGATCCAGTAGGAGTTTCCTTATGTTCAGATAAGTTGTTGTTTAATATAATTTTTAAAAAGTAGGTACCTATAGTCATATTCAGGCCATAAAATGAGTTATAGATTTGAAAAAGCTGAAGACTAGTGATGGACAGCACTAGCAGAGATGGATAAATTGCCACACTAATTCCTGTGTTCCTAAAATAACTGTGCAGTATCTCCACATCAAGAAGGACTGAATCATAGTGATCCATTAAACAACCCATTCTGACTAGATTTTTTTTTACTGCCTTGCTGTGAGCCATGTCCCTATGCCACTCAAACATTTCCCCTTTGTTCCTCTATCACACTGCTTCTCAAAATGGAACCAAAGTTAGGTCAGAGATTACATGGGAATAAAAGAGGAGCAAAGGCAAGGTGTTGGACTACACAGAACCCAGCATCTCCAGATAGCATGGTCATGCTCTCTAGGGATGACAGGAGCTGTTGTTTTGTGCCTTCAAGTCATTTCCAACTTATGACAAATCTAAGGCAAAAACTATTATGGGATTTTCTTTGGAAGATTTGTTCATAGGAGGTTTACCGTTGCCTTCCCCTGAGAAGGTGTGACTTGCCCAAGGTCACCCAGTGAGTTTCATGGCTGAGCTGAGAATCGAACCCTGGTCTCCAGAGTCACAATCCAACACTCAAACCACCACGCTGGCTCTCTGATACTGCCTTACCTTTTGCATGGGAACTCTTACCCTTCAGCAAACCAGGTATTTTGGTCTGGACAATCAGGATCCTGATGGTCTCATAAAGTCCTAACTATGAGCAACTTTCCCTCACTATGAGCAACTTGTTCTTGTGAAAGGTTCTGAACAAATTTAGCTTAGCTTATGTGACCCAACCACCTGGGATTCCTTTGACTATGCCATTTCCTTTCTAGACCTTTGGATCTTGGTTTGCCTCTCTCAGAACCAGACCAGACCACGCACACACATCTCAAGCCTTCACTTGTTTTTTTGTTTTTTGTTTTTTTTTTTAAATATGCCAGGTCCTTACAAGATGACTCATTTAGAACAGCTGAATGAAACACAAAGAGAGCCAGAAAACTGGGAGTTAAGAGGACACTTCTACAATAACAGCCCTTCATGAACTTATGCAACAGAGGTCAAGAGTATCAGCATGGATTTGCCCTGATTTTCTTTGCTTTTGTGGGCTTAAGCTTGCACCCCTCATGTTCTTTTAATGTGGATTTTCCTACAGGCTCACCAACAGAATAACTGACAGGCTACCATAAATTACAGGGTTATAAATACCTTGGGATTTTTCCCCCTGCAGCCAGGGCTGTGCTGTTATACTAAATGATTACTCTAAGAGATTAATTCTCAGCACTACATTCCCTTTTTAAAATATCTAATCTCCAACCATAACCGACTCAAATGTGTGTGGGGGGGGGGGGACAACATGCTTAGCTTGTCTTTATTTTCTGAACAGTTCTGTATAACTCATCTTGTACCACTGGCAGCTTTTAAGAAAGTCAAAACATAATGGGGAGGGGGGGTAAGGGATAGATATTGCTGCCCACAGTACAAACATACCTCTCTTGACCCAAATTGCCTCTGGCCAAGAACACAAAAATCTGCCAACCTGTTTATTGTTTATGTTATTTGCCACCAAGACATCTTCAACATACAGCAAAGCTATGAATTAAAGGCATCCAAGAGCCTTGGTCATCAACACCCTTGCTCAGACCTTACAAGTTCAGGACTGCAGTAGCTTTCTTTAATAAGTCAATTCCATCTATAATGTGTTTTCCTCTTTTTTAACTGCCATCTACTTTGCCAGGTATTACTGTCTTTTCCAGCAAATCCTGCCCTCTCATGATGTGTCTATATGACAATAGCCTCAGCTTAGTCATTTTGGCTTCTAGTGGGAGTTCAGGTTTGATTAGCTCTTGGGCCTATTAACTGGTCTGTTTACACAGTATGAAAATGGGATGGAGGAAAAGACTTTGAGAATTATTGCTCTTTCACAACCAGTCTGGAGAACCTACTGACTTTTTGGTTAAAATATGAACTGGCAATGATACATTATTTCTAGACAATGGAAATGCCTTCATGAATACCAAGATCAGGAACATTGGGAAGAACCTGAAACCAGGGTAGAATAGGTCACGCTTGGCCCTTTGGAAGCCACCAGGTTAGAATAGGCCAGATTTGGTCCATACCAGCAGGGTGTCCCTGCCCAAAACAGGGACAGCACCAAGGAAGGAGGCACCCTTTACTGAAGCCAATTTGAGGGTAGGACAGGGGCCTAACCTGCTGTTGCTTTGCATGAAAGAAATGTTTGTCTGCCCTGACAAGATAAACAACTGTTTTGTTTTTGTTTTTTGGGTTTTTTGTGGGGGGTTTTTGGTGGAGAGGAGAGGTATGTTGCTAACAAAAGGAGGAAGCGTAATGGTGCTCAGGTAGCAGCCATTCAAGATATATACGGTAGAGGGAGATATGGAAATGGGAGACAGCTGTGCTGTCTTGGGAACAGAGTGTACAGTAAGGAGCTAGTCACCCTCCAGACTGTTTCCCATCTAAAATAATCTGGATAGCCATAGAAGAAACCTCCCTGGGTTGAAAATGCTGCTGCTTAATGCCAGGTCAGTGAACAAAAAACAGGTGCCATTTGGGACTTGATCCTGGATGAATATGCCACCTCCTCTCCACAAAATAATCACTTGGATGAGGGGGCATCTCTCTCACCTCTGCTTACCAGTTTCTCTGTGCAGCAGCAGGTGAGACCGTGGGGGATAGGGAGGTTCAGTTCAGTGATCTATCAGGTTAATATCTCCACACACAGGCCACTGGTTAGGATGATGCCCAGGCGTAGAAGTGTCCACAACCAAAAAACTGGGCTCCTTGTGACTCAGGAGCATGGCCCAACTTCTTCAGGTTGTCCTCTGATGACCTGCAGCTGAACTCTAGAGTGGAACTCATCTTGAACATATTTTTTGTATCAGTTCTAGACCAGTCTTGACTATTGTCTGGCTGCCTAGCTTTTGACACTAGACTCTCCTGTGCTTGAACTGTCTTCCTTTGTACATGAGCCTCATTCATATATATATATATATATATATGTAGGGTTTGCTTGCAGACCTTGGATCACTTGGAAGTACAAAAGCCATGTACACAAGCAGAATGCTGAGCCTCTTGCTCTTCACCACTTAAAGAAGAATGGATGGCATACTCTTGTCTCCCGGAGACGGAAAGAATTTGAATTGACATGGGAAAGTACCTTGCTTGCAAGAAAGAAATGATAAGAAAAGGGAGGTAGGGTTCAGAACAAAATGGCTGTTGCTTATGCTTCTAGTGTGAGGGCCTGCAAAAAGTTAAGGAAAGGAAAAGATAAACCTTGTATACTTGTCTAAGCTTACTGAAAGGGAGATTGTTTCATTCTTTTTGGAGATCTGTTGTGTAATCCTTATACAAGAGAGAGAACATGATTCATTATATTTTTTTTATATTTCTAAGATTTGTTTTGGTGGCCTATAACTCAAGTGGCTGCTAGGAAATGCAACTACCACATGTTCTTGTCAAAAGATAGATAGAGTACAAAAATGTTGATGGGAGTATTGTAAGCTCCTATCTAAAGTATGTTGTTTTAAGGTTGTTCTCCTCAACAGAGTGCAAGATTCCCCAACCGCTTCTCTGTTCTGGTGGCTGACACCTTTTCTAGTCAAGTGTAGGAAGAAAATCCATAACATCTCAATATGGTTCCACCCAAATTGCAAATCTGGCCTAGGGACTTCAAATTTGAGACCTACTGGCTTTGGGGACCAGAAAAGTAATTAGTATAACTCCACTATTTAATTTTTTTTTCATGAAGACTAGTCTTGGAGCTTGGACTGAACCTAGACAGCCCTAAAACTGGTCGATATTGAATATTTAGAGAAGCCTAACAGGTAAATGAATGAAAAGTAAAGCAAAATAAAGACTTACTGTACTGGTAAACCTTGGAAATGTTATTTTTTTCAACTACAGAACATTGTTTCCCTTAGCCATGGAATTCTGGGTGTGTTATGAGCAGTGAACTGGTTTTACTGGTCTGGGTGGGGGAGCTCTTCAAGGCATTCTCTGCAGGACTTTTCTCTCTGAAGGTTTTAAAAATGGGTAATTAACCAAAGTGACTCCAAGTAAAAATGGGGTAAAAATGTCTGTCTGTGGCAAAACATGACCTCAATATTGTTTTTAAAACACCTAAAAACATGTGCATGCAAAAAAGGTAAGTGCCCTTCGGGTTCTCTTAAGTGCGCTGGGGAGCAGAGACAATGGGCTGATACAGGAGAGGCCAAACTCCATTGGGCCTAGATTAAGAAGCCGAGCCCTCCCTCCTGTCCATCTGCCTTGGTCCAGGCCTCAGAGGGAGAGAACTGCTGGACCTGATCCCCTTCCCCATCACCATTCCCTTCTCCTTTTGTGTCATGTCTTTTAGATTGTAAGCCTGAGGGCAGGGAACCGTCTTAAAAAATAATAATTGTAAGCCGCTCTGATAGCCTTTAAGGCTGAAGAGCAGGGTATAAATAAATAAATAAATAAATATAAAAAAATACATCAGACAAAAAGCTAGCCAACCTCTTCTGAAAATCTTTTCTGAATATAGGCATGTGGGCCAATCTCTCTGAAGGCTGCAGAATACCTCACAATGGGTAGTGTACCAGTCTGAGCCAGTTCAGCAGGTCTCCATTCAGTGGAGGCAGACAAGACAGTTAAGCCCTGATTTCTTTCATCGTGAAACTCTTTCCATGTCAGCAAGAGGGGAAAGTGAAGGAATTTCCAGTTTGCAATCTGGCTTTTTCCAATATGAACAGGATCCAGGCCATCACCCTGCCTGTCCATTATGCTTTCTTAACAATTTGTGCAGACTTTGGCAACAGACAAATTTCCTATCTTATTCATCAAAGTCTAATATTCATATTTATTGAGCATAACGTGTAGCAGACGGTAAATTCTGGGAAAGATGTGCTCTGGAGATGACTTATAACCACATAGTTCACTTTCCCCCTCCCAAACTGCAAGTTTTAAAACATAGGTTGGGTGATCATTTCTCAGGAATACTTTAACTATGAATCCCTGCACCGGCAAGGGGTTAGATGACCCTTGAAATTTTTTCCAACTCTATAATTCCCTCTACTTTCACCAGGGTTAAAAGACTGTACATGGGCCATCTGCTCCAGCTACATTAGGAGGTATTATCAAAATAACATAAAGGAAGCATATATAGTTTCATTTAACTGATCTCAGAGACACACTGTCATAAAATGGCCAGAAATTCATCCTCGGCAGAAAATAGAAAATTAGCATAACCAACGAGGAATTTTTACTCAGTAAAATTTCATGGAACCAAATCTCCCCACCTCTTGTTATTAAAGATAGACCCACCCCTCCATCCATAATAAAATATCTGGATTATACAAGAGCGAGACTGATAGGCAACATGACTGGGAGTTCCTGCATGGCAGGGGGTTGGACTGGATGGCCCTTGTGGTCTCTTCCAACTCTATAATTCTATGATTCTATGCCTTTTGTCATAGTTCAGCTGTAGATGGAATGAAGACTGTCTATTTAGACTTTGCTTTATCCTGCTTAGTTTCTGGGCAAGTTACAAAGGGTTGGTTGTTACCTTTAAAGCCCTACATGATTTGTGTCCAGGTTACCTACAGGATCATCTCCTCCCATATAATCTGCCCTCAGGTCCTCTGGTAAGCATTTACTTCAGTCAGCCAGGACTAGGTTAGCAACTGTCAGCCAGAGGGCCTTTTCTTCAGCTGCCCCTAGAATGTAGAATAACCTGCCAGAAGAGATGTGACAGCTGAATATGCTGTATAAATTTTTAAAAGCATTAAAGATCAGTCTGTTCTGGCAGGCTTATCCAGATGAATTTTAAATTGTGAATGTTAAATGAAGTGTTTTAAATGTGCATTGTTTTAATATGTGTACATCTTATTTGTTCTTTTAAATTGTGTTTTAACTGATGTTGTTCTTCTGTTAATTATTGTGTTCCCCACCTTGATCCATGGGGTTAGGTGGGTAAGAAATTTTATTTATTTATTTATTTATTTATTTATTTATTTTAATTATACAGGCCTGTTCTGTTTCTGAAGTGGGGTGGGAATAGGAAAAGTAATGTAATGTTACAAGCATTGGAACCTTAAAATCCTGAGTGTGTATGGCTTTCCTTCTCATGACCCTATAGCAGAGTGCCTGATGGGAGACAATGCAGAGTACTCCATGACTGCAAGGAGAGCACATCATGTACGCTATTGAAACATAGATCAAAGAGTCCAAGATAGGAGTTGCCAACAGGAAAAGTCATTCACACCTTTGGGAAGATTTATGGCCCATGATGTTTTGTGCCAGGCCAGAGTCATCAGATGATTATTCTCCCACCTTGGAGACTGTCTATAGATCAAGCTGTCTTTAACATGTAGATTTAGTTTTGCTTTGAAGTAGGGTAAACAACTCTCTACCTGAGGCAAGATTTTGCCTTATTTAAGGACCCTCAAATCCTGTGTTCTGTACTCTGTGTTAGAACCCCGGCAAATTCCTTGTTTGTCTGGTTCTGATGTAGTTCCAGTCCACTCCCCCCTCCCCCTTTACCCTCTGTGTTACTGAGTCTTCATCAGTCTGGATCTGGAACATCATGCCAAACAGGTGAATATCACCTTAATAACACCTCTTGTTCTCTGTCAACGCTAACTTACTGTATTCCTGAGTTCTTGGTTGTGTGAGTGTGTGCTTGTCTTATGTAGGTATTAATAATAAACATTGGTCAGTTTTCATAAAACTTTTCTCTGTTGACCTTGGCTATCTTCATATACATAGAACAGAGACCACTGCTCTATTTGAGCTAACCCAAACCAGGGTCTCACTCTATTTGAGCTAATGATAAATTCCCCAGACCAAGGTCACATTATTATAGTAATATCAAGGTCATACATCTAAGGGTATTTATTTTATGTGTAAGTGAAGGCACCAAATACATTTGGATCTGGGTACTGTTTTACAAATATTATACTTCAAGTATTTCTGCTTATCACAGGAGTGCTAGTATGAGTATTTGTGTGTGCATTAACATGATATAAATGTAATTTTCTTTCCAGGATAAAAAAAGTTGCTTTTCTATTTGAAGAGTTAAAACAATAGGAATGAATAAGGCTGCGATCTGCCAAATGATCCTTTGTCATCCCAGAGCAGAGGCTGTAATCTTCTTGGTTGTGATTATGCAGGAGAATATTATATTGATCCTGTAAAATATCTCTGATTGGATCAACATTATTTTCTCTTGCACTGGCAAAGTCTTACCCAGGAATGAATGTAATTCCACTACTAAAACTGTCTTACTGAAATCCCCCAATAAATCCTCAAAGCAGGGCTGTTAGTAATACCTTTATTAGACTAACTAAACAAGATATTTATATGCAGGGCTTTCCACTGTCGTTCCACTTCCTTTTCTTATGAACAGGAAGGAGGTGAGATTTCAAAGGTGTTCTCTCACTTTCTTGCTGTGCTGGAACCCTGGAGCTCTTTCCCAGTAGGGTTCCAACTGAAGCAGCTTTGCCCAACTGGGTACCTTCTATCAGTGTTGGAATACAACTCCCATCATTGTCTTGATGAGGATGATGGAGACTTCATCTGAGTTTTGCTGCAATCACCACAATAGCTGGACAGGAACTAGATTTTTTTTTTTGCCCAGCAAGAACAGACTTTTATGAGAGATATTCCTAATATAGTCCAATCTCAGGAAATGTTAGCCATATAGCCTAGTACAATAACCATATAACAAAGTACAATAACATCCAAAATCCACAAAACTTTGTCAGCAAACCAAAATGCACAACATACATGATACAAGCAAAATCTCAGGATGATTTAGTTTTAAATGGACAAGACAAAATAGCTTTATAATAGGTCTGTTCCTAGAACAAAAAATGCAGGGATTTTTTTAAAAATGTGGATCAACACAGCCCCCCCCCCCCAAATTTTTAGACTTTCCTTGTGGGTGCTGGTATGGGGACTTTCATGAGGACCTGACCTTCAAAACTTACACTGCCATGATGGACTTGGGGCATCTCACTGATGAAGCTTTTGCAACTAGGCATACTGTACCAACTGACCTTAAAGCATCATTGGGGACCACTAAGTGATGGGTGGAGACCATTTATCTTTTGCCAAATCAAATGAGAAACCAAGAGACAGCAAGTAGGGGCCTATGGCAAAATGAGCAGTTAGTCATTAATGTGGAATGGACTAACCATTTTCCAGTGCTATTGGAAATTACTGGCTTTCCCTATAAGGTCCTTCTATCTCATAGCATCCCCACATTTGAAGACATGAATACTTCTGCCAACTTTGGCAGATTTTCCAGTTTACAGCCATTTCTGTACAGCCATGGTGGGCAACATGCCACCTCCAAGCCATATGCACCCTCCTAGTTTTTGAAGCTCCCCTTTGCCTCCATATGCCGTTAACACATTTTGGTGTTATCACCATGAAATGGTTCCGCTCTGTCAGCTTGTAGAGGTCTGTGCTGTAGAGAGTTCTTGCATTTCCTGCTGGATGTGGTAGGAGGAACCTCAGTGGTAGCAATACATTTTCAGTGATACAACTCCTTATGTTGTGGGTGGCAGTGTGGCCACCCAACATCAGGAATTTGTCATCCTGTTCTAATATATAAATAGACTATAGAGATAGATATAATTTGGTCACAATGACCCAGGCTCTCATAACATCTCAGCTGGATTACCGAAATGTGTTCTATGTGGGGCTGCCCACAAAGATGACTCAAAACAGAACTTTGTTGGCAGACTTCTTAACAGTGTTAGTCAAATGGAAAGAAATGATTTCAAGTTTGAAAGAACTCCACTGGTTGCCTCTCTGTTTCCTGTCCCAATTCAATATACTGGTGCTTACTTTGAAAAACTAAATGGCTTGGGACTCAAGTACCTGAAGGAATACTTCATCCCATACCAGCCAGCTTACTTTAAGATTGCCCCTAACTGTTTTCCTGTATTTAGTGTCGTCGTCCCCCCTTTAAATTAGGTTTGTTCTTGTAGAACACATCACTCTGGGTTGCATTGGATAAAAACTAATCTAGAAATAGTTTAGATGAAATAAATAAATAAATAAATAAATAAATATTGATATGGTATACCATGCTGAATGTAATACATGGGACTCTGTGAATCAGCTTATGGGGAAAATCAATGTATGTTTAGCCACTGGAGCAGTGGTAGGCCACTACAGCCCTCCACATTCTTGTTGGACTGCTGCTTCCAACATCCCTTCCCACTGGTTATCCTGGCTAGGGCTGAAGAGTGGTAGTTTAAAACAAAAACACTGGGAGGCCACAGATGTCCATCCATCAGTTCTAATGATGAACGGGTCCAGGTTCAGAACCCCATTCAGCCACAAAGCTTGCCAATGACCTTGAACCACTCTCTACCTTTTCAGTTAAACCTATCTCACATAATTGTGAGGATTAAATAGCATGGAGGAACATACATCCTGAACTGTCCTCTTCAGAGGAAGGATGGGATATAATAATATATTTCTAAAACATATTGCAGAGGGTTAGAGTGGATTGCCTTCTAATAGCTTAAACCTGAAGGAGTCCAATCATGGATTACAGGGGCCATTTTCAACTTCTTTCTTTTCTGGCCAAACCCAAAAATTGATAAACGAAGCACTCCAGAAATTACTCCCCTAAAGACAGTTAACTACTTTGAAACGTCCTCTGGTGAAAAAGATAAGTGCATACAGCTACACCAATACAATGGAAGGAAAAGGTCACATAAGCTAACTCCAGTAATCAAATAGACACTTGGCTGAAAGATATGATCTCTCAAGATCCTCTGAAACCAGGCTGGCAAAAACAAAACAAAAAAAAAGGGACAGGTGTAAGTCAGCTCCCATATGTCTCCTATGAAAACCACAGGAAAATGTATCCATGTTCCTAACACCATTGCCCTGAAATGTCAAGAGAGTCACCCTCGCAGCAGTAAAAGCCATCAGAAACAAAAGAAAAGCATTTGGCATCAGCCTTTGGAAGCCAACACTTTTTCTAAACAGAAAGGTTTCTGTTAATCTCTGCCTAAATTCAATGAGCAAGAAGGCTGTTTTCATATATATTCATTTCTTATATTATTGCCACATTCTAACCAGTGGCGGTGCCCACATCGATAGGATTTTAGTTTCAACTTTAAAGGTGATATCCAAGGTTCTGAACCCTATCCTCAAAATAAATTAGCATCTTGGATACTTGTTTCAACGTTTAAAGTTGAGAGAGAACCTGGAGCAGATTCTCAGCCCCACTAATACAGAAGCCATCAGCTGCCATTGAGTCTAACACAATTGGTTGTTTTGGGAGGCCTGCATAAGTTAAGAAAAATATATGCACAACCTAATCCAGTATTTCCCATGCCTGATGCCAAAATGAGAACTATGACTTCCCCTCTCTAGCCTGATATCTATCTTAGAATAACCTGCACTTGTTGGGTTTATTTTTAGGTAAAAAGGCAATAGGAGGTAAAGGCATACGCAAATTTAACTTGCCATTTTGTTCAGCTCCAGGGAGCTGCTCTGATGACACAAGAGGCAAGAATTGGTACTTGGCCTCGATAGCTCTAAATTTGGGCTCCAGTGTATCTTAAGATGTTGGGTTCTGATCAATGGTGAAAGCTTAGGAAGGATACATGCAAGTGGACTTTACCCAATGAGTAAGGAACAGACAAAGTACTGACTATGGCCTACAGCTTGTATCCAGACTATTTGAAGGACCATACCTTCTCATATAAGTCTCTTGAGCTCTAGGAGCTTTGGGATAGTAACTTCTCATAATTCCAAATCCCCCCAAAAAATCCCCATAATCCTCATAATCCCCCCCCAAAAAAATATTTGAGCAGAATGAGGAGCTTCTTCATGTCTACTCCCAGTCTCTGGAACTCCCTTTTTAGGGGAGTTAGGCTGCTTTCCTCTTTTCCATCAGACTGCATGGGGTATGCTGTATGATGTATAACTTTTATCCATTGTTTTTAAATCAGTGTTTAAATCATTGTTTAAATTTTAAACCAGTTTTTTATTTTTATTTTAAAATAGTTTTTAATTCTGCTGAAAGATTAAAATTATTTTAATCAAAACTTTCTGTATGCTTGTAGCCACATATGTTTTTATTTGTAATTCTGTTTTTCATGTCACCTACAGTCCCAATTTGGGAACAAAAACAGAGTATAAATAAAGATAAATAAATAGATGGAGAGAGATAACAGTCTTTCAACAAAGATTCAAGAAAAAATGAACTTTCCTAGAAGGATTCAGTTTTCAGTGGAGGTCACAGCTAATAGCTGGATAATCTACAGAAATCTCATTTGTCAGTATGGTAGCTCCAAAGAAACATTTAACTTAAGGAGGAGGTAAATAGATTTGGATAACAGATAGATTTCATACTCTCAAAAATGGGAGATCAACCAATGTTTTTTGTCCCAGCAGTTCTGAAGGTACACTTAGATACATCCTTAAATATGCATAAAGCCTAGTAAAGCCAAATATAATTGCTACCACCTCCCGCAGTCTCTCCTTAAGACTGAGACTAAATGCAGATTCTACAGTCTAAGCATCCACCTGTTTTTATCCCTCTCTCCCTCCCTCCCTCCCTCCCCCTGCTTTCTCTAGCATAGTGGTGAGGAATGTGTGGTCCTTCAGATGCTGTTGGATCACAGTTGCTATCAGCTGTTCCCTCCATAGCCCAATGGCATGGGATTATCATGTAATGGATGATGGGTTCTACTAAGAATTATTTTGTATAAAAATTCTTAGACTGACAGAGTGAAGGAGACAGCAGACCCAGACGTCTGATTGAGAACTCAGGTTTATTCTTCCTGCCAGCAAAGGTCCTCAGTGGAAATTCAGTTTCCAAAGCCTGAGGCCCAGAATTATACAAAATGATAGGTTTTATAGTGACTTTACACAAAGGATCCCCAAAAATGCTTTCTGTTGGTTAATCTTAACTCTAAACAAATGAATCTCAAGCAACTAGGCAACGAATACATGAATAATTAAAATCCACTTATGACTCATCAGCCCACCTTACAAAAGTTACTTTTTCCTGTCAACAAAAAAATCATATCAGAAACCCTTGTACACAGTTACAGAGTTGCATTTCTACTTATCTATTGTTTTCTGTTTTGACTTTCACTGTGGCTCCTGAGAGGGCATCTTGAACCTAAACACAATCTCTTGTTTTCTCATGTTTGTTCAGCATTTCTTAAGGACCTTCACTTAGCCCTAGTTTCTACATGCCAGTTTGGATGTTTCCATTTTCCCAGAAATCAGAGTGCAAAACTTTTTGGTTCAAGTAGCCATTTTAGTTCACTCTTTATAGTATAACATTAACTAAATATTGATTATTTAGTTTGATTGATTTGCCCACTACAATCAGATTTGCAGACCAACAACATCTGGAAGAGCATGTTTATCATCTACCACAAGGGTGGAGAACATTTGGTCCCCTAAATGTCCCATGGCTAACAATATGAAACTGTGGTAGCTGTAATGTTTCATGAGCCAAAAGTTCTGTTTCTAGCTTGATGAAAAGTACAAGAGTCTTTTCCTACTACACAATCACTTACTTAAGATTCCACTTTAACTACCATGTCAATATTCTGTAGAATCCTGAGGCCTGTAGTTTGGGGAGGCACTAGAGCTCTCTGGCTCTAAATGCACTCCCTGAACTGCAAATCCCAATATTCCATTGGATGGAACCATGGCAGTTAAAGTGGAATCACAGTGCTATAACTGTGTAATGTGAAAGAACCCCTGGAGAATTTGGAAGCTTGTTCACTATTTTGCAACACATAGAAACAGAAATACTAGATTTTGGCATGGGTCTAAAGGTTATTATATCTGCAGCAGCCAACACACAGTAAATATCTGAGTTTATCCACTTTGTAACAACCTAGTTCTCCTGAACTCTCACCCGATGGCAATACCAGTAGTCAGCCTGATATGAGAACACTGACATTGTCTGACAGCCATTCTTCTTCTTTTACCTTCAACAAGCATTAACGTCTGCAATTGCCATCTCTCTTGTGAAGATGTCACATAATGTTTTAAGTGCTGAGAGGCAAGGATCAGTGACAGTGCAGCTACTGTGAGAAAGTAGATGGTTTATTCTGATGATTTTAAAAATCCTCATATTCCTCCCAGGGAACTTTTAGGGTAGGGCAAGGTGAACATGGAGACCTCAAGGAAGGAGAATAAATAGGGAAGGCAGTTCAAGGAAAGAGGTACAAGGGTAGGCGGTACAAGGAAGGGGAGAATCTGTGATGTAAAAGAAAACAATCTCAATGTTTCTGTTATCCCTTTACTGAGAGGGCACCATTTTCTAGACTAGGGGAGGAAAACATCCCATTCTTGTGCCTAAATGTGGCCCATTGGCAGGACCATTCCATCCTGTGAAGGCTCTTGCAGGAATGTGGAGTCAAAGGCTTTCATGGCCGGCATCCATAGTTTTTTGTAGAGCTTTCAGGCTATGTGGCCATGTTCTAGAAGAATTTCTTTCTGACGTTTCACCAGCATTTGTGGCTGGCATCTTCAGAGAATGATGAGGGCATCTTCATTCTCTGAAGATGCCAGCCACAGATGCTGGCAAAACATCAGAAAGGAACTCTTCTAGAACATGGCCACATAGCCCAAAAGCTCCTTTAAAAAACTGTGTCTTGTGGGAAAACTATATCCTGCACTCTCACCAAATTTCCTGCTCCTTTCTTGCATTCAAGATGGAATACGTAGCTTCAGCCTATGAGCATGATGGTGGGAGTTCTAGAGGGCATCCATGTCCTGTCTTTGAGGCCAGTCAAGGGCAAGATACCAAGCAAAGTCCATCAGAGATGAGATAGTTGCAGCCCCATTTGTGTACAAAAGCTTACAAACCAGTTAACAGTTCTCAGCATTCAGATAGTCCAAGTCAATAGAGTACAGCAAGTAAGCCAAACCATCAGTTCAAGGGAGTGTCTGATAACATGGTCAATTTAATGCAGGGTCCAAAGTCCTTCAGAAATATGAGCCAGGAATCAATATATGAGAGTGTTGCTTCCTCCCAAATGGTCAGTTTTAAGCAATGATCTCCTGAAGGAGTTGCTGGATTATTTAAGGCCCAGCAGCATCTCACAGCTTCCATGATTAATGAGTGTTTCCTATATAAGTCCATCTGTGTGTTGAGCCTGCTGAGGAGTGTTACTGTCTCCCTGTCCTTTGGTTTCCCTGTCTGTATCATAGTCTGAACCAGGTAGTTCCCCCTGTCCTTCTTCACTATCTGTGTCAGAGTCAGAACCTAGGTCCTGGGAACAAGGCATGACTATCAGGTTGGGAGAAGTCTGGTTTGGACACAGTTATATAAAACTGGTGTAGGACTCAAGAGCTGTTGGACTTTATGAAGCAGCAGCCCAAGCAGAATAGCCACTGATAAGCAATACTCCGAGATCATAGGGTTCCCATCCCCAGCATAGGACTATACCTGTCCACCAGAAGGTGTTTATTATATGCTTTGCAAATGATAGTCTGGAATGAAGCTAGTACCAGACACAGCCAGACCAAATACAATATTTGTCATACCTATAGCCACATGAAAAGATCTTATTTGATGCTGGCAGAAAGTAAAGCATCACCAGTGCACTACTCTTTTTTTTCCTTCAGTGGCAGCTAGATGACATTCACAAACTCTGTCACTGTGACCAAAAAGTAGCCATTTGAGACAGGCACAGACCTGGATACCATGCACCTACCACAACACAGTAGGGACAAATATTGCACAAAGAAGTGCTAGACACTGTCTTTCACAGTCCTTACATTGGCAAGACCCCTTATGTTAGCATAAGTCACCAGGAGGATTGTGACACTATAACTCTATTAACATTTCAACTACATCACTCAGACATTTGGAACAGGAAATTGTTATGGCAGGGGGGACGACAACAAGAAATAGGAACAACATGAAGAACATCTGACCTTTGAATTTCCCCCATCTTGTTTCCCACCTCCATAAGTTTACTCCAAACCTTTTGCATGGCTCTCAACAGCCTGATTCTGACAAACCTTCACCCATTTCCATATATTTCTCTTGGATCCTTCTTTACTAAAGCTACACAGAATTTCCAGATCTATTTTGGGATGCTCTTCTGGGACAACAAAGAGCTTTACCTGGTGACCATTTCTTTATTTGGTTGAATATGAACCCTGAAGTAAAAATGAGGGCACTAGTGGGAGTTCTCTGTTTCTTCCTATACAAGTTGTTACATGACTGTCATTGCCATGGTATTTTCCTATCAAGCGTTAAGTGATGGTTCTAACATCTGTCACATGTTGTTCACTCACTCTCTCATCTTCTCCCCAAGGTAAGACTGAGCACAATGCAATGTTCTGTCCATTTGCAGTGTATCTCACTGATTTTTTTCCCACTTTTCTTTTTTTAGTATGAAATACAAAGAAAAGGTCAGTAAAATGTGTCTTGTACCTGGAAGGAGCAAAAGCCATGCTGTTCAGATGCATCTTTGCTATGGGTGTAGAAACTTGCTCTGTACCAAGTTAGAACCTGTGCCAAGCCATTCTCATGGATGACAGTCATGTGCCCCTCCAAATATTATGAGGATGCAGCTCCCATCACCTCTTGTCAGCAAAGTGGACAGCAAGGAACAATGGGAGTTACAATTTGATATCATCTGGAGCTGCATTATTCCCTACATCAAGGGTAGACAGATGTGACCACACAGTTCTGTTTCAGTTGTTGTTGTTTTTGCCTTCCATTCCCAATAGCTCTAGGCACCATAGTCAATGATGGGGAGTTATGGGAATCACAGTCCAAAAACCTGCTGAAGGTCATAATTCCTTACACCTAATGTATGTTAAATGACAGCCACTCAATAGAGTTGCAGTGTTTTTCTGTGCCTCACTTGGAACTCCAAAAAAATGAACTTAGAACCTTTTTCATGTACAACATGTCCCGTATCAGTGAACTACAGCCTTTCCTGAGGTGATCATTCCCACTACAAATGAAAATACTTTCCAAAAATTTGGGCTGGTATGATTTGGTCAATTGAGTCTCATAAGGCAAAGAAAAGAATCAGCAGTAGAAAACAGGAAGTAAGTAATAGTGACTTAAGCCAAGCAAAAAGTCACCCAGATGCAACGGTTGAACTCAAACTGCTAATCTCAGCAAAAAGGGATCCTACGGTATTAATCAATGGCATTTACAAAAATTCAGCAAAATTCTACTTTTAGTTGGGACTAACACTTTGATTTAGGCCAATATCTGCAGTACACTGAGTAACTCCCAACCTGTTTCTGACAGTATTTAAAACAGAAGGAATCAATGTATATATTGATGCAAGTTCCAAAGATTCTCAAAGCTCATGTCTCCATAATATATTTCTTAAACAGGCCATACTTTATTGTGTTTAACTTTATTGGTGAACCAAGTCATTTCTCAGAGGAGGAAACAACTGACAAGTGTATGATACTAGGCCATTGTCATGGCATTGTCATGCAGAATTTGAGCTAATCTCTTGCTGATTCCCGGGGTCCCCATCAAAAGAAGTATGCTTTTCAGGGAGTCGATCAACTGCTCAAAGAGGGAGATATTGATTGTTTAGGTTTCTGTGATCTAACACTGTCTCTCTTTCTGCCAACTTTCTCTTCCCTCTCTCTCTCTCTCTCTCTCTCTCTCTCTCACACACAGAGTATTTTTCCAGGTCAACATATAAAACAACACCCAGAACAAGCAGTAAACACTATTCACTGAGTCAGTCCTATTGTTTAGCATTATCTAGTTCTGGGCAAGCAAAGCCTGTAGAAGTAGTAGGATAATGTAGATTCAGCAAGCAGCCTGGAGCAGAGGAGGAAGACAAGGAGGAAACAGTTATATAGATAGGTCTGTAAAGCAAAGATCTAATTTATGTTATGCCTTCAAGTCACCTGCTGACTTATGGTGACCCCATGAATTTCACAAGGTTTCCTTACACAAGGAACACTCAGGATGCATCTATAATGTAGAAATAATGCAGTTTGACACCACTTCAACTGCCATGGCTCAATCCTACATATCCCTGGGACCTGTAGTTTTGTGAAGCATTAGTAGTCTTTAGGAGCAGAGAAGGCTAAAGATCTTGTAAACTACAAATTCCAGTATTCCACAGGGCGGAGCTACCCCACTTAAAGTGGTGTTACACTGCATTATTGCTACAGGGCAGACGTACTCTCAGATGTGGTTTTGCCAGTTCTTTCCTTTGAACTATAAGCTACAGTACCTGATATTTGGGAGCAGTTCCCCTTACAACTACTAAGCAGAGCTGACCCTACTTAGCTTCCAAGAGCAGATGGGATCTAGTGCCTTTAAGGTATTTAGGCTGGGAAAGAGCTAAGAAAGGATAGCAAAAGCAGGATCTTTCAGGACCCTGGATAGAGCTCAGGGAATGGACAGCATGTGCTCAATTCAATTGATCCCTTTTATGTTTCTAGAAGTGCAAAGGCTTACTTGAGAAAGTCCTCTGGCTTTGAGTCTCACATGTTGGAATGTGAAGCGCCTGATAGTGAGGACAAGAGCCCATCAATGCAAACAGACTCAAGATCTGTGGTCCCTGAGAAGCTTGGGATCATGAGTGCAGGGGCTAACCGTTCTGGGTAAGGGCTTAGTACTGAGACTCAAGCCCAGCATTTCCTCAGTCTACACCTCTGGTTCCCCAGCATATTTATCTGTATGCTGATCCCTGCTCAAAGTCAGGTGTCAGTTATTTATTTCACAATTTATATTATTTATTAGTTATACCACCTTTCCACCAACAATTAGATGATGTGGAAGGAGACAGAGGACTCCTCCTCTGGCATATATATTTTGGCTGCATGGCTTTAAGGTAAGCTAGACAGGGCCCAGCAGAGGCTGAGACTTGCAACTCTAAATTGATCTTTTTTGTCTGCCACAGAGCATCCCACAAGGAAAGCCGAAAATGGCTTCTTGCCCTCACAAGAGGGAACATGGCCTCTGCCACCCACCTCTAAACAGAGACTGGGTAGCCATATGTTGGGTATGCTTTGACTGAGAGTTCCTGCATGGCAGGGGGTTGGACTAGATGGCCCTTGAGGTCTCTTCCAACTCTAGGATTCTATGATTCTATGATTCAAGCTCAAGACAACATTTTGACACTCTTCCTCCTCACTTTATCCTTATAGCTGTGCTAGATCTCCCAAATCCCCATCCGGTACTCTATCCACTATGCTATATTGGCTCTCATTCCTGAGATTCATCATTGATAACGTACTGTAAGCTAGACGTGTTATTGTTTCTTCCTATGGAAGATGCTTTCTTGCTTGTGCCTGTAATAGTTTTGATCATTTTGAGTGGAATGTCACAATGTACCCCACAAGCAGAATTCACAAATGGTGTGCCTCTCACTCACATCAAAAAGAGTAGCACTAGAGTGCGAGGCTGACGGGTTTCATTGTGGTGAACAAATATGATGACCTGGTTTCAACCCATGCTACAGCTGCAGGTGTCAGGAGCAAGACAAGAAATGGATGGTAGAGAAGAATCAAGAGAAAAGCAAAAAAGGAGACAGCAGGGCAAAATTCAGAGGATGTAAAAGCAACATAATGGAAAGTATAAGAGAAACAGCTCTAATTGCAGCCATGGAATTCTAAGCAGGAGCTGTTGACTAAGTTGCCGGGAGATTCTGCTGGCTTCCTTTTACAGAGGCTACTGATTGGACAAAGACAAATGAAACAGAAAAATTTAGGTGGGGCTCTTGTGCTATTTCTAATGTAAGAAGCCTTCTCTATGTTTGCTCATAATGCCACCTAAATAGGTGTTAGATGAACCCATTCTATTTACTAGATCAAAGATGTTTTAAAAAAGTAATCCTAAAAAGGCATGGATCGGACCTTAGAAAAATTACTTTCTTGAACAACAACTCCCAGAATCCTCAAGGCACCCTGGTCATGGCCATGCTCGAAGGGGGACACAAAGAATTGTAACCCAAAAAGTAACTTTTCTGAGCACTAGACTGAGCTAAATAAAACCTCAGAAAAGGGGGGAAATGAGACAGGTGGTGTGAGGATGGATGACGAATATGGTACAAGATATAGGTCAATTTTATTTTTATTTTATTTAAGGCTGGAGGAGTCAATATAGGGGTTGGTAAAAACCACTGACAAACTCTCATCTGCAACCTGGAAATCCAGAGATATCAAAGGAGCTACTGAATTAAAAGGATCATGGGCACAAACTGCAAGTGTGTTTTTAAAATGGCTGAAACATGGCCAAAGACACACAAACCAAAGGCTTCCCAAACACATAAATCTCTGAATTGTTGTTCCTGACCTAGATTCTCCAGCCAGGCAGCATTCTGTCCACAACAGCATCTCACTCCAAAAAGCCCACATCAGTACGGGTAACATGCCTGACAAGAACTACCAAACAAGCCATTCATAGTTGAATCTGTGGATTTAAAAATCTGTGGATATGAGGGGATGGCTGCAGTAAGATTATAGCAATACTATTCAGTTTCTTTCAGCTGTCATTTTGGCAAGTTGTCTGCTTGGAGCTGTCCAAAGTCCTGAGATTCTTTCTTAACTTGCTATATAAACTAATAAGTACAGCTGGGTCAGCCTGCTTTTCCAGAACTATTTTTGCCCCTTGGGCTTCCATTCACAATCAAGGCAGGGCACTCTATGCAAACATCAATTTTTCCTAATTCTTTGAGGGAAGTGGGCAGGGAACTTCTTGGAAGGTACGGCAATAAAGCCAAAGCCAACAACTCCCAACTTAGCTCCACCTCAGCAAGGGAAGAACTGGAAGCAATTTTTTAGCAAGTGGGAGGTCAATGATTGATTAAATCCCTCCGCTGCTGCCGCCACATAGCTACATGAAAAAATAACTACATTAGGTTATTTTTAAAATTCCAGACTGCTCTTTCTCCTTACATGCCCCAGAGCAGTATATGATATAATAAAAACAAAATATTATCCTTCATAAAACTGGATGGGGGGGAGGGAGCCACAGAATTGCAAAGAAAAGCAATTAATAAATTAAACATTTCTCCAAATGAAAATCTCCTGACCAGGCACCTAAAGACTAGACTTACTTAAGAAAGTTGTTCCAAGTTTGGCATGCCACCACAGAAAACTCAGTCTACTTTCTATAAGTACATCATGTCAAAGAGGAGTTTTATATGACAACCATAACAAACCGGCAAGATATTATAGGAGAGGGGCCTCCTTTGAGTAGTTGTGTTCCAGACTGTTTCAGATTTTAAAGGTAAGCACCAACAGTTTAAACTGAGCTGTTGGTGTTGTTGCTATGTGACTTCAAGTCAACTCCAGCTTATGGCAGCCCTAACATAGCACTTTCTTAGCAAGATTTGTTCAGATGAGGTTTGCCACAGCTTTCTTCTTAGCCAAGAGAGTGTGACTTGCCCAAAGTCACTCAGAGGGAGCAGGGATTCAGACCCTGGGCTCCTGAAATCCTAGTCAAACACTCAAAAAACTATACCATGCTGATCTCTGAACTGGGCTTGGGGATGTGTAATGTGTAATTTTTTTAACAACTGCTGCAGTAAGGCTTCCTCTACCTTAAACAATCAGAATTCTAGCAGCTAGATTCTAAACTAATATTTGTTTAAAAATCATCTTCAATTGCAGCTCCACATACAACATATTATAATCAGGAGATTACCAGATCACTGTACCTGGTTACAAATTTATCAAAAATTGGAAAAGGGCACTCCATTCCTTTGAAACCATGTGCTGTGGTCTTCCACTATCCTTTGATTATGATAACAAATTTAATTTATCTATGTGTAATCAGTATAGTAATACACTTTGCTCCAAACATTGAATGAACTAGACTACACAGTATACAGTATTTTTGTGAACTAAAGAGCATGGAAGATAAAATGGAAACAGGTGCAGATATGAGCAGTCACCAGGTCTCCTAATTCCACCCCACAGAATCAGTCTATTAACATGCCATGATTTCTGAGAAATTAAGCAAAATGAATAAAGTTACACTCCTCTATCGTTCACTTGGCAAAGGTTATCCCCCAGAGAGTCTGAAGTAATAAACCCTGGCCTGAAGAAAGACTGAAATAGATATAACTGAACCTTTTCATCCATGACTGCCTGGGCTAAACCACCATCAGCTTCCAAAAAATAAGATGCCCAAAGAGTGAATATTTGTACCTGGATGATAGTTGTTACAACCTTCAGGATTCAACTAGGATTTTTTAAAAGAACAGTTTCGATGCAAGTTCTTTCAAATTGGCCCAGACCACACCTTTTCTCACAGAGGCATTAATAATCCCCTAAACCCACATAATGAACTGCAGTTCAGTGATAGGGAATCAAGGTGAGCAATGATCAAAAACACAAGTGCCCCTTTCCAAGCACCTCTGGCTGCATTAACTGAAATTAATCCCATATAATCAAACTAGATGGAACTCTGGACACCTCCACAGGAGGTGAATCAATAATGACATGAAGGTTAGAGATAATATGAATGATTTTACCCTCAATATATCTTGTCATGGCAGGCTTCCAAGTATTCTAATATATCCCTTACTGGGACAAGATCAGAGATGGGCAGCAAGATTTGCCCCAATACCATTGCAGTCCTTTGTTAAAACACACTACAACACCACCAAAACTGTGGTGGGCCTTCCCTTTCTGTTGCTTCCTCTAGCAATGGAAGGCGGGAGGTTGTTCTGTTCTGTGGCTTTGCAGGAGGATCATCTGGCATCTCATATCACATGGAGCCACTGCAGGAGCTGATGAATTCTTCATGCAACTGTGCTAAGAAATGAAGAGGTATATACCCTTAATAAAAGCCAGTGTGGTGTAGTGGTTTGAGTTCTGGACTAGGAATCTGGGAGACTAGGAACTGAATCTTCTTTCAGTCATGGAAACCTTCTGAGTGGCCTTAGGCAAGCAACACTCTCTCAGTCTTAGAGGGAGGCAAAGGCAAATGCTTTCTGAACATATCTTGCCAAGAAAACCCTGGGATACAACTTGAAGACTCACAACAACAACAACAACAACAACATTTACAATTCTATACTGCTTAATAGTGAACTCAGCACTTTCTAAGTGGTTTACAATCTGTAAGCCAACTGACCCCCAACAAGCTGTGTACTAATTTTACCAACCTACAAAAGGATCAGCCTTGGAACCCTGGGATTGAACTCACAACATTGTGGCTGCAGTACCGGCATTTAACCACTGCACTACCAGGGCTCCTTCAATACCCTCAACTGGCTCCACTTAATCCAATACAGTTATCCAAACCTGGGGTGTTGTGTACCACTAGATCAGGTATGATGCACCCTTTTTCACTCAGAAAGGCTCTTATGACTTGCCCTCAATTAGGAAAAATGTCATAAGTTCTGCCTCCTAAGGTTTATGGAAAATTATGCTGCTTTTGCTTCTCATTGCCTGTAGCTATTCTAAACAAAGATGAGGTTGTCTGTAGTGTTCTTGTAGATGTCCTGATTAAGAGAAGTTTGGTCACGCTGATATTAGATTGTAGTGTGTCCCCCTGCCACCTGGCTTTTGCTTTTGCAATTAAATCCAGTTTCCACAAAACAAAATGTAAACTGGCAGCAACAGATCTATTGGGGAAAAAATGTGGATATATCCATTTATAAAGAAATAATCCAGTTATAGCAGAAGCCAGCAATAGGGTCAGGTGGAACATTGTCAGTGGCAGCTTTCCAAAAAACAAGATAGTGATGTTCCTCTAGGGCCCAGAGGTCTAGGCAAAGAGCTCTCACTTTACTGCAAGCTTCCCACAAGTGGTTCATTTCACCTTTCACTACATTATTTAATATTGGCTTCTTTGGACATCTGTTGAAATACAACAGTTGTACATTTGTTTTTTAATAAATCAGGCATCACATGCCCTTCAGAGTACTTAAAATCTGGTAAAATGAACAAAACCATTTTAAAATGAGGGGGAAACGCTGAAAAAAGAATTGAAAGCACTATATGAATTATGCTCCGACAAATGAGAATTATGTATTCTAAACAATCCAAAATGGTCTCGCAAGATCAAATAAAATTTGTTTGTGTATATATTTCAGACAAAGAAAATGCAATGTTAACATGTCTGAAGAAAAATGGAGACAGAGGATTGTAAAAGGTACTCCTTCTCCATGGTTATGATTTTTGTTTTGTCTGATTTCTCATGGTTTTGTTGTATGTTTTCTGCTCTTTCTGCCTAAATCCAACTGTTAATCTCTAAAGAGTAGACCCACTAAATAAAAGGGCTTTTCATGAAGGTTAGTTCTCATTGATACAATAGGTTGACTCCAGCTGTGAACAACTGTTATATTCTGAATTTGACGGAAGGACAGTAATATTAAGTGTACTGAAAACTCCCTACTTGAATATGTCCACTATCTTGATGGTGATTTCAGTGCTAAATGACAATCCATATCTAGCCAAAACACCACCATCCAGGCACAACAGGAAGGCCACAACAAGCTCTAAGAAACACCAAGGTTTGAAGGAGTATAAAAAATATGAGAGGGGGGGGGGGTTCAAGGGAACACTTCCCCCTGCATGAGAACTGAGCATGCTCACTGGGCACAGAATCCTAATTTACTGTTGTGAAGGAGGAAAAGGAATGTAACAGAGTGTTCAGAACAGGAAAACTTCATACTACATCATTGTGTTGCACATCTTGTATTAATAAAAATGTATTAATGTACAGTATATGCAGAAAATGTATATGCAGAAAAAATAAAGTGCAAAGATATAGAATTGGGGAACACCTGGCTTGACAACAGTACATGTGAAAGGGATCTAGTAGAGCACAAGTTGAACATGAGTCAACATTGTAATGCAGCAGCTAAAAAGGTCAATGCAATTCTAGGCTGCATCAATGGAAGTATAATGTCTAGCTCAAGGGAAGTAATAGTGCCATTCTATTCTGCTTTGGTCAGGCCCCACCTGGAATAATGTGTCCAGTTCTCAGCACCATAGTTCAAAAAGGATGTTGACAAGCTGGACCATGTCCAGAGGAGGATGACAAAAATGTTGAAAGGTCTGGAGACCATGCCATATGAGGAGCAACTTAGGGAGTGGGTATGTTTAGCCTGGAGAAGAGAAGGTTAAAAGGTGATATGATAACTATGTTTAAATATTTGAAGGGATGTCATACTGAAGATGGAGCAAGTTTGTTTTCTTCTGCTCCAGAGAATAGGACCTGGAGCAGTGGATACAAACTACAGGAAAAGAGATTCCTCCTCAACATTAGGAAGAACTTCCTGACAGTAAGAGCTGTTTAACATGGAACATATGCCCTCAGGAAGTGTAGTGAAGTCTCCTTCTTTGGAGGTTTTTAAATAAAGGCTGGATGGCCATCTGTCAGGAGTGCTTTGCTTGAGTATTCTTGTATGGCAGATGGGTGGACACGATAGGCCTTGTGGTCTCTTCCAACTCTATGATTCTATGAAAATAAAGAACCAGAAGGAGTAAGATCCACCTCACAGGTAACTCTTTATACAAGAAGGACTACTTAGACTGCATCTACACTGCACAAATAATGCAGTTTGGCACCACTGGATTCCTGGGATTTGTAGTTTATGTGAAACCAGAGTACTCTGACAGTCAAGGCTATCTCACAATACTACAAGTCCAAAAATTTCATAGCATTGAGCTGTGTCAGTTAAAAAAAGTGTCAATCTGCACTGATTCTGCAGTGCAGGTGTAGCCTTAATATAGGAAAGCACATTAAGAGATCACTCCTATCTGTAATAATCTAAGATTAGCTCCCATTTTAATTGAAATCCTATGGACACTTACCTGAAATTAAACCTAATACATTACAGCTTCCTTCTGAGTAAATATCCACAAATTGTACTGGTCATGTCCTTGGCCTTCCCCATCAGTAAGTTTTATTCATCCTATTCCCTCTTTATTCAGTTCCAGTGTGGATCCAGTGGCAGAGACTCAGCTTGGTTCACACAAGAGATAATGTGATATGCACATAATATATCAAATCCTATCTAATTTAAACAATGGTGGCCTCCACTTCAATGGGGGCAGTGAATCTGCTCCTAATTTTAGTTTGGATTTAAAGGAGCTATGGGGGGTCAAATTCAACACCTCAGATAGCTACTTTAAAGTTCAACTTAAAATCTAGAGCAGATCCAACTCATACAGAAGCCTCCAGGTTTCCTAGCAGTGAATCCAAATAGATGCATTCAGAACAGCTCTGAAACTGATAAGATTAAATAAGCTGTCTGAAGTGTATACAGCAATCTGCAATCAAAGTCAACATATAAAACAATGTGAATCTTCTACTGTGATCTTTTCCTTTACAATAAGGACTTCATTTCCTTTCTTTCTAAGGGAAGATTTATAAAGGTTCTCCAAAAGTGTTTAATTGTGAAAGTGCAGTTCCCTGGAACCATGAATACCTGGAAGTATAGCTGGCAGTCAAGGACCATTTTAAAGGCATGGAATTCACAACAGTGACTATGGGTATCCTTCACTTAAATAGCTTTTTGTCTGAAATCAATATCGTCAATGCAGCCTAGAAAGCCAATGAAGGCCATTCTTAAATCAGGTGGAACTCTGCTTTCTGTTTCACCTTTTCATCAGATCAAGAGAGATGAGAAACTAACTGCCCCCCCCCCCCAAAAAAAAACATGAAACTAGATAGAATACTATTTTTAATAACTTGGTCTTATCCAGTATATCTGATTGTCAACCATAAGTGGTCATATAATCTATTTTCTATTGTGACAGCATAAATAATCCAACAATTAACCAACTACTTTGGTCTACATCCAATTCCTGCTCCCAACTAGAACAGACCCATTTAATCAATGGGGCTTATGTACATGTTGACTTACCATTCAGCAAATGATTCAGTGAGGCTGCTCTAGTTCAGACTTGCAATTGGATTTAAGCAGAACCATCTGTAAATTCCCTTCTCATTGTTCCAAAAAAAAATCTTATGAAATTGACCCAGTAATTTGTCATTTCTTCCCCATTTCTCAAAATCATTTCACTGATTCTTGAACAGGTATACTTCATTTGTACAGCATAACTTAAGTGGGGTCATACTGTTGCTTGGAGGTCAAAAATCTTTGGTAATCTACCACAAATCGGCCAGGGATCTCTCAGTAGAACAAGATCTATCTTTGTTAAAATAAATAAACAAATCATATTCTCTGTCTTTTTGACCACTAGCCTGAAAGAAAGATTGGATATAAATAAAGCAATGGATGGATGGATAGAAAATCCTTTTTTAAAGACAATCATCTTGAGATCAGTGACCAAGTATCTTAGGATGTTGAAATGTTCTCCCACTGGCTTTCAAATATTGCTGTGCCTGATATCAGATTTCTATCCGTTTAATCTTTTGCACAGAAACTGGCCTGCTTGTCCTATATAGAACTCCTCTGTTTCAGGGCCTAATGATGTCATCCAAAACATGAGAGGTTCAGACACCGGCTCATCTTTCAATGGGGTATATGGATCAGTTGCCAGCAAGTTGCACTGCAATTTATTGTTGAATTACCATGCATCTGAAGAATCTCATTCCCTAATAAATGTGTTGGTCTAAAAGATGTCATAAAATTATGTGTCCTGCTTATGGGCTTTCCCTAAGCATCTGGCTAGTCACTATTGAAACAGACTGCTGAATTATATATGCCTTTGGCCAGATCCAAGAAGAATCTTGTTATGTTTTTATGACAATAACCCCATGTGCTCTGCCTTGAAAAGGTGTCAACATGTTTTTTAAAACCTGATGTTTTGTTTTCTGTTAAAATTATAGGGTACATTTTTTTTCTAACTCAGTTGTCCCTATTTTTTAAAAAACATGTATACCCATTCTCTCCATTATAATACTCATTATAAGATTGCTTCAAGCATTGATAAGCAACATGGTCTCCTCCAGATATTTCAACTTATGCTCTGTAAAACATGGATCAAAAACATACTGCAGAAATCATCCAGTTCTTAATGCTTTAACTGCCCTGGCTCAATACTAGAGAATTCTGGGAAGTGTAGTTCTGTGAGACATTTAGCCTTCTCTGTCAGAGAGCTCTTGTTCCACAATAAAATACAATTCCAAGGATTCCCTAGCATTGAGCTATGGCACTTAAAACAGTCTCAAACTAGATTATTTCTGCAGTGTGTTTTGGACCATAGACAACATGACCATGCTTACAGATTGCAAGATCTGTAATCCAAAACAACAGGGGAACACCATATTACCTGCCCAGTTTACTGTGACAAGAAACAAGACATAAAGGTATCAGAAAACAGCAGGTTAAAAACTCAAGATTGAAGAATTCAAAACAACAACAGTTTAGAAGGTCAAATGGCAACATATCTTTGCTAGCCACCTGAAGGCCAGTACAGAAGGCCTTACAGTACAGAAAGCCTTCTCTTACATCCATGTTAAATGTATTTGGAAGATCAACAGTTGTAAAAGAGAGCATATCCAGTTTCTTAATGAGCATCTCATAAGGGTCCAAACGTTTCTCTTTATATCTTGGTCTTAAACCAGAGATGGGAATTGTATGGGCTTCCATATATTATTAGACTGCAAGACACAGCAAACATATCTAAAATAATCAGTGCTGAGGATTGCAGCTGAATAACTTCCAAATGGTTGCATGATTCCAATCCCTGTCCTAAATAAATTAGGCCTTTAATAGTAAGTGTCCACATTTTGAACTGAATCCTTGCCCCCAGGGGGAAAAAAACACAAAGGTAGTTAAGCTGTTTGAAAAGGGGAATCATGTGCACCCTACAACCAGCTCCAAAGTTCTGCCTCCTGCACTCTAGATCAGCTGAAATTTCTGTACTTTTTTTAAAATCCATATAGCATGTATTAGAGCAAGAGAAGGGAAAATATTGCAATCTATAAATTGCTGAACTTTAAGCCCAGCCAGCAAAACCAGTTGTTATAAGGGAATTGCAGTCTGATAATTTAAGTCATACTTGGGCATGGAATGACCTAAACTCAACGTGCCTTTCTGCTATTTGAACTCAATGTTAATTCTATCAAGAGTAATGCTATTGTGACCAACAGGATTTACACAAGTAGTGACTACCACACACCATTCATTTCAATGGGTATACTCTAGCTGGAACCGAAATTGAATCTGTCCTTTTATTTGTATTCCATTCCTCCTCCACAATGCTTGGCTTGGACATTTTCTCCTCACCTTCTGTGGTGAATTGGCTAAAAGAATGGCTTGTCCAAAGTCAACCAATGAGCTCCATCTCCAGGCAGGGATCTGAATCTTGGCTTCCCATATAGAAGCTCACCAATCTGGTCCCTGAACTCACAGCGTGGCCTTCGGCAAGCCGCTGTCTCTCAACCTCAGTTCTCTATCTGTTAAAATCTAATTATCAGGTCTAACGCAGAGTGGCAGCAAATAAAACAAAAAGAGCAATGTGCTTCGTAAATTGAAAGTATTGTGTAAATGATAAGCAGCAGCCATGAGGGAAGAAGAGATTGATAAAATTAGATTGTAACAGGGAAAAGCAGAATGTTCCATATATTCTGTTTGTTATATCAGACTGTATTTTTACATTGAATTTTGTTTTGTTTTGCACCTCATCCTATCCCTCAGGCAAGTAATCTCATCTTTATAATAACCATGTCTATCCTATTGCCATTTTGCTAATGGGTTGGGGAAATTGAGGATTGGTGGTTTTCTCAAATCTTCCCAATAGCTTCATTCGTAAACTGAGCTATAATTCAGATGCCCTTTCCTGTGCTTAAAAAACAAGGGTAAAAATGCCAATGGCTATTCACACCTAGGAGCAGAGACTCACATTACACACTTGAACCAGAGAAGAGGTCCATCCAAATGTACCCCCCTCCCATTCCCTCCAGTGCTATGTCAATAAACCCTGACCTGGAAGAAACCTTGGTTTCCAGCTGAGCCTGCCAACCAAGGTGCCAACCATGATGACAGCTTTTGATTAGGAAGCGTTTGCCCATTACCAAATGGAAGAGAGCCAAGAGTGCATTTGATGAAGTCACCAAGAAGCCTGAAATGGCTCCAGGCCATTAAACCTAAGATTGCATTTGAACTCAGAACAAAGAGGCGACAAGCTTCCAATCAGAGGGCTCATTTTTACAGGGTGTTTTTGTGTCTCTGCTGACCTTTGCAACCACTGCATAAGACAAATGGAACCAAGTGATATATTTATTTGTGCAACTATACTAGAAATTTACCCGCAGAAGATAAATCATTAAGAAACCAAAGGAAATTTAGCTGAAGGAGTGAGGAAGCTCCTTGACATTTCAAAAAAGAAAGGGTAAATCAACCTCTCCCTGGGTCCAGAAAAGAAAACCTAGCAAGGTGATCCCTTTAATATGCCTTACGAACCACTTGAGGAAATTGTTTCCTTTCACAACAATACAATCAGGAGGGCAGGAGTCATGCAGAAACCATCTACTTCTGCCTTACACGTCTTGTAAATGCATACACTTCCCCCTGATCGATATTCAGCTACAGCTAATTCTTTATATTCCTTTTGGTGTTCGGTGATACAAACAGAAGAAATAATACAGGTGTACGGACAATGACTATTAGCCAAATGCTTCATGGAAAAAAACAGAGAATAATATATTGGTGTTTGGGTCACCGGATGCATCTCTTGGGAAGAAAAAAAAGGCAAAATGATTCCATTCCAGAGCTTTCTGAATGCATCAGTTTAACAAGATTTTTGCTAACTGCAGTTCAAGGAGCCATTTATAAATAACCTGTAACCACTAAACTCTTCTCCCTCTCTCTCTCTCTCTCTTTCTCTCATTCACTCGCTTGCATTTCCCTTTGTTTCCTTTCTATTGGATGCTAATAGAAGCCTATTAGTTTAATTCAGAAGGAATCTAGCTTTCTGGTGTAAGATTAGCGAGGACCAAAAAATTAGCTGGATTCAGCTAATTGGGGTCCGATTCCAAATGCTTGGCTCCGTGTTTTCTCTCTGCTGTTTGTGCATGAAGGGAGAATTCTAGATGTTACTGTGATGTATGGAGCCTTATCAAAACCACACGGCACAAATTAGAGGATAGGTTCGGCGGATGACCTTACAAACGCCTTCCGAGAGAACTGCAGCTCCACACAATGTCCTCACCCTTGAGGTCCAGATCGAGCGTTTCAGAGCATTGTCACCAGCCATCCTTTCCCCGGCACAATGCCAGAGGCATTACTCAAGTCAATGAGATTGTGGGTATCACAACCTGAAGCGAGAAATCCATACTTTGAGCCGACTGGGATGGGCAGCTGCAATGGGTCCAAGAGCCTTAGGGATTCGTCACTGGCTACATAGAAAAACCTTAAGAGTCCTAGTTTTGACATATGGACATTTTATTTTATTTTTAACCATAAACAATGGGAGGAAGTTGAAAGCTTTCATGGCCAGGATCCATAGTTTTCTGTGGGTTCTTGGGGGTATGTGGGCATGTTCTAGAAGAGTTTATTCCTGACGTTTCGCCAGCATCTGTGGCTGGCGGTGCCAGCCACAGATGCTGGCGAAACGTCAGGAATAAACTCTTCTAGAACATGCCCACATACCCCCAAGAACCCACAGAAAACAATGGGAGGAAGAAATGCATGTTTTTAAAGAGTGAATTGTGATTCCTGGAGCCTTCTAGAAGGGACAGTATACACCCACCTCCCTTTTCTTTTCTTTTCTTTTCTTTTTGGCTTGCAAAGCAATGCGCCAAGAGCCACACAAACAGCCTTGGGAGCCACATGGATCCCAAAGGCGATGCTTCCCACCCACTTATAGGGTAGACGCTTTCATTGGGTTTAAAGATGTTTTGATATCATCTCACGCTCCATTTTCCTGCAATGAGATGAGAGTAAGCGGCATGAGACTCAACGGACCTGTAAGTATCAGATGATGTTTATCACTGCGCTCTGCTCACTTTGGACCAAAGAAAGGGACAGAGGCCCTACCTTTCGCAACGAGTTCTTCGATGTCTTGGTCGAAGCCCACCCGGTGGCACTTCCGCCAGAGGCCCATGTTGGTGGAGTTGTACTGTCGGTTGCACTCGTCCACGGCGCTCATGGCAAAGAGCTGCCTCCGGTTCCTGGCCAAGAGGAGCTTCCCTTCCCAACGGTCCAGCCTCGACCTGCTGGCCCTGAGGGGCAGGTTGTTGTTGGAGTTGTAGATGAAGCCCGGGTCGTTCCTCCGGGTGGTGAGGCTTTTGCACCGTTCCCGGTGCTTCCGGGCGTCCGTCTCGTACCAGTGGTCCGAGCAGATGGCCACGGCCAGCATGCCCAGGGCGCACAAGGCTAAGGAGAGGCCGGCGTAGAGGAGCAACCTGCCGGCAGCCATCGCCTCAGCTTCACAGGGGCGCCAGGGGCATCTTCTTGGGGCTCGGACTGGGTGGTGGCCCTTGGCGTCTCTTCCAAATTTTCTATGGTTCTTCGCTGAAGAGGCAAAAGGGGAGCAGTGACTTGTAGGAATAGTAGTAGCAGTTGGAGGAACAATCCCCACCCTCTCCTCAAAGTTGAGATGAGGCCAAGAAGGCCTTCCTTCAGTGGTCACCCAGAAGCCAAGGGAGATCCATCAAGTCCTCCTGGTGGAGAGAAGGTGGCCCAGTGCTTCTGGAGGTCAAGGGACCTGGGCCTTCTTCCTTCCAAGAGGCCGAGAGAGGAGCCAGGCCAGGCCAAAGGAAGAGGAGGAGGAGGAGGAGTTGGGCCCTCAGGACTGGGGTCCAGGCCTCCTTTTCTCTTCCTGCTGCCTCCAAAGGGCTCCTTCTTCTTGGGCCTGGACCACCTTCTTCCTTCCTGACCCTCAGAGTCGTCTTGGAGGCAAAGGAGGGAGGGAGGAAAGGAGAGAAAAGGAGAGCTCCAGGCCGAGTCCCCAAAGACAGCAAAGGGATCCCGGTCCAACGCCTCAAGAAAGCCCCCGCAGGGCTGGGATTCGAGGCGCTGCGAGGAGGACGAGGGCCCCGAAGGAGGGCAGGGACTGGGAAGAGCACCTGCTTTGCTCCAAGAAGAGCGAGGCCTTCTCCTTCTCCTTCTTCTTCTTCTCCTCCTCCTCCTCCTCCAGTGCTGGCCCTCAGCGGCCCAAAGGGAGCCTTCTCCTGCCGCTGCTGCTGCTTCCGCCGCCGGCCCCGCTGCCTTCCAACGCCGCTCTCCTTCTGCCGCCGCAAAGCCCCCGCGGCATCCCTCCGGCCCAGCGCCCGCCACCAGCCCCAGCAGCAGCCCCGGAGGACGAGGAGGAGGCCCCGGGAGAAACGAGGCGGCTACCCCGCAGGCCGCTCCCAGGCTCCAGGGCCCCGAGGAGGAGGAGGAGGAGGGCGGCGGAGAGGAAGGCAGGCGGGCGGGCGGGCGAGGCGGCCTGGAAGCCCCGCGGAGGGAGGGAGGGAGGGAGGGAGGCGGCGAGGGAGGACGGGGTCCAGCAGCCAACGGGGGGCTTCGGGGTCTTTCTTCTTGGCTCCTTCTTCTTCTTCTTCTCCTCCTTCTTCTTTTCCTCCTTCTCTTCTTCCCTTCTCTCTCTCCTTTGCCTTGTTCCTCCTCTCCTTCTCCTTCTTCCCCTCCTTTTGCCTCGACTCCTTTCTCTTCCTCCTCTTTCCCTCCTGCCTCCTTCTCTCTCCCTCTTTCTCCTCCTCCTCCTCTCCTCCCTCCTTTGCTTTTTCCCTCTCTCTCTCTCTCTCTCTCTCTCCTAAGCCCTTCCTTCTGCTCTGCTCTTCCCCTCCACCTGGATGGGTGCGATGGCTTCCCTTTGGCCTCCTCTCCTTCTCCCTGCTTTTCTTCCTCTCTCTCTCTCTCCTTCTTCTCCCCTCCTTCTCAATCTCCTTTCTTCCCTTCTACCTTCTTTTCTGCTGGATCCTTTTCCCCCTTCCTCTTCTCCTCGCCTTCCCTTCTACCTTTCCCTCCGTGGGCTTCTTTGTCCCCTTCCTTCCTTCCTTCCTTCCTTCCTTCCTTCTCTTCCTGCTGCCTCCCCTTCTCCCTCCTCGCTTCCCCCGAGGCCCTCTTCGTCCCTTCCTTTCCCTGCGGAAGAAGAAGCGAGCGGCCTTCCTCCTCCCGAGTCCGCCTCCAGACCGAGGCTCTCTCCGGAGGGAAGGCGGCGGGGCTCGGTCCAACGTCGACAAAGGGCCCCAGAGCAGCCGGGCAGCGACGGCGGGGCTCCCGAGGGGCCTCTGGGCAAGAGATCCGGAGGGCTACCCCGGGGGCCCGGTCCACCAGGAAGGATTCCCCCCCTGACCTTGGAGATCTACAGATCTATAGATCTCCAGATCCCTTTCCCCCTAAGAGCCGAGAGGTCCCTCCATGTAAGCGCTGGAGGAGAGCCCTTCCCGACATTGCCGACATTGGGCTCGCTGCCTGGATCTTCTGGATCCTTCTCCCCCTGGATCCTTTTCCTCGATCCTTGGACCTCCTTCCTCTTGATCCTTCTTCCTCTTCTAATCGGGATCGCTCCCCTCCATCCTCACCACCCAAAACCTGGACCGAGAGCTTGGCCGGGCCTTCTCCGCTTCCGATGCGGAGTGACTCCGGATCCTCCTCCTGCTCCCGACCCGGAGCCCAAAGACCCGGTTCGGTCCCAAAGGCAGCGAGGAAGAGGAGGAGGAGGTCACCGGGGCAACGTCAGCCTCATCCTTCATCTCATCCTCTCGCTTTCTCCTCGCCTCCTTAAAGACAAACCCCACGCTTTCCTGAACGGCTACGTCCACACTGGAGTAATAACCCGGTTTGGCCCCGCTTTAAGGGCTCAAGGCTATGGAATTCTGGGAGTTGGAGTTTGTTGTGGGGTCCAGAGCGGAGCGGAGCTCCGCTCTGGACCCCACAACAAACTCCAACTCCCAGAATTCCATAGCGAGTGAGTCAGACATCTTTCAATAATAATAATAGTAATAATAATAATAATAATAATAATAAATTAAAATGCAATAAAATACAGTGGCCCAGAAAGCCACCCACCTACCATAGCCAATGAATCATAATTATAAACAGCAACCATAAAACAATACCATTAAAATGATTAAAATGGACAAGACAGGGTAGTCAATCTGGGAAGGCCTGTTGGAAGAGATCCGTAGAGTATAGGATATAGGATAGGGCTGCCTTTGCCTTCCTCTGAGGCTTTTTATTATTTTATTTAGGGTATTGATACCCCACCCTTCAGCCCTGCAGGGGTATCAATACCATATGCAGGGTAGTGTTTTACACGGGAGTTAGAATAAAGTGTCCTTCTGGGAAAACTAGAAAGCTTTGAAAGAAATCCGAAAAAAGAAAATGGACCCAGGGAAGAGATATTGATGACCAAGAGGTGCAGATGTCAGACTGCTGGGATGGCACAATGTATTCACATTTGATATCTGGAGAGGAACGGGCTCCTGATTAAGTATTCATTATCAGAATATAAAGAAAATTGAACAAAAAATGAACCAGCCCTTATACGATCAATATCCAATAAAGGATGCCAGCTTTTCAACTGACTTCTGCCAGTATGCAACTTCAGGTAATTTGCTCTACCTGAATTTAAGACAGCCCTCTGTATCCGCAGATTCTTTAGCCACGGATTCAACCATCCACCGCTTGAAATTTTTCAGAATATAAATGCCAAAATGCAAAACTTGATTTTGCTGTTTTAAATCAGAGATGCCATTTTACTAGTCCTCTGTATTTAATGATCAGCCCTGGTGGCGCAGTGGTTAAATGCCTGTACTGCAGCCACTCACTCAAAACCATAAGGTGGCGAGTTCAAGACCAGCAAAGGGCTGAAGCTCGACTCAGGCTTGCATCCTTCTGAGGTCGCTAAAATGAGTATCCAGATTGTTGGGGGGCAAATAGCTTACAATTGTAAACCGCTTAGACACTCCTTAAGGGTATGAAGCGGTATATAAATGAAGCTGTTTGTTTTGTTTATGTTTAATGGGACTTGGTATCCACAGGGGTCATGAAAGCAAACCCCAATGGATACCAAGAGTAGTAGACAAAGGGTATTGAAATACAGAGATAACTTTTATAACCCACTAACTGCTGATGGAGGGAGTAGCTGAGATACGTATCTGACGTAGTAAGTTTTCTTTGTCAAGAGTGCCTTGATGAAAAGGGGGACAGGACTCCAGGGCTTTTAACAGTTGTGTAGAAGAAGCAATTTCAGCAGAATTTTGGCATCAGCTTTAGAATCTGAAGCATTTTCTGGGGAAGTATTTTCAGGCTGAAGACAGCAAGTTCATCCATGACTTCTTCCCTGCTTTCTGGCTACAGCAAGGTTACTATTACTCAGGTGATCCAGGCAGGATCACCTGAGCAATACTAACCTTCATGTCGGCAAGGTACTGAACCCTCAACACAAAACAGATTCACCATCTTGGTTAGTTTCTTTAAAGTTTGCATTAAAAACCCCAAATGGATTCACCATCACACTGACACGGGAGCCATGAACTGCCACTACATTTCTAACTTGAATATGCCTGCTTGCTTTGCACATGCTGAGGTTGATCTCAAAGGAATATATGCAAGGGATTCAGCACATTTCTCAGCAAACTCTGCTAAATGAAATTGCTTCTTAACTGAGCCAATATCCATCCTTCTGAAAGAGGAACTCACACTCCAGGAAACTATCCGTAATCCAACAACAGCCAATATTAAGGGAATGGGAAATTGGCAATCCAATAATAGCTGGAGAAGGGGGGCAACGTGTTCTCTATTCCCATGATAAACAACCATTCCTTACTCTGCTCCAGCAGATCCCAAATTCTAGAAGTGTGGCTGTAGCAAGTGGCATGCCCAGAGAATGCAGGACAGCTTGACTTGTGGTTGCTAAGCCACCAAATGCTCTCTGCAGCCACTTCAAGTTTTATAGATGCTTAGCAACTGCAGGGATGTTTTTGCCCATTTTCAGACACCTCCAATAAAATGACTGTCTTTAACAGTGGTAAACCACTGCTATTACAGTGTATAGAAAAAGAGGGGAATCTTTAGACACCCAGATGGTTTTTGTCCATGGCTGTCATCAGCTTCGCAGAGCATGGTGAGTTATAAGGGTTTCAAAGACTCGTGGAGCTGGAAGGGACCCTAAGAGCCCCCTAATTCACCCTCTGCCAATGTAAACATTGACAGCTAAAGCATCCTGAGAGGTTGCCACTGAGCCCTTGCTTAAAATCCTCTCACAAAGAAGAGTCCAAGACTCTCCAAGGCAGTTTAGTGTTGAACAGCTTTTGCTACATGGGTAGCAATTGCGTGTTGGATCACAATGCCCAGTATTTCTCATTATTGTTTAGGTTGGCTAGGGCTGATGGGAGTTACAATCCAACAGCCTTTGGAAGGCCTCATGATTCTCACCCTTGACAAAACCATCAGGAACTTCTTCCTAATGCTTGATTGAAATCTCCTTTCTTACCATTTAAAGCCATTGGTTTGGATCTCCTGGAGCAGCAGAAAACACACTTACTCCATCTTCTTCATGACAGCTCTTCAAATATTTAAAGATGGCTGTCATATGACCTCTCAGTTTTGTGTTCTCCATGCGAGAGATATCTAACTCCCTTTATTATTCCTCATAGGGCTTGGTTTCCAGATCGTAAGAGCCGTAGTCTAAAACAGTCCTTCATAAATAACTGATGCAAAGAACTGGCAAGGGAGAATCTGGGATCAGCACCGTATTTGTGCCCATTTACTACAACTGTTCCTTTCTTTCTTTGACTGGTTTGTCATACAAAAGTCCAGGGACCACCACTCTGAGTAGCACTAGTCTAAAACACCCCAAGGGTCAAAAACTTGCCACCCATCACATATGGAAAAGGAGGAGGTAATTAATGGGCTAGGATGCTCTGAATGTGAAAATTGTTTCTCAGTCAATGGGCTTTGCACTAAGCATACTGAAAATCAGGAACTGATTTATTTACATTTCTAAAACATCTCAGAAGTCTTTCACAGCCCACCTGCATCCTCATAGCTCCTGCAGCCTTCCCCAACCTGATGGCCTCCAGATCTTCTCAGCTACAACGCCCATCATCCCAGCCAGCACAGCAGTTGCATTAATTTTAATTGCCACCTCAGAGATTTCTGATGCAACACAGAAGCATTTCACGGAAATATAAGGGGTACAAGGAGCTGGTTTCGGTTTCTAAAGAAGCTGCTGTTTCCATGCACTCCAGAAGCCTTAAAAGTGGTCCCTGGAAAATCTGTGTGCCTCTCACTTTCTGGTCAGGGAAGACAAATGGAACCAGCTTCCTCAGCTTGTGTTGATGTGTATGTGTTAACTGGTCTATAGGTGTATGCCAATGAATGAAAGGATGTGAGCATATGCAGGTGGTGGTGGTGGTGATATACATGTTCTACGAATGATGTGTGTTTGGGGTTCATAAATTGAGGGTGTATAGGAGGAAGGACTGTGGGCCCTTCCACTACTGGCTTGCAGTTCCTCCTACACCTCTCCTCAACAAGGTATGTCCTCTCCAAAACACAACAAAACTTGTCTAGGTCAGTATCCTCACACATTAGTGTCCCCTTCCAGTGGTGGCTGGTGGCTGCCACGTCACTGGGGTGGTGAGTTGGAGCTGAACTTTTAGGGAGCTGGTGGAGGTGTTTGTGATTAAGTTTCAGCACCCTGGATAGTTCCTTTAAAGCAGAGAATTTCCCAAGATCTCTCTTGCTTCTTCTTTGGCCTTGAAGTGGTTTGCTCCACAGCCCTTTTTTCCAATTTGTCTTTCACTTCTCACTGACTCTTTGTCCCTGTTGTTAACTGCCCTCAAGTCAACCTTGACTCATGGTGATCCTATGGAAGAGACATCTTCAAACCTGCCTATCCTCCACTGCTCTACTTAGATCTTGTAGATTCAGCCCTATTAGCTCCTTAATGAAGTCAAGCAATCTGGTATATGATCTTCCCCTCTTTCTACTGCCCTCTATGTATCTTAGCACAATTGTATTTTCTAATGAGTTGTGCCTTCTCATGATGTGGCCAAACTACAAGAGTCTCAGTTTCATCTTGGCTTCCAGGGAGAGTTCAGACCTGATCTGTTTAAGGACTCATTTGCCATTTTGGCTGTCCATGGTATCCTCAGCACTCTTCTCCAGCATCATATCTCAAATTAGTTGCTTTTCTTTCTGTTGCATTTCTTCACTGTCCAGCTCTCACATCTGTACATGGTGAAAGGGAATACAATGATGTGCATAATTCTAACTTTCATGCTCAGTTGTACATCTTTACTCTTTGGGATTTTATCTAGTTATTTCATAGCTGCCCTTCCCATTCCTAGCCTTCTTATTTCTTGACTACAGTCTCCTTTCTGATCAGTGTTTGATCCAAGGTATGGAAAATCCTTAACTATTTCAATTTCCTCATTATCTAGATTGAACTGGTGACTATTGCCTTTATCACCAGACTATGCCAAGATATTCTGCCTGAGGTAGGGCAGAAATGGTATCTCCCAACTCAGGTAAGTCAAGCTGCACCAAAGCCAGGCAGATCATTTTGTCACAGAAGACAGAAAAGCATTTCTCACTGTCATTGTCCGCAAAGATACTACAATAACAGATTGTTTTGTTTTTTTCCATGACACCTCACAGCAGCTATTTGATGCAGCCACCTCAGTCTGCTTAGTGGTAGGGCCAGCCCTTCTCCATCCTCCAGAGTTACTGGTGCCTGGCGACCTGCTACTCAGACTCTCAGACTGCTACTCACAGCCCAGCCTTGGAAAGTAGCAGTGGTGTAAACCTCATGTTGTTTCCTCATTGTCACAGGACGGCAATTTTAGTATTAGTATAGAATAGCAGGGAGCAATTTGAAACAGTGGGCAATGTTGTGTGTGAACAAGCCTCTGCACAAGGGCAAATTTGGCCATGTTTTTAAAAATCTGGGTTAGGTGCAAAAATTCAACAGGTGAAATGTTCTCTATCTGTATCTCCTTTGCAGGGTGAGGAAGCAACAGCTGATGAATTTGTGCAGCTCACATTTCTATTAAAAGAACAGATGGTTTTAAAAGGAGAGGGACAAAGAAAGCCTCCTTCGATAAGCTTTCAAATATTATCACCTTCTCTTCTGGGCAGGAAGTCTTATCATGTTCTTCCTCGTGCTTCATTTCTACACACCACAGCTAGAGGAAAAGGAGTGTGTAAAAAGAAAGATGCCTCTGATTTGATTCCAATCTTTCTTTGCTAGACAACACTCAGGATCCTTGCTTATTATTACACTTTCCCAAGAAGTAGCTTGACATATCTGTTGTCACAAAGCAGGCACACTTCGTTTGCCAAAGAAAAATGCCTCAGCTGCACCTGCACTGCAGAAATAAGTTTGAGACCATTTTAACTGCCATGGCACAATGCTATGGAATTTGGGAGTTCAGAGCAAAGATCTGGTTCCACAACAAGCTACTGTTCCCAGAATTCCATAGCACTGAGCCATGGCAGTTAAAGTGCTGTCAAATTGGCCTAATTCTGCAGTGTGTATGCAGTCCCAGCAAAGGTGGCTAACTTTAGTCTCTTTTCTCAGATCTGGATTTTTGCTCTGAGCTGCCTCTGAGTTAAATTGAGGTCTTTGCCACTTATGACCATTCACCTTTATTTTAGTGATGAAATGCTGAGGTTGGTGGCCAAACGATTCTGAGGGATCTGGGTTTGTGCCCTTAAAGGGGAAAGTCTCAGTGTCTTTCATACACCCCTCATCCCTGGCTGGATGATTTCTCCAAAGGCACTTAATGTGAGTCAAAGGGAGAAATGAGACTGGATTTAGCCACCTTTGTTGGTTAGAGACTCAGGCTGCATCCACACTTCTCCCTTTGACTCACATTGATCCTGGAATGCATCTACACTGTAGAATTTTTTAAGTACTGTCACTCCATCCTATGGACTACTGGGATTTGTAGTTTTACAAAGTCTTCACCCTTCTCTGCCAGAGAGCCCTGGTGCCTCACAAAACTACAAATCCCAGGGTAGGATTTGTAGGATGGAACTATGGCACTTAAAGCAGTGCCATACTGAATTATTTCTATTGAGGAAATTGCAATAGTTTAAGAATTCTCATATCTTGGATCAAATATTGATTAGAATTAAGATTGCAGTGAAGAAATCAGAAGAAGACTTGGAATGGGAAGGGAAGCCATGAAAGAACTAGACAAGATTATTATTCTTATTATAATATTAATTTATACCCTATTTCCTCCAAAACTAGGAATCAGAGCAGCTTACAATTTTTTAAAAAAAAACAGTACAATTAAAACCATACAAAAGATTCTAAAGAACAATGGGGCTTTTTAGATTGGCAGGAAAGTGTGACATGAAGTTGCACTTTCCTTAATGCTTAGCAGCTAGACTGCAAGCCCCAGGTGTGCATTTAAAAAGTACAGGGCAGCTAGACTGAGTTTTTTTCTGTGGCTCAGCAACTACATGGGAAGCTGTCAAAACGCTACAAACACAGGCGGAGCAGCTACATGGGCGGCAAGGAACGTGGCTTTTAGCCGCGCTTTAAACATTTTTTTTCCCTTGCTGGCTGCGAATTGCGCAATTGCACAGGTACATCCTACAGTCGGAGCTTATCACATGGGGGAGTACAGGACCATTCCGAAAGAGGGAGAAAGTGAGGTCAGTTCGGAAATGCACGTGATTACGCACAAGCTCATCACACACAAGACAAGAGAGCATCTACACAAAAAGAAAATGCAGAGTCAATACGAAAGAATTCATCACATGTGAACATACTGGTCGGCTTTCTGTTGCAAATTAAGGCATCTTGGGAGATGGTAACAAAGGCTCATGGGAGTTGTAGTCTGTGTTCTGTCAGAGCATTATATTGAGTTGTCTTGAGGTTTCAGCCCTCTGTCCAGGAGGGATTCCCATATGTCCTCCATTCTTGAGCAGAGGCCCCCCTTTTCCAAGTTGACCAGGCACGTCCTCCTTTGCCAGGACACGTCCTACTTTTCCAGCCTTCTTTTTGAAGAGGAAGCAGAAGGGCCAGGCGTGCTCTGGCCAGGCTCTGGGGGTCTCTTCCTGGCTCCTTCCCTCCCTCCCTCCCTCCCTCCCCGCTGTCTTCCTCCTCCCTTTGGCTGAGAGAGTGTGACTTGCAGGGAGGAAGGGCAGCGGTGGTGCTCCAGGTCCTCCTGATGCTGGGCCAGGGCAAGCTGGAAACAGGAGGAGGAGGAGGAGGAGGAGAGGGACATGGGGCCCCTCTGCTGCCCTGCTTCCCTGCAAGTCACACTCTCTCAGCCAAAGGGAGGAGGAAGGCAGCCAGGAGAGAGCCCTGGAGCCTGGCCAGAGTGTGCCTGGGCCTGCCTTCTCCTCCCCCCTTCGGCTGAGAGAGTGTGACTTGCAGGGAAGCAGGGCAGCAGAGGTGCTCCAGGTCCCTCCCCTTCTCCTCATCCTCTTGCCAGCTTGCCCTGGCCTGGCTGAGTGCCTCCGGTGCCCTGCTGTCTCCCTAGAAGTCACACTCTCTCAGCCAAAGAGAGGAGGTGAAGGAAGGTGCAGGCGCACTCTGGCCGGGCTCTGAAGGTCTCTTCTTGTCTTGGCACCTTCCCTCCCTCCGCACTTGTATCGCTACCTTTAAATGGGTGCTTTAAAGAGACAGAGCCCCATTTAACCGTGCAACTACACCTTAGCCTTTAGATGCAATAGCAATGTTGCGCCCTTTTAAAAAAAAGTAGTGGGGAAATCAAACTACTTTTTAAAGGCACTTCTTCTCCCTTAAAACTCCAAAATAGTGTTTTCATGGCACACTTTCCCTTTTTCTCATCTAAAGGCTGGGCTTTCATGCAGCCATCAACACACCTCTTTTTGCCAATGTAAAATGGGCCAGCTCCTTTTTAAAGCACTTCTTCTCCCTTAAAATGCCAAAATAGTGTTTTCATGGCACACTTTCCCTTTTTCTCATCTAAAGGCTGGGCTTTCATGCAGCCTTCAACACACCTCTTTTTGCCAATGTAAAATGGGCCAAAGATACACAACTGAGCATGATAGTCATCCAAGCCATTGTATTCCCCATCACCATGTATGGATGTGAGACCTGGACAGTGAAGAAAGCAGAGAAAAAGAAAACCAACTAATTTGAGATGTGGTGCTGGGGAAGAGTACTGAGGGTACTGTGGACAGGCAAAAAGAAAACAAATGTGTCCTTGAACAGATCCACTCTGAAATACCCCTAGAAACCAAGATGATCAAATTGAAGCTGTTGTACTTTGGCCACAGCATGAGAAGACATGGCTCATTAGAAAAGACAGTAATGCTGGGAAAGGTTGAGGGTAGTATAAACAGAGGAAGCCTGTATGCCAGATGGATAGATTCAATTAGGAAGGTCATGGGACTAAATTTGCAGGGCCTAAGCAGAGCAGTAGATGACGGGGGGGATCTTGGAGATGTCTCATCCATAAAGTCACCATGAGTCAAAATCAACTTGAGGGCAGTTAACAACAAACAACCATGCACCCCTGGGTCGTTTCCCTCAGAGCAAGCCCACCTGAAGTCAAAGAGACTTCTCTCCCAGGAAAGATACAGAGGCCTACAACCCTGGGAAAGCTGGAAGTAAATGAGGACACCTTGTGGGACTTGCTCCTGAGGTAACGCCTTGAAGTTGAAGGGCTTAAAGGCCCCAATCCAGGGCCATGCATGCAGGGGGGAGACACAAACCCTTCCTGGTGGTAATAGGGTTTGTTTCTCCTTGTCAGGAACCCAATAACTGTTTATTAAGGTGGGGAGCTTAACGCTGGCAGGCAGGCCATTGTTAATTTTGGCTATTGGGCGGTAGATTCTCCAAAACAGTGAAAACAAAAACAAAAAAAATGCATTAAAACAGTCATCTGCATTCTCATCCAATTGAATCTGGCACCATGAAAGCAAAAACAAAATGATCATTTAGTACACATCTGACCGATAATTCCGGAGCAGCCTCAAAGTAGAGTCAGGCCTGGTTACTACTTGGATGAGAGACCACCAACCAATACCAGGTGCTGTAGGCTATATTTCAGAGGAAGCAACTGGCAAAACTCCTAAGAAAAGCCTATGAACCTTCACAGTGTGGCCATAAAATGATAGATTACTTGAAGGCACATCCACACAAAGGTCAAATACATAAGACTCTCATTAGTCTAATGGTGGTGGTGAGGGGGCTCAGTTATTTTGTAGCCGTTTCTTAAGAGAAGGACCCGATATCTCTAGCCTTGCTCCTCCCTTCCATTTTATGCCTGGTTTTCAAGCACTTTTTTCTCTTTCCTTCTCTTCTGTCAGTACCCTCCTTTTGTGAGATGGATATTTTGATTGTTGATCAAAGGACCCAACATGGTCTTGTAATAAGATTTTCTGGGTATCTTGTCAACATTGTTCAGAGCAGGGGATTACTCCATAAAAACAGGTTATTATTAAATACACTTTCTTGCTCCATTTGGGTTTTGTTTTATTTTTTCAGTTCTTGGATTTTAATATGTCCAGGGTCTTAGGCAGATAAGGATGTCTGATGGCTTCCAGGGTCCAAAACCACATTGCAGAACTAATCTAGTAATGGTTGTGTCAATTGGACCTCCAGGTGGAGGGATTTCTACAACCAGGGTGCCACCAGAGAAAAGGCCCTATCCCATGTCCTCCTACAATGTATTTCCGCTACTGGTGGGATAGGAGGAGGGCCCCTCCAATAGATTTCAATGCTTGGGCATATAAAGAGAGGGTCTCCCTCAAGTATTGAGGTTTAGAGCTTTACCTAAATGTTGTTGACCATGTTTATGCAGGAAATATGTAATATATGCCAGCCATAATAATATATGCCAGCAAGATCATCTATTTCTATACATATTGACTTAGAAAGAAGTCCTACTGAGTTCTATGAAGCTAACTTCCAGGCAAGAAGGTATTTAAGGTTCAGTCTGAAAATACATATGGCTGCAACACAGGTGCACTCTCACTTGAGTGTAAACCCCATTGAAATCAATAGTACTTGCTTCAATGTAACTATGCATTAGATCAAGCTGCACATGTCATGGACTGTCCCTGAGTTTATTTCTAGATAATGTTCATAGGAACAAATTTATACGTTGGAAATAAGATCTATGGAAAGCAATGAAACTTACTTCTGAGTAAATAAGTATTTGATCACAATTTTAGTGGTGTTATGTTTTAACCATTAACTTGAAGGCAATTCTGTTGGTGCTGATATGTAAAGAGACATGGTTGAGATTGTTCATTAGTATTAAGAGATGGCTTTTTCTTTTCAGTTTGCTCATCTTCAAATTGTTTCTCTTTTATAGCAATATGACTTGCATTATATTTTTATTAGTATTATTTTTCCCTCTATTTTTTCCTGCAAATGAAAAAGAGTTCAGTGCCATCTAGTGGGGGAGGGGGGTGGAAAGACTCAAAACAACTTTTTTAAAATCTGGGATTAGTGCCTAGATACAGAGTACTGAACCATTCCTTTGGTAGCTTCTTGAAAGTAAGAGGCAAATCACACAGGACAAGAGTTCACCCCTAGGTAGCAAAGGAATGCCTGTAAGAAGCAATTTGATGCCTTAAGTAAATACATTTAACCCCTGTGATCTACATGGCATCCCTATGTGGCATGCTGTCATCACCTAACATAATCATACCACAATAAACAAAGCCACTGAGGGGAGAAAAGCTATTTTTATAGAGAATTTTGTGCCCCTCAGACCCCTTTTCCTCTTTGTCCTCTATCTAGCTGGAAGGGTTTGGGGTGTTTGTGGAGGTTTTTTTTAGCAACATCCGTATTGGGAGGATGATGTAAGAGGCCTGGAGAAACAGAAGCCATCACTGTCAAATTGCAGCAACATATCTGGAATAAGCAATGCAAGCAAGGTTTTTGCTGGGAAAGAATGGGATTCTACACTATCTAACCCTACAGTAACTATGGGGATAAACAGACAGGCAAAAAGAGGTGTTTTCAGGGTGACTTGAAGGCATGGCATTTAGATGACATGTCTTGAAGGCAACAGGAAAGTGCCCACTGGGTGCCTTATGCAGAGAAAAGCTGTTTAAAAAAGAAGCAGTTTTTCCCGCTTCTTCCTGGCTTGAAGCTATATCATGTGGTTATGACATGAACACTCCAGCTGCTTTGGGAGCCAGCAGTGCAGTTGGTGGGGTTTCAATGTGGCTTCAGAAAAGGCAGCTTCAAGTCACTTTTTCTTGCTGTCTTCAGAATCCCTTACTGAGATGTGGGAATGGCCCAACAGAAAAAAGGGAAAGAAAACAGATTAGTTTGCCTCAACAGCCCCTCCTTAGCATGTTAAATAGCATAGAACTATACATTTGACCACAAAATGGAAATTATAAGAAAAGTAGAAGCTGGTAAAGAAGGAAAAATAATTCCTTAATGGTTTTTGGAAAAAGCTTTGAAGTGGTCTATGGAAGTTTCAAAATGTTTTTGTTTACCTATATAAGGCTTACTGGATTTTTCATTCAGGCATATTGTTTGAATAAAATGTTAGCTAAAACATGTTGAACTCTTCCTCTTCTTTGTGGTGTAGGAAACCATCCCTCTTCTTTTCATGTTATTTCTGCCTCGGGTACCAAATTTTCTTCTCTACAACTATTAAAGGTGCAGAAACCCTGTTCTCATCTGCATTTGACCATAATAGCCAAAGTGTTCAACATGCATCTGTGGATATGTGTGTATTGCAGGAGCAGAGCTGGCAAAAACTTTATTTTTTAGATGATAATTTCCAGAATCTCTCAGACAGTGTGGTTATTTTCCCAGTTCTGAGCAGGGGTGGGCAACTTTGGCCCTGCAAATATCATCACTCTGCAAATCTTATAATGCTATAGCATTGGCTATGCTGGCAATAGTGGATGGAAGTTTAGAAGTTGTTCTGCCAAGTAATCCCTTCTTACAGGGTTACAAACCTGCTCTGAATGTCTTCACATTTTTTAAAAAAAAAAAAAATTCCAGTGTATTTAGTTCCTCTGTCAGACAAAGCTGACAAAAGAGAAAGGGAGAAGCAGAACAGTTGCTTCAATATATACTGGAGTTTTGGTGTCTTTCCAAGAGTGTGCATCATTGCAGGGAAAAGATTTGAACAGTCTACAAGTAACAATAGCATGTACAAGATCTAAAGAAATGTAGGAAAAGAAGATGCCGTATAGCGAAGCAAAAAAATGGGATTTGATCCAGATGGAAATCTCAGAGCTCAGCAGTTATATCAAGAGAGGAGCTCCCTGAACGTTTTGATCAGCTAAAAGGCATTTGGTACATTAAAGGCAGCAGGGAAATCCCTCTTAATAATTAATAACAAAGAGATAATTCCTAGTGTATGATTATGTGCTACTGCTATGAAATTTAAGATGCAACACGGGGGTGGGAGCTATGGTAATCTAGCATTTCTCCCAACTGACTACTATGTAATATAAAAGTCACAAGCAGAGAAGAGCCCTTTTGGGTCAGACAAAAGGCCTGCCCTGCAGAAATAATCATTTTGACACCACATTAATTGCCATGGCTTATTACTATGCAACTCTAGGAATTGTAGTTTGTTGTGGTACAGGAGCTCTCTGACAGAGCAGGCTAAATCTCTCACAAAACTACAGTTCCCAGAATTCCATAACATGAGTCATGGCAGTTAAAGTGGTGACAAACTGGTTTATTTCTGCAGTGTGGCTACTGCCTAAATCTAGGATTAATTTCCCATACAGTCCATTGACATGTTCATGGGATGTCCATAACCATCAAATGAGGGTAAATAGTTCTCTCCTTTTTTAAAAAAAAATTATTTATTAAAATAAAAAAGGAATACATCATTCATTACATCAGATATACCTTCAATACATTCTATTACAAGCAAAAAGGGGGGGGGGAAAACAAAGCAAACAAAAACCAAATAGTTCTCTCCTGTCATTGTTCTCTGAAGTGAGATTCAAAGGCACACTGTCTCTGATCTGAGAGGTAACATATAACAGCCTTGAATAATAGCCATTCATAGGCTGGCCTCCCCTGAATTTCTATAATCCTCTTTTCAAGCCATCTAAACTGGTGTCCACTGCTGTACTCTCTCAGAGAAAATGCAATATTTTAACTAGGCAATCCGTAAAGATTTGTTTCTTTTCAGGGTCAGCCCAAGACATTTTGTTTCTCGAGGCAAAGCAGAAAATCCCAACACACATCCCAAATCAAGCTTCATAGGAACCAGAAACAGCCATGTCACATCAGCAGAAAAACTCACAAATCGTGCCCCTCCAACCGTGAAAATACAATGACAAATGAAATAGCTAGCAGTTTAGTTGGGGCCAGCCTGGCATTAGGAGGAAGAACTGGGAATTGCAGTCTTGGAGAATGGATGGAACAGAATTTGGTCATCTATCCCAATTAAATTTACCTTGACATTATGCTGCAAAAAAATGTGTAGAAGGTCATTTATATGTGGTACCTGACACCAGTACATTAAATGGGTTCATCAGGTTCTATTGTGTTGAATAGGATGTAAAGGACAGGGTTTTCCTTAAGACATTCATAGCTTGAATGTTAGGTGTTTGGGGAATAAAATAGTAAAAGGAACCAAGGAAACAACTGCAATCCTGAGCATCTCTAGTTTAAAAGATTATGTGGAAAAGATTAAGATGGGAAATGTCTCTGCCTAACTTCCCAGATGTTGCCATTTTTTTTGATAGTGGGGAAGAAAAGCTGTCATTAAAATATGTCTGTGCTGAAAATATGTCTGTGGTGGAGTCTCCTTCCTTAGAGGTCTTTAAGCAGAGGCTGGATGGCCATCTGTTGGGGATGCTTTGATTGGGAGTTCCTGCATGGCAGGAGGGTTGGACTGGATGGCCCTTTGTGGTCTCTTCCAACTCTACAATTCTATGATTCTATGATTCTATGAAACAGCATATACAAAAAGTAATAATGTAAGTGGATCTTTTATTACTGCCCTTGTTTCAAGGAGATAACTACACATTATCTCTGCGATGGAGGAGGAGGCTCCTGGATGCTGGCTGGGCTGAAGGCCTTAAAACCTTGGCTTTTGCTTCTCTCCCCACCTAAACCATCAGTCTGCCTGCAACCTGCAATGGAGAAGGAGGAATTGTTCATCTGTTTCTGCCTTCCCTATCCACCCAGCTGTATCTCCATAGAAGTCCACTGTGAGACAGACAACCATGGAAAGTGTGCTTGGCCTTTTGTGAACCTTGAACTGTTATAATTGTCTCTTTTATTGTTATTATGCTAAAGTGTGTTTTATAATGCTTGACAGGATAATTGGATTATAGTTCTTTGATATATTGGATTTATTTCTTTTTTCCCTTTCTTTTTCTTCTTCTGGGCATTATGTCATATTGGTATTTAATCTGTTAATATTGTTTGGATTTGAACCTGTGTTAAGGGACAGAGAAAGGGATTATTTAAGAACTTCGTTTGATTTGTAATGCTTTTATGTTTTCTATTTGACTGCCATTGTATTTATATTGTTTACTGATTTTGTTTTGTTTAAATATTGATCAGTGGATTGGGAGGGGATTGTTTGCATTATTGTACTGTATTTTTTGTATTGTATTTTCATACTGTTGTTAGCTGCCCGGATTCTCTGTGATTGGGTGGGATATAAATAAATCTATATTATTATTATTATTATTATTATTATTATACAATATAGACAATTTCTTTATTATTGACTGCAGCTTGTCTTGAGATAGTTCAACCTTTGGAAATATTGTGCAGATATCTCCTAAGAGTGCTAGGTGGGAAGACTGGTCAACTGCTCTATCAGAAAAGCTTAAGCAAAACATATGCCAGGTCCACATGAGCCAGAATACTCCAGTAACAGTTCAGAGTATTCTGACCCGAAGCTGCCCTAGCATCCCTCTCTTACCTTGGGTACACTGTTATGACATAAAGCAGCTGTTCACACGAGTCCAGCTGTGCCACTCAGTGCTACCAATGCTGGTGCCATATCATTCACTTTGATGTTAGAACAAGGTGCCCGACATCAATCCCATGGGTCAGTGCATTATTCTGAGCTCAGAGTGTGCGACTTGTGCCAGTGGTGATGTCACCAGGCAGCCAGGAAGAAGCAGCCACTTAGTGATGCTATGGAGGTCTCTGGATTTTCCTACAAGATCCAGAGCAAAAGGTGATCTGTTTAAAGCTGTTTTAATGGTGATATGCCTCATGTTCAGTGCTGAACTGGCTAGACGTCATCAGGACAATTCACATATCAACAAGCTGAGATAGTCAGATTCTTTCTTTGCAATCTGTTAACCATTTATCTTGTATGTTGTGAATACAGTGGGCCCTCTACATTCGCTGGGGCTAGGGGCACAGGACCCTTTAAAAGTGGGAAAATTGCAAATAAAAAGTCACTATTTTTTTACCCAAGAGAACACTTCTCTAGGAATCTCTAGCTCCAACTCTGTGGACACCATCTGCAGGAGGACCTTCAAATGCCTACAGAAGTGTTTTCTCTAGTAATTTCTAGGTCCTCCAGTGCAACTTTATGGTCAACTTATGGCAGGTTGTACTGGAGGGCCTAGAGATTACTAGAGAGAACATATTAATCAAATCCACAAACAATCAAATCTGCAAAAGCCAAAACCGCAGATGTAGAGGGATGACTATAGTCTATTGGATTGGTCTGATGTGCTTTTGGAGAAATACATTCAACAGACACTGAAAAGTGGCTTTTAAAATGACACACATGCACACAGAGAGAGACACAAATATTTGTTCATGGATCACTGGATGATAACTATTTGTTTATGTATTTTAAATTTTTTAATAACAGCTTTTTTAAAAAAAAAATGCTGGCCTTTCTAAACATTTCAAAACTGCTTTATTTATTTTTTTATTTATTTATTTATTTTATATACCGCCTTTCCAAAAAAGATCAAAGCGGTTTACAAAAGTGGATAAACAAGGGTTCTCTTTCCTCAGGCAAGCCCTGGTGGAGCTAGGCTTGCCTCTTCTCTCCCTCCCTAGGCAGAGGATGGCAGTTGGTATGGAGGGAGAGTCCTCTTGCCTCAGGCAAGCCCTGGTGGAGCTAGGCCTGCCTCTTCTCTCCCTCCTAGGCAGAGGATGGCAGTTGCTGCCTAAAGTGGTCACTGCCTCTCTGCCTAGTACAGTATTAGGACTGGCCCTACTTCTTTTGCTCTGTCCTGAATCTCCTGCTATTCAAATTTTTTAGATGAGCCCAGGTTCGAATATTCAGAGAATGGGCCTTAACAGGGTTATCTCGGTGTCATTCTAGTCTCTGGACATATTGGAGAAACATTTGTATCTATGCGAGGTTTGCCACTGAGCAATGTCAATTGTGCCCATGGATTGATTAAGAAACAGGCTTGGAGCTTAATGCTGCCTCTCAAGAATGAATCTACAGTGTCAACCCCAGATGACAACTTGCTTTTCTGCTACATTATGTTGGCTTCCAATGAAATACAAGCCAAGGCTTATTTTTAGTCAGCACTTGTAAATGTTATAAAATTGCTACAGGAGGGTCAGAGTCAAGGCAAATGGGGAGGGAACCAAGAAAGAATGTTTCTCCAAAGTTCTTTGTATCTGCAGAAGGACAAAGAAAAAAATCTCATTCTTTTGTATCTTTTCTGGCAGATAGTCCCAGCTGAGTAGTCTCATTCAATAGCACAAAAATATCTGTTAGAACACCTGACACCCAGGATGAAAAATATATTTAAAACAAGTGTGCTGCCTCTCCAACAAGTTTTGTGTTTTTCTCCTTTTATTCTTTATTCATTTGCATGAAAATACACTCACTCTTTGATTCTTCAGAGTTCACCTGTGCCTGAAGCTTGTATCTTCCCACCTGAAATCCTAAAGACTTTTTGCATTTACTATAATGGGTTGCTGTAGAAATGATTAGATCAGAAAAAGCAGATTATAAATGGGAGTGGCAAAAATATACAAGAATGAGAGAGGAATTCTCAGTCGAAGAACATCTGGTTCTAGTGCTCCACAATGATTATTTTAAAATGGATTAATAACCCAGTTTGGCACACACCATCTATGCTGGACTACAATTCACAACACCCAAGCTGCAGGTTTTAGATTATAGGAGCTATAATCCCACCCATCAGGAGGTTGCCAGGTTGAAGATGACATATGAGGAAAGGGACAGAGGAAGGGAAGTGTTTAGATTTTTCAGTAGAACTACTCTTGATGTCCCAAATGGGTTGTTGAAAAATAATTTCTCAATGATGGGTCAAGGCTTTAACAATACTTCTTATAGGTAAAATGAATTGCTATTGTGAAGACTACCCCTAGCATCATGGTTTCAGCAACTAAGCTGATGGTATAATAGGATTGCTTCTCACCACATGCCACTTTATGTCACTAATCACCACTGCAAACTCCATAACTGCATAATATGTGATCAATTTTTATAGACAAACAGAGTTCTTTGTAATGGCCCCAACGTTCCAGATCTCATTTATGCATATTTATACCCCACCTGTCAACCACAAAGTTTCCCAGAGTGGCTTACAATTAGTTGATTTAATAGTTCTCTGTTCTCTATAGTGTGGAAATTAAGTTCAACAGTTCTTAGTTGGTCTCCTTCCTCCATAGAGCCCACAGTAGTGGAAACTGGAGGGATGGATTTCACCAGCCACTGCAGCCCAGGCATATTAGAGCAATGTTCCACTACTCTCAAAGGGAGTATGTTCCATTGTCAAACAGCTCTCACTGTCAGGAAGTTCTTCCTAATGTTGTGGTGCAATCTCTTTTCCTATAGCTTGCATCTGTTGTTCCAGATCCTATTCTCTGGAGCAGTAGAAAACAAGCTTGCTCCCTGCTCAATATGACATCACTTCAAATATTTAAACAGAGCTATTATATCACCTCTTAATTTTCTCTTCTCTAGGCTAAACAACCCCAGCTCCCTCAGTCATTCTTCATAGGGCATGGTTTCTAGACCCTACACCATTTAGTCAACCTCCTTTGGATACGCTCCAGCTTATCAACATCCTTTTTGAATTGTGTTGCCCAGAACTGAAAATGTAGATTTTTAATCTCTCCATTACACATTATTATATTATTATTATTATTATTATTATTATTATTATTTCTTACTCGCCCCTCTGTAAGAACAATCGAGGCGGGGCACAGCAAAGTTAAAAAACAGTTGCATTAAAATAATTCGGTGATCCCATTCCCAATCTCCCACCCCTTAAAATAGAATTAGATTAGCTCGGTTTAAAATTAAATTTCGAACAATAAAAATAGAACCAACATATTACACAAATAAAACCACATTGCTGGCCACAGCATGGGTAGAACAAAGTACGGGGGGAGGAAGGGCAGGGAATTGGCTGGGAGATTTTAGAAGCCGGGTGAATCATACAGTTTCTGGGAAGGCCTGGAGGAAGAGATACGTCTTTAGAGCTGTTTTGAAACAGTCTAGCATTGTAATGAGACTTATCGCGTCCGGCAGGTCATTCCATAGCCTGGGAGCAGAAGCAGAAAAGGCCCTCTGGAAGGTCTGTGCCAACCTGGTCTTCATCGGTTGCAGTAGGTTCCTCTCAGAGGACCGAAGCATGCAGGGGGGTTTATATGGGGAGAGGTGGTCCCTGAGGTAAGATGGACCCAAGCCACGTAGGGCTTTAAAGGTTAAAACCAACACCTTGTACTGTGCCTGGAAACAAATCGGAAGTGTTCTCTCCTAGATGTTCCACTAAGAAGCCTGGCTGCCATATTTTGGACTAGTTGGAGTTTCCGGGTTAGGCACAAGGGTAGCCCCATGTAGAGCGCGTTACAGAAATCCAAACGTGAGGTTACCAAGGCATGTACTACTGTTTCTAGGTTCCTCAAATCCAGGTAGGGGCGCAGCTGGCATATCAGCCAAAGCTGATAACAGGCACTCCTGACTTAAATCCTGTCTTTCCTTCAGGGCTCTTAAAGTAACATGAATATTCCTAATTTAACCTGACAACCACCCCTATAGTGCTGAGGAGATGGGGGGGGGGGGGGGAATGTGAATAGCCAAGATCACCCTGTAAGATTCATGGCTGAGTAGGGATTGCAACCTGAACCTTGCTGAGCCTAGTCCATCCCTCTAACTCAGGGCTGTGGAACATGTGACCTTCCAGAGCTTGTTGAACTGCAGCTTTCCTCATCCTTACTGGCATAGCCCATGGAGAGGGGAGTTGTAGTTCAACAACATCAAGCCACACATTTCTTATCTCTGGTCTAGCAACTATATCACATTGTCTCTTTTTACACATGGGGAACATTGTGCTCCTGTTCCAAGGAAATATGGTCATCATTGTCAAATTGAAATCCATGGAACAATAGAGTCATGACAAATATTATTTCTTTTGCAGAGCTGGACAATTAGTAGACTTCCAGATGTTGTGCTTCAACTCCCACCATCCCCAGCCACTGGCTAGCCTGATGGGGGCTTGTAGGAACTGGAGTCCAACCATCTACCCAGGACTGCAGAGATTGTGCACCCATATCATGTTGCAGTTAATGGGGCAAAACAGATGGGCAGGAAAAAGTGGCTTGAAGCTGCCTTTTCTAAAGCCACATTGAAATCCCACCAACCACACCACCAGCTTCCAAGGCAGCTGGAGTGCTCATATCATGACCACATGATATGGCTTCAAGCCAGGAAGAAGCAGAAAAAAAGCTGCTTCTTTTTGAAATGGTTTTTCTCTATGTAAGGTGCCTAGAGGGCACTTTCCTGCTGGCTTCAAGGCATGTGTCATCTAAATGCCATGCCTCCAAGCCAGCCTGAAAGCACCTCTTTTTGCCTGTCTGTTTAGCCCCAATGAGACTTTGATACAACAAACTTGGTATATTTTGGATATTTATTTCAATAAGCTTGCAGGGATTTATATTGTTATGTAGATTCTACATACTAATTTTGGGCTCTTAAAATTATATAAAATATTTACAGTTTTCTTTCCTTTGACGTTTTTTCCTTGGTCTTTTTGGCAATTTGTGTGTGTGCGTGTTTCCCACCCCAAGTATCTCAGATGCAGAAATTTGGCCTGCATGATTCAACAAAGTTGCCCATCCTGATATCTATCTATCTATGTATCTAATTTCTTTTTATCTCCATTCTATGTCAACAGCATCTTATAAAAATAAATCAATAAAACTTCTAGGTAATCTGACCTCTCTGTAACCTACTTTTTCTTCCATCTCCTCCCATACATGTGTGTGTGTGTGTGTGTGTGTGTGTAGCTATAAAACACCAGTTCTCAATGAACTATTTCTGTCAAACTGAGAGGGACAAAGATGCTGGGGGAGTGAGTGTGCCCACATTCGCTCTCCACTATCTGAATGGGGGCCAGAAATGAAGGGGACAATATGTGTTCCATATCTTGATCACAATAAAAGGAGTGGGAAAATTAGGGTACTGAATGGGGGGAGGGGGGAGTTTCAAAAAGTTTGGAGGAGCAAAGAGCTTAGGAGGGATGGAAGAACTATGTTTGGAGATGCCAGGAAAATTTGGTTCATTATTGAGCTGTCTCATGACTTCAGTTTTCAGAACATGTACTCCATGTCCATGGATTGTATATCCGTGGAGTAAACTATCCATGGATTGAAAATGTTTCTGGATGTTTTTTTAAAAAAAAATCCAGGAAACCACAATAAATGTTTTTAACTGTATTTGTTTACATTTTGTAAGCTACCTTGAACCCCTGTATTGGAGGAAATGGTGGCTGTAAATAAACTAACCACCACCACAACTACTACAGTATGGAACATTGAAAGGAAGAATGTTTGATGTGACTTGCTTTTATGTCTGATGTTTTAACTTGTCTTTCCTTCCCTTTGTAATTTTATCTAATTGTTACTATCATAGAGTGTACACATCCGGCAAGCTTTTATATATTTCTTAAATTTTACCAATTTTGTACAGCGCTGAGTATAATTTACAGCGCTTTAGAAATAAAGTTTAATAATAATAATAATAATAATAATAATAATAATAATGTGGTGTTGTATTTTGAAAAGAAATGGGCAAAGTGTGGCCTATTGGCCACATGGGCCATTTTGTAGCCCCAGGGCTCAAAAAATCAAATAAATAAATGAAACCCACCCAATAATTGTTTGCCAACAAATGCCCCCAAATGCCCTCTAGGGAGCATAGAGGCATTTCTGTCACCTTTTCTCACCATGCTCAAGCCATTTTTGGCCCAGAAAAAGCAGGAAGTAAAGAGGAAGTGACTGCCAATAATTTCCTGATGCTAAAAAGGATGCAAAACAAGTATAAAATGTCTCAGTGTCCCCTAGCAATAGCATTTCCATTTCTGCACTCTCTAAGTGTTTTACAATCTGTAAGCAAGTTGCCCCGAACAAGCTGGGTTCTCAGTTTACCAACCTACAAAAAGATGGAAGCCTGAGTCAACCTTGGAGCCCTAGGAGTGAACTCACAACTTTGTGGCTGCATTTAACCACTGTGCCAACAGGGCTTCCTAAGGGGTGCAAAGGGTAATGTTGCCCTCCAAGGTCTCCTGCGGGCAAATGGAACACTTAGCCTCCAACAGCTGCCTGCCAGTGGAATATATCCACAAATTCCAATCCATCAACAATGGTTGAACAAACGAATACGTATAGTTTCCTGGCACACTACACATATTACAACATTGGCCAACACCTCGGCTTCATGAGGATGCTGTTGGCCAGTGTATCTTATCACCTTCTGATTTCCAGCTTGCACACTCCAGATTTCAAAACTCTCTCTACCATTCATCTGGCCATCCACCCACCCTGGCTTTAGGCAACATCTTTCCTCCTCTCTTCCTTCCACAATAAGCATAGTTAAAACTGAACTTGGCACTTCATCACCATACCTACAACTTTGGCATTTGTATGGCTATTCATGAAGTCTGATTATAAAGGTCCTTGCTGGGCACCAGTTCACTCCATGTATCTGAGGAAGCAGACCAAGTCTACAAAAGCCTATGCTACAACGTCTTTCATTCAGCTGGTCTCTAAGGTGCTAGAAGATCCCTTCACATGTTGACTTATTCAGTTACTATTGATTCAAGCTACCATTGACTCTAAAATAACATCCACAACATACGGGAATGCTGCGTAAGGCTTCTTCCCTAAGGTTTAAAGGACATGCAGATTCATGCAAGAAGATATATGTCCTGAGCTTATTGGTGTAAACCCCTTGGGTTTATATATTAGAAGGTTCACTGTTATAGACCAGGGAGAGGGATTCTTGGAAAATAGCTATGAATCATTGTATCTTAGGCATCCAAGGTATGATGGATAATTCAAATTAGAATGAGAGTTAAAGTTACTTCTGCTATCCTACTAGTCCCAAAATAATACTTAGCCTTGATATAGCACATTTCAAATGCTCAAAGTGCTTCACATACATTATATTGTTAATATATAAACACACTATAGATCAGTCGCTGTCTCCCCCTAATGATTTATTGTACTTCCAGGCCATTAGGGGCCTGGATGACAAATGGGAGTAATTACTCCAGATGACATATCTTGGCTTAGCACTGGGGTGTGAACCCCCTCGCCCCTTTCCTGGCTTCTCAAGTGCATTCTGCCTTATGGGGAAGGCAATGTGACTGTCTGCAATGCTCGTTTCTGTATCAGCAGTGAGCACCTTCTGACCCTCTATATGGTGCTGGATTGTAGCTCCCAGAATGCCACACTAGGGTTGATGTCACCCTCCCATTTCACACCATACAGACTCCTTAGTAATGCTTTTTTGCACTAATATTACTCATAAATTGTAATTCCCATATACCACTGAATGTAGTGGCAATAGTCTTGACATAAACAACTAGCAAAATTAAAATTATACCTTTAAATTACAATATCAGACATACAACCTAAATGTATTGGCATATACATAGAGAAGATTGGGTTAAAACGTGATGTTTTTGAAGAAAATTTTAAAAGAATAATGTGTTTTTTAAAAAATAAAAAAATTAAAATTCTAAATTTTGAAATTTGAACTTTTAGTTTAAAAAAAATCTGGGGCCTCTCCTTTCTCCTCCCACTGAGCTTCACCCCACTCCCACCATCTCTTAAAGCAATTTAAAGAGAAGCAAACAAACAGCTTCTCAGATCATTGTTGCCTGCCCAAGCATTAAGTGCACAAGTTTATTCATCCTCAGCAGGGATCTTCAGTTGGTGTTTATTTTCTGTACTGCCACACAAACCATCATAGCTCGCACAAAACACACACAACAACAACAACACCAAGCATTGTGGTATGTTATACTACCCTGTTTTGACAGCAAACTGAAAACAAGCCATTCAAGCAAAGACAGCAGACTTTTTAAAAGGAGTTTCCCATTTTCCTGCCAAATTTCAGCAGCAAAGCAGCAACCTCTTTTTAAATAAGTTTATTTTAATGGTTTTAAACAATTTGACACTTTGGGAGAGGGAAGTGGTGACTGTAAAAGTGGCTTAGGATAGCACTGGGCCCTACCGATGTCTTAGAGCAGGGGTTTGTGTCCTTGTGTGACAAGTCACCGCTCACTCAGGTCCCAGTGTGCCTTGAGAAGCGGTAATAGGTAGCTATGTTGCATAGATGGTAGTCTCATGGTTTATTTAATCAAAAATATCGCATTTTACAATTTACAATAGTTTAGATTCTAATTTATTAAGAAAAAAATGTAAACCATTGTAAATTGTAAAATTCTATACTTCTATTGCTCAATTTAGCTTGGCATTTTAAGCACCAAGTTAAAAGCTTACTTTTGTAAAGTTCAATTTATTCATCCACAGTATTGTATGTGGTTCAATTTGAGGTTTAAAAATTGGAAATTAAAGTTCCTTATCTTCAAATGTGATATCAATTTTGTAGGGGTTGAGAACATTAACCAAACATTTTTGTGGAGTATAGAAAAGGTTGGGAATCACTTTCTTAGAGCCATACCAAAGCAGGAGAAATATAGGCCTTATCCAAGCAGTGGCCTTGCCCAAGAGAGTTATTATTCACCTGTGCATGCATGTATGCATCAGAAAATGGCTTGAGGGGAGACTTGGCATACTGGATTCTCTAAAGGGCTCGCTCATATGCCAGTGTATCCAATGCACACAGACCCACACAGTGCAGGCACACTTAAGAATGGATACACACTTTTAATTTTCCATAATGCTTTGATGCAATGTTCTATCAAGGGTATTTTGTGATGTTTAAATGCACAACATACAGCAGCCTGGTGTGACCATATCTAGTAGGTGGGTTGCAGTGCTTTAGGGGGCACTGCTGGGGCTTTAGGTCCAATGATGGTATCTAGAGAGATGCTTGAGGATTCTGCACTGGAGAATCAGTGCAGTGTTCAGAACAGTGGACAGGGACTTGGTTAAAGTTGTCATTGAGCCATTAAATTGACTGGGACAGTCACTTTGTGTCAGGCTGACCTATCTCATAGGATTGCTGTAAGGCTAAAATGAAGAGGAGAAGAGGCTTGTTATACTGCCTTGAGCTCATGAAAGGAAGGATGGGATAAAACTGTAACTATTAAGTTAAAAATTACAACAAAACTAAGAAGGAATCAATACACCAGTTCTTCAGATACCCCAGTCTTAAGTTCTTTTGCAAGTTAAAACTCGTAACCAGAATTTTGAACTGTGCCCAGAACTATAGTGCCTCTTTTCAAACAAAGAAGTTACCTTTCTGCAGATTTTTGCTCCTCTTTATAGCTGTGGCATCCATTCATTGGGCTTGGTGAAGTATACAGACACATTCCAGAAGCTGCTATTCCCTTTGCAAGGCACATGGCATTCATATGCTTCAGGAAAGAGCCATGCTCAGAACTGTGACTTTTTCTGAAGCAAGGAGTTGGGCTCTGCTGACAGTGAGACATTTTTCCTTCTTTCAAGCTTCAAAATTATGCTGCCTACTTCATTCATAGCTGAAGAAAGCATGCTCAAACTATTGCATATGAGTGGGCTAATTGTAGCCTTGCAGTAGGTGGCAGCTGATAAAACACATTCAACTGGCTTGTGGAATCCCTTTCTGCACCCTTTCAACCACATCCCAGGAGTTTGGATTCTTAAAAGGCTTTCTGCCAGCACCGATGGAGGGCTTTTTTTTAAAAAGCGTAAGAGCTGTGAAACTGGGGTGGAGGATTTTATAAAGAGGGCTTGCTTGATGTTGAATACTAGCAGCTTCGACCGGCAGCAGCTGTGCAAAATTTTAGTCAGGATTCTTTTCTAACTGTCTGGAGATCTTTGGGATTCCCTGATGGTCTACCATCCAAATCTAGCCAAGTATTGCCATCTCTGGCTGGCAGTGGTTCTCCAGGGTATCTGGATGGATTCTTTATTATAGCCCTAATTGCAGATCCCTAGATTTTTCTGGTGATACCATTCAAATACAAATAAGGGATCACACTGATTAGCTATAAAACATAGAATCATAAAATCATAGATTCATAGAGTTGGAAGAGACCACAAGGGCCATCCAGTCCAAACCCCTGCCATGCAGGAACTCTCCATCAAAGCATCCCCAACAGATGGAGACTAGGTGTGTTTTGGTTGGTATGGTGGCTTGCACCTTCAAACAGAAGAATTAAACTCCCTGCACTGTGGGAACCAACCAACCAACCCCCCCCCTCGATTCACCCACCCATATACTCAATCCCCATGGTAAAAAGGAAAGGTCTTTTTTCCCAGGACATGTCTGCACAGGCCAAAAGGCCCATCATCCCCCCACACCAGTTCTAGTGTCATCCTGTTTGGATAATGCATGTCCCAAACCCCTGCTCTGTTATGAGAAGTTTGGGCAGTGTACAGCATGTTCTGCAGCAGAACCAGAACAGCCTAAAAAAGTTAAAACATATATCATTGTTGCTCTGAATCTTCCAGGATGATCTGGAGCCCTCCATTCTTCTGCCATGATGGTTGGCTGCACAGGTGTCCTACTGAGCCATCCAATACACATACCACCACCATGGGTTTCTCACTCTGAGGTCAGAACAAGGCACCCAGCATGTGATCATCACTAGGTGCTTTATTCTGAACTTGGAAGCAAGTGACCTGCAGTGGTGGCAGACATGCTGAGTAGCTCAGTGGGACACCCATGCAGACAGCTGCCATGGTGAGGTAATGGAGGTCCAAGTAATGAGGGAAAATCAGGACAGTCCCCTGGAGTATCCTAACCAATGCACACAGGGCCCCAACCCAAATGCTATATGGAGTGGATGTGGGTGTGAATATGACTGATGTGAATGGTTGTGCATGGATCTATGTTTATTGGGTGGATGTACATTAATGCATATATATATGTGGATGATGGGTACAAATAAATGAATACATGAAGAGGTCTGTGTGAATACAGTTATGTGAGGTTACCATCATGTATGTGAGTAGGGCTGGATTAAGACGTGTTGTAATGTTTTCAGAGCCTTCATCCCCTCATTTTCCAGGCCAGCTCAGACTCAAGGGTCTATCAAAATGAAATGTAGTCATAAGGGCACTGAAGCAATGGCTTATTGATTACATGCAGAAATCTGATGGGATATACCAATAAAACCAAGACAGAGGCAAAGTTAGTTCACACCCTCTGCTGACTGAAGTAGCCCTTCATTGCAGACTGTCTATTGGGGTCCTCACAGTGAACAGAACATTGCCCCCAGGGCACCAGTTTCCTAGTCTGGAGTATGGCTCAGACACAGCCCCCATTCAAGACAAGATCAATTTTCCAATCCGATCTAAATGCCCTTCCTCTCTTCTTCTAAAAGGTGCTGTCACTTTCCCAGGTATATGTGCAGGGTATCACCCTATCCTAACAAAGTACAGTTTCCCAGGCATTCTATTATGAAAACATTCTGATCTATCTCTTCAGCATGAGCTGACCTTCCTCAGCTTGCTATAGATGATGTAACTACTTAAAGCTTAATCATCATCATCATTATTGGCTGAGTTCTAGATCAGTTACATAGTTATGTATACTTAACTAAGTAGCATTTCCTGGCCCAGGCCCCTTCACCCCACCTTACTAAGCATTAGCTCCTCTGAGAGATGGAGATCTGTTCTCCTATCAGGTGGGATATATCAGACTGGTGTTTCCTTCTCCTCCCACCTGTGATCTCTGTTGCAACAATCAGAATCAGGACACCTGATATAATTCGGCCTCACACTGGTGATTGCAGGCAGGAGGGATGTAGAATTGTCAGTCTGGGAGACTTTTATGATCTCTATATTGGAACAATGTTCCTTTAAACTATTGGGAAAATATTTTGATTGACAGGATGCATCAATTACTGTCAGACTGCCAGGAAATGCTGAATTGGAGCATGTGGTATAATGCAAAAAGTTACTACAGCAGTTGCATCATGCTGAGTAGCAACAGGTGATGACTCTTTGCCATCTCTGGGAGGCAGAGCACCTGTGGGCTGATTAGTTGGTGTTGTGTGGTTTGGATGGCTTGTGGATGGTTGGAGCTGTATTACAATAGATGGTAATGTTGGTGGAAGTCAGTGAGGAGAGTTTGTAAATATCTGTAAATATTGTAACTTATGATAAGAAGCCTCCAAGGACCTGGAAGATATCAACTGTGTCCGTACGTTTATTTGTTTGAATGTGGTATGTGCTCAGTGCACTGCCAATACTTTAATTTGGACTGGGGCATCTGTACTCTGCTATATTAAGCTGCTTCTGAGAGCATTTACCTCAGATAGTGCTGTATGCTAGCATCTCAAGTGGGCCAAAGAGTTTTGTGTTTGTTATTACAAATCTAGAAAGATAGGAGAGAGCCAACACCTGATGCTTTCCCTACAGACTGCTACAATTGTGAATACACAGGAATCTGAAGGACAAATCAGTTACAGAAACATAACTGCAATCATATTAAAGGGTGCATCTACACTGTAGGAATAATGTATTTTGACTTTGCTGCAGCTCCACCCTTTGAGTCACATTAATTTTGGGATACACCCACACTGTAGAACTAATGCAGTTTGATGCCACTTTTAAGTGCAGTACCTCTTGCTACCTCCACCACCAATTCATGTAAGTCAGACTCAACTATTTAAATGCACAACACCCCTTTAGTAACATCACTAAATTGCTGTCTATATAATTTCCTTTTTGTTTTTTGTACATACTGTAAAGTAAACTTACGAAGTCAAGAAAATGATAAAATTATCTCAGCATATGAACTGCTATCCTGTTAGTGATTAAAAATGGGAGTCAGAAAGTCCCTGGCTGAATTTCAACAAGCCATGAACTCTTTTGGTGACAATAGAAATCAAATCTCTCCACTTCAGCCATCTGTAGAATGATAATAATAGACCTACCTATAAATACAAGAAACTGTTTTCTCTGAAGGCAGACAATTTGTCCATGTGGCTCAATTCTATTTACTATTTGGAGGGCTTTCAAAATGTATCTTTTTGGACTAAAACTCCCAGAATTCACAGCCACTATCACCATACCTGGCCCTCAGCCATATCCCTTTAGGCCTTTTAAGGGCTATAGTTAACATCTGCTTGTTGTTGTGTGTGCCTCCAAGTCATTTCTGACTTATGGCAATCCTAAAGTAAACTTACCATAGGGTTTTCTTGGTAAGTTTCTTCAGAATGGGGGTTGCAATTGCCATCCTCTAAAGCTGAGAGAGTGTGACTTGTCCAAGGTCACCCAGTGGGTTTTTATGCTCCAGTGGAGAATCCAACCCTGATCTTCAGAGTTGTAGTAGCCTATATCAAGTGGGCAGAGAAGCATCTGAAAGTGATGGGTCTGCCAGCTTTGATCAACTGCGGCCTCTTGCTGAGACAAGAGCTTTTCTTTCTGCAGCAATGCTAATCTGTTTCCTCTGAAATGTGCTGTCCAGGGTCCTGAACATTTCTTGCCTTGCCATGCCTTGCCAATAACTCAGTGCTTTCCAAACGCTGGCCTTCCAGGTGTTTTTGACTTTGGTTCCCAGAATCCCAGACTTCTGGCCAAGCTCACTGAGGTTTCTGGAAGCTGAAGTCCAAAACATCTGGAGAACCAGAGTATGAGAATCAACAGACGTGACTCTGTTTTACTAGACGTTGTTGTTATTGTGTGACTTCAAGTTGTTTCTGACTTAGGGTTTTCACAGGGTTTTCTGGGGCTGAGAGTGTGTGACTCACCCAAGGTCACCTAGCACAGAATCAAAAGGATGTTGGCAAGATGAAGTGTGTCCAGAGGAGGGCAACCAAAATGGTGAAGGGTCTGGAAACCATGCCCTACGAGGAGAGAGACTTCAGAAGCTGGGTAAGTTTAGCCTGGAAAAGAGATGGTTAAGAGATGATATGATGGCCCTGTTTATGTATTTGAAGGATGTCATATTGAGGATGAAGCAAGCTTGTTTTCTGCTCTCCAGAGAACAGTACATGGAACAATGGATGCAAGCCAAAGGAAAAGAGATTCCACCTAAATATTAGCAGGAATTTCCTGAAAGTGAGAGCTGTTTGACAGTGGAAAATACTCCTTCAGAGTGTGGTGGAGTCTCCTTCTTTGGAGGTTTTTAAACAGAGACTGGATGGCCATCTGACAGGGATGCTTTGACTGTGAGTTCCTATATGGCAGGGGGTTGGTCTGGATGGCCCTTATGGTCTCTTCCAACTCTATGATTCTATGAAACCCTTGCCTCCAAAGTCATAGTCAACACACAAACCACTACACCATGCTGGCTCTTTTTACCAGACTTTACCCACACACATACACTCTACCTGAGAAAAGGCCCTCTCTCTATTCTAACTACCCTTCTGTGGAGTCTGGAAGTAGAGAACAGCAGCTAAAATCTGCTGGACTTAATATCTCTTACTGCCTTCTCCCTTTTCCTTGTATGTCCGGTCTTTTACAATTGTAAACCTAAAGGCAAGGAACTGCCAAATTAACAATTATAATCTGCTCATGTAAAGCACCATGTATGTGGCATAGTGGTCTGAGTGTTTTAACTCAAAAGACTAGAGATTGATTCCCATCTCAGCCAGGAAACCCACTGGGTCACATGCTCTTACCCTCAGGGGAAGGCAATAACAAACCTCCTCTGAAATCATGCCAAGAAAACCTCATGATAGGTTCACTTGAGGGTTGGCATTAGTCAGAAACGACTTGAAGGCACACAACAGCAAACACCAATGTGCTATTTAAATAAATGATAATAATAACAATAATAATCTACTTGATACAAAAAACATGTTGTGTGTTTATGCTTTTGGCTCCTTCCCAGTCTAACCTGACTAGAATCTTCAGAAAGCTGACTAGGAAATACAGAAGCATGATGCAGTGGTTTGAGCGTTGGACTTCAGCTCTGGAGACCAGGATTTGAATCCCTGCTCAGCTAGAGAAATTGACTGGGTGACTTCAGAGGAAGGCAAAGGCAAACTTCCCTGAATAAATCTTGCTAGGAAACCAAGGTATACATTCACCTTAGGGCTGTCGTAGGTTGGAAAGGACTTGAAGGCATGCAATATCAACTAATCTAGCTTCTCCTACATGTAAAACATGTTCTACCTGAAAACTGATGAATTACTATAGCTCCAGCTTATGTCACTTTTGTATGTATTAACTGATAAAACTCTTTTAGCCCTGCTTCTGTCTTAAACTTTAAAAAATCTGTACAAAATAAACAGAACACTGCACAATTAAATATGCATTGCATACGTATTTTTAATCTCCTGTTGAGAGCCAGCGTGGTACAATGGGTTGACTCTGGGTGACCAGAGTTTGTATCCCTGCTTAGCCATGGAAACCCATTATGTGACCTTGGGTAAGTCATACTATCTCAGCCTCTGAAGACAAGGACAAACCCCCTCTGAACAAATCATGCCAAGAAAACCATGTGATAAGCTCACCCTAGGATTGTCATAAGTCAGAAACAACTTGAAGGCATGCAAAAACAAAACCACTGTGCTTTTTGTTGATTATTGCAATAATTTTTAATAATTTTAGTACTTTATACTTTTTAATCATGCTTGTTAACTGCCCCAAGCAAAAAAATTTAGGGGACAAAGATACAACGAACAAACATGTTTTACTCAGTATACCTTGCTTGAAATATTGGCTCTGAAAATAGAAAATTTTGAAAATTATTCTCACATATTTAAAAAAACATTCAAGAATTGCATTGACACATTTCAAGAAATGCAACAACTGCTGAATAATTACGTTCTAATCTGTGCATCAACAGGCAAAAGGTGATAGGTCAGTTTATATGGAAATTTGCAACCATCAAGACCATAAAACCTATATCACTGTGTATAGCTGTACATTAGTATTATACCAGGCATAAAGAAACTTTATTTTCCCCCATTTTCATTCAATTTTCCTTTTGACCTTGCTCAGCCTTATTTCACTAAGAGAAATCACCGCAGAAAAGTCCTACTCTACTGCCTTAACATGATGTGACTTCCACTGTGCCAGGAAAGTGTAAACAATGGCAGGCTTCTATCAAGCTGGAGGGCTTTGAATGTGCCCAGGCTCTGCAGCCATCATCCAAGGACCAGACTATCTAAGTGTGGAAAGCCTGGTCACCAGAAATATGGCCATTTGAACACAAAATGGGCATAGCAATTCTTCATAGCAATTATGGGTTCATCTACCCATAATTGTGGAAATAATGCAGTTTGACACCAATTGCTGTACTTCCATCCTATGGAATCCTGGGCTATGTAGTTTTACCAGCTCTTTAGTCTTCTCTGTGCCAGAATCCAAAAGAATCAGCCACACATTGTGTGCATGTACTATATTCATTGCATTATTTTGCTGATTACATTATATTATAGGAGTATTGTTTCAGAGGTATATCACATTTGTATTGCAGATGTAGGGAATGATGGGAGGCACAATGCAGGAGGCAAACTTGTTGGTGGTTCAAAGTGAAGATAATTACCTGGTACAGAAATGTACAGATGCCTGTGGGATGCTGTTTTCCAGAGACCTTCTCATGAGGAGAAAAAACCAGATTGTGTAGGGGGTGCTGGGTGATTAGACAAAGGAGGATGGGATACAGTTGTGTATTGATTAATGGATGAATCATAGTGAAGCCCACAAAACCTTGGGGCAGGGTAAGGTTAATGTGTTTGTGGGTGATGCCAATTCTGTCTACAAATGTCTTCCTGCTAACACCTACAGTTCCTGAAATAAAGTTCTTGCTGTTGGAAGAAAAGACTGATTTACTGAACTGTGTGGGCCAGGATAGTTCTTGATGCTCTTCCAAAGAGTGCTGGTGCCTCACGTAATTACAAATCCCAGCATTTTGTAGGATGCAGCAGCCATAGCAGTTAAAGTGGTATCAAACTGCATTGTTTCTACAGTCCAGATGCACCCTATGAATGGAATAATTGTGAACTGCATCTGTGCAAGGATGCACTGGAAGGACTGATGAAATCACTGATCTTCAAGGTAAGTAGATATAGTACAGTACTGCAGGTTTAGCAGAAGAGCTGCAATTAATCTCATTGATTCAGAGATTTTACAAGTTAAGGCCACTGGGAATTAAGAAACAGATTTCCAATAGAATGACTGGAAAAATGGATTGTTCAGAATGTTTTGTGCACATGTATTTTGTAGGCATACATACATTTGGCAGTAAAAGCCATTTTTCTTTATCTTTGTTTGACAGAGAATGAAGGCAAACGTAAGCCAGAGAAGACAGGGTACTCACTTTCCCTCCAACTGCTGTTTTGTGAACTCATTCTTAGGATTCCAATGAATTCCAGTTAGCTAATGTTTGTGTTCATAGTACAAAGTAGTAGCTTTATATTGGAGTGGGAATGTTGCCATTTGTGCACCACGTGTAGCCCTTCAGGATCCAATGAAACCCTTGACACACACATCCCCACCAAATCCAAATTCACCCTTCCAAAAACTCTGAAGAAACAACTTTAGCTGTTTTGCTATTTAACACATAAAAGCCGGGGGGGGGGGGAGTCAAATATCCCCCAGAACTGACAGGTAATGAGTGGAATGTCACTTCTAGTTCTGGGAAACGATGTGACTTCAGCCTGCCAAGACTCAGGAACAGCTGGAAGTGGCCCTCTTGAGTGTGGTCACCTGTGCTTTACCCAGATTATTCTGAGAAACATCGGCTTTTCCATTTCCTCACCTATGTGAGGAAACAGAAGTGAGTGCAAATGGGCAATACACCATTTATGGCTTCATAAATTATACAGAATGGCCTCTGTTCTACTGAAAATAAACAAGCATCTTGTGCAAATAACATTAGCTCTTGGTTTACTGGTACAGCTTTACAAGCCAGGCTGGGATATCACCTCACTGTTGGCTTCTTTTGTGAACAACTGCTGCCTAATATCATCCAAAGTAATAAATAATGCCATTAACCCCAAATGTACCCTAGTGACACAAGGAATTTTTTATTATTATTTTCAATCACACATCATAAAGTTTTTGGACTGCATTTTGTTCGCATCTGTTTAGAAAACAGAAAGGTGGCTGGTGATTCTTCAATTTTTGGAAAACGGGGGGGGGGGGGGGGTTGGGGGAAGTTTGGGGTTGTTAACATCACTCTGGGCTCTGTTAACATATCCTATACCCCTCATGCTGGAAATGGGGTTTTCATAATTAGTACTGTATCTACTGACTGGCATGTTTTTGAGAGATCATGATGACCTTTGGAAAGTAAGTAGTTACACATTCAAGTGGTCACATTGACCTAAGAATGTGTGGGAGATATAGTTACTACTAAAAGAATCATAGAATCAGAGTTGGAAGAGACCACAAGGGCCATCCAGTCCAACCCCCTGCCATGCAGGAACTCCCAATCAAAGTATCCCTGACAAATGACCATCCAGCCTCTGCTTAAAAACCTCCAAGGAGGGAGACTCCACCACTCTCCAAGGGAGTGTGTTCCACTGTCGAACAGCCCTTACTGTCAGGAAGTTCCTCCTAAAGTTGAGGTGGAATCTCTTTTTGTGCAGTTTGCATCCATTGTTCCGCGTTCTAGTCTCTGGAGCAGCAGAAAACAAGCTTGCTTGAAACACTTCAAGCATTTGCTGAACTGCTCCATCCCACCCCCCAGACTGTCTCTTGCAATGAGGACTAAGGTGCTGAACAGACTGCCCCTTTCAGTGCTGGACTGGGGTTGTGGCATCTACATACTGCAACCCTGATCTGGCCTTTCCACAGCACAAAAAGGAGCTGCAAAAAGTGGCTCCTTTTTGCACCACGGAAAGGATGCCATAGAAACCGGTGCTGTGGCTTTTTGCTATTCCTTTGGCACTGAATCATCTGAATGCAGTGCCAGAGGAGTGCCATGACACTGTGTGCCATGTGGTGGGGCACGCAGCATCACGCTGGCATGGGGACAGAGTCGGGGCATGCACCCCCACTCTGCCCCAATGCTGGCCTTTATGAGCAGTCTGTTGAGCCTGTATGTGAGTCCTGTCCAAAAGCAGTTAAAGACAACACTATCCATCTCACCCCAGGCTGTATTTCCTATTCACCCTTCCTTTCTGAATATCCAGGGATTCTCACCAATCAATGTTTTATTACTCCAGAGCTAAAGCTGTCATCTGTTCCAGATTCCTTTTATTATTTCCATGGGAAAACCATAAAGCCTCTGTTACACCCTGTGGAAATATCAAGCACCCTTCAGTGAAACAGGATATAGGTATCAGCCCCAGCTCAAGCACTGTGTGTGAACAGAAGATCCCTTTCACTCTCTTGTGTCACCCTCAGACACTGCCTGATCTACTCTCTGTTTTCCATGGACCTATCTTCAGGACTGGTAATTATCAATCCTCTAATTCCTGATCTCTCACTATCCACCCTTCCATGCCTTTCTTTCTGAAGGTTTTGTATGGACTGCCATAATTCAGAAACTATTTGAAGGAAAACAACACAAACAGCTTTCCATATCTTCTTGGACTGCAGTTTCCATGAGCCCTTGGCAGTATGACCAATGATTATGGGAGTTGTAACAAAGTTGTAACAAAACATCTGGAGGAGGACAGTTGTCAACCCCTGATTTAAAGAAGTAGACAACCTACTGCTCCTCAGATGTTTTGGGCTACATATCCCATTATCCCTATCTGGAGTATATGGACATTCTAGTCCAAAACATCTGGAGGGTCATGTGGTCAAAGTAATGGGAGAAGCAAGTGGTACTACCAAATAAATTATTCAGATCAAAACCCATTCACCAAAACTGATGTAGGGATATTTTTGGTTGGAGCCCATCGACACCAAAAAACCATAGTGCTAGGAATTAACTTTAGCAGTCATGGGTCTATTCTATAGAAAAACAGGACTGGCAGTTTAGGAAGCAGAATTTAAAATAGCCAGACCACTCTTGTGCCTCATCAAACTACAAAACCCAGGATTCTATAGAAAGGAACTATGGGAGTAACTGTGGAATTATAGTGCTATAATTATGCAGTGTGAATGGGCCCTCTGTGATGTCAAATGGTAAGAGTTAGAAACATAACCCAATGGGTGAACCTAAACCTGCCACTCACAGCTGTTTCCCCCCCCCCTCAATTTGGAAATCTGCATAAATTCCTTCCTCCACAAAGCCACCCCTGGATGGTCTAAAAATGGACATGTCCTCTGATGTTGGCAACTATGCTGTCTGATCTTGACACTCCCTGTGCAAATTCCTCAGGAGAAAAAGTTTATCTTATAATTTATCATAGGAATTTAAATTTAAATCTCACCCTTCAAATAGATCCCCTGGGAGCTGAAGAATTAGTAGAACAAAAGTACAATAATAGGGCTGCTTTAAAAGCTTAAAACACATAAAAACATGCTTCAGATTAAAAGCTACAGGGTTCAAAATGTAAAAGAGCAAGGAAGAATGCTTGCAGTGATTAAACAATTTAGATTAATAGACTTGGGATTTTTTTTGAAATGAACTTTGCAAAGGAAGACTATTTTAGTGTTCACAGAAAACTAATATAGCAAGTTAAAATGTGTAAGGAAATGATGGACATCAACTCTTTCAACACAGTATGGTACAGCTTTACTTTCTACTCAAGAACCAAGCATCATCCAGGCAAACAACCCCCAAAAATTCATGTGATGAAATCCATCTGTATAAATATAAGCCACACTCCACATTGACTACTCTCATTCTATGACCTAATAACCTTTCTATGAACTAAGTAGAAGCTTCTCCCCAAAGAGAAGTCTGATATTTCTTTTGTGTGTGTTTCAATGTCCTAATCTCATCATGGAGAGCCAATGTGATATAGTTGGTGGTTGGAGCATTGGTCTATGACTGAAGACCAAGATGTGATTCCCTGCTCAGCCATGGAAACCCACTGAGTGATCTTGGCCAAGTCACACACTCTCAGCCCCAGAAAACTGGTCCCCATAAATCAGAACCAACTCAAAGTCACTCAACAATTTCATCGTATCTCCCCAACGCATTGATGTTTCTTGTAGAAAATAAATGCATTGCCCTGATGGATATGGGGAGATTTTTGCCTGCTGCCAGAAGGACATATGTGGACATACAGTACCAGATAAGCTTCCTGATGTAAATATTCTTCAGCCAGGCTGTCACCATAGAGAAGGCCTTTTCCCAGTAATTATCCATTGCATCATAGAAACACAGTCTGTACACTTGGCCACAAGGCAAGATTTAACAGGAAACATGTGACCTAATAAAATCGGAACATTTGGTCCACTTTTTGGAACTGTCTGATAGTTAACCTAGATCTGTTAAGGACTATTAAAGTTGTTATAAACATGTCACCTTGCCTGTTCCTCTCCCAGCTTCTGTTGTCTGCCACCAAAACATCTTCATCTCTTATGTTTGTGTTTCTTTTGGTGTCATACATAAAGAAAACAAAAAAGAATTACCACGGAGGACTTACATAAAGTCAAATTAGACAATGAAGAAATTGAAATAATTAAAGATTTCTCATATGGTATCAAACATTGTTCAGAATGGAGACCGCAGTCAAGAGATAAGTAGAAGGCTAGGAGTGGGAAGAGCTGTTGTGAAAGAGCTAGGGAAGAGTAAGGATATAAAACTGAACCCTAAAGTTAGAATCATCCAAGCCGTGGTATTTCTAATCATTATGTATGGATGTGAAACTTGGACAGTGAAAAAAAGCAGATAGGAAGAAAATTAATTAATTTGAGATGCAGTGCTGTAGAAGAGTGCTGAGGATATTGTGGACAGTCAAAAAGAAAAACCAATGGGTCCTTGGGTTGATCAAGCCTGAAATGTCCATAAAAGCCAAGATGGCAACACTGAGGTTGTCGTACTTTGGCCACATCATGAAAAGGCTTTGGTAAGGAAAGTTTCATCCACAGGGTCTCAACTTGAACTTGAGGGCAGCTAACCACAATAAAAATCTAAAACATTAATTTCAAGTTTTTTTTAAATTAAATAATTGGTGGTTTTTGTTGTGTGCCATCAAGTTGTTTCCAACAATTCTAACTTTAGTATTCAGTTGTACATCTTTTTAAAATCTTCTCTAGCTCTTCCATGGCTGCCCTTCCCATCCCTAGTTGTCGTCTTCTCTCTTGACTGCAGGCTCCGTTCTGGCCAATGTTTGATCCCAGGTACGAGAAATCTTTAATTATTTCAATTTCCTCATTCTCTAATTTGAATTTGCATAGGTCCCCCCTGCACATTGTGATTGTAAATTTTTAATTTTTCAATTTTGAATTCTTTTGGTTGTTTAATGATACTTTATTGAAGGATGGTTGGGGGGGGCAGAATTAATGGGATGTATTTTAATTCATTGTAGTATTTTATATTGTCCATTATCTGATGCTGTAAGCTGCCACGATCCTGTGGGAGAGGCAACATATAAATAAAACCTTATTATCATTATTATTGTTGTTTTCTTTATGTTCAGCAATGAACCTGCCTTTGCACTATCTTTCTTGACCTTCCTTAGTTAATTGTTCCTTAACTGTTCCAGGTTCATGATGTTTTCCAATAATATTATTGTGTCATCCGCATCTCTTGGGTTGTTGATATTCCTTCCACCCATCTTCCTTCTTCTAAAGCTGAATCCGCACTGCAGAAATAATCCAGTTTGACGCCGCTTGAACTGCCATGGCTCAATACTCGGGATTATGGGAACTGCAGTTTGCTGTGACCCCAGAGCGCTCTGAAAAAAGCGGCTGGATGTCTCACAAAACTACAGTTCCCAGAATTCCATAGTATTTTGAAACAGGGAGCAGCTGAAATGGTGTCAAACCTGGATTATTTCTGCAGTGTGGATGCAGCCTAAGTGAAGTCTAACCCTGCGCTTCTGTTTTTAGATGCATCCTTTTCCAGGTGTATCCTTTTTTAAAAAAAAAAAATATTGTAATCCGCCTTGTACCCAATTTTGGGAGAAAGCTGGGGTGCAAAACAAATCAATTAGTAAATAAAAGTAATGCATCTCTTCTCAGGTTTGCACAGTTAGTGTTCCCCAAAGCACACAGGTGTGTCCACTATGCTTGCAATGCTAATGGAGGAGCGCGCATGCGCAGATATAGAAGAACCTCAAGAAGAGAAGCAGCTTAGAGTCAGCTCTTTTGAAAAGGCCTTTTTTCCGTACAATGACGTCACGCCCAGCCTGGCCCAAGATGGCGTCCCTCAGTGGCGCTCAGGCGGAAGCGCAGAGCTCCTCATTTCCGCTTCTCGATTTTTACCCGGATGTTGAGGAGGAAGTGCACTTCCTGTAAGTGGAGGCATGCAAGAGTCAAAAAGAAAGGTGAGTGTGAGTTTTGCTGGTTGAGGCTCCATCCAGATGGGAGAAATGAACCAGTTTGAGCTCGCTTTAGCTGCCATTCATGGCTCAATGCTATGGAATTCTGGGAACTGTAGTTTGTTGTGGCACCAGAGGTGCCACAACAAACTACAGTTCCCAGAATTCCATAGCATTGAGCCAATGAATGGCAGCTAAAGCGGGCTCAGACACTGCAGAAACAAAGCAGTTCCACACCACTTTTAACTTCCATGGCTCCCTGCTGTGGAATTCTGGGATTTGTAGTTTTGTGAGATATTTAGCCCTCACTTTTTGTCTAGGGCCTCAGAGAAACTACAGGTCCCAGGATTCCATAGCACTGGGCCACAGCAGTTAAAGTGGTGTCAAACTGGGATGCAGCCAGGGAAGCCTAAATGGCTCAGAGAAACTACAAATCCCAGGATTCAATAGCATTGGGCCACGGCAGTTAAAGCGGTGTCAAGCTGCATTGTTTCTGCAGCACAGAAATGACGCCTAAATGGATCAGAGAACTACAAATCCCAGAGAAGCCATGACAGTTAAAAGTGGTGTTGAACTGCATTATTTCTGTGGTGCAGAAATGAAGGCTAAATATCTCAGAAAACTGCCAATCCTAGAGTTATAGCGTTGAGCCACGGCAACTTAAAGTGGTGTCGAACTGCGTTATTTCCACAGTGTAGATGCACCCTGTCTGGATTAGTAAGAAAAGGGATCTTGAAGAGACTCACTCAGTGTTCATGTCAAAGGTGCTACACAATCCCGTTGCAAAGCGTCTTGCTAATAATTTAACTTTTGCTTCCTGTGGTATAACTCCAAGCAGTGTAACTTCTTGCCTTTCTACCCAAAGCCCTTCCTGTTAAATAAAAATAATGTGCATTAAAAGAACGGTGTAAACATAACACAAAACATCTGCACATGCCTAACCTTCAGTTCATTTCGGAGCTTACTACTACTCGGAGTTACAAATGAGTTGGGCAACTTTGTTGTAACTCTCTCCACTAGATGTTGTTGGACTGCAGCCTTGCCAGTGGTGAAAGATGATGGGAATTGAAGTCTATTGACATAAATCCAAAAACACTGCAGAAATAATCCATCTTGAAACCTCTTTAACAGCCCTGGCTGAATGCTAGAGAATTCTGGGAACTGTAGTTTTGTGAGACGTTTGGCTTTCTCTGTCAGAGAGCTCTGGTGCCACATTATACTACGGTTCCCAGGATTCCCTAACACTGAGCCAGGGCACTTAAAGCAGTCTCAGATTATTTTTGCAGTGTGGTTTGGACCATAGTTGCCTATGCTAGTCTGCAACCATAATAAATATTTATCTCTCTATAGTTGCTCAAAATGAATGAGATTACAGCCTAGTCTTGAGAGTTACGTTTATTTATTTATGAAACCTATAAACTGTTCCACATAAAAGATTTTAGAACAATGTACAATAGTTTGAAACAAACAAATGCAAAAAAAATGTAACAAATACACTTGTCTATCTCAAATTTGCTGGCATTAGGGGCACAAGACTTGCATGAATGTGGAAAAACTTCAAATAACAAAAATACTATGTTTTTACCTGAGAGAACACCTCTCTAGGAATCTCTGGATTCTCCAGTGCAACTCTGGGGTCAACATCTGCCAGACATTGACCATAGACTTGCACTGGAGGAGCTACAAATGCCTAGTGGAGTGTTCTGTCTAGGAATCTCTGGGTCCTTCAGTGCAACTTTTGGTTAATGTTGACCATAGGGGGGACCTAGATATTCCTAGAGAGATCATATTAATAAAATCTGTGAATAATCAAATCCGCAAAAGTCAAAGCTGCAAATGTGGAGGGACCAGTGTACAGTAATAAAATAGTTTTTAGAATTGGCTTTTAGGAAGTGTTCATCTGAAGAGAGATGTTTTCAGCAAATACTGAAAGTAGACATTCATAGGTACATGCATATCCAGGTGACGAGATGTCCTAACCACAAAGGAGGACAAGGCACCACAAAATGTAGGACATTCAAGAAAAATGTAGAGCATTACAAAACAAACACTAAAACCAGTAATATAAGTATAAATTCATGCTTCTTGGTCATGCTAAAAATAGAGGACATTCTGAATTCCTTCTGGACAGAAGGCTGAAATGAAGGGCCCATCTTGGAAAAGGAAGATGCCTGGTCACCCTGCGCTATATCCTCAATTGGAAGGACATTGCACATGATGGGAGCCAGTATAGTCAATGGCCTGCTTCTGATGGACTCCATGTAGATTGTTTTTCTAGATACATGTAGAAATACTAGGAGTACTTTACAGAAGACCTCAGTGGCTGGGCAAAATCCAGTGGCTTTGAACAAACTCCTTTGAGTTGGCTTTATTGAAGTTACAGTCCTGTAATCTCTGGAAGATCTCAAATTGCTGGTTTACCTATAGGTAGCTTTTAAAGGGTTTGGATGAAGGAAGTCTTCACAGAGGCAACATGTCTGTGAGAATTAAGATGTATTTTGAATATTAAAACTGACTGATTACTAGTCCTGTGCTGTTGTTAGCCATTTGATTAAAGCTGCTCTTGACACAATACAGCATAACAAAAACAAAGTTTGGATATAAATCAAAGAAATAATGTGGTATCTTCTCCCATTTCTTTTAGTAAGGAGGTGTGCTTATGTGCACAAACTCAGTTTGTGCCTGGAGATGTCATCCTCCCTTTCCAACTATGCCTTGCGAATGGCCCGTCTGAGTGCCCGGATATTTGGAGAAGTTGCTCGCCCAACTGATTCATCATCAATGAAAGTAGTTAAACTGATGAGTGAACAACCCTACGCAAAACGGAAGGAGGTTTACAATTGGTACCCTCCCCACAACACTTACCATGGCCTCATGAAGAAACTTCGTTTCTATGGGCTCTACAGGTGAGCCAGGCACATACTATTGGTGTAATGAAGTTGTGGACTGAAAGATGATGGGTCCTCATGTTTTTCCATTCGTTCTGGTAGAATGGGTCTGCTTTGCTTCAGGAAGATGGAAAAGAACCATATCTGAATGCAGGAGGTCCCACAATCAAGCCTTTTTTATTATTAAAGTCAGGGTAGGCAGTCATTCTGTGCAGTAATACTGACCACATGGCCACGGAGTCATCTTTGACAACGCTGGCTTTTCAGCTTAGTAATGGAGATTAGTACTGCACCCCACAGTTGGGCACGACATGACAACCTTGTCAAAGGGGAAACCTTTACGTTTACTAGTAGGTAAGCCCCTACAGCTTCATGCAGCCCTTGGCCTAAAGTCTGAAGTTTTGTACTAGCGATCAGCTCAGCCATCTGGCAAGATTGATGTGTCCTTTCCCTGGCAGCCTGCTGTATGGAGAGGGGAGAAGGGGTCTGGCAGAAAAAGAGAGAAAATGGAGAGCCTCACCCACTCTTGCAATTAGCACTTGCCAGCATGAAGCATTGATAGACTAGATCAAGGGAAGGAACAGTGCCACTCTGTTCTGGTTTGGTCACACCTCACCTGGAATACTGTGTCCAGTTCTGGGCAGCACAGTTCAAAAAGGATATTGACAAGCTGGAGCATGTCCAGAGGAGAGCGACCAAAATGGTGAAGGGTCTATCAAACTATGCCCTATGATGAAAGACTTAGGGAGCTGGTATGTTCAGTCTGGAGAAGAGAAGGCTAAGAAGTGATATGATAGCCCTGTTTAAATATTTGAGGCGATGTCATATTGAGAATGGAGCAAGCTTGTTTTCTTCTGCTCCAGAGAATAGGACCCGGGACAGTGGATGCAAGCTGCAGGAAAAAAGATTCCACCTAAACATTAGGAAGAACTTCCTGACAGTAAAAGCTGTTTCACAGTGAAATGCACTCCCTTGAAGAATGGTGAAGTCTCTTTTGGAGGTTTTTAAACAGAGGCTGAATGGCCATATGTCAGGGTGCTTTGATATTGTGTTTGTACATGGCAGGTGGTTGAAATGGATGGCCCTTGTGGTCTCTTCCAGCTCTATGATTCTATTACTATTCATGCAAGAATGTACCTCTTGATAGGGAGGAGTTTCTTGATTCAGAGTTAAAAGAGCTGAGTCCACTGCCTGATCTTGGAAAATTGCCACCAGTCTAAGTAAATGCTTATTGGGCCATATTTTGAAAACATCAAGCTCTGATGTTTTGCTAGTTCATTTGCTCCTTCAGAAGCTTAGACATAAAGGGCTCTTTATCCCTATTCTTTAGAGCAGTGTGCAGCCCTCTAGGTGTTTGGGACTGCAGCTCCCAGCATTCCTCACTATTGATTATTCTGCCTAAGATATGTGATGCTGCCTTCCAGCATCAGGAGGGCTGTACTTTGCCTACCCATGCCCTCTAGGTTAAATAATGAGTTTCACTTGGGAGTTCTCTCAACTACAGCTCTCTTCCAGAGGCAGACAAAGAGCTTTCGGAAATTTTAGATTCTGGTTTCTTCACTAACTTTGATTAAAGCTAGCAGGATCCCTTTCCAGGAGAAAAATGGCATATAAATGAAATAAATAAGTAGAACTTAAAGGTGTAGTAGGTGAGAATCAGCATGGTGTATTGGTTTGAGTGTATGGGGCTCTGGAAATTGGGTTTTGATTCCCACTCAGCCATGGAAACCAGCTGGGTGACCTTGGCCAGGTCACATACACTTAGCCCCAGAAAACCCTGTGATAGTTTCGCCTTGTTGTCACAATAATTCAGAAATGATTTAAAGGCATACAACAACAGGGGTAGCATATTGAGGAGGAGAAAGCTATCTCCCTCCCCCCCCCCACACACGTACTCACAGTCTGAAGCTGAAACAGTAGATGGAGCCTCTCTGTCTGACACTTCAGCCAGGTACCTAATTTTACTCCACCTTGCTTGGGAAAGGAACCACGCAATGCTCTTAAAATGGGACTACCAGTGGTTGACTCCTTACCTGGGGATTCCTGACCCCCCCCCCTTCTCTCTGTAAGTGTGTGTGAGAGAGGTGGGGGGAATGTAGAAAGCTTATGGCAATAGGAAGAGAGAGAGTCTCAATTCTTTGTGGTGTGGATTCTAGCCTTCTGCAGGCAGAAGGTAGCTCTTGTTTCACCTCCACCCTATTTTAAATCAACCACATTTCCCCAAACCTAGGCTGGTTTGCATAGCAGGAAACCAGGATTTCATATAAGATTTATAGCACACTGCATCAATGTATTACAAACAAGATTTTAAGATATGGATTCTAAATGTTCTAAGATAGAAACTTCAGAACACTTTCTCTTAATAGTAACTGGTCCTTGCTATTTTTAAATCCTGCATAATAGCCATTCAGGTGTTCTTTATGCTGCTTAGAAGAAAATGTGGCAAAGCTATCCATTTCACAGAGGGGCTTCCCTTTGGCACCAGCAGATGTAAATTACATGTTTGGCTGCTGCGAGCTTCTCTTTTTAGCAGGCTTCTCACACAGAAAAGCCTGCAAGGGAATCACACTGGCTTTTCAGAAACGTATTTGGCTAAAGGCAGTTTATGGGGGTGGAACAAAGTCAAGGCCTGAAGAGTACTTCATGAACATTTTAACAATATTAGCAGCTCAGCAGCCTTAGGCAAATGATATTATCTCGCTAATGGACAAGTGGAGCAACTGGGAAAGGTAAATCAACTTTGAGACTCTAATACAGTGCACGGCTCTTTAATCAGACTTAGTTTTATTAAAAGGCATACTTTGATCTTGTTAGTGTAAGTGAAATGCTTGCTGTAGCCAGACAAGATGTGTGAAGGGGCTTCTCCCTAGAGTCTCATTAAGGCCCCTTAGAAATTTTCTCATGATCTCCAGTAGGCTTAATAATATACTGTTGTGAGAAGGCTGTAGGTTTTTTAAAAATGCATGGTGGGGCAAAACATAAAGGGGTGTAATAAGAGGTGATATATTTGTAAAATATCCAAAGAAGAAAAATCAGTTAAGTAAAATGAGCACAATTATGATATCAGTCCCTGACAAATAACAAAAATATTGTTGGCCCCCCACGGACAAAATAAGAAACACTGCTCTACATCACTCCTTTTCAAGCCAAACTAGCCAGGAGCACCAATATATTAATATTGGTTGCACCCCTCCACCTGTTCAACATTTTATAAATGTATTTTTTTCAGAACTGGAAGTCAACCTGGTTAGTTTGTTTCCTTTTTTCCCATTTTTATTGTTTTGGGTTGACATGGAAGACCACAGAGGCAGAAAACTAGCCCCCAGTCACAATGTGGTTGCCCACCTTTACTTTAACTAGGATATGAAGAAGCCGGCTTTACTGGGAAATGGCTTTGATGAATCTTAGGCTCCTGCCACTCTGCAAAATGAAGGCAGGTTGACTGCACTTTAGGAGCACAGAACACCAGGTTTCCTGGATTGTGTAGGAGTTGTAGTCCAAAATATCTCTGGGACACCATGTTGCCACCATCTCCTTTAAGCAGTGCATTCATCCACGCTGGCAAATTTGAAAAGTGCACCTTTTCAGTGTATTAAGAGGCTCTGCCCCTGTCCTTTTTGTTTTAGAGATGAACATGAAGATTTCAAAGATGAGATGAAACGCCTGAAAAAGCTTCGTGGAAAAGGACCTCCCAAGAAAGGCGAAGGAAAGAGAGCTTTGAAAAAGAAATAGCATCACTGTGTAATTGATTATTTAATAAAATGTCTTGTACTGAATGATAGCTTTTTATTAACTTTTCAATTTGACAAAGAACTTGATATCAAGCACAGGTCTCCTTTGCATTATTTCTTTTATTTAAATACAAACAAACACACACAATTGGACATAATATGTAAACAGATACACAGATAGACTCTTAAAGTCTAAGAAATAGTTGTTAGGTGGGACTAAACATGGAAGATTTGCTTAAATAAACATGTTTGTAACGTGTCAAACTACAAATAAATCGAGAATGTCAAACGTCTAGTGGAAGAACATTGAACACACTAGGTACCACCACACTAAATGCTCTGCTTCAGATAATTTTAGAGCAGACTTTGAAAGCACATCAATGAGTGTCCCAGACATTTAAAGTCTGAATGGATGTATAAGGGAGAAAATGTAACCTGTGCCAAGTTGCAGAGGGCAGAGTTCTCTGGATGACAATTTTAAATACTTTGCAAAACTGCAAATCCCAGGGTTCCATTACACACAAAATCATATCAAATTTCTATCACTGTTTAGTTTGAAAGAGACTATTGTCCTATGCTATGATTCCACTTTAACTGCCATGGCTTCATCCTATGGAATGCCTGGGGTTTGTAGTGTAGGGAGGGTATTAAAAAATCCCAGAAAACAATAAAGAAACAAACTCCACTTGCTCAAAGATGGTCTGGTTTATTCCTTTTAAAATAGCCCAACGAATTTCAGACTGAAATACATTGGGCTATTTTCAAAGGAATAAACTGTTGCTCACTGCTTGTCTCCTTGTTTCCTGTTTTTAACATGCTTTTCAGTACTCTCTTCACTATTAAAAATTTCCAACCAGATTGCATTAGTGCTTCACCAAACTGCAGCTGCCAGGATTCCATAGGATGCAACATGGCAATAAAAAGTGGGATCATAACACAATTGTACAGCATGAAATTTTATAGTGGTAAGATTGTCTCTTGTCCCTAATATACCATAGGAACTTAAAAGAGTTATAATCAGAGCAAAGGTTTCTCAGGTCCTCAGTTCCATAGGGACTATTTGTTTTCACATATTCCAGAGGAAGACAACCTTTTTTTCCCCCCATTTCCTCCTGTTTTCCTAGCCTTTCTTATTTCCTGTCAATTTCTTGCTGCCTTCCGCAGCATTCCATTATTCCTTCTTTCTTGTTAGAAAAGCTTTGGGAAGTGCTCACAAGATTAGGGATTTTGTAGCATTGAGATTTGTTTCGAGGATCCTTTTTAATTTGATCCAGCAGTAAACATTGCTGTGCATCCTCAAATCTAGGAACATCAAGGCATTTCTGAATGCAGCAGGCATGTGAATGACCATCTACAATCATACCTCTCTACACATACTACCAACACTAGCGACTTTAATGAACAACCTGTACATGCTGTATCACATTGATTGGACCGGAGATTGGCAGATTTCTACCTTGATAGATTTACTGTTGTTGTTTTGACTAGAATTTTGAGTTCTCCCAAAATGTGCAGGCAGTTTTATGGGCTATGCTTTCCTCACTATTGCAGTAAAAGATACTGGTTTGAAAATGGAGTAAATGGCAGTTCACTGGTGGAATCAGATAAAAGGAATGGGATCTCAGGAGGGTGGAGCCAATATATCATACAATTGAGCCATATTTAGGAATTATGAGAGCACAGATTAGAGTGTACCTACACAATTATAGCAATTTTATATTACAATTAACTATTATGGCTCTATACTATGAAATTTAGTCCATTATCTTGAATTATAGCACTAGAGCTCTCTAGCACACACTTCTAAATCCATCACCAAACTATAAATCCCAGGTTCTATAGAATGTAACCAGGACTACAGTAACTGTATGCACTTTCTTACCAAGATTCCAGGTCATAGAGAAGTTTCTAAACGTGTTTTAAACATACCTAGACTTTCTTCTTAGATTCAGTACACAGACTGAAAGCAAAAGTTTCAAGGAACGGTCACAGAGATACAGTAGTGATACAATTTTCATGAAGTGGAATGGGCAGGTAAAAATTGAGAGGGCAGAAAAATCCAGGTATCAGTCACCATAAAAAAGGTTTTGGTGGTGGGGGTAATGACAAAAATAAGCCCCAGTTCATACATTTTAGAAAGTTATGTTGTAAAGCCTCCAAAAAAGCAAATCAATTTTAAATTCAGTATTTTCCACATGCAAAATAAGTCTATAAATGAAATAACAGTGACAAGGAAGTAACATTGAAATGTAAGTCATCCAGCTATATGTACTGCCGTTCAACTATTGAGAGTCAGAAATTCCTGAAGATTGGTTGCAAATCTTGAGAACAACCAGAGAACAACCACCAGATTCTAAGCTTTCTGATCCGTGAATTAGCTTGTGGAGAGACTGTCTTTAAATAGAAAAAGAAAAATCTTTGAGCAGCACCTAGGAAAATACAAGGCATTTAATAAATAATGAATAAACAACACTAAAACAGTAAGAGCTCTTCTTTCCCTTCTCTTTTGTCCTTGGGGAGTATGATGATATCTAACATCAGCAGAATATCTTTTGAGTGGAAAAGTTCATAGCTCTGGTGAATGACCTAAGATGATCAACAAAGGAGGTTTTGCCTAAGTCCTTAGGAATTTTTGTTTTTGTTTAGAGTTGCAATCTTGAAAAGCACATCTAAATACTGATTGCAAAGGCCAAGGCTGTAGGGTTTTATTTGTCTTTTATCTTTTTTCATTTGAGAAGTTGCTTCAATGCCTACGTGCTGTTTCCAAAAGAAAATGTGTCTAAATGCAGCATTTAATCAGAATGAATTTTAGTTATCTGTATAAAGGGAGGTTTTGATTCTACTGTAAACAAGGCCTAGGGAAGCATCATCCTTGTTTTACAGAAAAAAGTAGTTTTTCCTTCCTCTCCTTTAGTAACAGCAAAGGCTGCATGATGTTCACAGGCCGCATGGTTGCCCACTGTTACTGTAACACTGCTTTTCTATATTCCTTATAGCATATAAGGGTCCAAATTAGGCCAACCTTTTCCCTGTAGGTGTAAATGTGATATCAAGTTGTAGCAAATCCTTGCTGTCCAAGAAAAACCATGATAAACTTGTTTTGAATCATCTGTTTGCTAAACTCACACCTTACCATTTTATGCCTGAAACAGTGGTGTATGAGAGAAGATGCAAGGCAATGGGCTGGATTCAGATTCAGTTGTACTTTGCTCACATCCATTAAAAGAAATGACTAAATTAAGTCCCATTGATCTGAAGGGATCTTTTCTGCTGTAAGAAAAGCTCAGTCTGCATCCAACTGATTATTGCTGAGCCAATGTCTCCTCTCACTGGCTCTATTTCTAATCATTTATCCATTTATGTTTGCATCCCACTCTTTCTCCTAGGAGCTCACATACAAGGCTATTTTAAAGTTATCTTTACAACAACCCTGTGAAGTAAACTACATTGCAAACTACCGCTTGACTGAAAGTCAAGGACAGCTATAGTTAGGGCTGGCAGGTCAGGACTATGCCAGGCCCTAAGATTTCAGGGCCAAAACCTAAGACCTAGGGGCAACCTCTTGCTATGTCACAAGAAGTCAGGCCTGGTGTTATTACAAGGGGCAGGCCCTGGCAGTGCCATTCATCATGATATGTTAAGCATCAATCACAATTGCACAAAATATGCCAATGAAATTAAAAAAAACATCAAAGCTAACAAATGAAGAAAATACACATTTGAAAGCTGTTCTTTCACCCTGAGATTCCTCCCGCTCGGCCAGAGGACTAGAAAAGAGGAGCCAGGCCCTGACACTTAGCAACTCTGCATTGGATTTCCTACATTGCCAAAGGAATAAAATAGATAGCATTTGAAATTTCTTCTAGCTCTGAGTTTCACGGCTAAGTGGGAAATAAAAGCCACATTGAGGTTTAGCATTTGCTCCATTTTACTGCACACTCAGTCCTCTCTGAGGACACAATTCTGCCTTCTTTTGAGGCAAGAGTGGGAGAACTGCCTTCATTTGGACGGATGAATTCAGTTCCAGAGAAGGAAGGCTTCAGTCCAATGTCGTTGTTGTTGTTGTAGTTGTGTGCCTTCCAATCATTTCTGACTTATGGCAATTGTAAGGCGAACCTATCACAGGGTTTTCTTGGCAAGGTTTGTTTAGAAGAGATTTGCCATTGCCTTCTTCTGAGGCTGTGAGCATGTGACTTGCCCAAAGTCACTCAATGGGCTTCCATGGCCAAGCATGGATTCGAACCCTGGTCTCCAGAGTCACAATCCAACACTTGAGCCACTATAGCATGCTAGCTCACATTCCATTGGTGGGGAGACAATACAAAGATATTTTAGCTTGAACTTCTTTTTGGCAGTCACTAATCCTAGGAGAGACATTTTCATTCTTTTTAGAATGGGGGAAAATGCATACAGAACCTGGGAAACCACCGCACAGTAGTGTTATATGGATGAAGGCATGCATGATCTTCTGGGGAACCCTGCAGGGAAGACTGGGACCCAGGGAATGCCAAATTCAAGTCCAATGCTTGACGTTTCCCATCCCTTTCATAATGATTATGGTCCAAAACACACTGCAGAAATAATCCAGTTTGAGAGCACTTTAACTGCCCTGGCCTGATGCTAAGGATTTGTAGGCGCTATAGTTTTGTGAAACATTTAGCCTTCTCTGTCAGAGAGCTCTGGTGCCACAATAAACTACAATTCCTAGGATTCTCTAGCACAGAGCCAAGGCAGTTAAAGTTGTCTCAAACTGGATTGTTTCTGCAGTGTGTTTGGACCTATGTTTGGATGCATCCTACTCTTGATAAGACTGGAAGACAAAGTAAAGCCAGAAGAAGGCAAAGCTAAATCAATTCCAGTAAACAAGATTCAAATGTGGAATTGCATTCAGTTAGGCCAAATGGCTTTCTTTTTCAGTCCTTGTCTAAAAGGCTGAGGACAAGAGTATCATAACTTATGGCTAGTCTGATTGATGGATTCAGCAAATCTATATCCTACTCTTCAGAACTCTCATAGGGGGACTTATGAAATAAATAGGGAGCAGAGGAAGAAATTAAGCAGAATTTAATAAGAAGACATCAACTCTGAAAACAATGAAAAAACAGCAGGAGTCAACACATGCTAGTGAAGTAGTCAGTAAAATCAGAGTGATGTGAGAAGGCTTTTAATTTAATTTAAAGAAGGAGACCAAAGAAGGAATCAGCCTACACTTTGTAAACCGCTTAGTACATCCGTAAGTGGTATAGAAATATACTTGTTAGTACTTGTTAGGTAAGAATCCAAAGTTCATAGGGAGGAATTCCAGAGTTGGGGCTACCACAAAAAGGCCCTGATCTTGATTGAAAGATCATGTCAAGGTTGCTGTATAAAATACACTCATCCCTCCACATTTGCAGCTTTGACTTTTGCGGCTTTAATTATTCATGAATTTTATTAATATGTTCTCTCTGGGGCTATCTAGGTCCTCCAGCACAACTCTGGTCAATTTCAATCAAAAGTTGCACTGAAGGGCCTGGAGATTCCTAGAGATAACACTTCACAAGGCATTTGTAGCTCCTCCAGCGCAATTCTGTGGTCAATGTTTGGCCAATGTTGATCACAGAGTTGCACTGGAGGACCTAGAGATTCCTAGAGAGGTGCTCTCCCAGGTAAAAATATAGTGTTTTTGTTATTTGCAGCTTTTCCACATTCATATAGGTCCTGTGCCCCTAATCCCAGCAAATGTGGAGGGACTAGTATACAAACAAAAGGCAAAATAGAGTGCTTCATAATACTTCGTATTTCTGGCTCTTAAGAAGTCTTAGGTTTCTTAGCACTCACTAGTGAATCATAAAACTAACAAAGAGATGGACTTGGCTGAATTTGAAGAAAAGCATCTCGAGATATGGCTGAATCTAACAGACTGTATAGCATACTCTCCTGAGAGTCAGAAGCTATTCTCTTATTGCTAGAAATACTAAAAACTGTACTTGAGAAAGCAGAAGACCATAAAGTGTAAAGAGCATGATATTGGAGGGGGATGATAAAGTAAGTGAACTAATAGCAGCATTTCATAGCTGCCTTTGTATTCCCCCTTCACTTCTTTTAATAGCTTTCCAAACAAACTACTAAGCAGACTAAGAATGGGGATTTATAGCCATTAGGGTCCTTCCTCTATATACTTTACCCAATCTCTCTACACTTAAAACCAGCTGTAAATATTTGATGGGGTTCATTTTAATGTTACCACTGCTGGTTATTTTCTTGAAAAGTACCAGGTTGAGAAGGGCAAAACATATAAAGTTACTTTAAAAAATAATCAGAGGCAGCCAAAGTTCCAAGCCCCCAAAATTATTTAAGTACTGCTTGTAGTTACGGTTTGAAAAATAACTCTTTACTTTCCCATTTCTTGACAGTAACAAAATTGATTGTTGTTGTTTTTAGTCACGGAGCATGAGCCATCATTAAACTTTGTAATATTCCACCTCCAGCACTCTGTGAAGTCAGACACTTCCATAGCTTTGGTTGAAAAACTAGTTTTCCCAATGCAATATTTTTATATCCTCGTTTTGGGGGAAAATAATTAATTACAAATGATTGCTTATTTGTAACTAGCTGCATCCTAACTCTGGGCTGGTTACACAGGCAAATATTGCTACTCCCTCAAACCACCCTTGATGTTAACAAGGCTTTTTTTAATAAGTCAGAATTTGAGAGGGTTTGCTTTTCCAAGCAAGGAGATAAAAAGTGATTGGAAAGGCATATTCAGGGGAATGTATACCTGTAATGCAACTATTTAAAGTAGGAGTGGGCAAATTCCAGGAAACATAGTTCATTTATTGGCGCTAACATCGCCCAAAAGAACAAAGCCAAAAGGGACAAGAAATCTACTTTTGGATTTACCCCCGCCCCTTTGTGTGTGTGTGTGTGTGGGGGGGTATTCAACAGAACAAAGTGCAAGTGGCTTCCACACCTTTTTAAAAAGAGGTAATTGTCATCCCTGAAAATTTTGGGTAATGGAAACACTATTTTTCCCCAGCACATTTTTTTCTTCTTCATTGTATGTAATGTAACTTCAGAGGAGCAAGAGATTTTAGGATTCTCATACCTTGTTTGAAGACTAGGACTGCATCCACACTGCAGAAATAATCCAGGCTGACACCACATTAACTGCCCATGGCTCAATGCTATGGAATTCTAGGAATTGTAGTTTGTTGTGGCATCAGTGCTCTCTGACAGAGGCCAAATGTTCCACAAAAGTACATTTCCCAGAATTCCAAAGCACTGAGCCATGGCAGTTGATGTGGTGTCAACCTGGATTATTTCTGTAATGTTGATGCAGCCGAGGGGCTAGACAGAGAAACTGACACCAAAAATAATTTCACATATTAGATCTTGAGAGGCATTTTGTTGGAACCCAGAAAAGCAGGAGCAAAATCACAACTCCAGGCTATTGTTACCATTTATTAGTCAGTTTGCCATCCTACTCAGTGCCACTCTTACAAGACACATCTAATTCTAATGACAATTGTCATTGTGGTCATTGTATCCACACTTCTCACATTTATTTCTGTGCCCAGTAGGTTAACTTATGCTACAGGGGGTCCTCTCTGCTTGAGTCTGCTTGTTGTCTACTATAGTGTACTATATCCAAGTTTCCGTGGGGCACTAGACTTGCCAAATAGGTCTTCTCTGACACATTAGCCATGGTCCACAAAGGAAAAAGCACTCATCTGGCTAGCCAGAAAATGCAAACAACGTGGTACCCTATCACCACATTCATTGTGATGGTTGCTTCCCAATTCCTGTTGTTCTTATGCGCCTTCAAGTGCCTTCAAGTCAACTCTGACATATGGTTTTCTTGGCAGTCTTTATTCTAAGAAAGCTTTATTATCATCCCCTTCTACTTAGACCAGTGGTCCCCAACCTTTTCACACCCCTAGGAAATATTTAATTTTTGCACCCCCTATAAAAGTTATACCACATTTTAAGAGGAAGAAGTCCAATTTCTAATTTTTGAACCACAAACTGAACCACATACAATACTGCGGGTGAACAAATTGAACTTAAAAAAATAAGGTTTTAACTCAGTGTATAAAATGCAAATCTTAATTGAGCAATTAGATTCTAATTTAGTCAGCAAAAAATAAGTGATGACTCATGACTCGTCACTCAAGGACACAAGACAGCTTTGTCGCACCTCTGAAATTCAATCTTATAATCCGGGTTGGGAACTACTGCCTTAGACAGAGAAAATGTAAGGGTTTCCATTGTTGAGCAGGGATTTGAACCATGGTTTTGCAGAGTCCTAGTTCAACACTCAGTTTTTTATGCTGAAACAGATTAACAAAGCTATCTCCTCCAGCAGTGTCTGACGAAAACTTTTGAATTGTATCTGCTCATCTTGGACAGTAATCGCAGGCTGACTGAAAGTATCACAAAGTCAGCATTTCCTAACCTTTTCACAAGTTACACCTACAAGTGACACACAGCTGTGGAATGCCCCCATCTATTATCAGATTTTTAAAAAAGAGTTGGTGTCTCTTCAAAGGATTGTTGTGCTTTAGTACATATTGCCAGGGTGTGCTTGCTGGAGGCGTCTCATTGATTGTGTGGGTGTGTGCGCACGTATATATGCATTTCTTTGTTTATATATAGCAGACATCCCAGGGTGGGCTATACAAAACAAGCGGACAAAATTTTAAATACAAAATAGAACATTAACCATAAGCAACATAAAACACATGCACACAACAAAATAAACTTATAGGCTTTAAATTGGGGAGCACAGCTTGGGTGAAGTGAATGAAAAACACACTGGTACAATGCTAGACGAACTGCTTTGAAAAAGTTCTTGTAGCACCTTTGAGTGACATTGGCAGCATGAGCTTTTGTAGACTTCAGTCTACTTCCTCAGATGCATCACCATCATTAAGGACTAACCAAAAACCTTACATCTACGTAAGTCATGAGTCGGTTTGGCACCGCTTTAAGTGTCTTGGCTCAAGGCTATGGAATTCTGGGAGTTGGAGTTTGTTGAGGGGCCCAGATAATTATGATAATTATTATAATCCAATAATATAATATAATATGTTATTATAATAATACAATACAATATTGTTATTATAATATTACAACAATAATATAATAATACAATATAATATAATAATACTAATAAAATAGTAATAAATAATAATAAATAAAAATAAAATAAAAGTACGTAGTAATAATAAAAACAAAATAAATAAATTATAAATAAAAATAAATTATTATTTTATTATTATATTTTTACTCTTTATTTGTTTATTTATTTTATTAAGCTCACTTTTATTATATTGCATTGTATTATGATATTGTTATTGCATTGTATTATAATATTATATTATTATTATCCTTAATTTATATAGTGCTGTAGGTTTACACAGAGCTGTACATATAAACTTATAATTAGACGGTTCCCTGCCCTCAGGCTTACAATCTAAAAGACACGACACAAGAGGAGAAGGGAAAGGTGATGGGGAAGGGGGTCAGGTCCAGTGGTTCTTCTCTCCCTCTGAGGCCTGGTCCAAGGCAGATGGATTAGAGGGAGGGCTCGGCTTCATAATGCACAGTTAAAACGGGGCAGGCAAAGTCACACATCTGGGAATGCTTCTCTAAACAATATAGTCTTTAACTCAGTTTTGAACCTGGTTAGGGAAGTGATGAGGCAGGCATGTGGGGGAAAGGATGCAGGAGTGAGGGGCAGCAAGTGAGAAAGGACGAATCCGGGACGGGGCAGTGAAAATCCTTGGCTGGGACAGGAGACCTTGACTATTAGAACGGAGGGTACGAGAAGGAGTGTGAGGAGAAAGAAGGTCAGACAAGTAAGGAGGGGCCAGTATATATTACAATAACAATATTGTATTGTATTATAACATATATTATTATATTATTATTATTATTATATCATATATTATATTATTATATTATAATAATTATCATAACTGTTATATTATATTATAATAATATTATATTATTATAATATAACATAATGTAATAATTATAATAATTATTATATTATAATATAATTATTACATTTATTATATTATAATTATGATGATGATTATAATATATATATATAAAACATAATATTATATTATAATATAACATAATATAATAATTATGATAATTATTATAATATATATATATAAAACATAAAATTATATTATTATAATATAACACAATATAACAATTATGATAATATATAACACACACATATATAGTAGTATATAATATAAAAGAAATATATTATTATTATTATTATTATTATATTCTCATAATAATATAATAATAATAATAATATAAATAATAATAATATATTCTCGGTTGCTTTGGAGGCAGCAGCAACAAAACTAGAAAGGGGGGCGTGGCTAGCGCAAACCCCGCCTCCCGGGTTTCCTTGGTGATGACGTACAGAGAGAGAGAGAGAGAGAGAGAGAGCGCGAGAGCGATGGAATACGGGAGGAGGCGGGCGCTCTGTCCGTGACGTGAGGGTGTTTCCCGGCGGCGGCGATGATATCAGTGACAACGTCCCTTCGCGCATGCGCAGTCGGCGTCGGCTCTGGGTGACGTCACAGACCGGGCCACTGTGACGCCCGGCCCTTTAGTAGCCCTCCTCTGTGTCTCTCTTTTTTTTCCCTGTGTGTCCTTTGGCCACGCCCCCTTTCCGCCAGCTACGGGTCGCGGCTGGGGTCGTCCGGGTCGTCAGGGGCGACGGAGGGGCAGCTCCCCCTCCCTCTGCTCTGAAGCCTCAGAGCTCCCATCCAAAATGGCGGCTCTGAGCAGCAGCAGCAGCAGCGGCGCTGCAACCGAAGGGGCCTCGCTCTTCAACGGAGACATGGAGCCCGAGCCTCCGCCGCCGCCTCCTCCTCCTCCTCCGTCCGGGGCTTGCTATGCCTCTGGGGGAGACTCTGCCATCCCAGAAGAGGTAAGGAGGCCTGGCCTCGGGTGGAAGGGCCTGGGAGAATAAACAGCTTTTTTTTGGCTCAAGGCTATGGAATTCTGGGAGTTGGAGTTTGTTGTGGGGCCTTAAGGCCCCACAACAAACTCCAACTCCCAGAATTCCATAGCGAGTGAGTCAGACAAAGAGTCAAAACCCACCTCTGGGACTCACAGCATACACCATTCCCAGAATTCCATAGCCTTGAGCCACACAAAAGAGTCAAAACCCAGCTCTGGGCATCACAGCATACACTATTCCCAGAATTCCATAGCCTTGAGCCACACAGAAGAGTTAAAACCCTTCTCTGGTCCTCACAGTGTACTCCAGCTCCCAGAATTCCATAGCCTCCTTGAGCAAGAAAAAGAATATAGACAATCCCATATAGAATATAGACAATAGAGGAGTCGGAGGCTTCCATCACCGGCAGCCATAGTTTTTTGTGGGGAGGCTGGAGGGTTTCCTGAGGCCTCCCTTCCCAGGGAGTAAAATAGTGGTGTTTTTATTTGCGGTTTTTCCCCACATTCGTAGGGGTCCTTCACTCCTAACCCCAGGGAATGTGGAGGGCCCACTGTAATTGGAAGAGACCACAAGGGCCATCCAGTCCAACCCCATTCTGCCGTGCAGGAAGGCACTAAGCATCCCCGACAGATGGTCATCCAGCCTCTCTTTAAAAACCTCCAAAGAAGGACATTGCCACTCTCCAAGGGAGTATGTCCCTCCATTGAACAGCCCTTACTCTCATTTGCTCTCTTCTGTTCCTACAGGGCAGGCATCCCCCTGGATCCCCTCCTTCCTTCCTTCCTTCTTCTCTCCGGCTTCTCTTTCCTCTTTCACTCCCTTCAGTATAGTCAGAGACCTTGTTGGTTTCTGCTAGTAGTATTGTGTCACCTGTATATCTTAGATTATTAATGTTCCTTCTTCCAATCTTCACTCCTCCTGCCTCTAAGTCTGTATGCTTTCTGCATACATAGAATGATAGAGTTGGAAGCGACCACAAGGGCCATCCAGTCCAACCCCATTCTGCCATGCAGGAACTCTTCATCAAAGCATTTCCGACAGATGGCCATCCAGCCTCTGCTTAAAGACCTCCAAGGACAGAGACTCCACTACACTCTGAGGGAGTGTGTTCCACCATCGAACAGCCCTTACTGTCAGGAAGTTCCTCCTAATGTTGAGGTGGAATCTCTTTTCCTGCAATTTATATCCATTGTTCTGTGTCCTAGTCTCTGAAGCAGCAGAAAACAAGCTTGCTCCCTCCTCAATATGACATCCCTTCAAATATTTAAACAGGGCTATCATATCACCTCTTAACCTTCTTTTCTCCATACTAAACATCCCTAGTTCCCTAAGTCGTTCCTCATAAGACATAGTTTCCAGACCCTTCACCATCTTAGTTGCCCTCCTTTGAACCCGCTCCAGTTTCTCCACATCCTTTTTGAATTGTGGTGCCCAGAACTGGACACAGTATTCCAGGTGGGGCCTGACCAATGCAGAATAGAGCGGCACTATTACTTCCCTTGATCTAGACACTATACTTCTATTGATGCAGCCTAAAATTACATGTTGAACATATTTTAGTATTAGAATTAAAAGTCTGGAAAATCAGTATGCAAAGGGATCTGGTAGCATCTTTGAGACTTGCTGAAAGAAAGAAGCTGGTAGCACGAGCTTTCATAGTCTTGAGGACCTCATCCATCTGAAGAAGCAGGCTGAAATGTTCGAAAGCCCATGCTACCGACTTTTCTCTTTAAGTCAGTCTCAAAGGTGCTACAAGATCCCTTTGTCCCCAATATATATTTATAAATAGTACTTATTTGCCAAGGGCTAATTGCAGACTGTCAGCCCCAGAGGAAGGCAACAACAAACCTCCTCTGAACAAATCTTGCCAGGAAAATCCTGGGATAGGGTCACTGTAAGTCTAAAACAACTTGAAGGCACACAACAACAACAACAACAACGTAACCGAAGCAACACTCTGTAGACTCCCTCCTTCTCCTCAAAAGTACTGTAGTGACTCCCTCTGGTCCTAATTGTGTTTCCCTGAGAGGCCAGGAGAATCTGTGAAGCGCAGAAAGAAAGCAAAGCACCTCTGCTTGTTTTTATATAGGTTTCTGTGTGTAGGTGAGGAGAGAGATTAAACTCTTGCCATTGAAACAGGTACAATTTGTGGCTCTGAGAATGAGGGTTCGATTGCTTCTCTCCTAAACCAGTGATACTGAGAGCTCCCAGGCAATTATTAGACCAGTATTATTACAACCCAATCTGCTCACATGTACTCTGTGAACAGCACCTTGACGCATTCGGGCTATGCCCATGGGCTTTGCTAGACTTTTGGCATTTGGTTGTGTGTTTGGAGAGGAGGTGTCACCCACATTAGACATCACTACAGAAAAATGCATTGCTCTGTGATGTTGCCTTTTAAAACCAAAGTTTAAAGACCTTATTCATGTGACTGTCTTTGATAAGTGAGTGGTCCTAAAATAGCTTAGAGGAGCTAGAATAGAGGAGGGATATACTTGTTAGGCCCACATGATTAAGAGATACCAGTAAATATGGCTTGTTGTATTATTTCCAGATATTGTTGTCCTTTTGTGTACTTGCAGAATATGAATTTCCATATTCAAAACTTTGTTTGTTGCTTTATGATTCAAAACACACTGCAGAAATAATCCAGTTTGAAACTGCTTCAACTGGCCAATGCTAGAGAATTCTAGTAGTTTTGTGAGGCATTTAGCCTTCTCTGTCAGAGAGCTCTGGTGCCACAATAAACTACAGTTCCCAGGATTCTCTAGCACTGAGCCAGGTCAGTAAAAGTAGTCTCAAACTGGATTATTTCTGCAGTGTGTTTTGGATCTATGTTATGGTGCAGACTCCAGACCCTGTGCCACGTGCTGAATAGGGTTGGTAAGAAGAATGAATTTAAGAGTGTTTATTGGTTATTTATTGATTATGATTATTTTTCCACAGCAAGTTTTGTTATAAGCTTACTTACTTTAAAAAAACAAAAAGGTGTTCCTCTGTAGGCAAGACCTCTGTATGAAATTCAGAAGAACTGCTGACAGTCAGTGTAGGCACAGCGCTGAACTAGGTGAAATAATGTTCTCATTTGATAGAAGACAGCTTCCTAGGCCAAAATCACAGATGCCTGGCTCCTAAAGTGTAAACACAATACTCATTCCTATAAACTATACAGATATAAGCAAATATTTGATTATCGCAGTGTGTTCATGCTGCTGGGCAGATGCTCTGCCTCTGCTTTAAAAGGAATAGGTTTTCCGTGTAAAATACGTATAGTTAAATCATATTAACAGGACTTCTAATTTGGTGCTATTCTGTCTCTAACAATGGTTAGCTAGATGCTCTTTGGTTTCCTAAGCAGGGCCCAAGTGTTGGAGCAAATAAAGGTATATTGTCTCTGTCCATCTAAGATTCCCACTATGATGCATGACCATGCATATACATGGCACCTTCCATTAACTTGTCAGATGTATTTTACAACTGTGTATGGCCATCGCTACAGCTGTATCATGTTCTTTAACATATGCATTGTGTGAATATGTTCTTCTATTTGTTCTAGAGCTATCATGAACTGATTTTATTAGAGGATTGTGATTCTAGCATTTTTAGATAATACTCAGCACTATTCATAATTTTCCTCTCCTGTTTGGTCACAAGGGGAACAAGCTGTCTTTTGAGGGCTGAAGGATAAATGATGAACAATTTTGGGGATGGCAGTTTAATTTCCCTTCAGTTTTTTTTCCCTTCCTGGCCTCAGTTGTGTTTACTTCAAGTTATTGACGTACTGTGGGTCTTCAGTGTCACTTTGGCTTTTCACTTCACTTTGTATCCAGAAATAAAGTTTGTTCTTCCATGTTTTGAGCAAGGGTTTGTGGCTGGTCTTTCTGTTTCTGCATATTGAGCTATTAGAAAGCTGTCAAGAAAATACTAATACCGGTAGCTTCGTGACTATTCGGTTACGGAGACCCCTTCTTTGGACGTTTTCAATTAAGGATCATTGAGGTGAAATGCTGTGATTTTCTCCTTTTATTTTGCTGTTCAAGAAAGTTAAGTTACGTCTTGTCTGCAAGCTGTGGCTGGATTGTTTGGACAGTGGATAGGGATGTAAGTTCCTTGATTTACATTGTGTATATAATTCCAGTGGTTTTTGCTTTTTCAGTGCAAGTTAAAAAGTAGGTTACGTTTCTGGTATTTGGATTGCTTAATCAATAAGGTGGGTAGCAATGGCTGACAAGTTAGATAATTTAAACATGGTTCTTGTTTTAGACATTTAAAAGATCAAGAATTTGTATGTGCATTATATATCTATGATAGGTACCTGCATAACTAATAATCTCCCAGGCTTAATGAAATATTCATATAATTTGGCCTGCCTGGGTGTTGTCAGCCCCATTTTCATAGTGTCAAGTTGGTCGCAACACTAGGAGGCTGATACAAATATAAATACAAGCACTTTTTGTTACTTTCCCAGATTATCAGAGGGGTCATTTTACTTGTTTTTGAAGTTTGGGTCATTTTACTTGTTTTTGAAGTTTGAGGCATGTACATAGTGGAAGGAAAATGCTACTTACCAGCAGTTGTGATGTGACTGAGCATTATGGTAGTTCATAGCTTTTATTTAGTTACCATCCTTAAAAGTGTAAACCGAAAGTTGTTCCTCTGCCCCTGGACCTGCCTGTCCATTCAGTTGTTCTAGAATAATAGAATCATAGAAATTTAGAGTTGGAAGAGACCACAAGGGCCATCCAGTCCAACCCCCTGCCGTGCAGGAACTCCCTATCAAAGCATCTCCAACAGATGCCCATCCCCTCTGCTTAAAGACCTCCAAGGAAAGAGACTCCACCACCTTCCGAGGGAGTGTGTTCCACTGTCGAACAGCCCTTACTGTCAGGAAGTTCTTCCTAATGTTGAGGTGGAATCTTTTTTCCTGGAGTTTGTATCCATTGTTCCGCGTTCTAGTCTCTGGAGCAGCAGAAAACAAGCTTGCTCCCTCCTCAATGTGACATCCTTTCAAGTATTTAAACAGGGCGATCATATCTCCTCTTAACCTTCTCTTCTCCAGGCTAAACATCCCCAGCTCCCTAAGGCATTCCTCATAGGGCAAGGTTTCCAGACCCTTCACCATTTTAGTCACCCTCCTTTGGACACGCTCCAGTTTCTCCACATCCTTTTTGAATTGTGGTGCCCAGAACTGGACACAGTATTCCAGGTGGGGCCTGACCAAAGCAGAATAGAGCGGCACTATTACTTCCTTTGATCTAGACACTATACTTCCATTGATGCAACCTAAAATTGCATTGGCCTTTTTAGCTGCTGCATCACACTGTTGACTCGTGTTCAACTTGGGGTCTTCTAGGACTCCTAGATCCTTTTCACACTTATAAGTCTCCTTAAACCAGGTGTCTCCCATCTTATATCTGTGCATTTCATTTTTCCGCCCTAAGTGCAGAACCTTACATTTCTCTGTTGAATTTCATTTTGTTAGCATTGGTCCAGCTTTCTAGTCTATTCTGCAAAATCATAGAGTTGGAAGAGGCCACAGGGGCCATCCAGTCCAACCCCCTGCCATGCAGGAACTCCCAATCAAAGCATTCCTGACAGATGGCCATCCAAACTCTGTTTAAAGACCTGAGGATGACGCTGTGCACAAACCGGTTAGAAGCCAAACAGAAAGTGAGGTGAATCAGGGAATAAGTATTTTCACAAAAATAATGTGTTTTCATTTCCATTTCATTCACGAGTTCGCTTTCACCACATAATTGCAGCAGTCTGAAAACCATGTGCCGGATTCTCCCTGTTCCCAGATTTCCCATGGTTCCTTTGCTGTGCCACGGAGAGGGAAGCAGTCTTATTCTTAAAGGGACATACACACACACCTCTTTCCCTCACGTGGCTGCTCTCCTCCTGCTGCAGCCTCTAAGCCTTAAGTCTAAGGGAATAGATGGTGGGAGAAGGCAGAGAGGACGTTTTAGAATTCCTCCTGTACAGGAGGGAGAAATGGAGGATATGTACTTGAAAAGGAGGGCATCTGAGAGTTTCAGCCCTTGCTGAAATCAGGCAGGTTTCATAGAATCATAGAGTTGGAAGAGACCACAAGGGCCATCCAGTCCAACCCCCCTGCCATGCAGGAACTCCCAATCAAAGCATCCCTGACAGATGGCCATCCAGCCTCTGCTTAAAGACCTCTAAGGAAGGAGATTCCACTATACAGTGGTCCCCCGGGATACGAATCCCTCGGGATCCGAAATCCCTGGGACCCGAAACCGCCGGGGCCGGAAAAACGGCCCCGGCCAACGAAAAAACCCTGGGTTGCGAAAAAAATTCGCAACCCGGACGCTTTAAAACAGCGCACTTCCAGCACGCTGTGCATTGGTTAAAGCGGTCCCCCGGGTTACAAACGACTTCCGGGTTACGAAGGTAATCCCAGAACGGATTACCTTCGTAACCCGGGGGACCACTGTACTTCGAGGGAGTGTGTTCCACTGTCGAACAGCCCTTACTGTCTGGGAGATCTTCCTAATGTCTAGATGGAATCTCTTTTCCTGCAGTTTGCATCCATTGTTCTGTGTTCTAGTCTCTGGCGCAGCAGAAAACAAGCTTGCTCCCTCCTCAATATGACATCCCTTCAAATATTTAAATAGGGCTATCATATCACCTCTTAACCTTCTCTTCTTCAGGCTAAACATACCCAGCACCCTAAGGCGTTCCTCATAAGGCATGGTTTCTAGACCCTTCACCATCTTAGTTGCCCTCCAGAAGATCCTTTTCATATCACTACTGTCAGAGGTGTTGGTATCGGGAACACATGGCTTCATTCCCTTTTTGTGTTGCAAATGAAAACCTTGTTCTGGAAGACTATTTAATCCTGAACTTTTATTCTTCTGACTTCAGTAGAAATATGGGTTTATCTACTACTGATACTTTCATACATTAGGATATTCACTATAAGCATATCTGAATAGAATAGAAAGGGCTCATTGGTTAAAAAGAGTAAAAAGAATAAAGGTAAAATCTACTATAACTTTTAAAGAGAAGATTATAAATACATTTTTTTATTTATTCCAACCTAACTGAGGGATCACCTACTTCCATGTAATCCGTCCCACACACTCAGGTCCTCTGGGAGGAATTTATTGCAGCCTTTAAAGACCAGACTAACTGCAAACTCCCAGAGGATTTTTTCTGCAACCGCTCCCAGCTTGTGGAATGGCCTGCCGAATGAGATCTGTCAAATTACCACATTAGACAATTTCAAAAAAGCAGTCAAAATGGATCTCTTCTGGCAGGCCTTTCCTGAATAAGGTACTCAGCCATAAAAAGATTACTCCTACATACCATGTATTGTCCTACTTTTCTGCCCATTATTTATTTGATATCAGAGTGTACTTGTCCATATAAGTGTATGATCCTCATTATAATTCCCCTAGGCTTTGGAACTGCCTGCCCACGGAGACCAGAATGGCCCTCTCCTCATTGGCCTTCCGCCGTCAGGTTAAAACTTTTTATTCAGGCAGGCTTTTTAAAACAGAATGCTCTTAAAGGACAAGCTAGGGTGTTGTATCATTTTAAGCGTTTTAAATTTTTTATCTTTTTAACTGTAATTTTATTCTTTTAATAAATAATCTATTTTAATATTGTAACAATTTAATTCTGTTTTAATGTATCACTTTTCTATGTTTTAATTCTATTGTTTTTTAATATTGTGAAGCTGCTTCACGTCTCAGTTCTGGGACAAATAAATATACAGTAATAATAATAATTCATGTGCATGTAAAATGCTGATAACTGAAATGTTGGCACTCCAAAGCATGTTTAAGACATTCAAAGATCTGTAAACATTGGGGAAATTTTACTGATCATGGTGTTTGATTCTGTTGAAAATAACTGAATCTGACACATGGTACTTAGTGCTGAGTGTGATATAAATTGTTCATTGTACAGTTAATTCTGTGGTTGATTATCATACAGTAGGTTCAGGTTAAATACGGATCTGATTTTAGATCCTGGACTGCCAGATTTCAATGCCTGATTCTTTATAGTAGAGGAATGGTCCCATCATTTTGATGGCATTCAGCCTCTATTATAGTTTGCAGAGGGGTGGCTGTGCCTATTCATTGCAACAGCAAAACCTGGCTTGTCACACAGAATTTTGTTGTTGTTGTTGCTTAATTGTGGTGTCCCACAAGGCACCATAATGTCCCCAATGCTTTTCAATACATACATACATAGATATATGAAGCCACTGGAATACATCATCTGGAGGCATGGGGCAGGGTGTTATCAGTACACAGATATATCAATGACACCCAGATATATTTCTCCATGCCTCGGACATCAGCTCTGACATCAAATGGCATCTCTCCTCTCAATGACTGTCTTAAGGCAGTAATGGACTGGATGAGGAAAAACAAATTGAAGCTGAATCCAGACAAAACAGAGGTATTTACGATTTCAGCCCCAAACCCAGATATTGAGATACAACCTCCAATCCTGGAAGGGGTCACACTCCCCTCAAAGAACTGTGTTCGCAGTCTGGAGGTGCTCCTAGATCCGTTGCTTCACATGATATATCAGGTGAATGCGATGGTCAGGAGTGCCTGTTATCAGCTCCAGCTGATACACCAGCTGCACCCTTTCCTGGAAGTCAGGGACCTTGAGACCATAGTACATGCACTGGTAACCTCAAGTCTTGATTTCTGTAATGCACTCTACATGGGGCTACCCTCATGCTTGGTCTGGAAACTTCATTTAGTTCAGAACATGGCAGCCAGACTGGTCTCTGGTACATCCAGAAGAGACCATATAACACCGATCCTAAGATCACTTCACTGGCTGCCCATTAGTTTCCGGGCCCAGTACAAGGTGTTGGTTATCACCTTTAAAGCCCTAAATGGCTTGGGTCCAACCTATCTTCAGGACTGCCTCGTTCCATATAATCCTCCCGCACACTCAGATCCTCAGGGAGGAACTTGCTACAGCCTTATAAAACAAGGCTGTCTGTGACCTCCCGAAAGACCTTCTTAGCTGTCACACCCAGATTGTGGAATGGCCTGCCCAATAAGATCCGTCATATTACCACCTTAAATAACTCTTTAAAAGCTGTAAAGACGGATCTCTTTACTGAATAGTCTCTCTGGCTATCAAAAGAACTTTAAGAATCCCGACCGCACTTTAGTCACGGTCTATAGTTTGTGCAGTTACTGTTGTTGTTTTATGTGTGTGTGTGTTTTAAAGTATGTTTTAATTCTTATATTGTTTAATTGTATTTTAAGAGGGGGGATTGAGGGGTCTGAATGTATGCTTTTAATCTTTGTAAGCCACCTCGATTGCATTTTGTAGAGGGGTGGGATATAAATAAATTTTATTATTTTATTATTGTTGTTGTTGTTGTGCACCTTTAATTTGTGTCTGACTTAGGGTGACCCAAAGGTAAACCTATTACAGTACAGGGTTTTTATTGCAAGTTTCTACAGAGGGGGTTTGCTGTTGCCATCCTCTGAGGTTGAGAGAGAGTGTGACTTGCCCAAAGTCACCCAGAGGGTTTCCGAGAGAGGAGTTGAACCCTGGTCTCCAGAGTCATAGTCCAACACTCAAACCACTAGACCATGCTGGTGCGATTCTCCATTTATATTATCTGCACATTTAAAGAGCCAGAAATTCCTATTTACTTCAGATACAATATGCTGAACTATTTTTGTTGTTGTTGTTCTAGTTAATAATAATATAATAAGGTTTATTTATAACCCTCTCCTCTAATAGAATATTCGGAACGGGGTACAGCAAATTAAAAAATACAAGAATAAAAGCAGTCAAATCCCTTCCCGACCTCCCCCACTTAAGACTAGATTAAAACAAAGTTGAACTCAATCTTGTCTAGTGACCATGGATTGTATGAATGCTATATCAGGCATAGGAGTGAGACAGAGTTCAAATTTAATTTAAAATTATGTACATCCTTACAAAGTGGATTTGAGACCAATGGCACGTTTGGTTATACCCAAGTTATTCTAGTAAGGTTGGATTTCGGAAATAATAATAATAATAATAATAATAATAATTATTTGTATTTCCCACCTTTCCACATAGATCGAGGCGGGATTCCAACAGGTTAAAAACATTAAAATCGTCATACAATGTGCAATACATCATTACGTTGTTCATATAAGTTGTTCCATATCTGTGTGGGCCTCTGTTTTTAATGATTTGCCTAAAATACCTTTCAGCATCAGGAGAGGGGGGAAAATAATCAAAACTACCATATATACCCATGTGTAAGTTGATTTTTTTTTTTTTTTTACCAAAAATCAACTCAGGAAACTTGGGTTGACTTATACATACATCAGTGCTGGAATAGGGACCCAGCGTGAAGCCAGAGGTAAGAAGTCCCTCATGGCATGGCATGGAAGCAGTGCTCCCGCGCCATTTACCCCTCTCTTGTCTAAACTGGGGAAAGAAAGGCAGCCTTCCCTCCTTCCTCACCTTTTTTGGCCCAAGCGGCATTCAGCATGGGGGAACCCGAAGAGTTTGGCACGCCTGCCATTTTGAGAGCTTGTTGAGTGAAGGGGCGGCTGCCATTTTTAATAAGGGCTCACTATATAAGCCTCATGAGGCTTGGCAGTCTCTCTGCAGAGAGGCTTATGCAATAAGCCCCAATTAAAAATGGGCACAGTGGTCTCTCTGCAGAGAGGTTTATACAGTGAGCCACTATTAAAAATGGCAGCTGTTTATTTTATTTATTTATTTACAGTATTTCTAACCCGCTCTTCTCAACCCCCGAGGGGGGACTCAGAGCGGCTTACAAGGCAATCATTAGATGCCAGCAGTATACAATTTAAAACATAAATACAGCAAAGTTAAAACAAGCACAATCAACAATAATTAACAATCAAACAATTTAAGATCTCAATATATGATCCTTCCATATCCCAAAGCGGTAATCCATGTTCTTATGACCCTCAACGTTAGCCAGTCCCAGAGAAATGCTGCATTACATTAAAGTGCAAAAGCCTGGTCCCACAACCATGATTTTACTTTCTTCCTAAAGGCCAGGAAGGCTTGCTCCAACTCATGCACCCAAAATGGGAGGCATGCCACATTCTTTGAGTTTCCCCATGGTGCTGCTGAATGCCAATTGGGCTAGAAAAGAAGGAAGGAAAGGAAGGAAGAATATCTTTCTTTCGCCAGTTTAGACAAGAGAAGGGCAAAGGAATGGAAGCACTGCTTCCATGCCACACCACGCCAAGATGGGGTTCTCACCTCTGCCTTCATGCTGGGTCCATTTGGGCTGGAAAAGATGGTAGAGAAGGAGGAAGGGCTGCCTTTCTTTCTCCAGGTTATTCATGAAAATATCTATGAATATTTGTTAACGAAATCTCATGCTACCAACTTTATCTTTCAGTTAGTTTCAAAGGTTCTGCAAGATCCCTGTGCATACTGATTTTCCAGACTAATACAGCTATGTCTTTGAATAAAAAATATCAATACATTTTGCAAGTTATAAGTGTTTTTCTTCATGTGAAATAATCAAGTATTTTTGTCACAGAAAGAGGCAGAATGCTACTTCTTTGTCTTTGCAAGATAGCAGAAAGAGAAGATTCTACCCAAAACTTTGAATCTTGAAGAAAGCATGAAAATATCTGCATTTTAAAAAGCAGAATATCTATGCATCTTGGCATTATAGAGCCAATGGTATGAGTGTTGGACTACTGCTCTGGAATATATATATAATGCCAAATAACAATTTACACTGTAGCTCTTCCTCTCCTTCACTGTAGCTCTTCACTGTCTCCTCTCCTTCACTGTAGCTCTTCCTAAATATGTTCCTTCTATACATTTTTTGAAAGGAGAGCAAAACGGTTGTTACATGTCTCTAAGTTTTACTCTCAATTTATTCATAGGTCTTAGCAAAATCCATTGTTTTGGCCCCAAAACCTGCCCTTGACTTATATACGGGGTCAACTTATATATGCAGTACATGTCCATCATGCTGGGCTAGTTGTATCATCCAGGACCCTATTATGGTGGCCCCTCTAATACATGCAGTTCCTTGCTTGTAATTGAAACTTCCTTTTATTTGATGTGTACCCTGACACAAATGTTAGTTTCTAGAGATACTGGCAGTTATGAAAGGTTCTGACCCATCTGAAGTATTGTATGACATATCTCTGAAAAAAAAAGTGAAAAAAATTAATTGCTGAGAAGAAAGGTAGTGTTTCACTCAGGCTATAGCTGAAGTACTGTAGAAGAGCATATATTATTCATTCATGAGAGCCTATGTTCAGCCCCTTGTATCTCCAGTTAAAAGACGCAAGCTGAACTGACATGATGATGGTTATGTCATCCGTGTAACATGGCACTTCACAGAGTAACAAAGGATGAATGTCTGTATGATGCCACTGTGAGCCTGCCTGTGTCTTGATATCTTCTGGAGAGGTCCTTCTCTCTTGCTTACCACCCTCACAGGTACATCTGCGAACTCACTTATACATGCATCATGCGCCCTGGTGGCGCTATGGTTAAATGCTGGTACTGCAGCCACAACACTGTAAGGTCAATCTTAGAGGAGGGCTCCAAGGTCCATTCAGCCTTCCATCCTTTCATAAGTCAGTAAAATGAGTACTCAGTTTGTTGGGGCAATTGGCTTACATATTGTAAATCGCTTAGGGAGTGGTAGTTCACTGATAAGCAGTATATAAATGTACTTGCTATTGTTATTGCTGTCCGATGGGAACATGGAAAAGGGCCTTCCATGTGGCTGCTTTGAGGTTCTAAAATTTCCATCTTAGAGAGGTTAGACTGGTAGCCTCCTTGCTATCCTTTCATAGGCAGGTGAGGATTTTTTGGGCAGCCTTTGAGGGCTGACTGCTCAGGCAAAAGAGCCTCTCATGTGTGTATTTGTTGTTTTTCTTTTTAATGTTTCTAACAGCTTTTAATTTTACCGAAAGTTTAGTTATATTTTTATGTTTCGTAGGATACACATTTTTAGCTGTATCTTTTAACTTTCATAAGCCTCCTTGAGGCAAGAGAGCCATCATGGTTTGAGTGTTGGACTATGATTCTAGAAACCAGGACTTGATTCCCTGCTTGGCCATGGAAACCCAATGGGTGACCATGGGCAAGTCACACTCTTTCAAAACATATATGGTAGCATGCCCTTAAGTAAATGATGAATTTAAGGTAAATGATGAATAGCCCTAGGGAAAGGCAAAGGTAAACCTTTCTGAACAAATATTGCCAAGAAAAGGGTCACCATAAGTTGGAAACAACTTGAAGACAGACAACAATAACCATTTTGAGTCTCAGACTGGGGAAAAGTTGGTATATAAATATAGAAGTAGCAATAATAATAGTCATAGAAGTTATAATAATAATATTGCTATTATTGCCATTGTCATATTGAAAAGTGCTGCTTGAGGTAGATAGGCCCTTTTATGTAAGTTTTTTGCTGTAGTATTCATAAGTTTTGTTGTTGCTGTGTGCTATTAAGTCATTTCTGACTTCAGTGACTCTGAGGTGACTCTATTCTTGGCAAGATTTGTTCAGAGGTGGTTTGCCTTTTTCTTGCTCTACATTTTACATTTAAATTCATCTTTCAATTAAGTCTATGTTACCATATATATTATTTCTGTTTAACATATTTAGATAATCAGTGTTCTCCTTTATGCTCTTCATAATTGATGTGCATTTAGCAAATAAAAAGTCGATGTAGCATTTTACAAAAGAACGTGATCTGGCATTTTTCTGGCCCAAAAAGGAGCGGCGAAATGCTGCTCCTTTTTGGGATGGAAAAAGGGTGCCATGGCTGTGGCAGCTTCTTGGCGTTTTGGTGGGGTGATGCGTGGAAACACTGCGCTGCCAAAACACTGTGAAGCCACCACATGTGCGGTCAGCTGTGTGGCTTCCTATCGGTGTGAGGGCAGCATCAGAATATGTGGCTTCTAAACACCATGCTCAGACGCTGTCCCTAACCTGGTGCTTACTACCGGTCTGTTTTGCCCCTTAGTTATAGATGATGGGAAAGAGGCTTTACCTAAGCATCTGAATGGCTATTATATGGACAGACTGCTGGTTTAGCTAGATTGTAGTCTAGTTGAGCATGGCTTTTCTTACATTATTAGTATTTCCAAGCTATGTTCTCTACAGTTTGACAGATGGTTGAGTCTTTGAGGTGACTGCCTGATCACTAAATGTACTGTAGATTTTTTTTTCTTTTTGCAGGAGGAAGTATTTAAATTCTTAGATGGTCTCCTTTGGCTAATTGCTACAATTCATCTTGCTTGTCTTCTATAAATAGTTTTCTGCTGAATATCCAAGTATTTTGGCTGGGCAGGTGGTATAGATGTGGATATGGTAGGAACTCTTTAATAGCATTATTTTTGGATAAATTCATATATTTGGGCCTTCTTTATATTGTTTTACACAATACAGGCCAGCAACTATCAAGAGGACATTAGTCGTGTGTACTATTCTCTACAAATATTTACTAGATTTAATATGTGAGCCATCAAAAATGATTATTTGTGTGGGTTACATATGTACCTTGTGACACTGTATTTGTAGTAAGAGAATTGTATCACATACACATAGGTGATGCTTGAATTGTCTCAGCAAGTGATTTGGTCCTCCATAAATATTTATACCTAATATGTTTGACTGGTTGTATTGAAATTATATTTATTGAAATATGTACATTTGAAAATTTTTAGGTATGGAACATCAAACAGATGATTAAATTGACGCAGGAACACATAGAGGCCCTGCTGGATAAGTTTGGGGGAGAACACAATCCACCGTCCATATACTTGGAGGTAAGGGCTGAGTTCAGATGCATAATGTGCGACACATCTTGTGTGAATATAAAATAATGTCCCTGTTGGTTAAGATGCTTGGGAATGTCTCTGGAAAGCTTAAAATATTTCATTGCACCGAGAAAGCAAAAACAATAGGAATGTTGTAATGCATGGATGGAATTTCCCCCTCAAATTTTTTTTGCCAAAGTCTTATATTACTGTAAAAATAAAATAAAAATGGACTACAGAACATTTTCTTTTAGAGTAATTACCAAAATGTTTAAGAGAAGGTATATGTATATAGTCAGCCCTTCCCTTATGCGGGGGATCCATTCCGGACACACACGCACACATGCGTAAGGGAAAAACACGTATGCTCAAGTCCCATTAGAAGTAATGGGGCTCATGCCCGCGGCACGCCCCATTACTTTTTCCAGGGCACGTCATGGTTTTTTCTGGCATGGCTTCCAGTGTATGCTAGAAGCCACATAAGGTGCACCTGCAAATAACGGTGCACTGTAGTTACTCCCCCAGATTATTTCTAAAAACTATGTAGGAGTTATACTTTTCTGTAACACTATATCAGATCATTGCAATTTTTAGTATTGGTTTCCTTTTTCTTACTTCTTTTCATGGGAATGAGTGTCTTATGTCTTCTTGATACTATGGAAGATTAGAGAGGACAAAATAATTTTCTTTGTTTGACTAATGCTGGTTTCTTCTATTCTCACTTGTTGGTTTGGCTGCTTTTCATAAACTGACAAAAGTAAAAAGGTTCCTTACAGGTCAGGTTTTCCTTACAGGTCAAGACCCCATAAATTCATTTGTAATAAAGTTTCTAAAAGTAAATTCAATTTTAAAATATTTTCTGAATAAACTGTACATTTAACATAGCAAACATGATAATTTTATGACAAATTAATCAATTTTATGTTCCTGAAGTAATAAAGTGACTTTCAGTCTGCAAATGCTGCTGATACTGAGGTTTGTTTTTCATAAAAAAATCTGAAACTTTTTCCTTAAAAAAAAGGAAAAATGTGTTTTTCCCCATGCCTTGAAAGTTTCTAGATTTTTTACATCCCCAACATTATCATAAAATAGTAGAGTAAATAGTAAAAGAGTTCCTGTACCTTGGATTAAACATTGATCAGAACAGAGACTGCAGCCACGAGATAGAAGAAGACTAGGAATAGGAAGGGCATCTATGAAAAAACTAGACAAGATCCTAAAGACAGCTGAGCATCAAAGTTAGAATTGTCCAAACCATTGTATTCCCCATCACCATGTATGGATGTGAGAGCTGGACAATGAAGAAAATGGGTAAGAAGAAAATTAATTCTTTTGAGATGCAGTGCTGGAGAAGAGTGTTGAAAATACTATAGACAACCCAAAAGACAAATGGGTCTTTGAACAACTCAAGCCTGAAATCTTCTGGAAATCAAGATGATCAAACCGAGGCTGTCATACTTCGGCCACATCATGAGAAGACATGATTCATTAGAAAAGACAATATTTCTAGGAAAAGTAGAAAGCAGAGGAAAGACAGGAAGACTGCATGCTAGATGGATAGACTGAATGGGGGAGGTCACAGATTTGAATTTGTAGGACCTGAGCAGTGGAGGAAAGGAAAGTGAAACAGAAATATTTCATCCACAGGGCCACCATGACCATGAGTCAAAGCCAGCTGGAGGACAGTTAACAACAAAATTGGAGTAATATCAGCTGCTTTGTAAAAATGGCCAGAGATTTCTATAAAGACATTTAGGATATTTGAAGCACAGTTATTAAAATTAATTCTGGAAGAACACCATTGTTGAAATCTTCCAGAATCAATTTTAATACCTGTACCTAAAACGTCCAAAATAGCAATCTTTGACCATTTTTTATAGAGCAGTTAATATTGTTGAGGTATTATTTTCATTTGTATTTCTGTTTATCTTATACAATAACTCTATTTCTGTTGTAACGATATTCTTGGATTTGCTGAAATGATCAGTTGTTGGGACTAGGAGAGACTGCCATAAACCTCTCCACATATCCCTTAAATGTTTAGGGCAGTCTCTTCTGGTTCCTGACAGTTGGGTGATATAGTCCAGCCACCAGGCTCTTCACTCCAGAAGGTTGGGATCCAAGGAGTTGCAAATTGATTTAGGCTGGCTGGCTGTAAATGTACTATCCCATAGAACAGCTCCTCTGCTATTAGTTTCTGAGTACTGTGTAAAGTATCTTAACTAGGTCTTGGAACTATGTTAGTACTTAAATAGCCACTGCACATACAGCTTGCAAAACAAGTCTTGCTCTTAATTTCATCTGCTTCTGATGGCTTGCTTAACATTGGCTCCAATCCTGTCCTCCTTATAGAAATGTCAGATGTCATCCTTGACCCTTTGTTTTCTTAGAAGAAAAATAGGAGAATACCTGTATAGCAAAAATAACATACTGTCCTCCCTCCAGATTCACAGGGGATCTGTTCTGCCTCCCTCCCCCAGTGAATTTGGAAATTCGCGTATATTCAAGTCCTATAGCTTTGAATGGCCGTGTGCTCCTGCATGCGTCCATGTGCACATGTCACAGGCGCATGCACCATTAACTGTAATGGAGGTCGTCCGTCCGTGAATAATCAAAAACCTCAGATCTGAAGTCTGTGAAAATGGAGGGGCAACTGTACTTTGTTTAGGATATATGTGCTAAGCCAGATTCTGTCTGGTCTTGATTTGGATGTAAACAATCCTGAGTTAAATTTCTTTGAGCTTACTATTTTTTCTCAGATTTCCAGATTACTTTGTTTAGCAGTAAAATTCTAATTGGAACAATTTCCTAATTGGAACAATTTTCCAGACATATATTATTCTTTTATAGATTACATATTAATATTTCAGTATTTGTAGTGTTAGTTTGTAGAATTCATTCTGTTATTAAATCTACACTGTCTGTATCTATGTCACAATATGACTTGGCCTTGAACAGATATTCAGGAAAAGACCCTAAATGTACAAGGTACACATTATATGGCACTGCAGTACTAATCCAGGGGAGGATTTGTGAGGAAGAATTGACATGCCTTATCCACTGGTTAAATTTAGGCCCAGTTAGAAAAACAAAGAGTCCAGAAAAAGAGCATCTCCTGGATCTCCTCTCCTACCTATCAATTCTAACCTGCCAGTAGCATTTACTGAGCTAATACATAATAACTGTTTATTAGTACTAGTAGTAGCAGTCAGTGCAAGGACCCAACAGTAGGAGGCAAAAAAATGTGCAAAAGCAGCAAGTAAAGAGGACACATGGTCTTAAATGCCTCTCCACTAATGCACAGAGTATGGGAAATAAGCAGGATGAACTTGAACTCCTAGCACAACAAGGGAAATATGATATAATAGGCATCACTGAAACCTGGTGGGATGAGTCTCATGATTGGAATGTAGAAATAGAGGGGTGTAACCTTTTTAAGAGAAACAGGCCAAGCAGGAAAGGAGGAGGAATAGCATTATATGTCAGGGATATTTACACCAGTGAAGAGATGCAGGAAGTCAATACTGGAAGCCAGGTGGAGAGCATCTGGATAAAAATTAAAGGAGAGGGAAATAACAGGGATGTTACTGTGGGAGTCTACTACAGACCCCCGACTCAGGCAGAGGAATTGGATGATGCCTTTCTAGAACAGATAATCACATACTCAGAAAAGAGAGATGTAGTAGTGATGGGTGACTTCAACTATCCTGATATTTGCTGGAAGTCAAACTCAGCCAAATCCTCAAAGTCTAGCAAATTCCTCACTTGCCTGGAAGACAATTTCATTGTCCAAAAGGTGGAAGAGGCAACAAGGGGATCAGCCATTTTAGATCTGATCTTAACCAACAGGGAAGACCTAGTTGATGGGGTGCAAGTGGTTGGATCCTAAGGTGGAAGTGACCATGTTCTCCTGGAGTTTGTAATACAGTGGAAGGGAGAAGCTAGGCATAGTCAGACACGCACTCTAGACTTTAGGAGAGCTAATTTCAATAAACTTAGAGAAATACTGGGAGTGATCCCATGGTCAGGAATACTAAAAGAAAAGGGAGTTCAAGACGGATGGGAGTTTCTCAAAAGGGAGATATTGAAGGCACAATTTCAAACAGTTCCAATGAGGAAGAAAAATGGAAGATGTCTCAAGAAGCCAGGATGGATGACTAAGGAACTTTCAACTGAGATAAGTTTTAAACGGAACATTTATAAGAAAGGGGGAAATCGCCAAAGAGGAATTCAAACAAATAGCCGTCACATGTAGGGATAAAATCAGAAAAGCTAAAGTGCAGAATGAACTCAGGCTTGCTAGAGAGGTTAAGAACAATAAATAGGGCTTTTTTGGATATGTCCGCAGCAAAAGGAAGAAGAAGGAAACAGTGGGGCCACTGCGTGCAGAAGATGGCAAAATGCTAACAGGGGACAGAGAAAAGGCAGAATTACTCAACACCTTCTTTGCTTCAGTCTTCTCAGAAAAGGCAAAGGGTGCTCAACCTAAGGATAATGGAACAGGAGACAGAATAAAGGAAATTCAGCACAGAATAAGTAAAGAGGTAGTACAGGAATACCTGGTTAACCTAAATGAATATAAATCTCCAGGACCAGATGAACTACATCCTAGAGTATTAAAAGAACTGGCAAATGTAATATCAGAGCCATTGGCAATAATCTTTGAGAACTCTTGGAGAACAGGAGAAGTCCCAGCAGACTGGAGGAGGGCAAACGTTGTCCCCATCTTCAAAAAGGGAAAAAAAGAGGATCCCAACAATTATCATCCAGTTAGTCTGACATCAATTCCAGGAAAGGTTCTAGAGCAGATCATTAAGCAGAGAGTCTGTGAACACTTAGAGGCCAATGCCATAATCACAAAAAGCCAACATGGGTTTCAGAGAAACAAGTCATGCCAAACGAACCTGATCTCTTTTTTTGATAAAATTACCAGCTTGGTAGATGAAGGGAATGCTGTGGATATAGTATACCTCGATTTCAGTAAGGCCTTTGACAAGGTTCCCCATGACATTCTTGCAAACAAGCTTGCAAAATGTGGGATAGACAAGTTAACTGTTACATGGATTTGTAATTGGTTGACTGGCCGAACTCAAAGGGTGCTCAACAATGGCTCCTTTTCATCCTGGAGAGAAGTGACCAGTGGGGTCCCACAGGGTTCTGTCCTGGGCCCAGTGCTATTCAACATCTTTATTAACGATTTGGATGACAGAATTGGGGGCATACTTATCAAATTTGCAGATGACACTAAACTGGGAGGAGTAGCTAATACCCCAGAGGACAGGATCAAAATTCAAAATGACCTGAATAGACTAGAAAGCTGGGCCAGTGCTAACAAAATGAAATTCAATGCGGAGAAATGTAAGGTTCTGCACTTAGGGCGGAAAAATGAAATGCACAGATATAGGATGGGGGACACCTGGCTGAATGAGACCACATGTGAAAGGGATCTAGGAGTCCAAGTAGACCATAAGCTGAACATGAGTCAAGAGTGTGATGCGGCAGCTAAAAAAGTCAATGCAATTTTAGGCTGCATCAATAGAAGTATAGTTTCTAGATCAAGGGAAGTTATAGTGCCACTCTATTCTGCTTTGGTCAGGCCCCACCTGGAATACTGTGTCCAGTTCTGGGCACCACATTTCAAAAAAGATGTGGAGAAACTGGAGCATGTCCAAAGGAGGGCAACTAAGATGGTGAAGGGTCTGGAAACCTTGCCCTATGAAGAACGCCTTAGGGAGCTGGGGATGTTTAGCCTGGAGAAGAGAAGGTTAAGAGGTGATATGATAGCCCTGTTTAAATATTTGAAGGGATGTCATATTGAGGAGGGAGCAAGCTTGTTTTCTGCTGCTGCAGAGACTAGAACGCGGAACAATGGATGCAAACTGCAGGAAAAGAGATTCCACCTCAACATTAGGAGGAACTTCCTGACAGTAAGGGCTGTTCGACAGTGGAACACACTCCCTCGGAGTGTAGTGGAGTCTCCTTCCTTAGGGGTCTTTAAGCAGAGGCTGGATGGCCATCTGTCAGGGATGCTTTGACTTGGAGTTCCTGCATGGCAGGGGGTTGGACTGGATGGCCCTTGTGGTCTCTTCCAACTCTATGATTCTATGATTCTATGATTCATGACAGGAGAGGGCTGCTCAATCTAAACAGCCTATTTCTAAACACCTGGCTTCCAGAAGACTTCTTGGAGCAGAAAACCAGTCTGGGAAAAATGGCTTAGAAACTCCTCTGTCTTGCAGTAAAGGTAGTTTTCTGAGACATTCCTTACAGAATGCCTTTAGATCCAAGCACACACTCTGGAAACCAGGCATTCAGAGGCAGGTTCCTCAGAGCCAGTAGCTTTTCTAGGGTGACTGGCCAGAAAACAGCAGAAAGATTTGACAGCTGGGGAAAGATTAAATACATCAGGTTCCAGTTCACTCGTACAACTTGAGCGCTGGAACAGTAAAGAGGGTCATTGAAATGAGAGGGAACTAAGGAACCAGCATAGTATAGTGGTTTCATTGTTGGACTATGACTCTGGAGATCAGGGTTCAGTTTCCTGCTCAGTCATGGAAATCCACTGGGTGGCCTTGGGCATCTCATACTTTTAGCCCCAGAAAATCGCATGATATATTTGCCTTAGGGTTGCCCTAAGTCACAAATGACTTGAAAGCACACAACAACAAGCGGGAACTGCCCTAATAATTGTGTATAGAATACATATCTCAGAAGCATGTGTCCAGTATTAAGCAATGTTTTAAAATAACTTCTCCCCTTTCTACAGGCCTATGAAGAATACACCAGCAAATTAGATTCATTGCAGCAGAGGGAGCAGCAGTTGTTGGAATCCATGGGGAATGGAACTGATTTCTCTGTTTCCAGTTCTGCTTCAACAGACACTGTTGCATCGTCATCATCCTCTAGTCTCTCTGTAGCACCTTCATCTCTCTCAGTTTATCAGAGTCCTACAGATTTGTCAAGGAATAACCCTAAATCTCCGCAAAAGCCCACTGTTAGAGTCTTCCTACCCAACAAACAGAGGACAGTGGTAAGGCCTGCACATCAGTCAAAAGTTTTGTTTTTGTTACCTTGCCAGAAACATGATGGATGTTAAAATATTAGAAAGTCTTAGGACAAGATAATAGTTTAATTTTTGTAGAGACTGGATAAATGATTTGTACGGTGATACAGATTTGCTGTGCAAAAAACTAGGAAGTTAGTCTCTGTCTTTGCTGAATGCATAGCAGTACGTGGCAGCAGAACAAAGTGAGTTCTCCTACTCCTCTTATTGAAGGTAGCAACTTTGCACTTTCTGCTTTTTCTTGAGTAAATTCAGGACAGTCAATGGAGAAGGGCCTTGATAAAAGAGCAGTGAAATGGATGGGGAAGAGCTCACTAGTATTGGAAAACTCTAAAATGGGTTTAAGTGGAGATTAATTTATGTATAACAGGTTCAGGATTGATTCTAAACTGGGGCTGTTTCTTCCCTGACTTCCAACTGGATGATACTAGACTGGATGATACTAGAATTTGGCTCCCTCTGCTGAAGTCCAGCACCCAGCACCATTCAGACTATATTTAGTTTTATCCTTGCGAAGTGAGGTCTAGAGCTCTCTACCTCTAGAGAGAGAAATGTATTTGCTGATATTTAAAGGTGCACCTTTCCAGGTGTCATCTGTGTTATGTGCCAGTCTTGCCCACTGCTCTTCTTCCCAGTAGGAAATAGCAAGTGATAGACTGGTGGAGTCAGCTCGCTTTGATCTTCCACTATGATTGCTGATGTGGGAAAGTGAAAAATAATTGAAGCACACTCAGTTGTGGCCTCCAAAGTGGGCTTTCTTCCCCTTTCCCAGTTGGAGAAGAGGTAGGAATTAACTCATCTGAAGAGGAAAAGCTTTATGGTGGTGGTGGCCCACAGACTCGATGATTTGTCTGGCTATTGTGTTTCGGGGGTGGAGGTGGGGGCATAAAGCACAGTATGATAACAAGAGAGTAGTTAAGAGGAAGACAGAAGCTAGTCAAGTAAATTGACCAGGATAGTATCTTTGGTAGGAGGTGGGAAAGTAAATGTATTTTGCATACTAAAAAATTGCCCAAAATTCTAAAAATGATTCTAGTGGATGAACTGGGACACAGTTTTGGTACACAGAGATAGCAGAATGCACATTGTTAATCCATCCTCCTTTCTAGCAATTTCTAGCAGACATTTAAAGCTTATTGTTGCCAAGGAAACCATGAGGCTAGTAACAAGGGAAAAAAGTGAGAGAATGTGCTTTCTTTGGTTGTCTGTTGAGGGGGACTACGTAGAAGATGTGAGATAAGAGAAGCTGAAACCAGAATTACCAGTGGCATAGATATTATGGGAGTGATGGGAACTGTGGCATTTTAATGAGGACACAGATTAAGCACGAGGGAATAAAGTAGAAAGGAGATGGCCAAGGGAAATGTAAGTGGTGCAGCAGTAAAAAGTGGAAATTTCATGTTTAGCATGAAATCCTGTGAAAGTGAAGGATGTTGAGGTCTGGTTGATTTCAGGCTGGAGAGAATTAAGAATGTGCTTAACTCTCTCAGTAGGAGAAGTGTAATTTAGCAAAGATGATTACAACTTAATTTGGACTGAATTTGAACCTGTTGCGATTCATATTGAGTGTTTAATCCCCAATAATAAATTTTTATCAATATTGTTCATTTAATATTGAATAGTTTGCAAGATGGAGAGCCAGCATGGCATAGTGGTTTGAATGTAGGGCTATGACTCTGAAGTCCAGGTTTGATTCCCACTCAGCCATGAAACCCAAGGGTGACTTTGGGCAAGTCATCATCCTCTCAGCCTCAGGAGAAGGCAATGGCAAAACTCCTCTGAACAAACCTCGTCAAGAAAACCCCATGAAAGGGTCACCATAAGGCAGAAATGACTTTAAGGCACACAGCATAAACAGTTGCAAGATGTCCTTGTTAAAAACATGTTGAGGTTTCTCTTTTTAGATACTGTTTTTGGAAACTTGCTTTTGGCCTACCTTTTTAATCCCACCTAGTGTATGAAAGTTTTTTTTTAATGGACTGTTGGAAAATGCTAACTATTCTAAATGTATTCATAGGGACATGAATAGGGGTTTGTTTTTGGAGGCTTTAAATTAATATCTTGTTTCTTGTAAATGGAAGATAAGGTTGTCCTTTTAAACTCTAGAACTCCTGGTCACAATTTCATTGTACCCCCAAACAATACTGCAAGAACTTAGAAGCTTAGAATCAGTGCTTGTTGTGTGATTTGGGGCTTGTAATCAGAACAATAAGTTTTCTGAGCTCTGGCTTCTCATTTGAAATTTGAATGCAGTGAATGTGATGGCATTCCCCAGCATTGCTTATTTATGCTTTATAACTCAGTGGTTATTTCTCATGATTTAATTTTGTACTTCTCCTTTCCTGACATAGAATTAATTTGACATATTTTCCCTATGGTTCTGGGAAACACCCTATTACAACTTCAAGAGAAAATAATTTAGGTCAAGGAGAGATGTCCTCTTTTTTTAAATTTTTAACCACATATATACCAAAGGAATTACAACATAAACTGAGGGTATTTTATGAGAAGGCTATAACTGCATAAGAATAGAAACTGCTTTTGCAAATAGACTATAGCATTCAGAGAACAGGAAAAATGTACATAGAACATCCTCTTTAGATGTTCTGATGCATTGAGTGTATGGTTCTACTTCTGCTATTGGTCTCCAGGAAGGGTTTTTGCTGTATGTAGGGTTCTTGCTGAGAGTCAGTGTGCTACATTGTACTATAATTGTACTACAATTCTAGAGATAAAGGTTTGAATCTATGCATGGAAACTCATTAGGTGACCTTGGGCAAGTCACATCCTCTCAGCCTCAGAAGCTGGCAATGGCAAACCCCTTCTGATCAAATGTTGCCAAGAAAACCCTGTGATAGGTTCGCCTTAGAGTCACCACAAGTCAGAAACAACTTAATGGCACACAGCCACAAGGGTGCTTTGATGGCAGAGGAATTGGTAGATACGTAGCAAGTGCAACAGGGAATAAACATTTGCCTTGTGTGGACAGTAGACGTCCAAAGGATTCCACAAAGTTTATGAGCTTCTGAGAATATTTCTGAATCTGCGAGTCTGTTATAAGAACATTTTGTAAAAGAAAAAGTGATTGTCAGGTCCTTAAGAAATAGTTTTAGGCTGGCATAAAAGAAGTGTGAGATTTAAGCCATGACAGTCCCCCCCTACCCCCCACCCCAAATAGTTTGTCTGATTCAAGTGCTGAAACTTCCACCCCTTTAGATCCTTTGTCTGTTAAGTACCCTGTGTAGATGTGTTTAAACATCAGGTGGAAATGATGTGCGATATGAGTGTGACACATCTCACTTGCTCTATTCTGTATGCATAAAATCATCTCCCAGAGTCTGATCTCTAAAATACACCTGACCGTAGAGAAGCTTTTATTACATGAGACATTTTTAATTAGATGTTGGAACTCTCTCTTTATTAACAGGAAGGGCTTTTAAAGCCTTTTTTTGGAATTAAATACTGTTTGCTATATATTGGATTTGGGAGTAAATTCTTACTTTATCCAACCTAGAATTTTCAGCTCTCTAAGCATGATAAAGTATTTGGTAGATTTTTATACTGTTTTGAATGCTTCCTGTCCCACCCTATGGTATGTTCAGTAGTCTACTCACAGCTTCATTTTATTTGTGTTTACTTGGAATAAGGTTCTGCTGATTTCATTGGCGCTTACTCCCATGGATTCTTATGAGGCACCACTTTAAACTGGGAGTCTTCTATGTTTAGTGAATTTAAAACTCAGGAATGTGTTTCCATAAGACAGCTTGTTAGTGCCTCAGGATTTTTTAAAAAATTACTTTTTATTGAAATATAATATTTACTCTTTAAAAAAACATAACATACTACCCACAAATTGCTACAAACATATACCAAATAAATGACTACAAATATCTAACTAACAAAACATATAAAACATAAATGCAACCAAACAAACATACAGATAAAAACAAACGAGTTACACGAAAATATAACTTCTACAACTCTTTTTTTCCATTGCTAATTTTTCAGTACCTATTACTTCCATATATCTCCTCTAATTATTCATATCTCAACTCTCATATATAAGTTGTGTTACTTTATCTATTTCAAAATAGTCATATAATTTTGAAATCCAATCTTATATTTTTGGAGGATTTTCTTCTTTCCACATTTTAGCATATAATACAATCATATAATTGTTGAGGCAACAGGGAAAGGGGGAAGTGGATGAAGAAGGCATTTTTTCAGTGGTGATTCAAAAGGCAGATACTTTTGCTTATTGATTTTTGTCCCCAGTTGTTCTCCAAAGGAGGTTATGGCATCAAAACCTGCCATTGGTAAAAGTAGATTGTATTAAACCTATGGTTATAGTTGATCACTTCTTCTTAGACCGGGCTCATCTGTACATGCCTATGCTTAGTCATGCATAGCATGTGATATTACTGTTGTCCCATGTTTATATTTTTTAAAAATACTGTTCTCCCATGTTTATATGTTTTTAAAAATACTTTGCCCAAAAAACAATACTTTGCTGTTGGGTTTTGTTTTGTTTTGTTTTGTTTTTTTTTTGTCTCTGGCTTTTTTGGTTTTTTCAAATAAAAAGAATGACTCTGGGAAAATGTCTGTTCTGATCTTGCAAAACCACAATAAAAATGCTAACATATAAAAATATTGTGGAGTTACAAAAAACATTGGTCACAAAGGAACATTTAGAAAAAATATAGCTGTAGTTAAATTGGAGTTTGTTTTTGTTCACATCCTCTTCACAGATTCCAATTTATCAAAGAAAAAGCAAACTTTCTTTTTTGCTGTATCTGAACATGAATCAGCAGTGTGATGTAGCAGCTAAAAAAACTAATGTGGTTCTAGATTGCTTCAGTAGACGTATAGTGTCTAGATCAAGGGAAGTAATAGTGTCACTCTGTTCTGCTTTGATCAGGCCTCACCTGCAATACTGTGTCCAGTTCTAGGCACCACAATTCAAAAAGGATGTTGAGAAGCTGGAGCATACCCAAACGAGGGCGGCTAAAATGGTGAAGGGTCTGGAAACCATTCCTTATGAGGAGAGACCTAGGGAGCTGGGTATGTTTAGCCTGGAGAAGAGAAGATTAAGAGGTGATATGATAGCCCTATTTAATTATTTGAAGGGATATCATATTGAAGATGGAGCAAGTTTGTTTTCTGTTGTCCCAGGGACTAGAACTCAGCAGTGGATTCAAACTAGAGGAAAAGAAATTCCACCTCATCATTAGGAAGAACTTACTAACAGTGAGAGCTCTTTGACTGTGGAACACACTGCCTCACAGGGTGGTGGAGTCTCTTCTTTGGAGGTTTTTAAACCGAGGACGGATGGCCTTCTGTTGGGGGTGCTTTGATTGTGTGCATTCCTGCATGGCAGGGGTTGGATTGGATGGTCCTTGTGGTCTCTTCCAACTCTGTGATTCTAAGGCAGCCACATATTTACAGCAAAACTATGCAAAACATTGCAAACAAGCATACTTCCTCGCTCCTTTTCCCTTGAGGCTGAAAGCCCAAGAGCATGTGGAGCAGCAGCCCTGAGCATTAGTGATGTTCTTCTTTTTCATATAAAACTATAAGCAATCTTTCATATCTGTACATGCCATACAGAAGCAGTTTTCACATGGTTTTCTCATAAAAAAGTAACTTCAAAGTTGTGTGTTCTAGATTCATTAAATGCAACTACTCAATTAGAATTCAAGTCATGGATTTTACTGTTACTTATCTTCAGGGCAAGGCAAATATAAATAGAAAAAGATGAGGGTGTCGTCCAAAGTTACATGTACAGCACAATCTACTGACTGTGTCTTTCTCTAAATGTATTGCCTCTTTATTGGGTGCTTGAAAAAGTTGAAACAGCAGTGCCTTTTTGCGGAAGGCTTTGCTCTCAGTATTCTTGCAGATGATTAATTGGGGAATATTTCAGCCAGAGCTGAGCTTACTGTGTGCAAGTTGCTTTTTGTAAGGGTTAAACTTGGTACTTCTGAGAAATGTGCTAAAAATCTGAGCTCACATTTCCTCAGGACTTGGCTAGATATTTTTGGTTTGTTTTTTTTTAACAGCATTCTTGAGTTACTACCAATGTTGGATGAAATACTGGCTGATCCACCATAAAGTTAGTAAAAGTGTAGGTTGTCTGAATGCTTTTCTTAATTTTTCTTGCATCTCAGTAAAAAGGAAACAAAGGGGGACTTTAATGTAGATTCATATTAAGTGCTAGCTGTAAAACTTTTAAGCATGGCAAGAACATACAATGAAATTTGGAAAATGTGTATTTACAACCACTGAATCTGAATTGGCAGTATTTTTCTTTATTTTCTTAAAAGCAGCATATTAGAGTTTTTCACAAATGAAATTGCAATAATATAGGAACATAAAGCATGTGGTGATATGCATCTATGTTAATTCAAATAGCATATCCTGCCTTTGTCCTTGGTCTTTCCTGCTGTCATACTTGGTAGCAGCTTCCACTGAAACCTCATGAGGCATGAACAGCAGGTGCTCACTCACTGATGGTTGAAGAGTTCATCCCTTGCCGGTATCTGGCGGTTACTAAGCAGCAGATCTCATCATGGTCCTCTGAGACTATAGAGACCCAGAGAATAAAACCAAAGCAGCTAGAAGGTACAGGTTCTTTCTCATGGTAGTAGGTAGTTTCCAAGCAACAAATAGATTTAGCCACAGATAACTTTTTTGGACAGTTGTAATTGAAAAAGAGAAAAACTTTTAAACTCTGGATTCTGCGCAGTCTTCTTCTATCTATATAGAGGGTCCTTGTTTTTGCTGGTGTTTGGTTCCAGCCCCCCCCCCTCCCCCGTGGATAACAAAACCTGTGGATGCTCAAGTCCTATTAAATATAATGGCATTGCAAAATTATGTCCCTTATATAAAATGGAAAATCAAGGTTTGCTACAGGTATTTGGAATTTATAATTTTAAAAAAATATTTTCAATCTGTGGATGCTTGAATCTGTGGATAAAAAATCCATGGATAGGAGGGCTGACTGTACTTCTCTACAAACAACATAATTAATATATGAATAAATAATGCTGATGTCTTGTTGCCTTGGATGGCTTTGAAGAGTTTGCAGAGAATATCAACATTTTTAAGACAAATTCATAGAGCATTTCAGTCATTAGACATCAAAGTTAGTCAGTCTTCTCATAGTTAGGCTGCTAGGCCCCTTCTGTATTCAGCAAGACTCATTTGACTTCCTGACAAATAAAAATCTCTCAGCTTCTGAGACATAGGAGAATGCTTTTCTAAGGGTTATGCCACCTATAATATTATGCTGAGACTTAAACTGATGGTTTTCCTTTGAAATTTTCAGGTTCCAGCAAGATGTGGGGTAACAGTCCGGGAGAGTTTGAAGAAAGCACTGATGATGCGAGGCCTAATTCCAGAGTGTTGTGCTGTTTACCGAATACAGGATGGGTATGACTGGTATTCAGCATGGTTGCAGGGGTTGGATGGGATAGATGGGGACAAGATTGCTAAGAAGGTTGTCTGATTTGAGTTCAATACATTTCCAGATATTATAAATACTTCATTTTTCAGAGCACCACTAGCCAAAACCTCACTAGATACCTCATACTAATGGCTATGACCTTGTGGAAGCTTAGGGAAGAATCCTTTCAATTGCTTCTGTTCTTAGATTTTCTAAAGAGAAACTCAGAGTGGGTGCCATACAGTGGCAGCTTCTAAATTGGTTGCATCTTTTGAGGCTTTCTTTGGTCTTACTCTGAAGTGAAATGAATAAGTTTTACTTCATAAATATACTGTCATAGACAATTTGGGAGAGTCAGCATGGTACAGTGGTTTGAGCATTTGGACTTCAACTCTAGAGACTAGGGTTCGAATCTCTGTTTGACCATGGAAACCCCATTTGGCCATGGAAACCCTCTCATCTTCAGAGGGAAGCAAAGGCAAACCCTCTCTGAACAAATCTTGCCACGAAACCCCCTGATAGATTTGCCTTAAGGTTGACATAAACCAAAAGAATGACTTGAAAGCACACAACAATATAGAAAATTTACATAATTACCTGTGACATTATGGCTTCAGTCTAGAGACTGCAATTATATGGAAGCAGACAACATATTCTTTCAATGGAAATAAAATTCCTGAGGTTTATGAACCATTCATTTTTTGATGCTGTGGATCTCTGGTTAAGCTTACAGAATAGAATTGCATCTCTAGGCAATTGTCTTGCCATTATTAGCTCTAAGAACAGAAGACTAGAAAGCAACCCTCATTCAGTCCCATAGTTGCTTTTAACATCTTTGTTTAAATCAGACTTGGTTTAAAACCTGCAGTTTAACCAATAAATAGCTTATTTGTACTTTAGGGAGAAGAAGCCAATTGGTTGGGACACGGACATTTCCTGGCTGACAGGAGAAGAACTACATGTAGAAGTCTTGGAAAATGTGCCTCTTACAACACACAACTTTGTAAGTTGTCAATTTTTGTTTTATTTATCTTTATAGATAAAAAAAGAAATATATTAGCGGAATGGATTAGAATTTGTTCCTTGTTGACACTGTGCTGTGTAACTCACTCACTGGTTGACTTTAGGCCATTAGTTTCTCTCTCTATGACTTACCTCGCAGAGTTGTTATGTAAGAATGAAATGGGGTTAGGACAAGCCATGTATGCTGCTGTTATAAATGGAACTACCTAATATCAGCTTATAAAATCACTGAAGAAATGGTATCTGCTTTGAGTGCAGACATCTGTTGGCTTTTGGGGAGAGTTTATGTTGTGAATAGCATCTGTCCCTCACTACAGCCACAGGTATGGACTGGTAGTTCTATGTCATTTGTATTCTACAAGTCAGCAGATGTGTGTTAAACATGACTTGTAAAGTGAGCTATTACAAGTTATTTCAATTAAAGCAAATAACCTACTTCCAGTTGGTGGTGGGAATAAATATATAGTACGGATTCAAATGGAGAGTGATGATTCTCCTTTATATGTTCATTGATATTTCTGCTCTTTTCTAAAAGTAACACAAATAGTATTGTAAACCTTTTTCATTTGAAAATTCTGAAGATAAGAAAGACTAATATGGTGGCATCTCCCAACAACAAGAGCTAGTATTTAATTTTTTATAAATTGATTGTTGGGAAAAAAAATCTGTATATTTAGTAGACCAGTTGCCTTAAGTATCCTGCTTTAAGATAAAAGCTGGGCTATATACACTTGCATTTGTTTTGTGGCTTGTTATCTGTTATCATTTTATCTGCTTACACATCACAGTATTCCCAAAGTTGATGCAATTTTAAAATACATCAAGGATAATTTCTTAATTATGTGTTCCTATGTTATAAAAGAATGTTATTGGTTATCTCCTGCTGACTATACCATAGCAGATAGCTAATAAGACCATCCCAAAAATTGTTCTAGTTTCATCATTAATACAGGCACTGAGATACAACCAGATCCCGGGAAGCACAATATAAATGAAATCTGTTCAAAGCCAATTCTTTTTGGGGTCATGTGGAATTCTGTGACTTAGGGCTTCTAAAATAACCTTACTGTATTCTCAGTTTAATGTCTTGATGTTTGCTGTATTCACTGGAACTTGAGGAAAATGGTCTTATAAAGGATAGCATTCCTGTAAATATTTGAGTATTACTTTTCCCATAGACTAGCTTTCATATCTTCTTTCCTCCTGCCTCTAGGAACTGTGATAATACTCTGTAGTGTTAGATGATAATTTTCCTTTTTTTTTTTTTTTTTTTGGCATTCACATTCTACTAATTTTAAATCACAGATCCTGCTATTGCTTGAAAAATACTTAAATATTTGGTTTAACATTATTTTACTGTGTGTTGTTATAACCTAACAAGTATATTGTATGGCTGCTTGAAATTTTCAGTTATCTGGGTTAGTATGAGACATACTGTATATACTCATGTGTAGAACCTTTAGTAAAAAAAAACCTGACCCAAACTCTCAAGTCAACTTATCCATGGGTCAATGTAAGTACTATACTTTAACTGTTATTTAAAAAGGAACAATCCCCTGGTGAAAATCAAGAGTGTAATCTGTCCTGGAAGCACTGACCCCCTTCTACACTCTTATCCATCCAGCCTTTAGTGTGAGCACAAACAGTTGTGCATGTTGGAACTTTATAAGTTCTTTTGCATTATTTTACTTTGCCTCTTCTTTTAGGTTCTTTGTTACATGCCCCTTGACTTACTCACGGGTCATATCAAAATCCATAATTTTGGCCCCCAAACCTGCCCTTGACTTATATACATGAGGTTGACTTTAAGAAGTTGATGTGTACAAATCTCTTTTTAGATCAGGGCTGTGTTTTCAAAGTAACTGTTTAAAGTGTATTAGGAATAGTAACTTTGTAAAAAAAATGTTCTCACTATACTGATGTCCGAAACAGATGGCCATAAAGGGGCAGCTCTACACTTCCCCTTTGAGTGCCAGATTGGGGCCATGGCAATCACATGCCATGGCCCTAATCTTGTGCTTTTCCAGAGCAAAAAGGAACAGCAAAATGCCGCTCCTTTTGAGGGTGGAAAAAAGGTGCCCTTTCTTCTGCAGCGGAGTTTTTTCTGTATTCCTAATAGTAATAATAATATTAATATGATAAAATTTGTTTATATCCTGCCCCATTTGCATTCAGGCAATCGAGGCGGCTATGGCACAGTGCATGTAAATGCTGTGCTGCAGAAATGCTGTGATACCACCTACTGTGTGGTCAGTGAGGTGGCATGATGCTTCACTTGGGGCAGCATTGGGGTGTGTGTATTCCACGCCACCCTGAAGCCGGCGTTTTATTCCAGTCTGCTCTGCTGCTTAATGAGTGCTAAGTCTCATGGGCTTCAAAGTTCCTATTGGATCCCAATCAAACGTGTTTAAAACTGTTGGTAAAATTTCTCAGTAAAATAGAGCCCTGTTTAGAGGTTCAAGCCCTCAGAATTCTGTGTGATGAGAGGTAGCTCTAAATCACACAGGGAGCCTAAGCACAGAGAAGGGTTCCTGCTGCAGACTTGAACCTCCCAGCATGTGAAAAGTGGCAGAACCAAGCAATGGGCATCATGGAGGAAACTGAGTCCACAGATGTGTCCCTGCTTTCCCCTCATTGTATGAATGCTTTAATGTCTGAATAGGGCTTAACTGTCCCTGAAATATAATTTAGCTCTGTTACCCTGAATGTACAATCTTTGTTTTTAAACCCTGAACCCATTTTTATGAAGTGCCTCTTGTTAAATGGCAATCGAATTGTAAAATAAGAAGTTGTCAGTCTGAGTGCCTGAAGGCAAACAACCAAGTAGAGTGGAGAGCAATCTTAATTCTCCTGGTGTGGAGGAAAATTGGGCTAAAAACCCACAAATATTTACTTAGGAATCTTTCTTAAGGCACTTCTGCTAAATATGTTCTAAATTCTATTTATAGCATAGTGAGATTTTTTCCATTCTTTAAACATTTAAAAGCAGAGTTGGAATCTTAACCATCCCTATATTTTTAGAGCAATTGTTTCCTAGTTAAATTTGACTACAAGGAAGTGAAAATTGCCCTCCACGGTGAGGTGATGCTGCAGTATTTGTGGGTCCAAGAGGATGTGGCTTCTCATAACCCTTCTTTTCATGGCATAGGTGAGAAAGACTTTCTTCACTTTAGCGTTCTGCGACTTCTGTCGAAAGCTGCTTTTCCAGGGATTCCGTTGTCAGACTTGTGGATACAAATTTCACCAGCGTTGTAGTACAGAGGTCCCACTGATGTGTGTGAATTATGATCAGCTTGAGTAAGTAATCAAAGTATCTTTGGCTTAAAAGACCCTGGAGCTTCAGATGTTCATAGATGCAAGTGGAGAAACTTGTCCATAAGGATAACTGCCAGCAGTATATTGAGCACACTGGTATGAAGTGGGGGGTCAAGAAAGCCCATCTCCATCTTTTCATATTCTGGAAAAGCTTTACATGTGGCTCATTGTGCTGCATCCTATCAAGGTGGTTATCAACCACCCTGGTCAGTTGTGTCTTTACTTCATGTGTAATGACACTCAGTTGCGTTGTGTTATGACAAGCTTCTAATTCCCTGCACTTTATCTAGTATATTTGTTTGTCAACATAATAGAATTGTGCTATGAGTTGTCTTTTGAGTGTCATTGTATAAGTATGATAATAAGTTTGGGACAGGATTCCAAAGAACTAAAAGTAGCTATGCTGTTGTAAGAGATGCTGCAGGTTTAAAATCTTGCTGAAATACCAACTATAAAATCAGCTCAGTTGCCACAATTTGGTCCCAACATTTCCTTACTAACAGAAGGTTAGCAGTAGGCGTCTTATCCTTAGCAATGGAATAGTAAAATCAAATTAATTATATAAAGTAACCATCCTTTTGTCAGGTGGATGTACAATTTCCAAGCAGAATAATTTTTGTTGGTTTCAGCATTTTTAAAAAATGGGTTTCTAGATTGCCTGTGTACATTGAGAAGCTGCCTTTTTAATATTGCCTTTTTACTATTACCCTCAGAACAATCTTTCAGGCAATGAACTGTATTTTAATGCAGAACATAGATGTTATGCTTGTCAAAATGTTAGGTGTAGGAAGCACTATATAAAATGGATGTAATGGTGGAGACAGTGATGATGAGTCTACTGTTGAAAATGGTACTCCTCTGTTTAGTTATTTCCGCTACCTCTCCCCCCATCCCCAAGTACGTTTAGCTAGGTTAAAGTCATGAAACATGGTGCATTCCTCTGCTGGTGGAAGCAAATGTGAAGAGAGAAGGTGAGGAAATTCAAAATGTGAAGCATCGTTATATGTGTAAATGGGGCCAAATGTTGTGGGAAGAAGAAGAGAAACATAACATGAGGTCCCTTTTTGGCAGTAGCCCATTGCAAGTGAAATAATTTAATTTTGCATCTATTGCACCGATAAGCAGGAAAAGTCTTTTTTCTGAATGATTTCTGAAACCTGGTCTTTACTGGGTCTGTTTGTTGGGATTAGTGTTCCAAATCACCAGCAGTTAAATTTCCCATTTACTAATCAAATTGCAGTGTCTTCCACAGCTTTTCCATCTGAAAATGTATTATTTGACTTAAAGTATTGTCTTCCTCTAAGTATTAAAACAGGCAATTTTGCCCAAGTAAGACTTGTTTTTGTCCTTACCTCACAGTTTGCTGTTTGTCTCCAAGTTCTTTGAACACCATCCAATATCACAGGAAGAGGCCTCCTTAGGAGATTCTACCACAGCATCTGGGTCATACTCTTCAGTAGTCCCCTCGGATTTGGCTGGGTATGCTATTAAATCCTGTTGTTCTAATAACACTGTGTCTGTTTAAATGCTTGTTTTGGTTATTCAAAATATGGCCTAGCAGCTCAGCTTAATCTAGCTGTTCTTTATAAGGAAGCAAAAAAGGCTCCCATGTATTTGTCATGAGGAGTTCTTGCATTATCATAATATATATTGATACAGAATTGGGACATAACTTTGTGTTCCTCATTCCTAATCTATTTACTTTAGACTATTTTAAAATATTGCTACTGCTGCTTACCACTTATGCTACAATCAATATATTTGACCAAGTTCAGCTCTGGCACAGCAAACTCTTCTTTCTTTGAAAAAAGTCTGAGTTGAAAAAAATGAGTTTGTGTAGCACCATTTTGGGGCTAGGTACAATGGAACTGAGGGCCAGCATGGTGTAGTGTTCTGAGTGTTGGACTAGGGCTCTGGGAGACCAAGGTTCAAATCCCCCTCTGCTTAGCCATGAAACCCGCTGGGTGACCCTGAACAAGTCGCATTCTCTCATCCTCAGGATGGCAATGGCAAACCACCTCTGAAGGAATCTTGCCAAGAAAACCTGGTGATAGGTTAGGTTTGCCATAAGCGGGAAATGACTCAAAGGCACACAACATCAACAGACAATAGAATTACAGAGTAAAGATTGCATCTTTTGTGTGGAATGGTGCATTGAATGTGTGCTTGCACAGTATTTACCTTTGTGATTTCTGAGCAGCAGAACAGAATGGCATATGTTAACATGCATATGAAAAATTAACTTGCTTTCTTATTATGATTGCATCAGGTTGTTTCTCTTCTTTCCACACTCCCCATTTTTTTAATGGGTGTGGATTTAGATACGGTCCACTTTCTTCCTTCTCAATGATAGGGCTCAACATTCACTCCTTGGTGGGAGCTCTCTGAAACTGATGAGGCAAAATTGAGCACAATTTTTTCTCTAGACCATTGTATACCAGCAAGCTGGGATAATCATTCAAACTATGGCATCTTTTAGTTTTTTGGAGATGTCTCCCATTGAGCATTTACCAGTACAGAAAAATGCAGCATCGCCACACCATTGCAGAAACTGGACCAGTTAATCTTACCTTTAGCCCAGAACATATAGAATCTTTTGTTAAACACTGATAATGAAAGACTGGTGTGTGTGACACAGTTACATGTCCCACTTGTGCCAGAGAAGGAACTCTCCATCTTGCCCAGGCAAAAGGAATCTTATAACTAATGCCTGTGAAGACTTGAGAGCAGGTGTTAACACTTGAAATTTGGCAACCACACAGATTTGTTCATGGCAAGCTCTGAAGCATCACAGATTCAATATCTGCCATAGGGACTGCAGTCTGTTTATTCTGAAGTCGTGCTAAAATGAAACTGCATCCCAGCTGGCAAACCTTTTGAGAATTATGCATATTTGCCCTATTGTCTCAATCAGCAATATCACCACTTACACCTCCTCTGTCAGATTCTGAGTTGCAGCCACCAATATTTAATGCTCCCATCAGTTTGTCTTGATTCTGCCATCCTTAAAATCTTCCCAATCTGCAAACATAAATATTAATCAGAAGAGATAGTGGCAAATTGAATTTCTTCAATTTGTATAATTTTATAATTGTATAAAATTGTATAATTTTTCTGAAGAAAAAAAGTTTTAACTGGGAAAAGAGGATGCACATTATGCTTTGCTCTACCATACAGGCATTGACATCTTGCCTTAAAAGAAATCTAAAGACAAATTAAGGAATACATAGGTTGATGATCTGCAATCTGTGGTTATGTTACTATTGGTTCTGCTGGACATTTTAATGACATTCAGTAACATCACACATGGTATCTCTCTGAACGTCCAAGCAAAGGCAGACTTGATAAGAACAGTTGTACATGGTTTGAGACTATAGTTGGGCTTAACTTTGTAGTTCTGTACTTAGGTGGTAGCTGTAGTAAGAAATACATTTGCTTAGCATAGGCTAATGTACCAAAAAGCATCCAGTTACCATTCCTGGAAATGTCAGATCAGCCCATAATGATAAATATTTTAGTTATATCTGGATTGAATTATTGCTACATACTCTGTCAGAAGCTATTTTTTGATAAATGGTAGGATCACTTATCAACATCATTGATACTACAGTTGTGTGTAGTATATAACAGTAGTGCGGTGAGTTATGGGATCATATTACTTTCATTTTACAAGCAAGATTTTAAAAAGAGGGAGGACACCAATTAAAGAGAAGGAACAGGTAGATGGATAGGCTGAATCTTGCACCAGCATCAACACACATGACAGCTGCCTGAGGATTCAAATGCTGATGTCAGTTCTGCCTCAGAAGGCAGTAGGCTGTGTAGAGGAGCCTAAACAGCTGATCAGATAGGTAGTCATATGGGCGGAGGCAATATTTTTACTTTCTCTGTAACATAATTGGAGAACCTGGAGACCTTAATTGCATTTTTCATTCTCAGGCCACCAGTTCTCCCTAGTCCTTCTCCTTCAAAATCCATTCCAATACCCCAGTCTTTCCGACAAGGAGATGAAGACCATCGAAATCAGTTTGGTCAACGAGACCGCTCTTCATCTGCACCCAATGTGCACATCAACACAATAGAACCAGTCAACATTGATGTAAGTTGTAATTTAAGCTTATCTGTACAATCAGAGTGTCTCTTTCCTTTTCTTGTATCACTTCAGGCAAGGGTGGTCAAGAAGTGGTCCCTAGATCTCATTCAGCCTCTCAATCCTTTCTCCTTACTCATTCAGCAGAGACCACTTGGCTTTCCTGATTCTTACAAGTTTGAAGAATAAGTTGGTGTGAGAGACTTGTCTAGGGAGTGTTCTGAAAACATGTGATTGTCTGCTGTTGAACTTGAGAGTGAAGGCCCTATGAGACTGTCTTGAAACCATATATAACCATTCTGAGTGCCTTGGAGTATGAGGGTGATATTTGTTAAATGGACTAATGCAGTTTCTGGAACATCCAGTTTCAGATTGGCAAATTCATCTGTATTCCTCTTAATAATCTTGCTGAATCTTTACCACCCATGTATAAAATCAGAAATCATGTTAAAAGCAAGTTTTCATATTTTGTTCCTAATTTTCATCAGCCTTGTGCTAGGCTGGCAGATGGTGACCATGACTAAGCAAATGGCTGAGTTGCTGTTGGTTCCTACCAACCCAGAGCATTCAGAATGGAAGTGATAAATACAAAACTAATCCTCTCTCAGCTTAGCTGCCATTGTTGAGCAAATTCTCCTCAAGACAGTGATTCCAGTTATTTCACATGTTTTAAGTATAGCTTAGTGATTGCAAATATACTATATGATATGGTAAATATGTTTCACTGTTTTAGACCTGCTGTGTGCATACCTATAACAAGAACAAATTTAAATTGGAACATTCCCTTCCTAACTATAGCAATTTCTGTAATACAAAGTCCAAGATAGCTGGTGGGAGCCCTTGTATACTGTCTCCAAGAGTTAAATATTGTCTTTTTATTTTTAAGGGAGACTACAGGGATAGCAGTTGATTAGGTATTGTGAGATGCTACTCCTACAGCATCCTCCAAGATAGCATTAACTAATGTTGTCATTTCTGCTTTGCCTGATAGTTTCATATTACTCAGAAGCTTGCTACTTGTCCATTAATGGAAGTTGGTCCATAAGCTAACATCTCTCTTATTTAACACTGCTAATTGATTATCACTGTTTTCCCTGTACCTCCGATCAATAGTCTTCACTTTTCCTCCTTACTCTTTAGAACATGTTTTAAGAGTATCTGTTAGAGCAGAGCATATATTTGGCATCATTCTCCAAGCTGCTTCTTGACAATTAGATTGACAGACCCAGCAAAATCTGAAGCAATCTTATTTACGTGCACATGTATTGGCAGGCAAGTGGTCATTTTGTGAGTTAATAGTAACGCATGCTGTATCTACACAGCTGCTATTAGTATGCATTTCTAAACTATATCATATTTCTACTTTGTCCCCTATCCTAATAGTGACAAGCAATGTCAGTAATGCATGAATAAGGTGCATACAGTTTTGTTTTTGGTTTGTAGGACTTGATTAGAGATCAAGGGTTGCGAGGAGAGGGAGGTAAGTAATTTTGTTCTCTAGCATACAAAATGCATTGCTTTGCCTCCTCCCCTTTATACTACCTCTTTTTACAAAATACAGACACAAAGAGAAATGTAAAAATAAGCAGTGAAATTTAGCAGCACTTGCCTGTCCATGACATTTAGCATTTTGTCTGATAGAAGTTCCAGTGATTCACATTTCATGTGGGCTAACAGGAGGGGATGATAGCATGCAAAGTGGTAGCCAGTGTTTTTTTCTTAATAGGTAACTAAAGATAAAAATAGGAGATAAGAGGCCTTCAGTTTTATGCTGCTTGGCCTTCCTTTTGTCCTACCCCCCCCCTTTCATCTTTCTATCTTGTTACCCAACAAAGGGCTGTTGTCTAAGGGACTTTAAGCCAAGGCCATTTGCCAACAAGCTACCAAAGGCCATTCTCCTCTTAGAGTAATGTGAAGAAATCCTTCTGGCATCCTAAACAGAGCACATGGAAGTTTGATGTCCATTAAGGCTGAGAAGGAAATGAATACTGATGGGCTACTCACCTTTACCACATTCGTAATTTTCCTGGTGGTAGTAGATGCATGTATTCAACTAATGATGAGATAAATCAATTAAAAAGATTTTGAGTGACTTCTAAAAGATGGCTCCTACTGAGTAGGGCAGCAGACTTCAGTCCACCACCCCATTACCTTTTTATGTGAGTTCCTAAAGAAGTTGCACATGGTATGCAACAACTCAAAAGAGACATTTCCTTCTGCTTACATCTGAGAAAAGCAGTAGTAAGGCCTGCTACCAGGGTATATTGTCTAAAAGCAAAGTACACTTTTGTCTCTAGAAATATTTTTTTAATTTTGCTTGTAAATTTAATTGACTACTTAACTGGTTAATTCACCAAGATACTTTTAATTAAACAATAGTCATACGATTTACCAGTCCCACCTACTTGTAGTTTCAGAGATGAGTTTCACATTTAGGGTGCACCAAATCTGAATCAGTGTCTCATGAGTGGGTCCAGTTCTTTGCAGAGATAAAGTTCAGTAGCAAAATTTGTCACTGTATATATGTGTATTTTTTCCCACCCTGTGACATACATGCCTTTGGTGGATGCCGCTGCTACTGCTGCAAAACCTGTTTGGGGTGAAACTTCAAATGCTAACAGGCTTCCAGTGTTCATTAAAGCTTTTTACTTGGCTCTTCATCATTTGAGCGTGCAGAAGGGGCTTTACCATGTAAAAAAGGAAAGCATGTGTCCTTAATCAGCTGGCCTTTTTGCTTTCCATGGCTTCCTTTATGATTTTTCCCTCCTTTTTAACCCATTTGCCTATCACTTCACTTTACTTAAGAGTGATCTTGTCTGAGTCAGGATTTTGCTTCCCCTGTGTCCTCTCCCTGTTCTCATGTTACATTTAGTGAGCTGGCTACTACTTTGCAAATTTTGATCCAAGGTGTGATCTAAAACCACAAACCTTGCCAATTAATACATTGCCCATTTTGAGTATCATGTATATGTGGGTAGCTGTGGCTTTTGAACAGTTTTGCCCATTCTGTCCAACATTTAACTGTTGTGTATGATTATGTCAGTTTAAAACATAGTCAATTAGCTCTCTGCTGGGCATCTGATAATATGTGGCAATTCCCATTTTTTGAGCATATACTGTTCTTTTTTGGGGAGGGGGAATTAAAAGGGCAAATGGGGGTTCACCCCTGCAAAGTCATAAACAATCTATGCCTAGGAGTCAAAGCACCTTAGTTACGTCCCATGACTTTCATTTCTTCTGTGTGTCTGTCTTCCTGTCTCTGCCTGCCCGTCTCTTTCTCTCTAACAGCCCCTATGAACCAGCTGATGCGCTGCCTTCGGAAATACCAATCCCGGACTCCCAGTCCCCTCCTCCATTCTGTCCCCAGTGAGATAGTGTTTGATTTTGAGCCTGGCCCAGTGTTCAGAGGTAGTTGGGCTCTTCTTTCTCGTTTTCACCCAAATCAAACTAAATAAAACCACAGATGCTGTTTGTGCTTCACCCTCACAGCGTGTGTATGTAAGTGTGTGAGTTTATCAAAACACTGTCGGGGGTTTTGTTATTGTTCTTCTCGTTGTTGTTGTTTTGGCTTGGCCTGGCTGGAATGCTTTGAATGTGCTTTTTTCACTCACCCATTTTCACTTACCCTTATTAAACTCACAGATTATTCTGTGATAGACATCTGACATAAACCTTCTAGAGCAATACATTGTAGATATGAAATTTATGTGCTGCCTTTAAAAATGTTTCTTGTTTTAAGGTTCAGTTGCACTGAATAGGAGAGATTCTGTGTATATTTAAAATCTGTGGAGAATATTATATACTCCAAGGAATTCCTCTGATTAGGGCTGCCAACTGATTCAAGGAACAGATTTTGGCCTGCTTCTGTATATATAACAGTAGGCTGATCTTCCCAGAATCAGCAGGTGAAGTTTTTTATGGCATGGAAATAAGCATTTAATGTTGCTTCAGGGTCTGCAGATCAATTTGCTATTAGTTATATGAGTGAATTTCCATTCAGACATTGGCAGTCTTACCCTGGATTCCAGAAGAACCATTCTCCTGTTCTTGATCTTATGTGTTTTGGTGGATTTTAGCAGTTTGATAAATATTCATAAATTCCCTGACCATCAATTTTAACTTCTAACTTGAGAAAGATTCTGCATTTAACACTGTCTTTCAATGTACCATTGCAAGGTACTGACAGTTCTGCTGGCAACTTAATTAATTATGTGGTATATGATTTATCCTGATGATATGTTGGAACTGTGACTAATCTGGAGACTAATGGAATGTATTACAGTACACTGCAGACATTGATTCAAATGTATAATAGTTTGTGCATTAAAACCTCTGAAACTTTCCTTAGATCAGTGAATGCTGCTATACATAGGGTTATGGCCAGACTTAGTCATATTTCGAACACATCATTAGAATCACTAGAGCTTCCTGTAGTCACAACTAGTGGCCTGTTGATTTCTGTGAGTCTCATAAATGTAACTAGGGAGATTACTGCACTATACTCTTATAGTGCTGCTATTCCAATTTTAATTCTCTGGCTGCCTCCTGTTGCATTCTGGATTTGTAGCTTAGGAAGGGGTATTTAGAATTCTCAGCCAGAGAGCTCTTAGGATTCACTGAACTACAATACTCAGAATGCAACAGGAGACGGCGAGAGCAGTAAAAGTGGAATATTTGCACTATAAGAGTGTAGTGCTGTAACCTACTAAGTGTGGAAGCAACTCAAATTTTCATAAGCAACACCAGGGCCATAGTCCATTACAGAATAGCATGTTCTCTCTGATACACAACAATGCACAGTTTGTACAAAAAGAAACATGTGAATGTAAAAGCTTTGATTTTGACCATTCTGCAGGGTGTTTTTCCCCCCATCTGTAGTAAAGGGTAGGCCCACTCATTAGTACAATAAAAGTAACATAGCAGACTAAAGCAGAATAAAAACTCTTTAAATGTAGTTTCATGTTCTGTGATACAAACTAAAAAGATTTTGGTTTATAATGAAACGTGGAGAAGTCTATAATTGTCTAAGGCAGCAGTGCCCCCTTTCCCTAGCTCGATACCATAGTCTTCATTCTGAAGTAGGATTAACATTTTATTGATTGCCCAGTGTCCTATTCCAAAATTTAATGTATCATTTCTTCCAAAGCATCAGGAGGCCATCTTGGATAAACAGTACATAAATGTCACTTATGTGATATGGAAATAGGGCTGGAAATTCCTTTAAAAAGTATCTTTCATTAGATAAATTGTCAGCCTTTAACCTGTGTTAATTGTATCTTTGCAGTGGTGGTTTTACACATTGTTCTTTGCCTCCCAGTATAGAACTCTTTTTTTTTACATTGGAAAGTTTCAATAAAGTGTGTGACTTGGAAATACTCAAAAGGACACAGCAGGTTCTGTGTTAGAGATTGTAAGGAAGGACAGATTTGAAAGGACAGACTTTTAAGAAAGCCTTGAAAATGTTTTTTTACTGTATTTTTTCTGATGGCTGTCATTCTTTGCTTTATGAGAGTTTGGCACTAACAAGTAGTTTATAAAATATTTTCAATGCAAAGGGCTTTTCCTATTCTTTAGTATTTGCAAGAGAAATTCTTACCCATTTAGTACAGGGTATAGGAGAAAAATGAAAGTGCCAGTCTGCTAAAATGGCAATCCTAAACAAACTAATCTTAAACACTAAATAGCTACAAACTTAAATTATACTATAGTCAGTTTTTATTGATCTTCTTTACAACTACCTGATCCTGAAATCTTAGACTTCCGATACTGTTGTCTAGGCAATTTGTGCTTGGCTACTGGTACTTTGGCTGACTTTTTCCAAAGGCAGAACCCTTGCTCCAAATGAGCAAAACATACCATGTCTCTGTGTGCCATTATAATAAACAGAATCTCTGAAAAGCCATTGAGACTTCACCACAAAATACAGCAGTTTATAGTTTCTTTGTTTCATACCTTTCTGTTTAAATGTTCTGGAAAATGTTATTTGCCCAGTTATAGCACAGGCTTTTTAGAAAAAAATCATCAGGTTCACTGCCATTGTAAAGCTGTGTTGATTTAGGTCTGTTTGTGCTCAGGTCCCCTTAACTTCCAAAGCTGTTTGCCATGGGAAATTATTTCAGGAAAACTAATCCAGAATAGAAGGAAAGGCTACATTTTTTCAGAAAAAAACTAATCAAGAGGTCTCCTGGGCTTACTAAATTGAGCTTTACAGTTCTTTGGATCCTGCCTTCAGTTTTAATCTTTCCATTGGAGTCCAAGTTGGTCGCATGTCCAGTTATTGTCAGATTCCTAAAGAGTTAGTGGCAGCAAACCTGGAAAATCCACTGAATTGAATTAAGTAGTGTGAAGTTTCTTTTAAAAATTAAGCAAACCCTAATGCAATACGTCTGTTTTGATTAGCATGTTTTCCCCTGTTTAAAGTGACAGTGGATTATATCCAAACAGATCGTACCTATGCTTCAGGCTCATTTATTTCAACAGGGCCTGAATCGCCACTAATATCTTTTCCACTGTGCCCCAGCATCTTTTCAGACATTTCACAACTAGTTGGAATATAGGTTGCAATTATTGCTGTTGATCAAGCTTGTTCCTCTTCCCCTTTAAAGTCCCAATTCTAATCTCACAGAGGTCAGTAAACATTTTATAACTGAATCAAGTGAGGAAGAATTGCACTATGAAATGCAGGATTATGTACTTGTTTTGTGAGTCTTTTCACTTATTTAAATACCTTTTGATGTTTGAAGAGATTGCATCTGTAGCACAGTTTCTGCACATACTGTTACATGAAGTAAATCCACCAGGGGAGATTTAAGTCTTCAAAAACCCAGAAGTATTTTTTGACTTTTAATCTCAAATATAGGCTCAACCACCGGTTTGTCTGCTACACCACCTGCATCCTTACCCGGCTCCCTCGCCAATGTGAAAGCATTACAGAAGTCACCTGGGCCTCAGCGAGAAAGGAAGTCCTCCTCATCCTCAGATGATCGGACCAGGATGGTAAGGTTATACCTAGTTTATTGAACTCCTGTGCCGTCTTTACCATATTAGAAGTCCAGTATTGATGTAGGGCTGCTTTATGTCCTTTCTGTGATTTAAAAATCAGAAAAGCTGCACGGGTCTCAACATTCCTCTGAACACAAATTACAGGAAGGACCCATTCACCTATGGAGTATATTCCATTGCTTCCCAGGCAAGGCAGAAGTCACTTGATTCACAAGATATTACGTTAATCCTCTGTCAGGATCTTCCCCTGTTCTTCTCGATCATAGGCAGGATCTTCCCCTGTTCTTTTTCTTGATCATAGCTTTTGGCTCCTCCTCAGAATCAGTATTTTATTTATTCTATACCTGTATCCTCCTCTTGTTTCCATTGCAAACCCACATTTTATTATGATGGAACCTCCCTAGGAACCTGGGGATAGGCATACCTCTACAGCAGTGCTGTCCAAACTCTGTCCATCCAGATGTTTTGGACTTCAGCTCCCAGAATCCCAGACCATTGGCCAAGCTGGCAGGGAGGGCATTATTGAGGTAGGAAGGAAATTTGCATGTGGGTGGTGATTGGCTGAGGCTTCTGGGAAATGAAGTCCAAAACACCTGGAGGGCCATAGTTTGGACATCACTGCTCTACAGGATCAAGTCTAATTGCTTCTCAATAGACTTCAGTCATTTTTTGGTGGGAAGCAAAGTGTAAAGATCAGACATCTGGCCACTGGTGGAAGCTGAGAGCTCCATAAATCAGCTGGGACTTGGAACAACCAGACTAGCTCTTCAGAGTTTTTATTTGCTAGTAGGAAACTATTATGTTCTGGTCTGACCAGATTGTGTGGTTACCAAGGCACATATCAACATATAGGAGGGTTCAATATCCAGACAGACTAGGAGACAACACACCTCCTCAGGTGGCTGTAGAGTCATGTTCTTTCCTTCTCAGCTCAACACATCAAAATTGTCCTAAATACACAGACAGATATATTCAGACAAACCCTGCTAAATCTGGAGAAGCAGAGTCTGAAACACACTGTTTTGGGCCCTATATAAGTAAATCTTTTCACTTCCTCCAAGAACAAGAAGCTGCCTTTCTTTTTCTTCAGATCTCTTGTCTCAGGCGCATCAGTTCTAGACACCCTATTTACTGTCAGATACTTGGGCCTCCTTTGCAGTTTCCTCTGATTTCAGGGGTCTCTTGTTTGGGGGAGGGATAGGGAAAAGCCAGATAGCTGAGCATTGTACACTCTGCTGTGAATCACATTGGCTCCTGATCTGGGCAGTAATGGGCTATGGCCCAAAGGTTGACATCCTCTTTGCTGTCATCTAGAATGAGCCTTCACAGTAAGTACCCAGTGCATCATTTTACATGCATATGTGCAACCCACATACTTTCAGTTACAGAGATAAACATGTCATGGCATTATGCACCATATTTGGAATTAATCATGAGTAGCAAAAATGTCAGCAGTGTCTGAAAGACTCTCCACTTTAGCAAAACACATGGAACACTTGTTAAGAAAAGATTGCAGATACAGCTAATTTTGCTCAAATTTCCTTTCTTGCAGAAAACTCTTGGTCGGCGAGACTCAAGTGATGACTGGGAGATACCAGATGGCCAGATCACAGTTGGACAAAGAATAGGATCTGGATCATTTGGGACAGTCTTTAAGGGAAAATGGCATGGTATGTAATTACTGAACTTTAATGTTTTCCCCTAAGCAAAAGGAGGATTGCTCAAATTTTTCTTCTTCTTCTTCATGGGACTCACAGAGTAGGCCACGATCAGAACAGTCCAGAGCTGAGTAACTTTTGGTGGAAGCTGAACCCCCAACATGTGGGCCTGAGTACACCTCAGCATCTCCCCCTCATTTCATTTTTGACCATTGCCAGTGCAGTATTATGAAGATTGTTTTCTATCAGCTGAGCTTTTGTTTAGAGTGCTGAGTGGTTTTATCCTCCCCCCCAACCTCCACCCCAGCTAGTTATTGTTTGTCTTCATGGATAGCTGTATTTTTCCCCCAGACTCCTTCCACATTGACAAAGGTCTTTCCTTGAAGAGTACAGGGCCTCTAGGGCTTTATTTAAAAGTGTCTCTCTTGTGAGGGAAAGTTAGCACCCTCTGATGGACATTTCCAGTGCATCTTTTGCCTTGAAGAGGGGGATATTGTTCCAGTCATGGTCAAAAAATAATACCTTTTCTTATATATGACAAATGGGGTGCCTCAGGGTTCTGTCCTGGGCCCAATTTTGTAAAACATCTATATAAATGATTTTGATGGTGGAATAGAAAGCGTGCTTATCAAGTTTGAAGATGACAGCAAATTAGGAGGGTTAGCTAACACTCTCTAGGCCTAAATCTGATAAAGGAATCAGATCCTGCCTGATCATGGAAGCTAAGCAGGGTCATCCCTGGTTAGTACTTGATTGGGAGACCTGCTGTAGGCTGTATTTCAGAGGAAGGAGCTGGCATAACCACCTCCGACTATTCCTGGCTTAAGAAAATCGTATGAAATTCATGAGGTCCATAAGCTGAAAGGCAACTTGAAGATGAGTGACTGTCCACAGAGCATTGTTTAGGAGTGCTTTAGATTTCTTGTATGGCATGAGGTTGAACTAAACGGCCCTTGTGATCACTTCCAATTATATGATTGTAAGTGTTACAGAAAATGGCACATGAATGTTATGAGCTGTTAGGTTCTTTAGAATGCTTCATCATGCATAATGATACAAAATTAGGTCATAAGAAAGACACAAAAAGTGCAGAAATCAAAAGTGGGTCATTATCCTACTGACTTCAGGTAGAGTTATAATAGTTCATTGGATTTATTTTTATTGTTATTGTTAAAAAGAACACACACACACACAAAAAGAGTTACATCATCCATAAGATCACAAGAACATCATTTACATCATTTAGATATCACATATACATCTGTTACATACTGTTCAAAAAAATAAAAAATATAATTACTCTTATATCTCAACACCATAAAATATTTAAATTTCAGAATTCTATTTTTCCCATAATTTAGATGCTTCTCTCCATTTTTCAAAATATTGCTGATTAGTTCTTTTATTTGTGTAAGCTGAAAGTGTATCTAAAGTAGTGAAATCATTCAATTTCATTATCCACTCTTCTATCAGTGGAGTTAGTCTAGTTCTCCAGTATTGTGCATAAATCATCCTAGCAGCGGTAACCATATACAACAAAACCTCAATTTGGTCTCGTGTAAAATTGTCCAATATAACATCAGTTATATTTAACAAAAAGAGTTCTGGTCTTAATGGAATATTCTTTTTAACTACTAATACAATATGCTTATGAATTTCTTTCCTGAATTTTTTGGCTTTTTTACACGACCACCACATATGATAAAATGTATCTTCTGTTTTTCTATATTTCCAGCACTTATTATTTCCATGTTTACTTAATTTGGCTATTTTTACTGGAGTTAAATACCACCTATAAAAGAGTTTATAATAATTTTCTTTTACTCTGACGGAGTTGGTAAATTTCAAATTCTTTTTCCATGTATTTTCCCAATTCGAAAGAGGTATCTCGTTTCCAATATTCTGTGCCCACTTAATCATATTTGGTTTAACTGTTTCTTCATATAAACTCCATTTACATAATGGGAATTTATAGAATAGCATAACCATTTATTGGGTGGCACATATCAATAGTTGAGTTATGTGTCTCTTTTTATTATTCAACAGTCTGTATACAGCTGTTTTTTTAAATAATTGCTTTTGAAGGTGATGTTGCAGTGAAGATGTTGAATGTTACAGCCCCCACCCCTCAGCAGCTGCAGGCCTTTAAAAATGAAGTAGGAGTGCTCAGGTAAGATTACATGAAGCTATTAACACAACCAGTATGACTTCGCCAGAGAAGCCTCTAATCTCCTACCATTTGCCAAAAACTCTGGGGTTTTTTCCTAGTTATTCTCTAGGACATTTTGTCTTCTGTTACAATTTCTGTCTTCTTATAAGCTTGCTGAACTCCAACACATTTTCATACTTAGACAACTCTACATTTTCAAAGCATGTATTTTGACAAAGAAAACTGAAACCTTTTTTGTTCACACTTAATTTTGTTGGTTTTCCCTGTTCTTGCTTTCCTCCCATCTGGCTCTCACTGCTTGTTCAGACTGCCTTTTATCTCCATCACTTTCTGTAACTTTGAACTCAAGAAGTGAGTACTAACCAGAATGGTCAGTGAGCAACAAGAATCATGGAAAACTCCCAACATTCCTCATCATCCATTATTCTGGCTAGGCCTGCTGGGAGTTATAGTCCAAGAATGTCTGGAGGACCACATGATTTTCACCCATGTTCTAAAGAAAATAGTCTCCTCCAAGAAAAGAGCAGCCTAATGAAAAGTGAACATGCTGATGTTGCCAAAAATTATATTAGTTGTGGGGAAGAAACAAACAAACCAAGGACAGTATCAGGACATTGGAATGGACTATCATGGAACTAAAGATATACTGCAACAATGCAATTTCCACTTCTGGTCTTAAAACTAGTCTTAAACCATTTTGAACATTCATGTTTAAAAACATTTGAAACTCTCTTCATTCTTATAGAAACCAGTGTGGCGAGAAACCTCAGCAAAACAATAAAATAGATCAAAGCAGCCATTTACAAAGTCTTGAGTAAAAGACAGAGTTATCCTTAGCTGGTAGCTTTGATAACCATATGAAATGTATATGTTCAGAATCATCCTGGTCTTGAACATCAGTTGTTTGAATACAGCCTCAAGAGGCTGTTGCATTCATGCCCTGATTGTGAACTTTCTAAATCAGAGTCTTATTATGACATCATCTTCTCTTTGACGCCATTGGTTTCCCAACTTTTGTCCATACATGCATCCCTTTCCAAAAAACCTGAAATACCTTTTCCTAAGGCTTGCTTCCAGTAAAAGGTTTCTGTTAAAATAGGATGACATTTTTCATCACACTCTTGTTTGTTTAGTCCACCAATATAATGTATAGACCTTCTCTAAAACTGGATTTGGTCTTTTCACAGAGTAGTGCTCTTCTCTTTGTCTTAAAATTATCTGGCTGGCTCCTATTGGAAAAACCAGGGCACTCCTTGGGTAGATAAAAAGCATATGAGAATGTTCAGCTCGTAGTTTGCATTAGATTTTCAGTACATTAAATGATAACCTTTTCTTTGCTTCTTCAGGAAAACACGACATGTGAATATATTACTTTTCATGGGCTATTCAACAAAGCCGCAGCTAGCTATAGTTACGCAGTGGTGTGAGGGCTCCAGTCTTTACCACCATCTACACATCATAGAGACCAAATTTGAGATGATCAAGCTGATTGACATTGCACGACAGACAGCACAAGGAATGGAGTAAGTACATCTTTTGCTAGCTAAGATGGCACTGAGAAACTATGGTGATTCTCAACATGCTGATCTCAGCAGCTTAATAGAAAGCTTCAACAAGGAAGGAAGATGTCTGCTCAACTCTGAGCTTTTAGAAAACCAAATCCCCAAGATATCATAGATCTGAGGAATTATCTCCTCTGTTATCTCTTATGTGATCTTAGAAATCACACATCATAGTTGGAGTTACAGAGACAATATGCAGTTGTATGCAAAGGGATCTTGTAGCACCTTTGAGACTAGCTGAAAGAAGATGGGAGCATGAACCTTTGTAGACTTATGCCTACTTCCTCAGATGCATGTTTCAGAGTGGAGATCCAGAGGTATACCAATATAATTTGTTTTGAATGAGGGTGTCAATTCAAATTCAAAATCTTGTGGGTATGGAGATAAGGTAGCAAGTACAGTTTTAATGAAAATCTGATCCCTCAGCCAACAACCTCACTCTACCTAATAGAAGAAGTGGCCCCAACTAGCACAAGTCATTGAACTGCATTGCCATCAGACTTGCTCGCTGTTGCATATGGCCTTCAAATTCTAATGTTTTCCTTAAGTCAACTAAAAGAATCCTTACACTCTTGAAGATAATATGTGTAGTGTTATTCTGCAGTTTTCTAAATTGAAGGAACATGAAACATAGTCTTGTTTTATGGAAACCTTTAAAATTGTTGTACAAGAAATGTTGGATTGGCAGTGGTGCATCATGATTACAGAATGATGGGTTATGCTGGAACCATACATTAAGCTAATAAATATGAAGCTTTGAATTCTTCAGCTCTAACTGATAACCATTTTAAGCAAGAATATTCAGCAGTGAATTGCAGTGATTTCCCACTTACTTCCATGCTGTTTGTTCACCTGTTTGTATGTTCTTGCACCCTGAGCCAGAATTGCACATCAACCAGCTTATGCTTAAAATCCTTAATTTCATAATTAAAAGACATAAAACATGTATTTGAAAGTATATATAGCACTTTCTTTATTGCAAGGCATTTTGGTGATGTAGACTATGTTCCAGGTTCTTCTCTCCAGAGGAGATGGGCAGAAACAGGATTGCAATCCAGGTGCCTAAAAAAGCAGTGGCCTGAAGGTGCTACTGCTTTGACATGGCCAGGTCTAAGTAACAAATATGTGGTTTGAAGTATTGGGCCCTGTAAGAATGTATGGTCTGTGTACTGCCATGTGTGTTTTTCATCTTTAAGATCACCACCTGATAATAGCATAAGCAAAATGTATGATCAATTCACTATCTCATACCTTTTTCTTTTCCAGTTACTTGCATGCCAAGTCTATCATCCACAGAGACCTCAAGAGTAATAGTATCCTTTTTACTTTTTTGCACCTCTCCTCACCCTTCTCTCCCTCTCTTATCAAAGCGTGTATTTGTTTGTAAATTGGCTGGAGGACTACAGTTAGGTGAACCAGTTGTTCAGAATGCAAAACTATGAACACTTGCCAACCCCAGTACAGCTATCATTGTAAAGACAGGAAGCAAAGGTATTAATACCTGACTACTTGCACCAGTACATGGACAAGAAATGTGCATTATCTTTGAAGAGAATGAAATATGAATAAGCAGCACATATATTTGGATTCACATAATAATAATAATAAATAAATAAAATCTTTATTTTTATACCGCCCTTCCAAAGATCAAAGCGGTGCACAACATGTACAACAATTTAAAAACATTCCAACAATAAACAATAACAATCAGTACCACAATACAATAACAATATGGCAAACCAGCTCACAGTGGGGGAGGATAAGTGGGAAATAGCAACAGGGAGAGGAATATCAGGGGTAGGCCTGCTCGAATAGGTGTGTTTTTAACCCCTTTTTAAACTGGGCAAGAGAGGTGGCCGAGCGGAGCTCAATGGGCAACGAGTTCCAGAGGCTAGGGGCCGAGATGGAAAACACCCTCTTCATGGTGGTTAATGATCTGGTCTCTGAGATTCTTAGTAACTGTTGCCCGGCGGATCTGAGTGTGCGGGGCGGATTGTATGAGGAGAGGCGGTCCATCAGGTACTCTGGGCCCAAGCCATTTAGGACTTTATAGGTAATAACCAGCACTTTGTACTGAGCCCGGAAGCGAATAGGCAGCCAGTGAAGATCTTTCAATACCGGTGTTATATGGCAGGTTCTGGGAACACCAGTGACCAGCCATGCTGCCATATTCTGCACTAATTGGAGCTTCCGAGTGTGATACAGAGGCTGCCCCACGTAGAGCGCATTGCAAAAATCCAATCGAGAGGTTACCAGAGCAAGTAGGGGCGCAGCTGGCGTAACAGCCGAAGCTGAAAACAGGTGCTCCTGACCGTCACATCCACCTGAGAAGTAAGATGGAGCGACGAATCAAGGAGCACTCCCAAGCTGCGTACCGTGTCCTTTACGGGAAGCGTGATTCCGCTCAGGACAGGTGGAACCACCACCATCCCTGGGCCGGGAGAACCTATCACAAGTACTTCCGTTTTCTCTGGATTCAGGCTGAGTCTGTTTTCCCTCATCCAGCCCATTACCGATTCCAGACAGGCCACGAGAGGAGCGACGCTATCCCTGGTCACTGCATCAGTCGGAGACATAGAGAAGACTATTTGGGTGTCATCAGCGTACTGATAACCCCGCGCCCCATGCCTCCGGATGATCTCTCCCAGCGGTTTCATGTAAATGTTAAAAAGCATGGGGGACAGAATAGCTCCTTGAGGGACCCCAGATCTGAGGGCCCTCTTGTCAGAGCAAACGTCCCCCAGCTGCACCATCTGGAACCTCCCAGAGAGGTAGGACCGGAACCACTGGAGCGCAGTGCCTCTGCCAGGCTCTCCAGAAGGATACCATGGTCGATGGTATCGAAAACTGCTGAGATGTCCAAGAGCACCAGCATTCCTGGTTTGTACATGTTTGTACATTCCTGGTTTGTACATGTGATTTGTAATTCAACAAGTGATACACATGGATTTCCTCTGTTGATGGTTCTTTGGAGAGCAATGGTGAGATCTAGGAAAAGATAAAGTGAGATTAAATTAAAGAAGCACGATACACATTTAACTGTGTTTCACTTAACGGCACTTTTGTCAACTCCCTTTCATAGGAGCCTCTGAAGTGTCTGCAACTTCCAGTGGTTTTTTTTATGATGTTCAAGATTTCATGCTGTAACCCTCATTCATTGTGCTATCACATTACAGCAGAGTTTGAACAAAGTTACTTTTCTGGACTACAGCTCCCAGAATCCCCTTGCTGAGGGCATCCTGGGAGATGTAGTCTTAAACATAACTTTTCAAGTTCTGCATTTTTGAAACTCTGTTCAGATATTAGCTTGGTTATAATGTGGACAGATGAGACTGATGTTTACACCTGTTGAATACTACAACATGAATTCTGCCTGGAAATTAGAAATGTTGCTTTTTTCCTTTTTTTATTCTTTACATCACCTACTCAGATATATTTCTTCATGAAGATCTCACAGTAAAAATAGGTGATTTTGGTCTAGCAACAGTGAAATCACGATGGAGTGGGTCCCATCAGTTTGAACAGTTGTCTGGATCTATTCTCTGGATGGTAAATAAAGGGGGTATTTATTCTCTAAACTGTTTTTGTTCTACTTGTTTTCCCCTGAATAACTAGATATCTCAATTTCTCCTCTGGCCTGGACATAAAGGCTCGATCCTATCCTTTATAATTCACTGCAGAGAAAACTGTCTTATGTTATACATGGGAACCATAGTTTTTCTGAAGTAGTCCAGTGAAGGTATTCTTTCTTCTCTTTCTGGAAAATTCAGTTCAGTCTAAGTGCTTAGATCCCTTGCATGGTGTCATCTTATAAATGTTCTCTTTTACAATGATCTTGGTGGTTGTATTAAACTTTGGTCAGGTAGAAGCCACTCTTAGCCACTGAAAATTGATCATAATTTTACTTAAAGCAGTTGGTCAATTTCAGTAACTAGTAAAATGATTGCTTAATTTGTAGTGATAAGTATTTCAGATCTAAGCTAAAACAGTTATTACAAACCAATTTCTCTGCTTTCTTCTTTCAAAAGCAGGTTTCACGTTTGACATCTTAAGGCAGGAATGGACAGAAAGTAGATCAGGGTCTGACACAGTATATTGACAAGCATCAAACATTTAGTAACAGTGACAGTAAAAAAACCTACTGCAATCAAGAAAGCTTTATGGGGAGGAGATTAGAATGGTACAGCATGAATGGCTTTCTGTACAAATTCAAACACATACTGAAAATTCTGGTACTACATGTACGCAGTGACAACTTGTTTTGTTACCTGTCTTGAACCACTGTTTTGTACCTGGCTGTGGCTGGTGGATTTCTAAATAGATCCTGGAACTCAAAAATCTGTCTACTCCTGGCTGAAGATATAAAAAGGTAAGCAGTCATACCTACAAAATAAATCAATTTTCTTCTGTATTGTTGCAGGCACCAGAAGTAATTAGGATGCAAGATAAAAATCCCTACAGCTTTCAGTCAGATGTGTATGCATTTGGGATTGTTCTTTATGAGCTGATGACTGGGCAGTTACCATATTCTAACATCAACAACAGAGACCAGGTAATGCAGTCATATTTTTGGAGAGTCTTGGAATTTCCTAATGACATTTGATCTATGTTTTCACTTTCTCTTCCTGTTTTATGAATGATTTAAAGTGGTAAGAGAGACCTTTTGTATAATTGATTTTGCTTTGTGTACACACACACAGAAAGCCAGCATGGTATAGTGTCTTGAACATTGGACTGTGACTCTGGAGACCAGGTTTCAAATATCTGCTCAGCTATGGAAAACCACTGGGTGAGCTTGGGCAAGTCACAGTCTCTCAGCCTCGGAGGATAGTAATGGCAACCCCCCTTTGAAGAAACTTGCCAAGAAAACCCACGATAGGTTTGCATTAGGGTCTCCATAACTCAGAAATGACTTGAAGGCACACAACTACTATCTATATGTCTGTCTGTCTGTCTGTCTGTCTGTCTTAATGTCCATCTTTCTGGTTGTGATGATCCCTCTTATCTGTCTTTAATTTTCACTACCTCTGCTTTGTAGTTTGTGGTGTGTAATTGATAGTTTTGCCCATGGTCCTAAGTATACATGCCTAAATATTCAGAAGTGCAGCTTGAACATTTATATGGACCTCTCACTGAAAGCTGAAAAATTAGTAGAGAGTTTCATTTCCTTTCTGATTTTGATAAAATAATTAAGGCTGTGCATGTGGCTTTTGTGCTGAGTAGAGGGTGAGTCAATGTAAGTGTATCATAAATAAGTAGAGTTTAGTAAGTGCTCCAATTACTACTTTATCTCCAGAGAAAGGGAACGTTATCCTCAAAGAGGCAACTGAGAAAAGAGCTGACACAGTAACTCTTGGATCATTTCATGAGCCATTTGCTTTAGCACTCTGAACCACTTCTGTTTCTGTAATTTCTAGACCCTCAGTGTTATTGATTGGAACACTTTTGGATAATCAATAATTAGAGGCTGAAACTTTACAGAGGCCTTAAGGTTTACAAGCTGTTGGTGTTTGTGTGTGATACCAAACAGAATTCCCTTCAGTGACAGAGTCTTTAATGCAGCAACAGTACCAAGGAGACTGTGAAGCACTAGAGTGCTGACACTCAGTCTGGTACATTTTCACCAGGATAAATAGAACATGATATCTGCAGTTAAGAAAAAAGGAGAAAAGCATCAATCTTATGTGCAATTTTGTTCCATTTTGTTCATTTCTTGGCTTCCTGAGACAGTAGCATTTAGGAAATTTTAGAGCAGGCTGGTCACATTCCCATTCTCCATTGAGACTGCATGAGGGACCTCAGTGTGATTAGTCTGATCTTCACATTAGGAATTTCTGAGCAAGTGTAACACTGTTTTCCCACATGGAGTTGTGTAAATCTTTGACCATTCCACCATTGAAGCCTGTAACATATGCTTTTCTAAGCCTTCTCTCTTTTAAAGTACCTTTTCTAGTTGCTGTCACGTAATCAAGATGCCACAGGAAAAAAGTCCAATGCATTTTAGCCTATATATATTTCTATAGCCTTTTTTCAGGGACGATACACACACACACACACATGTCCCTTCCTGTCCACGGATTCTACAGTTGCAGTTTCAGCCATTCAAAGTTTGAATATGTGTGTGTGTGTGTGTGTGTTAAAAAGCCAAAAGGCAAATCTTGATTTCACCATTTTATTTTGCCATTTTACTACCCCACTACATATAATGGAAGTTGAGCATCCATAGATTTTGCTATCCACATGGGGTCCTGGAACCAAACCTATTGGATACCAAGGGCTCATTGTAAAAGGACAAAACATAATTATATAATGAGACATGCATACTGTATCATAATATATATCCTTCTGAGCTTCATACACTGCTTAAAGCCTGTACATACTGATATGAAATCTAACTGCAGAAATCTCTGAAAATGAGAATCTCATTTCTTTTGCTGCACTGAAAAAAATGTGAATTAGACTCAAGGGTTTTTTTTAATATTACCAGATGGTCAAAGAAAAAAAAGAAAAGGGGGAGTGAGATAGTCTTCAAGGATTTATAGATGCAAAAAGCATGGAAAAAATTCTGAGTGAATTTACAGAAGTGAAAGATTAAACCCTTCATTTAGTCCTCTAGGAGCCAAAGATTTTAATTTTAAAATCTATTCTGCTTCTTTTTTTTAATAGAATACTCTCATTAGTATTCTTCACTTTTTCTGTAGTTTAAAATCTGAGATCTGGTGTAGGATCATGGTATTCCAAAAATGGCTTACTGGTTTATTCTTTCTTATATCTGAAAGATATTCTTCTATACATTTTTAGAGGTCTTCTAGTTATTCCCACATAAACCTTTAGACACTTGCATTGTATGGCATAGATGACAGAACTGCTATTCCTGCTTTTTCACACATCATAGTCTGCCCTGTTCTGCCCTCCTTTTGCCCAAACCCAAACCATCCTTTGGATAAACAGTAGCATAAACCTGATGTTAGAAGGGCTCTTAAGATTTATATCTAGAGAGCAAAAGCTTTCTGATGTACTGAGGCTCTTTTTGTCTCCTTTCTACCACCATCAGTGGGCAGAAAAGTATCACCTCTACTTTAGCCAGATGGCTGAAAACCCTGTAATTTTTCAACATGCCAGACTCTTGGATTGCCAAAGCAGTAGAGGATGGCTCATTCCATCTGTTTGGTAGCAGCAACAACAGCTTTCCCCATGACTTTTCCACTACAAGAGATTTGCAGGGTGATGTCATGGTCTAGTATGTCCACCTTTACAAGGCAAGGGTCCTTCAGTAAGTAGTGCCTTCATGGATGGTAGTTTAGCTACCACTCCTACCTTGTCTTCTTTTTCTACAACGTTTAACTTAGCTAAACACAATTTCTATGAAGCTCCTTCATTGCAAAAGGAAAATGATGTGTTTGTTGTGTTTACCTTTAAAAGTTTTGTCTGCAAAAAAAGGAGATATATGGCCCCAACCTAGTGGTGTCAAGCTAATGTCTTTGTTCTTTATTTCATCCTTCGGAGATTTCTCAGAACTTCATGGCAAATGCACTGCACACCAGTCTCCTACAGTCAACCTTCTGTATCCATGGATTGAAAATTTATAATATATAAGTTCCAAACAGCAAGCCTTGATTTTGCCATTTTGTTTAAGTAACACCATTTTGTTATGTTATTGTATTTAAGGGGACCTGAGCCTCTACCTTTTGGTATCCATGGGGGGTCCTGGAACCAAACCCCAGCAGATACCAAGGGTCCAGCGTATTAATTTTGTCTGTATCTCTAAGTTATGCCAAACTACAATTGGTTTACTTTCTAACATGGAAAAAAAAACCAATTCATCTCCAGAAAAACTTTGAAGTATGGCTTAAAAATTTCCAAAACTTTAAGCCTGCAGCTCATGAAAATTTCAGCTTTTTGGGTAGAATCACTCCCTTTCACCCTTTTAACATATAGAAGATTTTAGCTTGTATGAGGCATTTGTTTGATTTTTTTTCTTTTCTATCATTCCTTTCTTCCTTTCTACAAAGATAATATTTATGGTGGGACGAGGATACCTCTCTCCAGATCTCAGCAAAGTAAGGAGTAATTGTCCCAAAGCCATGAAAAGGCTAATGGCAGAATGCTTGAAAAAGAAGAGGGATGAACGACCCCTCTTCCCACAGGTAAGATATATTCATAGTTAGTATTGTGGAGCAGTTTAGTGCTAAATTCATAGAGACATCATATTAATAAGGACCTGCAAACTTCATCTGAAAGGGATGAGTCAAAAATACCTCCAGAGCACATGGAAGCAAGTTACCCAGACCATTTGATTGTTTTGGAAGGCAAAGGGGTTGAAAGAATTCTGTTAGTTTTGTGGCAGGGAAATATACTGCATAGTTCTGTTGTTCTTGTGATTATTCTTTAACCCTAGAAAGCATGCCTCTTGTTGCTTTCTCAGCATCAACTAGTATTTGAATGTGTTTTCTTTTTAAAAACACACACACATGTATATCTGACTCTGCTGGATTCAAATAGAGCTCTTTGCTCTGGCTACCACCATGTCTGTCCTCCTTCCTGTTGAAAAATGATCATAAGTGATACTAGAATTGCTTGTTACTTTTGGGATTCTTCTGAAGGGAGATATAGTGGTACTTGGAGCAGCAAGTGTTCCTTTCTACAGCAAATGTGTAGGCTTGGTAAGCCCCTGCCTACCACTATCCCTGTTGCTTTCAGTCTCAGCTGAAATGGGCCTACTTTTCTGGAAGAAGGAGAGATGTAATTTGGTTTTAGTTTCATTCACTCTGCTTGACGATTTCAGTCACACAAGCTTCTTTATCAAAAATACTAATTTAAATAGAGCAAATAGCTTTCTCTTTGTCCTATACATAACCTGGGTACATTATGATAGTCTGACTAGGAATAAAAGAATTGGTAAGGAATGTAAGGAATAAAATAAATGATGCATATCAGCATTGTTGCTGTCATCTTTGGAGGTAAAGAGACACACCTGCTTCTCTGGACTTTTTCATACAGTGACCTATGTGCTTCCATCCCGAAAATGGTTAAGGTGTTGGCATCCCAGAAAAGCAAGCAAATTTGCTAATGTTTATCACACACAGAGCCCAACAAGGGGTTAAAAGCACATTACTTAGGCAAGAAAGTCAGTCGAAAGCAAATTTAGGTTTGAGACAGATGAGGACAAATCCTGTTGCTAGTTTGGAAATAATTGTTTTGCTAGTGCTCCAAACTGTCATTTCCACAAGTGCATACAAACACATGCTCCAGAGAGGGAAGGGAAACCGAGGAGGAAAATCCTCTTTGCCCCAGAAGCTGTCTCAGAGGAAGGAAGGCTGAGGTTTCCCTTTACAAATGCCCATAAAACCACACACATACTAGAGAGAAAGAGGAGGTGGCTAGTCCTTAAACCTCTTCTAGAAAGCTGGGCCAATGCTAACAAAATGAAATTCAACGCAGAGTAATGTAAGGTTCTGCACTTAGGGTGGAAAATAGGATGGGGGATACCTGGCTGAACGAGACTACATGGGAAAAGGATCTATGGGGCTTTCTAGATTGGCAAAAAGAAGTGTGTTCATGGCTGCATGAAACTCTAGCCTTTAGATGAGAAAAAGGGAAAGTGTGCCATGAAAACGCTTTTTTTGCGTTTTGGGGGAGAAGAAGCGCCTTTAAAAAGGTGCTGGTTTTCCCAGCTTCTTTTTTAAAAACTGCGGAACAGCGCAGCTCCATCTAAAGGCTGTGGTGCAGCTGCTAAGCATTAAGGAAAAGGCAACTTCATGTCACACTTTCCTGCCAATCTAGAAAGCCCCTAAGAGTCCAAGTAGACCACAAGTTGAATATGAGTCAACAGTGCAATACTACAGCTAAAAAGGCCAATGCAATTTTAGGCCTCCATAGGCCAGAAAGTTGGGCCAAGGCTAACAGAATGAAATCCAATGCAGAGAAATGTAAGGTCCTGCACTTAGGGAGGAAAAATGAAATGCACAGATATAGGATGGGGGACACCTGGCTGAATGAAACTATGTGTGAAAGGATCTAGGAGTCCAAGTAGACCACAAGTTGAACATGAGTCAACAGTGCAGTACTACAGCTAAAAAGGCCAGTGCAATTTTAGGCCGCATCAATAGAAGTATAGTGTCTAGATCAAGGGAAGTAATAGTGCCACTCTATTCTGCTTTGGTCAGGCCCCACCTGGAATACTGTGTCCAGTTCAAAAAAGATGTGGAGAAACTGGAGCGTGTCCAAAGGAGGGCGACTAAGATGGTGAAAGTTCTAAAAACTGTGCCCTATGTGGAGTGACTTAGGGAACTGGGGATGTTTAGCCTGGAGAAGAGAAGGTTAAGAGGTGATATGATAGCCCTGTTTAAATATTTGAAGGGATGTCATATTGAGGAGGGGGCAGGCTTGTTTTCTGCTGCTCCAGAGACTAGGACGCAGAAGAATGGATGCAAATTGAAGGAAAAGAGATTCCACCTCAACATTAGGAGGAAGTTCCTGACAGTAAGGGCTGTTTGACAGTGGAACACACTCCCTTGGAGAGTGGTGGAGTCTCCTTCCTTAGAGATCTTTAAGCAGAGGCTGGATGGCCATCTGTCAGGGATGCTTTGATTGGGAGTTCCTGCATGGCAGGGGGGTTGGACTGGATGGCCCTTGTGGTCTCTTCCAACTCTATGATTCTATGAAACCTGCCTGATTTCAGCAAGGACTGAAACTCTCAGATGCCCTCCTTCTCAAGGACATATCCTCCATTTCTCCCTCCTGTACAGGAGGAATTCTAAAACGTCCTCTCTGCCTTCTCCCACCATCTATTCCCTTAGATTTAAGGCTTAGAGGCTGCAGCAGGAGGAGAGCAGCCACGTGAGGGAAAGAGGTGTGTGTTGTGTGTACGTCCCTTTAAGAATAAGGCTGCTTCCCTCTCCTTGGCACAGCAAAGGAACCATGGGAAATCTGGGAACAGGGAGAATCCGGCACATGGTTTTCAGACTGCTGCAATTATGTGATGAAAGCGAACTCGTGAATGAAATGAAAATGAAAACACATTATTTTTGCGAAAATACTTATTCCCTGATTCACCTCACTTTCTGTTTGGCTTCTAACCAGTTTGTGCACAGCATCATCCAAAAAGCAATTGTGAAATTGTCCATAATGCCCTGGATGACCCAGCGTTGTGACCACTTTAATGTTCCAATTTTCCCCATGTGAAAAGGTCTTCTGTGTATGTGAAATCTAGGATATGATTTAGTATGTGGGCCTGATGTGTCCATTTAACCCAGCATTGACTAGACTGGTAGTTTTAGCACCTTCAGTTAAACTTTACCTACATCTTGCAAGCAACATCTAAAGCTTTACTAGATGGCCTAAATCCCGGTGCCAATTCCAACTACAGCAGGCCTGGAGAATCAACAGAACTTGTGGAAGTGTTGAATTAATAAATTTCCATTGATTCAGCAGATCTATTCTAGCTGCAATCTACAGCTGGATTTAGATTTGCTTTTCTCTCCTCTGTTCCCTCATCCTCAACCAAAGAAAAGAAAATTGTGGTACCATTACAATCCGCCTATATGTTTGCATGTCAACCAGGTGCACCTACCATGTCAAATCTCTCATGTACAAAAAAATTTGTAAGATACGAAGATGGGACAGGCAAACAGAATACAAATCTCAATGAGCAATTAGTTATATTGCATCTTTGTTTAGTTTAGAATTGTCGTTTTCCTTCATACTGTTCTAGTGGTGCTTTAAGCAAGCAACCATTCCTGAACCCATTAATTCTGATTCGACATCATAAGCAGAGAGATAAAACAAGTAGCCACATTATCTCTCACCATCTTTCTAGAAGTGTGGCTTTAGTTCCTAATGGTTGCTTCTCCTCAGTATATTTGCTTTCTTAAGGAATATTACAAACAACTTGATGTCAGAATTGATCTTACTGAGAATAGTATCAGTTTATGATTCTTTCACTGTACCCATCCTGGACCTCTAGGCTTTCTCTTGTTTTCTCTTTCAGATCCTTGCCTCTATTGAGCTTCTGGCCCGGTCGTTGCCAAAAATTCACCGCAGTGCATCTGAGCCCTCTTTGAACCGGGCTGGTTTCCAGACAGAGGATTTCAGCCTGTATGCTTGTGCTTCTCCAAAAACACCCATCCAGGCAGGAGGATATGGTGGGTTTTCTGTAAGCTGAACAGAAGCATGTACCTGTGTGTTTGGTTTGGGACCTTTTGTTGATATTTGAAATTCCAACATGTTAATCTTCATTTTGGGAAAGATGCATTGACTGAAAAAGGACTTATCTGACACTGAGCCTCCTGTGTTCCTAGAATGGCATCTGTTGCTGGCAATGGACTGCCTAGTAATTGCTCAGTAGGAAAAGGGAAAGGTCATCAAAAATTAATATACACCTGTTTATTTTTGGTCCATAGGTCAAGCTTTTTTGGTTTATAAGTGGCTAGTTGAGTTTTACATCCACATCTAAAACTGTTTCCTTTTGTTTCCACATTTTCTTATATGTTAGTAACAATTTTAGATGCACAGGTCAGCAGTGTTGCTGACTACGTAAAGGCTAAGGTAAAAAATTAAGGCTGGGTGCATCAGGTTTCCTTAAATGAGCAGAGCAAGCTTCAGGTAACATAAAGATTTTGCTAGGAAGTAGCTTCCTTTTTGAACTTCTTGCTCATTGGAAACTTCTGATTACTTGGAGCTAAGTCTCTTTTTACTTATTATTTTTCTTTTTTGTTGTTCTTTGATGGGTGGGTTGGTCATTTTTTTATTGTCTCTGCTTAGTCTGTCTGTAGTTTAATATCTCATGCATCTCTTTGAAATTATTGCTGGATTCATCTCTTTGCACTAGACTGCTTAAGGTGTTTAACTGGACTTTGTTAGACCCAAACAGACTAGTAAGGTTCTTTTTTTAAAAAAACAAGCACACACATACACCAAGTGAGTCTTGCTTTTATATGTGTGGCCATGGAGGCCATGCCTTAAAAGAATGAAGCCCATAATGGGGGGAAATTGTCTTGTAAAAGCAGAGTGGTAAACTTTAAAAGTTGTTTAAAGGTGGGAAGTGAAAGTTTCACCACCAGTTATTTTACAAAATTCAATGGCTTGCTGCTATTGCTCAGTTTTATGTGGGTTAATGTTTCTTCTGAAGTCTCCTTTCTGTGGAGAAAATGTTTCATGCTTGTGTATGGAATTTATCCAGTTTAGGTGCAAATCTCCAGAAAAGCAATCTAGAAATCAGGGGTCCTAAAAGAGTATACATTTTGCATTCTCTATCACACACATGCAATTTTTTTAAAAAAAAATTTACTGTTAAGTTAATCTGTTTTGTACAGTTAAACTGATTTTGCTTCTTTTGGGATTCCCGATAAATTGTAAGCTTTTCCCTATATCTGGGATGGGAGATATAGCTGTTTTCTTCATGCACAAACAAGATGATAGAACTGTACTTTCCATGTTTTATTGTCAAACAGTGAAAATAGCAGAGTTTCTCTAGAAGGTGGTGCCCAAATGGCAAAATAAAGGATTTAGTTTTGTTTTGTTTTTCTTTTTTGACATTCTATTTAATATAAAACTTCCAATACAACCGATTCATTAACAATTTCCAATAGGATGGATGGAAGCTTTTAATATTTTTAAATACTTTGAATGGGACACCAATCCCTTAAAAGCAGTTAAATCATCTAGTTCTTGGAGCAACTAATGGATCTGAGGTGACGGTGAACCCTTGCTAAAATTGGGGGGGGGGGGGGGGGGAAGAAAGGTCCACATCCTCAGGCAGCTATTGTGTCCCATATCCTGTCATGTTCTGCAGGTCAACATTTAAATTTCCCCCAGAGCTCCTTATATGATGTCACTCTGAGGCATTGTGGGAAGTTTAGGTGATATTGCCTAACACCAGAGGGCATTGCAGCAGACTTCTCTGAAGTATGGAGGTAATACAAGTTGTTTTGGCATAGAGGCCATCTGTCACTGATGGAAGTTGTCAACTCCTTTCTCTGATTGTGTGCTACCTTTTGTATAACCCTGGCTTGGGAAGGGAAGTGGAATATATCACTGCCTGAGAAAGCTGGGGATGCACCTTGGAGCAGACTAGTTCATAAAAGGTATTTGATAGTACTGAAGGTAGAGATCATGTTTCTCCACCAACTGCACATGAGTGAAGAGATCCATCTCTATATTTGGTAAGTTTCCACTAACAGTTCTTCAGGTGTTACTTAAAAGCAGCTGTGCGTGACAAAGAACACGAGGGCCAGGCCTGACACTGCTACCAGAAGATTTTACAAAGAGGTGACAGAGACATGAGGGTTGGTATCTCAGCACTAAGCATGCATATGGTTCATGACTGGCTAGCAGTGCGGAACACGGACAGTGACACAATGTCCTTATGAGGCTGTGGAAGTCAGCAGTCACAGACCTGCACTGTATTCACTGTGTCACCTCCTTGAGACATCTCCTGGTTTGAGCACTGGGTGTCATTTTCCTTGATTGCCACTAACTGCTGATGGCTGACTCCAGCAAACCTTCCCATGTGCAGATACAGATTTTTGGATCCAAGACAGTTTCCTTTATGTCCTTAATGCTTACTGTGCATAAGGCCTCAGTCACAGCACTTGTTTATATCACTCAGCAACATGGCTGTGTTCTTTTCAGAGAATTGGAGGTACTTTCAAATAATCACCTTTCAGGTAGCTGTAGAACTTTCAGAATATAGTGGGTTTCATTACACTTTTTAAATTATTTTTTTTTCAGTCTTTCAGATTTGAAACTTGAGACTAGCATAGCTCTGAACATTAAACTAAAGGGGGCTTGCCTCCTTATGGGTGAATGAGGAGGCTGAGCACAGTGCTCTTCCTCCATATATTATTCTTTGCATATGACTAGGATGGAATATTTAGTGAAACTCTTGTCCTGAATCTGTCCATGGGAAGATAGTCTTGTCTTTGTAGTCCCTCAACACCAATTAACAGTCTGAATGATTAGCTGCAACAGGCAGACTAGATAAGCAATGGGGGAGTAATTTCTTGTTTATGGATCAGTCTTTAACAAGGAGTCTTTAACAAGGAGACTGAAGGTTAGTCAACCAAAGGATGTGTTTTGAAAGGTGTTGGGGAATGTGAATGTTTTAGAATTAGTCCATCAACACAATGTTACTTCTTTTTTTTCTTGAAGCTGTTAAATATACCCAAGACCTTTCTAAGGCTGCTTCCGCACTGGAGAAAATTTAACCTCCATGGCTTGATACTATGGAATTCTGGGAATTGCAGTTATGGCACAAGCGCTCTCTGACAGAAAAGGCTAGATAGCTCGCAAAACTACAGTTCCCAGAATTACATAGCATTGAGACATGTGAGTTAAAAGTGGTGTCAGACTGGACTATTTCTGCTGTGTCGATGGAGCCTAAAATAAAATTGCACAGATATCTGTAAAATAAGCTGGAGAAAGCAGAAGCCAGGTTAAAATTCTTGCTGTTATTCAGCAGTTATTAATTTAATATTAAATTTTATTGATAGGATAAAAGCTCTTAACAGAATATTCACATAATACATAATTTACACTTGCACAGGCTGGTTGTTTTGTCTCTCCTCCTGGAGTCAGATTACTAGAAAGTGTACCTACGTCTTCATGACTGTAGCTTCTTTAGATAAACTTTTCTCCCTTCGCTGAATGAGAATAAATGGAAGATTTGTCCATTCCGTACCTCTTAAAAGCACAGCAGAAATATCGGGGAGAAACATAGTGAGAAGCCCCAGTTGCCCACTGCTTTGTAAATGTCTAAACTAGGCTCTTCAGGCAGCTCTCAACTTGGATTCAAACTTTATTAGACAAAACTGTGTGAGTAGCAATCTTAGAAATATTAATGATGACAATTTTTTTAATAGCAAACTCTTCACAAGAACTTCTTCCTTAAAACTCATAATAAGTTGCTAGATTGAGTGAGTTTTCTTTCTCTGAAACTCTTACTTCAGCAAGGGATTTTGTGTGAAAAACTTTGTCCTCTCTCTGCCAACAAGTTCCTTCTGTACATTTAATTATTAACAATTGCATTTTCTCCTAACATCTCTTGCATCCAGTGTATAGCACCAGATTTATACTGGATAACATTTCTACCTTGCTGATGAATAATACCCAACTTTTAAAACTCGGCTCTTGTCCTCCCTCTACAGGCGAATTTGCAGCGTTCAAGTAGCCACAGCAACACTGGCAGCAAATCCACTCTCTTTATTTTTAAAGTCTTGTGTTTCGATAACATCCAGACTCTGTTCTGCCCCCTTCAAATAAAGCAATTTAGACAAAAGAAATCCATATACTTAAGAGCAGCGCAGAATGGAGCAACCAGTCCATCTTTTGGTGGGAGGGAAAAGCCTTTTGTTGGGAACCTGACATCTCTCTGCTGCCTCTGTGTTCACCACCACCCTATACACCACGTGCATTCGGAGACCCCCCTATCCCCAGTGGCTGCCTGTACCGTTGGCATCTTTCCCAGGAGAGTGGAGGGCCTGCGCTTTGACTTTCTGGTGTTCTGGCATGATGAGATTGGAACTCCTGCATCATGGGCTTGGGATGGTCTGCTGGTCGGCTTTCTCCCTCTAACAACGAATCATCAGGGGCTGAACATTTGATGAGACAGAGCTAATCAAAACAATCATCCTCTGGTCTGATTTGACTGTGTGTATGTGTATGTGTGTGTGTTTTCCCTGATGGGCTTTCTTATCCAAGGGGTAATTGCAGTATCTCCTTTTCAACAGAATTTGAATGTTGGCTGTTTCTTTTTTAAAAAAAAATCCTGCCAAATTGGAGGATAAATGGGAAAAGGAAGTTTGGGAAAGGACTAATATGCCAGAAAAGGAGATGCTGTGCCTTCTCTTCCCAAAATTGCTTTTACCTATTCAGAATCACTCTTCCCCCATCTTTAATTTTTTTGTACTCTTTTCTCCAAAAGAGGTGGGAGGCTCTTTTTGTCGGTCCAGCAACAAACTTTTTTTTACAAAATGGTAGCAGAGTTCTAAATGTGTGCTTCTTTTCATTTTGTGTTGATATCATTTTGATTCTGTGTATTTGTGAACTTTTTGGGGATACCCAGAAAGTCTAATGTAGACTATGAATAACAAGTGTACCTATTTTAAAAGGTGCAGGATAACGTCAGGTACATAATATTTCATAAACAGAAGTTCTCAGGTTGAATTGAATTTGTTTTAAAGAGAAAACCCAGCTGCAATCACCGCCCCTCCAAGAATTAGACATTCCAAAAAAGCATGCTTGGATACTTTTTGAAAAGACCTTTTAATCATGTGAACTCAGCAGACTTCGTATGCGTGTGCATATGTTAATATGCAGTAACTTGTCCTAAGTGGCAATTTGCTGGTTTGAGGTTTTTGCTAGTGAAATGGTACTTGCTGGATCAACACTGGTTTCTTTTCTTCCCTTTTACTGGTTTCTTTTCTTCCCTTTTACTATCCTCAGCTTTTCCACATAATTCCTTTTCTCACTCTGTGTTTTGTATTCTTGGCTTAAAGATTATTGTGATGGTACGTTGCTTTCTGTTTTTGCTTTGCCCTTCATCCTAATTTGCAAATAATTTCCATTTCTACTTATTCTTCAGTCAGAGCTAACAAAACCCAACAACACTAATTTACACATGTAGGTTATCCATAGTGGAATCATAATTCTTAACAGTTAGTAGATTTTTTGGCTGTAGTGATTACTATAACAGATTTGTTTTCAGTTTGTAAAGAAGCAAGTTGGATGCCAGTGGAAGGAAGTTGGTGTGCCCCAGAAATCTTAGTATTCGATGCTTTTCAACCCCATTACTGTTCCATATTCTGAGGCTAGAAAAAAAAACACTCCATCATCATTATTAATTAAAATCCCATAATCTTGGAAGACTTCATATCAAAATTCAGAGTCTGCACAAAGTATCAATAAATACTTTGGCTTCACTACAAGCAGAGGTAAAGGAAAGGAGATGGTCTTTCTAGGAAAGAAAGTTTAATTGTGAAAAGGAAGCATAAGTTGTCATGGAAGTTCTTTTTTAAATCACATCTGCTTCATTTTATTGAGATTGTTAAATGTAGCTGAAAGGTACCAGTGAACCAGGGCACTTGTAGATATTGGAGTAAGAGGGATAATTGAAAGATTCTAAGTTCAAATGTAAATGTGGTTGTTGCAGTAATAATGTTGCTTTGCACAATTCATGAGTAGGGTGGCAGACTTCTGTTTACAAGTGTCACTGAAGGGAGTGTTACCAGGAGCCTGTGAGTGTGTTCTTGTATCCTTCCTCCTCATTTCAGTGACCAGTTGCTTGGGAAAACTTCCTGAGCATTTGTATTGTGGGGGGGGGGGGATTTGAGTTGCTGCTTGAAAGGTGTACCCAGATTTGTTCTAAACCATACTAGAACAACACAGCTTTGCTGTTTTTAGCATATTTAGTTAAAACAGTATATCATTTCTGAACACATGCTTCCCTTCAGACTTGCACTATCTTCTTAATACCACCACTCTCAAATCCAACAAAGAATTTGTTCCACAATTATGTGAATCCTCGCATTTGTTTCTATATATGCCACATGTCGGGAAGTGCCAAAGTTTACAGAATAGGCTACAGAGGCCAGCAGCATCATAAAAACAGGAAGATGTGAGAATTCTTTGACAGCCTCTTAAAACCATGCAAGAAAAATGTGAGAACAGACTAAATCTTCTCTAAGGCACTCTTCTCAAATCACATGAGATTGCTGCAGCAGCAAAGGTTAAGTCACACCCATGGGTTCAACAAGGATCAGTGTGGATCCTTGCTAGGGAGCATCCTTACCTGTGGAGAGGAAAGTGGAACACACTCCCTTGGAGTGTAGTAGAGTCTCCGTCCTTGGAGGTCTTTAAGCAGAGGCTGGATGGCCATCTGTCAGGGATGCTTTGACTGGGAGTTCCTGCATGGCCCTTGTGGTCTCTTCCAACTCTATGATTCTATGATTCTAATATCTATTTCAGGATTCGGCCCTTTCTCCCTCTTGGGATCCAGCCACCCCCCCCCCCCCCCCAGCTTTGTGTTTCTGATTTTTCCTGCCTAAATGTGGAACTATGTTCAGGCCTCTTGAAGGGCATTTTGTTCATTTTTGCCTGGCTCTCCAATCTGTTATGGTCTACTTGAATTGCAGTGTTGTTTTTTGAGGTATTCGTTACTGCAGATTTGCTGATCATCCCCTCTGTGTTTTGCATCCTAGACATTTATGAGATGGCTAAACAGCACTGGGCCCAAGATGAAATCATCTGGCACTTCACATGTTATGTTTCACATCCACCTAAGAATAGAATTGTCTAGCCACATTTTATGAGCTTGTCCGTAAGAATATCATGGGGGAAATTTTTAAAAGCCATGCTGAAATCAAGGTGCACTGCATCCACAGCATTTTACTAAACCACTTCTTCCAAGTTACAAAACTTCCAGTCTTCTTCTTCTGCAGGCTTCTTGATATTAAGATTCTTGATCCTGCTTCTTAGGAAGCTGCAATATTCCAGCCGTTGTCTAGCAAAAACTTTAAAATTGTCCCTACTGCCAGCTCAGTCTGCAGTTATATAAGCTGCTACTTTCTATTTTAACTAGTCTTGATTTTTGTTGAGCTTTTTCCATTCACTGCAGCAACAACCATTCCATTGGTGCCCTTGATTTGTCCCCTTTGTCCCTTAGTTCTTTCGTAGTGACTCCTATTGGTTACTCAGTAGTACTTCCTAGCTGGTCCACCTCTAATCATTACTGCTGCAACTTGGATATTCTGTTTGCTATCTTGGCGTGTCCCTGACACACCTTGTAGAAAGATCTTCCAGTTTTCCTTGATCTTTGCTGTTTCTGTACACCATAAGGATGTGGCTGGATAGTACAGAAAAGATGTTGCCCTTTGAATGTGTATCAGTGCTTAAGGCTAGCCCTGTGTCTCTGTCATATTTTTCATAATTTACCTTTGAGAGCAAATTCTGGCCCATTGCTAAGTATCTGGCTCATTTTAATAGCCAGTTGAAAATCCATGAATGTTTTACAGTGTGTGTGTTTTTTCCCCAACAAATATTAGAACTAACAAGAATAGGGGAGTTATATCCAGGCTTGATTGTATTCGTGCTTCGTTATTCAATAGCATGCAAACAAGCTTTAAAGAAAATTAAAGAACTAGGGAAAGCATATTGTCCACCCAACACACTGTAAAATGAATGGCATGTTTTTATTTATTTTTTTGTTGCAGTATTCTTTTCATCCAAAGATAATGCAGCTAATTTGTCTACCATTCCTTTAGGACTTCCTTGCTGATCTTCATTACTTTCCCTCCATGCACATTTTTTTTCAACGGACTCACCATAATTTGCCCTGGTTCATAAAACATTTTTCAGATCACTTTAATCATGTATTCTTACCTGCTTAAATTTAAGGTTACAGTCTACCGCCTTTTCTTGGGGGAATCGCCATTGACAAAAATATGGCAGATTTCTGAGTAGACAATGATAGGCTTGTGCTGGTGGGTAATTAAAACAGACAATCCACTTTGGTGTAGGCTTTCATTTAAAAAAAAACAAACTAAGAGACCCAAGACACTCTTTTAAGAATTGTATAGAACTTCTGCCATTGTGCAAACACACATCTTGATGGCTAGATATTGCCAGAAAGTATTATTTGTTATGTCAGGGATTGGTTTATTATCCCATAGTGCCACCTCCAGGGACTTGTCCTATTGAAAACTTCTCAGCAAAGGCAGCAGAAAAACACAAGGGCCTCAAAGCTATCTTTGTGTCAAGATGTGTCAAGCAGCCATATCAAATGGCTAGTCCCAACATTTAGTAGATTCATTGAATCAATAGTAAGTTAACACAGAAATTCCATTATTCCATTGATTCTAAAGTGAGTGTTGGTATCAGCCATGTATTAGCTTTGAGGATGTTCAGAGACATACTTAGAGATGTTTCAAATGCTGAGTGTTACCTCACTACCATCCTTGCTTAATTGATTTTTCCACTACAGCAAGATCAGTACAGGTAGCAGTTTACCAGAAACCAGCCACAATCTACTGTGGTGAGATCCTGCAGGAAGTGTATTGCATTGGAATATACTTCCCTTCACATTCTTAGGCCTAAATCCAATTGCTAGTCCCAAGTAGACTGGTCCCATTAAATCAGTGAAAATTGACTTACTATTTTGTCAGTCTATTTAGGGAATAACAACTTGGGTTGAATTTTCACTGTGAAACATGTTGATCTTTTATTAGGGGTTTTTTTTTGGGGGGGGGAGTGTATGGAATTTCTGCTTTGTTTTGCTTTATCAGAAGGCTTTAGTAGAATTCTGGTAAGGGGATATTTTGCAGATGTATTTGATTGTATTGACTCTTAGATTATGAAAAGCATAAGTAGTGCAAAGAGTTCATAGTACTGAAGGTAAGTAACTTTCCGTCCATTGAAAAAGAAAAGGAAAAAAAATCACTTGAAGAGAATGACACCATTGAGCTTTGTGTGGCAATATACTCTGGATTCAGTCTCACTCTTTAGCTATGTTATCGTGGGTACAAAATCATGTTACTGTGAGTTAATTCATAGCTTCCATTTTTATTTCTTCAATATCCTACTACTAGAGTTGGCTAGAAATGCATTTTGTGAAGTTTGACCTAATGTGGAATAGTGGTCTGAGTGCTGGACCATGACTCTGGAGGTCAGGGTTCAAATCCTCACTCAATTATGGAAACCCATTCAATGACTCTCATTGAGAGTCACATTCTCTGCTTCAAAAGAAAGCAAAGGCAAACCCTCTGTGAACAAATCTTGCCAAGATAGTGTTGCCTTAGGATCGCCGTAAGTCGAAAATGTCTTGAAGGCACGCAACAACAAACCATTAGTGTAATGCTGTTTTAAACTGGAGAAGAAAGGCACCAAAACTTTTCAGTCAAGTTGTATCCGCCTTGTTGGAATATAACTCCCATCATCATCCCATTACCACTATATGGGAGTTGCTCAACACATTTGAAGGATGCAGCTGTTTAGAGAAGGCTGAGGTAGAGTCAGCCCCACAGTAGCCCTTCCTGTAATGCTCTGGGATATCCTTGCCTCTCCAGTGTGTATCCAAATAGATACCTCGACCATATGGCATAGAATACAGTAGAACAGCACTACACAAAGTAATGTAGTTTTAAATCCCCCGTACCCACCACCACCAAGTGGTTTGTCTATATCACTTCCAAAGGGGTGACAATAGACTATTGTTTTGAGGGTGATTCAGCTTTACAAATGTGGTTTTAGCTAAGCCTGTTTGGTGCATATTCTCATATAATTTGGATCCATTTGTTGGACTTCATTTGCAAAATTAATCTGGACAAGAGGTAGCACATCACTTTGCTTGCCTTTACATTAGTTTTGGCACCATGATTGTAAGCTAGGCAGTGTTTGCACAAGAAAGAGAAGATGTTGAGTGTTCAAACGTTCCAGTGCATACCTTTTGCTTTATAATGAGAGCTGCCTTGGATCCCATCTCAGGACAAAAGCATGGTATAAATACAAGAATAAATAAAGGATCCCTCACACTTAAAATGAAAGTGTATACTCTCAAAAATATCTCCCTTGTAATTTGCCAAATCATCTGTGCCTTTAAAACAAAGTAAGAAGAGAAATCCTAAACATATCTAGGTGCTTATGTAACTGGAGCAGTGGCTTTGCCTTGACTCCAATACACTAAATTTTCAAATGGGTGGCAAAAGAAGAAAGTAGGAGCTTCTGGATTAATCTCAAACAAAAAAAGGTGGATTGTACTGGGTTGCCAGTGTAACTGCCATTAATCTCATTAAAGCTTTTCTGCAGGTGTTCCAAGCATATTGTTCCCAGTCTTTTCTTTTCAAATCAGTTATAAGAAATACACAAATGTGTATATGCACATGCATGCATGCATGCATGTATCCCCAATTTACATAATTAAATTTGAGAAAATAAACTGATCCAGTTAAAGTAGGATTACCTTTGTAGAAGTATGTCCAGAACTGATATGTCTCTCCCTTTAAGTAATTTTGTAAGAGTTTGTATCATGAAGAGGGGAATGGCTTAATTCTAACTAGTTTGTGATTGGTGGAATAGGAGAGAGCATTTACATTTATAACCAATATGGTAACCTGTCAAACCAGCTTTTGTGTGTTAACATATTTTAGGTGATCTGCAAGTTGAAAAGTAATCTGTAGGTGGAAAATGTTAAAATAACGAAGAAACAATGGGGCTTTCTAGATTGGCAAAAAGAAGTGTGTACATGGCTGCATGAAACTCTAGCCTTTAGATGAGAAAAAAGGGAAAGTGTGCCATGAAAACGCTTTTTTTTGCGTTTTAGGGGAGAAGAAGCCCCTTTAAAAAGGTGCTGGTTTTCCCAGCTTCTTTTTTAAAATCTGCGGAACAGCGCAGCTCCATCTAAAGGCTGTGGTGCAGCTGCTAAGCATTAAGGAAAAGGCAACTTCATGTCACACTTTCCTGCCAATCTAGAAAGCCCCAATAGATGGATTAACATGCTGAAGTTACATCTTGCGTAGCTGTACCGTGATCTTTGTTTTTTCTGTAACTCACACATATGAGAGTTGCCTGTGCAGTACATTGGAAATTTCACCTGTTTAGATGAAGAGAATGGGCAAGTCAGGTTTGTAACTGGTCTGACCCATTTCTGCTCTCTACCTGTTGGTCTTGGTCTTCATTTGGAATGATACCTATGTGGGATTAAATTTATGCTTTAGGATTTCATAGTTTACAAATGTTTGCATATCAGCAGGCCAGGAAATGTCTTGAGATAGCAAAATGAACTTTGTGTAGTATACTACTATAAATGTTTGTTCAGCAGTAAGTACCACTGTGTTTAGTTGGGTCTTCTTCCAGAGATGTGTGCATAGGATTTCAGCTTTGACTTGTGTGTATTTCATCCCTGTTCTAGCAGCTGGAAGGAGTTTAAGCAGTCTGATCCTGCCTGGGCATTTAGTTTGCTAACACAGTCATGCCAGTTGATCTCCTTCAGCTTCTGATTACCAGTCCTTCAGCTAACATTTCATATTACTCTTGGAACTGTACACTGTTAGAATTACTTAGCTTTTCTCTTTCTGAACTAGGAAAATCCCAAGAAGGTGACTTTAGGTGCTATTATGGATACTTTCATGTTAGAAATTCCCTATTACATTAGTCTGTACTCAGCTTAGGTTTGTTCTTCCACTTGTTTGTTTTCTTCTCTGTGTTTTTATTCTTCCATCTGTTTGGGAGTTTCACTAGAACAGACTTCCCACCAGATGTGTTGAACTGCAATTCCCAGGTGGTTATCAAGAGTTGGAGTCCCTCACATCTGGAGGCCACTAGTTTGAGGAAGGCTGCATTTAAATGCTAGAAACATCTGTCCAGGCAGGCATCAGAATGGAGGGGGCAAAAAGGACCAACGGGGTGGGGGTGGGGAGTCTGGGAGCAATTGTTTGGCTTGAGTGTAGGGCCAAGTTTAAATAATGTTTGACTTAAATGATACATCTTAGGTGCAATACACGTACTTTGAAATTTAAAACTGTGAATGGTTAAGAAAAATACACCTTATTCTGTCTATGTCCTCTTTTTTCCTGCCACTAAAACACTGCAATGACCAAGTAATCCTGTTTCTATGGCAACATCACATCTTCAGCTGACATAACCAAATATGCTGTAAGCTTACTTTAGCCCTAAACTATATCTTTGTTTATAATGTGGATTCCAAACTAGACAAAAAGTCTTACTCTATGAGAACATGTGTATCCATTTCACACTCCCCAAAGACCTCCCCACACCATGTAACTGATGGAGACTAATGTCAGAGATACCCAGTTGGAAGGGAAGAAAATGGGGCTAATTCTCCTCCCCATTTGTATCGGGATACAATAATTGATCATATTAGAATGACGTGCCAATTCAAAACTGAGCACTACTTGCCCTACCACTGGACTGCAATAGCCCTTCTAGCCTGAGTGGGAAGTTTTATTTGTGTAACCAGCACCTCTCCTGGCTACTAGGGACCAGTGAAGGGCAAAAAGATTGCTTCTAAGCAAGCAACAGGAATGTCAACTTGCTTGTTTTTCATTATGATTAAAATACACAGATGCTTGCCCTTTGCTTCACTGTATTAAAAAGAGAGTTTGCAATCTCAAGTGTTTGTTACCTGGGTTTTCTCTCCTCTCAACCATGCTGTCTCTCTTTTGCTAGCTAGGAGTAATTGCACTACCTGGTCAGTCTGTCTGCTGCAATGGTTTGTTTTAATATAACATGAGTTACCACCTGCAAACTGTTTATGACTTCAGGGACTTGCTGTAACAAGAGAGTATACAGTTGCTCACAGTGGTCTTTCTCTGCTGTATAGAAGCTTGAACCCTGTAGTTATGCCTTGCAAGCATACCAGGTAAATAGACAGATAAGATTGTTGGAGCACTGAGGAGGGAGGGTGTTACTAATGCCAACTCATTGCTGCTTCCACCTCCCCAGTATTCTTTGAAAGGATGAACAGAGTCTATGGCTAGAATTTGACAGCCCTAAACAGCCAAATCCTGTGGAGGTAATTACAAAAGGCAGCCAACAAAAAGGTTGAGATTCCAGAAAATTGCTGAAAAGGAGAAATGTGTGTAGTTTTTTTTAAATTACCGGGATGAGATATATATAATAAACCCAACATTCCCTTCAAGCTGTATTTACCACCAGTCTCTACAAATCTAGAATTTCACAAGTCTATTTTTCCTTCAGAGGAGAATTGATATTGCTACCTACTTTTTAAAAAGAATGACAAACAAGAAGCTAAATGTTTCAGGACCTGAACTTTATTTCTAATTCACAGGGAAATTTGTTTTCAGCTATCTGTTTCATGAATCACTGTAGCTTTTTCTCCCTGCTTCCAAATCTTTCTTTCATCATAAATGTTTAGTCACACCAGTTTCAATTATTTTCTTCTCCTGGTATCTCCTTTAGCCTGGATTTCCTTCATTTGTATTTTGGAGCATTTTCTCTCATGTAAATTTGTACAGTGGGAAATATTGTCCAGTTTGGTTTAGAGAGCATGGAGACATAAAATAAAAGTTTGATAGCTAAAAATTGAGATTGAAGAATTATTTGTGTAAAGTTATTTAAAGAACTCTGTATTATATAAAAGGTTTAAAAGTTCTATGTATTTGATGTGAATACTGCTATAATAAAGATTGACTGCATGGAGTCTGTGTGTGTGCATTAGTGAAATCTTTGCTGAATTACCAATGTCAAAAGAACAGAATGAAAGCAAGAATTAGATTGAATCTTCAGTGGCATACGAAGTCGAGCTACAACAAGCAGGTACCAGTCCACGCTTTGCTTTAAGAGCTCCAGTGAGGGAAAGGCCACTTGCTGTTAGGTATGTGTGGCCCTTACAGGGAGGATAATGCAAGTGTTTCTGTGTATACTACAAATACCCGAAGAACTAGCACATCTTTCACAGCATCCTCCTGCCTAAACATACTCCTTTAAACTTTTCCTAAGAATCATGCCCATTTGTTTTTGTCCTCCTATGATACCCAGAACTGGACAATGCATAAGAAGGGCCTTCTTAGAGAATTGTGTGCAGGACTTCTGTGATTAGTATAAAAAAGGCTTAGAAATTCTTCTTTAATGTATGTATAAAGTGAGGCATGGTCTGTTGTCTCTTTTTTAATGAACAGGGAACAATGAATCTCATTTTCATACCTGCAGCCCTAAATACTTCAGCTTGGCAAGAAGCCAAGAAAAAAAAATAACTCCTGACCTCTAAAATACTCAACCTCTAAATGGTATTCCTCCAATGGATGAAATGTTGACCTGAGTTGTTTTTTACCTACCTGTTGAAGGTAAAAGACAACTCATCTGGATTAAGACTCTCCAATGAAGATTTAAGTCACGACTACCTAACAGAACAAAGGCACATATCTGGAAAACTAGAACTGAATATATACATTTTGATACTACATCCTCTACAGAATTTTTTGTGGAAACAGAACTTTCACAAGGTGAATTTATCAGATTTTATCTTTATTTACAATTTAAATTCAAGAATTACATAAAAGGAAGAAATAATTTTTTTCTGCAGCTCTCTTCCCAGAAGTCTGCAAATAAAGATAGGATGTTTGGTTTAGCTGATTCTACTTTTGAGTAATAAGAATAAAAAATGCTGCATGAAGAAACAAAGTACGTCATGTCATGGAGTCACATTCTCAAGGATATTGGAGCATGGGGGGAAGAAACTGCTCTAGCTCCCCATCCACCAACATCAGATTGCTGCATTTGACATTACTCAACATCTACCATATTTTGGCGTTGAAAGAGGCATATGGTGTACTCCTGAACTATACTTCCCATTCTCCGATATTACAGTACTTGAGACATATGGCAGCAGTAGGCCAAAACATCTGGAGACTTTCTTATTGGGGAAAGACCATTACAGATCATCTAATGTGAAAAGTTAAATTATTATGGCACATTCAGTGCACGTAACACCTTGGTTTCATAAGAGAAAATAACTCCTAGATTACAACTTAAAGCAGGAATAAAAATAGGAAGGCAGAGATGTAGGCAAAAGCCACTCAAGTGTACTTCAAACTTGAATGAGAATTAATGAGGTAATGTGGCAAAATTTCAGATGAATCTAATTTCATTTATCTAAGGACACCTCCTTCTCCCATCCCCACATTCTCAGAAATAGGACTTCATGTCAAGAATACTTTCACACTAGCTTTTAGAACTTCAACTAAATGTTTGAAATCATACTTTGGAACAAACATTTCATATTACTCTTCATCATCAGGGGGAATTCCCAGCTCTTCGTCTGTCCACTTAGAAGGATCTGGATAAGGAAAGTGGCCCTGTGGAAGGCAAAGAGGGTGGCATATTTCAGAATAGTAACCAAAGGACAGAAGACCTTGTCAGCTTTTTCAAGGGTGGTCAAATTGTGGTTGCTGGGCTGAGCCGGGTCTTTGAGGAGGAGTCGAGTTCCATGACCAGCAGTTATGCATTTAGAGAGGCTGTGTCTGTTATTCACAAGGCCAAAAACACAGGTAGTTGCCACAAGAGGAAGCAAGACAAGCTTTAAGTGACCTGCATTTTCAACCTGATGCCCTTCAAGATTACATCTCCTGTCCTCCCCAGCCAACATGGCAAGCCTGTTACTGAAGAACTCTTTGGAACACCTTGAGGCGCATGGGCTCTTGTTATCAATAGATTTCCAAGCACTTTAACAACCGCCTGCCAGTATACAGTTTATTGAGGTTGTATTTGTCATCAGAACACAGAGAGGATTTCTCTCCCCAGGTGCTAGGAATTGGGCAATGTGCATTTGGTATTAGACAATGTACCCTGCTGCTACTACTCTATAGTCATTCCTAGCCCACTTACCAGGACAGCATCAGGCTCATGCCAGAACTTCCACAGGATCCAGAACCACATTAGGCTACTGAGCACTTCAGCCGTTACCTGCTGGGACCGTGTCAGCTCTGGGAACTGGCGGTAGCGAGGTTCAATGTGTACACCTCCACCAGCACTACAAGGCAAAGATATGGAAAGAGAGACATACCATCAAGGCTACAAATACAGAAAGACAGGAAACAACAGGATTTGGCCATTGGATGCAGAATTCCAATTCCTAAGTATCTGCTTTCCATCAAAATGGGTGCAAAATCATGCCACCTTCAAATGCCGTTGGGCTGCGGTTTCCAGCGTTTATCACCACTGGCTAAGATGGCCAGGACTGTTGGGAGTTGCAGTTCAGCATCTTCTGGAGGGCTACATGATTCCCACCCTCTTTTCAAAAGAAAACTTGCTATATTTAATACAGTACTGGGGAATTATAGTAGGCATCTCTCTCTGTCTATTTTTAATACTCGATTCTAAGGTCCACCACCCTGAATCGGATGTATCAAAGTAGCTCAGGTGGACAAGAATACACTCGTCCCTCCACATTTGCGGCTTTGACTTTTGCGGATTTGATTAATCACAGATTTTATTAATATGTTCTCTCTAGGAATATCTAGGTCCTCCAGCATAACTCTATGGTCAACTTTAACTAAAAGTCACACTGAAGGACCTAGACATTCCTAGAGAGGTGTTCTCTCAGGTAAAAACATCGTGTTTTTGTTATTTGTGGTTCTTCCACATTCACAGGGGTCTTGTGCCCCTAACCCCAGCAAACATGGGGGGACGAGTGTACGCTAAAAATCAAGTAACAGATGCTTCAAGGCACATGCTCATAGTTGGAATTTATGCACAATACTAGAAGCATGTTCTCCTGTTCAGTGAAAAATGGCCACACACATTTCCTTGGTGTGATAAATATCAAGCTACTTCTTGAACTCTGCAAGCTACATTCTAAATTAAAATTCTTCTTCTTGTGGATAGAGTTATACTTTACAAGTACTTGCCAAGACTGATTGCCTTTAATACCAGCAAAGGCCCAGTAGTTAAAGCTTTGCCAGGATGGTTGTACAAAACAAATTCAAAACTATTGCATTTTTGGTCATGTTACTTTTAGGGAGGATATGAAAATATGGTATTCTCGTATGAGAGACTGCAACCATCTGTGTTTTCTTCTTATGTAGCACAGGAATGGGGCCTAAATCCCCTAAAGGCCCCCAATCCCATTTGATCTTAGATCAAACTAAGGCTGTCGTACTTTGGCCACATCATGAGAAAGTATGAGAAAAGACAATACAGTCGTCCCCCGGGTTACGAAGGTAATCCGTTCCGGGATTACCTTCGTAACCCGGAAGCTTTCGTTTCCCGGGGGACCGCTATTGCGAACGGACTGCGCGGCTGATTTAAAGGGGCCGCGCAGGGTTTTTTTTCCGGATCCCAGGGGATACAGTAGCGGTCCCGCCGGTTTCGGATCCCGGGGTTTTCATAACCCGGGGGATTCGTAAGCCAGGGGACCACTGTAATTCTTCATGCCTTCTCATGATGTGGCCAAATTACGAGTGCCTCAATTTGATCATCTGGTATTCCAGGAAGAGTTCAGGCTTGATCTGTTCAAGGACCCATTTGTTTGTCTTCTTGACTGTCCAGGATACCATGGATCTCGGCGCTCTTCTTCAGCATCACATCTCAAATGAGCTGATATTCTGCTTCTGTCACTGTCGTTTTGTGCCTTCAAGTCTTTTTTTACTTATAACAAGCCCTAAGGCCATGGGCTTTTCTTGGTAAGTTCCCCAGAGATGGCTTGCCATCAGCCATCATTTTATCTTCTGATTGCATTTTATTCTTCTAATAAGTGATGTCCAGGAGAAATTCCAAAATGCCCTCCATTTTGAGCATAACCAAGAAGCATGAATTTACTTTAATATTAGTGTTTTGCAGCTTTTATTTGGTCAGGTCCTTTCTTTTTCCTTGACTAGCCTCCATTTTGAGCAACGCTAAGAAGCATGAATTCATATTTCTATTTGGTGTTTTATGTAAGAAGTATGAATTAATATTTCTATTAGGTGTCAACCATTTGTCAACCATTTTGAGCATGACTAAGAAGCATACACTTTATATTTCTATTAGGATTTTGTAGCTTTTATTTCATTACATCCTCCCTTTTCCCTTGAATGTACTCCATTTTGAACAGGACTAAGAAACATACATTTTCCTCTACAGGAGTGTTTTGTGACTTTTATTTGGTCAGGCCCTCCATTTTGAGGAGGACTAAGAGGCATAAATTTGCTTCTGTCTTACTGTCTTGTAGTTTTTTTCTTGAACACATCCTCACTTTTTCCTTGAATGTCCTCTATTTTGAGCAGGACTAAGAATCAATTTACTTCCATATGAGAGTTTTGTAGCTTTTATTTGGCCAGGCCCTCCTTTTTCCTTTAAAATCCTGTTTTTGAGCAGGGCTAAGAAGCATGAATTTTATCTTTCTGTGAGTGTTTTTAGCTTTTATTTTGGAACGTGCTCCATTTTGAGCAGGACTAAGAAGCATGAATTTACTTCTTATATGAGTACCTTGTAGCTTTTATTTGCTCAGGTCCTTCCCTTTTTTTCTTTAGAATCATAGAGTTGGAAGAGACCACAAGGGCCATCCAGTCCAACCCCCTGCCATGCAGGAACTCCCAATCATAGCATCCCCGACAGATGGCCATCCAGCCTCTGCTTAAAGACCTTCAAGGAAGGAGACTCCACTACGCTCCGAGGGAGTGTGTTCCACCGTCGAACAGCCCTTACTGTCAGGAAGTTCCTCCTAATGTTGAGGTGGAATCTCTTTTCCTGCAGTTTGCATCCATTGTTCCGCGTTCTAGTCTCTGCAGCAGCAGAAAACAAGCTTGCTCCCTCCTCAATATGACATCCCTTCAAATATTTAAACAGGGCTATCATATCACCTCTTAACCTTCTCTTCTCCAGGCTAAACATCCCCAGCTCCCTAAGGCGTTCTTCATAGGGCAAGGTTTCCAGACCCTTCTCCATCTTAGTTGCCCTCCTTTGGACCCGCTCCAGTTTCTCTACATCCTTTTTGAATTGTGGTGCCCAGAAGTGGACACAGTATTCCAGGTGGGGCCTGACCAAAGCAGAATAGAGTGGCACTATAACTTCCCTTGATCTAGATGCTATACTTCTATTGATGCAGCCTAAAATAGCATTGGCTTTTTTAGCTGCTGCATCGCACTGTTGACTCATGTTCAATTTATGGTCTACTTGGACTCCTAGATCCCTTTCACATGTGGTCTCATTCAGCCAGGTGTCCCCCATCCTATATCTGTGCATTTCATTTTTCCTCCCTAAGTGCAGAGCCTTACAGTTCTCTGTGTTGAATTTCATTTTGTTAGCTTTGGCCCAGTTTTCTGGCCTATGGAGGCCTCTCTGACTCACCGCCGGAGCCCCACCGTCCTCCAGGGGCTGCTCCTGGAGCGAAGGGCGCGGAGGAGGCCCACTCGGCACAACAAGGACGCCGCCATCTCGGTTGCAGGGAGTGGAGGCCCTCTTTTCTTTTTCCCTTCACCTTCCACCTCCCAACGTCGCTTCCTCCTATTGGCTGAGCCGCTCGACGCCCAATAAGCCGCGCTCTGATTGGCCCTTGGTGAAGGCTAAAAAATACTAGGCCCTTTTAAGAGAATTTTGGACTTCAACTCCCAGAATCCCACTCTATTGGCCAACATGGCCGCGGCTTCTGGGAACTGGAGTCCAAAATGCCCTTAAAAGGGCCCACAGGGATATACCAACAATTTCATGGGGTGCATAGTAGTGTGTGGATGCAGCTCTCTCTTAACAAAGAAGCTGCTGGATTCAGAAGAAACTAGCAATTTTCATGGTATTTGTTTTAGTGAAAAGACCCACAGGTGCTGCCCCCCCCCATTTAGAGATTCATAATGGTTCGGTCTGGGATGCTTGGTTGGTTGCCTAGCAACGGGGCTGCAGGGCTTCAGTGTCTTAAAAGGGGACTCAGGTGAGTTGGAGGAGTGGGAGAAACCAAGTGCATAAAGTTGGAGGGGTGCATCTAGAAATATAATGCACTTTGTCCATTAACATTTATGACTCATGACAAAAACAAAGCTTGAAAAAGAGTTGCTTGCAATATTGGGAGGAGACATCATGGGGGAAAACAAGAACAGATTTTGTTAAATTAATCTAAATATAAGCAAACTTTTTCCAACTTTTTCTTATTTGATAAAGTAGAAATTGTGGCTATAAAAGGGAATTTGCTGCTGTGTAAGCCTATTCAATAGCAAGAGTTGAACAGAGAAGGGTCTTATAGTCTGGTCACTATAATAAAGTGTAAAGATAAAGATGATTTATTTTTTTAGCTGAATCGTGAGAACAGATTGTAGTAAATCACATTTTATATTTTTTAAAAAAGAAAATGTAAATAAAGATACATTTTTAAAACATGCAGTTTGAAACACCTCTTATCCTTCATACTTTGTATTTGTAGTTTGGTGAAGCACCAATATTAATAATAATAATAATAATAATTTTTATTTATATTTTCCTCTTCTCCCAGGAACAAAGTGGGATTACATCATTAAAAATACAATACAAAATAAAATATGAGCTATAAAATACTAACACTGAATCAAACGGTCCTATTAGTTCCTTAAAATAAAGAAGCGGCTACAATCCTACGATCATCGTCGAGAGTGGAGCATTAATTATAGTTTTATCATTTATAATTAGAAGGATGAAAGACCTTGTGAAACTACAGATCCCAACACTCTATAGGGAGGGAGCTACAGCACTTTAAAGTGGTGTCAAACCACATTATTTCTGCAGTGTAGACGCACCGAGATAGACTATAGACTGAGGCTGCATCCACACTGCAGAAATAATCCAGTTTCACACCATTTTAACTGCCATGGCTCCACGATGTGGATAAAGCACTCTGTTGTGGCACCAGAACTCTCTGACAGAGAAGTCTAAATGCTTTCGTTTGTTTTTACAATGCCCTCAAATTTGCTCCAAAGATTAGCATGTTTTAGTCAAACAACAGCCCTAAACTTCATTAAATTATTCCTCTGTAATTTTTAATATTATCTACATGGCTGCATCCGCACTGCAGAAATAATCCAGTTTGATACCACTTTAATTGCCATGGTGCGATGCTATGAAATTCTGAGAATTGTCGTTTGTGGAGGCACCAGAGCTCTCTGACAGAGAAGGCTAAATATCTGACAAAAACTACAAATCCTAGAGTTCCAATAACACTGAGCCATGGCAGTTAAAGCGGTGTCAGACTGGATTATTTCTGGAGTGCAGAATCGGATGCAGCCTGAGATAGAAGAGACAGAAGAAATTCCTATTCTCTGAAGATGCCAGCCACAGATGTTGGAGAAATGTCAGGAATAAACTCTTCTAGAACATGGCTATATAGCCCGAAAAACCCACAAAAATCTATAGAAATTCCTATTGCTTCCACATCTTTGCGACTGCAGTCTTCAATCTGACCCATGTTTCAGTGCGTCATTTAAACAGCACACTTCCAAAGCGTCCACTTCATTTGTTCTGTAAAATAGTCCACAAAACATCAATATTTCAGATAGCCATGCTTAACTAAATTTGCCAGTTGCAGAAAAATAAATGAGAGTAACGTTGTTCTGAAACAATTCAGGAAAAAATCATGGGAATCCAGTACAAATGTCTGTATTCTAGAATAGCCCTTTTAAACCTGTGGTCCGCAGATCCCTGCCATATGTCTTAGCAGGGTAGTTTTTTATGGAGCATGTGGGTTTTAGTTAGGTTTTTAACTTTTTAAATGTGATTTTATATTGTGTGTAGATGTTTTTAATGGTTTGAATTTTACTAAGATTTTAAATGTGAGCCGCCTTCAGTCCCTCTGGGTAGGAAGGCGTCGTACAAATGAAATAAATAAATAAAATCGGCGCTTTCTAACATCCGATTTAAAAATTGCAATTTACGTTTTAGAAAAAAAACTGATTTTGATTCTTTTAAAAAATCTGATTTAATTTTTTAAAATTTTGATATAAAATTTAAAAATCTGATTTTTTTATTTTTAAAGAAAGTTCATTTTATCCACATTGGAAGGAAGACCATCAGGAAATATCGGGTGCTATGGGCCAGTGTGGATAAAAATGAAATTTCTGGTGGTTTGAATGTTGGACTACGACTCTGGACACCTGGGTTTGATTCCCAGGTGGGTCATGAAACCCAGTGGATGACCTTGAGCAAGTCGCAAGCTCTCAGCCTCAGGGGAAGGTGATGGCAAACCTCCTCTGAACAAATCTTGCCAAGAAAACCCCATGATAGGGTTGCCATAAGTGGGAAACAACTTGAAGACATACAACAATAACATAGGGTATATTTCAGAAAAAAGCAATGGCAAAATACTTTTGAATATTCCTTGCTTAAGAAAACCCTTTGAAATTCATAGGCTCACCATTCTTTGTAAACTTTGGTAATTTGTTGTTGAAATTTTTATTATTGTTTTTACTGTTATTTCTAGAACAGGAAACAAATCTCTAAAATGTCCCATCGCTGTCATGGTGCCATACCTGTGGCTGACATTCACGAACAGAATGTGTCTTTTGTGATCTGTGCCTCTGAAAGTAACCCCTCCAAGCTATGCATCCTGAAAGAAGTTCTCATAAAGACTCTCTTTTCATTGCCAAACAAACTGCTGGACTCCATGTTCAATGTCATCAGCTTCTCTGGAAAGGTAATGAAAAATTAGTACTGAACTCTCAGAGTTACAAAATAAGAAATTTTAATAGGTTAATTTGGTAACTCAGTCTTTGAAATTAATGTATGCGTCATATACACCTTATACACATAACTTGAAGGTAATTTTATACACAATCTTTTTAAATAATTTTATTCATGAAACAAAGTTTGTGTACATTGAACCATCAGAAAGCAAATCTCATCTACCCACGTGGGCAATTTTTAATTTTGGAGTATTTCAGATTCCAGATTTCCAAATAAGGGATATTCAAGCTGTATTTTTCAAAGGGGTAACAGTAACTTCTTATTAATGAGTAACTCTACAAGTTATCTTTATGGACAATAGTAGCAGCAATTACCCGTTGGGTGATCAGAGTCTCTCTCTCTGGCTTTTCTTCGCTAACGAAGATTCAGGAAGGACTCATCCCACACTTTCTACAAGCACGTTGATGACTGAAAAGGCCGTTCCAAGATAAACAAGTCTGGTTACAGAAATCACAACAGAAAGTCTCCTTGGGTGATGTTTTCAAGTTGCAGTTCTTTCTGCGTTGTCGTTTCTCTTCAAGACTCGTTCGGCATGAGTTTTTGAATGAGGCTGCAGCATTGTGGATAGTGCATCTCCATGCCTCCTGATGTGAGGCCAGGGTAGACCATTGTTGGTGATCAATTTGGCCGAGTTTGAGATGTTGTTTCAGGGAATCCTTGTATCTCTTCTTTGGGGTGCCCCTCTTACGCTGGCCCATGGCGAATTCACTGTAGAGTACTATTTTTGGGAGGTGGTGGTCCTCCATCCTAGAAACATGACCTGCCTAGCGCAGCTGCGTTTTCAATAGCATGGCCTCAATGCTGGTTATCCCTGCTTGCTCCAGGACAGCAACATTCGTCACATAGTCAGTCCAGTGTATATTTAGGATTGTACATATACAGTGCTGATGAAAGCGTTCAAGGAGTCATAGATGTTGGCGATAGATGAGCCATGTTTCAGATCAGAGTAAAGACTATAGTAATCATTTCTTTTTAAAAAGTAACAATCCAAGTTCTAAGAAATATGCAGAAATAATCCAGTTTGGGACAGTTTTAACTGCCCTGGCTTAGTGCTAGGGAATCCTGAGAACTGTAGTTTATTGTGGCAACAGAGCCTCTCTGACAGAGAAGACTAAATGTGTCACAAAACTACAGTTTCCAGAATCCCCTAATATTGAGCTAGGGCTGTTTAAGCAGTCTCAGACTGGATTATTCCTATGGTGTGTTTTGGACCGAAGTTATTTTAGAGGAAGAAACCTTTTCCAACTCTTTGTCCTTCAGGTGTGCAGTAATACAAATCACATCATCCTGGGATGTTGGAAGTTATAGTCAGTATATCTCAACTTTGAAGAACTTTTGGGGGCTTCCAGGGCTACAGCCTAGGTGTCTCAAGAGCTAGACATTGCCCATGGGTTGCACTTTGTCCACCCCTGATTATCTGGAGGTTGCTGAATTGGGGGAGACTGTTCTAGGGCAGGGATAACCTATCACTGAAATAGACTTGCAGGTGATTACTGTTTCAAGTTAGAATAACAGTCAAGAGGAAATATTTCATTACCATTGTTGCAGCAGAGCAGGGCTCTCAAGTTCAAACTACTAGTATTATATATTTATTTATTTATTTATTTATTTATTTATACCCCGCTCTTCAGCCTTAAAGGCTATCAGAGTGGCTTACAATTATTATTTTTTAAGACGGTTCCCTGCCCTCAGGCTTACAATCTAAAAGACACGACACAAAAGGAGAAGGGAATGGTGATGGGGAAGGGGATGAGGTCCAGCAGTTGTTCTCTCCCTCTGACGCCTGGACCAAGGCAGATGGACTGGAGGGAGGGCTCGGCTTCTTAGTAGAGCTTTTAGTTAGCAGAAATTTTCTGCCACCACTCTTATGCCTTTCTGCTCCTTCTAAACTTTGCCAAACTCCGCACAATAAATGAAGGTGGGGGGGGGGGGGGAGTGGATTTTTCCAGCAACAATGTAAAGGCATACCTTAATTAACAAAAACATGCATCTGAGGAAGTAGGTTCAGGTCTACAAAAGCTCATGCTACCAACTTCTTTCCTTCAATTACTGGTAGTCTCAAAGGTGCTACAAGATCTGATATAATAATAGAGTCATTGAAATCTGCATTCTTTCAGAAGTTTGTTCTCTGGATTTGTAATCCTGTCATATCTTCTGCAGGTATTAAAATGGCAGAATAGTTTGGTGGTTTGTTCCCTCACCACTGTGACTGAAGCAGCTGCCTGGGTCAGAGCCCTTCAGATCAGCAGCGTGACCAATGTCTTGAATGCTGTGGCAGCAGCCCTGGAGGATCCTACCTGCCAAGCAGTGTACCTATTCACTATTGGGATGCCTGAGGACACAGTGGAGGAGCTCTGTAGGCACCTTAAGGACACCAAGCAAGCCCGTCCTGTACATACTGTCTTCTTGTTAGGAGGTGGAGAAGAGATGAAAGACAGTTCACAAAAAATATTGGAGAAAGTAGCCAAGGAGTCTGGTGGTTCCTTTCAATCCCTCTGTCTCAGCCCCGATGGAGCTTCAGATGAGGTATGTACAGAGCCTAGAAAAATTATTTCTTTTGGAATACCACTCCCAGAATCCCCCAGCTGCCTCAGAATCCCCCAGAATCCCCCAGTAGTTCACAAAAGAAGTTTTCCAAGCTCTAAGTAAGTAACAGTGAACGGTGCCAAGACTGAATCTAAGGGGTGGGTCAGCCATATACATGTACATCATTTGATTTTTCATCACTGTGTGAGTCACCCTTGATTAGCCAGAGCTGACTGCATTGAAAAATGTGCCTTTGTCACATTCATCTTCTGTCTCCAGAGAGCTATGAAAGCTCATTTACACATACAAGTGTGTTACTTCACTAAAGAGATGCTTATGTGTTTATGAATCAAACCAGTGAATGAAATTCACCAAACTGGAAAGGACCAAACTGTGTGGAAGTCCTACTCATGCTAAGTACTGAAAGATATGAAATGTGAAATCCTCTGTAATACTTGTATTTCTCCAAACTTCTTTCTAGGATAACCCTGGTTGTACTGCAGGCATTCACTGTTCTGTTTGTATTAGCAAGCAGCACTCCATCCCTTGGCTGTCTGGCCACTGCAGAACACAGTAAGTTTAAAGACCATAGATCTTTTAGATTGGGGATAGGCCCTAGAGATGTTGGACTGCAAATCCCATCATCATCCACCACTGAAGCTGATAAGGGCCACTGTGGGTTGCAGTCCAACAACTTCTTAGGGGCCATACCGTACACTGCACCAGTGTCATACCTAGCATATTTAATACCCCATATAGATCATTTTTAACACACACACCCAAACAAAATTATTTTCAGTAATAATGATGAAATGAAATAAATAATAGTAATGGCCAAAAAAATAAATGCAAGCGGTGAAAATTATCTTTTATTGAACATTTATTGAACATAATCATGTCAGTAAAAATTAGTAAGATTTAAATCTCTAAAGTGCATCAGATACAGTACTTCCTATACACCTTAACTTGGGATTTCTGGGGTTGTCTTTTGCTCCATGTGTGCTCCAGTCACAGGAGGAAGAGGCAGCAAAGGTGGTTGAACAGAGAAAGAGCGAGGGAGGGTGAGCAGTTCCCCTGGGGAGCATGGTGGCTATGGCAATGCACAGTAGAGGAAGGCGTGAAGGAGCTGTTCTCCCCTCTGCTCACCCCAGCTGGCCTTCTGGGCTCGCTCCCTTTACAACAACAACAACAATAATAAAATATTTATTTATATCCCGCTCCTCTGGATGAGCAATCAGGGCGGGGTACAACATATAAAATACAGATACAATTAAAATATAGCAACCCAATCCCTCCTCCCACCCCTTAAGATAAAATTAAACTGAAGTTAGATTTAAAACAGTAGAAAAAAACATAGAACATTAATGTGGCTCTCATTAAAATGATAGGTGGCCTCGAAACGACTAATGTCTCTGAGGGTGAGTCTAGATGGACAATAGCGGTATAGATTTAATCATTATCGGGGAAGGCCTGCCGGAAGAGATGCATCTTGACGGATCTCTTGAAACTGCCCAAAGTTGTAATAAGGCGCATCTCATCCGGCAGGCCATTCCATGGCCTGGGAGAGACAGTGGAAAAGGCCCTCTGGGAGGTCTGTGCCATCCTAGTTTTCTTTCCACTGGGCCAGGTGTTTCCACATGTCCTTCTATAGGGTAAGGAGGCAGAGAAGGTGGTTAGAGAAAGAGTCAGAGAGGGTGAGCAAGCACCATCTGGGACCCTGTAGACCCCATGTGAGGCCACCATGCCCTCCAGAGGTCTGCGGACCACAGATTAAGAACTGCTATTCTAGAATACAGACGTTTGGACCTGATTCCCATGATTTTTTTTTCTGGCTTGTTGCCTCATTCTTATTTATTCTTCTGCTAATGATGAATTTGGCAAGCATGGCTATCTGAAATATTGATGTTGTGGGCTCTTTTACAGAACACAGATGTTTTGCCTCAAATGGGTAATAGAAAGTGATTTCTGAGCAATTTCTGTGACTTTTTGGTTCTGGCATCACACCCATCTAGTCTTATATGTCAGCTGAAATTGGCCATTTTCTGGATGTTTTGGCTGGCTTGTAGCATTTCTTCCACATAGTTTTATCAGGCTGAAGAATCATAGTACTTCTACTTTCTCATTGAGCAGTAGACCCCCCCCCCCCCCCGGTGATAGTGCCATCAATAATTTGTCACTCTTTAAACTGTTGCCAGAAAACTCTTTTTTTCCACTGCAAAATACTAAGTCCTTGGAAACCCTATATTCTGTTTTTTAAGGAAACACACACACACACACAGACGTCCAAAGCAAGTATTAAAAAATAACACATTTCCCCTCATTAACACCACCCTGCAATATTTGCAGGATCTGTTTGCTGAGGTTGAGCAAAGAGGATTTAATGCAAGATCTGTTGAAGGGGTTGAACAAAGAGGATTTAATGCAGGATCTGATCATTTCTCTCAACTTTGCAGGGAAAGTTCCCTGGCTTGGGAGGGGATTGCACTTTGCCCATCCCTGGGCTTGAATCTTCCCTTGAGGCAGACTGAATGCCACAACTGCAGCTGAGCCCAACTCCTCTCCTTTCCACTTTTCTTGGCTTTGTGGACAGTGCACCCTTTTCACACTTGCACTCAGAGGGGACCGTCTGCCACAGCCTCTCCTGCCCCCACCCCCCTCCCAGTACGCCACTACATTTCACATGAGTTTTAGGTGAATATTTTATTTTGCTAATCTTGGCATAATGAGGGAAATGATTTTTTTTAAAGAGCATATTTCTTTTCTATGTCCACAGATTTCCATTGGGCATGCAGAGTCCAGATTTTCCTGACGTATTTTTGGGCAGCTCCATGCAGGAAGATTTAAAGAACTGGTCCTTAGAGATTCAAAACTTGCCAAGGGGAATCAGAGTCCTAGCTAGAAAACAGATTGATGGGTATTACTATCCAGGTCACATTGTCCACATGATAAAGGTAAGTTTGTTTACCTGATTTACAGTGGGCCTTGTATTAGTTAACATTAGTTGACATCTTTTTTCTTTTTTTTTTTTAACAAAAAAAACAGGAGTGGACTACAGTTTTTTTTCGGGGGGGGGTAGTTATGTGGCCGTGTTTTGGAAGAGTTTATTCCTGACATCTCGCCAGCATCTGTGGCTGGCATCTTCATAGAAAGGTGGTCTTCCAGCCACTTCCAGATTTGTTCAGTGCAACCCTTAGAAGGCCCCCGAGTTAGAAAACAGTCCCCTATACCTGCTGAAGTTGCCTTCTCCTGTTTTTTATTTTATTATTTTTTTAATCATGTAAACTGATTGGCAACCTACTGTGGAAAAGCAGTATATATATTCTAAATGCATAAATACATGTTGTTTTAAGTTTCACTGGGAACTGTATTTCCTTTTTAATATTTTGAATATTGGATTACTGTGCTTCAAAAAGGAGGAAATGATGGATGGATTATTTTCAGATGGCTACCGTCAAATTTGCCTAGCAAGATTTCCTGTTCAATCTTTCAGGGCTCTAGAGAACAAGTTCTCATTAAGTTTGAACTATCTCAACGGCCACGGAAGGGCAGAGCTCAGTCTCGAATGCAAGAAACACCCATCTATGACATTATTGATTATGAAGATGCCAGATGGCAGCCATTAGCTCCAGGAGATGGGGTCCTAGCTCCGTGGGAGAAGAAAGGCCAACGATATGGCCCAGGCATTATCCTCCAGGTTGTAGAGACTGAATCATCTCATTCAGGTACTGGTTATTTTGTCCCCTATGAATACATCCCTAGGATCCACACCACTTGTTTAAAATCCGTACTAGGAAGGCAGAAGAATGCTAATGATACATTGTTTTGTCTGGTTAGATACAGTGTGTTTAGATCAATACTTTGTCTTGTAACAAAGTAGCCATCCCCCCTCCCCGCCCCCCCCCCCCAGCATGACAGGGGGAAGTATTACTATCATATTTGCACATTTCTTGGAATCTCAGTGTAAACTGGAAGCTGATCACTCACGGACCAGCACTCTTCCACAGACCATTCAGTGTTGCTGGTTTAGACCTGCCCCACATCCTACTGAAAATTCCTGTAATGCGCTAATGCTCTGAAAGACCTTCAGAGGCAAACCTAAGTCAGGATGAGGCGTTTGCAAAGTGCAGCCCTTTGGATCCCTAAATGTGACTCCTGAAGCTCCCAGAAATCCCCCAAACCCTTTCCAATTCATTTTTAAAACTGATTTTTGAGCGATTATTTGCCCTCAAGCCACCCAAATGTGCCCAAACCTGCTGCAGTCTGCTTCCTTGATCTGCCAAGCCTCCCCAAAACACAAATTTGGAAAATTCCCAAGCAGTTCTCCTGATACTGAAGGCCTCACTGCTCACTTCCTCTTGCTGCCATTGTACCCAGTCAGTTGTGACTTATGTGGATATCAGTGACCAACAGAACTTCAGCCTTGGTCAGCTGAGATTTCCACATGGACCACAGCATGGAATAGTTAATCTTTTTGGACTATAGTTCCATGCTGACTGGACAACGCTGGGCGTAATAGTCCAAAATAACTTTTCCAAGGTGTGTGGAGGGCCAGCATGCCTTGTGACATGTAGGTGAGGCACAGATGTAGGCAAGCAATAGCATCAATCTTGCTTGCTCTTAAAGTGTGTTTTCCCTGTGTATTTTTGTTTACAGTTTTTAAAAACAGCAAAGTGCTAGTTAATTTCTGGAATGGTCTGACTAAGAAAGTGTCTGCAGATAACGCTGTGAAGATCCCACATCCTCTGAGAGAACGCATTGTCCTTGAGCTTCAGATGCCTTTAACAGCCAGGGAAATGTTAGTGGAGCAGAGTCCAGATTATCCTTATATTGTGCCACCTGGTTACAGAGCTTCAGGGCTTTGCCGGCAGAATCTTTTAGACTGGATGCATTGGCATGATGCCCCCAATGTCAGGTGTGCTGGCACTAGCTGCATCCCTGCCCATCTCCCCCATTGCTATTTTCGCTTTCCATTTTGGAAATCTGCTAGCTGCCCAGCATGCACAAGACAACCAGATGACACCTTGGCACAAAGAATCAACCTGACAAAGGAAGAACTGGACAAAAAAATAGATGAGCAGCTTTCAAAGGGAAGATTTCCCATTTTAGAAGGATATGAAATGGAAGAGAGGAGCAAACTAAAGAAAGAAAACAACTTTGAATTGAAATCTGGTGAAGAGATGAAGAGCAAAGTTACAAAATCCAACAAGGTATGACGGCATGTTGACCCTGCTGCACTAACTCCAATTGCTAGTCCCAATTAAAGTAGATTAATAAGAATAATAAATCAGCACATATGTAAATCTTATTGCTTCAATAGATTTACTCTGATTTGGATTAGTGATTGGCCAGGAGTGGGAATCATACAGACTACCGATGTTGTCAAACTGCAACTCCCAGCATTCTCAACATTAGATAACCTGGCTAGAGTAGAAAGATAAAATTTCCAAAAAAAAAAAAAAAAAAAAATTAAGCCGGGGGGGAGATTTTTTTTAAGAACTCAGAACATATGACATTAATACTCTTTACTGATTAATAAAATCAATTTGTTAGTATAGGAGTACAAAATGTCTAATTTCTAATTTGGCAGGCATAAAATTATCATGTTTGACATACTGAAAGTACAGTTTATTCAGACAAAAAATCAAGTGAAATTTACTACTTACATTTCTTGGCCAAGATCCTGCATCAGACATGTAACCATGATGTCATGGCTATGATCTGATCCCCCCAAACTACTTTAAAATCCAGCCAGCTGCACCAAGAGACAGAGTTCTGTGGTGTTGTTAAGCAGGGTGCTGAAGGCTGACACATACACCCCCCTTCTCCCAGTGACCAGCAATGCAGCATCACAAGTGGTCCCTGTGCAGTCATGTCACATTTCTTCAGCATGCTGGCAGCAGCATCCTACAGCACTCTGCCCAACAGTGCTGCAAAATTCCATCTCTCAGTGTTTCTGGCTGGATTTTAAAGTTGGTTTCAGGGACATTTACAATCATGACAATAGTATAATGATCATAAATGTGAATAAGAAACAATTACAGTTGGCCCTTGCTTTCTGTTGAGGTTTGGTTGAAGGGCTCCCTGTGGATACCAAAAAATATGGATACTCAATTTCCATTAAATACAGTGGTAGAATTCAAAGACATGGCCAAGTTAGTCTGGAAAATCAGTATGCGAAGGGATCTTGTAGCACTTTTGAGACTCATGCAATCTTCTTAGCACTTTTGAGACTCATGCATGCTTCTTTCACTGTTTACGCTGATCTCCCTTTCAACTTGTTTAATTTCATAAACTATAATACATAGTGAATATGATCATGCATTGTTATTGTTATTGTTTCCATTAGTATTGCTTTACTTAGTTCTAATTTACATGGATGGTGTAGTGATGGTGACATAATATAACAAACTCATCTTCTATACTGTATTAAGATTTGTCAAATGCAATTCAGTAGCATTAGATAAACAAATGTTTCCATCATTATGGGTTTTCATTCTTTATCAATTTCAACAGGATCATCTAAGAAAAAATCTGGACTTCAGCTGGGACTTCAAAGAACATTACCAATCCCACAAAACCAAAACCCACAAAAAAGTTTCAGACAACTATCTGTAGCTCACGGGTCTATGCAAGACTGTGGCACACACCCCTCAATATAGAGTATTCCATTTTTTAAAAAGTGGAAGAAAGGCATTACTTGTCATTCTCATTCATGCTAAACCAGACTCAGGACCTCTTTTTTGAACCATTTATTATTAATTCAAATTTTCCCACTAGCAATGGTTACACTTAGAAGTTCATTAATTAAAACAAAACAAAACAAAACCCAAATACTTTGGTCATCAACAACACTTTTTCCATAGAAGCACCTGCTTAGCTATTAAGGACACAGTGCACAATGTAGAAGATTAGGTAAGCCATATTGCAAATGCTCTTTAGATTAGAAGTTGGAAACATGTTTTCTTTTTTCCTTGTAAAGTCCTCATTCAGCATGGCAGGGCTTGTTTTTAGACTAACAAGCCAGCTGCACAAAAAATGGCTGAGAGCTTTTTTAAAAAAAAGGAACATGGATGATTGATTTCAGTTGAGTTTCTTGTAATACATTACACAAATAGGAAATTAATATTGTTTGCTTTTCAATATGAAAATTGATAGTTTGACATAGAATCTGCCCTTGCCCTTATATGTTTCCTTATAAGGGAGCAAGGAAAATGCTGAATATAGCATGATTTCCTTGACACTGATTGCAGCAGGCAGGGTCTTTATTTATTCCCGCTGTTTGGAAGAGTCACCTCTCTAAAAGGGATTTCTTAGGAATCTCAACACATTCAAAGCAGCATCCTATGCACATATAAGATATACTTGTGTATGCATATTTTTGGTTGAGGCAAAAGTTAGTATTCCCTCCCTCCACAATGACCAAAGCCCCCTCAAGACTCATTGAGTCACTGCAGTAGCTGCCTCCAACAGCCATTCTGTTGTTGGTAGAATGTCGAGGGAATCGGAAAAGCATCTGGTTATGTCCCCCAGAGGCAGACTGGTGACATGATATACTAAGCCCTCCTGAGGACCCCAGTGGAACATGTCTGTCTCATTTTGTGCCTGGTTATGGAAACAGAGCCAGATGCTTCTCTGATCAACCAGGAAAGGGGGGGGGGGTATCACAATAATATGTTAAACCCTGGGACTGGCAACACATGCATACTCTACATACAATCATGTAGGATCTTGACCAATGTCTCCTAATTCTCAGTTGTTAGATTAACCCCAAGTCTGAAGGATCCTCTAATCCTGTATTACAGGATCCAAGCAGAAACATTTTAGCTCTTGAGCACTGTCCCCTCATGAGATAAGTAAGCAGAACAGTGGTTCTCAGCCAGGTCATGTATTCTCAGATTCAAATAACATTCAGGTCTAAAAGAGGTTAACCTGAGCAGCACCTACTGCCAAAGGCTCTGAAATTGGGAGGTGGAGGTAGGAAAAGAGAATGCCAGCAAATACAGAATCCTGCAATAAAGAAAGTCCAACGTGAACTAGCCAAGGTGGGAGCTAGATGCACGGTTTTAATTTAAAATATTTCTGCTAATGTAAGACTAGTAGTAAGCTCAACTGATTAGATGCTCCCTTTGGGGAGGGGGCATCATTGATAAGGGTATTGGTACTTTGGAAGTGTTAGTCTTTTTAGAGTCCAGCTCCCAGAATCCTACAGTGAGCATGGGAAGTGAAGCTTTGGTCTAACAAAATAACTTTTGCAAGTTATAATCCCAAATATTTAGTCCAGGGCACCATCAATCCTTTTACATCATCTATTGCAACTGTAGAGGAGAACTTGCTGGTTTGATAAGAAGAGGTTTAGCTGCCTTCAGGATATCCAGTTCAGGATCCAGGGAGCGGCCGAGGCCTTCCAAAATCATAATGGCAAAGACAACTGAAGCAAAGTTGCTCTCCAGTTTTACCTTGAACACAAAAAACACCAAATAAGGAAAAGCTAGCTACTGCCACTTTAAAATGAATGCAAGTTCCTGCTGTTATAATTATTCATTTACATCCCATCCTGTTTTCAAAACTGGGACAGAATACCAAAACCAGAACAGATGAAAAATATATCTAAATTGTTTTTAAAATCAGTTACACTATAGCATTAAACCACTTATAATTCAACAAAAGACAAAACATCAAAACCACACAAGCATTAAAATCCCATTGCAGTCAATTCCTGAAAGCCAGGAATTCATTTGCTGGTGGAGAGAGAGCAAGAAGGGAGCTATCCTAGCTTCCCAAGGGCAGGATTTTCAAAGCCTGGGAGCGGCCACTAAGAAGACCTTCTCCAGTGTGCCCACCAAACATGCCTGGTGGTGTGACTGGGAAAAGGGCCTCTCTCAAAGATCTTAGAGATCAGACAGCTTATATTGGGAGATTCACTCCTTCAGATATCCTGGACCTCAGCCATATGGTATTTAGGGTTCTCCAAAGCAAGATAACATACAATTTAGCTCTCTTCACATATAAAAAATTTGACAGTTATTTTTGGTAAAAACTATCTTTAAGAAGGGAGGCAATGACTCCAAATATCAGTAGCAAGTTCTTAAATGCTGTGTAAAATGGAAGGACATTTTGAAAGAGGGCTTAAAGGAACAGTTTATCTACTTCCAGTTGTTATAAACAGTGGAAAAGAAGCCACAGAGATATGGAATCTGCATTAAGAACAGAATCCAGAATAAATCAATCTTTACTTTTATGAACCACTGCTTAACCCTCAAATCACTGATGTCTGTGAACAATCCCCAGTGACATCTCTGAGATGTTGGGTGTGTAGGATTTCCTGTGTCTGTATGAGTACAGAGGGAGAGGGACTTGATGTTTAGTCCTTGAACTTGCACTGTTGCTTCTGGGAACCTTTGGATTTTGGATGGGAGCATCAGGAAATGCAGAATCTGAAATCCTAAGACTTCTGAGTTCAAGATCAATTGGACATCCTTTTGCTGGCATGGCACCATGCAATAGTGAAAAAGAAGTAGATCAGACATAATCTCACCTGATGGGTCATCAGTAGCTTGAAAACACTGGACAGTAGGTTTGCAACTTGGAGCTGCAAAGCAAAAGGTTAACAATACCATTGTGTAATTTATCAGCATGTGCTAGTTACCATAATTTTGCAATAATTTTAATAGAGCCTAAAATTAAACTATGAGTAAAAACTGAAAATCATGCCTAGCATCCTGTTAGTCAGTTATGCTGACAGAAGTCCAACTAAAGTTTAATTGTTTTTAAATTTTATTGTTAAGGTGTTTTAACTTACTCTGTCTTGGAGCCACCTTGAGCCCCATTCTGGGAGAAAAGTAACATATAAATGAAATAAGTAAATAAAACTTAAGTTTCTGTCAACGAGAGGCGCCCGCAGCGCTTGTTCTCCTGCTTCAATTCACTGCTAAAACCTTCTTCTCCCCCTGTCTTTTCATCATTTTCCCCCACTGACTTCGCCAACTACTTCCTCACAAAAGTCAGTACTATTCGATCTGAAATTGTTCCTCCTGATTTGCCCCTTACCACTATTTTCCTGGTACCTTCTACTAATAAACTCTCTGTGTTCCCACCTGTATCTCTGGATGAACTCTCTACACTGCTAAATTCTTCCAAACCTACAACTTGTTCTCTTGATCCTATCCCCTCCCATCTTCTAATCTCTATAACCCCTTCTTTTCTGCCCTCGCTCCTCTATATCTTTAATCTCTCTCTCTCTTCGGGATCCTTCCCTTCGGATTTCAAACATGCTCTCGTTTCCCCAATTCTGAAGAAACCCTCTCTCGACCCCTCTTCTCTGTCTAGCTACCGCCCGATCTCTCTTCTTCCTTTTCTCTCTAAGGTTCTGGAACGGATAGTTTATTCTCACTGTCTTGAGTTTCTTGAAGCCAATTCCATCCTGGACCCATTTCAGTCTCGTTTCCGCCCACGGCACTCTACAGAGACAGCCCTCACCAAATTCTCAAATGATCTCTTGCTGGCCAAGGCAAATGGCCTCTACTCTATTCTCATTCTTCTAGATCTGTCTGCGGCCTTTGACACCGTGGACCACTGTCTCTTGCTTGACTTACTTTCTGACCTCGGGTTCTCCGACTCTGTTCTCAACTGGTTCAAATCTTACTTGTCAGACCAATCCTTTGCTGTGGTCACAGGTGGTCAGACTTCCTCCTCTGTCCCCTTATCTGTTGGAGTTCCTCAGGGCTCTGTCTTGGGTCCCCTTCTGTTCTCTCTTTACACACTGTCCCTTGGCAAACTCATCAGTTCTTTTGGTTTCTCCTATCATCTGTATGCCGATGACACTCAGCTGTATCTCAACCCCTGACCTTTCGCCGGGGCTCGAACAGCAAGTCTCCTCTTGTCTGGCTGCCATTTCTCAGTGGATGCGGCATCGGCACTTGAAGCTCAACATGTCTAAGACAGAGCTTCTCGTCTTCCCACCTAAGCCCACCCTTCAATACTCCTTTTCTGTTGCTGTTGACGGCATTTCCATTCAACCGGTTCAGCAAGCCCGCAGTCTTGGCTTCATTTTTGATTCCTCGCTGTCATTTACTCCCCAGATTCAGGCCACTGCCAAGACCTGTAGATTCTCTCTTTACAGCATTGCTAAAATCCGTCCTTTCCTCTCAGCCTCCACTGCCAAGACTCTGGTTCATGTCCTAGCGGTATTGCGACTAGATTACTGTAATCTTCTTCTGACAGGGCTTCCTCTCTCTCATCTCCATCCTTTAATCTCTGTCCAGAACTCAGCTGCACGTATTATCACATCTGCTCGCCGCTTTGACCATGTTTCTCCTCTTTTATCCTCCCTTCACTGACTCCCTTTCCCCTTCTGCATCCAGTACAAGCTTTTGTTATTGACTTTCAAAGCCCTCCACGGACTGGCCCCTCCTTACTTGTCTGAACTTCTTTCTCCTCATACTCCTTCTCATACCCTCCGTTCTGGTAGTCAAGGTCTCCTGTCCCAGCCGAGGATTTCCACTGCCCCGTCCTGGATTCGTCCCTTCTCACTTGCTGCCCCTCACTCCTGGAACCTTCTTCCCCCACATGCACGCCTCATCACTTCCCTAACCAGGTTCAAAACTAAGTTAAAGACTATATTATTTAGGGAAGCTTTCCCAGGACTGTGCCATCCGCCCCAGGATGCCTCCTTTTAACTTTGTATTAAGAAGCCATGCCCTCCCTCCAGTCCATCTGCCTTGGTCCTGGCCCCAGAGGGAGAGAAGAACCACCGGACCTCACCCCCTTTCCCATCACCTTCCCCTCTTCCTTTTGTGTTGTCTCTTTTAGACTGTAAGCCTGAAGGCAGGGATCCGTCTACTTTAAGACTGTATGTATAGCACTGTGTAAATTTACAGCGCTATATAAATAAAGGATAATTAAGAAGAAGAAGGAGGAGGAGGAGGAGGAGGAGGAGGAGGAGGAGGTTGTTTGCAGAACTCACTTGTTTGGACACTGCAGGGGTCATTCAACAATCAACCCCCCCCCCCCCCACTCCAAGCACACCTTTTAGTTTTTTCAGTCCCTTCAACAGTCATTTATTAGCCAAGTGAGCATGCTGAGGTGGGGGAAGAGAAGCACTAGCTATGTTTCTGTAACATTGCAATGATATCATCCTCCAGATGACCCAAGAGGTCTGGGAGGATGCCTGTGGCTGTGTGTCTAGCTAAAGAAACATAGCCTGATGTTTCACCATCAACATCCCTGCTCTCCACTGGCCAGAAAATGGCTGTGTTGGGGGCAGAGGCTACTGTAGCAGCAGAAATTTGGATTTGGAGTTGCAAGTGAGAGATGTGTCATAATTCTGTTTGTACAGAATTACATGATATGTCTTCCAGTACAAGATTTCGGCCCATGTTTCCAGTGACACTGTTCAAGTTTTCTTTGTTTACTCAGTCCTCCTCCATCATTTGTTTACTCGTGTGAAAAGTAAAAAGAGTTGAGGAGAAGAGACTTGGCTGCCCATGGAGGCTCTCCACATGAGCCAAGGCCCTAATATTCCTGTCTTCTGGCTTATGCTAAGAATTTTCATAGTGACATCTCCTCTTAAGGCCTATTGCTTTTCCTGTGAGCAAAGCAACAATAGAAGAGGGTATGATAGCATGCTTCCTCCTCACATACTGAATGCTTTAAAAGACCTGGATATTAGGGCCAGCTTGGGGTAGTGCTCCAAGTGACAAGGACTCTCCAAGACCTAGGTTCAAATCCCTGCTCCGTCATGGAAACCCACTGGATGACCGTGAGCAAGTCACTTTCAGATTTATCAGATTTAGAGAAGGACAATGGCAAACCCCCTCTCAATAAATCTTGACAACAAAATCCCTATGATAGGGTTATTATTAGTCAGAATTAACCTGAAGGCACAGATTAACAAGAATAAATAGGGTAGTGTGACTTAACTGAGGCTATGGCAAAGAGCTTCTGGCATCTATGTAACTGAACAACTTTGCCTCTTCAAATGTTCTGACTACAGTTCCAATAACCACTTAGGGGCCATGCCAGGTGGGGCTTTTAGGAGATGAAGTCTTAAACATTTATAAGGCCACAGGTTCTGTGATGCAATCTATAGGTTTATGAACACCTTCTCTCTATTCCTTAGTAATTTTAATGTTCTGAATTTTTTTGAACTAGGTATACAGTATAGGACAAAGTATGATCCTCCAGATGTTCATGTGCAGCTCCCAGCATTCTTCTCCATTGGCTATGCTGGTCTGAGTTAATGAGATTTGAAATCTTACAGCATCTGGAGGGCTACACTTTGCCTATTCCTGCTGTAAAGTCTTGTATTTCATCTGACTCTTGAGATATTAAAAGACAGGAATCTAGAAAATATACACACATTCAGGAAAGAATACTGTATACTTTGAATTAATGCATTTACACTCAATAGAAAGTCATGCTTTAATTCAAATTACTGACCTTTCCAAGTGCTATAGTGTTGCTCCTGGCCTTTGTCACTAACTCTGCCATGTCAGCTTTGAATCTCTCCACATCCTTGCATTGGTTAGCTCTGGAGTGATGAAGAATCAACTCTGCCACTCTTTCCCCCTGTGGAAGAAACCATAATGATTGGCTATTCAGCTGTGTCAGACACCAGTTAGGTTCCTTGAAGAGCAAAACTTCCAGAGGATTTCTCCCCAGGACCAGCCATTCTATGTATTATCTTCATCAGTAACTTGTTCAAATTCATATCCCATGCTTAATAAACAAAACAGCTTTATTTATATACCGCTTCATACCCTTAAGGAGTGTCTAAGCGGTTTACAATTGTAAGCTATTTGCCCCCCAACAATCTGGGTACTCATTTTAGCGACCTCGGAAGGATGCAAGCCTGAGTCGAGCTTCAGCCCTTTGCTGGTCTTGAACTCGCCACCTTATGGTTTTGAGTGAGTGGCTGCAGTACAGGCATTTAACCACTGCGCCACCAGGGCTGTAATAACCTTGTAGCTTGAAGACCAAAGGTCAGAACAAGCTAATGATGTAGATCCTTAAAAGACTCAATGCAGACACAATATTCCTAATTTCTTAACAATGGCTGGGTGATCCAATCCCATTCCTCACTTCTATAATGCACAAATTCTCCACATATTGCCATTTGCCACATGTAGCGTTACATCTGCCCCAACAATATCCATGATTAGTATTAATCATGGCTCTCTCTTAACTAAGGTTTGCAAAACTACTTCAAAATTCTGAGTGTGAGCTCTAAGGAGAACTCTTGCAAGTGCTAACCTTGGTTGGTAGTAGTGCACACCACAGTGTCAAACTATGAAAATAAAGGAGGCTGCTTTAGTCAAAGGAATTTCCTGCTAGATTAGAACACAGCAGCTTCACAAATGCAACTGTGGAAATGCCAGTAGGGATATACAAGTCATTCACTCACATCTTTCCAAATCTTTATCCAATGTATGAAAGAGAAAGTTATGCATTACTCCCAGTGCCGAAAGGACATCTTGAACATCCATATCCTCTAAAAGCTGTTCCACAGTAATATGCAATACCTCAAAGCCTGTCAGATTGCAAGTCATTCTATTCCTAGCACTTAGCCATCAACCAGAGAAAGCCAATGTGGTCTAGCGGTTAGAGTCCTAGAGTGGAATTCAGAGGATCCAAGCTGAAAACTCCTTTCATCTTTGAATTTGTGGGATGCTCTTGGGCTCATCACACTCTTTCAATCTGACCTATTTTACAGTGTTGTTCTGGGGATAATAAGGGAAGAGTCACATATGCTATTATCTTGAACTCATTGAAGGAAAGGCAAGTATAAATGTAAAAATAAATAAATGACTATATTACCAAATCACAAGCTCTCAAAATACCCTTTTCAGAAGGGGTATTTTATGTAACTGAATATGTATTATATAGACATATTTCAAAATTTGCACACCATTTGCATCTCTCCTCAGAGCACAAAAATGATCAGAAATAAAATTTAGGTGAGCAAAAAAGCAACCTCACACTGACCCTGAGAGATTGAACAAAAGGTAGTAATAGGTCTATCATTTTATAGAGGTAAGATAATTCCTGGTAAGAACAAGTCATCAGTCCAAGCCAAGAATCCAAATTATGTCACACATCAAAGAGCAAATACAGCAATACTAATGTAGCATGCCAGACTAAGGCTCCAGAGATCAAATTTCTGAGTCTCCATCCAGTTGTGTGGCTCTCCTGGATTAGTAGTTCTCTCTCAGCCTGCCTCACTGGGTTATTGTGAGGATAAAAACACACCAGGGGAGGAAAGAACCTTAAACTCATTGGAGGAAATGGAGGCTAAAAATGTAATGAATATATAGACCTGTGTAAGTCTGGTGGACCCATAACCCAGAGCACGTGCACTGACACTACTAACATGTTTTCCATAGGCTCCCCATATACCCAGAGAGGCTCACCTTGGAATCAAGTCTTACCTGTCCTAAAACCACAGCTGTGAAGACTGCGCGGAAATTCTCAAGATCGGCTGCCTGCAACTCAGCTATGATTCCTGCATCCAGAAGCACCAGTCGGAGTGGGGAAGGAGAAGGCTGTACTTCCAGAATGAGTGTGTCCAACAGATCCACAATGACTGTCTGGTCCTTAAAGTGGTTATGGAAGTGCTCTGCTCCCTGTACCAGGATATTCCCAGGATGCATATCAGCATGGACAAAATTATCCACAAACACCTAAAGGATTGAAAAATCACAGTTTCTAAGGGCTCACCTAACTTAGTAAGAACCTGTCTGGATGTTAAGAACTTCAGAGAAGGTTCCCTTGAGACTGTGATCACCAGCAGAGGCCTGCTAGATGGTTGCACAGAAGAGGACTTTCTCGTATGTTGTTTCCATGCAGAGAAATATATTCAGAATTGCAACCAGTTCCCACTCTTATTGCTTTTAGGAAAGATATGAGAATAAATCTCTTCATCTACCCTTTTTAACTGTTTTACCAATTACTGTGGCTATTCTGAAGGCTTGATTAATAAATAGTTTTAATAGTTTTATCTATATGTTTTCAAATGGGGTTTATCTGTTTTCAGTTTGTTTTAATGATGATATTATCTGCCTTGAGTGTTGCTGCCTCTTTTTGAAAAAAAAAAGTCAGGTTAGAAAAATAATAGATAAATAACATTATGTCTGCCAACTCCTTCCCTTAGAGGCTTATTGTGAAAAACAACTAAGGCAAAAATGAAAAAAAATAGGAACCACTACCCTAAGAGATCCCCTTACCATCTTTAGAAGCATATCCATACCCATCTTGGCTAACTTCCTCTGCAGGCCCGTTGTGCTCTCCATGTGCAAATACTGAGATATGGGCTTGCTCTCCTGAAAAAGAAATAATGCTTAATCAGGAAGGGCCCACACATTCTTTATGAGAAACTCTTCCAATATATACTACAGGCATTTTGGAATGGAATGCAAATGCTTCAGTAGTGAAGAAGATATAATCCATTCATCAAGTAGAATAATGGAAGAGACCACAAGGGCCATCCAATCCAACCCCATTCTGCCATGCAGGAATACACAACTAAAGCACCCATAGATGGCCATCAAGGCTCTGCTTAAAAACCTCTGAAGGAGGAGATTCCACAAACTCTCCAAGGCAGCGTGTCCCACTGTCAAACAGCTCTTACTGTCCGGAAGTTCCTCCTAATGTTTAGGTAGAATCTCTTTTCCTGTATTATAGTCATTTATATCCTGCCTTTCTCCCAATAATGGGACTCAAGACAGCTAACAACATTTTAAAAGCAATACAGATTAAAAACATTACAAAATTTTAATTAAAAAAATAAAATGTACAATTAAACAATCATATATTGAAACAAAAAGATTGAAATGCATTAAATACAAATAAAAACTAAAGTTGTATAAGATAATCACTAATAAACTGTCTGCTCTTAGTTGTTTTGAGATAGATAAGTTGGCCATACCTGCTTTACACAGTTAAGAATCTTACCTCAAAGGTTTCCACAAGGATATTTCTCGTCACAAAAGGGTGTAGCGGAATTGGGAACTTCACATAATCCACATCTCGGAAATTGAAGCGGAAGCGTTCCAGGTTCCTTGCTTCATACCGTAAGTCAATCTAAAGTGGAGCAGCAAAAAGATTTGAAAAAAACTGCAGAGATTGCCCAGCTGTGCAACCTTTGTAGTATGGGAAGTAACCAATGGAAACTTTCAGTGGAAAACCACAGTCACTTGCCATGATGGTTGGGGAATTGTGGGAGTTTTCATCCAATAAATAAATAAATAAATAAAATCCAAGGTCAGCAGAATACAGGTTCAGCTTCTGATCTAGCATTTCTTCTTAAGGAAGAGGAAAGGGAAGCAAACCCATTTATTGAACCACAAATCACCTCAGTGACAGCATCAGAAATAAGAAAGGATTCAGAAATTCAGGTATAATCAGAAAAAGAGAACTGGGAGCCAAACTCTGTGATGGGTATGATTTAATGATTAGAGTGTCTGCTAAGGATTGCAGAGACACATCCTGAGATCTCCTTTATGCCATGAGGTTCAATGGGGGACCTTAGGCCCATCACTATCATTAATTCTTCTCTGCCTCACAAAGCTGAAGTAGTCTGTACAGTGCTAGGAATAGCAACAACAGTGACTTTTTACACAATAAGGATTACAACTAGATAATAGCTTGGATCCTTAGCCTTCTCTGCCAATAAACTACAAATCCCAGAATTCCATAGGATGGAGCCATGACAGTTAAAGCAGTGTCGAACTGCATTATATTCTGCACTGTGGCAGCAGCCTAAGCCAATTGGACTTTGTTGAAATCAGTTTCCAGTGGGGCAGCTGTGTTTGTCTATTGTAGCAAAAAAACAATAAAGATTCTAGTTTTTGAACTAATAACTAAGTTTCTATTTGGCATAAGCTTTCATTGGCTTCAACACACTTCCTCTGATGTACATGCACCTAAAGAAACAGGCTGCAGTTAGTCTTTAAGGACTGCTTCACTTTTTGCTGTTGTTTTTACTGAAATCAATGAAGCCAAACCTGTGGGAAACAAAGTCCACTGGCTGTGTTGAATCTAAACCAATGCATATGAAGTGCATTGAAACCACTATACAGAAATCAAGTACTATACATATCACATCATTTCAGTTCATTAAGTGCCAATTTTTATGCAGGCAAAGGAGCAGTGTGGTGTAGTGGTTTGGGTGCTAGACTACTATTCTGAAGACAACGGTTCGATTCCTAGCTTGGCCATGAAACCCACCCTCAGCAAGTCACATTCTCTCAGCCTGAGGGAAGACAATGAGAAACCTCTTCTGAAAAAATCTTGCCAAGAAAACCCCAAAATAGCTTTGCCTTAGGGCCGCCATAATTCAAATATGACTTGAAGACACACAAAAACAACAAAAGGAGCACATATACAGAGAGAAACAGAGATCAAGACTTGAGGGAAAACCTAGGTTTCGGTGGCCCCCAAACTTTGGTCCTCCAGCTGTTTTGGACTTCAGCTCTCAGAATTCCTGACTATTAGTCAAGTTGACTGGGAATTCTGGGAGCTGACGTCCAAAACAGCTGGAGGACTAAAGTTTGGGAATCACTGCTTTAGGCCATCACACGTCTGTGAACACAATGGGTCACATCTCATTTTGAAAGTTAACCCGGGTCAGGCTGTTTAGTTCTTGGAATACTAGTGACCTCCAGGTAGGACTAGGGAAGAAACATGCCTGGCACTAGTCTAGACAGTCACTAGCAGTCCAAGATTGTAGCACGGAGTTGGCTGAAACAATTCTCTGATGCCCTAAAATGCAGTGTCCTGTATGTGAAAAAAAATTGGTAAGAAGGAATCTAAACATCCTAATGTCAGTGCAGAATGTCGGCTAGCTGTTGTGCATGGAATGGTTCATGAGGGTGGGGTGGATGGAAGGGCTGGGGCCTTGCTCACCACACCGCAACATTTTGTTGCAGGCCCCACTTATTACCCTTAACCATCTGTCTCCAGAGTTATGTTAACACTAAAGACAGTTCTGTCAAACTGAGCCTTCAAAACGCTTGCTATGAAAAGTACCTTGGAGTCTTGATTTTGCCAGCAAAGGGGGGGGGGGTGGAATTCCAGAAGAACAGTACTCAAATAAAGGTCCAAAACATACCGCAGAAATAATCCAGTGTGAGACTGCTTGAACTGCAATGGCTAAATGTAAGGGAATTCTGGGAACTGTACTTTTGTGAGACATTTAGCCTTCCCTGTCAGAGAGCTCTGGTGCCACAATAAACTGCAATTCCCAGGATTCCCTAGCATTGAGCCCGGGCAGTTCAAGCAGTCTCAAACTGGATTATTTCTGCAGTGTGTTTTGAATCTAAGACTGCTTCCCACCTGCTGAATCATGAGTTTCTCAAACTCCTCCACAATCTCCGTCAGGCTCAGCCATTTCACACCTGGGAGAAGCTCAATGAACCGACTGCCTGTCTTCATTAGGAACAGATCCATATGGACTTGTTGAACTAATCCAGGGTGCAACACCTGTACAAGAGGAAAAAAGATAGCCAGGTCATCTCTTACAGGCACAGAATATATTCACATTCAACCAGACACTCAGTGGCTTCCCTATCAATAGGGCAGTGAATTTGTTCTGGGCTTTAGTCCAAACTTGATAGGAGCTAACCAGAGTGCCAAACGTATTTGAAAGATCAGTTTCACAAACCCATTGACAGGAAAGCCATCACTGCTGCTGCAGTCCATCATCATAGTTGTAGTATACATGTTAAAAACAATCTCTCTTATAGGAATATGATTCTGATGCTGCTTTTGTGAAGCTTTTCATTTGGTTCACCATTTAAACAAACTTTGTGAAAGTATTTGTCCCCATGTCTTTATTAAAATAGGAGAGCAATGTTCCATCAGTTAAATGGTTAGAGTAATTGACTTTTTACAGAAAGACAATAGACTGAAAAGTCCCCACCTACCCCCATGATATCTTGGGCAGATTTGAAATATTATCATTAATAAATGTCATCATTAATATAAGTATTTATAAGAACTGCAGAACACAAGTATCATCTTTGACCTGTCATTTTCTCACAGGAGGAATGCCTCTCCAAAGGCGATGGTACAACACATCTATAAACAAAGAAAAGATACTTTCTGCTATAGAGATACTGCTTTCAATCTCTACTGAGATTAGCATTTCCCCCCTACCATCCAAATGTTTCGTATTATGAGTCCCATCATTCAGCAAGCATGATGAGAGTTGAAATACAAAACATCTGTATGCCTTTAGTTTGTGGAAGGCTTTATTAAAGCCGTTATTAAAACCTTGGGAAGGTTATTTATTTCCTTACTAGGCCTACTAGAAACTGTGGAAGTCAAAGTCAAAATAGGTAACTTTCCCCATCTTTGCCAGGTCAGAGTACACACATTCGCTAATACAGTCTACCTTAATGGCCACTGGAAGAAGTTGGTCTTTCTTGAGATAGGATGCACTTGGATATCCAGAACCTGAATCCCAATAAACTCTTCCACTGACACCACCTTTGTAATGCAACCCATGGTCACCATAACCTTCTGGAATGTCTTCATGCTTCCTCTTCCAAAGCCACCTGAAGAGTCCGCTTAAACCCAAGGCCTGCCAGGATTCCAAGGCAAAGCTGAACCCAGAACTCTTTGAGAGATCTTTCAGCGCTGGTTCTCCAAGAGCAGAGATATCCACATAAGCTTTGTATACCTGGGCAACGCAACCAGACCCAACAGGTTCCTGGCTTTCAAAGGCGAAGACTTTCTCCCAGCTGTCCCCAAATGCCATCCTCAAAGATTGCTTGGTGTAATCCCAAGAGTGAGGGGTCACCTTGATGTGCAGCTTGGAGAACTTGAGGCAGAAGTCTTCCGAAAAGAGATCTCGCCTGGTGCTTGCCCATTGCCCCAGCTTGATGAACGTGGGCCCAGATGACTCCGTCGCCTTTAGCAGAAGATGGACCCAGAGCGAAGCAAAACTCGGAGAGATATAGGTGATGGGGTAGAGCCAAAGAAACGGCCCAAACTTTAGCAGCAGCACAAAGGCTCGGATCACAGTGGAAAAGAGGAGCCCAACATGCCGGAGGAAAGCAGCATTGTCAAGGGGGGCTTTTCTTTGAGGGTGAAGACTTGATAATTTCTCACAACTGGCACCCTGTGGAGACCCTCCAGTTCCCCAGCACAGTAAAGTTAGCTTTACCAGGCCTTTGCCCCTGAACCACTTTTGGAGCCCACTGCTGGAAGAGGCACCAACAGACTTTCTACTTTGGTTTCTTAAAAAACGCAAGGACTTCCTTGAAGAGAGGAATCGGAAGTTAGCAAGAAAAATCCGGGCAGTGCAGTAGCGGCAGGTAGTCATCTTAGTGGTGAGGAGAAGAGGGAGAAGTCTATGGAAGCAAACACTGGAGAAGAGGAACTGGGGAGGACGAGTTTCAACAGGGTTCGAGCCAATAAGGTTGTGTGGCCTCCTCCCTGCAAGCAAAGTCTATTCTCGCCTACTCTTTGAGGATGGGAACACCCGGATCTGGCTGTGCAACTTTTGTAATATGTGAAGTAACCAGTGGACACCTTTAGCTCTCGTCCCCAGAAAGTCACCCGTGGACACCTTCAGCGACCATCATCCCCGGAAAACCATGGTCACTTGCCAAGCTGGCTGAGGAATTGTGGGAGTTTTCATCCAAACAAAGGTAAGCTTTCCAAGGTCAGCAGAATCCAACAGGTCCAGCTTCTTCTGATCTGGCATTTCTTCTCTTGAGGGGGGGAACAAACCCATTTATGGAACCACAAACCACTCCAGTGACAGCATCAGAACTAAGAAAGGATGCAGAAATCCAGGTATAATCTGTGACCGAGGAAGTAAAAGGCCCCCCAAGGTAAGGGCTGGAGGAGGCATCCCAGGCACCTTCAATCCTCGGAGTCAGCAGCAGGTAGGCATCCTAGGCCAGATTGGGGGGAGACTGCATCCAGGTGGGTCCCTCCAACCCCCTTTACCAAGCTCGGCCCTGGCTGCTGGCTGCATCCCAGGAAAGGGATCCCTTTGCCGGCATCTGTCCGTCCTAAGAGCCGGGGAGGAAGGAAGGATTGCAAACGGTCTCCCAGCAAAGGCTTGGCAGAGCCTCCACGTGGGGGGTCTTCTTCAAAGGGCTTGGCGTTCCATGGAACGTTGCGGAACAATGGAACCAGATCAAAGGAACCCGAAGGAATCCGAACGTTCCAAATCGGAAGACGTAAAGCAGAGGGGGGGGGGAGTCTCCGCCTCTTAAAGGGGCAGCGTGACTGAGAAAGAACTCTTCTTTCAATCAAGATTAAGAAGCCTCACTTTCATGGATGCCCAGCCATGACCAGGGTCCACAACGCACTGCAGAAATAGAATCCAAAGAAAACATTTCAGGGGGGTAATAGCCGGGTTGGCCATATAGCAAATCAAACATGCACCCAACCATGATAGCTTTATGGGGCCAAGCAAAATGCACAATTACCTGGTGCAAGCTTTCCAAGCTCCACTGGCTTCTTCATCAGGCAATGTATATTTCAATAATGACAATTATATATATATATATATATATATATACACCATGCAGGAGGAGATTTTTAATTTAATTTAATTTTTTTGCAAATGGATGTCAAAACTTCCAGGACTTTGAGAACCTGACCACATGGCCAGAAGGAGGAGGTGCCAGCCTGTAAGTAATACCTCTCCATACCATGTCAACTGAGAATAAAAAATAGCAAAATGCAGGCCTGTTACTAACATCTTCAGTCCCCCCCCCCCCCTTCCTGTATGGTTTTTAACACCTTGCCTGATGAAGAAGCCAGTGGAGCTTTGAAAGCTTGCAACATGTAATTGTGCATTTTGGTTGGTCCAGATAAAGGTATCATTATTTGACAGATTTCAGAAATAATCCAGTTTGAGACTGCTGTAACTGCCCTGGCTCAAGGCAAGGGAATCCTGGGAATTGCAGTTTATGGTGAGCTCTCTCACAGAGAGAAGGCGAAACGTCTCACAAAACTACAGTTCCCAGAATTTCCCTAGCATTGAGACAGGGCAGTTAAAGCAGTCCAAACTGGATTATTTTTGCAGTGTGTTTCAGACCCAGATGTCCTAACCACAAAGGAGAAAGGCAAGGCACTGCAAAATGTAGGACTTTCCAAGAAAAAAATGACAAAACAAAAGCTCGAAACACACTCAAAGATAAATTCCTGCTCCTTAGCCACACTCAAAATGGGGGACCTTTTGGAATTTCTTCTGGACAGGTGGTCAAAATGTAGGACAAGTCTGGAAAAAGGAGGACCTCTGGTTACCCTGGTCATGTCTTAATAAGGTAAGGGTGCATCTACGTGTTAGAAATCATGCTTTAAGTGCTGTAGCACCGTCTTGTGGAATCCTGGGATTCGTATTTTTACAAAGTCTTTAGCCTTCTTTGGGAAAATCTATTCATTTGAGTTGTGGAGCTGGAGAAGAGTGCATGGGACAGTCAAGAAAGCAGACAAATGGATCCTCGAACAGATGAAGCCAGGAATCTCCATGGAAGCCAAGATGATGAAACTGTCGTACTTCGGACACATCATGAGAAGGAATGACTCACTGGAAAAGACAATAATGCTGAGAAAGGTGGAAAGAAGTAGAAAGAGAGGAAGGCCGCACGCAAGAAGGATGGACTCTATTAAGAAGGTCACTATAGGTTTGCAGGAACTGGGCAGAGCAGTAGAAGAAAGGGAGTCTTGGAGATGTCTCATCCTGGATCTTATCAGACATCAGAAATTGGAAGTATAATCTAATGGCAATCTGAACGCAATCATGGGGTTTCAAGTTATTGAGAATTAAAGTATCTCACGCAATTTCAGGCAAAAGGGAAGTCGTTCCGAATGCAATCATTGGTTTTACGTTATTGCGAATTAAAGCATCTCACACAATTTCGGGCAATGGGGGGTCATTTTTGGGTAATGGGAAGTCATTCTGAATGCATTCCGAACGCAATTGGAATTCATGTGAATTCGCTAAACTAGCGAATTCACTTGAATTCAAATTGGCTTCATTCACAATAAAGATAAATTCCTGTCGTCCGATAAGGTCCATCCATAGGGTCGCTGTGGCTCAAGATCAACTCGAGGGTGATTATAATAATAAAAATATTTATTTATTTATAGCTTGCCCAATCACTAGGAATCTGGGCAGGTTACAACAGATTAAAATAAATAAAATACAATAAAATACAGAACAATTCCTTCCCACCCCCCTTACCATTTGTAACCCATGATTAACAACGACAACAAAAGCCAAAGAGTGCCATTGGCTCACCAAACTGCAAACCCCAGGATTCTGTAGGATGGACCCATGGCAGTTGACCTGATGTCAAACTCCATTATTTCTGCAGTACAGATGCACCTTACATTACTCAGCTGATTTAGACTTCCTCTCACCACTGTGCTGATATTTCATTAAGAAGAAGCAGGAGTCATACCTCAATAAGGGTGCATTGTAGAAAACACACAGTTTGACCTGACTTTAAGTGCTGTAGGCCCATCCTGTGGAATCTTGGGATTTGCAATTTTACAAGGTAAACCCCAAGGTAGACTCATTCAAGTAGGCCAGAGTGGCTGAGGATAGGGAGGAGTGGGGATGTCTCATTCACAGGGTCAACACAAGTCAAGGCCGACACTAGGGCAGATAACAACAACAAGGACTTTAGCCAGCGATGTATTCAAGTCTTATATTCCAAGGCTCAAGTCATGTCTCAGGTCCCTACCTTCAGGTCTCAAGTCCTTGCAAGATACTTTCAAGTCAAGTCTTAAGTGGAGTCTTAAGTCTGGGAGACAGCTTTAACATTAAAAAAGGAGGTGGGGTTTGAGCTTGAGGCAGAATTATCCTTTTTTTAAAGCTTTTCCAGCTTTAGGATAGGCTGCTGAACAGACCTCAAGCCCCTCAAGCCCATTTCCTAACATGTGTGCTGTTTCTGGATGCAATTAAGCCAACAAGTCAGTGGCTAAAAATATACAAGTATCAAGTATAGTCCAGTCAGTGTCTCATTTATTGCCAAGTAGAGTGCAAACCTTCTCCACCAAAGAGTGTTGGTGCCTCACAAAACTGCAAATCCCAGGATTTTGTAGGATGGAGCCAAAAGTGGTGTCAAACTGCATTATTTCTAAAGTGTAGATGCACCCTAAGATGCTCAAAAGATGCTCAAAAGCAGAAAAACCTACCAGAGGGTATGGTGTAATACAGGTGTTAGTCTTGAAAAGTTTAGGATGTCACAGGCCTGTGGGAGCTTCTCGTTGTGTGCCTTCAAGTGGTTTCTGACTTATAGTGACCCTGAGACGAACCTATCACAAGGTTTTCTTGGCAAAATTTGTTCAGAGGGGGTTTTCCTTTTCTTTCCTCTATGGCTGAGAGAGTGTGATTTGCCCAAGGTCACACAGAAAGTTTCCATGGCTGAACTGAGATCTGAACTCTCCTCTCCCAGAGTTTCAGTCAATACTCAAAGCACTACAACTGTGCTGACTGCTATAAAACCACTACCATGTCTTAGTATAATCTCACCACTGGGTGGTAGTACACCTAACAATTTAACCAGTTCTTTGAAGGATCGCCTTGTCAGGTACAGTCAGCTGACAATCAAATCAAAGCATTTGTGACTTTGACTTTTGCAGATTTTATTACGTGTATTTGCGGATTTGATTTATAGAGCATGTTCTCTCTAGGAATCTCTAGGCCCTCAAGTGCTACTCTGCTGGAGGTTGACCATACAGTCATGCTGAAGGACTTAGAGATTATTACTAAAAACACTTTTCTGGGCATTTGTAGATTCTCTAGTGTGATTCTATCGACACCTCCCTCCAGATGTGTGTGTGTGATTTGAAAATAAATAAACCATAAAAGGATATGAAGCCAATCTTCCAACAGACATGCTTTAGTCCATTCATACGTTGTTCCCATACATTCACTTTCCCCAGCAGATCTTTGTACTTAGATCATTTTTATCTGTACTGTTCCTTATATAAACTTAGATTCTGACATGTACCTTCTAAAGTGAATATATTTTCTGTGTGTGTACAAATTATAAGCAATTTCCACTTTAGTTTTTAAAACCACTAATTGCCATCTCCCTTCACTCATCACTCAGATATTTATTTGTTCCCAATAGTATATATATTTATTTGTAGTTTTCCTTTTCAGCAAGCACGTTAATTTATGCATTTTGCTGAAACTCCCTCAGGATCCCATAGTCAGCATGACTCGTGACCCTGTTGGCTGGGGGATTCTGGGAGTTGCAGTCCAAAATGTAAATGTCCCAAACTCTAATTTGTCACTAGTACAAAATGTGGCAATGGCAGTTGTATTATTTATTAAGCTTTTAAAAACAAGGATTATAAAGACCAGGTATGTGAGGAATCTCTGGTCTACCTCATGTTTTGGCCAGGAATTCCCATCATTCCTCTCCAGCAGGTTAAGTGGTAAGGAATTGTGGGGACTGAACTCTATAATCTTTAAAGCAGCATTTCTTGTCCTGATGCCTACTTAATTTGTAACTTAATATAATTATGGATTGCTGCCTCAATATAAGACTTAGGAAGATTCTCTGCACATTTATTGGCTATTCTTCTTTGCAGATGCTCAAGTATTATTATTGGTCAGACCTCAAGGGTGAGTCTCTCTTTAATGAAAAAGGAACTTCTCCTGCAGTCTCTTAGTCCTAATTCTATTGTCAGTTCTGTTTCAATCCTTATAGTGAAAGGCATATGAAAAACTGGGGATAGCTCTATAGCTAAGAAGATATGAAAAAGCTCTAAAACAAAGTGTGCAGGTGTTACTGTATTATTCCTTCATAGTTATTGCATATGCAGTGGTTATTTGCATTTAGCAAATGTCAAACAGCATAACATTGTATAAAATAATGTACTTATAAATCACTTTGGAATATCTCTACTGCAAATGGGCACCAGAGTAGAAATAGAACAGTGTGAAGAATCTAAGAAAAGCCCTGCTAGATCAAACCAAAGGCCTGTTTAGTACAACATCCTGTTTCCTGCAGTGACCAACCAGATACCTGAGGGAATTGGGAAGCCACAAGCAGGATATGGTGGCAGAAACTCTCTCTTCCTCTCATTCTGTAGCTACTAATAATGCACACTTTGTCTGATCTTGAAGACAGCCTACACCCCAAATGATAGACATTGATAGTTTTAACCTCCATAAATTTTCCAACTGCTTTTTAAAGCCATCTAAGCTGGTTGGGTCCCATTTAGGTAGTGGTGCCAGTTGGTGTTAACAATATTTTATATGCTAATATTCCAACATGTTCACATCTTGAGTCTGTTTCATTTGTCTTGCCAGCTCTTCATATCTGTGATTGTTATTGACTGTAATATTTGTGATTTTTATGGACTGTCATTTTTTTAATATTTGTAAACCACTCCAAGGGTGTTACCAGTTGCATGGTATATAAGCATTTTAAATAAGTAGGCAGTGATAGCAAGCCCCCATTTAAAATTATTAATTGCCTCTCTCCAATTCTTATGAGGATTAGATTAGCATTCTGTGCTCTAAACCTGTAAATAATACTAGGTACTCTGGATACTTCTACTATCTATTGTTGTTAACCACCTTTGAATCAATCTCAACTCATGGTGACCCTGTGGATGAGACATCTCCAAAACTCCCTATCCTCCACTGTTCTTCTAAGTTCTTGCAGAGTATATCCTACATATTTTTGTTGTTCAGCTTTTCTCCTTTTATACATAATAGTCTCCAAGATATATAAACTCCCAGCGTTTCAGGAAGAAATTTCTTTATTAGAATCAACTAGAACAGGATGGAAAACATTGTTATACAGATGTTATTTATCTCCCACCATCACTCACCATAGGGCAGGGTTGGTAGAAGATTCACTCTAGCAACACCTGGAGGCCCCGTGGTCCTCATACATCAACTAAAATATTATTCTTGTTATTTGCCAGCAAGTCAACTTTGACTTATGATAACTGCGAAGAAGAGCCCTGTTCATCAGCTGTCCTGCTCAGGTCTTGCAAACTCAGGACCATGGCTTCCTTGAGTAATTGTATCAATCTGTCTTTACTTCAGTTGTTCCCTTTTTATTTTTCCTTACACTTTCTGTTGTGTGTGTTGTTTGCCTTAAAATCATTCTGATTTATGGCGACTGTAAGGCGACTCTATCATGCGGTTTTCTGGGCAAGTGTCATTGCCATCCTCTGAGGCTGAGAGAATGTGACTTGCCCAAGGTCACACAATGGGTTTCCATGACTGAGCAGTGAATTGAACCCTGGTCTCCAATCATAGTCCAGCACGCAAACCACTATGCCACACTGACTCTCTGCCTTCCACTTAACCAAGCATCATTTAAATAGTACAAAAAGTGGGAGGAAATCATAAAATAGTACTGAAAAACACTGTATGATTTGGGTTTTTATTTTTCTTTCTTTTAAAGGAAGCAACTCAGATACATCCATCTTTTGTATAAGCTCCAGAAGCAGCATTAAGGTTTATCACACTAGAGGGCAAACAGGATTTAAACAGGAATTAAACAGGAAATGCCCTATGTTAAACATAAGGCATGTTAAATAAAGGCATGTCATCTGAATGAGCTCATACCTAGTTTGTTCAGATGTTACAATATTGAGCCCATCTTAGTAATGCTCTTTATTGATCTAGTAGAACATATAAATAGTAAACATATGCAACATCAAAAAGGATAAATTATTCACTATGGATGGCACTGATTTAAGGCTATCTGTCTCTATTGCAGTTTTCTGTATAAAGAATTAAGTTGTCTTGCATGTGAATATCTTTCCAGTAAAATTCACATGCTCTTCTAAAGAGCTTGTGTTTGCCTCGTGTCAAAGACTAGCAGATTTTCCTTTTGTAAAGTGCCAATGCTCTTGGAGTGAAAACTTCACCACATATTGTCTGACACAAAGAAGTCTTTGTGATGTGGGTTCTCTTGGACATTGCTCTATAAAATAGATCTTGAATGCTGCTGCACAAGGATTCTTGAATGTCATAGACACATGGAAAAATGCCATCCTGTTCCAGTAACATGATGGACACAGTCCAAATACTGTATCTCTTAATCCTAAATCCAAAATGGACGTTCTAGAGGGTTAGTTTTAATGGCATTAGTGCAGCACAATTTTCATGTTAGTTATACTCTTCCAAAATTTCACAGGGGAAAAGAGGCATATGCAATGAAACATGCACTTTGTACATGTGCCTTTCCACTGGCTTAGCTGAATATAAGCTATATTCACTTACTCTACAATACCTTTGCTGATTTAGTGAGAATGTGTAACTTTCCAAATAATGCTGAGCTTCTACTCCCATCAGTTCCACTCTCTGTTAGCATGCCTTTCCTAAACATATTCTGTGTAGGAATTCAACCCGCAACAACAGTTGCCCATACCTACCTCATAATATCGGCACAATAATTTTCCTCAGAATGGTATTTTGCAAGGCAGGGAATAACTAGATGGAGTTTTCATTTGTTGTGATTTTTCCTCCTGTCATTTTATGGGCTACTGTACTGTGGAACAATATAGACAACCCAGAGTTGTAGGTAGTTTCTTGTCCAGTAGGTGGTGGTCATAGAACCTGTTTAGGATCTCATATAGTACAATAAACATTAAACCACAGTTAAAGTATAGGATCAAGATCAGTATCAAGACCACTGCTATTCTTTTGTCGTGTTTGTGAGGATCAGTTTAAGAAGATCATATATCAGGTGAACAAAAAGTGCAAATAATATATAAGAAACACAGAACACATTATATATTAAACAGTTTGTATGAACTGGACATGTTTCAGATTGGTTAGCTTCTGGTAAGGCAATGCTGTGTATTTGGTATGCGCATTTGAATTGATTGTATTATTGAGATAAAACAAGGGATGGGAAATTAATTAATTAAATAAATAGTTTTTGTTTAGGGAAAGATTGCGTGCATTTATAGATACATTCAATTACTGATATTAAAATCATGGGATAATGTCTTCCGAACCCATAAATAAGTGAGACAGAATACTATAACCAGATCAGGGGTGTGGGAAAGAAAAAATTTGTGACACATTGCATCTGAGGAAGTGGGCTTAAGTCTACAAAAGCTCATGCTGCCACCTTCTTTCTTTCAGATAGTCTCGCCAGATCTCTCTACATACAATTAAAAAACTAATACATTTAATATGGCAAAAGCTTTTGTAGAATAGTACATATATAATAGCGGTTATTCTAAGTATATATATTTATGTGTGTGTATGTATGTGTACATGTGTACAAACAGGTTCTATGACCATCACTGGACAAGAAAGTACCTACAACTCTGGGTTGTATATATTGTTCCACAGTACAGTAGCTCATAAAATGACAGGAGGAAAAATCACAACAAATGAAAATCCATCTAGTTACTCCTTGCCTTGCAAAATGCCATTCAGAGGAATGGTATATAAAGTTATTTTTAGTTGGCAAGTACACACTGGTACATTTATGAATGTACAGACAGAAAATATCATGATTCACATGGAAATGAGACTAAAAATATATAGCCCATGATAACTATGTTAAAGCTTTTAATGTGTGGAAAATGAACATTTCATATTACCCACGTTCTAGCTTTACTAAGTTAATTAAGAATTATAGTGAGACACAAAACTTTGGTCACAACTGTAGCCAAAGATGTTAGAATCCAACATCTTCAGTCATTGTTCACTGGAGTCTCTGCAGATTTGGTGGTGTTCAAGAATGGCTTCTTCAGCCACAGAATTTCCTGATGTGTTAGAGAGAGGCTATAGATCACCATTTGAGTTTACCTAGTAATAGTAACATATATACTGTATTAAATTATAACTTGTTACTTGCCAAGAAAAGGAAATTGAGCAATTGTGTTAAATAGTACCCTCTCCCCAATGAACTATCAATGTAACAAACTCTGAAAATAGGAGGAGAAATGCACCTCCCTCCAAAAAAATGTGGGTGTGACTCCACTTCTGTGCAACTACTGCAATTACTCCACATGTAAACATTTATTAAAGATCTTGACCACACTTAAAACTCCTGTTTGTGCACAGGTGACTGCAGGATTTTAAAAGGTAAATATTGGCAGATTAGGACTCTCAAGAGTGATCTCTTTTGGCAGGTGTGTTATTTGTTTTTTATCTTTTTGGTGGTGGTGGTGGTGGGAGTCAACTGAAGTTTCAGTACTATACACACATGCATGTGTAACTGCGCATAATCCCCACTGAACTGCATAGATCTGAACAAACACCTGTGAGTACCTTGCTATAAGTAAGTTCCAGAAGGAACACAGAAGTGGAGGCATATTACAGCTGGCATCCTTTTGTTTAATCCCTACTAGCGTAGATCCATTCCTTCAATTGCAGTATTTACCCATTCAGCACATAGGTAAATCTCATTGATTTAATGGGACTACTCAGTCAGGATTAAAGAACAGGATTTATACCTTTATGTGAAAACAATTCTCTCTCTCTCTCTTTTGTATTTTAACATGTTGTGCCCTGCTTTGAACCAGTAGAGAGCCAGTGTGGCATAAGTGGTTTGAGCATTGGACTAAGACTCTGGGGACCAGGGTTTGACTCCTGCTCAGCCATGAACCCCACTGGGTGACCTTGGGCAAGTCACACACTCTCAGCCTCAGGGGAAAGCAATGGTCTAGCTCTTTTGAACAAATCTTGCTAAGAAAACCCTGTGGTAGACTTGCTTTAGGGTCACCTAAGTCATCTCAAATTTCCAGGCAGGGTGTGTTGTGTGTTGTGTGCCTTTAAGTTGTTTCATCATCATCATCATCATTATTTCTTAACCCGCAGCTCTTCAAGTTTCCAAGCAGGGTGTGTTGTGTGCCTTCATTTCATTATGATTATGATTATGATTATTTCTTTCCCACCTCCCCTCAAGGTTCCAGGCAGGGTGTGTTTTGTGAGTGTGTTGTGTGTGTTAGGGTCACCATAAATCAAGTTTCCAGGTGGGGTGGGGTGTGTGCCTTCAAGTTATTTCATTATCATCATCGTCATTATTATTATTATTATTTCTTAACCCGGCTCTCTTCATGGTTCCAGGTGGGGTTCAAGTCATTTCATTATTATTGTTGTTGTTGTTATTATTATTTTCATTTCCATCTCTCCTCAAGGTTTCAGGCAGGGTGTGTGTGTTGTGTGCCTTCAGGTTGTTTGTTCATCATTATTATTATTATTACTACTACTACTATTTCTTTCACACCTCTCCTTAAGTTTCCAGGCAGGGTGTGTTGTGTGCCTTCAAGTCATTCCTCCATCTCCATCATCATCATCTTTTCACACCTCTCCTCAAGATTCCAGGTGGGATGTGTTGTGTGTGTGTTTGTGTGCCTTCAAGTTATTGTTATTATTATTAAAGTATGACCCAGCCCAAGGCCCTATGGAAGCTCCTGGTCTTCCAGTATCCTGGCAATGAGGCCTTCTCTCCTGGCAGCTTATAAATCAGAAATAACTTGAAGGCACACAACACACCCTGCCTTGAACCTTGAGGAGAGGTGGGAAAGTTGTTGTTGTTTTGTTGTTATTGTCAGCCCAAGGCCCTGTGGAGGCTCCAGGTCCCCCAGTGTCCTGGGTTGTTTGGTTTGGTGTGTGTGTTTTAATTGTGTTTCCTATATTAACATGTTGTGCAAAGCCTCCAGCCTTGAGGAAAGAAGGGAAAGAAATTATTGTTTGTTGCTGTTGTTATTATATGACTCAACCCAAGGCCCTGTGGTGGCTCCAGGTCCTCCAGTGTCCCCCTGGGTTGTTTGGTTTTGTGTCTTGTTGTGTGCTTTGTGTTTCCTATCCTGTTTTAACATGTTGCACCCCACCTCCAGCCTTGAGGAGAGGTGGAAAAGAAACTACTGTATTATTATTATTAGGCTCAGCCCAAGGCCCTGTGGCAGCTCCAAGTACTCTAGTGTCCTGGGTTGTTTGGTTTTGTGTGCTTTAATTGTGTTTCCTACTTTAACTTGTGCTCCACCTCCAGCCTTGATGAGAGGTGAAAAAGAAAATAATAATAATAATAATAATAATAATAATAATAAATTTAAAGTATGTCTGGCCCAACCCAAGGCCCAGTGGAGGCTGCAGGTCCTCCTCCATGGCAACGAGGCCTCCTTCTTCTCTCAGGCCAGCTGCAGATTAGCTCATTGGAAAGGAGTCAGGGATGGGTCAGGCTGCAGAAAGCAGCTAAAAGGGAGGGAGGCTGGGAAGAAAAAGGCACAGAAAGAGAAAAGAGGGAGGTATTTCAGCTCCCAGACTTTGAAAAGCCAGGCAGGGGAGTGGGCTACAAAGCAGCCTACAAAGTGGGAAAGGGAAAGGAGGGGGAGCCCAAAGGGAAGGCAGAAGTTGGGTCCAGAGACAAGCTGAGCCCCTGCAGAGGGAGAGAAAAACTGTGAGGAGGAGGAGGAGGAGAAAAGAGAAAAGAAGAAGAGCCTAGGAAGGAACAAAAGGAAGGGAGGGAGGGAAGAAAGAAGGGGTGGAAGAGAGGAAAAGGGGGCGGGAAAGGCGACCCAAATCCAGCCAAGGGAGGGAATTATGCGCCCAGAGGCTCCTGCTGCTGCTTCTCCTTCTCTTCCTTTGGACAAACTGAGGCTGGATTCTGCCCAAAATGAGGAAGGAAAGCAAAAGAGGGGCAGCAGCCTGGTTGCTGCCAACGAGGAAGGTAGGCTCTCTTGGGGCTGCAGAAGGATTATTTTTATAACTCCTTTCTCTCAGGTTAATTTAACAAAATGAAGGCTTTTTTTGGGGGGGGGGGTGTTCTGTAGAAGTTATAACTGCTGTAGGAATTTCTGTAAAAGCTGCTGTTGCTGTGTAGGAGTTTCTGTTATAACTTCTGTAGGAGTTTCTGTGGGAAACTGTACTATAGGAGTTACTGTTTCTGGAGTTACTGTTTATGCAGGAGTTACTGTTTCTATAGGAGTTGTAAGTGCTGTAGGAATTACTGTTTCTATAGGAGTTGTAACTACTGTAGGATTTATTGTTACTGTAGGAGTTACTGTTTCTATAGGACTTATAACTACTGTAGGAGTTTCTGCAGAAGTTACTGTTACTGTAGGAGTTATTGTTTCTGAAGGAGTTATAACTACTGTAGGAGTTTCTGTAGGAGTTACTGTTACTGTAGGAGTTTTCTGTAGGAGTTATAATGCTTCCACTGTTTTTACTGTTTTTATTCTATGATTGTTTAATCCTGTTTTAGTATTGGGAATGGGGGTGGGTACAGGGACTGATTTCTTTTGGATTTTATTGTAATTTTGATGTACTTTACTATTGTAACCTCCCTGGATTCTCTGTGATAGGGCGGGCTAGAAATAAATCTATTACTATTACCACTGGGGGTCCTATCAAATTTTCAACTGCCCAGGCCAAGTCACATACTCTCAGCCTCAGAGGGAGGGGAAGGTGGCAGCGTGGCGTATTGGACTACAACTCTGGAGACCAGGCTCCAGCTCCCAGTTCGGCCATGAAACCCACCTTGATCGAATCACACTCTCTCAGGGAAGGCAATGAGAAACCTCCTCTGAAGAAATCTTCGCGAGAAAACCCCAGGGTCCCCATTAAGTTGGAAAGACTTAAGAAGGGTGGGGGAGTATAACATATATATATATATATATAGTTGTCATTATAGTTGTTGTTATAGTTGTTATAGTTATATGTCTGTTATCATTAGACTGAAACACTTTCTCTACTATTTGTTTTAAATGAAAACAGGCAGAAAATTTTATCCACATTTCTAGAAGTACAGAGCCCTGGTGGCGCAGTGGTTCAATGCCTGTACTGCAGCCACTCACTCAAAACCATAAGGTTGTGAGTTCAAGACCAGCAAAGGGCTCAAGATCAACTCAGGCTTGCATCCTTCTAAGGTCACTAAAATGAGTACCCAGATTGTTGGGGGGGGGGGGGCAAATAGCTTACAATTGTAAACCACTTAGACACTCCTTAGGCAGTATTAAGCAGTATATAAATTAAGCTGTTTGTTTTGTTTTACTGAGGCAAAAAGGAAGGAGGCCCACTGCTGATCCATACAATTCTTCACAGTTAAGGCATATATATATATATATATATATAACAGTATATATATATATATATATATATATCAGTAATATTCCATACTCCCTTCTTTGCTAAGTGCCAAAAATAAACACACCGTGTGTGTGTGTGTGTATGCCTTAAGTGTGAGGAACTGTATGGGTCATCAGTGGGCCTCCTCTCTTGTCTCAGTTTCTGTACTTCTGGAAATGTGAATAAAATTCTTTGACTGTTTTCATTTAAAACGACAACAACAGAGAAAGTGTTTCAGTCTAGTGATAACAGACATGTGTGTTTCACTTTTTATGAACTTTAATCTAGTTAAAGGAATAAAATCAACTTAGATTTCCAAGAATGCTTTTTTCTTGAGGTTTGTCACCCATCCTGCCACGAAGCATGAATGATTAGATGGTTTTGTCCTTGATGGTGCTTGCAAGGAGATAATGGAGGAGAGATTATCTTGTTAAAAGGAAGGGGAGAAGGCAGAGAACTTGAGTTGAGTGTAAAATCAGGCCCAAACTGGTTTTAATTCTCTTGACTGAAAACTTTAAAACTGGAAGCAAATGACAGGAAAACATTGAAGCAAAAGTAAGGTTTGTTGGCTTTTCTTTTAATGAGGTCTCTTGCCTAATAAGCCACCAGTTTCTCACTTCTTCGCATTTGAAAGGAAAACAAAAATTATAAACTGTGGGAGGAGTGATGGATATTGTGCAATGTCACTTTACTTCCTCTCATGCAACGGTCTCTTTCTGTGTGCATGCCTTGCCTGCATGTACACAGACACACAAATATACACACATGGATGTGCCCATAACAACATAACTGGAAGCCTTTGTGGTTCATTGAACTGGGACCTGGGTTCTAATGTGGAACTAAAAGTGTTTCAGTATTGCACAAATGAATCACGTGTCCTTCATCCATAATCAGGGTCACCAGATGTCCTAAATGAAAGGAGGATAAGTCACCAAAAAATGGAGGACATTCAAGAAAAAGGGAGGATATGGCCAAATACAAAGCTCAAAACACTCACAGAAATATCAGTTTTTGCTTCTTAGTCATGCTCAGAATGGAAGACATTTCAAAATTCCTCCTGGACAGAAGATGGAAATGCAGAACATGTCTGGGAAAAGGAAGACCTCTGGTCACCCTCTCCTTGATATATCGACCCCATGGATATTGGGGTGAAATAACCTACTTCAAGCAGCAGGTTTGGGGGAGATATTTTTAAAAGGATGCCAAATGGGCATCTTGTATATATATATATATTGTTACCTCCGTAAGGGAGAATTGCTATTTAAATTTTCTGTGCCAGGCACATCACAGTCATCTTTGGCTTCAATATTTCATCTGTAAGTATGTGATAAATTGATAACCATGGAAGAATGGAGGAAGAGGCTTTATGACTGTAAACAAGTTAAAACATTTTATCCACCCACCTTAATATTGTCCACCTATATAGTGACAAATGATAAATTTCCATTGTCTAGAAAATCTGATGCATCACAACAGGGTTTCTTGGATATAGCTGCAAAATGTTCCATAAGTTTTTGAAAAGCTTTAAATTTCCAGCACCAGATTCTCAAGTGGAACAACTGAGAGAGGCACATTTTTCCCTCCTAAATTATAGGGAGGGAAAGTAGTAATAAATTTTAAAAGTAAGGTGGGGGAAGGCTAACTCAGAGCAGAGGGCTGTAGTAATGCTGTTCCATCCCATTGCTACTATTAACATCAGGCTAAAGTCAACATGTTCTGTTTTAATTTTAACATATGCTTGATACTTTTTTTTTTGGCATACTGTAAAACAACCTTGCTCTTCACTAAGTAATGTAGGGGTGTAGCTGAACTTAAGGAAGTGACTCTTTCATAGTTATCAAAGAGTACATTGAAATGAAATAGAAAACTCTTCAAGGTGTATCTTTTTTCACATTTTAAATCATTCTTCCCCAAATGATAATTTTCACCATTCTTAAACATTTACTGTGCTATTTGAGGATGATGGGGGTTAAAATCTAAAACATCTTAGGGGCACCAAGTTGGATAATGCTGTTAAACGGAACTGTTCGTCTTACTGTGTCCTGTAATATGTGGCTACATGGGGATAGATGATGTATATATCCTGTTGTCCTCTAGCTTGGTGCTAGTGCTGTGTAGGACACCATTGAAAGTCTCATGTCCATTCTACCTGCATTGATTCTTAGCATGATATTGTTGGGGTGACATTATCAAAGGCCTTGGTTCTTGTATAGTTATATACGAGCATCTTTATATTAACAAGGCCTCAGTTATCAGGGATGTAACCTCAAAGCAGTGTGCTGAAATCCAACAGAGTTCTTCCTCTGCTATTAGCCTTGACTTGCCTACTCTAAATGATGTCAGCAGCTGGAACTGGAATTTGATGTATACAGAACTTTTGTTGTTGTATGTCTTCCAGTTATTTCAGATTTATGGTGACCCTATCGTGGGGTTTTCTTGGCAAGGAAGAGAGAGTTTGTTTTTACTTTTATTGAAGTCTGAGAGAGTATGTCTTGCCTAAGGTCACCCAGTATGTTTCCATGGCTGAGCGGAGATTCGAACCCTCATCTCCAGAGTCATTGCCCTTCACTCAAACCACTATACCATGCTGTTTCTTGTAGGTACCATGCCAGAAATGGTTGTGAGAACTATTTCCTTCTCCCCTGCCCATTGCCACTTCCTTCCTAAGTCATTTAACAGTGTATTGCAATTAGAAAAATGTTCTCCAGTGAATATGTGACTTCGTCTGCAATCCAAAACATACTCCCTATGGAGTAAGATCCATTGATAAGACTTGGCTTTCCTTCAAAGGAAAAAAAACCATAGTATTGCTCGATGAATAACCTGCTTTATTTGAAATTGGTACAGTATTAATATACCTTGTTGTCTTTCTGAAGGTTTTCTCCAGTTCCTTAGGATCTGTCCAAAGAGGACCAACATTTGATAACCATTGCTTTAGAACATTTGGTTTATTAGCTTCATCTTAAGCACTGGGAAGACTGGAGCGTTTTCATATTTACCACTTCAAGCAACACAAGTTTACATCCACCCACTCGTACTAACTTTAACTAAAAGTTTGTCACATATTCATGACATTTCTGTACTGTCCTTTCTCCCAAGAGATCAGAGCTGACTCTATGTTAAAACAAGGTGACTTCATTCTGTTCTCACAATAACTACTCATATGAATTTGATACAAAGCCAGCATGTAAGCAGGGATCTGAACCTAGTTCTATACAGTCCAAATCAAAAATGATGATCTATTGTAAGCCAATATCACTTCTGGCTAGCATCTTGTCCTCTGTTCTTTTTTTCACCTTGTTGAGAAAATCAGCAACCATGCTGTCTTCCTGTTCCTTATCTAATAATAGATTAATAATAGATTTTATTTATCTAAGATGTCTTGCTTTGGGAATAACATTTTTCTGTTGCTTGCGGGAACAGGTGTGGACTACTCTGAGTAACCTTGCTCCATAAGTATAGGTATACCTCAGTTAATGAAGTAGATGTGTTCCTGTGTTTTATGTCTTGAACAGAAACGTTGGTACCAGAGGTAGGAACATGTCAAGAATAGGGATAGGTTGCTACACCATTAAAAAAAAGAACAACATCTCCTATTTCAACACATTTTTTCCCCAAAACTAACATTATACATATTGTGAACTGCAGTGTGGTCAAGTAAGCCTTGCATAAGTAAAAGACATTTTGAATCTTCTGGAGACTACTTGAAAGCGTCTTCCAAAATGGATTCCAAGATTTTTCTTTCTTTCAACAGCCTACACTTTTCTTATTTTCATGTTGGTCGTGAAACTTAAAGATCTGTGCTTTTTCAACATGTCTGGGAGTCTGGTGAGGCAAGCTGATCTGCTTTCCACTTTTCTTTCTGTTTTGCTCTTCACATATGCTCAGTAAGTGATTCTGGAGGCACCTGTTTACCTTGCTTGTTGTATGCAAGCACACAGAACTACATTAAGACCACCTAAAGTAGAATCCTATTCTTTCCCAGGTCAAGCTTTATTGCATTCTTTATTGGAGACACATTGCTTCTTTGTCAGAGGCTTTGTTAACTGTGGGATGCCTGTAACCATGTAACACCATGAATCCTATAGTGTGAGAGATGAATTCAGCCCTGAGCTGGGAAGAAACTGCCAGAACAAGGGCTTTGTGATTCCATTTGTTTGTTTTTTAAACAGTTCATAAGAGGTTCTTATTAACAGTTCTTAATTAACAGTTAAGAATAACAGTTCTCATGCCATGCACCAAATGGAGAAAGTGAACAAGAATGTTTGTCCCCCTCTTTTGTAGTAGCAGAACTCAAGCTTACCAATGAAATCAGTTGGCAGTAATTTCCAGACAGACTGATGCATTATTCATGTGTGGAGTTCATTATTACAAGATGTGGTAATGTCATGTAACATACAATATATAGCTTTAAAAATGAGGGATTAAATCAATGCAAGGGAATGTCTTGGTGTTCTAGATGTTTTGATTTACAATTCCAGTTAGTCTCATCCAGTTGGACCAGTGCAGTGTGGGAATTGTAGTACAAAAGCCTGAAGGGACTGATCTACCTGTGAATTAGAATAATTTATGAAAGGAAGACCTATGAAGAACCTATTATTCAGATGGCTAAAAAGAGACTCCAACATCAGAGGAAGTATGCCAGGAAAGCCTGTCTCTTTTCCTGCTCTGAGTGTGGATTTATTTTGTTTCAGTCTATCAAGGCTAAACAGATATTAACATCATTAGTGTCTACCATACATCCTTATTAGTGGTCTTTATTTTTCCTAAGGATACCCAGCCCAAAATCTATTTACTCAAGAACAAGCCACATTGAACTTAAAAGGACTTATGTGTGAGCCAATATATATTAAGTTGTATTGTTAGTCTCTCCTAGTAAAGTTGCTCCTGTCCCCTAGATTATTATTGCCTTCGTTCATTATGGTTGCTTTCATCTGTTCTTTTTCCATCTAAAAATACACTTTTTGAAATGAGATGAGCAAAATTGCATTTTGACCTTGTTTTGTACATTTTACCTTGTTCACCTTTCTGGGGATTTTTTTTTCATCAGGTGGCATATAAACACATAAATAAAAATAAGTCTTCATTCCCTGACTCTCTAGAAGTTCGTAGCTCATAATTCATTAACCAGTTTCTATGGGTTCAGGATATGAAACCTATATTTTGACCTACAGTGTATTGGTGGTGGTGGTGGGGGGGGACATACTAGGGACATGACCTAAAACAGATTAATGATGCTTTTATTTCTGAATAAACATAATTATGATCCTGCACGAAGTGTACTTAATAGCTTGGTAGATGTAATTTTAGGGCAGTTTTAAGATTGGGAACTCACTGAAGAGTTTTATTTCAATTTAATTTAATTTATATATTATCAAAAGTTACATATAGGTGCCTTTTGGGGGCAAGTTGAGTGCAAGGCATAATTTCTGAGTTGTAGAAAAAGAACTGCCGTTTTTAGTTAATAGAGGGTACCCCCTTCTTATTTCATGGTTATGTGATTGTTTTATATATTCTGACATATATCAAATTCCATATTAGTTTTAAACTAGAACAACAAACTTTTTCTCTTTTGTGTTTTTTTAAGTCACAACTTCAGGCCCTGTCAGTATTAATCAAGATCCAGGTTTCAGAGCATCAGTGTTGGTTTTAAATAGTTGCCTGTTTTGTGGGTGACATAATAATTATTAAATTTACCCTCTGAAATCTTCCACATGGTGTTAAATTATTATAGTAACTACTCAGAAAATCTAGGATACATTGACATCACAGGTGGGTAGTTTCCTTGCCAGTCACTGAGCAGTTTGAAATCTGTTTAGCTTTAAACATGTAAAAACATCAGAAGCTCTCAAACTATTCTGCTATTAATGCCTCAAAGTGGAGGTGGGGGGATGGTATTAACCTCCTGGCTGGCATCATCTCAGAATTTAAATAGATGCAGCATACTTAAGATAAAACAGTTGAAAGTCAGTTTCATTGAGAGATGTGTGTGAGTATAGAGACAGTTCTTTTTTAAAAGCTTTTATTAATTATAAAACAGAAAAAACATACTATTCATAACATCCATAACACAAAAACATAATATTCATAACTCCTAGTAATCTAAAACACATAACAAATATCACATCTTTTAACAAAACATATTATATACTACACTTTCATACTCTGCATCTTACAGCTTACAAAAACCTCTCACTTACTGTCTAAGATCAACTCTTTTCTTTATTTATTTCAATTATCATTTCTCCCCTTCCCTTCCCTTCCTTCTTTATTCCCCTATTCTTTCTCCCCTTCTTACATTATGGGCTGAAATAGATCAGCAGAAGGGGCGGCTTGAAGCCGCCCTCTCCAAAGATGGATTGGAGCTGTGGCAAGTGCATGCCTCAGCCCCAATCTGCCTTGAAGCTGCCCGAAAAAGGAACAGCAAAGAGCCACTCCTGTTTCAGGCAGCAAAAAGACAGCTTTGCTCCGGTGGCGTGTGGCATGTAAGCCACCCAAGTGTAAACGGCCGGTGGTTTGGAAGCATTCAGCGTGTAAATGCAGTGCTCCGAAGCCTCCGGGAAGGCAGCTTAACTTGCCAGTCTGTTCCAGCTCTATCTTTCAATTCCCTTCTCCCCTCATTCCCTTTCCATTTCTCCACTCAGAGAAATATAGATATACACCTCTTCACCATCCACATATACAAATACTTATATTGTTATACCACACAAACTTTGGTCAGTCTTGTACTGTCTCATGTCTTTCCAGAATGCATCCCATCTCCAAATAATCCTAGAGTTTATTTGATGAGTTAGCTAAAATTTAATTACATGTATAGAATTCCCTGCTTCTGATCAACAGAACTGCAGCTCCTTTGGAAGAGGACTAACAGATTAAGCCAGTTTAAGTTTGAAGGGTGCTTTAGAGAATGCCTTGAAAGAAAAAAAACCACAGAAAAGTGCTGCATTTTGGTCTTGGCCAATGACAGGCTAACAAATGTTTGTTTATGTTCCTGTGGTAAGCCCATGTGGATCTTTTATAGTTGCTGAATGGATGGGTTTTGTTTTTATTATTTAAATAAAACTTTGTGGTTGTAGTTCTTTGAGCCACCTGGAATTCAACAGCTGTCTTAGAGTCAGTTAAACTAGTGCTGGTTAGTAAACAACCAGATACTTTTTGATGGCATTACCCCATCAACTTTTATCATTGTGTTTGTTTGTTTGTTTGCTCTTTATTGTTTTTTGTTTTGTTTTTTGCATTTAATACCTACAGTAGCTTTTTGTTTCAGAATCTTTGGTTGTTGATGGCCAACAGAATACAGAACATATATATGCCCATAGAAATTCCACAGATTTCATTTCTTTTGTGGTTGTTGTGTGCCTTCACATAGTTTCTGATTTGTGGTGATCCTAAGGCAAACCTATCATGGTTATTGTTGTTTGTTTGTTTTTTGGTAAAAGTTTTGCCTTCCCTGAGGCTGAATGCTTGTGATTTGCCCAAGGACATCTAGTGGGTCCCCATGGCTGCACAGGGATTTTATTTCTTAATCATGTCTTTAATGCACCAAGATAGTTAACTTCAGATATGCAAGTTCTGTTTCAGAAACTGAATCCCACATTCATTTAAACAAGGATGGTAAGCCCTGTGAAATGTAATTAATTTTATATCTAAAACTATGAAACGTGAAAGCTTTAGTATTCCTTCTCCAGCATAAGCTGACCCCTATAAAAAGAATAGTTTACTTCTTTAACTCTCCCATACATATTAACAGAATTGGATTGAAAATCTTTCCTGAAATGTGTTAAATAATTCTCTTAGTTTTCTCTAAGTAAGTGTTCATAGGACTGTGGCCTTATAATACAGCCATATACAGGCTTACTCAGAATTGGGTTTTTTTCCTTGTGGTACCTCAGTTTTAAAATCCTTTCTTAGGGAAAGTTTGTCTGGTGCCTACATCAGTATCTATTAAGTTACTGGGTAAGAATTAAAAAAAACAACACTTAGTCATTTTAAAGTAAATGAATGTTTTAGATCAAACGAAAAAGGAAGTTAAATTTTAAACACTTAACTGAGTTATCTATCCTACTGTCAGAATTGGTTTTGATGTAATGCATTTGGAAGTGTTTGTTTGTTTGTTTGTTTGGTAGTATTTTCATTATGTACTTCATATACTTGTGTATATGTCTAGAAATTTTAGTCAAAATATCAACTCCAAAATCCTGGGTTGACTTATCCACAGATCAAAGTAAGTACTATACTTTTAACTCTTGTCGGAAAAGGCACTATCCCCTTCTCTAACTGGAGTGGAGAAAGATGAGAGTTTTGTCTGCCTCAGGATCACCTAAAAGAAACACCAACCCCCTCTACTCTACTGTATTGTATCTTGATGTTTATATGTAATTTTAACAGAAGAAGGGAGGGTTAAGGGGGTTAGGGAAATTTTGTTATTGTCTATATGTCTGTTTTATTGGACTGTTGGTACCAGTCTAGATCCCAGATTATTATTATTATTATTATTATTATTACTACTACTACTATTACTACTACTACAGTCTACTGCACTATAGAATGGCTAATGCCACCAAGTACCTGAACTTAGTCTTGGCAATTATTTGGTATTAGATATGAAGAAATAAGCAGCACTTATCAGTCATGAATCTTTCTTACCCACACAGCAATAGACCAAGATAGAGGCACAAAAGCCAATTGCATATGCAGAAATGCCCAACAAGAAAAACAAGTTTTTCCTGATAATTTAGCCATTCATTTGAGGGGGAAAAGGAATTTTAGATTTCTGTGGCTGGATCAGAATCTAAGAGGATCCCATGTGAGAGAATTCTGCACTGGGAAATAGCTCCTCTGAATAGCTTTTTCATTCTTCATATGTCAACCCTACCTCCTACAATTTACTTCAAAGAGCACATTTCTTCCTTTCTGAAGCCTCGCTCATCTAGTACCCTACCCACTTATCTGATATTATTAGTTTACATAGTAGGTTCCTGGGTGTTGTTTGTTGTGTGCCTTTAAGTCACCTCCAACTGCAGGATCCAACCCATGCCACCGGGAGATGGATAATCCTGGCTCCTTTTTGCTCTGGTACAAAGGACCTGAGCACAGCTTCAGTGCAGCTTTGGGTCACTTTGGAGGCATGCGTCATTTGAATACCATGCCTCCAAAGTGGGCAAATGCTGCTTCATTTGGCCCATCTGTTCCAGGCTATAGACTCGTATGCATAAGATACATAGTTAGCTTTCTGGGGGGCGGGGGTCATCATTCTTTGCTTCTGTTGTGATCCAGTCATGTAGATGTAATGGCCAAAGGCACCTGGACATCTCTGATACTGGAAGCTAAGCAGAGTTAGCCCTGGTTAGTACTTGCATGAGAGACCACCAATGAATACCAGGTGCTGTAAGTTATATTTCATAGGAAGGAACTGTCAAATCCACCTCTGAGTTTCCCTTGCCTAAGAAAACCCTATAAAATTTATAGGTTCACCATAAGGTGACAGGAGACTTGAAGTCACACAGATACACACATACGTTTTTAGATTGTAAGCCTGAGGACAGGGAACTATCTAACTAAAAGATTGTATGTTCAGCGCTGTGTAAATTTACAGCACTATAGAAATAAAGGTTAATAATAATAATAACAATAATACACAATGTGAGATGTGGCTGTGCTGACACCTTAGCAGTCTTTGCTAATAGGGTTGAATTTATGAGCACAGATGTGTTACATTCATTGGGTGCAGATATGAGTGCAGCTTTGGACCATGGGTCAGGCATGAGAAAAGGAAGTGGGAGTGTGTAGAAAGCACATTGCTTTGTTCACCAGATACTAATGGGTTGAGCTCATTGCTGCTTCCCTGAGAGTGAAAGATTTCCAGTCTTTCCAAACAGCTGTAGAAGTTCTTGCTCTGCAGAAGTCTGTTAAGCTGAAAAGTGTGTGTATGTGTGTGTGTGAAGGGTGGAGGATGCTTATATGATGGAAAGGAGCAGAAAATTGCTTTTCCTGAATGCTTCCTTCTCTCTTCTTGTGCATTGGCTACAAGCCAGCCATGCTGGAAACTTTGCTCACATGACGGGAGGGGAGTGGGTGTGAGGAAAGAGGCCCACAAAAAGAAAAAATGGGGCTAAGTGTGGTGGAGGAAACAAAAGGCAAGTGGATACTGAGCTAAGCTTTAAATCAGCTTAGAATTTTCAGTCTAGTGCTGGTATTGTTATCAGTCTGAAAGAGTTTATATACATCTAGTCTTATATGAATCATTAGCACTTTGGCTAGTCCTGGAAGTTAGAGTATTAATTCTCTCAATTGCTGAATCCATTTTCAAGGGCAGCATATGTGGGAAACTCTCCCACTAGCACTTCAATATGATTGTATATAGCATTTAGTCCCATGACACTCAAAAGCTAAGGTGTGTCCACTGTGTCTTCTGAAAGCTCTAGTACAGAACAGGGTGAGAAGAGATTATCCTTTCTTCTTTCTTTCCATCCCTGTGCATATGTCAGGTCTCAGGTATATGAGTCAGAAGCATCTGGGTTGAAGGTTGGGACTTATTCCTTGTGAGTTACCTGGAAGTCTGAATGCTCAGGCCTTTGAGGTCACTTCAGACTCATAAAGAGATGAGACTATGACTAATAAGGGAGGATGAAACATCTGGACCAGACATGGTATAAAGAGTTTTTGCCCTTACCAAGTTAATGGAGCAGTACCTTGCAGAGCTTGAAAAATTTATATTTTTAGCACCAACTTCCAGAATCCATCAGTCAGCATGACCATATTGTTTGAGGAATTCTGAGAATTGTAGTCCAAAAAGTAACTTTCCTATGCTGTGGTACTTCCAGCTTGCAGCCCTTCAAGCTCTTGCCCCAGCTCAGACTGTGTCCCAGTTTCTATTAGCTAAACCCTAAATTAAAAGACACAAGATGAAGGTTATGCATGACTTCAGCCTGTTTCAGGAGGGTAGGCTGCTTCAGAATAGAATTCAAGATAGCTTGTACAGATGCATCCAGTCCATTCTTGAACCCAGGGCATCTTTGCTAAAGCAGTATGCATCATTGTATCTTTTCCCATTAAAAATTGCTTAAAATATTTAGCATAAAACATCTGTTTTATTGAAATTTTAGACAAAGGAGTCCTTTGGAATGGTGGGCTCTTTGCCATGACCCTAGGCCTGGAAAAACCTGGATGTGTTTAAGACAGACTTCACTACCATGTGGCCTACATGTCCAGAAATCTAACGAAGGGTTAATCAGTAGGTCCTAGTCCAATTCAGTCATCAGTTCCAATTCAGTCAGCAATTCCAGATTCTTGTTGAACACAGCAAACTGAGCAGTAACTAAGTCTGGGCTACCAGAGCCAGAGATGAATACGTTTTGGCTCTCCAGATGTGTTAGACTGCAGCTTCCACAATCCCTTTTCATTGGCCATGCTGAGTGGAATTGAAGAGAGTTGTGGGTCTGAACATCTGGAGGTCCAAAGAGATATGCCGGGACAGAATTATTTTCCCCATCTGTCTCTTTTACATGCCACACAAAATGATAGGCTTCACATGGAGACAGGAAGTAGAAATGTATGTTACTTCTCTCTCTGTCTCTCCAAGGATTTTGACACATACGAGGGGATAACCAAAAGTTTTAATGATCACCTTTTTAAAAAATTGACAGAAAATTTGTTTTGATTTGTAGTTGTTAACTTATCTCTATGTAGTCACTATCTAGATTTATACATTTTTCCCAGTGTATCTTGCCCCTCCAAATACCTGATATTGTGGAAGTCTGCAGATTGCACCTGACAAGGATTTTACACTTTAGTCACAAAAATTAAGGATGCAATGAGTTGATTTTCTCAGCAATGTGCACTTAGGGACCAATGATGACACTGACAAAATTTCATCAATATGCCATAATAACTTCCGGGTGATAATTAATACTTTACGATACCCCCTTGTTAGGCGCAGTCTGTAGACTTCTATAATATCAGGTATTCAGAGGGTCAAGATACGCTGGGGAAAATGTATAAATCTAGATAGTGACTACATAGAGTTAAGTTAACAACTACAAATCAAAACAAACTTTCTGTCAATTTTTTAAAACGGTGATCACTAAAATTTTTGGATACCCCCTCGTATCTTAAGAGTGTGGACCGTAGGTCAATGACAGAGCACATGCTTTGCATACATAAAGTCCTAGGTGCAATCCCTGCCATCTGAGGTTTGGAAAAGATCTTTGTCTGAAACCCTGGAGAACTGCTGCCAGGGTAGAGTACCAGCTAGATAGTAAAAATTGGCTGGCTTGATAATATCTAGCTTTCTGTGTTCATGTACCAATGCCAATTGCTGTATACATTCATCTGTTTATATTTATACCACCCTGCTATGCATTCCGTCTTTTCAAAAATGTAGGTTAAAACCAGACATGAAAATTTAAGCCTTTTCTGCTCAATTCTTTCCTGTACATTTTTTAAAAATAGTGTGTGGTCTCTAGGTTGGTGGATTGGCAGCATATTGGGTGGAAATTGGAATTCTTCTAACTTATGCATCCCTTTTCCCTGTCCAATCAGCACTAATCCCTTTTCTTGAATTTACCATGAGCAGACAGGTTTATCTGTAAGGGACATTGTGAATCATGGGCTGAGGAAGTGGGTGGTTTGATTGTCTAATATTCCGCAGATGAAAATGAGGAGAAAGCCTTTTAGCACCCCCCGCATTGCTTAACATGTCTGTTCTATGTGTCATATGCTGTCTTTGTGTAGAATTTCCTTAGTGCTTTATAGATAAAATTACTCAGGTCCATGTAGATGCTGTTGTTGACATATGTCAGGTGGCCACATATTTTTCCTGTGTTACTGACCGGTGTAGACAGACAGGATCTTTGAGGAGGACAGCTACCTCATTTGTTTTGGACCTGTACACTTATGGCTGATTGGGTAAGGGGAGTGGTGAATGCCATGCTGCAGCTTGGCAAGGTTTCATCTTGCCTAAAAGAAGTGGTCGTGAGGCCTTTATTGAAAAGACTCTCTCTGAATCTCACAACATTATATTGTTACTTGCCTTCTCCAATATCATTTTAGGGCAAGATTCTGGAGGATGTAGTGCCCTCTCAGCTCCACAGGTTCTTGGATGACGTGGGTTATCTAGATTCATTTCAGTGTGGCCATCCTGAAGGATAACCTTACACTGAGAACTGGGCATAGGGAGTGTGTTCCCATTGGTTCTGCTACATCTAAGTGGCTTTTTACACCATCAGCCATGGTAATTTTCTGGGCTGCCTCTCTGCAGTCAGATTTGGGAGAACCTTTACAGTGGCTCTGGTTCCTCCTGAAGGGTCAAATTCAGAAATTAAAAAAAAAGAAGGGTGCCTGTTCAACACCCTGGTTGTTGGTCTGTGTAATCCCTCAGGACTCAGTTTTGTCCCTTATGCTGTTTAACATTTACATGAAACCACTGGGAAATATTATCCAAAGTTTTGGGGCTTGATGTCATTAAACTCCTTTTCAACCAGTTCTAACAAAGCTGTTGAGGGTAGTAAGCTACTCCCTTGTTAGTAATCAGTTTGACGATGATGAACAAATTGAAACTTAATACAGAGAAGACTCCTTCTCAGTTGAAAGACAGATCAGAGAATAGGGATTCAACCTGTGCTGGATGGATTTACACTCCCCTTAAAATCTCATCTTCAGAACTTGGGCACACTCCTGGACTCAGCCTGGAGTCATAGGTTTCAGCTGTGGTTAGGAGTGCGTACTTCATGCAAACTGCACCAACTATGTCCGTTCCTTGAAAGCCTGATTTGGCTGTGGTGACACATGTCATTCTATCCTGTTTGGACTATTGTGGAGTGCTCTATGTGGGGCTGCCTTTAGAAACAGTTTGGAAATTTCAGTCCAAAATGGTGTGACCAGATGGCTGGCTATAGGGAACATATAACTCTTTTGTTATAAAAGCATCAATGGCTACTAATCTGTTTTCAGGCATAATTTAAAGTAGTGGTTATGATCAGTGGTTATGATCACTATATGGCTTAGGCCCAGCCTATTTTAGGGACTATCTTGTTACCCAAAATGTTGGTGGCCCTGAGAAGGCACCCACAAATCATATTTAATAAGGAAATTAATTTAGCTCAAATAAATATACCTTTGGCTGGGGCAACATTCAGCCTGGGATCTTAACCCTTTTTATACCAGTTCCAAATCACACAGAACGGCAGTGGCAATTCCAAATAGGTTTTGTGGTTTTACTAATAAAAGAATCAACACATGCACACGTTTATGCTCTCAAGCACACACACAAGAACTAATGGTAAAGGAATAGTGGAGACCTTGTTAATGATGATACTGTACTATCCTGAAGCATGGTTTCAATTGATGGGTGTCCAGAACGGAGATGGCTGAATAGCTGCCTCGGCAAGTGGGTGACGGGCATATTGAGGAGCCTAGTAGAATCAACAGAGTGTTTTCCCAGTCCCCAAACAGACCAAATAGCTATTGTCTAGGTGGTGGTATATATACTCAAAATCATATCCCAGGACAGTACTCTTGGAATGAATGGATTATCTCACTGCTAAATAGTTTTCCAAGAGAGAGGAATGGTAAGGAGATTGGGGAAATGTTTGGACAGTTTATGTGAATATCTGAGACCAAGGGAAACTTCTACTACTAGAGAAGCATCCTTTATCTATGTATGTACAGCCACCTTCTTCAGCCAGATCCCATCATCGTCCTCCATAGACAAAGGGATTATGCTGATGTCTTTGGGTGATCTCATTGTGGTGGATGCCCTTGCTTCCTCCTTTGCTAGAGCCAACCAGATTTCCAAATACCTGTATGATATGGCCAGGTTTCCACAGTGGGGTTGCCTTTCCAGGTCACCCACCCCCAATGTCCCTTTTAATATTAAGTTGATATCAACATTGATGGGTGATCAAGGGCCTGACCTTCGGATAACAATATTGCCCTATATTAATATGCCTGGGTTTTGACCTGTTCTTGGGAGACCCTGCTCTTTGTCCCACCACTCCCCAAGTACATCTGGTGGGAAACAAGGGTGAAAGCTTTCTCTGTGCTTGTTCCCACTTTTGTGGAGCTGTCTTTCTGGAGAGATGAGATTAGTGCCGCCCTGGCTACACTTCCATAAGCAGTTGAAGAATTTTGTTTTGACGCACCTTTGAGGGCTTGAGTGCTCATGGAGAAAGAGCCTTTAATAATGTGCTGTGTTTCTTTATATTTTTCTTTATAAGTGGACATAGATTAATTTGTTTTTAATTATGTTGATAGTTCAATTATATTTTAATTTTTGCATGATGTGTACTTTGAGCTTGATTAACTTTTGCAAGCTGCCTTGAGTCCCACGGCTGGGAAGAAGCACAATATTAATATGTTATTACTCAGCTTACGTGGCCACTGGCCACACTGGTTTATTGATTCTGTGAGCTGTAGTTGCAAAAGTAAGTTCTGGAGATTGCTGGTGGTACGTGTGGGCAATCTGATCATAGGCAAATAGCCTTATATGCCTCCTCCACTACCAGGCTCCTGATTAATTGGGAAGACAAGAGTGAAGAGTAACTTGCCAAGGTTATTTGCAATTAGTACATTGCACTGGTAAGTTGCCATGTGTTACACTCCAGCTTTGACTCTTCGCCAGTTGCTCAAAGAGAAAGCAAGATTTCACAGTCAAAGAAGGCTTTATCTGAAGCTTCCATAGAGAACTCAGAATATTAAGTGACCATAATTATGCATCCTGCAAGGGAATCCTTCTTGTACCTATTTAACATAAAACTGAGTAACCAGGAAGTATGTCAGGTATTTGCTTTGATTCTGTATTCCTCCACATTAGGGAGTTGGAGTGGATGGCCCTTCTGGTCTCTTCCAACTCTATGATTCTATCATTCTGTTGCATAACATAAAGCCTAGTAATTACACATATCTGGCATGCTTTGTCATGCCCTTTGTTCAGGGACATATTCTTCAAGGGACACCTTTAAGAGAGATGGAAGGCTGGATCTGTCACCAACGGTTCATGAGAACTGATAGCATTGGGGTAGATGCAGCACTGGCCTGACTAGGCATATGTTCCTTAACTCTTAAACTCTGTGCCTTTTAATGATTTGTGTAGAAAAAAACAGAGCTTGGAAAAGTTATTTTTGATGGCTCCATCTCTCAGAACCTCTCCCAGCTAGCAGGATTCTGGACACTGTAGCTAAAAAGTACAGTAAGTTTTTCCAGCTCTGTACAAGTCCATTAAGTTATCGTGACTATCCATCCCTTGCTCATTGCTAAGTTCTTTGTTGACAGTTTATGCTGCTGCATGGTGCTACAGCAGGAGTGATGACTGTGCTGTTCCTCTGTTTGAACAGGCTTGCCTATTGCAACAGTGACATCAATTAGTGTGTTATTGCAAGATCCCTGGCAGTTTTGTACCATCTCCTTTGGGGAGGAAGACAGCGTGCTACTGTTAGCACTGACCCACTTCTCTTCTGTACCTTGGAGTGGCATCTTCCTTCTGCAAGTTTCTGCAATCTGTCTGATACTGTATTATTCTCTCATGTTCACCGTCTTCAAGTGCTGGTACTCGATGGAACAGCCTAGAACATATCATGTGCCTCTGTTTGGGCAGACTGTTGCAGAGTTTGAAAACATTACTGTTTGACCTTATAAATTCTCTGTTTACCAGACACAGGGATTTTAGAGATTATAATCTGAAAATAGAAAGAAAAGAAAAGTTTTCAAAATCAACGCTGTTATTTGTGGTAGTGCCCACACATACATTTGTCCTTGTTGCATTTCACTTTCTAGGAACTGGTTCATCACACTTCTATCCTAGACTGGCAGTAGGCATGTCTTTTTAGAAAAGAGACAAAGTTTTGTAAACTTCCAAGATTGAAGTACAAATATCTTGCAAGAAGTTAGGGGCTAGTTGCAATAAAATTTCAGACTCACTTTTAAGTTATGCAGAAAGTTGACTGACTCTCAACTCAGATGAGAATGTAAAACAAGAAAGATGCACCTAGAGGGGGGAAAAATGAAGCTTAGGCTGCATCTGTGCTACAGAAATGATGCAGTTTGACACCACTTTTACTGCCGTGGCTCAGTTCTATGGATTTCTGGGAATTGTAGTTTTGTGAGGTATTTAACCTTCTCCATCAGAGAGCTCTGGTGCCACAACAAACTACAGATCCCAGGATTCCATAGCAATGAACCATGACAGTTTAAGCAGTGTCAAATTGCATTATTTCTGCAGTGCAGATGCAGCCTTAATATGCTGTCCATCCTTAAAGTACCATAGTAAAATGGATCTGTGGTAGTGATGTGTTTTTTGGAGAAAGATGCTATATTATTGCTGTTCATACTACTCCTCCATTTTCTTCCTTACTGTGTCACTCTGATGGAACAAATGAGCCATTAAGCTGTCGCAATTATTTGTAGTTACGCCCAAGCTGGTTTGCATTTTGGCTTAAAATATAAGGATGTGTGCCAAGAGTTGGAAAGGGGGACAGGTTCTGGTGAGCATGACTGGAAAACTAAAACAAACAAACTCACAGTCTTCTAAGGACATAACTGAATGTTTTAACATGCAAATGCACCCCATATTCTTCTCCAGGTGCTGTCGATTTGGAGCAGATTTGCTCCTTCTCTGAAAGTGTTCAGAAAGAGTTTGGAGAGCAGGTAGCCAGAGAGCCTGCGCTGAGCAAGGAACCTTCTTCAACTCTATAATTTTATGAAACAAAAGTGTTGTTTCCCTCAAATTGCTCCTTTCTCCTCCCCATTGGTTTCTATATGCATATATGCAAGAGTCAGGTTGGTATAGTGGTCTGAGTGTTGGACTGTAACACAGGATACCAGGATTTGAATCTCCACTCAGCCATGGAAACCCACTGGGTAACCTTGGGCAAGTCACATTCTTTCAGCCTCAGAGGAAGCCTTAGGGTTGCCATAAGTCAGAAGCTACTTGAAGGCACACAATAACAACAATACTATGCAAGAGTAAATTAATGGCAGGAACACCTTTGTTGAGAAGCAGCGGGAGGAGAACAGGGGGTTGCAAAGCCCTGGGCAATGTGGCTTCTTTCCTACATGGGACAAGTGGATCTCCTAGTGAGTCTCTGAGTTCCATGTTTAGTTAGGCAATTAAAGGTTTCTTGTTGGTGAAAGCTGCAACTGGGGGGCTGTGCAAACTGACCATTAAGATTGGCCTGGGGATGGAGTTTAGGTATGGTGTCCACATGACGCATGACTCGACAATGTCCCTATGCTGGCGTGACACCTTGCGCTACACCACATGGTGCATGGTGTCAGGGCACTCCTCTGGTGCTGCATTTAGATGACACAGTGCCAAAGGAGTGCCATAAAGCTGCAGCGCCAGTAGCTACGGCGCCCTTTTCAGGGTGCAAAGAGGAGCTGCTTTTTGCGGCTCCTTTTTACACTACGGAAAGGCCAGATCAGGGTGTGTGGTGTGTGCCCTGATCTGGTGAAGATGGATGCAGTTCTGCACAGCCCCTGTGTTTTGGAGCTGTGATATTGCTTTGGACTTTTACTTCATGCTGTGTCCTTGATTTTGCAGGTTCCTGTCATTTTGAAAGTGTTTGAGACATACTCTGTCCACCCAAGCAGAGAAGGTAGATAGGAATTAAAGGTGGATGCCAAAGTTTTGTACACATTCAGTATGGTGGGTGATGACTAATGTCTTAATTGGAAAAATAGATGCAGGACTCTGCTAACTTGACTGGGCTTTATTGGCTTATGCTCCAAATGTGGGAGGTGATTGAAGGTGGAGCAGTTTAAGAAAGCAGGCAGGTAAGCCAAAGGTGTTTTGCTTCTATGTCAGAAGAAGGAACACAAGCCTAGACAAAGGCATTAGCACTGAAATTGATCTGGAAAAGAACTGGAGGGTAACTCCCCCCCCCTACTCCTTTGCAGATGTTCAGATGGCTTCTTGCCAGGCAATAGTTTTGTAGCAGCAGAGAGAAGAGTATGCAGCACACAGACATCTGTATATACACTGTATAACAAGGCAGGAGGAATGGAAGTCCTCTGGGTTATAATGATGGGTGGGTTTTCTTTAATGGCTGCAAAAGTTTGTTTGCTTATTTGTCATGAAACAGAGTAGTGCAAGCTTCATGGGATGATATTGGGGTTTTCAAAGCATATTCTTTAACAGCCAACCTCAATGAAACATTTCTTTAAAAGGTGCTAGAAATGCTTCAGTGCATCGCCACAGGAAAATAATTTCTGCACATAATTTGGAACTTTCCTTTGTTTACAGAAAGGAAAAGTCCTAAAAGGTATTCAGCATTTAAACCAGGGTGGGCATCCTGTAGAGTTCTGGAGGCAAAACCCCTTCCTCAGAATTTCCTGTGGAGCTACATCCCACCACTATACCACTGAATTTTGAAGGCACAGTTTTTGTGGTTAAAAGATACCCATTGGTTCCCTTTTTTTTTTAAAGAGAGGGATATGCCACAGTTTCCCTGTGTGTCTTGAATCATGCTTCCAGGAGTTCTTATGACTCTTTTATTCATAGGTAAATATGACTTGAAACAGGCAGGCCTGAAAAAAGTGGAGCGCAGGTGCTCCAGTGTCAATCATGCCAGTTAACAGCATGTGCCCGGGCCCAATTTAGGCTGTTGCTGCAGTCCTGAACTGTGCCGCTGGAAAGGAGTGGTTTTTTTTCTGCTCGTTTTTCGTTTGGTTCTTTTTAGAAGATGTGGCATTGGCACGGTTTCTGACCATGTTTGGGCATGTGTCATCTAAATGATATACCCCAAATGCGACCAGAAGCCACATCATTTGGCCCATCTTTTTGGGGCATATGTCAGGAACTAGACAAAATCAGGAGTACCATATGCACATAGAGTTTTTCCTGTGTCCCCCTCCAGACTCTGAACCCTGATGAAATGAAGGGTCTTCCTGGCTTTTCTTTAAAGCTCTGCAAGAGAGGATGGTTAAACAGGCAAGAATAGGCTGGGGGGAGTTTGAGGTCCTGCTACTAATGCTTGGTGGCCTCATTGAGCTCCCTCATACTTACTTTGTGAGCAGAAACGGTCAGCAAGTTTACATTTCATGCTACACATTTAACATACCATGTAGTTTAAACCTCAGCCACAACACTTATGGGATCAGGCACAACTTTATCTTCACCAGTGGAAATGAGGCCTCAGAAGGTTATTGTAAGGATAAAATGTGTGAAGAGAAGCCCATGTACACTGCCTTGAGTTCCTTTGGGGGAAAAGTGGCACATAAATATGACCTGTAAAAAAAAACAATTTTAGAAATACCTGAGCTTTTGTCTAAACTAGCAGCACTTACAACAGGATGGCCACTAAGGAAGAAGAACTGTTCAATCTGTGCTCAAGCAGAAAACCGCTGGCTGTTTGATGATAACATACTGTATGCAGGCTGTCTCTGTGTTTAAATAATTTCTTGATTTTCATTTGTTTGAATTTCAAAATGCAGCACTTTGGTGTTTGTTTGATCTTAAATAAATGTTTATATAATGTATGTGATAGAAAAGTGCTTTGTACTTTCACTTGCTCCAACCCTCTTGACTTTTATATTGTTTCCAAACATTTATCTTTTGGTCAAAGATGATTTTACTCTCTTCCATAGGAAGAGTATTGTAGCAATAGCAAAGGAGCTCCACTGGTTAAGAATATATAGGTTTGGGTTTCTTTTTCATGGTGTGGCTTGTATGCATAGATATCTTGGAGCAGCCAAAATATTTTGTGGCATTCCACATCCTTTACATTCCTTGGCAGACTCACTGTTTTGTAGATGGCTAAGAGCATACGGTGCCTACTACCACTCCACAAATCTCCAGTCCTGTTACATAGGTCAGCATTTCATTTTACCAGTTTGCTGTATTTCATCTTGCAAATCATGTTTTCTCCAAACTGCACACCAATTATCTATTAAACAGGAAATGAAATGTTATGTAAGTTTTTGAGGGAGCCAATCTTAATCCTTGGGCAGGTTCCTATACATGCCTGAATATTGTGCAATTATGTGGTTCCAAACCATTTAGGCCTTTAAAAGCCAACACTTGCACCTTGAATTGGATCTGTAAATGAATCAGCAGCCATTCTAATAAGTTCATGGATAATATTATTAGACTGCCTAATTCCCACATATGTTCTCACTGCCATGTTCTGTCCAAGTTTCCATTTCCAAACTTTCAAGGACTGACCAATATAGACTGTGTTACAGTAAACTAATCAAATCATGTGTCATTGTGGCTAGGCCAGATTTATCTAGGTATGACTGAGCTGTTGAACCAGGTAAATCCTTGGTAGAATAATTTTTAACAACTAGTATAATCTGCACCTGCACAGATGGTACCAAGCCGAGGAATACTCTTAGACTGTGCACTCTTTTTTTTTGCAGTGAGTAAGACCCCATCTACAGTCAGGTCTCCTATTGGTAGATTCCCAATATTGGTAGATTCCCAATCTACCAAACTCATATTGGTAGATTCCCAAACTATAGTATTCCACTTAGATTAAGCTTCAATTTGTTTTGTCTTCACATTCAGAGCACTGATTTCAGCCACCTATCCAACATTTCAGCTGCGTGTTTGGCATAGTAGAAAAGAGAGGTAAAATTAAGAGCTAGCTGTATACTGTGATTAAATCTCAGCCAGATCCCTGGGTAACTTACCATAGGGGTTTAATGTAAATGTTGAAAAGCATGGGGACAAGACAGAGCTTTCAAGTTACCCAAGTGTCAGTGGCTAAGGTCAAATCCTCTGCCACCATCACTTGGATTCATATCCCAAAGAAAACTTATAGTTACTATAGTGTACTTCCATATGTCATCAAAGAGGGAAGGTCCAGAAGGATACCATGGTAAATAGGATTGAAAGCAGCTGAAAGATCCAAGAAAGCCAACTGGGTCATAAGCTCTGTCTCCATTCTCCACTGAATGTTATCCTTTAGGGTAAGCAAATTAGCTTTTCATTTTCCAGTAACTATGAAATTAGGGTCCTGCCTTACCAAGGACATTTCTCTATTTGAAAGCATAATCTTTTCAAAGGGGCTGTCCATGTCCAGTTCAGGTATGGTTTTAAAAGTAAAGCATTGTCAGAAGGAACAATAGGGGCCTTGAAGTTGGGAAGACACTTTAACAGCTGGATAGCACACTGAGTTAGGCATGCTGGGGATCAGATTGCAGTCTTCACTATTCTGTAGATTTCCTAAGTTTTCATCTATATGTATTAATTGGCATTTGCAAATTCTATTGACATTTGTGCCCCCTCCCCTTTTTTTGGAGGGGATGATGGTTTTCTATTTCAGCAATGTGTAAGCAGTCACAAACTGCATCTTTATATCATTGTGTCTGGAGAAGACTGAAAGGGAGAGATAGGAAAATGAGGGGAACCCCCTCGACACACACACTTCTGCAATACACTTCATTGAGTTTTGTATGTTTCTTTTGTCTTATGGCCAACATCACAATTGACCTAGATCACTGCAGCATGCTCCCTCCCCCTATGCTTCCTTTCTCCTGGCATGACTTGAATTCTCATATTTCCTTCCCTAATACTGGGTAAGTGGTGGTTCTCCATGCTACATTCCTTAGAAAAGCAAAAGGAGGAATGCAATCACAGATGGATGGCTGCTGCCTCTGGGCTGTCATAGTACAGTGCTAATACATTTCTTGTCCTTTCACATTTACAACCAGTTGTTCCTCCCCCTTTTAAAAATGCCCCCTGGCATTCTCTGTGTGTCCCTTGAATAGGGAACGCAAAGGTAGATTGTTGAAGGGAGCATTCTTTCTAATAACAAAAGCATTAAACTTTTTATTTGAATGAAAAACAGCCTCTCACTTTAGTATCTCAAAAAGATCTCTGTTTTTCCTGACCAATCTTCCATTTTTAATTGAGGCATTGGCTGTGAAAAAGTGCTTAATCATCTAAATTATTGAATGGGTTGACAATATTTTTAATGACTTTCTGGCAATGAGAGAAGTGTGTTGGAAAGTAACAACCATTTTCAACTTGTAGTCAGGCCAGCAACAGTCTTGGTGGTACAGTCTAGGATTCTCTTGAACTGATGGTAGTTATCCACAGTAGAAAAGCTAAGCCAATCTGAATCTTTGGGTTATTTCTTTTTTCTTTAATGTTTACTTATCACTTCTCATCCTGCCAGGCCACATCTCCAAGCAATTTGCAACAATTATCTTGCACTTGGGAGCACATTCCCAAAGGATCTGTTTTTAACAACAGATCTTCAAACCTTACTGTCTTTATCCTCTGCACACAGATTTGACAAAGACATTACATATGTAATCCCATTTGTCTCCCATTGAACTCAAGCTATTGTTTATAGGAGTTTCCCATCCAGGCACCAGTCAGACCCAGGTCTGCTTATTTTCATCAAGGTTGCTGTATTGTGTGCTTTTTAGATCAAGATTTGGTGCAATTTACAGAGTTGTCTCCATTAGTGCAGTTGGCCCTCCATATCCACAGATTCCTCATCCATGGGTTAAACCATCCATAGTTCAAAAACATTTTTAAAAATATAAATTCCAAAAAGCAAGCCTTGCTTTTGCCATTTTATATATGAGATACCATTTACTGTGCTATTGTATATAATGGGACTTGGCTATCTACGGATTTTGGTATCCACAGCAGATCCTGGAACCAAATCCACCAGATAACAAGGGCCCACTGTATACCAGTTAGTGTACCAGGCGGCATTGTGCCTTCACACTTAGATTAGGCCATGGGTAGGCAACCTGATATCTCCCAGATATTTTGGAGTAAAGCATCCCTCAGCTACATCTGGTATGCCCAGTTGTCTGACATTATGAGAACTGTCATCCAAGACATCTGGAAGGCACTAGGATGAGTATCCCTGAATTAGATAGGTGGTTATGGGAACTGATTGTGCAAGGCCTTGCTTTTGGGAACATTTCTTCTTTGCTGGAATATCTAGAAGAATGACATTGTGCTTGGTTCTCTTCTCCTCCCCCCCAACTTGCAATAATTCACATGTGCTTAGTAAAAGAGTGAATAATCTAAGCCAGTTTTTCTTACTTTTATTTAAGACTTGAGAAAACTTATTTTGACTTATCCAGTTGTCATTACCACTTCAAAAATGACAATTAGGCATCACTTGTATAGAACTGATGAATGCTAGAGCATCCAACTCAGCCAAATAACACAATGAATCCTTCAGGACATAGGCCTTGAAAGAGAAAGTTGGTTGCCTTCCAAAGGATAGCTTCATCCTCTTTCTTGTACTGTTTTTAAAGAGACAAATAATAAATTGCATTTTGCACATCTGAGTGGTCATTTCACAGTGATCTTTATGACAATCCTGTAATGCAGGGGTGGACAAGGTTGTTGTTGTTGTGTACCTTCAAGTCTTTTCCAACTTATGGTGACACTATGGTGAACCTGTCATGGAGGGCACATTGCAATTCAGGGGTGGAGATGGGATTTGAACTAGGGACATCTGATCTGTAGCTTCCTCTTTGCTATTATGTGCCAGTAATCAACCATGCCATCCCTGGTGCTTAGAGGAATACTGTATTGGGTGATGCTCTTTCCAGCAAGATGCTGGCTCTGCTACCAAACATGACTCTCTTTTTATCAGATGAAGTAAGCAATCACCTATGATGATTTTAAAACTCAGATGATAAAAACAGAATGGTACTTTGTCCTTTAAATCAGTGGGATTCAATTAAATTCTACTGAGCACTGCCTTGTAATGGTGTAGTGATTAAATCTCTGGACGACAATGCTGGAGATCAAGGTTTGATTTCCTCCTCGGCCATGGAAACTCATTGGCTGACCTTGAGTGAGTCACACATTCGCAGCCCCAGAGAAATATTATAGGTTCACTTTAGGGTCTGCATAAGTTGGAAATGACTTGCAGGCACACAACAACAACAACAAACAACTCCCTTGAAGCTAGCATGATAGATCGCTTGTTTGAACTTTCTACAGTTGTTTTACTGAATTTATGTTTTGTTGTGATGTTTTGTTCACTTATAATAGGGAGTTTTATCGCATGCAGTTTTCACACTGACCCCAAACACGGGGATGGGATTGGTTAAAACTAATTTTACCACACACTGCCACCCAACCATCACCCATCCTCAGCAGTGCTCTGGCACCCAATTTTGGTACTATAGAAGCTTTCCATAGTGCCAAAATCAGCTGCCAGAGCACTGCTAGAGGACGGATGATAGTCAGGCAGCAGCGATTTTGTGTGCAGTAAAATCCATTTTAACCCATTCCAGCCTGAGCCCATCCTGTGCTGGTCAGCATGAAAATTACATGTAATAAACTCCTAGATTTTGATTATTTTGCTGAGGATTATGGGAGTTGTAGACAAATTGGACTACAACTAGAAAGAGTTAATTGGGGTGGATTGGTCTAGCACAGTTATATTTCCTTCACTCTTCCTGTGCTCAAGTACAGATCTTTCCCACTCTGATGCTAAACTCCCTTTTAATTGAATATGCTGAGAATTAAACCTGGAGCCAGCCCTGAACTGTGAGTTAACTTCATCAAGGTAAGGATACTTTTTTAAGATTAACAAACAAAAGACAGGTCTTCATAGTGAATAGCTCACAATCCAAGTTTCAACAGATAAGAAAGAGGATATGAGGGGAGAAAGGAGGTGGGCTGAGGAGGCAAGCTAAATAGATGAAACTGAAGATGATACAGAAAAATTGAGATTTGTATTCACATCATACTAAACTGGGGTTGGTTATGTATCTATTTAATAAAGGGCTTCTTGGGATATTCTTTGATTTTTGAAATAAGAAGAATTACTCACACTTCATCACCATCCTGAGCACTACTTTTTGTAAAAGTAATTTTGGGATTTTTCTTTTCTTCCTTCCCTTTATTTCTAAAGCTTGACACTTTCTAAAAAGAGCACTGGGAGATAATGTCTTGCTTATTTGGGAACTTCCGCTACACAATATAGGTCGAGTCTCTCTTTGTTGAGCTCATGGAGGAAATGGGTCTTCTGACCTGTGTGTGTTCCTACATCTGTAGATGATGGTATTTCTGCACGCAGTGTAGTGTGGCTTTTTTTGTGTCTCTGCTTCCCTGCTACAGGAAATGCTATAAACAGAAAAAGACGGGATGGAAGGAGCTTTTCCCAGATAGGACTCCATACCTACTTCTGTTTTTCCTGTTAACATTTGTCTTCTGGAGATCCGTCCAGTACAGATGTGCTTATTGTGGTCTCATATTTCACTCTTTGCATATATAGTTTGCTAACCTTTTTTTTAAACCTTTATTTTTTATTGAAGTTTTCAACAAACAGTAATTGACAACCCACTTGACATACATAGCCAAAAAGGAAACATATACCACACAAAATATAAAGACAACATGTAACAAAACATATATTAAAAAACATATAACAATTACTCTGAAATTTACCTTCCTTCTATTTAAAATATTTTCTTTTAAACATTATCTTTATAATAATTGTTCTACCTCTTATTTCTGCTTATCATTCACCTTATACTTTATATACTTACTATCTTTTCTATCCATATTCTCTGTATATATATTTGCTTAGCCTATATATCTTTAATATGCCAAGTAAATAAAAAAATAGTTATCCGCCCAAATTTCCCCTTTTTCATTTTGTATTTAACCCATCTCCCCCTGTTTTCATTTTGAATAATGGTCTAATTGTAGTTGCACATTATAACTCCTTTACCATGAACATGTAAAAATTCATAAAATATATTCCAGTCTTTTTTTATATGTTCTTCTGACTTTCCTGACATCCAACATGTCATTTTGTCCATCTCTGCTGTTTCCAAAACTTTAATCAGCCATTGTTCCGTTGATGGGTTCTTCTCCATCTTTCACATTCTGGCAAAAACAATTCTTGCACATGTGAGTGAGTAAAAAAGTAATTTTCCATATTTCTTTTCAAAGTTATTATCAAAAATACCTTACAGAATCACTTCTGGGGAGAATGGTATTTTTTTCTTTAAATTCTCTGTTATAACTATATATATATATATATATATATATTCAGCCAGTATTTTTTAGATTCTGGACACGTCCACCAGACGTGGAAGTACAAGCTTGATATATAAGAGCACTTCCAACAACTGGGCTTTTTATTTTTAAACATAGCTGCTATTCTAATGGGGGGGGGGGGGGAGGTGCCATCTGTATATCATTTTATACAGGTTCTCTCTAAGATCTCGACATTTTGTATGTTTCATTTTCTTTTTCCATAATTCCTCTCATTTGTCATATTCTGTGTTATGCCCAATGTTCTTTACCCACTTGATCATGCTACTCTTCCGTATCCCATTTTAACAGTAATTTGTAACATCTAGATATCATCCCTTTTCTCCCTTTTTCAACAATTACGTCCCACTCTGATTTGTTTTTTGCATTCCTTCAATGTTCTTATCTATTCTAAATCTTTCTCTTAATTGTCAATATAAATACCAATGACAATTTAATCCTGATTCTTTAAACTCTTCTTGGGACAAAAATTCTACTTTTCCTTGTACTTCTTTTACCAAATCTTTATACCTTAACCATCTAATCTTTGAAATCCCCTCTTTTCCAAAGAAAGCTTCATGTGGTGAACACAACAGAGGTAATTCCAGACAAAGTCTATGTTTATATTTCCCCCAGATCTTCAATAAAGCTTTTCTTACATAGTGATCTAAACTTTCTTTATGAACTTTTTCTTTGTTATATAACAGATAACTGTGAATACCAAACCTTACATTTTCACCCTCCAAACATAATAATTGTTCGTCTTCTAACATCATCTATTCCCTCAACCAAACCAAACAGCATGCTGCATAGTAGAGCTTTAGGTTAGGTAAATTCCGGCCACCTCTGCTTTTCTTTTGAAGTTAAGGAAACATTGAGGAAGATCTACTAAAATCCATAGAAAAACCTGGAGAACATTTCAAGGTGCTCAAAAGATGAATGATTTCTTGATAAAAGGCCAACCATGTATATGCTGGCAAAGGAGTTATATAAGATTAGAAAGAAAAAACACATAAATACATAATAAAGCAATATGACATGTACATTCCTATTTGAAATTTAGTTTCAGAAATTTGTAGAGTTGAAGCTCCGGAGTTCTCTAGTAGTGGTAAAGAACTCTGTCAGAAATTTCAAGTGGGGATTAAATCTGTTCATCTTTTAAGTCAATGGTGGGGAAAGCTCTCCAGATGTTGGGATGGGAATTGCAGTCCAACCGATGTCTGAAGGCTCACACATTTTTCTCCAAGCATTTTGCAGTGCCTTAACACTAATATCTTCTTTAAGCCCTTGACTAGTCTTATGGCTTCTAAATGTACACCCATTGAGAACTGAGAATACTTTTTTGTCATCATTAATAAGTGCATAATAGCAGCTGAGTATCAACAAAGAGTAAGACCAATAATTATTTTTCCATCTGTTTTTAAATAGTATAGGGTCCTCTCAGTTAGTTTTTATAAATCTCCAAATGAGTGCCTATAGCCTAGGGTAATGAAAAAACAGATCTAGATCCGTTGGGACATCTGTGTGTGGTTTGCAATAGATTGGCAGCAATTTCTGTCTTTCAGTTGTTTAAAACTAACAAGAACCAATTTCCCTTTCCTTTGTCCTGTATTATTTTGCTTAAGGTAAGCATTTTCAAGCTCTTAATACACATCTTTCCATTGTCTTTTTGTCTAAATTAAAAGGTTCTGACCTTCTCATGCCTCCAGATATTCCAACTACTTTAAGTCATTTCTATTTCCCACTATCTTGCTTCTCTTTATGATGTGGGTAAGTAGGACTGTACATAGTACATACCCATGCATCACTGTAGATGTGTAAAATGGCATTAGGTGTAGTCTTATTCCCATTCCTGATGCCTAGCTTCCTTTTTCATAGCTTCACTAGGAAAACAGTCCTGTAATCCAATTACAGTGTTAGAAAAAGCTCCAACTTTGTAGGGGGAGAGACCTCTCCGGGCCTGAACCAACCACCACAGAGGTTTCCATGGTGGCTCCTCTGCCCCATTAATAGCACTTGGGGCAATAGGTATAGAGGGAGGATATCCAGCGCTCCAGAATCTACTCTCTCCTCGGATCCCACAGCCATACCCAAACCATAGGAGGGAGATCTTTCAGATTAACAGGAATTGAAAGGCCTGTTCCCCATTATACTCCTATTTTAGAAAATCAGCAAACTTGTTGCCATCACTTTGTAGAATTCATGGCTACAAAAGGAATTACGGGGGAGTGGGGAAGCCAGGAGTAAAAGGCATACTCCCAGCAAAGTCACATGTTCATGCTGAAGATTTTCAGACACATCGCTGTTATGCAGGACCTAACCCATGAAGATCCAGGAATGCTCCAGCAACAAACCATTCATGGTGACATCCCAGGAATGGTTTGTTCCTTCCTGGACCATTCCTGGATATTCATGGGTTAAGTCCTGGATAAGCATGACTTCATCTGAAAATCTTCAGTGCGATCGCATGACTTGGCACAGAGTATGCCTTTTTCCTCCCCAATTCCCTCCCCCTCTGATAATCTCCTATGTTTATAGTTTGAAGCCACATTATTGGTATTCCATTTGTTCCTGGTGATTTATTTCTCCTAAGTAACCTGAGTGAGGCTTCCACTTTACTTTCTAAAACTGGAGATTTGTCTTCATATTGTTCTTCATTGAATGAATCTGTACAGCCATCTCAAAAATGGCTGTGCTTTTACTCACCAAACCAGACTGAACCAGCCCTCTCACCCTTCACAGATACAGCCCTGTACTTTTGCGGACTTCATGGTCGCTACACCTAATTTCAGAGCATGGCAGTGTTTGGACTGCAGCTCCCAGTAACTTCTAGCTAATGTGACCAGCTTTCATACAGGTTGAGGGATTCTGGAAGTTGTAGTCCTAAAGCTGTTTCCAGTCTACCATTTCTCCTGATGTTTTGAAGCTGGTGATCCTCTGCATCATTTTACTGTACATATGTGTGCACATTCATGTGCATGTTTATGCATGCAATTTAAGAGGAAAGAATGCCTGAAACATATGGCAACTGGAATGTCCACTTGTCTGGATTACTGTAACCTACTGTACACGAGATTGCCTTTGGAAACTGGTTGGAAATTTCAGCAGGTCCAAAATACTGTAGCTAGACTGCTGATGAGACTAGTTACAGGGGATGCATAAATTGAAACAGCTTAACAGTCTATTAGTTCCTTTCCACATGTAAATCAGTGCTGGTTATGACCTGTAAAGCCTTTTATGGCTTGGAACAGGCTAGTTGAAAGACCATAAATCCCAATATAAGCCTGCCAGATCTTTAGAATCTGTGGAGGAGAGCTATTCTCTGCCATTGTGAAACAGGGCTATTTGATGACACATAGGAGAGCCTTCTTTGTGGCTGCTCTCAAGCCATGAAATTCCCTTCTGTGGAAAGCTAGGCTGGTCCCTTATGTACTTTCATTAGCAAGCAAAGACCTTTCATTAGCAAGCAAAGACCTTTTTGCTTTTGGTATATTTGTGTGTATTGGTATATTTCTGTGTAGTGAGCCAGTGTGGTATAGCACTGGACTAAGTCTCTGGAGACCAGGATCTGAATCCCAGCTCGGCCATGGAAACCCACTGGGCAATATACTCTGGGTTCAGTCTGACTCCAATTTAGCTATGTTATCTTGGGTATTAATTGATTTGTAAGTGAGTTATTCTATAGATTCCATTTCTAATTCTTCAACCGCCTACTACTAGAGTTGGCTAGGAATGCATTTTGTTAAGTCTGTCTGAGCCAGTGTGGAGTAGTGGTCTGAGTGCTGGACTGTGACTCTGGAGGCCAGGGTTCAAATCCCCACTCAATCATGGAAACCCACTCGTTGGCCTTGGACAAGTCACACTCTCTCAGTCTCAGAGGAGAGCAATGGCAAATCCCCTCTGAAGAAACTTGCCAAGAAACCCCCATGATAGGTTCAATTCACGTTAGGGTTGCCACAAGGTGAAAATGACTTGAAGGCACATAACAGCAACGACATGTTTGTGTGTGCTGTAGTTGTATTAAGTTTTAAAAATGATGATTTTAAAAACAATGGTATTTTTAATATGTCATTTTAAATTGTGTTTTAACTTTCTTATGATCAAGTTTTTAGCCTTACTTTGTTTTATCCTTGTTGTACATGACCTTGGGTCCCATGTCAGGAGAAAGGCAAGATAAGAGAAAGAAACAAAGATGAACATGGACAAATAACAAATGGATCACAGCATCTTTTGAACCCACCATAAGATTTCATAAATAAAACAGAGCAATTTCACAATATAAGTCTCATCCAGAAGCAGTGTGCTTGACTTCTTCTTTTTTAAAGTGACTCATCCAGAGGGGAGGGGAGGTTAGGTAGGAAGGAAGGAAAGGGGAATTGAAGTTAGAAAAGAAGCCAGAGAGTGGCTGCTGGTGAAAGATGATTACAGCTCATTTCAAGGCCACTTCCTGCATGCCAATGATAGGACAGTAAACAAACGCCTCTTCGGAAGCACAGAAACAGGCAGGAACTAATGTGTGGAAGAGAAAGGTCACAGCAGGGTCTGACTCTGCCTGGCAAGAGGAAGCTCTTGGCCATGTGACCCTGGGAATCTGGAGCCTTGTGGGCCCGTGAGAGGGTGCGGGAGCAGCTTGCTCTTTGGAGAATTTGTTATTGGGTCATTGTTGATTTCTAAAATCCTAAAGCGTAAAGAGATACAGATGAATACTAAAGTTAGAATCATTCAAACCGTTGTATTCCCTTTTTATCATGTACTGCTGCGAGAGCTGGACTGTGAAGGAAGCAGATGAACTCATTTGAGAAAGGGAACTCAAGGGAGAAAACGAACTCATCTGAGATGTGGTGCTGGAGAAGCGTGCTGGGAATGCCACGAATAGCTAAAAAGACAAGTCGGTCCTAGAACAGATCAAGGCAGAACTCTCCCTGGAAGCCAAGATGGCTAAATTGAGACTGTCATACTTAGGCCACATAATGAGAAGGCATGACTCATTAGAAAAGACAGTGATCCTGGGGAATGTGGAAGGAAGTAGAAAGAGAGGAAGACCATGTGCCAGATGGATAGACTCAATCAGAAAGACCATAGGTCTGAGCCTGCAGGTCCTGAGCAGGGAGGTATAGGATGGGGGGGGGGGGCTTGGAGATGTCTCATTCACAGGGTAACCACAAAGGTGAGATTGACTCAGAAGCAGCTGACAGCAAACTTTGTTGCTTTCTGCATCCTTTCCAATATCCAGCTCATACAAATAGGGCTTCATATCCCATCTTCTCCTGTTCTGAGTTTTTCTCCCAGGAAAGTTTAACCACAAGGCTGCATTCAAAAGAGTGTGAGGCCTCCCTCCCCTTGTTCTTAGACTCCTTATGAATGATGTCTGTCTGATTCCCTTTGCCTTTGAAGAGTTCTCTTCATGCTTCTCCCCTCCTTTGGCAGGTTTATTTGGGGGGGGGGGCAGAGTTTTGTTTTGGTGCCTGGGCTCATGCCCAGAACATAATGAAGTAGCCACAAAGAAATGCAGATCCTTTAATCTATTAATAGATCCAGTAGCTTGATTGAATTCAGCCCAGTATATTGCAAATCTTGTGGCACTTTCATCAGGTTTTTCAGTGAGACTGCAAGGGCAAATGAACTTTTAGACAATGTCCAGAGGAGAAATGGGCAATCTGTTTCTCTCTCTTTCTCTGTCTCATTGCACATATAAGTGCAAACACACACACCATTGTAAGAATTGGAAATATTTAATATTTTAAGTAACTGTATTTCTCTATCTCCTCCCAGCACACAAGGGCTCCCAAGGTGATGAACAAATAAAAAGCAAGTAAAACAATACAAAGTTTAAAACATTTAAAAAACACATTAAAATATTCTTGAAAAACTCATAAAAGCAGTCTAAAACAATTCTGGAATCTAATTTTGAAACAGTTAAAACAGCGATTTCAGACACTGAATGCTGTGCAGAATAGCACTGCTCACTGGAAGCTTACTACTGTAAAAGAGATGGGCCAGCATAAATTCCTTTGGTAGGAATACTGTATGGACTATACAACTTTCCCAATTATGCTAGAATGTACTTTAATTAGTAGGAAATACTTTTCCATACTTTTCTTGTGAATTTCTAAACAATAATAGGAAACATTCTACTGTCAAAGATCTCATCATGCGCACAAATACCACATACTAGATCTGGTGTCCACAGGATTGTTTCATTCACGTACATACATGCTCAGATACTGGCGGTGGAAAAATGAATGTAGTCTTAAGTTTAGTCCAGATTTGGAGGGTGCTGGGTTGAAAGTGCTGTAGTTCTATCTTTACTGCTGGAGTATCTCCCTGTGTGAATGAGATAACTCTATGAATCTCTTTTATCCAGTTGGTAACCTGCCAGGATTATAGCATCAACTGGATGGGAAATAATGCCTCAACTGACCTCTTTTCTGTCTTCATTCGCACGGGCTTGCCAACTTAAATCTGTTGTCTGAGCTCTGTTTTTAGCTTGGTGATTTGTTATTTGCCAAGTACAGATTGGGTTTTATCATATACAAAGTGCTGGTGCCTTTACATCATTTTCACAGTTTGCATTCCTTTCAGTGCAGTTTATACTGGGGAAATTCCTGGTAGATTATGCCTTAAATATGTGAGAGTAATTTAATCTGTTTGAATCTTTTTTTGCCTTAAGATGCTAAGAGATGGAACAGTGAATCAGAAAGCCCCGGTTTGTGCCTCGCCTTTGCTGTGCTCAGAATGTTAAGCAAGACACTATCAATCAACCTGATCTCCCCCCCCCCTCCTTCCATTCACAATGTGGGGAGAAATAATAATGACTTATTTTTCAAGATTGTCATAGGTAGGTTGTTTCAGGGAGGCATGTGAAGTTGCACGTAGAATAGCAAATAAAGCAAAATAGCAAAACATGCTATTCAAGCGTTAAGTATGATTACTATTAGGCTGATCCGGTGTTGAGTTTCCATGTTGAAAATATTGCTAGCATGAATGATATCACAGGGAAAGGAGCCCATAAATAAATGCAGCTTCATTCCTTTTCCTTCCCTCTCAGTATTTGGACTCTTGGAAATGAGTCGATTCATTTCATATGCACAAAAGTTGGAGGAGATGCAATATTAACTGTACTGGTTTTTTTTTCCCCCTGCCAAGCTGTATCTGTGGCATGTTTATCTGTAACAGATCTGCCTAGTGGATAGACTCCAGAGACTTCTAGGTACCCACCCCACCCACCCCCCCGGCCTCCAACATACTTTTTGAAAAGTATTGTGTAAAAGACAATGAAATTTTGCCTGCCATAGAACACTTTTTCTCCTCGGCCTGCTGGTTTTGTATAATGCCTCCTTTAAAAGTATTGAGAAAATGGGATGGATGAGAGAAAAGAGACTTCTAAAAAGGCCCAGAGTTGCTTTTTAAAGTGAAAGAACCCCCATTTTCCATGAATGTGGAACAGAAACACTCTCCACTGCAACCAAACAAAGAAGCAGAAATTGGTTTGGAAGGATGATCCACATTGACCCTTCATGAGAAGACCCTTTCAGAGACAATATTTATAGTTGGCCTTAACTGTGTGGATTATGTTGTTTTCCTGGAAATGTGTTTGGCTCATCTGGGATCTTTCTGAATGATCAATCTGTTGTGCAGCTTTTGAATGCATGTCATTTTCCTACTGGGTGACATGTAGTCACCAAATCTCATCTGCATGTACCACTTTTCTCTGGACTATCAAAACACTACATTTTGGAAGCATGTTAGGGAAGTTTAGTGTTCCCCTTAGATTAAATAATTCATTTTTGTGGAACCCTTGTTTGTGTTTTGGGTATTTAACAATTGCACGTAACCTTTGTAAAGTCCACTGTAAATAGTAGTGCTATTTTAAGCACTTAGCATGTTAATGAGGTTTGGGTTGATTTCTTTGCATAATTCCTGAATTTGTATAATATAGTGGTTAGAGAGCTGGACTAGATCAAATACTTGCTCAGCTGTGAAGCTCACTGGAGGACCTTATTAATCAGTGTCTTTCATCCTATCTTATCAAATAGTGTTGTTGTGAGGATTAAAATGGGTATGAGAAGAGAATGAAGTAGCCACACTTAGTTTCTTTAAAGAAAAGTGGAATGTAAGAAACAAAATGATTTATTTTATGCCCAGCTACCCAATTAACTCTTTCCTATTAAGTAGCTCTCCTTGTTTTGTATCTGTCTTACCCTTCCTGGGGAGGTGGAATTTAGTGCCATTGTGGATACAGTGCCTGTGAAGATGTCCAGAGCACTTTGTCTGTCTGACCTGATGGGCTGATGTAGTCAACAATATATTTGAATCTTTTGACGCTTCTCATCTTGACTGTTAACCACAGCTTGAAAAAGTTACTTTGGAACTACAACTTTGAGCATCTTCCAGGCAGCATGGCCATAAGAACTGGACCCCCCCCCCCAAAAAAAAAGTTTCCAAGCCCGTTAACTTATAGCAGAGGAAGAGTAGAATGCTTCTTTACAAGAATGAATAGTCATAACTATCTTGAAGGTAGTGTTTATCCAGGCCTTTGGTCTCACTGGACCAGCGAAATTCAAACAACTATTGCCCTCCTGCTAATATCCCCATTTGGGGGAAGAACTTGGAGAAGATTGTGGCAATTCAGTTCCAAGTTTTTGGAATGAAATGAATTAACCAAGTTTAATTCCTTGAAATGATGTTGGTCTCTCTAATAGATTGTCTTTGTCAGGAGAAAAACAGGGTTCTTTCCTATTGTTCATGATCTTTGATTTTTTCATCACTATCTTTTGATTCTGCGGATGTGAAATCTTGCTAGACCTATTCTGTATTGGAGGCACAGTGATATGATTGGCCCACTCCTATTTTCAGGATCAGTGTCAGAAGATACAGCAGCTTCTGCATCAGTCTAAAGCTTTTGAACAAGACTCAAATGTTACACTACCCATGCTTTCTAACATTGGTATGAAACCATTCAGTGACAACATGGGGGTTAGTGAGATGTCATAAATGTGTAGTTGCTCTGTGATCAGAGTGAGGCCATGCAGGTCTAGACATGATAATGCGACTGGATGGGAGCCAGTAAATCAGGTATGAAGCTCAGTGAGATACAGTCACTATAGATAGATCTCTATCCAACTTTCAAGTGACAACTCAGCTGGCCTTTTACCATTAACCTGACTGTAATAATCCATGCTCGAACAACCTTTCTGTTGGACTACTGTAATGTACTATATTATTGGGCTGCCCCTGGAGTTAATCTAGAAGTTTCAGCTAGTGCACAATTTGACTGTCAAAATTTTAGTTTCAGCAACTAAGAGGAATCCCATTATACCAGTCCTGAAGAAGCTGTTCTGGCTGTTTCTGTAAAACTGAACTGATTTAGGGTTCTGTGCATGCATTAAAGGCTCACATAACTTAAGACTTAAATATTGCAAGTAGTATCTCTCTGTATATATGATGGTTTATCTCTTCTCCTTGTGTTTTCACTACTTCATGTCAAAATGAAGTAGACAGCTCCATTTGCAGAACACTCTCCATTTTGATTTATTTATTTTTAGTATTGATGTCTTTTCAGCTACAGGTCAAAATGTTTTTATCTTCCTAACATTTTAAAAAGTTGGTCTGTCTATTGTTATTCTCTGTTCATTGATGTTTGTATTTTACTGTACATTGTATTCTGGTTGTATATGTTATTGTTGACATATTTATTGTGAATCATCCTGATGCTGGCAAGGATGAAATGTGATTTAAAGATCTTTTTAACACATGAAATTTTAAAAGAACACTTTACATGAAGACATGATAGTTGACCATTTCCCTGTGCTAATGAGTGTTATTTTCAATTTTTGATAACAGGCAATATTCATGTTCGTTCCTTTCACCTCTGCATATATTTAAGGTCAAGAGCAAATGCTTCCTTAGCATGAAAAGCAGTGGTTCTTAATCTTTGCTTTTCCAGATATTTTGGACCAAATTCCTCAAAACTTTGTATAACTCTGTAAAGTTAAAAACTTTGATAACTCTAATTTTTGTTGGTTTTTCAGACTATGTGGCTATGTTCTAGAAGAGTTTATTCCTGATATTTCACCAGCCTCTGATGCTGGCGAAATGTCAGGAATAAACTCCTCTAGAACATGGCCACATAGCCCGAAAAACCAACAAAAAACTATGGATGCCAGCCATGAAAGCCTTCGACTTTGATAACTCTGTAAAGCACTGTGCAAAAGCGCTATATAAACACTAATAAGAATAATAGCAAACAATAACAAATTTATTGTTGGACATGCTGGCTGGGGCTTCCTGAAGCTGAAGTCCAGAACATCTGGAGAACCAAAATTTGAGAACCACTATTTTAAATGAAAGAAAGATAAACTATTTACTAAAGGAGCACAACAGGCTATGAAAATCTTTCAGTGATGTGTAAAAAAAAGTACAATAATCCTTTGGTATGTGTCTAGGGGTAGTGTAAGTATCATTTTTTTCAATGAAGTGCTGGAATAAAAGAGGAAAGATGGCTGTGCTTTGAAGACACAGTTTAAATCATTTAGTTGCAAACTTCAGAATACTGTAACAGACTGGATCAAAGCTTGTAAAAGGTTTTTTTAACAATTCCTCCAAGAATACCTCAGCCAACTGGACTCCATCTTAGCCAGATGTGGGCAGAATTCAGAACTTTTAGACCTACTGTGTGGATATGTAGTTTTTGTTGTAGAACAGAAGGAATGTATTTTGGACCAAGGGATTTGTTGTCAGCATGAGAAATGAAATGAACTCACAGTGACATCAGTTATATCACATGTGCTTTGCTGATCTTCCTGTCAGGTGGAGTGCGGTCATATCAGGTGCTGACACGATGACCTCGAGCACCATCACCGATGTGAGCATCAAGTCTAAAACCAGTGTTTGCAAAACAACTGAGAGGTGAATGTTTTAAGTTTTTTTGAGGGGGGTGCTATTTGAGCAGCATTGGGGGTGGAATTGGAAAGAACAAAGCCTTGCCAGTTTCTAACTGTGCTTCAGAAATGAACTTAAGTTTCCCCTAACTTCCCTGGTTATCTGAATGGAAGAATGGGAGCTCATCCAGGCTGGCTAGAAGTGTTCTTGCCACTTTTATTTCTGAATTTTTTTTTCCTGATGTATTTTCAAGTAGTTCCTCATCTTCACAGTTACTGTAACTTTTTTACTCCTTAGATGAGTGAGACCCTGTGCTTGTAGATTTTGAATGCCAGGCCCATGTGTGCATCTGTTGTTGTGGTTCATTCCTTTTTGCGGAGGGTGTTGTTTGGCGACAGGTGTGTTTGTATGTTTTAACATTGCATGCTTTACCCAAAACTTGGCTTTTGGCCTCTATTTGTGAATGTATTGGGGAGAATGTTGGAACTGGGGAGTAACTTGGGGACTGTGTTCCGTTAAGAGGATTGACAAGTGCTGCTCCCTATAGCCATCCCCCTGAAAAGAAGTGGGGCACTGTATCCATATCTCAACAAAGTTGTTGGAAGGACAGGGGAGCCATCACAGTTGAAGAGCAAATATAGTCTGCACTTTCTACATTTTATTTCAGAGCTTTGGTATTCTCCTCATTCCTTCCAGGTTCCTAGGCTTTCCCAAGCAGTGCCTTTGCAGCCTCATGCCCCTCCTTCATTTTTCTTCCTCACACAATACATCTCAGGAAAAACCCGCTCTCAAACATAGATGATACGTTGACTTTTAAAAACCTAGACTTAGCACTATATAAGCTACTGCTGTATAAGCTACTGCTATTGATATGTTTTTATCCTCGGTATGAAATCACACACACACACACACACTTCCTCTTTCCCCTTTCTCATTTCACACAAAGTACTATACACATATGTGTGTAGAAGAGGAGATGTGATCTTGAATGAAGGAAGAAAACACAATAAAACTATTGCCACAGGTTATACCATTAATACTAATCTTCTAGAAGTTTATTTTAAAAAAATTGTAAGGGGGTACTGGGTAAAAAACAGGAGGAGTCTCATGTTTTTTGCAGCACATCTGGAGGAAAAATGGGAGTGGGTACAAGGGAGTCGAATGCACCCACATCTGATATCATAGCCCATCTTGCAAGAAGACCATCTACAAATTAAAACTGAAATGAGTTTTTATAGAAGTTCTTAAAAAAGAGAGAGAGAGAGAGAGAGAGAGAGCATTGGATAGGGAAGTGACAAGAAGGAATATTCAGTGATGTGGCATAAATTGATAGTTTGGATGAGTCCTAAGGCTTTGATGCTAAAAAGAACACTTACTTAGAACAGAAATGGATATAGGCAATGACTGTGTTTGAATAGTCAAGGGAGATGGAGATGAATTATTGCATGTTGTGTATGTATGCATTCTACCTCTTCTGTCCACAGGATTTTGGAAAGAGTTAAAAGCCAAACAAACTTGTTTAAAAAGGGGCAGCAGTTGGGGAAAAGAAACAAATGCATACACCTGTGGAAATTATTCCCCTGACTTAAATTTATGGATTCATTTTATACAATCACACCATTGGTCTATGAGAGATTTTGTTTCAACGTCTCACTTAATTGTTGAACCGAATTTTAAGGGAAAAGATGACCAATGATTAACATATAACTTCCCATTTTTTGTTGTTGTGTGCTTTCAGGTTGTTTCTGACTTATGGCAATCCAAAGGACCCATTTACCATTATAGAACAATGCACTATTGGAGACTTGGAACAGGCCATTCTGTTCTGTGCTCCTGACCGTACCTTCAGCTTGATAGCCTGATTGGTGTTCATGTTAGTTCTGAATTAAAATTTGGTTTCTGATCAGAGGTTTTAGGACCCAACAATCATAGTCTGATATGGTTTTGGATTTATGTTCTAATATGACATTGTTTACAATTTTAAAGTTTTTAAAATAGTTTTAAAAGCTTTTAAATTTTGGTTTTACATTGTTCTAACTGTTTTAAATAGTCTGTTGTTATTTTATTGCTGTACCTTGTGCTGAGATCTTCAGGTAAAGGGTGGCATAGAGTTTTTGTAATATATGAAGAATAAGCATAAAATAATGCAGCTGTAAAGTTCTTCTGCCTTTTAAAGATTCTGTTTAATCATTTCCATTACTAGGGTCCAGTCTGAAAGTCTAAATAATAGAGCCACAGAGACAACGTTCCAGTGTGGACCTTCAAAGGGGAAGTGCTTGGACAGAGTTGCTATCAAGCTAGCGGCTAAAGGAGAGCCATCTGCTGTGGTAAAGAGCACATTGAAAGCACTGGAGAACTTGATGTGGGAAGCAAGACTGGACTGCTTTCAGCAGAACATGCTTAGTCCCAAGATGATCATTGGTGACCCATCTGTAGATCTCAATATCCGGGAAGGTGGCAGAATTATCACAAAGCAGGTGGGAGACACTCAGAACCTAAGGGCTATTGGAAAAGTCAGCTTAAAAAATAAGCCTTTGAGTATCAAGGAGAAGATTTCAGAGTGGGAAGGGAAGAAGGAAGCTCTGTCTCCCATACCTGTTTGGAAGGAGGAAGACCAAGGAGTTAAGGAGGACCTCTGCTCATTTTTTGGTGTTGTAGAGAAGATGACCAGGGAAACTGCAGCAACAAGGGAAGTGGGCACCAAAAGGCTTATAAACAGGCAGCTAGAATGTAAGAGAACAAGCAAGGAGAATGAAAGAAGATTAAAGAGTCTAAAAAACATTGGACAGCATACAGAGAGAAAGACAGATGGGAAGTTAAGTGAGGAAGAGCTCAATTCCAATACTGGGAGGAATGCTGAGTTGAAGAACGGTAAAAAGGATATCCAAAAAGAGAACTTGTCTGTCTTGAGTCAGGTGAAAAAACTGGAGCAGGCCTTGAAGGGAGGCTCAGCTGAACTACAGCCACAATTGCCAGGTACTTATTATTCTCCACATTGTCTTCAAGAGAAAACAGATGATGACCAAAACCCTTCTGAAGGCCAGGAGAGTGCCAACTGGCCAGACCTTGGTAAGCGGCTCCTTGGCTTGGACTGTGAAGCCCCTGAGCCAATTTTTGGGACTCTGGAAGAGGTGAAAGTATCTCGTTCGAAGTGCAAGGCCAGCAATGAGGAAAATGTCTATACAGAGCCAGGGTTGCCTGAAAAGAAACCCTTTATCAATCCACTCCCCAAGCCTCGGAGGACTTTCAAACATGAGGGCGAGGAGGGATGGGTCCCACCACCTAGAAATAAGAGGAACCTGCCCCCTCTCCCCTCTATTCCACCCCCTCCTCTTCCTTCTTCACCTCCCCCTTCAGCCGTCAGCAGAAGACTGAGAAATGGAAAGCATAAGACTAGTGCAGATCACAGGTATCTGTATACCTCTGTTTTTTTAATGGCTTTATATGGCCTTTCCTGGGTTGCCAGTCTGTGGTGGTTACTTCAGATCCTTGTAAAAAATGACATTTTACAATTGGATAGTAACTCAAACCAGTGGTTTGATTTTTTTTTTACCCATGCAAAGGGTTGGGGTTTGGTTCTAGTTCACACTATGTAAGCCTTGATGTATATACCAAATCCAGATATATGCTGTGTTGTAGTCTCATGAAACAAAAGCCTGGCTTTCTACTCCCCATTGCAAAATATTATTGGGATAATGTATTTGGCAACGAAGGTGCGGGACTGGAAAGTATTGTGTTAATCCTCCCTCTGCTAGATCCTCTCCCCTTCCCCCACACATGTCATGCTTCAAATCCCTGTATACTTTGGAAACATGAATCCTGAACCTGAAGAGCAGGAGGTTTTGAAGCCTCTGATCAAGAAGATGTTGAGCAAGGCAGGGAGTATTTGTAACATGGAGCCATCATATGATGTAGAACCTGTTATTTGGTCTTTGAGGGGTTGAAGACCTATAGAATCATAGAGTTGGAAGAGAGCTCAAGGGCTGTCCTGTCCAACTCCCTACCATGCAGTAATACACAATCAAAGGAACCCCAGCAAATGACTGTCTAGCCTCTAGGCTTGAGTATGTTGGGCCACTTGACTCCATGATTTTTGAGTTGTCAGGCCTGAGCTCTACTCTGAAGGAAATACTATTTTCCAGATAGTATTTCTATGTACTTCAGTGGAGGTATTAAGCAATATAAAGGAGGTTGCTAGGTTATTAAACTTTTAAACTTTTTTAGCCCTAGGATGGGAATCCCTGAGTGGTTTCCTATCCTATTCTATTCAGTACTAACCAGGACCAGCCCTGCTTGATTTCTGAAACCAGATGAGATTGGGTGTGTTCATGATAGGATGGTGGAATGTTGTTGGCTTGTCCATCACAATGCCCATGGCATTTTAGAGAAATTTAAAAGGATGTTTCTGTTCTCCAAGTGAAAAATTGTCACTAATTTGTGTGTTGTGAGGAAAAAGACAGCAGAGAAGAGAGAAGAAGAATCTAGTTTTATTTCAGTAACATGTAAATTTAGAGGGTATGAGTTCTAAGGAATGTGATAAAAGTTTCATTTAAAATATAGATTTTGAAAGAACCAAGAGAGGTGGCATCATACAAGCATACTGGGAAGTAATCTTAAAGGGGAGCAAGATGAAAGGGGGAGAGCCAATTGAGGGAAGGCAAAAATACCCTAAAGTCACAAGATCCTATCTTATCCAGGAAGCTAAGCAGGGTCAGCTCTGGTTAGTATTTGAATGGGAAACCACCAATGAATACCAGTTGCTGTAGGCTATATTTCAGAGGAAGGAATTGACAAAACCACCTCTGAATATTTCTTGCCTAAGAAAACCCTATGAAATTCACAGGGTTGCCATAAGTCAACAGGTAATTTGAAGGCAAACACACACATATACATTTGCAGGGGCAGAGGACTTTGAAAAGGTGTTATACATTATGGAGCTGGGTGAGTGAAAGGCATGGGGAAGGATAGATTAGGATTTTTAAAAAGGAAGACCCCACTTGATCTTGGGACACATAGTATGTTTTAGATTTATAACCCATGTTAGAGCAGTGGTAATGCTGCTGGTGCTAATGGGAGCTGTAATCCACAACATTTAGCAGCAGGGAATTGATCTAAGGAAAAACAACACACACTTTGTAATGATTGTTCAACATAAGATGAACATGTCAAGTTGTATTTTCCTATTTGGTTAATGTCAGTTTCTAACAATGTCATCTTGTCTTTCATCCAACTGTTTTTGTCCCTCCTTCTTTTCCTCAAATACCATAGGAAGTCATATGAGTTTGAGGACTTGTTGCAATCCTCTTCTGAGAATGGTCGGGTGGACTGGTATGCTCAGACAAAATTGGCTTTAACACGCACTTTATCAGAGGAAAATGTCTATGAAGATATTCTAGGTAGGTGTTTGAGAGCTAAAGGCAGATGTACACTAACTGTGCACACTGACAATTTAGTGTGGGCATACATCTCTGTTCAATCCTGTGGTTTTATAATGTTGTGTTAAACCCATTCTGAGGCAGCCATGAATTAATGCAACATTTACTAAAATGGGGTGGGCAACCTGTGACGACCTAGGTATTGCTGGACTCCAACCTCCATTATGCTGTATTGTATGGATTTTATTGATCCTGATGGAAAGGCAGGGTAAAAATAAAGATGATGATGATGATGATTATTGAGTTGGAAGAGACCACAAAGGGCATCCAGTCCAACCCCCTGCCATGCAGGAACTCCCAATCAAAGCATCCCCAACAGATGGCCATCCAACATATGTTTAAAGACCTCCAAGGAAGGCGACACTGTCGAACAACCCTTACTGTCAGGACGTTCCTCCTGATGTTGAGGTGGAATTTTTTTTCCTGGAGCTTGCATCCATTGTCCGGGTCCTGTTCTCTGGAGAAGCAGAAAACAAGCTTGCTCCCTCCTCAATGTGACATCACTTCAGATATTTAAACAGGGCTATCATATCACCTGTTAACCTCCTCTTCTTATTGAATAATAATAATAATCATTACTATTATTATTATTATCATCATCATCATCATCTTCATCCTTGGCCATTGAGTACTGAGGGTCTAACATCAATAGGATCACAAATAGCTCATTCCTTTATTAGGAGGAGTTGAGCATATGGGTGTGCATGTATGCTTTTGGTATATGTGTGGAGGATCTTCTTAATGCTCAAAGTCACCTTAATGGCAGGAATATAACAACAGCAACAGCAACAACATACAGTAGGCTAGGTCACATGCCTCTGCCCCCACTTTTGAGTTTCTGCTAAATTTTGGCACAGCAATGGCAGCAAAATAAAGCTGGAATTTGTTTTTAAAACAAGGTACACAGAGAGTGCAAAACTTGTTTTCAAGATGATTCCTGCTTGTAGAAGACCTCTAATCAGTTCAGTGACTTCATGGGGATGGGAACAGGAGGAGGAGATATACCACCATTGTTTGTCCTGACTACTTTGCTCCTCCATTACAGGATTGGAACACTTGCAAGTAGAAAAAGTGTGTCCAACAGATGCTAGTAGGAGTTAAGGAGAAGTCATGCTAGCAATTTAAAAATTGCATGTATATGTACATCCAAAAGAAACATTAACTTGTATGTCTACATTGCTCCCTAATTGTACAGACTGAACTGAAAATGATTCCCCAAATCTCGGGCAGCCTACTCTTGCTTAGAAGATAGTGGATGTTAAGATTAACCTTGTATTAAAGTTATAGGTCATGATACAAAATAACTTAGATGTGACAGTCAGTTAATTTGACTATTTTGGGGTTTGTGTCCATAGTATATTAAAGCATGGGTGCTCAGCACTTCCAGACATGACACACCTTCACCAGTCCCCCTGTCTACTTCAGTATACCATTTTAACTCTGTTTTGAATACAGTGGTCCTGGTGCCTCTGGATTCATGGTCTTGACACTCACGGTTTTGGTCATTTGTGAGGCCAAGGCTTCAGCTCCCTCCCCTGCTCTCCCTTACCGGCATATTTCCCCTGGCACTGATAACTTTAATCAGAGCCTGGGCCATGGGGGCATGTAATTGGCCCCGGCAGCCATCAGGACTTTCTTTCCTAGCAGTACTCAGGGCCTGGCGGGTGCATGCTTCACCCCCTCTGCCGAAGCCAATTGATATTTTGTGTGCCTGTTGGCTACGGTGGAGGGGGCATGGTGTGTGCACGCTGGACCCCGAGTGCTGCTGGGAAAGAGAGTCCTGATGGTTGCTGGGGTCAATTACAAGCCCCAGAGACCCGGGCTCCAATTAAAGTCCCCAGTGCTGGGGGGGGGGGGGAGATGCCGGTAAGGGAGGAAGAGGAAAGGAAAGGAAGGAAAGAAGGGAAGGAGGGAATTTCTAAATTGTCAAGTCCCATTGTCCCAATGATGCCATTGGGGACAATGGGACTTATATTTGTAAAATTTCGGATTCACAGGGGCCCCCAGAATGTATCCCCCATGAATCTGGAGGGATCATTGTATTTCATTTTTCTCCCTTTCTTTCTGTTCAATTTTCCTCTTCTCTCTTCATGAAACCATGCAGGATGTCAATGCTAGCTGGTGACATTCAGGTTAAAATCTGATCAGCCATCCAACAATGTTGAATGTCAAAACTCCCATCATCCCCAGACATAGTCCCAACACATGTGGCACATACTAGGCTGTTTGGTTTGAAAACGATCTGATTCAGTAAAGGCAGTTCCTAAGTTTTTAGGATATTGAAAGATTAACACATTTGTATGCTAATTTATCTGTTGCCTTTGGCTTTCCATTCCAGATCCACCAGCAAAAGAGAATCCATATGAGGATATTGAGACAAATAGTCGTTGCTTGGGGAAAAAATGTGTTCTAAACTTTCCAGCATCTCCTTCGTCCTCTGTCCCTGGCACACCCACAAAGGTATCCTGGTCTAACCAGTGTGACTTCAGCATTCAGTGCCCCAAAGTTATGTGTTTTGGCTATGTTACGAAGTTTAATGTGGTGGGAAAGCTAATGCCCTGCAGGGAACAAAATGACTGTTTCACTCTCTGATGTGGTTTCCCATCTTGGATTAACTCTATGATGGAGTTAATTTCCTGCCCACCATATTCATTGATTTTTAAAGGATAAACTTAAGTCTGCCGAATCCTGCTGGGTTAGGAATGATGCTTTCTTGTTCTGGGCTTTCACTGGTAGCTACTGGCAGCCCACAGCCAAAACTTGGAAGAACGCTGCAAGACCATATTTAGCAAGCTAGTTTTTATGTGTCTGGCTAGAAATGCAAGGTTACAGGGAAGTGGACCTTTCATACCTGTTGGTTAGTTAGCTCCTTTTGAATATATTTGATTTGAGATCCATTTTTAGGATCTCTAAATTTTGTTCTGTAATTTTGTTACATGTGTACAGAGTTTGTGCTTTTCATTTTCCATTTTGGTAGAATTCAGAGGTATAGCCATGTTAGTCTGTAGAATCAGTATGTAGAGCGACCTTTGAGAGTAATCGAAATAAAGAAGTTGGCAGCATGAGCTTTCATAGACTTCAGTCTACTTCCTCAGATGCATATAGTGGAGTGGAAACCAGGGACAGACATACTTAGGCCATTGGCTACAATATCTCTCTACATAGATTTTCCATTTTGTTTCATTTTCAGCTGTCTATATGCAAATATTATTCCTGACTGTCCTTTGCAGGTCTGATCCTCTCATTACGCAAAGTAAAGTGATTGCCTCAGGTAGCAGATGCTGGAGGTGAACAGGAGCAGCCCTCTTTCTCTTCCTCCTGAAATCCACACCTAGTCCTCTCAATTTAAGGACAGTTAGCTATGCTACATAACATGTCCAGAAGCTGCTAAAATAGCTTGCTTCCCTTGTTGTTTTCGTGTGCCTTCAAGTTATTTCCAACATATAGCAACCCTAAGCTGAACCTATCACAGGTTTAATTGGCAAGATTTGTTCAGAGGAGTTTTGCCTTGCCTTCCTCTGTGATTTTTCCAAGTTCACCCAGTGGGTTTTCATGGCTAAGCAGGGATTCAAACCCTAGTTTCCAGAGTTGTAGTCCAATCCTTAGACAGTTATACCTCACTGGCACTCTGCTGCCTTAGATATAGTGAACAGTATCTTTCCATTGCGAGTACTGAAGTCAGAATCAGAAATCTGTCCAGTCAGCCTCTGAATGTAGAATGAGGAGGGAATATCATCTTGCTCTTCACCTCAGGAAGCAAGTCATCTAAATCTGGACCTGCTCTTTTGTTTTACCCACCGTGGTAATGCCATCTTTTGAATTTTTATTTACTTGACTTTATACACTCCTTCTCCAGAAAGCTGCTTACACTATCTCTTAAGACAAACAATCTCAAATTTGTTAAAAATGTTAAAATCATCTGTCAGAATGGTTCTCATTGTAAAATAATTGCATGAATGACCTATAACTGCAGCTCCACTCTGTACCCTTGATACATGGGTGTCAACAAAGAGATATTAACTGATGGAAACTTTGCTCTGCCACATTGATTAGGCAACAAATTGTGTTAGGTGCTATACTGAGTACAGAAGTATCTTTTCTCAGAAGATTTGTATCCTGTGTGACAACTTATTAGGAAATGGGTGTTCTCATGCACTGGGCATGTGGTTGAGAGTACAACTGATAGAGAGTAGTCACAATAAGTTGGTTTTCCATTTGTATTTTGAGTTTGCAGAAACAAGGCAAAAAGAAATGGAGCTCAAAGGAGCAGGGGAGATGGAGAAGCTTTCTCATAATCTGGAACATTTTCATTGACTTACTGCCTCCACTTCGTCTTAGGACTTGAGCAGAAACCCAGTACTTGCAACAGCAGTGGCAAGTATTGGGCGTGGAACGGCATTGTTTCCATGGTGCAACGGGGGGGGGGGGGGAGACATATAATAAACACCTGCCCATTGCTGCACCAGCCTTAGGACTGACCCAGCTTGAAACCAGGGCCAAGCCGATGGTATCCTGTCCCTGGTTCCCGGCTGGGTCAGTCTTCAGGCTGGTGCAGCAATGGGCAGGTGTTTACACATCTGCTCCCCCGACCCCCCAGTTGTACCATGGAACCACTGCCACTGCACTCCCAATACTTGCTGCTGCTGCCTGTAAGGGCAGAAATGGGGCATCTGGCTACACCCATGTGGGACCTTTGCGATGGACATGACAGTAGCAGTAGGTATAGGGCATGTGGGGCTGTCTAGTCTGCTAGTTGCCACTACAGAGTTTCCTGGAAACTTTGCAGCAAGCAGCCTGTCTTTTTTGCATGTAAGTTTTAACTTGTATGCAGACTCAGTTGCCGCTATCAGAGAAGCGGGATATAAATAAAAGTTTTATTTTATTATTTTTATTATTTATTTGATCAGATTAAGTCCCCTTTGGGCTGAGATCAGTCTGGAACCACCAGATCAGCATTGACTGGCTGATTCCAGCCGAGGGCTAATGGCTTGTGTCATCCAGATAGGACAACATGAGGCTGGGGGTGGGGGAACATGGGCCTTTATGTATAGGCCCTTAGATCAGGCTTCTTTTGGTCTGGAAATGCCACTAGTCAGAGTGGAAACAATCCTTTTTATTCTCCAAAGGCAGAAAATGTACAATGAGAATGACCTTTTCCTTAGAATTTTGGGATTTAAAAAATGAAAAGAAATGTTTTTAGCAGTTGCACTATACAGAATGCTTTATACACTCACCCTATTTCAGTCTTCCGAAGGCTACAGGAAAAAGACTTGCTGGCAGAGCCAAACCCAGAATTTGAGCCACTATACCCCATTAGACCTGTGAACCATAGCCAGACCATCCTGTGGTTCTACTGGATAGAACCAATCATAAAATAACAGGGTTAGGAAATGGAGAGGTCCATAAATATGTAACTGCAGGGATGTCTAAACATGTCTCTTAAGCCACTAGTAATAACCACCAGCTGACAGACTACTGGACCATATAGGTTTTTAGTCTGATGTGGTACAGTAGCTCATTCTCTAGTAGAAATGTCTGTGGCTGCTTGGTTGGTTAGGTTTTGTTGGCTTGTTTTGTTTTCTATAAAATTCCAAACTGTGGGTGTGCAAAACATAAGTTCTTTCTGTGAGGGGGACATAAGAAAACCTGGAAAATGTTACACGTTCTGTCAAGATGTGGAAAATAAAAAATCTCTCCTACTTAGACTTTCCTGTGAAAATTTAAACAACTCCTTCAGTTTATTAAGCTTGAGGTAATTGCTGAAAATTTGTGTAACTTAAGTTTCTTGTAACTAATTTTCTAGCTAACTTAGGGGCTAAACAGACAGGCAAAAAGAGGTGCTTTCAGGCTGGCTTGAGGGCATGGTATTTAGATAACACATGCTTTGAAGCCAGCAGAAAAGTGCCCTTATGCAGAGAAAAGCTATTTCAAAAAGAAGCAGCTTTTTTTCCGCTTCCCCTGGCTTGAAGCCATGTCATGTGGTCATGACATGAGCACTCTAGCTGCCTTGGGAGCTGGCAGTGCAGCTGGTGGGGTTTCAATGTGGCTTCAGAAAAGGGAGCTTCAAGCCACTTTTTCCTGCCCATCTGTTTCTCCCCTATGATTTCTGTGTTCCTTGCTTCCCTCATGTGCGGTAACTGTAACCCTAGAGAAACTACTTTTCATTAGGATAGCACAAGACTAAGCTTTGATGTTCCTTTTTCTGTCTTCCCAGCTGCTGTCCAAGCCCATCTTTTTCCGACAAAACTCAGAACGGCGGAGTTTCAAGTTATTAGATATACGGAAATCAAATCGGGATGGGACATGTTCTCCTTCCAAAATTAGTCCCCCTTCCACTCCTAGCAGCCCCGATGATACTTTCTTCTCTTTGAGCGATCCTCAAAATGGCAAGAGGAGAAAAAAAATTCCTAAGGTAACTGAATTTGGGGGAAGAGAAATAGGAGGGATTGATGGAGAATGAAAACAAGGACATGGAGAAGGTCATATCTGCTTTTATAATCTCCTAAAAGTCCTGTCTATGAGATACTCAAACAGTTCTCTGAATTTTAATTTCTGCTAATTAACCTCCTGTAGTTTGCATCCACACTGCAAAAATAATCCAACTTGACACCACTTTAACTGCCATGACTCAGTGCTATGGAATTCTGGGAATTGTAGTTGTAAACTGCTTAGACACTCCTTAGGCGGTATGAACCAGTATATAAATGAAGCTGCTTGTTTGTTTGTTTGTTTTGTGAGACATTTAGCCTTCTCTGCTCTGGTACTACAAGAAACTACAGTCCCCAGAATTCCATAGTATTGAGCCATGGCAGTTAAAAGTGGTGTCAAACTGAATTATTTTTTGTACTGCAGATGCAGCCATAGATAATACTGAAAGTTATGCAAGAATAATTGGATGAAGCTTAGGACTGTTTGACTAAAATACTTTCAGGGCATTGTAATGACACCCAAAGATTAAGACATACTAAAATCTATAACCTCTCTATATCTGTTTGTTATGCTATACAAAGCTGCATGCTTGATCACAAGAATCATCAACTTAGGCTGCCACAGAAACCTATTAGATGGCTTTGGGCAAGACTCACAGTCTCAGCATCAGAGGAAGGCACTGGCAAACCCCCTTTGAATAAATTTGACCAAGAAAATCCCATGATAACATTTGCCTTACGGTCACCATAAGTGTGAAACAACCTGAGCATTGAATTCTCTATGTGGTCAGAGAATAATGGTAAATCATTCCACTCGTAAGGTTTTTGTTTTTAGGTGCATGGACAAATGTTAAGCTATGTGGTAGTTTTCTCAAACTGAATATTGTGAAAGAGTCTCAATTCGAAAAAAGCTATCAATAGTGAAAGATAAAGGCCTTAGGAAAATAAATGAGATACAGAGTAGGGAAGGAAACCAGAGTAATCAACTTATTGGGCTAAATAATTCATTTAGGTGTTTGTTTGCTTGTTTGCTTGCTTGCTTGTTTAATGGGAAGGAAAAGATTCTAACTTCCTCTGTTTTGTGTTAAGCAGCTGGTGTTAAAAATCAATGCTGTTTATGAGGCACGGAGAGGGAAGAAACGAGTCAAGAGGTTATCTCAGTCCACAGAGAGCAGCTCAGGACGAGGTAAAAAGGAAGGGTTGCTGGAAACTTGTGGGTACAGAATAACTTTGGGCATTTGAACTGTGGGTTTGTTTTCATTAAAAAGCCTGCTGCAAATCACATTTAATATTTCAGCCCTGCTGAGTATTATCTAATATTAAATAGCAAGAAGAAACCCTTTAATAACCTTTATATCTGATATATATATATATTTATATTATATCTGATATAATAATATCAGAGGGGCATAGGGTGAGTTATGAGGCCTGGACTTGTTCCCCCCCCCCCCCCCGGCAATTGATGAATTGGGTTCCAAAAGCTTTGTCTGCTGTCCAAGAGGCAATAATTATTCTTTCAAAAACCAATATTTCTGTGTTTCTTCTCTGTCTTTCTTGTTAGTAACAGATGAGAACAGTGAATCAGACAGTGACACTGAAGAAAAGCTGAAAGGTAAGAAAAGGAGGATGTGAATAAATCCAAAGAGAAAGCATTTGATCCTTGATCTAAACATTGCAAGTTTGGAGATGAATTTTCACCTGTCTCATTTTCCTTACTTTCCCCCACTCCCCTCTACTGCTAAAAAACCCCTCTTTTGTACTTATGTTGACATACAGATATTGTAACAGAAATAATACTTCCTTCGGGTTTTTTCTGACATGAACTGATGCACTCAAAGGTAGCAGAGAAAGTGTTTTTATCTGTTTATTTTTTTTTTTTTTGGAGTATTTGTAGCCTGCTCTTCAGCTAAAAAGACTCAAAGTGGCTAACAAACTGTTAATTTGACAGTTCCCTGTCCTCAGGCTTACAATCTGTATACTCAAATGTGTGGTTCAGTCCTGTGTGTATTTAATCAAAATGTCTATGAGGTGTAATAGTTTAGATTGTGATTCAAAAGATTAAGTTTGAAGTAGCTACAGAGCCATGAATGTCCAGTTCTGAGCACCACAATTCAAAAAAGGATGCTGAGAAGCTGGAGTGAGTCCAGAGGAGGTTGACCAAAATGGTGAATGGTTTGGAAACCATGCCCTATGAAAGAGAGACTTAGGGAGCTGGATATGTGTAGCCTGGAGATAAGACGGTTAAGAGGTGATATGATAACCCTGTTTACATTTTTGAAGGGATGTCATGTTGAGGATGGAGTGAGGTTGTTTTCTTCTGCTCCAGAGAATAGGACCTGGAGGAATGGATTCAAACTACAGGATAAGGGAATCCACCTCAACATTAGGAAGAACGTCCTGACAGTAGGAGCTGTTCGATACTGGAAGACACTCCTTTTGAGTGTGGTGGAGTCTCCTTTGGAGATTTTTAAACAGACTAGATGGCTAGCTATTGGGGTGCTTTGATTATGTTTCTGCATGGCAGGGGATTAGACTTGATGAGCCTTGTGATCTTTTCCAACTTTGTGATTCTATTATTCTTTGGGTGACCATGGGCCAGTTATACATTCTCACCCTGACCAAGTTTATGGTTATCAAGATTATGTGGAGAGAAGGGGAGCCCTGTATGCTATCTTGAGGCTAGGAAAGATGGAGTATGAATTTAACTGAGGATGAGAGGAGACATGAATGCAACTAACAAACAGAACAAAAAGTAAATCAATGGCCCGATCTAGACGGGCACTATGAGGTGCGATAAGGGCTCAAAAGGCATGAAATAATGTCAAAACTGCTAGAGCATGGTAAATACATTTGAAAAAGGGAGAAGGAACTGCAAACCACTTTGGGAATGATATGCAAAACAACAGTATAAAATTGACTGTCTTTTTCTGTCTTTGTATAGCTCACAGCCAACGCTTGGTTCATGTGAAGTCCCGCTTGAAGCAAGCCCCCAGATATCAAACCTTGGAGCGGGATCTGATTGAGTACCAAGAGAGGCAGCTGTTTGAGTACTTTGTGGTGGTGTCATTGCACAAGAAACAGGCTTGTGCTCCATATGTCCCTGAAGTCACTCAGCAGTTTCCTTTAAAGGTAGGACATACTGGAGAGTTTCTTAGCAAGCTGCTGTATTCTTAAATTTCTGGATGGGCAGAAAAATTGCAACTTTTTTTTTTTCAGAGGAAAGTGGGGAAATGGGCTTGCATCAGACATCTGGGTGAAACTATTTGACAAAGGTTTATAGTGCTGTGGTAGAGCACATACTTTTCAGCAGATAGTCCCAGATCCAGTCACTTTACAATGGATGTGGCCAATTCAGGGGCTACTTTCCCACTTCCATCTTGCGGCCCAGCTTCGACCACACAAACTGCATCATATTAATGCTTGCTTTAATGAGCTTTTCCCAGTTTGGAAGAAGACTTCAGATGTGTGATTGCCCACCTAATGTTGGTGGCAGGTTTGGGGGATGTCTGGAGGACAAATGTTCAGGTCACATGTGGTGGGAAAGAGCATTTCCTGAGTTTTGCTTGGGTCAAACAACATTAGGTTGAATTGAAATGGACAACTGGGCAGGAGTTGAGGGCCAGTATCTCACACCCTGGACCCCCCCATGGGCCTCACCCCCCCCCCCAGCTTATTAACATGCCTCAGTTTCCCTCCATTTCTTCTCTAAAATGACAAATTGAAGTAACATTATAAAAATTGCCCCAAAACCACACTGTTTCTTTTTTAAATAAGAAGGACTGAAGGGACTGATGAGAGGTTTGGGGCTGCAAAAGTGGAGGCTAGAGGTTCAGGTGGCTTGCAGGCTGTGTTTTCTCCACCCCTGAGTTGAATATATACCTCCTTTGGTTTGCTTCAGTATTCTTAGAAGACTAAACTCTGCAACCGAAAGTACCACTAAAAATGATAAACCCCTGTTGGTTCAATAATATAAAATTTACTTGCAAAGTACTTGATACTTAGTGAAGTCAGCTAGACAGAAGAATTCATAAGATTTGGTGTTGGCTAGAGGGGAAGAGAATATTAGTTCAGAGAAAAAATATGTGAAGGTCAGGTGAGTAGGCAAGCAGCTATTTTAATATCTTCCAGGCAGAAGCTCAGTCTCTGTCATCACCTCTCTTTTTATTGGGGATGGGGCAGGGATACTTGGAACTATTTCACTCCCACTTAACTAATCAGAAACACTCACATTTCTCTTTTCTTTGCTAGCTTGAACGTTCTTTCAAATTCATGAGGGAGGCAGAGGACCAGCTTAAAGCCATTCCTCAGTTTTGTTTCCCTGATGCAAAAGACTGGACCCCTGTGTGCCAATTTACCAGGCAAGTTAAATGCTAGTATTTTTCATCCCCCTGCCCTCCAACAATGAACTCTTTTCCAAAATATTTGTTTGAGATCATTTATAGCACTCCTTTTCTCCTACAAGATAATTGCAGCCAATAACACTAGTAATAAGGATTTAAAAAAATAAATTAAAACTTTCAACAGTTAAAAACATCCTTTTAGTTGACAGCATAAACACACAACATTAAAAACGTGAAAGCAACCAAAAACAGTGAAATAATAAAATCAAAATAATGAAAGAATACATACAAATTGCTTATTCAAACATCTTCCTGAAAAGGAAGGTCTTCAAAAATTTCTGGAAGATTGTTCTTGAGAAGGTGAGGCAGAGCTCCCATGGAGAGGAATGGCTGACTCAAGGTGCAGCTAACAAGAAGGCCCTTTTCTTTAATGTGATGTAATAACATCTATTATGTGTCTTTAATGTGACATAATAGAATAGTAAAAGATTGGGAAAATTTATTATTTTAGATTACAGCTGGGAGATTCTTCTTTTAAATTCAGGGATGCAATCAAATATGCAGTTTCCACACCTGTATTCAGATGTAGTACAATTTCAGGAATTCCTCCTCCCCCAATATTATTCTTGTCTATCTGTAAACAAAACCTTGTCATGGAAGAATCTGTTTTTCATCTCTTCCCACCCCCTTCACTTTTTTAGTGAGACTTTCTCCTTTGTCTTGACTAGTGAAGATGGTAGCCGAAGGTTTGGATACTGCAGAAGACTACTGGTAACTGTCTCTTTTTTTTCTTCCTTCTAAATTAGACGTGGGGAAAAAGTGTGGTCCCAAGGACCTGTTCAGCCCTTTGAGGATAGATTTCTAGCCCTCGACCAACAAAATGAAATTCAATGCGGAGAAATGTAAGGTTCTGCACTTAGGGCGGAAAAATGAAATGCACAGATATAGGATGGGGGACACCTGGCTGAATGAGACCACATGTGAAAGGGATCTAGGAGTCCAAGTAGACCATAAGCTGAACATGAGTCAACAGTGTGATGCGGCAGCTAAAAAAGCCAATGCAATTTTAGGCTGCATCAATAGAAGTATAGTTTCTAGATCAAGGGAAGTTATAGTGCCACTCTATTCTGCTTTGGTCAGGCCCCACCTGGAATACTGTGTCCAGTTCTGGGCACCACAATTCAAAAAAGATGTGGAGAAACTGGAGCGGGTCCAAAGGAGGGCAACTAAGATGGTGAGGGGTCTGGAAGCCATGCCCTATGAGGAACGCCTTAGGGAACTGGGGATGTTTAGCCTGGAGAAGAGAAGGTTAAGAGGTGATATGATAGCCCTGTTTAAATATTTGAAGGGATGTCATATTGAGGAGGGAGCAAGCTTGTTTTCTGCTGCTGCAGAGACTAGAACGCGGAACAATGGATGCAAACTGCAGGAAAAGAGATTCCACCTCAACATTAGGAGGAACTTCCTGACAGTAAGGGCTGTTCGACAGTGGAACACACTCCCTCGGAGTGTAGTGGAGTCTCCTTCCTTAGGGGTCTTTAAGCAGAGGCTGGATGGCCATCTGTCAGGGATGCTTTGACTTGGAGTTCCTGCATGGCAGGGGGTTGGACTGGATGGCCCTTGTGGTCTCTTCCAACTCTATGATTCTATGATTCTATGATTCTATGACCATTCAGACTACTTTTTTTTTTTTTTTTTTTTGGAAAAACACGTATTCCCATGGTCCATTATAATGGGCATATTTGGTCACTAATATTTCTATTAATAAAGCAAAAAAGAAAAAAAAAAGAAAAGGAAAAAAAAAGAAAAAAAAAGCAAACCATAAATTCATTGTTGTGGTTTGCTGAGGTTTCCTTATGTATCTTACATATAGGATCTATGGCTTTTCCACTGAGATGCAGTTGCACAACAAATTGTTTTTGTTGTTGTTGTGTGCCTTCAAGTCATTTCTGATTTAGGGTGACCCTGACCCTATCATGGAGTTTTCCTGGCAGATTTCTTCAGAGGGGGTTTGCCATTGCCTTAGTCTGAGGCTGAGAGAGTGGGATTTGTCCAAGGTCTCCCAGTGGGTTTCCATGGCCAAGCAGGGATTTGAACCCTGGTTTCCCAGTGTCCTAGTTCAGCACTCAACCCACTATATCACACTGGCTCTTTTAAAATTATAGATTTCATTATTGTTCCATAGTTCTTCCCCACCACCACCTTTTTAACTATATCTAAGCATCTGCTTCTCTTTCTAGATGTTGCTTTCTCTATTTGAAGTCATTTAGCTGGAGAAGCACTAAGAATGTAGGAAATTCAAATAATGTTTTATACTCTGAGGGATATAGTGGGAAACTGTGTCCTGTGTGGAGTATGGACTTGCTAATATATAGTTTCTTTTTATTAATTACTGTATATTTCTGTGGGTCTTTTGTCTGTCTCTCCTGAAAGCCCAGTGGGAAAGGGAAACGTCTCCCTGAAGTTTACTGTATTGTGAGCCGCCTGGGATGTTTCAACCTCTTTTCTAAGGTGAGGATGGACAGCGTGAGCATTAGGTGATGTGGAAAAGGTGGGCAAAGAATAGAATTTGGGTGCTAGGAGACTGTCCATTGGATGTACCTCTCTGGACAGGTTTCTGGCAGAACTGGCCCTACCATTAAGCAGAGTAAGGCAGTCTGAACTAGCCACATCAAGCAAGAGATTATGGAGAAGTGGTAACAAGTTGTAGGAGGAGACAGCCATATGCCATGTGGCTTACTTTTTACTTTCTGCCTTCAAACTAGTCTTCAATAGAAGGTGCTGTTCCACCTTTGGTGTTGAAGTAATATTCCATTTCCAGGTATGGCTGACCGCTGTACAATTATGGGAGTAAGGCATTATGTTCTTCACCTCAGGCAGAAAAATGTCCTCTTGTTCTTCATCAGTTGCAGCTATTTGCAAGGATTTGCTTCCAATCATGAGTGACTATTAGGTCTGCAATGAAAACATGAATATAATTTTTGCTAGGCAAAAAATAAGGAATTTCATCCAATCTCTTAAAATATTGCAGAGTGAGCTCTTGGTATCTGTTGGTGTTTGATTCCAGGGCCCCCTGTAGATAGCAAAATCTGTGATTGCTCAAGTCCCATTAAATACAAACATATTAAATACAATAACATGGGTCTCCCTTTCATTTCACTCACTTGCCCAATAGTTTGAATCAAAATCATTATTTTTAAGGGGGGATCCAGCGAAAGGGGACAGGAAAGGAAAACACGTGAAACAATTAGGTATTTCTCTTCACAAAGCTTGGAATTGTTTCGTTTTGGACAACAGTTCTTAGGATCATCCAGCTAGCATGACCACTGGTATTTTAGGACTTGTAGTCCAAAATGTAACCTTTCCAAGCTCTCCTTTTTAAAAATGTCTTCTTGCCTTTACATTTTTTTATTATTTTTTTATTTTTTTATTTTTATTTTTTTGCTTCTCTCCCTTTTTAGATCTTGGATGAAGTTGAGAAAAGGCGGGGCATTTCCCCTGCCTTGGTGCAGCCCCTTATGAGGAGTGTCATGGAGGCTCCATTTCCAGCTTTGGGTCGGACCATCACTATCAAGAACTTCCTACCTGGCTCTGGGACAGAAGTAAGTTTAACTAGTTAAATGTAATCCCCAAATGGTGGAGGTGATGCCTGAAAGATTTGAGCCCCCAAATTTCATCTCAATTAGGCAGGCCAAACTATCTGAGCCCTTTTCCTTATTCTTTCAGATAATAGAGTTGCGTCGACCACTTGATTCAAGGCTAGAACATGTGGATTTTGAGTCCCTGTTCTCTTCACTCAGCATCCGACACTTAAGTAGAGTCTTTGCTTCCCTGCTGTTGGAGAGAAGAGTAATATTTGTAGCAGACAAACTCAGGTACCTGTTTTTGCTGCTTATTCTCATGCCACAGTTTATTTCAGAGAAAGTAAATTATCCATCCTGTATAGGTCTTAGAGAGGATATAATGATTTGATTGTTAGACTAGGATTTTGTGAGACTAAGGTTCATATCCCTACTCAACCATTGAAACTCACCAAGTGACCTTGAGCAAGACATCTCGTTCAACCTAAGAGGAGAGCCATGGCAAACCAGTGACCAGCTCCTGCCAGAAATAGTCTATAAAAAGGTCACCATAGGTCAGAAACAACTTGAAAGGACACAACAACATGGGTTCTTTGTTAACATTTATTCTGCTCCTTCAAGACCAACATTCAGAAGTGGTCCAAATTTTAATTAGCAGTGATGTCCATTTTTCTGGATATAACATGGAAAAAGAAAGTTGCAAAACAGTAACTTTGGAGCATGAAATATCTGCAGTGTTTATTTATCTTCTTTTGGCTCCCACTGAAGCTGGGGCCTAGGTTTTTGTGTTTACACCTTTCATATAAAAAATTGCTGCTATCACTGAATGGTAGAAATGCATGAGATGTTCAGACAGGTCAACTTAGAACATCCATTTGTACTGGTTCAGATGGACCAAGTCTCTGAGGAGAGATTTGTGTGAAGAATTAATATGTAACCCAGCTCCAATTGCTACAGCTCTTTTGAAATGGTTTTCTGGATTTCATTGCCTAAAAAAATGTGCATCCTATGATTGAAAATCTTGAAGTGGCTGTTGCTGTCATTATCCTGGTTACAAGGGACATTTAAGATGCATTGTGTAATATAGGCTCCCACGACTTGTGCGCTCTAGCTGCAATTTCCATCAACTGGGGTGATGGGATTTGTAGTTCACCACATTTAGAAGGTGCTAGGTTGGGGAAAACCCAAGTGAGAAGATATGTTGATTCTCAAACTGAGCATGAGTCCTTCTGCACTAGCCATTTCTCTGGGGCTGATATAATTGACTCCCATCAAGTCTTTTCTGTACTGGCTGTCTACCATTAAAAACAAACTCTTCTGGTTATGTTTCTGGCAGAACATGCAGTTGCAGTATCCTTCTTGCCTGTTTTGCACCAGTCGAGTATTTTGAAAAAGGATATGATTCAGTAGATAATACTTCAGCAGAAAGACAGAGGACCCATTTCAGCCCTGTTCCTTCACAGCCAAACAAATGGGATTTTAAGGTTCCATTGCACATTCTGCTATTTTTCACTTTCTCATTACTGAGTAGTTAATATTGTTCTCTTTTTTGAAAATACATTAATTTTCATTTCACTTTTTAAAAAAAAAATCAATTCAAATTTGTGCTAGAGTGTAAGTTCATAATTAAATAAAGGGCTGAAAATGTTAGTGAGTTAATGTTCAGATTATTTTCTCTAAATCTGCTAAGGCTAGCCTAGTAATGTGGCATATGCTTCATCCTTTGCCATGGAGCTGGGCATTACAAGATTGCAAAGAGGAATTATGTACCATTTGCAAGCCTGCTGGTGGATCTGCTTGTAGTTTCATTACAGAACATTGTCTAAACATCACTAAAGGGGTGTGGAGAAGACAGAGTTTTGAAAGTAACTTTTTTTTTTAGATTACAACTCCATCATCCAATTGGCAGCCTGTGTCAGTGGATATGGAGCTATCTATAAAGGCTAGGACATTCTTGAAGTTGCTAGTAACTTTTGAGTTCTAACCAACGTAATCAGAGAAGTACTGTATAGCTAACATTCAATGTATGAATAAAAGCTAAATTTTGTGTACTTTTTCAGTTCAGACAAGAAAGATAACTAAACAAGAACATAGTAGGTGTTTGTTTCTCAAGAGCTGTGCAGTGCAGAAAGAAAGGGGAGATTCTTCTCTTCCCCTCTGCAATTCTTAGAGGTCACCTATTAAATGGCAGTAAAGTCAGGACAGACAAAAGAAAAGTATGCCTTCACACAAATCTGCCCCCCCCCCATGGAGCCCCATCTCCAGCCATGAGGTTTCTCTTCAGATCTTCAGAAATTTAGCATGAGACTCAGCAGGGGTTTTGTAAGCATATCCAATTTATCTGGCAGGAACCAGGCTGGGGGAGGCTGCAGTAGATTAAACTTCACAGCAGTTAATTTTTTAGACTTCATATGCCCCTGTGAGATATGGGGAGCTGTATTCCAAAAAATAACTCCTCCAAGCTTTGGGAGAGGGCTTCCATAGGCCTGATCTCAGACCCTTGCCAAAACAGGGCTCAGACTCTGGATTGTTTTTTTTCCTATGCTCTTCACCTAAGTGGTGTTCTGCACTTCTGTGGTTCCATAGAAATATATCCCTTCATGGTGGAGCCCTTTTGATCTCTTGACCTTAATAGCATCAAGCATACGAGATGGACAAGTCTTGATTTCTGAACTATCACTATGACAACATTTGGAGAGATGGATGAGTATTTTTTCCTCTCTCTTTCTGTTTCTATCTCCCCTGAATGAACTTTTCATATATTCCAAGTTATTGGAAAGTCCTCTGAATACAATATGTACATATGCTGATATCGTTTTCCCAGTTCTTGTGAGCTGTGTGCATCCTCCTGCTACTTCTATCCACAATCCTTCATACTAGTGCAGAGCAATTAGCCAGGTCATTCAGGAGGGAAAATGTCAGAAGACTTGTGCCCTCTCCTTGTATAAAGATAGTGTTCCCACTCTGGTTGTTACTACAAAACCATCTTGCTGGGGTCTGTATTGTACAATGGCTAAAAACCTGCTTGTGTTGCTTTTTTAGTGGTAATAAGGAAATGGGTTGGCTAAAAAGACTTTAAGTATTTTAAATGTGTGGGTTTTTTTTTAAACAACAAGGATTAGTCAGACTGACAGAAGATAGGCTTAACAGTAACTATTTGCCAGTTCCCATTAGTGCAAATAGAACCTTTATTTTTAAAAGTCTCTGGCTCAGTATTTCAAAGTACCAGAATCTAGAAATATAAACAGGAGATGGTTATCTCTTTCATGGCCTGTTTGTGACACATCTGACTGCTAACCATTACAACAGACAAACTGGTGACCTTGATAGACATTGGTCTGGTGGAAGAATGCAGTTCCTAAGACTTATCCATTAGCGTATATGGCCCCTAGTATGTGTTCATGACTGATTCAACAACACTCTTTCCCACCTACACCTTATGAAAAAAAGAGGCCCAGATCTCTTTAAGATTTTCTGCAGCTGGTGCCTGGCACACAGCCATTTCTTAAACACTTGAGGATGGAGAGAGTGGAGTTTTCTTTTTAAGCCAGCAAAGGCAAAACTTCACAGATGAGTAATGACGCTTATGAGCACAAGATCAAGTTTCAGCAGCCTGTCTGTTTTCACAATTCCCAGTAAGTCCCACTGCAAGAGGCAGAGAAGGAAAGGAAAAGTTGTAGAGGTCTCTACTGTAAAAGGATCCAAAAATCCATCCATGAGTTAAATTTTTTAAGGTGGACATGAGCAGCATTCAGACAAGTTATGAGGAAGACCATAGAATCATAGAATATGTTTGCTCCATAAAAGATGACCTGAAATCCTGAGAATCTTCTCTTCAAACATTAGGGAAAGAGTCAAGTTCCTAGTCCTCATGAATGCAAATAAAATTTCTGATATAAAAGAATGCTCATAATTTATTATATAAGCTTATATTTCCTGCATGTGGCTTTGTTTATGTCACTCATGCATGATCTACTCTGCTTTTTTCTGTCAAATATTTAGAACACATAAACTCTGGAGTTAGAATTTATTATTTGATGTTGTGTGCCTTCAAGTCATTTCTGACTTCTTGCGACCTATGGCGATCAGCACAGGGTTTTCTTGGCAAGATAAATTCAGAAGTGGTTAGCTTTGCCTTCCTGTGAAACTGAGAGAGAGTACCTTCCCAAAGTCACCCAGTGAGTTTCCATAGCCTAGCAGGGATTCAAACTGGTCTCCAGAGTCATTGTCCAATGCTCAAACCACTACACTGTGGTGGCTCTCTAGAATATATTGTACAGATCCTTTTATCTTGAACAACATGGATACAGTCCAGGACCAAACAATGGGATGGAGAATTAGGTCTAAGGGAGACATGCTTGGCTTTAGACAAGGTCATGCATTGTATTTGTTTGGGGGTTTGTTTTTAAAGCCAATAAAGTTTTATTTCTACTCAGATTAAATTTCACATTTTTGAGATATGAATTGGACTTGCCTTATTGAAGAAATTAGTATTGTAGTGGAACCCATATATTTACAGTTAGAGAGGTTAGGTTGGTGTCTGTTTGGCAAAAAAAGAGCAATACCAGAGTGAAAATACCTTCCACAGTAGAGGCCCCTGCTGTGCTTAGGTGGGTAGAAAGCTGCCCACAGCAAGTGGTAGCAGAGAGAATCCTAAATGGAGTATTGCCTGGGCAGGATGTATAGGAGCTGACTTTGGCTCTAAATCTACATTGTTTCCCTAGATGAGCCCAAACCAGCCTGTCAGCTGCACTTCCCTGAAGCTGGCATAGTTAATTTGTAATCACATACACTGAGAGTGTTTTGCTTTCAGTGGATGTGTGGATTATAAATACTGTACATTGTTCGTTAACATCCCCATGTGCAAACCAATAATTATGAGAATGGGGCAGTACATCCATCTCAATGCTCCACACCAGCCCCACTCAGAATTGCTTTGCCATCAATCTTCAGTCAAAGGTCTTGGAACAGTTTTTTTTTAAAACAAAACAAAACAAAACTGCAATTAAAACAAAACAAAACAAAACTGCAATTAAAAAAAATAGAAAAGAATAAACCAACATTGGAGCAGAAAAAATAAAGTTGCAGCTTCAAATAGATGTACAGCTTACAAATCTAAAAAGTAGCCATGTGTCCTAGTTTAGATTATGCTCTGGCCCAATTTTGGTTTAAAATTTTAAGAACCCTTAGAAGGGAAAGCAGAAACCTAGTAGTTGCCAAGCTACAGTTATTACCTGAACTGAGCAGGCAGACAATTCCCTTGGTACTATGGTGAGATGTACTGATTTTCTGCATAAATTATAGTATTTTTTCTAAAAATTATAGTATTTTTGTTTATGAAAATTTTATGCAATTTATGAAGAAAGTTTCACTCTTTTTTAGTGACATAACTTGTCTGAATGCTGCTGATATCCACCTGTTTATATGATCTTTGAAAGCCTGGGAAAATAAAAAGATTTCTACCTGGTTGGGGTCAAAAAGGGAATGGGAATATTTCCAACTGGATCTATTTGGAGAGAGGTACCCAAAAGCAAAGTGTCATGGCTGAGAAGGCTATGCTCTGGTCACTATCTTCCTTTACTTCTAACAGCAGGAAGACCTGGAACAGGACCTCTGATGATAATCTTTAAGATGAGGCTGATTTGTGTGGGAAAGAGGTAATCCTGTAATACCCAGGTCCCAAACTATTTAAGATGTGTTGAACATTAAAAGTAGGCTGAGAACCAGCACAGATGTTTAAAACCGCTGAGAGATTGATTATCTGTTGTGCTTCTTTATTTTGCACCGGCTGTAGTATCTAAATAGTCTTCAAAAGACGTTTGCATATAGTGGGTTGCTGTAGACTATAAGAGATGTTACCAGAACGCTGATAACTTTGGTTTGAGAAGGTGCAAGACTGCACTCACTGGGGGAATTCTGGGAGTTACAGTCTAAAAAGTGACATTTCCAAATTCTATATAAGCAGCATTTCCAAGTTCTATATAAGACATAAGGTATGTCTTATAGTTTATAAATATTATTGATGGTGACATAAAGTAGCTTTCCCTGTTGGAGCACTTTCTAGCTATGTTGACTGAGAAAGGTGGAGCTACGATTCGGCATATTTGGACTGTGTCACTTTGAGGAAGGTTGATGTAAAATTGAATAAGGGTTGTATAGATTCTTTACTGATCTGGCATCTAAAGGGCTGATTCTCACAGGAAGGACTGGCAGAGATTTAATGGATTACCGTAACTAGCCACAGATTGCCTAATTCATAGTTTTCTATACTGTGCATCTGCATCTGAGGAAGTAGACTTAAGTCTACAAAAGCTCATGCTGCCAACTTCTTTCTTTCAGTTAGTCTCAAAGGTGCTACAAAATCTTGATTTCTGCAACATGCTCTACATGGGGCTAACCTTGTGCCAAGTTCGGAAGTTTCAGTTAGTCCAAAACATGGCAGCCAGACTGGTCGCTGGGAAATCCAGGTTCGACCATATAACACCTGTCCTAAAATCTCTGCACTGGCTGCCAGCTTCTGGGCACAGTACAAGGTGTTGGTCAACACCTTTAAAGCCCTACATGGCTTGGGTTCAGGCTACCTGTGGGAGCGCCTCTCCCTATATAATCCACCCCACACTCTCAGGTCATCTGGGAAGAGTTTATTGCAGCCACAGAAGACCAGATTGGCTGCAACCTCCCAGAGAACTTTCTTTTCTGCCGTGCTGAAACTGTGGTATGACCTACCAGAAGAGAGCCGTCTTATCACCACCTTAGACACCTTTGAAAAGGCTGTCAAGATGGATCTCTTCTGATGGGCCTTCCCAGACTGACCTCCCAAAGAAAGATAGCCCCATCCGCCTTCAATAATAATAATACAACTTCTCCTCCTCCTCTCACTGCATACTGAGTCTGCAGACTGACACGGCTATGTCTTTGAATTCAGCCACCATTGATTGCTATGTTACTCAATAACATCATTACTTTTAATTAATTTAAATTTGTTTTTCAAAAAATGCATTAAATAAAATATGAATATGGTCGAAATTGCTCCACGTGACTCTCAAAGCACAGCATTTTGTGAATCATCCATAGATGTTACTCATTTTGCTTTTTACATTGCTTTTGGCATTGCTAACATCATTAGTCAATAAACACTCACTCACTCTTACATGAATATATATTGAAATCCCCACTAGGCTATGGAATTCACTTGGACAAGTCACACTTTCACAGCCTCAGAGGAAGGAAATGATAAAACCCCTGTGAACAAATCTTTCCAAGAAAAGCCTGTAATCAGTTCATCTAAGAGTCACCCTAAGTTGGAATTGACTAGAAGGCACAACAGCAACAAGCCTTGCTAATTGAACTAAAGGGCATGGTATTAATTTTAATCAGTCAATCAGTAATAAGCTAAAAATATTTATTTGAAAAAGATGGAGTTGTTTACATTTTTGGAGGAAAAGGCTTTAATTTCTTTCCACTATATTTCTGATCTTATTTCTTTCTCTTTCAATTAACGCAGCTAACACAGCTAACACAGCTGTTTGAGGTTGTTCAGGGGTTTGGAATGCTTGAAGTAATCCACAAGAGGATATTTAATGAATACATGCAGGTGAAGAAAGGCGCATGGTAGACTGTGTTTCTCACGCTCTTCTGCAGTTGATCATGCAGACGTTACCCCTGCTCACTGTCTGAACTATGTGTGTGTGTTCACATACATCTCTGTGAGAACAACACAAAAGTCCATGCACATACAATTCATTGTGGTTCTACATTGCTGCAAAACTGCAGTCCTGACTCCAAGGAAAAAGGGAGGGCTTCTTGCCAAATGTTGTGTGAACTCTGAAGCATTTTTGAGCCAAGCCCAAACTGGACCTAATAAGTGCACAGCAAGTGAAGGAGTGTGTTGGTGTTGTTGCTGTTTCCATTCTTTCCTTTCTTTTCTTTTCCTTTCCTTATTCTTTTCTGCAAACATCTGTCACTAAGCCAACAGAAATGGGGGGATGGTATTTCTTTTCTTCTGCACCCACCCAACTGCTGTAACATAGCAACCATAAAGACATTATTTTTGAGTTCACACCAATGAATTGTTGGTTTTTTAAAACTAAAATGAAGCAGTTTAAATTTGTGTTTCCTTAGTTTTGCTTAGACCTTGTGCATCAAACCTTATACGATACAATGCAAGTTTCCAGTGCTCAACAGCTGGAATGGATTATGGAGGCCAGATTATATTTAATTCTTTTATTTTTAAATGAATTGCTTTTAAGTAAAGGTATAATAGTGACAAATAGAGAATGGAAGGAAATAATTCTCAATACTTTTTGTGGAACTGTCCCAAAAAAAATCATGTGGATTCATGCAAGACAAATAAATGGTTTATTTATTCAGGGAGACCAAGCAGACAAATAGGATACCAGAGTTGATTCGTCTTAAATGAGAGAGACCAATCTTACATGCAAAGTGGGCATCAAAACCTTTCAGTAGGCTACAAGCCCAAGACAAAATATGGTATTTACCATAAATATTAAAACAAATGCAAGGGAGTGTGAAAGGCACAATTTGACATAAGGCTGTTTCTGTTTATTACTCTGTGAACCATTCAAAGATGGAATCAGGTTGAATTCTTTCAGCCCTCCTCTGAAAGGGTAGGATCAGATAGAGAAATATAGCTAAGCTAAAGAAAGAGCTTAGAAAAGTTACTTTTTTGAACTACATCTCCCAGAGTACCTAGCCAGTAAGGGCAGTGGTCATCCAGATGGGGGGATTCTGGGGGCTCTAATCGTGTCCATATTCTGCCTTAAGAATTGACCAGGCCATATCTACACCAAACTCCCTACTCGAGTATACAGAAGGCAAGTACAGCCTGTGGTTGCTGTGTGTTGCCGATGGGTTTTTGTTTGTTTGTTTGTTTTTTCCAGTGAGAGGATGGTTTTGACCCTAGCTATTTTTCTTTCAGGGTGATGAGTTTTTCTTTGGGTAAAACTCATTGTTCGTTGCAGAACGCATACTTCTAGCCCAGTTTTGTAGCCTTCATTTCTCACATAAACACAATGCCAGAAATAGATAGATCCCACTATCCTGCCTGCCACAGAGTAGACCATGTTTTTAACAGCTGATGGATGGTACTTGAAATATAATCTCAGAAGATATTATGGTAAAATAATACATTAATCGTGGCAAGTGCATGCTGTCAAAGCTTTCTGTCTTTCATTTTAAAAAAGGGAAGAATTTGTAGGGGAGAATTGGTGGGTGCCTGTTAAAGTTGCTTTTGTAAATGCCTCTCTGCTCTGGCCTTTTTTCTTCCTGATTAGGCAAAAGAAGGATCTCTATCTCTGCTGCATGGGAAAAACAGTTTTGCTCAACAAGCAATGAGTCCTAAAGACTTAAGACTTTTTTTGCAGCATAACTTCTACAGAAATTTGAATCTCCAATTTATAGTTCCATCTGTTGATCTACGATGTTGAATCAGTGGCTCAAAGTAGCTGCCTAAAATATTTTTGATCTGAGGAAGAACATTAAAATGATACCTTCATTTGAATCCCCTGCTCTAAAGCTGTTGCCTAAGATGGACCATCATCTTATCCAGGCAGGGACTTAATATCTACCATATATACTCAACTATAAGTTGACCTCACATATAAGTCAAGGGCAGGTTTTGGTGCCAAAATTAAGGATTTTGATATAACCCATAGGGTAAAATATAGGGGCACATAACAAATGATCTAAAGGATGAAGCAAAGGAAAACAAAGCCTTACAAAATTCCAGCAAGTATAACTAAAGGCTGGATGGATGAGAGAGTAGAGTGGGGTCAGTAGTACTTCTAGGAGAGATTACACTCTTGCCTTTCCCAGGGGATGGTTCCTTTTAAATAAGAATTAAAATACAGTACTTATATTGGTCAATGGATAAGTCAACTCAGGGTTTTGGGGTCAATTTTTAAACTAAAATTTCTAGGACTTATACATGAGTATATACAGTAGGTCACAGCAAGAGAAACATTTATCCGTTCAGGAGTGCCTGTTATCAGCTTCGGCTGATACGCCAGCTGCGCCCTTTCCTGGATATGAAGGACCAGGAATCTGTGGTACATGCTTTGGTAACCTCACACTTGGACTATTGTAATGCGCTCTACATGGGGCTACCCTTGTGCTTAACACGGAAACTTCAATTGGTTCAAAACATGGCAGCCAGGCTCGTTACCAGAAAATCCATGAGAGAGCACATAACACTTGTGCTCAGGTCTCTCCACTGACTGCTGATCAGTTTCCGGGTGCAGTACAAGGTGTTGGTTTTAACCTTTAAAGTCCTACATGGCTTGTGTCCATCTTATCTCTGGGACCGCCTCTCCCTGTATGAGCCTCCCCGCACACTTCGGTCCTCTGGGAGGAACCTGCTACAGACTATGAAAACTAGCCTGTCACAGACCTCCCAGAGGACTTTCTCTGCTACCGCTCCCAGGCTATGGAATGGCCTGCCGGACAAGATCCGTCTTATTACATCTCTTGACTGCTTTAAAAAAGCTATAAAGACGCATCTCTTCCAGCAGGCCTTCCCAGAAACTTCCTAATTTCCCAGCTCCGGAATTGGGTTATTTTTCCCCGTCAGTTCCCAACACCTTGACCCATGACGCCATAGTTTATGCTGCCCATGGAATGGTTAGTTTTCTTTTCCATTATGATGTTTATCTTTAATTGTCTGCTTGGTTTCAATTTGTTGTTAATTTAATTTAATTTTAAGGGGTGGGAGATTAGGTAGTGGGCTATTGGTACTGATTTAGCTTGTGACTTTTTTAACTTGCTGTAACCCACTCCGATTGCTTAGACAGAGGAGCGGGCTATAAATAAAAGTTTATTATAATAATAATAATATTATTGTTCATACTTCTCAAGGATGCCCATCAGTCTTGTTGTTAGTAGTGACTGATTACTAGTGTGCATGGCTCCTTAATGAGCACAGAAGGATACGCCCTGCTCTGAGCATTCAACTTAAAATACTGTAACTAAAAGAAATCTGTCTAAAGGTAGAGTTGGAGCCATTTGACCATCATAGAACCTTTCAAGGGCTTCTTTTGTGGGTAGGCTTTTGGTCAGTGGTGAGTGCAGCCAGAATGCTCATTCTCTCTTTCTCTCACAAACAAACACGCCATTTTCTTGCTGCATGTGTTTCGCTCACAAATACTAAAGTTGTCAGGCATCCCATATAGTAAGGTATGTTCCTTATGTATGGGCCAAAAATCTTGTCTTGTATGAGACACCCCAAATCCCATATTTTGGGGTCTTTGTTGAATACCCAGCTTCTAAATTTCACACAAAATGCTGGCAGGTGGATCTGATACCCACCCTTTCCACACCAGGCTGAACAGCATCCTCAGTAGCAGTTTTAAATTCCTGCCATCATGATGGCTGCTGGCCTGCTAGTGAGAGCTTTCCAGTGGTTTTTCATTTCTCGTGAGAACAGATCTCACAGGAAAACTTGTCAGAAGCCTTCCTCTCATAAAACCTGGGGTGGGCCTTGTATAGGCTGGCCTCATGGGTCCCAGATAGTTTGCCTTGTTGCTAATTGGAAAACTTGGCACACTTGTTTACATGTATGTATGTGCACACACAGATACACACACATGCAGAACTAAGAGATTATCTATCTTCATCTGGATTATAGTTGGAAGGGCTTTAACTACCCCCCTTCCCATTGATCCTTACTGACAGAATTGGTGTTTTCCAACCATTTCCCTAACAATCTCAATTACAGTTGATGGCAAATCAGAGGGAGTGGACTGTAACCTTGCCTTCTCTCTCAGTGATCCTTGCAGGCAAACTTACCATTTCCCTACTGTGGTAATTTTGTCCCCCATAAACCAAAAATCTTGAGAGATCACTGCTTCTTCACTTTCAGCACTTCACTTTTTCCTCTGAGGAGGGGAGTGATTCTGAGCAACAAACATGAACCAGTCTACTCTCACATCATTGATCCTCCTATGCTCAATATTCAGAGTAGTGTGAGACAGAAGAGGCCAGTTGTATGTCACAAAGGAGCTGCAAAATTCAGGCTTGTAGTTGCATAGGTTATGATATGTTAAAGAGTTTCTGTTTCAACCAAAATAAAGTTAGAAATGACCACCCTAGATTTTCATAAGGCCATGATTTTTCTGACCACTGTGAATTCTCCACAGGTCTGTGCACAGCTGTGTGCATGGTACACAGTACATACCTTTGGGTTATTTCATTCTTCAGAGTATGTACTTTTCTTAAAATGTTGAGTTTTCAGCCATGAGGACTAGAATCCTTTTTTGAAATTATAATTTAAATATACCAAGGAAGCCAGAGAATGTGTGATGAACATAAGTACACCTTTAAAAATAAGTCCATGGTCAGCAAAGTACCTTTTCCTTCTCCCATGTATACTTTTGGCCAGCATAGAGTATTTCCCCCCGCTTTCTCTCTGCTAGTCTGTATAAATTCCCTCATGGTGCTTAACTCAAGCCAGCTGTGAGTGGTTTCCTGGCCATATGATTCCTTTAGGCTGCACTGTATTATCTCTTCCCCTCCTCCTACCAAAGACCTGGCTCATAAAACCAAATGACGTTATGTACAATTTAGTAACACACAAGGCCTCCCTAGATGCTCAGAGAAATTTGTAGACCTATAGCTGATGAGTTACCAGTGCTTTTGCTTGCCATTGAGAGTATCTTCTCCCAGCCACTATATTACTATGCTCTACTATTGTTACAAAAGCAATCATAGGAAAGAGAAGTGTCTCCTTCTACCTGTATTAGGTTGTATTCGAATGAGAACTGCAGGTAGAAAGCTTCCCACGAAGACATTGCAGTCACATCTGTTTGTCATTATTTAAAGACATTATCATTCTGAGGAAACCTAAATGCCACACAACACACTGCGTTTTCACCCATTGATGACACTATTCCCCCCACATACACACTTTTATCATAGGAATCCATCTTAGATGAGATGTGGCAGATGTGTGATCAAATGTGAGATCTTACGTGTGTCCCTTTACTGGGAATCATAACTTGGGAAAAGGGGGACCCTTGTGGAAAATGCTAAGTATATGTAACCACATCCTCCCTTGGTTGCCAGCTGAATGTCAGTTAAGCTGTTTAGTCAGTTAAGAAATTGAGCATATCTCCTGGCATCTTGGCTATTCCAACTCCTTTTCATCTCCTTGTGGTCTCTTCCAACTGTATGATTCTATGATTCCCCTGCTCCAGTGCACACACATATACACATACTTGGTTCATATGTATTGTACATCATCTATACAAAGCCTAAGCAATGTTTAATATCTTCAGATGAAGGCTTTCTCTCCGTCCCATCATCATAGGTGCATGAGGTAAGGATGAAGAACAGAAACTTCTTAGCAACCACTCCCAATTTGTGGAATTCCCTTCTTTCGGGGGCTTGCTTGTTCCCATGTCTACTTCCACTGAGAGGCAAATCTATTTTAATTTAGGCAGTACTTTGGCTTTTAGGTTACTGTGACAGAATGATATTTTAAGTGGAATGTATTATGGATTGTTGTTGGGTTTTCTGTGTTTTAATGTGCTTTTAATTTGTTGCACTTTATGCTTTTAACAGAGCTGTTTATTTAATTTTTAAAAACTCATATGTCCAATAGGTTTTTAGTGTACTTTTTTGAAAAACTTTCTGTGAGCTGCCCTTGAATCCCATGAAAGAAGAAAGGCGGGATATAACATTAAAATAAATGTCAGTCTCAAAACATTGGCTAGTATTTAATCATTGTAGCTGGTAAACAAAGCAGGAAGGCATGTCTTCATTTTACATCTGAAGTCAGAAATATGGTTGAGCATTTCCAAGCAAGCTATGTTTTATAAGCCAGCTTTAAATGAATGTTGGTTGATGGATCTTGGCTTGCCTGCTTTCTTTTAACTAGAATGTCAGGTTTGGATATAATGCTGTTTCCCCTTCCTGGTTTGCTGATCTGCTCTTACAAAGGAAGCAATACAATTGGGACAATGGGTTGTTTTTGTGGTTTATTGAGCCAGTATTTCTGGATTAATATAATCTCTGAAAATAATTGCATTTCAGATGTCCACTATTGGCAGTTGGCTGAAGGATTCTGGGAGCTTTTGTTCCCCACTACCACCACCACCTAAAGTTGGCATTTCCAAACTCTGGCTGTAACAAGTGCCTTTTGCTTACTATTTAATGAAATTACTGATATTTAAATCCAGGCCCGTGTGGTGAGGTGAATATCAGATGTCCAGGAGGGTTGAGTTGACAGTTGCTTTGTGGAGTCGAAGGCTTTCATGGCCGGCATCCATAGTTTTTTGTGGAGCTTTTGGGCTATGTGGCCATATTCTAGAAGAGTTCGCCAGCATCTGTGGCTGGCATTTTCAGAGAATGAGATGCCAGCCACAGACGTTGTCGAAATGTCAAAAAGGAACTCTTCTAGAACATGGTCACATAGCCCGAAAGCTCCACAAAAAACTATGACAGTTGCTTGCTAACTGGTTTTGTTTGATATTCATATTACTGTGATTTCTTAATATTGTTGGATTTTGTATTGGTTACTTTTGTATAGAAAGCAGAAAATCCCAGAAGTGCCTCTACCCAGTGCAAATACAGGAACAATAAATCAAATATAGTGTTCTGCTGTTTCATTACACCCAAAATCCATTCCCCAATGCAGATGTCTCAGTGTGCCTAATGGCAGGGCTAGCCTTCTTACCATTTATTGTATATGGATAGGATGGAGAGGGCTTGAGATTATATTTTTGTTTTTACACCAGATTGCTGTACTTCCCACTCTGATTCTGCTATTCCATTTGGACTAGCAGAGATACCCATTGGGAACAGAGCTGTCTGGGGAATGGCAGGTGAAATGCAGACTGGCATATCAGGTCACTTACTGCTCAAGAGAGCACTAAATTGAGCCAGAAAACTTGGAGTTTGGAAGCATCCTTAACAATATGTTTATTGCTTGGTTTCCTGTACTTTGTATATATGTCTCTATGGACACACATGTGTATGTGCAGTCCTCTCCATTTGTGCTTATTCCCAGCCAGTGGCAATTGGTAGCTTATTGAATTGAATTCCTCTCCAGATTTGTGATCAAAATTCAAAGGAACTGAATAATTTCATCACTTTGGATGGGTCCTTTAAGATTTGGAATAAAACTCTGTGTAGATTGACTGCCGCATTGACATGGGAACTACCAGTCATCACTGACTTCATCAGATGAATATCCTCAGGTTTTCTAGCAAACTGCTTAGCTAGCAGGAAAAATAACAGAGGAATGTTGCAATTGCTCCAAGCCTTGCCATATTTAAGAGGCAGCAGTGTGAAAGCTGAGAATCTCCATTAATCCCATGAGTCCTTTAATTTAAGAGAAAATATGCATAAAAATAATGTGAGCCTCATGGTGCAATTTTGAGAAATCTTGGATATGTACTTTAAGCACTGGAACTGGTGGGCTCTTATTATTCCGTTGTCACATATGATACTATCAAAGCTTGAGAAAGTTATATTGGGGGGTTACAACTACCAAGATCCCCCAGCCAGCATTGGCAGTGGACTAGCAAGGATGAAAAACAAAACAAAACAGAGCAGCATCAAGATATTTAAGAGGAAATAGTGTGAAAGCTGAGAACCTGTATTGATCCAGTGACTCTGCCAGCCAATGTAGCCACTGGCCATGAGGCTGGCAGAGCTGTATTCCAAATAAGCAACATCTCCAAGCTCTGCATGTATACTTCTGTACCACAAGGGGAGAAGGTATGGTTGTTCTGTGTAAAATTATGCTTAAAACAAAAAGCAGGTGAACCAAAGAAAATTCAGTCTCTTAACTATGCAAGGTAAGTTTGTTTTGTTTTTTCTTCATAAAAAATTACAAATGACCATGCTGGAGATTTCAGGACAGTATACAATAGAGCCAGTGTGGTGTAATGGTCTGAGAATTGGACTGTGACTCTGGAGACCAGAGTTCAAATCTTGGATTCACCATGAAAGCCACTGTGTGGCCCTGGACATTGCACACTCTCAGCCTCAGAAGAAGGACAGGCAAACCCTTTTAAGAAATCATGCCAAGAAAATACCATGATACAGTCCCTTTAGGATCATCATAAGTCAAAAATGACTGGAAGGCACACAACAATTTCTGAATGCTAGGTAGGTAAAGCAAGAATAACCTCTACAAAGCTCAGAAATCCCTTGGCAGTAATGAAAGCCTGGTTAAAAAAATAGCATACTTTGGTTTCTGAAATGTTGTTTACATTTTTCCAACTCTTCTCTCTATAGTCATGAGGACAATATACTTGATTTCTCTTTTGAAACTGAGAGATTCTGTGGAGGCCAGGGTGTGTTTTGGATTAAAACCTGCTCAGACATTACTTTGTTAGGCATTTTAATTTCTTGGGTCTGATTGTGTTTCATTGGGATTGATTAATCTGTGAAACAGGCTCACAGGACTAAACCGTGTGAACTTCAGAGTAGCTGACTCTTTGTTTATTTTTCTTTTTATTCTCCAGCACCTTGTCAAAATGCTGTCACGCCATGGTGGCACTTCTTTACCCCTTCACCTGGCAACACACCTACATCCCTGTGCTTCCCCCTTCAATGATTGACATTGTGTGTTCACCAACCCCCTTTCTGATTGGACTGCTCTCCAGTTCTCTCACTCGCCTTAAAGAACTACCAGTGGAAGAGGTGAGACCAGAGTACTGGACTAATGGATAGTGTTGGACCCATTATAGGCACAGTTTTGTATCTGGAAGCAGCATTAAGTCATCGTGACAGGCAACTGGCCCGGGGCAGCTGGCAACTTCCATATTAAGGGGGCAATGAATCTGCTCTGGGCTTTATTGCAAACCTTAGAGCAACTGTCCCAGATGCTGAACCAATTTTGAGGATAAGAAAGGAAAGCTGCTTCAGTATTTGGGGAACAAGACTCAGAGAAGATTCATGGTAACCTTAACATGGAAGCCACCCTACCTGAGGGGGCTATCAAGTATCTTAAGAAGCTGAATTCAGCCAGATCCCATTGCAGCTATCTGGCTTCTGGATGGTTAAAACAAACAAACTACATGCACAGGAGCATATTTCCAGTGCTGCTTGATAGCTTTCATGTCAATGAAATGATGAATCAGTTCAGAAATTAATACACATTTTAAAAGGGCTATCCAAGGGGCTGGACCCTATCACCAAAATAAGTCCAGAACCATTTGACAATTCTCTTAATGTTCTGAATAAGACCTGGAGCAGATTCATATTTCCACTGACATGAAAACTACATGCCACTACTATCTGCAAGAAGGGTCATGAAACTCTCTCAGCCCAAAGCCTATATCCAGTTTCAGCCAAGTATTTGGGGGGGGGGGGGGGGGTGTATTTCAGTGGTAGATAGGATGACAGGAAAAAGGGTAGAACCTAAAATACCAGTAAATGCCAGTAAATGAGCTTTAGGAAAGGCATTTCAGCCTTCTGGAATGTGGAAAAGCCCATACAAAACCTGAAAACCCTCCTGCACAAATAATGGTGTCTAAAGGAGGTGTGGGTTAGGATCCAGAAGGCCAGATACAGCTCAGAGCTTGAAGTTCCACACTATTGACCTACAGTGAGATGGCAGCAGGCATACTTTTGGCCCTGGTGAGAATGGCAAACGGTAAGATGGTCAAATCTGATTTCCACTGGTCATAGTTACATGGGATGATCTGCAGAACAATAGGATGGTCTGCATAACAAGGTCATACTCATCAACCTGCAGAGCTGCCTCATCTGAATTAGTACTTGGGTAATCCTCTGTATATTCTACTCAGGCACCAAAATATATCCATGTTGAAAGTCCCAAAGTGCAAAAAAGTTACATCTAAAACTTTAAAAGGAGCCAGATAAGCATAGCATGGGCAGCTGTCTCCCATTTCATTCAGCCAGTTACCCCTTCCCCCTTGTGTGGAAGAACTCTGTGGTTTCTCAGAAACCATCTTTGAAGGAAAGGAAAGTGTGTGTAAAAAAAAGCTGATGAGGAGAAACATCTTCCTTGTATTTATGTTGTCATTCTGTGGTTTTGTGGAGAATGTCATAAAACCGCCTTGGGCTTGGGCTGGGTTTCATATCTCTTTGTGGCTCTGTGGGATTAGGTGGAGCAAGGCAAGGCTTCTCCTTCTGAAAACAGTATACATTGCAGTGCATTCATTTCTCCAAGGAAGTGAGCCCACTCTTTCTCATGATGTTCCTGTCCTTCTCTTTCTGTTTCTCTGAGTCAGGTCCTTGTAGTCGACCTTGTTAACAACCGATTTCTCAGACAGGTAAGAAGAACTTGTTTTTCTATCACTTTTTCCTCCTCATTTGTACCATCTGAATGAAAAGACGGAAAGTTCTGTTGTGCAGCAAGCCATCTGAGTATGTAGGGGGGCTTTAACACCTTACAGTTTTTAGCATTATATTCCATTTTAACTGCCATGGCAACATCCTATGGATTCCTATAGGTTTACTAGTTTGGTGAGGCACTAGAGCTCTCTGGCTAAGAACTCTAAACATCCCTCTCCAAACTGCCAATCCCAGGATTTCATAGGCTGTTGCCAGGGTAGTAAGATGGAATATAGTGCTATGATTGTATAGTGTGAAAGAGCTCCATGTTTCATTGCTGGAAGCCCACAGTAAGCAGTGGGAAATTGAATCTAGAGATAGAAAGTAGTTTAAGTAAGTGGGAAATGATTTCAAAGGAGCTTTGCTTTCTATGGTGCCTATAGATTTATTAATGCAGTAATGCTCTCATGCAAGGAGGGCTTCCCATTAGAGTTGTGGGTGCCTATGAGGTCTTTAAACTTCTGGGAACCTTTAACTCTCATGAGAAGTCCTCCTCTTGCAAAGCATGAGATGGAGTTTTTACAGGCCTACTCCATGTGTATCAGGTACAGTGGTCCCCCGGGTTACGAAAGTAATCCGTTCCGGATTACCTTTCGTAACCCGGAAATAGTCGTAACCCGGGGGACCGCTTTTTTTGCCGGACCGCGCGGCAAATTTAAAGGGGCCACACGGTTTTTTTGTTTCTTAATCCGGGGTCTTATTTGCAAGCCGGGGCCGTTTTTGCGGCCCCGGCTCTTTCGTTCCCCGGGGTTTTCGTAACCCAGGGGACCACTGTAGTCTTGAGGTGGCAGGGCAACATCCTATATTGTTATCTGAAAAATCTGGCAGCCCTACTGAGATCCCTTACAACAGGTGTTTTCATCTTTGCAGACGTGTAATCCCAAATCTCAAAATGGGTTTTTCTTTTACCACATATGCCTGTTATTTCCATTTCTGTATAGGAATTATAGACAACTTTGTTCCTTTAGATATCAATAGACAGGAATTGCCATCACGCTCAACCAGCATAGTCAGTAGTGGGAATTATGGCAGCTGGAGTCCAATAATATCGCAAGGGACACAGTTTTCCAACTTTGCTTTAGGGACAGGGATTCTAAAGGTTTATTTTATCTCATTGAAGGATTCTGGTAGTTGTTTCCTCTAAAATTAACTTTTCCTAATTCTGCATGGAAAGGGAATTTGTAGCACTTTTGAGACTAACTATGCGAAAGAAGTTGTAGCATAAGCTTTCATTGACTTGGTCTAGTTCTTCAGCATATGAGAAAATAGACCAAGTCTATGAAAACTTTATGCTGTGACTTATTTGACTCAGTCTAAAAAGTGCTACAAGATCCCTTTGCATACTGATATTCCAGACCAACACACTATGTCCCTGAATTCTATCCTCATCTAGAATGGACAAGGAAACGTGGACTCAGTTATATTTGTCCATTCTCTCTAAATCATCCCCTTTCTTTGAAAAGTAATCCAGATAGTTTGAATCAGGAGTAATACCTACCAACACATTTGTACATCCTAAGTAGTATCTTAGGACAATGATGCCTTCATAGAATCATAGAGCTGGAAGAGACCTCAAGGGCCATCCAGTCCAATCCCCTGCCATGCAACAAAACACATCCAGCCACTGTTTAAAAATGTCCAAAGAACTAGACTTCGCCACAATCTGAGTGTTGAACAGCTCTTACTGTCAGGAATGTTGAGGTGGAATCTCTTTTCCTGTAATTTGCATCCATTGCTGCAGGTCCTAGTCTCTGGAACAGTAGAAAACAAGCTTGCTCCAACCTCAATATGATGTCCCTTCAAATAATTAAACAGGGCTATCATATCGCCTCTTAACCTTCTCTTCTCCAGGCTAAACATACCAAGATCCCTAAGTCTCTCTTCATAAGACATGGTTTCCAAACTGTTCACCATTTTGGTCACCCTCCTCTGGAGTTGTTCCATCTGGTCAACATCCTTTTTGAATTGTGATGACCAGATAATTCTTTAGGTGCCATAGCTCATTAATAAAGCTGTTACTTTTCAAGCAGCCAGTTCCAGGTTTAATCTCTGGCATCTTCAGTTAAAAGAGTGCCTCAGGGAGAAGGTGAGGAGGAAGGCCATCTACTGAAGTCCCTGGGAAGCTGCTACCAGTCAGAATGAACAGTACTGGGATAAATGGACCAATAGTCTGTCTTTTTATATCAGGCAGCTTGCTATGTTGCTGTTAACTGCAGTATGGAATTCTGGGAATTATAGTTCCCCAAATGCTCTAGTATTAATTCCCTCCACATACAGACATAGCCAAATCATGCATACTATTTGGATCATGGCCTGGTACAGACGGCCAAAAAAGGCCACCCGTATGGCGCATTTAGGGTTCGAGAGGGCGCAGCATTTAGTCCCTCCTGAACCCTAAAGCGTATGGATGCCGCCAATTTAAACAATGGTGTCATAGCACCGTGGGAGGGTGCCTAGGGCGCCCTTTCCGCGGTGCCGAAAGGAGCTCGGTTTTTTGGCACGGGTCCTTGGCGCGGTCGTTTCCAAGGACCCTGAGGGGAAAGGGCCTGTGGCGGTGGCCCCTTTTGCCCCTCGCCAGTGCCAGGGATAGCGGGGAGCAGCGGACACCCAGGGAGCCTGCTTCACCCCGTTTTCAGGATGCACCAGGATGGGGCTTCTGGGGCTGCCAGTGAGGCAGCCCTGGCCCCATCTCGCCGCTTCTAGGGTGGCTGCTGACCGCCCCAATGTTTCTTTATTAAGGCACAAGGGTAGTCTTGAAGGCGAATGAGCAACATCCGTTAATGACTTCTGTTGTTTCCCCTACATGCTTAGTTTTTTTTTATCCCAATATATGTTTCAGTATGTGTTGTTGCTAATGTGACAGCCACCAGACTGAGTCCAGTTTGTCACAGCTTTGTGATAGAGTTGGACTCAGAGCTTTGTGCAGTTCTCTGCACAACCTTGGCGTTTTGGGAACCTCATGAAGCAGCTTCTGTGCACCAGCCATAATTTGCTCATCAGCAGCCAAAAGCAGATTTTATGAAGGGCAAGTGTTATCACAGATTGGTCCCTACTTGTGAAACCAGTTCACTAATAGTGACAGAATGGACTTTTTTTTTTTTTTAAGATAGAGGACGAAGACTTCATTTTGCCTCGGAAGTTGCAAGGAGCACTAGAACACATCCTGGAGCAGAGGAATGAGCTGGCAAATGACAAGGAGGAGGGCACTCTCAAAAGCAAACAGGGTATGGTTTCAGTGTTCTTACTTTATTGTTTCATGAGGCAGACTATTTTGCCCCATAATTCAGAATATTTGTACCAGGTGGAGACAGTAGTGTTTCTCCATTGGGGACAGGGCTTGTGAGGGCAGAGCCATAATGGTACGCCCCTTCCCTCCCTCCCTTATGCCATTTTACTCATGAATGAACCAGTGCAGGAAAGGGAGGGGGTGCCCTTTTGGCTCCTCTGCGGTGTCAGCCAGTGCAGTCCACACACACACACCCTCCCCCCCCAGCATGACACCACTGAGTGGAGGGTAAGGAAAGCTTTGTTGGACTACAACTCACAGAATAGCCCAGCCAGGATGCCCAAGCTGGTGCATGGAGGAAAGTAGGGCTGGGACTTGTGTGCCCACTACTGTCCTGACTGCTGCCAGTCTTTGCCTGGCCCTTGAGTAGAACAGCAAGTCAAGGAAACATGTTCTCACTCTTTCTGCATCAGGCATCACTTCTATGAACATCTATTGTGTTTGCACTTTTCTTCTAAATTTAGAGACCCTGTCCCCAGCTCCCATTTAATATTTCTTCATAGGTTGATTTTTAGCTCCAGTCTTTAGATCTCCTTGGTTGCCATTTTTGGCATTGAATAATACACTTTTGAGACAGAATGACCAGAATATTGTACATTGACCAGTGCAAGACCCTTCTTTTAGTGACTGTGGAAGGATGGCAGACCACATAGGTAGAAGATGACGACGTTAGTATTGTCTGTGCTGGGATAGGCAATATGATATACCCCAGATGATTTGGGCTCCTGGCTGTCATAAACCAGAGCCAGCAAGGCCAGTGATCAGGGATTATGGGAGCTATAAACCAACTTTTGGAGGGCATGACATTGCCTATCCCTGCTTTATCCCGTGGCTTTTTCAGACAGGGATCTCTCCCAGTCCTGTCTGGAGTTGACAGCATTCAGAACTGCAACTTTATTATGCTATGATCCCCTAGCTCAGAAGTGGGCAATGTGAAACTCTAGAAGACACATATGCAGTCCCCCAAAGCTGATTTTGTAGCCCTTGGCCCCTTCAGAGTCTCCAGACAGCTCTTTTTGGCCATGGCCACAATTGAATTGTCTCTCCTAAAAGCCTCCAGGAGTGGCAATTGACTTTTCAAATAAACTGCCTCTACCCCCATCCCACTGTTTTTTTTATTATTATTACTGCAACAACAATAATATACCATTTTCTAAACTAAAAGTGGATTTCTAGCCACTGCTGGATTTCTTTTTCGTTTTTACTTTTGTGGAAGTCCATACAGCCTTGGGAAGGTCCCAGAGCATAAAAACTCCCCTCAGACTTGCTACAATCAGCTGTAATTAAAACCGCATGGTATTTTTGGGGGATTGTTTTTTATTCTTTTTTCTTTCTCCCCCCTGTCTCCAAAGCTTCGCCAGAGTCTAGTCCCTTGAATGAAGTGGTATCTGAAGCTTTTGTCCGCTTCTTTGTGGAGATTGTGGGGCATTACTCCCTCTTCATGACTTCCACGGAGCGGGAAGAAAGGACCCTCCATCGGGAGGCCTTCCGGAAGTCAGTCTCATCAAAGAGCCTTCGAAGGTTTCTGGAGGTCTTTATGGAAACTCAGATGTTTGGAGGCTTCATTCAGGAACGAGAATTGCGGAAACAGGGAGCCAAAGGTGAGAGACTCCCTTAGTAGCAGGAGGGAGACCTAGAGATACTTGATGGATTAAACAAAAATTTAGTTGTAGGGTCCATAGTGGTGTGCTGCTTTTATTAACCTCAAGAAAAAGGTATGGAAATGGGTACAAGGTTTTAAGATGTCTAGAAATTTTCAACAGAAAAGATAATGATGAGCAGATGTAGGGCATGAAAATTGGTCTTGATGGTGACGTCTTAATGGGTCAACAGGATGTCCTGAGATGGACTGGGGGAGGAAGACAGATGTACAGATGTTCAAACAAGCCTCCAGAATAAGGATAGAGAATGTGTGTCCTGTTTTTGCAGGCCCTGAAAGCCTGAATGAAAAATCGCCTATAAGTTACCTCCCTCAAATGTTGATTGGCACAGTACTCAGCTTCAAAATACACACTACTCATCCCTATATATATTTAATATACCAAAGAGAAGGGGGTGGGAGCCCAGAAATATGAACGGCAAATAAGTGGCCACAAATTTGTGAACCACAAATAAACTTCTGGTCACTTCCAGGTTGCATTTTTGGTTGGCTTAGCACAAAGGGAAAAATTGGCCTTTGCCATAGCTGCAATTTTTATTTTTATTTTTTGGATAAACTGTAGGATTCCCAGTTCTGAAGTAGGAAGTACTAGTTGAATCAGTAATCCCTAGCTGGTAGCTGAAACTGGAACTAAGAATGCAGTGGCCATTTCCAATCTTTTTTGTTTTTGTTTTCTCCCTCTGTAGGTTTATTTGAGGTACGTGCCCAGGAGTACCTGGAAACTCTTCCCAGTGGAGAGCAGAGTGGAGTCAATAAATTCCTGAAAGGTTTAGGTAAGCAATTCATCTCTAGCCACTGCTAGTGCAGTAACTATGTTGGTGTTTAATAATCAGAGTTTGGAAAAATTATTTTTTTGGATTACAATTCTCAAAATCCCTCTGCAGCATGCCCACAAACTGGGGATTCTGAGAGTTGTTTGAAAGTAACTTTTCAGAGCTCTGTTGATAACACTTTTCAGTTCCATCAAGTGCTGTGATGTCTGTACTGGTATGTATCCTCATCCATGTTAAGCCTGAAACCTCCCTTTACACCAGAATATGTGCTTCACTTGTTGTTGTCAAAGGAGGGACCCAGTATATTCTTGTGCAATTTCAGCTGGAAGGTGCTGGGGCACACGCTCATGGCCAACCAGGGGCACAGGGTTCTTGGGCATGATGTAGATGCAGTTGCATGCCTGGGAAAAAGGAACAGCAGTTGCCTTCCTGGCCTTCCAGTGCATACATTGCAGATCTGGGAGAGTGGCTACTCTTTCTTTTTTTCCAGGTGTGCAAATGCAGCTGGTTGGTATCTGAAGGCATCTGCCTTCCCCCTGGCCACCAATTGGCTGTGATGCTGCACCCTGGCACTTTCAAGATCTGGCTGAACAGGCAACAGCTGTGGGCACCTAGTGAAAGTCCTCCAATTGAGGTTTCTGCTCTACTGGCCCTTAAACAGTCCTTAGTGCCCTCCTTTGTAATTTTGCACCTGTGTATTTATATTATTTATAACAAAAGAAAAAAGACACATCCTTGCTTCAATTAGCCTAGAATCTAAATTGGGAAGTATAACGGTTGGGGAGACAAGCAAGGGGAACAATGGATGATCAAGAGCAAATGCACTTTGGCTTGAGAACAGTGTACTTTGGAGATTCATTTCAGGCCGATCATTCATCTTGAAAGCTATTGTTCTTTTCAGTAGTTCTGTGGAAAACAAAACTTCAGCCTCTCACATGTTGCAGGAGGCTGAAAAAAGCTGCACCTCTCCAAATGCTTTCCTTTTGTTGGGATGAGTGCTTTTTAAAAAATCTGTATCCCACTAGAGATCCTTCTCTCAGTTAGCATGTTCCTCTGTGTAGTATTGATACAAAAGGTCATTCCTTTTTTGTTTTCATAGCTAAATAAAATAAATAAATAATGTTTTATTTATACTCTTATACTCTTCAGCCAAGGCTATCAGAGAGGCTTACAATTTGTTAATTAGACATTTCCCTGCCCTTGGGCTTACAATCTAAAAAGACATGACACAAAAGGAGAAGGGAATGGTAGTGGGGAAGGGGGAAAGTCCAGCAGCTCTTCTCTCCCTCAGAGGCCTGGACCAAGGCAGATGAACTGGAGGGAGGGCTCTTCTTCTTTTTAGGCAAGGCCTGTTGGAACTGGTTTGCCTTTCTCTCTCTGAAGATGGTGGATGGAAGTAGGGCTTTTCTTGCTTTCAGGCAAGGCCTGTTGGAGCTGGCTTGCCTTTCTCTCCCTCATGATGGCAGAATAAATTAATCTCCACTCTGGGAGAAGCACGTTCAGTACCACATTAACATCTGAACTAAGTAAATAACTCACTTGAAGATTTTACATGTTAATTTTGACACAGCATTAAATGAAAAGTTTAATCTCTGAAAAACACTTTCAGTTAATGCTTAGTTTTGCTGAACCTTTGGGAATGAGTCACCTTTTCAGTTCTGCAAAGTTAGTGTTGAATATGGTAGAAAAAGGATAGAGAACGTGTCTATTCATCTAGGGCCAGTCTCTGTATACCAAAGGTGCTGCTTCAGAATCTGTGAAGAGGTTGATTTAGATTTAGTACCTAACCCAGCCTAGATTTAGTACCTAGCCCTGCTAGGAATCCACTGGATCTCTGAAATTTAAGGCAAGTGCAACAGTTTGCCCTGGGTCCCCCCTTCTCCTGGGCTCCTGCCCGTCTACCTGCCATATGGTTCACTCCCATATTCATCAGTCCTTATAGAGGACAGAAGCAGAATTCCCAACATTATGTGTGCCCTCACTCCTATAAGCCCTATATGGATAACCATGCTAGGTAGTAGATCCAGAAGGGGAAAATGTCCCCTTTGAGCCAGTGGTGACCCTTGGAAGAAACAAGGGCAGAATTTTATGTATGACTCCCTGACAAAACCAAAGCAGCTGCCTTTTGCAATTCAAGAGTTTCCCAGTGAGGAAAATGAGGAGTCTGAAAGTCATGCAAATGGCTGCTTGTGGTTACAGTTCAGACTGCCTTTTTTCTGTTTGTGAATTACCTTACTTGGATCCATGGTAAAATCATGCTTTCTTCCTCTCTCTCTTTTCCTCTCACACTCAATGAATCCCCTCCAGGTAACAGAATGAAATTTCTCCACAAGAAATAAGCTCAAAGTGCCAATGTTGTGGGAGATTACTTTTGCTTACAGTTCGCCAACAGAAAGGACTTGTACCTTGCTTCCTGGCCCCATTTTAAAAGCCATTTTCCTTTCAGCCTGGTCAAAGATGGGGAGGGCACCACCCAGGAGGCAGCGTATCTAGGAATTGTGCTTGTGTGAAGAGTTATCCCAGTAAACAACACTGAGAAGAAAATCCTGCTGCTGTGACAGGACTGTGGACTTCAGTACAAAGAACAAGCGCTGGGCGAGACATGGTCGGAACTCCCACCACTGGTGCTTTCCAGACTTTGCAGTGTTTCTTACTTCTTAGCTATTAATTGTTTTTTTTAATTTATATTGATATTAGGAGGAATGTTAGCCAATGACATTTGCACCAGCTTCTCTGTCAAGTGGTTGCAAAGGCATGCAGGACAGAGGCTAGAGTAACCTAGGTTTTGAGACTCTGAAACTAAGACAAGAATGGAGATTGAAGAAGGGTGGAAGACACTGTGGCTGGATACAGTGAGGACACTTGATGCACATGGAATGGGAAGAAAGAAAGCAAAGCTTTAAATGAGGGGAGTGTGTGGGAGGGAGTGGGGAGTTGGACCACTGAACCTGATCTGAGTTTGTAACCTGACCAAGCAACCACTGTGTAATGGGAGACTGCTGCCCTTCCTTGAAACTGGGGGACATGTGCCCACCTTTCCTCAGAATAAGCTGAGAGACTCATGTGATGTAATTAAAAGTGGGTGATTACAATAAGGAGAATGTGCTTAGCATTATCCATTTCAAGTAAATGGTTTGTGATCTTAAGCTGACTTGCTTCATTCCAGCTAAAAAGCTATAAAATGCCTTGTGTCAGGAGTGGGAATGATTGAAGGGGATATGGAAGATCCTTCCACAACCAGCCCCACATTGCCCCCAAAAGAAATGGGTGCATGAAAAGAGAAAGAGAGCATTTTGGGAACTGGCATGTGTACATCAATGTACTTCTAATGGTGGTGATTCTGGTGGTCAGACTATATGAGACAGCCAATTTGGGTAATTCATCTTGAACGCAAAGATGAAGGCTGGGTCATGCTCATTTCTGACTAACAATGGAATGTATGAACAGACTCTACTGAAAATTGCTGCAGCCACATGCAAATCTACCTGGTATTAAACCAATAAGGATTCATTTACTGATGTAAGCCATCATGCAAAATATTGCCATGTCTCAAGGTATACATCTGCCCTCCCCATTATATCCTCTTTCATTTATGCACAGACCTTCTGTCTGTCTTGACAGACCTAAAATACCATATTGAAAACTCAGTTGCATGTGGCTGTGTTAGTATCAGCTCCCTAACTTATGGTTGTCATACACTAGGAATAGAGAAGGGTTGCTTTGGAAAAGAGGTGAGTATCTTAATCGTCCCTCTGCTCTCTGCTATCCTATTGGTCGTTTCCTGTACATACAAATGCACACTGCCTTATTTCTAGTAAATGCTAATCCAAGGAAAAACTGCAGCTGTTGTTGGAAAGGAAAAGCTATAATTCAGTGGTAGAGCACATGATGGTGTATGCACACATTCCAGGTTTTATCCTCAAAATTCTAGAGCGTTTACTATTCTATGTAGAATTTGGGGACTTGAGGCCCCTTCAAGATGCTGTTGGGCTGAAACTTCCATCAGCCTTGCTCTGCACATCCAGTAGTGAAATGTGATGGTAATTGGAGCCCAACAGCATGTAAAGGGCTAAATGCTCCCCATTTTAAATGAAGATAATATGGGTAGATAAACTTCCCCATCCCTGTTTTCTCTTGTCCAAAGTTAATTGAAAGATTGTGGTTTGGTTAACACTATTTTTTGCTTAAAGCTTCATAACTCTGTCCTGCTCTTACCTTTTTCTCTACCATTCTAAATAGAAAATGCCAGAGTTTTGTTTGATAACTCTCTCCCCAGCATGGATATTGACTTGAACCTGGAAGATGATAATTGAAAAGAAACTTCTCTTAAATTGTAAGGCTGTCCCGGGAAGGACTAGTTAAGAGGTTTTTGTTCAGACCTAAACAATTCTGCTCCAAACCTTTAAGAGTTGTATGGTCCTGGTGACTTGAGGAAATGGAAAGATGGCTTCTCAATCTCTGTTCAGTTTTCATCCTTCCAGTGCAGAGGAGTCTCTGCTGAATGTTCCTCACTGGAAATTTAGTAAGCAAGACACCTGATTGTCATTCTTCAAAATTTATAACATTTTAGATAAATTAAGAGCTTACAAATGTCATTTTTAGTAAGTAGCACCTTTTATTTTACATTATTTATGTTAATTTACATTAAAAAAAAAACCCTCCAAATACCCTACTGTAATTCTAGATGTATAAATTTCTCCCGGAATGATTTGGGATAGGTCAGAGTGCAGTACAAATGTAATACATCTTCATCAGTCTTAGATACTCTGGGAGAAGCCAGCTGTGGGGAAAACAAACAAGCCATCAGTGTAATATTATTGTTGAAATACCAGTGTGGTGTAGTGGTTTGAGCGTCGGACTACAACTCTGGAGACCAGAGTTATTCTGGCTAAACCTACTAGAAGTTGCAGCCCAACAATAAGTAGAGCAGAGCATAGGAATCAAGCATCCCTCCAGAGGTTGTTGGCCTGCACATCAAGAGCCCTAGCTAGCAGAGACAACAGTGAAGAATGCTTGAGTTGCCATTAATCGTCTAGAGAGCCACACAATTCCAACCCATCTCTAGAGCAGTGCTACTCAATGTCATGGTCCAGGGACCAGAAATAGTCCACAAACTATTGGCTATCAGCCCTTGATGAGTTTCCAGGAAGGAAGCAATTGTAGCCAACAGCCACACATATGGTGCTGGTCCCTGGAATTTTTGGTGAAAACAATTGCCCCCCCCCCCTCATCAAATAGCTTTGGAAATATGGATCTAGAGCAGTGTTTCCCAAACTTTGGTCCTCCAGCTGTTTTGGATTTCAACTCCCAGAAGCCCTATCCAGTTTGCCAACAATCAGGAATTCTAGGAGATGAAGGTTAAGAGGTGATATGATAGCCCTGTTTAAATATTTGAAGGGATGCCATATTGTGGAGGGAGCAAACTTGTTTTCTGCTGCTGCAGAGACTAGGACCTGGAACAATGCATGCAAGCTCCAGGAAAAGAGATTCCACCTCAACATTAGGAAGAACTTCCTGGCAATAAGGGCTGTTCGACAGTGGAACGCGCTTCCTCGGAGTGTAGTGGAGTCTCCTTCCATGGAGGTCTTTAAACAGAGGCTGGATGGCCATCTGTCACGGATGTTTTGATGGAGAGTTCCTGCATGGCAGGGAGTTGGACTGGATGGCCCTTGAGGTCTCTTCCAACTCTATGATTCTAGGACCAAAGTTTGGGAAATCACTGCTCTAGAGGATCCAGTGTTCCCCAGGCCTGATGTAGAAACTTCTAACTTGTGTTTTTTACCTAAATGAACCAAAACCATACTCTCCAACATTTCACAGCTAAAAACCAGGCCAGACATCATCAGAGTGTGGTCAAAATGGTGAAATGAGGATGATTACACAAACTAGGAGACGCTGTAGTAGATTGCTTTTGCTCAAGCTTCCTGAAAACAAGATTCCCCACCCTCTGCTCCTCTCCCCCTGCCCCCCACTGTGCTTTTTCACTTTGAATTCAGTTTGCAGTGACTGAAGCAAGCTGCAGATGAAGGGTGAAGGTGGGACACTTTAAAAGCAGCTGAAAAAGAGAGGATAGAGATTGGAACTGAGACTGCTGGAGGGTATGCAAAAAAAATTCTCTTGTCTAGAACAGGGGTTAAGGGGCACCATCCCTAGGGGACATTGCAAGGCTCCCTTGCAGTGTCACCTGGGATTTTTCACTTCCCCATGCTGCCCTAATACCAACACCTTTTGCAGTGGGTACAATTTTATCACAAATGTGTTTTCCACTAGTCTTTTAAAAAGTGCTAAAACACTTTCTTACTGTTTATTTTTTAAATATGAAATAACAGGATGTGATTTAAATGAAGGAGTGTCATTACTCTCCCATAATGCTTTCTAGTTGACCATATTATTTTTTAAAGCAGCATTATAACACGGCTACAAAAATACTGTAGATTTATATTTCGGAAGATTGTGGGGACACATAAGACCATCATTTCCTGACTTCTTATAACCCTTTTTGTACCTACAGCACCCCCTACTGCCTATTTTTTGAAAGATAATATGGGAAACAATTGTTTAGCACTGTGGCTCTTTTCTTATTGGAAATGGGAAAATCTGCTGTTTTTGTTGTATTGATGGGGTACCTGTTTGCCGAGAAACTGCTTTGAGATCACACTTCCCTCTTGGCAGTTTGCAGGTGTAGAGGCCCAAGCAGCCATCACAGTCTGAGGGTTTTCTACAGGCCTTTGACTGTATCCCAGGACAGGAATACTGACAAGAAAGGGAAAGGGAATACATTGTGACACCAATCGTTATTTTTTTTAAAAAGTAGAGCTATTAACTCCAGTATTTATAAAGTTCCAATGGTCTTCTTGCAAGGGGTAGACTTTTATGATGATCAAGGCCCAGCATAGCTTCTAATAACATGATACCATTCAAAGACATAGCCATATCAGTCTGAAACATCAGTATGCAGCATAATCTTGTAGCACCTTTGAGACTAACTGAAAGAAAGAAGCTGGTAGCATGAGCTTTCGTAGGCTTCATTCTAATTCCTCAGATGCATGGAGTAGAGAGGCCAGGAACATCTATGTAAGGAAGCTGTGTGGAAATAGCAATAAAAATACAAAACTTATGGGTAGGGTGATGAATGTGACAAATTCAGTTTTAAAGACGGTTGTTGGGGCACAAAGGCAGAAGGAAGGATCTTGCCTACAAATGGTGGTGGGGATATTACTCCCATTTAATGGAGCCCAGTCCAGTAAGATACCATAATCAATTATATCAAACGCTGCTGAGAAATCCAGAAAGATTCCTCAGCAGTAACTGCAGTAGCCCTCCTCCTGTCCAGAGTAGGTTGTCAGTCAGAGTGACTAAGGCCATTTCAGTGTTGTGCCTTGGCCTGAAACTAGACTGAAATGGGTCCAGATAGCCTGTCTCTTCCAAGGATCTCTGAAGTCCAGTCATCACCATTTAGGCCCCTTGACTAGAAGGGGCATATTTGCATTGGGGCAGTAGTTTTCCTATACACCTGGATCCAGGGAGGTCCTCTTCAGGAGTGGACTCCCCACTGCCTCCTTCAAGACAACACACGCCTCCTTCTGACATAGTGAGGCTTTTACCACCTCCTGGACATTTGTAGCACATCATGGGAACAAGAGAGATGTGTTAGAACAGATCAAAGGGCTGTTTTTACTTCAGTATCTTGTTTCCCATGAAAAGTCAAACAGATGCCTCCAGGATACCCACAAATGGAAGTTAAAGGCAAAAACACCCACAATTGTACCTAGCAATTAGTATTAGAGGAATCTTGCCCCTCTGATCCTGGCATAAAATAATCCAGACTCATAACCACCAACAGCCTTTTTCATAATGGATTTGTTTGGGTTGACTGCTGACTGGCTCAGCCCTTTAATTTTCCCATAGGGAAATTTGCAAGGGATTCTAATCAGTATGTGTGTGAATTGAAGATGATATCAACACAATCACTGCCCTAACAGACCTCAGAGCGGCTATTCCTCTATTTTTAAGTGAGTGACAGAGCTGTGACGACTGTCACAACTGGATGGGAGTCATAAATTTAGTAGGAGGGGTTTGTGGTGTTCCTGGATACAGCATACTGTTAGGCCTGCTTTTCTCTACCTCATCTGGGCTGCCATATTATTTCCTTCACAGGAGATAGAAGGAAACAGCACCCCAAGGCTTATAGTATTTCATACTTTGGTCATCCATTTATCTCATGCCCCACAAAAGTTGGTTTATCATTGTCTATGCTATAAGGTTAATAATTTTGAAACAGCCCAGGTGTCTCTGATGAATGTTGATTTCTATACTGAAAGGACTAGAGTAAGAGCTAAAGAGATTTTACTCACCGTGTCAGTATTAAACTTCCCATGGCCTTCCAAATGGGTCTGAAATGCTTGGCTTTTGGTTTTTGGAGGGGAAAGCTGGGGCATTTTTCTCTTGCCACCAGCCTTCTGCTTACTGGTTTCCATTCGCTGCTTGTTTGAAGATTTGCTTTGGGTTCCACCACCAACTCTGTCTTCTCCTGCTGCCTTCCGCAACCTGATAAGAGGCGGCTTTCCACCTTCTGCCTCTCTGTCCCTTTCAGGGAATGAGTCAAGCATCCTCCTGGCCTTTGCAATCCCAGGAGGGTCCTCTTCAGCAACCAGTCCTTTCCCAGCCAACCTCCCACCAGTTTGAGCCAGGAAACCAAGCTGCATTGAAAGTAAAGCCAGGATAGTCACCCTTGAAACCCTCATGGTCCTTTTTTGCTTCAGTTTGTTCTCCTTGCTGTCTATTGAGGCAAAGGGAAGCAGTTGCCTTGGAGCTTGATGCAGGAATTAAAAGGAGCCACACATGCATGTAGGTATGAGTTTGTCCTCACTCTCAGTCCCTCTTTTTGTACATGGCTGGTTGAAGCCCTTTTATATATCTAGGTTCCTATGCACACCCCTATGGTTTTTTCTTCTTCTCTTTTAGTGATACAGAAATCTTAGGTTGCACCTCCTGTTTGGAAAATGTCCTTTTTCCGATATGCCTCCCACCCCTTTAGCAACACCCAATTTCTTTGTGAAGGTGAGCACATGCTCCATCCCAGTGATGCCATCTTTCCCCACTATTAGGATAATGGAACATTTTTCCTTTCCTTTTGTCTAAGCAGGTGCTTCAAGGCACTGAGTGAGCTTTGGTAGTAAAAATGCTTGCCTGGACTGGGCAAAGTTTGTGTGTGTGCCTATTTGCTTGCCTGCAATGAATGAAGGCTCTTTCTTGATTTCTGTGCCTTTTTAGATGCATCACTTATTCCAGGTCCTCACCCCTCTTGAGTTGTTGAAGCTAGGAATTGATTAATCTGTTTCTAGTCCATTTCAATACTACATCCAGACAACTAACGTTATAGCATAATGTAATGTAGGAACAGAAATGCTTTTTCCAAACAGTTAAAATCTGCATTTTCTCTAAAATATGTGCATTTGGATACATTTTAAGCCAAGAAGAGTAAAAATTTGTAGACATGCATCCTGAAAGAAAACCACCCTCCAATCTGCAGAGTTTTGGAAAGTGCGTATAGGTTGGTTTGCTGGGGGAGGGGGGGATGCAAACTGAACATAATTCTCCAACATCCCAAACTGCAATTAATTTTTTATTTTTTTATTTTTTATTTTATTTTATTTTATTTATTTTTTTGTTTTTTTGCTTTACTGGAATTGTTTATAGGGAAATAATAGGGATAGGAATCTTTTATTTCCTATCCCTTGATGGTGTCCTTGATGGTGACCACGGATAGATCTTAAAGCTGGAAAGCACTGTCTGGCAAAATCTTCCAGATTAGAATAGAATCATAGAGTTGGAAGAGGCTGCAATGGTCATCCAGTCCAACCCCATTTTGCCATGCTGGAACTCACAATCAAAACATCCCTGACAGATGGCCATCCAGCATCTGCTTAAAGACTTCCAAAGAAGGAGATTCTACCACTCTCTCAGGGAGAGTGTTCCACTGTTGAACAGCTTTTACTGTCAGGAAGGTCCTCCTAATGTTGAGGTGGAATCTCTTTTCCTGTAGCTAGCATCCATTGTTCTGTGTCCTAGTCTCTATAGCAGCAGAAAACAGGCTTGCTCCATCCTCAATGTGACACCTCTTTCAATACTTAAACAGGATTATCATATCACCTCTTAACCTTATCTTCTCCAGGCTATACATGGATGGCCATCTGTCAGGGATGCTTTGATGGAGAGTTCCTGCATGGCAGGGGATTGGACTGGATGGCCCTTGTGGTCTCTTCCAACTCTATGATTCTATGATTCATACATATCCAGCTCCCTAAGTCTCTCCTCACAGGTCATGGTTTCCAGACCTTTCACTATTTTTGATTTCCCTCCTTTTTGAATTGTGGTGCCCAGAATTAGATGCAGTATTCCAAGTGAGGGTTTAGCAGGAGATGTGTTAAGCACAGCTTGGAAAAATTGTTTTTTTGGATTACAACTCCCAGAATTGCCTAGCCAAAATATGGCCAGTGACCATGCTGGATGCAGAAGAGTCATCATCTTAAAAAATATTTTTTCCCCAAGGTCTACTGGAAAGAAGAGACTTTCATTGCTTTGCCTGGTACATTAGAACAGCAGATCTTGTGGTAAGTAGCAGTGAAAAGGTTACGTTTTTGGACTGCAGCTCCCACAATCTTCTAGCCAGTGGCTGTCCTGGCAGGGGGAGAATCACAGAATTGGGAGAGACCACAAGGGCTATCCAGTCCAACTCCCTGTCATGCAGGGATCAAAGAGTTATAGTCCAAAGATAATTTTTCAAAGCTTTAGTGAAATGCAAAGAGGAGGCATAATACTTTGTTCCCTCAGCTTGGTTTACAGAAACATAATTTTAATTAAAGGAATGTATGCTCATGTGTTATCTAGGTGTGCATCCACCATTTCTGGGCATGTATTTTTTGTCAGCATACAGATTTTAGGTTGTGCAAAATTTTAAAACTTTATTTTCAAGTAGAATAAATAATAGTAACAATAATAATAATATTTCATAGAATCATAGAATCATAGAATCGTAGAGTTGAAGAGACCACTAGGGCCATCCAGTCCAACCCCCTGCTATGCAGGAAATCCAAATCAAAGCACCCCTGACAGATGGCCATCCAGCCTCTGTTTAAAGACCTCCAAGGAAGGAGACTCTATCACCTTCCGAGGAAGTGCGTTCCACTGTCGAACAGCCCTTACTGTCAGGAAGTTCTTCCTAATGTTCAGGTGGAATCTCTTTTCCTGTATCTTGCATCCATTGTTCCGGGTCCTGTTCTCTGGAGCAGCAGAAAACAAGCTTGCTCCCTCCTCAATCTGACATCCTTTCAAATATTTAAACAGGGCTATCATATCACCTCTTAACCTTCTTTTCTCCAGGCTAAACATCCCCAGCTCCCTAAGTCGTTCCTCATAGGGCATGGTTTCCAGACCCTTCACCATTTTTGTCGCCCTCCTTTGGACACACTCCAGTTTCTCAATGTCCTTTCTGAATTGTGGCGCCCAGAACTGGACACAGTATTCTAGGTGGGGCCTGACCAAAGCAGAATACAGTGGCACTATTACTTCTCTTGATCTAGACACTATACTTCTATTAATGCAGCCCAAAATAGCATTGGCCTTTTTAGCTGCCGCATCACACTGTTGACTCATGTTCAACTTGTGGTCTACTTGGACTCCTAGATCCCTTTCACACGTAGTTTCATTCAGCCAGGTGTCACCCATCCTATATCTGTGCATTTTATTTTTCCGCCCTAAGTGCAATACCTTACATTTCTCTGTATTGAATTTCATTTTGTTAGCTTTGGCCCAGCTTTCTAGTCTATTCAGGTCATTTTGAATCTTGATCCTGTCCTCTGGGGTATTAGCTATTCCCCCTAATTTGGTGTCATCTGCAAATTTGATAAGTATGCTCCCAATTCTGTCATCCAGGTCATTGATAAAGATGTTGAATAGCACTGGGCCGAGGACAGAGCCCTGTGGGACCCCACTGGTCACTTCTCTCCAGGATGAAAAGGAGCCATTGTTGAGCACCCTTTGGGTTCGGCCATTCAACTAATTACAGATCCATTTAACAGTTCCTTTGTCTAGCCCACATTTTACAAGCTTGTTTGCAAGAATGTCATGGGAAACCTTGTCAAAGGCCTTACTGAAATCAAGATATACTATATCCACAGCATTCCCTTCATCTACCAAGCTGGTAATTTTATCAAAGAAAGAGATTAGATTTGTCTGGCATGACTTGTTTCTCTGAAACCCATGTTGAGTTTTTGTGATTATGGCATTGCCATCTAGATGTTCACAGACTCTCTGTTTAATGATCTGCTCCAGAATCTTTCCTAGAACTGATGTCAGACTAACTGGACGATAATTGTTGGGATCCTCTTTTTTCCCCTTTTTGAAGATGGGGACAACGTTTGCCCTTCGCCAGTCTGCTGGGATCTCTCCTGTTCTCCAGGAGTTTTCAAATATGATTGCCAATGGCTCTGATATTACTTTTGCCAGTTCTTTTAATACCCTTGGATGGAGTTCATCTGGTCCCGGAGACTTAAATTCATTTAGATTAACAAGGTGTTCCTCTACTATCTCTTTACTTATTCTGTGCTGAAATTCCCCTATTCTGTATTTATTTGTATCCTGCTCTTTCCCCAGGACTGGGACTCAGAGCGGTTTCACAGCATTAACAATAGTACAATTAAAACATTTTTTTTAAAAATGGTCCAACATCCCAGCATGTCCTTATAACAATTCCTTAAATGCCTGTGTGAACAGGTAGGTCTTTATCTGCCGGAGAAAGGCCATCAAGGAGGGAGCCATTCTGATCTCCCTGGGCAGGGAGTTCCAGAGTCTAGGGGCAGCCACCAAGAAGGCTCTCTCTCACGTTCCCACCAACTGTGTTTGTGATGGTGTTGGGACGGAGAGAAGATCTCAGATTCCGGGCCAGTTTATACCAGAAGAAACAGTCTGCCAAATAGTGTGGACCTGAACCATGTAGGGCTTTATAGCATCTTGAATTGTATCAGGAAACAAATTGGCAGCCAGTGAAGCTGTTTTAACAGGGGCTCTGTAATCTGCCCCTGTTAACAGCCTGGCAGCAGCTCTTTCAAAGGTAGCCCCATTACAGTAGTCCAAATGGGATGTAACCAAGGTATGTACCACTGTGGCCAGATCTGGTTTCTCGAGGAACGGGTGCAGCTGGCTCACAAGTTTTAAATGTGCGAAAGCACTCCTGGTCACAGCAGAGACCTGGACCTCCAGGTTCAAAACTGAATCCAAGAGTACTCCCAAACTGTAAACCTGTGTCTTCAGGGGGAGTGTGACCCCATCTAACACAGGCTGGATCCCTATTCCCTGATCTGCCTTCCGATTGACCAGGAGCACTCCTGTCTTGTCTGGATTAAGTTTCAACTTGTTTGTGTGCATCCAGTCCATTACTAAAGACAGACACTGGTTTAGAACCAGGACAGCCTTCATAGATTGAGGTGGGAAGAAGCAGTAGAGTTGAATGTCATCTGCATATTGATCACACCGCACCCCAAAACTTCGCACAACCTCTCCCAGTGGTTTCATGCATATGTTAAACAGCATAGGAAGACAACACCGAACCCTGAGGGACCCCACAGGTGAATAGCCAGGGGGTTGAACAGGAGTTCCCCAGTACCACCACCTGGGTTCGCCCCTCCAGGAAGGAATGGAGCCACTGTAGAACAGTACCTCCAAACCCCATCCCAAAGTGGTGACCCAGAAAGATACCATGATCAATGGTATCAAAAGCCGCTGAGAGGTCCAGGTGAACCAACAGGGACACAATCCCGCTGTCCAGTTCCCTTTATAATAATAAAATAATATTCTCCCCAAGGTTCAAGGTGGGTACAAAATAGATTGAAACACATAAAACTATTTAAACACACAAGTTAAAGCACATTAACATAGGACACATTAAAATCACCCAACATAAAATTTAAAATATACCAATTTAAAATTAATATTTTAAAATCTACTGGATATGGCTGCTGGAAGAAAGAGATCTTTAATATTGTTTTAAATTCAGACAGTGGTCTAGCTGTCAAATCTCTCCCAGGAGGTCATTCCACAGAAGACAGACATAAGAATGGGGAGAGCTGAGGTAGCGAGATTGATATCTAGCAAAATAGCCTTTTCCAGCTACAACCATTTGGTTCCTTTTCAAGAAAAGGCATCTGGGCTGTCTGTACCTGTCCCTCATGCAGTTGGATGTGGGGCTGTGGAGATCCTGAAGGAAAAGGTCAGGTCTAAGGCAGCTTCCACATCTTCGCCATTGGCCAGTTCCAAGCCTTCATCTCTGCTATGGTCACCTGGGTGCTACCGATCTCTGGTGAAATAGGCTCATATGAACGGAGGGAGAGGCTGGCGGACAGAAGGCCCAGCCGGACACAATTATCTGTGTCCTCCCCAGCAAGCAGTCCGGCAATGATCCCAGCCATCAAGCTGAAGAGAAAAGAGGTCATTGCAGTTTAGTTAGGCATTAAACATTCCATCATCAGGTTACAAAACAAATAAAATACACAGCAACCTGCCTGTATCAAAAACTAAATATAACGAGCCCTTGGTATCCATTGAGGTTTGGTTCCAGGATCCATTGTGAATACAAAAATCAATGGATGCTCAATTCAAAACAAAAACAGCAAACAGCTTCATTTATATACCGCTTCATACTGCCTAAGCAGTGTCTAAGCGGTTTACAACTGTAAGCTACTTGCCCCCAACAATCTGGGTACTCATTTTAGCAACCTCGGAAGGATGCAAGCCTGAGTCGAGCTTGGGGCCTTTTTGCTGGTATTGAACTTGCAACCTTAGGGTTTTGAGTGAGTGGCTGCATTTAATCACTGCGCCACCAGGGCTCCCATTAAATACAATGGTGTCCCTTATATAAAATGACAAAATCAAGGTTTGCTTTTGGGGATTTTTATTATTTTAAAAATATTTTCATGCTGTGGATGACTGAATCTGGGGATAAAGAATCTGTGGATACAGAGGGCTGATTGTACATTATCCACCAGCTATCTCATTACAATATATATGTTCATGTCAAAGGCTCCTGAATGAGGTTTGTGCATTTATGAATTTCATATACTATTGGGATTGGCAATGTAGTGACCATGGACAACTGCCAAGACTTTGTCACCTTCCAATTTTTAAAATATTTGAAGAATTGTAACATTTAAAATAAATAAATAGGGCAGATGCAAATCACATCTCCAGTTTTCTCCATTTTGTGATGAGGAAGCTTTTCTTTTTTGTGAATTTTCTTTCACATTCGGATGGAATAGTTTTGCTCTCTGTTTGCTATGGGCAGGAGAAGGGATTTGCAACACACTGATTTTCCTTCTGTACAATGATTATTCTGTGGCAAAATGTGGAAACAAATATGTCATTTGGCCTTCTGAGGCCAAGCCTAGCCTCAGCTGGGATGCAGTTTTTGCAGGACATTGCTTCTCCTTAGTGGCAAGGCAGGCCCTTGCAGCAGCCATTTTGTTATAGTGTCTGTGACAGTTTCTCAGTTTTCTAAATGTACCCCCAAAGGCTGGAAATTGCTGATCTTATAGTAGGTGTTCCTGCTGCTGCTGTGTGCTCTCAAGTCATTTCCAACTTACTGTGATCCTAAGGCAAACCTATCATGGTGTTTTCTTGGCAAGATTTGTTCAGAGGAAGTTTGCCACTGCCTTCCCCTAAGGTGGAGAGTATGTGACTTGTCCAGAATCAGCCAGTGGATTTCATCGCCAAGCTGGGAATCGAACCCTGGTCTCCTGAGACACAGTCCAGCACTCAGACGACTATGCATGCTCTCTCTCTCCCTTATCTTATATTGTTGTTGTGTGCCTTCAAGTTTCCAACCTATGGCGACCCTATCATGGGATTTTCTTGGCAAGATTTGTTCAGAGGAGGTTTGCTATTGCCTTCCCCTGGAGCTGAGAGCATGTGACTCACCCAAGGTCACCCAGTGGATTTCATGGCTGAGCTGAGAATCGAACCCTGGTCTCCAAAGTAAAAGTCCAACAATCAAACCACTAAGCCATGTTGGCTGTCAATATTTTTTTTTTCACTGTAAAAATATATCTGAGCAACAGGCAAATGTTTTTAGTGCCATTCCCATATCACTGAGAATCTGACAGGGCCTGCTCTGCTATTAAGGAGCAGAAGATGATGGGCAAGGGGGGGGGGCAGGTAATATAGATACCAATAATAATGTTGTTGTTGTTTTTTCTTACCCGTCTCTCCCCATGGATTGAGGCAGGGAACACAACAATTAACAGACATGGTACATCAGTTAAAACACACTGAGGAGGTGCTGGAGAACCAGGATATCCTTTTGTCTAGTAGTGATTTTCCTAGCCAAATAGTTTGGCAGAGTCCGACATGGTTTACTGTATGTCTGATACATACCTAGGTTATGGAGTTTATGCCATTTTTGTTACAGTGAGGACAATAAGAGTCGTGCAGACAAAGGCAAAGGGGGACTGGGGTAGGAACCTTTGGCCCTCCAGTTGTTTTGGGCTTTGATTCCCATCATCCCCACCTTCAAAGTCCAGTAAAGGGAGATTATGGGACCTGAAATCCAAATCAACTAAAAAACCAAGGTTCCACACACTCTGCTTTGGGATCTTCCTTTGTTGAGAAAGCAAATAAACTGTTCCATCATAATTTAAATCCTAGCTTTCCTGCTCAAGGATACTTTGGGGACATCACTGTGCTATGTAATGTAAATTGTAAATGTAAATCTGTCTCAAAATGGCCACTAGCAAAGAATTCTGGAAATTGTACCATAAGAGTTAGTGTGTGTGTGGTGTGTATGGGATTATGTATAGTTCTCCAGATGTTGTCAGACTGCACCTTCCATCATTCCTAGCCAGCATGGCCAATGGTAAGAGATGATGGAAATTGCAGTCTCACAATATCTGGGAAACCATAGAAGTGTGTTCATGGCTGCATGAAAGTCTAGCCTTTAGATGAGAAAAAGGGAAAGTGTGTCATGAAAACGCTTTTTTTGTGTGTGTTTTAGGGGAGAAGTGCCTTTTAAAAGGTGCTTGTTTTCCCGGCTTCTTTTTTAAAAACTGCGGAACAGCGCAGCTCCATCTAAAGGCTGTGGTGCAGCTGCTAAGCATTAAGGAAAAGGCAACTTCACACTTTCCTGCCAATCTAGAAAGCCCCCATATATCCCCCAGCCCTGTAATAACACAGGAAAGGACAAAAGTATTACTAACAGTTTCAGAAAGCTACAATTCTCAGGATATTTGAAGAAGGAGTACATGTTTGGTTTTTTAAAAAAGGAAATTGTCCTTTTACAATTGGCTGAAGGACAAGTCCTTGCTTGTACCACTTGAAACTGGTATAGGATTGGGCACCTAGTCAATGAAGAATGTCTTAACTCTCAAAGGTGCTGAAGATTCCCATTTCATCTGAGTGACAGAACTGCTTTTCCCCAGATGAAGCCTGGTTGTGTTCCTAAGAGGGACCAGGTGCTTTTTAACAATTGCTGTCTCTCAAGGCACTTTGAGCAAAGACGTTAACATCTTGTGGAAACCAAAAATTGCCTCCATTTCTTTCTCTTTTACAAATGCTCCGGGGGGGGGGGGGAATACAACCATTTACAACACCTTTCTTGTCTCTTATCACCTCCAGGTAAATATTTGGACTAATTATTCCTTAGCAATGCCATGCACACACATGCACTGTTATGTTGCTCCAGCAACCAGTGTGGCAGGGACCAAACAGAGGAAGGAGGAGGATGCCACAGTGATGGCAGAAATCTCTCATCAAGCAATTAGCAAGATACCTGTCACCCGCACCAGAGACGTTCACTATCTCCTCCACTGGGATGGGGATTGCTGGGTAATGCATGGCATACAACTCGTTTGCAGTGCTCTGTAAAGATGATGACATTATTATTATTATTATTATTATCATCATCATCATCATCATCATCATCACCATCACCATCATCATATTTACTTATATCCTGCCTTTCTCCCAATATAGGGACACAAGATGACTAAGAGCAAATTAAAACAATGCAATTTGAAAACAATACAAAACCATTTTTAAAGCTATAATTACATAGTTTAAAAAACAAAACAATTACACATTAAAAATATTAAAATTTGTTAAAAACTGTATACAAACCTTGATCTGACCAGCACAGCATTAAAAGGTCAATCCCTAACATTAAAATTAATACAATTCATTAAAATTCAGAATTCATTCTGTGTCACATTTGTTTTGTGGTTCTACCTTGTTGCAAGTTCCAGGGTGAAGAGAGATACTTCCGCCCACTTTGCGGCCACATACCAAGACTCCATGCTGACCAAGTGTGACCACCACACAGTGCAATTCCTTCAGTAAAGGACAGGACCATGCCGCAGCAGTGTCAACAATATCTTCCAGCTTGGATGGCAGATCTTAATGGAGTTCAAGATATGAAAACTTACCACATAGTATCAAACATCAAACCCACAACCAAATCAGCCAGACCCTGTCCCATATCACTGGGATGTACTGGAAATTGAAAGAGGAAATTAGGGGTGTAGAGGTAACTCTAGGCTAGCCAGCTAGACTTTTGCACAAAATGTAGACCTCCAGATGTTGCTGGATTGAGACTTCGATCAGCTCTAGCCAGCAAAGTAAGAGAATCAAAGGAGTTGCAATCTGGTGACAAAATGAGGGCTACATTTGCCCATTCCTGTGCTAGATTGGGGCTACATTTGGCCCCCAGTATTTATTTCATAGGCCCCTCAAGATCACTTCTATAAACCCCCCTAATTCTTTTTTTCCTTTCCCAATGGAATGTCGTCTTCTGAATGAAAACTGGTTTCAAAACACCAAAAAATGGCCAAACCACCACAAAGAGACACTGATCCTTGCCAAAGCTGTCCATCTTTTATAACATAATTTTGGGCAGCAAAGTCAATAATAATACACACTAATACACTAGGTGCAAGCTTGCTTATTTTGTACTACCAAATTTTACTCCAAAATGTGGGGAGATTACCTAAGCCCTATTCTAAGTCTTTACATTTTAAGAAACAAGCTCTGACATGGTAGATATGAAGTCTTCAGGTGTGTACACCACTTTGTAGAAAGAAAGAAAAATCTTGATTGATCTCAGAATCATCCAAGTGCCATTTTGTTGTGTTTACCGATCAACCCACATGATACAGTTTGGCCCAGGTCTATGAAAGTGTGCAGAGCAATCCACTGAAGAAAAATCAACTTGTCTGGCAATTAAAGTGGACACTAATATACTGGGTATTCTTCTTATATAGGATTTAGACTCAGGGACACTCATTCAATTTTTCTGGCTTCAGGTCTGCCTAGCAGCAGCCACAGGTCTCAAAATGAGCCATAGTTCAGTGGTACAGCAAACAGGATTTAAACGAGAGTTAAACAGGAATTAAACAGGAAATGCCTTATGTTTAACATAGGACATTTCCTGTTTAATTACTGTTTAAATCCTGTTTGCCCCCTGTTTGCCCCCTAGTGTGATAAACCCGTAAGCTCTAGGCCATATTCTCACATTTTTCAGCTAGATGACCACAGATGACTTTGGTGGTGGTGGGAAACCTGTGATGCCTGCTCTCTATAACAGTAAGCAGGCTGATGTCTGACTTCGTACAAGACAAATTCAACCATTTCCTAGCTATACATCAGAGGTGGGAAGAGCTAAAGGTGAAGTATGCTGGGAGTTACAGTCCAACAACATCTGGAGGGCAATATGATTCCTCGCCTTGTGATAGAGAGACAGATGATAGATAGAATAGGCAGACGGAGAGATAGACAAAACAGATTAGATTAATAGGTAGATTAGATAAACAGACAGACAAATAAGATAGACAAAATAGATTAGATAGGTTCAAGAGATAGCTATATTAGATGGACAAACAGACAGAAAGATCAATAACATGAGATAAAATAAAATAAGATTTGATTAGTAGATAAATAGACTTTTTCCCCATTTACCACCACTCTCAAAAGTGTTTCACCTGCTGGTACAGGATGTCCCAGAGTCCGAGTAATTGCTCTGAGTTCCCGTAGATTGGGAGATATGCAGGCCAGGGCTCTCCAGCTATCTGAAAAGAATGGTTTGGGGGCCTTGTCCACATCTGTTGGCTCATAATACACTTCAAAAGAGATTTACATTTGATTAGTCAAAATATAAACCCTTAACTTGAGGCTCCTCGGGTCTTTTGGACCACAACTCCTACAACTATAGCCAAACATCTGGAGTGTTCCCTTGCATCTTCTGGGCTGGTGCCTTGATATGAGACTTCTCAAAACACCTGCCACAACTGAGGTTACACAGAACTTCTCTTCTCCTTGAACCTATGAATAAGTAAGCATGTTTTGATATATCATTTGCAGAATTGTACCTGAATGACAGAATGAAAAAAATTGAAAAGAAAACACAGCATTCAACTCAGAAAACAGGTGGAGAGCATGGGATGGGGGCAGCAGTGGTGCACATCCAGCCCCTGGCCTGTCCGTGACTTAATAGATGACATAAATAATATTGTGTGGAAGGAGAGGGGAGTCCCTTTTCTAGAAATAAGTGCAATTCATATCAGATGTGTGGAATTCATACCAGATATATACTAGATAAATATAGAATAGGAGACAAATACATAAGGTGATTTTCCCATTGCATTCCTCTCACCTGCTAGATGATGATATCTGGCAATCTGACAAATATACTGAATGGTTGATACCGGCACATTCCCATCAATGCATATTAGTGGAGCCAAGCAGAGATTCTCCTTGAATTTGGACACCTGAAAGAGTGAGTCAGTCATGAAAAAGATGAATTGATTCTTAGAAGGAAGCACTCCCTTCTCTTCCTAAAGGAAAGGAAGTGAATTCCATGGCTGGACATGTTCCATTTAGCCAGGATTTTCTGACTGCTCTTCTTGATATAGGTTTGCTGTGCATCAATAACTGGATTTACAAATAGCATTCGCTCATGGTTGGGAGATTCTGGAAAACTGTAGTCTAAAAGTAGCTTTGCCAAACAGATCTTTGCCAAGCATACTGGCCTGCACCATAGATTTTCCTTCTAGCACAAGAAAACTAAATTGTGAAAACACATTTCACAATTTAGGTAAAATCAATCAAAAGAAGCATCATATCAAAGTGTCCATCAGCACACTGAGCCCGATAGGAATCATAAGGCTTTCTTTTAATTGTATTATTCTGAAAAGGATTCTAGGACATAATATATCATTTAATGGTTTTACACTCTTTTTCCTTCCTTTGCTAATGAAAGGAAGATCAGGAAAGGGTGGGAGCAATGACAACTTTTTCCCTTCAATATTCAGTCTTTTAAGGGTCTTGATGATAAGTGAATTGGTGATATACATCTGCCTTTTTAAACATAACACTATCAGCTGTTTAGTACAGAGCCTTGATTCCATCCTTCTCCATGGTTGTTATTAACAGAAGAAAAGGGTGGAGTTGCACCTGAATCACTCCTAATAAACCCTTCCATTAGTAGCCCAAAATATGCCTCAGCTACCAAAAGGCTGTGTTTATCTACATTTCTACAGCTCAGCACGTTCTAGAAACAGAGTGCCTGAAAGGAGTTGTGGGTGGAGGCAGAGGAGCCAGATAATAGCTTTCAGCATCCTGTCACAACTCTTGTTCTTTCTGAAGAACAAGCTCATGGCAGGTGGTTTTAGTGTCAGCAGGGCCTCAAAGTACCTAGAACTACAGATTATCTGGGTCTCGCTAGGGAAATAGTGGACAAGATCCTAAATCATTGAGTGTAAAGTTCCACAAGCAGAATTGCACTGTATTTGTCCTCTTGCCTCTTCCAGGACTCACCATTTTGCAGTGATAGCCTCCCCCATTTAGCAATGGATTGGAGAAGAGTCTGGCTATGTCCCCACAGCTATAGTTGTGCAGTGCAGACACATCTTATATGTGTAAAGGGTAATAATGATGGGAGACACACAGGGTGAATTAGGCCTTCTTCTGTTTATAATGTGTGATCTGTCTCCTCTTAATGTTAACTGATCTTCTCATGATCACTTCCTGAGTCCCATTCTTTTCTCTCTCCTAAGTATGTAGCTAGTGGAAGCACTGCAGGCTTATCTACACTAATTTCTTATAATATTTTCCTACTCTGAATCATAGGTAGGGATCATGGGGCCTTCAGATGCTACTAGACTGAAACTCCTAGAATTTCTCACCTTAATTATGCTGGCTAAGGATGATGGGAACTGCAATCCAGCAATATCTGAAAGGTTGCAGTGTTTGATCCCCTTACTCTAAATGTCCCTTCAAATATTACCCTTCTTATTTATCCAGCCCAGATGGTATGTCACTGTTAAGTCTATAGAACAAAAGCAATCCCATCAATTGCATATGCTCTTTTATGACAGCCTAAATTCCAGAATCACCTCTCTCTTTGGGCAGGCAGAAATGGCCAGGGAATTCGGAGAGTTATAGTCCAAAACCTTTTTTCTTCCAAGCCCTCATTCCACCTGCCACTCCCCAGCCCCTTAGGAAAGCTGGAGATAATGTAAGTAGCAAGTGCGACAGTGAGATTTCAGTTCTTGTGGGAAAAAAGGGGGCACAGAAGAGTCTTACATATTGCTCAGTGATCTGCTGGTGGATGTCCATGTCACCCAAGCCAAGGGTTAGTTCTCCATTGCCTGTGATTACAGCACAGTAAGTGGCTGTTTTGTGTCCTTCCATTTGCAAGACGCCTCCCATATCCTCAAAGCAAAGCAGGGAGAGAGAAGAAATATAGTGAAACATTTTTACATTTCTGTAGCTCCTACCATCTCTTTCAAGTCTTGGGGCTTTTAAAGCAAAAAAAAAAAAAAAAAAGTTTGCTTCCCCTACTATCTAGTTCTAGTTGTACACAAAAAACAATCTCAATTGGATAAAGAATCTGACCTCTAATTCAATGTGGTATGGATTAACATCATGACTGCACAAAAACAAACAAGTGGAAGCATGCACCAATACCCATGGTCCTTGAGCATGATCCTCTTGGACTCAATGGGATGTATGTAAATCCAGCTTTTACTTTCTTGTTTCAATCCGCCTTCCAAATCCCAGTCCCACTTCTACATTCCCCTGGATTTCAAAATTGAAGAGGAGTCTCAGAGTTAGCAGAAGGCCTAGAATTCATTTATATCCCAACTTTGTGAAATGTCTGTTTCCAGTTGCTGCCTCTGTTTGCAAAAGGAGGACTGAATATTATTAGAATATTTGAAGTGAAAATCACAGAAAGTTTAGATTATGAAGAGTAGTGATACATAGGAGTCTTATCACTTACTACCCACATACAGACATATACAGGGACTCTCCTTCAGTTATATTATGCATTGGCTTTGTTTTGTTTTTGCTTTTATTTTGCTTTTTTCTTTGATATTTGGGTGGATAACAGGGACATTATTTAGGAAGGGTGGGAAATGATCACTACCTTGCTCAATGTATTTAATGTATTTATTGCATGTTTATCTCTCACATGGTCCTCCCTCACTTTATTCTCACAACAACCATCTGTTTTAGATTTAGACTAACACAGATAATGTGTGGCTCGAGGTTCCTTGGTGAGGTTAATGACAGAGTGGGGATTTGAACTCAGGTTCTTCATGTACTTAGTTCTTACACTCCAATCACTAGAACAAACACAACAAATCTCCTTAAAAATATACTATTACTCCTGCAAAGCTGAATATTGAATGTAATAAGAGGTGATTTTGGAAAGTTGCTGTGAATCCTTCCTCCCCCAATTTGTCTAGTAATATTTGAAATGGCATCCCTGTGGATAGCAAGTTTTGAAACCAAGGATATGACTGAAATAATCCTTTAAATGTGTCAAAACATTTGGCTCCCCTCTGTTTTTCCTCCTGCAAAAATAAGAGTCAGAAATGTGTTGTTAAAAACAAGTGAAGGTATTGGAAAGCTGCTGTCTCCTGAATTTGAATGTTGCCACAAAGAGTTTTAGACTTTCTGAGTATACAATACCCACTGTATTCTTGTGGAGAAGCCCTGTTGTGAGGGGAAGCTGTGAGAACATCTGTGAATTCCTGCTTGCTGGTCACACTTCAAACTTTGGCATCTACCCTGTAATTGAATGGAACAACCTCCAAAGAACTAGCTGTGTTAGTCTTTTGTAGCAAAAGCAATAGCCTTTATAAAATCAGGGCCCAAACCAAGATCAAGTCCTTCCCAGTATAAAAAGATTTTTTTTCAGAGCTGTTAACAACAATAACATGCTATAAGCTACCATATGCTTGCAGTAGCGCATGACAGATTCAGAATGTTCATCTTTCCCCATGACTGAGATAAAGAATGGAGTCTTCCCAAGACGGCTTAAGCAGTCTGAAACCAGAAAAGAGAAACAGAACAAAACTGGACTCTGTGTAAACAATCTGGAACCTGACTTTCCAGACAGAAACCTTGGATGGAGGGCATGGGCTAATTAAAGAGCAGCTGTCCTCTCTCTGTTCTGTACAGGAAGCTGTTTTACAGCATACCAGACTATTAATCCATCTAACCCAGTATGATCACTACATCCAATCTCAACTTATTTCAAAAGATAAGCAGTGTTGAGATTGCTTACTGCCTGGATGGGGGACTATGAGATAATAATGGGCAAAGATATATTTGACAACATTTCACAGATGAACCAGAGTCTAAACTGCACTGCAAAAATAATGCAGTTTGACACCACTTTAACTACCATGGCTCAATGCTATAGAATTCTGGGATTTGTAGTTTGTTGTGTCACCACAGTTCTCTGGCAGGGAAGGCTAAATATCTCACAAAGCTACAAATACCAGAATTCCATAGCATTGATCCATGACAGTTAAAGCAGTTTCAAACTGAATTATTTCTGCAGTGCAGATTAGACCCAGGACAAATGTGGCCAAATAACTTCACAGTGTCATCAAGATGGCAAAAGTTGTTAATGAGGAAGAGCACACAAACTAGGAGAAGCTGCAGCAGTTTGTTTTCACCTGAGTCTTTAGGGAAGGGCAAGATTCTTCCCCTTCCTCTCTTCTGCATTAATTGAATGCAAACTACTGCTACCTTTAACTCAACTTACAGCAATTAAAGTAAGCCATGGACAAAGAGAAAGTGGAAAAGAGAGAAAGAAATTGGGACTTTTTCAAAGGCAGCTAAAAACTGGGATAGCAGAGGATTAACTTGGACATTTAAATGTTTTAAGTGTTTAAATGTTAAATCTAACTTTTAAATGCTTCAATTGGTGAAAGCTGAATTCAAAGTGCAAGACTAGTATACACTGAATTAAGTAATGGGGGTGGGAATGGAGTGGTGGGAGCAGAGTTTTGCCCTTCTCACTGGGTTCAGGAAAAAGCAAACTGCTGCAATCTTTCCTAGGTTTTGTGTTCTTCCTCATGAATATGTTTTGCCATCTTGACCACACCCCAATGTTGCTTGGCCTTATGCATCCCAGTTTTCATCTGTAAAATGTTGGAGGGTATGCACATACTCAACAGAATCCCATTAATTATAAAGAAGCTGAATCTGGCCCCTTTTTGTATTTTTTGAATTAAAGTATCACATCTAGGGTCTGTGATGCAAAATTTTCTATTTTGGTTACTTGTGCCCACTGTCATGGCCTTTACTAGATACACCAGTCTAATGTAAACAGCTGAGGAGCAATCTATATCTGATAGCATCTTCAAACCACTGTGCTGTACACTGAAAATAAATTCTTGGGTTCAGCATGTGCTCAGAGGCACATTTGTTCTTTAATTTAAAAAGCATTTCCCTCCTGCCTTCCAGGCTACTATTTTGCACCCATTGGTGGACTTTCAAACACCAGTAAAAGATAAGCTAGACCTCACTAGAATAAAGTCTATCCAGCCCCGCTGAAGTGGTGTTAGGAGGACTGCAATGTTACAAAAACACCCCCGCACACCCCTATCCCAAAATGCATCTGCAGAGGTAATCAGGTGCCCCTTCTCCCTAGCAATCGCTTGATCATAGCAGCCTCTAAGCAAATCCTGCATCTATAAGGTGAAGGTATGTCTCCTTATGATCCTAATGGAAAGGCAATGCATTATGGGAGATGTCCCCTTAGCTGCCATGGCCTAAAGGCTAGGAGATCACGTTCGCAGCATAAGCCCAGTTAGGAGTTGCCAAATGGAGAGATGCTTCACACCTGGGACAGATTTATGACTTTGTGACACTTAACAGATACCAGCTATTCCAGTATCAGTGTTTCTCCCATGGATGAGGCTTGCTATAGATCAACTGATATGTAAATTTGGCTTACTTTGATGGAGGACAATAGCCTCTGCTGAGGACGGACCAGAAGCCTATTTAAATCCTTGCTATTCCTTTGTTAGCTGTTCTGCCTTGGGATCTCGGACAGACCTCTGGTCATCGTTTGGGGCTCTATGCAGTTCCATCCCTCCTCCCTTCCTCTTCCCCTTCCCCTTTCCTAAGTCCCCCACACCTCCTCTCCCTATTCTCTTCGTGATATTGCTGCATCGGCTTGGATTCTGAAGAGCTATCCCAGGCAAGTATTTCACCATTAGAAGGCCTTTTTATTTTCTCACGTTTCTTCCTTTCTTTCTATTAGCCTTGTGTGATTGCATGTGTGAATGTGTGTGTGAGAATGTGTTCCCCTGTACATCAATAAACTAGCTTAAAATCCAAAAACTTTGTCTTTGTGTCAGTTCTGGATCTCTGGCCACCTCTGTAAACACTACGGGATTCATAGTCCAATGTTCATTGTAAGGAGCCAAAATTGGTGTATTGAGCTAATTAATATTCCCAAAATTTGAGTAGTTATCCTTACAGCAGATGAATTACCTGCTAGATTTCTTCCCACACCACCGAATGATTGTCTCATTGTTGAGGGATTTGTTTGCCCTCCATGCTGCAAATACAGAACAGAAGTTAGAGAAATATAGCAAAAGGAAAATGCTTGGTGATCTTCCCCATATACTCATGCTGCATTCCTATATCTACTTGATTTAATTCACTTGAATGCAGGACATTATCATACGAGCCTCATGTGTCACAGCAATTATATTATGAAAGGAAACAGGAATGTACTGCTTTGAAAAAAAAATATCACACCTGTCTTCTTTTGTGCAACTGCACTGCTCTGAACCCCACCCCCCAGTATGATAAGTTTCTTTGCTGCAGTTGTGGCATTATAGCAGTCAGTGCCATGAGGGGGTCTGATTCTTCCCCTCTCTACTGTTCTCTCTCAGTATTCCAAAGCAGGCTAACTCTGTGTCTGTTTGGTTATTTATTTTTAATTTTGCTCTGTTTGAACAATTATAGCCAAAAAAAATTATTTTTATTTTACTATTTTGCAGTTAAGTTACTATTTTGCAGCAAAGATAAAATTATAAAAACCCAAGAGGCGAGAAGTTAGCCTGTTTTGGAATAGCAAGTGGGAGAGAACAAACAAACAAAACAAACAGCTTCATTTATATACCGCTTCATACCCTTAAAGAGTGTCTAAGCGGTTTACAATTGTAAGCTATTTGCCCCCCAACAATCTGGGTACTCATTTTAGCGACCTCGGAAGGATGCAAGCCTGAGTCAAGCTTCAGCCCTTTGCTGGTCTTGAACTCGCCACCTTATGGTTTTGAGTGAGTGGCTGCAGTACAGGCATTTAACCACTGCGCCACCAGGGCTGGAAAGGAGAATCAGGACTGGAAAGGAGAATCAGGCTCCATTCTGCTATGTGACACTGTAATGGTGGAATTAAACTGAAGAGACCCCTACAGCTGTGCTACAATAGTGACATTCAGAGCTATTGATGGGTTTTGCCTGTCAATGAAAAGGTGCATTACAAAAAAGAATGGAATGCAGGGCAACAGTAGGATGGACATGATGTCATGCAATAAGTACTGACCAAAACACCTTTATCCTGTTAAAATTCCACTTTTTAGCCTCATGTCGTTAAATGCTTACTTCAGTTGTCATCAATGGAAGGTTTCTAAAAAGTGCAACTGCTAACCCAGGGGTGAAAGTGAGGAAGCAACCAAGATAATTACCAAAAAGGGGGTAATGAAGGGGGCTCTACGTCAAATGCAGCTGCTCTACATTGGACAAAATATGTTCAACTGTTTCCATAGAGGAATTTATACATGTGCATGACACCAACAAGATTCTGGATATTGCATTTGGGGGGAAAATAATTGCAAGACATGTAAAGAGAAGAAATTAATTTAAAATGGAGACTAGCACCCATGTTGCATCCCAACATGATTCAGACAGGACCTTTATTCAGAGACAACTGAGCTAGATAATAACAGTATTTAATCTGTCATGCTCTTGCGTCACCTCAGCCATTAGTATGGACTAACATTCAAAAGGAGCTGGACAACAGCTATTCTTTACAATTGACCGAGTCCTATTACCTCGTGGTCTCCATATTTCTTCTGGAAAAGAAACACTCACTAACATTTACCATGGTTTTTCTTCTTCTTCTCTGTCTCCAAGGATTAAGAAGTGTTTTCTTAGTTAATTTTTAATTAAATAAGCATTGCACTATTCCTTTTCTCCTCTCCAGCCACATATCAGCTAATCACAAATGTGGCCAGATGCTTGGCTGTGGAACAAAGTCTTTGGGGACAGAAGCATGTTACATCACCTGGCATCCAATGTTCCAACTAGACATAAGGCAAAGCAAACATCTTTTTATCTATTTATCAGCTTTAAGCCTCCCTTTCCCCTACACAATCCACTCGGGGTTTCGTCACCTGTATTTTTATTCCTCATAATTCATAGGAGCCATATTATTTTTTCTATTGGATACAGGTTACATGACAATCACTTCTTATTACAGCACTTCTTATTACAGCAATACCTACAATCCATAAAAGTGGGATAAAAATAGTTCAAGACAGCAGTAGCTTAATGCCAATATCTCTCTGCGTGGAAGAGTTACAACTTCATTTATCCCTGTAGGATTCCAGAGGTCTCAAACCAGCATTTGTGGCAGCTGGAACTATCCATTTCACTCCTTGCAATGCTGTAGATTTCTAGAAGAAATTACAGCAGTGCTGTCCTGTTCTTTGTTACACTACAGTGGCCCAATACATAAGGGTATTTCATTCCGTGCCAGCTTCCTGTTTAATTACCAGCCTGTTCAGTACCTGTTTGCAACCAGCCAGTCAGCCCTTATACTACCAAAGATCCTAGAAAACTGACATGGCAAATTACTTGAATTCAAAATTCAACAGGCCAGGAACAGGGACCTGTTGTTGCTCAATGGCATCTCCATCATCCCACAACCAATGGATACACTAGCTAAAGTTTACAGAAGTTGCAATCCAACTTCTGAAGGGGCACATGTTTTCAACTCCTGTAAGAGATCAAGCTACAGTAAGGATAATGCGTTGTTATTGTTGTTGTTGTTGTTGTTGTTGTTGTTGTATGCCCTCAAATAAATTCCAATGTATGGTAACCACATTACAGGATTCAGATTTATTCAGAGAAGATATGGCATTGCCTTCCTCTAAGAGAATATGACTTGCTCATATTTTGTGGGTTTCCCTAGCTGAACAGGGATTTGAACCCTGGTCTCCAGAGTCCTAATTCAACAGAGTCCAAATCAAACCACTACACCATACTGGTTCTATAATGCAATTATAATGCAATTACCAGTATTGTTGCATCTTTGGCCTTGACTATGATGTCAACGTTGATGCCACCAATGACCACCTGAAAGTAAAACAGAGTTGGAAAAATATTATAGCATTGCTATATGCTACCTTCCACACTTTTCCACTGTCAGGCATGGTCAACCTATTACTAGAGCATTTGCTCCAAGTCCAGCCCAACAGAGATGTACATCAGCTGTTGTTTTTATGAACCTTTGTTGTTTCCAACTTATGATGACCGTAAGGTGAACCTATCATAAGAGTTTTCTTGGCAAGATTTGTTCAAAGGAGGTTTGCCATTGCTTTCTCCTGAGACTGTGAGCATGTGACTTGCCCAAGGGCATTCAGTGGGTTTCACAGCCCAGCTGGAAATTGAACCATGGTCTCCTGAGTCATAGTTTAGCACTCAAATCATTGTGCCATGCTGGCTAACTGATTCTAATCTGTTAACTGATAATTATTTCCCATAACCTAGAGCAACTGCCAGAAGGCTTGAACAGACTGTTTGTGCTTTTCAATTATCTACAATTCATATATTTGCCCCCCTGGTCCAGCAGGGTTGAAGTGCCTAAATGTGGGAGCATGTAGGCTCTGAACAGAAGCAGAATAAGAGTTAATGGAAGAGAGTGGAATAAGTGGAATTTGTTTGAGTGCCCCCCTTTGGCTGAAACACACTAAGCAATTTGTCACAAAGTATGTTACTACTTATGAGCACCTGACTGAGGCATGCATGTTCCTTCACTCTTCTTCTTTGATAACTGCAACATTTACAGTGGTTCCCATAAAAGCATAGTTGTGATAAAATAGTTGTTGTCATTATTTACCTTCAAATCAATTCCGGCTTATGGCAACCCTAAGGGAACCTATCAGGGAGTTTTCTTGTGAGGTTCTTTTTTAAAGAGGACATTTGCTTTTGCCTTCCTCTTATGTGGAGAGAGTGTGACTTGCCCAAGGTCACCCAGTACATTTCCATGGCTGCATTGGCAACTTGGTCTCCTGGAGTCCTAGTCCAACGATCAAACCACTATACTATGCAGGCTCTCCTTGTGTACGTTATTAGCCTTAATCCCTTGGTAGACCTATTGAATCAAGTGATGAATCAAGTCAACACATCTATAAATCCTAATGTCACCTGTCTTTATCTTTCACACTTTTTAAATCCCATTGTGGGGGAAAGGTGGGATATAAGTTGTTTAAATAAATAATATTCTAATGGATCTAATTTAGTTGAGTCTATCAATATGATTTGAGCCATGAGGTTGTTTTTCCTGTAGCAATATGATCTCCATTTGAAGGGAAATGGTCTTTAGATATGCCAGATGATTGTCAAAAAAATAATCCTTGTGTCTCCAGTCACTTGTTTGCACAGAAATTACCTTTGCTACCTTTGAAGAACCATCAAGGTCAGTCACAGTTTTTGAGCATTAACAATAATGTCACAGGAATTCAGATCTCTCAAATATGTAGATGTTTAGTGGAGGATAGCTTTTTGTAGGTTTTTCAGGCTATGAGGCCATGTTCTAGAAGAGTTTATTCCTGACATTTCACCAGCAGCTGTTGGCAAAATGTCAGGAATAAACTCTTCTAGAACATGGCCTCATAACCCAAAAAACCCATAAAAAACTAACTCCTCTAGAATGCAGCCTCAAAAAACTGTGGATGCTGGTCATAAAAGCCTTGGACTTTAGTAGAGAAATTTGGTGTTGACAATCATTAAGGAATCTAATGGCATTTCTTTTACTGTACATGCAATCAAAAGAGAAAAAGTTTGCATAATCCTTCCAGTTAAGAGTCTCATCATGGTATAGGAAAACCTTATTCAATATAATTCATAGGTAGCACTTCATACCCTCTAGATTTCAACATATTAACATAGAATTGTTACCTATTTTCTGGCTAATTTCTTCATATGTGGCCTTATTTTAAAACTATTTTAACTATTTTTTAAAAAAGCTTGTTTTGATTACTGATTAGTGAAAAAGTAATCTATTGGTAATGCAGTTATATTTTGATTGTCTCTAAAACACTTTAAAATTTTAAAATGGCTAAAAGGGTTTTGCCAAATGACACCCCAAAGGAGTGTTTTAGGAATGATGAGTCAATCTTACACAATGCATCAAATGCATGACAATGCCTATTAATTTGTTATTATGCCCACAAAAGTAAAGGCTGGCATCCTGTTCAGTATTTACAGTGTTGCAGAATAGACGTATTACACTGTAAATTTCTGAATTCATGTTTATGGTTGTTGCACCAGTGTAATGACTGAGGTGCCCCTCAAAAACCTACCTTAGAAACCAAGCAGTGTCAACATAGGGATTTCCTTTTTTTTAAAAAAATGTTTTTATTATCATAACAAACAAACATAATTATATTTTATATATATCTAAAACTACTATATTACAAAGACATGCAAAACAAATTATCAAACTTTACTAAACTAAACTACACAAAAACTAATTTCCCCCACACTAGCTGATGGTTATATCTCTTTTATTTATTATGATACTTCCTTAAAAGCATTATATACTTTTTGCTTCTATTTTAAAAACAAATTTACTTCATTTAATAAAACCTACAATTGATACATGTCCCCAATATGATATAATAAAATAAATAAACAATTCCCAATCTTTCTTAAAATTCATCCAAGATTTTTCCTTAATCAAGATTGCCAATTTATTCATCTCTGTAGGTTCCACTACCTACACCAACCAATCTTCTTATGTTGGCATAACAGCTTCTTTCCATCTCTGAGCAAATAAATATAGGGATTTCCAATGTGCTGCTGCTGAAGTAGCCACTCCTTCCTTGGCAGCAAGATGTTTTTTGACAAGCAGTTGTGGCACCCCTGCAGCTGCCTGTCAGAAGGTGCTCTATGGCCGGGAGAGGGACGGACACTTCTTCACTCAGGACCCTGCTCCCCAGTGCCCTGAGAATGCCTATGTCAGTGGTGCTGCCTGGCTTCTAAAATGGATGGGGTGTGTCATATTTGGAAACACAGCTACCAGTATGACAACTGAGTTCTGTCATTATAGTTAACATCTCCTGACGCAGGATCTCAGGAAATAAATGATGAGTAGCACCGTCCCTTATATAGAATTACTTCCAAACTCTAACATGATTCAGCAGGTGTTTTTGTTTCCCACCCATTTTGTCTCCAACTGAGTGTTAATACCATATGTAGTAAACACACATGTGCTTAGAACTTGATCACATCTAATGATTGTCCCAGTTCAGTTCCTTCCTGAACTGAGTCGTGCATACAGAAAATTCACATATACCACCCTATATTAGTCTTCCCCAACCTGGCAGATTGAATTTTTGTTGAACCACAGCTCTCACCACCCCTTAAAGATGACCCCTGTTGCCACTGGGAGCTGTAGTCCAACAGAATTAGAGGGTTCCCCCTTTGCAGAAAATACATGTACATGATTTAAGTCCTTGCATGTGCCACTGTTTAATAACGAATACAACCCAAAATGAGTCCTGCTCAGCAAATCAGTCCAGGTATCAGTCCAACTCTATCAAAAATAGCAGAGCCCTGTACTCTAACTTGATGAGCAAATGATCAAGAGTCGAGCTGTTTCTCTGGAAAAACTGGCATCTCTAGCAAAGGTGAAATACTCACTGGTCTTGGCACGGCAGATACATATTCATTTCGAGGCAAGCTATTTCTTTGCCCCTGGGCTCTCTGAATCTTATTCAGGGCTACAGCTATGCGACTTCCCACTCTGGCATTGTTCTTAATCAAGGCAATATCTGAAGGGGGACTGATGAAAGGAAAGGAAAGCAACAACAAACCAGGAACCAAAAGAAAAATGCATGTAAGCAACTGGTGCAGAGATATCTTGCATTTATACCAAGGGTGGGAATCATACTACCCTTCAGATGTTGTGAGAGTGCAACTCCCAGGATTCCGCACAATTTGCTAAATTGGGAAATACAGCTGAGGCTTGCAGTCTCACAATAATATGATTCCAACTCTTGATCTATGTCCTTCTAGAGTGATCACTTACACATCATCTTGTTGTTGTTACTAATGCTCAAAGTTAGCTTTGAGGAGAGCCTATGAATGAGAGACCTCCAAGAGCCTAGTCATCAACAGCCCTGCTCAGGTCCTTCAAACTCGGGGCCATAGTTTTTGCAGTTGCATCCATCCACCTGTTATATTGTCTTTCTCTTCTTTTACTACCTTCTACCTTGCCAAGCATTATTATATTTTCTAGTGAGTTATGTTTTATCATGATATGTCCAAATTATGACAGTATCACTTTAGTCATTTTGGCTTCAAGGGAGAGTTCAGGCTTGATTTGCTCTTGGACCCATTTATTTGTCTTTTTGGCAGTCCACAGCATACTCTGAACTCTCCTCTGGCGCCACATTTCAAATTTAGCTGATCCTTTTCCTGTTCAGCTTTCATACTGGAAATACGATGGCACAGACAACCCTGATTTTGGTATTCAGTGATATGCCTTTACTCTTGAGGATGTTGTATAGGTCCTGTTATTAACAGCTCTGTTAAGATCTTGCAGACTCAGGACCATACGTTTCTCCATTTGAGTCTATGCACCTGCAATGTGGAATTCCTCTTTGCCTATTGCCTTCCAGCACCTTCACAGAGGGAAATGCATCACCACCACCAAATCAAAATGTATGACAGACATGACACACAGATTTAGAAATTGTAATGAGGACACCGCATCCCTGCTTGGTCTGCTCTCTAGGTGCTAAATTCAAGGCCTCTGTTATCTCTTCTTGGGTCTCTTTGCCTTCAAACTAGACTTGGAGTGGGTGGCCCTTTAAATAAGAACATACATTCAAATAAAAGAGAGTCTTCTTTAAAGTAGGACAGCTGGCCCCCTGATGCCTTCTGTTTTCACAATTCCTATACAAGGGAAAACAGTTTCCCATCAATCATCCATGAGACTCACTGTTTGAATTTGGGCAGATTACCATAAGAATATAAGGATAAGACTTTGTTAAATGACAGAGATGTAGAGATTTATGAAGAGGATTGGAAATGTCTAGATTCTTGAAAATACAGATGATAGATATGTAAATGACTCGACTTAAAGAATCTTATTTCAACTATATGCTACTTTGAGTTATGGTTAAAATTTTCTACTGGTTTAATTGCCTTCCAGACATTATTAGATAATTTGTAACTTTTCAGGACATATGTAAAAACTCTCTTTGTTACAACCAAAGGCCTTTTTATATTTGGTTCTTGATTTAATTGTAATATAAATTACATATATAATTCTAAGATATGTCTAAGTTAGGATATGATGTATATGGCATGTTTAAGATAGAGGCTAATTCAAGAAAGCATAATTTGGGAACATTCATGAAGTTATCAAAGCTGGTCTGGCTAATTCATTTGGGAAGTATATGGATAATATATATTAAATAGACTTACCTGATCTTTTTTCTTATACTTGTATTTTTATTGTTTGTTCTTGTGAGTTGTATCTTATGTGTAATGTATTGTTATGTGGTTTATACAACCATAGTGCTTGTATTGTTTGTATTGTTGATATTCATTTAATAAAAATTATTTTAAAAAGAATATAAGGATAAAGAAAGACCCTACTGTATCAGACTAAAATTTTGTCTAGTCCAGGTTCCTGCTCCTTGCAGTGGCTAAACATTTGTCTCTCTGCCGAGCACGAGAGCATCTGGCTTGCATCATGTGTGGCATGATGTGCTGCCTCTCCTGAGAAGAGAGAGATTCAAATCTTTGTGCATAAACAAAACAAAACAAAACTAATCTGGAAGAAATTTAGGGTAAAGAAATTTTCAGAATTCCAGACCTTATGAAACCTTGGATTGAAGACATTATAAACTGACTTTTTGGAATATATTGTAGGAGAATACCCTGAAGGCACCAGACTTTGACTGTTTTTGAGGGAGGGTTTCAAGAAATACTAGGTGCTGTTGGCTATATTTCAGATGAAGGCAATTGCAAAACACTTCTGAATACTCCTTGCCTAAGAAATCCCAATGAAATTCATCAACAGGTGGCTTCTAGGCACATAAATGCACACACATTTCTAGGAAAGGATACTGGCTTTTAGAGATTCCCCATTGGATAATTCATTCACTCTCTGCAGCAGAAAGGGTGTGAGTTCTTTTCCCATGATACCTTTTCCCCTAAAAATGTAACAAGAAGTGTCCTGGATGAGAACAAATAATTAAGTTAAAGAATATCACTTACTGACTTATTTATTTGAACAATGTATAATTAATTGTTTTGAGTATCTATAGAAAAATAAAATTAAATACCAACTTATTTTTCTATCTTGCAACAGCTGGCATATCTATTCTACAAACCCATTAAGCCCCAACACAGAGACTGTGTAAAACACATTACTGTAAAGGTGTGCCGGGTGGGGGGTATCTATAATTTGAGTAGTGTGTCTGCCAAGGAAGCACACAATCCACATTTTGTTTTAACAAATGTGATAATGGGAAACCTTCTCTGTCAGACTGAATGAAGGATAAAACTATTCTGTATGTTGACAGTAGAAGCCACATGTACACAGAACTGACTGGGTAGAAACAGGGGATGACACAATCCAAATAGGTTTTTCTAAGTTTTAGAATATATTACACTCCAGGAGCAGCAGTGGGAGAAGGCACATTTAACTAAGCTTCTAAGCTCAGATAGTAGCACAAACATAATTGCCTACATAATTACAGATTTAATCACTACAAAAAGAGGAACAGGACTCAAGGAATTCTTACCGAGCCTCCTCCAAGGCCTGCTGGATTGCTTTTTCAATAAGTTGTCCAGAGACTGCTTGTTCCTTTGGGCAAGGCACTGCAATCAGCACTCCACTGCCCAACTGCAAGGCCAATGACTTGGCTGAGAAAGAAAATTAATCACTAGGTCGTTTTAATGCTGAACAATTCAGTTAAAGGGACATGGCTTTTCTCTTTATTTCTAAAGTGATGGGAGAAAACTGCTATTGTTGTTTCTTTGCAGAGGTGAGGGGGCACACTGTTTTGTGCTTCCTGCACACTGCCTTTGAGAACAAGACAAACTGCAGACTTGGGAGTCAACAGCACTTAGTAGTATTCATTGGCAGCCTCCCATCCAAGTACTAACCAGGGCTAACCCTGCTTGGCTTCCAAGATCAGACAGGATCTGGCACTATATTTGTAAAATTTCTGCAACAGGGTGGATTAGCTATCCTCCCAGTTCCTTCCCCACTGACTGATTCAATGGGGCTTTCTAGATTGGCAAAAAAAAGTGTGTTCATGACTGCATGAAACTCTAGCCTTTAGATGAGAAAAAGGGAAAGTGTGCCATGAAAACGCTTTTTTTTTGCGTTTTAGGGGAGAAGAAGCGCCTTTAAAAAGGTGCTGGTTTTCCCAGCTTCTTTTTTAAACACTGCGGAACAGCGCAGCTCCATCTAAAGGCTGTGGTGCAGCTGCTAAGCATTAAGGAAAGGGGAACTTCATGTCACACTTTCCTGCCCATCTAGAAAGCCCCTATGATTCTAGTGATCATGCATGCCTAAACCAAATTTTTGATCCCAGCTGATTGGGATGACAGAGTAAGAAAAATGAAAAAAATATTCCTCTACCCTCCACCAGACACAGAGCTTCAGAAACTTAGATCTGTTTGCAATAAGGACTTCAAAATTTCCATTCTTTCACGATCCATTATATTTTTGACCTTTTCCTCCCTGCCAGTACAAAGTTTCAGAAATACAGTTGTTCCTTTGGTCGCCCTCAACCTCTGATCTACAAAAATAAAGGGCATAAGAGCAGCAATCTGAGGTTTAAGGACCAAGGAGGAAATGAAAATGAAATAGAGAGGATCAATTAAAGGAGACAAATGCATATGGGATATCTCTAGAAAGCCTACCTTTTCTTTGGGGCAGGGAGTAACGAAACATGCATGAGGATCTGCAGCAATGCATGAACAAAGCTAAACTTGTAGCAATTACTTTTTTGGATTACAAACCCTAGAATCCTCTGGCCAGCATGACCGCTGGTAGCACTGGGCAATGTAACCATTGGATTCTGGGATATATAGTCCAATACACTGACTTCTCAAACCCTGATTTAAACTCCAGTCAGATTCCACTCATGCAACAAGAGCATTTTATTCCACCTACAGCTCACCAATCATTTGAGCAGCCTCTTCCTCATTCTTCACCTGAAATGGTGTCTGAAAGCCACTCTGGTGTGAAAAGAAAGCTGGGAACTCTCTTGATTCTCCAAAAGTGGCCACAGAGACACCTTGAGTTTCCTGCAGAGGTAGAAAGGGAAGGTCAACTGCAAAAGTGTAAGCCCAGATGACAAGGAGAATGTGAGTGACTCTAGATGTTTTAATCCAAAAATGAACTGTTACAAGCTCTGTACTTGACCACTTTTAGCCTACACCGATTACACTTTTCTCCAAACTTTCCAGCATGTTCCTTCTCATTATAAAATAATATAGACATTGTAAAATAAATAGAGTCATTTAGATGAATATGTGGAAATAAATAAAGGGATTGCTATTGTCATTTCCTCCTGCTGGGAGGTATAGCAGAGCCATTGACTGGAAGTAACCTTACACTACGGCATTAACTTTCTTCATTGACCAATTATATGTTACATCTGCAAAAAAGGAAATCAATGATGACAACAGGAAAAGGAAATTATAGAGACAATGAGAAGAAATGGATGGGTGGGAACACTGAAGGAATACTGAAGGAATGAATACAAACCCTCGTGGGAATGGATTTTGTATTACAAGTTGAGTCTCTTTATAAAATTCTTATATTACCCATGTTGGTATGAGAAAGCCTGGCGGCATAAAAATGTTTTAATCTCCTGTCAAAATGAAAGTAGGGGTGGAGCCATCCTGGCCTCTCTAAGGAGGAAGTTCCAGAGCCTGGGAGCAGCCACGTGGAAGGCCCACTCTCTTGTTTTCACCAAACACGCCTGAGAGGGTGGTGGGACAGAAAGGAGGGCCTCTCCAGATGATCTCAGTGTTCTAGTGGGTTCATAAAGGGAGATATGGTCCTTCAAATAGCCTGGACCCAAGCCATATAGGGCTTTATATGTCAAAACCAGCACTTTGAATTGTGCCCAGAAATGGACTGGCAGCCAGTGAGCTTTCTCACTTGCTGCCCCTCACTTCTGGAACCTTCTTCCCCCCCCCCCCCCATGTGCGCCTCATCACTTCTCTAACCAGTTTCAAAACTGAGTTAAAGACTATATTGTTTAGAGAAGCATTCCCAGATGTGTGACTTTGTCTGCCCCGTTTTAACTGTGCATTATGAAGCCGAGCCCTCCCTCTAATCCATCTGCCTTGGTCCAGGCCTCAGAGGGAGAGAAGAACCACCGGACCTGATACCCTTCCCCATCACCATTCCCTTCTCCTTTAGTGTCGTGTCTTTTAGATTGTAAGCCTGAGGCAGGGAACTGTCTAATTATAAGTTTATATGTACAGCACTGTGTAAACCTACAGCGCTATATAAATAAAGGTTAATCATCATCATCATCATCAATGTACTGGTGACACTTTATTCCAAAACTCCAGACAACCTCTCCCAGTGGTTTCATTTATATGTTAAATAGCATGGGAAACAACACTGAGCCCTGAGGGACCCCAAAGGGCAGTGGCCAAGGAGTCGAACAGGAATCCCCCAGCACCACTCCATGAAAGAAGGGGGCCACTGTAAAATCTTCAAGCCCAATCCCATAGGGACAAACCAGAAGGATACCATAGTCAATGGTATTGAAAGCTGCTGAGAGATCCAGCAAAACCAATGGGGACACACTTCCCCTATCTAGTTCCCTGGGTAAGTCATCCACCAAGGTGACCAAAACTGTTTCTGTCCCATGGCCAGGCCTAAAACCATACTGGACATGGATCTAGATAATCAGCCTCATCCAGAAATGCCTGGAGTTGAGAAGCCACACAGCACCAGCACCTTGCCCAAAAACTGAAGGTTGGAGACTGCCCTATAGTTATCCAGTAGAGTAGGACAAGTAGGATCCAGGGAAGTTTTTTTTTTAAGAGAGGTCCCACATATTCATTTGAACATCACTAATTCAGGAAATACATCATTATCAGTGTTCACTTCCAGGTCCTCCCCTCCCCTGTGCAGTTAGCTTTACTTACCAAATATTCCAATGTCCTACCAATATCAAGTATTGATTTGACACCTGCAGAGATCACAGCAACTGGAGTACGACCCAACTCTGTCAGGTCTGCACTCACATCCAAAGCTGAAAAGGAGGTGATAATATATACTGGAGAACAAGGTAGGAAAATAACATGCTGGAAAAATTAGGAAAAAGTAGTAACTGAGCCAGATCACTGGGCAACACTGGGCAAAGATAATTCTCTCTCATTGACAGTAGCTTCCAAGGTAGGGTATGGAAAAAATACTTTTTTGTATTACCACTAATGGCCATGGCATCTGGAAGACTGAGATTTGTAGTAAAAGGATAACCTTTCCAAGCTCTGATTTCTAGGGATTAAGAGCCAAACTTGATGTGAAATTGAATATATGAACATGCTTAACATGTTTTAATTTTACTTTCAAAACAATAGCTCGGTCTCATATGTATGTATTGAGACTGGGACACACACACAGAGGGGTTAACCAATTCTTCCAGTGTTGCAGGCCAGTTGAATAACCTGTCATTTCTTCCCTGAGATAAATAGCCACTATTATCCAGGAGAGCTTGCCTTTCAGGTCAAATAATAGCTCACAGACAGTGGGGGACAGAAGAGATTTTCTAGGGCTAGGCAATTAGGTGAAGATACCTGATTCAGGCAATATTAGCACACAAAAAGCAGGAATTAACATCTGATTGGATTAGCCAGACCTTTAAAAAGTATTGAGTGGTGGGCCTAGCTGTGGGAACGAGGTGACATTTGAACTCTACCTCAGGTAAGAAAATTGCTGTGACTTGCATAGAAGCTTTCATAGACTGAAGCATGCGGGGAATGGATGCCACAGTCCCCATCTGCCTCCCACTACCCGAAAGTCTTCCACTGTTCTCTTGAAAGCAAAACCAATAAATTTTACATGCTTTCTTACATTTAACATATCTAGATATCTTTTTCAACACCTGTTATCTGAGGCTGCTGCCACATTAAAGAAATAAAGCAGTTTAGCACCACTTTAACTGCCATGGCTCAGTTCAATTCTGTGATCTGTAGTTTTGTGAGCTATTTAGCCTTCCTTGTTGGATAGCTCTGGTGCCCCACCAAACGTCAAACCTCAGAATTCTATAGCTTTGATCGATGAAAGTTAAAGTGGTGTCAAAGAGTCTGTGACTGGGACTTTTGCATTCAAAACATATGCTCTATGAGTGGCTTATGTCCCCTCCTTATACAACCAGCTGAAAATATTTTGCTGAGTGAGGCAAAACCAGATGGCAACTTACCCTCCCCATTCCATGTTTAGAAGCTGACTGGACTAGCATCTGAAACATATGTCAGTACTGCAATGGGAATAATTTCTTCCACCAAACCTGAGGCAGTGGGCAAGCAATCTGACTGGCAGAGAGAACTCTCTCCTCCAGTACAGCAGCCAGGGAGCTGAAGAGGAATAATTTGTGACATTGGCACTGTTTCCTCTCTTATATACAGGTATTTGACACCTGTGATGACTGCTTCAGTCTGCCTAATGGTAAAACCAGACCAGCCTCTCCAGTTGGGAACCAGGAAAAGCTATACTATGTATCCTGTATAAATTAAAAGACATTTGCATGTACTGTACACGCTTATTTTGCCTAGTAGGTTATTCTGCTAGATGTGAGGAGGGAGAAATCATGCTGGCATTGTAAAGGTATTCCCCATTGACACGTTTGTCAAGTTATGTCTGACGATAGGGGGCGGTGCACATCTCCGTTACTAAGATGAAGAACCAACATTGTCACAGACTACTACTCTGTGATCATGTGACCAGCATGATTGCACAGAATGCTATTTACCTTCCGACCGGAGCGGTACCTGTTTATCTACTTGTATTTGCATGCTTCTGAACTGCTAGGTTGGCAGAAGCTTGGACTAGTGATGGGAACTCAACCCATCATGCAGCATCTGGACCTCGAACTGCCAACCAGCTGATCTTGCAGTCAACAGAGTCAGCATCTTAACCACTTGAGCCACCACATCCCTGGCATGGTACAAACAGTAAATAAAATGGAACACTCCCAGGGTGGGTTGATCTTTCATTGGTTAATCTCCCAGTAACTCCTGTGGTGGATGATTATATAGGCCCAGTGTGTGGGTGGAAATCATGCAGTATTCTATATATTTGAAAAATAACTCCTAGCAGCCCTTGCTAGCACACCTTAGGGTGAAGAACACTGAAAGTTGGAGTCCCACAGCATGTGGAAGGTTGCATGATTCCCATACCTGACCTGATAGGGAATAAACAGATCCAAAAAGATAAGAGGAAATGAAGCAGCATTTGGGAATTAAACCTTCAATTCAGATAAATTATGCTTCTTACTTTTCTCTCCTTCACGGTGGACCCCTCCAATTCCTCCTGTCACAAACACAGGGATCTTTGCTTTGTGGGCCACAAACATGGTTCCTGCCACAGTAGTCCCACCAGATAAGCCCTGTCATGAAACAGACAGTCATAATACAGACTGCATATGACTGAAGAAAACATGTTTAGCCTGCTCATTGATTTTACTACTGTCAGGCAAAGATATATTTTTTAAAAAATTATAGGACCTTGGTCTGTTAAGATTGTAGAATCATAGAGTTGAAAGAGACCACAAGGGCCATCCAGCCCAACCCCCTGCCATGCAGGAACACACAATCAAAGCACTCCCAAAAGATGGCCATCCAGCCTCTGTTTAAAAAATCATTTAAAAAATTTACAGATTGTCTTAGCACACATATATATCTATATTTACATGTACAGATGTATACATGTACACACAAAACTCAAATATTCCTCCCTTGAAAGGAAACTAAAGGGTGACGCTGGCTGGAGGCTTGGAGCAGCCTCTGGCCACTCCAGCCCTGGTCAGCCCCTGATTTGCATGGGACCACGGCAACCAGACAGCCTGCTCTGAAAGCAGACCACCACCGTGGTCCTGAACAGGCTACCAGTAAGGAGAACTTTTTCTGTACTCCTTTTTCCAACAGCCCAAGGCCACCTTAAGTGGTCCTGGAGTGGCTTCCAGCCAATCCAGGAGCATGCATCATCTGCATGCCATGCCCCCAAAGCCGCTGGAAGCCTCTCTTTTTTGCCTGTGTGTTTCAGGCCTGAGTCCACAAAATTTTTCCTGAACATCTAACTACTTAAGGAAATAAAAGTTCTAAACCTCTTCTGCAAAGTTGAGATGTCCCTGACCTAGAACTGGCCCAGACAAACAAGAAAAAAAGAGAGTTCTGTCCAATACCTGGCTGAGAACATAGGCAATGTCTCTTCGAGATACTTTCACAACATTTTTGCTCTTTGCTAGAACTTCAAGTTCTTCATCCTGGAGGCCCACATGGATACATCCATTTATAACACCAATTGTTGCTGGTACAGATCCATTTGTTTGTACAATTTCTTCCACCTCTCTTGCCACCCTACAGCAGTTCAGCATATGATAATACAAAATAATATGTGAAAAAAAGCAAGCAAGCAAGATAACTGAGAAACTTCATTGCCCAATTCTTTACCACATTTCTATTCACTTTTCCTTTTCTTCAGTAATTATTTACTGAATTATTTACTGCCCCTCACTCCAGGAACCTTCTTCCCCCACATGCGTGCCTCATCACTTCTCAAACCAGTTTCAAAACTGAGTTAAAGACTATATTGTTTATGAAAGCATTCCCAGGATTATGCCGTCTGCCCCAGGATGCCTTGTTTTAATTATGTATTAAGAAACCGTGCCCTCCCTCCAGTCCATCTGCCTTGGTCCAGGCCCCAGAGGGAGAGAACCACCACTGGACCTCATCCCCTTTCCCACCACCTTTCCCTTCTCTTTTTGTGTTGTGTCGTTTAGATTGTAAGCCTGAGGGCAGGGAACCATCTAATTATAAGATTATATGTACAGCACTGTGTAAATTTACAGCGCTATATAAATAAAGGTTAATATAATAATATTTCTTTGCAAAGTGTTATACATATCAAATTTTAATTGCCATCAGAATAACTTTCTAGCTACTTGGATGAATCTTTTATGGCCACTTTATCAGCAAACAGCTCCTATCTAGGAAGTGTCTAGTTATCTTTTTAGTCGAGATCTTCCACAGTATTATAATTCTGGATGTGCAGGTTTAGTGTCTCATTCCTTCAGCAGTCAGAATGACACTACCTATACTTGGAAGTGTGTTGGGAAGATGGGATCAAAAATTTTGGGGGTATATACAAACTTTGAGAGTGAGGGTGACATAGGAATTTATCAGACAACAGAAATTGGAAGCATAATCCAATGACAGTCCAAATGCAATCATGGGGTTTCACATTATTGTGTGAGAGACTACCACATGCATTTTCAGGCAATGGGAAGTCCTTCCGAACGCAATCGTGGGGTTTCACATTATGGTGTGAGAAACTATCACACACAATTTCAGGCAATGGGAAGTCATTCCGAATGCAATGCTGCGTCAATGCGCAATCACGTAAATTTGTTGAACTAGTGAATTCACTCATTTATGAACTGGCCCAACTTTCATTTCTTTTTAAATTGAGAGAAATTCCTCCCATGTGATAAACTCCATAGTGGTTTTGCTGGAAAATGCAACAGCTTCTGCACTTATTCTGCTCAGTGTTCCTCTAGGGATGATGCTCAGTGTTCCTCTAGGGATGACACAGAGAGATTAGGAACTTTACCTTGCGTTCCCTGCTTGTATGCTTCCTCTGTCAATCACCTATTCCAAAACATTAGGGATAGATTACATCATCTGGTTAAGCCAGGGTTAAGTAAGTGACTACTCAGGAGGATATCACACGGGAGGAATGTCTCCCAGTTTCAAAAGAAAAGAGAGTGAAGCCAATCCGGAATTTAACGCAATAACGTGAATGGTTATCAAACCACAGAAGAACCCAGCGCCCATCCCAAAGCCAAAGCAGTGCAAATGCAAAAGAAATTATCATATGAGTACATACCCATCCTAGTCTAGAATTCAAATTAGCATCCCTGCACATGCACAGTGAGGGCAGAATCGGATTGTGACCTTTTTACAGCCTAGGAATAGGATTTGTGAATTCACTAGTTCACCGAATTTACTTAATTTTGGATTGGTGTGGAATTGCATTCGGAGTGCGTTCTCATTGCCAGCGATTGTGTATGATAACCTATCACGCAATAACATGAATTCCCATGATTGCGTTCAAAATGACATCGGGTTATACTTCCAATTTCCATCATATGATATCCTCACTGTTGTAAAGAAAAGGAACTGACCAAGGCTGAATTCCCTCTCTTCATCTTGTTTTTTAAAGGCCTGACTCTACTCTCTCTTCTCATGAACGAGGACATGTTCTAACATGTCTGTCTCCCATTTTATCACCTTTTTTTTAAAGTATAGATTAGGATCAGGCTGTCTTATCCTAAGAATGTATTTCTTTAAGAAATATATTTTGCCTCCTGCTGAGGATTTTAAACTTATTTTCTGCCTGCATTTTGGTTCTTTTAAATTCATCTTCCTAAAATGGGCATTTCTACTGCTGCTGGAATAAAGGCTATAGTGAGAGGGTCAGGATGGATGACCTCGATGAAATAATCACCCAAGACGAGCATGGGGAATGAAGCAACAAAAGGAAAATTCCACCCAGCGCCTTATCATGTAGTTGCAAGATAAGAGCCACATGAGGGCAAAGTGTAAGTAGAACAATGGAAGTAGGATGTCACGTCTGCGCTCGGATAGAAATCAGATGTAGTCAGCTGGAACTAGATATGTAAACTTTTGCAAGGAAGTTTTGCCAGTAAATAAGAAACACGGAACTCTTCAATGATTGATTAAGAAGGAGGGGGTAGTGTGTAAAAGGAAAAGGTATAAAATGAACTTGCTTATGTAAAACGAGTGTGACAGCTTTCCACTGTTAGGTGACTGTTACCCCAGCTGGAAAATAAAACTGCCTTGATCGGTGTCAACTGTTGGTCTCGTCTGATTCTTTTAAGTTCCTCCGTAGCCCGGTTATGTAGGTGGGAGCTCAATTCCCTTACAATAGCAGGCCTTTCTTTCCAGTATCTCTCTTCATCTATTCCTTCTAACAGGTTTGAGTGTTAGACTAGGGCTCTTAGAGGCCAGGGGACAAATCTGTCCCAAGAGTGAGATGTGTTGTCTAGCAGAAGGTCCAAATTAGCAGAAGCAATGCCAGCAAAGTGTAGGGAAAAGACAAAGTTTATTTCTGCAGCAATAATGCATACACTTTAGAAGTCCAGACTGAGACAACTGAAGGGTTTCAGAGGTCAGCTTTTACAACTTGTAAACAATTAGAATGAACATTAACATTTTAGATAAAGCACATCCACTCTGTCTACCATTCATCAGGACCTTTGGGCAGGTCTTGTAGATGGTTATGTTTGTTCAATTCTGTTTATCAAAGCAGATAGTATGCGAGCTTCAGTCAGCAGGACCTTTGAGTGTTTACAACAGAGTCACTTAAGAAAGGTATTTCTTCATTAACACTTGAAAATCAGGGATTAACATTTGTAAATCAAGTAGGAAGTTCCCCTTGTTCTCCACATGTTGAACACAGAACCAAAGCAGGAGTGTAAGGAGCAAAGAGTCACCAGTTGCCTGCCTCATTCTCCTGTTTTCAAATAATGAAGATTTCAGGGGTCATGAGTCCAGCTTGGGAATAGGAGATGTATAAGCAAAGAGTGAGGGTTTCCATGTTTATTATGTTTCATTACCCTCAGCCATGGAAACCTACTGTGTGACCTTGGTAACATCGCACCCTCTCAGTCTTAGAGGAAAGCAATGGTAAACCCCCTCTGAAAAAATCTTGTCGAGAAAGATTATAGGGTTGCCATAAACTGGAGTTTACTAGAAGGCATATTGCAGCAATGACTAAACAATCTTAAGGGAAAATAAAGTCCGAAAGGTGGATGAGGACTCCAAAAACAACCAAATGAGAACTGAGTATACTCTTTGACCATATAATAAAGACAAACTATCTGAAGAAAAATAATGGAAAGAAATGGAGGCAGAAAGGGGAGTTAAAGGGGTGAGAATTCTGAACAGAGAACACGCCCGTTCTTGAAAAACTACTAGAAGCCTGGAAAAGTGGATTGCATACAAGATGCATACTGCCTGGCTACGGAGCAGTGTGATAAAATCTGTCTTTGAGTGTTAAATCCTGTGTCCATCCCACGGGTGAATTGGAAGTGCAATAATCTCCATTACCAGTAGATAGAACCATCCACAGCTTGAAAATATTTTAAACATGTATAAATTCCAAAAAGCAAACTTTGATCTTGCCATTTTATATAAGAGACACCATTTTACTACACCACAGTATTTAATGGGATTTCAACATCCACAGATTTTGGTATCAACATGGGGTCTTGGAACCAAATCCCAGAAGATACCGAGTGCCCACTGTAGTAAAAAATAAAATCTGCCAGTTTTACTTTTGCTACATCAGAAAAATGGCTAACCTCAGATTCTGGGGATATGGCATGCCATGTGTAATAATTGTGCTCTCCAAGGCAACAACAGGCCTCCTGCAGTTCAAAGCCTCCTTCACATGTGGATGAACAATCAAGTTACCACCTAAAATAAAACCCCAAAACAAATTGGGAAGGTCTGCAGGTTCAAGATTGTTTGCAACACTATTCTGAGAACAGCTGATAGAGAAGGAGATAACATGTTAACAACAGTGAAAATAAAAGCCCTCTCCCCACCATCACTTTCCTGCTGCTCACATCAGGTGAGCTCTTTCAAGTTCTGGCTTTGTTGATATTGCTTTCTTGTAATATTTTGTGAGCAGAAAGGCTTGGAAAATTTTGCTTAAATTTTTATTTGTTACCCCTAGTTTTTAAAAAGAAATGATAAATAACAACATAGTTAAATAATTAATAACACTATTCAGATTTTGAATAGTGATGGATGTTTCACATTAAGATTGCATACCATGGGAAGCAAAAAACAAACATTCCTCCCCCAAACCCTCACCCCACCCCCCCAAACCACCTTAGAATTTTAACGAATATGAAAATACTTTTGTCTGTGGCTCACGCATACAACTAGAGATGTGGACTTTCTGGAAATTTTGTAACAATGCATGGGAAAGTATTTTGTCCCCTTTTTCCAGAAAAAATATAAATGTTCAGAAAAATGGGGGGGGGAGGGGAAAGGTCCAATATTAGCACCTTTTACATTCTAAAAGTCACATTGTTTTTTAAAGAACATAAAATGTGTTGTGTATTATTGTGTTTGGCATAAAATCATAACATTTAGTATATTAAACATTTAGCCCTGCAATAATTACAAATATAATTGCCTTTAAAATTATTTTTCATTATATATAGAGCTACAAGGCCTTGAACCATAAGGAACCTCATAGGTTTTCCCAGTTCATTAAGAGCAGGCAAAAAATAATTTTTAATAAACAGAAAAAAAAACATCAACATTGGTAAAACAGAAAAGTAATCCTGTCTTTTTTAGTCCTCCATAGAGTCCAGCAGAAAGTCCCATAAAAAGAACTGAGAAAAAAAAGGGGGGGGGGGGAATCCAGGAAAAGAACTGTCCATTGCCTTACGTAACAGTCCTTCTGTCAAATAATTTTTAGAAATAATTTTGGGGCAGTAAATATATTAACACCTTGTTTTAAACATTTTACTCGTCATTCTAAAGGATAATGTTCCAGTATCAAACCCCCCCCCCCCCAAATGTTCCCAGTTGCTCAGGTAGGGGAGTCTTTGGTAGAGAACCCAGAAAACACTACTTTTTCTTAAATTTGCCAGCTTTTTTTGGGGGGGGGGAGGGGGCAGGGGCATGTCTTATCATCTTTGTAGGATTTCTTCACCATAAGCTCTGAACCTGATAAAATCACCTCCTTTATATCACAGTGTGGCCGCCCTAGACTCCTCTGTATTCAGCAATTATAGCATAATTGAAACAGTACAATCATTTCAGGAAACACTCACTGTGCAAAGATCTTCTTATATGGACAATATGTCGAAGTACAGCTGCAGTGCAGCTTCCTAAAAGAAAGGAAGGCTTCCCAATCATCCTTTCAGTGCACAGAAACCCATGAAAAAATGAAAGAAGCAGGTCAGAAAGGCGCAACTGTTTAATCATTTCCTAGAAAGTTGATCCATTATATGGCTATGTTTATTAGCATTTAAAGGTCACTTTTCTGCAACTCAGCATATTTTAAAACATACAAATCAATTATGAAAAGTGTAAATACTGTACATTCAAAGTAAAGCAACAGCCAGGGTCTACAGAAAACAAAAAGGGTATCACTGATAGAGTTTCCTGCACATCAGCCAAAACTAAAATAGGTTAAGATCTTGCAATATTGCTTCTTGTGGAGTGCAATATCCAGAATCTGCTTTTGGAAGGTACTAGAAACAAGAAAATTGTATAAATTAGTTATCAATAGAGAAAGTTGGCTCTACCATTATGCCAAATGAAATGACTTGTGAAATGACTACAAAAGGTTAATCAATATGTTATGATTGCATTTTGACTTTCAGGGATAGAATAATAGAATTGGAAGGGAGTGCAAAGGCCATCTAATCCTGTCCTCCACCATGCAGGAATACAGAACTAAAGTGCTCTTGAAAGATGGCCATCCAACCCATTTAAAGACCTCCAGAAAATAAGAGCCTACCACTGACCACTATCCAAGGCAGCCTATTTTACTGTCTAACAGTTCTTACAGTCACAAAGTTCTTAAGGTGGAATATTTTTTCTTATAATTTGAACTCATTGATTCATGTCTAAGTCTGGAGGTAACTGGTAGCAGCAGGCTCTGTGTTTATGCAATGATGCACATGCATGAGGGGAGGCAAAACAAACAAACAAACAATGGTGAGGCTTGATGCTGCATGGTGCCGGCTGCCCATGGATGTTCAGCCTGCCTTGGGAGAGGGTCATATGGACAGTGGGGGTTCCATCCACTTTCAGAAAACCAGGAATCAACCCGGGTTTTGCTGTCCCTCTGCTCAGCCCCTTAGAGAGTTCTGGTGTCACCACAAACTGCAAATCCCAGGATTATATAGCATAGAGCCATGGAAGTTAAAGCAATGTCAAACTGCATTATTTATATAGTTTTTATGGGTTTTCTAGAAGAGTTTATTCCTGACGTTTCACCAGCATCTGTGGCTGGCATTTTCAGAGAATACTGGCATGGAAGAAAGTATAACCACTCTCTTTATTGACTTTTTATTGGATCAGTCTGGTTTATTTTGACAGAAAAAGCTCTGTCAGAAGGATTATCTTTGTAACAAAATAAAGTGGCAGAATTTTATGGATTCTTATCATTCTGGTCCAGAGGACTATTTTTGGTAAATAAGTCACATTTTTGAATGCCTTTATACATAAAAAGCTCCATACATAAAGTAAACTCCAATAAAAGTCTCTCCATTGTGCTTCTTTAGTACATCTTTTATTTTCAGTATTTATAGTTTGTCTCTACTATCTTCCAGAATTCTACTAGCAATTCTCCAAAAATCAGCTCTGAAGCACAAACTAGACACTAAGTGGCTGTAAGGGGGGGGGGGGATCCTTTAAGATGTATTCATCTCCTGAGATGGTATCTGAGAGACTTAATTTGTGTAAAAATAAGTATTACAAATTATTATCCTTACTTTGTACAAAAAACTCCTTGCTTGATTAATGGGGAAGATGTTTTTATTTAGACCAAAGGCTTTTAAACTATTAGTCAACAAAACATTACAGCCCTATGTATGTATAGTACATTATTTTAAATGGATTAAAATTGCCACTGGCATTGCATGTAGAACACCACAAACACACACATTAGATGACTACCACTCATGCTAATGCACAGTTCTAAAAATTACTGAAGAATAGATCTTAACCCAATGCAGTTTCGTCTTGCCTAAGGCACTTTAAACTGTGTCCACATGATTTACCAATGTATTTTTGAAAACATTGCCACTCCTTTCTCCTGTTTCTTAATAGGAATTTATTTACTTTGGCTTACCCACTCAGCAACTCTATGTTTGAGTAGCCTTTGACAGCTGAAGAAGGTGGCAATCTGTCCACTTCCTTACCTCTCTCTGTGTTTCTTTTGACCATATGTTAGCTGGTTTTTTCAGATGACCAAGACTGGAGGAAGGCAGGCATGGTGGGAATTGCAACAGAATGATCTTGGCTCCAGCTGTCCTGCATTCCAGCCAGAGGCTTCGTGCTGACCATTTATCATTAACAGAAGAAGACAGCTGGCACTGTAACCACTCTTTGCTTGGGGGGAAGAGAGACAGTCTGTCATCATATGAACTTTTGGGGAAAAAATTTTGTGAATTTGAGGGCTTATCCATTCACAAAAGCATAGATACATAGTCTTCTGAAAAATCAAACCACAGCTTAGAAATGTTACTTTTCACAGTACAATTTTCAGTCTTCCAACCAGCTGGGGCAAAAAAAGTGACATTTCCAGGCTCTGAGTGTACTTGAGAGGAACAATTACAGTATTAAACAAAGGCACACACTATGGAGTATTGGAATGAATTGATAAATAAATAAATGGTGGATCAGAGAATTCACTACCATAAGCCAAATAAACTGACAAAAGAAATCCTTACATCTGAGGAAGTAGACCTATGTCTTCAAAAGCTTATGCTACAATTTTGTTTGCACAGTTATTCTCAAAGGTGATACAAGATCCCTTTGCATACCAGCTAAAGCAAGCAAGCAAAGATTGATGGAAACTTGAATGCTAGACAGTGAAGAAAGCTGTAGAATTCAAAGATATAGCTGTATCAGTCTATGGAATCAGTATCTAGAAAAAATTTGTAGCACCTTTGAGACTAAGTGAAAGAAAGAAGTTGGCAGAATGAGCTTTCATAGAATTAAGTCTACTTCCTCAGATACAGGTTTAAGTCTATCAAAGTTCATACTGCCAACTTCTTTCTTTCAGTTAGACTCTAAAGGTGCTACAAAATCTCTCTACATCGTGAAGAAAGTGGACAAGGGGGAAAATCCACTCATCTGAAATGTGGTACCATGGGACAGTTTTACAGAGAACATGGGATGTCAAAAAGTGTGTTCAAGAGCAAATCAGGCGTAAACTCTTACTAAAAACCAAAACATGTAAATGAGCCATATCGTGATGCAATGTAATTCACTGGAAAAGACAATAATGCTTGGTAAATTTGAAGGCGATTGGAAAAGAGGGAGACCTCACTACATTTGGATTAGGTCTATCAAGAAAGCCACCACTCTGAGTTTGGAAGACCGGAGCAGGGCAGCGGAGGACAAGGGATCTTGGAGGCCTCTAAGTCAGAGGGTCATCATAAGTCAGAGCTAGCATGACAGCACATAACAAAATGTGCACTTGTAAGTCTTCATAGCTACTAGCTGTGAGAGTATTGACTTCAGCTGATTGCAATTAGGTCTGTCCCAGCTACTGAGCTGTTATGCAATGTTTATGAACACGTCAATTGCTCAAAAGTTTTTTTAATATGCCTAAGGGCAGATGGGATGATGTTTTGCTGATGGGGAAGGAAGAAAAAAGAGGAGCATTATCAATGCATTCAATAACCATTAGACTATTAAAATGTGCCTTTGTAAAAAATGGGGAAGTGGAATTTATGTGTAAATGAATATCTGTGTGTAGAGAAATCTTGAAGCACCTTTGAGTCTAACTGAAAGAAAGAAGTTGGCAGAATGAGCTTTCATAGAGTTAAGACAACTTCCTCATATGAGAATGCATCTGAGAAAGTAGATATAAGTCTAGGAAAGCTCTTGCTGCCAACTTCTTTCTTTAGTTACTCTCAAAGGTGCTACAAGATCTCTCTACATACTGATTCTGCAGACTAACATGGCTGTATCTTTGAGTATTTGTGGGTTGAGTAGTTCAAATGTGCATTTATGTGAATGAATGCGAGAGTGAAAGAAATATGGAAGATTATACACTCAAAACTTCTATACTTTAAAACAAAAATGCACATCTGGAAGAATTCACAGTTCTCCACTAGTACCTTCTAGTTTCTTTCTTTTCCTACAAAAGTAAATTTGATCACTAATCACATTTGCTGGCTGCCAGTTTTTTTAAACATCAAATATTTCAAGACAAAATAAAGATGTTTCGGTGGTTGCTTTTCCCCCACTGACTCTAGTTTTGGTTTTGGTAGGTCCTTGAAAAATGAAATATCGCTAGGTAAAGACAGGATGGAAAAGAGCCATGATGTGGTAAAGGTCTCTCTTCATACGTTCTTTCCTTCTAATGTAATGCATGGACGTAAAATCACAAAGCAATGGCACAACAAAGAGGATTTTGATAACATATGAACATTTCTTTCAATTTTGTTTCTTTTCCAATAGGCTCCCCCCACTTCAATTCATTATTATGTTTCCTACAGAGGAACATTGTGGGCAGCTTCTGTGCAAAAGAACAGACAGAAACAAATCTGAGGAGTTTATCACACGAATGGAATTGGAAGTATAATCCAATGGCAATCTGAATGCAATAATGGGGTTTTGCGTGATCGCGTGAGAAACTATCACACGCAATTTTGGGCACTGGGAGGCAATTTCGGGCAGTTCGGAATGCAATGCAGTGTCAATACGCAATCATGTAAATTCACTGAACTAGTAAATTTACTCAATTCCGAACTGGCTTCACTTCCATTTCTTTTGAAATTGAGAGAAATTCCTCCTGAAACACAAAATTGCAACAATCAGAGTCCAGTAAAACAAAGCCACAATAACAATGGGTACTCTGCTAATAAAACTGTAAATTACCATTCTTCAATTAAAATCTGGCAAAATGGAAGGCTGCATCCACACTGGAGAAATAACCTGGTTTGGGAGCGCTTTAACTCTTTCTGGTTCAAGGCTATGGAATTCTGGGAGTTGGAGTTTGTTGTGGGCCCAGAGCGGAGCAGAGCTCCGCTCTGGGCCCCACAACAAACTCCAACTCCCAGAATTCCATAGCCTTGAACCAGAAAGAGTTAAAGCGCTCCCAAACCAGGTTATTTCTCCAGTGTGGACGCAGCCCCCGTCTGAAGAAACTTGCCAAGAAAACCCTGCCTTAGGGTCGCCATAAGTCAAAAAGGCACCCAACAACGACAACAACAACAGCCCAGGAGTAGTTGTGTTGGCAGAGTGTCCCAAATTTCAGCCTTCTGTCCAGGAGGGATTCCAAAAGGGCCTCCATTTTGAGCACGACTAAGAAGCAGGGATTTCTATGAGTAGTTTTTTGAGCAATACCTTTATTGGCCCGACCCATAAATAAATATTATGAATTTGAGTTGGCCCGATAAAAGTTGCCGATAACCGGTTAATTATTTAACTATTAATGGTTGCTTTAATAATTGATAATTTAACTGTATTTTATTTTTAACTACTGATGTGAGGGTTAGGGTTATAATGTTATGATATTGTATTTTATTGTGGTTTATTTTAATGTAACATGCTTCCATTGTTTGAAGGAGCAGGATATAAATAATTTTTATTATTTGTAGTCGCCGTCCATTTTTAAGTGTTTATGTCTCCACAGACTATAGTCCAAAACACACAGCAGAAATAATAACCCAGTTTGAGACTGCTTTAACTGCCAAGGGCTCAGTGCTCTGCTAGGGATATCTACTAGGGAACTGTAGTTTATTTGTGGCACCAGAGAGCTCCTCTCTGACAGAGAAAGCTCAAGGTCTCACAAAACTACATCTCCCAGAATCCTCTAGCGTGGAGCCAGGGTAGTTAAAGCGGCCTCAAAACTGGATTAATGGTGGCTGGTGGGTTGCGCCAATAGAAAACCTCCCTCTCGGTCACGTGATATTTCCCCCTTTGGACTCTCCCTCCGCTCCCTGGCTGTCACGCGCCGCACGACTGCTTTCCCCTCGCTCGCCGTCAATCTCCCCAAACCCCGCCCCTTTCCCCTTTCCCCATAGGCCTTTCCCTTGGAAGGGGGCGTGGCCTCAGGACAGGAGCACCAATCGCAACGCGACTCGGTGGAGCGTCTCTTGTCCTTGTTTCTATCTCCCCTCAAAAAGAGCCGGCCTCTAAGCTCCACCCCTTTCCTAGATCCTTGTTGTTTCTACCAGACTAAGCCCCGCCCCCTTGGAGAGCCTCTTTTCTATCTCCCCTCAGAGAGCCGGCCTAAGCCCCGCCCCTTCCTAGATCCCTCTTTCTACAGGGCCGACCTAAGCCCCGCCCCTTCCAGAGCTTTGTTTCTATCTCCCCTCAGAGAGAGCAGACTTATAAGCCCCGCCCACCGGCGTTGGCCCCGCCCCCCAGCCGCCCGGAAGGATGCGCTCCCGGAAGTTCCGGTGGGGCCATCGCTGTGTGGGGTAAACAGTAATGGCGGAGGCTGCGGTGGCCCCCGGTGGCGGCGGAGGAGGAACGGCGGCCGGGAGCAGCCCTGAGGCGGACTCCAGCACCGCCGACGCCGCCCCCTCCTCTTCCTCCCCCGCCACCACCGCCCCCACCACGGCCTCCAGCCTCCCCACAGCCGCCCCCCAGACCCCGCCCGCAGCAGGAGCCGGAGGAGGAGGAGGAGGAGGAGGAGGAGGCGGTTGGACCAAGCAGGTCGCCTGCAGGTAACGTCCCCCTTCCCTGGGCAGACTGGAAAGCTGGGCCAAGGCTAACAGAATGAGAGTCAACGCAGAGAAGTGTAAGGTTCTGCACTTAGGGAGGAAAAATGAAATGCACAGATATAGGATGGGGGACACCTGGCTGAATGAGACCACATGTGAAAGGGATCTAGGAGTCCAAGTAGACCATAAGCTGAACATGAGTCAACAGTGTGATGCGGCAGCTAAAAAGGCCAATGCTATTTTAGGCTGCATCAATAGAAGTATAGTGTCTAGATCACGGGAAGTAATAGTGCCACTCTCCTCTGCTTTGGTCAGGCCCCACCTGGAATACTGTGTCCAGTTCTGGGCACCACAATTCAAAAAGGTGTGGAGAAACTGGAGCGGGTCCAAAGGAGGGTGACTAAGATGGTGAAGGGACTGGAATCCATGCCCTATGAGGAACGACTTAGGGAACTGGGGATGTTTAGCCTGGAGAAGAGAAGGTTAAGAGGTGATATGATGGCCCTGTTTAAATATTTGAAGAGGTGTCATATTGAGGAGGGAGCAAGCTTGTTTGCTGCTGCTGCAGAGACTAGAACGCAGAACAAGGGATGCAAACTGCAGGAAAAGAGATTCCACCTCAACATTAGGAGGAACTTCCTGACAGTAAGGGCTGTTCGACAGTGGAACACACTCCCTCGGAGTGTAGTGGAGTCTCCTTCCTTGGAGGTCTTTAAGCAGAGGCTGGATGGCCATCTGTCAGGGATGCTTTGACTTGGAGTTCCTGCATGGCAGGGGGTTGGACTGGATGGCCCTTGTAATCTCTTCCAACTCTATCATTCTATGATTCTAAATGTCTCACAAAACTAGAGTTCCCAGAATTCCCTAGCATTCAGCCATGTCAGTTAAAGCAGTCTCAAACTGGATTATTTCTGAAATGGGGATGCAGCCATTCAGCCTTCTCTGCCAGACAGCTCTCGGCTCACAGCTACATAATCCAAGACTCATAGATTCATAGAGTTGGAAGAGACCCCAGGGGCCATACAGTCCAACCCCCTGCCATGCAGGAACTCTCCATCAGTGTTCTTAATGGCCATTAGATCGGACCAGACTCATGGCGTCCATGTGGATGCAGCATCTCCAAGACTCCCTGCCCTCCACTTCTTGGTTTCTTGTTGTTGTTATTTGCCCTTGAATTGGCTTCAATTCATGGCAGCCCTGTGAATGGGGAGACATCTCCATGTTTACCTGCTTTCAACCACTCTGCTCAGGTCCTGCACATTCATGCCTATGTTCTACCAGATCCATTTGGTCCATCCATTTGGCTGCAGTCTTCCTCTCTTTCTACTGCCTTCTATCTTCTCTAGCATTATTGTCTTTGCTTGTGACATAGTGGTTAGACTGTTGGACTGCAATTCTGGAGACCAGTGTTTGATTCGCAGCTCAGTCATGAAACCCACGGAATGACCTTGGGTAAGTCATATGCTTTCAGCCTCAGGGGAAGGCAGTGGCAAACCTCCTCTGAACATATCTTGCCAAGAAAACCCCATGATAGGGTTGCAATAGGGTCGCCAGAAGTCAGAAACGTCTTGAAGGCACACAACAACAGTCCTGATGTGGCCAAAATACAATAGCCTCAGTTTCATCATTTGGCTTCCAGGAAGATTTCTGGCTTGATCTGTGCTAGGATCCATTTGTTTGTCTTTTTGGCTTCCACAGTTTCCTCAGCACTCTTCTCCAGAACCACATCTCAAATGAGTTGACTTTCTCCCTATCCTCTTTCTTCACTGTCAGACTCTCACATTCATACATGGTGATGGTGAATAGGATGGGTTGGACAATTCTAACTTTAGTGCTCAGTTGTATATCTTTAAACTGCAGGATCTTGTCTAGTTCCACTGTTCTTTTGCTTAAGGCCATGGTTCCCAACCAGAAGGGAGCCACTGCTTCCCAAGGGTTGGCTGTGGTTGAAGTGGGTGTTGGGATGTTCTCCATAATTCCTTTCAGTTCAGAGCTCAGGTATGAATTTCCTCATCATGTGGGGTGTTTTGGTTTGATTTTTAACTTCTCCTGCCACTAGTGTGTCCTGCACTTTCTCAGGATCTTTTTTTTTTGTCTCTGCACCATCCATCTTTAGTACTCTTCATGTTTATTTTCTTAGGTGGAGCTCTATCTGTTGTAAGGTCCCAGCATAAATGTGGCATAACTGAGGACACCCTACTGGCCTCATTCTTTCACCACCCTTAACATCAGCAACTTGTTTTCCTTTATCTTGTCCTCCTATGAGAGAATTTACCTTTTATTTATATTTACACCAAAATAATTTTAATGTAGTATAAAGTGATCTGATAGCATAGATGTGTATGTGTTGAGAAAAGCTTTGTATAATCTTTAGTAGAGATGTTTAAAGCCCTGAAGTGAAATAAACCTAGACTAGTTTCCTGGTACCTCAATGATGCTACTAGATTCCTTTATCTCTGTTTAGGCTAAAATAGATGATGGGCCAAACACACTGTAGAAATAATCCAGTTTGATACCACTTTAACTGCCCTGGCTCAGTGCTAGGGAATTCTGGGAATTGTAGTTTTTGGTGGCGCCAGAGGTCTGTGACAGAGAAGGCTAAATGTCTCACAAAAATGCAGTTCACAGAATTCTGTATTATTGAGCCAGGGCAGTTAAACTGGTCTCAAACTGGATTATTTCTGCAATGTGTTTTGACCCTAACACAGCTGTCTCTGAGTATAAACTTGAGGCTGTATCTGCACCAGAGAAATAATCATTTGACACCACTTTTACTGGCTTGGCTGCATGTTGTGGAATTGTAGTTTGCTGTGGCACCAAAGCTCTGACAGAGAAGGCCAAATGTCTCAGAAAACTACAGTCCCCAGAATTCCATAGCATTGAGCCATGGCAGTTAAAGTTGTATCAAGCTGGATTATTTCTATAGTGTGGATGCAGCCTTAGACTGTTGTCCTGTGTTATGGAGTTATTTCGAAGTAAGAGAAGGATTGTATTGCCATGTTTAAAATCTGACTTAGTACAATGAATTTATTTGTTATTGCAGGCTCCTCTATTCTTTAACAATGGTTAGGGGCATAAATATGCACCTCGCTGCACTATCAGAACCCTCCACAGGTGCTGAAACTCTACAATAAATTCAGGACTACCAGAAATTAAGGGTTTAACAAGCTGGGAGTTGACACACTCGAGCATACATAGAGTATTGCATCCAAAACTTATTCTAGATTTATTCTTTTATTCACTGATTTTGGAAGCAGTTTATTTATGAATGAAACTGGGTAAACTCCCATCACCACCATCTTCACTACTGCTGAGGAGGATTCTGCAGATTAGATAAGTTGGTGGCCTCAAATTCAGATAAAGGATGACCAAATGGATGAGATTTGGTTACCATTTTAATACTTAATGCTGTGCGTGTGCTACGTGTTGTAATGAACACACAGAAGTAGCATAATTTTTGTCCAGAAGGTTCTCAGTCTTGGCTTCTAGTAAACTCTAATGAGTTACGTAAGGTATTTGTAATATTTTTCTCATTTCTGTTCTTAGGCTATGATAAATACGTTCTCTCGTTCTTACTCTAATTTGGGAGGTGTTCAGTCCTGCTCTGTATTATTCTGTAAATCATCTACAGCTGTGGTTACAATTATTTAACCTTAGGTCATGTTATAGGCATTTTCAAAATGCAGAGTGGAATAGATTGAATTCAGAATAATATTTGAGGTTTTCTCTTGTTCAGAAGAAGTGTCTTTATGCTGAAGTGTATCTCATTATTTAACATAAGAAATGAAAATAAAGAACTTAGACAGGTTGCTTTCAAATATCTTGGTTTGAAACAGAAACTGGGAGAAAACAAAGGAACAAAATAGGGTAGGAAGGGAGGAATGTGATAAAATGCCATTAACCTATCTGTCAAAAAAGAGGGGGGGATCTCATTACTAATATAGTTTAATGTGTTGTAATGGGGTGCACCCATCTCATTAGGGGTAGAGAATAAGCACTGTGCATGAGATAGGACTTTCTGAAATAAGAACTCTTAAAGAGATAAAGATTTTTTTAACAAAATAGCTGGGGATAATGCTGGTAAGGTATGGGACAGCTGTGTTTCTTATAGTTGCTGAGTTACAAAACCATGTTCATGGCTTCTTGAGTTTTCAAAAACTAGACATAGAGCTTTATCACATTACACTATTGTAGCACTGTATTCCACTTTAATGGCCATGGTGACATCCTGTGGGACCCTGAGATTTGTAGTTTAGGTAGGGGCACTTAGAATTCTCAGCCAGGGAACTCTTTGGCCTCACTGAACTATAAGCCCCAGCATTCCACAGGATGTTGTCATGTCAGTTAAAGTGGAATATAGTGCTATAATAGTTGATAGGCTAATAGGCTATATAGGACATTATGGGGAGGGGGGAATCCACAGTTGCTTTGGGTAGATTTGGGTAATGGAGGAAAACAAGCTAGAAAAATACCTATTCTTTAAATATGGAGTATCCAAAAGTTTTAATTATCACCTTTTTAAAAAAATTGACAAAGTTTGTTTTGATTTTTAGTTGTTAACTTATCTCTATGTAGTCACTATGTAGATTTATACATTTTTCCCAATATCTTGACCCTCCAAATACCTGATATTGTAGAAGTCTGCAGGTTGTGCCTTATGAGGGGGTATCGTAAAGTAATAATTATCACCCGGAAGTTATTATGGCATATTGATGAAATTTTTCAATGTCATCATTGGTCCCTAAGTGCATGTTGCTGAGAAAATCAGCTCATTGCATCCTTTATTTTTGTGACTGGCTGTGCCAGAAGTGACTAAAGTGTAAAATCCTTGTCAGATGCAATCTGCAGACCTCTACAATAATGTTATTTGGAGGATCAAGAAACGCTGGGGAAAATGTATAAATCTAAATGGTGACTACATAGAGATAAGTTAACAACTACAAATCAAAACAAACTTTCAGTCAAATTTTTTTTAAAGGTGATAATTAAAACTTTTGGATACTCCCTCGTACTTTCAGTGGCTGATTTCAGGGGCAGTGTTGGTTTAAATGTTAAGAACCAAACCTTTGTGGCTGGAGAGATTTGATAGTGCAATACATATTTCTCAAGCACCTTTGGTGCATTGTTTGTTTATAAAGACACAGTAGTGTTGAATTTAAGAACTGCTGAGGTGGATCAGGCCAGAGGCCTATTTCTTTGAGCATTATGTTTTCCATGATGATTATCCAGATACCTGTGGGAAATCCATGGGCAGGATACATGGCAAATACTGTACTGTCCTCCTGGTTAGTACTTGGGGAGCTATAGGCTATATTTCAGGGGAAGAAGCTGGCAAATTCACCTCTGAGTATTTCTTGTCTTAAAAAAAATACCCTATGAAATTTGTGGGGGTTTTGTAAGCCAACAGGTGACTTGAAAGCACGCTCACACTCAGGCATGTATGTTCTTAGCCATTAGTATACTGCCTCCAATAATATAGGTTATATATGGCCATCATGACTAATAGCCATTGCTTGCATTATCCACCGTGAAGGCCAAAATCTGTAAGAAAGCACAAAGAGTCAAATTCCACTGTGCACAATGGGTGTATCCTTACTATCCACAACATAGTCTTTTAGTCTGTACAGTGCTAGATGCTGATGCTTTGGTTCCTCTTCACACAATGAGAGTAAGGTCCAAAACACACTGCAGAAATAATCCAGTTTAGGACCGCTTTAACTACCCTGGCTTTGTTCTAGGGAATCCTGAGAATTTTAGTTTATTGGGCACTAGAGCTCTCTAACAGAGAAGGCTAAATGTCTCACAAAACTACAGTTCCCAGAATTCCCTAGCATTCAGGCATGTCAGTTAAAGCAGTCTTAAATTGGATTATTTATTCAGTGTGATTTTTGGACTTAAGTCTTTATTATTTGAAAGCATTTTAAAATTTCTCTGCCTCCTTAGATCATTCTTGGCCCATAGAATCAGTTGTATTTTCCTGCCTACTCCCCCCCCCCTTTTTTTTAAAACTAGACAACTAACAATTTATCTCTTGTCCTTCCCCTAATTTTGACAAATTGGAGACATTTATTGTCACAGGAAATGTAGAGCAAAATGAGAGGTAACTTGTATTTCTGAAAACAAAAGGAACAAAGAAGAGAGCTTGCCAGGGTAGGGCTGAACTTTGAGGAGAGGGCAGGAAATATTTGTTTATGCTCTTGTGTAATTATTAAAATTAGAGGTTACTGCTCCAGATACTGTAGTTACATCATTATGTTTTCATTTTACCTGTCCAGTGGATTATATCCATGACTACTGAGCAACATTAAAAAGTGACACCTGAAAATTAGTATCCATCTAAGACTGTAATGTACAATGCACACAGTGCCCTTTTAGTTTTCTGGTTGTACATTAAATTACTAACAACTGTAACCGATGCTATCTATGAAGTGACAGTTGGTATAAATTCTTCCTGCTTCAAATGTCCTTCATTTCTGCTGTTCTCTGACTAATAAATAAAATAAAATAAATGAGGCCCAAGTTTGTAGAAGAGATAACAACGTGACCTTTTCTTTGTAGAAAATGATGCACTGTATAATTTGTCCTCTTTTATTGAAGATTGAACTGCTAAGTGGTTGTTGCGATGGTTAAAATAGAAACACCTAATTAAGGGGTGTTGGTGTAGTAGAATGCAGTTCATATTATTTGTAAACTCTAAAGCTGCTGATGTTAAGCACTTAATTTCAAGCAGCATGTACACTATTGATCTATTTAAAACGTGGCTACAGCTAATGAACAGAATGGATTAGGAAACTCACAAAGGACAAGAGACGGGTTAATTAGAACATGCAGCCTTAGGCTGAGGGTGTTCCCAACTATGAAATTTCCAAAGACTTAAGCTTTTGCTATATTTTGGGTTCATATCAGGTCATTGTTAAATTTGAGTGGATTCAAGTAGCTGGTCTGAACCATCTGCACTGTTATTGAGTTTGAGGTAGGCCACTTTGGAGTGAAATCTGCATAGGGGAAATGCTACTGCAGAGAAAGCAAGAATCCAAAAGATTGATGCCATATTTGAAAATCACATAGGTGATTAAACTTGTTTTTATTTTCCATTCTGCCTTTAGAATACTTGATGAAAGCTCTCAAACTTTTACATAAGGGTAGGAAGCATTGTTAAAAATGAAACAGTCAAGGATTTTAAAAACCCACGCAAAAATGTTAGGTGTGTTTCCCACCATCTACTGATACCATCTCCTCTGCTGCCATCAATGCTATCTTAAACCTACCTCAAGATTGTTCCCACTTTCTCTCCCCATATCTCTTTGTTAACAGGATAGTCAATATCTTTCCTTTTTAAAGCTGATTTAAAATCCAGCAGCACATTTCAAAGCAAATGATCAGTTAAGGTACTGAAATCTCTGTAAAGAGATTATTTTTGAAGTTAGTATTTCAGATGGCTGCAAAGTAGTCAAGCTTCCTATGAACAATTGCAGACTGCTTTCTGCTCTGGATTGTGTTTTTGGTATCTTTGTATCCTTTTTTTATCCATTCTTGTTGGAGCTGTTTAATCTACTTGTTTCTGTGCATGGATATAATTTCAGAATTGCAAGGTCACCAGAGGCCTAAATCAAATTGCTAGTTCCAGCTAGAATAGACCAGTTGAATCAATCCCTGAACACCAACACTTACATAAAGCTCATTCAGACATGATGTTTGCTCTGTTTGGGACTAGCAATGGGATTTAGGCCATAATGTATTAAACAGAGTGAGTGGGATTTCTTGGAGGTTTTGCACTTCAAGCTTGTGCTCTGTGCAGTGGTGTCAAATTGGTATACCTAAAGTGCCCAAAATATCTGCCTCATATTTCACATGTTATGACAAATGTTGTGTCTTGCTGTACAAAGACTAGTGGGGAATTATAATGTATGAAAGTGGCCCGTAGATGTACTGTTTGAGTTGCAGATTAAGTGATGATCAACTAGTTCATTCACCTGAGAGAGAAACCTGTCCTCTCCCATATTAGAGGACTAGTGATGTGTTGGTTAAACTGTGCTTTCAAAATCTAGATTCAGAGAGCCAACAACCTTATCAATGTTTAAATATCCAACATTGTTGTTTGTCGGTTGGAATACTACCTTGAGGCAAAATTAGTTTTCTTTATTAATCCTTGATGAGCTTTTAAGGACCCCAGAGTTTCCATGAGCACATCTTGAAACCATTGTTGTAAAACTTTAAGCAAACAGGTAAGGTTTTCTGAAATCAGATTCTGAAGGATGCCAGGGATAGTTGGAATAACTATTTTTAGAAAGTGCAATGGAAATTTAATGTTGAGACACCTATTGTTTTTCTGACACTTCTTGAAATGTGAATATGTCTCTGACTAATACCAAAAGTGTGTTGCTCTTGACAGTATGAGGAATCTGGGTGTCTGAGTCTCCTAATCTGACATAGCTCTCATCTTCAATAATTTTAAAGGTTTCATATCTCATTCTACTGTTTAATGTGAAAGAGTCAAAGATGCCATGTACAATAAGAGTTACCAGGGAGATGGACTTCATTTTGAAATGATTGTTACTTTCTTACTGTCGAACAGTCCTAAAGTGATAGATCCTGGATCATAGTTCATGTTCTTTGTACAGTCAGCCCTCTGTATCCTTGGATTTTTTTAATCCATGGATTCAGGCATTCATGGCTTGAAAATATTTTTAAAATATATGAATTCCAAATAGCAAACCTTGATTTTGTCATTTTATATAAGAGACACAATTTTGCTATGTCATTGCATTTAATGGGACTGGAGCATCCATAGATTTTGTTACCCATGGGATAATAATAATAATAATAATAATAATTTATATTTCCCGCCTCTCCCCATGGATCAAGGTGGGATTCCAACAGATTAAAAGCAGTACAAAATCATCATAAAAATGTACATACAGTGGTCCCCCAGGTTACGAATACCCCGGGGTACGAATACCCCGGGGTACGAAAGAGCCGGGGCCGCAAAAACGGCCCCGGCTTATGAATAAAACCCCGGGATCCGGGAAAACGCGCGGCCCCTTTAAATTTGCCGCATGGTCCGGCAAATAAAGCGGTCCCCTGGGTTACGAAAATTTCCGGGTTACGAAAAGTAATCCGGAACGGATTACTTTCGTAACCCGGGGGACCACTGTACATTATTACATACAGTTAAAATCTAAGGACCACACAACTTTAATAATTATCCATACTAGTATCACTTTCTACCTAATTAGCTACTGTCGTTCCTTGACCATTCAAACTGTCATATCAAGTCAGGTGGGTAGGCCCGCCGGAAGAGATCCGTATTTAGTGCTTTTTTAAAAGCATCCAGAGTAGTGATAAGATGGATCTCCTCCGGCAAGTTGTTCCAGAGTTTCGGAGCCACGGCTGAGAATGTTCTCTTAGATGTTGCTGCCAATCTTGTATTGGTGGCTTCCAGTAGATTTTTCCCTGATGTTCTGAGGCTGTGGGGCGGATTATGTAGGGAGAGGCGATCCTTTAAGTAACTCGGGCCTAAGCCATATAGGGCTTTAAAGGTAACGACCAACACTTTGTATTGCGCCCGGAAGCTGATTGGTAGCCAGTGTTAGGATTTTAATATCGGGGTGATATGATCTGTTCTTAATGCCCTGGTCAGCAATCTGGCAGCAGCATTTTGGACTAGTTGAAGCTTCCGGACTTGGTACAAAGGTAGCCCCATGTAAAGCGCATTACAGAAATCCAGACGAGAGGTTACCAGTGCATGTATCAATGTTTCAAGGTCCTCTCTGCCCAGGTAGGGACGCAGTTGGTGTATCACCCGTAGGTGATGCCACGCGCTCTTGGCTGTCGCCTCCACCTGAGATGTCAGCTGGAGCAACGAGTCCAGGAGCACACCCAAACTGCGTACTTTGTCCTTTTTTAGGGGAAGTGTGACCCCATTCAGGACAGGTTGGAAGATCTCCATCCCTGGGCTGGGAGAGCCTATCACAAGTACCTCCGTTTTCTCTGGATTCAACTTAAGTTTGTTTTCTCTCATCCAGCCCATTACCGACTCCAGACAGGCATTTAGAGAAGAGATGCCATCCTTGGTCACTGCAGCAGTTGGAGACATGGAGAGAGATATTTGAGTATCATCAGCATATTGATGACACTGCGCCCCATGTCTCCAGATGATCTCTCCCAGCGGCTTCACGTAAATGTTAAATAGCATGGGAGACAGAATGGTGCCCTGAGGAACACCAGATGTCAGCTCTCTTTTACAAGAGTACCTGTCTCCCAGCTTCACCATCTGGAACCTGCCTGAGAGGTAGGAACGAAACAACTGCAGAACAGTGCCTCTGATTCCCATCCTCTTCAGGCGTTCCAGAAGGATACCATGGTCTACGGTATCGAATGCCGCTGAGATGTCCAAGAGCACCGACAGGGTCACATTTCCCCTGTCGATGGCCAAACGGAGATCATCAACCAAGGCGACCATGGCTATCTCAACTCAATATCCCCTCCTGAAGCCGGTTTGAAATGGGTCTAGATTATCAGCTTCATCCAAGGCAGCTTGGAATTGGAAGGCGACTGCTCTCTCGATCACCTTGCCCAAAAATGGTAACAATGAGACCGGCCTATAATTATGTCTTATAAAGGGATCCAGGGAGGGTTTTTTAAAGAGTGGTTTAACCATGGCCTGTTTCAGTGCCTGTGGAAATTTGCCCTCCCTGAAGGACGCATTGATGACAGGTTGGAGTAATGTTGTTACCTTGTCTCCTCCTTGAACGGTCAACCAAGATGGGCAGGGATTGAGTGAGCAAGTCGTCTTCCTAACACTGACAAGGGCCCACTGTAGAAGGCTTCATGTTGCCAGTACAATAAGAGGAACTTATTTTATTACTTGTTACTCATGATTTTTTAAAAAATTTTATTACTTTTTGAAGAACTACTGTACTTAAAATGTTATAAATAGATTCAAATCCCTGCATGAGTAAATGTTTGTTGTTTCAAAAAGTAACAGTGTTAACAGTTGCTATATTACTTTTTTAAAAGTGCCTGCATTAGCTATATGGTTATTCAAAAGTAATGTCGCAGGTAACATTATTACTTGTAACATTTCTTCTTTCAAGGTCTGATGATTGAGCAATGCAGGTTCTCTCTTGTGGTCAGGTTCAAAATACCCTAAAGGCACCAGATCCTGTCTGATCTTGGAAGCTAAGCAAGGTCAGCTCTGGTGAGTACTTGAGTGAGAGACCACCAACGAACTCCAGGTGCTGTAGGCTATATTTCAGAGGGAGGAACTGGCAGTGCCACTTCTGAGTATTGTTTGCCTAAGAAATATCTGTGACATTCATGTAGTTGTTCATAAGTCAGCAGGCAACTTCAAGGCATATATTTGCACACACCACTAGCAGTGTTTTCAGTTTCCTTCTGTTTTGACAAGTTCTTAATAAACTGATATTACTGCTAGTTGTATTTTGGGGCAGTGCTGGTGAAAGCTGTGGGACACACACACACACACACACACACACACAAGTTCTCTTGACAAGAACTTCTTTGATAAAGTTCAAAACTTGTTTGAAATGCCCAAAGAATATTTTGCAGAAGCGCTGCAGTACTTGCTTACCTCTGGATTGTGAGTGTTAGAATTATTCTATATGAAGAGTTCTTTTCAATATGAAAAAGGAATATTAAACAAATCTATTGAATATCTACAAGTGTTGCAACCACAGGCATTTAGGTGGCAGAGCCATTGTCTTTAATCTTGTCCATGCACAACAGGATTGAATCAAGGCAGGTGATGCCAACCCAGCCTCAGATTTTTCCATTTTAACTACATGACTGTGAAACTCGGTCTAATAAAAATGCGATGTCAAGTTCATATTTTAAATTTACTGTAGCATCATTCCATTCTCAAAGCTATATTTGAGAGGCAGATTCATATCCTAATAAAACCAGATGGTACAGCAAGGAAAAATTCTAGAAATTGAGGGTTGTATTTATTTCTGTAATTTATTATGAGGATGGTTCATTTTAAAATCACTACAAAATTTCTGAAGCATTTGGGAAACTTTCAATTTAAGACTTTGTGGTGTTTGCCAAACCTCAATTAATGCAGTGCTTACTGCTAAAATAAATTATAATTCACCAGAATCAAATGACCTCAGTAAAAAAAAGTACCCTTTATTTAATATGTACATTTTAAAATTAAAATATAGTCCATCAATGAATCCACTAAAACTTTAAGCAAATTAATGAGCCAATCAAAGTTTACAGGCATGTTATATTTTATCACGTTATATTTCAGCAGATTTGTAAGTACACTTAGGATTCTACATTTTTTTAATTACCCAAGAATTCTTTATCAAATAAACTCAGCACAACTTAGAAAAAGTTTGAAACCCCCCACAAAATCACTGTGGTTTATTAAAATCAAATTCCATATAATCAGGAGCAGGATTTTAAACCTCAGATTGAAAATTGAGAGGTGAGTACTTTAACCCACAGTAAAAATTGCATGAATTTAAAAAGTATTTGTAGTTGTGACTATGAGTCCACATACATCTCTGTCCAGTGAAGCAGGACAGACTGCAAGACACTTGCCAGGATATTTGCTCCTATGTATAAGTATACTTCAGTTAAGGCAGTAATGCCAGTTCCTTGGCATTACTGCTTTAAAAGAGAAAATTTGCTAACAGAGGCAAAAATAACACTGAGAAAATAAGGGTAGGTTCTTGCACTCAGAAAAAGAAATACCATTCAAAATGCTTCAGCAAACTTTTTTTCAAAACCATGTCCACAGGTCAGTAGATCTTCTGTAAGTAAAAACTTCTTGAACTTTCTAGAGATCATTTGAAAATTTCTTCAAAAATGAATCTTAGACACTGTGACACTACCAGCCCTAGAACTCATTTCCTGCCAAAACAGGAATTAAGATGAAGTTAGACTCCAGTCTGCATACCCATTCCATGATCCTATTATGTTACATTTTCTGGTATGTGGATATAGACTTTTGTAAAGAAATAAGTTCCAAGAGTAATTGCAACAGTAGTTGGATCATCAGGAAGGGCTGATGTTACTGATGCCATTGAAGTGAAAAATTGTAAATTTAAATTAAAATAAAATGCCCTATCCTATTACATCTCATAATGGTTACACTGGATTTTATTCCTATGAAGATTATTTTATTGGTGGTCCTTTTATTAAAGTAGAGTAGTCTGGTAATCTGTGGATGTGTTGGACTAAAATGCTCTTCATCCCAACCAGCAAGGTCACTGATGATGGGGGTTGTATTCTATGACATCCAGTGAGCACTAGGTTAAGAAAGGCTGGTGTACTGTCTCATGAGGTCACATGTAGACTCCCATGAAGTCAGTAGATAAGATGCATCTGATACAAATGGGTAAACATAATCTCTGATAAAATGGTTGGTAACTGTCTTTGGTTATAACATGGAATTATCACAGTCTTTGTATTCTCACGCCAGTTGGCAAAAACGTTTTTGCCAATAGTCTCAAAAATTTGATCAGGAGGGCTTTAAACTGTTATGTGGGGGAGGGAGACAGTATTCTGGAAAGCAAAAGGGATGGAGAAAATAGTCAAATTGACATAGAGGGAAAAAGGCAAACAGTGCAAGGACCCAACAGTGGGAGGCAAAAAAAAATTGCACAGGCGGCAAGTAAAAGGAACCCATGGTCTTCACTGTCTCTACATTAATGCACAGAGCATGAGAAATAAACAGGTTGAACTTGAACTCCTAGCACAACAAAGCAAATATGATATAATAGGCATCACTGAAACCTGGTGGGATGAGTCTCATAATTGGAATGTAGAAATAGAGGGATATAACCTTTTTAAGAGAAACAGGTCAAACAGGAAAGGAGAAGGAATAGCATTATAGGTCAGGGACATTTACTCCAGTGAAGAAATCCAGGACATCAGTACTGGAGGCCAAGTGGAGAGCATCTGGATAAAAATTAAAGGGGAAGGTAATACCAAGGATGTTACTGTGGGAGTCTACTACAGACCTCCAAATCAGATGGAGGAACTGGATGATGCTTTTCTAGTACAGATGACCACACACTCAGAAAGGAGAGATGTAGTAGTGATGGGGGACTTCAACTATCCAGATATTTGCTGGAGGTCAAACTCAGTCAAGTGGTTGGATCCTTTAGTGGCAGTGACCATGTTCTCCTGGAGTTTGTTATACAATGGAAAGGAGAAGCCAGGCATAGTCAGACGCACACTCTAGACTTTAGGAGAGCTCCTTTCAATAAACTTAGAGAAATACTGGGGGTGATCTCATGGTCAGGAATACCAAAAGAGAAGGGAGTTCAAGACGGATGGGAGTTTCACAAAAAGGAGATACTGAAGGCGCAATTTCAAACAGTTCCAATGAGGAGGAAAAATGGAAGATGTCTCAAGAAGCCAGGATGGATGACTAAGGAACTTTCAACTGAGATAAGTTTTAAACGGAACATTTATAAGAAAGGGGGAAATCGCCAAAGAGGAATTCAAACAAATAGCCGTCACATGTAGGGATAAAATCAGAAAAGCTAAAGTGCAGAATGAACTCAGGCTTGCTAGAGAGGTTAAGAACAATAAATAGGGCTTTTTTGGATATGTCCGCAGCAAAAGGAAGAAGAAGGAAATGGTTGGGCCACTGCATGCAGAAAATGGCAAAATGCAAACAGGGGACAGAAAAGGCAGAATTACTCAACACCTTCTTTGCTTCAGTCTTCTCAGAAAAGGCAAAGGGTGCTCAACCTAAGGATAATGGAGCAGAAGACAGAATAGGGGAATTTCAGCGCAGAATAAGTAAAGAGATAGTACAGGAATACCTGGTTAAACTAAATGAATACAAGTCTCCAGGACCAGATAAACTACATCCAAGGGTATTAAAAGACCTGGCAAATGTAATATCGGAACCACTGGCAATAATCTTTGAGAACTCCTGGAGAACAAGAGAAGTCCCAGCAGACTGGAGGAGGGCAAACGTTGTCCCCATTTTCAAAAAGGGAAAAAAAGAGGATTCCAACAATTATCGTCCAGTTAGTCTGACATCAATTCCAGGAAAGATTCTAGAGCAGATCATTAAGCAGAGAGTCTGTGAACATTTAGAGATCAATGCCATAATCACAAAAAGTCAACATGGGTTTCAGAGAAACAAGTCATGCCAAACAAACGTGATCTCTCTTTTTGATAAAATTACCAGCTTGGTAGATGAAGGGAATGCTGTGGACATAGTATATCTTGATTTCAGTAAGGCCTTTGACAAGGTTCCCCATGACATTCTTGCAAACAAGCTTGTAAAATGTGGGCTAGACAAGGTAACTCTTACATAGATTTGTAATTGGTTGACCGGCCGAACTCAAAGGTTGCTGAACAATGGCTCCTTTTCATCCTGGAAAGAAGTGACCAGTGGGGTGCCACAGGATTCTGTCCTGGGCCCAGTGCTATTCAACATCTTTATTAATGATTTGAATGACAGAATTGGGGGCATACTTATCAAATTTGCGGATGACACTAAACTAGGAGGAGTAGCTAATACCCCAGAGGACAGGATCAAAATTCAAAATGACCTGAATAGACTAGAAAGCTGGGCCAATGCTAACAAAATGAAAATCAACGCAGGAAAGTGTAGGGTTCTGCACTTAGGGCAGAAAAATGAAATGCACAGATATAAAATGGGGTACACCTGGCTGAATGAAACTACGTTTGAAAGTGATCTAGGTGTCCAAGTAGACCAGAAGTTGAACATGAGTCAACAGTACAATGTGGCAGCTAAAAAGGCCAATGCAATTTTGGGCTGCCTCAGTAGAAGTATAGTGTCTAGATCAAGGGAAGTAATAGTGCCACTCTATTCTGCTTTGGTCAGGCCCCACCTGGAATACTGTGTCCAGTTCTGGGCACCACAATTCAAAAAATGTGCTGGAGAAACTGGAGCGTGTCCAAAGGCGCGCGACTAAGATGGTGAAGGGTCTGGAAACCATGCCCTATGAGGAATGGCTTAGGGAACTGGTGATGTTTAGCCTGGAGACGAGAAGGTTAAGAGGTGATATGATAGCTCTGTTAAAATATTTGAAGGGATGTCATATTGAGGAGGGAGCAAGCTTGTTTTCTGCTGCTCCAGAAACTAGGATGCGGAACAATGGATGCAAATTGCAAGAAAAGAGATTCCACCTCAACATTAGGAGGAACTTCCTGACAGTAAGGGCTGTTCGACAGTGGAACACACTCCCTCGGAGTGTAGTGGAGTCTCCTTCCTTAAAGGTCTAAGTAGAGGCTGGATGGCCATCTGTCAGGGATGCTTTGATTTGGAGTTCCTGCATGGCAGGGGGTTGGACTGGATGGCCCTTGTGGTCTCTTCCAATTCTATGAATGCCCAGTAGCTGGTAAATCCAAATCAGAACACAAAAAAGGGCAAGGGTGAGATGCCATAATTTGGAAATGCTGCTTTCTTGGCCTATACCTCCTAGAATTCCCTAACCAACATAGCATCGCTTGAGGGATTGCCATCACAAACTGATTTGCAGGTGGAGGTTGCATAGCCTTGCTTATATTATAAGCTACATTTGGCATGACCAAAAATAATAATAGTATAATTAAAAACAAAGGGTGTAACATGAAAAAGATGATTCAGCAGAAGTATCTACTCAAGTTAATACAGCCTGTGTCATCTCTCAGAGAGAAAATATCTCAATGCTATGATATGAGACTCATGTAAACACTCAATGACTAGCTGCAGTTCAGCAAACTATGATTTGCTTTTGCGTGTATAAGCTTCATAAGCCTGAAGCTTATGTTCTTCTCCTATCCCGTCCTTCAGCTTTGCTATGAGGAGAAGAACAGAAACTTCTACTTCCATTTTTAGTTGCTTGCAATTTAGTGTTATTTCTGAACTCTTAATTGTGCTTAATCTCAACTATGTTGTTTAAAAATACACACAAGAAATAGTTGGTTTATTGAAGTGAGACTCTTCAACCAAGATTTGATGTGTTTTGATAAATTGTACTTCAGACTTACCCAAATTCCACTGTAACACTGAACAGTAGCTAGTTAAAAACCAAAGCAAAAGTATCTGATCTCTTTCTAATAGATTCACCAGGAAAGAAAAGAAAAGAAAAGGTCATCAGAGGTGCAACAGGATTGTGAGGCTGAGGCTCACTGCACCTCATTCATATAAGGCTAAAATATAATTTATTGTCCAGAAGCAATTGGTGAGCATAGACATTTATCACGGGCAAGAGTTGCTAATAGGCCTGTTGTTCCTAAATTGATCATGTGTCTATGTACCTTCAAATTGCCTGTCAACCTGTGAAAACACCATGAATTTCATAGGGTTTTTTTAAAACAAGGAATACACAGAGATGGTTTTGCCAGTTCCTTTCTCTGAAATGTACCCTGGTATTTGTTAGTGGTCTCTCATCCATGTACTAACCAGATCTGACCCTGCTTAGCTTCCTAGGTCAGGCAGGATCTGGCGTCTTTATGTTATTTGTGCCATATTATCTAATAAAGCTGTCTTTGATAGTGGTGATTACCTTATCTTGTGATAGCAAAATATTTTTAAAAACTATGTACATAATGAATTACTTTCTTTGATGCTTCTGAATTTATGCCACATCCATTTCATTGGATGATCTGCAATTTTAGTATTATGGACACTAGCTGGAGAAAGTGGATAGTTTTCTAGCCTCTGTTGTGTCTTTCCCATTCAGCTTCTTGTTTTGAAAGTAAAAAGCTCAAAAATGTCTTAATTCCTCTGGGGATATCAATATTAGTTTGTTATAAAACAAGAGCAAGAACCTTGTCTTGTAGCACATATTACATGTTTTATTTAGCACAAGTTTCAAGGACTTTAGACCTCATCAGAAGCATAGATTACAGCCTCCATTGGCAGATCCTTATACACAGGCTAGGGTAGGAGTGGAATTTGCAGGAAAATAAATGCCAAAAATGCAGTCCTATTGATTATTAGGTTATTATTCATCTTTTCCTGTTGGAGTCTGGCCTGAACAAGGCCCTTGCCCCCCTTTCAGTTGCTCAGCAACAGTGTCCTGGAAGATTCTTTGGAGGAAAGATACACCCTCATAATTTTGCATCAATAAGTTAATTGTGGGGAGGGAAAGTAGTGTATTATCCAGTGACATATATGGGCCTAGATTCAAAACAGGCCCAATCATGTACTTTTTCACAAAATACATATTTAGTAAATTTGCTGCCATTAGATGTAGTTGATTAGACACATCCATGAGGGATAGCTCTGCCATTAGTTCTCAGTCACAAAATCTGAAGTTCTGTCCTGCTAGATATGACATCTATATAATGCAGCATTATTTGTCACTTATTTGTATCAAGCAAAATGATATCCCTTTACAACTCCTAGAGAATGTTCACCTTTCTGCTTGAGCCATCTTTGCAATGCTCTGTCTTTCAGGTATTTCATGCATGGCGTTTGCAAGGAGGGAGACAACTGCCGTTACTCCCATGATCTCTACACTAGTCAGTCTGCCATGGTATGCAGGTATTTTCAGCGAGGATGCTGTGCTTACGGAGATCGTTGCAGGTACTGAAATATGGTTGAATATTCTCGCTCCGAACGAGGAATTAATTTCCCATATTCATGACCAGTCATCCTCAGTTGTTTGCTTCCTTATTTAATTCAGGAGGAATAAATTGAGGAATTCTAAGTGCATTTAATAGAGAGATCCATTGGTGACCTCTTAATGTAAATTCTTCCTTAAGAGGAGTTCACTAGTGCTGACATTATAGTAGCCCTGTTCAGATGCTATTCATCAAAGGAAGTCCAGCATTTGAATGGGTCTGTACTGTGTAGTCCGTCCCTCCTCTCCAGATTACGTGAAAGGTTTCACTCCCTACAGCTCCTCTTCAGGGCCAGCCCAAAACATTATGCTGACTGAAGTGAAAACAAAGTGATGCTCCCTCTTATTCCATATACAAAAGCCAAGTAGGCTGGCAGTTGAATCTTGCTTTAGTAGGAGCAGTTGGAGAACATCCTCCACCTAGAGTACTCAACAGTCTAGGAGATACAGGGCAAGCCATATGGCTCACAGCCTTCTCTAAAACCTTTCTGCCAGCTTCAAATATCTGCTGCCTGAAGCAGCCTCACTCTGTTTAATAGTAGGGAAAGCCTTGCCTCTTCCTGCAGATATTTGTGCATATGTCAGGGAAGGGACTACTCCATCTAGCCTGTTTGTATGTTGGACTTAATGGCTACTGTTTTCATAATCTAATCTTTCAGATGCAGTTCTCTATGCACTACAGGAGTGTTACTTCCTATTATACACTACTTCAGTGCTTTAAAAGGGTGGTTAGTCTGTTTGCATGATACTTACTATCTTGTGTTAAATGTCTTTTTAAAAAAAGCATATAAAGCATTTTACGTTTGAAGATTGTTGGCTAAAGTTAATATTGATCATGCATTTACTTATTCAGAGTTATTTGTTTTTACAAAGTTCCAAAAGCTGACATTATTCAATATATTAAATAAGAAGATGGGCCACATTGAAACTCTGGCCAAAGAAAGCAGCTTTTGAGCAGTCTGATTTATGAATGTCACTTTCCCTGGTTCTTGGCAATCAAGTCTTTAGATAAAAACCAGTTTTCCTAGCTGTAATAGCAGTGTTTCATTTTAGCACAATTTTCTTTGCCAACTATATCAGTAGTATTAAGATATCCTTAGTTAGACCATCAATGAAGTTGATTTTGAAGGCTCCCTGTTGCTGAACTCCATACAAAAAGGAGATCATAATATGCATGTTATATAATATGAATGCCTTTACTGCAGATAGAACTTAGAAAGTGTGCTTATTGGTAACATTCTTGGCATGCATGAAATTTCCTCTTCCGAGCATCTGTCTATAATCTGGCATCATCCAGATAGGTTGGACTACAACTCTCACCACATATTTTCCAAAGAGTACTAGCCCAACACATCTGATGTCCACTACTGTGATAGTAGTCATCCTGAACTATTAAAAAATAAATGTTAGCAGGATTTTTAATTGCTTAATAAGATGACTTGGCAGTGAAAATCATTCCATACATGGCCTTTAGAATTGAGTTGTTTCTAGTACCAAGTTAGAACCACTACTTTTTCTTCAATAACACATTATTAATTATTTTAAAGCTAAACTTGCTTCTGCAAAATCATCATGGCCATGCAGGAAGCAGTCACCTGCCCTTGAAGCTCATATAGGAATATATGTTCAATATGATTATTGACAACCAAGAGCACTGTTTTGTTTGAAGACGAGATTGTGTTTTTATTCTGAAAAAAAGGGCATACAATGCATTGTAAAAATTTAAATGCTTTAATGCAAAGGATATGGGATTGACTAAAACCTTAATATTATAATAAACCAGAGTAAGCTATGAAAACTATCACTGATGTCAGACCACTTCTTGGTTTGAATGTCAGGCTAGATCTTCATAAGATCTTGATTAGAATGCTTACTTTTTAATGAAATTCACTTAGTGACTTTGAACCAATACTATTTTTCAGCCTAGCCTAACTCATAGCCAAATTAAAATTAGTGGATATATACAACTTTATGGGTTGTTTAGAAGAAAGACAAGCTGTGAGAATACCGTAGTAAGGACATACACAGGAAGTCCATGTTTTGTGAAGATGGCGTCTCTTTGAATGAGAAACAGTTAACAACCACATTACTGTATGACAATTTTCTTCTATCCTGCTTCAATTGAATATCATTTGAAAGTGTATGCTCTTGCCCTTTGAACCAGTATGAGACATCTTATGCACTGTGTGTATGCATTTTTTGAAGTCCATTTGAACTTCTTAGATTTGGTGAATATTATTTTACTGAAAAAGCTGAAAGCCAGTGTGGTGTAGTAGAGTGTTGCTCCTAAATCAGGGAAATTGGCCCTGAGACGGACAGGCTGGCCATGGACATGTTTCTCTCTTAGTAACATCCTATATATATCACCCTATGCTCTATGGCACAATGATGGAATAAATTCACAAATGTTCAAACACATGAAAGGTGTTGCTTGTCACGTTATTAATATTTGGTAGTGTGCTTAAAATAAAGTCAAGGGGGAGTCATAGACAGTATGCCTGGTGTCTGGTTTGTACTAGATGTTAACAGGTAACCTATCTGTTTGGTAGTGAGAAGTTGAAAGTTCTATAATATGCCCAAAAATTGTTCTCATATTAAGAACATACCATTGTTCTTCACAAACACCAACAGAATCTTCCCTTCTAATATGCCATATAGTGTATCTATTGAAAGCAGTTTCTTATAAATGATCTTCGATATTTTGTGTAATGTTCTACATATGTTGCTGTTTTTTCTGGGGAGGGGAAAATCCAGTTCTCATTTTGTCTTTTATCAGATATGAACATACCAAGCCATTGAAAAGGGAAGAAGTGACTACTGTGAGTCCAGCTGCAAAAACCTATCCTTCAGCTTCCACAGATGTGACACCATCGCCTGGAACACTTGAAGTGAATACCGGTGAGACTGAAGTTGAAGACAGAAGCTTGGCAGCTGCAGGAGCTGTGGCTGAAGACTGGGTCAATGCAGTGGAGTTTGTTCCTGGGCAGCCATATTGTGGCCGTGGTAAGTTGATTCATGGTTTTAATAATAAACTGCAGTTGCCAAGATTAGCACTTCGTGGGGTTATAAACTCTTAAAATACAGTAACAGTTCAGTGGAAAGTTACAATGCTTTGAATAATCTGGTTGAGGGGGCGGGGGGGGGGGGGACAAAGGAAGCTGCTTTCTGTGAAATCACACCATTGATCCATTTAGCTCTATATGGCCTGTGCTAGTTGGCAGCATCTCTTCAGGGTTTCAAGCTGAAGTGCTACATTTCCCAGCCTTACATAGAGATGCTGAAGATGTGTGTGTGTGTGTGTGTGTGTGCACCTCATGTGAACAATAAAATAAAAGGGAGATAAAAAATTGCATACATACAATGCATCCTTGTTTAATTCAGAAGTTTCAGCATAGTGGTTTGAATGTTTGAATGCAACTCTGGAGACTAGGATTTGGTTCCCAGTTCATCCATAAAATCCACTGGATGACCTTGGGCAAGTCACATTCTCAACCTCAGAGGATGGCAATGGTAAAACTCCTCTGAACAAATCTTGCAAGAAAATCCCTTGACCTAAGGGTCGCATTAGAGTGACCATAAGTCTGAAGCAACTTGAAGGCACACAACACACACATGCACTGTCTAGTACCTGTGATAGTGAAGCCTTATCAGAAGCAGATATGCAAACATAAGCCTATAAAGAGGAAGAAAAGAGTTCCAGAGATGTTGGGTGGGAGAGCCGGGCTAAGTTACAGTCCTGTCCATTGGGATGGAAACTGTGGGGGACTGATTTCCCCAAACACCCTCTAAGAGGCATGGGAGCATTTTTACCTTGTTTTGGGGCCTTCCTGTGTCATTTTAAGCCTTGGGACATTTTTGCTAACAGAAATTTAGCAGAAGTATGTTCCTTTTCACTTCCTGTTTCAAAAAAAGTCCCTTGTGGGCCTAAATTGATGGGGGAGGAGTGTGATGGAAATGCACCCTCTGCAGGGCATTTAGGGACACCCCCCCAAAAAAAAACTAGAGGGAAAATTCTGTTCAGGGGCAGGGGGCTTCCAAATTTGGTGGAAATGCCTTCTACACCCCCTAGAAGGCATTTAAGAGTAAAAAATGGAAGGCACAAAAACAGTTCTTGGAGGCACTATCATCACCATTCTTGTACTCTTTCCCCAGTTTAGGAGTCAAGGCATCTTAACAACAGTTAAAACAGATATAGTTAAAAATAACAGCATACAAACATTAAAAAGCAATTATATCAGAATAAATTTTGAAACCACTTGGAGCAGATTAAACAACTTTACCCATCCCTGCTGTACATGCTTACGTCAATGTTCTATTAAGATAGTGGATATTTGGTTTCACAGACTGTCCATTAGTGCCTCCACCTTGCCCCTGACATGCTGTTCTCAAGTATATAACTTTGAAATTAAGTTAAAATAGTAACTGGAGCAGATTTGGTAGTAACTTGGTTAGGGAGAGTGTGTACCCATGCATGCATGTAAACCTCTAATTCAGGGGTCGAAAATCTTTGGTCCTGAAGTTACTTTAAATGTCAACTTCCAGCAATAAGGGATTCTGGGAACAGTAGTCCAAACCATCGTTAGGCCCAAAGGTTCCTCTCTTCCATTGTAATTGAAATTAATCTTTATATTGCTAATTTCTGGTATCTGATGATGTATCTAAACATAAGTGTGAGCTACACTATATGCAAATAGAACATAGGAAGTAGAATATAGGAAGCTGCCTTACACTGAGAGAATCCATTTCTGAGTGACAATGCTGCTCCAGGTTTTGAGGCAAGATTCTTTTCAAGCTCTTCCTAGAGATCTCTGATATTCCCTGGTAGTCTCCCATCCAAGTATGAACCTGGTGCTCACCCTGCTTAGCTTTCAAAATCAGATGGGATCAGATGTGTTCAGGATAGTATGATAGACAGTTGTTTCTTGTACTTGTAGGAGTTTGTGAAAGAACTGTTATACATTTCTCACATGGTAATAGATCTGCAAATGTGGGCCAAATCCCAGGTACTATGAAGTGACTCAGATCATGATTCTTTAAAACAATGATTCCCAAAGTCTGGTCCTCCAGTTGTTTTGGACTTCTGCTCTGAGAAGCCTCAGCTATCCTGGCGAGTGGTCTAGGATTCTGGGAGCTAAAATCCAAAACATCTGGAAGGCCAAAGTTTGGGAATCACTATGTTTCAGGAATTCCGTCCAAGTGCTCAGCTTGAAGAGAGACATGTTCTGAATCATTCTGATTTCCCCCCCACAGCTGCCCCTTCCTGCACTGAAGCACCCTTGCAGGGAATGGTCATTGAAGAGGAATATGAGAAACAACAAGCAAACCTGGAGATGAAGAAACAACTATGTCCCTATGCTGCAGTAGGAGAATGCCGTTATGGAGAAAACTGTGTATATATCCATGGGGATGTGTGTGACATGTGTGGTTTGCAGGTCCTCCATCCAGCTGATGCTGCACAGCGATCTCTGCACATAAAGGTGAGACATAGGACAGTATCACACTACCCCTGTTATAGTTCCATAGATTAAACAGTTTGCCAGTCAAAAAGGTTCAGGGCTATTTTATTTTTTATTTTATTTTTTCATTTCCTAGCTTATAAACATTATAGGTCTTTGAAATAGGTCATTATGGTCCGAAGCAAAAGGCTGGTGGGCCTGGCATGCTCTTCCACAAATCATGTTCACAGCAGTCAGGTGATAATTGGGCCTCATCATAGGAAGTGGCTAGAGAGAGCAGTCTTCATTTATCTTTGAGAGAAAGAGTATAGACTTATAAAACTATGTGGAATGAAGTCTACTATTAAAGTTATTTTTGTATTTTGAGGATTGCAAATTGCTTGAGAGCCTCCTCAGGGCAAGAAAGTTTTCTGTAAAATTTGCCAGCAAAAGAGCACATTTGGGGCTGGGAGTGAGATGTAAGATGTCATGAATTGTTTTAAAGTAGGGTTGAACAGGCAAATTCAATGGCAGGAGTGCTTTTAAGCCACATGTTGCTTAAATCAAGGCATATATGTATGATATACATGGAGTCCATACCTTGTTTCATAGAGGAAGCACATCTTGAAGGCTTCTGGGAACACAATTTTCCTTTTTTAAGAAGGTCCCACCATGCCTTGATTTGAGCAAAAATGCAGTTAGGGGGTAGGGTTAGCCTGTAATACAGCCTGCCACAAGAGTAGGCAACCTGGTACCTTCCTGATCAATGGCCATGCTAGGTGGGGCTTAAGGGAATTTTAGTTGAAAAATATTGTGAGGACAGCAGGTTGCCTGTCTTAGGCTTGTTGGAATATAAAATGCTTCCATATTCTGTGAACTGTGAGAATGCATGCATTTGTCTTTCCCTGTTTTAAAACAGTACTACTCAAAGTGATGGTACACAGGTCAGTTAGCAAACCATCAGCTGCTGGTGTGTATTGAAATTCCAAGGAACTGTGTCATTATGATGATAATATGGCATAATAATACATGGGAGTCAGTCCACCACATAGATAGAGCACTGCTTTATTATATGGCAAATTCCCAGTGGCTGCTTGAGTGTATTGTAAAAGGTAGTGCAGCTTGCTATACATTTAGAAACCTTTTGCAATTTTGTGAAGACCATCTATTTTAGGTACATATATCTTAAAATCACAGTGAGAAGGTTCCATACGAGACTTCATCAGAAACAGAGAAGAGAGACAAAGAATTAATTTGACATACAAAATACGCAAAGGAATCTTGTAGCACTTTTGAGACTGAGAGAAAGAAGTTGGTAGCACAAACTTTCATAGACTTAAGTCTATGACTTCTTTCTCTCAATTAGTCTCAAATGCTACAAGATCTCTTTGCATACTGAGCCAAACTAACACAGCTGTGTCTTTGAATTCTACCACACAACATATGGAAAATTGGGTGATGCAGATGAAGAATGACTGAAATGTGAGGGGTCAATAGTGGTAGTCCTCTGTTCCTGCATTGTACAGAATTCCTGTAAATACAGAATTTTGAGGGACAGGATTCATGTATTAATGGTCTTTTCAGTATCTCCTTAACTCTTTGCCATCACATCACTGCAAGTAAGTTACGTTCTTGTGCAAATTAACTGTTCTGTCATAACTGTCTTGAGTCAGTCTTCTAAGTAGAGAGAATCTTTATATGTAAGGGATGAACTCAGTTCTTGATGACAGGAAATGGTGCTAGAAAAGTTGTGGACCCTCACAGATAGAGCCTTTTATGGAGATGACTCCTTCCACATTTCAGGTTTGTCATTTTGAAATTGGTTGTCTGTCATTTTCTTTCTTTTTTTCATTGCAGTCTTGCATTGAGGCTCATGAGAAGGACATGGAGCTCTCATTTGCCGTCCAGCGTAGCAAAGACATGGTGTGCGGGATCTGCATGGAGGTGGTGTATGAGAAAGCCAACCCCAGCGAACGTCGTTTTGGGATCCTCTCCAACTGCAATCACACTTACTGTCTCAAGTGCATCCGCAAGTGGAGGAGCGCTAAGCAATTTGAAAGCAAGATCATAAAGTGAGGCACTTCCCCATGTCCGTTGTGCTTTGTTTCTTGGGGAGAAATTAGTATGTTATGTGAACTTACAACATCGCCCCTCTTTCATCCCAAGACTGTGTTTAATAAGTAATGTTACCATTCAGAATTGAGGGGGAGTTTTTTGGATATACCTTCTGGCCTTGGTACTCTTGGTTGGTCAGCAAGATCCATTTAGTTTGAATGTTAAGGGTTTTTTTTTCTTTTGTTTTTGTTAAATGGTAGTGACATGCTGTCCTATTGGTTACAAAACAAACTTACTTGGGTTCATACATTGAAAGAGACAGATGAGTTCCAAATGTGTTTTTCCTAGGCTTTTACTCTGCTAGTTCATTACTGAGTCAGTGACCCATTAAGTCGGCTTGGAAAAAAGAAACCCAGACCAATATGGACATCAAAGAAAGCAAAGTTACAAAAAAGAAATAAATTTATTTATATCTAAAGAAAAATGAGTCTGTGTGTGCAATGTTTTTCCCCCCCATGCTCATAAGTAATGGAGAAATGGCAGAATTGAGAATCTCAGAAAATGGTTGGGTTGGGGGCTGGGATAGTTAGGCTGCGAGAGAAACATGGTACAAAGATCTGAGGTACAATAGACTGCTTTTAAAGGAGAAAATATACCATGGTATGTCTGTAGCTGGAGATAGTGCCCCTGATATGTGGAATTTTGCAGTGCAGTCTGTTCGTTCCCCAGGTCCTGCCCAGAATGTCGGATCACATCTAACTTTGTCATTCCAAGTGAGTACTGGGTGGAGGAGAAGGAAGAGAAGCAGAAACTCATTCAGAAATACAAGGAGGCAATGAGGTATGAGCCCTGCAGCCTCGGATCAAGCTTGACTGCAGACATTAAGGGCGTATACGGAGAAGAGCAAGGTGTTACCTAAAGCCCTCTCATACCTCCTTCCTATCCTCTCCCTTTCACAAGATGCATCTTTAACTATTAACAGATGCATGCAGGTCACACAAGTTACTTTGTCACTCCTTTGTGCCAGACACCTCACATGCTATTCCCTAATCCACCCAGTCAAAACCTCTCCTTAAATATGGTACATGCTAGTACAGAATCTCTCCTCTGCATGCACCTGCCCATGCACACACATTTCGAGTCTGCATATCCACGTTATCCTTTGTGTACGTATGTTTGACGGATTTTAAAATGCCTTCCGTGACAATACCCCCTCTTTTTTAAAAAACAAAAACAAAGTATCACCTCGATTACAAAGCAAATGCAGTACTGAATTCTGATTGGCTATGCTGTGAGTAAGGGTTGCGATATTTTCCTTTCCAGCAACAAGCCATGCAGGTATTTTGATGAAGGCCGTGGGAGCTGCCCATTTGGAGGGAACTGTTTTTACAAACACGCATATCCCGATGGCCGCCGAGAGGAGCCCCAGAGGCAGAAAGTGGGAACTTCAAGTAGATACAGAGTAAGTCCCACAGCTTTTGTTGGTTCATTTAATTTAGGGGAGGGAGTAGGATGTATGTAAAGAATTTTGGTGGTGATAGAATATAATTAGGCCTGAACCTCATTTTGTTTAAGCAAAGTTAAGCAAACTTCAGGTGCAGTGGCCTCATCCTGTTGTTAGTATGAACTAAAGTAGATCCATTGAATTGATGGAATTTGACTCACTGTTCAGCAAATAATTCAGTGGACCTACTTCAGTTGGGACTAATAAATAGGACTCTGATTAGTAAATTCACATAGCCTCCTACCTGCTTACCGTTTTTTTCTATTATATTAGATGCTCCTCCTTCCAATAATCATGATGAAGGCTGTTTTTGAAAATGGGTTGCTTCTTGGTGTGAGCCCAGCAAGGGATCATTTATAGAAAAAGATGGTACTATATTGTCGTGTAGCCAGTCAGACCACTATTTGACACCCCAAAGCCCAATCATAGGGAGACAAATGTTTCCCACCTTTATTACTGAATAAGTTAACAATTCCTGTGAGTTCTCATGAAAAATCCACAAAATGTCATAGGGGAAGAGTTTGGTTAATTTTGTGAGGAAATGTGTTTTGTGAAACATGTCATCCACCCCCTGCTCCAATATCAGATCAACCATAAGCAAAGATTTCCTTTGCCCAGTGGGAAACTTTTGCTTATAACATGATGGAAAGAAAATAACATTTATAATCTCTTATTTTGAAGACAAAAGGAATACCTCTCTCACAATGTAACTATGTAATTGTAAATAAACAGCAGACCATCTCTTACTGAAATGTCAAAGCAGAGATAGTTCCTGAGTCAGAAAGAGTGGAGTCCTGTGGCATTTTAAAAATTTAACAGATTATTATTACAGGAGATTTTCTGCCTTGTGCAGTCATAAATGTGTTATCTTCTGAAGTGCCGCAAAATCCTTTGTTTTTGCTGCATCTGACTAGCATAGATTTGGAAATTCCTCAATGAAAAATATATAATGGAGTCCTGAAAAACTTCTTGTCTGCCAAGCAGATTGAAATATGTCAGTGATGCACAGCTACCTGCCAAGGATTCCCAGTAGCAAGTCACCACCATCCTGCTGCTTCTTTGAACTGGAAAAATAAGAATTTGGTAGACCACTAATAAGTGGTTAGAAAGGGTGTTCTCCAATGGTCACAGATTTATGTGGCATTTCTGTGGCTGCTGTCAGGCTGTTGCTGCCTATATGTGTGACTAAATCAGTGGTTTAGCAGAAACTGTACCTAAAAGGAAACAGTGGCGCAAAAGTGTGTGATCCTTGAATCTTTTCTGCCTTTCATACAACTGTTGTATGAATCATCCTTAATAACTGTAGAGCCTCTTTGTGTACTGCTCGTATCTGTGGTGCTAAATTGTCATGCCTGACACTCCCCAAAACCCTATGTGTTCTCACTTTTGGGTGGAGGAATTTAGACTATTAGAACAGGAAAAGGGCAGTGGAGTTTGTATTAGAGGAGAGTATCGGTCTTCCACTGATCTGAAGGCCACTAACTTGTGCTCCACTTGCAGGCCCAGCGGAGAAACCGGTTTTGGGAGTTCATTGAAGAGAGGGAGGGCAACGATCCCTTTGAGAATGATGAGGATGAGGTGGTGACCTTTGAGCTGGGTGAGATGCTCCTCATGTTGTTGGCGGCAGGAGGCGATGATGACCTGACAGACTCCGAGGATGAATGGGACTTGTTTCACGATGAGCTGGAAGACTATTATGACTTGGATCTATAGCACCTCTTTGTGGAGTTTGGACTGTCTGCTTGATTTTCAGACAGTAGCTCTTTTCCTGTGGTGTTGTGGCAGTGCCTGTGTTTTGTTTTGTTTTTTCTCCTAGGCAGGCCTATCCATTCCAGGTGCTGCTGTTGTAATAACTTTTTACCCAGGGTCTGTCTCCTCTCCCCTGCCCTCAACCTCCTACCCCCACCAGCCCCAGGAGTGTGTTTTTTCTTCTCTGTCAAACAAATGACATGAAATAAACCTTTAAAATGTTAGTTTTTGTACAAATGAATTTAACTGTCAGACAGTTAGATTAGACTTGTTGCTTCATATCTGTGTTCCTGATGGGATTTACCTAATTCCAGGGTTCAAGTGTTTACAGGACTTCCACATTCATCTTGAAGAGCCCAGATACAAACATGAAAGCATTGGTCATGCAGTGCCGGGGAAGGGGGGCAGAGGGATGGGCAGAAGTGAGCCGATGGCCTCTTTCCACTACGGACTTTGGAAACAATTTTTTTCTACTTCGGATATCAGGCCAGAGGTGTATTTTCTTGATTGGCTTCAGCTTCATTCCAAACCTCCTTACCACCACCTTCATGTTCATGTGTTCATTTGTGGTTTTGGCCTCTTGTTTACTTGCACATTACTATTTACTACTGTGTAACCAGAACCAGGCGCGAATGTTCCGGGTTTTTACTGTTTGGCATGAAAGGCAAACGTGTTTGTGTGTGAAAGGAGAACTTTCTATGTATGTATATACAAATAAAATGCAGAGTTGTATCCCAAGGGCTGTGCAACTTGGTATATGTGTGTATTAAAACTTTTCGCTCCCTTATTCTCTCACCCTGCCCACCTTCTACACACCATCTTTTCTTCAGTGCATGATGTCTGACACCCAACTGGCTTTTGAAGCAAATGTGGTTCTCAGCTAGTTCTTTGAAACTAACTAATAGAACTTGAACTTGAATACAGCACTTCTTTCATGGCACCAGTACTCTCTTCCCCCTTTCCCAGCCACATTTCTCCTCCTCTTGAGTGTATTTGAGTTGCACAGGTGTAAGCATACAATTAGCCAGAGAGGGTTCAGACTACAAGATTACTCAGTTAGGACACCACCATTTTGAGATCTTTTGCTTTTGCAACGTCAAAGATCATCTGTGGTAAACAAGTAGAGTTTTATCGGAGATCCCTTCTGTTTCTCAATTAAGAGGCCCCTTGTTGTCTTGCAGAATACCTCATTTCAGACAATTGTACTCTTATTGGCTATACAATGTGCATGTTACTACTTTTGCTACTTTATCCCTAGAACAAACAACCAGATAATTAACAAAGGTCCAGTTCTGCTAGGAAGATGTTCAGGTGCTGCCAAAGCTTCCCTCTCTTTCTCCCCTTTCCTTCCCCCTTAATGGAATTTTAACTTTCCATTACACTTAATGCTGCTGGATTGTCTTTGAATTGTTCTGCTTCTGTCCTTTAGATTGTGTTTCCTTTCACTTTTAAATGGAATCAGAAATTGTTGCTGAAGTCTGTGTTACTCTGCAGCTGCCTTTTGTAAGAAGCACTTTTCCCAAATAAAAAAGAAAGAAAAAAGCACCGTTGTTTTCAAATTTGGGACTTGCAGTCTTTTAGGGATGTACTCTTTGTTCATTATATTCTCAAAAACTTGTTTCTGGGCCTCTGCAGTTACACCAAAGGCTAGTCTTCACTCCCAGTTAATAGCTGCTAGCAGACACGAGGACATTTGTATTCTTCATTTCTAACATCAATATGTAGGTTGTATTCACACATCACACTAAGCCACAGGCAAACAAACCACACACACACACACACACACACACACAAAACCTCTTGTTTTTACTCATTTTCTTGCCCCTTTATCAGCTCCTGTTTCAAGTTATGCAGCAGGGGAAATAAAGCAGACACAAGTTCAGAACCTGCAAGGTTAATATTAAAAAAGTAATTAATCATTGACACTCCTCCCATATAGTCCCCATTATATTAGAAATAACTTCCATTTTGCTATGGTAGCTAAAATAACTGTATGCAGCAGTACAACACAACTCTTGAACCATATGAGATTCCACCACCACCATTTAGTGAGAAGGGATCACTATAACTATTAAAAATGTAATTAAAAGTTCTCCAAAAGAACTTTTTATCTATCATGAAGTAATCATGATGTAAATTAATTATACCTTCATATGACAAGACATTTTTAAAAATGCTAGTTTTTACGAGCTCATACAAAAACCTGGCTTCCCATGGTTTGCAAGTGGCTAACAAATCATGGAGAGCAAGCCTGTTGTTGTGGTTTAAGTTTCTGCCTATGACCTTGGAGACCACTCAGCCATGAAAACCTTGGCAGGTCACATACTTTCAACCTCACAGGAAAACACTAGCAAACCCCCTCTGAAGAGATCTTGCCTAGAAAACCCCATGATAGATTTGCCTTAGAGTAGCCATAAGTTGGAAATGATGTGAAGGCACACAACAGCAAATCATGTTGTTTTTTTTGCAGGGATGCACTGGCCAGAATTCAACAGATGACAAGCTGGTTTTGTATTGTATGTAAATCCAAGCCGAGATTATTGTGATAGTAAGGGTGCAAGGGTAATTCTTAAGGATGGCTACAAAACGCCCCTCCGTTTTACTGTAGGACAAAAAATGCAGTATGAGAACCTTAGTCCACATTTAGTAAGCAATTTATACCAACTTACTCACACTTACTTACCAAGAAGGTAGGGATATTAACAATCTTAAGATACGCAGATGACACCATAATACTAGCAGAAAACTTTACAAACCTGGCATGAATACTGAGAAAGATCAAGGAAGAAAGTGCAAAGGCAGGCTTACTGTTGAACATAAAACAAAAATAATGACTCAAGAGAATATGCACAAATTCAATCTGACAATGAAGAAATAGAAATAATACCTGGGATCAAACATTGACAGGAATAAGGACTGCTCCCAAGAAACCAGAAGAAGGTTAAGAATGGGGAGGGTGACTATGAAAGAACTAGAAAAGATTATAAAATGCAGTGATAATACAACTGAGCACAAAAGTTAGAATCATACAAGCCATTGTATTCTCTATTATTATGTATAGATGTACAGGGAGTCTTGGAAATATCTCATCCACAGGGTCTCCATGAGATACGATTGACTCGAAGGGAGTTAACAACAAAATACCAAGGTGGTATGTGGTTCTGGATCAATTGATACAAAATTATAGGATCCACATGCATGTGGATGTGGTGATGGGATTATGCAGAACAACAAAAAATATACATGCTGGAGGATTGGTAAAGAGAAATGAGTAAAAAACCATGGAAGTCATCCATGTATAGTATCACAGCAAGGAGAGACATCATCATGAAGTTCTGAAACACACAATGGGATTCTTGGAACATCTGTGAAGGGTTTTATTTGTTTAAAATTTTTATTGCTAAATGTCTCACAGACCAGGATAGAGAATATTTAAACAACAGTTAGCAATATCTAGAGGTGAAGGAGAAAGAGTGCAACCATTTGTAGTCCATCTGGATTTGAGCATGTATGCAGCCTGAGCCCTAAGCAAAAGTGAGGTAAAACATTAGATTCTGTTGATGTGCCAAGAACCCTTGGTGCACATTTATTTATGAGAACATAATTGATGTGGTTCATTAAATGTCTTCTATACATCTAAAGTGAGGCATAGACATATCCTGCTCCCAGTTGCCATACTGGTTGAAGCCAACCTAAGTGATGTACAGACAGTTGTAATGTGTGCACGGAAGAGCATAATCTAGTATTGCACGCAAGAATTCCAGACACTTCCTTAGATATCACTCCAAAGCCAAGGGAAAATGCAAAACTCATGTCGCATGCACTAAGCTTGGAGAGTTCTGTAATGAATGGTGAAGCCAGTAGCTTTTCAGTCATCACCTTGATTCTGGAGCCAAACAAGGTTTAGGAGGAATTCAGCTACAAACATAAAGATCCATCAGAGGAGGCAGTTGCTTGTGTTCATAACTAATTGTAGTATTAAAAATACGTTTTTAAAAGTTGCTTTTGGATAGCTCACTGTTCAACATTAGGTCCTTAGGTGTTGCTGGACTTCAAATTTCAGATGCCCCTAAAAGCATGGCCAAAGCCTCTAGTGGTAGGTGTTCAGGTACTCAAAGAGTGACCTACATCACAAGGTTGTCGTGAGAATAAAAGGGGGGGAGGAGGAGCTATATATGCCACCTTGAGTTCAGTGGAGAAAAGACAAATTATGACAAAAACTAAACCAGGGCAGTAGCGTCACAAAGGGGTGCAGGGGATGTGAAGCACACCAAGTGGCACCTAAGGGTGTATGTGACACCACTGCTCGTCAAACGTCTCCTTTTTGGAAGAAATGGACTGTGGCATTGCCTGTGCCCCATTAAAATGCTGAAGAGATGGGGTGAGGCTGAGTGGGAAGAGAAAGGAGAGGTCCCAATTTTAAAAAAATAATTAAAAAAACATTTTAAAATTGTTTTAAATTTTTCTTTAAAAACATCACCTTCTACCAAATTTTCACTTCTGCCACATGAAACTATGCATATGTAAATGCATTGAGGATGTGTGTATGATATTGTAATTTGAAGGTATAATTTTAATTTTACAACTGTCACAACTATCACCACGACAATCAGTGATATGCAGGAATTATGATCAAGATGCTGCCTTGAATCCCAATATTGGGAGAAAGGCTGGACATAAGAAAATAAAATAACCAAAATAAAAATAATTAATGAGTAACAGTAGTATAAAAACCATTACTAAAGATTCTGTATTGTGTGATAAGGGAGGTGGTCAATGGGGAGGGTGATACCGCTGGTTGCACCCCGGGTGACACCAACCCTAGTGATGTCACTGAACCAGGGCTTTTCTTGGGCTAATTGTTTAGAGGACTAAATAATGGTAATGCAGTGCTCCATGATGAAGGGCATGTGTGCCTTACCTTTTTACTATTTCTACACATACCTGACCTAAAAAGAGACCTTCCCTTAAGTGTTGTCACCTGAGACCCTTTTATGCTACACAGTTACAGCACTGTGACTCCACTTTAACTGCCATGGGTCCATCCCATGAAATCCTGACATGTTAGTTTAGGAAGAGGTATGTAGAACTCTAGTGCCTCAGCAGACTACAAATACTAGGATTCCACTTGATGTTGCCATGTAATTAAAGCAGAATCATTGTGTTAGAACTGTGTTAACGTGAAAGGATCCATTGGACAAATAGTGTTCTGGATTCCATCCACTCCATACTATCTCCTTTTCCATTCAACCTATTCTCAGACCTCATTAACCGGTTGCCACTTTTGCTCTTTTGGGGAGAGGATTGGATCCCCTTACCATTTCCTCCCTAAAGATACAGGTAGCATCCAAGATCCTTGTTATAACAGCTGAAGGGTCCATTTGCAGAGCCAGGCACACAAACAAGTGCTGCTTGTGACTTGTAAACTCTTGTACAACTTGGGATCTGGTCTTTATTTCTCTCTTTTAAAATATATATTTTACAAAATACAAATTTAACAAATAATATCTCTGCACATCCAATAGTAATTTAAAATTTTACAGCATTTATCATTTCTGCCCCCCCTCCAATATTATCAATATAATAATTTGTTGGTATATACTTCAAAGCTGAACTACTTTGTACCGGTTTCTTCTATTTTCAAAACCTTTTAACTCACATTCCACCTCTTTAAGATCACTTTCACCTTTTATCTGTAATTGACTGCATCTCTTTAATTATAGTTCTATACCTCCTTATATCTGTTTCATTTTATCCATTTTCTAGTAATATTATTAATTGGCAATGCTATTATCCCAGTCATTCTATGGTTTATATACAGTATCTTACATTTCAGGCTTTTGCTCTTCTTTAAATCTCATGAGTAGTTAATTCCTATGTAAAGAATTTATTATACCACCCCATTTCTCTTCTCAAATTTCTAGCATATTACTCCAATCTTCTTTGTACTTACTCAGTAAATTTTCTTTTAATAATGTTGTCAACTTGTCCATCTCCATCATTTCAAAACATTTTAAAAGCCAGTTATAAATTGTTGGAGTTTTTTCTTTTGGATCTAGTCTTTCTGAAAACCTGTGGCTCCTTCTAAGATCCTACCATGTTTTGCATGGTCTGTTTCTTCACCATTCTGTGTAAATTTGAAGTGCTCTATAAATAAAGCTTAATAATAATAATAATAATAATAATAATAATAATAATAATTGGGCATGCTCCACGTGGACACAAAAGACAGACTTGTTAATTGTTGCTTCCAGCTTAGGAGGCAAGGAAATCCTCCTCCCCCTTATCCTTCTTCTGGTAGGTGACTATTTGATTCAAGCATGCTTTTTGCATCTAATTGCTGAGGCTTTTTAAGTAGAGGTGCTATGATCCTCTGATTTTAACTGAATAATCTGTTTAATTGTGTGTTGTTATAGCATTGTGCTTTTAAATGCATTTTGAAAAAAGTAGTGATCAACCTTGCTGCCAGTTTGGGAAGAATGAGTTAGAAATATGACATTTTGCATTTCTGCAAACTGTAAGATTCTGTGACTGTAGTATTTCTGCAGACTTAACAACTGTGACTGCTGCTACTCATGCTTGGGTTGCATTTTCATAGATACATATCAAAACCAACTCCAGGCATTGGGTTTGCTGTTAGTATATAATGAATATGACACATTATCCCACTGTGAGTCCTCTTTTGTTGTTGTGTGCCTCCAAGTCATTTTTGACTTATGGTGACCCTAAGGCGAACTTATCATAGGGTTTTATTGGTAAGTTTCTTCAGAGGTTTGTCATTGCCATGATCTGAGGCTGAGACTGTGTGACTTGCCCAAAGTCACCAGTAGATTTTTATGCTCCGGGGGGAATCGAACCCTAACCCTGGCTCTCAAACCACTATACCATGCTAGCCCTTTCATAGTACACAAATACAGTGCTATGATTCCACATTGACTGCCATGGCAGCATCCTATGGAATCCTGGGATTTGGTGTTTAAGGCAGGGCATTCAGAGCGCCTAACCAAGACAATTTCCAGGTATCAATTGGATATGCTGTGTCAACTGTGTATTTCTTTCTAGCTCTGCTGCTTCAGCGACACCAGTTTTAGCCACAGTGGTTGAGACTGCAATTTCTCTTTACGAGACGCATCAAATAAAGTAGGAATCTTTCTGCCTCTTTCAGAGGGGCTCAGTACAAATTAGAAACATTCGCCACTCCTTTGTTGGAGCTCCTGAACATTAGAGTAGCAAATTTCCTTTTATATTTTCTTTAAAGGAATGAGTAATAGGGGAAAAACAAGTATACATTTTCTTAAATTGCAAACGCTTAGAGCCAGGCACAGCACACAATTTAAAAAAAACCACACACACTAAAGATGATCCAAACACTTTTAAGTGTGATTACAGATTTAAGCACTTGCTTCGTGTCTTTACAACCCTTTTATTTCAAAACTGGCTTCCCAGCAATAAGACCCATATATAGAGACTCCCCTTCCTGTAAAATAAAGATGTTAACAGGAGAAATATATCCAATGAAATAGTTTCCCAGAGTGTGCAAGATAGAGGAATTGGCAAACAATGAAGAAAGAGAAGACTGACTGAAGTAGAATTCAATTTAATAATGGCTAATATAATTCCCACAGATTCAAAGGGTTTATTGTAAATATGACTGTCTGGAGTGAACCCACAGTCAACATTACAACATTACGTTTCTTCCATTACAAGAAAAGATCAACCGTTCATTGCCCTCCCACTAATACCTAGCATCGCAATAAGTACAAGCAGTTCCCAACATTTTTCAGAAGAATGGTTGCAGAAAATTTCCTACACTCACTTATTGATAATATCAAAAGTCACTGTTGATTCTAAAGCATGGAGGGAGAATCAGTTTCCACAGTGTTTGGAATGTTATTTTAAATAGTAATATGTTACTTGTGGTTTATGAAAATGAACCATGTTACTATTTAGTTTTTTTAAAAACACTTTAAAACACAAAAATAACCAAAAATCCCCAAGAGCAATATTCTAGAGTAATAACTAAACATTGAAGTTTATCGCATTCACTTTTTCCTCTGTTATGGGGATGGGAACGGGACTCTCAGGAGCACACCTGAACGGATTTTATCACACAGCCAAGTTTCCACAAACAGGTCCCATTCTGTCACCCGTCTCCTTTCATTGCTGGGAAGCATCGTTTTTGAAAAATGTTGGACAAAAATGACGCTTACCAGCACTGAACGGGGATGGGTGATGGAATGGGACCCATTTGTGGACACTTGGCTGTGCGATAAAATCCGTTCAGGCGCGCTCCTGAGAGTCCCATTCCCGTCCCCGTAATGGAGGAAAAAGTGAATGCAATAAACTTCATTGCTCATTATACCAGAAAAATAAGCTTGCCAGTTATTACACTTTTGCAAAATAATGCCATTATGCTCTGGCGACCTCAGAAAGTAACACATTACAGGTAACGCTGCTTGTTATAATGTGTTATTTGCATGCCCCAAGTTCTCGTGCATCCACAACAAAGAACAATCACCTTGGCAGCTGCCTTTTCAGTATTTCTAAGTTTTGATCCATGTTGTTGAAGTGTTTGTTGTTTGTGAGAGGTCCAGCCGCCACCACAGACAGTAGGAAAAGTCAAATTTACTAACTTCAGTCAAGTGTTTTAGTTTCAAAGAAGAGAAAACTTTCCACACACTCTTTGTTAGTTATAATTCTTTTACTGTCACAGCCATTCACAACTAGTGCAGGGACTGTACAAAGTCAGAGCACGAAAAAGAAGTGGAAATGACACTTAAAAGTTGCTTATTGCTGGTGGCAATAAGAGGCAGAGCAAATCCTATGTAAACTGAAGACCAGCTACATCTAGACTGCTATAAAGTACTGGCTTGCTAGGCAAGGATCAACTGCAACCATTCAAAACCACTTATTTAACATTTAACATACTAATTTTGTTAATCACTATCAGTACTATTTTGAGCAAAAATATAAAAGAAAGATGTCACAGTGTTTAAGAGGTAAACACACTTTTTTCCACTGTCACTGTTGGAAGCCAGTAGAAGCCTGACAGGACAGCTTTTCACAGAACCTGAAAGATGTCCACCTGTTTCTATCAGAGGTATCCACCATTCTTTTCCAATGATAATTTCTCATAGCTTCCAACAGATATTCTCTTCAGTTGAAAGGTTGCATTGCCACTTTGAGCTACGGCAACCTGCTGGACCATCAGAAGAAAGAGAAGCAGTATCTGCTTCAGGAGAATGACAGTAAGCCCAAACTGCTTGGCTGAAATATACGGCAAACCACAAGGCTAGAAGGAAAATTCTTCTTGTAATAGTGCAGGCTTCAAGAATCGTGTTAGTGGCTTTTCCCCCTTGGAATATTTCATCAACATGAGCAACTGGAGTTCTCAGACTGACTGACAATTACTGGCCTGGTGTCTAGATGGATGTTTTCTGAAGGACCGCTCTCCCCATGAAGCTGTAAGGTATTCCGAGCTATCAGCTCTTTGGCCATCAGGATGAAGACCTCATCTACATTTTGGGCCTCCTTGGCTGATGTCTCCAGTACAGCCAGAAGGCCATGCTTCTCTGCCATTGTGCAAGCATCTTCAAACAGAACTTGCCGCTTGTCTGCTTCATCCGCCTTGTTCCCTTCGAATTGGATTAAAAATATTTCAGACTTCCAACAACATTGTGAACAAATTAAAATAGCAAGAAATTGATGAGCCAGACCAAAAAAGCCAAACAAAAAAAAACCCACCTTCTTAACAATGCAGTTTAACAGCTGATCATTTAATGATACCCAACAAGACATAAAGTACGGTAGGTGCAGTGACAAGAGCAGGACTGGAGTGGGAATCAAGTGTCCTCCAGATGTAGTTGGGCTGCAGCTCCCACCAGGCTTAGCCAGCACAGCCAATGGTGAGGCATATTGGGAGCTGCGATTCAGGAACACTGGAAGGACTGCATGATTCCCATCTTTGGATTAGTGTTGGACTAGGCCTAGGAAGAACTGTATTTGAAACTCCACTTGGTGATCAAGTTCACTTGGTGACTTTGGACCAAACATTGGTTGAATCTTCAGGCCTTCCCAGATAGCATTTAATTTCCCGGCTCCATACCCACTGCTGACTTCTTCCCCTAGTTCCTCTTCCCCCCTCCAAAATATTTCCATACAGCTTTGGGCAGTTACTTTTATAAGTTTTATTTGTACTATGTTTTTATTTCTTAGCTATTTAATTCTATTTTAAGGGGTGGGTGAGGGGGATGGGATTGTTGTATTTTAACTTTTAACTATGTTGTACCCCGCCCTGATTGCCAGTTCAGAGGGGCGGGCTATAAATAAATTATTATTATTATTATTATTATTATTATCTGCACAGCAGAAATAGTGCAGTTGGACTACACTTTAACTGCCATGGCTCCATCCTATAGAATCCTGGGATTTGTAGTTTTGTGAGGCAGCAACACTCTGGCAGAGAAGGCTAAAGACCTTGCAAAACTACATGTTCCAGGATTCCATAGGATGGAGCTACAGTACTTAAAAGGGATGTCAAACTGCATTATTTCTATACTGTCGATACACCCACTATCTTAGGGTGGCTCTACACTGGCCAGAACACTCCAGGCTGCTCCTGGAGTATTCTGGCCCTGAAGCTGCTCTGAATTCCCCATTGCCTGTGCATTTGTGCTGTGCTGCCTGCTGCCAGTTGCACAAGTCTCTCCTTTTGAGGCCAGAAATTAGGTGCCCAGCATTGATCACATGGTTGGGCACCTTGTTCTGGCCTCAGTGGGAGCAACCAATGCCAGCGGTGGTGGTGATGAACAGCACAGCAGGATGCTATGCAAACAGCTGCCAGGCATCACTCTGAAGTGCTTCAGATTTTCTTGGAAGATCCAGAGCCAATGGTGAGTAAAATTCTATTTAATTCAGGGATGACCCAGACTCACTGCAGGATTGCCCTTCCTGTATGAAGACAGTCCACAGTTGCATTGAACCTTTGGCACTGCGTCATGAAGACAGGGCAATGTGAAATCAGGGGGACAGATTCATTTGGCCCATGTAGACCTGCCATCTCTCTACCCAAGCTACTTCACAGGACTGCAGACAGGATAAAAGTAATGAAGGCCACCATGTATTTTTCCTTGAGATTTTGGGGGGCAAGGCAACAGAATTAAAAACAAGCAAGCAAGATCATCTAGCTGCAAAAGCATTGAAATGCCCTAGTGGTCTCACGACTAGATTATTGTAACCTTCTTTGGACAAGGCTTCCTCTCTCTCACCTCCATCCTTTAATCTCTGTCCAGAACTCAGCCACACGTATTATCTGCTCGCTGCTTTGACCATGTTTCTCCTCTCTTAATCTCCCTTCACTGGCTCCCCTTCCCCTTCCGCATCCAATACAAGCTTTTGTTATTGACTTTCAAAGCCCTCCATGGACTGCCCCCTCCTTACTTGCCTGTCCTTCTTTCTCCTCACACTCCTTCTCTTCCCCTCCGTTCTGGTAGTCAAGGTCTCCTGTTCCAGCCGAGGATTTCCACTGCCCTGTCCCAGATTTATCCCTTCTCAATTGCTGCCCCTCACTCCTGGAACCTTCTCCCCCCACATGCACACCTCATCACTTCTCCAACCAGTTTCAAAACTGAGTTAAAGACTATATTGTTTAGGGAAGCGTTCCCAGAATTGTGCTGTCTGCCCCAGGATTCCTCCTTCTAACTATGTATTAAGTCCATCTGCCTTGGTCCAGGCCCCAGAAGCAGAGAAGAACCACTGGACTTCATCCCCTTTCCCACCAACTTTCCCTTCTCTTTTTGTGTTGTCTCTCTTAGATTGTAAGCCTGAGGGCAGGGAACTGTCTAATTTATAAGACTGTATGTACAGCACTGTGTAAATTTATAGCGCTATATAAATAAAGGTTAATAATAATAATAATAATAATAATAATAATAAATAGTAGCTGTTTTCTCAAAATATACCTAGCTTTCTTCTCTCCCTGAATTTCTGTGTTTCCAGATTAGCAAACTGTTTAAAAGTCACAATTTCAAAACAATTCAACAATCCACATGTTTAATTGTCCAGATTTTAACAACTGGATTGCTAAACTGTTTTAAAATTCTGAATGTCTTGAGAATACTGTAGCAGCATCTTCCCAAACAGTTTGGCTTAGAATTAACTTCAGTCACATTCAGCAGCATACATCTACTAGTAAGTGTGCTTACAGTTGAGAAAGAATGCTTTCCTTGAGTTTGTGTACAAGTTCTTCCATATCTTTTCAAAGGCAAGCTGAAGATATTTTGCTACATGAAGATAATGATAAAATGGCAGTCCCTCTAGCCAACTGGAGTGATGGACTCTTGTTTCAACATTGCAAATGGGGACAATGTCCTTCAAAGAGCTTGCAAGAGTTACATTTTACTATATCTCCCAGAATCCCTATGCTAGTTCTTTTCCAGGCTCTTCATAAGTTAGCTTAGTTAGTGCAGGACAGGTTGCACATCACTCACAATGCTGTCTTCCTACACCAGATTCTTACCTTCAGTATCTGCCATCTCAGGCTGTTGTCTCACTTGCCTAATGGTAGAGCTAAACCCGATCTTTTGATTCTCTTTCCCTGAGTGTGTGTTGGAAGATGCAAAGGATGAAGGCAGAGATATTGAAATGCATACTCTGGATGGTAGAGTTCAGCACTTACCAATTAACATCAGGACCAGATTAGCTGCACCGTATTTTTCAATCTCATGAATCCAATGAGGAATAGACTCAAAAGTGGACCTCCTGGTCATATCGTAGGCAAGGATAGCACCATGGGCACTACGATAATAACTTTGGGTTATTGTCCGGAAGCGTTCTTGGCCTGCTGTATCCCACACCTGAATCTGGAAAGGAAAGTGGTAAAATAAAGCTTTATTCTATGTATACATGTGCATGCGCACATGGCTCATTCAAGCTATTTTGTTGCTCAATCTGAGCAGCAAATGGCACGTTTCCCAACACCAGGCAGCAAAATCATACACTCTCCAACTATCCCAGTTTGGCAGAGAGATCTGTCCTCCCACTTTTTCAGCTGTTTTACAAATGTCCCTGTTTCTCTCTCGTCCTCCCATGTTCCCCCTTTATCCACAGTTTACTTCAGTTGCTGCAAACTAGTTCAAAGTGCAAAAGTGTTTTTGCAGTCAACTTAGCAGAGTAGAGGACATGGCAGACTCTTGCCCTTCCCAGTAGGCTCAGCCTAAAGCAAACTGCTGCAGCCTCTTCTAGCTTGTGTGTTCTTCCTCCTTAACAACTTTTGCCATCTTGACCATACTCTAATGTTATCTGGCCAGATGTGTCCAGGTTTTCATTTGGAAAATGTTTGGGGGTATGAAATCAAAGTGCATAGTAAGCAAAACCAGCCCAACTATGTTGGCATTGAAGTAAGGAAATCCCCAAAACACTCTTCTCTATACTGTAGTATTAAAAATATACAGTAATAGCAACAATTGAAATAACTGAAACTGATGACAATCTGTTACTCTTCAGTGACACTCAAAATCTTTTGCTTAAGGTGGCTGTCTCACAAGTGTGACCCTGGGCACACATAAGCACAGAGCCCTCTATGTTCACATAGTCAACTCAGATATGCCAAGCATCACTAATATACTCACCCTTTTAATGCTTGTTGGAAAGATAAAAGGTGTGAAGACGTATCTTTTTTGTTTGGCCATTTTTAGATGTTTTGTGCATTTTAATGATTCATTTGTTTTAAACTGCTTTAATACAGTTTAATAAGCAACTCAAGCTCCATATTTTAGTATAAAGATAGGGTAAAAATATAATGAATAAATGTGAAATAGTTGCAATAGTTTCATTGCTGAAGGGCCTACATATGCAGATGAAATCATGAGATGGCTGTTGTTTCTTTCTTCCTGGTTCTCAGTTTGTTTGTGCAAAATTTCAAAACACATCAAAATCTCACAGCTGAATAAGGACATGAGGTTTACATCCACGTGATCACCAAATCCAGCTGCTAAATACCCAGTATTTCATATTGCCATGATTAGGAAACTCGCCTTTTAGACTAACAAATAATTTTTGTCCAATCTATATAGCCATGTTTGGAAATGGCACACAAATGCTTTTGTTGTATACTCCTGCATGGAAGGGGGTTGAGCTAAATGGCCTTTGTGGCCCCTTCCAATTCTTAAGATGCTATGAAATACATAATTTTTGTTACTGTGTGCATTGTCCAAGGCCACCGTGGGTTTTCATGGCCAAGAAGGGACTTGAACCCTGTCTCCAGAGTAGTAGTCAATGTTCAAACCACTACACGATGCTGGCTGTCAGTGAGATATACAGACCTGTATCCAATTATGTATGGAGCCAGCATGGTGTAGTGGTTTGAGCACTGGATTATGACTCTGAAAAGCATGGTTTGAATCCTGTTTTGGTAATGTAAACTCACTGGTTGATCTTGGGCAAGACACACACTCTCAACTTCAGGGTAAGGCAATGGCAAACCTCCTCTGAAGAAACTTGCCAAGAAAACCCTATGATAAGTTCACCTTAGGTTAGACATAAGTTGGAAACGACTTGAAGGCACATAGCAACAACAACCACAACCAAATTATGTAATTATACAAACACAAAGCCAATAAAACTCAATGCATAGTAGATTACAGCCATAATTTCTAGGGCCAGCATCAGACTCTGAGTGATATTGTAACAACGTTTTGTGAGGTTTTTTTCCCCTGCTTTATGTCTTTTTTGTGGTGGATAACCAGCATTCCAGAGTGGTTAGAATATCAGCTAAGCATCTTTCAAGATGCTCACAATGTGACTTTGGACCAGCCAATGTCTTAGACCTATCCCACCTCACTGGGTTGTCATGAACATAAAAATGGGAAGGAGAACTATGTAAACTGGCTTGATCTTCCTGGAGGAAATGCTGGATATAAATACAGCAAGTTAATTAAAAAAAAAGTGGGCCCTTGGTATGCACTGGTGTTTGGTTCGAGGACCCCCCATGGACACCAAAATCTGTGGATGTTTAAGTCTGGTTAAATACAATGACATAGTAAAATGGTGGTCTTTATATAAAATGTCAAAATCAAGGTTTGCCTTTCTGGAATTTAAGTGTTTGGAGAATTTTTCAAGCTATGGATGCTTGAAATTAGGCAGGTTTCATAGAATCATAGAGTTGGAAGAGACCACAAGGGCCATCCAGTCCAACCTGATCCGTGGACAAAGAATCCGTAAATATGGAGGGCTGACTGTATGTCTAACAATTACTCTAATTAAGTCTTTAATTTGAAGAACATACTCCTCCTTTGCTTGTGAGTTGCAGAAGAAGGGCTATTGCAGAATGACAGAATCTAGCACACTGAATAAAGCGTTCTGTGATGCTCTGTAATACCAGGTGGAGTTTTAGCAGCAATCCTTGACATGAGTCTTGGGGAACTGCAAATACATCTCTGTTTCTTCCTGTGAAAGACTGGAGGAAATTATGATGATAGCGTACCCTTTTAGTAAGGGATCATACCACTTACCTTGACCTTCTTGCCATCAATCTCTAGCGAGCGCACTGTGAAGTCTACTCCAATAGTGTTCTGTTGCTTTGCATGGTATTGCCCTGACTTGAAACGATGGACCACACACGTCTTCCCCACATTTGAGTCTCCAATCAGGATGATCTTGAACAAATAGTCAAAGGCCTCATCTACCTCAGAGTCAGAGAAAGCCATGACTGTCCCTCCTGACTGGTGCCTTGACTTGGTCCTGGATTAAACACAAGGGAAAAAACTGTGGCAATGCAAGGAAGAACCAAACAACTAAAGGCAAGCACATCACAACATGTTTAAGGGCTTAGGTTCTCCCAGACTGCGTTGTAAAACACAGAAAGAGAAAGGACATTTGCTTTTCTGCATTTTCTGCTGCTTTTCTGTTTTTCAAAAACAAGATCATTATCAGCTACTACCGTTAAAGATAATGGAAAATTTCACTGAACTGGTGAGTAGCAAAGGTTATATCAATGGAGAAGTTTGCTCCAGTAGATCTTGTTTCCATAATTACAGATTATGCCAGTTTAGTTCTTTCCTTTTTACTCACATCTTGTTTATTACTAAATGGCTCAACCTACTGCAACCAGGGTTCAGGAATAACTGACCTTTTAGGTTCAGAGGCAAAACAACAAACATTTGAGAGGATTTTGTAAAGATTTTTTAAACTTAAGCATAAACATTTTAAAGAATGTTTCCTGATTGAATAATAATGCATTAGTGAAATTGTACAAAAGGTAACTGCAAATGTTAAACTATGTCTTATGTACAAGCTATGTTCTACTGACTAAAATGTGCATTGTTTAAATGTGGCACCCTATCTTTTTTTATAAAGTCAAAGTAACTAATGATAGTGTAAAAACATAAAAACTAATTAAGATTTAGATATCAAAATGGGGGGGAAATGAAACAGAGCAGTAGCACACAAATATACTGTACTACCGTATTATCAGGTCATGGGTAGCTCATCCCAGATGCATATTTCCCCTTGTAAAGACCAGTTGTTTTGCATCACCCACCCCTGAAAAAAAACATACTACATCTTGAATGGATGATGAAATAATTTCAGGGAAGAAGCTACCAGACTTCTATATTGAGAGCATTTTACAATGAAGTGCCATTTCTAAACAGACCCCATCTCTTATACGTATTTACTTGCCACATTTCAGCTGGTGGTAGTAGAACCTCTGATAGGAGAAGACAGATGGAATATACAGGGGAAATAAATAGCTCCATAATTGGCCACTTGGGGGAACCAAAAATCATTTTGATGTACAGCCTGGCATTTATATCCATGGATCCTTTGTCCAGGGATTTTAGCATCCACGGCTTGAAAATATTTTAAAAATATATAAATTCCAGAAAGCAAACCAGCCCATTATTGTAGTTCTACTGCCACAGTCTAGCTTTTTTGCCACAGCCCATTAGAATACCCTGCAACATTTCACATCTGAAAAGCTGTGGCCATGCTTTGTGCAGATGGCAAACATGATTAATGTGGAAGTACACACAAGCTAGGAGAGGCTATAGAGTTTGCTTTTGCCTGAGCCTATTGGGAAAGGCAAAAGGCCCTTTCCTTTCCTCCCTACTGAGTAGAGAGCAAACTATCTTTGCACTTTTAATTCAACTTGAAAGAACTGAAGTAAGATGAGAATAAAGATAAAAAAGCAAGAGGAGAAGAGAGAAAGAAGGACATTTTAAAAGCAGCTGAAAAGTGGGAGGATAAAGTTTTCATCTGCACTGTCCTGGCCAAATCAAGACAGTTGCCATGCACATCAGTAGATTAGGGATGGCTGGAAAAATTTCAGACTTGTAGGATCACTTTTGGGTTTTTTAAAAAACTATTTTGTAAAAATCACCAGAATCCACCAGTTAGAACCTGATACAAAAGATACATATAGAATTAAAAAATATTGAGCTCTGAAATTTGTTTTAAATAAAGATTGGAGTGTTTATAGTGTTGGCATCAGTTACTACCCTTTACCCATCATGTGTAACTTTAAAAATACTGCTTTATTTATGGGAGGGTGCCCATAATTCAACAACAATAAGGGTATTCATTGTCTGTTGAGACTCTCAGGCATCTTGTTTGGAAGAAAGCAGGCATCAAGTCTAGGACAGACACTTGCTCAAAACCTTAGAAAACTTGTAAATCAGCATTTGCAGCAATAACACAAACTAGGGGATAGGTGAACAGAGGGTGCAAAATCTACAGAAAGCACTGGATGAATTGCAGTAGATCTACAAGAGGTTGGGACTGACAGTTTATTTGGAAAAACAAGGGGGTGTCTGCATTCTTCATAATAATTAACTCAGATTTATGCTTGTATATATAGTCACCTCAGACTGTCTAGTCAGTTCTCAGATTCTTGCAGGAGTGCTCTCCAAGTTGCTCTCAAACCTCTTTAAGTTTAGAAAGGTACTAGGGTACCATGAGTGTCTAAAATGAAAGGTGGGATAGAAAAATATTTGGAAGTTGTGGATTTATACCCTTCTATTTTACACCTATCTCTAGTTGGTTGATGTCCTAATCCTAGTTTTTTTTTTTTAAAAAAAAACAATTACAGTCTAGTCGAAGGCTTTCATGGCTGGCATCCATAGTTTTTTGTGGAGCTTTCGGGCTATGTGGCCATGTTCTGGAAGAGTTCCTGACGTTTCATCAGCATCTGTGGCAGGCATCTTCAGAGAAGATGCCAGCCACAGATGCTGGAGAAATGTCAGGAACTCTTCCAGAACATGGCCACATAGCCCGAAAGCTCCACAAAAAACAATTACAGTCTTTTCCATAAATCTCAGACCCATCCACACCTGAACTAGGAGGTGCAGCTGACCCAGTAAAAAAGAGTTCCATAGCATTTTTAACAAAATACATCCTCCATTTTAACATAATCTATAACACCCTGATGGGAAAAGCAATATATGCCGAAAAGTTTGAGACAAAAATCAGTTGCTCTCTTGGGAGACAGGAAACTGCACAAGAGAGCATTTTCTCCCATAATTAGGATATCTGATATTTTTGCTCAAAGACAACAGGTAGAAAGTGCATAAATACAACCCACCAGTACCAAAGGACACACCGAGAGAATGGCTTTTCATTCTATCCCTTTTGTGTGCTTACACCTGCAAGGCCAAATGTCTATTTTTCTGCCTCAAGCAAGCAGAGCCACAGAGATAACAGCTTCTCTGTTATGAACAGGCCATAAACAGTGAAGCCATCATTACTTTCCCTTCTTGCCATTCCTGTTCTCAGCTACTTGCCCCTGTAAAAGTTTCCCTCCCTGAAACCTAAAAGGAAGCAATCATTGATCAACACAGTGAAACATTAATACTCTTCAACATCACATAAAAGCGCCAGAAGAAAGGAACTGGGCGCCTCAACCTCTAAGTTTATTTTACCCGTTCTTCACCCTCCCTTTGATATCTCTTACCTGCATGAACAGGTAGAAGTCTCTTTATATTCCCCTCCCACCCTTTCTTTCTTATTGCCTGATGGGAAATGTAGTTCTACAAGTTCAACGTCTTCCTATCTCCTGCTTGTCAAACCTATGTAACTCAACCTTGCTTCATAGCACAGTTAGGAAAAAAAAAACACCAAACACCAGAGGTTAAACCACTTCCTAACTAGGATCCTTTATTTCTGTAAAGGAAGTGTTCTGAGTGATACACATGCTACTAGAAAGAACCGCATCGTCAGAACAAAACTTAGCACAATTCGTTGTTTGTCTCCTCAGAAGGAAGCTTCATGGAGTTCAGTGGAGTTTATTCTCTTGCACAACTAACTAAAATGAGCTGTAGCTGTAAAATGATCTACACTTGTCTACGAGAAAGAGCCTTAAACTCTATAGGCCTTCCTGCTAAGTAGACACAAAAAGGCTGGGATAACACAACAATTCAGCTGCACATTGTCTTTTATTAATGTACTTTATATTCTACTCTTTTAACTTGAAATCTCTGGGCAACAAACATTTAAAACAGTATAAGCAATTTAGCCAATTCAAAATTAATAACTCATTTGTACAAGAGAAAAACATATTGAACAATTCAAACAAGTTAAAACAGCATGCTCTCCAATCTGGAAGCACTCATTGTGGGAAACGAGAGATGTTTAATTGAAGCTGCATTTTATTTCTTGAGGTTCTTACTCTTATCGTAGCTGTGGGACATATGCAGAAGAAATGGGCATTTCTCACCATTGGCAGCATTAGCAAGAGTTGATCTGGGCTGTAGTCCAACATTAACTACAGGAGCACGCTTTCCCCACCCCTTCAACAAATAACACTGCAGGAGAGTTCAAGGAACATTGGAAGTACAGAAAAATAAAGAGAAGTTGGTAAGTAGGTAACTACAAACTTCTCAACCTCCTTGTTATTTACCAATATAAGTCCTAAATATACATATTTATTTAGAGGTCTCATTAAAGTCAGTAGGATACACATCCAGGGTATACAACCTTACTTTGGTAAGAGATACTGCTTGGATTATAAGGGCAATTAATTAATATTAATTGTATCTGCTTGAGAATTAAATTGAAGGAAAACTTTTACAAACAAAAAATTATCTCCCATGGATTGCTCTAAGAATTCCTTCTATGTAACAGCCAAGTGACTCAATAATAATAATAATAATAATAATAATATCTCCAAACTGCAAGAGAGAATGAAGAGAACCAGACTGTCAAATAATTCTTAACATTTTATAGATTTCAGGAGAGACCATTGCTCAAGTCTAGCAGCAGAAACCATTCATTATCCCACTTCACCTTCTTTCCATGCTTTGTGGGTTTTCACATTCTTCCTGTCCAGGATTGTGTGGTTATGGCTGGCTCCTAGCAGGGTTTCAAAAAAATTTAAATGATCTCAACTCTGGAGGTCTACTCCTTTACATAATCAGAAAATTACCAGGTGTAGTGTGTCCAGTATTAATTCTCAGCATTAGGAAAAAATTCACCTGTTGGTTTTCTTCTGGCACACAGCTGTTAAAGGAACAGCACAAGACTTCTAGAAATGTGGCAACCATAAAAATGGGAACTAGTTTTGAGTAAATCAATAGGGTACATGTTTACAAGTCTTTTTCTGACAGTAGACCAGTGTGATTCGTTGTTAATTATCTTCAAGTTGACTTTGATTTCTAGTGACTTTGTGAACAGGACACCTTGTAGCCCCCCTATCTTCTGCCTCTCTGTTCAGGTCCTGCAGGCTCAGGCCATGGCATCCCTGATGGAGCCTGTCCATCTGATGTGTGATCTTCCTCTCTTTCTACCATGCACCATCACCTTTCCTAACATTATTTTCTTTTCTAGTGAGTCATGCCTTCTCATGCTGTGGCCAAAATACAACAGCCTCAGATTCGTCCCCTTGGTTTCCAGGGAGAGTTCAGATGTGACCTGTTCAAGGACCCATTTGTTTGTCATTTTGGCCACCAACAATATCCCCAGCACTTTTCTCCAGCACCACATTTCAAATCTTTCTATTGATTTTCCCCGCTGTCTGGCTCTCACATCTAAAGCGATGGGGAATACAATGGATTGGATGATCCTAAATTTAGTGTTCAATTTTATAGGATCTTGTCTAGTTCTTTCATGGCTGCCTGTCCTAGTCTTCTTCTGATTTCCTGATTGCAGTCACCACTTTGATCAATTATTGATCCAAGGTATGGGAAATCTTTTTACATTTCGATCTCTTTGTCATCCATACTGAATTTGTATAATTTTTCCATGGACATTTAAGGGGGAAAAAGGCCTGGCTTAGCACTTTCTTCTTTGACTTTCTTTATTAATTGCTCCAAGACTTTTGTTATTTTCTGCATATTTCTTCCTCTGATCTTCAGTCCTTTTTCCTCCAGGTCTAAGCGTGCCTTGTAATATGATGTTTTCTGCATACAATTGAACGGGCAGGATGATAGAATGCAACCTTGCCTGTGCTGATTGGGAAATACAGGAAATTATTTAACAGCTATAGCTGTTCCCTTCCCTGCATCTCTGCGTCAGGCAAAGCTAAACCTGCTGACCTTCTGCCTATTCTGCTATTATACTGTGTTAAGTATGCATGAGCCAGCATGTAAAGTAGTTTGAGGATAAGGATTCTGGGGCGTAGTGGTTTGAGTGCTGGATCTGGAGACCAGGGTTCGATTCCCTGCCCAGCCATAAAACCCACTGGGTGATCTTGAGCAAGTCACATGCTCTCAGCCTCAGGGGAAGGCAATGACAAACCTTCTCTGAACAAATCTTGCCAAGAAAACCCCATGTTAGGTTCGCCTTAGGGCTGCCATAAGTCAGAAAGACTAGAAGGCACACAACAAGAGATCTGGGAAACTCACTGGGTGACATTGAGGGAATCACATTCAGCCTAAGAGACAGGAAATGGGAAACCTTCTCTGGATAAATCTTGCTAATAAAACCTTCTGATAGGGGTCATCATAAATCCGAAGTGACGTGAACGCACCTGAGATCCAAAATACACTGCAGAAATAATCCAGTTTTAGGCCACTTTAGCTGCCCTGGCTTAGTGCTGGGAAATCCTAGGAATTATTGTGGCACCAGAGCTCTCTGACAGAGAAATCTAAATGTCTCACAAAACTACATTTCCCAAAATTCCCTAGCATTCAGCCAGGGCAGTTAAAGCAGTCTCACACTGGATTATTTCTGCAGTGTGTTTTGCATCATAATTAAATATACACCTCATAGTTAAGTAGCATCTCCTGGCCCAGGCCAGAAATTTTATAATAATTTAGTATTTTAATTTATTTATGGTAATTAGTATAGTAATAGTATAGGATAGTAATAATTTGCAGTAATTTTAGAAGCACAGGGAGAGTATGAGGTACAGGAGAGGTAGCAGTGATACTCTTCAGCAGCAAAGTGCTGCCTTGTTCCAGCTGTTGCAGGACTGCAGCTCCCAGCATTCCTTCCCACCAGCTATGCTAGCTAGGGCTGCTGGAAGCTGTAGTCCAACAGCATCTGGAGGGTCACATACTGAATGAAAATTTCTATCATAATAAGAGCAGGTTAGCTATAAACAGGGACAGCACCGTATACAGTCCATTGCAACACTGATGTGGTGTGTTTATTAATTGTTGTTGTTCCAAAAGAGAGGATTGAAGAGGGATAAAAAAAGGGAGGAGCAGGAAGAAGAAAAGGAAAAGTGGGAGTTAAGTAAAGAAGGGGTTTATCACACAGGAGGAATTTCTCCCAATTTCGAATGGAGCCAATTCGAATTCACATAAATTCACTAGTTTAGCAAATTTACGTGAAATCTAATTGCATTCAGAATGCGTTCAGAATGACTTCCCATTTCCCAAAAAGGACCCCCCATTGCACGAAATTGTGTGAGATGCTTTAATACGCATTAACGTAAAACCTATGATTGCGTTCGGAATGACTTCCCATTGCCCGAAATTGCATGAAATACACTCATTTGCAATAACGTGAAACCCCATGATTGTGTTCGGATTGCCATTGCATTATACCCCCAAATTCCGTCATATGATAAACTCCTAAGAAAGTAATAGATGGAAAGGAATTTAAGTAAGGAGGTCTAAGGACCTTATCAGACATCGGAAATTGGAAGTATAATCTAATGGCAATCCAAACGCAATCATGGGGTTTCACATTATGAATTAAAGTATCTCACGCAATTTCGGGCAAAAAGGAAGTCATTTTGAATGTAAACATGAGTTTTATGTTATTGCGAATTAAAGCATCTCACACAATTTCGGGCAATGGGCAGTCATTTTCGGGTAATGGGAAGTCATTTTGAACACATTCCAAATGCAATAGGAATTCACATGAATTCGAATTGGCTCCAATTGGCTCCATTCACAATAAAGAGAAATTCCTCTCGTCTGATAAACTCCTAAGAAAGGATAAGGAAGGTAAATCCGAAAGGGAAATATATATATTGAAAAGATGTAGAGGAGACAAACCAAATAGGAAATACAAGTATGATAGAAGTATTAATGGAAAAGGAATAAAAAATAGAATATAAATAACAGGGAGAAAAACAGTGGGTAGAGAGTTATAAAACAGTTTTATGTGAAGCTACAATAAGTGATATGAATAATGGAACATATAAATTATATATTAGCATTATTATTATTATTTGAAGAAAACTGGATGATTGAGATACTGTGATATTAAAGTATTATGTGGCTGAAGTATTGAGGATATGAAAACAAATTGTATTGCTATTGTATGTGGAAAATGAATAAAAATTTTGAGAAACACACACACATACACACACACACAAAACGTAGGTCCAAAACACACTGCAGAAATAATCCAGTTTGAGATTGATTCAACTGCCCTGGCTCAGTGTTAGGGAATTCTGGGAATGGTAGTTTTGTGCGACATTTAGCCTTCTTTGTCAAGAGAGCTCTGGTGCCGCAATAAATGACATTTCCCAGGTTTCCCTAGCACTGGGTCAGGGCAGTTAAAGTGGTCTTAAACTGAATTATTTCTGCAGTGTGTTTTTGGCCTTACTGAAGTCAGCAAAACTTGATTCTAAACATCATCTTCAGTTTTCTCTTGCAACCCTGTGTGAAGGTGAGAAGACCCAACTTTTCTCAGTTGGCAGCCCAATGAGTCTTTTTGATCCCAATGCTGCCACCAGTTATGTGACAATGATGTCCACTATACCAATTCTTCACTTTAAACCTTGAACTCAGGACTCTCTTTAAGTGTCTCCTGGACTAAAACTCTCTTTAGATGCCAGCACTCTGGGTTTCAGAATTTCTTGCCACCAACTATTCTTTGACAGCCACACACCCACTATCTAATGTGTCCCAAATCTACAACACTTTTTCTCAATGTTGGTAATGTTTTTAATGTGTTTCCGAAATCACTTCAGACAGCTGCTTGTTGAAACAAAGTAATAAATTTATTTACAAGTCAGGCTGAATACAGTATCTCTTTTAGTGGATGGTGTTCATAATAATGGATGGCATGCATAAATACTTTAATAGTTACACAGTTTAACAGTTTAGTTTGCATTTGTAATTGTTTCTTTATTTTATAACCCTTCTGGTTACCTGTGATTCCACTAGTCACCAAACACTATCTAGATCAGTGGTCCCCAAACTGTGCCCTTTGAGAGATTTTGGTCTTCAGCTCCCAGAAGCCTCAGCCATGTTGGCCCATAGTCTGGGATTCTGGGAGCTGAAGTCCAAAATCCCCTAAAGAACATTGTTTGGGGACTGGTAATCTAGATTATTGCACTACACTCTTAATAGGGTTGCTATTCCACTTTAAGTGCTCTGGCTGCCTCCTGTTGCATTGTGGGATTTGAAGTTTAGGGAAGAGATATTTAGACTTCTTAGCCAGAGAGCTCTTAGTCCTCACTGAACCATAAACCCCTAAATGCAGCAGGAGACAGTCAGAGTAGTAAAAGTGGAACAGCAGCACTATAAGAAGGCAGTGCGGTAATGTGGTTTATAATCATATAGTGTGGAGTGCTCTGGGTCTGTCCTTCAAATAGCCAACCCTGCATTTCCCCAGAAGACTCTGTTCCATTCACTTTACCAGTCTCAGTGGCTCTTCACCCCTCAGGCTACAATAAGCATCAACTACTTTTAAACCTGTTCTTCCCTGTTATATATTCACTCCTGGGAGCAACCTCCACCTCTTCCTGGCTTCGCTTCCATTGGCTAGTGCCAAGGTTTTTTATCTAACTGTTGTCTCCATGCCCTAGAGATTATCACATGGGGGAAAAGGAGGGGAGTGAAGTGAATTGCTCCAGTTGCTTATTGCACAATTGCATGAAGACGATTATCAGACAACGTCATGCTTATCCCATCCTTATCCCATCAGTGAAGTGGAATGGCGCCGTCACTTTGTATCAACAGAAATTCCTGTTAATACAAAGTGATGGGGCCATTTCACTTCATTGATAGAAGGACAGATTATCCCTGTGCGATAATCAACCCTGTTACATACACTTTAAAAAATAAAGCAGAAAAGAAGAAAGAGAAAGAAAAATGTTGTTAGTGTTGTTCCCTGCCTCTGTCCATGAGGAGAGTCAGGTAAGAAGAAATGTTGTTGTTGTTGTTGTTGTTGTTATTGGGCTATAACAATGTAGTGCAGTGGGTTCCCAAACTTTGATTTGTCTGATATTTTGGCCTTAAGCTTGCAGAATTCCTGACTGTTGACCAAGTTATCTGGGGCTTCTGGGAGTTGAAGTCATAGAATTATATAGTTGGAAGAGACCACAAGGGCCATCCAGTTCAAACCCCTGCCATACAATTCACAATCAAAGCACCCCCAACAGATGACAATCCAGCCTCCATTTAAAAACCTCCAAAGGAGGAGACTCCACCACTCTCCAAGGGAGCCTCTTCCACTGTTGATCAGCTCTTACTTTCAGAATGTTCCTCCTAATGTTTAGGTGGAATCTCTTTTCCTGTAGCTTGCATCCATTACTCTGGGTCCTATTCTCTGGAGCAGTCTTCCATGTTTTGCATCAGGAAAACTTTAGGTGGTGTAGAGGCAAAGCATGCCAATCTTGCCTTCTGCCTCCAACAAAGGTAAAGCAATTTTTTCTATTGGGACTGAATGTCATGCTTTGCAGCTACACCACCTAAAAGTTTTCTTGGTGCAAAACATTAATACTTTTTTGAGAAATTCAGTGTTCCTTATCTACATAGGAACCTGTGGCTTCACAAAGGAAGGAGACATGCTGTGTTTCAGGAAACATCTTTGAATTGCAAATGGACATTAAATTTCCTTGAAATCTGAAAATCTACCAGTGACCGCATGCCACCCCCCCAAAAAAAAAAGAAAAAAAGAAAAAAGGATGGGGGGACATACCAGCCTGCAGATAGCCCTCCCTACCATCTGGATGGAAAAAATGACTAGGCCTATGACTAACATTTTCAATTTCTTTCTCCTGTTTGGCTGAGGAAGAAGCCAGTGTGACTTTGAAAGCTTGCAACATGTAATACTCCAGAGAAGAGAATCAAAATTCAATATGATCTGAATAGACTAGAAAACTGGGCCAAAGCTAACAAAATGAAATTTAATACGGAGAAATGTAAGTTACTGCACTTAGGGAGGAAAAATGAAATGCACAGATATAGGATGGGGGACACCTGGCTGAATGAGACCACATGTGAAAGGGATCTAGGAGTCCAAGTAGACCACAAGTTGAACATGAGTCAACAGTGTGATGCTGCAGCTAAAAAGGCCAATGCTATTTTAGGCTGCATCAATAGAAGTGTAGCGTCTAGATCACGGGAAGTAATAGTGCCACTCTCCTCTGCTTTGGTCAGGCCCCACCTGGAATACTGTGTCCAGTTCTGGGCACCACAATTCAAAAAGGATGTGGAGAAACTGGAGCGTGTCCAAAGGAGGGTGACTAAGATGGTGAAGGGTCTGGAAACCATGCCCTATGAGGAACGACTTAGGGAACTGGGAATGTTTAGCCTGGAGAAGAGAAGGTTAAGAGGTGATATGATAGCCCTGTTCAAATATTTGAAGGGATGTCACATTGAGGAGGGAGCAAGCTTGTTTTCTGCTGCTCCAGAGACTAGAACCTGGAACAATGGATGCAAATTGCAGGAAAAGAGATTCCACCTCAACATTAGGAGGAACTTCCTGAGAGTAAGGGCTGTTCGACAGTGGAACACACTCCTTTGGAGAGTGGTGGAGTCTCCTTCCTTGGAGGTTTTTAAGCAGAGGCTGGATGGCCATCTGTCGGGGATGCTTTGATTGGGAGTTCCTGCATGGCAGGGGATTGGACTGGATGGCCCTTGTGGTCTCTTCCAACTCTACGATTCCATGATTCGGAGAGACGGGAAATATAAATAAAATTATTATTATTAATTATTATTATTATTATTTTGATTGGTCCAAGAAAGGTATCATTGTTTGGATGTGATTGGATTTGCTATGTATCCCACACAGCTACCCCTAGATGTTCACTGATATTTGTAGTGTGATATTGACCCTGATGAGGACTCTGGTCTCTGATAATTGACTGTGACATTGACTCTGGCCTCCAGGGCCTTGCTTAGTCCAATCCTCAACTCCATTCCCTCACTCTGTCTCTTTTTCAAGCCACTCTGAGAGGAGAGAAGGAGGGAGGGAAGAAAGGAGCAGCCTGAGAGGAGAGACTACAACTCCCAGAGTGCTCTGCGAGAAAGAGAGGGGGAGGCGGGGCTGGAGCTGGGAATTGGGGCTGGTCATGTGACCGTCTGGAAGTTGCCTTGGAAATGAGGGCAGGTGAGAGAGAGAGGGGCTTCTGAGGACTCAGGGGGGCCCTTTCTGTGGGTGCTTTAAAGGGAAGAAGAGGGCTGGGAAAGGAGGATCAGGATCAGGCCTGGCTCCTCTTGTGTTGTTTCTGTTGTTGTTGTGTGCCTTCAAGTTCTTTCTGGCTTATGGCCACCCTATCCTGGGGTTTTTTTCCTGGCAAGATCTGTGCAGAGAGGGGTTTTTGTGTTTTGTTTTGTTTGCTGGGGGGGCATCCTCTGAGGCTGAGAGAGTGTGACTTGGCCCAAGGTTGCCCAGTGGGTTTCCATGGCAGAGCAGGGATTCACTGCCTGTGTCCAGATGGCCTCCTTTTTCCAGGACTTGTCCTCCATTTCTGGCTTCCTGCCCAGGAGGAATTCCAAAATATCCTCCATTCAGGGTGAACAGATGCATCCTCCTTTTCCAGGACTTGTCCTCCATTTCATCCTTTCCAGGAGGGGTTCCAAAAGGTCCCCCATCCAGGATGACCAGACACGTCCTCCTTTTCCAGGACTTGTCCTCCATTTCATCCTTTCCAGGAGGGATTCCAAAATGTCTTCAATTCAGGGTGATCAAACCTATCCTCCTTTTCCAGGACCTGTCCTCCATTTCATCCTCCCTTTCCAAGAGGAATGCCAAAATATCCTCCATCCAGGTTGACTGGACACGTCCTCCTTTTCTAGGACTTGTCCTCCATTTCATCCTTTCCAGGAGGGATTCCAAAAGGTCCTCCATCCAGGATGACCAGGCATGTCCTCCTTTTTCTAGGAGCCATCCTCCATTTCAGGCTTCTTCTCCAGGAAGAATTCCTAGATGCCCTCCATTTTGAGCCTGACTGGGAAGCATGGATTTTACATTTCCAGGAGTGTTTCTAGGAGCTTTTTCTTGGGTTGTGTCCCTCATTTTCCTCGAAGGGCCTAAGGGCTTTTTAGGGTGCCTTGTTGCCTGCCCTCCTTTGCAATGGGGAGATCTGGCCACTCTGGGCCTGGGAAATGAGGAGTGACTACTACTGACACTTTGGCTGCATCCACACTGGAGAAATATCCTGGTTTGGGAGCGCTTTAGCTCTTTCTGGTTCAAGGCTATGGAATTCTGGGCGTTGGAGTTTGTTGTGGGCCCAGAGCGGAGCAGAGCTCCGCTCTGGGCCCCACAACAAACTCCAACGCCCAGAATTCCATAGCCTTGAACCAGAAAGAGCTAAAGCGCTCCCAAACCAGGTTATTTCTCCAGTGTGGATACAACCTTCCATTTTTCCTGAATTGGGGGGTCTGCACCCACTGAGGTCCAAAACACACCGCAGAAATCATCCAGTTTGAGACCGCTTTAACTACCCTGGCTCAATGCTAGGGAATCCTGGGAAGTGTGGTTGATTGTGGCCCCAGAGCTCTCTGACAGAGAAGGCTCAAGGGCTCACAAAAACTACAGTTGTCAGGATTCCCTAGCATTGAGCCAGGGCAGTTAAAGCCGTCTCAAACTGGATGATTTCTGCAGTGTCTTCTTGGACTTTCTGGTCCCCATGCTTTCAGACACATACTTGGGTCCTGAGGTGTCTTCATACCAAGAAAGAGATTGCAGGGAGTCCTGGGAATTCCTTTTTTCCCCCTTTCCTTCTTCCATCCTTGCCTTTAAGGGCATCCCTTTGCCACGTTGCAGTGGAATCAGTGGCCTCCTCCCCCCTCCTCAGTTCTCTGTGCCTCTCTTTCAAAGAGATTTCAATAGCTATGTTTGTCTGGAAAAACAGTCTGCAAAGGGATCTTGTCGCACTTTTGCGACTAACTGGAAGAAAGAATCTGGCAGCATCAGCATTCCTAGGCCAGAATCTTATTTCCTCAGATGCTTGGAGTGGAGGGTTCAGCAGACCAAGAGACAGAGGTATATAACCATAAGCAAGCGGTATGTGAGAATAGCCATGGAAATGGAAAACCTGTAGGCAAGGAGAAGATGAGGCGGCAAGTTCAATCTTGGTGATGGATGTTGGGCAGAGTGACCAGACATCCTCCTGCTCCAAGACGTGCCAGACATTTCAAATTTCTGTCCAGGAGGAATTCCAAAATGTCCTCTCTTTTGAGCATCACTGAGATGTGGCGCTTTGTCCTCTTTTGCACTTAGGACATCTGGCCCCATTAAAGATATCACTGTTGCGTGGCTTTTGGATGTTCTTGTACTTTTGCTCCGTACAGGGTGACCAGATGTCCTCCTTTTCCGGGACCTGTCCTACATGTCAACCTTTTGTCTAGAAAAGAGATTCCAGCTCAACATTAGGAAGAACTTCCTGACAGTAAGAGCTGTTCGACAGTGGAACATACTCCCTCCAAATGTGGATGAGTTTCCTTCTTTGGATGTGTTTAAGCAGAGTCTGGATGGTCATCTGTTGGGGAATGCTTTGATTGTGTATTCCTGCATGGCAGGGGGTTGGACTGGATGGCCCTTGGGGTCTTTTCCAACTCTGATTCTAGGAGGAATTTCAAAACATCCCCCATTTTGAGAAGCATGGATTTACCTTTATATGAATGTTTTTAGTTTGTGTTTTGGAAAGTCTTCCATTTTTCTTGCCGTACATTTTGCGGTGCCTTGGCCTCCTTTGCATTTAGGGCATCTGGTCACCTTGTCAAAGGCAGAGGAAGGATGTTGCCTAAAGCCAAGGAGAGTAAGGAACCATATGGATGAGTATTGGAATATAGTGTGAGAAACAGTGATGAACGGGTCAAGGGTGCCTTCATGTGAATGGGAGTTAGATAGTGTTGAAATATGTATAGCTGCTGTTCTGAGACAGTGTTAAAAGAAGGGGAAAGAACTGGAGATCATAGCTTAAGGCTGCATCTGCACAGCAGAAATAATCCAGTTCAACCCCGTTTAATTGTCATGGCTCAGTGCTATGGAATTCTGAGATTTGTAGTTCTGTGAGATATTCAGCCTTCTCTATCAGGGAGCCCTGGTGCCAGAACAAACTACAAATCCCTGGATTCTCTATGGCAGTTAAATCGATGACAACCTGGATTATTTCTGCCATGTAGATACAGTTTAAATCTAGTTGTTCTCTCTATTGACCCATTTGATCAGCAGAAGTTAAATAAGTGTTGGAAATTCAATCAATTCCCATTGATTCTGTGGGTCTGCTGTAGTTGGGACTAAGAATTTGGTTTAGGTCTCTGTTTATTTTTAAGCAAGCAGGCTTGAGGATTTCAGCATAAATTTAGTCAGAGCTTGTGGAATTGCAGTCTAAGAATACTTCCAGCTGTTTCCTTGTCTCTGGTTGGTATTAGCCATGGACATTTCCTGCTAATAAGGAAATGTGTTTATTTTGGAATGTCACAGTCCTGTCAAAAGCAAGAGGCATCCCAACAGGCTACTGACATTGTTCTTTTGGCAAATGGTGCTGCTGATTTATGGAGAACAAAAGACATTCAGTAAATCTCGCTGACCTGGCTTCTGTTCCAAGACAGGATCAAGAGCTTGTTACGTGTTCTTGCTCCTTCTTACTGACACAGAGACAGCCTTGCTACCAGTTTTAAAGACTGAGAACATACCTGCAGTCTGGCCTCCTTCATGTTGCCTCCTTTTCTTTTGTGTGCAAATTCTTTCTCAAATGGTTTTGTGTAAGCCATAGTTTACATGCTAAGGTGATCTGCATCCTTCAAACCATAATTAGAACTAACACATTGAATTCAAAGATACAGCTATGTTAGTCTGTATAATCAGTATGCAGAGAGATCTTGTAGCACCTTTGAGACTAACTGAAAGAAAGAAGTTAGCAGCATGAGCTTTTGTAGACTTAAGTCTAAATGCATCTTAGGACTACGAAAACTCATGCTGCCAACTTCTTTCTTTCACTTAGTCTCAAAAGTGCTACAAGATCTTTCTACATCCGAGAATTAACACAGATTAACCAGACTATGGAAGGGAGGTTGAAATTTTAGGGGATGATGGAAGGAAAACTACATGTGGAACTTTGGTCCAAAACACACTGCAGAAATAATCCAGTTTGAGACTGCCCTGGCTCGGTGCTAGAGAATTCTGGGAACTGTAGTTTTGTGAAACATCGAGCCTTTTCTGTCAGAGAGCTCTGGTGCCACAGCAAACTACAATTTCCATATTCCCTAGCACTGAACCAAAGCAGTTAAAGCGGTTTCAAGCTGGATTATTTCTGCAGTGTGTTTTCGACCTTTGTTTACAGACTCTGTGAGGCAGATTATGATGGAGATCTAGGAAATAGAACAAATCAGCCCTTTAGAAAATCTACATCCCTTCTCCCTTCAATGGGAGAATGCGCAGCTTATAAATGTTACTGGATTCCTATCGACCCCTGCCATCATGGGCAGTAGTGTATAATTCTTTAGGATCTATAGGGCCACACATTTCCCAGCCCTGCTGTAGAGTGAGCTGTAGCAGCAAAGTATGCATGAATTTGAAACTGTGGCTATGTGGATGCTGTATACTTCTGAGAAGTGTGTACAACAGTTTCCCAGATAAATAATTGTGTTTTCTCCAGTTGTTAGTTCCTGGCGGAACCTCTGCTTCCTACAAAGATTTGTGGCTGAGAAAATACAGGATGGGCATTACTCTCTCAGTAAATGGGTCATGATGACCAGCCATGCAGAGACTCTTTGACTGCTTGGAACTGGCTCATTCCAAACAATCAAGTTTCAAGACTGCCACAACCAGTCATACAACTGGTTTAAAAAACCCTTCTTTGTAATATCCATTATTTGTTTAATGGTTTAATTGTTTAAAGATAGCAGTGTCCTGGGCAGGATAGGCAAGACAGATGTCTTCAGGGCTGGTAATAAAAACCTGTCATGTGAAATGTTAACATTGGTTTTAACTTGTAAAATTTTATTTCCTTCAGCATTCCCAATGGCAGGAGAAAGAGGCAGACATCTGTACTCCTTTGAATGGTTTTGTTCCTGCATACTCTTCAGAGGGGGAGCCTTATCATTAGGCAGAGTCAGTCAGCCACCTCAAGCAGCAGACTTGAGAGTCAGGAAAGGTTATCTTATCACTCTGAATACAGCTGATTTCATCTGATTTGGAAGCTAAGTTGGGCCAGGCCTGATTTTTGTTTGAATCTAGTGATCTCCAGGTAGGACTAGGAAAGAATATGATTTGAGATCCCATATTGTCACTGCCAACCAATGGGTTGGATGGACTGATAGTCTGATTTGGTGTAAGACAACTTCCTTTGTTCTTGTGCTAGCAACTACTTACTTCATATTTTTTATTTTTGAAAGAGAGGTACACCTACTCGTACATGACAAAATGAATTAGCTGGTTTGGAGACAGTGCACTTTGGTTTGGAAGTGGAGGTGGCTAGCAAAAATGAATTGTGGGTGGGTAGCAAAATGAATCGTGTCAGTACTGACATTCTTGCTTCTCTTATCAATTAAAACAGGGAGAAAAAAACTCATCTCATTTATAGCTCAGTGGTTATCCATCTTGCACACCACTTGATTGATTTCTGTATCTCATCTGGAACACACTTCCTCAGTGTGTAGTGGAGTCTCCTTCCTTAGAGGTCTTTAAACAGAGGCTGGATGGCCATCTGTCAGGGATGCTTTGATTGGGAGTTCCTGCATGCCAGGGGGGTTGGACTGGATGGCCCTTGTGGTCTCTTCCAACTATGATTCTATGATCTTTCCCTGCTTCTTACCTATTGCTGTCTGGGTGGTGTTTAGGGTGTTTCTCATTCTTTCCTGGCCTTAAAGCTAGAAAAAGGGAAGGGAGCCAAGATAGCCTGGACCCTTTTTGGTCAGGTGCTCACACAGTATCCTCTGTGAGAATATTAAGAAATAGAATTTCAAGTGTTCAAATCACATAACATATTACCTAAGCACTCATTTCAAGAGTGGGATAAAATATGAGGGTGTTGGTATTATCCCAATGAGAAAGAACAGAATGGTCAAAAACTTTTATTTCTTCATTTTGTTTTTAAGGAATAAAAATTGTGGGCTTTTTAAGAAAGAAAAGTTTTTGGACCATCACGCAGCACCTGGAACTTTGGTCCAAAACACACTGCAGAAATAATCCAGTTTGAGACTGCTCTAACTGCCCTGGGAACTGGAGTTTTATGAGCCGTTTACCCCCTCTCTGTCAGAGAGCTCAGGTGTCAGAATAACCTACAGTTTCTAGGATTCCCTAGCACTGAACCAGGGTAGTTAAAGCAGTCTTGAACTGGATTATTTCTGCAGTGTGTTTTGGATCTTTGTCTCCTTCCATTCTTCTGTTGTGAATATATGCTTTCCATTTTTCTCCCCTGATTATCCTACTGAGGCCTTCAAATGAAATTGGGGCTGTTACTGTATAACATTTGACTTGGGCTTGAGAGCCATCATGGTGGGTTTGAATGCTGGACTACAGCTCTGGAGCCCAGGGTTCGAATCCCCACTCAGCTATGGAAACCCACTGGGTGACTCTGGACTAATCAGTCTCTCACTCTCAGAGGATGGCAGTGGCAAACCTCCCGTCAGGAATCTTGGCAAGAAAATCCTGTGATAGGTTAGCTTTAGGATCGCAGTAAATTGGAAACAACTTGGAAGGAATACAACAACAATTCATGACTTGCAACCTGTGCTCTTGACCTAGGCTTTGCCTAGACAAAATGCAGAAGCAACACTTATCCTGAAGTTGCAAGTGATCTATGGTAGTGCTACTCAAAGTCATAGTCTGTGAACAGATGCCAGTCTGAAAGCCATCAGCTGTTGGTCCAGGAAAAATTAAGCACTTGTGTCAAGGGGCACAAATATGGTAATAGTCCCTGGCACATGGGGGAGAACAAAGACTGTCTTATGGCACCTTAATGAACTTGGTATAAGGTTTTTATGGACCAAAGTCTGTGTTGGATGTATGCAATGTTGTCTTTATAGTCAGATTATTAGGCATATTTTTGAATGGGTGAGAGTGAGTGGAATGTAATCAGTGGGTGAAAGGAAGTTAAATGTAAAAAGAAATCCTTGTATTGATGAGATGATACTCATTTCCAGTGAGAATAAAGTAGTTTATCCCTATTCAGACATCCAGGAAAAATTAAGCACTTGTGCCAAGGGGCACAAATATGGTAATAGACCACAGCCAAGGTCTGTAGATTTTTTCTCTATAATATTGCCAAAATCCGTCCATATCTCTCAGAATCTACCGCAAAAACACTGGTCCATGCCCTAGTGGTCTCACGACTAGACTACTGTAATCTCCTCCTCGCTGGGCTTCCTCTCTCTCACCTCCACCCATTAATTTCTGTTCAGCATTCAGCTGCACGCATTATTTCACTTGCTCGCCGCTATGATCATGTCTCCCCTCTCTTGTCCTCCCTTCACTGGCTCCCTCTTCCTCTCCGCATTAGGTACAAACTTTTGCTACTCACCTTCAAAGCCCTGCATGGGCTAGCCCCCCCTTATCTAGCTGATCTTCTCTCCCCCTATGTCCCTACCCGTACCCTCCGCTCTGGTAACCAAGGTCTCCTCTCCCAACCCAGGTTGTCCTCTGCCCCCTCCCGGATCCGTCCCTTTTTTCTTGCTGCCCCTCATTCCTGGAACCTTCTCCCTCTGCATGCTCGGCTCATCACTTCCCTAACCAGCTTTAAGGTGGAGCTGAAAACCTTATTGTTTAGGGAAGCATTCTCAGGGAACTTGTGATTACCATCTGGCTGTTTGATTTCATTTGATGTGATTTGTTTTTACCCTGATGTTTTAACTTGTTTTTCCTCTCTCTGTAATTTTATCTAATTGTTACTATTTTAGACTGTACGCATCCGGCAGGCTTTTATATTTCTTAAATTTTACCTATTTTGTACAGCGCTGAGTATAATTACAGCGCTCTAGAAATAAAGTTTAATAATAATAATAATAATAATAATAATAGTTCCTGGCACGTGGGGGAGAACAAAGACCTCTATGAGTTCTTGCAAGTGTAGGATATAATGAGTGGGGAGAGAGGGAACTCAAATGGAAAAAGTAGAAAATGATAGTAATTTCAGTAGCAATCATTGACAAACAATAGTTGGGTGGTAATGGACTCTTTGTATTGATGAGCTGATTAACATGTAGAGAGCTTCAAAGCTCCTATTCAGTCTACAGAAGATGGAATTGAACTACTTGATGAATTCGTGCTAAGCTATTTCTTTTAAAGTTATTGTTTGGGGATTACCACTTAGAGATAGCCTTTCCGGAGACTAAAAGTGTGTCCCCTACTAATGATTGACATTTCTGGTGTCAGATTTCTGCTAGTCTTTTGCACAGAGACCTGCACATTGTGTTCTGCCTGACATTGTTTCAGTTTATCACATGGTGGCAGTTCTACCGTATTTGCTGAGAATTTTGAAGACTCTTCCACCAAAAGGCAGGTCCATCTGGAAGTTGCAGATGGCACACACTGCAGTGAAGGGGGAACTGTTGGCTGCATAGTCATTTTGTAGCTTATCTGCTTTTATCTTTCCCCTGCAACTAATTTTCCTTGTTCTCCCTCTCTCAGTCACTCTGGGAATGATAAGATAAACAGAGACAAACAGTGGGAAGACAGTGGTCACAAGATCATTGCTTTTGTGGGGGTTTACCTCCACCTCCACCTTGCTTTCCTTATTTCTGGAAGAACCTTCAGAAGTCTTCAGCAATTTGGGCCTGGCAAGAAAAAGCTTGTATGTAGAGGTTTTGGATAAGTCACACTCTCTCAAGCATCAAATGATGGGAATGGCAAATCCCTTCTGAAGAAACTTGCCAAAAAATAAAATAAAAAATCTGATGACAGTCATCTGTTCTTTCATAGGTCAGTAAAATGAGTACCCAGCTTGATGGGGGCAGTTGGCTTACACATTGTAAACAGCTTAAGGAGTGGTAGTTTACTGATAAGCAGTATAGAAATGTACTTGCTATTGCTATAGGTTCACTTTAGGTCGCCATAAGCCAAAAACGACTTTGCTGGCCCATAACAACAACAAAGCCAAAGAGGCAGACTAGACAGTATGTTACTAGTCTACTGTCCATCCCCAGTTATGGTAAAAACTTGCACAGCACTGTGGCTGACATGTCAGCATACACTATGGGAATAAGAAGCCATCAATAAGAATTAGAAGCTATGGCCCTACAGATGTTATTAAGCTGCAGCTTGTAGCACCTTATGCCAGCTGAGCTAGTGGTGAAGGATTATGGAAATTGCAGTGAAAATGTGGATTTGCCTCTTAGTTTGATCCAGCAGGGGGCTATGTATAAACTTAATGGTGTGCATCTGCTCATGGTCCACTTGGCTTTTCCCCATTCTGCCTTGAGGCCAAAAGATGGGAAGGGGCTTAAGATAGACTGGATTTTCTTTCTCTGTGCAAGAGAAATGGAAACGAGATGATGAAGCTTGTGTGCTTCAGGGCAACTATGCAAGCAAAGAGAAGGAGAGGAGAAGGGGCAAAATGGACAAAAGAAAGAGAGAAGAAATGGATTCTTGGAGAATGAGGTTGCAGTAGGCATTGCTTGTGATGTATTACCTCCAATTTTTTGAGTAAATGCATAGAGTGAGTCTGTTGATTTCACAGGAATTTGCATAAATACAATCCATCTTGTATCTCTGTAAGCCAGCATGGTTTGAGCACTGGACTGTGACTGGAGACCAGGGTTTGAATCCCTGCTCAGCCATGGAAACCCAATGGATGAGTGACCTTTGGTAAGTCACAGCCTCAGAGGCAGGTACTGTAAAGGCAAACTCCTTCTGAACAAATCTTGCCAAGAAGGCCCTGTGATGGGTTCACTTTATAGTCACCATATGTCAGAATGAACTTGAAGGGACACAACAACATTTTAAAAATGCTTGTATATTTGGATTGGATAAAGACTTCAAATGCCATATGTGGGGTAGTCCATTTATCTATTGTCAGGTCCTTGTCACCTCCCAGCCACTGTTTGCTAAATGATCACTGTTAAAATCATCACTGATGCTGTTACATTTCAATTCCCTCACATCCTGTCCTGGGAAGCATATACATATCTGCCAACTGTTATTTCATCTGATGAAGTACATAGTTCATAACAGTTTTTGCAAAATAAGCCTTGTTAGTTTATAAGCAGGCATGAAAAATCCTCGTTGTTTTTACATAAATATATCTAGCTTGGTAGAGTGGTAAGACTTAATTGAAAGTTCACAGTGAGTTCAGTGGTATTTATTCCTTAGTAAAAGAGAAAAGTCTTATGCCATATTTACAACTAGCAGTTTATTGTGTCATGAGCTTTCATGGATTACTGCTTCACTTCCTCATTGGCATGGAGTACAATAGTTAACCCATACCATAGTAAGTGTGCTTAGATCATCTAAATATCCTGGAGGCATTAGATCTCATCTGATCTTGGAACCTGGGTGAAGTCAGCCCTGGTTAGTATTTGGATGGGAGACTGCCAAGGAAGATAAGATGCTGTAGGGTATATTTTAGAGGAGAGCAGTGGCAACCCAACTCTGAGTATTCCTTGCCTATGACAACTCTGAGAAATTCACAGGGTTGTCATAAGTCAGTAGGGAGCTTGAAGGCATGTGTGTGCATGTGCACATGTGTACATGCTAACAATTACAGTCTTAAACTCTTTGATATATCCACACTACACAGTCATAGCACTTTGATGCCACTTCACCTGCCAAGGCTGTGCCTTAAGGAATCCTGAAGTTTGTAGTTTAATGAAGTATTTAGGCTCGTCTGTCAGAAAGCTCCAGTGCTGTAGTTCAGGGGAATGAAGTAGAGATTTCTGTTCCTCAAATCCTAAGATTCCATAGGATGAAGCCAAGGCAGTTGCCTTACAGTTGTGCAAACTGCTTACAGTTGTGCAACATGAATACACCCAGTGTTTGTTTAAGTTTGGCTTAACTTTATTTCTCTTTTTTTCCTCAGAGAGAAGAGAATGACCTAACCTACCTTTCAGCCTTAAAAGGGTGAAGGGGTTGGGGTGGGAATAGGGGAAACCAAAAGGTAGCAATGCCTGGAGTTTTGAGGAGACAGCCTGCAAAAAGGGCCTATATGTCACAGTTCACACACTATCATATTGCTGTGTTCCTGCTCACTTTCTTCAGGTAGGTTGTTGCTGTTGCATATGTGTGAGAGCCATTTCATTGTTCAAACTAGGTGGGTGTGGAGAGGTGTGCAGAAATTGTATTGTGAACAGTGACCACTGCTTTTGATAAGTATTGGATGTTCTGATGTCTGTTCTCTGCAACAGAACTGGGGAGCCTTTGGCCCTCCAGAAATTTTGGACTTCATTACTCAGATGCTCCAGCCACCATGGCAAATGGTAAACGACTATGAGAGTAATTGTCCAAAATATCTTGCAGTTCAAAGGTTCTTCCCCATTTGCTCTGCAATCATATCATTGTCTGTGATGACTACACCTTCATTTACCAGCCAAACCTTTTTTTTCTACTGGAAATTCATAAAGAAATCAAAACAAGTCATGGCAATTGTATACTTATCTCCAGATCAGAGGCAGTGTGGGTTTGAATGCCAGTTACGTGGGAGCAAAGGCAGATGAGGCCTATTGTTGGATTTCTGATAAGATGTTACAGGCCTTATGTCTAATCCATCAGAGTTCATACATATACTTTGATGATAGTCTTTTCTGTTAGTATTTATGTTTTGAAGACCCCCTCCCCCCAAATTATTGGGCTTCATGAGACTGTCAGGCACAAAGAAGAGCATCTTGCCCTCCAGATCTGGGTCCCATACCAATTGCTTGAGCATAACAGAAGGAGAGGGTTGTTGCTTATGGACTTCCCCTGGGCATCTGGATGCTGTTTGGGAAGCTTCATGCTAGACTAGGTAGGCCTCTGGTTTGATCCAACAGGGTTACTCTAGATTTCCTTTTCCTTTGTCTGCATCTGCTTCAAACATGGTCAGACTGCAGTTCCTAGTGGTGAGAGATATGTGAGTTGTAGTACAAAAAATCAGAATCCCTGCAAATGCTTCAGGGATTTTTTGTTGGTGTTGTTGGTTATTCTCCAATTTGAACCAAAAGTATTTTTGGGGAAAGCAAGTGCACTGCATCTCTCAGCAAAGCTTTTTGTACAAATCTGAGATAATATTCTATGTGTGTCCTTCCTCTTTTTTTCTTTCCCACTCTGTTAAATTCCCAGCTACTCTCTACTCCATGCCTCTCGGAAGACATTCAGCAATGTCAAGGTCAGCATCTCTAGCCAGTGGACCCCTTCCTGCCTTAATGATTCTGCCCTCAATCTTGAACCCTATGAGGTGAGAGTATTAGGTTTGTTGATCTTGTCAATCAATGTCCACTCTGCAAAGCTCAGTAAAGTTGCTTTTTTCTTTCTTTTTTGCACTATACTTCCCAGAACCCCTAACCCAACAGCTGTGACCATAGCTGGCTTGGAGATTCTGGGAGTTGTAGATCTTGTCTCTCCAAGCTGTTCATGTGGAGTTCCTTTCTCCATTCTGCAAGAGTGCTGAGAGCAAAGCCAATCTTTTATGCTTTCCTTGGGTCTTGTCCAGCACTTAAACTCAGGTGTCACTCTGACACTGGCACCCTTACAGGAGTGTGATATGCTGCCTATTCATGGAACCTTCCACGTAGCTGATTTCAATGCACTGTGGCCTGCGTGACGTGAATTGAGGAGCAATGAAGTAAAAGAATGGCTAGGGGAGGGGGACATGCCTTGTCATTAATCTTTTCACTGAATTAGGAGGGGACACAGCATTTTCTTCCACAGGTAAGTGTGCAGAGGTAATCTTGCTTCAGTTAAATATTTACTCTGGTGGACATTGGATGTGTTTGGTACAGCTAAGCTGAATATTAGGGGAAAGGAAACCATGTGATGTCCTTCATTTCTACATTACTTGCTTTCTAGGATTGTTCCACTCTCTCTAGGGAATGGAAATTTCCCTTAAGACAAACCATGGAGGCATCAGGCTGAGGTCCTTTTGCAGCAACAGCCAAGTCTTTTAATGAGACATTTCTGTGTATGTAGTCATGAAATGGGAATTACATATTGTTTAAAAACTTAATGTCTGAATCAGCCTTCACTGGGAAACTTCTGATGGAAATCTTTGCCAAAATAAGAGGAGACAGGGCATCTATACCATCTTCAGGGATTAATCTGTTTATCTAAAGCTGAGGTGGTGAGCAGATGCCCTTCCAGAAGATGTTGGACGGAAACTTCCAGCAACTCTAAGCAGCAGTGATGAGGGGCAATGGGCATGGCAGCGCAGCAGCATCTGCAGAGCTGTAGTTAGCCACCCTTAATCTAAAGACATCTGCAAAATGGACTGACCCCTTGCGGCAGGAACTGGTGTTACAGCATTGTCTGTTGCTTCACAAATTAGCACGGCTCCTGCTTAAGGCTGGAGTCACTTATGTGCCTCTTGTAACACTTAGAATCATAGAATTGGAAAGCACTACAAGGATTGTTTATGACACTGTATTTCCTATTTCTATGTATGGTTGTGAAAACTGTACAGTGAAGAAAGCTGATAGGAAAAATAGTAACTGATTTGAGTTGTGGTGCTGGAGAAGAGTTCTGAGAATACTCTGGACTGCTAAAAAGACCAATCCTAAAGCAATTCAGTCCCAAACTCTCTCTTGAAGCAAAGTTGACTAAACTGAAGTTTTGGCCATATCATGAGAAGAAAGGACTCACTAGAAAAGACTATATTGCTTGGCAAAGTGGATGGCAATAGGAGAATAGGAAGGCTGCATTCCAGATGGATAGACTCAATCAGAGAAGCCACAGCTATGAATCTGCAGGAACTGAACAGGGCAATTGAAGATAGGATGGCTTTGTGGTCTCTCATACGTGTGTGTGTGTGTGGGGGGGGGGGTCACCATGTGTCAAGGTTGACTTGAAGGCAATTAACATCAGCAAGGGCCATCCAGTCCAAGCCCCTGCCATGTAGGAATACACAACTAAAGCACTCCTGAAAGATGGCCTTTCAACCTCTGTTTAAATACCTCCAAAGATGGAGAGTCCACCACTCCCTGAGGCAATCTATTTCACTATCAAACAGCGCTTAAAGTAAAAAAAAAAAGTTCTTCCAAGTTCTTTATGATGTTTAGGTGGAATCTCTTTTCTTGTAATTTGAATCCACTGGTTTGTGTTCTAGTCTCTGGAGTAACAGAAAATAAGCTGGCTCCATCTTCTATTTGACATCCTTTCAGATGTTTAAAGATTGCTATCATGAAGTATTCTGCTTTGGTCAGGCCCCACCTAGAATACTGTGTCCAGTTCTGAGCACCACAATTCAAAAAGGATGTGGAGAAACTGGAGCATGTCCAAAGGAGGGCAACTAAGATGGTGAAGGGTCTGGAAACTGCCTTAGGGAGCTGGGGATGTTTAGCCTGGAGAAGAGAAGGTTAAGAGGTGATATGAAGAGGGAGCAAGCTTGTTTTCTGCTGCTCCAGAGACTAGAACGCAAAACAATGGATGCAAACTGCAGGAAAAGAGATTCCACCTAGAAATTAGGAGGAACTTCCTGACAGTAAGGGCTGTTCGACAATGGAACACACTCCCTCGGAGGGTGGTGGAGTTTCCTTCCTTGGAGGTCTTTAAGGAGAGGCTGGATGGTCATCTGTCAGGGATGCTTTGATTGGGAGTTCCTGCATGGCAGGGGTTGGACTGGATGACCCTTGTGGTCTCTTCCAACTCTATGATTCTATGTCACCTTTCAGTTTTCTTTTCTCCAAGCTAAAGATACTGAACTCCTTAAGTTGTTCTTCCCAAGGCTTGGTTTCCAGAGCTTTGATTACCTTGGTTGCTCTTCTCTGGTCATGTTCCAAACAGAACTAAGAAAAACTCTGAGAATACCCCAGCCAGCATGACAGTTTAGTTGTCCCTTTTGTTCTTGCCTTAGTATGAGGCAGTATTTTGTCCCACAGCACATTTGAGACCATGGCTTATTAACACTGGTATCGCTTTTCTTTGCAGCTTTGGAACAGCAGTCATTTATTTCCTGATGAAAAAGAAGCCACCCTTTTTCTTGGGACACTGGACACCATCTTCCTGTTCTCTTATGCTGTGGTGCGTAGATGCTTTCCATACAGCACTAGTGGTCTGAAGAGAGAAGGAAATCAAATTCCACAAGACTGTAAATTCATAATTTCTTTGGAAATTGGAAATTGCCTTTTATTTACTACTTCTGTTACCTATTACAACAAATAACAGCGAAAAGTCTTGTGGCACCCTAAAGGCTCATCAGTTTTATAATGGCATGAACCTTTATGGCCAGTGGACTATTTCTACAACAACATATATATGCTATAATAAAACTGGCAAGCTTTAAAGGTACTACAAGAAACTGTTGTGAGTAGGACCAAAGACTTTTAAGCTCACGAAATATATTCATCACCTCATTTATGTGTGTATTACTACCCAACAGGAAGTAAATTGGAAATTTTGTTGACTTCTCATCCCTAATTTAGTAAACTCTTTTTTTATACTTGGTTTAGATGTTCTGGACATCAAACATGTCTTAATCTTTTTATCTATGGTAGAGTATCCTGGTGGCCCCCTGACCACTGTTTGGTAATCTGAACACTATTAAGATAATCACTTATATTGGTACATGTTTTATTTCTCTTTTCCCATTTCCCCCAGCTATCCATCTAAACATTTCTATAAAAATATGTGTCATGCTTTTGGTGAGAAGTGCACTGTAGTCAATGGAAGTTTATATGAGATAAAACCTATGAATCTTCAGGTGCGTGAAGGCTTGCATTGTTTTGGCTTCAACAAGCCACCACACTGACATTTTTACAAGGCTTTTTGTTTCTGACTTAAACTGAGTCAGACCTTTGAATCTGGCTTAGAATTGCTACATTGATTGGCATCAGTTTTTCAAGTTTTCAGACAGGAGGCTTTCCCTGGAGATTCCAGGGATTGAGCCAAGAGCCTTTCTGCCACTCAGTGAGGAGGTACACTAACAATGACAGAAGGCTAGTTGGAGGAATGTACTTTACTTGATTTTGCCTTTCCAATATCCTAATAGCTTTGAATGGCATGTGATCTTACCTTCACATTGTTGTTGGGTGTGGAAAGTACTGAGTCATTTCAATAATTCATGCAGCGCTTATTCAGCACTTTACATGTTTTTTTTTAAAGCCAAGAGTTACAGTACTGGCAGGCTCATAGTTTTAAAAAAGGGACAAGTTAGGGAGCTTGCCATACATTTCCTGAGGAGGAAATGATGAGGAATGGGAAGCTTATTTATACTACAGGAAGGGTGTGGAATGTGTGCTCCACTAGATACTGGACTGCAAGTTTCATCAGCCCCAGCCAAATAGTAAATGGTGAAACATGATGGAAGCTATAATTCAGTAGCATATTAAGATCTCTAGTTTTCCCATTCCTAGTCTCCATCATACATAGGGTTAATCTTTCTCTAATATTGTAAATTGTTTTATACAGCTGTCTTTACTGTATCTGCTGAGTGAACAAACCTTGTCTATGCATGTCAGTTATTCTACTAGAAGAAGAAAAAAATATTTGAGAGAAGACCTTTTTTGTGTTTTCCCCCCAAATTTCTCCCTCCCCCCGAATAATAATCAGGAAAAAATCCAAAGTTTTCTCCATATTTTCCCTCTGTATGTGTTTCCACCTACCTAAGTGATTATGAGTGGTGAAATATCAGTATGCTTCATAGCTGAGGAGACATAGGGTCCGAACAGACAGGCCAAAATAAAGCTGCTTCGAGTCACTTTGGAGGTGTGCTGTTTAAAATACACACACATCTTAAGAGGCCAGAAGCTGCACCAAAGCTGCGCTCCAGTCCTTACGACTGGAGCATGGCTTTGGCGCAGCTTCCGGCCTCTTAGGACGCATGCACCTCCAAAGTGACCTGAAGCAGCTTTATTTTCCCTGTCTGTTTGGGGCCCATAGAGGCGGTGTTTAGGATCAATCTTGTCCTTTGCCAGAACTATATAAAGTTTCATGTTGGTGCTGAATGCCTCTCACATAAAACACAAAATAATTAGTGATATTGTAGAATCTTCATGGACTGAATGTTAGTTGATCCAGTTCCTATTGAATAAAATTCTCCTCTACTTTTAGGGTCTTTTTATCAGTGGTATTGTTGGGGATCGTCTGAATATGCGTTGGGTCCTGTCATTTGGCATGTGCGCCTCTGCATTAGTGGTAAGTTGGGAGATCTTGACATTGCCCACATTGGGAGGGGATGATATTTATACAGAACTTATTTTTGACCTAGAGAATCTCCTAACATTATACTCAGATTTATTTCTGAGAGAATAACTGCCAGGAATTCTAAGAAAAAACATCTCAGATTTGCAGCTTAATAGAACATGGAGACTTGTCTCCTGTACCAAGCAGGAATTATTTCCAGGCAATCAAGCTGAGAAGTTTTTTATAAAAGTCTTATACTTCTTCTTCTAGGCCACATGTGAATAGGGTGGGCTACAGGCTCATTTGCTTTCCTCTTGCAATTACAATTACTCCTTTCCTTTCCAGGTGTTTGTGTTTGGCACTGTCACTGAATGGTTGCATTTCTACAACAAGTGGTTCTATTGCTGTGTGTGGATTGTGAATGGCTTGCTACAGTCCACTGGCTGGCCTTGTGTCGTAGCTGTCATGGGAAACTGGTTTGGCAAAGCTGGGTATGTTTGTTCCTCCTTTATCCATTAGTGCCTTATCTCTCTTCCTTATGTGTGTTTTACAACAGAGCTGCCATTGCCATATGGCTTGAGTATCCACATTTTGTTGTTGTTTGAGTTTAGGAAATCTGGATTGTCTCCTTATGAACACTCCTCTTTTTCTGGGTGAAAACACAGATTTGTATGCCTTTTTCACATCCATAGGAAAAATAGGCTGACTGTCCACACTTCTCCATACCAGAAATGGCAAATATGATAACATGTTCATTCTTGTATATAATAATTGGAAATTAAGAAAGATAATAATGATAAATATTTTATATGTGTTTACTCCCTCTGCAAAATCCAATAAAATAATATAACACTTAAACATTTCCGAATGGAGCGTTTACTGAAGTTGCTTGCAAAATGTTTACTTCAGTTGTATTTACAACCCAGTTTCAAGATTCTTAAAGTTCTACTATTTTCTTTTATAACGTTCCCAACATGGCATGAGGTTGTACTCCTTTATAACCTTCCTTGAAGCAAGAAAGTGCAAAGCAAGAAAATAAATACTGGACTATGATTGTGGAGACCAGGGTTTGCATTCAGTCATGGAAACCCACTGGGGTTATCTTGGTCAAGTCACACTCTCTCACTCGCAGGGGAATGCAAAGGCAAATGCCCTCTGAGCAATTCTTGTAAAAAAAAAAAATCCCGCCTTAGGGTTGCCATAAGTTGGAAATGACTTGGCACATGACAGCAATGACATAATAAACAGGCTCCATATTTAAATATTTTTATTGTCTTGTTTTTCCCACTTGGATATTTTTTTGCTTTGGCAGTTGACTGATTTTCTTTCCCAGTTGAATAAGTTAGGCAGCAGTCAGTAAAAGAACAGGGATTAGCTCCCATGGAATAGTTTGCATTAGTTATAGCCTATATGGTGCACTACATAGCACTGGACTAGGATGTGGGAGAACCAGTTCTAGACCCCACAAGCCATGGAATCCACTGGGTGATCTTAGGTCAGTCACACAGCCGGTCTGACCTACCTCACAGGGTTGTTGTGATTGAAAATAAGTGTGTGGGAGGGACCCCTTAGTTGAAGGAAAAAATAAATCCACTTGGCACTAGGCTATTACCTTTATTTTCTCACATTTTAAAAATTATTTTAACTCTGCATTTTATTCTGCTGTGCTCACTTTACATTATTAGTCCTTCCTTTCTTTTCCAAGTGATTTTTGTGTTTCTTACCCATATTTTGTTGTCTTATAATTTTGCTGGTTATTCCTCTCACCCAAACAGAGAGTTTCAGTTATATATAATCTGCATGGATTTGTGAATGAAGGAAAGGATTATTAGAATTAGTGCTTTGGCACAGAACAATAGCAAAAGTACAAAACTTCAGACGAACAGCTATGAACGCTGTGAGATAACTGACAAGACTAAATGTGCCCATTTGTATCTCTAAACTAATAACATTGGTAGTTGTCACGACTGAAATGATCATTTAAAAGATAAACCATGTTTCTTCTTGTGGGGAGTGGAGGCAAATTTCACTGAAACAAATTTCACATAGTTTCAAGTATCATAAGTTGAACATGAAAAGGACTTCTCTTCCCAGCATTTGTCCAACTCACTTATCTTCTGAGAATTTTCTTTCATTTCAGGAGAGGGTTTGTCTTTGGCCTCTGGAGTGCCTGTGCATCTGTGGGCAACATAATTGGAGCGTTCCTTGCATCCTCGGTTCTGCAATATGGCTATGAGGTGGGTGGAACTGCCTGTAATTTGCCTTCTGTATCGATTGGGCCCCTTCATGACTTCTGGTTTTGCAAATCGTTATTTCTATGCTTGAGAGCTCGGTTCTTATGTCTCTGGAGGATTCATATTGTCTCTGATGTTCAATTTCTACATGAAACTATTTGATATTCAATGAATTTCAGAGAGATAACCATGTTAGTATTTTTCAATATAAGGAAAAAGGGGATGAAGGGGAATCAAACAGTTTTAAAAGTAACTGATATATTTTAGTATGAGCTTTCTGGATTTCATTCCATTTGTTCAGGTGTGTTGTACAGTTAGTATTAAAGCCACATATATAAGCAGTGACATAGTACTCTACTAAATATAAGCAGTGACATAGTATTCTACTAAATCCAACAGTCTTCCTGGGGCTGCTCTTGAAAGTTGTCTGGAAACTGAAATTAATCCAAAACAAGGCAGCCTGATTAGCGTTTCTGTGAGTTGAAGGGACCATTGGAAACCTGTTAGCTCCACTGTACTATTTGCAAGCTGATTTATTATGCTCAGTGTTAAAGGCTGTAAAAATCCAAGCCCAGGATATCTGAGTCATTCTCTTCTTTACATTCACTAGGATCACTGGATAAGTAATTTCTGATGAATGTGTTAATTGTTATTACTAAATAAACTTTTTAATGGTTGCCATGAAGCTTTAGAAGCAGCTTGCCAGAACTGTGTGTTAGTGTAGAACCCAGACTTATTTCAAACTCCCTATTCATGACTAATTTTTATTAGTTATTTTATTAGCTCTTCGTTTTCATTTTCTCAGCTCTGTAAATTTTTATTGTTAAAATATTTTACCTGGGAATTGGACAAGACTGAAAAGCTGGCTCAGAATAGCCTTTTAAAAAGTGGAAATAACCCCTATGTGTGTATGTGTGTGTGTGTGTTTTTTGGGGGGGGGGGGGGTAAGAATGCTTAGTATGCCATCATGTTATGTGAACAAAGGTTACATAATGTATGTTCATTTCTCCTTTCAAGAATTGTGTCTGCTTTTAGCTCTTTCATATGAGGCTGTTCTTAACAGATGTATCATTTATGTTTCGCCAGTTTAGAAGTACCAGCACAAAACACTTTTAAAAGGAAGCAGAAATGATTTAATTTGAGATGAGGAAATCTAAGGGTTATGCAACAGAAATCTGTTTTTGCTTTTTGTTTTTCAGTATGCTTTCTTGGTGACAGCATCGGTACAGTTTGCTGGAGGAATCATTGTCTTCTTTGGCCTTGTGATTTCTCCCAAAGAAGTAGGTGAGTAGATGTGTTGTCTTAAGCCTCAACTGACTTCCTAGCTTTTAAAGCCAAATTGCCAGTATTGGACTAAGGGCACAGTTCATTTTATCTTGGCACACCATTTAACTGTTTCTGGAAAAATCTGTGCTGGCCTGTGACATTCAGTCCACATGGTACAGTATCTGTTTGCTTAAAGATCAGGGTGAGTGGGTAGCATAGGCCCCTCCAGATGTTACTGGACTGTAGCCATTGTCAGCATAGCCAGTGGCCAGGAATGATAGACGTGCACTTCAAGAATACTTGCAGGGCCACAAGTTGCCAACCCCTGTTTTAAAGCATGTTTGCTACTTTTTGACCAAGACAACTAACAAAGTGAAAGAAGTAGCCCAAGCTGAAAAAACCTTCTAAAACCAATCATTTTAAAAAAGACAGAGCAACAGAAGTCAGAATGATAAAATGATAAGCATATGAATGAACACCTGCAATAAAAATTAACAAAACCAACTAATGGCCAAAGGCCTTTATGATATGATGTTTTTGCACTGAGGCAAAAGGCTATCACAAAATGATATATGGATCTCTCTGGGCAGGGACCTGCAGAGTGTGGATGAAGCCACTAAAAAGGCCCTCTATTTGGGCCCTTCAGTGATGAGTTTGGAACACAAAGATTAACCTTAGTCAATGATCTTGATATTCAGGCAGACTTCTATTCGAGGTCTATTGAGTTTTTTGGATTGTGAGTTTAAGTACGGGAACAATATTAGTGATCCTTTGAGGTAGGACTGGGAGCTCCTTTTCAACTGAAGAACAGAGTAAAAATTCTTAGAATAAATAAGACAAGAGAGCAGGACTTTTAGTTTTAGTTTTAGTAATTAACATAGCCACCTGAATGCCTGGACATGTAGTCTTCCACCTTGGACCTCTGGATATTTTGGACTTCAGAGGACCCACCTTACATTTGGTCCTAGTCAGGTAGATGGGTGCAGCCTTGCTGTATTGTGTCTCTGATCTGGAATGGCTGCTAACAGACAACTCTGGAAGGGAGGCTCTGAATGAGAATTGGTTCCAGTGCAGTCAGGGGAAAGGCCCTTCCTATCTCACCCAGCCACTCTGATACAGCCAGGTAGAATGGCTGCTGATAAAAAGAAATAAACAATACAGCACTTCCCCAGAATTCTTATTTATGGCTGCTATTAAATGCAGATCCAGGGCCTGTTCAAGGTTAGCAGCTGGCAAGCTCAGTAATTAGATCTACATGGAATGTGTGTACCTGAAAGGGACAGAGGGATCTGACCTAGTTGCAGAGGACAAATAGATATGTAAAGACCTCGACAACTGGATACTTTGAGATCTTAGCTCAGACAGTTTTAGCAAGCCTACCATGGGAGGGGGCACTTCCTTTTAGGTCATTTACAAGAAAAACTGCTGGTAACTTCAGTATCTTTGTTTTGGGCAGAGCCTAGCAAAGTTTAGTAGTTTGGCTGGCTACAATTTCCAAGCTCTGGCTTTGAGTACCAGCCAACAGTGCAGATGGTGCTGTAGATCTTCCAGATGGAAAAGTACACCCCCAGTTAAATAGGGGAATGCACTAATTTGTTGTGTCTTCCAACTAATGGCCAGACACTCAGAGCAGACAGAGCCGGCTCCAGGATCAGACAGGAGAGCTCTAGAAGACCAGGGGTAGAAACTGGCGACTCTGCAGCGCACCATCTAGAAGCATTTCTAAGCCAAAGGAGAAAGACTTGAGGTATGGGGAGAGCAAGCAAGCGAATCAGAAGGGAGGAAAAAAAATTGACCCAGAGGAGCGAATGCTGGGAGAGGGGGATGCTCTTCTCTGTTGTTTTCAGTCTGCGGCTCTGTGTGTGTGTGTGTTTTTAGGGCTTCCTGATGTTGATGAAGAAGTTGATGGTGATGCTGAAGAAGATGCCACAGAGCCCTTGATTGGTGGCAAAGATAGGGAAAATGATGACGAGGATGAAGATCCAAATTATTCCATCCAAGCCACTGATTTGAGTAGCAGCAGCAGCATCAACAGTGACCCTCAGCCTGAGGCCATTGGATTTTTTCAGGCCTGTTGTCTTCCTGGTGTTATGTTGGTGAGTACTCCCAGCATTGTTATGAAATGTTTTTACCCAAGCTTGGAAAAGGTAGGATTATTATTTGAGGGGGAGCAACAACTCCCATAATAACTCAATGCTGGCTAGTGATGTCTGGGAGTTGAAGTACAAAAGTCATTCCTTAAAGCTCTGTTTTTTATTAGAGAGAGAAGTAAGACTCCATTTTAGCTTTCAGATGTGTGTAGGGGCTAATTTTGCCCCCCCCCCCCCGGCCAGGATCCTGTCATGAGCCAGATCCCCTCTAAAAATGCATTTTTCACACATTGTCCCCCAAAATTGAAAGTGACAGAAATTTACTTCCATTTTTGAAAGAACAGTGGAAAAATGACAAAACTCTCAGAGTACTGCAAGGCCCTTAAGCTTTCTTTAGTCGTTTCTAGAGCAACGTTTCTAGAGCAACGTTTCTTGATTTTCAGGCAGTTTTTGGGGTCTCCAGACATCCGGAGAGTGGGCCTGCAGGCTGCAGAATCCACTCTGTGGGCTGCATGTGGCTTATGGGCCGCATACTGTATATACTTGTCTATAAGCCTTAAAAGTTATGCCCAAAAATTGACCCCAAAATCCCAGGTCGACTGATTGATGAGTCAATATGGTAATGTGATAGCAGCTTTTTCAGATTTCCTCATGCAGTTGGAAGATAGTTTCTTTTTCACTTGAGCCAAGCACAAGGGGTCCTGGGTGAATGATTGCTGTTAAACAAACAACAAACAGTCTCTCTCCTGCCTCACTGGCCGCTGCTGTCTGGGGAGTAAAGAGAGAAACCAACGTTGAAACGCTGAAGCAAAAAGCTTAAATTAGAATCCCTCTTGCTGTGCACACACATACACACACTGGAAGAGCTTCCATGTTTTATCCTCGACTTATTCATGGGTCATGGCAAAATCCATAATTTTGACTCCAAAGCCTGCCCTCAACTTATACATGAGGTCAACTTACAGTTGATTATATACAGTAATTCCCACCTGTGTTCCAGTAAGACTACCCACCTTTTCTCATACTGGCAACTGCAGTGACGTGGAGAAATTCTGTCAGCATGGTAGGGTAGGTAGATGGCTTTGTTCAGTGCTTCTCATTTTAATCTTCATAGCAATGAAATAGGTTTGGCTGAGAGATTCTGATGAACTCTGAGTCACTTAGCAAGCTTTATGATGGAACAGGTTGAACCCAGGCCTCTGATCCAAGACTGTTGTACAGTCTTTTATACTGTCCTTGCTCCTTTTCTAATGGCTTTCTGTTTTTGTTTCAGTATTCCCTGGCCTATGCATGCTTGAAACTAGTGAACTATTCTTTCTTCTTCTGGCTGCCTTTCTACCTCAGCAGCAAATTTAAATGGAAGGAGGCAGAAGCTGATCAGCTTTCGATTTGGTATGATGTCGGAGGAATTATAGGTATGAATTTGAACCCACCCATCTACCCAGCACACATCCACTCTGTATCTGACAAAGTCAGACTGGATATAGCAGAGCAGGATTTTTAATTCTAAACTTAACCTCACATTTTCTCCAGGGGCAGATAACCTGAAACCCTGTAGGCATTTTGGACTGCAACATCCATAGACCCCCAACAAGTGTAGCAGTGCTCAGGGTTCATGAGAGGTGTGGTTCAAAAATATTTTATGGGCACACTAAATAACACAGAATGTGTTGTATTTCCACTTATTTGGTGTGTATTCTGCAGTAATTGCTATATTTTTCAAAGGTCAAAGGTGAGGAGTAAGGAAACAGTGTTATGACAACATGTAGGACAGGAATGGGCAACTATGGCCTTTCAACTCCCAGAATTCCTCCCAATGGTTATGCTGGCTAGGACTGATACAGCTTGCAATCCAAAGACATCTGGTGGATCATAGTTGCACACTTCAATACAGCATGGACTTGGAGCCATGAGAAGAGCCAGGGAAGAGCCAAATTAAATTTAGAGTACTTGCGCTTTTAAATCATAAAATCTGAGCTTTAGTGTTATTGTTAATAGTGGTATTTTTACACATCAGTCTGGCATTGTGATGCAGTTTAAGATTGCTAAAACACAACATTGAGTGTCGTTCATTCCTAACCAGAAGGCCGTACCTTCCTTTTCTTTATGCAGGTGGCACCATCCAAGGCTTAATTTCTGATGTTCTGCAGAAGAGAGCACCAGTGTTAGCCTGCAGCCTGGTCTTGGCTATTGCATGTCTTGTTGGATACAGCCGTGAGTAATTTTCAGTCTGGAGCCTGAGCTGAATAGGATGGGCTCAGGTTTAACTTGCTTGTTTTCTTGTTTTCTTCCAAATTATGGACATGTAGTGTGGCCTGTTCTGTTGAAAAAATGTTTATTTTAGAGAGCATGTATGTGAACACATGCACTTTCTTGTGCTTTGTGTAAGACTCGTTTTTTATGAAGATGGGTGGGCTGGATAAGGCAGTTTTATAGCTAGAAGGAAGAGTAATATTTCCCATTATCCATTACTGCAAAGTCAGCCTGACTTGGTCTTTCTGAATATGGCTGTGGGAGGATGGACATCATGTCCCAATATATATGGAGAACCCTGCTGTGTTGATCCTAAGAGTTGGGAGGCAAAGTGTACAGCAGACATGGGGCTTCATTCCTTTCTACACGCCTCTGAATATTTTTTTAATTTTTGTTTTTGCCCCAAGACATTTTTACCAATAGGAAGTGAGCCTGAAGATACATTCTGAGTTACTTTCTATTGGAAAAAGGCCTCTCCAGGGCCTAAAATGGCTGGGGGTGCAGTAAACATGTGGGAAAATTGCCCTGTTTGGGGGCAATTAAAAAAATCCTCTCCCAAAATTGGGAAACCTGGGGGGCACAAAAATAGCCTGGGGTTAAATATAGATTGTAGGTGCATTTCCCCCATCCCTGCTGCATGGGATGTCTTTTCTTGCATGGACTCTTGTTGTCACAAGATTATGCCATGCAAACATGAGAATTTAACAGAGTGCAACTTGGCCTCTTAGAGATTTGTGCAGTGTGATCTTTTGACAGGAGAAAGATCTGTTTTCCTGTTTTGAACAGGCCACCCTGAGGACAGCTGGTTTTGTCAGATTTTGGTGGCTGAGCACAGGTTGAACATGAGGAATTCTTGGAGGGAGATCCCCAGGGAATAGCAGAGATATTCGGGGAAAGTTATGAAAGAATTCTGCCTCAAATTCTGGAAAGCCATTGCTGTCAGTCAGAACTGATGATGCATGGCTAAGTACACAAATGGTTTGACTCAATACAAGCTTTTCTTGTGGGGATGTCACCATGTCACTCTAAGACCAGGAGATGACATTTTTCAGATTAGAAGACAGCTAGGTTTTTAGTAAAAGAAGCATTGTTGCTTCTCATCATTTTGATGAGGTTGATACTGAGGAATGGCTTTCTAAGGTTTTTAGGAAGAATAATGTCAGGAACTTCATGGGCAATGGTGGAATCCTCTCTTAATCTGAAACTGTCAACATAGATATTTAAATCTAAAAATATATAAGATTCTGATGGATTCTGAGACAGTAAAATGGTTCAGTACATCATAGGAACTTCCACCCCCCCCCCATTCTTTACCTATATATGCACATATTTGCCAAAAAATAAAACTAGAAGCATTTTTTTTTAACCCATGGGCAAAGGACTTGGCCTATATTAACTGTGTGTGTAATGGTCTACCAGGCTGAGTTTATTGTCATTCAACACACAGATGAGTGGTGGGTAGAAAATACCATGGCAGATGTTAAACTCCTGGGAATTTCCGACAAATTAAAATGGATTCAGAATTATTCCACGGGTTCAATAAAAGCCTAAACAGAGTAAAACCCTCCTGCAGTCTCTCCCCTTCCCTTTTCCTAGGGTGGCACTTAATTTTTATTTATTTATTTTTATTACATATTAATTTTTATTTTCTACAACTTAATCCCACCTTTTCTGGAAAAATCCCATCACAATGTATATGACTGACCTTTCTTTCATGTTCATAGCAGCCAAAAGGTACTGTAGTTTAAGTAGAGTGATAGTAACTGTTCTATATATGTGTGGGGATTACAATTTGTGTTTCCCTAGTCTTAGTCTGGTGTGTCTGTGGCAAAGAGAAATTAGGAACTCAAGATGTTTTTTTAAAAAATTCTTTACAGATTCACCAAACAGCAAACCTATCAATGCGTTTCTCATGGCACTAACAGGTAATCATTTAATGACATTAGTTAGCTATATGAAGTGTGTATTTTTAATGGCAAGATAGAATCAAAATCAAATAAGTGAAAAATAAATGGTACCATTTTAGTGGGGCAGAACAAATGAGAAAGGCCTTGTCTCATTGGTATAAGAGTAAAAATGTGATTTTCAGCTGTAGGAGAAAAAGAAACACTTTTCCCCCATCTGAACAATAGACAAGATCACAATGCCAGCCTTTCCTGTTTAATCACTCTGTGTTATTAAAAAAAAAAAAACCTCTCTCTGTGTGTCTGTGTACCTGCCAGTGAAGTAGAATCACAGCACTTACACATGTATAAAATGTACAAAAGCTTTTGCCATAATAAATCTGTTCATTTATAATATGCCACAAGCCTCCTGGATGATTGAAGGCGTCATTGATAGATCACATACAAGCATTTTCCATCTTCTTTAAAACAGTGCTTTTCACTTGGGCTGGACAGATTGTGACCCAGCAGATAATGTTGGATAAACTCCCATGAACTTTAGGTAGCAGAGCCAAGACTAAACATCATAAATTACCCAACTTTTTTTTTTTAATTAAAAAAATGAAGTTAGTTCAGTTCAGTCTGTGCCTGAATTTAGTGCCTGCGTGCCTTAGTAAACAAGATTTTGTAGGGGCAATGGCAACAAATACATTGTCTCGTCTCCAAAACAGAGTTTGTAAAAGTAATGCTTTTGAAGTATAGCTTCCAGTATAGCCCCAACGAGCATGACGATTGACCTTGTCTTGGGGATTCTGGGAGATGTAAAAGGGTGTTTTCTGAGCTTTGCTCAGGAATAGCATCTCTCCTTTACAGAGCTCTCATGTTCTTTTGCCTTTTACTTTGGTGGTCTTTAGGGTGCTGCATTGGTGGCCCTTCCAACATGATCAGCTCTGCCATTTCTGCTGACTTGGGGCGTCAAGAAATGGTGAGGGGAAGCAGTGAAGCTCTGGCAACTGTCACGGGGATTGTGGATGGCACTGGAAGTATTGGAGCAGCTGTGGGCCAGGTGAGAGAGATCCAGAAGGACCCAAAAATCATCTTTTAAATTTTTACCTGTGAATGATTACAGAGATAATAACAATCTGATTTCTATTTATTTTTTAAAAGGGTGAAACATATTGCCCAGGTGGTTCAGGTTTATCAAAAATGATATATTTTTTACAATAGCATTAATAGCATTTTACTAAAAGCACCTCTTGACTGTAAAGTTCTGTATTGAAAGGCCTAGCTCTAGTTGCTAACCTCATCTAAAGGAAATCCATTTAATTAGTCACTGTATATTAAGTGAACATTTAAATGAATCCCATTGATTCAGTGAGTCCATTCTAGTTGGAACTAGCAACCAGATTTAGTCAAAAGTCTCCAAATTTTACCAGTTGTGTAAATTTTGTGGGCTTTTAAAATTCTTACTAAATTGTAACTGGATAATTGTGTTACTTTGTTTTACAGTATTAACAAACTTCATTAGTTTTTAATTTGGGAAAATTTAGGGCATAGTGGGGATAGTCAGACGTAGAATAAATGGTTCATAGGCCAAGAGCCCCTCACTGAGATATGTTGTAGTGATATAGGCGGCATGTGAGAAAAGACTTCCCACATGGAACAATGGAGAGAAGGAAGACAATATTAGATTTAGAATACAGTGGGAATTTTGTGGCCCTGTTGAAAGATGTAGGACTTTAACTCACATCATTCTGTACCACTGGCTGTGTGGCTAGGGTAAAACAGACTGTCGCTTTCTGCCGCCATCCAGGTGGCTTCAGAATGTGGCGTTTTGACGCCACATGTTCCGAAGCTGCCCTAAAGCTGGCGTCATGCTGCCTGGATGCCCACATGTGGGCCAGCTTCGGGGCACTCCAGCAGTGCAGCATTTACTCACCATATGCCACCAGTGTGCCTGAAAGCCAGCTTCCATCCGTGGCAGGATGGAAAAGCCGGCTTTTTGCAGGTGCAAAAAGGAATGGCTATTTGCCACTTCTTTTTGGGTCGGCAAAATGGCAGATTGGGGCAGCAGCATGCGGTTGCCATGGCCCCAATACAGCTTTCTCAGGGCGGCTTCAAGCTCCTCCTTCAGGGCAGTCTGTTTTGCCCCAATGTACCAGTGGTCTCAATTGTGAAAGCTTCAAGCAGCTTGGATTCTGGCACCTTAAGGACCACCTTCACCCAAATGTGCCCTTACATGCTCTCTGTTTGCCTTTTGAGGGCTAGCCTTTGAGGTTTAGCAGGTGGGTTCAAGGAAGAAAGGAGAAAGAAGTGAAACTGCATTACTTAATGACCCAAAGTCTCACTGTTTTTGTTTGTTTGTTTGTTTTTGCCCTTCTTTTAGTACCTGGTCTCTTTAATCCAGGAGAATTTAGGATGGATGTGGGATTTCTATTTCTTCATCCTGATGGTAAGGACTCCTGTGTTTTGTTTTGATTTTTACTTGAGACTATGAATAATGAGCCAGTTCTTGACAAGAATTTCATGGGAAGTGACACTGTTTAGTTTAAAGACAAAAGGGAAGTGTACATTCCCTTCTATTTTACCCTTCTATTTCCTCCTAAATCCACATGTTAAATTAATATTAGCTAATTCTAGGTGACAAGGCCCTAACTCATATCCTTGGCAAAGATAGATCATCTTTCCTCCAGGTCTTAGTCACTCACTGCCTTTCCAAAACTGGACTGGTAAGTACAATCTGGGCCAAACCAACAACTCATAGAGGTTACATTATCACTTTTTTGTGTTACACCCATCCTTCTGTAATCTTGACTACAGCACTGCTGGACAGACATTATTATACCCACATTACAGATGGAGACTGAGGCTAAGAGAGTTTGACTAATGTCACCTAAGTTCAATCCTGCACATGTCTGTTCAGACAGCAGCTTCCTTTGGTAGGGCTTAGTTCCAGATGTATGTATGTAGGATTGCAGCCCTACTGAGTTAGCAGCAGATGTGAAAGTCAGCCCAAGAATGTCCTGATTCATAGTTCAACTTTATAGCTGTTATGCTACTTGTGGCTGCCTAGTGTCCAGTTTCTTTCCTCTAATGAACCTTCTGCTAGTTTTTTTTCCCCTGGGAGGAAATGGAGTGATGAGCTTTCCTGCTCCTTTGTTTTATACCAAGCCTTTGGTGCTCCATGTGAACGCCATCAGAGATGCAAATTTCAATCTTCTTCCCAAGGCAGGTGGCCTGAGATGTAGCTGAAATAATGCAGTTGACAGAAGGTGAAGAGAGAGAGAGAGAGGCCAGAGGCAGGGAAGTGGATAGAGTGGTTGATCTGTTTTTTCACACAAGACCGGTTGTTCTTCACTGAACCAGCCTTGTGTGAAAAGTGAGGTGGTACCTTTTTTGTGTTTGAACTGTTTCCTGCCTGACAGTGATGTGAGAAGTTCTCCCTCAAAGAATTGCCCAGCTGGAAACCTCAGCCACTACTTGCCAGTGTTTGCCACCACTATAGACTGTATTTTAGGACCACACTACACATTGAGACTGCAGTCCTAAACATGCTTAACAAATGAATATGCCTCACTGAATATAAATGAACTTACTTCTGAGGAAATACATCCAAGATGTGAAATCTTTTAGGATGAGTTATCCTCCCCCCCCCCCCAGCACCACATCAGGGTCTTGTGAATACTCTGTCAGGACTGTGTGCCAGTAGTGGGTGGAGCCCGTAGCAAATGTTAAGGTGCTTACTATTTCTCTGCTGGGAAATATTTTTCTTGCTCTTCTTCTGCTGCCATCTTCTCTCTCTCTTTCTCTCTCTCTTTCTTTCCTTGCACCTAATCAGTGGGTACCTGAACTGATTACTCACAGCAGCCTTTTGTAATTAAACTGAGTGCCCCAGACTACAAGCTGAGATCCCACACCTCTGGAAAAAGAAAACTATTGTTGCAGTAGTGATATATGTTCTGGGAGCAATTGCATATGGACTAACAAACATTATTATTGCTGTTTAGCTGAGTGTAGTATGTGAAATGAGCCTTAGAGGTAATGCCATCATAGCACTGAACCAGAGTGCACAAATGCTTTAACATCCTTCATCCCCTTCTTTTCACAGATCAGTTTAACAGTGCTGTTCATCACACCTTTAATTGTGAAGGAAGTCAATATGCTCCTGGAGTCCAGGCGCTTGCGCAGGTTGACTGGCTGACCACTCTCTCTCTCTCTGCCCCTCTCTCTGGACCATTAAATGGGACTCCTCATGGAAGGTTGCTGAGGGGAGAGCAGCTACGGTGCTTCACCTTTTCATCCTTATTTATATCCACTAAGATCGGAAGCAGGGTTAAATATGGCCACAAAGGGATCTAGGTGCCCAGATGTTGATGTCTGAATCCATGTGAAGATACACTACAGCCTTCTGTAACAAGGATTTCTTGAATGTAGAAGAAAGGCCCTTCCTTTTCCTTTTTTTAAAATTTTGCCTCCTGTTCTCAGGGGCAGCTTATGTAGTCATGGTGATAAAATCTTCAAGCCTGGGCTGCAGTTTCTTGGACCTCAGCCAGGAGATCTCATCTTCAAACTCTCCCCTGGAAAAGAAATCCAAAAGAAAAGGAGCATGTCCAGCAAAATTGTTCAGGATTGTTGTCTTGTTGACTTTTAACCAAGTCAATGCTATCTATGGGTACTGGAGAGGAGGGGGGGAAATTCAGATTGAAACTGCTGCCTGCAGCAAAATTGTCCAGGAAAAAAACTGACCACTTGTTGCTGATGACTCCATTTAAACTGCCCTTCCCATATTCTTGTTACTGTTATCTGCTTGGATCTTTGTGCTATGTCTGGACACCTTACAGTTGACAAATGCACAGTTGACACCCCACTTTTGATTCCTGTTAGCAAAGGGGGGGATACCTTTTGTCATTTGGTACCAAATCCTCATTTCAAATTGGCTTCAGGTCAGTCCAGCATAGGTTTTTACAAATTGATTGTGCCAAAGGCTTGCTTTCCCTATTACTTACCTGCTTCTTTATTTACACAATACACAGCCGGAAACTGTGGAAGCAAGCCAGATCGTTCGTATGCTTATGTAAAAAGAATGGATGTAGTAGGCTTTTTTATTTGATTTCTAAATAGTTGTCCTGTCTGGATATTATTGCCAATGGTAATTTAACTTTCCCAGGTCCAGCTGTGCAATTGCATTCCATACTTGATTTATTCTTCTCTTAGCTGCCTAATGTTAAGGGAAAATGAAGCTGTATCTACGGAGATGTGTGGAGACAAACATCTTTCAGCTGGAAAAGTGGCAATCAAAGTTTTTACCAGAGTCCTTAAAATTAAGCTAAATGCTTGTGTTGTGGTTTTTAAATGGATTTTAGGAGCAGATTGGGAACTAAGCAGGTAATTAATTACCTGTGATAATCTCTGTTTGACTAGCTGTGATAGCTTACGGTCTGATTTTGATGATTTCTCAGATGGATAGGGACCTCCAAATGTCTTGTCAGGAAGTCATCCAAGTCACATCCTTCTTTCCAGCTTTCTCTTGTTCTGTAACCTGTAGTCCATGTCCTAGTGGTCTTTGAATGAGGGCGGGGACGTACTCAGAGTGATAATGTTGAGATGTAAGTAACTAGAACATTTTAAGGAAGAGGGGAACTTCACTGTGGGCTTGCTATTTTGGGCAGCCAGCTCATGATAGTTCTTTCTGCTTCATGACTCACCCTGACCTATATGTTCTGCAAATAGGGATAACAATCCATTTGGCTGAATTGGATAGTATCTTTCTTCAAATCTGGTGTCCTAAGCTTTGTGAGTGTGCCTTTTCTGCTTGTCCACCTGGCATGAAAGTATACATTCGCCTGCCCTCCCTCTCTCTCTCACAGACACACGCCCACACAGGGTCTGTCGAGTAGTTTACAACTTGGAAATGTTACTTTTTGGACTACAGCTTCCAGAATCTTGTGGTCATGCTGGCTGTTAGATTCTGAATTGCAATCCAAAATCACTTTTCTAATCTCTGCTCAATTTTCAGATTTGGGATTGGGGGTTGGGGGCTGTGCTAGGTTGCTATAAGAGTTTGTCTGAATTTATGGAGTTTTAGAGACATCCTGTTCATTATGCCCCCATGTGGTATTTAGAATGAACTGAAGCAAAGGTATGTTATTACTTCCCAAATGTATGGGAAAAATCTGTTGCTACCTTGCCTATTCATGAGTTAGACACACAACGTTTGGTCCTACATGGGCCATATGTTGCAAGGTGTAAACGTTTATATCTCTAGGACCTTAAATTCATCACTAACCTCTTGGGGTCCCCAGGCTGGCTTTCAAATCCTGAATCCCCTTCTGAAAACCATGTTATATATACTGACTTGGATGTCTTCTTGTCATTGAGAGGGAGGGGGACAGAAACAATTATCTGTGAATTTCTTTTTCTTCTCCAAAACTGCCTTTATAAATATGTAGATGCAGTGATACCTTTTTTGAATTTTTTTATTTATGAATGTAAATGTTTAATTATGTTATGGCTGTAGTAACTGAAGTATTCTTGGTACCTCAAGGGCCTCTTACTGAATTATGTCAATTTCTTTCTGCAGAGCTGTTCAGCTCTACATGTCTTCTATTTGTGATTGCTTAATTTCTGGGTGTCTTTTTTAAAAAAATGGTTTCTCACTCAATTCTGCCTAATCATTTTGGAAGGGGTTATTTCCTCTCATTTTTGTTTGAGAATCCAATCCACCTGCAGCCCAAAGGTGTAGATCTGATTGTTTTTTACTTCCTTGCCCCTTCCCACTCAGTTGAAACATTGGCTAAACAACGCTTCATTCTTACATTTTTGTTTTGTTACTGAAGATATTAAAACATTTTAACAGTCTAATTTTGTCATGAAAGTAGTATGCTTTGAATTTTAGTCCTTTCCTAGATACTATTTCCCCCATTGTATAATGTGTGCACACAACCACTTTCTGTCTTTTTGTTAGCATTGGTTGAGGAAATCTACAAAGAATGGGGTTGTTCATGTGGGCCCGATACATATTTAGCCCCCTGATGTCTGCACAATGTCTCTGTGTTTTGGTGTCACATTTGAGACACCATGGATTCCTTGGTTGATCTGGGAGATATTCCAAAGCAGCTTTCTCCAACCTGGTGGCCCATCAAGTGCATCAGATTACAACTTCTGTCATCCCCAGCTGGCATGGCCACTGATGGTCATTGCAACCAAAGATCAGCAAAGCATTGGTTGGGAAAGACTAACAACAATGGTTTTGACAGTTGGGTTAGACTGGAAAGCATTTAGTTCTAGGGGAGAGAATGTGGGTTCAGTACATTTAAATAATGCTTGGAATGTCTCCCTGCCTTCAGCCCAGATTATCTGTAAGCATCAGTAACAAATCATCCACCATTTGACTGCCTGCAAAGTTTTCCTTTCAAAGGTGGGCATAATGAGCCCCACGGGGTGATTGGAAACCATTGTACTTGATTACTGAAAACCAGTTAGACACACCTCCACCTACCCATCCCCTTTAGGGCCTTCTGTTATGGCAAATGTCAAATCAGTTTGACCTCAATAAAAAAAAATTTTTTGCACAATGTAAAATCTGTGAATATTTCTTTCTGTTTTTGCTGTTTAGATGACACTGATGCATCCCCCCTCAATTCAGATGTCATCATGGTGGCAACATGTGATGAAGACTTTAAAGTGCAATATGTTGAAATTGCTATAAAAATGATGGAGCCAAAGTGGTGTAGGCATGGAAAGACTATTCAAAAATTGTCAGAAAACATGTTTGTTTTTTACTGTTGAGAAGCCCTGACGAGAAAGAATCCTGCACTGCCAAGAAGCTTTGCAATTCAGGACTTTGTGAAAAATTCACATGTGTTTATTTCACACCCAAAACAGCATTTTAAAATTATTATTATTATTTTAGCACAGGAAACAGCATTTTCTGCATAGAAAATAGTGTTTCAATGCAGAAATAATAATTACTGCTCAGATGATGTTGTTTTCTGCACAGAAAAAAGCTGTAATAGGTGGTTTGTTCTGTGTAAAATTTGCACAATTACTTTACATAGGAAAACAGCATTTTCTGCACATTGCTGTGTTGAAATATTATTTTCCATGCAGGAAATGCTGTTTTATGCACAAAACAACCATGTGTGAATTTTGTACAAAACAAATCCCCAATTGTAGCTTCTTTTCTGCACAGAAAACATTTTATGTGCAGGAATTAATGTTTCTGCATTGAAATATTATTTTACACACTGAAAATGCTGTTTCCTGCACAAAACAACGTGTAAATTTTGCACAGTATAAGTCCCAAATTGTGAATAGCCTCTGAAAACAACATAGTTTTCCATGACTTTGTTGTATCAAGAAGAAAATTGCTGAATTTAGCCATCACACTTTCAGAAAAGAATTTAATGAAGAATTACATCCCTAGTGTGGTGTAATGGTTTGAGTTGGACTCTGGGATGCCAGGGTTTGTGAATCTCTGCTCATCCACTGGGTGATCTTGGGCAAACCACACTCTCTCAGCCTTAGAGGATGGCAATGGCAAACTGCCTCTGAATAAATCTTGCCAAGAAAACCCTGTGAGAAAGTCACCATGAGTTGGAGTTGATGTGAGTGCATGACAGACACATTGCTCTGTTGTTGTGTGCCTTCAAATTGTTACAGCCATTTATTTTGTATGGTGGGGGATTATGGTTATTCTAACGCACCATCAAAGTATACTTGATATCACATGATCAATGTCATATTTGCATTACAAACCATGAGTGCATAGGCTCAGTCACTTAACATCATGGTGAATGTGGTTTGCAGTGTCTATCTTTGGGAATAAGCTTCTGTGAAAATGAGTTTGATATGCAACCAGATATGCTGGTTGGGGTATTCTGAGAACTGTAGCCCAAAAAAGTAACTTTCCCATTCTCTGCTTGCTGGTGGTAGCAAATCAATTCAAAGATACTTTTTTCAGTGGAACAGATCTTTGAGGGAAAATATTTAACATATGGCTTGGTTCCAGACTATCTGAAAGACCATATCTCGCAATATGAACCTGCCTGAGCTCTAAGATCTCCAGGGGAAGGCTTTCTCTCAAACCTGCCACTATCACAGTCTCGCTTGGTAAGGACATGAAAGAGAGCCTTCTCAGTGGCTTCTTCCATCCTTTGGAACTCCCTTCCATGGGAGGCAAAGCGGGCTCTCTCTCTTCTTTCCGTTCGCCAGCAGGCAAAGATATTTCTGTTTAAGCAGGCTTTTAGTGTATAAGTGCGGTGGTGGTTAGTAGGAATGTTTTGTTTTCTTTAAAACTTTTGGTGTTTTTAAAAATGATTTTAATGTGTTTTATGTGCTGATTTCCATTGTTTTTAAATGCTATTGTAAATATTTTAATTTACTATTTCTGGAAGCCACCTTGGATCCCACTCTGGGAGAAAGGCGACACATAAATGAAATAAATAAAATAAAAATTAATCTCGGGCTGGGAAACATTCCAGAACTAACAATACCACCTCAGTTTCACAATGTCCATGGTGGCTGGAGGATTTTTGGGTTGTAATTAAAAAACAACTTTTCCAAGCATTACACACATGGGCATCAGGTGTGTATAAGCAGGTGGTGTTGATGCTGTTTTAGTCTAATATCACACACAGAAATCAAATCTCTGGAAAAGGAAATGATTTCATTTGTTTCTAAACATCTGGTTTCATGTAAGGCTCATGGTGGTTAGTGATAATGTAGAATTGCCACCTTTATCCAGGTGAACTTTAAAAGCCACATGGCAAGTTAAAAACTCAGCAGGGTGCAGCCTTCCAACACTGAAATCCCTATTTAGGAAATATTGTGCTTTTGAATGTCTGTCTGTTGTTACCCAGCACCTGAGGTAGAGGCAGAAAGATGGTAAATTTACAGCAATTAAAAAAATTATATTCTAATTGGGTGGCAAAAGGGAGGGAAAGAGTAAGTTAGCAAGGAAATAGTTTTCTGTAGGTTTTCCAGGCTATGTGGCTGCTTTCTGGAAGAATTTATTCCTGATGTTTTGCCTGCATCTGTGGCTGACATCTTCAGAGGGTGGTGGCATGAAAGTATGTGGGGTATATATACTTTTGTGGCCCTTGGTTGGAAGGAAGTGATTTACATGTTAATCTGTGTGTTGGTCTGTTGAATGGCAAGTCCTCAGGGTGGGAGGATATGTCTTCCCCACATATATACCCCACATACTTCCATGCCACCTCCCTCTGAAGATGCCAGCCACAAATGCAGGTGAAACGTCAGGAATAAATTCTTCCAGAATGCAGCCGCATAGTGCGGAAATCTCACAGAAAACTATGGATGCTGGCTGTGAAAGCCTTTGACTTCACTCTGCTTAAGTGTGTAGATGGTGGTCTTTCCAGATTCTAGATTCTACAATCTGGTGCCCTAAAGAAGTTTTGGACTTAACTCCCATCACTCCCTGACCAGTTTGGCCCAGGGACATGGAGGTGGCGTGGTGGAGGCTGTAGTCCCAACCACCAGGAAGGCACCAGGATGAGGAAGGGTTTCCCCCCTTGAACAAGAAATATAGATTTCTGACTTGCTTGATGAGTAGGTCTAGCTATCTTCTAAGGAAGCATTCTGTCTAAGGAGCCACTGTGGTGTAGTGCTTTGGGCATTGGACTAGGACTCTGGAGGTCAGAATTTGATTCCCTACTTGGCCATGGAAATCCACTGGGTGACCTTGGGCAAGTCACACAATCTCATCCCCAGAAAACCCCATGATAGGTTCTCCTTAGGGTCGTCATAAGTCAGAAACGACTTGAAGGCACACAGCAACATTCCGTGTAGGGGAGATGATGGGATATTGTATTATTTCATTCCTACATAGCATAGTGGTTTGAGTGTTGGACCATGACTCTGGAGACCAGGGTTCAATTCCCTGCTTGGCCGTGAAACCCACTAGGTGACTTTAGGCAAGTCACATTCTCTTGGCCTCAGGGGAAGGCAATAGTAAACCTCCTCTGAACATATTTTGCCAAGAAAATCCCATAGCCTTAGGGTCACCATAAGTCAAATATGACTTGAGGGCACATAACAACAACACCAATATATTGATCCTTGGGAAATGAAATTCTTTGCCCCAGAGTAATGCAAGGCCAATAACTGGAGAGATCATGGGTGGGAAGTGATGCAATCCCACTGCAATAACAGTGTTCAACTTTGTGGAATTTAGAAATGAACTAGAACTGGCTTTGTCTTATGCAAAGCATGCAAAAGAGCAAGGTTTCACTTCTGGGGCTGTACAATAGGCCCTACCTTCTACAGGGCAAGGGGTAGGAACTGGGGAAGGTTCATTCTCTTTCTCAGCCTTCAAAGAGTAGATGGATGTGATTGCAGCTTCCCTTGCAGGCCTGTGTGTGCAGGTGGCTCTGGCACAAACATTGTTGAACTGGGCCCTTTGCCTTTTCACCTCAATGGGATTGACTGCCAGGCAAAGGTTTCTCTGTGGACTTGGGCTGCCATCCAAAGAACTGTACCGCTCGTGGGATGTGTCCAAGCCAGGGATGTTGGATGTGTGGGTGAGAGCATGTGTGCTTTTAGAACAGCAGCCCTCAAGCAAACAGCTTTTGAAACAGAGGTCACCTTCACAAGCTGTTTCAGATGGGACACCTGTTGTGCATGCGTGCATCTACTGTTCCAGAAGGGTGTATGTGTGTTCTCCTGGGTGTGCCCAAATGCTTAAAACAGATAAAGTAATCCTTTGGATCCTGGTCCTTTGCCTTAACTAGTAATTTCAGGCCCCAAGCAAGTTTCCTCTTTCAAGCTTGGGACATTCTCTTTATGTTTTGAAGATCACCTCTTCTAGTTAGCCTCTGTAGAAGAGAGCAGGTGTGAGATACTTCTTCCTCTATTGCAGGGTGGCAATCATGCTGTTCTCCAGATACTGTACTGCTGAACTGCGGCTCCCAGCATTCACCATTAACTATGCCAGTTGATGGGAGTGGCCAGCCAGTCTTATCTGGAAGACTGTAGTATTCCTATGCCTACTGTGCTCATATGTGCTAGCTAGATACTGCCTTGAATAAAGATTTGCAGGATTAGCCCAGCAAGGCTAATTGTTCCCTATCAGAGTTTGCTAAAGTGGCTTTTTTAAATTGCTGTTCCCAGCATAGAATTTGTGTTGCAACAAGTAAGGACAGTTACTTTTTATTAAAAGACACTACAATGGGTAACAGGAATCAACAGCTTTTAAAAAGTAACTTTCAAAGTTCTGCAAAACTGAGGAGTAGTTGTGCTGAGTGGAAAACAGATTCCAAAATACACACTACATCCATGTTTTTTAAACAAGCAGCTGACATTGACCATCACATTTATAGAACCATAGAATCGTAGAGTTGGAAGGGACCACAAGGGACATCCAGTCCAACCCCCCTGCCATGCAGGAACTCTCCATCAATTTTTATTTTTATTCCTTTGTGTGGAAAAAAATCCTTGGGATTTATAAGCAAGTCCAAATGCCTCAAAAATGCCCTTTTAAAATGTTATTCTGGAAGATAATTATATAATGCCCCACTTGTATACAGTGGACCCTTGCTATCCACTAGGATTTGGTTCTAGGACCCTCCATGGAAACCAAAATCAGTGGATGCTTGAGTCCCATTAAATACAGTGGCATGGTAAAATGGTGCCCCTTATATAAAAGAGCAAAATCTAGGTTTGCTATTTGGAATTTATCCTTTCTTTGAATCTTTTTAAGCCATAGATGCTTGAATCTGTGGATAATGAATCCATGGATACAGAGGGCTGGCTGTACAATCATACAATACAACATAATACAATTTTACAATTTGTCCCACTTGGTGTGTTGCTTTTAAAATGTACCTTTGTTATAAGTCTGTAAAATAAAATCTTTAATCTCTCTTTAATCGCTTTAATCTTTAATGTATCTTTAATCTCTCTCTCTCTCTCTCTTCGGGATCCTTCCCTTTGGATTTCAAACATGCTCTCATTTCCCCAGTTCTGAAGAAACCCTCTCTTGACCCCTCTTCTTTGTCTAGCTATCGTCCAATCTCTCTTCTGCCTTTCCTCTCTAAGGTTCTGGAATGGGTAGTTTATTCTCGCTGTCTTGAGTTTCTTGAAGCCAATTCCATCCTGGACCCTTTTCAGTCTGGTTTCTGCCCATGGCAATCTACAGAGACAGCCCTCACCAAAATCTCAAATGATCTCTTGCAGGCCAAGGCGAATGGTCTCTACTCTATTCTCATTCTTCTAGATCTGTCTGCGGCCTTTGACACCATGGAGCACTGTCTCTTGCTTGACTTACTTTCTGACCTTGGGTTCTCCGACTCTGTTCCCAACTGGTTTAAATCTTACTTGTCAGACAGATCTTTTGCAGTGGTCACAGGTGGTTAGACTTCCTCCTCTGTTCCCTTATCTGTAGGAGTTCCTCAGGGCTCTGTCCTGGGTCCCCTTCTGTTCTCTCTATACACACTGTCCCTTGGTAAACTCATCAGTTCTTTTGGTTTCTTCTATCATCTGTATGCCGATGACACTCAGCTTTATCTCTCCACCCCTGATCTTTCGCCGGGGCTTGAACAGCAAGTTTCATCTTGTCTGGCTGCCATCTCTCAGTGGATGCGGCATCGGCGCTTGAAGCTCAACATGTCTAAGACAGAGCTTCTTGTCTTCCCACCTAAGCCCACCCCTCAATACTCCTTTTCTGTTTCTGTTGATGGCATTTCTATTCAACCGGTTCAGCAAGCCCGCAGTCTTGGCATCATTTTTGATTCCTCTCTGTCGTTTACTCCCCAGATTCAGGCCACTGCCAAGACCTGTAGATTCCCTTTTTACAACATTGCTAAAATCTATCCTTTCCTCTCAGCCTCCACCACCAAGACGCTGGTCTATGCCCTAGTGGTATCACGACTAGATTATTGTAACCTTCTTCTGACAGCGCTTCCTCTCTCTCACCTCCATCCTTTAATCTCTGTCCAGAACTCAGCTGCACGTATTATCACATCCGCTCACCGCTTTGACTATGTTTCTCCTCTTTTATCCTCCCTCCATTGGCTCCCCTTCCCCTTCCGCATCCAGTACAAGCTTTTGTTGTTGACTTTCAAAGCCCTCCACGGACTGGCCCCTCCTTACTTGTCTGAACTTCTTTCTCCTCACACTCCTTCTCATACCCTCCGTTCTGGTAGTCAATGTTTCCTGTCCCAGCCGAGGATTTCCACTGCCCCATCCCGGATTCGTCCCTTCTCACTTGCTGCCCCTCACTCCTGGAACCTTCTTCCCCCACATATACGCCTCATCACTTCTCTAACCAGGTTCAAAATTAAGTTAAAGACTATATTGTTTAGGGACTGTGCCATCTGCCCCAGGATGCCTCCTTTTAACCATGTATTAAGAAGCCGTGCCCTCCCTCCAGTCCATCTGCCTTGGTCCTGGCCCTAGAGGGAGAGAAGAACCACCAGACCTCACCCCCTTTCCCACCACCTTCTCCTCTTCCTTTTGTGTTGTCTCTTTTAGACTGTAAGCCTGAGGGCAGGGATCTGTCTAATTTACGATTGTATGTACAGCACTGTGTAAATTTACAGCGCTATATAAATAAAGGATAATAATAATAATAATAATAATAATACCAAAACATTGTTACAGGTAACTCATTGGCTGGAATCTTGTGAGTGACACATAATTTGAATTTACAGTTGTGTATGTTGTCTTTTGGATGGAGCACAATGGGCTACTCACTTGTGCTCTGTCTTTGCCTCCTCTCCCTACTGCAGATCTTTAGATAGAGAGGGATGAAGACACTGGCCCCCATTTCTCTTTCTTCTTTCCCTGAAAAAATGGCAGTGGGGAGCAGGCTGTCCTCTGTCCCTGGGCCTTTTTATAGCTATAGCAGTGCCTCCTGCAGCTTGGCACCTGTTGGAAAGAGGAGTGTAAGATGTGGAGCATTGCTCTGTGCCCAAGCAATAGCATTCAGCAGTAGCATTTACATTTCTATACCACTTCATAGTGAACTCAGCATTCTCTAGGTGGTTTATTATTATTATTAAGCTTTATTTATATAGCGCTGTAAACTTACACAGCACTGTACATACAGTCAATCGAAATAGACAGTTCCCTGCCCTCAGGCTTGCCCCCATCAAGCTGGGTACTCATTTTAACGACCTACGAAAGGATGGAAGACTGAGTCAACCTTGGAGCCCTGGGATTGAACTCACAACCTTGAGGCTCTAGTACCAGCATTTAACCACTGCTCCACTTCTCCAGCATGAGAAGATGAGTAAAATTACTTGCCAGGTAAGTGGTTGTAGAGCTCTCCACTGGGTTGGTGCATCTACTGAAAAATAGATTAGTCCCTTGACACTGGCTGCACAGCAGTGAAAGAAGGGATTGTGTAAAAGGAATTATATCTGATAGCATTGATTCCTTCCAAATAGTAGCAACCTAGGTGGTCAGACTTACCTTCCTAATGCGTCAGAAGACTTTTGAAGAATTGTTTCTATAGGCTTGGAAACAGAAACCTGCCCTCAGGGGAAGTTAAGAGTGCCAGGAAAGTTAAGTACTTCCTGTGGTTGTTTTAATGTCATGATCTGTTGCCCTGAAATATAGAGCTGATTCCTGAATGCATAGAAAATGACTTTTGACAGTGGGTGGAAGGAGACGCATTCTTTTATTCTTCTCTGCTGAGAAAAGCTTTCCCAGCAATGCCAGTCAGTCACTGCTCAAGCTTGGAAAAGATTTATTGTATTCTTTACACTGCATCTCCATGGCCATGCTAGGATTCTGGGAGTTATAGTCCTGAAAAAGGAACTTTTCCAGGCTCTGGATTTTTGTCATCTGGTCTTGGTCGCAGGATGATAAACTGTATGGGATGTGAAAACATATCCAGGGGTAGCTGTGTTGGCTATACAGTAAGATACAGTAACATCCAAAATCCACAAAACAGAGAAGGAAGTAAATAATTCAAATTTTTGAAGCTCACCTAAAGCCAGTGGAGCTTCAAAAGCTTGCATCATGTATTTTGTGCATAAAGGTAATTGCCATTTTGTGGACTTTGGATGTTGTCATAGATGGAACGTGGCAACTGTTCTTGCACACACTCTTTCAGTAGATCAGGCCCTCACAATTTGAATGAGGATTGGGGAAGCATGCCACACCATTTTTGAAATCTGCGCCACATGAACCATCAGACCCAATTGGAAGTTATTTATTTATTTATTTAAACATTTCTATCTTGCCCTTTATCATGCATTCTCAGGGTGGTGTGCACTTTAAGCAATTTAAAACACTTCCAAATTAAATGGAAAGAGGAAAATATATTAAACAAATAAACAGTTAAAACAACAATTAAAGCCACTTTAAAAACTACAACCATTTAAAACCATGTACATTACATTTTGAAGTAAATTAGTTCTCGAAGCCTTTAATAAAAAGCCATGTTTTGGCTCAGCACCAGAAAGGAACCAGCTTTGACACCAGTTGGACCTCCATGGGGAGGGCATTCCACAACAAGGGTGCCACAGATAAAAATCCCTCTCCTGTATCCTCTCATGTTGTATTACCCCCAATGCTATCTTGTTATGTGTGCGTCGTGTGCCTTTGAGGAATTCCGTCTTATGGCAACCCTAAAGAGAAGCTATCATGGGCTTTTCCTAACAAGATTTGTTCATTGCTTTCCCCTGAGGCTGGTCTCCACCACACTGTCTCTCTTAACTATTATATTGCACTCTAAAGTTCACTCCTTGTGCATATTTTCATTTTTCATAAGGAGTGACCGAGTATAACTAAATATAGCGCCTAAACACCATAAAGTCACCAGATCCTGTCTGATCTTGAAAGTTAAGCAGGGTCAGCCTTGGTTATTACTTGGATGAGATACTGCCAAAGGGTACTATACCAATGCCAAGTGCTGCAGGCTATATTTCAGAGGAAGGAACTGGCAAAACCACCTCTGAGTATTTCTTGCCTAAGAAAACTCTATGAAGTTCATGGGGTCACCATAAGTCCACAAGTGACTTGAAGGCACAGGTACAGATAACTAAATATGGGCAATTACTGGGAATAAAATACCATCTTTAGAGATAACATCTATGCAGTATTTTAATGCTTGTCTGACCCATCTCATGACTAGAAGTATCTTGCAAACCAAGGCTGTAGTAAGGCGACTGTTATAATGGTCAAGCTTGTAACTGACTGCTTTTATTCTAACTAAGATCCTATGCATACTGAGCTTGCTCATTCTCTGTGCAGAGAAGGAGTTTAGCCAACAGCAAATACAGCCCAAGGTTGTGTAGGGGAGAGAATAAAACCAGGTGTCACTATCTGAATTCTAAGCACCTCACTATGGTACAACTCCCAGGATTTTCTTCTTCAGAGAAGTTAGTTTCTTTGTTAACTTGCCCAGTCACTTTCTACCACTATGTACAGGCAGCCTTCTGTATCCATGGATTCAACCATCCATGGCTTGAAAGTATTTAAATATATATATAAATTGCAAAAAGCAAACCTTGATTTTGTCTTTTATATTAGGGACATCATTTCACTACACCACTGTATTAATGGATTTTGAGCAACTACAGATTTTGGTATCCACAAGGGATCCTGGAACCAAACCCCAGTAGATACCAAGGGCCTAATGTATATGTCACCAGATTGTAGAAGAGATCAGAGTGGTTTTCATTTTAGACAAATGGCTTGCAGTCACAACCCAAAACAAAAGAATTGAGAGGGAAGAAGGTTATACACATACACATACTGGTAACCAACTGTGGCCCAAGCTCTCCTGTTATCTGAAGGGGAAGGAGTATTATTGCTTCCTCATTTATCACAAATCGCCACTGCCTGACAGTTGCATGCTTCATAAAGTGAGATGGGCTCTGAGAAGAGCAGCGCCAACCATACAAAACCTGCCATAGAGCCAGCCAGGGCAAGGGTGCCTGGCTGTGGGGATTGTTCCTCATAGCTCGCCACTATGTCTAGGATGCTATAACAGATTGCCTGTGGTTCTGTAATACAAGTGATTTCTTAGAGTATTTTGCTAATAAAGCCTTGCTTTGAGGACCCCTCTGGGAAAACCTTTTAAAGTATTGTAGTGGTTTCAGTGCTGGACTACAGTCTGGAGACCAGGGTTTGATTTGTGCTCAGCCATGAGAATCACTGGGTGACTTTGTGCAAATGACACACTAGACTCTATCATATGATGGAATTTGGGGGTATAATGCAATGACAATCTGAATGCAATCATGGGGTTTCACGTAATTGTGAATGAGTGTATCTCACGCAATTTTGAGCAATGGGAAGTCATTCTGAACACAATCATGGGGTTTCACGTAATTGCGTATTAAAGTATCTCACACAATTTTGGGCAATGGGGGTCATTTTCAGGAAATGGGAAGTCATTCTGAACGCATTCCGAACGCAATTAGAATTCACGTAAATTCGCTAAACTAGCAAATTTACGTGAATTCGAATTGGCTCCATTTGAAATTGGGAAAAATTCCTCCCATGTGATAAACTCCACTCTCAGCCTCAGGTGAAGGAAATGGCAAATCTTCTCTGAACAAATCTTGCCAAGCAAACCCTGTGATAGGTTTGCTATAAGTCAAAATGACTTGAAGACACACAACAGTTATTTGTCTCAGGGAGCTGTGTGCCAAACGTTACTTTCCAAAGTGGAAGGAGAGCAACTGGTATGGTTTTCTTGAATCCAATGCTTTGAGTCCAATGCCTTGTTCTGAAGAACAAGGCCAATTGCTTCATAGATGCAACATATGCTTCAGCCAGCAAGACCCTCTGGAGTGAACCTTCTGGCAGAAGAGAAGTTGCATGGCTTGCAATCCTCATGCTGCACTGCCAGAAGTGGACCCTCCAACATTTCACAAAATAAAACCAGGACACATGAGGTCAAGCCATGCGTGTAATGGGAAGAGTCATTATGAGAAGGAACACACAAGCTAGGAGAAGGTGCAGTAGTTTGCTTTTGCCTGAGCCTACTGGGAAGAACAAGATCTGCCTCTTCTCACCTCTCCCCCACTGAGTTAAGTGCAAACTACTTTTGTACTTTGAATTCAGTTTGCAGCAGCTGGAGTAAGATGAGGGCAAAGGGGGAAAGTGGCGAAAGGAGAGAAATTGGGACAATTTAGAAGCAGGCGAATATGATGGAAGATTAATTGGGACTGTCCCTACGAAATTGGGGCAGTTGGAAGTATATGCACTTCACTCTGAGTAACTTTTTCATATAATTTCAGTTGCTATAAAGAATGGTAGTTTTAAGAAATAGTGTTAGGAGGGAAGGAAGCAAACGGCCATTAGCGCCAGACAGGCTGATGAAAGTAGTCTTGGTATCTAGCTTTTCTGTCTTCAGCAGCTGTGCAAAATAGCTGCTGATGGAGATAATGAAACCAATATACATTTTAAAAATAGGTAGGTCTGCTTTGCAGTAGACATCTCTACCTCACTATCTCACTTTCTGATATTCCCCCTCCCTCCCTACTTCCCATGTCTTCATCACTTCATTCCATTAAATCCAGCTCTAAATTTCTGTCTACACGAGATCCAAAGTATATTTTAAGTAACACTTGAATGTCCAAATGGACATCTAGTCCTCGCGTTTGGGTATTAAGTGGAGGCAAACAAGCACATAGAATTTATTCAGTCATATAAGAACACAGATTCAAGATGGAAGCAGCTTGGCTAATGCTAGGATCTATTCTTTCTTTATTTATTTGTTGAATTTATATCTTGCCTTTCTCCTAAAATGGGATCTAATTGACAAGATCCTCCATTGGGGAGGCAGAGCATAACTTTACTGTCATGGAGTTATGCAGTTATACAACACTGTCATGTTAATGACAAGTGATATTGCACAGTCCAGTGCATTATCCAATTTGCAATGCACATTAGTGTGCCTCAGAGTGCAACCACGGACATTGCATGTGGCATCCATATCCAATGCACAACCATGTACAATGTGTAACCCTGAACAATGGCATCCATGCATGATGGCACAACATGCATAGCTCTGTTTCCACAATTCTGAAATGAACATGAATATTCCAGATCAGATAAAAAATGCTCAACTGCTCCTTAGGACAGAGTACACATGTCCTAAGGAGACACTGAGAAGATTCTGGTCAATGTGTACAAATGTATTTTTTTCTGGGAGCTGAAGCCCAAATGGAGGATCAAAGTATCAGACCTGAGTGCAGACAATGCAGAGGTTGCTTTGTTGTCTAGTGGTGGAAGTACAGCACAGTGGGCAAGACAGTTGTTGGAAAGTCTAGAGGAGCACCGTGGCACAGCAACTGGAGTGGAGAGGAGTTCACAGACATCCTGGAGGCATGGCAAAGTTTCAGACTCTGGAGATGTAGGACCTGGCAGATTGTGGAGTGATACCAGAGGTTGGAAGGCTTGTGCAGAATGGGGAACCTAGGCTGCAGTACGTTGTTTCTGGGAACAACATGGCTAACGTTTGCACATAGAAGACACCTGTGGAAGGTCACATGTGGGTGACTAGCAGGGAAGGTACACACAATGAGGACTACATCACACATGGGACAAATGCAAGGACACATGTGACACATTGCATGTCATTTTGGAGGGGATTTTCAGGACCATGTGGCACACAGGTCTGATAATATGACATGATGTGGCCACTAGGTGGAGCAAAAGAACAGTTCCAGTGGCAGGTACACGAGTCTGCATTGTTGAGGCAGTGCATTGTGGGAAGGCTGATGGAACTGCCAACTGCCAACTGTCACTGAGACTGAGAGTCTGTGAGACAGCTGGTGATACTGTTACTGTCTCAGAGGTTGTAGTTAAGGTTGGTTGGTCAATTGGTTGGTAGGGTGGCTTGTTGATGAGTATCTAAGATGGACGTCTTATACTCTCTGTAATCTTTGTAAATAGTTTAGTAACAAAGATTAAAGAACCCCAATTTATGAGAAACCTCATTGTACTGAGATTCATTCCTGTGTGAGAGGAACTTTGCCACACAACTCAGATTCTTCACAGACCTTCTTCTGGGCATCTTGTCCATATACAGTAAACTCTGCTTATGTGTGTCTTCTCCCAGCACACATCCTTCCTGACACAAAGGTGGTGAAACCCATTCCTCAAACTACAGTATTCAAGCTGTCTGGCACAGAAATATAAAAGTATTATGAAAATACAAATACCAGAACCCTATTAAAGGGATCTATAACAGTTAAAGTGGAGTCATTGTACAGTGTGGAAACTAGTTTTAACCTAGTGCTAACCTGCTGTTCCTTCTAAATACCATTGAAATAAGTGACAAATATCTGTGCAGAATAATAGCTCACTTTGTTTCCTTAATGGAAACTCTAGTCATAAGTCAAGTTATGCTTGGTTGCAGCCAAATTGCTTAGAACTGTTAAAAGTTCCCAGTCAGCTAATAAAGAATTTTGCAAGTGCCATGGCTGAGTTTGGTGTTGGAGCCAGTTTGGTGCCAGTCATTCCAAAGACTGTGTCGACATACTGCTGTTGCCTTGACTAAAGTACTAGTCATCTGGTTTGGCTGTGTCAGCTTGACCCAGGTTGCCATGGTGCTGTGAGCAAATACCTGTCATCATAAGCCATTGTTTGTACCAAGATTAACAGAATACCTTTAAATGTCCAACACCATTCAACCTTAATGGAGCTCCCCCTGTCAAAATCTCTGCATAGGGTTTTCAGAATGAGAAGATGGCTCAATTAAATTATGTTGCATTGAATGTGGAAGTTTTTTTTAAGTTCTCTAAACTCAAATTCAAACCCTAGAGTCACCTCTTCCAGCACTGGCATTCAGAGCAAAAGAGAAATCAGCCCCTCAACAAAGAAATCAACACGAATTTATTCTTACATATCCAAGCTATGTTGTCAGTTTTTATGATTGTGTTTTTAGTTTCTCTTACATAAGTGGTGCTTTCTATTTTAAAATGTTCATTGGAAAATACAAAATATATAATGGTCACTATATACCAGTCATGTAAATTTTGTTGTCCACTACTCAACTACATTAAACATACATGGCTGCTGGTTGCCATCAAGTTGGTGTTGACCCTATGAATGAGAGACCTCCAAGACACTTTGTTATTAACAGGTCTTGCAAACTCAGAACTCTTGCTTCCTGGATGGATTCAATCCACCTGCAATGCAGTTTTCCTTGGTTCTTCAGTTTCCCAAGCATTATTATCTTTTCCAATGAATCATGTTGTCTTGTGATAGACCCAAAGTACAATAGTTTAATTTTGGTTTCTAGTGACAATTCACAATTGGGCAATATCTTCATTAGGTCTAATATACCAACAAACAAAGCTGGGCAATACCTTAAATAGGACCAACCAAAAGGCCACAACAAAAATATTGCCTAAATTCAGCTAGTTGAAGCTATCATAGTGTAGTGGTTTGTGTTTTGGATTAGGACTCTGTAGTTGTTGTTGTATGACTTCAAGTCATTTCAGCTTATGAAGACCCTAAGGTGAACCTATCATGAGGTTTTCTTTGCCGGATTTGCTCAGAGGAGGTTTGCCATTGACTTCCCCTGAGGCTGAGAGCATGTGACTTGCCCAAGATCACCCAATGGGTTTCATGGCCAAGCAGGAAATTGAACCCTGGTCTCCAGAGTCATAGTCTAACACTCAAGCCATTACAACACTCTGGCTCATAGACCGGGGTTTAAATCCTTGATTGGCCATGAAGAGCCACAGGTGACCTTGCCAAAGTCACACTTTTTCATGCTCAGAGGAAGACAAAGGCAATTCCTCTCAACAACTCAAGAACATCCAGTGATAAGTTTGCTTTAAAGTAGACATACGTCTACTTTGCATACATACACAAGTCAGAAACAAGGCAACACAACAGCAACAACTTCTAATGGCCATAGGTCGAAGCTGCCTTAACAGCAATTAACAACAACAGTCCAAAAGGTAACCTTTCCAAGCTCATGTAATGCTTTGTGATGGGAGTATCAGTAATACACACACCTGGCAAGTGTCCCAGATCAGAAAAATAGACAAACCTGGAGGTATTACATGTTGATAAATGTATGCATTTGCAAATCCGGACTAATATGTCTGGTCTAGAGTCAGAGCTGAAAGGAAGACAAAGCATCCTGAAGCAGCCTTAGCTACTGGAGAGCACAGTCTGTACTGCTGCTCTCTGATTTCTGAAATCTTGTTCTGACAAGCTATTCTTGGTGTAGTTCCAACACAAACAAGACATCCAATGGTATTTGATTAATCCATTTATGTGCAGAAGAGACAACAAAAATATTTTATTTTGTAATGCTTTTGATTTTGTGCCAGAGCATGCCAGGAAATAAACTATGTATGCAAATTTGGGTGTGGATTAGTGAGATAAGGAGGAATGGGTGGAGGAGTCAGTTTAAATGACTGGGATTGCGATCATCAAACGGCCAACTGCTACCTCTAAAAAGCAAATTAATAAATTTAATTCTGCACAGCCTTAGCAGGATATGATCCAAAATGGTAAACAATGTGCTATACTCAGACTAAGATTTATTTCTGGGAGAAAATCCCAACTATTCATTCAATTTACTTGTAATAAATGCACATAGTATCATAAAGCTTGTTCTGTGACCTTGGGCCAGTTGCTGTCTTACTGCAGGGAAGGATGGGAATTGGCCCCTTCCTAATTCCACTGGCTGAATCAGTTCTGGCAAACTGGAGGTCTTAAGACATGAAACTTTTGGTTGCCTCCACCTCATGGCTGTGTTTCACTGCTTGTTTGCTTGACAGTGAAAAATGGCAGTGGCTATTGATCTAACCAGGTGGCTTGTTGTTGTTGTTGTTGATGATGTTATTGTGTGCCTTCAAGTTATTGGTGACCCTATCATGGGGTTTTCTTGGCAAGATTTGATCAGAGGAGGTTTGCCATTGCATTCCTCTGAGGCTTAGAGCATGTGACTTGCCCAAGGTCACCCAGAGGGTTTCATGGCCAAGTGGGAATTGAACCCTGGTCTCCAGAGTCGTAGCCCAACGCCCATCACATGGCTGGGAACTTTTACTTCCCAAAATGCCTCATTTAGAACACTATGGCATCAGAGTGCCCTTAAAAAAGAGAGAAGGGGGGACAGGAAAGCATTAGTACAGGATAGTACTTGAACTTGGTAGGTCTCTGACACATTCTGAGGCAGATTCCTGTGACAGAGGGTTGACTCAGTGAAACTATGGGATAGGCCTGTTTAACTTGCTTTCCCTAGGCACTCTTTGACAGCTTTTTGCAAGGAGCAGAGCCTGGTGAGTTGCTTTTGAAAAGTAATCAGTCACAGTAACAATTTGAAATCTGAAATCCAAAGCCTCCAAAGTATTGCCATTCTACTTCTTCTTCTTCTTCTTCTTCTTCTTCTTCTTCTTCTTCTTTTCTTCTCTTTCCCAATTATTTTTGGTACTTTAAAAGTGTGCACACACACTCACACATCTGAATGCACCAGTATGGGGCACACCATGAGCCAGAAGTACAGCATCGCTTCCTCCCATATAAGCAGCCCCATCAACTTTTTTCCCCAGCTGCTCCTAGAGTGTGGAATGACCTGCAGGAAGAGATTCAAACAGCTGAATACACTGTCTGAATTTAAAAGAGCATTGAAGACCAGTCTCTTCCAGCAGGCTTATCCAGATGATTTTTAAATGGCGAACTTTAAATGGTGAATTTTAAACATGGATTGTTTTAATATGAGTACATTTTTTTTGTCTTTTTAAATTGATGTATGTTTTAATGGATGTCTTTTTAACTGATGTTGTTTGTCTTTTAATTGTTGTTGTTTCTCACCTTGATCCATGGGGAGAGGTGGGTAAGAAATAATAATAATTATTGCTATTATTGATACTCCTGTTCCACAGTATGCAAGAACTGCATCGCTCTAAGCAGAAAGGTGCAAGTCCACATTATCCCACACAAAGGGATGAAGTGAATCCGTGGCAACTGTACTACCAATAGCTTCTTTATTTCTAATGTGTTACTTTCCAGTTCTAGCAAGGAGTGCTTGTGTTCCAGCATTATTGGTCTTGTTCCCTTGTGCACATGTGCAATGTTTCATGAGGAAAAGGCACAGCATCTGACACAAACCAGCAGAAAATGCTGCAGATATAATACTGATGGGGGGGGGAGGGGGAGAAGAAGGCCTGATGTGGATGACTATGGACTACCAGTTAAGAAGCAGAGCCTCAGGGAAATATATGCATATTCACCTAAGCTGCTTCTGTGTGTAATAAAAATGCACTGCGTATGATGCTTTATTCTATAATGCAAGGAAAGTGAACTGGAAACTCTTTGCAGAAATGAAATAAGAGGAAAGCAGTTCCTAAGTGACCTGCCTAGAGCTACAATCTGCACGGAGAGTTTGTAAATTCAATTGCTCCTAGCTCTGTGTTTAGCCCATTAAAGCATTCAGTCTTCACAAATTGTATTATGCAGAATCGGTGGTGGTGGGGTGCAGTAACAAGAAAGAATATGGGAAGAGGTGGCTACAGATGAAGATAAAACAAAGCAGCCTATAACCTGAAGCATAAATGTTTGCAACTGTAGGCAGGCAATGGATATAGCACAGGAACAGGAGACCATAAATGAGGATTAAACTTTTGCTGAGGTTCTTCAAAAGGGAGAAAAAGAATCCTAAATCTCCCCCTGTAAAAGTGAAGGTTTAATGGGACCTTTTAATGGGATGAAAATAACTTTCTACCTTCCAGTTTGATTTTGGTTTGTTCTCTGTAAACCTTTCCAGTTGAGGCATCCCAGTTAAGGGTGGAACACAGGGTGCCTGGGTGTGTGTGTGTGTGAGTGCATGTATGAATGAGAAAGAGAGAGTGTGTGTATGTGTATGTGTATGTGTCTCTGGAGTTTATCACACGATGGGAATTGGAAGTATAATCCAATGGAATCTGAATGCAATCATGAGGTTTCACGTTATTGCGTGAGAAACTATCACACACAATTTTGGGCACTGGGAGGCAATTTTGGCCAGTTCCAAACGCGATGCGGCGTCAATATGCAATCACGTAAATTCGGTGAACTAGAGAATTAACTCAGTTCCGAACTGGCCCCACTTTCGAAATTGAGAGAAATTCCTCCCATGTGATAACGTCCTCTGTCTCTGTGTGTTAAGGTAAGCTTTGATGCCGAATAGGGCTGCTTTAAAAACAGGTTATAAATGTTGTCTGCCCATCTTGGATTTGTTTAACTTTGGGGTTTACACAAGAAGATATGATGACAAGAAGATCATTTGTCTGCAGACAGATTAGAGGCTTAATTGCTGACTGTTAGGCTAGTCTGAACTAATAAAATTCAGCTGCTGTAGTTTTTTTAAGTGAGGTGGGGGATCCCCCAACAAATATATACATACATATATACACATATATTCTTCATTATGATCATAGACAGACAGACAGACACCTGAGTGAGGCAGCCTCACTCAGATATCTTCCTGCCTGCAAATCGATCTATTTGTCTGTTTATCCATTTATCCATCCATATAGCTGGGTTTTCTGAATTAAGCCGCAACTTAGCTATGTGACCTTTGGGCAGGTTAGCCTGGGGTTTCTTTGTAAAAGGACATCCTGGAGTTACATGTTGGTCCTCTAATGGTGAGAAATAAGGAAACTAGGGGCTCTGTCATAAAAATTGATTCTAAAAAGAGCCTCATGAGTCAAAAAGACTGGAAACCCCTGTGCTACGCCAAAGGATCATGCAGTACCTTTGAGACTAACTGAAAGATAGATGTTTGTAGCATGAGCTTTCATAGACTTGAGCCTACTTCCTCAGATGCATTTCCATCTTTTTACATTCTTATGTTCCCAAATGTAACATATGGAGAAGGTGAGATCGTTTCAGTGTAGTATAAATATCTGATGGTGGGATTAAATTAGGTTTTGTTGCTAATTGCCCTCAAGGCGATCTTAACTCATGGCAACCCTGTTGATGAGACATCTCCAAGACACTCTGTTCTGCTCTGCTGAACTCCTGAAAGCTCATACTTGTGATCTCTTTAATAGAGTCCATCCATCTTGCATGTGGCCTTCCTTTTTTTTCTACTTCCCTCTACGTTTCCTACCATTACTGTTTTTTTAAAAATGATTCATGCCTTCTCATGATGTGTCCAAAGTACAACAACCTGAGTTTTGTCATCTTGGCTTCTATGGAGAGTTCTGGCTTGATCTGCTCCAATACCCGTTTGTTTGTCTTTTTGGCTGTCCATGGAATCATTAGCACTCTTCTCCAGCACCACAGCCTGAATGAGTTGATTTTCTCCTGTCCTTCTTAACTGTCTTTGGCAATAGGGAATACAATGGTTTACCCAATTGTAACTTTTGTGCTCAGTTGTACATCCTTATACAATATATCCTTGCATTTTAGGAGCCTCTCTGGTTCTTTCATAGCTGTCCTTCCCATTCTTAATCTTCTTCTGATTTGCTGGCTGCAGTCTCCATTTCTATCAATATTTGATCCAAGGTGTAAGAATTCTTTTACTATTTTACTAGTTCTATTTCTTCATTGTCTAATTCAAATTTGGGTAAGTTCTCTGTGGTCATTATTTTTGTTTTTTATGTTCAACAATAGGTCTGACTTTGACACTTTCTTCCTTGATCTTTCATAGTATTTGTTCCGGGTCTTAGAGGTTTTCTGCTAGTATTATGGTGTCATCTGAGTATCTCAGATTATTGATTCCTATTTTCACTCCTCCTTCTTCTGTGTTCAAGCCTGCTTTTCTTACAATATGTTCAGCATATAAATTGAACAAATAGGATGCAGCCTTGTCTGACTCCTTTGCCAATTGGGAACAATTCTGTTTCTCCGTGTTCTGTTCTGAGAGTAGCCTTTTGTCCAGAGTACAGATTCCTCATCAAGACTATCAGATGTGTTGGCACTCCAATGTCTTTAAGAGTGTTCCATGGTCTTTCATGATCTATGCAGTCAAAGGCTTTGCTGTAGTCTATAAAACACATGCTGATTTGCTCCATTAGCCGTTGTATGTTTGCAATGTGGTCCTTAGTGTCTCTTCCTTTCCTGAACCCTGCTTGGACCTCTGGGATTTCTCTCTCCATGTTGGAGCCTGTGTTGTAGAAATATGAGCACATATCCTTGCATAGGATATTAGTGCTACAGTTCTATAGTTGCTGCAATCTTTTGTATCTCCTTTGTTTGGATGGAGATGTATATTGATCATTTCCAGTCTGATGGCTATCATTTTGTTTTCAATATTTGTTGACATATGATAGTTAGCACTAGAGTTGACATTTTCAATGTGGATTGCAGCAGCTCAATTGGAATATCATATGTTCCTGGTGACTTGTTTTTTGCCATTTCTCTTATTGCATCTTCCACCTCAATTTTTAAAATTTGAGGTTCATCTTCATATGCCTCTTCATTCTATGTGTCCTTAGTTCTGTCATATATAGCTCTTCTGTGTATTGAGCTTTTATATAGCTCTTCTGTGTATTGCATGCATCATCTTTTTATTCCTTCCTGGTCTTGAATTGTGTTATTTTTATTACCATAGAGTATCCCAGTCCTTGGTTTGAACTTTCATTTGATTTCCCTGATCTTAAATAAACTATAAATTATGCTAGCACTATGTAATCTCTATACATATCACTGTGGTGCAACATATGAGAAATAGTGGCTGTGCCTAGCTATTACTTCATTATGCAAAGTGCAGTGCGCAAAGATAGTGTGAAATGCATTGTTGTGTATCTGCAATGGTGCCATGAGCAGAAGTCCACTCCCACCACCATCCACTCCTTATTCTCCTAAACAGTTATTTTTGAATTGCCTTGGGCCCCTTTCGGATAGAAATCAAATAAGTAAATAAATAAATATCCTCACACATAGCACAACAAACATGTGCATATGTCAACAGTTTGGACAAAGTGACTATATTTAAGATGGCGACAAAAATTATGGACTGTCTCTGGCTGTGTTTTACCATGTCAGAGGATGGGTGGTTTATCCATAAAGACTTCTCTGGTTCTTTCTCTTTTCAAGAAAGTTCATGGCTTCTCTTTGATATCATTCTTTCCTTTTCCAAATGCTGTTACCTTGAAGTGAAACAGTCTTTAACTTACAGGGCCTTCTTTGTCAAGCAGACAGATCGACTGGGCTGCTGAGGGTAGAAAAGAAAGGAGGTGGGGAAGAGTGGGAGGACCTCAAGAGCAAAATGCCTGCCTGAGCAATAAAACCATATGGGAATTTAGACCGAAGCAAGGTGCCTTGACCTCCCCCACCTTTGTGTTATCTGTATCCCTTTTGAAAACACAAGTATTACTTGTAGTCTGGGAAAAGACTTAAAAGCCCTGACAGCAAGACAAGGCCCAATGACCACAGACAAGGTACAAACTCAGAGGGAGACAGTATATCCTCAGGAAGTCTTGCAATCTAAATTGGATCAGGCAGACAAACCCAAGGGAAGGGAGATTATCCATCTTAAAATACAGGTTTCAAGAGTAAAACTATATGCTAACTAACTCTACACCTTGCTCAACCTCTTGTTATTCAAGTCCAAAGAGTAAAAGCAGGTGTAACACTGGGTATCCCTTTAAAATAAAGAAATGAATAAAGAGCAGTTCTACCCTCTGTCATAAGATTAATGGTGGCTGGATGAGTGATCAGTTCAGTGTCATGAAAACTGTAGAGCTTGGGAAATCATTTCAAAAACAATGTGATCCTTGACCATGCTGGCTGGGGGATTCTGGGTGTTGTCATCCCAGAAAAAGCCCATTACTTTTGCAAAATTGCTACTCCAAAAATTGCGATTATGGGCGAGTGTCTTTTGAGTGTAATAGCTGCCCCCCATGTGTTTACGTGTGACTCCTCATTTAATAATAATAATAATAATAATAATAGATTTATTTATACCCCACCCAATCATGTGGAATCCAGGCAGCTTACAATAATTATATTTTTGCATAGACGGTTCCCTGCCCTCAGGCTTACAATCTAAAAGACATGACACAAAATGAGAAGGGAATGGTGGTGGGGAAGGAGATCAGGTCCAGATTTATAGTCATATTTGCATTCACTTGATAAGAATCTTATGGATTTTCCCATGTCCTTGAAATGTTATTATTATTATTATTAATAATAATAATAATTTATTTCTAGCCTGCCCCTCTGAACGAGCAATCAGGGTGGGTTACAACAAGGTTAAAAAACAATAAAATTTCTAGTTTTTAAAAATCTTATAATATTTAATTGCTTATTTTGTCATTGTGTTCATTGTAGTCACATTGTTAACTGTTTTAGCTGATGGTATTATTATTATTACTTATTCTCTTCTGTGTTTTTACTGTTTTGTGAACAGTATGTGAAATACATCATGACCAGCCTGCGAGTCTTGAACCTCCTCTCACCTTAAAAACTATTCTGGAGCCCTGTGTGAGAGGGAGGGAGGGAGGTTTGGTGGGCAGAAAATGATGCAGAAGAAAAGAGTTGCATACACCCCTTCCCCAACACGGCTGCTCATAATCTATATATCCTCTCCTGCTATTATCCGGACATGAATCTCCTATTTCACATTTATTTCGGTCTTGAGACAGAGGTGCAGCATGACTGGGACCTGTTTGGCCAGAGATTGGCATCTACCACTGACTGACAGGAAAAGAGAGCTCAACATACCCCAGAGCATGGCAATGTGTGACCTTTATATTTTCAGGACAGTTGGGATCCTTGGTTAGTTTAATTTTAAACATGTGATTGGGCCATCTGTAGCATTCCTGACTACAAAACACTGCTGGACAGTGTTGACTGGGTAGTGGATGACTGAGTAGATAACCCATTACAGTCCTGCCACCTTCTCAAGATTTTCAGATTCACAGAAGAAAAGGAACGAGACCTGAAGCATGTGCACATCCAGATAATAAGACAATAAAATCTAAATGGGTGTACTATGTGCTCCTTCCTTCCCCAAGTCACCTTCATTCCCTCTTGCACCTTGAGACAAAGGATCTCCTTACACCCAAAATAGTAAGCCAACCTCTCTGCCTAACCCCTGTTGTGTTCCCAGCCAAACCTCCCTGTCCATCCATCCTGGGTATATCATGATACAATGGTTGGTTTTGTCAAACTAAAAGCCATCAATCATCTGGAATCCCCTTGTTGATCCCTGGGAAAGGACATCCTGCCTTTGTCACCTTACAAAATAGTCCATTACTGGGGGCTACATTTTAGATATAAATATGGGTCCCAAGAAACTAGTCTCTGTGTGCTTACAGTACACATACATTTATCCCTGGCTGTGTTCCATGTATGAAACTGTGCTGCTTTCAGACCTCCCAGTCTGACCATTCCAGCTTTCCGTGGTCTACTCATCACATAGGTAATTATCACTTCATGCAAACCCCTCAAATTCCACTATCCAGTTTCAATATTTCCATTTCATTTAGCTCTGAAATGTGAATTGCTATTGTGTGTGTGATTGCAATCTGCATTTTTCTAAATAAAACTGTCTTAATTCACCCTAAACTTGACATTGTCCTCAGTTATTAGTGGTATATATAGGTGCAAATGGTCCTAAAGGTTACCCAGCCTCTTGCAATTGCTAGTTTGCCCAACAATTAAAGTAATACTGTCATATTTGGTGGAGACCTCCCCATCCCTTTCTTTCTTTGAGCAACAGTAGAGAGGGGGAGAATGCCTTTGGAAAATAAACCTAAAGAGCACGGGATGAGAGGAGATGATTTTCAGCTCATTGACAGTGTTCATATTTTGTATATGGAAATTCTGGAGTCCTTTCACACTACACAATTAAAGAACTATGGGGCTTTCTAGACCGCCCAAAAGGGGCAGTCCGGCACCACTTTTTTTTTGCTGCGGAGCTTCACCACAGCTGCTAGATGCCATGGTGAAGCTCTGCAGCAAAAAAGGAGTGGGCAAACTGTGCTTTTTTTTGTGCCGCAGTTGTGGCGCAATTTTTGGCAAAGGTGCCATTTGGCGCCTTTGCACCGCTGCAACTGCACAGCTCTGTGCGGAAGCTGCACAGTTGTAGCAGCACCATTATGTACGCCATCTAAACGGTGTTATGTAATGGCAATAGCACCATTACATGCTAGGGGGTGTGAGTGTGCGAACGCTGCACGCTCACAAATCCTAATGGCGCCACCCAGGCACCTCTTAGTGCCCGTCTAGATCGGGCCAATGATTCCAATGTTTCTGTTTAAACTGTCATAGTTCCATCCCATGTAATCTTGGGATTTGCAGTTTAGGAAGGGGCATTTAGAAGTCTCGGCCAGAAAACTCTAGTGCCTCAATGGACTACAAATCTCAGGATTCCATACAATGGAACCATGGCAGTTAAAGAGACACTATATTTATGTTGTGTGAATGGGTCCCTGGAGTGGGGCCACAGGCAGCCTAGTTACAAAGCACCTGCTTGCGAAGCAGAATATCACAGGCTCGATTCCTGAGACCTCTAGATTGGCAGGGGAAATTTTCTATTGACTAATATTCTACACGGCTGCAGCTAGTCAGTGTGGACAACATGGACCAAAGATCTGATGCAGTAATGAGGACAATTCCAATACTCCTATTTTATATCTCCTGCCCTATTATCCAAAACTCGAGGGTGACGTATGATTAAATCAATTTGAACAGTTTAAAAGAATAAAAATTTATACTCTTAATTTAAGTCTTCACATTAGGAGAAAGCATCTGAACTTTTAAAACCATTTAAAATTTTAGCTGATTTTTACAATAATTTACATTTTAAAAGTACTATAATTCCATGGGGCTTTTTCAGCATAACACTGCTTATGTCCTCAGCATGTTTTAGGTATTTTTCAGGCAACACAGTTATAGATGGCTATATGAAGCCAGTTGAACCTATTGAATCCAAGGATTTGTAGTTTTGTTAGGCATTTTGAATTCTCTGCCACAGAAGTCTAGTGTTATATCAAACTACAAACCCCAGGATTCTATAGGATGCAGCCTTGACAATTATAAGCGGTATAATTCTTCTGAAAAAAACTTTAATCTGATCCTAGTTAGGAAAGAAACCTGTCTGAATCTCCAGAGAGAGTCAGAGTCAGTCAGCGTAGACAATATTGGTTTAGATGCACTGATGACCCAATTCATATCCTCCAATTATCTCAGTATGGCAGGGACAATCTGGATTAATTCTTTACTGTCCCAACTTTCCAGCTGCTTTTAAAATGTCCCAGTTTCTTTCTCATTTTCCCACTTTCTCTCTTCGTCCTTAATTTATGTTAATTGCTGCAAACTGTATTTGATGAACAAAATAGTTTGCATTCAGTTAACTCAGAAGAGTGTGGGGAAGAGGGGAGAAGGCAGAATCTTAAGTGCTCTTCCACATTTAATAACTTTTTCTATCTTATTGCTTGGTCACACATGAATGGCTTTTCACCTGTAAAATGTTGAAAAGTAGGCTGGTTTGGAGTAAGGCACTTTCATATTTTCATAGACATTATCCATCTCAGCAGAGGGAAAAATGTAACCAGAGATGCATCGAGCCTCACAGCGTTTGCATTTCCAGGTCACTGGTAGGGACAGCAACCTCTTGCTGACTCTCTTGAAAGCCTGCAGTGTTTAATGATCAAATTAGTGTTCTTGTTTGTTTGACACATTCCGGGCTAGTACCTTGAAGGTGTTTACTTTGTAACATGACCTGTGGCTTTTCTACTCATAACAGCCACCCAACCCTAATTGGATACTTTAAAAAAAAAACACTCCAGGGGACACGGTTTGGGTTTTGCTCCCAGAAATGTCACCTGAAAAACAACCAAGAGTAAACCCCCTTCCCTCCACTACCACAAAAGGTAAACTATCCTGCCTGGTTTGACTGAATGGTATGGTTGCCCTCCTTATCCACAGATTTTTTATCCATGGATTCAAGCATCCATGACTTGAAAACATTAAGTATAAATTCCAAATAGCAAAGCTTGATTTTCCATTTTATATAAAGAACACCATTTTGCTTTGCCATTATATTTAATGGGACGTGAGTATCCACAGATTTTGTTATCCACAGGGAATCCTAGAACCAAATCCCAGTGAATAACATCTTGCCTTTTTATGTCCTGAACCCTTAATGCTGAGAACTCTTGATTTTGTGGAACAGCCTCTCCTCCCTTTGACTACCTGGCATCCTCCAGAAAGGACATAGGATAATAGTATCGGACAAGAGTATGGGACAATGAAAGTCATACTTCTATACAACTGCCATTGTGCCATACCCTCCAACTGTTCTGATTTTACAGGGACAGTTCTGATTAATCCTTTGGTATCCCCTTTTTCTGCTGATTTAAAAAATCCAATTTCCTCTTTCCTCTTCCTGTTTTCCACTTTCCTAGAAAAAGAAGAAGGAAGAGGGGTTTGGGGCGGAATGATATAATATTAAAGTGGATAACACTGTGAAAGATTTCCTGTAACCTATCTCAGTTATTTCCTATAGCTTCCCTCCATTAATCAAAATGGAAACTGTAGAAATCAGAAAATGACTAAGACTTATTTTCTTTACTTCTGCTGAGAAAACATACTGGAAATCATATGTATGTGTGGGATATATTTTGAAGTAAACCGCAGCTGAAATTGTTTCTCTTACAATCCACTAATCCTACCCCTTCCATCTCAAAATGATTTGATAAGTGGGGCATGAGATGTCAAATTGCTGAATTCCTCCATATTCAAGAATTTTCAATAATGGGTGGGAGAAAATGATTGATATTTTATTTTTCTCAGGCCTCCTTTCTTTGTCTGATTCGCTACAAAAGGTCCAGGAATATTCTGGGATATAACACAATCTATCACCTAACTGTTTATTGGGCTGCAGTTAATGTTGGGGCTCCAGAACTGTTTTTAAGGTGTGTAGGGAAGTCCTCAACGCTGGCAGACAAGTTGTTAGTAATTTTTGCATGTACTTGCAGTGGGGAAAGGGCAAATTACTTTCCCCATCCATTACCATTCAGGTATCCTTAAATATGAAGACTCCTACAAGCAGAATGTGTACATAGAAGTACCTTGAGTAAATGTGCATTGCAAGAAGCCTTTAGTATTCCTGCCAGGGTTTAAGAATTGCTGTCTTATTTCCTAGTGCTTGATCATATAGGACATTTCTCATTGATAATGCCTGACAAAGCTCACCTACAGAAGAGTCCTGGTGATCTAAATTTCCAAGATAATTTCAGAGAGGGGACACTGTCACCCTACCCCAATCCCTGTTCCAAGGTCCATGTTACTGAACATCATTCTCTCTAACAGTAAAATCTGCAGCTGAATGTCAAAGAGGACTAGTGCCTCTTTAAGGGCATCAGGCTGGTCCTGATAAGACTGGAGCCAAAATAGGATCACTGAAGAAAAAAGAAGGTGGTATCATCCTGTGGTTGTTAGGTGTCTTCAAGTATGTATGATGATCTTTTGATTTCTTGGCATTAATTATTCAGAGAAGGCCTGCCATAGCCTTCCTCTAAGGCTCAGAGATTGTGACTTGCCCATTGTCACTCAGAGGATTTCCATGGCTGAGCATGGATTTGAGCCCTGGTTTCCTGTAATCCATCACTCAAACCACCCCACCCCACCCCAAGATTCATAGGAATCTTGAGTTTTCTAGAAGTGCAAAAGGGAATTTCAGAAGCTCCAATAAACAAAAGCAACCAAGTGAGGGCTGACTGTACTCAGTAATCATGGCAACTTGAATGTCTGTAGGAAAAGAACAATGAGAAGAGAGAGAAGGAGCGACGGGAGGCAGGAATGCCCTTCTTGGGGCTCATTCACACTAGCGTTTTTGTAGCCAATCAATCTGAGGAGATTTGATGTTGTGATTCTAAATTGAAGTTACCACTACATTTGCTCTGAATGAATATCTCTGGTTCAATTTAACCACGTTGACATTCACACTACCTTAAGTATTGATTTAAAAGGTAACCTCCATATTGAATGCGTTCGATTGTTCTTGTTTGTTTTTTTAAAACTGGCAATCAAATGATGCTTATCTGCATCATTCTGCTTCCACTATCATAGTTGGTGATGTGACTCTGCATCTGCAATAATATGGTGCTTTGTCAAAAAAGAGGGGGAGGCCCACAGGTCCACCGGTGGGAGGGAAAGACCCCAGGTGAGGTGGATGTTCTGCCCCTCTGCACGTAACCTCCTCCCCTGTCAGCCTTGGAGGATGGCAATGACAAGCCCCTCTGAAGAACCTTGCCAAGAAAGCTTCATGAAACCTCAATGGAAGCCATGCAAATGCAATGGTGCACAGAAACTGTCAAATGTAAAAAACAAAAACAAACAAACTCAACAAGCTGCATCATGTTCTCGAAAGAACTCCTTCCCAACTTTGGTGACATATGGGTGTCAGGCATCAGTGCAGATAAAGGGGACTAATTCACTAGGAGAAGAGGAAAACAGCTGCACAGTGGTTAAAGGGACCACTTGACAGTCAAAGAAATTTGAATCCACTGGATTTAAAGAGCTGGTATCTTCACCCACCAACCACGAGCGCTAAGAGGGGAAAAACAATGGTGGTCTGCCACCAAACCAAGACTTGTTCGATGGGATGGGTGTTTTATGCCACTCTGCCCATTACCCCTCCCTCCTGAGTGCCCCGAATGGGATTGGCAGCGCATTCCCATTGACAGCTCCCTAAAAAAAACCTGGTACTTTTGAAAAAACATGGAAAATACCTCAGTCTCAAAAGCACTGGGTTAAGGGGTATTTGCACCCCCCCCCCCCCGAAATTTGGTTCAGGAAAAACTAGTGTAAGTATGAGCAACCCTCTTTTAAACTAGTTTCCAAACTGATTTATAACTAGTCTGAATGCACCCTTGGAGAGAATCACAGTCTCCTGCTAGGAGAGGAACATGTTGCATTATTTTACACAAGTTACGCTTCTTTTATACACTGTCAAATGTAGTCTTAGTGCTGGACAGAACCACTGTGCTAACTTGGATGATATTTAGCCATTCATAATCCCAGAGTTAATAAACTGGCAAATCTAGTCTCAATGCAAATGCAAGCACATTCCAAATGTTCTTTTTATTAAGCTTATTGTCCATAATGATAAACATACATCCTCAAATACACGCCAACTGATGTAACCACTCATTCAAAGAACTGTTAGATCCAAAGGTTAATCCGTCAGTTTTGGTGTTGTGAAAATCTTATATTCTCTTTATAAATCTTGCACAAATTCATGTCTCTGGTGTAGGGCAGGCAAAAAAAAAAAAAAAAAATGCAATAGGCAAGGCTAATGAGGTGCAATTGTATTCTCATAACTAGTTCCCAATGGATTTCAGATATCTTCATTGTTGACAGAGGAGCTATTTCATGCTTGGGAACACAGCTCCAGTCCTTCAGTGGAATGCTTAGGAGATACAATTGTGTATCTATTTAACTATTGAAAAAATTATATTGACAAATATATTTAAAATGCATGAGATCTAGTTATTAAAAACTGCACCCTGTTAACTTTGCCTGTTGCATTTCCTGAGTCTGTGATGCTGCTGTGAGGTCTCTGTAAAACTGGTTGTAGCATCCATTCTCTCTGAGTGTCTCTGGGATCCATGCTATTATTGCTGCATGTCTGGACCACCTCAACAGCTGCAACAGATGGACATGGCTATATCTGTGAGCTCTATTATGACTGATCTAATCAGTTCTCTCTCAGTTTTGGTGTTCCTTCTTGTAAAATATAATTTGTTTGCTTCAGATTGGGACTTTGTGTAGCTGCGGTGGACAGTTTTAAAGTTTTGGATGAGAATCCATGATCTCTAATAACAATGCAAAATGAAAATTTTCACTTGTACACGCAGTCTCAGGGTGGGAGTGGGGACATTCCTCTAGTCAACATTTTGCATTTAGCTTTGCTGCAATAGACATTATTTTGCACTTGTCTTCCATGGTGTTGTGATAAAATATTAAACTTTAGGACATTTGTCAGGACAGTCCCAATAGTGACCTTCCCAATAAGAGTCTGAAAATACAGGCATATGTAGATCTATAGAAATAAACCATTTCTATTAGTTTTAATCTTTATCCAGAGCAGGTCTGTTGTAAGGCTAATAGGTCTTAATTGCTTACTCAGAACCAAATCATTCCAAAATGCATGAATTACCACTGGGAAAACTCACACTGTTGTTGGAAAAATCCACACTTCCACCCCCAGCATCTGTATCTCAATTTGGGAGAAAACTGGGATATAAATAAAAATAATGATAAAAACTTTGAAAATTGTAGCTAAGCTCAGAGAGTTCAGTGAAATCTGAGTATGGTTGGAACAATATAATCAACAGTGTTAATTAAAATGTCCCTGAGCTTTAGCTCTGCTTATTTCTGATGTCTGGATTATAGTTTTAAGATACATCTACTAATACAAAGTAGATCCCAGAAGCCTGAGGTGTATTCACTACTGGCATTCTCATTTGTTGCTTGTACTTTAAGTCTGAAAAGCTCCAGCCTGCATTGCCAGTGATAAATGGGATTTTGAATCCAAAATATCTAGAGAGCCAAAAGTTGAGGTTTACTTGGTGGGGGCAATACTCAGCTGGCTTGCTATATCGTAGTTTCTGTGGCCCAAGTCTTGTATCAGCTACTTTTAAGTAATCTCTTCTGGTCTGACTCTCCCCAAATCTGACAGAAATGCTATTCACCCACATTTCAAACACTAGTAGAATGGACCTCCTTCTCTGTACGCAGCTGATGCCCAGTAAAGTAGGTTTTTTGGGAGGTGGGGTTACGATTGTGGCAATAGCATCACAACCATGATGCCTTATTGCATGACAAAAGAAAGCTGAGATGGAGTGGCAAAGAAGCAACTTTCTCCTTGCCTCTCCGCATGACATCGTAGCACATCTGTTTTCTTTCCTGAGGCAGATGGTTAGAAAAGTGTGCCTTTTGCCAAATGGATTTTGTCAGCATGACAAAAGGCACACTTTTATGACTGTCTTCCTTGGAACGAGAATGGAAATGCTACAACACCACGTAGAGAGCCAAAGAGAAAGCTGCTTCTCTGCTGCTCATCTTGGGTTTCGTTTGGCATGTGATAAGGTTCTAAGGTGATCATGAATTTGAAAAAGTAATGGATGTGTAAATCTAGGGAACTATTTCATATTCATGATCACAGCTTAGTCACTGGGGCGTGGCTGGGCCAGGAGAGTATTCCCAGCCTATTCCTAAGAAGCTAAAATATCATACCAATATGAACCTTTCTGATGCAGTTGATTAAAACTCTCTGGATTATGTATCCCTCAGGGTAGAATTTGAAGCTGACATAAGAACCAGCTTAACCATAAAACTGATAACTGATGTCTAGTTTAAAATGCTTCTATTGCAGCAGCCCTTAGTGAGTTTAAAGTATATTCAGCTGGGAATACTTCAGGCTTTGTCTAAACTGAATGACAATTGCCCACAAAACATGATGGATGATAGGGAAATACTTTAGCACCTGTGGGGCCATTGGTTTCCCATCCCTCACTTTAGGAATCACTTGGTGCTTTTTACATTGACTAAAAGGGGCGGTCCAAACTCGCGGCCTAGGCCTAGGCTTCTACACGGAGGCCTCATCCCGCCGCAACGACCCGCCGCAAAAAAAGAGCTCCGGGATCGAGCTCTTTTTTTGCGGCGCGGGAAGGGCGCGATTGGCGCCCTCCCGCGCCGCCAGAGCGTCAGAACGTGCGCAGCGCGTCAAAACGCTGCGCACGTGATGACGCCTGTACGGCGCGTCCGTGTAGATGCCGCCATCTTTAAATGGCGGCGTCCATGCATTTTAGGCTTAGGGAGGGTGTAAAGGCTACGCCCTCCCTAACCCTAAAAGCGCCTTTTTTCCCCTTAAAAGCGCCTTTTTTTGCCCGTGTAAATCGGGCCACTTAGTGAGTAATATGTAAAGGACTAAATTGAGACTGTTGTACTTTGGACACATTGTGAGATGATGTGACTTGCTGGAAAAGTGCTTCGTAAAGTGGAAGGTAGTAGGTAAAGAGGGAGACCTCACTACAGGTAGTTTCAACCAAGGAAGCCACAGCTGGGAGTTTGCAAGTCCTGAGTAGAGTGATTTGGAGGTCTCTCATTCATAGGATCATCATATGCTAAAGTCAACATGATGGCAAATAACTACAACATATAAAGGAAGTGGTCTCTTAATGAAAGACCTCCAAGACACCATAGTATCAACAGCCTTGCACAAGTCTTTCAAACTCAGGGCTGTTTCTATCTACCTGTAATGTGATCTTCCTCTTTTCCTACTGTCTTCAGTCTTACCAAGCAATATTGATGATTATCACAGTCTGCTTAAAGTGCCTTATCCCTGACGGTATAGATGCTCATTTAATTTAAAAAAAAATTGTTCTTATTGCATTCACCTGTGGCCGGGCAAATGCAGCCTGTATACAGAGCACCTGGGCTTATTCTGCAACTTTTTAAGTTCAGGAAAATCCAGTTCTTGAAAAGCTGCAGAATAAGCCCTGGTGGCATCCGGCTTGCATCCAGGCTGCATTAGCCCAGCCATGGCTGAATGCGATAAGACCCATTTTTAAAATTAAATGCACCTCTATTCTGTCAGGGATAAGATGCTTAAAATAGAGTGAAATAATCTCCATTGTCTTTTCTAATTGAGCCATGTTTTTTCAAGATATGTCCAAAGTATGACAGTCTCAGTTCAGTTGTCTTGGCATCTAGGGAGAGTTCAGGCTTGATCGCTCTTGGACCCATTTTTAGCTTTCCAAAGCATTCATAGAATTCTTCTTCAGCACCACATTTAAAATGAGTTGATTTTCTTCCTATCAGCTTTCTTCACTGTCCAGTGCTTGCAATCATACATAGAAACTGGAAATACAAAGGCATGGACAAACCTAACTTCAATATTCAGTGATGTATCTTTACACTTGAAGATTGTGTCTAGTCCTTCCATAGTTGCCCTTCCAAGTGCTGGCGCGCTAGAGAGAAGAACATCAAATGTCTCGCATGAAGTTCCTAAAACTGGTATGCATGTGGAACTGAAGAATTAGTTATAAAAAAGTGAAAGAGGGCTGTTTCCATAAATCTTGTCATTTAACATAGTAGCTTTCTTTAACACCTCTCTCACTGCAGATTTACAGGAGAAAGAAGTGGGATTGTGTTCACTAGCCACATCCATGTTGTCACAATGCTCAGGAATGCAGGAAGCAGTAACACTAGTTCTTTGGAAGGAATGGTTTCCAGACATGACCCCTGTTCCTTCTTCACATGTTTGATGAACATTGTGTGTGTGTGTGTTTTAAGAGGGGTAGTGTGCATGAAAGAAATGATTCAGTGATGAATAGTCAGAATGTAAGTACAGTGGACTAATATGTTTATATTTATTGTATTAATGATAGATACATTTTTCTCTTGTTTATGACTTTTGTCAATGATGTGTGTGTGTGTTGTGTGCCTTCAAGTCATTTCTAACCCATGATGACCCTAAGGTGAACCTTTCATACGGTTTTCTTGGGAAGATTTGTTCAGAGGAGGTTTGCTATTGCCTTCCCCTGAGGCTGAGGGCATGTGACTTGCCCAAGGTCACCCAGTGGATTTCATGGCCAAGAGGGAATCGAATCCTGGTCTTCAGAGTCATAAACCAATGCTCAAACCACTATGCCATGCTGGCTCTCTGACAATATCCACAGACCTAATTCATCAGTTCTCTGTTCATGAGTGCATACATCTCTTCCTTTCTTTAATTGACTTCATTGTGTTGGATTTCGAAGCATAAGCCATTCAGGGCAGGAAACAGCCCTCTTTCACTTTTTAAAATGCCATCCATACTTCCTTGGCTGGAACACAGGAAGGTGGGAGCAGGTTGACTAAGGGTGCATACGCACTACAGAAACAATCCAGTTTGACACCACTTTAATTGTCATGGTGCAATGCTTGGAATTATGGGAATTGTAATCTGTGAACTCTGTGATAGAAAGGCTAACTGTCTCACAAAACTACAGTTCCTAGAATTCCATAGCATTGAGCCATGGCAGTTAAAGTGGTGTCAAACTGGATTGTTTCTGCAGCGTGAATGCAGACCAAATAGCTAAACATTGGGTAAGCTATGAGCTGCACATTTTTGCTTTATACCTCTGTTTATAAAAGAGTGTCATTATGTACTAGTGAAAATCAAAATTTCAAGGGGGAAAAGGAAAATAAAATCTCAGAATATTTTTAAGAAGAGGGAGACCCCATGGTTTGCATGTCTGTTTTTCCAGCCTGTAACTAAATGTCTTACTAAAGGAAGGATGGGCAAATTTGCCCTCACCAGATGTGGATGGACTTTAACTCGCTTTGTCTCTGCCCTTTGGCCATGCTACTTAGGGCTGATAGGAGCTGGAGTCCAACTATGTCTGGAAGGGCATATGTCGCCCTTCCTTGAAGTAAAGAAAATAGGTCTATCCACTTTCCCCCTGACAGTTGTGAAAACCTCTTACAGATTTGCCCTTGCCAGCTTAGGGACTTGAATTCACTCAGTGAAATGAGACTGGGACATTAATTTTTCAAGTGACATAATTTGTTGAGTTTGAATAAAACAACAGGGCTTTGGAAGCCAAGGTACATCTATGTAGCAGCAACTCTTCAGCACAAAAGAAAAGCTGTGTTTCCTGTCTTGACAAATCCACTCTTCTCATTCAACGACTGAGCAGAACTGACTTTTAGACAGAATGTCTCCTGCTGAAATCATAGACTGCTTCAGGCTTTAAAGGCACAAAAGCTGTTTTGTTGAGGGAGAGAAAAGGGATTCACTGATGCTTGTGCTGGATACACTTGTCAATGTAAATGACTCTGGTAGCACCCGGGCGGAAGCGGCTTACATTTGAGAGGAGATGGGAAGTCAGGGAGATCAATTTACGACACAGACAGGAGAGATGGTAAATCAAAGGTGTCCACAGGGATCAGTTTTTTTCCTCCTAGAATATATTTCTTCTTTATTGATGAGTGTTTGACTTGTGTGATGTGTGCTGATAGCCTTTTGCCATCCTGCCTTTGGACATTTCCGTTTGAGATTAGGTTTCATGTGAACCAAGACTCCATTAGCATGTTTTTCTTACACATCACTAGACACACTGACAGGCTTTTCTGGATTTGCTATGTTATTTGCATTCTTGGGGGTGCTGGGTTGTGCTCCTTGACCATATGACAGCCCCACTGACTCCTTGGCTTTAGAACCATCATTGCCCTTTTCATGCAACACCAGCAATCTCAGAGTCAGCACACAGTGAGTTCAGTCTAGATCCAAGCTGGACAACTTAAGGCCCATCAGATGTTGACAGACCACAGCTCCCAGCACTAACTTAGCTGCTAGAACTGATGAGCACCACAATCCAACAATGTCTGGAGGACCACAGGCTGTTCATTCTTGACCTAAGGAGTTTATCACACGAGGACCTATGTGCTTCAATCCTGAAAATGTTTAAAGTGGCTGCATTCTGAAAAACTATGCAAATGTACAAATGGTTATCACACACAGAGCACAACAATGCATTAAAAGCACATTACTAATGTAATGCAAGAAACTGGGTAGAAAGCACATTTGGTTTTCACATAGATGTAGACAAATTCCGTTGATGGTTTGGAAATACCTTTTTTATGCATGCCTACAGAAGCAGTATTTGCATCACCAGAAGTCACCCAGAGAAATAAACAATTTCATTTATACAGCATGCCCTTCCTTTATGTGGGGAATCCATTCTGGATCCACCAACGTAAGGGGAATTCCACATATGCTCGCGTCCCATTCAAAACAATGGTGCACATCCTGTGGCGTGTAATCTGCATGCCATGGGCACAGGCACCATACAGTTTGTCGTGCGGCTCCAGCGTAAGCTTGAAGCTGTGTATAGTGTGCCCACGTATGGTGCGGGTGCACTGTACAATTTTCTTTCTAAAAATATACTGTATTGCCTTTACTTTCCAAGAAATGGTATCCAACCTAAGTAAAATGACCATTGCCCAAAATAAATAGGAAAGGAAAGAGAAAACTTCTCTCTTGCTCTCACTGTGTTCCTGCCTTTCCTCACCAGCCTCGGCCAATGGGGAAGACTAGAGGAGGAGGAGACATTCACACAGAGAGAGCCGCACAAGGGAAAGAAGCAAGCTTTCTCTCCCCCCCCCCCCCCCCCCGTGTATGTATGTGCCTGCTGATCCTTTAAGAGCCTGTCTGAAGCATAAAAGGCTGCATCCCTCTCGTCCCTCTCAGCACAACAAAGAACCATGAGAAATCTGCCAACAAGCACAAAAATGGGGAAAATTCTGCAAATAGCTTTCACACTACAGCAATTGCGCAAAGAAAGTGAATTTGTGAATGAAATGGAAATGAAAACATGGTATTTCCCCCAAAATGCCTATTCTCTGATTTATGTCACTTTCTGTTCAGATTCTAAGTGGTTTGCACGCAGTGTTGTCTGAAAACCATTTGCGCAATTGTGCCTAATATGCTAGATAACCATAGGTTCTGACCTGTCCAAACTTCCAGTTTTCCCCATGTGATAAATTCCTAAGTTTGAGCAAATTTGGCAGGTACAGAGACCCCTTTTCTGCAGCCAGGGACCACACAGACTGCAAGCAAGCAGGCAAACAAACATGAACCCACACCAAAATCAGAAATGGTCAGAAGTCACCTTTTGGTTTTGAAAAACAGTTGGTTGATGTGAAACAATGCAGGAGGAGCCTGAATGCTGTTTAAAAGACTCCCAGAAGAGGCAAAAAGCCAATCTTAGGTGAGGTTTTTTTTGGGAGGGGGTAGAGGATTGTGAAATCGAAGCCTTTCACAGCTGCCCTCCACAGTTTTCTGTGGGTTTTTCAGGCCATGTGTCCACTTTCTGGAATTGTTTCGCCTGCATCTGTGGCCGGCATCTTCTGAAGATACCAGCCACAGATGCAGGCAAAATGTTAGGAATAAATTCTTCCAGAACACAGCCACAAAAAATCCACAAAAAACTAGGGCAGAGGGTTGTTGGGAGCTAGGAGCCATAAAAAAGCCTTAAGGCCACAGGTAGCCTCAGTGCCAGACGTGGCCCATCTTTACTCTAGAGTACACCAACAGGGTTTCAGATAGTTTTGACCTAAAGGCAGCTCTTCCCTTTTTGCAACAAAAAAGTCAGAAGCAGCAGTGGAAAAACACAAGTTATACTGTAAATGGAAGAGGACAGTATCTGAGTCCACTCTGCAGTTCCATGAACAAGGTAATCAAGTGGAGATTAAAAGCCTTCCCTGAACAAAACCCTGTGTTGGTTACACTCATTCCCATATTAAGCCAGATGCCCAATCGCTTCTCCTGGATGTTGTGATACTGGTATGGTGTGATGTTTCTATGCCTCCTTTTGAGGAATATGCTCAGCTTCTACTATTGCCTGGAAACAGAGCTACAGTCCTAGCTAACTGCTATGCAATAGGGTTTGTAGGTCACAAGCAGAGTGATTACTGCATGATTTACATAATTAACAGAGGGCAATTCTTGCTTCAGGTGCCTTAAAAATACTGCATAAGAAATCTGTTAGCACAACTCTAAATGTCACATAAATTTTAAAAATCGACGCAAGTTTCATGCATCATTGAAAGTATTTATTGAAAATATGTGCAGCCCTTTTTGTTATCACTGTTAATGAGATGTTTCAAACAATATCTACTTCTAAGTCTCCCTGTGTGATCCTATCTTTCTTCTGATTCCTTTCATGACCTGTATATAGTAAAGTAAATCAGTTCATGCACAACATCAATCTCAGTTACAAAACGACCACAACTGGCACCCCATCAAAGAACATTAAACTTCCTCCACACCAAAGATATAAGCACACGCATGCCAGGTGCTCCTTCATGTTCTCTTCATTTCCTGAACAGGAGAGTTTTCTTTGGAGACTGCCAGGCTCTCCTCCATTCATTACCTTCCTTCACATTTATTTAGGCTCCAGTTCCTAATACTCCCTACCCACTTTTAACTTTTAAATCCATTGCTATGGGCCTCAGTGGTTCAGGATGTCAGACTAAAAAGATACAATTCATTGTAGGTGGCCTTAGAAGACTACATGTTGTGTTTTTAGAGCTTGGAAAAGTTACTTTTTGGACTACAACTCACAGAACCGCTTCTCTATTAATAATTAATATCCTTGCAGACTATTTTTGCTGTATGAAACTTAATTGGAAACTTAGTACTTTGTCGAACAGATTTATGAAATGAATGATTATACAGGTGAATTCAGTGGTGTCACTAGGGGATCTGATGAGGAGACCTCCACCGCTACAGCAAAGGAGAGGTCCAAGCACCTTCTCTTTATTGCCAGACCTCCACCACTGCAGCAAAAGAGAGGGCCAAGGATGCCCTTTTGCCTTGCAGCCCCCTCCCCAGTAAAAGGTGACACCAGGGTGGGGAGGACACTGAGTGAATTTGAATTTCTGTATCTCAAGGGTCTTATAGCATCTCCCTGTAAATGCCTGATCTGAAGAATCTTGGGTAAATGTTATAGGATTGTATCCTAAGACTGATCTAAACATTCAGGAAAAAAGAATGACAGCAATCTATGATAGGACTATGCACATATTTGCATTGTCTCCTATTAAACAAGAAACCATAAAGCATCCCCTCTCACACATGCACTTTACTGTCTAAGGTCTTGTTAGGGGAAGAGGGGAATGTGTTGTGTGCCTTCAAGTTGCTTCTGAATTATGTCACCTACTAAGGCGAACCTATCATGAGAGTTTTATTTATGGGGGTTTGCCATTGACTTCCTTTTAGACTGAGAGAGTGTGAATTGCCCATGACATCCAGTGCATTTCTATGGCCAGGTTCAAACCTGCTCTCCCAGAGCCCTAGTCTAACAAATCACTACACCACAATGACTCTTTGAAGAGGAGAACACACAATCAGAAACTGCAGAGATTTTTTGGATGACTACTCTCAGATTCCACAGCTAACATCACCAGTAGCAGTTCTGGCTGGGGGATTTGGAAGTTGTAGTCCAAAAAAGAAGCTTTCCCAGCACTGAGTGTATTATCAAAGGCATATGCACATGCATCCTTCACATCTGTGAGATATCCACACCATATAGTTTAACAGTCTGATACTACTTAAACTACCATGGTTCTGTTCTATAGAATCCCTGGAATTGTAGTTTGAGAGGAATATTAGAATTCTCTGGTATGTTCTCCCAAACTACTGCAGTAAAGCTCTCTGGCAGAACATTCTAAGTACTTCATAAAACTACAAACCCCAGGATTCTAAAGAATGAAGCCATGGCTGTTAAAATGGTATTAAAAATTGCTAGAATTATCTGGTGTGGATATATTAACACTGTAGGTGCTTTCAAGTGAGGTTGTTTACTGTGAAACTGCCCTGCCTCATTTGTGGACTTTTAGGGGGGAGGTAAGTCCAGAAGTCAACATCTTATTTATTTAGAGTATTTATTAGCCTTTCAGACAAAACGGCTCTCGGGACGGCTTCCAAATCATTAATTTGAAAGATGCCTGTCTTCAGGCTTACAGTGAAAGTAAGACACGGCACATAAGGAAAAGGAAATGGTAGTGGGTGAAAGGCTTAGGTCCAGCAGATGCTGGTTGCTTTTCATCAAAGAGGGAAAGAGACAGTGTGATGTAGCGGTTGGACTGAGCCTTCAGAGCCTTGGGAGATATAGGTTCCAATCTCCACTAAGCCATGGAGCTCATTGGGCAGACCTTTATCAGTCTGACCTACCTCCCTGCTTGTTGATGTGTGGGTGACGTGGGGAGGAGGATAGCCATCTATGCCTCCTTTATCTCGTTGTAGGAAAGGCACCTAGAAATAATAAATAATAATAATATGGAGGGGGGAAAGCTAGCAAATTCTCATGTGCAATTTTTTTTAAAAAAATAACCCTTGTCAATCAAACTCTTAGGGTGCCCCCCCCCCCCGCCCAGCTGTACAGAACAGTCAAATAATGTCTGCCTTGTTCATGACATCCAGGAGGAAAAATATCAATTCCAGCACTATTGGCCATCCTGCCTACGGTTGCTGGGACCTCCAGTCTGGCAAAATCTGGAGGGCTTCATGAGTCCCATCTCTGGTGTCCATTGTCACACTTCCTGCACCCTGAAACAAATGTGTGTCTCTGTGTGAAGGCTGTTTAAAACAAAGTGTGGGTTGTTTTTGTGTGTGTGTTCCTAAGGTTCACACACTCTGGGTTTCTTGTGAACATGCCAATACCTCTTTTTCTGTATCAAGTGGCCCCATTTTGGGTCCATTTCTGTTGGCAGCCATCACGTGATTTCACAATTAGATGGAAAGATAATATTAATATTCCTTATGGGACTGCAGTAATAATTGCTGACCTAATGTGTGAGAAGCGTTATCAATACTCTTGGACCTTATACTTAATAACAAGGATGAAGAGGAGGAGAAGGAGACAGATTAGAATTAGTATAAGGCTGTGTTGTATTAAAAGTGTCTTATTTTCTTGTTACATTAAAACAATAGGTGATCCCTGTAATTTGAGAGTGAGAATAGTTCATTACTGAAGTGTTTCTCAGCTTGTGTTCTTTTGTTTACAGCTATATAAGGACAGACAAGAATAGACATTCACAAAATTAAAAAAGAATAAAATAAAAATTACAATTTTAAAAGCTGATTCGAATAATTTTTAAAGGACCACAATGAAAAATGATGTGAAAACAAACAAAGTACTCTTGCACCCTTAGCTGATGTACTTGATTCTCTTGCGTTTGCAACAAATCTTTAACAAATCTAAAATATTTTCCTGGCCTATCTCTGTGTGTTTTAATTTCAATAAATATATATGGAGGCACATAGTCATAAGCAAACCACATTTTCCATCTCGATCTAAAATCCTGCTGGCATCTTTGCCACAGATTTAATTTGGCAGCACAAAGGAATTAAAACAATACAATAATAAGGGAGGATTCTCGAAACCCCTTGCAGCAAATATGTGATCTCTTTCTTGACCCCTCCTCCTCCATTCCTTGTCTGGCAGCTAGCAAATCCGTGGACCCTTCATCTCCTTCCTTTGTTCCTGCTACTTGTTTCTCAGAACAAAACAGAGATGGAAAGCCTGCTGCATGAAAACTTCCCTTCTAACAACCAGCGTGTGTTGAGGGAAAAATACTAGTGTGCACCCTGTCAAGCAATGTACTGATATCTATGTCAGGCAGAATTTGCAGGAAAATGAGTGCGATACCATAAAATGTGGTTTAGGGACTGTGGGCAAATGTTTCAAGAAGTTGCAGTATTTATTTCTATGGTTCTTTTATCATTTTATAAATAGCCAATGGCCAGAATTTTGTCAGGCTGTACGGATGCTTAACCTAGAGTTACACGCTTAGGACTGCTTAGGATTTATGATCTCTACATAGCTCCTAGATTAGGGGATACATAGGGACTGTGAAAGCTCCCCAATCCTCACTTCCTGGGTAGCAGTTACTGCGATCAATGGGGAACTGTTTCCCTGTACATTAGGAAGCAGTCCAGCCCCCTGTTGTGCAAGTGATCTCCGGGATAAGAGGAAATTGTGTCACACTGGAGATCACTCATAGAAGGGAGTGGGACTGTCAGTTATTTGCTTCCCAAGTGACAGGGGAATAGACTCCCATCAAATGAAGCAGTTGTTGCCTAATAAGTGGGGATTGGGGGATCAGAGCAGGAGTCACTGCACAGTACCATAACTACAGTGTTTACGCATTCGTGACTTCCCAACAGGATTCTGGACAACATTTCTGTTGTCCCTGACTATTTTCTGATAATTCCCAGTACCAGTTGCAACATTTTATTCTCACTCTCAAACATGTCTCTTTTTAAATTCCTATAAATACTGGAATTAAAAAAGGGCTCAATCTCTTCTTCTAACTTCTTTAAAAAAAAGTATATAGTGCATCAGTGAAATTGCACTGCTGCACTACAGCCCTGTAACTTTATGAAAATGAAAATAGAAAGCAGGAGAACATTTACCTTTCAAATCATAGGATCAGCTCAGAAAACCCATACCCATGACAACAACAAATATATTTAGAAGAGATCTAGGGCAGATCCAAGAAAAAACTACAAGCATCCCTACCGCAATGGAATAAAAAGACATGGAGGTGACAACAATTGATAAAGTCCTGGCAAAACCCAAGGAGCTAGTTCTGCTGGTCATCAAAAAGCCAGAACTGGCACCTAGCTTGATAACAGTAGATATAAAAAGGATCTAGGATTCTTAGACCACGAGCTGAACATGAGCCAACAATGTGATGTGGCAGCTAAAAAAGCCAATGCGATTCTAAGTTGCATAATACAAGTATAGTGTCTGGACTAAGTGAAGTAATAGTATATTTGGCCCTACAAATACAGAAATTCAGTATCCATGGACTCAACCATCCCTGACTTGAACATATATATTTTTTAAAATTCAAAATGCAAACTTTGATTTTGCCACGATTTTACTATGCCAACACAGCATAATGGGACAAGATTTTGGTATCCACAGGACACTCTGTACCACTCTATTTTGCTTTGGTCAGACCTCATCAGAAATACTGTGCCCAAAATGGTCTTGAAACCATGACTTATAATGAATGGCTTAGGGAGCTGGGAATGTTTAGCCTGGAGAAGAGAAGGTTCAGAGGTGATATGATAGCCCTGTTTAAATATTTGGAGGGATGTCATATTGAGGATGAAGCAAACTTGTTTTCTGCTGCTCCAGAGACTGGGGCACGGAGTAATGGATTCAAGCTACAGGAAAAGAGAGTCCACTGAAACATTAGGAAGAACTTCTTGTCAGTAAGAGCTGTTCAATGGTGAAACACACTCCTTTGGAGAGTGGTGCCGTCTCCTTCTTTGGAAATTTGTAAACAGAGGCTGGATGGCCATCTGTCATGAGTGTTTTCATTGTGTATTCCTCCATGGCAGGATGCAGTGGGACTAGATGGTCCTTGCGGTCTCTTCCAATTCTATGATTCAATGTGACTTTATTTACTCCAAGCTGGGGTGATGGTGATAATACAGATGATGACTCGTGTGGCTATTGCCTGCTGATAGATCTAGGATGTTATTTCTTCTTTTGGTTTACCCTGGCAATCTACACCTTTGGTCAGTGTCCACCTAAACTTCTTGACTAATGGAGGTGTTTAGGCTTCCATGGGAATAAAGAAAGGAACTTGTTAAGTCACTATACAGTCACTATACATTTCCCTATTTCATGATTTTTCTAAAAAGATGGTAATTGGAAGTAAAGCGGCAGTCTCAAACTCATGACTACTAATCTTGGCATCTTACTTCTTTCCTCTGAATTAAAAAAATAAAAGAATTCCATTACAATTTTTTAAAAAGATAAATTCTTCCTATTTCATTTAGTTTTTGTCTCTGCTTGCTGCTCTTGGCAATCTTCTCTTGAGCATCTTTTTCTCACACAAATTATGAAAGATAAAAGGAGAACTGAAATGGTAGGAAGTGAATAAAAACTACAGATGTTAGAACACTGGGGAGGGAGTTCAAAGGAGCCAGGGAAATGCTTATAAGGAAGGAAAAGGGGCAAATCCTATGACTGCAACAATTTACACATTGAATTTATCTGCTGTTCTCTTCCTTGCACATTGTTCTTTCGCTCTCATCACAGTCTCTTTAGGGCCTAAAATTTAGCCCCACTTGGAAACAAATTTGTTCTTTACCTCTGATGCAGCAGGTAATGATCTAGATTTGAAAGGACAATCCGATACAGTCTTGATTAATCTTCAGTCATGCCACTTTTTCAGCTGCTTTTAAAATGTCCTAAGTTCTTTCTCCTCCCCAACCCCTTGTCCTTGGCTTAGTTCGACTGGTGTAAACTGTGGCTGGAATCCTGTGTCATCTTATAGTTGCCTAAGCACTTAGGCACGTCTATGCTGACAAGAAAATCCAGTTTTCCTTTGGGTTACTCCAATCTGTAGCAACCATGTGCATGTCTACACACCAAGGCATGTTCAGGAGAACTGTCCACACACAGTTCTCTCTTCTGAATTCACCCTGGTCTGGTAAATTACAGTATTTATGGCCACATGGCAGTGTCTTCTTTGTGTCTTCCCCCTTTCCCCATGCACGTGAATGTGTAGATTTCTGAACTATTCCTCTCATCCCTGGCCTTGTACCAATGTCACTATGGAGTGCAGTCCACATGCATGCAGAAATATTTTGATTTTCTGCTCAAATTGAGATAAACCTTCACTCCCCATCCCACCCCCTGGATTAAAGCCCCGAGATGATGAAAAAAACCCAGATTTGGCCCTAATTGTCTTGTATGTTGTTTGGGCAGCTCACTGTGAAAAGTAGGTGAGACCATTTTATTTAGCTTATGTAGATGTACCCTGTGTAACTTCTCCTGGCCCAACCTCCCAAAACCTAATGGAAATATAATTCAGCTGTGCTTGTTGGCCTAATGACCCTTCTTCTTCCTAAGCAGTTGATGCCCAGTAAAATAGGTTAGGCCTGGGTTATTTTCTTGGTATCAATAGGGTCAAAATCACAACTAGTGATTTTGAATACGAAGTTGCCTAACTGTACAATTTTCTGCCACGTGTCAAATTACTTGTTTAGCTTTGGGTAGTACACACTTTGATTGGGCTGATCCTGGGACTTGCTCCGAGTGCCATTTTGTCCTCTAATACAGACAGCAAAACATCTTGGGGCAACTCTGGCCATACTTTCTCACAGAGACTTGTTGTGTGGCATGGATGGTGCTTTACACATGGCAACTGCAGGCTCCGGCACTTGACAATTGTGTAACATAGCCAATTATTTAAGCATCACTTCTGGGGTCCTGAGAGAAGTGAGGGGAAGTCACTGATGCACAGTAATGCTGGCTCATTAATCTTTCAGTAAACACTTACCATTATAAGGAGGAAATGGTTTATTCTGGCCATCAGGTCTGATCAAGAAGAAACTTACTTTGCAGTTCATTGGATCATGTTAATTAATGGCACATTACAGCCAGAGAGAAGACAGAAGGAAAGGAGTGATCTTCTTGGTTGCTTCCTGATTTCCCTTATCAAATCCAGAAATGTTCACAAATAATTTAATTGGGATGTGAAACAAAAGGCTTTCATGTGAGTCACCAGGACAAGAGTGGGGAAAATGCAACCTAAAGGCTATATGGTGCCTTCGTGTAGTTTTCCACCCCATAGTAAAAGATAAGAGTTTCCATTTCTACATTTTGTTATTTCCTATTTCACACAGGGCTGCAGCCTAAATGGCACATTTATCTTAGTTTAAAAGTGAGGACAAAGTGGAAGAAGGAGAAAGAAACTGGGACATTTTAAAATCAGGATGATTCCATCCCTTCTGAGTTGCATTTTCTGCAAATTATTATAATTATACAGTCATAATAAATGGATAAGATTAGGCATTTCTTTTGACCTCAAACCATGAAAAAATTATGGCGACACTAAGGGCACCGTGAACCAAGAAAGTTTGGGAACTTCTTGTTCATATAACCAAGACAGCGAAATGTCTTGAGTATGTCCGCAGCAAATGGAAGAGGAAGGAAACGGTTGGGCCACTGCGTGGTGAAGATGGCAAAATGCTAACAGGGGACAGAGAAAAGGCAGAATTACTCAACACCTTCTTTGCTTCAGTCTTCTCAGAAAAGGCAAAGGGTGCTCAACCTGAGGATAATGGAGCAGAGAACAGAATAGGGGAATTTCAGCACAGAATAAGTAAAGAGATAGTACAGGAATCCTTGGTTAATCTAAATGAATACAGGTCTCCAGGACCAGACGAACTACATCCAAGGGTTTTAAAAGAACTGGCAAATGTAATATCAGAACCATTGGCAATAATCTTTGAGAACTCCTGGAGAACAGGGGAAGTCCTAGCAGACTGGAGGAAGGCAATGTTGTCCCCATCTTCAAAAAGGGGAAAAAAGAGGATCCCAGCAATTATCGTCCAGTTAGTCTGACATCAATTCCAGGAAAGATTCTGGAGCAGATCGTTAAACAGAGAGTCTGTGAATATCTAGAGGATAATTCCATAATCACAAAAAGTCAACATGGGTTTCAGAGAAACAACTCATACCAGACAAATCTAATCTCTTTTTTGGATAAAATTACCAGCTTGGTAGATGAAGGGAATGTTGTGGACATAGTATATCTTGATTTCAGTAAGGCATTTGACAAAGTTCCCCATGACATTCTTTCAAACAAGCTTGTAAAATGTGGGCTAGACAAGGTAACCATTACATGGATATGTAACTGGTTGACTAGCTGCACCCAAAGGGTGCTCAACAATGGCTCCTTTTCATCCTGGAGAGAAGTGACCAGTGGGGTCCCACAGGGTTCTGTCCTGGGCCCAGTGCTATTCAACATCTTTATTAACGATTTGGATGACAGAATTGGGGGCATACTTATCAAATTTGCAGATGACACTAAACTGGGAGGAGTAGCTAATACCCCAGAGGACAGGATCAAAATTCAAAATGACCTGAATAGACTAGAAAGCTGGGCCAGTGCTAACAAAATGAAATTCAATGCGGAGAAATGTAAGGTTCTGCACTTAGGGCGGAAAAATGAAATGCACAGATATAGGATGGGGGACACCTGGCTGAATGAGACCACATGTGAAAGGGATCTAGGAGTCCAAGTAGACCATAAGCTGAACATGAGTCAACAGTGTGATGCGGCAGCTAAAAAAGCCAATGCAATTTTAGGCTGCATCAATAGAAGTATAGTTTCTAGATCAAGGGAAGTTATAGTGCCACTCTATTCTGCTTTGGTCAGGCCCCACCTGGAATACTGTGTCCAGTTCTGGGCACCAAAATTTCCCCATTTCTGCATTCTATCTCTGGATCCAGACAAATCAAAGATTTTTTAAAAAAGAAAATCTTACAGTTCAGGTAAGTTTCTGATATGGTAAAATGCCTAGAATCCAGATAAAATCTGGTTTATCCGGTCATATGGCAACACTAATCTTGACAGTAGACATCAAATTGAATATGCACAGGTAAAGGTTGGCATTAATGGCAATGTAAGGCAAGGAGTATGTGACAACTGAAGATGAAATTAGGAATGGGAATTGTGTGGTCTCTGGTCTCCATGAGATTGATCAATGGTCCCTGGGTTCCCCCCAAGTGTCCCAAAGTCCCCTATACTGGGGGGGGGGGGGAGCATAAAAATTGCCAGAAATCTTCAGGAAGTACAAATGACATTTAAAGTCTACTGTACTTTTGAACCCCACTTCCCCTGCCTGTTTTATGTCTGGGATAGGAATTTTGATCAAAACAGGAAGTGACTTTCCAAAGTAAAAATTGATAAATGTAGCCTACTAAGGTATTGGGGGGGGGGGGATGAGGTGGTTGTAGCCCTTGGACCTTTGGTGGTTATCCACCCCTGCCTTAAATGTATGCAAAAGGATCATTCACTGCATTAATAATTGATGCCAACAATAAGCCATCTTCATAAATTAACACCCGTTGTAGAAAGGAAACCACTCCCTCTGTTCAATCATCAATGAATAGAATTGATGTGGATGCTCCCTATTTAACATGAAGTTAAAGGGTACACAATAACTTGGGACAACTGAACTCTGTTTCAATTCACTAAGGACATTTGAAATGAAAGGATACTTTCACTCTAAGTTCTGTTGGCTTTTATACCTTGCTTCCATACTATCCCTTTTTTTCTATATTTGCTATTATTTGTTATCCAGTTTTTCTAGAGCATGAAAATGAATGCAAAATCACTGTCCTCTCTACAGTTTTCCTCTAGTTAGCCATACTATTGAGACTATTAAAGACTCCTGTCCCTTTAATCAAAACCTCCTTGTTACTTACTTTCCATTCAGTGACCCTTAATTGCCTTTTATTTAATCAGCTTCTGTTTTCCTGGTGAGATTCTGATTTCCTTGCATTATTTGCCCATTCACCACTGATTTGTTTTATAGTGATGTTTTCCTTTAAAATAAAATAGATAAACTGGTAGTAAGAAGCCAGTTTAAATCACACTTACTGCAGAGAATAACGTGAATAAATAAGGGGCAGTTCATCACCAGTCCCCCAGCCGTGGTGAATGTGAAGAAATGAGATGGGTTGTAAGAAGGAATCAGCATTGTATATAGGACAAAGAGACCACTCTCTGTGCCAAAGAATAAATGAACATCAGAAGTAGCAATATTAAAGAAACTGTGGGAGAAAGTTTGATTTTCTAAGAATACTCTGTAACTGACCTTAAAGTGATTATTCTGAAACAAACAAACTTCAAGGAGAATACGATCTAAACCCACTAAATCACAATTTTTTAAGAGGTCCAATTCTGTCCTACATGACTTAAATGTTTTATTTGTTCACTTTGTTTTGCTGTGTTCTAAATTGTTATAATGTAGTATTTTAAAAAGAATTGTTTCTATAATGGTTTGTTAACCTTTGTATCGAATAGGTTTTAGCTGTACTTTTAAAAATTAATTTGATGTGAGCCACCTAACTGGGAGAAAGGCAGGACATTAAATAAATAAATAAATTCTGGATCAAGATTTCTTGATTTCTTACATGTTTTGACTATTTTTGAGAGTGGTCACTATCTATGACATAAGTATCACTATCTGTACATTCTTCCTTTCCTTTCCCCTTATTGTTTATAATTACTGCCCTCTGTGTGTACATGTGTATATCGTCCAACTGTCCTAATTATTCCTCTATCATCTCACGTTTTCAGCTGCTTTTAAAATGTCCCAGTTTCTCTCTATTCCTCCCACTTTCCCTCTTTGTCCTCAGCTTACTATACTTGCTGCAAACTGAGTTCAAAATGCAAAAATAGTTTCCACTCTATAAACTCAGTGGAGGGAGAAGACCGGAAGGGACCACAATGTTGCCATTCCCAGTAGGTAAATGAAAATTGCTGCATCCTCACCTGGAACTGCAGCCCTGGGGATAAGAATGTGACCCCTCAAGACTGTTTTCATAGCTCTCAATCTGTCCAGATGCTCCACATTGTCCTTATCCTGGCCAAGAAATGGTAACTCATTCAGAATTAAAGGTTTCAAGTGTGATAATTCATCTGTTAAATATATTACAGGAGACCTACACAAGGCTTGACACCTTTAAAAATAAACAAACAAACCACTGTTTTTCAATACTAGAACCAGACATCTGGCCAATTCCAGGGGGTTGTTCTTGGCTCTCCATGAGATCTCCACAGGGTCTTGAGCCAGAAAACTTGCTTCTGATCACATCTCATTGCCATCCCATTGCAGAAAAATAGAAAATGGTATTAATGCATAATGCTATAATATATTACTGGAATATTAAACATTGGGAGCCAGCTTGGTATAATGGTTTGAGTACTGGCCTAGGACACTGGGAGACCAGGGTTCAAATCCTCGTTTGCCCATGGAAACCCACTGGGTGACCTTCAGCAAGTCACATACTCTCAGCTTGTCATTCCATGGCACTCAGAATCCACTATCTCAAGCAGCTTCCCCGCTCTGCTGCTTCTAAATAATATCTCCTATTAGTTAAGATATACTGGGGTCTGGCTCTAACATGTTCTCTGAAGTTTCATTTCCATTTTATCATACAAATGGTTTTAAAGGGGTTATTCTCTGTCTCCTTTTCTTGCACGTAATCAAGATGTATTAGTGAATGAGATGAAATAACACTGCTATTTTCAAGAACGTCTGTATGTAGGCTGAGCGTGGGAGAGAATTTCTTTCTGTACACTAAGTATTTGCTAACAGTCGTCGCAAGTGTGCGGGTATGACTGTGAGGCTTGTATTTTCTTCCAACAGCATGTGGGTGAATCTTGAATCATTTCAGCTTTTATTTTCGTAAGGATGGTGTGGGTGGATGTGCATGACTCAGTATTTTTTTTCTACAGAAACAAAGCTTGCATGGCCAATTTTGGAATTTTTTATGCTGATGGCTAAGTATTTGCTTCATCCATAGATCTTTTTAGCAAAGGGAAGACTCCAGCTTTAAAAATAAAATACAGTATGTAAAAACCCAGCTATTTACTCCTTGCTTTTGTAATGAGGTTCATTTCTTTAATTTCAAAAGAGCCTGTTCTAACTTATTTCATATATCTAGATATTTAGTCCAATATATTCTAGGGAACCTGGGCTAAAATACTGTTCTGTGTCCTTGACATGGCTAGCTCTTTTTATCACTGCCAAAAGACAGCATGCATCTCCCAAATGAAGACACTAACTTGCATAAAATCTGCATGCTAATTATTTTATGTATCAGAAATATTTTTGCACTTCTGACTACCCAAATCTGAAATCGTTTGCACTCAACCTTCCAATAGAACAGCCTCAAAAGAACAGAATAATTCAACATATGAGAGAATTTTAAACTGTTCATGGCGGGTGTGTGTGTGTGCGAAGGTAAAAATATACATTTTAAAGCAATGCTTAAATTATGACAGTATTTAAACTTGATGTATTGAGCTGATCAATCCACAGAGTGAGCACCACCATCTTAAAGGCCTGTCTCTGTGATATGTACTAATTTATATGTGTGGATTCACTTCTGAAATAATTGCTGTAATTTAAATAGAAATATATCTCATTATTGTGTGGAAGATGACACATGTTCCTTTGCCATTGCTCTTCAGGAACTAACTACTTGTATATACTCAAGTAAAGTCTAGAAATTTGGGTCAAAAATTCACCCAAAAAACTGAGTCGGCTTATCCATGGGTCAATCTAAGTACTGTATCTGAACTCTTATTTAAAAGAAGGAACCATCCACTGGTGAAAAGCAAGAGTATAATCTTTCCTGGATGCACTGGCCCCCTCTACTCTCTCATCCATCCAGCCTTAAGAGTGAGCACAAAGAGTTATGTTTGCTGGAATTTTGTAAGATATTTGACATTGTCAAATATGTTTGTAAGATATTTGACATTGAAGCTTTGCTCCATCCTTTAGAACCTTTGCTATATGCTCCTAACCTTTACCCTTGACTTATCCACCGGTCATAGCAAAATCAATAATTTTGGCCCCAAAACTTGCCCTTGACTTATACATGAGGCCGACTTATATTCGAGTATATATGGTAAATGGATATCTTCAAGGTGCTCCCCCCTCCCTTTAGAGTTCAGTCACATTTGGATTGGGCATTGGGCCAGATTTAGATTGGATTTAGATTTAGATTTCAAAAAGAGAATTACACTTTCAGAAGTCCCTTATGGAACTATTTGTGGTTGAGATCACCTGGAGACGTCCTCCAGGTAGTGCCACATGCTCCCAGTAGTTCTCAGCAGTCATTCAGAGCACAGCATTTAATGTGGTGGCACCTACATATGAAATGCTCTTCTATCAGAACTTTGACATGCTCCATCTGTTCTTAGGGGCTGAACAGATGGGCCAGGCTACCATGGCCTGAGCTTGTGCTATCCAGGCCCCAGTGCTCACTTGGGTTGATCACTGGCTTGGTGCAGTAATGGGTGGGTGTTTGTACATCTGTCCCTGCACTGACTTGAGACCAAGACAGGCATGAGCTTTCTGCACCATTGTTCTGACTGAGAAGCCGCCCTGTTACTGTATCTGACATGGAAACGGGACACCTGGTTGCACCTACATGGCGAGGCATATTGTTTCCACATCAGATGCGGAAATGGGATTTCTCAGTCAGAGCAACATACGGCAAAGTAAAGAGTGCAGGGGGGCTGAGTAAACAGCCAGGATTTGCTGCAGAGTTTCCAGGAAACTCAACAGCAAACAGGTAAATTACACTGGAGTATTGGCTATTTACCCCAGGATTAGGGTGGATCCGCATCTGGTCTACCAGGATTGGGCCTGCCCCTGGAGTTTTGGCCTATGTTATCTGAACTAGACAATGTAAGGCCAGGAGGAATCTGGGCTTTTTGGCCCATGCAAACAACCCCAAAGTTTAAGTTAAAAATGTAAAATTGTGAGAGGTAAAATAAGACACATGGCTACCTTCACTGAACATGGTCCTGAGCTTGTTACTTCTCTACCACCTAGAAAACTGTCTTTGTAATTGTGACCCAAGTCTATTGTTACAATGACTCCATCTCCACCTGTCCACATCTACTTTGCTATGATATTACTAGCATTTTATCCACGACAAGCTGCTTTGCTTCATTTGTCTTCGCTTGTAAGGGAAGTGGGAATGCAAATGTGATAGTAGCACTTGTTCTTCAACATTGTATTTCCAAGAGAGAAATAGCTAGGACATGTTTCTTTTAAAATCCTAAGGTAGTTTAAGCAGTAGTCCTTAATATACTTGTCAAAGAATCAGACCAATTAAGTCTCCTGGCACTTAGTAAAATTCATAAGTTGCACTCTAAAGTAGATTAATTTATCAGAGGTGGGAAACTGGTGAACCTTCAGATACTGCTGGGATTCAATTAATGTCAGCCACACCAAGATGCCAATGGTCAAGAATGATGAGAAAAAGTTTTGCCTTTTTGCTGAAACATAGCATGATTAGGACTGCTGTTAAAGATTGGTAAAAGCACCAACTGGATGCATCTTTCGGGTACTGTATTATTAAAAAGGATCCAATTAAAGCATATACAAAATACATGGTGTTTAAACCTCATTTTTTACCAGCAGGAAACCTGAGAGAAATCAAGTGATAGTCCACATACAAAATCATTACAATTACAATGGCTCCCAAAGAAGTTCAATCATTGCAGAAAAGATGTTCTAGATGTTTATCAAAATGTCTTTCTAGATGCCCACTGCGTTATAACATTGTGGTATATTTATATTTTTTATAGTTTTTAAAAATCTTTTATTAGTAATTATGTGTTTTACCTGTTTTAACCAGATTTTCTAAATAATAGTAATATTTAATTATTCCTAAAATTTTGTAAAGTAAGATTTTAATTTAATTGTGTTTTAAATTTCTGTAAGCCACCTTGGATCCCATCTGAGGGAGAAAGGTGGGGTGTATAATAAATATTAACAGGTTTCCTCAGGGCAGCCAGTACAGAGTCTAGTTACAGCAATAGATGACAGGTATACATTCAGTAGGCTAGATGGCATTTAATACCAAAATGTAAGAAGAAGACAATTATTTCAAAGGAAGCAAGGGCAAGGAAGCAGCCCCATAGGGAAAAAGAGGGCAGAATTGTATGCTAGTTCGCATTGCAGAGCAGATGCCATTCCTTAATTATGAGAGAAAGCATTTCAGTTTTCACTGTAATCCTAAATTTGTTGCAGAAGATGAAGGTGTAAGGAGAAGTATCCTACTGGATAATCAGTGTACTTAGAAATGAAATATTAGATATGTAAGTAAGCAACATGGATAGCCAGTAAGCTATGTGGTTAAACAGGAATATGGGAACAAGAACAATAACTCTGATATAAAAGAGTCACAAAGAGATGCATACAGTGCATGCCGTTTGCAAAGCAGATTTCTGATGTCTCACAATCTGCACACGTCAAGACTATGATTTGACTGATGTATTACACTAACAGCTGCACTATTCCTGGTGTCAAACAGTGGTGACAAGAGGAGAGAAACAAAAATTCTCAACTTTGCATATCCCATTTCTCCAGAGCCTTATTTCTTTCTCCATGTATTTGCCATGGAGGGAAAAGTTCGCATGGTATAGTGTTTGGAGCATGTGCCTATGACTCTGGAGACCAGAGTACAAATCCCCACTCATCCATGGCAACCCAATGGGTGACCTTCAGTTAGGCACACTTTCTCAGCCTCACACAAAGACTTGGGGAAATCCTCTCCGAGCAAATTCTGCCAAGTAAACCCCACGCTTTTTCAGGGTTGCCATTAATCAGAAATTACGGTTAATTGTCTATTGCTATAGGACTGCTGAACATAAAGAGCAGAAAAATGGTTTATTTGTAATTTCTGTCTGGCTTGTGAAAGGTTAACACAAATAAGAATACATTTAATGTTAAACATGAGTGAAGAGCTGAGTTCCTCTACTTGAGGACTCCTGTTTTACAAGGGTTACTCACAAAAGAATTACTGATATGGCAGCATCCTCAAAAGAGGATTCCCTGCAGTACTTAATAATTGGGGAAGTGTCTTGGAAAAAGTGTTGTCCCTTATTGTAGCCTTAATCTGTTTAAGTCTTTGAAGTTTAAATCAACACCCTGATTTGAGCCTGGAAAATAACTGATCTTTCAGTATTAAGTGCAGGATTGGAATTGTGCAGCCCTGTAGATGTTGGACTGCAGCTCCCAGCAGCCCTAACCAGCATAACCAATGGTGAGGAATGTTTAGAGTTCCTCAGGCCTGCATAATCCTCATCTGTGCTGATCACTTTATACCAATTAGCAGCCTATCTGCTTCATTTAGCAGCAACTGTGACTCCCAGATCCTCTTTGAGAACAGTCTTATATATCAATGATGCCTTGCAGTAGTTTAAACACAATGGAGTTAGGGCATGGAGAACTCTTGTAAAATCAGACCAATTCAGGAAAGCGTGCAGGCACAGCTGGTGCACTAAGTGCAGTTGTACAAAAGCATTCCTTGCCACCATCACCACTGAAAATCCAGAGAAAACAGGAGTTTATCACACGGGAGGAATTTCTCTCAATTTCAAAAGAAATGGAAGTGAGGCCAGTTCGGAATTGAGTAAATTTGCTAGTTCAGCGAATTTACGTGATTGCGTATTGACACTGCATTGCGTTCAGAACTGCCCGAAATTGCCTCCCAGTGCCCGAAATTGCGTGTGATAGTTTCTCATGCAATCATGCGAAACCCCACAATTGCGTTCGGAAGGACTTCCCTTTGCCTGAAAATGTGTGTGATCAGCTTTCACGCAATCACACGAAACCCCATGATTGCATTCAGATTGCCATTGGATTATACTTCCAATTCCCTTCGTGTGATAAACTCCATAATATGAATCTGATTTTTCAGGGAGGTGCAATGCCTTCCAGAATATGTTGCCCATTAGCCCTTTCACTGTTTCTGGCCTCTTTATTTCTGCCCAGAGTTGGCTGGTACAATACTGACAATATGCCATACTGCTCCCACTATCATTACTAGGAGTTTTACAGGATTTGTAGTGATTCAAAACATGCAATGCCTGTTTAACTAGAAATGGGGAAAGTCGTCCACTGAAAGTCAACTAGTCATCTAGATGAGGAAAGTCATCCAGTGACGCTCCAACCAGGCAAGGGGCATTAAGTAGTGTCACACAAACAGGTAGGTGAAGATAAAAAACAGATTAATTAGGAAGATTAAAATCTATGATAATGCCATGAGGCAAGTCCTGCTGCATTCAGTGAAATTTCTTTTAAGTAGAACTGGTCTAAGTGAATCTTAGAAAACTGTGGACCCAGAGCAGCAAAAATAAGTCCTATAGCATTTCCTCCTCAATCTAGATGAGAACATAACTGAGCATGAGAATTAAACCTTTCTGAGACAGCACTTCCCCAGTTCCTCCAACTGTTATGGCTGGTAGCTACTCTGGTTGGGAGATTCTAGAAAGAGTAATCCAAAAAGTAGATTTTCCCAGCTCTGTTGAATACACTGTCATACCCTTCAACATTTCAGAAATGAAAATCAAGAGAAATGTGACCAAGCAACATCAAAATATTTGTGGTCAAGATGGCAAAAGTTATTAATGGGGAGGCTAAGGGAGGCTGCAGCAGTTGCCTGAGCCTACTGGGAAGGGTGAGATTCCACCCTCTCTTCTACTCTCCCTTCACTGAGTTGAGTGCAAAGTCCTTTTGCACTTGGGGCTCAGGGGCTGTACAAATAGCCCCTAAAGGGTGGTGGGATGCTGCCCCTTTCCTAGCTGGATCTAGGCCGTGGCAACCGCACGCCACAGCCTCAATCTGGCCTTTTGCGTCACAGAAAGGGCTCCATAGCTTCTGGCACTGTGGCTTTTCAGCGCTCCTTTGGTGCAGTGCGTGTACATGCTGTGCCAAGGGAGCGCCATGATGCCCCCTGCCATGTGGTGGTGCGTGCGGCATCACACCAGCATGGGCAGAGTGGGGTTGTGCAGTGTGCAGTCATCACGCCCCCACTCTGCTCTGATACTGGCATTTATTACTGGTCTGTACAGTCTCTCAGTTTGCAGCAACTGAAATGAGCCAGAGAATGAAGATGGGAAGTGGGAGAAAGAAACTGGGCCATTTTAAAAGCAGATGAAAAAGTGGGATGGGCAAATTATTAATCATAACTGTCCCTGTCAATTTGGGACAGTCGGAGGGTATGCATTGTACCTCAAAGCAGGAAGGTCTGCATGAAATATGAGGACTGGAGAGACATAGATCTTTATTAAAAAAAAGTAGACTACATCAAGTGGATATAGATACTGAATAAACATCTAGGACCATGCCAAACGTCAACTGAGACTGCTTCATATATACGCTTACTTAGGATAAATCCATAGCTTGTATCTTCCAGAGCTTGTGGCTGGTTTAAAGTGAACCATCTGTAAATGGCAGCCAAAGACATTTGCTCTATCGCATATTCCAGATGAACCAAAGGGCGAGGATATACGTATGGCATCAAGGCATTCAAACTTAGTATATCTGCAGCAGCTGCACTGGCAGCCGACCAGGTGCCCAAATGCTATTTTTAATTACCATAAAATGGAACAGATTGCAGCTGGCCTTGCTGAATAGCGAGGTTTGGCTTATGAGATGGCGAGTTCTTCGCAGCTGGGACTTGTCATGCAGCAAAGAGGACAGGTCTCAGAGGCAGCATCATGCTGTCAGTCACCATCTAAAATGTCAAAATTTACTCTGTCAGGCACCGTCTTTTTTTCTAAGTCCAAACAATGCTGGGACCCCATGAGCCACTGTCTCAGTAAAGATGAAGCTAGCTCAAATGAATATAAGAAATTGGGGTCCTCTGTCCTCCACAGCTGTGGTCTGCCCTCATCAGTGCCTTTCCCCTCCCACAGCCGAGCCAGGAACACCATGAGGTTTCCAAATCTCCTTTTCTCTTCTTTTGTGTTGAGTGGGGGAAGCAAGAGCTGGGCTCTTAAGAAGACAAAGCAGGAACTGGGCTTTCAGGAAACCCAGGTACACTACTGTATATTCCATAGTCTGTTGAAGCCACATAACCCAAACCCACAGACAGTACAGTCAGTCCTCTGTTTCCACAGATTCTTTATCCATGGATTCAAGCATCCATGGCTTGAACATATATAAAAAAAGTATAAATTCCAAATAGTAAACATTGATTTTCCCATTCTATATAAGGGACACCATTTTACAATGCCGTTGTATTTCACAGGACTTGAGCATCTACAGATTTTGGTATCCACGGGAGTCCTGGAACCAAACCCGAGTGGATAACAAGGACTCACAGTACTGTATATGTGCTTCTGAAAAGCATATAAACCTGCTTGCCAAATATAACAGCCTGGAGGCTAGTATTCAGGAGGGTATTTAGACCCACTGTTTTGGGTCCTAATGTGTGACGATACACATGTACAGTTGGCAAGGATATCAAACGGGGGGGGGGGGGGGTGTTATATGCTTTGAGATGATATCTCTTTCTCCAAGAAATGCTGTCTTCTTGTTTAGCCTAATATTCAATAGTTCCCAGATAACACTACAACAGATATGGGCAACATGTAGCTCTCTAGATGATCTGGGTTTTGAGCTCTCATCATGTTTCTATTGACTATGCAGGCTAGGGTTGATGGGAGTTGCAGTCCAACAGGATCTGGATAGCCACATGCTTCTCACCTTTTGAACTGCTTATTTTTCTTGTTCGCTCACCTGAATAATTCACATTTTAGCCCCCATTCCCTACCATCTCACAGCCATTTAGGGCACATCTGTACTTGCTGTATTCTCTCTGATTCTATGCCAAGAGTAGAAATCTGAAACAACTTTAGAAGTTTGCCAAGAAAGAAAGAATGATAGGAAAAAATAAAATCAGAATATTTTGAAGAGAACAAGCAATAAGTGAAAACCAAAACAAGCGTTGCATAAAATTGTGGTGTTTTGATGTAAGGATGTGTGGCATACTCTCTCTTTCTGTGTGCATATATATAAATATATATCTACACACACACACACACACACACACACGGAGTGGGCCTTTGGTATTGCTGAGGTTTTGATTCCAGTCTGTGGATACCAAAATCTGTGGATGCTCATGTCCCATTATATAGAATAATTTAATCTCAATACAATAACATCCAAAATCCACGAAGCAGTGATACCTTTACAGGGCCAACCAAAATGCACAAAATACATTTTGCAAATATGTTAAAGATCTTCTAGGGGCAAAAAGGAAAAAAAAAGAAAAGAAAAAAAAAGAATGTGTTAATTCCAACCCTGCATTTTGTCAAAATGTGGCTGTCTCAGTTCAGGTGGTATTGGAGTGACATTCCTGCAGGCCGCTCTCTCTTTCTTCTGGCCAGAAAATAAAGAATTCTTAAGCAAAACAAAAGGGATGCTCCTCTTGAAATCCCAGTTGCCTCCAGTACCACCTGAACTGGAAGGACTCAGGACAGCCACATCTTGACAAAATGCAGGCTTGGGACCAACATCAGCTTAATCCCCCCACCCCCAACATGTTGTAGTGGTTTGAGTTTTGGACTATGATTCTGCAGACCAGGTTCGAATCTCCATTCAGCCATGGAAGGCCACTGGGTGACCTTGTGTGAGTCACACTCTCTCAGCCCCAGAAAACCCCGTGAAAGGTTTGCCTTAACTTCTCCATGTTGCAAAATTCAAGTTTTCTTTTGGATTTTTGTTATTTTTAAAAATATTTTCAAGCTATGGATGGTTGAATCTGTGGAAGCAGAGGGCTGACTGTGTCTGTGTGTAATGTGTATATATACACACACACACACACACACACACATACAAATATATGACAAAATTACTTTTTAACATCTTTGCTTGATGAAGAAGCTGGCAGAGCTTTGAAAATTTGCAAAATGTATTTTGTGCATTTGGATTGGTGCCATAAAGGTATCACTGTTTTGTGCATTTTGGATGTTATTGTACTTTGAGAAATGGCTAATAGTTACCCCTGGATATGTTTTGATTCAATATAATGCAGTAGTAAGATGGTGTCCGTTATATAAAATTGCAAAATTCAAGTTTTCTTTTGGATTTCTATTATTTTTAAAAATATTTTCAAGCTATGGATGGTTGAATCTCTGCAAGCAGAGGGCTGACTCTGTGTGTATAATGTGTGTGTGTATATACTTATATGCATATGTAACAGTAAGTGTAAGGTAGTGGTTTGAGTATTGGACTACTACTCTGGAGACTAGGGTTCAAATCCTGGCTTGGCCATGAAACCCAGAGTAACCTTGTGCAAGTAACACTCTCTCAGCCTTAGAGGATGGCAACGACAACCCTCCTATGAAGAAACCCCATGATAGCTTTGCCTTAGAGTCTCCAGAAGTCGGAAAAATGACTCGGAGGCAAACACACAAAAACATATAAATATATATTATTTTTTGAATAGTTTCAAACCATGGATCAATAAACCTTGGATACTTGAACCTGTGGATAAAAAAAATATCGGTCAATATGGAGGGCTGACTGTATGGAAGTGTGTATATGTTTTTATATATATATATATCTATATATGAGAGCCAGGATAACATCGTGGTTTGGGTGTTGGATTACAACTCTGGAGACCAGGGTTCAAATTGTGACTCCGCTACCATGAAACCCACTGAGTAACCTTGAGCAAGTCACACTCTCTCAGCCTCAGAGGATGACAATGGCAAACCCCTTCTGAGGAAACGTGCCAAGAAAACCCCATGACAGGTTCGCCTCAGGGTGGCCATTAAGTCAGAAAACCAATTTGGAGGAACACAATAATTTTTTTATATAACTTGTTTTAATTCTGAAATAATCCTGTTTTAATGTACTATTTTTGTATGCTTTTAATTATACTGTTGTTGTTTTTTTAATGTTGTGAGTCGCCCCGAGTCCCAGTTTTAAGAAAAGTCAGGCAGGCTATTTAAAACAATGTCCTTAAAGGACGAGGGCCCTGTTATCATTTTAAGTGCTTTAAAATTTTATCTTTTTAACTGTATTTTTATTCTTTTAATGAGTAACCTATTTTAATATTCTAACGATTTAATTTAAGCCGCTCTGAGTCCCAGTTCTGGGAAAAGAGCAGGATACAAATAAATAGAATAATAATAATAATAATAATAATTGTATTGTTTTTAAATGTTGTGAAGCTGCTCTGAGTCCCAGTTCTGGGGAAAAAGCGGGATGCAAATAAATATAATAATAATAATAATAATAATAATAAGTTTTTAATTGTATTGCTCTGAGTCCCAGTTCTGGGAAAAAGCAAGATACAAATAATAATAATAATAATAATAATATTTTTAATTGTGTTTTTAAATGTTGCGAAGCTGCTCTGAGTCCCAGTTCTGGGAAAAGAGTGGGATACAAATAATAATGATAATGTTTTTAATTGTATTGCTTTGAGCCCCAGTTTTGGGAAAAGAGTGGGATACAAATAAATAAATAAAGTTTCAATTGTATTGTTTTTAAATGTTGTGATGCTGCCCTGAGTCCCAGTTCTGGGAAAAAAGCAAGATACAAATAAATATGACAATAATAATAATAATAATAATGGTGGGATAATAATATTAATAATAATGTGTGTGTGTTTTTAAAAAAGTATATATTTTCAGTCATGTTAATTAATCTACTTCAGTTTTATAACATCTATGTGGGATCAATATATTCTCCCTGAAAGAAAAACAGTATTGTTTGGGTGTTTTGTTTTGTTCCCTCAGAGCTCAGGGATTAAGCCACACTTTCTGAGGTAAAAAAAAAAGTGATTGTGAACGTTATAGTCTAGAGCTCTAACTCCGCCCACCGCTCTTCTTCGGAGCCCTTCGGCAATTTCCGTCGAGAGAAGCCCCAGCCTTCCTTTGGCCCCCTCCCTCTCTTTCCCTCACCCGAGCGTGAAGATTCGGAAACGCGAGGGGAGGGGGGGGAAGGAAGAGCGAAAGGGGCGGAGCCAACGCGTGCTGTTCACTCTCTCAGTATAAATTATTCAGCCTCAAGCTCCGCCTACAAAGCGAAGGGAGGGGGAGGAGGAGGAGGAAGAAAAAAAGAATAGAGACTGTGCGGCACGTGCTCTTTATTGAGAACCAAAGAATTATGAGAGGAGGAGGAGGAGGAGACGTGATGACGACACGGCTTCCGCTAACGACGGGGCGCGCGCTCGCTCGCGTCCGCGTACGTCTCTCACACAACAAAAAACATCCCACCTTTGTTGTGGCGGGCGCGCGCGCCGCTCTGACGTCACAGAGGAGGAGGGGCTTTACCCGCGCATGCTCCGAAGCGTACCTTTATTTATATACGTGACCGTGTCAAGGAAGGGAGAGAAGGAGGCGTCCGCTGATTGGCTGCCGAGGCGAAGGGTGGGCGGGGATAATTCCCCATCCTCCGTCTGCGATTGGTCGACGCGGGGCTTGATTGACAGAGTCTGGCAGAGTGGTACTGTGTGGACTGAGAGGGAGAGCGTCAGTCAAAGGGAAGAAGTGAGCGAGAGAGGAGGAGGAGGAGGGAGTTCTTTAAAGATGGCCGGAGCGGCAGCTGCGGCGGCGGCGACAGGGACAACAACAACGGTCTACTGCGTCTGCAGGGAGCCTTACGACGTGAGCCGCTTCATGATCGAGTGCGACATTTGCAAGGACTGGTTCCACGGGAGGTAAATAAAAGGTGTCCGCACTGAGCGGGATAACCCGGTTTGGTCCCGCTTTAACTCAAGGCTATGGAATTCTGGGAGTTGGAGTTTGTTGTGGGCCCGGAGCGTACGCGTACGCGTACGCTCCGGGCCCACAACAAACTCCAACTCCCAGAATTCCATAGCCTTGAGTTAAAGCGGGACCAAACCGGGTTATACCCCCCCAGTGTGGACACCCATCCTAATCTATAACTAAAATCCTTTTTAGTCCTGTTATTTTGATTGACAACAAGGCATTTAAACCCCCCCCCCCACCTTTTCCTTCCTTCTTCCTTCCAACATTTAACAAAAACAAGAGTCACGATGGTCTCTTCATGGCCAGACAGACACAGAGAGCCCCAGTCTCCCTCTGCTGGCTTTTGATGGGAAGCTCTATTTAAAGAGCCAGCAGCTGCAGGGCTTTCTCTCTTTTTTTCTCTCTCTTTCAGGTCTGGAGCAGAGAGGCTTCACAAAAGAGAGGCAGTGAAGGGGTCTCTTTATATATATATATATATATATAAATATATATATAGGTCTCTCTCTCTGTTCCTTTAGGGTTAAGCCACACATAATGAGGAGGGTTGCATTGTTCCCCTTCCAAGGCACCTGCCTCTTCTTCCTTCTGTTGTTGTTGTTGCAGGTGCGCAGGTTTTTGATGTCGATACAAAAATACTGTACAGTCTCGATTATCCGACGTAAACTGCACCCGGCTGGTAGTCGGATACAACCGGAAGCGTTGGATGATCCGGAAAGGTCCGAGAAAAGCCTTGGAATCACTGTGTATTAAGGCTTTATTGCAATCGCAGTAAAAGCAAACGTAAAGAAATCACGGGTCGACATCAGGGTGTGCGGTGTAAACAGTTCAGTCCTCTGAAAATTTAAAGAAATCACAGCAGCCGCAACGTTGGGTAATCCAGAATGTCGGATAACCGAAGGTTGGATAATCGAGACTCGTACACACACACACAAAATCACATGTAGCAGCTTTGGGATTGGGAGAACAAAACTTGAAGTCAGAGGCTTTCATGGCCAGCATCTATAATTTTTGTGGGTTTTTCGGGCTATGTGTCCATGTTCGGGAAGAGTTTGTTCCTGACCTTTCGCTAGCATCTGTGGCTGGCATTTTCAGATTGTGTGTGTGTGTGTGTGTATATATATATATATATATAATATATGATATATATACTATATACATACATATATATATACACACACACACTATATATATATATATATATATTTACACACACACACACATACACCCATTCAGAGCTGTCTGTTTTGGCCCTATATTACTTAAAGATAAATCAGCAGATAAGTTTACAAAAGAGTGGAATCTATTTTTGAGGTATGTACAAGAAAAAGAAGACTTGACATCATTTGTAGGTTTTGAATTATAAATACACTTGTCCCTCCATATTCACTAGGGTTCCCCGTGAATATGGAAAAACTGCAAATAACAAAAAGACCATGTTTTTACCTGAGAGAGGACACTTCTCTAGGAATCTGTGCATCCTCCAGCGCAACTCCATGGTCAATATCCAACAGACATTGGCCATAGTATTGGCCAGGACGGGCGACAAATGCCTAGTAGAGTGTTCTCTATAGGAATCTCTAGGTCCTTCAGTGCTACTTTTAGTTAAAGTTGACCATAGAGTTGCACTGGAGGACCTAGATATTCCTATAGAGAACATATTAATCAAATCTGTGAATAATCAAAGCTGCAAATATCAAAGCCGCAAATATGGAGGGATGAGTGTATATATATTGTGGGCTTTTTGGGCTATGTGCCCATGTTCTGGAAGAGTTTACTTCTGATGTTTCGCCAGCAGCTGTGGCTGGTATCTTCGGAAAATTTAGTTTAATTTCTCTGAAGACGCCATCCACAGACACCGGCGAAACATCAGGGATAGACTCTTTCTAGAACATAGCCGCGTGGCCCGAAAACCCCACAAAAACAAAACTTGAGCCTTGGTGTTGTAGTCAACGGTGAAAAGGAAATAAAAAGGCCCTGTTAGCGGTAGAAACAAAAAAGACACAGCCGTGTTAAGACTGGGAAATCAGGTCGTGGGGGGATCTTGCAATGCCTTCAAGATTAACGGAAATAAAGGGGGGTGAAATGAGATCGCTGAAGAAGCCCAGCCACAGATGCGGGTGAAACGTCAGGAGCGAACTCTTTCAGAACACGGCCACTTAGCGTATACACTTGACTGTAAGTTGGCCTCATGTATAAATTGAAGGCAAATTTTGGAGCCAAAATTATGGATTTTGTTACGACCTGTGGATAAGTCGAGGGTAAAACTCGGGGCATATAACAAAGGATCTCAAGGATGAAACAAAGCAAAATAATGTCAAAGAACTTATAAAATTCCAGCTGACATAACTCTTTGTGCTCACTCATAAGGCTGGATGGATGAGAGAATATAGGTGATCGGTGCTTCCAGGAAAGATAATACTCTTGCCTTTCACCAGGGGATGGTTCCTTCTTTTAAATAAGAGTTAAGATACAGTTCTTACATGGATTATGGATAAGTCGCCTCAGATGTTTTGGGTCCATTTTTGACTTACATTTTTAGACTTACACATGAGCCTATACAGTAGCCTGAAAACCCCACCAAAACTATGAAATAAAGGAGTCAGTAGCATGAGTTTTCATAGACTTGAGCCTACTTCATCAGCTCTGTAGTAGGAAACAAAACTATAGATCCTATAGCGGTAGAATTCACAGACATAACCATGTTAGTCTGGAAAATCAGGATGCAAAAGATGTTGGCAGCATAAACCATAGACTCATAGAATGGGAAGAGACCACAAGGGCCATCCTGTCTAGCCCTCTGAGCTTTTGTATTTTATTTGTTTATTTATTGAATTTATACCCCACTCTTCAGCCACAAAGGCTCTCAGAGCAGCCGAGACTTCATAAACTAGAGCCTACTTCCTCAGCACTGTAGGCACAGTCAGAAAAGAAACTAAAGGCTCTATAGTGGTAGATTTTGTAGACATAGCTGTATTAATCTGGAAAATCAGTATGCAAAAGAAGCTGGCTGCATGGGCTTTCATAAACTTGAGCTTACTTCCTCAGATGCGTGGGGGTGGAAACAGTGCACTAGAGGATGTCTACAGTAGTTCATGCTACCAACTTCTGTCTTTTAGTCTCAAAAGTGTTGCAAGATCTCCTTGCATCTGATTTTCCAGACTAACATGGCTCTGTCTTTGAATTCTTTTAGTTCCCTTTCCTATTCACTACAGCACTGAGAAAATAGGCTCAAGTCTACAAAATCCCATGCCACCAACTTATTTATTTCAGTTTGTCCCAAAGATCCTACATGAGATTTTGTGTTTCTCTTCTAATAGATTCAATGGGGCTTTCTAGATTGGCAGGAAAGTGTGACATGAAGTTGCCTTTTCCTTAATGCTTAGCAGCTGCACCACAGCCTTTAGATGGAGCTGTGCTGTTCCGCAGTTTTTAAAAAAGAAGCTGGGAAAACCAGCACCTTTTTAAAGGCGCTTCTTCTCCCCTAAAATGCAAAAAAAGTGTTTTCATGGCACACTTTCCCTCTTTCTCATCTAAAGGCTAGAGTTTCATGCAGCCATGAACACACTTGTTTTTGCCAATCTAGAAAGCTCCATTGTGTTCTGTGACAGTGGGAATATTAATAAAGCCAGTGATCCTATACATATAGCAGAGTAGCCTTACTCTGTAGCAAGGCTTACCTCTGAGTAGAACTGCAACAGGAACAAAAGCGCACATAGAATTAAGTTGTTTACTTTTGTTGCTACAGAAAAGTTGGGAAATAAAGCCTTCCCCAACTGAATTTCGTCCAAATATGTAAGCTTAGGGTTTTGAAATGGCCTTACAAGCAGTTGTCGACAAAGATGATGAAACCATTACCTTCTCTTCAAGTCCTGTTAAGTGGTAGTAATATTTGTATTAATGTTGTAGATTTGTGTTTTTAACTCCTTCAAAAAAAATTTTTTAATTAATTGAACTGAAAGCCCAAAAGAAGGCATGGGAATAGACAGTGGGAAACTCCTAAATTGTGCCTTGAATTTGATAGTAAATTTTGGATGTAAATTTTGAATAAAAACCAAATAGTTACTTGAGAGAGCTATTGTGTGACAGACTATATGCATAAGTAGAAAAATTCTTAATCATTCTTGAGAAAAGATTTTGTTGGAAAGAAACCAACCAACCTGTAATGCATTCTTTTTAGTAACTCAGTACCAGATCACAGTTTCTCTAATTACTGTATGTAATGTCTAAATTGCACCTAACCGTATGTTGTTAATGCTTTTTTCGAAACTAAGATCTGCTGTAATCCTCTGCTCACTTCACAATAAGTAGCACTTGCTTATTAGTATACATATATTAATTTGTGCTGTAGTAGTATTTTGCTTCTGTTGGAATATGCTTTTTTATATGCCTCTCTCCTGAAGCTGCAGTGGTAGTCAACCAGATTAGGAACAAAATTGCTGTTGCTCACTTGCTGTTGTTGTTGTTGACACTATAAGTTTACTGAATATGGATTGCCATAAATGTATGTAGTCATGGTTGTTTGTCCTTTCCTGGTGAAATCCCTTTGTTCATTATTATACCAACCTGAGCTGTTACTTTTGGAGTGTACTCCTGTGTGTGTTTGTGGGGGGCTCATCAGTAAGTGTTTTGCAATTGTTGTTTAAGTGAAGTTTGCATTATCTTAGGATCTTTGGCCAATCAGAAGTTTGGACTGTGTGTTTGTTGTTGAGTACCTCCAAGTTGTTTATGTTGACCCTAAAGTGAACCATATTGCAGGGTTTTCTTGGCAAGATTTGTTCAGAATGGGTTGCCTTTGCCTTCCTCAGAGTCTGAATGTGGCTTGCCCCATGCAGTGGGTTTCCATGGCCAAGCGGGGGTCTGAAACCCGGTCTATAGAGTTGTAGTCCTACACTCAAACCACTACACCATGCTGGCTCTCGGACTGTATGTTTAATGGATAATTATTTTTACTTTTTCAGCTGCAAAATCTGAAATAGCTTGTAAACTCATTAACATTATAATTACTTCTTCAGCCCCCAGAGTGTCAGATGAGACTAGGAATTGTATTTTGGATATTTACGTTGTGATTTCTGGATATGAGATGCCCTGTGTATTTCCTTTCATTACAGGACTTGGGTCTTAAGGAGACCATGTTTTACCTAGAAAGTGGCATGTCCTATCATCTGTTGTCTCATTTAAATGATCGATTTGTCACACATGCAGCTTTTGCATGGCATATATCTAAGGACCATGTACCATAGTGGTTTTACTTTAAAGGAAATGCTTAGTATGTGGAATGTTGCATAGGTAGATCTTTTCTGTACTGTATTTCTGTAAACTAGTACTGTACTGTATCATAATTAAATTGGGTCTAAGTTTAAATCTAGCTTGCAAAAATAGACAGGATGTTTCAAACTTCAAATGACTTTGGCTGTAAGTTAATATTGCTGTAACATCTGGATGCAGGTGTGCTGTCTTGGTTCTTCTAAAGTATATATGGCTTTCATATAATGTTTATTACAGACATAAACCTATCAGTTCAAACAAAAAATGTCTGCATATTGATGTGCCGTGTTCTCAGTTCATATACAAAATAAACTGACCTCTGAAGAGTTTTTCATAATGCAACACTGACAGGAAGCTTCTCAGAATGTACTTTGTATTTGCATATTTTCAAACATTTGATTCTAATTTTTATTGTAAGAGAACAGACTTAAGGTACAGTCCTGTCCATATTGTGGATCCTATGAAACTCAGTAGTATGTACTTTTGAACAAGCATTTTTAGAATTGGGCTGTAATGTAGGTTAACTTGAGAGTGTATGTGATTCTATACTTGAACTGTCCTCATTTAGACCCATGTTAGTATTTGAAATGAATTGGCTTATCAGCTTGCTGCACTGCTTGTGAACAATCTGTTCTTTAGAGTTGGCTGCCTCATCTCTTACATAATATTTCAGAACTACTCCAGGAGACTTTGTATTTTCAAGATACTGTTCTATATGCTCACATTAATCTGTGTAGGTGGTGCACAGGCACTCCCTGCTGAACTGGAAGTCAAGCTCACTGCCAAAACAGATGAGTCCCAGTGCTGTCAGCTTTGGGAGTGCAGATCTGTTTTGGTGTGTGTGTGTGCGCTTGGTGGTGGTGGTGGTTGTGCTGGGGTTGATTCAGAAAACTAAATCAGATTTAGTTTGAGAATTTCAAAATTTATCCAAGAAATGTAACATAGAGTGGGGAAAAGGAATATTTTTTTTTTGCTATAGAAACTCAGATTTGATTTTGACACCTTGTTAATATTGATAAGTGTTTTTCTGTCTGATATAAATAAACTTTCTTGGTGGATTTAGGAGAATAAAATTACCTCACAGTCTGGCACACCTTCTAAACACATGTATCTCTGCAGTGCTATGATGAAGTAGCAGTGATCAAGATTAGTTGTTTGCCCCATCTAAATATATAGTACTGGTAAGGCCGATAAAATTTGCAAAAAAACAGGCTGCTATGATATTAGACGTCTGTACGCATTACACAGGACAGATATATATTCTCTTTTCTCTAATCCATACATCACTTTCTGTTTGATACAACAACTATTTTGCTTCTTGTATAGAGCTCTATTTCATACTACACAATTATAGCACTTTATCACTTGCCAGTTCATCACCCTATGGAATTCTGGGATTTGTAGTTTTCCAAGATATTTATGCCAGAGAGTTTAATGATTCACCAAACTGCAAATCTCAAATTTTCCATAGGATTTTGACATGGTAGTTAAAACAGTATCAAGATACTATAATTGTATCAAGTGAAAGAGACCTTAAATTTGCTTCATAAAATAGACCCACATATCAAAAGTTACCTAATTCTGTTATCTTCTAATGTAGTAAATCTGCTTCAGCGGCTATCTAGTTGCAGTTTTAAAAAACTAATGTGGAATCCAATGCTAGAGGAAGATTGTTCCACAGTTTGAAAGCTGAATAACTTTTATTTTTAGGAAATTCTTCCTGAACTTCACTTTTTCTAGTAATGTTGATTTAGTGGTTTGAAGTCCTACTCTTCAGAGCAAAAGGAAATATGTCCTTCAGGCTAAAGTGTCCCAAATCTTTTAGTCTATCTTGTTTGTCACCCATCTCTGGACATATTGTAGTTTCTTAATATGATTCTTAAATTAAAGGACAGACAACAAATGATACTCTAGGTGAGGTGTGAGCAAAGGACAACAGATTGATAATGTAACTTCTCATGACCTGTCTATTATACTTGTGTAGATACAACTTAAAATGGTATTAACCTTCAAAACTATCGTATTGCACTACTGACATGTTTAGTATGTGGCCTGCTGATTCCTTAGATCCTTTTCACATGCATTGTTTAGCCTACCGTGTTTCCCCGAAAATAAGACAGTGTCTTATATTAATTTTTGTTCCAAAAGATGTGCTAGATCTTATTTTAGGGGATGTCTTTTTTTTCCATGAAGAAGAATTCACATTTGTTATTGAACAAAAAAAAAATTTGAACATTTATTATATACTGTATATATATATTTATATACAACAAACCTTGCTAGGTCTTACTTTCAGGGGAGGCCTTATATTTAATAATTCAGCAAAACCTCTATTAGGTCTTATTTTATGGGGGTGTCTTATTTTCAGGGAAACAGGGTAGGTGCTGCCCATTCTGGGTCTAAATGCAGGCGTTTCCTTTTTTTCCTCTAAAATAAATTTTGTTTCATTCATTTCTTCTTCATGTTAGAATAACTTTAAATCCTCTCACTGTATTCTCATGTGTCAGTTGTCGTTAGTAGGTTCTGTTTTCAGCTTGGTATTGGTATGTATACTTGCGCTTACTGTATCCTTGCAAGACTGACTAAATCATTTCAAAAGTTTTCTACTAGAGGTTTTCCCTATGGAATGTTTTGAACAATTTCCAGTGATTTTTTGTGATTTAGATTCTTTTATTCTTTTTTACGAAAAAAAAATCATTTCCAAAAACCTTGATTTTTTTAAAAAAAATTTTCATTACAGAAAATAGCATACTTAGCGCAAAATGCACATTGGTGTGTTTTCACACATGTTCGTCATGTTTTTGCGGAGCCAGAGATGAGCATTCTTTAGGATGGTTGCTTAACCAGTTACATACTCACATAAGAGCAGCAGCCGCCAGGTTGTTACCTTAAAAATGCTCCTGGTTTTTTTAAATTGACCTATTTTATAGTGCAAGAAATGCCATTAGAAACAAATCCTTTAATAATAAGTTCAACCAAAACAACTTGTTTTTAAAAGCACTTTTTAAAGAGCAATTACTATTTAATTTAGTAGCCATAATATCTGAACTGCATTTTGCACTTAATTTTATGATTGAGCCCTATATTGGTGTAGTCCTACACATTAATGCAAATAAATAAATAAAATAAAAATAAAATCAAATGGTTCAAACCCAGTTTAATCCACTCCTCTCCCCTGGATTTTTTTTTTGAAAATCCTGGCAGTATTTAGACCATATATTACCAGCTTGGCAAGAAAAATATTGGGGTGGGGAGTCATGTTAAAAAGCATACTGAAGATATTCCCTCGATCTACGTATCAAGTCAGTAACTGCTACCTATAATGGAGATGTCATATGAAGATTGGTCTCCATATCCTGGCTGAAATTGATTGTCTACAGGACAGGGTGTTGTGCGGCAAAGTTTGATTTGGGAACTTCATGCAGGCTTCCAAGTCCATTTTTCTAGGACCACGTTGGCAGTAAGCCTCCCACAGGTTTGGGGGAGGGTTGAGATTTTTTTTGTTTTTTTAAGTAAAAACAGTGCACAATTTTGTCATTCTCTGAGGGCTGGTTTAAGCCCAGGAGAGGTCTTTTTTTGAAACTAGGAAATAAACAAAGTCAGAGCAGCCTAAGGGGCATAACAGTATCAACCCTTGTGCCTCTAAGGTATGTGGGGGCATTTACCTAAAAAAGATGAGATGGAAAATATAGATGGGTGGGGTGTGTATGTTGAAGACCTGCAGTAGACTGCTGTAACTTCCCAGCCCACAGCTTTTGTAGTTTAGTGAAAATAATTCAATAGTGTGTGATATAATTTTGATCACTTAATATGATTATTTGGAAATTGCTTGAACCCATCCCCATTAACAGTTCCCATGAGGCACACATACATAGACTCTTTAGAAATCTTTTAAGATTATTGAATACAGAAAAGTAAGGAAAACATAAATACCGTGTTGACAGTGAAAGCCACACTTATTTTTTTAAAGAGAAAACTCTTCTGAGGGTAAAATTTGATGTTCTTATTAGTCACAGATGAACCACATATCCCAGTCATATAGTTAAAAGGGACATCAAGCATCAGCTGGTCCAAGCCTCTGCCAAGGCAGGAATCCACAGCTAAAGCATCTCCAGCAGGTGGGCACCCACCCCCTGTTTGAAAACCTCCAACGATGCAAAGTATCACATTCTGAGGTAGTCTGTTCAACTGTTGAACAGTTCTTCTAATGGTTAGTTGGAATCTTTTATAGTTTTAATCCATTAGGTCAGGTTCCCTCTGGAGCAGCAGAAAATAATGTTGATCCATCTTCCATGTAACAGCCCTTCAAGTATTTGAGAGGTTCTCAGAAAACCCTATGAAATTCATGGGGATGCCATACGTTGACATGCGACTTGAATTCCTTCAAGCTTAGTTTCACCCTTTATCATCTTTGCTGCCTTCTCTGGGCATGTTCTAACATGCCAGTATCTTTAAAGTGTAGTGTCCAGAACTGGGTACAGTGCTCCAAGTGAGCTGTGACCAAAACAGTTCATGCTATAGTACAGTACTGATCTACTAGTCTTGTACTGTAATTTGATAGATAGATAAGATCAGCCTGGCAGGACTTGTTTTTGAGAAGCTGAGTCTCAGTGGCCACAGATCATTTAGTTAATCCGTTGTAGAACCTTTCCTGATATCGACATCAAGCTGACCTGTCAGTAGTGTTCAGGGTCCTCGAAGAATGATAGCCTTGAAATGATTTCTCCTAGAACTTTTAGGTGCAGTGTAGTAGCTAGTTTTTCCATCTACCATGTACCATCTCCTTGTCTATCTCAATGTTTTTATTCTGTTTTTACTAAGTTGAGCCCTGTTTTCACAGATGTTATTTATGCATGATTTAGAATGGCAGTATAAATTCCTTTGATTGTCTTCCTGTGTTCTAGCCAACTTTTTTTTCCTTCATTGCACCTAACTTAGAAATCTACATTAAGGTTTCCCCCCAAACAATCATCTTGGGAATCTTCAGCACCAAATAAAGAAACAATTTTCACTGTCTTCAAGCAGGGAGATTGACAGGCTGGGGGGTGGGGGGATGACACCAGCAAATACCCTAGCACAAGATTCTTTCTCATCCAGCTAGGAAGTCTGTAGAATGGAACAATTTGTAGAAACTACAGCAGCCTCCTGTTCCCACCTCTCAAGTGGTTATTAATGTTGAACTAAGTACTCAAGGAGACAACTGAGAGAGGCTAATTCCCTGTTCCCTAAACTAGCTTAACTAAAAGTTGGCCTGAATGAACATAAAGCCTATCAATGGCTTTCATATGTTGTACAGATGAAAATGAAATTGGAGGCACAGCTAGCTAACACAGTTTTCCCATTGCATTATTATTATGGACCATGGCATGCATGCCAGAGTCAGCATGCGGAGCCCTCTCTGTGGACGTGTGAGCTTCTTGCTGCCAGTGAGAGGAAGGAGGAAGGGATTGAGAGGAGACAGGAGGAAGAGGAGGAGGTGGCAGCGGTGGCAGTCCTATGACACCAGCCACCTGCCTGCCGGTGAGAGCTAGGAGGAAGAGGAGGAGGAAGAAGAGGAAGCGGGCAGCAGCCCCATGCTTCCAGCCACTGGCTTGCCACTGGTGAGAACTTAGAGGGAAGAGGAGGAGGAAGTGGAAGCGGCAGCCCCATGCCACCAGCTGTCTCCCACTTGTGAGAGCCAGGAGAGGGCGGGAGGGAGGAAAATCCGTCTACGTAAGTTTGTATGTACAGCACTGTGCAAATTTACAGTGTTAAATAATAATAATAATAGTGAGGAAGTGGTGGCGGTGGCCCCATGCCTCCAGCGACTGCCTGCTGCCAGTGAGAGGAGGAGGAGGTGAAGGAGGAAGAGGTGGGAGAAAGAGGAAACAGAATGGCATTTCATTTGAGGGGGGTTTGTTATTGCTAGCCTGAGACTGAGAGAGTGTGCCTTGGGTTTTTCTCCCTGGAAGTCCCACCCCACCAAGTCCCACCCCTGGAAGTCTACCCCTCCCCCCTGGAAGTCCTGGCACCGGGTGACACCCAGTGTGGGAAGGCCACTGAGTTTGGGCACTGAGTCTCTAAAAGGTTCATCATCACTGTTATAGACTAATGGTCTCAAGTGTGGGCTCAGCTTCTACATTTCCTCACCAGTAGTAGGCATTAAAATATGAGCTAAAACAGGAAACATTAAACACTTGAAATTCAGGAAAATAGGGATTTCCTTGGCGTACCATTTAAATATAAACAATATGACAGCTAACATCAAAATTCACTAATGTGTAATTCTTTAGAAGTTTCAAATCTTCAGGTCTGCATCACACTGATATTAAGAGTTCTGTACAGATAGCACTACTTTCCCAGGTCAAGGTCTCTCTGAATGGAATTAATATTTAATATCCATTAGTCTGGCATTAAGTAAAGTAGGCCTTTAAATTGGCGATTCTTGTGGAAAATGTTGAGTTCATTCTTCCTCAGCAGGGTATAGTGCTGACATAGCCACAAAAGCAATGTGAAATCACTTTCACATTTTTAAAAAGCCAACTAGAGTAAGAAAGTATTATAAATTTTTAATATAATATGGAATAAAATATATTTTCATATAAAGTATATGATATACTGCAAGTGTGTTGTTGAGCTCACTTGATATACCGTACTGTATTTTTACATTTTATTTGCTTTAAGACTGTTCAAAATATAAAATACAAAAGAAGGATAACACTCTGTGTACCAAAGGCTTCAAATGTGGGATCTCTTACTGACCTAGCTATTTTATAGACACCAACTGTTATACAGAATTTGTAGCCCTAAGCCTATTAATGAGGGCTGGGATAGTTAATTATGTTTGCTGAGCCAAGTTATTCTTCTTTCTTTCTATCTTTCCTTTTCCAGTCTAAACAGCTAAAGCAAAGATGGGCACCTTTGGGGAGTCTTGAGGTTAATTTCTGCCCTGGCACTTTCCAGAGGCCTTTGTAGACAGCCAAAAATGCCCCCCTCACAACAAACACAAACAAACCCAGATGTTTTTTGTGAGTTTTTGTCAGGCTATGAGTTCTTGTTCTAAAAATTTAATCCTGACATTTCACCACAGCTGCTGGCGAAATGTCAGGAATAAACTCTTCTAGAACACGGCTTTATAGCCCGAAAAACCCACCAAAAATATGGATGCTGGCTGTGAAAGTCTTTGACTCCATAAATCCAGAAGTGACTGGACGTCCATTCTAGGTTTTGAAAAGAGGTGCCTTTGCATGTTAAATACTGCAGAGAGGCCCTGTCACCTATTCAGAAGGTAAATTGCTGCATTTGGAGGCTTCTAGGAGAGGCAGTTCATTTTCCCCCCTTGTGAAATGGTGGTGAGCATCCAGTCTGAAAGAGGTGGCATGCATTCATCCTCTTTTAAGGAAATATTTTTTGTAATTTCCTTGAGAGAGAATACACTTTGGGAAACAGAATATCCAGCTGAGACAGTTCTGCTAGTCAGTAGAAAACCTTTCTAAACAGAAAAGAACTTTAGAAGCCTCAGGATAGCAATTCCTTTATTTTATGGCCACTAGTTTTTATATATTTAAAAAGATAATCAGGGTAGGAATGCAATCCAGCAAGGAGCTTGTGTTCATTGTGGTGAGAAGACACTTTGCTTTGTCATTTCCCTTGGGAACAAGGCCTTCTTAAGGCAGTAGACTATTTGATTCAGTGAGGAGGATTACTACCTTTGAGAAAGTGGTCTCTTATTTTTGGGAGTTTTCAGGTATGAAATACTCTAAGGTCCCAAACACACTGCAGAAATAATCCAGTTTGAGACCATTTTCACTGTCCTGGCTCATTGCTAGGGAGTCCTGGGAACTGTAGTTTATTGTGGCACCAGAGCGCTCTGACAGAGGAGGCTAAATGTCTTGCAAAACCACAGTTCCCAGAATTACCGAGCATTGAGCCAGGGCAGTGAAAGCAGTCTCAAACTGGATTATTTCTGCATTGTGTTTTGGTCCTAAGATGGATCTTGTGTGTGAGAGAGAAGAAATATGTTTGTTGAAATATCATTGTTGAAATAATTTGTCAATTGTTAGAATACTGAAAATACTTAGTAATGTGTTTTGTTCTTTGTCAACTGGGACAATCAATTTGTCTGTTCACATTTTTAGTTATACAGAGGTCTAAAACTCATGAACATTAGTCCCTGTTATCATCCTTTCCTGTTTTGGTTCCACTGATGATAAATTATATATCAATTATATCATATTTAAAATGGGAATCTTTATACACACATGCCAGACACAGTGTGTTGTTTTAAATAATTGGCTTGGGCATATTGGGTTTAGATTCAGTGTTGTAGTTATTTATTTAAATTAAATTATATATGTTTTATCAGGTAAACTCTTGGGCCATGAGCGGATGTTAGAGAGATTCCTATAGGAATTTTACTCTCTGCCAATCATTCATAACAAAATAGCTGTCTTGGATGTTACATATTCTTACAAGATTTTAAAATAGGTGTATCCACTATACCTAGAGGAGGTGATTGTCACACCAGGGATAATTTGTTTTAGGTGCTGCTTTTCTTTAATATCCAATTACCAAATAGTCACAGATCCTGATAAATCTTGTTTTCTAGGATAACTGATATCTTTTCTTCCTTCTCTGTAGGTGCTGTTCAGGTACTTGTCCCTTTAGGATTGCCACATTTATAAGATGCTGGCTTTTATTCTCATCACATCTTTGCCCTCCAATGTATGCACAGTGCATTCAGTATCTGTTAAGCAGGGCTATTTTTTTGAAATAAGAAAACCTATTTACAACTCTGTGGCATCTCATTTTTCACCAGTGAACATGAAATGGAGGTCAGAAGCCTGTACCATGCTTTAGCTCAAAGAGTGACTCATATTGAAGTGGCACCCTCCTAGATTATTCATTGATCCTCCTTGGCCAAGGACAAAAGTAGAAGAGGTGTAACATCCCCCCCCCCTTTTTTTTTTTACTTGTGTTAGTATTGTCAGGTTAAGAGTATGCACATTTGCCAGATCATTTGTACCTTGGATGGAAAAAAAAAAAGCATGAGTGGATATTAATCTGGAATGACCTTAGGTAATACTTCATGTTAGCATTTCATGCTAGGCTACTTTTGTGAAAACTGCTGCAATGCTGAAATTAATGATCCAATGTGAGTGTGTTGTTACCAAACATAGCAAGAACATAAGTTTGCCTTTGACAAGTAAAGTGCTTTATAGCGGGGATGGTGGACCTTTGGCCTGTGGAACTAATTTGGCTGGCAAAGGCTCTCAACCCAGCTGTCAAAGCTTTTACTGGAAACCATGAAAGTCCCCATGGTAGTTCACTGAGCTTTCAACTAAGCTTGCCCCTCACCTATTTTTCTTATTTGAGGTTTTGATCCCACTTTTACTCCTTTGTTGCACTGATCTCTGTTTTTCAATCTTCCATACGCTACCCTTTAAACTTTTTTTCAGAAACTAAATCTTGCCCAAACAAGGAAGATCTTTGGACTCCAGATTCTATAGTTTGCATGAATTTGATATTTTAAAGTATTTAGAGCTGTGATGCTAGACATTTGTGTTTAGAAATGTGGCTTTCTTCATAGACATGAATAGTTTGACCCACACATTGATAACATTAAGATATGCTGCTTAAAATTGGCTTGCTTGTGGAAAAATACTGAGGTGTGCATATGAATGAATGCAATGTGACTATGTTTTGAGTAAATATTAAGTAGTGCTTTGGAAATTGTTTCTGCTGTTTTCTTAACAGTATTGAGCAATTTCTTTGTGGTTTCCCTGGCTTTTTTTAAAAAAAGAAACAATTACTGTGGTTGTAATGGGACTTCCTTGCCTACATCTGGCACATACTTTTTGGCTATACTCACTTTGCTTTTGGACCTGTCCATTGTTGGAAAGTGGCCCTGAGAGCTTCCCCAAATTTGAATTTGGCCTTCAGGAAGAAAAAGGTTTGCTAAGTGTTTGAGTGATCAAAGTACTGTAAACTGTAGAAAAAATATAGTTTCAGCCTGCTTATTATTTTAGTCAATAAAAACCACATTATATACAGTAGCAATGGTGGTGTATGAATTGAGTATCTTTGTATTTAACATATAGACATCATAATGGAAGGAATGTCCAGTGCCTGCACATTTGTATGAAGCATTGTGGCCCATAAAGTGGTCCATATTGTCAGTAGCCATGATTCTAGACATAACAAGCGATAAGTGCAAGTAATAACACTAAAATACCCCCTCCCTTGTTTCTCATAAAGCGTAATGCGGGCGCCTTCAAATTTTACTCTCCAGATGTTTTGGACTACAACTTTGATGATCCTCTAGTCAGCACAATGTAATGGGAAAATGCTGGGGTGGTGTTTGTAATAGCAATAGCAGCTAATTTTTATACTACTTAATACAGAACTCAGTAGTCTCTAAGCGGTTTACAACAAATAAGCTACTTTCCCCCAACAATCTGGGACCTCAGAAGGAGGCTCAGCTGAGTCAACCCTGAGCCCCTGGTTGGGATTGAACTTGTGAGTGGCTGCCGTAGTGGCATTTAACCACTGCTCCACCAGGGCTCCCTAGGTTTGGGTTCAGTGTAGTAGTCATGCCATTGGGGATGATCTTTGCAGTGTAGTAGAAAGCATTGTGTTGGATGAAAATATAGAAACATTTTAATGCTGGTTATAGGGAACATCAAGGGATATTACCTGAAACTTTATGATCTGGAGAAATTAAATAAGAATGGTGTAAATGTTCATGGGCTTTCTCTGGGCTGCAGGTGATGGTAACAGGATACCGCACCTGGGATGCATTTGTGGCTTTGCTACCATGGCTTAATCTGTGGCCGTGCAAACTGTGCTAGTTGGGGCTTCACTTATTTCATTGACATGAAGGACTTCACAATATAGCGCCAGAAGTAAAAATCATTGCCAGAAACCGTGACTGGAAAATTTAAGCAGCTGTATGCAGATGACACAATATAAATAAAATCTGCAAGATGCATGCTGGAATAATTGGCATCACATGAAATTATCAAGCCAAGAGTAAATTCTGCATGGATGGATATGAAGTGTCTATTTGATACAGAGGATGATGGCAATGAAGTCATGCATTCTTGAGGGGATTCCCTCTTTGACCAAAACATGATGCAGGGGTAAACAAAACAAAATGCACTTATGTGTTCCGAAGAGCAGTGATAGAGGTCACAGAACCTAATAATGGCAAAGTGTGGCTAGTCTAATGTGGCCAGAGATTTGCTGATGGCTGATAAGGAATGGATACAAATTGCACATTTAAATATGAAAACTGTTACACAAAGTATCCCTTGTATTTCATGACCCATGGGGGGGGGGGACCTTGAAAATATTTGCTTGATTGGCAAAACAATCTCTGGCAAAACTGTTTCAGAGCATTCCTTGCCTAAGAAAACCCTATGAAATTCGTTTAGTCATCCTAAATTGATATCAACTTTTTGTCTCTCTCTCTCTCTTTCTCAAACACACACACTAATTGGATGCTACCACACAGTGGAATTAAGGAAAATAATAAAAGTTTATACCAAGCTCATAGACAGACTGTTTAATGCTACAGATATTGGCTGAATGATACAGAAAATGTGTATATGTCAGTGGTTATGCTCTAATTCAAGTGATATGGAAGCCTCAAGAATGTCAGACATTTGGTGAATGTGCTGCTGTATTCTTTTGTTCATCAGTATGACATTTTAGTGACAACATTACTAGAATAGATGCAATTTTTGATATCTGTGTTGGTATTTATTTTGCAAAGCCTTTTCCACAATCCAAAGGAGTGGTTCTGAAGATGCTTATTGACTGATTTTTTTGAGTCCCATTAATGGAATGAAAGTTAAGCGATACACCTAATATATAATACAGTACCATAGATATGGACTCTTATCCATTGCCATGCAAGGAGATAAACATTGTCCAGCCCAAATTCTCTCTGATGCCATCATAGTGTTCAAGTTGATGAGTGTTAGCAACATAAGTGAATGCAGTGATGGATGATCAATTACAAGAGGCAGTCCCAAGCTTTCAAGAAACCAGGGAGGCTGATACAAGAGTGATCATTCACAATTGAGGACAGTTGAAGGAGATTATACACTAGGGGTAGGCCCTCGATATCTGCTGGGGTTTGCTTCCAGGACTCAGTGTAGATACTAAAATCTGTGGATGTTCAAGTCCCATTATATACAATGAGTTAATAAAATGGTGTTCCTTATATAAAATTGCAATATGAAGATCGCTTTTTGGAATTTTTGTGTATGTGTGAATATTTTCAAGCCATGGATGGTTGAATGCAGAATCTATGAATATGGAGGGCCGACTGTTGGTAAGTCATAGGTTACATCCGCACAATAGAAATAATCAGGTTGACATTGCTTTAACTGCTATGGCCCAGCATTATGGAATTCTGGGAATGGTAGTTTTATGAGACATTTAGCTGTCTCTGTCAGAGATCTCTACTAATACAACAAACTACAATTCCCAGCATTCCATATCATTGAGCCATGACAGTTAAATTAGTGTCAACCTGATTATTTCTGCAGTGCAGAGGCAGCCAGATTAATCTCCACTCTGGAATATAAAGATGCTATTGTGCAATGCGGCAGCTAAAAAGGCCAATGCGATGTTAGATTTCATCAGTAGAAGTACTGTATAGTGTCTAGATCAAGGGAAGTAATAGTGCCACTCTATCCTGCCTTGGTCAGGCCCCACCTGGAATACTTGTCCAGTTCTGGGTATCAAAATTCAAAAAGGATGTGGAGAAACTGAAGCGTGTCCAAAGGAGGGTGACTAATTCTATGATTCTATGCTATACTCTTTTCAAGCATGTAAAGAAAAACTGGCTACACTTCCATGCTGTAACAGGTTGTGACATCATAGCATTGTTCAGAGGTTAAGGAAAAATGTTTTACCGTACTTGGAGGTTACTGTTTTATAATTATAATTAATTATATCCTGCCTCCCTGTCATGGAAAGCACTAAAGTTGGATAGCAGTGCTAAAATGCAGAATCTTAATTAGCACATAACATTTAAAACAAAATCAAAAGCACAAGTAGACGCATAGCAATAAAAGAAAAAAGTATCTAACTAGTTTAAAAAAATCCCTTCAACAACAAGGCAGATATGTGCCCAAACCCTTGCCAGAACAGAGAGCACGCTCTGAAACAAGTCTACCTTGTTAGTAGTTCTGGATGAGATGAGCATTGTTCAGATGCCAAGAGATTCATGTGCAAAACTAAATGGTACCTGGACGTCAAAGCCATTGATAATGCCAGGCTGCAGCTCTTTGCCTATGGCAATAGGGATTTGTACCTTCACTTTCTTACGAAAGGTATTCTTAAACTGGAATTAGCATGCACTAATCATCAAGCAAAGATTTGTTTATCAGCAGAGTTACAGAGATTATTATTCCAAAGCATTTTTCAGAACGGGACAAAATCTTTTTTAACAGTGATTTGTAGGGGTTACCTTTTGTGTCCACTGCTGCCAGGAATTAGTGTAAAATAAAATAAAATATGACACTGCAAGACACATATATTTCAAAAAACCAAGATTGCCTTTAGCCATAATGTAATTATCTGTTCTAATGTTATTACTTAACAATGTCTTTATATCTTTAAAACCTATACTGTAAACTTGTACCTTGTACCTTTATTTTGTTGACAAAGATTGTTTATAGACAGCATGGATTCTGTTTAACCAAATTGTATCTACATTCTGTTTATAGCACATACTTTTCATTGTTGTGCTTGCTTTAATGGATATAGCTTGGCTTCTGTTTACAGTCATACCTTTATACATAAAAATATGATTGGATATTCATGTATCAGATTATAGAAAATGAGCTGGCTAGTAAATATGTATGAAATAGTTGTATGGGATGACTAAAACAGTACTGTTGTACAAACCCATTTTTTTTCTAAAAATTGCAGCCTATTGGTTGCTCAGTCCTTTATAATATTTTAGCTATGAAAGATTGATATTTTCTGCTGTTACATTGTGATGTTCACTTCATTCTGGTGTATATTATGTCCAAATTTGTTCAAAGCTGTAAAACTAGCCTAGCCTATGTCATATATTTAGAGAGAAGTGACCTTGGAAAAAATCTTCAAGATCATTATTCAAAATGTCTCTTCTCACATTTTTGTCACTGTATGTCTAGTCGATGATGTCCAGTTGATCTGGCATGGGTGTTTTTCTTTAACACATCTGTGCCAATGAATGATTTCCTAAAGCGTTTCTAAATTTCCTGGTGTACTAATAGGGATTCCCAACTCAGGAAGAACTGTCTTTGTCCTGATGTCCTGATGGTTGCAGTGCTATAGCACCTCCCTTTCTCCCATGCTACAAAATGTGCTTGGTGGAACATCACTAGTATAACAAAGAGTAGAAATAGAACCACCCAAGCAGAGAAAGATTGCAGCACCTTTGGAAGTGTGCACATGTAATAATAATAATAATAATAATAATAATAATAATAATCCAAGTTGGTAATTGGTCCTCTGTAAAAAGAAGTGCTTCCACTCCTTTAGTAAAAGTATACTTAAGTGTGTCTAGCTGTTTTGAGTGAGTAGTAAGGCCTCATCTAAGAGACATTTTGAGCTCAAAATGCTATGTCCCTTCAGTATGTGTTGGGAGAAGCTGGTGCGATTCACATAAAATCCCAGAGTCCTTCCTTATGTTTGGCTGTAGGAAAGTGAATTCTTGCTAAAAGTTTGCTTTTTTAAAAAAATCACTGACATAATGTCCAAGTCGATATTGAGGGAATGTTGACTAACTGCTCACAAATGGCTGTTTAAGGAGCTACTTAAAAATAAGCATTCTGGAGTCTGATTGAACCTCAGTTTGTGTAGTAATTGCACCCTTATTCCAGTGTAATTTGGTGAAGTTAGTCATATTGGTATCACCGGGAAATAACTACCCAGGGAATTTCTGTTTTGCTTGGCATGGTTTAGTAATATGCCACAGATAGGTGTTTGTATTAGCTGAGGCAGTATCCTTTGTCTGATAAATGGGGTAAAACCATTTTGCTTGACACTGAGACTTGTGCAATGCAGCTGCTACTGTTCCATTAGGTTATTGCATGAGTACTGTTTTGACAGTGCCTAGAACGATTTGCATTCCTACAGACTACTGCCTGTGCTTACATGCCACCTTTCCTTCAAGGTAGAAAAGGTGGTATACATGATTCTCCCTGTCACTTTCTTTCTTCAGTGACCTTACATGAGAGAAATTAGATTAAGGGGTGAAGCAGACTGATATGAAGGAACGGCCATAGAGCACTCTGGACCCAAATGGGCCAGGACCGCAGCGACCAGAAGACCTGCTCCAGAAGTGGGTCACCCCTGCAGTCCTAAATGGGCCTCCAGCAGGAGCACGTTTAATCTACTTCTGGAAAGTCCAGCTCCTGCCACCTCGGTGCGACTTTGGAGCAGCTTCTGGCTGCTTTAGGAGCATGTGACATCTGAACGCCACACCCCCAAAGCAGCAAGAAGCTGCTTTTTTGGCCCATCTGTTTTGGGCCTAAGATAGTTAGCACCCAGTGAATTTCATGCCTGAGGGGGATTTGTGATGAGTCTCTCCAGTGTGATTCTCCAACCATTACTGCACTCTGAAAAGTTGTGAAAGTGGCACTAGGCCTGAAGCACTTCCATCAGCCATGTCTCTCTTAGGCAAATACAGTAGGGGGTAATGAGTGACTCTTCCAGTTGTAAGATTACAATGTACGCTCCTAAACTGAAGAAAGAGGGTTCTAGTATCTGTGAAGTGAGGTGAAGTTACACTTGTTTATATGGCATTTTCTTGGGGATTGATTCAAATTTAGTAGAGACAAATGCAAATTTCTACATCTAGCTCACAAAAACCTAATGCACAGGGTATAGGATAGGAGATACATGGCTCAGCAGTTATACATGTGAAAAGAAATTGGGATTATTATTCATCATAAATTGAACATGTGCCAGCAATGTGATGCTGCAGCAAAGAGGCAAATGCTCTCTTATCCTGCATTAATAGAAGCCTAGTTTCCAAGGTGAGAGAGCAATGGGCCCACTATATTCTGTGCTAGTCAGGCCTCATCTGGAGTACTGTGTTCAGTTCTGGACATCTCATTTAAGGATATAGAAAAATTGGAACAGGTTCAGGGAAGGGCAGAAAGGATGATGAGAGGTATGGAGGACAAAACATGAGGAAAGGTTGAAAGAGCTGGGCATGTTCAGCTTGGTGAAGAGAAGGCTGAGCGGTGACATGATTGCACTCTTAAACTACCTTATGGCTATTACATAGAGGAAGGGCAGATCTTTTCTCTCCTGCTCCAAAGATTAGGACCAGGCGTAATGGTTTGAAGTAACAGGAGAGTAGATTTGAGAAGGAGTTAGAAGGAGCTTCTTGACAGTAAGAACAGTTTGGCAATGGAATCAATTGCCTAGCAAGGTGGTGGGGATCTCCTTCCCCAGACATCTTCAGAAGCAGTCTGGATAGCTTCTTGCTGGGAATGCTTTAGCTAGGTAACTTGCATTTAGTGGAGTGGTGGACTAGATGGTTCATGAGACTCAACCCTATGAAGCTATGACTCTGTGGTCCAACATGAATTAGCTATGCATTTCATGTTGAGGTCAATGGGACTTGTTTAGTATGGATATAGCCTGCAATAAAAGGTAAAGCATATTTTCTCATATTGGCATATTTTAGTTAATGCCAGAAATGATTCTGTCTGTGGATTGCAGCAGTTCAATTGGAATATCATCTGTTCCTGGTGACCCCACACAAGCAGGGTTCAGGAAGTGAGGAGACACTAGGGACCACATTGCAAACATATGATGGTTAAAGAATTCCAGAAGAAAATCAGTGTGTGCTTTATAGAATATAGCAAAGGCTTTGACTGCATAGATCATGAAAAGTTATGGAATGCTCTTAAAGAAATGGGAGTGCCACTACGTTTAATAGTTCTGATGAGGAATTTTTACTTTGAATGAGAGGCTACTGTTAGAACAGAATGGGTCCCAATTGGCAAAGGTGTAAGGCAACGTAGCATTCTATCACCCTATTTGTTCAATCTGTATGCAGAAAATATCATATGAAGAGCAGGCTTAGACTTAGAAGAAAATTTCCCATACCTTTGATCAAACATTGACCAGAATGAAGGCTGAATTCAAGAAATCAAAAAAAGACTAGGAATGGGAAGGGGAGCCATGAAAGAACTAGACAAGATCCTAAAGAGTAAAGATAGACACCTGAGCACTAAAGTTAGAATTGTCCAAGCCATTGTATTCCCCATAACCATGTATTCATGTGAGAGCTGGATAGGGAAGAAAGCTGACAGAAAGAAAATCAATTCATTTGAGATGTGATGTTGGAGAAGAGTGCTGAGGATACCATGGGCAGCCAAAAGCATAAACATATGGGTCTTTGATCAGATCAAGCCTAAATACTGCCTAGAAGCCAAGAGGACGAAACTGAGGCTTTCCTACTTTGGCCACATCATTAGAAGGCATGACTCATTAGAAAATACAGTAATGCTAGGAGAGTAATAGGAAGAGAGGAAAGCCACACACCACATGGCTGGATTCAATCAGGGAAGTGATGGGCATGAATCTGCAGGACCTAAGCAGAGCTGTGGAAGATAGGGAGTCTTGGAGGTGTCTCATCCACAGGGTCGGCGTGAGTTAGGGTCGACTCGAGGGCAGTTAGCAACAACAACAAAATAATATTTTATTTTCTAGTGGAAAAGAGAGGGGGGAAATGTCCCATGCCTGGCATCCATAATGTTATGACATTGTTATATTTAACTCCTGATAATTTTTTGATAAAGGTGCAGTTTACAACTTAAAGAGTCCTGAAGACTTTTTCTTCTTCTTTTTAGTTGTGTCAGAGTAGAAGAGCACCATGCTGTTGACATTGACCTGTACCACTGTCCCAATTGTGCAGTTCTTCATGGACCCTCCTTAAGTAAGTAATGGCTTTTAAAAAAATGATGTTCTTTATTTATGGAATAAATCTGAACAATTTTTTCTGTTATTTTATTTCTCTACCTATTGTATTTACCAATTCTCAGCTGTGCTTCCTTGAAAACATGCCTGTCCTCTTCATCTCTTCTTCATTTAGCCCTTGCTTTGCCCTACCATTTGGCTTATTGCCTAAGCAAATTTCTTAAAATTATTCAAGATTTGTATTTGAAAGTTTTCTGCTTAGGACTCAGACCTGCCATTTCATAACTTGGTTCAAAGACTTCACAGCTTCTTTCAGCACCTGCCATGGTTCCTTCGAAGGAGTGATTATCTCATTCTCCAGATAATCTTCTGTTGTTCTCTTCATCCAGGTCCAGGGTGCAAAGCTAACTCTTAAAACACATAGTGCTGTAGCCTGTCCCATTTCATTTACTGCCCACCATAATAAACTAAGGGATGCGGTGGCTCAGGTGGTTAAGACGCTGACTCTGTTGATTGCAAGATCGGCAGGTTGGCAGTTCAAGGCCCAGGTGCTGCATGATGGGGTGAGCTCCCATCACTAGTCCCATCTTCTGCCAACCTAGCAGTTCGAAAGTATGCAAATGCAAGTAGGTAAATAGGTACCACTCTGGGAGGAAGCTAAACAGCATTCTGTGCAACTTGGCCATAGAGTAGTCTGACAACACTGGCTCTTTGGCTTAGTAACATAGATGAGCACCACCCGCTATGATTGGCCAAAACTTGACAAACTTGTCAACAGGGAATACCTTTACCTTTTATAGTAAACTGTAGTCCTAAACAAGTGAGTTGCTCTTTCAGGAGAGCTATTATTACTATGTCTGGATAGTAGTTTAGCATTTTTTCTTCTTATTGACAACTTGTTGCCTGTCACAGAGCCATAGAGCTGGAAGAGACCACAAGGGCCATCCAGTCCAACTCCCTGTCATGTAGGAACTCACAATTAAGGTACCCCTGACAGATGACCATGGAGCCTCTGTATAAAACCTCCAAAGAAGGAGAATCCACCACACTCTGAGGAAGTGTGTTCCACTGTCGAACAGCTCTTACTGCCAGGAAGTTCCTTCTAATGTTTAGGTGGAATCTCTTTTTGTGACACTTGCATCCTTTGTTCTGTGTTCCTCATGTTCTCTACATATGCTAGAATTTGATTTACCATAATCTCTTACAAAGACTACTTGTTCTTTTGCACTGAGTCTTTTGCTATCAGACTTAGATAAAGATTTTCAGTCTTCATATCTTATACAGTCATATTTAAACCCTTTTTACTACCGGTATAAGCATAAAACAACACAGTACGGATACAGTAAATGTGTACATCATGTATATTTTTTTAGTACATTGAGAAGCCATATATAAGTAATTAATCTTGATGAAATGTATCTTGCCAGTAATCCTCATACCTTTACTACTCTCTATCATGCATAATATAGCCCTGTGTCATGCTGGAAATCAGTCTATTTCATGCTAGTGTAGCAGAGGGCTTTCATTTTAGTAACAGAGAGCCAAGAGGACCAGTTTACAAACTACTGTTGCCAGTAGTTTTCTGAAGTACTGTATTAGAGGAAAACTGCTAGCTAATCTGATCGCACAAAATGATAGTCCTGAAAAAACCTCTGCGGGAGGACTAAATGGATTTCTGAACTAGCCTATTCTCTGATAGTCTTCCCTAGTGGTAATAAATGGAGATAGATCTCTCCTGATTTCATGCATCTTGTTTATCTACTTAATAACTATATCTGTATAGTGCTCCAAGAATTTCAATATCATACAGTCAATATTGAAGTAGGAAATAATACATTCACTCTTATCACATACTGTTGAAGGGTTGCTCTTGGAAATGTATTTTAAAGCAGGGTGTTTGAAACTATTTTTAAAGATCAGGCTAACCTTTTTATTAAACAAATTATGTGGTGTTGCTTTTCATATTGGGTCATAATATTTAACTGATCAACAGTGTATTTTTCTAAGGGTTACATAGAGGCTAATATAGCATTTCAGGATAACTATATATCATTTATGGAACTCCCTTGAAGTGTAGTGGATCAGTTTGATTTGTTGTGGATCAGTTAGCCTGTTGATTCATTTTGTCCAGTCGGTCCTTACTCAATATCACATTATGTATTTTGTTTCCTCTCGCCTGAATTCTGTTGAAATTACATTTTGTTTTATTTCTGTTGTTAAATCCAGCTATTTTTAGAGTAAATATTAAGCATTTTGGATTGAGTAATTATTTGTAAAAGTACTTGTAGGTTTCGCAACCTTTTAAACAGAGATACTGAATTGTTGTTTTAGAGGAGTTCAGTTACATCCAAAGCTTTGTCTTGCATCTTTTGTAGTGCAGCTGCTACATTAATAACTGTCAGATGCCATTGGCTGCTTTCCAAAGTGGTCATTGAGCTTGAAGGAACAGGTGTGTACACATGGAAAAAAATGATATGCATCAATCTGCGAAAGTTACACACACACAGAGTTGGTGCACCCACAATGGCTCCTACATGGAATCTGCTTTAAATGGTTTGCTATGTATGTAAAGTCCCTGTGATGAGCCATCACATACAATGTTGTGTGCATACAGCTTTTGTTGGAAGACATTTTTACATGCTGGCCATCCTGCATGAATTTGCAAGTGCAAATCTTTGTTGCCTGATCTAGTTTATTCGGCAGTGTGAAGAAGAACAATAACTGTTTGATTATTGTGCAGTTTGCCTTATGACATATGTGCTGATTTATTCAGATTTCAGACTTCTTTTTAACACTAAATATGATTGATATTGAGAGAGTTGGGCTGTCAAACATGTTTTGTAGTAACACTTCTACTCATTCAGGTCCAAAACACACTGCAGAAATAATCCAATTTGAGACTGCTTTAATTGCCCTGGCTCAATGCTAGGGAATTCTGGGAACTGTAGTTTTGTGAGAGAATTACTGTAGCTTTCTCTGCCAGAAAGCTCTGGTGCCACAATGAACTACAATTCCCAGGATTCTATAGCACTGAGCCAGCACTCAGTGGTCTCAAACTGGATTATTTCTGCACTGTGTTTTGGAGCTTGGTTAGTTTTAGCCACACAGTGTATCAGATCTGAAATAATGAAAGCTTAATGAAGACTGTAGATAGAACTGTTAATACTTTTCCAGCAGCTAAATGTGCTTGAGCTGATTTTTAAAAGGAGAATTACAAAAGTAGCTTCAGCAGACAAAGATCTGAGAAGCAGAATTCAGTTCTTGAGAGGTGGAAGATACCGTACTTAGATACAAAGCTTGAGGCCTGGATGGAATCTGAATTAATTGTTTCCCTGTTTAAAGAATCAGTAGGGAAACAATTTAAATCTCAGGTTCGGATTTTAATATCATTTTTTCTTTCATTAGTATATTTTATTTTATTTATATTCATTAAAGATATTTCTATAACACCCCAAGCTCACAAATTCTGATACATAATCCTGGTTTATAAACTATGGTTTATGAAACCCAGAATTATAATCTGAATTGTGGCTCTAGGAAAAAGTTATGTATTGTAGTCAACATAATTCTTTTGAATGAAACTATCTTCTACTTCTGTTGTAGAAATGGAATAGATTGTTGTACTCAGATTAGGGAGTCCTGGGTTCAAATCCCTGTTCAGCACCAAATCTTTGAGCAACTTTGGGCTCAAAATGCACACAAAACGTAACCCATCATATGATACTCCACTGGGATTTGGGAGACTGAGGTCCAAAACACACTGCAGAAATAATCCAGTTTGAGATTGCTTTAACTGCCCTGGCTCAGTGCTAGTGAACACTAGGAATTGTAGGTCATTGTAGCACCAGAGCAGTGTGACAGAAAAGGCTAAATGTCTCACAAAACTACAGTTCCTAGAATTTCCTAGCACTGAGCCAGGGTGGTTAAAAAAGTCTCAAACGGGATTATTTCTGCAGTGTGTTTTGGACCTGAGGTTCTAGGCTGGCCCCATTGAGCCATATTTTATTTATTTGTTTATTTATTTATATCATTTATATCCTGCCTTTCTCCCCAGAGGGAGCCAAGGTGGCTCACAGATAAAACCTTTAAAATTGCAGTAAAAGTAAAAATTAAAACGTCTACCAGTATATCCAATATAAAATCACATAAAATATACACAAGTTAAAAACAAACTAAAAACTCAACTGAGTCATGCATATGCACAGTACACTTTTGCTTACCTGTTTATTACATCTGTATCATACCTTTCTTCTAGGGAGCCCAAGGTGGTATATTTTATTTCATCCCCCTCCCCCCCCCCCGCTCCCTGCATTTATTTTATTTTATTTTTTTACTTTCAGTAACCCTGTAATAAGTAAATAGCCCAAGGTCACCCAGTCAGCTTCATGGATAGATTGGAATTTGAACCTACCGGTATTTCCCCTCAGTATTAGTCTGACACTCTAATTGCACCACAAATGTGTTAGCTACAATTAATTTTAAAAGTGAATTAAAATTTTATTTCTTACTGTCTAGTGAAGAAGAGAAGGAACTGGCACAGACATGACTATACAGAATTGGATGATGGTTCCAAACCAGTTCAAGCTGGAACACAAACATTTATTAAACAACTACGTGCTCGTTCATTCCCAAGGTAAGAGTTGCATTAGAAATCATGTGAAATGGGGAATGTGTGGTTGTTCTAGCTACTTCAAACAATGTTTCTGCACTCATGCTTTAAAAACTTGTGTTTTGGAGCCTGATTGTTCAGGCTGTTCTGCAAACGCTGTTGACTTTGGTATATCAAGATTGCAGAGATATTTTACATTATAGTCAGGATTAAGGCAGGCTGTTGAAAATACCTAATACATCACTGCAGATGTTGGGGAAGGCAGAAGTCTTACATTTCATGATGGATACAAGATGCTTCCGTTGTCTTACTTAACTGCAGCTATTACACAATTAGTCACTGCTCTTGGATCAGGTGTCAGTAAATGCTCAAATTTCTGTTAAAATCTACTCTTAGTTGATTTTTAAATGTTTTTTTCTTTTCTAGTGCTGATGAAGTCATTTTGAAAATGCATGGCAGCCAGTTGACACAGAGATACCTGGAGAAGCATGGGTTTGGTGTTCCCATTATGGTTCCTAAATTGGACGGCTTAGGTCTCAGACTTCCACCCTCTAGTTTTTCTGTTCTGGATGTGGAACAATACGTAGGTATGTTTAAGGATACTGTCAAAGTTTAAAGTTAAAAAAGAAACTTCAGGATTTCATCTGGTAATGTTTTAGAAGGATGTTTAGACCATTTTTTTCCTGTAGTTTGAAGCATACTCCACAAAATCCCACTCTGGATGGGCCAGCCACACTTTTATTCTTTTATTGCTGGCCTTTTATTTCTTAGCTATTTTTAAAAAATGTTTTGCTTTTTCACTTACCATTTACCTGCTGCTTATTCTAATCTTTAAGCTTTTCTAAGCCTTAAAAAACCAGCTCTCTAGAAAGTATAGAAGTGCAGTTATTGATAGCAGTAGCCCCACTACCTCAGGTAGCTTCTCCTAAGGTGCTGGTGAGGCAGTGGCACTCTGCATAGATAGCAGAGGTAACTTGGCTAGGCTGGGAGAGGATGCAGAGGCTGCAAAGATGAGGAAGGTAGTGATGTACTCTGAATACCCGGGGCTTGGCAACATGTTGTTGTTATGAGAGACTACCTCTTCCTCCTCCTCTTTGTCCTCCATTTGTGGAGCTTGAGATGAGGCAAAGCAGCAGCACCCTGGAACCTGCATCTAGTAGCACTGCTGCTGCTCCACTTGTCGTCGCTATACACCTTCTTGGCTTCTTTTTGCTCCAAAATGAACAACAAAACCATAAGTGGCCAGAATTCTGATTCTGAAAAACAGTTTTTTTAAAAGTTAAATAATGAAGACTCTGCAGTGTTTTTTTAAAAAGGTGAGTTCATTGTTCTGGGACTTCACAGGAGAGGCAGTTTTTGCCAGGAACATGTTATGGAGTTCCACATACTTGCTGAAGGCCACACTTTATGCACCCCTCCCTTAAGCTGTAAAGCTTAAATAGTCTCATCTCATCAGAATCAGTGAGTCTGTTCCAAAGGAACAACTTTGATATCTCCAGCTTCACTGTAGCAATTCCAGGTTGGCAATAAATTATGTCAGTGTTGTACACGTTTTGTCAAAAGTGACAAACTGATTTTTTTAAAAGAATAGCTTCCACTATTCTTAAATAGGAGAAATTAGTTATTGTATATACTCATGTATAAGTCTAGAAATTTGGTCAAAAATTGACTAAAACCCCCCTGAGTCAACTTGTCCGCAGGTCAGTGTAAATACTGTACTTTAACTGTTATTAAAAAAGGAACCATCCCCTAGTGAAAGGCAAGAGTGTAATCTAAGAAGCACAGACACCCCTCTACTCTCTTCATCCATCCTTAGGGTGAGTACAAACAGTTATGCCTGCTGGAATTTTGTAAGTTCCTTGGCATTGTTTTCCTTTGCTTTGTTCTTTATATCCAGTTACATGCCCCTAAGTTTTACCCTCGATTTATCCATAATTTTGGCCTCAAAACCTGTCCTGACCTTGTGCATGAGGTCAATTTACAGTATAGTTGAGTATATACAGTATGTAGGAATTGATGTCTTTCCAAAATCTCTAGACTTAAGAATGTTTTTTTTTACAGGTGGTGATAAAGTGATAGATGTAATTGATGTGGCAAGACAAGCAGACAGTAAAATGAAGCTTCATAATTACGTGAAATATTTCACAAATCCTGAAAGACCAAAAGTATTAAATGTGATCAGCCTAGAATTCTCAGATACAAAGTAAGTATAGAGTATTCATATTTTTTTGAAAATCTTGTGATAACAGTATGAGGATTATATTAAATATTAACTAATAAATGTTACAATACATTTTCTTGGTTTTACAAAGGCTAGTAATAATCTAGTAGAAAATTTGGTCTTGGAGGCTGACATAAGGCAATTTAGAGACATGGGTAATAATAGATAATAGTAATTTGACTATAAAATCTAATAATAGATTTTATTGCCTTTAAGAGAGCCAGGATGGTGTAGTGGTTTGAGCATTGGATTACGACTCTGGCATAAGATCCACTGGGTTACCTTAGTCAAATCACACACTCAGCCTCAGGATGGCAACGGCGAACCCCCTCTGAAGAAGCGTGCCAAGAAAACCTTGTGATAGGTTCACCTTAGCTTCACCATAAGGAAAAAAAGACTTTGAGGCACACAACAACAACAACAAATTATATTTAAATTTACCATACAGAGTGACATGTTAGTCCCAAATCTGAGAAAACGCTAAATTTTAATTTACATTATGAACTGAAACTGCCTTCATCTTTGTAGAGCAGAGGTGGCGCCATCAGAAGCCATTGGTGAAGTGGTATTAGAGTTGCAGTTATATTTCCTGTCCCTATGTAGCAGCCTAAATACCCTAAAGGCACCAGCTACTGCCTAATCTTGGAAGCTAAGCAGGCTCAGTTCTGGTTAGTACTTGGTTGAGAGACCACCAATGAATACCAGGTGTTGTTGGTTATGTTTCAGGAGAAGGATCTGGAAGAACCACCTCTTAATTTTTATTTATTTATTTATTTATTTATTGCCTAAGAAAACTCTTAGGAAATTCATAGGGTTGCAGTTAATCAACAGGTGACTTGAAGGCACATACAACATCTACTTTGTTGACCATGTGAATCAAATATTGGTAGAAGGAAGATAATTGTTGCATCTCCATGTCTTCACTGAAACTCACTCACTGTGTTCTTATTTAGTTTTGTGTTTTTGTTTTAAGGATGTCTGAATTAGTGGAAGTACCTGAAATTGCCAGAAAACTTTCATGGGTGGAAAACTATTGGCCAGATGATTCAGTCTTTCCTAAGCCTTTTGTTCAGAAGTACTGTCTAATGGGAGTTCGAGACAGCTACACAGACTTTCATATTGATTTTGGGGGCACTTCTGTCTGGTATCATGTTCTCTGGGTAAGAAAACATTGTTGATTTTCTAAATATACAGTGTGTAGTATTATTTAAAAATGATCATGAAAGATTTATTCTGCACTGTGTGTTGAAAATATTAATTTAGGCAAAAAGATAAAATTGGCATATATTTTAGCATTCTGGGACTGTTAACCTAACGATTTAAAAATATTTGAATCTGAACAGTAATAGGCATGATAGTTAGATAAACTAATTTTTAAAAATCATATCTAACACAATGCTGTTGAATTGTCTGTTTTTCTGTTCCTAAAACTGTCCTTCACATTCATAGGATTTTGCATGACCAGTTTGGTAGGAGACCAGGCATTGTAGCCTCACGCTCATAATCATCCCCCGTTCCCATTTGTGATTTCACTACTTGCTCTTTCTAAATGGTAGATGTAGACCAAGATCATGTTACAGCCTTTTGTACTTCCATTATGATGCTGGATGGTTTGACATTGAAGACTGTTGTGAAAAGGCACCAATGTTCAACTGCATTTCATGCAATGTCTTTTGTTTATAGGGTGAGAAGATCTTCTATTTGATCAAACCTACTGATGAAAATCTGGCAATCTATGAATCCTGGAGCTCATCTGTCACTCAGAGTGAGGTGTATTTTGGAGATAAAGTGGACAAGTGTTACAAATGTGTTGTGAAGCAAGGGCATACCTTATTTGTTCCAACAGGTGAAATTCTTCCTCCAAATACTCATATATGTGGAATATCTTGGCTGCTGTTCAAAGTACTCCTAATTCAGGTTTTTTCCAGTGGTAGTAACTCATTGAGCAATTATAGATCAGTTTGGGAGAAGGACAGAGACTGGTGTTGGTATGATGATAAAGACAACAAGTAGGGGAAGGTAAAGGAATGTGAAATAGAAGTGAGAAAATTATTTATTTCCAAAATGCATATCCCCTCCCCTTTATTACAGAAAGAACTAAGTAAAGATCCCAAAAGATACCTATTGGCCCATTTTAGACTGGCAAAAAGAGGTGTGTTGAAGGCTGCATGAAAGCCCAGCCTTTAGATGAGAAAAAGGGAAAGTGTGTCATGAAAACACTATTTTGGAGTTTTAAGGGAGAAGAAGTGCCTTTAAAAAGTAGTTTGATTTCCCCACTACTTTTTTTAAAAGGGCGCAACATTGCTATTGCATCTAAAGGCTAAGATGTAGTTGCACGATTAAATGGGGCTCTGTCTCTTTAAAGCGCCCATTTAAAGGCAGCGATACAGGTGCGGATCCGGATCATAATGGATCATGGATTGGGAGCATGCGTGGTGTGGACTTCACTTCTAATTAAAACGCTCAGTGCCCTGCAGATGTAAAAGCTGGGGTTTATCCGCGAAGTTTTTTAAAGCTCCCAAATCCTAGCTCCACTCCTAATCCGAACCCTAGACATGCGCAGTAGGGACTCTGGGATGCCGTTACTGTTATTCTACTGTGGATAATATGTCAATTCATTCACAAAATAAAGGGGTTCATTCATGATGCACCAGTGCAACGGCACAGTTTAAAAAGGCGGAGGAAACGCAAATGATAATTTGACGGATCCTCATAAGTATACATTTGTCCTGTGCAACTGCGCAGGTTTGCCGGCTGCGAACTGCGCAATTGCGCAGTTCCCAGCCGGCAATGATAATTTGACTGTATGGTTTGCGCAGTTCGCAAACCTGCACAGTTGCGCAGCACAAATGTATACTTATGAGGATTCATGAAATTATCATTGCGGCTCCTCTGCCTTTTAAAACTATGCCGTTGCACTGGTGCATCATGAATGAACCCCTTTATTTTGTGAATGAATTGACATGTTATCCACAGTAGAATAACAGTAACGGCATCCCAGAGTCCCTACTGCGCATGTCTAGGGTTCGGATTAGGGGTGGAGCTAGGGTTTGGGAACTTTAAAAAACTTCGTTGATAAACCCCAGCTTTTACACCTGCAAGGCATTGAGGAATTGTGTAGTTCGCAGCCAGCAAGGAAAAAAAAATTTAAAGGTTCACCGCGGCTAAAAGCCACGTTCCTTGCCGCCCATGTAGCTGCCCCACCTGTGTTTGTAGTGTTCTGACAGCTTCCCATGTAGTTGCTGAGCCACAGAAAAGACCTCAGATAAGTCGTTCCCACACCCCTCAGTCTAGCTGCCCTGTACTTTTTAAATGCACACCTGGGGCTTGCAGTCTAGCTGCTAAGCATTAAAGAAAGTGCAACTTCATGTCACACTTTCCTGCCAATCTAAAAAGCCCCTATTAAGTATAAACCAGGGGAAAGAACTGGAAAAAAACTATGGAAGACTGTTATTTTATATGATGACAGTGGCGAGATTGGCAGCTAAATGGAAAGAGAAAAAAATACCAGAGATAAATGATTGACTAAAAAAGATAATAGATTATATGGAAATAGATAAGTTAACTCAAATAATACAGAAAAAAAATCAATAGAATTTAAAAAAAAACATATTGGCATCCTTTAGTTCAATATTTGAAAAGCAAAGAAAATCAAAACTGGAATGATAGTCTAGAGTGAAAAGGAAAATGGAAATATATGTAAACAGTAATGGAGAATGACAAATGCCAAAGTACAAAGAAAAAATTCTTTCCTCCCCCCCTTTTTTTTTTAAATTTAATGATTATGTAGAACAAGGTTTATTTGAGCACATGCTAAGAAGTAAAAATATAATTTAGGATTTGTCAGTAGTATCCACTCAATAAGAAAGACAAGTGTAGTTGTTTTAGTTGTGTGTTGGATGGTGGTGGGGTTTAGTATTGTGTTAGGTTAGAGATGGATATATATATGTTATGTTTTGTTGTTATATGTTTTTATATGTTATATATATATATATATATATATATATATATTACACAATAAAAACCATTTAAAAATAATTCAGAATCTGCAAATGATGTCAATTCTTTTTCTTGTAAATACCTCAAAAATAGATTCCACTCTTTTACAGACTTATCTGTTGATTTATCTTTAAGTAATATAGGGCCAAAACAGACAGCTCTGAAGGGGCAGCTTCAAGCTTCCATCCCAAATAGGAGTGGAAAAAAATCTGCTCTTATTTGGGGTGGAAAAAAGCTGCTCCTTTGCTGCTGGACAAGTGGTGTCTAAATGCCACCCCCCCCCCCCCAGGTTGGATGGAAACTGGCTGGTATGTAACTACCGGTGCAGCTTCTGTCTGGTTTGGGGACATGGTACGTCTAAATGACACACCCCCAAGCTGGCATAGAGCCAGACTTTCAGGGCTATCTGTTTCAGCCCATAGGCAACTTGTCGGTTTCTGCTAGTTCAAATGCTACAAAGCTGGCTCTTCCGGTGGGAAGGCCAGCACTTTGGGAGAAGATGCGGCTTTTTTCTTATTTGCTCCTTTTAGGGGTGGAATCTGTTTGGATTGGAGTTGGACATCGGTTTGCCTCACCCCCTATCAAGACTAAAAGGGGTGGCTCAAAGCCACCCCTTTTCACCCATCTGTTTTGCCGCAAAATCCAGAGAAGCAATACTCTTTCATCCACTTTTAAAATATCTCTTAGAATTATTACATGTCCTATTGATTGCATATTTGCATATTGGGTTGGATAGTCTCTTGCATGTACTACCTAATAAATGCAGATGTCTTTGTCATCACAGAGATCATTGATACCAGTATGGTTGCAAAGCATTAGTTGAAGCAGTATTATATGACCCCATATTTTGTGAAGTGCAAAATTAATGTATGTTTTCTAGTGTTATACGAAATATTTAATAGTGAAGAAATTCAACTTTAACTTGTCATTTCAGGCTGGATTCATGCTGTACTCACTTCTCAGGACTGTATGGCTTTTGGAGGGAATTTTTTGCACAATCTCAATATTGGCATGCAGCTCAGGTTAGTCGTGGGAATTTCATGTTTGTTTAAGTATCTTATTTTGGTGGACAAGTTTTGAGTGACTTTGTTTAGTCTTACACCCTTTACAGTTGGTCCTCCATACCTATAGATTTGATATCCATGGATTCAGGGACCCACAGCTTGAAAATATTAACACAGTGTTCCAAATATATATAAATTTCAAAAAGCAAACCTTGATTTTGCCTTTTATATAAGGGACACCATTTTACTATGCCATTGTATATAATAGACTTGAGCATGCACACATTTTGTTATCCACGGGCGATCCTGAAACCAAAACCCATTGGATACCAAGGGGCCACTGTACTAAGAATCTTAAGGTATCTTGTTATGGATGACTGCTTAATTTTGCTGTGCATTATGTCATTTGGGTAAACATGTTTAACCGTGTTTATATTTTCATTATAATTTTATAACTTTTATAGGTGTTATGAAATGGAGAAGAGGTTAAAAACCCCAGATCTTTTCAAATTCCCTTTCTTTGAAGCTATCTGTTGGTTTGTGGCCAAAAACTTACTGGAAACTTTGAAAGGTAAACATCATATTTTAAGAAGTACTTCATAACTAAAAAATTCAAATACAGCTATATTGTTCATTTTTGAACAATGACAAAAGCTTTTTGAATTAAATCACTTGCAGTAAAAAAACCCCACAAATGTATGATCCTTATACAGTAGAATGCAGTGTCTATGAGAACGCTAATAGGTATATTTGAATTCCTTTGGTGTGAGTGTATCTTCAAATAAAAATGACTTTTTAATGTCAATTACAGCTATATAGAAATGAAGAGAAATATTCCTCTCAAGGACGCATTTGTACATAACTGTATAGAGACTGTCTCCTGCCTGCACACATGCATGTGCACAGTCCTCACACTCATTCATTCTGTGTTTGTCTCAGGAAAGACTAATACAAGGAGAGGATTTTCATTGTTGACATGTCCCCTGTAACATTGTGGTCTGTGCTGATTACCTTGCAGTGGTTTGGCAGGCTGTGCAGAATGTGATTTCTTTAGAGAAAGTGATATATGATTTCACATAAGAATTTGCTAATGACAGCTTACACAACTAGGTTGGCCATGGTGGTTGCCCCATGTGATTTAAGATCTCAGCTGAGGGATAACAGCTTAGTTCAGTAACTCGGCCATGTTTGGGAATCTTGTGGCACCTTAAAAACTATCTACCACTATAGTACCTTATTTTTCTCTTTTTATTTTTTTAAAAAAGCCTTCTAAACACTAATGAGGTTATGTATCAGTAATGCATTTCAGTGATCTATTTACATAGCTTATTGGAGAAGGTAAGTATCTGCTTCTGATGTCTGAGAAAGAACACACTATGCTTATTTGAGGAGAAGATCTGGTTAAAGAAGTGGGTAAGTATAGGAACAAATGGCTCTATAATGGCTATTAACCAATATAAGCTAAAAATTTCGAAAATAGCATCAAACTCTTAAAAGCACAGAAGGGCAGAGAAATGGAGAGGAGCTATAGTAGAATCAGGACAACTGAATGCAAGTGTGGCATTCATCAGATTCCCAGTTGTCACAGAAGTTTGTACATGCTTCATAGATACTTTAAATTTATATACTGTAATACTATACCCATATTACAGATGGATAAGGGAGGATGAATTACAATCATGAAGGACCATCATTAAAAAAAATTAAAACTTAATTGTAAAAAAATCGTTTGGGGGCAGTTTCTAGGGTTTCAAAAACCCTTCATTTTACAATTCTTCAAAATCGTGAATGCCTGGAATGCCTTTAACATGTTTTAAAGGATAAGAGAGAAGTTGGTTGATGAATCCTTCTTGACACTGATATTAATCTAATATGCATTGTTTCTTCTAGAGCTTCGGGAGGATGGTTTTCAGCCTCAGACCTTCTTAGTACGAGGAGTGAAAGCTTTACTTTCTGCTTTAAAGTTATGGATGAAGAAGGATGTAAGTTCAGATAATCATAATTTTTAAGTGAATGTTTTCTGTCTTTAAAAAAGGAGCTTAATATATGCAGTATCTTTTTGAAAAAAAAATCTATTTAACTTACCTGATTTATATTTAGAATAATTCAGATGATGTTCCTTTTTTGTTTACAGCTTGTAACAGAACATGCCTTTGAAATACCAGACAATATTAGGCCTGGACAGCTCATCAAAGAACTCTCCAAAGTGATTCGTTCAGTAGAGGTAAAAATAAAATACCTCTGTCATTTTTGCCTGAGTGCATTGGATTACACACAACTGCTGACACCCCCCCCCTCTTTTGTGTGTTTGTGGTGCTCTTTTCTCTTGAAAATGAACTGCTTGACTGTCTAGATAATTACTTTTAAATTCATCTTCTGTGAGTTTAGCAGTCTGTTACTACATACTTAAAATACTATAAATATAACCACCTGGTCCTCCTGTCTTATAATTTAAGAACGCAAGTGATAAAAAGTTTAATGGGAAGCAAAGAAGAAAGTTTGGAGTGGATAATGTACTATTAGTGAGTGATAGTTTGAATCAAATGAAAATTACTTTCACTTTAGTTGAAGCATACATTTTCCTGTCACTTAAATCTCATTGGTGTATATGAATGAGCCTGTAAAATATGCTTGCACTAGATAGAATACTGGAAGAAAAAATAATGCTTTAGTTCAGGCTTTTTGATGTACTAACAGTAGTCATTTTTTGAAAGCAACATCTTTCTTATAGTTGTGTTTAATTCTCAAAATGGTCTTCTTTAAATTACTTCTTTTTATTTAAAGGAGGAGAACAGTAAATCAGTTAAAACTCAGGGAATTGGTACATGCCAAGTTTCACGATCATCAAATGAATTGGCCTCCACTCATCATTCCAGAAGAAAAGCAAGGAAATTACGAGATCATACCATCAAAACTCCTTCTAATTTGGACATTTTGGAGCTTCACACAAGGGAAGTTCTCAAAAGGCTAGAGATGTCCACTTGGGAAGAGGCAAGTATTAAAGTAAGGCATAACTTAAACATATATATATGCTAGATGCCACACTAAAACTGGTCAGTTGCTGGTTTATTTTATTTTATTTTGTTCTTTAAATACAGGTTGTAGACCGTGGTAGGTTACTATTGGTTTTCTGGTAACACAGCTCAAGTAATACAGCTCATATTGATAGAACCAACTCCAAAATAATGCAAGAAAAAATGTAGGTTAAATAAACTGAAATTTCAAATGTGCTAGTTAAAGGGCAGATTAGATATATGGTACATATGTGCTTAACCTTTATCTTATCTCTGTAATTTTTTGACCTTATAATATTCAGTGTTCTCACCAATGTTTGATACCAATTGGCTCACAGTTTCATCATGCAAGAATAATGAAATGAAGTATCTAGTCCTCCAAATACTTGTTCTTACATGTTCCAAAAGTTTAGGTATAATTTGCTATGGCAGTCTTCTGACATATAATGGTGCTTAGACAAAATCACATCCAGTCGTACATGACACGAAGGGCACTGACTATGTACAATAAGCCAACAGCCCAGTGAATAGAACTGAGTTCCATTGTGGTAAAATGGGAAGGGCTTGCTGTAAGTCATTGCGTGTGTAAGATAATTGTACACATGAAGCTGATATCTTGGAGCCGCAACAGTTATTAATGTAATAGCTTTTCTTTTGTCTGCTGTCTGTATTTTTATTGTGGCCTACATACTCTAAGGGCACTAGGTCCTGACTTATTTTGGAAGCTAAGCAGGGTCAGTCCTGGTTAGTACTTGGATGGGAGACCACCAACAAATACCAGGTTGTTATAGGCTATATTAGAGAAGAAGGAACTGGCAAAATCACCTCTGAGTATTCCTTGCTTAAGAAAACCCTATGAAATTCATGGGGTTGCCACAAGCCAACAGGCGGCTTGAAGGCACAGTATGCTACTACTGTTGTAGATTGTACAGAGAAATAGCTTATCAATTACCATTAGATACTTTAATAAGTATTTCACCTATTAATAGGTGAAATTTTGCTTTTGTCTTTTGCTTTAGGATTCAGCAAATTATAAATTGAATGAAAGGTTTAACAAGCCACTTCAGCCATCTTCTACTGTTCCTGAATGGAGAACAAAGGACAACGATTTGCGACTTTTGCTGTCAAATGGACAAATAATTAGGTATAAAACATATCAGCCTATGTCATGCTACATGTCTTCTGTTTTAGGCAGTTTTGCATATCTTGTTCATGTTGCATTTAATTGACCGACCTGGGCTGAGAAAGGGATAAAATATAACACAGTAGTAAGCTGAGTATGGAAGATAAATGTTTTAGAAAACAAAGCAAATGTTCTTCTATAGTGGTAACTTCTGGGATCAGCTTCAAGTGTGAAGAGATCCCAGTCAGTGGGCTGTTTTGAGTCCTCTGTGTCATTGAAACCTGGCAGTAAGCAGCATCATTCCAAACAGTTCTAGGCAGATGGGTTTCATCACCATTACTTCCTGTCATGTCTCAAAAGAACACTTTCTCAGGGAATTATGTGGAATTAAAATGGTGGTTAGACTCTTGTGGTGTCTGGAATTCCAATCTGGGAGTGGAGGGGCAGAGGACCCTGACAGCTGTCAAAGAATGCCATTTGCTAACAACAGCCCTGCTTACTTAAGTTGTTTTAAACTAATTGATAGAGACTTTAAAGGAGAAAATTAGACAACAGTTCTGCATTGTCTGTTCATAAATCCTTAAATAAAATGCTGTATGACTGAATTCACGATGGGCATGAATAAATTCCTGTTTTGGGTTTGTGTGTGTGTGTGTGTGTGTAAATTTACTTAATGGTGCAGCTTAATTAATTAGTAACATGTATTTGCTTGTTAATAGCAAGTAATTTTTAATAACCTAAAATGTATTTTTTCTAAAAATATATTTCCAATTATTGAAAGTGGGCCATGACATTTAAAAAGAAGGGGAAATAAAGATTGTGTAAAAGCTTAGTAGATAAACAGTTTTTATTTTGTGACAGAGATGAGAGGCAGCCCTTTAGGAATTCAAGTCTCTATACTGCAGACAGTGAAGATGAGGATGAGAAGACAAAATCAGAGAAGGAAAAAACTATTAAAAAGGAAGAACAGAACTCCCAGGAAGCAGAAGGCAATGCAGATGTGCAGAAACCACTGAATAGTGAGTGTTTTCCTTAAACTAGTAGTCCAGAGATACTGTGCATAATACCTTTAGTTATTGTATATATTGTTGATGACAATATTAATTTGTTGTTTAATTTATATTATCAACACTAAAAAAGAAGGATGAATTCATTATTCTTCAGAATTTTCAGTGCTTGGAGAATACTTAACTCATTACTTTTTAAGTTCAGTTCAAAGATGTAGTTTGTGTCTGCACTGAGCTATGGTTGAGCCAAGGCTTTGAATTTCTGAAATTTATGTCATTGAGAACGTTAAGCCCAATGTATTTAGTACAAAGATTTTAAAAATCATAAGATGAAGCACAGTTTTTGAGAACAGTAATAAGTAGTAAAACTAATTATAATGAGAATGGAATAATTTTTTTTAAAGTCAGAACAGTTTACAAACTTAGGTGAAACAAACTGTTTTTATGGTTTCTCTAAAGAAGGATCTACTAATTAGTAATACATTCAATATGCTATTTATGCGTTAAAGAAATGATTGTCTCAGAAAAATCACACTTGATCTATCAAGCTGAATTTCTAGTGAGAATTCTCTTTATATATCAAAGGGATAATATTTACATAAGCAATATATACTGTTTCCTTACAATTAAAGTATTTCTGGAGGAAAGAATTTAAATTAGTAAAAACTGGAAGTCATTTGTTAGCTTTCATTCCTATACTACTTAAAAGCCTTGCATTAAATACTTTCTTCAGATTTTATGTATACTAGAACTGTTTAACTGGCCCCAAGATAATAACTGGGTGATGTGTCATTTATATTATGGAGATGTGGAATATTTTCTTGTCTCTCTTTCAGTGTTCTTTGAAAGTGTGAAATCAGAACTCAGGAATGCGAACTCAGAATACTCGGATATTTCTGATTCAGAAGAATCTGAGCCTGATTGCACTAACCAGGTAAATATTAGAGTATAGAGGTGTATCTAAATCTTAAATCTTGTAATATTTAAAGGACATCTAAATTGGCATGCAGTTAGTGAATTTGGCATGACAGACATGCCAGGAAGTGCCATGGATACATGCTGTTGTAGAGTTTCAGCTGTAAAAATCTTTTCTGAGAGTTATTATTAAATACATTTTTTTATTCATTTCAGAGGCATAATTCTTTTCATTTCCAGGTGTCTTGTTTCTGGGGATTGGGTGTGAGGTGATTTAAATTCAGGTTTGAGAGACAAATGAAGGCAGATGTGGTAGCAAAGTGAGATGGAGGGAATTTACAGAAGCTTTTGTTGAAACTTTCTATCTCTCTGATCAGTCTTGCTTTTTCTCAGTTTGCATGCATGGTTTCATTCTCTCCTTTCTGATTGTCATCATCTCTTTCTGTTCAGGGCTGCAAGAGAGGCCACTGGGGGGCAATTAAAGATACTTTCATCTAAATTCTCTTTGACTGTGTTGCAATCTTCTCTCTCATTCTCCCCTTTTGTGATCAATCTCTGATCAATCTCTTGGTACATCTTATCACAGAGAAGCAGCTGGATATATAAGGAGTGGCGGGATGTGTGGCAGTAGTCAGGGAGAGTGGGAATTAAGTAGAATCATAGAGTTGGAAGAGACCTCAAAGGCCTTTAAGTCCAGCCTCCTGCCATGCAAGCATTGTAGTGGTGGTTTTGTTAGCAACTTCTTTTAAACATAGTTCCTGTTGGGGGGGGGGGGGGTAGGGAGGCCCACATTTTCCACAACCTCGATTTACAACAATATATTAGACAAAAGGTCTGCCAGTCTAGGTAGAAATTGTCTTGTAGGATGATGACTCCTAAAACATTCATTTATAAGATCCTATATACATTTAGTGTAGCATAAGTATAAGTAGTGTAGCACAAATTCTGTGCCTGCGCAGCAAATCCAGAACCTACTGGAATCGCTAGGGAAGACTTTTTGGTGGTAGCTCCGCCCACCCTCTATATAGGCTTGGTATCTTCCCGCCCTTTCTCAGTTCTTTTTGTCTGCCGCATGAGCAGCACAGGAACCCCGCTCAGGAACCGCTCCTTCCTTTTTCTTTTGACCACCTCTTTGGCTTTAATTCTCTTCTGCCTCAAGACTACTCTTTTGGATTGTGATTTGGACTTGTTCAGAACTCTGATTCACAGTAAAACTTGTCTTGATTGACTACCCTTTGCAGAATGTCTAGCCAACCCTTCAAACGGTGCAAGCAATATGGCACCAATATCCCCCGGCACGATGGACACTCCAGATGTCTCTTCTGCCTGGGGGAGGGTCACACGACTTCTACTTGCCCTCACTGCTTGGCCTTCACTCCGCAGGCCAGGAAAAACAGTTATCAGTGGCTTACTTCCTGGCTGTATGCCAAAATCCTGAAGCCTCCAGGCACCTCCAAGGGTTCTGCCAAAGACACTGCGGCCAAGGGCGAACCTTTCTCTTTGGCCTCTGGGGTCCCTGCCAAGACTACTGCTGCCGAAAGCACACCCTCCGCTTCTCCTTCAGGGATCCCTGCCAGAGCTACTGCAGCCAAGGGTAAACCAGATGTTCCTGGGTCACCAACCCCAGAAAAGAGGAAATTGTCGGACAAGGATGCGGCTGGCCACCTATCATCCTCCAAATGGAAGAAATCCTCGGGGTCTTCCAAGGAGGAAAAGAAGCACAAGTCTTCTAAGGACAGCAATAGAGATTCTTCTAACCGCTCCAACAAGAAGCGCTCCTTTTTAAGCGGGGGTAATTTATATATATTGTATGGTTTTAAATGCTGTAAGCCACTTTGATTGCTCCGGCAAAAAGCGAGATATAAATAAAAGATTTATTTTTTATTATTAAGAAGTCTTGATATTCTCGAGACTTTTGACACTGACTGATGATCTCAGGTTGACCAAGTTTCCCAGCTCGACGCCGCTGTACTGGCCTCTGTATTGAGCCCGACGACAACGTCTCAGCTGGCCTTCCTGAACCGGAAAAGCGGGACCTGCTATATGATGTGGCTTCAGGCACCTACCTATTGCCTCTCAATCCCTCTGAAGTCACAGGCGGTTGCTTCTTTCCCACCTTCCAGCCAGTGGAACTGTGGCTGCCACCAGTATTGGTCTTGGCCACTTCCCTCCTCGGCGTACCATCTCTGCTACACCTCTTCTCCAGCCCTAGTAAACCATCCGAGGGCAGTTTCGGTATCATCAGAATCTTCTGATTATTCTGAATTGGATTTTTGCCACCTTCAACAGTCTCAGATGCTCACAGTCATAGAGACACCTTCTCCTTTGGGCGACATTTTTTTCCTTCTCCCAGCAAGTGATCCATATGGGCAAAGCACTGACCACTGAAGTCCTTCGCACTGACACGGAGATCCTTGATCCTATCGAGGAGAGGGGTCCGGGACAAGGTTCCCATGCTAACCTCGATCCTGTTCCTTCCCTCGATGTTCAAGATAGTCAAGCGCTCCTGAACTTCCCTCTCATCAGCTCATCCTTCACCCAAGAAGCTGGATAACCTCTACTGGATTTCCCCATTGGATGAGATGTGGCTTTTCAAGCATCCTCGCCCAAATTTCATGATTGTCGAGGCTTCCCTTTTCACACCCAAGATGGCTGTCACTCTGAGTGACACCAAAGGCCATAAGCTGGATTCCATGGCCTGCAAGTTCTATGCTGCAGCGGTCCTCGACCTGAAGATCCAGAACTATGCGGCCTGCATGGCAGCCTACCAACTGCACCTTTGGGAAAGGGCCCTTCCTCTCTATGAAGACTTTCCCAGGGATAAAAGGCGCACAGCCATGGCACTCCATACTGATGCCCATGCTCTGGCTTCACACCAGATTTCTTGTGCCTGGCACTCCGCTGAATGCTTGGCGAGACAACTGTCGGGGGCCTTTGCCGTTTGCCATCATGCCTGGTTAAGGTCTTCGGACTTAACACCACAAGCCATTGAGGAACTCTTCTTTGACTCTTCAGGGTTGTTCCATATGGAAACCGATGAGAAGCTGGAGTTCAAGAACAAAATGAGGAACACAGCCCAGAAATGCAACATGTCCTCCTATTCAACTTCTCATTCTCCTTTTCCCCAATGCAGACCGGCTTGGCAAAGGCCTTTTTACCCCTCCAGCCAGGGTAAGTCCATTCAACCCCCTGACTACCAACAACAACGTATCCCATCACAACAGCACTCTTCTGCCGGGAAGCAAAAGTACAAGCAGCCCTTCCATAAAAAGGATGCTGACCAGGGCCAGTACCGTTTCTGAAGTCTTTCAGCGCACTTCGCCTCTTCACCTCCCTTCGGACACTCTCTGGCCCTGTTTTACCACACTTGGGCCGTGATAACATCCGACTCCTGGGTTCTATCCATCACCTGTAGGGGTTATGCCCTGGAGTTTCAGGGTCTCCTCCCAAGGGGTATTCTCCTCACCACCCTCCCCTCAGATGCCCTTGTCGATGAAGTACGCTCTCTGCTTGAGAAGATCACCGTTGAACCCATCCCTCCATCCCCCTGCTTGTTTTCCAGATATTTTATTGTTTCTAAAGCGACTGGGGGCCTTCACCCCATCCTTTACCTACGTTTCTTGAGCTCTTTTATTTTTTGCAAACGTTTCTGCATGGTCACCTTGGCTCCCATTCTCTCTGTGCTCCAGCAATTGGATTGGTTCGCCACTCTCAACCTCCGAGATGCTTACTTTGACATCAGCATCAGAGAAGAACATCGAGACTTCCTTGCTTTCTCGGTTGGCCTGACTCTTACCGGTATCGAGTACTGCCGTTCGGATTGTGTACGGCCCCAAGGATGTTCACCAAAATGCATGACAGTCACAGCATATCTTTCACAATGCAACATTATCTTCTTTACCTCAACGATTGGCTGTTTGTCGCCCCATCCAGACAGATGATCATCGCTCATCTCGAGAACTCCCTCTTGTTGCTCCAGGTCTTGGGACTGATGGTCAACCTTGAAAAGTCTACTCTCATCCCAACTCAGCAAATACGCTTCATAGGGGCCATGCTAGACTCCTCCACCTTGAGGGCCTATCTGTCCCAGGACAGATTCATCTGAAATCTTCCATTCAGCGCTGCCTTGCTTCCAGATGGATCAGAGCACAGACAGCTCAGGTTGCACTTGGCCACATGGCGTCAACGAGTTATGTCGCCCCATGGGTCCGACTTCGAATGCGCCCGTTCCAGTTGTGGTTCCTGTCGGTTTTCAATCCTGGGTTCGACCCCTCAAACAAATGGATTACCATCCCGAGATCGGTGGCTCAGTCCCTATGCTGGTGGCTCAACCCAAACAATGTTTGCAGGGGCATACCCTTCCTGCCCCCACAACCTCAAGCTACCCTCACTACTGGCGCCTCAAACAACGGCTGGGGAGCTCACTTCTGTAACCTCTTTGTTCATGGAAGATGGTCTCCTGAAGAAACCCAACTCCACATCAATGCTTTGGAGATGATATAGTTGAGAAAGCCCTCAAGGCCTTTGAACTGGCACTTCAAAACCAGGTCATCTTGCTCCTTATGGATAATACTACTGTAATGTATTATCTAAACAAGCAAGGCGATACCAGGTCTCCTACTCTGCTCAACCTGACCCTTCAAATTTGGAACTGGTGTATCCGATGGGATATCACCTTGCAAGCTGTACATCTCCCTGGGGACGAGAATGAGCTTTCAGACAGACACAGCAGGGCTCCAGACTCGTGCCACGAGTGGCAGCTGCACCCTCATGTCGTCCACCATCTCTTCTCCATGTGGGGAACTCTGGACGTTAACCTCTTTGCCTCGCATCTCAACGCTCCATGTGACCAGTTCTGTTCCACGATCCCATCACCACGGTTCCATGGGGACACCTTCCTCTTCCGCTGGTCTGGCAAAAGGTTCTAAGCCTTCCCTCCACTCCCACTAACCACCAGGATGATAGCCAAGCTTCGGGCCGACCGCTCAGACGCCATCCTGATCACCATGTGGTGGCCTGGACAGCCGTGGTTCGCCCCACTTCTCCACCTCTCCAACAACCAGTTCTGGCCTCTTCCTCTCCGGCCCAACCTCCTGACCCTTCACGACAGTCAAGTCCTCCATCCTGATGTCAACACTCTTCGTCTAGTAGCATGGAGGATTCTGCCTCGAATCATCTCTCGGTACTGGTCCGAGAGATCATCCAAGCTTCTCACAAGCCCTCTACTCAGCGGTCTTACACCTAAAGTGGGCTAAATTTTTGGCCTTCCTTTCTAGGAAAGGCCTGTCCTCCACGACAGTCATGGTACCAGTCGTTTTGGACTTCCTCCATTCTCTCTCTAAATCCAGTCTCTCTGTCCCTTCTTTGAAGTGCTGCCTCGCAGTCATCGGTGCCCACTACCAGTTTTCTGGCCGACCATCCTTCTTTGTCGACCCTCTGGTCAAAAAATTCCTCAAAGGACTCTTGAATTTGAAGCCCCCTTCCATGGCTCCAGCCCAGGCTTGGGACCTCCAGCTCATGTTGGCAGCTCTCTCTACCCGTCCCTTTGAGCCGATGGCTTCCTGTGACCACAGGCTCCTCACCTGGAAGACTGCCTTCTTTGTCGCCTTGACCTCAGCACGAAGGGCAAGTGAACTCTGTGCCCTCTGTACTGACTCTCCTTACTTGAAATTTTTTAAGGACAAAGTTGTCCTCCGACCGGACATCTCCTTCCTACCAAAGGTTGTGTCCTCATTTCATCTTAATCAGGACATTGTTCTCCCAACACTAGCCCCGAACCCGACCACCGACACTGAGTGTCGACTCCACTCCCTCGATGTCAGGTGGGCTCTAGCATTTTACCTTGACAGGACTTCATCCTCTCACCGTTCTCCCAGGCTCTTCGTCTGCTATTCCAACTCTAAATTGGGACTCCCGGTCACACCACAACGTTTCTCCAAATGGGTGACCTCCACCATTCTCCCTGCCTATGAGATCTTTGGGAAGACTCCTCCAGCTCGAATTCGAGCCCATTCCACCAGGGTGGTAGCCTCTTCGTCTGCCTTCCTCTCTGGACTTCCCTTGGAGGATGCTTGCAAGGCTGCTGTTTGGTCACAGCCCCTGACCTTCATCAAGCACTACAGGCTTGACACCAGACATGGTCAAAAAGCAGCCTTTGGCAGAGCCATTCTCCTCTCCAGCATCCACTAAGGTTAGTTGGTACCTGTCAATAATTTACACACTGGTTTTTTTGTTTTTGTTTTATGTCTTTATTGTCAGGACACTCCCTCCTCCAGGAGGTGACCAGCTTGTCAGTCTAACCCATTTGTGTGCTTCGCAGAGACCACGAAGAAGGAATCATAGAATCATAGACAGGTTGCTTACCTGTAACTGTAGTTCTTCAAGTGGTCATCTGCGAATCCACACAAATCCTGCCCATCCTCCCTTCTCTCATGTCCTGCCCTCTTTCCATGTCTGCTTTACAGTGGACATTCATGGAACTGAGAAAGGGTGGGAAGGTACTGAGCCTATATAGAGGGTGGGCAGCGAGCTACCGCCAAAAAGTCATCCCTAGCAATTCCAGTAGGTTCCGGATTTGCTGCGCAGGCACAGAATAACCCATTTGTGTGGATTCACAGTTGACAAAGAACTACAGTTACAGGTAAGCAACCTGTCCTTCCATTGGGTTCCACAGTAGCATAACCATTTGCATAATGGATGCCAGGACTTAGAATTTACCCATTACATGATTCAATCTATTCCCTTCAATCAGAAATTAAAGAGACTGCTGTGTTTGTGCTGACAGAAGCATTGGCTGCAGTAGGGTCCATACTTACAGAGCTCATCCTGGCCATAGTGTTTAACTATCAGATCTATAAATATTTAAAACAACAACTTTATACTTACTTTTTTGTTGCCTAAAGCCTGGCTTTCAAAGAAAAGCTGTTCCTTATAACCTAATATCTGCTCCAGTTCTATTATGTAGATCACCTCTGCAGTTTCTTCCTCTTGTTTCTTTAGGGACCCTCTCTAGATGTCCAGAACATACTTGTAGGTAGCTTTGTTGTGCTCTTAGTACCTGTGCTAATTCTCTAATATAGAAATCATTCTCAGTTAAAAAGTAGTATAAAGAAGTTAAAAAGTAGTATACGATGGCATTTCTTATAGTAGCGTCACACCTTTATATCTGCGCACAACCAGAAGTCTTGGAAGGTGCTTGAGAATCAGTTAGAATTAAGGTAGGTCATTCTGGAGTACCAGTGGTTATATACGCACATCTAAATTCAGGAATTTGCAGAATGTTCATGCACTTTCTCCCCATTTCCTTTAGTGTTTTGTAAAATATGTACACACACAAACATTCACATACACATAGTTGTCTTTCTGGTTACTTTTCTGGATTCCTAACCGTAATGTAGGGTAATGATTGAATATGTCAATAAACCAGCCCAAATCAGATATGAAAGTTAAAAGACAGCACTCTTCCGGCCTCATTCACACTCATCTTTTTGCATGGAGGAGATCCTGGATCTACATGGTGATACCCCACTGAATCAATCAGGGTCATAGTTCCCACTGTGTTCACCTAATTGAATTTCTTCTTGCAGTTCATACTGCAAGGGACTCAGCAGTGGTGGTGGGAAGGAGAGGTGAGGAAGAGGAGGGAAATGACGGCAACAATGAGGGGGCGAGGAAGAAGAGGAAGGAAGAAGAGGGGGGAGGAAGAGGAGCAAGTGGTGGCAGTGAGGGGGTGGGGAAGAGGAGGAAGGAGGAAGATTGGGGAGGAAGAGGAGGCAAGCAGCAGCAGTCGCGGCAATGAAGGGAAGTGAGGAAGAGGAGGAAGGAGGAAGATTGGGACAGGAAGAGGAAGCAAGTGGTGGTGGTGGCGACAGCAAGGGAGTGAAGAAGGAGGATGTTCGGAGAGGAAGAGGAGGGAGTCGGGGGCAGGAGGAAGAGGAGAAAGGAGGAAGATCAAGGGGAGGAGGAGGAGGCAAGCGGTGGCTGCAGTCAGGGGGTAGGAGGAAGGAGGATGAGGAGGGAGGAAGAGGAGGAAGGAGGAAGAGGTGGCTGTGCAGCAACAGCATGGGGGGAGAGGAGGAGGGAGAAAGAGGCTGCAGCACAGAAGCAGCCACACTTTCTCAGCCTCAGAGAATGGCCATGGCAAACCCCTCTAAAGAAATTTGTCATGAAAAATGCAAAGAGGTAGGAGGGAAGAGAGAGGGAGGGGGTGGCAGGGCAGCAGCGGCAGTAGCAGGAAGGAGGGAGGGAGGAGACGCAGCGGTGTGGAACCGGATCAGCAGTTTCCATTACTAGAGATCCAGATCCTTTTGGCAATGTGAAAAAGACATGGTAGGTGGCCCAGTGCAAACTGCGCCAAGTCAAATGGGTTTTTTAAGCAGCCCTCCCACACAAGGTTATTTCATAGTGTGAATGACTCCTCAGTTAAGTTGATATAATGTATTTAAATGTAAGTCAACAAGTGTGTTAGAATTGCCCAGAATTTTGTCTCCTAGAAAGATGTTCCTGAGTGGTGGAATAAATAAATGATAATATTTTTACTCTCTATGAATGCTACTAATAGGTCTATCTTTAACAATATATTTTAATAATAACAAAAATCATCATCATCATCAACAATAATAATCTTTATAATTTGCTTTGCCCAGGTTTTTATACAAGGTTAAGCTGTGCTATTTAGAATTGTAGAATTTCAACTAAAATGACATTGCTGAGGTTAATGCTAAAGTATTTTGTATAGGAGTAAAGATGTTAACCCTCTAATACTAGTTTTTGCAGTTCTGATTTTTGTGTTATTATTTATCTGATAATAACTACATGTTACTAAAATATTCAATGTCCTTTACTGTAGACACTGATTGTTTATTCCATGAAATGTTAATGGATTTCCCTCTCTTCCATTCAGCAAAAGGATTCCTCTGTAGAGGAGTCAGAATGCTCAGGTGATGAGAAGCAGGAAGAAACTTCAAATTTTAAAATGGAATCTAAAATAACATATGATCTCTTTCAAACCATACAGAAGCCATCTACACATGAAACTGCAAATAAAAGGTGAGGGAGAACTGAATTAATAGTGGCTTTTCAAGCAAAATTTTATTCCCTTCTTTCCATTGAATGTACTCTTTTCTTTCCATTGAATAAGAATATAAAATCTTTTTGTATCTATGAAACAACATTGTATCCCCTACTTATTTTTTAGGGAATATCCTACCTCGAGAAGTATGGAGGAAGAAGCTATTCAGGGCATGCTTTCTATGGCAGGATTGCACTATACCACTTGTTTACCAGGTAATACACAGAGCATAGACTGCACTAACAGAGGAAGCTCTCTTCAGGAACACAGAAGCTATCCCAAAAGTAGGCATAAAGAGAAGATGTCTTCCCACAGTCATAAAGCAGAATGCGGTAGGTTGTCATGCCGCTGTATATTGTTCCAAACCTAAAAAGGCTTAAACTATAGATTTCAAAAGGTGGTTGGTTCCATGACAGAATTACTGAAGGCTAACTGTCAGGTAACCCAGATCAATTAAATGTCTGTAATACTAGATACTAATATTTCAGTTCAGATTTTTATTTCTAGCTTTCTAAGCCAATTTACTGATCGGTATATTTCTCATGAGAGAAAAATAAATAAATGCAATTGACATATTGGTATCAGGGCTTAAAACTTGTCTAGTTGCGCAAGTAATCTCTAGTTATAAGGCAGTGGCTGCTGAAAACATATGTGCCTCTTTCACTCCATTACAAACAACGTTGGAAGGCCCAAAATTCAGATGAATGTTCCCCTCTTCCATGAAGCGATTTGTATATTAACTGCAGAATGCATCAAGTTATTTATTATGATATTAATGTAATAATGAGTTTATAATTGGCAGTGTCATGCCGTGATTTCAGCGTCATACATTTCAGTGGATCATACAGTAACAAATATGTTTTTTTCCAGCCAGAGAAGTAATTAAGTGCATAGCATTCATGTTATCAGATTACTGAATATCAGATAAAGATAAAAAGAGTCCAGTAGCTGTTTATGGGATTAATGAAAATTATAGTAAGACTGTATTTTTTAATGTCATGTGAAAATACTACCATAGCTAAAGGCTTTACATTAGTAAATGCAACATTTTATATACAGTGGAAACAAAATTTGGGGGAAATATTAAAGTGGTTTTGAGACAATATTCATTAAGAACAGACAAACAGAAAATTCAGTGTAAAAAAATCTTATAGCATTCGAACTCCTGAACTTGTGCAGTATTTCTATGAGCCAAAACTGAGGCTTAAATTTTTTTAAAAAGTGTTTTCATAATGGCAAAATATGACTAAGTCAAAATAGAAAATAACAGAATAATGGAATAATTGGGACTTCTAGCAGGATAGTTTATGAGGTAACCCTAAATATGAGGAAGTATAATTAATTTCAGTGAATCACCTAATGCCAATTTACTGCTCCTTGAGTACTTTAATTTACATATTAAATGAATCACAGCCTTTTGTTAGAGGCAACAAATCGTGCAATATTCAGTTAAGGAAATAGTTCAGTTATATACATGCAGGAGTGAAGATCCTTGCTGTGGAAGAAAACCTATAATAAAAGATCCATAGTGTGGATTAGTTTTCAATCTACAATTTGATCAGATTTGTGCTTTGTTCAAGCATCTTTTTTATTTCATCACTTTAAAGAAACAGCAATATGTTTGCTTTTGCTTGTAGCAAAAACAAGTAACCACAATATGCTGACAGCTGTGATAGCAGATGTTGTCTCAACTATAATCTATTTGATGCTCTTCTACCAATATATATCTATGGCAACAAAGAAATCCAGATGGCAAAGGTATTGATCCAAAATGCTTAATTTTTCTGGTAGGAAGGAAAATCCCACCTTAATACATTTACATACTGAGAAAAATCTGATGCTGCCTAAACTCTTAAAGGAATGTGTGGCTGATCTCAGTAGCCTTTGATAATTATAGCATGTTTGTGATCTTTCACTTTTAAGTCCTGATAGTCGCCATTGCAGAGCAGAGCTAATCTAGGCTGCCTTTGTAGTGATATCAGTGATAACACCCAGTAGATCTGAACACCCTTTCCCAAACAGACTAAAAGTGGGGTTGGAATTACAGTATGTAGCCTGTACAGCATGTCAGCACCAAGGCTACTTTTGCAGTCCCCAAGGCTTCTCTACCTCACCTTTTTTTCCCTTTAAGGGTGACTTATGCTTCCTCTAAAACAAGGTACATTATCTGTATCTTGTCTTATCCTCCCCTCACCCCCCCCCCCCAAAGTTTTTGAGAAACTGGAAGTGATGGGTTAGTGCTGTGGGGAAAACAGCTTCTGGACTCACTGAGATTGTTTATTTGTGGACTGAAGGCATTTAGTCTGTGATGCTCTTTGCAAGTCAGCTGCTGCTATTGCGTTCATGAAGCAAATGGCAGGCCTTTTATGGAATAGTTAGCTTGCATTATCTGAATAAGAACCTGCTTCATCTAAGCAATAAAAAATATATATCACACATAGGAGTTTATCACACGGAGGAAATTGGAAGTATAATCCAATGGAAGTCTAAATGCAATCATGGGGTTTCGTGTGATTGCGTGAAAGCTGATCACACACATTTTTGGGCAAAGGGAAGTCCTTCCGAACACAATCATGGGGTTTCGCGTGATTGCGTGAGAAAGTATCACACGCAATTTCGGGCACTAGGAGGCAATTTCGGGCAGTTCTGATTGCAATGCAGTGTCAATGCGCAATTACGTAAATTCGCTGAACTAGCGAGTTTACTCAGTTCCGAACTGGCTTCACTTCCATTTCTTTCGAAATTGAGAGAAATTCTTCCCTTGTGATAAACTCCATAGAAGTGAATTTGCCATCTACATCATGAGGGAAAGGCCTGCCAGCTCCATCAGGCCTGGCCTAAAATAAGCTGATCAGCCCTCCCTTTGCCATCTACGTAATCAGGGAGAGAGAGGCCTGCCAGCTCCATCAGGCCTGTCCTAGATTATGAAGCAGAGCCCTCCCTCCATGCCATCTGCCTTGGTCCAGGTCTCAGAGGGAGAGAAGAACTTTTGGATCTGATCCCCTTCCCCCTGTTCTCCTTTTGTGTCGTGTCTTTTTAGATTGTAAGCCTGAGGGCAGGGAACCATCTAATTTAAAATAATAATTGTAAGCTGCTCTGATAGCCTTAAGGCTGAAGGGTGGGGCATAAATACAACAACAACAACAACAATAATTTTATTTGCTTCATGTATGAACAAAACTAAATTAAAATAGCAAGTTTGTTAATAGGAATGTACAGTGTATTCTCTTTCAAGATTAATGGAATCTCTGATTTCTCTGGCTGAACATTAGGTGAAAGAGTGTGTGAGAAGTAGGGGCATAAAAAAAGAATTAACAAACAGCAAGCAAAGTTACCTAGAGAAGGGGATTTGTCAAGAAAATAAATCTTTTCTACTTTGTAACAGGTATTTCCAAGCTGTCCAGTATAATAGTTTTCTGTGGGTTTTCTGGGCTATGTGGCTGTGTGCTGGAAGAAAATATTCCTGATGTTTTGCCTGCATCTGTGGCTGGCATCTTCAGAGGGTGGTGGCATGGAAGTATGTGGGGTATATATACTTGTGTATACAGTCCGTCCTCTGTATCCGTGGACTTGCCATCTGCAGATTTGAGCATCTGAAGGTGGCAGGCCTGTGGGGAGGGGGCAGCAGAGGAAAAGGAGGAAGAGGGGCTGCAGCGGTGATGGAGGGATAAGAGGAGGCGGAGAAAGGAGGAGGTAGCGGGATTACGGAGGAGGAGGAAAGAAGAAGAGTGGCGGCAGCAGGAAGAAAGAGGAGGAGTAGAGAAAAAAGAAGAGGAGGGAGGAGGAAGAGGAGGAAGTATAGAGCTGGCAGCAGTGGGAGAGGAGAGGGGGAAGGGAGCAGGAGGTGTCGAAGAAGAGGAGAACAGGCAGCCCCGTACTGCGGTGAGAGCAGCAAGGTGGCCTTCAGGGAGGATGGGATGGCGAAGTCCTATTGTCTTCAGTGGTGGTGTGACTGCATGGCTGCACCACTGTTGAAGACAATGGTAGTTGCTGGCATGGTCCAGAATCTGTGTTTTCTACCAGGTCAGAATGCACATAGAGGCCATTGAAATCCACTTACACCTGGACAATCTGAACAGGGAAGAAGAAACACTGAAAGTAAACAAAGTTTGGCTACCACTCCTGAAGAACAGCAAAATTAAGACTTAATGCATTCAAATGAACACGACCCAGGGTTAGGAGGTTTCCATGCAGACAATGGATTGCTAATTAAATAGACACACACATCCTCCCACATATCCTCCCACCCTGAGGCTTTGCCATTCAACAACAGACCAACACACAGATTAACATGTAAATCGCTTCCTTCCAACCAAAGGTCACACAGATAGATATACCTCACATACTTCCATGCCACTACCCTCTGACGAAGCCAGCCACAGATGCAGGTGAAATGTCAGGAATAAATTCTTGGAGAATGCGGCCACGTAGCCTGGAAAACCCACAGAAAACTATGGATGCCAGCTGTGAAAGCCTTTGACTTCACATACCCAGTATAATGTTTAAATATTTCTGTTTAATTTCTGTTCAGGTAAGCACATAAAGGAAGAAAAAGATGCAGGAGCTTCAATGTTAGCTACAACATTAAATGTTATTTCTAAAGTAAACCCTCAGGTAAGATGTTGAATAGTGTGCTCAGTTCACAGCAGGCTAAATATTCACAGCTGTTTTATGTTAATGGGGATATGCCCCATCCCATTCTGTAAAGTTTTCAGTTGCCCTCTGCATCTGTGTGCCACTAGCTGTATTACTAACTTGAATCTACTGTTCTGTGATGTTGCCATATTCATTTAGTAGTAGATGCATTTCTTCAGATTTTTTTTTTAAAATGAACAGTAAGATGGCAGGAAGAGAAATGTCAGAGTGGGGCCCAGAATGATTGAGGATCACATGAAGGTTGAAAAATTGGTAGTGTGGGCACATGTGTTTTGTCCCCCAAATTCTTTTAAAATAGATTAGCCAGAGGCCTCCACTTTATTTCAGTAGAGGTTTTGTTTCATTCTGGCCATAGTGTTGGCTTTTTCAGAGGCCTGCAAATAGTGTTGGAGCATTTGATACTCCAGAGCAATTGTTGTTACTCATGTAAATTCTCTTTACTGTGAAAATGGTGGTAACGAGAGGATCTAGGTCCATAGGACATTTCCTTTACTTTTTGGAGTCCCTTTGTTGTGTTTACACAGGTTCTTAACAAAATTGATTTACCACTGCTGTAGTTCTAGTCAAATGCCAGATTTTACTGAAAAATTGAAGTTTGGCAAAATGTGCACGATTATATTTTGATGCTAGAAGGTAGGAAAAATTACTGGAATTTTAGAAACTGTTAATTTCCCAGTTCAAATCTGATACTTAGCTATATGTCCTTTAACTGTGTTTCAGAAATTCCTATCAAATAGATAAAAACTATGACTGCTAAACTTTCTAGCACCTATATGAAAATATACATTGCTTTAATATTTTGATGAAGTATGTAATGTGTATCATTTGTACATATGTGTCACTCATTATGAATGGGTGATATTGGGAGTTCCAGCTGTTAATTTATATTTTTGCTACTATTTAAAACTGTTCATTATTAGCAACTGTGTTTTGAACAATTGTGTTGCATGGCTGTTTGTGTGTTTGAATATTTATTTGTGTCATGTCTGTGCAATTCCTTCTCCACAGAGGTGTTACTGGCACTTGTATGCTAATTAGATTTGTGCAGTATCATTAATAATAGTATATCAGACACTTCTGTTTCACTTTCTGCCATGACTTTAGCCTTTGTTTAACTGGCTTTTATTTAGCTGTAACTCTTTCTGTTCATATTATTGAATTCTTCATAAATAAAGTAATAGGAAATTGAGTTTAAAATTGGGTTTACAGAAAGTGCTGTTGTGTCATTGAAGCCTACATATGTGCATCCACATATGTTGCATATACCCAGCATTACAGAGTCTTAACTGGTTTTTCCCCCTCTACAGGATACAAACAAAACTCAGAAATACGTTAAGAAGGAAGGTGCATCGGAGGTCAGTTACAGAATTCAAGAAAACAGAAGTCACTTACAAAATAATGGTTTGAACTTCTCACATGGCAAGTGCACACAGGACTGTAGCTTGACCGAAGCGGAGTGCAGGTTAAGTGATGGCAGCCTTAGCCCTGACAGACCATATGGTGAAACTTCATTGTCTGTACCTCTTCATCCAACCAAGCGGCCAGCATCAAATCCACCCCCTATCAGCAACCAGGCAACAAAAGGTGGTGTAATAATCTATATTAATTTCAGTTACCAAGAAACTAAAGACTGATGCTATTTGTAGGGCATGCTTAGTTGAAAAGAGGTGCTAGTGCTTTGTTTCATTCCCTCTCTCCCCCCCACTCTGGGTTTATATCCAGAGTGCAGCTTTATCCTCTTTTTGTGTGCTTTTGAAATAGTAAACACCACATTCTCTGGATGCTACAGAGGAGCAAAGATTCCAGGTTATGTATGTACTGTACCAAATTTGGAAATAGTTCAACGCTTATCTCACTGATTAAGACTGTTCTCTCTCTGCCCCTCTCCTTTTGCTATGTGAGTGTAATAAAAGCCTACCTTCCAGGAACATAGTAAAGATTATTGAGGAGTACAGGACATTTCATAGTGGAATGCATTATACAGATGTGCAGTGATCTCCTCAAATATTAATATGTGTATTAATCCTTCAGTCATTTGATGTTGAGTAGTTAGCATAGTTGAGTATTCCAGCACCAGAGGTGTTGAGTATTTCTAAATTGTCAAGAGTGAATATAACTAGTTGCTGAAGAGCCTGTGTTGACTTATGTTCACTGACCCTGTCTTGAAGCTTCCTGTTTGACCAATGTGGGACGGATTTGATTAATAAATAAAGCAAATACCTGACTTGTGGTGGTGGTCAAAAGTATCAACATTTTCTTTTTCTTTCAGGCAAACGTCCAAAGAAAGGTATGGCAACTGCCAAACAACGACTTGGGAAGATTCTAAAGCTGAACCGAAATGGCCATGCACGCTTCTTTGTTTGATGCAGTGGCTACTTCTGCTGCTGCTATCTTTTTATATGCATACCAGTATTGAGGGTAACAGTGCCTGGAGCTTCTGTTTTAGTCCTCTGCTTGAAGCGGAATGCATGTACTTTATTAGAACACTGCCTGATGAACAAAAACCGAATGCTGCATTTTCACTGTGCCACACCTGCTCAGCAATAACCATTTGGAAAACAGGGGAATCTTCAGAGACTGTGTATTGGGAAGTGGTCTTTTTCAGGGCTGTCGTTTTGTTGTTTCTGCTAAGTTTCTGAACTGACTCATGAACAGAAGATTATGATGAAGGTGGTTATCAATAATTTATTTGACAGATTATGGCAACTATTGAATTCATTTTTAAACTATTTATTTGGAAAACTTTTGTGGGAAATATTTTAATTTTAGGTGTAACAAATGTGAAGATTTTTATTTGTTCTTAATGACTGTCTGCTGTGGAGAGCCACATGAAAGATTTATTTTGGCTTCTAACAGTTGGTATACAAGTTACAGTCTTAAACATGGATGTGATGCATTAAGTTAAGACACATGAAATCACATGCTAATTTCTGTTCTTTGTATGTTCTTGTGGATGTTTTTCCCCACTAAATTCTGAAGGACACATTCTTCATCAGTTTAATTGACCTTTGTATGACTTCCTATCCCTACTCCTTCCTCTTCTCATGTTCTGCCAGTTATTCTGGATTTCTATTGGCGTAGCATTAGCAACAGCTTTTGCACATACATGTGCTTCCCTGTACCCCTATTTGTTCACATGTTATGGAGCCTGATCCATGCAAAGCATGGGTTATAGTACACCAATTGTAGCACTACAGCTACTGATTTAAGTGTAGACACTTAAATGCATTTTATAGAGGAAGGCTGTTGTGGTGGCAGAATATTGTATTATCATCTACATATGCCAGTCAGTTAAAGGTCTTAAGTCATTTTTGTATATATGTAAATGTGTTTGATAGTGTGCTAAATCTCAAATGACTATTTTGTGTCATGCTTTGCAAAAACCTGGTAGTAAATGCCAATTCTGAAATGCATGTAAATAACTTAGATGAAAAATTTGTATTTTTGTAATATAAAATTGATTATTTAAGCTCTTTTTGGAGGAAAAGGAGGAGGCACCTATACTACTATTTTGGTAAGAGGGCTATTCAGTACTAAAGCAGGAATACTAAGGATATTATGTTTCATCCTGTTGATTAAGAGTTAAAGCATGGCCAAAGCTACTCAGTTGCTTGACTTCACTTCAATAAAAACTTTGCAGTCTTCAGGTTATATTTAAAATAAAATACATAGAAGTCCCTAAATAGGACTTTGTGCTTAAACAATTTTATATGTTCAGTATTTTCTGCATCTGTGTGAGTATCTCTGTTCAGCGATATGTAATGTCCTTTGTCTCATATCACAACATTCAGGCTTTCTTGCAGTTGTTAGTGGAAACATTTCATGGCTTCAATCCTTTACAAATTTGTTACTTAAGCCCATTTAACTGAATAACACTTAACAATGCATAATTGCATGCTGGATGGGAAAGCAAATCTAATTTGGAAGTAAGTGCAGTGGGCTGACTTTGGATTGGATTGAAACTGGAAGTGTCAATGGGCAAAAGGAGATAACAAGCATGCAACATATCATAGGTTTTGAAAGTTACTATACTTTTCCTTCACTCTTCTTTCCAGTTGCATAGTAGTTTTTTCTTAACACCTAAGTGTCAAAAATAATCACATAAACCCAAGCTAGAAAACATATGTTATCAGGATTACAAATAGAGCTGATTACAAAAAGAAAACTCATTACTAGCTTTTGGAAATAACTGATTTACTGGTTAATCTGAGGTAAGACACTTTTAACTATTAACCATTTTTTTTCAGCAGTAGTAGTCCATATATCTGTTTAATAGAGCTGTAATATATTTGTGTAGAATTTGTACTTGTATGTTCTAAGTACATTTCAAAGTAAGATAGCGATCCTTTTGCTTTAGGCAGAAAAACAGATCTGTGGTGCCAGGTTTTGAAGCATTGGTTCATTAAAATTTTGGTAAGCCATATCTTTGAAGAGAACTGCTTTTTTGTTTCATATTAAAACCAATTTACATAAAATTTGGCTAAGGACACAATTCAATGAATGGCAAATATATTGGGATAATAAAGCCTTTCTATACTAGAGTAGCAGACATTTATCATAATTGGTCTAGTGTCTCTTCACATTATAGCTGTGGCTTTACTGGGGGACAGGTGCTGATGTTGGAGACGAGGAACGGGAGGCTTTGGCTACAGCCATATTTTTAGGGATGTTTCCATTATTTTTATCACCCCCCCCCCCCCCCCCCAGATCTCTTCACGGTCTGCCAAAAGAGAGATGCCAATTGCTAAATTGCTATCTATGTTTCAAATAAAATTGAGGCAACTGTTCTCCTATCCCAAATTCAGTAACCCTCTTGCAGAAATAAGGATGTAGATAAGCTGATTTATTTTAAGGAAAGAAAAATACATTAACAGGATGTTGAAATAGGTTGCTCTGAAAAGTGGTCTTTAGTTTGGTTAGCTGAATGAAGAGACTAGTTGGCAGTCTTGTTTGTAAGGTAGCAACGTCCTTGGTAGAAATCCCACTTGCAGCAGACTTTACATATGTAGTAGATTGTCTAAATTAGATACTGTAGCCTGCCTTTGGCATTTCACTTTGAGGGAGAGAAAGCAGTACTTAAGCTATATTTGGCAGGAGGTTACATAGTCCTTGTGAATCCTTATTTCAAAGAGTCCATCTTTTAAAATAATTGGAACAAGAATTTCACCTGTGGAGCAGAATTGCTAAAGACCTATTCTGTTTTGAACTGATGGATGAGAGGGCAAGATGTAATGGATATCAGTGTAGTGATTTATCAGGATCTTTTCTAGCAACATTTCTTTTTATCCTTCTACAATACTTACCAATAAGCTCAGGCTACAAAGTAGCCTTAAATGACCTCTGTGGTAGGTTTACCTATGCAATCAATGACACTTACATATGATCATTCTCACAATTTTAAGAGGGTTGAACAAGGAAAGCGGCCTTTCTGGCCACATTTTTTCCTAGCAAAAGTGCTTACATTAATGTTCTTCAGGATAAGAGCACACTATCATGGTCACATTCAAGAAACTTTACTTCACCTAAGCTTTTAACATGCCAATATCTGCCTTCATTCACCAGGATCTGTATTAATTAAACTGTGAAATCTTTGTAGGAGTTAAAAACAACCCTGGTCTGATTCAGTAGTTTTATGAAACTGGTAACTTGGAGGAACCTAAAGATCCCCAATGCTACAAATGACCAGAGAATCCCATGCATAGTGCCTCACCTCATCCACAATTTCTCTGCCACCAAAAAGAAAATGAAAACTCAAGGCATCTTTTTGTAGTAATTTGCATCCATACTTCCAGACCATCAAAAACTGTTCATTTCCCTGGATCTGAGTTAATCAGGGAAACTTTATCTTGTGGAAGAAATATAAACTGAATTTTAGGGCCTTACTGTTTGTCGTTTGAACTGTATTAAAAGCTGCAACATCCATTTCCCAAAAAGGCAATGATCTGTGTACAAAATGTGTGAATTGTACAGTTAAGAGTGGGAATGAGCCTAGCACTGATTAGGAAATGCAGTGACTGCTATAGCTGCATTTCTATCTGGACGAGGACTTTGAATATAAATTTTAAGCCATAATAGTTACTTGCTGTGGGAATGGAATAAAAGAAATCACTTTAAGAGATTATATTAATATGAATTATCACTTTTGCTGGGAAAAGTTTAACTTTGCCAGTACTTTGGCATTTTTGAGATATTCATTACATTTGAAGAAGGGATAGGTCTTGGTTATATTTACTAGTTTTGTAGTAGTGTTTTGCTGATGTGATTTCCCTCACACCTTTTTCTACTGTCAGTCTGATTTCTAAATTTTTGAATGTTTGTGAAATAGCAGTCTTTCTGAATAGCAGTTTGTGTGTCCTCTGATCCTTTTTACAGAAACGCACTACTGTGTGGAGTGTTTTGGCTGGGAAGTGGGATGCTGCAGCTTTAAGAGCATTTTCCCCCAATTTATAACAGTGTTTCCCAACCCATTTTTGCCTGCAGGCAGGAAAAGTGTATGTACAGTATTTATTTTGTTTCAGTTTTACTTTGAAATTTGTAAGTTTCTATAAGTAGCTTACCAATTTAATGTTTGAGAAGACAAGTGGCTTGTTTAAATTTGTATTTGACCATAGTTTCCACTTTCTGTACTTTAAATACTGAAATTAAAATCTGTATTACTTATGTTTTGATTTTAGCACTCAAGTGTTTAATTTCTTTGTTTATTCACTCATTGTAAATATAGAATGTGCTACAAATTGTCTTATGAATAATGCAAATTCCGCTTCTGACTTCTTTGACCGTTTTTTTATTATTCTATTTCTTTTTTTTTTATAAGAAGCACTTGAGTCCACAATATATCCTCAAAATGCCATCAGCAGCTTCATGTAGTTTACTAGTAATCTGACAATGAAATGCAGCTTTGACAGTGTATAAGATGCAAAATAGCTTGATTATTTATTTTATATATTTTCTTCCACAACATGTTTTAAAAATATATAAAAATACAGTAAATTTTGATATTATTAGACTATCACATTGAAACAATCACTAAATTAAAACAATCTAGAAACCATTTAAAAGTCCCGGGGGGGGGGGGGAATAGCAGCCTTCCTATTAAAAAGCCCTTCTGCAGCAGCCAATCAGTTGCCAAAAATTTGCCTGAATAAAAACGGTCATACCTTGATGGCAGATGCACAATAGAAAAAGGGGCATTTCTGTTGATAGGGAGTTCCAGACTGGGAGCAATCACCAATAAAGTCCTCTCTCTGGTTGTCACCAAACTTGTCCATGATGGTGGTGGGATGGAGAGAAAGGCCTCCCAATGATCTTAAATCCTGGGCAGCATCATGAGAGGAGATGACATCCTTCAGATACCAAAGACCATCAGATGTAATATGCCATAACTAAAAGTTTGCATTTTGCCCTCAAATGGACTGGTAGCCTGTGGAACTGTCATAAGAAGGAATGAGTAACTGGCTTGAGTCAACAATCTGGCTGACACATCTTGGATCCACAGACAACACTGAACGCTTTCCAAGGCAACCGCATGGAGGGAGTGTTACAGTAATCCAGCCATGGCCAAATCAGATATTTGAAGTCAATGCAATTAGTAGACTAGCTTTGGCTGTACAAATATGCTTGCAACCATTGCTGCAACAAGACTTTATGCCCCCAATTCCATCATCCGAGTCATTCATAGTTATCAAATTTGCAGATGACACCAAATTAGGAGGAGTAGCTAATACCCCAGAGGACAGGATCAAAATTCAAATTGACCTGAATAGACTAGAAAGCTGGGCCAACACTAACAAAATGAAATTCAACATGGAGAAATGTAGGATACTGCATTTAGGGCGGAAAAATGAAATGCACAGATATAGGATTGGGGACACCTGGCTGAACAAGACTACCTGTGAATGGGATCTAAAGAGTCCAAGTTGAATGCAATTTTAGGCTGCATCAATAGAAGTATAGTCACTAGATCAAGGGCAGTAATAGTGCCACTTTATTCTACTTTGGTCAGGCCCTGCCTAGAATACTGTGTCCAGTTCTGGGCACCACAATTCAAAAAGGATGTGGAGAAACTGGAGCATGTCCAAAGGAGGGTGACTAAACTGGTGAAGGGTCTGGAAACCATGCCTTAGGAGGAACAGCTGAGGGAGCTGGGAATGTTTAACCTGGAGAAGAGAAGGTTAAGAGCTGATATGATAGCCCTGTTTAAATATTTGAAGGGATGTCATATTGAGGAGGAAGCAAGCTTGTTTTCTGCTGCTCCAGAGAACAGGACCCAGAACAATGGATACAAACTGCAGGAAAAGAGATTTCACCTAAACATTAGGAGGAACTTCCTAACAGTAATGACTGTTCAACAGTGGAACACACTTCCTTGCAGTGTGGTGGAGTCTCCTTCCTTGGAGGTCTTTAACAGAGGCTAGGTGGCCATCTGGGGGGTATGCTTTGATTGAGAGTTCCTGCAGGGCAGGGGGTTGGACTGGATGGCCCTTGTGGCCTCTTCCAACTTTAGGGTTCTATGAGTACTCCCAAGCTGCAAATGGGAATCTTCCAGCATCACCTTTTGAACTCAGCCCCTCTAGGAATGACTGTTGTGTGCCTTCAAATTGTTTCCAACTTATGGCGACCTTTAGGCAAGTCTATCACAGGGTTTTCTTGGAAAGATTTGTTCAGAGAGATTTTTGGCAGTGCCTCTGTATGAAGATGAGAGTGTATGACTTGTGTTAGGTCACTCATTTGGCTTCCATGGCTGATTGGGGATTCAAACCCTGGTCTCCAGAGTCATTGTCCAATGCTCAAACCACTATACCACATTGGCTTTGCGTATAGCCACTACAAAATGCTGCCTCCGAGTCTTATCAGACAAAGGAAACCCAGAAGAACACCATAGCTAATAAAATTAGCGAGATGTCCAGTCTACTCAAAAAGTAAGGGAAAGGATACAAAGAAACTAATACTTCAATATTTAAATAGCAGTACTGTCTGAGAAATCAGAGTCAAGGATGTATCTGTAAAAACTTCCTATAGCTTGTGAGTTTCCCTCCGCCCGCCCCCCACCCTAAACTAAGCTATATGCAACCTAGCAGCCACATACTATGCCATACACAGTGCTTTGCAACCTGTATTTGCAAGCTCAGACCAGAAAAAAAGAAGTTTTAAACCTTTGGTGAATTGCGATACATAGCCAATGTCTCCTGTTTGTCCTGGACTAGAACAATATTTTCTGGTAGGCTGTACAGTACCAGCAAATGTGTGTTATGAAATCTGATGCCTTGCCCAAAAAAATTTCTTTCACTGCAATGCAATTTGTGGCTCTCCAGATGTTAAACTACAACTTCCTAGCCAAAATGATCAGTAGTGAAGATGATGGGAGTTTCTGTCCAAAGTTGTAAAGGGGCACAGTTGTTCAACCCTGTCTTAAGATTGTGGATATTGGTTCACTTCATCTTTGAGACTACGTGGTAAATACAGTTGGCCCACCACATTTGCAGTTTTGTGGTTTTGATTAATATGTTCTCTTTAGGAATCTCTAAGTCCTCCGCACATTTCTGCTGGAAGTTGACCATAAAATTGTGCTGGAGAACCTAGAGGTTCCTAGAGAAAACACAGGTCCTCCAGCATGATTCTGTGATCAACGTCTGGCAGATGTTGACCATAGAGTTGCACTGGAAGACCTGGAGATTGCTAGAAAGGTGTTCTCTCAAGTAAAAAGAATAGTGGGTTTTTTTTATTTGTGGTTTTTCCACATTCATGGGGGTCCTTCACCCCTAACCCCAGCAAATGTGGAGGGACCACTATAGTACACAGGAGAATGCAAAAACATGGGTTTGGACATATCATCTGATTTAGAGATGTGAGATGGCAGTCTGTGGGGCAAAATGGTAGAATTAAACTTCCCATCTGATGGTAATGACAGACAGTAGGAAAAGTTCACATTATAGGTGGATGGAAACTCTGGGTTTACACGACCTGAGTAATATTAATGGGAGGCTTTTCATTCAGAGGGACAACAATTAAAAGCAACCTGTGAAAAAAACTTCCAATAACATAATAGTTATAGAATTCCTGATTGTATTGGCTAAACTGAGCTGGAGTTATTATTCTGAACTTTAAAAAGACTAACCTGACAAGTGGTCTAAATTATCAGGGGCTTTTCCTGCTGCTGTTGCACCTGTCTATGTGAAATACAATGCCAGAACAGTATTGAGAGAGCCAACAGTATAATTGGGGTATTAAATAGATTACATTTACAGCAAACACCTGGGAGAAATTCAAGCCTCTTAACAATGATGTTGGGTCCAGCTGACTGACTTAATAGGCCCCTGCCTTATCTACATTTTCTTCCCCATTCTGTGAGCATGAGAGGGATTTGATGCCTATCATCTAAGAAGGAGCAAAGGGATCTTTCTGGATCCATGGAAAAGTGGCTATTGAGAAGTCTCTCATCTCTGAGCACTTAGATGTATAAAGGGTGCTTCACATGTTACTTCAGGCAAAAGAAGAGCATACTTTTAAATAGCAGTGCTTACAAATTGCACTGGCCTGTCATTTGCTGCAGTTCTTGGGAAAACACCCATGTAAAGTAGTGCACAGTATTTCTCAGACCTTTAATTCCTGGTCATTTTATTCAGGATTAAGACCAGTGACACCTGGGGCTCAGCCTCAAAGTGGAGAGTTTAGCACTCAGATAAATAGGAACTGGAGGTTTATTATCTTCCAGTGCTATTAGTTTCATCTGTTTTAAGAGTATGTTTTAGAATCCAATTTAGATTAAACCAGTGGGATCACAGAATTTGGAAGGGACTACAAGGGCTACCTAGTCAAACCCCCAACTATGGAGGATTACAGAGCTAAAGAACACCTGAAGGCTGCATCTGCACTGCAGAAATAATCCAGGTTGACATCACTTTAACCACCAGGGATCCAGGTTATGCAATTCTGGGAATGATCGTTTGTTGTGGCACCAGAGCTTCGATAGCCTGGGGCCCTGGCAGTTAAAGTGTTAAAACTGGATCGTTTCCATAGTACAGATGGACTCAAAGATGCCCATTCAACCTCTGTTTAAGGACCTCCAAAAATGGAGTCTTCCACCTTTGAAGGCAATCTGTTCCATTGCTGAACCACTTTTGCAGTAAAAAAAAGTTCTTAAGTTTTAGTCGGAATCTCTTTTCTTGTAATTTGACTCTTGTACAGTTGGCCCTCTGTAGCCACAGATTTCTTATCCACAGATTCAAGCTTTTCCAGCTTGAAAATATTCAAAAATATATAAATTCTAATAAGAAATCTTGATTTTGCTATTTTATTGACACCATTTTACAATGCCATTGTATATAACGGGATTTGAGCATCCTCAGATTTTGGTAGCTACGGGTGGTGGTGGTCCTTGAACAAAACCCCAGTGGACAGCAAGGGCCCACTGTAATCTGAATATTATGTCCAGTCATATTGAGCTCGTTTTTTTTTCTATCTTTCATAGTACTGGAAATCATACAGTGCATAGGACTATTGAGGATGATCAAATGGCCTGTATTTAGGCAACTTGTAGTACATTGAGTTAATTCTTAGTTTTCTATTTCCGCCTGTTGTTTTCACTTCCCATCCAGACAGAAGCGAACAGGATTTCTCCCTGGCCAGCAGGTTTTAAAATATTGCAATATTCAGTATACATTGGGTTTGATACTAGTTTGGCCCATTAATCTGCTTTCATAACTAAGCTTCAGAAACTAGCAAAATAAGCAAAACTTTCTTTGTTGAAACTGTTGTGCAGAAGATACCACTCATCACATGTGCTTGCTTTTTTTAAAAGATAAAATGCTAGGTAAGGAAAGAATGGCTTATCACAGTTCTCTCTCTGCTTCATCAAAAGGGGGTTGGAAGTGTGTTCTTCACTGTTGCATTGTGAGGAGCTCCCTGAGAAACAGGTGTGAAGGTTCCTTGGAAGTCTGTATATGATGCTGTTTTCCTTGCTTGACAGCACAACTCCTTCAGTAAGTCTGGACCTCCTGGTGAGCCACCTTCATCAGGATCTGCAATTTCACTGTCATGGAATCTAAATAAATGTAACAGAGGGAAAAATTTACTTTGAGACTGAAATGTTGGTTGCTTACTGTGAATGTTCATACTTGTTTGCAGAAAAGGAGACATTCAGGAAAGGGTTAGGCCCTTATGCTGTCCAAGGTCTAATCTGAACTGCAAAAATAATGCAATTTGACACAGCTTTAACTGCCATGGCTCAATACTATGAAAATCTGCACTTTTCAGTTTTGTGAGAGATTTAGCCTTCTCTGTCAGAGAGCTCTGGTGCCACAACAAACTACAAATCACATGATTCAGTTAATGTAGTGTCAAACTGCATTATTTCTGCAGTGCAGATTAGACCCAAGTGACACAGGTATCACGTGAGCTATAATATCCTTTTTATAACATTGTTCCTGCCTCAGTTCTTTGACCCATCATTGTTCTAGATTCTGCAAATAAGGGAACACTTTTCCATCTGTTTGGAAATTAATGTATGCCCTTCATGCTTTTAGCTACAAATATACATCTCAGCTGTGATAACTCCCTAATGCACACGCTGCCATAGCTGATGCCATATTTTATGGTATTCCTAAGGTTGCCGCATGGAGCACTATTCTGGAAAGCCAACAATTTGGAAGGCATCCAAATGACATCTTCCTGAGTGACAGATGCCTCATCTTTTGTATATGTGTTGGTTATAACTCTACACAGGGCAGGTACATGGTGGAGGGAAAGTCCAAGTGCACATACCAGTTTCAATTCCCCAGAGCGTCTTTAGGAAATGAAGTAGCAGGTCCAAGTAAAACTTCACAGCACACCTGGCCTGTTTAACTTTAAAAACAACTACAGCACAAAGATGTTTCACTAATTATTGTTGTGAGTGCTACCATTGGAGGCCCCTATAAATCAGTGCTGTTGAAAGTTGCATTGTTGCAGGTCCCTGAGCCATTTGTTGCCAGTCCTGATGAGTTTCTAAAAGAAAGAAAAAAAATACAGCCCCTGCCATGCTGGGGAGAAAAATATTCCAATCCCCCATGTCAGATACCTTAAGAAGCACTACTGTAAATCACAACCTACCTCTCCATCTTGTAAGAGGTGGGGAGCTGGTGGAAGAAGAAGGACAACTATTGGTACCCCTTCCTTCCTTCCTTCCTTCCTTCCTTCCTTCCTTCTTTGGCAAAGATTGTTAGGAATACACTACTACAGCATCCTAAAAAACTACGGATCACATTTTGTTGTCCTGATGACTATGTATGAATTTAAGAGCTGAATGGTGAAGAAAGCTGACAGGAAGAAAAGAAACTAATTTGAGATGCGGTGCTAGAGAAGAGTTCTGTGGACACTGTGGATTGCTAAAGAAACAAATAAATGGGCCCAAGGCTGGATCTGCACTGCAGAATTAATGCAGTTTTAATTGACATGGCTCAAGGTTATGGTAATCTGGGATTTGTATTTTTGTGAGCAGTTTAGCCTTCTTTGTCAGCTGTGGTGCTTCAAATCCCAGCATTCCACAGTATGGAGCCATGACAGTGTCAAACTGCATTAATTTTGCAGTGTGCCAGCAGCCCAAGAGCAAATCAAGCCTGAACTTTCTCTAGAAAGCAAGATGACTAAACTGAGACTGCATGCAAAGGGATTTTGCAGCACCTTTGAGACTATGTGAATGAAGTCGTAGCATAAGCTTTTGTAGACTTGGTTTTCATAGATTTGTATCTGAGGAAGTAGTCCAAGTCTATGAAAGCTTATGCTACAACTTCTTTCACACAGTCTCAAAGGTGCTTAAAGATTTTTATTTTATTTTATTTTTGCATACTGATACTCCAGACTAACATGGCTATGTCTCTTTAAACTGAGACTGTCATGCTTTGGACATACCATGAGAAGACATGACTCGCCAGAAAAAGACAATACTTGGTAAGGCAGAGAACAGTAGGAAAAGATGAGGATTGCACTACAGATGGATAGACTCAATCAAGTTTGCAAGACCTGAAGAGGTCTATTGATGACAGAGTGAGTTGGAGGTCTCTCATTCATTGGATTGCCATAAGCAGAGGTTGACTTGATGATAGTTAAGACCAACAAGAGCATCCATAGCCTTGCTCATCTGTCAACCTCTGTATATAATCTGCAAAAGGTAGCCAAAAAAGAGGTGAGGAGTGGAAGAAGCAACTGGGATGACAGAGAAAAGAAAAAACAGAGCAGTGAATCAAGAGGGGCAGGAGAATATTCGGTACAGGGACTCCTCAAACCTTACCAACACTGCTAGTCATACTTACTGAACTTGGATGTGCAGCACCTTGGTATTCTAGTTTTCTGAACCACCAGATAATAGACAGGCAAGCCAGACAGAGTTACAGCACAGCCTATACTGGTGTTCACAGGATCTGAATACAGTGATGTCCCCACAATGAAGAAACAGGCTGTGGTAAATACCAGTGGTATAATCAGAGGCACCTAAGTCAAGAGGAAAGAATAAGAAACCGAAAGGTCTGCTCCAGGCATATGCAAGCAACAGAGCATGTTGGTTTGAACATGGGAGTATTCCAAATGTAATAGATCTATTTAGTCTTAGAGATGGAAGGTGTCATAACCTGCCTGTACAGTGAACAATGTTTTCTATCAGTGGTCTCATAATGATGTTTTCAACTCATCCTCTGTTTTGAAATAAAGCAAGGAAAAGAACTAGTGTTTTTAATGGCACTTTCATAACTGTTGATACATTATTGTGGACACCTCTCCCTCTTTCCCACATCTGGGTACTTATGAATCCTTGATTCACTTTTGTTCTTGTCCAGTTTACATACTGCCAGTTTGGTGTTCTGCTGGATTATTTTAATTGATATTTTCCTTTTATGCAATACCTGGGGTTGTCCTAATCCAATCACTGTTACCCTAAAGTGAAAGTTATCAGCCAGTCTGGAATCCCGTTGCTGACTGCTGAGAAAGAACATCAAGTCTTTGTTACCCTGAAGGACAGCATGTCCCCAAAGGCTAGTTTTCTGGTATATATATTAGTCTCAAAAACCTAGCCTCTGCATACACAGTATACGTATAGTTGTCCCAGGCTGTGCTCTGTATCTGAGCTGTTTTGCTCTCAGACCTCAGTCTGAGCCACTCCTTTCCGTGATCTACTTTGCAGACAGGTACCATAAATACCACCCTCTTTAAACCCCTCAAAATCCACCATCCACTTTCCATATTTATATTTTAGTTAGCTCTGAATACTATGTCTATGTGAATTGCTATTGTGTGTGTGTGATTGCACTCTGCATTTTTCTAAATAAAATCTTCTTAATTCACCCAAGCCTGGAGTTCTCTCAGTTATTACCGGTATACAAAGATGCCAGTGGTCCTAAAGGTTAGACAGCCTCTTACAAAGCTAATTTCCTCAACATTTAAAGTAATGCTGACATAGTTGGTGGGGACCTCCCCAGCCCCCCACCTTTCTTTGGGTAACATCTGGCTCAGTTATGTTTTTGGCATTTTGCATAACTTTTTTTCCCCTCTTTTCCTCCATGTGCATCTATCTCTCTTCAGGTAGCAAAGAAAGATTAATTCTACCCTTTCCCTTGGCCTTCTTACCTTAAAGGGTCTGGGCAACTCTGGATGCCGGTAGCGGTGTATCATGAGGCCTAGTGTAGCAAGACCTATGAAGAACCAGCGTGAGAAGCTGTAGAAGTTCAACAACCCATAGAGGTCACCAATGGACACCATCAAATAAACCAATGGCAACTGGATACAGAAAGAAAAGTTGAGCAATTTATTTATTTGATTTATATGCTATCTTTCTCCCAGTATGGAACCCAATGCAGTTTATGCTGTAGGTTGAAACAGAATAGCTAAAACAATCTGTCGTACAAACTTTTAACAAGCATTAAACAACAGTCCAATTAAGCCACTAACCTGAAATAATTAAAAACACATTTTGAAGAACAAAATTTTAAAAAAGCATGGGGAATCTATGGGTTTTAGAGAATCTGTCAGATAGTATGAAAGTAATAAATCATTCTGGCAATTTGGTGTACTTTTATTGAAAAAGTCTTCCACTTAATACATTGTGAATTGTGAAACCACCTTAATCCCATTTTAGAGTCTGGTCAGACATTATGACAACAAACCCTTGCGATAAGGAAGGTAAATCTTCCAGAACTGACCGAGATCCCTAACATGAAAGTTGTTATGATATTGTTTCTATTGTAACATTTTATATGATTTTATTTACTGGGTGTATTTTGATAAAATCTTTTAAAAAACAACATATTTTTTTTTTTGGGGGGGGGAATGATTTCAGAGTAAAAACAGGACAGCAAAATACAAAACCAATTCATTTTTTTTTTAGAAGTTCCCCTTATTAATCATAGTCTAAAACTGTCCCACTATTTTAGTACCTTATGATGGTCAATGGAACTGATTTGCATAAACAGATTTCCTTCTTGTGAAGACTTTCTTTTAAGTCCCATTCACAGAAGAGTGGTGGAAATCAATGCATACTGGGTTGGCTTGTAAGGACAAATTTGAATTTGAATATATTAGTTGGTGGGATGCCATTTATGTAAACTGTCTGAAAGGGTAAGCAGGACAAAATGACTGCACCACTAGAAGACCATATTCTTTTTATGGTCTTTAATTGGAAAAATAGAGCCTAGGCCTCCCACAATCATAATGCACCATCCTGTAAAAGAACAAAAAACAACCCAAATGTCTGCTGCTCATTTCCATTGGATTTAGGATTTGGGAGGTGGGGGTGTCCATTTTCTGATCATTCAAAACCTTTTAAAGCTCATACCATTAATATCAGGGCTGGGAGAGGAGTGTGCCTTTGAAGGTGTATCATTGAAAAGAGAGCTGGCCACTGTCCTTCTCGTGCAGCTGCAAACAACATCCTGTAGAACAAAGCCAGCTTTAAATATGGCATATATTTAATTATCACTTGCAAGAGATGGTCAGACATTGAGTTAAGCTTCCCCACAGCCTACTAGGATGAATGCAGGGTTCTGTACTGTGTAAAGAAAATGGTTATTTTAGAATTTCCAGTTTTGTGTTTAAAAAGGGGCAATGGCGAAGGATAAAACATATTTTAGGAAGTGTCATCTAGAAGGGGGAAAAGTTAATGTTCTAGATTTGTGCCGAGTTTCTTTCACCACAATTTGCCAGTATTTCAAAGCTGCTTTCTTTAATACATGCAGCTAAATGTACACTTCTGAAGCTGAACCTGTTGTATGCATTGGTGAAATGAGGATAACAATTGTAATTTCTGTAGAAAAGAAGCAGTTGTGGAAAGATTGATGTTTCTCCTCCTTGCTTCTACAGTTTCAGTTTGGTCAGAGCTCTGGAAAAGTGAGGCCCCGTACAGACTAGCCTGAAAGGCTGGCCTAGGGATGGAGTCAGGGCATTGCATCCACAGCCCCTGGCACCATGATGCCACATGTCACTCCACATGGCATGCAGCATCATGACACTCCTCCAGCATTGTGTGCATATGACACAGTGCCAAAGGAGTGCTGCCAAGCCATGCCGCCGTGGCTATGGTGCCCTTTCCAGGGTGCAAAAAGGAGCTGCTTTTTGCATCTTCTTTTCTCACCCTGGAAAGGCCGGATTGGGGCTGTGGCACAGGTTGCTACAGCCCCAATGTGCTGAAAAAGGGGTGGCCGAAAGCCACCCCTTTTGTGTGTTCTGAATAGCCCCTTAGTTCAGACTACAAGTGGCTAGAAGGCTCTGGGAACCTAAAGAACCTAATTTTTCCCCAAACACTAATTTTGCTAAGATCTTAAACTTATCTAGGCCATACTCCTGTTGTATGCCCTCTAGCTTTTCATGGATGGAAACCTGAACATCTTTGGCCAGGCAATATGAGAGTGTGGTCAAGATACAAAAGTCATTTATGAAGATGAACACACAAGCTAGGAGAGAGTGCATCAATTGGCTTTGGCCTGGATCTACTGGGAAGGGCAAGACTCCACATTTGCTCTTCTTCCTCCCCTGCCATGAGTTCGGGGTGAAACTGACCGCCCCTTTGTGCTGCTGTCTGGCCGGCTTTAGCGTGCAGCATTTTGAAGCTGCATGCTCTGAAGCCTCCTGGAAGCCGTCTTCCAGCTGTTTGACTGTCCACATGTGGGCTGGCTTCCGGACACTCTGGTGGTGTGGGGGTTACATGCCACCAGAGCTCCTGAAAGCCAGCATCTGTCTGCAGTAGAGAAGAAAAAATGGCTTTTTTCCCAGCACAGAAAGGAGTGGTTATTTGCTGCTCTTTTTTCAGCTGGCAAAAAGGTGGATTGGGGCCACAGTGTGCAGTTGCCAGTCGGACTTTGACAGGGGCAATCTGTTTCACCCCTTAAGTGAGTGCAAATGAATTTTGCAGTTTCAGCTTCATCTCAATCTGCAGCAATTGAGGTAAGCTCAAGAGAAAGGGGGAAAATGAGAGGAAATGAGAGAAACTGGAACACTTTAAATGCAGTTGTAAAAGTGAGATAACAAAAGATTAATTGGGACTGTCTCTGCCAGATCAGGACTAGAGTAGATCCACTGAACCAACTGTTGAAAGGTTAGTTGATATATAGGTTAATCCCATTAATTAAATGGGTCTACTGAAAGTACAGCTATGAAAGAACTAGACAAGACCTTGAAGTGCAAAGATATTTAACTGAATACTAAACTGAGGATTGTCCCTCCCATTGTATTTTCCATTACTATGTATGGATGTGAGCATTGGATGATGAAGGAAGCTGATATGAAGAAAAGCAACTTATTTGAGATGTGGTGCTGGAGAATGGCTACTGTGGACTGCTAAAAAGACAAATAAATGGGTCCTGAAACAAATCAAGCACAAACTCTTCCCGGAAGCCAAGGTGACTAAATGGAGAGTCTTGTACATTGGTCACATCATGAGAAGGCATGGCTTATTTGGAAATATGATAATGCTAGGCAAGGCAGAAGGAAGCAGGAAAAGAGGAAGACTGCTTGCAAGACTTCAACAGTGCTGTCAAGGACAGAGTGTCTCATTCATATAGGGTCACACATTCTAGTCTGGCTGAACAACAGGATTGAGATCATAGTTCTTATAAATAGCAGACAAAGTTGTAAATGTTTACCTTGAAGCAGCAAAAATCCCTCCATTCAAAGCTCCAAAGCATGATAGCGCTACAAGTATTGGAAGCACAGAGGAAATGCTCTTGAAAATTTTATCAGCAAAACTCTGAAAGAAAAGAAAGAAAACCTGTCAGCAAATTGCTGTCTCCTTTCCTCTATATATTTTACATGTGTTTGGAGAAGAAAATTATTATTATTATTATTATTATTAGTGTGTGGTCTTTCTTTCTTGCAAATAGTACTCACAGCAGCAAACAGGAGTGCCATAAAACATTATTAAATAATTTTAAATCACTAAAATAAAAAGGGAAAGCAAACAAAAATCAATATAGCCCACATTTAAAAAACAACACATTTTAAAAATCAATTTTAAAGAGAGCAGTCCATTTTGCTATATATAAGCACTATCCTCCCCTTCTCTGTATGCATAACCATAAAATTTACTTAGATATTTTAAAAGATACATTGATCAAATTGATGACAGACTGAACGCCTATCAAAACAGACATCTTTTCCTAATAATGAATGGTTGTGAGACAGGTTATCATTTTACACTAAGTGGAGAGGTCTCAAGTTGGAAAATAACAAATCTATATATGTATTCCGATTAAAGTTTCTGAATGAAACCCTTGCTGTTTGCAAAGATATGCCTGCACTCCTTTTTACTGCCTGTGAAAACATATGTCTGCTTTACGCAGTAGAATGTACAATCTGGTTTGTTTTTGTTTTTTAAATTAAGCCACAGTGTTCTTTGTCTTCTACAGAGTTCCCCCTCCCCTTCTCCCAATCTGGGAAATATTGGTTTAAAATACAAATATCAAGAGAACCTTGAAACTTACCACAGCTACTGCATCAGAGTTGAGAATTTCTTCTGGTGTCAGGACTGCATAGTAAGATACGTTAGTAAGGACATAACCTACTGTGACAACAGTCAAGGACACGATGACAGCCAATGGGATGTTTCTAAAGACAAAAAAGCATATTTTCCTTAAAAGAAATGATAGGACAAGAAACTAGCAGTGGTGTTCGAAGAAGAGTTTATAAGTAAATAACCACTTCTTATGACTCTCATCAGGTTTCGCTTCAGCCTGTGGGACTGCTTGGTTAGCTGCCAGGGATCCTTGCTCCAGCAAGTCTACTGGTTTGTAAACAGATGAACTGGGTCCCCTGTACTGGATGGCTAGGTCTCAACTGGTATTTAAGTTGCTTTTGAATCACACAAGGTCATTCTGCCTTGTGAGAAATGAAAATGGCAGTGCAAGCCCCTTTATCTGGGAGTGCTCAAACATCATTGATGCTAAATAAGTTGACTACCAGAGCATGGAAAGTTACGTTTCACGTTTCAGAAGAAATTTGCTTCAGTATTAATTTCATTATTTATAAAGTAACCTGTTCCTCTTCACTCAAAAACAGAACATCCTCTATGCATGACAACTCTTCATATGACAAGCAACCCTGATTTTTTTTAGGGTTCTTCACTATATGAAAAACTACCATGCCTAATAGAATCCATGTTTGCCGGTCTCTTGCTCTCTACATAAAGGGAGTAATAATGGAGGGGAGCAGAGCCAGTGCACCATCTTCCCTTGTGCTTTCAGTTTAACCCTATTTTGAATGCCTGGACAGGACGCAGGTTCCTTCTCCCTAACACCTGATCAGTTTCCTAGGCTGATCAGTTATATCTTTCATGACTTTTCAGACAACCTGGCAGGAAACCATCTCTAAACTACAAATTACTGGAATTCTGAATAGAAAGTAACCATTTCAAGATGAAAAAAGAAACACAAACTCTCAGTTTTAATTTCTTCATACCGTTTAGGATTCGTGATTTCTTCAGTTACAAAGTTTATATAGAACCTGAAATAAGAAATGAGAAATCTACAATCAAATACTTGCATATAGCATTTGCAGGAAATCATGAATATTCAAATGACTTGCAAGGCAAATGGAGTACTCAAATGCAGTCTAGTCCTATGACTGTTTACTCACTGCTAAATTCCACAATGGTGGCTTTCAAACATCTATTCATAGGTTTGCACACTCATCCAGAGTAAGAGCACAACCAGATTTACTGCATTAGATTGTGCTGGAATCATAAAAATTAGAATGCTATATTTTTTTTAAAAAGAATAAGGACTGTGGTTGAGACACTAGTTGCTACACTAAATTGTGATGGGAACAGTGAATCAATAGAAAGCTCATAGTAAGATGTACTCTCGGACAATCTCCAGCATCTATTAGGCTCCTGTTTGATAATCTGTGCTGTAGAAATCTACAATTATTACAAATATCATGAAAAAGTACCAAATTCTGTAGTGTTTGGATAAAATTATTTGAAAAGTTTTGTGCTAATAATGAAAGTGTACACACCTCCTTTATGCCTTTTAAGCCATTGAGAAAGGAAGAATCACTTAGAGACTTACCATCCACCATAGGCAAACATTCCAGAATAAAAAGCAAGAGGCAGCTTTTCAATTGCCAGTGAAGTTGTGTCAAAACTATTCTGGAAATTTTCATAATGACCTGATGAATAGACAGGAATACACATTTGTTTGTCTTGCAAGAAGCAACATAGAAGAGTCTGGTAGATGAAGCCAAAGTCTAACATCCATCTAGTTCAGAACCTGAGAAGTTGTGTCTCCCAGATTTGTTGGACTGCATTCTTTATTATTTGTTATTCTTTAAAAAACCTTGATATTAACAACCAGTGAATTCCAAAGAGCCAGCATAGTGCAGTGGTTTAAGCATTGGACACTGGAGATTTTCAGACAGGGGGAAAAAGCTGGGAGATAAAGGCATACTCCTGGCATAATCATGCAGAAACACTGAAGATTTTCAGAGGACATTGTGCTCATCCAGGATTTACTCTCTGAAGATCCAGGAATGCTCTTACAACAAACGATTCATGGGGAAGTCCCGTGAATGGTTTGTTGCCAAAGCATTCTTGGATCTTCATGAGATAAATCCTGGATGAGCACGATATGTCTGCAAAATCTTCAGCACAATTGTGTGATTATGCCAGGAGTTTGCCTTTTATTCCCAGCCCCCCAATCCTCTGAAATCTCCTATGACTCTGGAGACCAAGGTCTGAATCCCTGCTCAGCCATGGAAACCCATTAGTGACCTTGGAAGTCAAAAGCACCCCCCCCCAACAAATCTTGCTAAGAAAGCCTCGTGATAGGTTTGCCTGAGGGCTGCCAGATAAGTTGGAAACAACTTGAAGGCAGACATCACTAACAAATATTTTCCTAGTTAGCCCAAAGCCACCATCCTGGTCCAGAGATGATTATCTGGATTTCCATAAAATTGGTCCCTCCTAATGTGCATGTATAAATGAAATAAATTTCATGTGTATAAATGAAAATTTGAAAGAATGGTTATACAGTAATTTAAATATGAACCCAATCCCTCTCCCAATAACGGGAAAGACTATGGCCAGATATATGCCTGCCCAGTTTGCTGTTCAGGTGCTCACTGTTGATGACAAGCTTCATTGTCCTTCATTTGCATTCTTAGGGTTCTTTGAACCTGACTTAGACTGTAGAACTCTACAAACAGAGGATGCCTTCAAACAGAAAATTGTCCTCTTTCTAGAAGATCGCATGGCCAACCATTCAAATCTATCTGGAGTTTGGTCTTCTCTGTCATCCTTTTGTTTTCTTCTGGCAATCCTCACACTCTTCTTCCTCTTCTTCCTTTTCTTCCTCTTCCTCTTCCTCCTCCTCCTTTTCTGTATCTTGTTCTAACTGATGTGGTGTGTCTGTTAATTCTTGTTCACCGCCTCAATCCATGGGGAGAGGTGGGCAAGAAATAATAATAATAATATTAATAATAATAAGAAGAAGAAGTAGTCACCTATTACTTCCCTTCCTTCTGTTGCACTTTTCCTATTTAGTGTCTGTTGGTGGTTTGGATGGCCATGTGGAGCTCTCCCAGGTACTGAAATCTGCCCCCCCCCCCAATGGCTTTAACATCTTGAATAGATCCTTTACATTTCACACTGGAACTTGCCCCACTTACAAGGGACCCACAACTTTCCCCATCTCACTTTGGATGAAATATTGATTGGTCTTACCATTTCCAAGAGCCATCATTCCAGGAACGATAATCAAGCCAATAGTGACCATCTTCAGGGCCGTCAGTCCTGTTTGTATGTTTGCTGACCAGCTAACACTCCAGCAATTCAGAGCTACTGCTAGGGCTAAGAAGGGGGAAAAAAGAGACCTATGGGAATGGTTGTAAATTGTTCCCTTTACACAAGTGAAACACCAATTATGATTTTCTTTGAACATCATTTTGAAAACATTGAAAACTCAATTAAAAAACAACAACAACAAACTTTTAATGTAATCAGAATGTCAGGATGAGAGTACTTAATCCCCCAGCAAGTTTATATTTAAAACAATGCTGTTCTTTAGGAAGGGGGGGGGGACAGTTCTTGATCAGTTTTTCCATCAGGGTTCTAGCACAGAAAGCAGAAATTCAACAGATAAAATTTGTCACATGTTTGCCCAGAAGAAAGCTGCACTTACATTTCTGGTGGCTTTAAAGGCAGAGGAGCTGTACAAGAAAATGTTTGTTTGCATGAAACTTTAAAACTTAGAGGTGGAAGATCTGTGGCTTTCCAGATGTTGACTGCAACCCATATCTTGACCATTAAAGGTAAAGATTTTCCCTGTTGACAAGATTGTCAAGTTGTGTCCAACCCATAGTGGGTGGTGCTCATCTCCATTACTAAGTTGAAGAGCCAGCGTTGTCAGAGACTACTCTATGATCATGTGGCCAGCATGATTGCACTAGTGATGGGAGCTCACACTCCAGCCTCGAACTGCCAACCTGCTGATCTTGCAATCTTGACCATTGCACATTTTAAAATCTTGGACTGAAAGGAGTTAGAATCCATCAACATCTGGATGGCCATAGGTTCCCCACCCTTGTTCTGAGTGGAAATATCTCCATTACATTGGGATGCCACTTTTACTGTCATGGTTCCATCTGCCACAATCTTGGGATTTGTACTTTGGTGAGCTATCTAGAATTATCTGCAAAGAGAATGCTAGTGCTTTAGTTCAGGGAAGTGTGCATACCTTCCAACTATCCCAATATTGCAGGGACAGTCCTGATTAATCCTTTGTCCTTCTACTTAGTCAGCTGTTTTTAAAATATCCCAGTTTCTCTTTCATTCCTCCCACACTCTCTCTTTGTGCTCATCTTACTTCAATTACTGCAAACTGAGATGAAAAGTGCAATACTGTAGTACTTTTCACTGAATTAACTCAGCAGGGGAGAAAAGAGAGGAGGAGGTTGAATCTTGCCCTTCCCAGTACACTAAGGGAACATTAAACTGCTGCAGCATCTCCTGGCTTGTGTGTTCTTCCTCTTTTAATAACATTTGTTATCTTGACCACATTGTGATGTTGCTTGTCCACATGTGTCCTGGTTTTTATATGTGAAATGTTGGAAGGGAGGGAGTGTGTTGTATTAATACGCTGAGATATTTATTGTAAATTGGTACTCACTGATTCCAGTTGCTGTGATTAGTTTCACGGCCAGGGGAGGAACGTGGCACGGGGCAAAGAAAGGCTCAATTATATATCGACCAAATGCCAAGGACACGACAGCCATATTTGCTGGCCTGAAATTAAACCCAGAAACTTCAGATTTTCAGGGGTTTCCCCCTTTTCTTTTTTGCTTCTTTTGCTATTTTTTCTCTCTCTCATGTATGTTTTTCATCTCTGTATTAGAAACTTTTCACTTTTAATGTGCAGAAATGCTTGCCATTCATCCAAATTGGAGAAAATATGGTTGGTACTAACAAGGGGCGTGGAAAGTATGACCCCAATCCTTTTTGCATCCTTAAAGACCCTTCACCTTCCCAAATTCTTTGCAATGTTCCCCAATCCCCAAAACATGAAACCTGAACAATGAACTTGTGCCAGGGCTGCCATTTTCTCCCTTCAGCCTGACTGGCTCCTTCCCAGCCTTCAGACAGGGACAGCCAGGCAGGACACACCAGAAGTAGATGCTATTTATCTGACCTGTAATTGGAAGTTCCCACTTAGGTCAGTTAGTGGAGTATAAACTAGGCCCACTATGGCTCTTTTGGCAGTTGGGCTGATGCAGCCATCTCATTCACCCACCATTGCTAGCATTGTATTTGGATGTTTAAAAGATTTTATAATAGTGTAGCCTTGGTTTTCATTTGGATATTCAAACTAATGTCACAACTTGTGGGTGATGTGGCATGGGGCAAGATCTAATAGCAATGGCAAGTACATTTCTATACCATTTATCATTACACTTAAGCACTCCCTAAGTGGTTTACAATACGTAAGATAGTTTCCCCCAACAAGCTGCGTACTGATTTTAGCAAGAAACAAAAAACAAAAACCCAGATAATTTTCTTCACAGAATAATTCCTCCTAGAACAGGGACTTTACATATCACTGCCATATCCTAAAGGGGACAGGGTGGTGTAGTGGTTTGAGTATTGGACTATGGCTCTGGAGACCAGAGTTTGAATTCTGACTTGGCTATGTAAACCCACTGGGTGACCTTGGGAAAGTCACACTCTCTCAGCCTCAGAGGATGGCAACAGCAAACATGCTCTGAAAAACTTGCCAAGCAAACCCTGTGATAGGTTCACCTTAGGGTCGCCATAAGTCGGAAATGATTTGAAGGCACATGATCACAACAATCCTAAATTTGTAGCATACTGTAATCATTATGGCATACTATACAGTTTTTGGTCATAATATAAATATTATCTGTATAGTCTTTGGTTCATTTCATTTTAAGGAGTATTTACCATATTCTACATTTAGCCAAAATTCATGTTCTTAGATACAAATATGTTCATGACCAGAGATGAAAAAACATGTTCATAATGTGGTAAAAGATTATGAAATGCAAATAACAGCTAATTACATCAGACACACATAGCTACCTCTCTGAAATACATTTTATAGCATTTTGAAGTCTGTTCTTTTATAATGTGTGCTTGTTGTCTCTTGATCTCTCCCCTCCTTTGCATCTGGAGGGGTGGCAAGAACTTCTCTCTCCCACTCTGGCTGCTAACTTCTGTGACTTTTATGGCAACATCCAAAACAAACAAGGAAGGGAACATGTTCTGAACTGCTTGTTCGGACTTTTGTGTGATGGTCAATAGAAAGAGTATCTGTTGTGTTGCATTGACAGTGAAATGGGGCAGTGGGTAGTTAGCATCTTACCCTCCCATTGCAAGGATTCTCTTGAACAAGCTGTGAACTCCCTCTCCTCAGGCAAGGCAGCTCCCAGATGTTCAGTGGCAGACGGTTCTGTTTATCTAGTAGCTCTATGGGTTAGTTTGGGGGAAGGGTAGATCATATATCAACCTGGTTTCTATAGAGCTACAAAGCTTTTATTATGGTGGTGGCTTCTATTGCAAAAAGTACAATAATCTCTGAATTTTGGAGAAAATATTCTTTGTTTCAGGCCTGGATGAGATAGACTTTGGTTTGTGGCAATTTTGTTGTTGTTGTTATTTTGATATTCTGTCCCAGAGCTCGCTCTATTATTCTTTCTTTTGTTCATTCTTCCCCACCGCTCCACATTTTCCTCAGATGCCTTTTGCAGTCCCTTCCTCCTTCCCCAACATTTGTTAGATCTCAGTGGTGCTGCATTCACCAGCTGGCTGCTTCTAAAAACACAGCTGGAACATGCCCACAATGGGGAGATTTAAAGAGACAAAGCTTTCAATAAAAACCCCTTCCATACAGTCTGGCATTACTCCCACCTTTTTTTTAAAAACACAGCAATGGAAAATAAAGCTTCCCTTACCGGATCATAATGAATTCAGCCCATAATCTTAGGAAGGCTGGTAAAGGCCCAAGAGTCTCCAGAAGGTAAATGTAATGTCCCCCAGACTTTGTGATGCTTGTGCCCAGGTCTGCATAGGACAGAGCACCTAAAAAGAAAGCAAGAATTGCAATCCCCTGCTTTATCTGTGAGTTAAGTCCTACTGAATTTAATGGAACTTGCTTTTGAGTAATTAGTATGGGATGGCATGATTAAAGTCCTTATGCAAATCCTCATGAAACTTCTAGTGAGTAACTTTTCCAGTTCTAAGCACAGTTAGATGAAAATTCTCTTCCAATGAGCTCAGTTCTACTGATGATAACTGAAAATACTTAGGATTAGAAGGTGCATGTTTTTATAGTGTATTTCTATTCTATTCTTTTCTATCACAATCAATCATGGGAGGCCACCCTGAGACTGAGGGGCTGTGCACATAGCCTCTAAGGGATGGTGCGCTGCTGCTCCTTTCCTAACCAGATTGGGGCTGTAGCAACCTCATGCCGTGGCCACAATCTGGCTTTTCCAGGGCGCAAAAAGTAGCTGCAAAAAGTGGTTCCTTTTTGCGCCTTGGAAAAGGCATGATAGCTGCAGTGCCACGGCTATATGGGGCTTCTTCGTCACTGCGTTGTGTGGATGCAGTGCTGGAGGAGCACCATGACACTGTGCTCTGTGTGAATCAGCGTGCAGTGTCATGGCATCCTGGGGGGTGGAGTCCAGGCATGTGTCATGTTGACGTGACACACTGGCTTTGCCCCCAGGCCGGGTCTGAAGAGCCCCTCAGTCATCATTACAGGCTCAGACCCTGTAAACCCAAGGCTGTTACATCTTTATTCATAAATCCATCTGTAATGTGGTCTTCCTCTCTTCCTGTTGTTTTCCATTTTTCTATTATAATATTTCCCAGAAGCCATGTCCTGTCATCCATGTGTCCAAAGTATGACAGGGAAAGTTCAGGTCTACCTTGCTCTCAGACCCATTCATATATTTTATTGGTAGTCCATGGTACCCATAGAACTCTCTTTCAGCACCACATTTCAAATGAATTGATTTTCTTCTTGTCACTTTTCTTCTCTGCCCAGCTTTCAAAATCATCTATAATGTGCACCCATAATGTGCTACTTTTTCAGGTAAAGTTATTACCAATGCAGTCATCTTATTAAAAAAAAGAAGTAATGAGCAACAGCCATAAACATTAATGTTAACAAATGATATTTATACCCCACTCCTTAAACATTGATTTTTGAGGACTATTCTAAAAAAAAGAAAAAGAAAAAAGAAAAAAAGACATAGCCATGTTAGTCTGGAAAATCAGTATGCGAAGGGACCTTTTGTACCACTGAAACTAGCATGCTAGTTTCAAAGGTGCTGCAAGATCCTTTTGTATACTATTTTAGGAGATATTCCTCATTTTCATATTTTTATCTGCTGCTTTAAAAACATTTTAATGTAATTAAAATGTACTAGTAAGATGTTATCAGAGTTTTTGTTGTCTTTAAATAATGAGTATGATGTTCCAAGGATAGGTTAATTCAGAAAAGTAATACAGTAGGCCCTTGGTATCCATTGGGGTTTGGTTCCAGGACCTCCAGTGGATACCAATGTCTGTGGATACTCAAGATCCATTATATACAATGGCATAGTAAAATGGTGTCCCCTATATAAAATGGCAAAATAAACATTTGCTTTTAGATATATTTTTAAAATGTTTTCAAGTTGTAGAGGGCTGAATCCATGAATGCAGAATCCAAGGATATGGAAAGCTGACTGTATGTAACAAATTACTTTAAAAACAACAACAACAACAACAACAACAACGCCCCACCTCTGAAAACGAACCAGGCTTGATGGATGTTCCAGCCTGGGAGAAAAATAGGAAATAAATAAAGTGTAGATGGATGAATGCAGGAAGAAGAAGTCTGTCTGGATTGTGTGTGTGTGTGAGAGGAGGGGGGGGTCAGTAGATGGGGACTAGAAGGAGAAACAATACATAGTTGGGTGGTAGGTAAAGAACACTGATGGAAGAGAAACTACAATAGTCTCTAGCATAATCCTATACAAAGCCAGGAACTTCTGTTTGTAAATAAAGTGCAAACAATTGTAGTCACCATCTATAATTACCCAGAAGGTCCAAGAATGATGCTATATTGCAAGCCGAGGACTGGAAGCTTCATTCTGTGAGAAATTTAAAATGGCCATTTCAAAGGATCTGATCAGGAGGGCTTTAAACTGAGTTATGTGGGGAAGGGAGACAGCATTCTGGAAGGCAAAAGGGCTGGAGAGAGTAGTCAAAGTGGCATAGAAAGAACAAGGCAAACATTGCAAGGACACTGTAGGAGGCAAAAAAAAAAAAAAACCATGCAAAAGCAGCAAGTAAAGAGGACACATGGTCTTAGATGTCTCTACACTAAGAGTATGGGAAATAAGCAGGATGAACTTGAACTCCTAGCACAACAAGGGAAATATGATATAATAGGCATCACTGAAACCTGGTGGGATGAGTCTCAAAACTGGAATGTAGAAATAGAGGGATATAACCTTTTTAAAGAGAAACAGGCCAAACAGGAAAGGAGGAGGAATAGCATTATATGTCAAGGATATTTACACCAGTGAAGAGATCCAGGAAATCAATACTGGAAGCCAGGTGGAGAGCATCTGGATAAAAATTAAAGGAGAGGGAAACAACAGGGGTGTTACTGTGGGAGTCTACTACAGACCCCCGACTCAGGCAGAGGAATTGGATGATGCCTTTCTAGAACAGATGACCACACACTCAGAAAGGAGAGATGTAGTAGCGATGGGTGACTTCAACTATCCTGATATTTGCTGGAAGTCAAACTCAAGGTCTAGCAAATTCCTCACTTGCCTGGAAGACAATTTCATTGTCCAAAAGGTGGATGAGGCAACAAGGGGATCAGCCATTTTAGATTTTATCTTAACCAACAGGGAAGACCTAGTGGATGGGGTGCAAGTGGTGGGATCCTTAGGTGGAAGTGACCATGTTCTCCTGGAGTTTGTTATACAGTGGAAGAGAGAAGCTAGACATAGTCAGACACGCATTCTAGACTTTAGGAGAGCTGATTTTAATAAACTCAGAGGAATATTGGGGGTGATCCCATGGTCAGGAATACTAAAAGAGAAGGAAGTTCAAGACGGATGGGAGTTTCTCAAAAAGGAGATACTGAAGGCGCAATTTCAAACAGTTCCAATGAGGAAGAAAAATGGGAGGTGTCTCAAGAAGCCAGGATGGATGACTAAGCAACTTTCAACTGAGATAAGTTTTAAACGGAACATGTATAAGAAATGGAAAAATTGGGAAATCACCAAAGAGGAATTCAAACAAATAGCCAGTACGTGTAGGGATAAAGTCAGAAAAGCTAAAGTGCAGAATGAACTCAGGCTTGCTAGAGATGTTAAAAAGGGCTTTTTTTGATATGTCCACAGCAAAAGGAAGAAGGAAATAGTTGGGCCACTGCGTGCAGAAGATGGCAAAATGCTAACAGGGGACAGAGAAAAGGCAGAATTACTCAACACCTTCTTTGCTTCAGTCTTCTCAGAAAGGGCAAAGGGTGCTCAACCTAAGGATAATGGAGCAGAATACAGAATAGGGGAATTTCAGCACAGAATAAGTAAAGAGATACTACAGGAATACCTGGTTAACCTAAATGAATATAAATCTCCAGGACCAGATGAACTACATCCAAGGGTACTAGAAGAACTGGCAAATGTAATATCAGAACCATTGGCAATAATCTTTGAGAAATCCTTGAGAACAGAAGTTCCAGCAGACTGGAGGAGGGCAAACATTGTCCCCATCTTCAAAAAGGGAAAAAAAGAGGATCCCAACAATTATCGACCAGTTAGTCTGACATCAATTCCAGGAAAGTTTCTAGAGCAGATCATTAAGCAGAGTGTCTGTGAACATTTAGAAGCCAGTGCCATAATCACAAAAAGTCAACATGGGTTTTAGAGAAACAAGTCATACCAAACAAACCTGATCTTTTTTTTTTTGGATAAAATTACCAGCTTGGTAGATGAAGGGAATGGTGTGGATATAGTATACCTCTATTTCAGTAAGGCCTTTGACAAGGTTTCCTATGACATTCTTGCAAACAAGCTTGCAAAATGTGGGATAGACAAGTTAACTGTTACATGGATTTGTAATTGGTTGACTGGCCGAACTCAAAGGGTGCTCAACAATGGTTCCTTTTCATCCTGGAGAATTTACTTCTTCTGGAGAGAAGTGACCAGTGGGGTCCCCACAGGGTTCTGTCCTGGGCCCAGTGCTATTCAACATCTTTATTAATGATTTGGATGACAGAATTGGGAGCATACTTATCAAATTTGCAGATGACACTAAACTAGGAGGAGTAGCTAATACCCCAGAGGACAGGATCAAAATTCAAAATGATCTGAATAGACTAGAAAGCTGGGTCAATGCTAACAAAATGAAATTCAACATGGAGAAATGTAAGGTTCTGCACTTAGGGCGGAAAAATGAAATGCACAGATACAAAATGGGGGACACCTGGCTGAATGAGACCACATGTGAAAGGGATCTAGGAGTCCAAGTAGACCATAAGCTGAACATTGGCTTAAAAGGCCAATGCAATTTTAGGCTGCATCAATAGAAGTATAGTGTCTAGATCAAGGGAAGTAATAGTGCCACTCTATTCTGCTTTGGTCAGGCCCCACCTGGAATACTGTGTCCAGTTCTGGGCACCACAATTCAAAAAAGATGTGGAGAAACTGGAGAGGGTCCAAAGAAGGGCAACTAAGATGGTGAAGGGTCTGGAAACCATGCCCTATGAGGAACACCTTAGGGAACTGGGGCTGTTTAGCCTGGAGAAGAGAAGGTTAAGTGGTGATATGATAGCCCTGTTTAAATATTTGAAGGGATGTCATATTGAGGAGGGAGCAAGCTTGTTTTCTGCTGCTGCAGAGACTAGAACCTGGAACAATGGATGCAAACTGCAGGAAAAGAGATTCCACCTCAACATTAGGAGGAACTTCCTGACAGAAAGGGCTGTTCGACGGTGGAACACACTCCCTCGGAGTGTAGTGGAGTCTCCGTCCTTGGAGGTCTTTAAGCAGAGGCTGGATGGCCATCTGTCAGGGATGCTTTGATGGAGAGTTCCTGCATGGCAGGGGGTTGGACTGGATGGCCCTTGTGGTCTCTTCCAACTCTATGATTCTATGATTCCAGGACATGTCTGATGTTGCCAAATACAGGTAGTGTAGCTGTTTGGCCTTCTTTAAATAGAACAGACTTTTAGTCAAAGGTATTCTGCTTGTAGGACTGTCCTGCCTAAGTCTTGTTAAATAAACAACAATATAAAAGGGAGCAGAAGGACCTTGTGGTTGCCCACCAGTGATTCTCACCTCAGCAGCTGACAAAACAGGAACACAAGATACAGCCTCCCTGACTATGGAGGTTGTACTGTATTTCTATGTAAAACAGAGTAATTCTTCCCAAATTTACATCTATTCAGATATCTCTGCATATGTAAATCTGTACTCTCTGTACTATTTTGCCTTTGGCAACTATCCTGACATAGATGGTCCAGCACAGAGATGAGGTAGATGTGATCTCTTGAAGAACTATAGTTAAACAACAGATTATGACCTTGGGTATATCCCTTTTTTCCTTTCCTGTTATAGTTGAAGCCCAACAACATGAAGGGCACACATTTTCCATCTCTCTACTCAATACTGCAAGTCTGAACAGACACGAGAGCTTGAATTCTGAGTGAAGAATTGGAGTTTAAATAGTAATGTATGAAAGAATGAAAAATCTACCTAACATTATCCAACATAATAGCTCTTGTTATATTTCCTTTCATGTCAGGTGTGTCTATAATTTTCTAGTTTAAAAAGAACTACTCAAGGAGCACCTTTGCTATTGACTGAGTGGTATTGTTTGTAATAATAATAATAATAATAATAAATGAATAATTTCACCAATTATCTTTCTGCTCTGCAGGAATATGAGGTTATCTGTATAATTTTTAAGCCCTATTTGTACTTTGGGATTTTCATTCGCTGGTAAATTCATTTGCATTTAAAACACATGAGGTTTTCCTGCCCAGAAAATAATTTTGGGGTAGAAAACACTTACTTTGCATATAATCCATGAATTTCTGTGGAAAAATGTTATATTTATACAGAACACATAGGGGAAAACTACATGTGGTTCAGCTGTGCAGAAATCAATGAAGTTTATCACGCTCCTGGCCCCTGGCATGGTCCTAGAATGGAATGGAAGGGGCCAGGAATGAATGTGGAACGAGTGGGGGGACACATTTTACTGCACACAAGTCCCTCACTCATTCCGTTCTATTCCCCTTCCTTTCCAGATCTGTCCCAGAGGAGGAGATTTTTGAGAACTGTTCAGAACAGTTCTCAACAACCTCCTCCCGTGGGACGGATTGGGAATGGAAGGGAAGAAAACAAAACAAGTGAGGGACTTCCTTGTGTGCAGTAAAATGTGTTGCCCACTTGTTCTGTTCCCTTCCCAACCCCTTTAGGGCTGTTCTCAGACTGGGCTGGAGCCTGGTGTAATAATCTCCACCATATTTGCACAAATTGCATAAACTTGTACAAACTTCATAGGATTTATACAATTTTTGCAAACACATGTATTCCTTGCAGAAATATTATATGCAGATTGTCCTAATATCTTTTTTTTACACAAAAACTTACATGGTTGTGTAAGAATCTGTATTTTGCCAAAATACATGTTTTCTGTCCAAAATTATGGGTTTTGTGCCAAGCAATTCCCCCCCCCCCCCCAAATCCTGAAATGTGAATAATCCTGTGACTGATCTCCTTTTCCTTGGCAGGATGTCATGAGTGTTGAGATACCTTTTTAAAATTGGGAATGTGAATATTAACAAGCATTCTTCAAATACTGTGTCTAGTTCTGGGCACCACAATTCCAAAAGGATGCGGAGAAACTGGAGTGTGTCCAAAGGAGGGCAACTAAGATGGTGAAGAGCCTGGAAACCATGTCCTATGAGGAACGACTTAGGGAGCTGGGGATGTTTAGCCTGGAGAAGAGAAGGTTAAGAGGTGATATGATAGCCCTGTTTAAATACATGAATAGCTGTCATATTGAGGAGGGAGCAAGCTTGGTTTCTGCTGCTACAGAGAACAGGACTCAGAACAATGGATGCAAGCTACAGGAAAAGAGATTTCACCTCAACATTAGGAGGAACTTCCTGACGATAAGGGCACTTTGACAGTGGAACATACTCCCTCGAAGTGTAGTGGTGTCTCCTTTGTTGGAGGTTTTTAAACAGAGGCTGGATGGCCATCAGTTGGGGATGCTTTGATTGAAAGTTCCTGCATGGCAGGGGGGTTGGACTGGATCAGGGCCCTTGGGGTCTCTTCCAACTCTATGATTCTATGATTCTATGATATCTAGCTGCAGGGAGACCCTTCCACACACTAGTACACAACTTTCCACACACTAATACACTACACAAATACAACTGGCACACATGTCCTAGACATCATAACAGGATAAGTATTTCCTGTTTCTATGATCACATTGATATTGGATAGTTTTAAGAAAGACATGGGGCTACTGAGCATGTGGTTGCATAGGAATGTGGCAAAAAGAACAAAAGCATCAGTGTAAGAGAGTCACAAAGACAGGCATCCTATTTGCAATGTGGATTTCTGCTGCCCCAAAATCTGCACACACAAAGGCTATAATTCATCTCTTTGCATTATTTATGGGGCCACACAGTGGTGGCAAGGGGAGAGAAACAAAATCTGTCAACTCTACATATTTCACTTCTCCAGTGCCTTATTTTCATCTCCATGTATTTTCCATGAAGTAGAGAGCCAGCTTGGTGTAGAAGTTTGAACATTGGACTATGATTAGAGACCAGGGATTGAATACCTGCTCAGCCAAGGAAAACCACTGGGTGACTTGGGCAAGCCACACTCTCTCAGCCTCAGAAGAAGGCAAAGGCAAACCTTCTTTGAACAAACCTTGTCAAGGAAACCTTGTGATAGGTTTGCCTTAGGATTGTTATAAATTGGAAGTGACTTGAAGGCACACAGCTGCAGCAACTTATTTCCTTTCTTATAGTTGCACTCATGCTCTTTCTCTTCCTGCTGCTGTCACCACTTTGGCTGACGCAGGTGCTCCATCTTAGTGTACCAATGGTTTCTGCCCCTGGTCTTCCGATGATACTAGGTGCCTTCCTGCCCAGATAGCACATTTATGCCTAAATCCAATTCTTAACACCAACTATAGTAGATCATTGAATCCGTGAGATTAACATAAATGTTGAATTGCTGTTCAGCAATTGAGTCAATGGGCATTACTACACTAGTCAAGAACATAACCTCAAGCCCCTTGTTCTCCCAGAAATTGTGTCAGTTTTTTTAAAAAAACAGAAACATGCCAGTTTCAGAACAGCCACTATTGCACATCTTTGCAATCATTCAACTGAAGCTGCTGCTGCCATCACAATCTCTTCCTGCTTCTATTGTAACCGCTACTCCCTGTCCTATGCCCTACCCATTATGCTTGTTGGGTATTTTATTTGATTTTTATTTTAACCTTTTTGCATAATTCCATGAGTTAGGTTTTTAAAAGAGGAAGAAAAGAAATAGGGGGAAAAACAAAGGGAATCATGTTGCTTGGGAATAGCAATGAGAAGATAGGACAGGGGGCAAGGAAGGGACTCTGACACCACATGGTTACCAATATCACAATTGCCTTGGCAGTGACATTTTGCAGCTGGGGATTAGATGATTAGGAGGTCATTGACAAGTTTTCTCCATCGATGCAAAGGGACACCCTGACTGCACTTGGGTGCTGTGGGCTATAGGGAGGTATTATATGATAACTATTGCCAAAGCCATTTTCGATAAATATTGCCAAAGCCATTTCCCCCCAGCTGTAATCATGGTTTAAAAACCACATGTAGTGATCTCATAACTGTATTTGGGACTATCAATAGGATTTAAGTATCAGTGATTTGGGGCTCATTGCATGGAGCTGAGTGGCGATGTCACAAAGGAAATATGATCTTTCTGCTGGCCCTGCAAACTTTTTCCATGCTCAAAGAGAAAGGTGGTGAACCAAGAAGACAGGAAGAAGCACCCAAAAACTGACATTGAACCAGAATGAGGCTGCACCTGCATAACAGAAATAATTCAGTTTGACACCACTTTAACTGCCATGGCTCAATCCTATGTTTTCTGGGAATTGTAGTTTTGTGAGATATTAGCCTTCTCTGTCAGAAAGCTCTTGTGCCACAACAAACTACAGTTCCCAGAATTCCACAGCATTGAGCCATGGCAGTTAAACTGGTGTCAACTTGGATTATTTCTGCAGTGCAGAAGCAGCCTTAGAGACACAAAGACATGCTCCTGAGATGCACATTCTTTCATGCACTTTGTATACCACTCTGTATTGGAGCTGAAGAAGTGGACTGATATCCACAAAAGTTCATGCTAAAATATAAACCAGTCAGTCTTAAAGGTGCTGTTAGATTTGCTTTTTCTTCCCATCTCTTTTTTCTTTTTATTATTTCACGTACTATAGCCACTTCTCACACATGTTCCACAATGGTCCCTTAGCTATTTTTGTGAGATAGTGGGATGATCATAGCAAATGCTGCACATTCTCTATTAACTTAAAATCTCCATTTAATGTGGCATTCCCCCTCTCCCCACTGAAAACCATTTTAAGTTATTCACTCCATAAAATCTCTGTGTTGACACAACTGCTTAAGTAGGTAAGCCACAGTCTCTCTGCGATTTTTTAAATTATTATTTTTGTAGGGGATGTCACCCCCATTGCAGTTACCTTGGTTTAAGCAAAGGCACAAACAAATCCTAAAAAATTAAAAAGAAGATAATCCACTCACCAAACAGAGACAAGATCCCACAAGCCAGCCACACGAGCAATGAGATCCCTACATTGCCTGAGTTTTTCAACACCCCTTTGGGAGAAATGAAGATACCACTGCCCACCATAGTGCCTATAGCCAGTGCAATGGCCCGGATGAGGGTGATCTTCCTTCTCAAGAAAACAGCCTCTTTCTCCTCTGTTGGAGGTCTCCTTTTCCTGCAAATTCCCATTTCTTTTCTTTCCCAGTGCTCCCACTAAAGCCCACAGGTGGTCTCTGTGTCAAACTCAAACTGAGTTCCTTTCCTGACCCCTGGGTGAAGCTTTTGCTCTACTCTCTCCCTGCTTTCCTCTCCTTTTCTCCCTTGCTCTTTGCTCAACAGAGTACAGTTTAGCTGGGAAGCCCATGGAGTAACATGAAGTAAACAAATATTTAAACAAAAATATCAGATGGGAGGGGAAGCTGGGCCCCAAATCCCAAGGAATAGGGGAAGGTGCCCAGTTCCAAATTTTTCATACTACAAGCACACATCCTGAATGAATGTTTGCTACTTGGCCTTATTTGCATATGTTCAAGTCCAATACCAGCTAGCAGCATTACCTCTATGTATGGTTTAAAATATGTCTTTTTAAAACTAAAGAAAAAATGCCAACTAGGCTAGCACAAGTTAAGGTCCAATTTTACATATCTGTGTTAAAAATATGGCCAATATGTTTTAAGGTGTGGCCACAAAAGCACATCATTGTACAACGTGTTTGCTAAAACATGAGATACAAAATTCCCAGAAATTTCCCAGCTCTATATTGCAAACCAGTTAGCTATTAATATATATGTCTGTTGTATCTTTGTGATTGAGATGAGAATTATCCATTTGGATATAGTGCCTACCGGTATGTTTAAAACAGCACTAACACCAGTCTCTTCCAGCTATTTTTAATTACGATTTTTTTAATTGTAAAATTTATTTGATAAAACAAAGTGCAAAGTCATTCCATACAATCATTACATTCCAAGTTTCTATTATCATTCATAGTCCGGCCCCCCTTCCCTCCTACTATGGTTTATTTTCTCAACCAACATTTTTCTATTCTGTACAGCGTTGCTTTTTTATTCCTCTTTTCCAGCAATGACTTTTCCATTTCCCTATCTCGTTTTTCTTTAATCTCTACTATTGTTTTCAGAACTAGTGAAATTCGTCTCTATGGTTCTTTTAATATATTTCTTCCTATATTATCCCATGTTTCCTTTTCTATATTTATTTAGATATTTAACCTCTGTTTATATTGAGCACTGATTGATTTATTTTAATATGCATTGATTTTATATACCCTTTTAACTGATGCTATATGTTTAATCTACTGTTGTTCTCTGTCTTGATCCATAAGGAGTTGCTGCTGCTGCTGCTGCTGTTGTTGCGTGCCTTCAAGTTGTTTCCAATTTATGGTGACCATATGATGAACTTATTACAGGGTTTTCTTTGCAAATTTCTTCAGAGGGGGTTTACCATTGCCATCTTCTTAGGCTGAAACAGTGTGAGTTGCCCAAGGTCACCCAATGGGTTTACATGGCTGAGCTGGAATTTGAACCATCTCCAGAGCCATAGTCCACTGCTACATCACACTGACACCTTTAGGATATGACAGTGAAATTGAGTACCTGATTTAGAAGAAATTATTCTGTGAAGAAAAATATCTGGGTTTTTGTTTTTTTTGTTTCTTGTGCAACACCTGCTTTGTAGATTTACCATCAAAATGCTCTTGGTTGCTTTGGGAGAAACACAAACATACAGACCACCTGAGCTGGAGCAAATTGGTCACAACTTTATTTTGGATGCAGCTGAGCAGTGTTGACATGGCATGAGGTTACAGATCCAGCTATTGAATAAAAACCCCATTATCTGATCAAACAAATACCCTAGCCGTGATTCAAACCCAATGTGGTTTGAGAATCATAGTCCAACTCTGAATCCACTACACCACATTGGCTCTTATCCATAGGAAGAGGCAGATAACAACCACAACAATAAATAATGGTCTAGTGGTTTGTGGTACATTACATTTTTCCCACTGAGGAGAGGTAAGAAATGCTTGTCCAGATGTTTTGGCTTACAACTCCCATCAGCCATATATAGCTTAGCCAAAAGTAAGGGACTAGAGAATTGTAGTGCAAACAATTGGAGGGAAAAATTTTACCTAGGGCCCAGGAGTGCACCTATGCTGTTAAGAATGACACAACATACAGATATTCGTCCAGCAGAAGTGAAAGTGCAGTAATGAGATGAACCAGCTGCCTGTGAACCAGTTGGAAGAGGTGAAAAGTGTTCAACATGAATAAAAGAGATATGAATAGATTCTGCTTGAAAGTAGAATTTAGTACAGAGACCAAAATAATTTCTTGACTGAATGAAGGACCTGTTACATTTTGACATATTAAACTTTTTTCTAATTGAGGCTATTGACCCTTTGCTGTGACATAGGTGTCTCCCTTATCAGAAGATTACAACTGATTATCCATCTACCTCCATCATCACCACCATCATCATAATCACCACCACCACCACCACCTATATTAACATAATGAATTTTGAAATTTGGGGGAAATCATTCCTGCCTCCAGAAATTTATTTTCTGTCCATACGCATATCTGTTTGAAAATAAAACCAGGGGACTAACAAAGATTTATTCATGCAGTCTAATACTTCCTTTGTTGTTTTTTGGTTTCAGGTTGGCTTCAGCTTATGGCAGCCTAAAAACAGAAGCCTATCTACAGCCTCAGTTACCAACAAAACTACTCAGGTCCTGCAAAGTCAGAGCTGTGGCTTCCTTGATTGAACATATCCACCTTTAATGCACTCTTCCTTTTTTCCTACAGTCTCCTGCTTTACCAAGTATTATTGTCTTTACTTATGAATCAGACTGTCTCATGATATGACCAAAGTACAATAGCCTTAGTTTGGTCATTTTAGCTTCTAGTGAGAGCTCAAGACTGATTTATTTAGGGCCCTTTAATTTGTCACTTTGGCAGTCCATATATTTACGCAAATCTCTTCCAGCACCACATTTCAAATGAACTGATTTTCTTTTGGTCAGCTTTGTCCACTGTCCAGCTTTCACATCTAGACATAGAAATAAGAAATCTTTTTCTCTGGATTATTCTGAATTTAGGATTTAATTATATACCTTTACACTTGAGGAACTTAGCTAGCTCTTTTATGGCTGCCCTTCCAAGTCCTACCTTTCTTCTGATATTGTGACAAAGTCTCCATGTTAATTGATGTCTGAACCAATGTCAAAGTCTTCATTATTCACTTTAAAGTTATGTAAATCATAATTATTTTTATTTCCTTGATATTCAGCTGTAATCTTATTTTTGCATTTGCTTATGCTTTCCACATCTCAGTTTATTAAGATAATACATCAACTTGTATTTTTTGCATTCCTGCAACTCGATGTATTATGTAACACATCTTCTATTGCATTTTTTGCCTTTTGGCTTCACTTTTTTTGTTTTTTGTTTTTTAAAAGACAAAGTTTTTTTAAAATTCATTTCCGTCCATAGTCACCTCAGGAGACTACTTCAAACAGCGAATAAAATGGATTCTGGCTTGTAAAACCTATGCTACAATTTATTTGTTAATGTTTGTTGCTTTCACAACAGCAGACACACATAGTTATCCACAGGAATCTGGCTATTAGAGGGTTTGTAGTTTATTATGAACACAGTTCCACAATATGAAGAATCCATAAGCGTTATCAGTGGGTGGCAAAGCAAACCTACCTGTTGAAATAGTGGGTGGGAGAAAATAAACAAATGGTGTTTTGCCCATATGTCAGAAAACATTACTTGCCTTGAACAACTGGAATTTTGTAGGGCTGACTTGTCCCATTGTGCTAAGTGATAAAGAGAGGAAGAAAATGTTTACTGGGTACCCCCATGGAGAATGCATTAGACTCTCAACATACAATGCAATGACCTTTTATTCTTAATAGATGTTATTGCTGATGAAGTTATTAATCGTCCAGCAGTTTAATCCTTATTAAACCCAATTAGTATCAGTGGCCTCCTGTGGCAGCAAGTTCTCTTGTCATGCCAGATCCATGCCTGTGCTGTGTGATGCTCTGTTTACATCTCTCTCTCAGTTTTATTTGCTCTAACTAAAGGTATCTGCCTTTAATGATAACAATTATGCCCACAGACAAAAGCAACAAGGAAATCTCAAAGTCCAATGTAGGGGTAAAGAAGACCCAAAATAAATACAAGAGAAAAGGCGAAACAGAGAGAGCTGCTGGGAACATGGGAGAAAGAAGAGAGTGGAAATTAAAAGGGGAGCAGGAGGGGTACGTGTTTGCTCTTGCTGGTTGCTCCGGTTCTGGGCTTCCTCCCAGGGACAAATCCCAGGGCTGGAGGAGTGTGCCCTCCAGAAGCCCCCACTGCACCAAGTGACATTTGGCACTGGAAGACATGACTCATTGGAAAAAGTTAGGAAAGGTCAAAGACAGTAGAAAGAGAGGAAGACCACATGCTCAATAGTTAGATTCAATTAGAAAGGCCATGGACTTGAGCGTGCAGGACCTGAGCAGAGCGGTGGAGACTTGGGGGTCTTGGAGATGTCTCATTCATAGGATCATCATGAGTTGAGATCTACTTGAAGGCAACTAATAACAATAGCAACCTGGGCAGGAATGTTGCTGCAACTATGTTTTTTAGCAGCTCCAGAATTGAATTACACTGACTATCCCTTGTAACCTCAGGTTACAAATTTCAACTGCTTATGGGGGCTTCTGTTTTGGAATTGCTTATACCTGAATACCTGCTCTCCATTTGGATCCTATTTGCCTATACTTTAACCATCCTTCCAGAGTTCATCCAGTCTTAGCCTTGCCTGAAAGAGAACAAGACAGGCATCACTTTCTCCTTCTCAAAAATTATAGATAGATAGATAGATAGATAGATAGATAGATAGATAGAAAGACTGCAGGTCCATTCTGAATGTTGCACAGGTACATACATGGTTATGGTTATAGCAATGTCTCCTTGCCATTTAAAATAGCAAATGGCCTTCAGGGCTGCTATTGGGAAATAAAAATCTGGTGGGGAGTTCTGCTTAACTTTTTTCTCTCTGTGGGATTTGTCTGAATATGAACCCCTCCTGTTTTCCCACACTCAAAGGCAACTACAGTCCCACCTCATTTAACATAGGTTATGATGAAGAAGGTCCTTTTCACAAACTCTTTTTACATTCAGCCGGCCCCCTTTTCTGTTTATCTGGGAGGTTTTTGTTGTTGCTGATTTTTTAGCAGCACCAGCAGTGGAAGGATGGTGAAAGAGGACAGATGTTCAGTATTGGGTTCCGTATTGGGTTGCATATAGAACAGTGGAGAACATTCTCATGGACAGAAGTTTTCCAGGCAGTGCCACAGGCTAAGCGGCTACCGTCCTAGGTGACAAGTAGGGTGGACTGAAGAGCAATTCCTGTTTGTGGGGGTTTTTTTATAGGGGAAAGAAGGAGGTGAGTGGATCTTCCTGATCATCTGGCTAGGAAGATGCTGCGTAGTGTATTTTTCCTGTTTACTTTAACCTGTAGTTCTTCCATGTAACCAGTGCCCTTCAACAAGGAAACAGCCTGAGACTTCAAGGGGGCTCTTGTTTTGTGCTATGTGGTGAGGAAGGGAAGGTGTAAGCAGCATGCTAGATTTGCCTTCTCTATCAGCTAAATAATATGCATGGGGATACAGTCAACTCTGACCTACTATGGCCATGCTAAAAAAAACCCTGAATCTTTCTCATAGGTCCAAAGTTCCTCTTCTCTTTTTCTTGTCACAAACCTAGTTGGCATACTGGATATTCACCTGCAGGAGCTGGCTGGCTTCCTGTGCTAGTGTCCAAAAGGATAGATATGCTGTACTGACTCTGAGTTGCAATTATTGTTTTTTTATTAGAGTTTTGGAATGTGATGCTGGAGATCCAGGTTCAAATCTCCAGTGAAACTCACTATGTGACTTCAGGCCAGTTGCTGTCTCCTAGGTCCAAAACACACTAAAGAAATAATCCAGAATGAGACTGCTTTAACTGCCCTGGCTCAGTGCTAGGCAATCATGAGAACTGTAGTTTATTGTAGTACTAGAACTCTCTGACAGAGAAGGCTAAATGTGTCACAAAACTAGAGCTCCCAGGATTTCCTAGCATTGAGCCAGAACAGTTAAAGCAGTCTCAGACTGGATTATTTCTGCCATGTGTTTAGGACCTTAATCTAACCTACCTTAGGAGTTTATCAAATGGGAGGAATTTCTCTCAATGGCGAATGGAGCCAATTTGCAATTATGTTAGTTTAACGAATTTACGTGAAATCTGATTGCGTTCAGAATGTATTCAGAATGACTTCCCATTTCTCAAAAATGACTTCCCATTGCCCAAAATTGCATGAGATACTCTAATACGCAATTACGTGAAACCCCATGATTGCATTCGGAATGATTTCCCAGCGCCAGAAATTGCGTGAGATACACTCATTCACAATAACTTGAAACCCCATGATTGGATTGCCATTGCATTATACCCCCAAATTCTGTCATATGATAAACTCCATACAGTGTGAAGGTAATACATGGAGGAAGAGAGACGTGTAGACTGCCTTGAAGCATAGACACCATCTTAAGCTCATTGGAAGAAAGGTGGGACATATCTGTGAGTTCTGGAGAATGAGAGTCAGAAATGCATAGCTTGAAAAGATCTGCTCAAATTCGTCAGTGCAAAGGACTGAACAAGATCTGCCCCTTTTCTCAGCCTGATGATCAGTGAATGGAGTCCTAACTGAATACTACTTTTGCTTTGTCTAGGTAATGTCTCTAAAAAAACGATACTTTCCCCATTTATATTGAGTGAGAAAGAGAAGGGGAAAAGTCATGATGCAGCAGTCTGATTCAACAGTTTATTGGCAGAAATAAAATAATGGTAAGCATTCTGGGGCCAACGTCCCTGGCACTGTTCAGAACACCCTGTTACATTTTTCAGAGCAGTTTCATGTCTCTTTGCTTCAATTTCATCATCTATCAATCAGACAAGAAAACTATATTTATCTGTCCCTTCAGACAGTTTTACTTGTTAATGTTCATACAGTGCTGTGAAGGAGTAAAACTTTCTCTGCACTACAAGTCTACATTACAATTCTGTTGGAAGCAAACGGTAGGCACAAAAATGTTTTTGTTGGAGGAATGGGTGGGACTGAACAATAATGTTCTTTTATTTTGGTGGAAATTTGTTGCTGTAAAGTTAGGTGTTTTCCCCTTCTGCTTCTCTTTGAATGTATAGTTTCTTTTTCCTTTCCTCCGAAGTAGAACAGGTAGATACTATTTGAGTTGGTGCAACAGTGAGAGCAGGTTCAAAAGCCCTGCTCAGCACAAAGCACATTGTTTAATGCTGAGCCAGTCACTGCCTCTCTAGGCCTTTTCAAACTACACAATTATAGTACTATGGTTCTGCTTTAATTGCCATGGCTGAATCCTGTGGGATTCTGGGATTTGTAGTTTAGGGAGGTATTGAAGCTCTCTGGTTGAGAATTCTAAATCTCACTCTGTAAACTGCAAATACAGTGGGCTTTCACCATCCGTGGGCTTGCCATCTACGGATCTGAGCACCCATGGACAGCAAGCCCCATTATTGTCAATGGTGGTGCATGCACACAGCCACACTAGCAGCCACACACATGGTATGGTGCTGTTAGGGACAACAGGACCTGTCCCATATTTCTTCTTATCCACAGGGGGTCTGGAATGGATCCCCCACGGATACGAAGGACCCACTGTACAAGATTTCCCTATGACAGAACCATGGCAGTGAAAGTGGATTCATAGTGCTGTAAGTGTATAGTGTAAAAAGAGTCTTCAGATTATGAGGAGATTGCTACATATGGCTTTGAAACCATGATTAGGTCTGGAAAATAGTGTCTTTGATGATGCTTAATGCACACCACTGTCTCTGACCCATAGCTGCTGTGTTTCCTAACCATGATTAGGACCTTCTTCTCATTGATGGGAAAAATCTGTCAATGAGCTCTCAATAGCACAAGTCCCTAGATGCAAAAGTCACTCCCAAGGCAATTGCATTATCAGCAAAGGGTGTGAGTGTCTCCTCCTTTCTCCCCTTGCTATTCCCAAGCAGCTTAATTATCTTTTATAATTTTTTTCTCCTTAAAAAATTCAAGTAATCAAGATGGAGATAAACATCCCCAGCCTTCTGTGAAAACATAGCAATTGCAAGTAGACAGCAATTGGTCTGTCTGTATTTAGAGGTAACAAAGCCATTTCCCATGTCAAAGTCTAATTTTTTTTAAAAAAAAATTTAACTAGTGGTCTTCACCATATCTTCTGTCTTTAATTCCAATTCTATAACAAAACTATGTGTTGTATGAATCAGAATTTTCTTCTCTTGTGTGAGTTGTTTTATGTTTTTTTGGGAAAAATTATAGAAGACTAAAAAGCCCTCACCTTTATCTAATGTAAAGTGTAATCCTACAGATGTTTTATTAGAAATCTCAGCTGGGTTCAGTCAGATTTACTCTTGGCTAAATGTGCATAGCAATGTAATTGCAAGGTTGTTTTTGTTGTTGTTGTTGCTGTTGTTGTTTCTGTGCAGAACTGCATGGATACTAGGTCTGTAATTATTTTTCTTCATTGTTTTCATGACTGGAGGGAAAGCAACATATTGCGTGTGACTGAGTTTTAAAATAATAATCTGGGAAGCAGAAAATAAGGATAATAATGCTGCATAGGGTTAAAAATAAAGTATGTTCTCTCAGCTACAACTTGTGTTTTTAGGTTATTATTTTTGGTTATAAATGGATAACAGCTGAACTGAGAGGCACCCAGTAGAGATCTATTCAGAGGAGCAGTTTGGGTTTGAAAGAGAATTAAGATATTGTGCCAAGTGATTTAGACCTTCTACACTGGATGCTTGCAAGAGAAGGTGAGTGATTTCCGAAATCTTGAAAATTCTTGAAATTCCCTTCAAGTACAAAATACTAATGGCAGTCACTGAGTTACAGTTGACAGATTGCTAAGTATAAGCAAGCCAGGTATAAGGTTGCCAACTTTACCTCTGTCTCTCTGTCTGTCTGTCTGTCTTTCAGTTCCTGTTCCTGCTTTTTAAATTGCAGTTTGATCATGCTTATGTTCATGTTGTTAAAAATAAAAATAAAAAGTCTGCTGATGATTTTTGATTACGATAGTTAATGTTGCTTGAAGGGGACAGTAGGAGGCAGCTGTTCTTGGTCAGTTGGCAGTCTTAGCTAGAAGGTAGTCTGTAATAATACATTTTTCTTGAGCTATGTTAAAACTTCAAAGCTATGTAGAATTATTTAGGATGGGGAGATCTATGATCTAAAGAGAATATTTAGAACTACCAGCCCTTGAGATTCAACTTCTCTCAGTTGAGTGGTGTTTACTTTTTACTAAACATCATTAAGCATTGGTGCTTTCTAGCTTCAATATGTGATTTCCAGCTATTGGCAATTTAATATAAGAAGGCGAGGAAAGCCTGTTTTAAAGTTTGCTTTAGTCTATGTAGTTTTCATTTGCTTTACAGCTGCAGGAAATATGAAGGTCAGTTAAGTGTTACTTGCAAAGAACTGCATAAAAAGAAAGATACTGCAAAACACTGCAAATGACAATAAATTGCCAGAACAAGCAAATAAAAGATTGAAGCTAAGCAGGGTCAAGAAAAAGTAAGTCAAGATTTTTTAATGATGTCTTGTTCCTCTCTTGGAGAAGCTTAATTGGAAAAAACTTGATTAATGTAAAACAATATTCCCACCATTATGCCAGTTAAAGAATGAGAGCAAAGAGATTTAATTTTCTTTTCCTTTCCTTTTATTTTTATATCAGACTTGCTTATCTATGCTAAAATTCTTCTAGACTAGATCCTATGCCTTTTTTCTTCTTCATTTACCTTTATCAATACAAAATCTTCATACTTGTACTTCATACTTGTACACATTTAATTCTGTCACTTCCTTTACTTATCTCTCCAGTAAAAATTCTTCCTTCTCTTTTCCGCTACCTTTACTCCTTTGGTACTTCTTCTCTAGGTGAGTTACATAATCATGAAATGTCTAGAATACTGTACTTCAAATAAAAATACCATCCATATAGTTTCCATCTTTAACAGTACTTAAACAAATCTACCATCCCAAAAAGTTATCGCATATAAAAATTATCCAAAATTACTTTATCAACCAAATGAAATTACTGCATAATTTCTCTTTCCCCCCTCATATAATTAATCAAGGGTACCCAGGTTTTAATAAATTCATCTTTATGTTTCAGTGTTAGATTGTACAATTCCATATATTCATATAGTTTTAATAACCATTGATCTAGATCCTATGTCTTTTGATGATAAGTGTTTACAGTTTTGTTACATTTGTTACATTTACATAAGATAGTGTCTTATATTAATTTTTGCTCCCAAACATGTGCTATGTTTTATTTTAGGGGATGTCTTATTTTTCCATGAAGAAGAATTTACATATATTGTTGAACAACAACAACAAAAAAGAACATTTATTATATACTGTATATATATATTTATATAGAAAAACTTTGCTAGGTCTTATTTTCAGGGGAGGCCTTTACATTTAGCAATTCAGCAAAACCTCTACTAGGTCTTATTTTATGGGGATGTCTTATTTTTGGGGAAACAGGGTAAATTGTCTGGCAACAAAAGTGTGGTTTTGGGGTTGAATAAAAGGCACACACATACACACACACATATAAAATGAAGAGTGAACAGAGGAAGACAAGATAAAGGAAATGTGTCCGCTAGTAAAATATTTTTATTTATTTATTTATTTATACCCCGCCCTTCAGCCCTAAAGGCTATCAGAACGGCTTACAATTATTATTTTAATTAGACGGTTCCCTGCCCTCAGGCTTACAATCTAAGAATATGCAGAAGGGATGCAATAGACAATTCCAAGACACTTATTGTTAGAAATAATCTTGGTTTGAGGGTAGCTGGCAGTGAAATACAATCATCCCTCTGTTTCCATGGATTCTTTATACACAGATTCAACCATCCATGGCTTGACAATATGGAAAAAAATATATACATTCCAAATAAAGCAAACCTTGATTTTGTCATTTTATATAAGCAGCAACATTTTACTATTGTTGTTGTATATAATGGGACTTAAGCATCCATAGATTTTGTTATCCACAGGGGATCCTAGAACCAAACCCCAGTGGATACCAAGGGCCCACATTTTTTTCTTTTCAGGCTTAAACAGCAATTGTGTTTGCCATGGAGTCATCCATCACTCCAGTACAAAGTGTTTTTATAAAGAAACTGTTACTTGAGAGTCCATTCTCCCATTCAAAAGGTTCACGACTAGAAGCTTTTCCATTACATACAATTATCACATTCAGGTTGTGTTGAAAGATTTTTTTTAAGGCAGTCAAAGCAGAGCTGCAAATACATTCACACACATCAACATCCTAGCAATGTATATTAGCCACTAGCAGAAAGTACCTGAATTAACAAAAAGGAAAAAAAATCCCTAAATTTTAAATCAAAGTTTAGGGGGAAAATGGTTAAAAACAAAACTGATCTGAGATTGCAAAAGATTTATATCTATACCTATATCTGGGATTTCCCCCCCAGAAGTTTGCAAAAGGCATTAAAGAAGTGTTGGAGTGATGTGGTTCACTGATTAAATTATATGTATTCATTTGACTCCACTTGAATCTGGGACTGAGTGTTCATTTGAACTATTACTTTAAAAATTCATTGCCTTGTGGTCTGGTGGCTGGTGTCTCCCATGTTAGTAGGACAGTATATCCACTTTGCACTTCAGACTTAACTTTAAAAGACTTTTCCAAAGTGCCGAGTCTATGAAGGAGTAAGTTTCAGCAACTTGGATAGCTCCTTTGAAAGTCCAGACCTGGAGCAGATTCACTGACATGGAAGTCACCACTGCCTTGGTGTTTCTTGCAAGAAACAAGCAAAATGTGACTAAGATGTAGAGAGCTAGAGTGGTGTAGTAGTTTGAGTGTTTGACTCTGGAGACCAGAATTTGAATCCCTGCTCAGTCATGGAAATCCTCTTGATGACTTTGGGCAAGTCACATTCTCTCATCCTCAGAGGAAGGCAAAGGCAAACCCCCTCTGAACAAATCTTGCCAAGAAAGCCCCAGGATAAATTGCTTTAGGAGGACCTTATCAAACTAAAGGAATCCTGTTCAGAAATGGGATTTAAAGTGGATTTAAAGTAGACACACACACCTGCAAATGTGGGATGTTTTTCACACAACATTTCTGCAAAACAGAAATAACGCAAAAATAAAGTGAACATCAATGGGACAAAAATGACACCTTTTTACTTTTGGGAAGTTCCGAAAGTAAAAAGGTGTCATATTGGTCCCTTTTATGTTTGCTTTATATATGTGTTATTTCTGTTTTGCAGAAATGTGTGTCAAAAACCTCCCACATTTGCAGGTTTCTTCTTCTAAAATCCCATTTCTGAATGGGATTTATCTAGTGTGATAAGGTCCTTAGAGATGCCACAGGTTGGACAGGACTTGAAGTCACACAACAACATTCCACAGCTACATACCTAGGAGGTGTAAGCACAAGCTCTCTGGTAGAGGTACATGGGAATTTAAGCACTTTTTATTCACATTTAATACATGTGCAAAGCACCATTGTAGCTGGCATTGCAACCTTCTTCAAGTAGGTGCCCTACAAATCTTTTGGATTACAACTACAATCCCCCACCACAATTCTATGGAATGAAGGGAATTGTAGTCCAACACATCTGATTGGTGTACTGTATTTAAGGGTGAAACTGGTCATAGCCATCAGTGAAAACTGGTTCCTTTGGACAAATAGGGCACTGCCCCCTTCCTGCCAGTTTGGTGCCTAGAAAGATTGTACAGGCAACAGTTCTTCCTGCCCACAGCAGTACTATAATGTGGTAGCTTACTGAACCAGTGTAACCTTGCTCTTTTGTTTTGTTAGATTACAGAGTGGAACTGCAGTATCACTGAGAAGAGGGAGGAAGGGGACAAAACCAGCATTAAGTGGACCCACCCAATGTTGACTTTGGCTTCCCTTTCATTGACTTTAACCATACGAATTCCCTTGAGCATCAGCTGCCACCTGGCATACTTTAAAACACCAGGTTCCAAACTGGTAACATTTCTTTCTTTATATCTAGCAAAAATACCCAGCTTGACAAGGGCATCAAACCACCTTGTTCCCACTCTTGTCCCCATTTTTAACTTTTCCCTTTGCTCTTTCTCTTCTCTCTTCATTTGTGGTCTGTGAATTATGGCCATCCCCCACTCTACTTATACGAATTTTCCCTTTGGAATTTTTTCTTGAAACTGGCCAATGCGACTTGGGTGACAACGGTCATGATTTTCCATTACCCATCATCCACCATGATTTTCAGATGAATTATAACTAGTCTCCTCCTTTGCTGCTTCTAGTGATTCCCATCCATTGTGCCCTGGTCTGGAATCGTGACTTTAAAGCATCAGTATCACATCTCAGATAGGAGCCCAAAACACTCTTGTCAAATCCTGAAGTTTCGAACATTTTTTGATTATTGCTGTCACAAGATAGACAGACACTTGCACAGAGACATATTTCTTTATTGCTACAGATAATACATATGCAGGAAGGCATAATGGGATGCCATGGGATACTTGGGCAAGAGAGAGAGGCAACAATGTCTATGCTGACATGTTTTGACTGTACTCTCTCCTTCTCTTGGTCTCAGGACCAAACTGGATGTGATATTCTGGATGTGCAACCAGATTCCATCTAGCCATGTTAGACTACAGTTCCCATCATTCCTGACCATTGGCTAGGACTTATGAGAACAGTAGTCAAATGCATTTGAAAAAGCATCTCTATCCACACTTTTTTTTAAAAAAAAAACCTTTTCTTTTAGAACCATGTAAGACAGCGAAGAATGAGATTTTAATTATTTTTTTTTAAAAGGCGCAAATGCAAAAATAAATAAGTAAATCATATACAGTGAGGAATGCCTGTGGGTTACTTTTAGAGAGGTTATTACATCCTATATTAAACTGGATAAATCAGTGTTGATCACTGGAGCTGAAATGGTTAAAGACACAAGCATTTTAGAGGAATCTGTTGTTTGTTAAAATATTGTAACCCTGCAGGGGATGCTTAGCTTTATTTTTGTTTTCTTCCATGCAGCTAAAAAAACAGTTGCTGGGTGAGAGAGTCAAAGTCTCTCATTTGGTTTCCAGCTATGTTCCTGGGAGCAAAAAGATCCCCCCCCCCCCCCGAAACAACAGTTTAGGAGAATCTAAAGCTTGTGTTACTCATAGGACTTTATCACATGCGGGAAAAGAGGGGGGAAAGCGGGGCTTTAAATGGACATTATCCCATAAAAATCATGTGATCATGTTGAATATTTTCACACACACACATTGTGCTTAAAGAGGACTTATTGTGCCAATAACTAGATAATAACCAGCAAGAAATTATTCAAGGGATGATTTGTTACTGGTACCTGGTTATTTCCAGGAATAAGTACTCTTTATTTGTGACGTTGTGTGAAAATCTTCAATGCGAGCACACAATTTTCATTGGATAATGTCCATTTAACCCCCCGCTTTTCCCTGTGTAATAAAGTCCCTAGGTTGCTGAAGTTGCCTGTAGCGAGCCAAGAGATTGCAACATTTTGGCTGACATCCCCAAACACCATAACTATCTGGCAAAGATCTGGGGTAGAAACTGGAACCTGTAACAGATTTTTAGGTTCCAGAGTTTGATGAATCATCCCTCACCTTCTTTCCTAGAGGAGAGGAAACAGGTACCTATTTACAATATAAAACAAGGGTGGACACATATGACTTTCCAGATATTTTTGTATGGCAACATCTACAGTCCCTCACCATTGGCTATATTAAGTGGGGCTGATAGAAATTCAGGTGTTACTGAGCTACAGAACCCATTATCTCTCACCATTGGCTATGCTATCTAAGGCTGAGTTATTTATTGCATTTATATGCTACCTTACTCATGGAAAAGGACCCAAGGCAGCTCACAGATTAAAAAAAATTAAAACTTTACAACAAAAAATTTAAAACTGTTAAAAACATCTTGCCAAAACAATATAAAATCGTAATAAACTCTTTAAAAAAAAAAAAAAAAAAGAACATGAATAAAGCACATACCCTGTATAAAAGCCTCCCTGGTGATGATTATATATTAAAAGTGTACTTGAATTTGCAGTTGAACAGCAGCAGCAGCATGAGGTCTGCACTTTGTCTATCTTTATGTTAAGACCACAACATCTGGGGAGCCACAACTATTCACCAGGGCCAGTGAAAACCCTGTTCAGATATTTTCATTAAATTCTTGTGTCTTTTTCTTGTCTCCATCTCATAAAGCTTTGGGTAAGGGAGGCTTTATGGTGAAGACAGATATGTTTGGGGTGATGGCAATGCCAGGTCCATGTATTAGCGGTGACAAGGAGTGCATTTGCACAGTTAAAGCTGATGCACCAACTATGTCCATTCCTGAAGAAGTCAGATCTGGCCATGGGAACACATGCCTTTGTTACATCCTGTTTGGATTACTGTATGTGCTCTGCGTGAGGCTTCCTTTCAAAAGTGCTCAAACTCTGGTTGGTCAAAAGAACTGCAGTCAGATTGCTGAGGGGTACAGGGTGCATAACATGGCTGCTGGGCTGTTTCTGGGTACAATTTGATGTGCTGGTGGTGACATATAAAACCCTAAATGGCTTGCACCAAGGCTACTTGAAGGGTTGTGTCTCCATGTAGGGGCTGATTAAAACTCTACAGTATTCTGGTGAAGCCCTTCTTTTTGTCCCACCCACCTTCCCAGACTCATTTGGTGAGAACAAAGGAGAGGGCCTTCTTGGTGGCTGCTCCCAGTCTTTGGAAGTTCCTCCTTAGGGAGATCAGGATGGCTCCCTCCATGCTGTCCTTCAGGCCCGTAGCTAGACCTTTAGGGGGCCCTGGGGCAGAAAAGTACATTCAGGCCTCTAATGCCCTGAGTCCAACAACTTGCCGCAGGCGCCATCTTGGCGCACCGCCGTTTACATGCAGTGCACATCTATGATGTGTCGAAAGAGCGCGTGCACGAAAGACCGCATAGCACCATTCCAGGGCGCTTATGGTGCCTCTGTTGTGATGGACAAAGGAGCCATGTTCCGCGGGCTTGCTGTCCTTCCATTGGCAACTGACAACTAGGTTTTTGGAAACTGAATGGAATGTTTTTTTTAAAATGATGTGCTGTTTATGGCTTGTATAATCTTTGAATTAATTTTAATGTTTTTAATGTTTAAAAATTTAACTTTATAAATGTTTTAATTGCTTTTAAATACCTTGTATATTAATACTCTTATCCAAGTTTTGTATAGTTTGTAATCTATATTGTTTTTTACAATAGAGCTCTGCTCTTGTGCCTGAACAAAGTACAGTCCCCAGAAATCCATAACTGAGCAACAGCAATTAAAGTGGTGTCAAACTGGATTATTTCTGCAGTGTGGATGCAGTCTTAATGCACAATTAGAAACAATTCATAGACTTCAGAAATGCAGAGCATCTCACCATAGCGAGGTAGGCTATGACATGGTAATCTGTCTGCCTATCTGGTCAATCTGCTGCCCAGGTGCTAAATGTTGATGGAATATTTCAAGCCCCCCAAACCTCCCATTTTCTGGTTCTTCGTGCTTTAAGTGAACTCGAGTATTACTTAGTAAGGGATATCCTTGACACTGAGGTATATCTTTTATAAAGGAGGACATAGTCTTCTTAAATAAGAAACCCTTGATAAACATTTGAGTCCTAGCAACTTAGATTAGAAAATTTTTAGCTTACTAATAGAAATGGAGAATAGCTAGTGTGTGCGTTCCTCCTTGCTGCTAATTTACCCTCTTATTTTTCAACAGCTCTGTGATCCTGCTTATCTCTAGTGCTTAAAGCTCTCACATTCCTTCTCTTGCTTGTTTTTCTAGGAAAGTTCACATTTTCCACTACCTCCTCACAAAGCCTGAAGAAGAACATTCTTCACTTGGTCATTTCCACCAACAGACAGTGCTCTCAGGAGAAGATGTTGTTGGTCTCTTTCTTCTAGAACCACTAATAGGATATCAACCCATTTCTGTGGGAAGCCTATCACAGTGGGGTAAGTCTCTTTTCATACTTACAGGCTATTGCACTAGAAGTTGGTCATAGTAATGGGAGACTGAAGCGGGATCAAACTGCATTAATTCTGCATTGTGGCAGCAGACTCCCTTTCCTTTCCTCATCATTTTGACTCTCTTTTATCTCATTCTCTTCCTTTTCTCCTTATTCTAATGATCTTTCTCAGCTGACTCTTCTCACTTTCCACTCCACCTACCATTCCATCACATTCGTGTATTGTCCATCACTTGCCCTGCCATTATTTAGATGGTGAAAGATGGCAAGCTGTCTGATGGTCCATCAGATCAGACGGAACTGGATTAGATGGACCAATGTGGACTGACTCTGGTATAAAGCAATCTTATTCAGAGGTGGGAACCCATGATATCAGATGCATGAAGTAGTCAGCATGCTCATTCACTCCCAGAATTCTCAGCCAGCATGGTCACCCGCCATGTAAGTTAAAACATTCTGGAAGTTGTAATCAAAAATAGAATTTCTAAGTTATGTCTTTCTCACACATTTAAAAGAATGGATTTTGGTCCGCAAAAGCTTGTGCCATAATACTTTAATGAGTTTTCAACACTTTGGCCATTTCCACCAACAGACGTTGCTCTAAGGAGAAGATGTTGTTGGTGTCTTTCTTTTGGAACCACTAATATTGTATCAATGGTTTTATATGGGTGTGTGTGTTTTAGTTATGCTTTAATTTTTTTGTATGTTTTTAATGTTAATTTTATATTGTTTTACTCAGATGATTTTAACTGTTTTAAAATTTTACTGTAAAGTTCTCAAAATGTTTTTATTTTGTGAGCCGCCTTGTGTTCCTTTTTGGGGAGAAAGGTGACATAAAAACCAACCAAACAAATAATAAATAAACCAATTTATGTGGGATACCTTTAACTGTGGATGCTCTTGTTTTTGCTGCAGGACACTCACAGGACACTGTTGTTTTTGGTGAAAGAGATTAACCTATCTGTTGCATTGGAAGAGTTCAGTTTAAACAAAGCTTGATGACTACAGGTACAGAATAGAAATGACAGGCATGCAAACTAAACACTAGACCAGGGATTCTTAACCCTTTTTGTGCCATGGTCCTCTTTGGCAGTCTGTTGAAGGATGTGAACCTTTTCTCAGAATAACAGCAACGCCATGGGCTTCACTCCCTTCTCTAGAAGTGTGACTAATAATTTTTACTAATTTTGAAGTAAAGATGAGCATAAAGGATTTTTCCAACTGTAAAGTGATAGAAAAACATTGGCTATCTATTGGTGACAGAGTCACAGGTACTGCTAATACTACTGTGGGCTGTTGCCTTAATTCATAATGGAAGATAATGATAAATTTTAGTCAGAAGGGATAGTGAAAATAAAGATTTAATTTCACCCCACCCCTCATTCAAGTTCATGGGCTCTATCTGAACTATGAAATCTACCCACAGACCTCTTGGGACCCCAAGTTAAAAGCTCTTGCAATGGACCCTTGGGAAAATGAGAAGAAATTAAGATCAACAGAGCCATTTACATTATTTGGACCTGCCAGAACTTTTCTGCAGACTTGAATGAGCCTATTAGGAGAAACAGAGGGAAACTAACATTGTCTGAAGAAGGGAGAGAGGCAAACAAACAGAAGCTGCATCTATTTTAGTTAATGACATAGCTAAGCAAATGTGCAGTTTGCCCCATTGATATCAACTGGGATTAGATCTGCACTGCAGAAATAATACCATTTTACTGTCAAGGTTCAGTGCTATGGAATCCTGGAACTTATGGTTTGTCGTGGCACCAAAACTCTCTGATGGAGAAGGTTAAATATCTCATAAAACTACAAATCCGAGAATTCCATAGCACCGAGCCATGGCAGTTGAAGTGCTATCAAACTGCATTATTTTTGCAGTGCAGATGCAGCCTGGACTTACCAAAAAATTCTTTTAACTGGATTGTTTGCCATGGGCAGTGCCCCCCCCCCCCCCGGCCATTTTTGCTTTGCATGCCTTCAAGATCTGATGATTTGACAGTCTGTTTTGATTCTGTTACGTGGTCAGAAAAAGGGATGATACATAGTAAAACAAAATCTATTTAACACAACAATTTAGGGGAGGACAGTTAAATTGTTTGCGATTCTTTAAGTAAGAGTACGGTTACTGCAACGAAAGGGAGGTGAGTCAACAAAGTGACACAGTGTGTGAACAAAAACCAGCTTTGTAAATATTTCCTTTATACCAAACACATGCAGAATATTATTAAGCCCAGCTGCAAGGATTAACATACTTGCATTTTTAATCTGTTAAGTAAAGGAATTCATGCCGAACTTGGAAAACTTGGTATGATGATAAAAATAAAAAATAAAAATAAAAATTTCAGAATCTTCCAGCAAGCATGACTAGTGGCTATGGGAACTGTGGCCACCAAAGTAACATTTCCAAAATTGATTGGTCTATGGGTGGATTGATATTTTCTATTCGTCATATTGACCCCACAATTACTTTCAGGCTTAGAAGGCTAACATGATCATGGAACTTCTTCATTTACAAAGTCCTCTCAGATGAATGCAGTCCAAAAGGATGCATGAATGAACTTCCCAATCCATTTCAATATAAGAAGTTCTTGTAGCCAATGGGGGAGTTTTATGTTTCCTCTGCACTTGGGGACTGGTCACTTAAATACACTCATGAGTTCCCTTGTACAAATAAGATCCACAGATCTAAGTCCAAGGACGTATGCATCAATCTGCTTGCCTTACTGGTCCATCCAATGCAGTGCTTTCTATGGCTGCATCTGCACTGCAAAAATAATCCAGTTTTACTGCACTTTAGCCACCTTGGCCCAATGCCATTGTAGTTTGTTGTGGCATCAGAGCTCTGACAAATAATGTTAAATGTCTCACAAAACTACAGTTCCCAGAATTTCATAGCACTGAGCCATGTAGTTAAAGTGCTGTCAGACTTGATTATTTCTGCAGTGCAAATGCATGCAGCTTATTAGAGGCTTGAAAAACTACTTTGGGTGAAAACTCTTAGAAACCCCTTTTTGCCACTGAAGCCTGGGAGATTCTGGGAATTGTAATCCAAAGCAACAGCCTTTCCAAACTCTGGGTGTTCTCTATTTTGACTGCCAAGACTCTCCAAGATTTTGGTGGCAGTTTTATTGCCAAGGGTGGGACAAAAACAAATGCCAAAGAGAGAGAGAGAGAGCCCCCAAAAGAAACATACAAAAAAAAAATAGGATATTGATTTAAAACAGAATTAGCATAAGCAAATATTTAGAAATATTACTATAACTTAAGTACTGTACAGTGGGCCCTTGGTATTTGCTGGGGTTTGGTTCCAGGACCCTCGCTCAAGTCTCATTATATACAATGGCATAGTTAAATGGTGTCCCTTCTAGAAAACAACAAGAACAAATTTTGCTTTTTGGAATTGATATCTTTGGGGAATATTTTCCATCTGTGGATGTCTGAATCCATGCATAAATAATCCACGGATATGGAGTGTCAATTGTACAATGCATGAAAACAAATGAAGAGCTCGGTCCAATTATTTGTGTCACGTAACATTTTGTTCTCACAGTGACTTGTCAGATACCCCTGGGGAAGCTCACAAGCAGGACACAAACATAATAGTAGCTCTGTCATGCTCAGGTATCCCAGCAACTGGAATGCGGCTTTTAATACTGGACTTAATTTACAACCTATTGTGACTAACAACCATTGTTTGCTCTGAATTTGTCTAATTCCTAGTCAAAGCCAACTAGTTTGATGGATATCATTGCAGTTTGCACAGAGCTTGGAAACACTTTAACATTTTGTATTTGTCTTTTAAAAGCTTTTTTTTTTTACTATTATGATTAGCATTAGCTGTATTTTTGAGTAATTAATGTTTCGTGTTCTTTTAATTTCACAATTGCTACTTTTTGGAAAGTGAGCAAAGTTCAAAGCTAATTTTGAATGGGTTTAAGTGTACCTAATTCAATGCAGGACCATACCTTCAAAATGGCACTCAATTTATTGATTACACTTCTCATGTCTAATCTTACAGGTTACTTCATTATAAGTGAAAGGAAACAGAAAATCAACACTTTAAAAATGATAAATGACCTCCCACTGTTGCTTTCTGGAGTTCTAAATACAAAGTGAATGTCAAAGAAAGCAATACTTCTTATTAACTATGACATCCATTTGACTTTGATAAATGGATATATTGATGTATGGGTGCTGTCTTCTCTTATTAATAGGGATGCATGGGTAATATCTTCTGTTGTTAATAATAACTGATAATTTGAGCTATACATGTTGTATTTAACTGTTTTTTAAATCTCACAAGTGGTGAGTTATAACATTTAAACCAATAAAAGGTTAGGAAAAATGCTTTATGTACATAGCACTTTTTGCCATCTGGTGCATGGATATTTTACAAAGCACAATAAACATTTATGCAGTGCTTGTGTACAATAATTTAACATTCCCAGGCATGTATTTAAACACATTTTTAAAAGGAATGGGGACGAACACTAGTTGACACCTGGAGAACAAAATCAAAGCTTGGAAATATTACTTTTTTGGATCACAGTGCTTAGAACTACCAGGTTTTCTGGTGTTTTCATATGAATTATGGAATATATTCCATAAATACATTCCAGCTAAAATGTTATTTGAATCGTTTGTAACAAAGGGTTTCCTTAAACCTGTATTTACTGAAATAACATTAATGGAAATATAGAAGAACCTTTGTAAAGGAGGATCAATCTGAGAGGTGCTTAACCTTTTGAGGAATACCAATCCTTTCCATGTGCCTACCCATCCCAAGATTGACTTATTTCTTATTTTGGCATAGAGTAATAGATTTAAAATGTTCAAGGAAGGAACTGCAGGGCAGACTTATGGGGTTAAATATCACCAGCTATTCAGCATTGCATGGCCCTTCATCTAGAGCTTTTGAAAATTTAATTTTGTGGACAGCAGCTTCCAGAATCCCCCAACCAGACAAGCCACTGGCCATGTGGCTAAAGAATTTTGGGAGTTGAGAGAATCAAGCCCTGTTGGCTAAAGAATTCTTGGAACTGTTCACAAAAAGTAACTTAATTTTAAGTGTTGACCCTACCACTGCATTGACTTTGGAAGCAATGGGACTGCAAACCCTGTGCTAGCTTAATAATATGCAGTTCTCTCTTAAGAATCACTCTAAAAATACCTTCTCGTATTTTTGACCTAGGTTGATTTGTGGGACCAGGAAAACACTTCTGTGGTAACTCCGCTCACCTGTCTTCACTTCCCTAGAATCATTATAAGTCATGGCAAAATCTAAGAGGAAAGAAGATGCTGTTTTTCTCAGGAAGAAGATCACACTCTTAAGAGCTTTCTCGCTCCTCATTGGCAGCATGGTGGGCAGTGGCATATTCATCTCTCCCAAAGGCGTGTTGAAAAACACAGGCAATGTGGGTCTCTCCTTAATCGTCTGGTTTGCCTGTGGACTTCTCTCTATGTTTGGTGCGTGGTGAGTTTCTTTTCTCTCCATCTTCAGCTCTTGGAAGACCAGGAAAGAACCCTTTCACACTATGTAAATGTAGCACTATGATGCCACTTCAACTGTCATGCAATTTTCTATTGAATCTCAGGGTTTATATTAGAGGCATTAAAGCTCTTTGGCTACAATTCCAAGTTACCTACTCCCCATGGAATCATGGCAAAGAAAGCGGTATCATAGCACTGTGGCTGTAGTGTGAAAGGCCTGATCCCTGCTCAGTTGGTAGCTACAGTGCCCACTTATTGCCAGCTGCAGATCAGCAGCTCTTTCCCCAGGCAAGCTACCATCATCATTGAAAAGCCTGGCTCTTGGTTGTACAGCAGCATGTCCTAACCTAGGCTCTATCTACACTGCCCACCTTTATTCAGGTGCTGTTGGAACACACAGCATATGGCCATTTTCGCAGTGAAAGAGCTTCTTTTTGGCCTTAATGCAATTTAGAAGAACTCACTTTTTACTCCCCAGCTGCCAGGAAAAAAGTTTTCTCCCATATTTATTTATTTATTCACTCATTCAATATGTGTCCTGTTGGATTGGTGGGACAGATTGGTGGATGATGTCCTCCATCGGCAAGCATTTTGCCATTGTGCTCTTTCACAGTGGTTCCACCCAAGAAACAAACTCATCCCCTGTTCTCCTATAGGCATGAATTCAGATCTCAACTTTGTTCCACATCAAAGTCCCAGGATTGTTTTCCCAACTTCAGAAAAGTCCTGGCCACCGGAGACACTTGGAAATGGGGGTGACAGAAAGTGTGGGCAGGCAGGAGGACAAGCAGTGCCAGTGAAACATCACACTGGGAAGGAACTTGTTCTGTAGGCACTGATCTTAATTCAGTTAAGGATTTGAAGTGGAAAGGGATGTGATGGAAGAAACATTTTATCTTTTCTTTCTCCTTCTACATGAGCTACCTATGTTGAAAGACAGTTAAAATTTCCTCACCTACTGACTGGAGCATAAAGGGAGGAATGGTCTTTACCTGCTAATGACAAGAAAGCAGAGAGGGAACCTGCCAGGCCTTTCTTGGGAGGGAATTCCATAGCCTAGGAGTGGCCAACAAGAAGGGTCTCTTCTGTGTCCTTACCAGTCCAGCACTGGAGGGTGATTAGGCAGAGAGAAACCTCTCCTGCTCAAGACTGTAAGATTCAGGCAGACTCACAAAGGGAGATACAGACTTTCCAATAGTCTGCATGTCCCAGAACCCATGATATATTTTAGAAGCAGTGTCTTTCACCTGTTGTATCTTTCCATACCATAATCATAGTGTTGTGATTCCACTTTAAATGCAATGGCAACATCCTATAAAATCCTGGGAACTGTAGTTTAGGGAGGGACTAGAGCTCTCTTGGCAATTTTTTAAAAAATGCATACCCCTCCCTAAAGTGCAAATCCTAGGATCCTATAGGATGTCACCATAACAATGAAAGTGGAATCATAGTGCCGTAATTGCAATGTAAAAAGGCGTTAGGTGATCTGCTTGCTCAGCTACCCAGATGGAAGGGGTCCAAGCTATGTGATGGACTCTGTCTTCCTTTATGAACCCATTAGAGCTCTAAGATCATGTGAAGAGCCCCTTCTCTCTGCCCCACCACCTACTCAGGCTCGTTTGGTGGGAACAAGGGAGAGGGCCTTTTTGGTGACTGCTCCAAGACTTTAGAGCTCCCTTCCTAGAGAGAGCAGCATGGCCCAGTCATTGCTTTCCTTCCATCAGCAAACAGTGGCACCACTGGGATGGTGTGGGTTTGGGGTGTGTGGACCACACCGGGTGACATCCCAGAAGAGGGATGACACCAAGTTGGCCCTCTTCCCCTTTCAGTGTAGGAGGGGTGAGCACTAGGTCCTCCTGGGTCCTCCATTGCTGGGCTGCCTCCCTGGGAAGGAAGCCTGACAATGGAGCATCAGGAGGAGTGGAAACGTGCCCTTTCTGGGTGACACGCTCTGCACTGTCTGACACCCTAGCTAGTAATGCCACTGTCAGCAAGTCAAACCATTTTTATGCTGTCAGGCTTTTAGAAACTGACTGGGGTGGAATTTCAATGTTGTGTGCTTCTGTTTTTAAGGTTTGTATGTAATCTTTTCATGAATTTTAAAGTTTGTAATTTTTAATCTTTTAAACTTTATTGTTTAATGGTTTTAATTAACTTTGTATTTATATTTTAATGGGGTTTTGTATAGTTTTAATCTGAATTGTTTTTAAATATGTTGTTAGCTACCATGAATCTCATTTCTGAGAGAAAAACAGACTATAAACAAATATTACAAAAACAACAACTGTGGATGGGCAACTTCAAGGCCTCTGTCTGTTTCCCCCTTTTTGTTGTTATTTCTTTTCATATCTGTCATGTACATAATTTATACATACAAACAAATACAAAGCACAAGAGCCAAAATGGAATCCCTTTCTCATCTGCCCTAGAAAAAACCAAAAGCGAAAAAGGAATGTTAAATGGAAGTGCTCCAGTACAATAAATACCGGGCAGTGATCCCATTTGAATTGCATGTAATGCCTAACGTATGAAAGCTGCAGGCCAGAAGTTTGGCTTAAAAATAACTCACATTAAATTCTAAGGTAGCTGTTGACCATATGGCATCATCATGGATGCACATATGGAGACATTGTGGCTTTCTTAGAGCCTCCAGGTATGGCTTTATATTGTCAGAGTGCATCAGTGTCAATGTAAATGACTTTCATGGATCAATGCAAAGGCTGCTCTTACATTTAGAGTCTTAACCCTTTGTGCTGATTGGCATCCACCCCTGATCTACACTGTATCTGTGTGCTGGGATTTCAGGAGTCCTTCTCAGTCTTACTTACCTTCATGTTTGAACCTTAGATGTTCTGTCTACCAGATGTGTGTTCTGTAATTCAGAGATGTGGTCCTTCCTCTAAGTCATGGGTGGGCAATTCTGGAGTGTCTGGGGTGTGATTTTGCCCCCACCCACTGAACCTACCATTGTGGGCTGCATCGCTTTTCCCAGTCAAACTGGAACTGAACAGAGGACCACATCTATTTTAGGGGCAGGAACCAATGTTCTTTTTTCCTTCAGAAAAGGTGCCAGAACATCTGCAATGTGATTTACAATTAAGCTATACTTCTAAGTAAATTCAACCTAGATAATGAAGAAAATGAAATAGTTAAAGTTTTCCCATACCTTGGATCAAATATTGACCAGAACACAGACTGCAGTCAAGAAATAAGGAGACTGGGAATAGGAATGGCAGTCATGAAAGAACTAGCAGAGATCCTAAAGTGCGAAGAGATACAACTGAGTACTGAAATTAAAATTCTCCTAGCCATTATATTCCACATCACCATGTAGAGTATAGATGTGAGAGCTGGCCAGTGAAGAAAGCTGACATAAAGAAAATAAACTCATTTGAGATGTGGTGCCGGAGAAGAGTGTTGAGGATACCATGGACAGCCAAGATTAACAAATGAGTTCTAGAAGAGATCAAGCCTGAACTCTACCTGGAAACTAGGATTACTAAACTGAAGCTATCATACTTTGGCCACATCATGAGAAGGCATCACTAGAAAAGACAATAATGCTAGGAAAGGTAGAGGGAATTAGAAAGAGAGAAAGACCCCATTGCCAGCTCGTTGGACTCAATCAAAGAGGGCACGGGCCTGAGCCTCCAGTACCTGGGCAAAGTAGTGGAGGACAGGGAGTCTTGGAGATGTCTCATCCACAGGGTCACCATGAGGTTGACTCAAGGGCAATTAACAACATACTTCTTGGAAGTTTCCAGGAGCATGATTCTTCATACTTTATAGATGGCTGAGGCTAGCTGAAGGATCCCATTTTCCCATATGAGCCTGACTGAAATCTACCAGTACATACTGCCCCAAAAGGGCATCCTCCTGGTGCCTGTTTTTCTGCTGAAGGGAAGCCGCAGCAGCCAAACCGTGCAGCTTTCCGCCGGTGGGAAAAGAACCTGCAAAAAGCAGGTTCTTTTTAAGTCGGGGCCGGCACGCAGCCATGGCGTAACAAGTGCGCCACTGGCGCACTCATTACATACGTGCCATGCCGCACCGTGTGGATGTCGCACCGCACTTACGTAATGATGGCGACGCCTATGTAAACAGGGTGCTGCCATCTTGACACCCTCGTCACATGCTAGGGTTGCGGGGCATGTGCAAGCTCCACCCCGAGGCAACCCTAAAATGTGATGAGGGCGCCTCAAAGGGCCATTCTGTACTATGGAATTCTGAGAATTGCAGTTTTGTGAGACATTTATCTTTCTCTTTCAGAGAGCTCTGGTGCCACAATAAACTGCAGTTCCCAGAATTCCATAGCATTAAACCATGGCTGTTAAAGTGGTGTCAAACTGGATTGTTTCTGTAGTGTGGATACAGCCTTTCTGTATGGTGCAACTCTTTGGGGGTGGGGGAGAGGGAGTTATATATAAATGAAGTGACTGATTGATCTTTCATGGTTTTTTTTTGCATGAAATAAAATTAGGAGTGTGGGGCTTCAAGAACTAGAAAAAACAGATGGCATAAATGGTAGATGGGAAAGAAAGTAGTAACCACTCTGGAATGTAGAGGCTTGTTCACACAACACAATTATAGTGATATTATTCCACATTAACTGCCATGGTTCTAGGAATTCTGGGATCTGCATTTCAGAGAGAAGCATTTAGACTTCTCAGCCAGAGCTTTTCAGTGCCTCAGCAGACTACAAACCCCAGGATTCCATAGCATGGGAGTTAAATATGGAACCATAGTGCTATAATTATGTAGTATGAAAGAACCCTAATGTTACGGTTTTGTGTTGTGTTGTGTTGTTTCATGGTACTGTTGTGGTGTCTTGCAATGCAAGAAGGGGAGGGGTATACCTCAATACCCTGCCAAAATCTCTGCTGGAACATGTTGAAAGTTTTAAAAGCTAGGCATCGTTGATTATTATTATTATTATTATTATTATTACTATTATTATTATTACTATTACTATTATTATTATTATTAAAAATATGCTATTTATTGTTAGGCCAGAGAGTCCTTTTTAAGTCTAGGTACCAGATCCCATTTTTGGAAAGGATTTCACAAGCCTTTCTGGTAAAGACCAGAGAAGATTTTGCTGAAGCCCCATTTTGCGGAAGCCTCATTTTCTGCTGATATTGAGACAATCTTGCAGGGTGCTAAAATCTATTCACATATGATAAGCAGACGAGCTTTTCTGTGTGGTTTGCTAAAGCACTTTTGTACCTGAATACTTCCAGGTGCTTTGAGTTATGCAGAACTTGGCACACGAATCACGAAGTCTGGAGGCCATTACATCTATATCTTGGAGACCCTGGGCCCTCTGCCAGGTTTCTTGTTTCTATGGGCTGAATACTTTGCTATAAGGTAAATGTTTCCATCTACAACCTGCTATAAATATGAAGGTGAAAAAGGAATACCCCCTAAACCATTTGGTGCACTTGTATATATGATATATTATTAAATATTCGTTAAATGTTTAACCTTGCCCCAACAGACTTCAGAAATAGATTTAAAAAAGACAATCTAGGCAAATAGTCATATTGAATTCCTGAGACAATGAAATATTTTGTATGTAACAAAAATTTGTGAGCATTGTGCTTTAATTTTCACCGTACCCAGCGGGAAAAGCAGAACATAATCTGGCAGGTATTGGGAACATTTGGCTCTCCAGATATATTGGACTTGAGGTACCATAATTCTTTATCATTGGCTAGGCTTGATGGGAGGGGAACTGATGGAAGGTTGAAGTCCAAAACTTTTAGAGTGTGAAAAACAGCCCTCGCCACACTTGTTCTACAGGTGTTCACCCCATGATGTGCTGGAATACAATTCCCAGCTTTCCTAGCCATAGTGGGCATTGGTGGGAGATGCAGTCCAAAACATCAGTAGGGCACTAGGTTGGAAAATGCTGATGTGCTAACTATATGCTATATGAAAGAGACTGCAGAGTGCTTGGTATATGATATTAAAGCACTCAACATGAAATTTGATTCATTTTGATATTTCATATATGATTATTTGATAGTTGACATGAACTACTATAAAGGCCTAAATCCAATGTGGCATATGGAACTTGTTTCATTACTTCTGTTCCCAGAAAATCTTACTGTTATCACAAGGTGGACTCTAGAGGATTGCTTACCTTCCAGAGTATGTCTTTGAACTATATACGAAACTGCAATAGGAAGGGGAGATTAGCTTTCTCTGACAGAGCAAGTTCTGTCAGCAGGTGTATCCCATTGGATCCTGGCTTTATTTGGTTGTAATTAATAGGTGATAGTAGATGGAAATTTGTATTTGACATAATTGGCTGAAGGTTATTATGTGAAAACTGAAATTTGATATTGGACCATCTGCCAAAATCAAAATAAGACAGCTGTTCTTAGGTGCTTGGATGTTAAATTTGGCAATATAACTTTGGATTCAATATTTTTTAGGGGTGGAATCTAAAATGTTGGCCCATTTAGAATATTTGCAAATATTTGCAAATAAAGTATGATAATACTTTATTTTCAAGCACAAATAATCAAAACACTCTTTGTGTAGTTTATAGTAACATCAGACTAACACCAGGAATATAGCCATGTTGCACAGTTGTTGCATACAGTTGTCTGACACTACTTTAACTGCCATGACCTCTCCTTGGATTTGTAGTTTGATGAAGTACTTAGAATTCTCTAATGTGTTAACCTGAACTACAGAGCTCTCTACCAAAGAATTTCCTCATGAAACTACACATTCTAGGATTCATAGTATGGCACCATGCCATTTACAATGGAATCATAACAGTATAATTGTGACTGCAGAATTTCACACACACTCACACACACACACACACAGAGAGAGAGAGAGAGAGAGAGAGAGAGAGAGAGAGAGAGAGATTGAGTCTAGTGTGGATTACCCTAGGAATATGTTTTGAATAGTTTAAAGTGCAAGAATCAAGTAATCACCTGCATTTAGAAAAGCTAAATATTACAATTGAGTACTCAGTGGAAACAGTTTAAACACTATGATTGAATTGGCTTTGTGAGATTTATCCCCAGATAATAACCTATTTATCACATGTCTCTAAGGATAATGGAGTAGCACACAAGGGATCCATAAAAAGTAGGTTATGCAAAAATGTTGATAGGGAACCTCTGTTCTGCAGGCCTGCTATAAACTATGAGGGTCTCCATCAAGCCTCTAAGCTTACCAGTATCTCTCAGGCTTATTCATCTCCCTCAGACTACCTAACTCCTCTGATTAGCAGCTGAGTTAAGGTAAGATAATTTCAATGGATCATTTGTCCAAGGTCTATAAGCCTCATACCTAAACAGCAACACTTCTACCCAGTCTGCTTCCAACATTCTCTTTAATACCCCAAACTACCTTTCACTTTACCACCAGCTTCTTATAGCTGCCTGAGACTAGTCCTACACATATTGGAACAGGTCACCCAAAGATTATGATGCAATTCAGCATAGTTGACTGAATAGTTTCCATGACCTGACAAACAAATAACACCCTACATAGCTAGCAAACAGGGTTCTTGAAGTCTTATCAAGGAATATAACCCACTTTTTTCTCTCTCTCCAGGCCAGCCAATAGTGCTGTGGTTGCCCTGGCATTTGGACGCTATATATTGGAACCATTTTTTGCACCCTGCCCAGCTCCACTGCTGGCTGTGAAACTTGTTGCTCTTCTTGGCTACTGTAAGTCTAAAATAGAAGTACTGATCTCTTTATATCCATAGACCTAATTTCTGCTTCCAGTTAGAGAAAGCCCATTGAATCAATTGCTGAATGCCAGGCTGACCCTCTCCTTCCTCTCCTTTTGCCGTGAAGTGAAGACTTTTTATTCCAGTAGATGTTTGGAAGTGGATTGTTTTATGGAATGTCTTTTCTGTTTTAGTGCTCTACTGTTTTAATCTATGTTTTTCAATTAATATGTTATATGGTTTTAATTTTATAGCCTATATTATTTTAATCTTAATTTTCTGTATGTTTTAGCTATATGTGGTTTTACTTGTATCTCTTTTTATTCTATAAGTTGCCTTGAATCCGACTCTTGGAGAAAAGGCAGGATGTACATAAAGTGGTTGATCAATAAGCAAAACATACATAAATCCTGCTAATTCTATGGGTCTCCGTTCTGCCTTGGAGATCAGGCAGGGCAAAATAGCAAGCAAAGTATGTCAGAGATAAGACAGTGACAGCCCCAGTTGTGTATGGTAGCTTACCAGCCAGTTACAATTCTTAGTGTTGAAGCAGTCTAAGGAGATTACCTGCCCTTTTCCATCCTTCTTCCCAACCTAGGTGTGGGATGAAAACTTTTAAGCTAGGATTTTATTGCACGTCTCCATGCCCAGGTCAGAGGCATTCCATACTTGATCATGGCATCCCGTACCCAATCCAGACTTCTCCTGTAATTTGCAAGGAAGGGGAACATCCTGTTCTTTCAAAAAGTATGGGAGAAGTCCGGATCAGGTATAGGATGCCTTCAGCCTGGGCACGGTGTGCAATAAAATCCATGCTTAGAAGTTTTCATCCCATGCCTAAGGAGGGAAGGATGGAAAAGGGCAGTGTGATAATCTCATAAATGAGTAGGGTACAGAAAGCAAGCCAAGGTGTCAGTCCAAGGGAGTGTCTGGTAGCTGATTTCCTGAGAGAATGCTGGATTATTTATGGCCTGGCAGCCTCTCACAGCTCTTGCCTGATTAATAAGCATTTACTATATAAGCTCTCTGAGTATCACAAACCCTCCCTCTCTCATTGTGGTAGTTATTATCGAGTCCATCTCTGTATGTTGTGCCTGTGGGGGAATATCTCTGTCTGCCTCAAGCACTGGCACATCCCCCTGTCCTTCTTTTTCCCTGACTGTGTCATAACTCGGAATGAAGTATGTCCTTCTGTCCCTCTGTTTCACTGACTGTGTCACAGTCTGAACATGGGTCCTGGGAAGAATGCATGGCAGTCTCTTTTAGTCAAGATGACCAATTGGATTTTGGTCTTAAATGTTGCAATCCAGCCATGCAGATTTCTTTAATAGTCTCTGACTATTTAATATATTAATACTTAGGTTAATTCACGTGTTGAAATTACTAGTGCCATCATGCCACTCAGATATATGTTTTCTTTCTTTCCAATCCAGACATTGTCCTCATCTTGAACTCTTGGAGTGTCAGCTGGAGTGCCAGGATTCAGACCATGTTATCTATTATCAAGCTGGCAGCTCTTGCTCTCATCATTGTTCCAGGCATGATGCTTCTAGCTCAAGGTATTCCATGGTGTGGTGGTGGATGTCAGTGGTTGCCATCATTACATATTCCCCAAAGTTTAATAGTTAAAATCTGGAACTTGTGTCCAAGCAACATCAGAGGGTGGCCAAAAGGATGTGGCCAGAAACAAGAGGACAAAAGGGATTAATGAGAAAGAACTCACAAAACTATTTTAAGCAGAGAAACCCTGGAATTTATATACTGCATTTAGGAAAGCCTGAAAAAAGATCTCCACAAATCTATATCTACAATACTCTGTGTGTGTGTGCATGCATGAGCCCAGCATGTTTAACAATATATAAAATTCTGTAATACATCATTCTAAAATCGAAATGCCTTTATCAGAATTATAACTTTCACATCCACTGTATGGGCTCTGTCTTCCATTTCCAACCGACCCCTCTTCTCATTGCACGTTATAGATCAGGTCACATTCCAGCTTCTCTATAACATAACAATTATGTGGTCACCTTGGCCCATTCTAGCTTCTTGGCCTAACATGCTTCATAGGGTTGTTCATAGAATAACAATGGGATAGCTCCAGGAGAGAAATGGAATGTAATTAAGAAAAGGGATCCAATTGTTGTCATGGTGTGCCTTCAAGTTGTTTCTGATTTACGGGGATCCTAAGGCAACCCTATCATGGGGGTTTCTGGAGCTGAGAGTTTCTGACTCACCCAAGGTCACCCTGTGCATTTCCATGGCTAAGCGGGGAATCAAACCCTGCTCTCCATGGTCATAGGCCAAGCTCAAACCACTAGACCACACTAGTTCATTGGAAAAATATGAATGTCATAAAGAATACATTCATTTCAATGATCTTTTAGAATTTACCTAATATAAGTCATACTGAATTTAATTTCAATAAGCTGGTGCTTAACTCCTAGAAGTTGTTGTTGGAAGTCTTGTGTATTCAGCTGTATTTGTGGTGCTCAATAAGAGTTGACATTTCTTTTTTTGTTTCTTTTTTTCTCTGTGAGGCGTCTAATCTTCGACACTTATAACTATGATTTTCTTCAGGTCATACAGAAAACTTCCAAGATGCTTTCAATGCCCAAACACTCGTTTTGGACAAACTGCCACTAGCTTTTTATGCAGGGATGTTTGCCTATTCAGGATGGTATGTATGGTTCATATATCTTTTTGCAACACCCTCTTTTGTTGTTGTTATGTTCCTTCAAGTCAGCTTTGATGTATGGCCATCCTATCATGGTATCCAGAGGAGATTTGCCATCATCTTCCCCTTGGGCTGAGAGAATGTGACCTCCCCAGAGGGTTTCTATGACTGAGCAGGAATTCAAACCCTGGTCTTGCAGAGTCCTAGTGCAACACACAGATGCAATGTATAATACATTGGCTTACATAACTCCCTCTTATGAGCTCTCATTGCTTGGTGGTGCAGTGGTTAAATGCCTGTACTGCAGCCACTCAAAAACCATAAGGTTGTGAGTTCAATACCAGGAAAAGGGCTTAAGCTTGACTCAGCCTTGCATCCTTCCAAGGTCGCTAAAATGAGTACCCAGATTGTTGGGGGCAAGTAGCTTACAGTTGTAAACTGCTTAGACACTGCTTAGGCAGTATGAAGCGATATATAAATGAAGCTGTTTTTTTAATAGCCTTTCCCCAATTTTTTCTTCTTCCATGATGCAGGTTTCAAATGTGTTTTGTGCGAGAAGAACTAGTGAAGCCAGAACGGTGAGTCTGGGAGATGATGTTTTTATGCTAAACAAGCTAAGAGAGGAGGAGAAAAAGTTCTATGGATTGGGGGTCTAAAGGGACAATTGGATGTATGTGAGGTGATGATGGTAGCATTGATACAGAATGTCTAGAATTGATATACAGGAAGCAGGCTAATATGTTCAATGTGAGTTGTTTTTATTAAATGATAATATACTTTTTAGCTATAAAAAAGAATTAAAATAACCTATGCTTATTAAATACCCAAGTACCTTTGATTGTACTCATTGGCCACATTAGTGGAGGGAAACAGGAATAAGTTCACTTCTTTTTGAATAACAGAGCAGAATACTGCCTGCTCATTGTTCCATTTTGTTTTTGGCATTGGCTTTTGCTTAGATATACATGGGATTATGTTCTAAGTGTCATATTAGATATTGCCTTCTGACAAAAAGGCCCAATGGTCTAGGATACCCCCTTTCTTTCAGCAACAGTATCAAGAAGGGAAAATCAACCTGACCACAACTGGTTGTATGTAAGTGCCTGTCACCTAGGGTTGCCAAGTGAGGCAAGGCATAGGGCTCTTGCCCTTTAAATGTTGTGCACAAAATGGAACTGCAGCAAGTGTCACTTGTCATGTGGGAGTCCTGTCCCTTTTTCTATCTGGCAACCCTTTGTTGTTAACTGCCATCAAGTTGACTTTGACATATGGTGACACTATGAATGAGAGACCTCCATGTCACCCTCTTATAACAGTCCTGCTCAGATCTTGCAGACTGAGAGCCATGGTTTCCTTGATTGACTCTGCTGTCACTCGTCATGGTTCTGACATTATCAAATGCCTCTCTTTCCTCTGCCTTTCCCCACTATTCCCCTTCTGTTGTGACAAGGGTGGAGAACCTCTTTCAGTCAGAGGGCCAAATTCAATTTCAATGAATTTCTTGGAGGCTGAAATTCCGGTGGTGGACAGGGCCAAAGGCAAAAGTGTGGAACCAAAAATACCAGCATCTTCTCATTTAAAGCTGTTTCCACCAGGAACTTAGAAGAGGCAATTCAGATTTCCAGAATGACAAAAAACCCTGCACAAGAAATGGGAAACCTCCTAATAATGATATCATGAAGGCATGGTGGTTTGAGGAATGGGTTCAAGATGCTGTGGTTAGAGTACTCACTGGAGCTGGTTACAAGTGCAGTAGTTCTCTTTTATGATAACATCAATAGCCACCAGTCTATTTCTAGCCACAACTCAACATACTATTTCTAAAGTCTGATATGAGTTGGGTCCAAACCATCTAACAGACCCTGTCTTTGAGATTTTCAGGGGAAGCGCTCTCTCTCGTTCTTGCCCCCCTCACAGGAATGTTTGGTGAAACAAGGGGGGGGGGTTCTTCAAGGCTGCTCCTAGGCTGTGGAAGTCCCTTCCCTGGGAGGAGGCTAGGCTGCCCCCCCTCTTTGCTCCCCATTTTCTTTTTTAAAAGTCCAACTCCCAAAAATCCACATCCTGGCTGGGAAATTTTGGAAGTTGTAGTCCAAAAAAAAAAAAAAAAAAAGTAGCTTTCCCTTTTATATGAGGACCAATCAGCACTTAGAAGATTATTTTCCTACTAGGGTGTACGATAAATAAACCTATATTTAACTCTTGCATTCTACCTCTGGTGTTTTTTTCTAGTAGATCATTTTTGTTATAGATATAACAGTGCTTACTAGGCATGAAATGTTTGCATCTTGAATATAATTCAGGGTGGAGACTGTTATACTCACCATCTCCTCTCTCCCCCCACTTCTTTTTGTAGAAATATCCCTCTGGCTGTGATTGTCTCTGTGATCACTGTGATTGTGGGATATATGCTTACTAATGTTTCCTATTACACAGTACTGACAGCAGCAGATGTTCTGGCCTCCCAGGCGGTAGCTGTGGTGAGTTGAAAGCCGGTGTTGTTGTTAATATCCAATCCAATTCGATCCCACCCAATCCCAGGGGGTTCATTTTGCAGTAGATGGAAGACAAATTTAGCTTGTAAGACAGTGAAAAATAAGTTGTACCAAATAAGGCCCTTGAGCGATACAGAAAACTACTAGATCTTGTAAGTTTACATTTCTTGGACTATAGTTCCCAGACTCTCAGCATGGTCATACTTGCTGGGGGATTGTGGGAGCTGCTGTTCAGAAAAATAACTTTCTTTCTCTGATCTGTGCACAGCTTCAAGATGTGGTACTCAAGCTTATGATCCATGATCCTATTTAATGTATCTGATCCCTTCAAGTCATTTAACAAACATTCTATTCATTTGCCTCTAGCTCTTAAATCCTGGTTAAAATTATCTGTGAAATATTTTGCACGGTCCACACTGAACAAAATGGAATCTTCTTTTCCCCAGGAATGGCATCCTGCTTTAAAACCTTGTAGTATGGAGATTTCCCATTCAAAAGTATCATCAGTATCCTTATTCCTTTCATGTCTCAGTTTTACTGAATAGTGAGTGGGTGGTGAGCTGAGGGATACATCCTTTTCTGGGCAAACTCTTTCAAGCTGCATTCCTACAGTGAGCCAGGCTGGGGCAAGAATGGGCAGTGAGCATGGGGAAAGTGTTATGTTATAGATATTATATTAAAAATCTGAAGTACAAAATAAAGGCAACAGGTGGAGAAAAATGTGTAATTTGGCCTGTGAGTAATTAGAAACTGAAACCTAAATCCAGTTGTCATTCCCAACTGGAGTTGCTGTTATGTGCCTTTGTGTTGATTCCAACTTATGTGGTTTGCCTTCCTCTAAAGCTGACAGAGTGACTTGCCAAAGGTCACCCAGTGAATTTCCATTACTGAGGCAGGATTCAAAACCAGGTCTTGCAGACTCCTAGTCCAATATTCTACACCATACACTGGTTCTTTAGCATACAGCAGACATATCAAATCAACCACTGAATGGTAACTTAACACCTATGTAAATCCAATTGATGCAATGGATCTCCTCTAGTTAGAACTAGCCACTGGATTTGCTAGTTTGAACAGAATAATTAGTGAAGGGGGCTATCGTTTTTCATGATTGCAAAAATCAGATACTTTTCTTGATTCACAATGATATTGCCAAACCAACCTTCCTTGAAGAAAATAAGAAACAAAGGTTTGGGATACCAAAGATATGATGGACAAGTAAGGTTGAAAAGAAAAAGAGCTGAATGTCACATGAACTCACTGAAATCTAACCTAATGATATTCACTTTTAGCTTTTTCTGCTCATTAATAGCCTCAATGTTTCTAGATATAAAATGCCTCCTTCTCTCTCCTCCTCCTTCCAGAGTTTTGCACGCCAAGCTTTCCAGAGCCTTATATCGGTGATCCCTATCCTGGTTTCCTTATCTTGCTTTGGAACCATGAATGGAGGAATTTTTACATTTTCAAGGTCAGAATTTGCTAATTATCCCCTAATTTTAGGGTGGGAAAGAGAGATGATTGTTATTTTACTCTGTATTTTTAAACTCTTGCTGTATCCCACTCCGAGTATTTCATTAGAGGAGCGGGTTATAAATAAACATTATTATTATTAATTATTATTATATTGGCCATCTGTGTCAGAAAAGGATTGGTGAGGTGGTGGGGACAGACCAACAGTGGCCCTTGGACCATATCTTGAAGAACATAGTGCATGGTCCAAAGTAGGTGGTGACATGAACAGTGCCTATTAGGCACTGGGAAAGTTAGTTTGCTTGAACATGCTGGCTGGAGATTTGTAGTGTGCAAGAGCTTGCACAGGATGTAGCCATGACAGTTAAAATGGAACCATAGTGCTATAACTGTGTAGTGTGAAAGGGCCCCAGTTGTAACTCTGAAACCAGGAAAGATTTATTGTTTGGGGGGTTCTATGTTGGTTGAAGGATGGTATATAAGTGCCTAAACATATATACTGTACCCGCAGTCTAGATTCTCCATAGATAGGTTCCTTGGTGTTCTTTTCATTCCTTATTTCCTCCTTCCAGGACATTGTTTGTGGCTTCAAGGGAAGGTCAGTGGCCTCTCCTCTTCTCCATGATCCATATTCAAAGGCACACACCCCTGCCAGCAGTTTTGCTTATGGTAAAATCTTCTTTCCATACAGCTTTCAATTCTTCTTTGACCAGTTCCTTCAGAAAGTCTGATCAGAGAAACAGATGCAACAAATTCTATGAAAAAATATATGTATTTTCAAGGTGTATGCTAGGGCTCGCTGGAATACATATAAAAAGGAGGAATCTTGGGGCACATTAACAACTAACCAGTTGATTTTAGCCTATGCTTTCCTATAGCCGACCAATTACCCAAAGAACAGGTGGTGGGGACTGGGGGTTCTCACCAGCTGTCATCAGAGAGGAGAAGAGGAGACATTTTATGTTCCAATATGTCTTGGAATTAAAAAGAAACCAACTCAAGCATGGAAATAAAATGTTACAGCTGGTGTTGCAGATTGCAAAAAATAATCTGGAAGTAAAGAAACATACATGGATAATAATAATAATAATAATAATAATAATATATTATATATTTATACTCCGCTCTTCAGCCCTAAAGGCTATCAGAGCGGCTTACAAATGTTATGTTAATTAGATGGTTCCCTGCCCTCAGGCTTACAATCTAAGAAGACATGACACAAAAGGAGAAGGGAATGGTGTTGGGGAAAGGAATCGGGTCCAAAAGTTCTTCTCTCCCTCTGATGCCTGGACCAAGGCAGATGGACTGGAGGTGGGCTCTGCTTCATACTCTAGGACAGGCCCGATGGAGTTTTGACTGTCCTTTCACTCACTCCTGGTTAAGATGGTGTAACATGGAGAGAGAGCTCTTCTACTACATGGATATTTTTAAACAACTCAAAGAACTACATCAACAAATTCCACAACCTCCTGACACATTTTCCATTGTCCTAGGAAAATCAATGTTGAAATAAGTTGATTAGTCTTCAAGGTGCCACAAGACACTTTACTTTTAGGTTGTAACAGACTAACACAAATACCTCTCCCTACTGAGAAGTTGTTAAGAAAGAAAATCCACAGTCAAGCACAATGTCCACACTTAGGGTTATCATGCTTTCAGCAATATGCAATTGGATATATCAATCCATTACAATCCAGATGATTAATCTAACAGAAATCATTAACTGGTTGACAACTCTAGTTGGCACCCATGTTTTATATTGATGTTTTGTAAAATATTCCAGCAAATTAGTTCCTATTTATTCAAGGTACTGACTTTCATAATTGATATTCTTTTATATAGATACTTTGACCTTGGATTTGTGAGGTTCCTTCCCACTCTAAAAATTAAAATCCATCTGTGAACATTAACTTTCTTCAACCAAGGAATTTCAGATTTCCAGATTTGTGTTGGTACTACTCCACTGAAAACAGTTGGAGATTAAAATGCAAGGGTAGTGGTACAGACCATAACACAAATTCCAAACTACATGCTGTAGTGATGACTTTTAGGCAATAAAAAAGGCACAAAAATCATTGTGCAAGTTTTAGAAAATGAGCTTCATCATCAGGCAAAGATGTTTTTTAAAAGACCATACCCACAAATATTCTTTTTAAAAATTATTTTCTTTTCTGGATATGTCAAGGGCTTGGAGGATTGGCTTTACAAGCTTGGCTGACAAGGCTACATGCTATTCTTGACACCAATGCCCTCCTTCTTCTCACCCCCCTTTCCCTTGTCATTGTTGTTATTTGCCATTAAGGTGATTCTAACTTGTGGTGACCCTATGACTGAAAGACGTTCAAGACTCTCTGCCATTAATAGCTCTGCTCAGGTCTTGCAAACACAGGACTATGGTTTCCTTGACCGAGTCTACCCACTCGTAATGTGGTCTTTCTTCTTTCCTATGGCCTCCCACTTAACCAAGCATTAATTGTCTTTTCCAGTGAGTCATGTTGTCTCATGATATGTCCAAAGTATGACAGCCTCAGTTTAGTCATTTTCATTTCTACTGAATGTTCAGCCTTCATTGGCTCTAGGACCCATTCATTTGTCTTTTTAGTGGCCCGTGGTATCTCTAAAACTCTTCTCCAGAACAACTTTTCAAATGAGTTGTTTTCTTCCTGTCAACTTTTTTCACTGTCCAGCTTCCACAGCTATACATAGAAATAGAGAACTTTCTATTTTGAAAGCCTAGGCAAAGATTTTGGTATTTCTTCATTGGCCTGACAAAGGTATTACTGAAAGATAGTATTTGAAGATTACATCCAGGGCTTGGATTCACAGGAGTCCTCCCCAACCACAAAATGCCTAGAGGTACAAAAAAATAAATGCATGCGTCAATCTTTAAATTTCAGCACTTTCCCAATATAGAATCTAACAACAAGGAGAGCATGTGGCTCAGTGGTTAAACACCAGTACTGCAGCCACAACATGCCAGAACACCTTTTAGTTTGGACACTTGGTCCCTAAAAGATTCACCATCACTGCTATAGGGTAACTCCTTACAGTGGAAGTTGCAATGGTGGCATAGTGGTTAAATGCTGGTACTGCAGCCACAACGTTGCAAGTTCGATCCTAGAGGAGGGTTCCAAGGTCCACTGAGCCTTCCATCCTTTTTATTTAGGTCAATAAAATGAGTACCCAGCTTGTTGGGGAAATTGGCTTACACATTGTAAACTGCTTAGGGAGTGATAGTTCACTGATAAGCAGTATAGAAATGTACTTGCTAATTCTACTTGCTATTATCTTCATTTTTCCTGTACCTCTGGACATTCCACTGAAGACATGCTGAATGGGGGAAGATGGGAAGGGAAGGGAACCATGCTGCCACCACCATTCACTGCCCTTCCAGCAGGATATGGAACCCTGATATATTTATGGCATGACTGAATAGTAGGGGCAGGAACAACTGCTATAAACTGTGCAACATAGAAACATAGTAGCCCTATATATATATACGGGGATTAATGGCCATCTGGAGAAGCCCTAAGGGTGCTAAGTTAACACTGAAAACAACTAGTTTCACTTTTAGTAGAAGTGAGAGAATAAGGGGGCATGAAGAAAAGAGTTGGAAAGCCTCCTAAGCGTATCAATTTATATTTAAGAGAAGTTAGAACAGGGGCATAAGATAGATCAATTTAGTGAATTAGTTACTGACTATTTCAATCAAAACGGAGGATAAGAGATGAGTAGATGTTGGATTGCTGAAAACTACCTAATTCTATCGCTGCTGCTCTAAGACACCTTTAACTCTTTGAGTATTGAGCATTGTTGTATTCCAACACTAATGCTTCATGCCTTTTATTTTTATGCTCCTCAGTTCCCTTTGGTCACAGCCATGATTTGTGTAGGAGATCTTTATCACCTATTGAACTTCTTCAGTTTCTCCCGGTGGCTTTTCATAGGGTTAGCCACCCTTGGGCTTATAGTTCATCGTTACCGACATCCTGAGATATTGAGTCCATTCAAGGTAATGCTCTGCCAGCCTATTTTTTCCCCTCATAGAATCATAGATCAGTGACTACTACTGCTTTATCTTTTCATGGAAAGCCATCTTTGTAGACTATAGGTGGCAAACATCAGGCCCTAGGCCTGATCTGTACCTCCTGGGGTTCCCTGAAATACCACTCCTCTTGTCCCATGACATTTGGTGGCTCCCCAAATTGTGCCTAACTACAGGTAGTAAGACCATTAAGTGAGATAAGCTGTTCTTTTTGGTCCCATACCTTTTGACTTATGCTCCACCAATGAATAAATGAGGACTGGTGGAGGGTATACAGCAAGATCAGGGAACACATTTAAGCCAAATGTCCAAACTCAATTTAGTTTGGCCCTTTGGCTGAAAGATGTTCCCTGATCTTGCTCATACCCTCCACCAGTCCTGCTTCTGTGGATATAAATCCACTTTGTGGGTTCATATCCATGAAAGTTCATGGCAAAATAACAGCTAGTTACTTTTAAAACTGCAACGTTTCTTTTTCATTTTCCTCTGATGTATGTCCTCCTTTTTATACTGGAAGAGACTAACTTCTGTGAAACCTCACTCTGCTACATCTCCAGCAAGAGAGAGCCATAGTTCATTATTTGTATTCGACTGTTGCCCTCTTGTGGCCAGAGACCAGATATTCATACTCTTTAATGCAATATAAAACTTACTGGTAGTTTTGATTATCTAAACCGCCTCCCATTCCCAGCCTAAGTGTAGAGATTTAACACATATAGCATCTGTTCTCAAAAATAATAGTTGTTTTTTTTTTTTAGTTCTAGCCCTGACTTCCTTCATGGTGCTGAGTGATTCCAAAGTAGGCTCCAGAACATCCGTCTGATGCCTGCTGTTTTATGCATTGGTCAAAATGCTTTTTCAGAGGCAATCTTGTATCGAACACATTAAATCCAGTCTGGATGGGATTAGATTAAATATGAGTGTAAACTGATTTCTGTGACAATTAGATCTGATTTGTTCAGGAAATGGGCTGAGCATGGAGAAAGTTCCTTTTTTGAACTACAACTTCCATAATCCCCTAGTCCCTTCCCAGGCAATGTGGCCATATACTGGGTAGGGTATTATGGAAATGGTTAACCCAACAGTAACTTTTTGAGCCTCAGGAAGGAGCATATTTGGCAATGCAAGAAGCTAGTTTTTCAAGGGAAATGCAGCTCTATCTAGAACAGGCTGTGTCTCCACTTTGAGTTTATTATCTCACATGGGATGCAGTGGCTTAGTGGTTAAGATGCCAGTTCTGACGATTGTAAGGTCAGAGGGTTCCAAGTCCCAAGGGCCTCATGATGGGGTGAGCTCCTGCCACTAGTCTCAGCCTCTGCCAACCTAGCAGTTCAAAAGCATGCAAATGCAAGTAGATAAATAGGTACCACTCTGGCGGGAAGGTAACAGTGTTCGGTACAGTCATGCTGGTCACATGACCACCATAGTCATCTTTGGATGATGCTGGCTCTTTTACTTAGTAACAAAGATCAACACCGCACCTGACTGTCAGTTACAACTAGACATTCATGTCAAGGGAACACCTTTACATTTACCTTTTTACTAACTCACATCCATTTGATTTCTGCACTCGGACACTGATTCAAAAAATTCACTGCATCCTTGACCTCAGATGAAAAAGGGAGCCAGGGCAACCCCTTTTGATGATATAGCCGGTATAACATATTTTTCCAATTGTTATTTATCTTGACAAAAGTACCTGAAGCTGCATTGTTGTATGCGAAAAGACAACTACAAAGGCATGTTTAACAGTAAGAAAACTCAGCACACTCTTTTATAGTTGATAGTGAAAAGGCACAAGTATACAATTAATATGGTGGAATTTAAAATATGATAGAGGTCAGAACTTGTAAAAGTTGCTTTATTTGGATCACAACTCCTGAATTCCCCCACCAGAAATTCTGAAAATTGAAATAATAACAAAACAACAGCAGCAACAATTCAGTCAAGTTTAGCAAAGTTTTTTTAAACCTCTCCTATTCAGGTTCCTCTCTTCATCCCAGTTTCCTTTACAATCATCTGCCTTTTTACTGTCGGAATGTCCTTCTATTCAGACCCAGTCAGCATCAGTATTGGATGTGCTATGGTTTTAAGTGGCTTTCCAGTTTACTACTTGCTCATCAATGGATCAATGCCAAATTGGTGCCGCACCACATTCTGTGAGTAGGAACTGAATAATTTTGAATTATTGCATCCAGTAGTACACTATCAAGAGCTAGTGTGGTGTAGTGGTTTGAGCATTGGACTACACTGGGTGACTGTGGGCAAGTAACACTTTCTCAGCCTCAGAGGAAGGCAAAGGCAACCCCCCCCCCCCGAAACAATTGTGTCAAGAAAACCCTGTGATAGGGTCACCTTGGGGCTGCTATTAGTTAGAAACTTGTAATTGTTAAACAATTTTGCTGATCTGCTGCAAATCATTCAAAACTCTACTGTTACCAGTAGGTCTCATCTAACTTTTTGCCCACCCAGAAAATCATGATGAAAACCATGGTACCACAGTTCAAAAACATGATTCAAAGCTCTTCGAGCAAAAGAGTTTTCTTTTGTTTGCTATGGAGTGACTTTAATGGTTGAAAGACTTGGTTCTTCATTGGACAACTCCATTAAGTTTTTTGACCTTTTATTGAAGCAACCGGTTTAGACATTTTAAATACAATCACATGTAATACTCATGATGTTAACTTTTCCCATCCTTTTCCTGTTGCAGATTATCTTACACTGAAGCTTCAAATTCTCTTGAAGGTGGTGCAACAAGAGATCAGGACTTACTAAGAAGCACGACAAGGGGATCAAACATGTACTTTGAAACTCCAGTTTTGTAAAGGCTATTAGCTTACATTTAATGTCACATTTACAGCACATTTGTATGGGGGCCAATGTGCGGTAATGGTTTGAGTGCTGGACTACAACTGTGGAGACCAGGGTTCAATTCCCAGCTCATTCATGAAACCCACTGGGTGACCTCAAGTGAAGTCAATGTTCTCAGCCTCAAGGGAAGGCAATGACAAACTTCCTTTGAAAAAATCTTGCCAAGAAAACTCATGATAGGTTTGCTCTTGGCCATGGAACACATATTTAAAGTCTGGTTCTACCAAGGGGCATTTTCCTATTACACTAGTACTATCATTCCACTTGTAACCGTAATGGGTCCATGCTGTGTAATCCTGGAATTTGAAGTTTAGGGAGACGTATTTAGAATTCTCAGCCAGAAAGATCTAGTGCCTCACCAAATACAAATCCTAGGATTCCACAGGAGATAACAGTAGTGGCTGCAGAGTAATCATACTGCTCCAATTATGGAGCTATACAGTTTGGGAGAAAGGGGCGTACAGATGTCACCCCTTTCTGCCCTGGATGGAGACTGTGGCAACCAAATGCCATGGCCTCCAGGAGGCCTAAAAAGAACCCACTCCTGCAGGTTATGCTGTGCATGGGGCACCATGTTGCACTCACATGCCATGATGACCTTCATGTGGTGTGGAGCTGTTTGGGAACTGCACTGCATGGACATCATCATCATGCACCCCTAATGGACAGGCACACACAATGATGGCAGCCAGGAACTGCGGTAGGGTTGCTGAGCTCATTCCCCGCACACCCTTAGTTTGAGCCAAGGCCGGTGCAAAGCTCCCATTTGTCCAGGTCCTTGTTGCATAAAAGGGTCCGTGGCTGCAGTTTCAATGTTTCATAGCCAAAGCCTTCAAGAGAGATGATGTGCATTTTGATGTGAATGCCATGGACACACCTTTTGATGAGATCATGATAAGCCATCTCCTCTCACACTCAATTCAGAAACCACTTCAAAAAAAAATTTTTTTTTAAATAACTAATTGGTAAATTGTTATTAGTAGGTGAAGAGTGGATGGATGCTCACATGGTAAAATTAGGAGGATATTTCCTTCAACTGAAATTGACCACAGTTGGCCTCTTGTCTTGCCAATTTCACACATACTTTCAAGTCTATGGGATGGATAGAACATGTGCAAGGTCTGATGGATGGTGCAGATTTGTTTCTGTAGCAGCAGAGTGTAAGGGCATGTTTTGGTTTCAAATTACAAGAAAAGGATTTAGGAAGAAATTTTGATAGTTTGGAGTATGAGTTTAGAGTAGAACAGACTGCTTTGAAATATGGCTGGCTCTTGTTTATTAGAGGTTTTGAAAATGTTGCCAGAAGTGGCAGGGCTGAGGAGAAGGAATAGAGAAAAAGAAAAGTTGAAAACGGTATTGAACTTAAAGTCCTTTTGACCTAAGGGAGCAACAGTCAGAGATAGTCCAACTTGGCTATGTATTGGGAGACTAAAAGTGAATTTCTGGCATTAGCAGGGTGCTTCTCTAGATAACCTTTGAAACTCCTTCCTGTTTTGTGAATTAGGAATGTAAAGTTGCATCCAGAACTCAGACGAAATTACAGTAGTTACCAGTTATACTAGTACTTGTAACTAGTTAATTTTTCAGATGACATGAAGGTACTTTTCAAATAACAAGGGGGTAGGGATGTAATTCTTCATTAATTTTCATCTCAAAGGAAGCAACAAGTAATTTTAGCAATTTTCTTCTTCCTACAGGAAGATATTTGAAAACTACAATGTCCCTGCATCATATGCAGTCGCGCTTTATGCGGCTTCCAGCATACGCTGGAAGCTGCACACACAAAAAAACCCAGCGTGCCCTGTAAGAAGTAATGGGGCACATTACTGCGGTGCATGCCCCGTGCCACGCTATGGGCACAAGCCCCATTACTTCTAATGGGGCTTGAGCATACATGTTTTTCCCCTTATGCGGGGGGGGGGGGGGGCTGAAAAGGATCTCTCGTATAAGGGAAGGGCCCACTGTATGCAGTTTTCAAAGCCTATTCACAATTGAGAACTTATTCTGTGTAAACTTCACACATGGCTGTTTTGCAGAGAAAAAAGTGTTTTCTGCACAGAAAGTAATATTTCTGCATAGAAAATGCTGTTTTTATGCATATCAACCATATATGAATTATGTACAGACTATGTCTCCAGTTATAGATTTTTCTGATCAGAAAATACTGCTCAGAAATACTAAACTGCTCAGAAATACTAAATACTGAATTGTGTCAATTTAGGATTCTTGCCATCAGAATTTGACACTTGAAAAACATGTTTTGGACGTTTTTCAAATATTCTTGCTTCTTTACAATGGTGTAGTTAGGTTATACACAGAAAAAGAAGCTACTTTATCATGTAACATGGAATTGTTTGTAATTACTTATGAAAATTACTTTTAAGATCTTTTAAAAGAACATTCTGATAGGATTTTTTTCAACTTTTATACCATTCATTTTTCTTCTAAATACTGTTCTTTCTTCTCAAAAAGGGAACGAGAAGCAATCGGTAAGCAAAACATATTTCAACAAGTAAGCAGTACTTAATCAATATTGTCACGGGTAACAGTAACAGATTACTTGTCAAACACTGTAAGAAGTTCTTCCATCCATGGCTGGCCCTGCTGTTGGGGCAGTACATACTGGTGTGTTTGTGTATAGAGAGTGGTGGGAGGATAGCCCCCCCCCCAGCTTCTGTGTGGGAGGCAGTGAACCCCATAGCTTGATCTAAGACCTAGTCTAGTTCATGTCTGAATAAACATGCATATGCTTCACTGCTAAGTCTGCAATAAGCAAAACAAATAGGTTTGGAACATTATTATTTATGTTCTTTTCTTAGATGTGGTCCATATGCTTCTTTCAACCATGAATACATTAGTCATTATTAAAACTGAGCAATACAATCGTTATTGAGATATAGCACATTGCATAAAATGGGAGATAAGAATCCAAGCAATTTAAATTCACCCAAAAAGTATAAACACAACATGTAATTTTAAAATATATATATATATATATATATATATATATTTATTTATAAGGGTCAAATACCCATCTGAATACAATGAAAACTTTTAAATTAAAGTTCAGCTAGATCAGGGACTCTTTCAGGCTCAACAATCATATTTGGGCCAGTGCAGTATTATTAGTTGCTATAGCTTTCAAGATTTTTTTTTTTTAATAAAATTCTAAATGACTTTTTCTTTTGTCCTGGACTGTTTTCTTGCAATTCATGCCGCCAGCTGCAATAAGTTATTCCTACTCTCAAGTGGGGTTTCCTTTCCATTCAAAGGCACATTAGAACAAAAAGGGTGGGAGGTTGGGTAGAGGGATACTGATATTCTTTTACTCTGTTATTTTTTATTGCTGTAACCCGCTCTGATTGTCTTGACAGAGGAGCAGGCTATAAATTATTATTATTATTATTATTATTATTATTATTATTATTATTATCATCATCATTATTATTAGTTTCTCATTTAATATTTTTCTAAAAATTATATAACGATACTTTTGCACTATAATTTAAGGGGAAAAATTAAATTATAATAAAGAGCTGCAAATATGCTTACATGCATTGATATCCCAGTAATTTTTATAATCCTGACCACTACTAGGACACACCTGAATTTAAGAGAACAATCCCCAAAACTATTCTCAAAGCTTAAAGAAAGTAGGTTGAAAACACAATTGATCTGAGATGGCAATTATTTTTTTTTACAAATTTGAGGATTATTTTTATATTTGGTTTTCAGTAACTTGCAGAAAGCATGCAAATAAGTTGGGAATCATGCAGTTTTTTCTTGAATTGTATCTGTTTATTTGAGTATTCTTTGCCTATGAAAACCGTATGGAATTTATGGAGTTGCTATAAGTGGCTTGAAGGCACATATGCACAGACATTTGTGACCACTGGGTGTCAAAAGGAGCTCCAAAACAGAGCTCCTTTTCAAGACGCGCGTTGTTCCCGCGGTAATTAGATTACCAAGAATGAAGGCAGGGAGCTTTCTCCCTGTCCTCCACCAATTGGGCTGTCCTTGGGGTATGAAGCCCCAAGGACAGCCCTTTCCAGGCCGCAGGGGAAGGGGCATTTTGCCCCTTTTCCGTGGCCTGGAGAAGTGGCGGAATGGGGCCCCTGGGGCTGCTGGTGAGGCAACCTGGCCCCGTTCTGGCACTTCTCTGGGTGCCTACAAACCGCCCCTTTGGGGTAGTCTGTACAGCCAGAACACACAATACTACTATATTAAGCAATGGAACTGGAATTTATGTACCGGTAGTGACAAATATTTACTTTGTATTTTTAAAATTCTATTGTACCCTGCTCTGAGTATTTTATTAGAGGAGCAGGTTATAAATAAACAACAACTTCTTCTTCTTCTTCTTCTTCTTCTTCTTCTTCTTCTTCTTCTTTTGGAAAAACTGAAAAAGAAAAAAATTAATAAATACACAGGCAAATGCATGCACAGCATGATTAACAATAAATATGTTATATAACACATTATTATAAAATCCACATGACTCAGACCCTGTTCAAAATTACAGCTTTCTCTCAAATCCGTGGTGACTACATGAGCTTTGTGTTCACACACACCTCTTCTGCCCAATGCACTGCAGATCTGGTCTAATCCCAGCTTGCCCACAACACAACACTCACGTGCTTACCATTATCCAATCAACTTTTGAGCCTAACCTACTTCACAGTGCTGCTATTAGGAAAAAATGGGAATAGATGAGAAGACAAGGCTAAGGAAAAGTAATATATATATATTAATTCCAGAAGGGACATGGATATAAGAAAGATAAAATTAAGAACATTATTTTCATAATTGTTGAGGAAAAAGTTCATCAATATTTTGTAACAGATGTAATCTCAGAACCACCTACGAAACAATTTTTGCAAATTTTTGAAGGACAGGAGAGGCCCCAGCAGATTGAAGGAGGGCTAAAGTTATTCCCATCTTTAAAAAGGGAGAGGGACAACAACCTAAGCAACTACCAACCAGTTAACTTGTTGTTGATACCAAGAAAGATTCTAGAACAGATTATTAAACCATTTGTCTTTGAGCATTTAGGAATGCAGTGATTACTGAGTCTGCATGCTTTTCTCAAAAACAAGTCATGGTAAATTAGTCATCTATTTTTTGATAGTTGCAAGAATGGTAGATCAGGGGAATTCTGTCGATGTAGTACATCTTGATTTCAGTCAGGCTTTTGACAAGATCCCACATGATATTCTTGCAAGGAAACTGGTGAGCTGTGGGCTAGACAATATTACATGCTAAACATGATCTACTATCACGGGCTAAACATGAGTCAACAGTGTGATGCAGCAGCCAAAAAAGCCAGTGCAATTCTGGGCTACATCAACAGGAGTATGGTCTCCTAATCAAGGGAAATATTAATGCCACTCTATTCTACTTCGGTCAGACCTCATCTGGAGTACTATGTCCAGTTCTGGATACCACAGTTAAAGACCTTTATTGACAATCTCGAACATATTCAGACAAGGGCAACAACGATTATCAAAAGTCAGAAAAGCAAGCTTTACAAAGAATGACTAAGAGAGCTGGATACATTTAGCTTCGTGAAGAGAAGACTGAGCAGTGACATGACAACTATCTTCAAGTATCTGAAGGAGCATAATGGCAAAAGATGGAGCAAGCTTGTTTTCTGCTGTTTAACAGATTAGGACCCAAACCAAATGGAACAAATAACAAGAAAAGAGATTCCACCTAAAAGTGTATGATAGTGGATTAATGGAAATTCACCCACACTCTGATCATTGACACAATGGACCTTTTTCTCCCCCTACAGTGATGCCTGTAAAGAAGGTGCAGGGACAATAGTTATAATCATGGCAATAGTGTCACATTTATGATTAAGTATAGATTGTGAATATAGAGCTGTTACAGAAGGATAAATGTAGGTGGCCATGCTGGCCATCAGAGTACAAGTGAATGACATTTCTGTCAGGTTGGGGGGGGGGCAGGATAGGTTAGTAAGTGAACTAAGTAGCTAATATAGAATACTGGCTATAATTATCATCCACACATACCATTGGTGTTTTAGAATGTCTCCCTTAGCCTAGAATCTTCCATACATTTACCTAGGAGTAGGCCCAACTGATCTCATTGGGACTTTCCTCTGAGTAAATATATGTATGGTTGCAACATTATTGTAAATAGAATATTGCTCTGAGAACAAACTCTAATAGCAATGAATCTCTCCCAAGTTACTGTTGAAAAACTAGGACAGAAGAGCAAAAACAAAGCTATCCTGGCCAAACTGGGACACTTGCAGGGCATGAGGTAGTAGATCAGGAAGTATTCCATTTACTCATATTTTTCAGCACTGTCACTTGGGCTTCTTTGTGCTAACAGGTTTTTTGTTGATGATGATAATTGGACCCATTAACGCTACAGAAATAAACTGGTGTGGAACCAGTTTATTTCCATGAAGTTCACACTCGCCCTGACTGTACCCGGTACAGTTTGTGGGTGTGGGTGTGAGTGAAAAGCCCACTTAAACTGGTGCACTTGGCATTGGACCCCTTAGCAGTTCTTTTTTTAATGATCTACTTCTTTGGTAGTGAGACCATGCTACTGAATCGTTTCGGATCACTGTGCATTGTTCCCGGAAATGGAGGCGCCTCCATTTTAAATCAATATGGTGGCAAATGTAAACTGCAACAGGGTTAAAATGGCATGGAGATAATCAATCGTGGTAAATTCTGAACTGGTTCTAAATTGGAGCAGAGAAGCGAATCTTGTCATTCAAAAAAATAAGTGTAAATGACCCGAAGGTATACCTTAAAGTCATTTCTGACTTACGGAGCCTATAAGGTTTTCCCAGCAAGATTTGTTCTCTCTCTGAAGCCAAATGAAATTCATGGCAATAGAAAGGAAATCTATGATTGAGCTGGGATTCAAATCCATACCTCCTTGATCCATAACAGCCACTGCAACACACTGGCTTTCCAGTTGGTAACCCTATCAGTAAAAGCCAGCGTGGTGTGGTGGTTTGAGTGTTGGAATATTCCTGTTGTACACCGCCCCGGTTGCTATGCAGAGGGGTGGGTTAGAAATAAAACTTCTTCCTCTTCCTCTTCCTCTTCCTCCTCCTCAAGCCAGTGTGTTGCAATGGCTGTTATGGACTAAGGAGGTTTGGATTTGAATACCAGCTCAGTCATAGATTTCCTTGCAAGACCCTCTAGCTATATTTTATACCCACTAACGTCCTTTAATTTAAACCAGGTATTAGCCACAGCTCTCAGAAGTAAAAATATTAAAAATGCATTAACTTACAGTAAATCCAACAGCTACTTCCAACAGCTACTTCCAACTATGGAGTAGACCCACTGAATTCTTGGGATATACATGAGTCTTGACTTACCATTTGGCAATGGGGTTTACTGTAATTGGGCCTAGTTATTGGATCTAGGCCAGGGTGGGAATCATGAGTTGCTCCAGATGTTGCTGGACTGCATCTCCCAGCATTCAGGACCATTGCTTATGCTTACTAGGCATACTGGGAGTTGCAGTTCAAGAACATATGGCAGGCTCCTTCACTCCTACCCCCCTTTTAGCCCAAAACTAGCAAATTACAGCCAGGTACTGAGCACCCTAACCTGTATAAGGCATGTTGTTGTTGTGTGCCTTCAAGTTGTTTCTGACGCTCAACAACCCTAAGGCAAGCCGATCACAGGATTTTGTTGGTATGATTTGTTCAAAAGTTGTTTTCTTATAAAAAATTTCCAGTGTCTCCTTCTGAGGATGAGAGTGTGTGACCTGCCTAAGATCACCCAGTGGATTTCCATGGCCAAGCAGGGATTCTGGTCATATGAGGCATTTATTTAACTGGCAAGTGACTCTGAAACTATGCACACACACACCCCGGGGTACTGCACAGCTCTGGCCTAAACTGTCCAACTGCCTTTAGGTGTTGTGTGTAGGACCCTATTCCATTGCCAAAGTTGAAGTAAAGTTTAACTGTCATGCACACAGAATGGGAAGAGAGTATCACTTTCTCTTTCACTGCAGGCAGTAGAACATCTTGGGATAGTTCAGCTGACATGTCTTTTCTATCCAGGAAGAAGGAATGACTGTTCAATTCATTTTGCACATTAAATGCCTTTTAAAATGTCCAGATCCCAGCCAATAGCAAGATTTGCATGCCCCTTGTTTTCTGGCACTGGGCAAAGAAGGAGAGTGAAAAGGGTTAATCTGTGTATATTTGACTCAGAGGCAGGTGACTCCTCAGTTAATTATCCAGCCAGGAAAGATCCAAGGGTGAGGTTTTTCAGGAGGGAGGGATGAGTGCACAGCGGTCAGATAGGACAGAGTCAAAGCTTGGCTGATTTGTTTTCTATGTCCTGGTAAAGTTTAGCCTCAAAGAGAGGAAGAGGTTAAGACTGAGATAGCCCTGCATTGTGAAAGAAGCTTTCCATTAGAATTAACTAGAGTTGAGAGCAACTAGCAAACATCTATTTTTGATAACTTTTCTTTACTTTTCTTCTCTTTGCGTAAAATTTTTATTATTGCTTTTAATTCCCCCACCCCAAATCTTATCTGGTGTGATATCTTATGCGATTGGTTTTGGAGCCTGAAGATGTCTTGAGTGCCATAGAATTGTTGTAATTCCATGTTTCTTTCATATAAGAATTCCTAGCAAACAGTAAAAGGTAAGTGAATAAGAGGACCCTACTCATATTTTCCCCCATAGGTTTTGTTTACCTATGGGGCTTTGGTGATGGGAGGGGTTCTTGAGATAATATGAATTGTTTTTATGACAATCTTGCATAATTTGCTTGGCTGAAATGCTTGTATCTCTGGGTAGATATACTAACAATGCAACTACAAGAGGATTCCTTGTAGTTGCATTGTTAGTATATATTTCCCAAAGGTTATCACCAAATGGGGTTGGAGGTAGGAATGGGAGTACTAGTCTCTTTTGCTGAAGAAATTTGTGAATGCTTGGATCTTTTTTCCAAGAGTAACTGAAATGAAAAATTGCCCCCTCTTTGCACTCTTTGCATCAATTTCACAGCTACAGATCATCCCAACAAGGACAGGACTGTGTTTTCCTTGCTTGACAATTAGATGTTAAAGATGATTTTATGAGAGAGAGAGAGAAAGGAGATGGAAAGTCCTATAAAAAAAATTCATGGGGTCCCTATAAGTTGACAGGATATTTGAAGATACACAGAGATATCACACTCCTAATTCAGTGTCATCCATCCAAATACATAGAAAACCATGACTAAGTTTATAGTGATTTAAAGCCAGGGTTTTCAGAGGGGAGGACTCAAAGCCATGGGTCTGGATGGATGACTTTTATTCACTTCAGTTTCTGCCACTGAATGGAACCTACAACAAAATATATTGTATGACTATTATGTTCTACAGTTCTAATATGAGACTGAGTTCTATAGTTACTGCTGGGGTGACAATACCATGCTGATTGTCATTGTTACGTTATAAGAAATCCTGGGATTTGTAGTTTGGTAAGAAACTGAGAAGTCTATTAGTGAGCACTAATCCATTCTTCTGAACTATAATTCCTAGGGGAGCCTAGGTGCATGTCTACACTATAGAATTAAATCAATTTAATATTCATTAGGAACCAGCATGGTGTAGTGGTTTGAGCATCAGACTATGACTATAGAGACAAGGTTCAAAGCCCCACTTGGTGATGGAAACCCCATGATAGGTTTACATTAGAGTCACCCTAAGTTGGAAATGGCTTGAAGGCACACAAGAGCAACAACAAATCTACATTCCTTCATGTTTCAAAGCATCAGATTACACATTCCAGGGTTTCATGGAGTAAAACCTTGAAAATTACAGTAATGCGAGATGACTTATAGTAGTGTAGTATAGATACACTTTTTAATCCATTCTGTGCCACACAGCCTGACTTTCAACCCCTCTCCACAGTCAATCACGATTCCATGGCTATTTAAAATGTTAAGACCTCATGGGACTATTCTGAGCGGTTATAAAATGATTTTAAAAAAATTCTCCAAAACTTGGGGTCTGCTAATACCTTGTGTGTGTGAAGCCATGCTGTCTGTTGCACTCTAGTATCGTCTGCTATTGGCCTTACCATTAGAAGTGGGGGGAATTAAAGATTCCTATATTAAACATTAGAGGAAGACAAAAACCTTTCTTGTATTTCCTTGTTGTCTTGGGGGAAAGTAAGGATCAAGCCAGTTCACAAAAGAGACCCACTAAATGTTTGAGAAGCATGGTCAGAAGTGAAGATTTAGTGGAAACTGAAAGCTACTTTAAGAGGCAAAGTCTAAGAGCATTTACAACAGAGATAAAGGGCCTTTAACCTGTGACTGATACAGGGATGTTTTCCTGGAGTACATGCAGTTCTTAGAACTTTGTTGTTGTTTTTCCAGTGGAAAATCTCAAAGTACTGCAAGTAAGAGACTTTTATTTTAAAAATAGAAAGTAACTTGGGGGGGGGGGGACGACAGTACATATAATTCTTAAAATGTTGTTGTTTTTGAATTGGGAAATTCCAATATATTGTACATAAGATACTTTTATTTAAAAAAAAAGTAACTGGAAAAGACAAAAGTGCATGGTAAAGTGGAAGGCAGTAGGAAAAGAGGAAGACCACATTACAGATGAATTAATTCAATAAAGGAAGCCATGACCCTGAGTCTACAAGACCTGAGCAGGGCTACTGATGATCAGGGATCATGGAGATCTCTCTCATGTTTAGGGTCACCTGGCAACAACATCAACAGTAAAGTGTTGCTGGGTTGCAACTCCCATAATCTCTCACCACTGGCTATACTGGCTAGGAATGATGAGTGAATTACAGTCCTACACTTGATGGTAAACAGCAGCAAAAAGTGATGGTTACATGGGTCTCTTCTCCAGTCAGTGGGCTGAAGTCAGTCTAGCTTTATTGAATGAGAAAAGAAAAGTGAAATGGAGTGGGAGAGTAGCAGCTTTCTCTGTGTCTCTCCACAAACTGTAGCATTTTCATTCTGTTCCTAAGGGAGGCGGTTGTAAATGTGTATCTTTTGTCACTCTGGAAAAATCTGTTTGTCAAAAGACACATTTTTATTACCATCTTCCTCGGGAGTGAGAACAGAAGTGTTCTGAGGCATGGAGAGGCATGGAGAAAGCTGCTACTCTCCCATTCCAATTCATCTTTCTTTTTTCTTGCAATAAGGCTTTCAGTTACACTCGGAGAAGATCCACTGAAATCAGTGGAATAAGATTGAACTAAGTCCTGTTATCTTAAAGTCAGTTGTTAGTCCCAACGAGAGTAGACCCATTACATCAGCAAAGATACCCACGAAGGTGATAAGTCCCATGTTTGTTAGAATTCCTCCACTAGGAACTGACCAAAGAAGAAACTGGCTTTGCATGCTTCTGTGCCTTTAGCAGCAGTTTGATCTGCACACACTAGCAAGTGAAATGCTCATACCATAGAAATAAGTATTATCTCATTAATTATTCTGCAACTAAAAATGGTAAAATAATTAAATAATTAAATAAATAATAATAAAAATAATAACTGCATGGGTATGGGGACCACTTCAAGAATTGGCAACCTTGATCAAGATCCTATTTGACCCTGGCAGAGGTAAAGTTCTACCAATGTATTCCTTATTTAGGCAGGCCCTTTGAATTGAATTACTATTTAAATTCAGTTAGCTTTTGACCTGTAAGCAGTCAGCGACATATTTTGAGATGGAGAGCTCCCAGAGCTATCACTTGAAAGGCATCAAGCAATTGTGCCATTTTTCCTTCCTTGTGTTAAAGAAAGATGGCAGAGGTAATGGGGGAAACAGAGAAGAGTTACAAAAGTCTTAAAAGACTAAGGCCTTGTTCCCACTTACCTAGAAATCTGAATCCTGAACCAAATCCTGGAACTGGTTTAGAAAAAAACATGGTTCCCACTATGGTTCCACCTTACTGGCTTTTTAACTGCTGACTAGCTTCCCTGAGGCCTTTTTAAAAAAATTTCCCGCAGCCAGGAGAGGCAGAAGGAGGTTGCAGAGAAGCCAGGGGAAGCCGGGAAGGAGTTTGCAAGGCTTCCAGCTTCTCTGTCACCTCCTTCCGGCTTCCCTAGCCATGGGAAATTTTAAAAAAGGTGCAGAGAAGCCGGTCAGTGGCCAAAGAAGCCAGTAAGGAGGCTGGGCTGGGGATGTCGGGGCCAGGAGAGGCTGGGATATTCCTGATTCCCATGTGGGCTGAATCGATTTGTTTCTAAATAAATTGATTCAGCCCAAAAAACCAACCCCATTTTACCAGTGTCTGGTAAATGGGCAAAAATGAACAAAAAGCATGCCCCTCCCCCTTTCTGAATTGATTTCTGAAATCAGATTCAGTGGGAACCATGACTGTTTAACCTGGGTCACGATCCAGATTAAAAGGTAGTGGGAACAAGCCCTAAGTGGTATAGCAGGAGCAGGAACTGTGTGACCTGCGGATTTCATGTGATCTGCCAAGGCTCCTAATGCATCCCATAGTCCCTCTCAGAGGATCAAGTACTTACCATTGCTGGAAATATTTTTCATGGACCCAAAATGGAAAATTCCTCCTTCAGTACCCTCCAGGAGGCATGATCTCTACTTTGGGGCTATGCTGTCCACTGAAATTTGAAGGACAGTAGCAGAATAGCTTTTTTTCCAAAACTCATTTGGAAAAAATGAAAGGAAGTAGATTACTGCTAACTAGCAGGCTGAGAATTGGGCAGGTGCAGCTCCCAATGCTTGATGATTGTCCATCCCTTTTGGGAGAAAGATTGGATATAAATAAAATACATTTAGAAATATAATGTACATATAAATAAAATGGAGGACTCTGTGGGGCTCCTGTCTAAGATGACCAATAAACGTTGGGTTGCAGTAGGAAAAAGGCATTTGAGTATATCATTGTTTCTGAACAGCCTAGCATATCTGTGATACAAGAGGATGTAAGTGGGGAATGTGTGTCACTCTAAAGATGTTACTAAAATGCAGCTTCTATAATCATGGTCCATGCTGGCTGGGGGCTTTGGGAAGAATGGGCCAAAATAATAACATTTCTAGGCTCCAGGAGTTGCCTGAGTGTCATTGCAGGGGACAAAAAATGTTTAACTTCTCACTTCAGGTTAAAGTGGGAACCCATCCTTTCCCTGTCTCCTGTGGGCCATTTTCTTTCTGAAATGTGGGAAATCTTCAGAAGATGAATGGAGCTAGCAGAAACATCTGACCATCCTCTGTATGCCAGTGGCCATGCGCTTAGACTCAATCATCAGAATAGAATTTGTCTGGTATTGGTTGGATGAAAAAGGCAGATGGATTGAATATGGAAAAAAGGTAAGCTACTTTCTCCCTGCTGTTCAACCCTTAGCTGATGAACAACATCCAGGTGGCTATTACTGAGAACTAAACTGCATGGCACATTAAACAAGCAGTCGAGCTTTGTTTTCTTCCTCTTACAAATACCTTAATGTATGCTGGAAGAATGGAAAAAAGACACATCAGTTGACAACCAATATAGAAGAATAGGCTGCATGTACTGTCAGTTGTCCATATCTACAGGTTCTGCATCCATGGATTCAACCATTATGGCTTCAAAATGTTTTTAAAAAATAATTCAAAAAGCAAACCTTGATTTTGCCATTTTATATAAGACAGTAGTTCTTAAATGGGGAGCAGAACCCCCAGGTGTGTGCAAGAGTTGCACAGGGCTGTGTGTGCAAAATATGGAGAGACTGTTCCTTCCTTCTCCTCTTCTTCACAAACATTTTTTATTTTAAAATTTACACTTGCATTGAGTTAAATACTGAATTTACTTAAATAAAACTGTTCTATCCTGAATGATGTTATTTTCTTATAAAATGTTTAAATATGAATATACATGAATGTGTGAATGTAATTAATATACACTTTTGGGCCCTTTCCCACTACATGGTCATAGTGCTATGGTTCCCTTTAGCTCTCTTGACAACATCATATGTAATCCTGTGGTTTGTAGTATTGGGAATTCTCAGCCACAGACGTGAGGCACCAGACTACAGATGCCAGGATTTCATAGGAGACAGCCATGGAAATTAAAGTAGAATTGTAGTTCTATAACTGTGTAGTGTGAAAGGGTGCTGTCTCAGATTAAAACATTGTGCAAACACTGGCAAACTACCAGACTGTGGTGTAACGGGGAGGGTGGCTACAGTATTGAGCAACCAGGAGAGTCAGATTTGGTCCTGGAGGCTGAAGGTCCCAACTTTGGTTTAAATGTTCTGTACATGTGTGAAATGGTCTTGTGGGTTGCAGTTTTAGACACAAGGTGGGGTGGGAATTCAACAGAAGACGTTCACAACCCTTTTTGTTTTGTTACAACCTTTTCAGTTGTAAGTCTGTGGATAAAGGCTGTTATGGTATTTTCTAATGGTAACTAAGCCTGTCATCTGCCCTTCAGGAGTTGCCACTCCATCTTTCTCCCCTATCTCTTGCCCTTTTGGATGAGAAACACACAGAAGGTACCATTGGACAAGCTAGGTGACCCATACAGCCAATACCAGGTTACTTCTGTTCAGTAGAAGCCTCTGAATACAGCATTGGACGCTATCACACAGGAGGAATTTCTCTCAATTTCGAAAGAAATGAAAGTGGGGCCAGTTCAGAATTTAGTGAATTTGCTAGTTCAGCGAATTTATGTGATTGTGGATTGACATTGCATTGCGTTTGGAACTGCCCAAAATTGCCTCTGAGTGCCTGAAATTGCGTGTGATAGTTTCTCACACAATAATGCGAAACCCCATGATCGCGTTCAGATTGCCATTGGATTATACTTCCAATTCCCGTCGTGTGATAAACTCCATTGTAACAGCAAGGGAAGGAAGAAGAACCTTATTAGCAAGACTGTCCAAATGCCAATTCATAGCTGGTGAGGGTGAATACTGGTGCCTTATATGTCAGGGGAGGGGTACATTGAATACACTCGGTTTTATTACACTTTAAAGGAATCTATGCAAGGTGCTGAAACTTGCCTCCTTTATAGTCTGGAGGAAGATCCAGATGGAATGCCCCTGAAGTGGTATTGAGTGGCTGGTGGTGAGGGCAATAAGGTACAGAGGAGAGAACAGGAGGCAGGTATGGTGGAAAGCCCTGCAGGCCAAGGTTTGGTGGGGAAAAGGAGTTGAAAGCTTCCAAAAGGAGAAGAGAGGAGCAGTGATGTAGGGGCAAATTTGGAAGTGTAAGTGCTCATCTTGAAAGCTGTGTCCTCAAAGAAGAAATGTAGATAAAAATTGAGGTAGCTACATGGGACCTTTTCAACAAACCAGTTCTAGCACATTAAATTGTAAAGCAGCATGATGGGAAAAGAAAACACGAGATTGCTGAAAACTGATATAAAACCGAATAGGCTAAAGGCCAAATAATATGCTCTCTCTCTCTGCCCCCTCCCCAATTATCTGTTTGTAGGAATCAGAGCACAGTGCTGCTGCCACAATAACATCATTTGAATTGGAAACTGCTTTTCTAGCTGACCACAGAGGTGTTGTTTTCTTCCGTGCTGGTACCCAGTTGTATGAACTAAGCTTTCAAGGTGATATATCATCATAATAATCAGATTTGAAAATCTGTGCAAGCAAACATCGAATACATCTAAGACTATTGGTTAGGTTTTTGAGAAGAAACAGCATATTTGTCAGATCTCCATCATTGCCATTAATAGTCAGAATGGCTGGCTGTTTTATCAAATACTTTGTCCATCTGCACTTGTGATCTTTGCTGTTGTCTCCCAACCATGAACTTGTTAGTCTATCAAGTGTCACAAGAGCCTTGTGTTTGGTATTCTAGTGCTGTCCCAACTTGGATTCTAAATTTGTTTCCATTAAAAATGTTACTTATGGGATAGCACTGTATTTTTAGAGAGAAGGAGGCGGCTATGTTCAAATGTGTGGGCTTGCCTGGTACTTGTTGAGTTGAAATGCAGTGGTTTTGTTTTCATAATTTTGGTCTCACTAGAAAGCTGAGGCCTAATTGCTGCCAGAAGAACACAAAGAACACAAAGTTCATCATGGAGATAGGAAAGCCCCATTGCTGGCAGATAAATTAAACAACTGGACCAATTAAATACTCTTAGAACTTGTAACCTCATTTCAGTTTAAGAAAGAGAAAAAGCCAATAATTGACAATAGGGAACAATTAAGAGATTATTCAGTGCTAGCCACACTGAAATGGAAACAATAAAAAGACAGAAGTTGCAACTGTAAACATCTAGTTTAAAGACACAGTAGCCCTAAAAGACACCAATAGTTCTTGTCTTCTCTACACTTGAAATGGAAGCATTAAACTGCCACAAGTCATGTCTGGGGGAACAAGCCAACTTTTGGCTTAATTTTCTATTCAGGAGAGACATTCAGTCCCTATTTCTTGAGCTGGAGAACAAACTAGTTTGTTACAGTGCCTCATCTCACGCATCTTTGTGTTGTTAGATTGGGAGTCATCTGAATTCTGAATATGGGCAGTATTCCATATCCACAGATTCTACATCCATGGATTCAACCATCCATGGCTTGAAAATATTTTTTTAAAAAAATAATTCCAAAAAGCAAAGCTTGATTTTGCCATTTTATATCAAGGACACCATTTTACTACACCACTGTACATCCAATGGATTTTGGTATCCACAGGAGGTCCTGGAACCAAACCACAGTGGAACCAAGGGCCCACTGTATTGACAGACCTGCTGCTATGATGTTTTGATAGTGAAGTATTAATCTGGCAAACATCCCAGAAGATGGTCTTGTGTTTGGATGCAAGATAACTTCTATGGATTTTCTGGAGATATATGAAGAAAGAGAGAGGGAACTGAATTATCTTGGAAGTCTTTAAGCAGAGCCTGGATGGCCATCTGTCTGGGATGCTTTGATGGAGAGTTCCTGCATGGCAGAGGTTGGACTGGATGGGCCTTGTGGCCTCTTCCAACTCTACAATTCTGTGATCAAAAGCAGATTGGAGGCTGTATTATGTAAGAAGTCCAGCACCTGTACTGACCTCTATTGTAGTATAGACCTCCTGAAAATTTAAATTTTCTGGACTACAAATCCCATAATCACTTGAACTGGCTGTCCTAGTTAGGGGATTCAGAGAATTATAGTCCAAAAATTAATTCTTTTGAGCTCTGATATGTATCTTTGGTGAGTTTATAGATGAATGTTTAGTTGGGGTGTATTCGCATTGCATAATTGTAGTAGCTTGATTCCACTTTAACTGCCATGGCCCTGGGATTTGTAAGTTGTCAAGGTACTTAGAATTTTCTTATCCAGTCCTGTGAATGACAACATCAGGACCCTCTGAAGAGAATTCTAAATACTACACACAACTACATATCCCAGGATTACACAAGATGGAACTGTAGCAGTTAAAGTGGTACCAAATTCCTGTCGTTGTGTAGTCTGGATACACTCTTGATCCTGGCTGGAGACAGGCTATTTTAACATTACTGTTTTCCTCTAGAGATGGTTCAGAGAAATGTTTATTACCAAACTAAGAGAAGAGTCTCCAGATGGCCTCGAATTATCTTCTTTGGAGGTGGCCAGGAAAGCGACAAAAGGTATTGGATAGTTTTCTACTTTAAAGCATTCATGTCTTGTTCTGTTCTCATCTATCTTTGTGATCAGCAGTACTGTTTCCATGTGTATATTTTAATATCTCTTAAAAGCTGTTCTGCTTTATCATTTCACTTTGGATTTTTAGGCTAGTTATAAACCACCTTGCATGTCCTATATTGAAGCAGAAAAGTGGGGAAGGGAGTAGCTTTAATTAAAGTGAACAAATAAGTAGAGATCTATGTATATTGTGGATGAACAGTAAGGACCTTTGTGCGTCTACAAATCAGCAAAGTGTTACCCATGTGCATATCCAACATGAATACAAACATGCACCTGTGGGTATATCCCAGTGCTTCTCAGGCCACACTGTTGTCTTTTTATGCCCCTGTCTAGAACCACCTTATTTTTAATGCTCACATGGGGTGAAGGTTCTTTATTTTAAAAGACATAAACCAGATTCAGAGGCAAGTTAAAATCTTTGGATGCTTATTCCAATTAGGACTGCAGCCAAATACACTTTAGAATTTTAAAAAGCAATATTTAGCTGCATGCAGTGTGTGTGTACTGTGATAGATGGGATAGGAAACATCTGCCTAGTTCCCCTTTCCTCTTGTCCTCTGTTTAGCTGAACATTTTTAAAGCAGATTTCAAGATTGAGAGGATGAGAGGATGAGGAAAGATGGCTGGAGAATTCCGGACTTTCAGGGTCAGATTGCACCAGTGTGTCTATAGTAAGTTTTGCAGTAAAGCTGGAGCTAGGAAATGTTAGGATTCTGCTCTACTTGTTTGTACTGTAGCTGCATTTGTCTCCCTACAATTGGCAATTACCTCCAGAATCCATTTCTGAGTGTATGTGAACAGCAAAATAGAGAGAAAAGCGGGGAGCAGATAAGCTGTCTCACTAATTATCCATGCATGTGTTATGTGCCTTCAAGTTGTTTCTGACTTATGGCAACCCTAAGATAATATTAGGGTTTAATATTATTATTTCTTACCCGTCCCTCTGTCTGAACAATCAGGGCAGGGTACAACAAGGTTAAAAAACAGTTACAGTTAAAATAGTTCAACAATCCCATCCCCATCCTCCCATCCCTTAAAACAGAATTAAACTAACAAAGATGAAAACAAGTTAATATAAAATAAAATAAGACGAACATATTAAAACCCACAGTTCTTAGCAGCATGAAGTGACATCAAAATGCAGAAGGTCTGGGAATTATCTGGAGAGTTCTAGGAGCCAGGAAGATTATACGGTTTCTGGGAAGGCCTGCCAGAAGAGATACGTCTTTAAAGCTGTTTTGAAACGATCTAACGTTGTAATGAGTCAGATCACACTGTATGCAGCTTCAAGCTTATGCTGAAGCTGTGTGACAATTAAAGAAATGGCCCATTTGAGCATGCGCCCCATTGTTTGCAATAGGGCATGAGCATAGGCAAATTTCCCCTTATGTGGGGTATCCGGAACAGATATCCCGCATATGGGAAGGGCCCGCTGTACAGACCTTCCATGTAATTCCACCTATAAACTATAGATGTGTGTTTTAGGACTTTTATCACGCAGTGAAAAGTGACAGGAGCATAGTGGGATGCTCCATCACTATCATGTTAGTTGCTAAGATTATCAGATATTGTTGCCTGACCTCACCCTAATCCCATCATTATCAAGTGACTAAAGAGGAACTCCAGTGCTGCTTTGCTTTTCAGTCATGGGACTTTCCTGCGAATTAAAAGCAGTGCTAGAGTTCCTCTTTAGTCACCCGATAATGATGGGATTATGGTGACATCACATGACATCATTTGATTATCTTAGCACATTAGCACGATTGTGACAGGAGCATCCCATTATGCTCCCATCACTTTTCACCGTATGATAAAGTCCTGTGTTATGTTTTAATTTTTTTGTATGTTTTAATGTTAATTTTATATTGTTTTAATTAGATGATTTTAACTCTTTTTAAATGTTTACTATAAAGTTTAAAAAATATTTTTATCTTGTTAACCACCTTGGGTCCCTTTCTAGGAGAAAGGTGGCATAAAAATGAAATAAATAAATAAATAAATAAATAAACTAGGCACCACACAGGAATGATTAATTATGGAAATTCAAATTACTTCTGTGCACCAACAATTAATGCAGTTGTGAATTATCTTAATGAGAAACTGTTTTTGTATTAAGAGACAATAATGTTATGGTTTAGGAACTGAAATCCCCATAATTGATAATTCTTGTATGATGGTGAAATTACATGGAAGGCCTCTATATACTATTTACCTGCATAGTGTTGTTATTGCTTGTACAATTGCACAGATATGTTACATGTTTCATACAATATAATGCTACACACACACACACACACAGAGAGAGAGAGAGAGAGAGAGAGAGAGAGAGAGAGTTAATTTTTACTGGAGTATAGCCCTCATATGCATCATCAGTTATAAAGTGGAGCAAATTCTGGTATTTTGTCTTTCATATGGAAGGTGTTTTGCCAAACCCTCAGAAGTATGAGATGATGGCTAGAACAAGCATCAGTGGTTATTTCTCTTTGAAGTGTTAACATGAATCAATGTGACTTTTACAAAATCACTGATATTTTGAGAAAAGGCAATGTATCTACTTGTCATTGGATCACTATTTGGTTGTTGTTGTTGTTTTCCTGTTTGCAGCCATCACTTTGAATCTTCTCTTCCAGTCCATGTCTTTCCTTCAAGCTGGGACCAGTCAGCATTGCCTAATGTGGGCTATAAGGTATTTGTCTTTATTTCTCCACTCCATGTAGTAGAAGCAGCTGCTTCCTCAGAGTTACCAATAGTATTGATCAAAGGCTTGCCATTAGTAGTGCTCGGCTACTTTCCACTTCCAAAAAAGTCAAGTACTATGTAGCTGTTGTAGCTGTTAATGTAAATGCCATTCAGAAACGGAGGATAAAAGTGGAATTGAATACAGTAGTAGCAAAGTAAACATAATTGATGTTTTGAGGGGAGAGAGGAAGACAGAGGAGCTATCTTAAAGTTTATGAGGATAGAAGAAATTTGTTTTTTTCTTTTCTTTTCCTGGTGTGGGCAATATGCTTGCCTCCAGATGCTGTTAGACCCCAATTCTGATCAGCACTAGTCAACTGTAGCTAACAAGAAGGACAGCATTTGGCAGGCCAAAGGTTTCAGAATTCAGTGCTATGTTGAATTTATGCTGAATTCAGCACACATGAATACAAGGGCCAATGAAATCCTTCCAAGAGAAGAGGAAGCTGAGCTAGATTGGACTCTTTGGTCCAAAACACACAGCAGAAATAATCCAGTCTGAGATAGCGTTAACTACCCTTTCTCAGTTAAAGGGAATTGGAGTTTATTACCGGAGCTCTTTGACAGAGAAGATTAAATGTCTCACAAAACTACAGTTCCCAGAATTCCCTAGCATTATGCAAGGGCAATTAAACCGGTTTCAGACTGGATTATTTCTGTAGTGTGTTTAGGAGCTTTATCTTGACCCAGAACAGTTCTGATCTAGTTTCTATATGAACCCAGTTTTGAAATGAGGACAGACTTAGTCAAGGCTGGTTTGTGTGCCAAAAGCTTCCAGGGAGTAGTCCAAGAATGCATAAATCTACTGCAGCTCTTTTTATCTGCAGTTGTATAGATGTGGTGTTAGTGCTTTAATGTTGTTTTTTTTCCTAAATGTTCCTTCTTGCTTATTTACAGCCAACTTGTTGACCTTTGCTATATCCCATTTATTTATTTATGGGATTTATATCCACCCTTTCTCCCACAATGGGATTTAAGGTGGCTGTATAAGATGGGAGGGGTGTGTATAATCTCTCACCTTTGGCTACAGTGGCTAAGAGTGATGGGAGTTCTAGTCCAGTCCAACAACATTTGGATAACCACAAATTCCCCAATCCTACTGGGAAATAGGTGGGGCAGCGACTAGAACTCCACCTTCAAAATAGATTCAGCACTGTGAATAGCACCTTTAAAGTTTGTACTAAAAGTCTGAGTGGATTCCCCACTCAATTTTGGAGTAGTGTTGCTGGGCTTTCAAAATAGCAATAAGGATCAGTCGAAATTAATGACATGCCAGGTTAAGAATCAGGAAGTAGCTTTTAACAAGTTTATATTCTGCTTAAATACCATATGCAAATATTGATTTCAGTTCACCTAGTCATATATTTCTCTGCAATATAAACATATTGTCCACATTTATAAATTAGATTTCTTTCTTCATAAAGGGCCCAAGTCCAAAAAATACAGGACTCTTTTTTTTTCTTTACATTTCATTCAGTCTATGGAAAAGGAAAAGCTTTCCAATCCTCAAATAAGGGACATCCTTTATAATAAAGGATACGTGTCAGCCATATAAGGGGCAAGCTTTCTGGTGGTCAAATAAGGGACACCTCTCAGAATAAAGGACACGGGACAATTTTACTGCTCACCAACTTCCATGTGGTGCTGACATTGCTACCAAATGTTTCCTGGCCAGGACATGATGTATAAACTAAAACATGAAGAACTAGAGACAAAAAAAATGTTAATAGTTGTTCTTGTTTTATACTAGCTGGTGACAGTCTCCAGTACAACTGAAGAGTACCATGAAATTAAGGAATTATTTGAGAACACAATGAAAGGTTATATTATTAACAGACTCCAAAGAATTCAGAATCCTTCACTCTGGCAAGTTTTTCAGTGGTTTGTATTTGATTTTCATTTTTCTCCCAGGGAATGGGAATTGTGATATGTGGATGAGAATTGCATTTTGGTAGGATTTTGCTATGTTTCTTTTTACTACAGCTGCAGTTGATAAACAATGGTGTAGCATGGCAGATTGCCCCCCCCCCCATGAAGGTTTGATCATGATAATACTGTCCTCATTTCAGCACCAAGTTAAAATGTGGCTTTTCACTATAGGAAATCTAAAGATCTTGGCCTTGACAAGCTTATGGAGTGTACTAGTGTTTGAATAGGCTTGAATTGTTTAGTGTTGGTTTGATGTCTTGTACCCTGCCCAGAGATCATTTGATATAGGACACAACTGAAATATTGTCCCAGTAAACCTCTATCCGACACAGGTGTGTGAGTAATGAAAATGAAGGATAAATTTTATACTCAAGAGTGAGACTATTGGATACTGGGTTAAGCCTTCAGCCCAGGGCTGATTGATGGTGTCCTTGTTTAGTAGAAGTGCCTATTTACACAATTTTGGACTTATTAAGTGCAGAGTTTGTATTTTTAATACAGACTATGCATGGAGATCTAGGAAGCTGCCTTGTACTGTGTCAACTGTTGGTTCATCAAACTGAGTATTGTCTATACCAGACATGAAGGATATCTGTCTCTCTGCCCCTGATGTAGCACAAATGCAATTGACATAATAGTTTTTCATTTGCTATGCTGGTTAAGGCTGATGGGAATTGCAGTCCAGCAATACCAGGAAACCCATAAGTTGACACATTTTGTTTAAACAGACTAACAAGTGTCTCTCGAGAGTTCGAGAAAGTTATGTCTTTGGACCTACGTGGAGATGGCAAAGGTTGAACCTGGGTCCAGAGTAATTTTTCTCAGAGAAAGCTGTACTTAACTCAGGTGACAAGTATGTGTGTAAAGGTGGGAGTCATGTAGCTCTTTAGATATTCTACCAACCTTAGATAACATAGCAAATGGTGAGGAATGCCAAGAACTCCTGTCCAACAACTTCTCCAAGGTCACAGGATTCCTACCCCATAACTGTATAAACGGACTTGCCAAATGTTCTTAGATGATTTTTGTTTGTATTGTCCAAGGATTGGAAAAGGAAGGTGAGTTATATATTCTTGTTGCATCAAGTCTGACTTGGTGTGTGTGTGTGTGTGCATGCGTTTATCTAGATGCTTCTGTTTTAGGCAAAGAGAACAGATGAAGAAGTTGAGTGGAGGGAAGGAAGTGGATGAAAGACTTCTCTTCCATGGTACTAGCACTTCCCACCTGCATGACATCTGTGCACAGAATTTTGACTGGAGAATTTGTGGGACCCATGGAACACTATATGGAAAAGGTGTGTGTGTGCGTGCGCGCGCATTCCTAACCCCAAAACAGACCATCACCAAGTTTTAATTCCTTCTAGCACTGAAAAATTGAAACTAAAAATTTGTGGGTAATTGAAATCTGCAAACATTGCTGTTCTCCCAAGCCTGCTGATACCCAGAGCTTGGGGCAGGGGGATACTTTTGGAGGTTATGTTCTCAGAATCCACCAGATCAGCATGACTAACGGCCATTCTGAGAGGGGTATACTGGGCATGATAAACCAAAAAAGTAACTTTCCCAAGCTGAATGGGTATTTTGATCTTGGGTTGGTCTGGTGTTGGTCTTGTGTCATAAGCAGTGTCACTCCCCTCAAAACACTGATAACAGAGTGATAAGAAATCAGGATCACTCCTGATCCTGGGAGCGATCACCTTTCTAATAAATGTGGTTTGTCTCTTACTAACTCCTTTTCTTTTAGGGAGCTATTTTGCCAGGGATGCCAGTTACTCCCATACATATTGCTGCTCGAAAACCCGTGCCAAGACTATGATTGTAGCTAGAGTTCTGGTTGGAGACTATGTCCCAGGAAACAGCACTTACCTTCGCCCTCCATCTAGACGTAAACAATCAGACTGCTTTTACGATAGCTGTGTGGACAATCTTCTGAATCCTTCCATCTTTGTCATCTTTGAGAAGCATCAGATTTACCCAGCATATATAATTGAATATGAGCAGGTGTCCTATTGTGTAGTCATGTAAAGGCTATTTTCTTTCTTGTTTTTTCTTAAAATATGGACATCAGATTGGGAGGGTTGTTTTTTGTTTCTGTTTTTTTTTTTTTTTTTTTGGACTACAATATGGACTTCAGCATCATTTTTACAGAACTTGAAATACTTATTATTTAAAAGACTCCAAGTGACTTTACTTTTTACAATTCTGGTTCTTGCAAATAATGAAAATGCTACTAATTGGACAACCCAAATCCTCTTCTGGATTATTGGCTTTGGTTTATACTTTCCAAGAAAATCCATTTCTTTGCATTTTTTGTTGTTGTTTTTGCTGTTTGACCAGGAAATAAATTGGTCCTTTCATAAATCAGTCTAATATGTGAGATATGTGTAATGAGTACAGGTGTATAGGTGTAGAAGCAAATGGAGGCCCTTTCATGTAGGCTGTTGTCCCAATCATAGGAATATAAAAAGAGCAATCCTGGATCAGAATTGGAAATGGTTTTTGGATTACAATTCCCAGAATCTCTCAACCAACATAATGGTGTTGTTAACATGCCTTCAAGCTGATTCTGACTTATATCAGCTCTATGTAGGGTTTTCTTGGCAAGGGTTATTCAGGGGAGGTTTGCCTTTGCTTTCTTCTGAGGCCAAAGACTAGACCAAAGTCACCAAGTAGGTTTTCATGGCTGAGAATTTTTAATCCATGTCTCCTACAGTTCTAGTCCAGCACTCAAACTACTACCCTACACTGACTGCCCAGCATGGCCACCCCCGAGCTTTTCTAAACCCTCATGGATGGTATGTCTTTGCTGCCCAACTATATGTCTCTGGAAAGCTCATAAGGAAGACATGAGTGCAAAAGCACCCTCCCCATACAGAGGCCTACTTCCTTTGTGCCTTTCATCCTTTATACTATAGAAGAACTAATCTGGCAGCATGGGCACGGCTGCCCTGGAAAGACCCTGTGGTAAGAGCAGCAAAGTCTGAGCAGAAGACAATGGTCAGAATCCTGTCAGTAACATACATTCAAGTAACCTGGATTTACATGAGCATATGTGTTTTTTACTTCCTTGGGTCATGCATCCCAACTGTGCCAGGCAGTTTTATACCACCGGTACATATTCCCTAGGGATATGGTGGCTCAGTGGTTAAGATACCGATGATTGCAAGATCAGCAGGTCAGCAGTTTGAGGCCCAAGTGCCATGTGGTGGAGTGAGCTCCCATCACTAGTCCCTGCAACTGCAAACCTAACAGAAAGTGTGTAAAAGTGCAAGTAGATAAATAGGTACCACCACGTGGACATAATTGTGGCACGCCCTGTCTGTACAGCTGTGCATCAAGATTTCAGCTCCAGGCTGGTGCAAAGCACCAGTCTGTACTGGGCTTTAGTCTCATTCAGCTAGGTTTTGGAGGGTGGGGTGATGGCTTGCCCCTTTGGGTGGGTTTTTTGGGGGTCCTTTTTCAATGCCTTGGGGTTGGCCAGGCATATTCCTGGGTATAAGAGGACAATAACGACCATGCTGGATCAGACTAAAGGTCTGTTTCATCCAATGTCCTTTTTTTGCTCAATGACCAAGCCTAAGGGGACCCATAAACAGAAAATGAGCATAGCCCCCCCCCCCAATTTATGTTCCCCAGAAATAGGCACCGAGTGGCATATAGCAAGTAAATTTAGTAATAGATACGTTTCTATACTGCTGATCAGTGAACTGGTACTCCCTTAGCAGTTTACAATGTGTAAGCCAGTTGCCCCCAACAAGCTGGGTACTTGTTTTACTGACCTACAAAAGGATGAAAGGCTGAGTGGACCCTGAAGCCCTGCCTGGGATTGGACTTACAACCAACTGGCATTTAACCACTGGGCCACCAAGGCTCCTTGTGTTAGTCGTATAGTCACTCCTCTTTTTTCGTGGGGGATCCATTCTGGACCCCCTAGCTAAAATGGAGTTTTACCTATATACAAGCTCTATTGGCTTGAATATAGGTGCAGGAGCTCAGGTGCACCCCCATTCTTTCTCCCCGTTTGTCCCTCTCACATAAGCAATTGATGCGAGTCCAAAGACCATGAAAATGGAGGACTGTAATAGCTTCTAATAGTGGCAGAAATGTGTGGCCATCATGACCATTGGTAATGTTATCTTCCGTAAATTTGTTCTCCCCTCCCCCGCCTTTTTTAAGGTTTTTGAAAAGGTCCACCTCACCTTGGCTGAGTAGCAGATGAGTGGCTCTCCCACTATTCCAACTACCACCACCCTGGCCACAGAAGGAGACAAGGAGCAGGCAAAGTTCCACTATGCCTAGTCCCACAGGGAAATGAAATGCCTTCCCTCTATCTTAACTGCTACCACCCTGGCCTCAGAGGGAGAGAAAAAGAGGCAGGCACAACTCCATCATGCCTAACCCCAGAGGCAGATGAAAGAGCCTCCTTTCATTCCAACTGCCTCTGCCCTGGCCTTGGAGGGAGACAAGAACCAGCAGTATCTGCTGGACTTGATCCCCTTTCCCACTGCCATTCCTTTCTCCATTTTTTTCATTTGTAAGCTGGGAATCGTCTAGTAACAATTTGTAAGCCAGGTTGTAAATTCTCTAAATGAATGAAAATGAAATCATTATTTGCTAGGAAGCATCCTATCATTTGTCTGCAAAGGCAGGTTTTTAATTTTTTATTTTGGTTTAAAATTAAAAAAAAATAAAACTTGTTGTTTAGCTTGAGTGCATGTATCAGTCTATACTTTTGTTGGCTAAAATGTTCTCAACCTATGAACAGTTCCTTGCAGTGTAGTTTCACATATACTTCAGGTTGTTGGTTGGCAGATGAATGGATACTTTTGATAGTTAACATGACAGCTGACACAGTGAAGTCCAGGGGAGCACAACTTCCTGGTGGAATTCAAAATGGGTATTCCCCCTGAAAGTTAGTAGCTTTTGCTGCTTTTGCAGTGGTAACTGATAGAAGTAAATAATAACTGTAGTGCTTCTTTATGGTGCCGGAGATCTTACCTGGACCACAAAGGCCAGCAGATTTTCAGGGCAGAGTCTCGCCTTCCTGTCTTCATCTAACATGAAGTCATCATCTGTTCCAAACCTCTCTGTACCTCTCTGAGCTTCACTGAAACTAGTATGTGGGAATACATCTTTCTAATGCTATATTGTTGGGAGCTATACCTTTGTCTTACTTGCTATTTGGGGGGTTGATGGGCAATTAAGTTCCATTAGATTACAAAACACCAGCTCCAGGGGGAGAAGAAAACAGCTTTGGTCTTGTGAATTCTGGCTCCACTATACAACTGGGGTTGATTATACTTGTCTATTTTATAGCTGGCTGGATGTAACTCTAATCCAGAAGAAATAATTTTGAAATCCTGTTGAGTCAATAGGATGGAGTAGTGTGAGTAATTTTCTCCTCTCAAGTCCAGTGTGAGTGTCGGTGGAGCAACCCTTTCAACAGCTGAAACATACTACATAAAAGTTAAATAGTTTTATAACATGATTTATAGTAGTAAGTCCAACACAGCTATTAAGAGGCCTAGTCCTGAGCTTTTATGTGTTGGCCCTGTAAACACTGGACTAAGCTACTAAAACAGCAATGTTTCTGAATCTGTTAGTTGTTGGCAGCATGTTATTGCTCTAGGTTTGTGTATTTGTAAAATGTAAACAAGCTTTGCAATGCACTTCCTAGAAATAAGGAAAATAAAGAGTAATTCAGTTGTATGGCTCTGGAGAGGAAAAGAAAATTTTCTCATTTTTCCAAATAAAAAAGTATCCAAGCACATATTTTATTTTAAAAACCCCCACCATGACACTAATTTTACACATTCTGCTGTGCTATGCTAGAGCTATCACCTGAAAGCTATCACTTATACATATTCCCCACTTGCCTTGTAGTCTGTTTCCAAGAAGCATTTGTTCAAGAGTCAGTCCTGCTTTCACAATGTCCCCTCAAGCAAATTCTCAGGAGTTTATCACATGGGAGGAATTTCCCTTAATTTCAAATGGAGCCAATTCGCAATTACATGAATATGCTAGTTCAGCTAATTTATGTGAATTCTAATTGCATTCGGAATGCATTCAGAATGACTTCCCATTGCCCGAAAATGACTTCCCATTGCCTGAAATTACGTGAAATACTCTAATACACAACGTGAAACCCCATGATTGCATTTAGATTGCCATTGGATTATACTTCCAATTTCCATCGTCAACCCTAAAACATGACCAAAGCCCTCAGGTAAGATGCAGACCCTTTCTACATTGGTAAATATGTAGCTGGCCACCCAATTTGTGAACCATTCTGTGCCCTGTGTGGAATCAAACAAGGGCCTGTGGTCCATACTTGAAAGAAAAATGCAGCTGATTTTAATTCTTGTCTGCTGCATACTTGCACAATGCTGGTGTCTTTGCATGTCTTGCTCACCTGTTTTTCAGATATACTATATTAAATTTGTCTTAAAATGGGGTCTGAGATTTTAGAGTTGAATGAGCCAGCCTGTTAACAATTGTGCAATAAAGAGTCAAAATCTGTGTATCTGTGTGTTTTGTCTTGTGTTTTTTGACATGTTACTTGATTATGGGACATATTCAATCAATTAATCAATCACATGATTTATCTCAAGCCTTTTTCCCAGACTGGGACGCATGATGGTTACATTTAAAGCAAAGGAAGCAGATCCCAGAGTCAAAAGGACTGTGAATGTTTACTATAACAAAAGTGGCAAAAATGGGAATTTGGGAATTCAGGCAGCTTTGTATCATTTTCTAATAATTTTACTCTGATGTGGCAAAGAGCAATGCATGTGTGTATGGCTAATTTCCTTGCTAGAGAGAATAAATCTAGACAGCTCACTGGTAATTCTGCAATAAATAGGCACTTCCAGTCATGGTGAGCATATGCAAACTTAAGACATTTTCCAAGTTCAAAATCTATGCATCAATCTGAGAATTTTGTTTGGATTTTTGTACTGAAGACCATAAGGATGATTTTTTTGGACAATAATCCCCAGACCTCTATGATGGATGCTTAGATTATGAAATTTTAAACATATAAAAAGACCAGAGCCTGGATAAATTATAATTTTTTTGGACCATAGTTCTCAAAATCCTCTGATCAACATTGTCAGTGGCCAAGATGTAGTCCAATAAAGTAACTTTTCCAAACTCTGAAGCAGACATGAACTTGTTTGGCTTCATTTTGGATCTCACATCTCATTGCAAATTTGCCATTTTTGTGTGTGTTTGTTTTCAAGACTAAAAGCCAAATGGCCCCCATGTTGAAGCCAAACTCAGGCAAACTGACAACTCTTGCCAAGCCAGCGTTGACAACTCTTGCCAAGCCAGTTGTGGTTTCAGGGTAAAACCAAACTGATGGCTCCTAAGGGAATAATATGTTACATTGACTTGAAGGGGATTCAGTCATAGTTAAGTTTGTTTGGACCGTGGCCTGTTTGGACAGTGGCCTTGTTTTCTATGTTTTCTCCCTTTTGAACTCTTATGGTTGTGGCTGTATATCAAATAACAGCACATTTTATAACACCACCCTACTCCTGTTGAAGCCTAGGCTGTGGCAGGCATCCCACTGATTTCAATGGAAAGGGATTAACATTTTATCCCCCAAAGTAAAAAGTACATAAAGATGTTACTGAGCTCATATCTCCAGGCATGCAGTTATGAGCTTCAGGGGACTCATAATACTTGCTTCAGCTACAAGGTATTACTAGCTCCAAATACTTGTTTGGCGTAGATTTTGATCTAAGCCAGAGAATGGTTTCCCTTCCTCACTGAATAGCTGAATTCCATTGATTTGTGGGAAGAGAAAGGAAGGAAGGGGTTATCCTATTCTGCACCCCTCCTTGAATCTCTAGCATACTGTGCTGTAGCATACTGGCCAGTAGGTCCGATTGCAAACCCTGGGGAATACTAGGAGGCTTGTAACATCCCTCTTCCTTTCCCAGTCTGTCCCTGCTAAAGCACTGCTATCTAACAGCACTAGTCAATGTGATTGAAGAGAAGGGTGATCTGTGCGTCAGAATGGGTAGGTTAAGGAGGGGATCTTCTAAGGTCCGAAACACACTGCAGAAATAATCCAGTTTGACATCACTTTAACTGCTCTGGCTCAATGCTAGGGAATCCTAGGAACTGTAGTTTTGTGAGACATTTAGCCTTCTCTGTCAGAGAGCTCTGGTGCCAAAATAAACCACAGTTCCCAGGATTCCCTAGCACTGAGCCAGGCAGTCAAAGTGATCTCAAACTGGATTATTTCTGCAGTGTGTTTCAGACCAAAGTCAGATTGGCTTAGAAACTGGCCAAGCTATTTCTACATTTTTCAAGGGCTTGGGATGTATGGCTCTTATTTCTAATGGCAATCTGACTTAAGCAGAATTGAAGTTGCTAATGTCTACACTGGCACCCAGAAACAAGCATACACAAGAGAAATGCATATGCATCCAGGTCCTTGTGGATGCACTTTTTAAAATGCTGGTCACAGTCTGCATTGCTGTCAAGGAGGTCACTAGTTGCTGAGCAAACAGTTGTGCATAGCTAAGAATAGACCACTACACCATTACAATGCTTTCCCCTTTAACTGCCAAATTTTAATCCAATGGGATCCTGGGATTTGTAGTTTAGTCAGTGGCATTTAGAATTCTCAACCAGACAGCTCTAGTGCCTCACCAAACTACAAACCTCAGGATTTCATAGGATAATGCCATGGCAGTTCAATTGGAATCACAATGCTATAATTTTGAAGTGTGAAAGGGCCTGGACCATAATATGTTATTCTCAGCTTACACTACTGATTATTGACTTCAGTTTTGAAACGAGCATGGGAAACATTTTTCAGACAAAAGATCAAATTCTATTTCTAGAGAAGTTCTTAGGGACCACATTCCAGTGATTGAAGGGGTGGTAAATAAAATGCAAAGATGGCATTACTTCAATATTCCTTTTATACAAACAACATAATGTGGGCCCAAGTGCCAAGGTAATGGAAGAGCAGGAAATATTTTGACCTAGAAGATGATTGCCTGTTGTTCCTTTTTTTTTTTTTTTAAAAAAAGAATGATTCCAAAATTTACATCCAGATTTGAGTTCAATGAGTGCCATCCTCACGTACTGTTTCCCGACTCTGCATCCAACCATTGGGGTTCATCAGAAGTTTAACCAGAAATGTTCTTTAATGTTTGTTAGCTACAGCAAGTTTCAAAGAAGCCAGTAAAAAATCTTCTGTTTTTAAAACATCCAGTACAATCAACTTGGTTGTCCGCCATATCAAAATGCAAATCATAATCTGTAAAATCTAGTTGTATTTTGAAATCTGAAATAAAAATTCATTTCTGAAACTGGGTCTTGTTTTTCTGTACCGAGGATAGAACATAAAAGTTAAGGGTTGGAGCAGCTTAAGGGCCATGTGAATAGAACTTGACTACTTTCTTGAATCATAGTGGCTGGGGGATTCTGGGAGCTGGGGTAAACCCAAGGAGTAGCATTTGCAAGATCCCTATGTTAACTAGAGAAAGAGTAAAATGTTACTGTTGCTAAATACAAAAATTTTGAAGTAACAAACAATAACTAATAAGATTAAATCCCCCCCTTGGATGCATCTTATTTTCAGTATTCCTCATGAAAAGGATACTCAGGATGGTCCTTCCACCTGTAAAGAATTGAAAGTAATGATTAAATAATAGCGATATTTAGCACAATAGATAATCGACTCATGTACCTGGTCCACACATGGTGCTCAGTATGGGCATAATTCACTTGGGAATTTTCTCTACACAAACTTCCCAGGAGCTGAATAACATCACTTTTGTGTATGTCACCAGGGGTGGGCAAAATGGTGGGCCACATATAGCTCTTGAGACCAGAGCCCCAGCCCTGCAAATTGTACTTAATTTGGGGTTGCTGATTTGGGGACAATTTTTTTTCACCCAAGAACCAGTCTAACACCCCAAAACTGCCTACAAAGCTGCAGATCTCCCAACCATTGAGAGCCCCCACCCAACCCTGTGAAAAAAAAATGAAAAGAAAAAAAATCAGCTAAAATGGTGGTCAGAAGCATAATTCCCACGGTGCTTGAAGTCCACTGGTATGCCCCACCAGGATGATGGTGCAGAAACAGAGAAATATCCCCTACTGCCTCTGCAGTTACCCACCCTGACTGTGAATTGCTGTGCTCTCTTCCAGTAGCTCAAACTGAATAATTTGAAAGAGAAGTATATAAAATGTATTGTAAAAGCACCTGCAATCCAGTTTTAAGAGGAAGGGGTTCTCAGTTTCAGCTCTTATCTGGGAATGGCTAGCTCTCTGGATATTTTGGATTACAGATCCCAGAATCTCTTACACCTAAGCATTACTAAGCCTTATAGGAGCTGAAACTTCAGAATGTTGTGGGAGGGCTATAGTTTCCCAACCTATGTTTTAAATTTATATAACTACTCATTTCTGTATTTCTAGGGAGAAAGAGACAGATCGCTCTGAAAGGAGACTAAAGAGAAGAACATTTGGGGGTTTTTTTAATGGTGGTATGTTTAGATTTTGGTCCCTCTTTACCACTCTATTATGGAACCTACAGAAAAATCATAAAGGCTGGAAGAAGATAGCGGATGGACTGGTAGACACTAGAGACATCATTCTTGGAAGGTAAAAAGGGAGTTCTACCAACAGCTTCCTGCCTGATACCATTATGGAAAGTTCCAACAATATTCCTCTACTGTGTAAGGTCTTCTGTGAGGATAAAATTGGATAACTTCTGGGACAGCCCTTGGATTAGCTGGATCTGAAGTCCACTCAAGGTGCCCCCAGATCTCCAGCCATCAGCTTTTTTTTTTTTTTTTAAGTATTGAATTACTGTTAGAAGTTTCAGCACTCTTCCCACAATTACTTACTGTTATAGTTACAATTTTAAAAAGCCACTCTTTACTGATATTTAAAGAGTTTTTAGTTACTTTTCTTTAATTTTTAATTACTTGCCTTTTTTAAAAAAAAGAAAATGAATTACTTTTAAAAACAAAACATCAGAATAAAACATGCCAGAGCCCTAGCAATGTATTCTGAGAAAGAAGAACATTGGCCAATCTTTTCTAAAAACAACCGCTGGTTGCAGTTTGGAAGAGTTAAACATTTCCTTCAAGAGATCGATCTCAGTTGCAGTGTATGGACTCTTCTGTTTCTCATCCCACATTTTCTTCTACCCAATCTCACAAAGACTTCTAGAGTACTCAGATCTTGCATACATCTATGACAATTTGTCCAAAAAATCAGATTTCACTAATCCATGTCCTAGCAATATGTGGAAAGAACTGTAGAACAACTACGCATGGATTTAGCTTCAGCTCCTTTTGCTGGCCAAGGCTGAACTTCTTTTTATTTTTAAAAGTTTTGGCTTGGCGCTAGTATGCGTTGCCTCTTCCTCCACCCTCACCAGACTGCCAGGCATCCAATTTAGACCTGGCTGCCCCTTCTAATTAAGCTGCTGGGACTCAACCTGGATGCTGGATGCCTTCCTTGGTTATGTAAGGATATTAATGGCTCAAGTAGCTTCCAGGAGCCTAGGGAGAGATGCTGTTCAAAAGGAATGCCAGCATCATTTTGTGCAATTATGCTCAAGTCCCTCTTGTTGCAGACTGGACAAAAACTTCAGTGGGTGTGAGTTCCTGAGAAGTGCTAGGCTCATATAATTTTGTGTGCTCCTAAATCTTTACTGCGAGTGAACACATTTTCTCCTCCACACATTTCCCAGAAAAAGTTAAGAATAATATTCAGCTTTATAAGATCAAAAGAAATGTCATATTTGGGATTTTATTACAGAACTCAAATTTCTTGGCATATTTGGCTAATTTGTGGGGATGCTATGCATCACCTTCTTGATGTTTTCCATTAGATCACCCACTACACATAATATAGAATGTATCCAGACCAAAGGTTGGATCAAGACATTTTCCTGCCTGAGGCAACTCTCCCCATTCCTTTCTATATACAAAAGTACCCTGGATTGGGAGTTAAAATGTATTTCAGTACTGGCCATGGAGCATTGACTTCCATGATCCCTGAGGTCAAGAGAAACAAATCTGTGTCTTCACTGATGGCTGAGGAATGGGTCAGAGAGATAACATTCCTGTAAATATCAGAGCCACTGAGTGGTATTACTTGTGTCAGGGTCAGAGAGAAGAGAGCATGCGGATGAGTGAAGCTGTCTGTCAAAGGCACAGTCTGATCAAGTGATGCCATCTGCAAGTGCCTCACACCTTTCCTTCCTCAAGCCTAGAGAGAAGATTGCTGTCGTTGTTTCGTGCCTTCAAGTTGTTTCTGACTTATGGCAACCCTAAGGCAAATCTTTCACAAGATTTTCTTGACAAGATTTGTTCAGAAGGGATTTGCCCTTGCCTTCCTCAGAATCTGAGAGAGTGAGACCTGCACAGGTTCACTTACTGGGGAGTGGGGATATGATTCTGGGTCTCCAGAGTCATAGTCCTGCGCCCAAACCACTACACCACGATGGCTCTTTTGAGAGAAGTACCATAATCAAAAGAGCAATATGGCACAGATTGGTGCAGTTTACCAATCTTTACCAAGTTTGATGCTCTCCCTATGTGTTGGACTGAAAGTCTTAGCATTCCTCACCACTGGATAAGCTGGCTAGGGCTGCTAGAAGATGAAGTTCCACAATACCTGGGGACCACAATTTGCAAGAGTCTAAAACCGAGACAGTTCCGCACTGGGAAACACAAAAACATAAGGCTACAGCAGTGACTGTGTTCATTTTTTCTTTCTTTCTTGTTATCTTTGACTCTAGCAGGGATAGACCGAGTGATCTTCTTGCACTGTAACTCCCATCAGCCCCAGCAAGGTGACGAGGAATGCTGAGAGTTGTGGTTCCACAACACCCACAGGGCTACACCTGGATAGAGACTCCTTAAGGGCTACTATTGTACTATCCCAAAACTGTTGTGAAGTCTCAATGCTCCAATGGGCAGTGTCTTTTGTTCTGTCCCTCATCTCTGCACAACTCTTGGTCCAGTATATGGCAGCACTATTAGCCTAATGGAAACTTCACTGAGGCATCACAGCAGGAAAAACTGGTAGAGGAGACTGTTTTAAATTAGTAGTTCAGCTTTAAATCCCACTGCTAGTTGTTGTTGTTCCCATTATTGCAGACCCACTGAACCAATGCAATTTATCTAAGTGTTGACTTACCACTCAGCAATTGATTCAGTGGGCCTATGCTTAATTGAGATAGTTATTCAGGTGAAATGGGTACCAGTTTTTTCCTATTTTCTATACTGCCATACTGGCTTGCTGTGTCTTCCCCAACCCCAAACCAAACCAACACTGAGGGAAAGCATATAACATGCGCACTTAGCCAGAACTGGCAGGAGATTTGGCAGAACCCTTCATTACCTATGTAGCACGGCTCGTCATATGGTCTACGCAGGTCTGCCTGCTCTTTGCCTCTCAAAATATGTGAACTGAGGTACCTGTTTCATTCCACATAATGGCAGGACTGGCCCTGGCTTTTCTTGAGGCCTCAGCTCCCCAGAGGTGACAACTTTTGATACTGAGCCTGGCTGAGCCCAAAGCTAACTATACACATCCTCATCCAGTCTGATGGATAGTTTGTATCTTGAGTTCTAAGAATCAAGTCATGCTAGAACTTATTTTACCACATGTTCCACATCTGGAATTAGGCTGGTACTTACATCAACAGCTCTACATAGCGGATGTTTTTATGCAGAGCTTCTATTTCCTTCATTTCTTTGTCAGTGAGGGAAAAGTCAAAGATCTTAGCAGAAAAGGAGAAACAGAAAACAAAACACTAATTACTTTATGTTTGCACAACTGATGATTTGAGTATGCAGTCTTTGACAAACACATGCAAGAAAATGTGATAGCCAGCCGTATTCACAATGTTGCAACTCTTCATTCAAGAGGAGCTGACATTATAGTAAAAAAGGAGATATTGGATAGCAGGAATAATCCAGGATTAGCAGTTGGACATGGCTCAATTTGAACAGTTACAAATATGTGTTGGTGTACTTTAAGAAGAAGATTATCATGGCCCCTGTGCAAGGATGACATAAAAATTTGTGAAGCATTCCATATTTTTTTCCCTTTTTAATGCACCTCTTTTCTATGTTTTTAATTGTATTGTTCTTTTAATACTGTGCAACCACTCCAAGTCACAGTTCTGGGGAAAGAGCGGGATACAAATAAATCTAATAATAATAAATACAGTGGTCCCCCGGCTTACGAATCCCCCGGGGTACGAAAACCCTGGGGTACGAAACCAGCGGGACCGCTAACGTATCCCCCGGGATCCGAAGAAAAAAAACCACGCGGCCCCTTTAAATCGGCCACGCGGTCTGTCCGCTAAAGCGGTCCCCCGGGAAACGAAAGCTTCCGGGTTACGAAAGGTAATCCGGAACGGATTACCTTCGTAACCCGGGGGGACGACTGTATGAAAATTTAAGGATGGCATTCTGTTAATGACATAGACATGTGTTAAGTGTGGCTTTGTTGTTGCTGTTGTCTGCTTTCAAGTCATTTCTGACCTATGGCAACCCAAAGGCAAATCTATCATGGGCTTTCTTGGCAAGATTTGTTCAAAGGAAGTTTGCTATTGCTATCCACTGAGAGCATGTGACTTGCCCAAGGTCACCCAGTGGGTTTCCATGGTTTCCAGAGTCACAGTCCAACATTCCAATCATTACGCCATGCTGGTGGATTACCCGTACATACATCTCTTTTAGGGATGGAATCTAATCTCTAATCTAGTCCTTTGTGCCCCATCCAAAACCTGCCTCCTTGGAGCTGTTAAGCTCAGGGAGGGCTTCTTATTGGGGTAGAGGAGGCAGCAGTTCAGACAATTCAGAAGTGGCCATGTCAATATTCTATGCAATCCCGGGATTTGCAGTTTAGGGAGGGGCACTGAGAATTTTCAGCAAGGGAGCTCTAATACCTCACCAAACTAAAGCTCCAGGTTATACTGAAATTTTACCTGGAAGTTTTCTCTAATACGTTCTGGGTTGAAGCTTTTGGGAATGACTGCCACTCCTCGCTGGATGTTGAAGCGGAGTGCCACCTGAGCTGCTGTCTTGTTGTATTTTTCTCCAATGGCATTCAGAACAAGGTCATCCAGGAGTGGAGGTGAAGACACATTTACCCTTGTTGTGAGGGACAGGTGGAGACATGAAACAGACAGATTTTCTATTTGTGCAGGAAACACTTTTAAGAAGTGAAAAGGGATTTTTAGAACTTATTACTATGTTTTGTGAACTTCCATTCTAAGTATATCTGTTCTCAAGATGGATGCATTATTTTGGGACTGTTTTTACAAGTCACTACAAGTTTGCAGCACAATAAATGCAATCTCTTACCAGCTTGCATCTCTTGATGTTCCCAGAGGGCTGTATCCAACAAGAACAATGTTGTGCTGTTTGCAAAATTCTAAAAGTTTGGATTGGGTGAAATATGGGTGGCATTCAATCTGTAGAGATAAAATGGACAAGTCAGGATCGAGAGCAAAATGAAATAATCAAAAACACTTTTATTTTTTTACAAAGCTCAAACACCAGTATCTTTTCCCCTGCAGTTGTAAAAGCAGCTTAGAACACCATTTGCAAGGAAGAAAGCATCAGATGGGAAAGTCTTACAAAGCTGCTTCGTCTTTGATTTTCCACTTCAGAGTGGAACACACACACAATCAAAGCCTCAGAGTCAGACAAAACCTCCACCCAACTCAGTATCCCTTGTAGCTTTCCCATAAGTTAGCCATTCAGATACAGCATTAGTTATAATATGATGATGATGATGTTTATTTGTTGTTGTTGTGTGTCTTCAAGTCATTTCTGATTTATGGCAATCCTAGGGCAAACCTATCACAGGGTTTTCTTGGCAAAATTTCTTCAGAAAGGTTTGCTTTTGCTCTCCTCTGAGGCTGAGAGATTGTGACATATCCAAGGTCACCAGTGGGGTTCTATGGCTAAGTGGGGAATTGAACCTTGGTCTCCAGAGTCCTAGCCCAATGCTCAAACCACTACACCATTCTGCTTTCTCCTCAAAACAGGGCACAAGGAAGCCAGTGGTGTAGTAAGACAACCTTCACTGGTGAGAGGTCAGAGAAAAACATTGGGGGAGGAAGACAGAAGGGTTTGGACACTGATCGCTATAAAAGAAGTTCTGTGGGAAAACATTTTCAAAGATAATGACAAAAATAACCCCCGAATAATAAATTTTAATTAGAAAGTATGTTGTGATGCTTCCAAAAAGCAAATCAATTTCAAATACAACATTTTCCACAAGCAAAATTGTTGTATAAAATAAATAACAATGACTAGGACCGAAATGCTTATTGTGCAAATCATCTTGTTATATTGATTTGAACTGTTAATAAAGTCTTATTTCTTTGCATACTTGCAGAAAAACTGTCCCATTTGGCATTCCTTCAAACATGTTACTCTGAAAAGCCAGGGTTACTCAATTTGTTTTTTTCTGATGAAACATTTGTATGGTGTCCTGCCTTCTCCATTAAAGCTGAGAATGAATTTCCACACACAGCTGCAGATGCACTAAAGGTGAGTCCTGCAGCATACAGAGTGTACATGCATCAAAAGATTTCCTTGTACATGTCAAATGTTTTAACAAGTTCATGAAGAGATAGTGTTGAGGTTTTTCACAATTCTACTATATCTTTTTTTTTTTATAGTTTATTTATAGCCCGCTCCTCTGTACATACATTCGGAGCGGGGTACAAGTAAAAAAAACATAAATTAAAACAATCCCATAACCTGTTTCCAAACCTCCCACCCCTTAAAAATAGATTAAACCAGCAGTGATTAAAACGGTAATTATTTAAAAACATATAGCGACATCCTAACCCTTCCTTATGTGGCCACGTCATAAGTGGGGATCAGAAACATGGGAGTAGGCAGGAAATCAAAGTCTGGAACCGAAGCCTTTTCTTTGGGTGTCTAACCTTATTTCTAAATACTCAATTGAAGTTTTATGCTACTGCAATGCTAGAAATTTGGGGACTGAAAGAAAATTTTACTTTGGGAACAGAATTCATATTTGGGGGCAATGCCCCCATTTGACCTTCCTTGTCATTTCACCTCTGAAGGTATCTGAATACATTCTTGAGAACTTAATGGCTGAAAGAGACCTCAAAGCAACTTGATTCCTTGCTGTAAATGGATGGATGGATGATCTGTGTTTCACTGTTGACATTATTCCACTTATACTATGTAGCACTAATGTACCAACAGTTTCCTGGCTTCAGTCTGTGAATCTGCAAGGATTGTCCCTTGGCTACAAACTCATGGAGCATGTCTTCCCTTCAGAGATGTCAGGCATGTGGATTTGAATAATGAAGGCTCAATTCACACAACTATTTTGATACACCAAGAGCATCACTGTGTGACATGAGCTGATTGGAAATTAGGATGAATCCACTCTTCAATGACTTTGCCATGAACACAATTCCAAAACTGTATTAAATTTGGGCACAGCTTGAAAAAATCAATGAGAGACTAAAATCCCAGAATCCCATTGCCACTGACTGTGCTGCCTACAAGATTCTCGGAGATGCAGTCCCCCAAAGTAACATTTATGAGCTCCAGGTTTGGGGTGAAACTCTGAAGCAGAGGATAAACGGTTTACTCCAGGTCTCCAAACACAGATGTGTCAGCATAGATAAATGTACACACAGGCCAATGTTTTATGGGTAAAAAGTCCTGTTTCATGGAGTTGTCCCAGTTTATCTCAAGGAGTGTGACATTTACTGAAATAAGAGTCCCCATAAAGCATGAGCTCTAGTTTATGCTGTCCTCCCATTTGCTTGAACTGGAGGCTCTGAGAGGGTAGTGGAAAAGACTTCAATGAGGTTAGTCCCTGTGTTTCAATGACAAATTTAAGCTGGTGGAACACACTGACCTTTTCTGGTTGCCAAGAAAACTGTGTCCCAGCCCTCTAACACAGAGTCTTGTCCAAGAAGTGCTTAACAATTTATTGCCTCCTAGATAACCCTTATTCTAATAAGGCTCACAATTATTTTTTTTAAAAATTGATGACACAGCTTTCTTAGCTTCGGAACATCTCATTTATAGTTGTTAATAATCAAGAAACTGGCCTGAGTTTCATACAAAAAAAGTAAGTGGACTGAATTCGTTCACTCTCAGTCCAGCATCAAGTGCATGGCCTGCTGAAGAGTAGCCAGAGTTGCTTCCTGGTGACTGGAAGGTTCCTTTCAATATGGCCACCCCCACGTGAGTGACTACCCAAAATGGTGGCAGCAGCATTTCAAGGGTCAATGCAGGGTATATGTGTATGGAAAGGATTCCACAAAGTCTGGACCAGGAGTAACAATCAAATGTCTGTCCAGCTGCAATTCTCAGGAGGTCTCTCCTTTGGATGCTGGCTAGGGCTACTGGGACTTGCAGTCCAATGACACCTGGAGGGTTGTGTGATTCTCATTTCTTTCTTCCTTTTTCATAATAAAATTTTAAGAAGAACTCACAACCTTGTGGCAGTGAATGGCAGCAGTGTCAGGATTTAACCACTGGACCAGCAGGGCTCCCTCAATGAGGGAAGATGAACATAGGATGAAGTCACTTCAACTTTCAAGGAAAGGAATTTGTACCTAATTGTTGTTGTGTGCTTTCAAGTCATTTCTGACTTATGATGACCCTAAAGTGAACTATCACTGGGATTTCTTGGCAAAATTTGTTCAGAGGGGGTTGAGAGATGTGAGGCTGAGAGATATGACATGACCAATGTCAACAGTGGCTTTCCATGCCCAAGTGGGTATTCAAAACCTGATCTCCAGTGTAGTAGTCAAATCATTACACCACACTAGCTCTTCTTGTACCTAATACATAGACCTATTTAGCTGCTGAAAATATTCTTTCAAGTTGAAGAACCATAATCATATTCAAGTGTGTTGCTTTCAAAATGGAACACATGTTAAGAAAGTTATACTAATTTATTTGTTTTTAAATGAAACATCCCTTTTTAGAAATAAGACAGCCAGCAAGGTGCAGTGGTTTGAGTGTTGGACTATGACTCTGGAGATCAGGGTTCAAATCCCAGCTGACCCAGGGAGACCTACTGGGTGATCTTGAGCAAGTCACACTCTCTCAGCCTTAGATAATGACAATGGCAAATCCCCTCTGAAGAAATATGCTGAGAAAACCCATGTTACGTACACTTTAGGGTCTGTATAAGTCAGAAATGACTTGAAAGCACACAGCGACAACAACAGCAAATTATTTCTTATGGCTTATTTAGAAGCAGGGAGTTGTAATTTCTTTATGAAGTGATTCAACACCTCTGGAGTCTTCCAGGAGCTGTAGGGTCACCAAAATGGTCTGAAGGTCCCCTTGCATCCCATGACCCATGTGATTTTCATCCCTGCTGTAAGGCAAGGTTAGCCTGGGGAAAAGCTGAGGTTACCTCATAGTGGAGCATAGCTAATCACTTAAGTGGGTGTTACATGTCACTTGTGTTTCACTTGTAGGCTTCCCATGGGCACCTGTCTGGTTTGCCACTGGTGGACTAGAAAGTACTGGGAAGGTCTGAGTCAGCAAAACTCCTCTTATGTTCCTAAATCTTTATGTTGCATGTCAGATGTGAAAACTGCTCCATCGCCATTACCTGGTTGCTAACAGGTTTGTACTTCAAACCTGGTTTGTTCAGAATCATCTCCAGCTGTCTACGGTTGAAGTTGGACACACCGATGGATTTTGCCAGCCCTGCATCTTTACATGCTTCCAAAGCCTGTCAGGATGAAAGAGACAAAACAATGGGAGAACAGCCATGTAGTAAATATACAGCTGTTTTGTTAAGAGGGAGGGAAGAAAAGAACTGAACAAAGGTGATGATAGTGAGGAAAGAATCATGATGTATAGGAGATAACAGAACACTAGGATGACCCAGAACAGACTTTGAAGAAGAAATTATCATTGAGCAAGACCTGAAAGTGATGGTAAGAACAGAGTGGAAGCTAAGAAAAAAAGAGGTGGAAGGAGAAAGCCAACAGGAAGAGGGGTAATAGAAAGCAATAAAGAAGGAAAGGAAGAAAAAAGAGCAGTGTCAGCTTTTGGCTTCTGTGGCTGCATCTGCAACTGCAGAAATAATCTGGTTTGCACCATTTTAACTGCCATGGCCCAATGCTATGGAATTCTGGGAACTGTAGGTCATTACAGCAGCAGAGTTCCGCTCTGGTGCAGCAACAAACTACAATTTCCAGAATTCCATAGCACTAAGCCATGGCAGTTAAAGTAGTGTCAAACCAAATTATTTCTGCAATGTGGATGAAGCCTCCATTAGTGAGACAGTAGTTCTTTTTAAGGTGCTATCCAAGATGCTGAACCTATTTTGGAGATTAAAAAACCCAGAGTGGATTTTCTGCCCTACTGACATGGAAGCCATCAGGATGAGAGAAAAGCTATAAGCCCTAAGCAATTGTGCCCATGAAAAGTATCCAGACCCTAGAAACATTACTTTTTTGGATTGCAGCTTCCAGGATACGCCAGCCACATGACTGTTGACCATACTGGATGGCAGATTCTGGGAATTAAAGTTAAAAAATGAAACAAAATCCTTCCCTAAACACTGAAAGCATCCAATCTGAAGGCATCCAATGTACGGAATTGTTTTTATTTTGTTTTGTTTTTATACACTAGTTTGTTACAGTAGCTTAAGGATGAGTGCATAGCTACATATGCATTCATGTAGTCTTTGAAAAAGAAACGTGCTTGAAGAGCAAAATCATTAGATTTTGTTCTGCACTTGACTAGAAATCTATGAAGTGAGGAAAACCAGTAGCTGAGGTGTTATGGAAAGTTCTAGGACAGTAAACATCTTCCTTCAACAATGTATGGAAAAGCCTCCGCAAGTGCATGCTTTCCATGTGTGCTGGAGTACCTCCCTCCTAAATACTCAGCACACATACATCTGCAGTGATATTCTGTAGTAGTAAATCTACAAAGAAGTTATAAATAATAATGCAAATACTGCAGTGGGAATGAAAAATCAGTACATTTTACATACATTTTACAAAACTATGCAAACCCTAATAAGAAGGTTTACAAATAGTAACTTTTCAATGCTTTGTAGGACTCAGAGAAAAGCCAGATGGGTGATCTTTCCTTGCCACTAGACAGAATGCTTTTCAGCCCAGTTGGGTCAGGACATATTAGGAGAGGAGTGCGAATCACGTGGCCCTCTAGATATAGGGAGACTGCCTATTATAAGACAAGAAATAAAGCTTCAGAATAACTCACCTCCCAAGTGGCGCATAAGTCTGTCTCATGGTACAGCCATTTCCCATTTTCATCCATAGGGTATATGACCTCACCAGGCTGGAAAAAAAACCCGAGTAATTAGGGGGAATGGAGAAAAATCCACACTATATCAATATCCTCCTGTACTTACTGAGGGCAAATAGGTTCACTTGGGACTTGTACACAGACGTTTGTCTTTGGTAGCAAAATGGGAAATATTAGTGTTTCTTAATGACTATGGATTGTCTATCAGTTCACAGTTTCCACTGCAGGGATGCTTGTCTTGCACATGGATGTGAATCTTGTAGCCCTCCATGTGTGTCTGAACTACATCTTCCAGAATTCCTCTCTATTGCTATATTGGCTGGGACTGCTGAGAGTTGCAGCTCAACAACATCAGGAGGGCTATAGGATTTCCAGCCCTGGTTAACAGAGTGTGTATGAAGGTCAGACTACATGTTAATCATGCAGCTTCCAGGATCAGGTGGGGTCTGGTGCCTTTAGAGCAGTGGTTCCCAAACTTAAGTCCTCCAGAAGTTTTGGACTTCCACTCCCAGAATTCTAGACTTGGCCCAGCTGAATGGGGATTCTGGGAGATGAGGTCCAAGGTTTGGAAACCACTGCTTTATAATATTTAGGTCTGGGGCAGCAAGAACCTCATTAAAAAGGTTTTTTCGGGTTGTGTGTTTATAGCAGCAGTCATGGTAGGTCCTAAGGCCACACCTGTTCTCATTTCTGATCCCTGAGAGCTTTGTGCACACCTTCCTGGGAAACCTGTTAATGTTGTGTGTGGTTTGTAGCTATTCGGAAACTAAATTCAAGTGGTTGTCTTCCAAAAACCAGTTTGTGTTGAGGCAGCCTAAGAGAATGAGAAGGGGAATTTTAAATATGGAGGGTTTAAAGTATTCAGTGTTCCTATCGATGTCCTCTAGGAGGAGCTCTGACACAATTCTTCCCTTTACCTTAAAAGCCATTGGCAATTCAATGATGTAGAGATCAACATAGTCAAGCTGTAAAGTCTTTAATGTCTTCTCCAGAGTTGGACGCACCAGTTCTGGTGGGTGACATGTGTTCCATAACTAAGAGGAAGAAGAGGAATACATATATTAGAAACTTAGATCCTTGAAAACTAAAAAAAGAAAAGAGAGCAATTACACAAAATACCAGAATCTGAGGACAATAAGGTCATGCAATGTACAGTCAGCATTCCATATCCACTGATTCTGTATCCATTGAGCCAACTATCCATGTGATGGAAGTGTGTTCTGCTGGCAATCATGGCAGGATATTTCCAGTGCCCTCCTGCCAATGATCTGTAGTAGGATGAGAAACTGAGATGGGAGGCCTAATTCTGATTGTTGCACCACAGAATGTATATGAAGGCCACATTCTGGGCTGGGAACATCAGAACAGACCGCCATTGCTCAGTGTGGCTGTTGGTTGTTAAGGAAAGCTTGTGTAGTTGTGACAACAACAACAACAACATTTTTATCCTGCCCCTCTGTGTAACACAACCGGGGTGGCTTACAACATTAAAACATACATTCCTGTATCCCAACCCCCCCCCCCCCCAAATTATCTGTGAGGCAAGATCTCAGCCACAATCTTTTACTCCCAATTATACCAACTGCATTTGCATTATGTGCATTACTTTGAGGATATGTCATTTGCTAAATCAAAATGGCTTTTGCTGTATTTTTAAAGACTCAACTTCCAGACTCATAGTCCAATGATCAAAAAACTACACCACACTGGCTCTTGCATAGTCCAATTTACCGCACTGAAATTTAGGGTAATAGATGGACAAATTGCACCTTTTCATTTAAGTGTTGATGCACAAGACCCAAGGCAGTTGGAAGACCAGCGTGAAGGCAAACTTGGTTGTGCATATGGAATTGTTCATAAAGCTAAAACGAAATAGGATGTGTTACCTGGATGCCAAATGTCAAGGAGATTCAGTAGCAGAAAATATTAAGAAGCTACTACAAAAGGATATCATTGAGCAGTTTGATTCATCAGATTACGTTTCACCGATAGTAGTGACAAGGAAGAAAAATGCCAGCATCCACTCATGTCTGAGCTGAGTGAGCCAAAAAAAGCTCTAGTGATTGACTGTTATCCTCTTCCACACATGGAAGAAATTTTTGAAGAACTTTGGGGAACAAAGATGTTTTCTATTCTTGATTTTTAGAGTGCATATTATCAACACATGGTGCATAAATATAGTAGAGCTCTTATGACATTTATTATACATGATGGTTGATTTTATATCAAATGTGTCCCTTTGGATTAGCATCAGTACCTAGTACCTATCAAAAATTGCCATTACTTATTAAGAATAAAATGTGGGATCAATGCAGTTTATATTATATTATCGTGTAAGGGAATACTCAACAGGATGAGTGTAATTTACAGTCTTTGCAAGCCTGTCTTATTTCATTAGTTCTAAACCTTAATCTTGTTAAATGTAAATTTAAACAAAGGACGGCAGTGTAGTGCAGTGGCTGGAATGTTAAAACAGAATTCAAGGAGACCAGAGTTTGAATCTGTGCTCAACCATGGAAACACCATTGGGTGACCTTGGACAAGTCATACTTGCTCTAAGAAGAATGGCAAACCTCCTCTGAATAAATCCTGTCAAGAAAACCCGGATAGTCAGAGTCAACTAGATGTTGGAGTCAATCTGAAGATCCTTAACAATAACAACAAAATGTAGATAAATAGAACATCACTTCTTGGGCCATTTCATCACATGGATTGAAACATGGACCTGATCAGATGTTAGCACCTTTTCCTAGGATGCATCTACATTGTAGATATAATGCAGTTAAACACCACTTTAATTTTATTCCCTTTAGATGCCATGCAATCTAACTTTTCCTACTTTCTGGTACTACCAGATCCTGTCTGATTTTGAAAGCTAAGCAGGTTCATCTCTGGTTAGTTCTTGGATGGGAGACCAGCAACAAACACCAGCTTCTGCAGCCTATATTTCAGAGGAAGGAACTGGCAAAACCACCTGTGAGAATTCCTTCCTAAGAAAACCTTATGCAATTCATGGGCTGCCATAAGTCGACAGGCAACAGGGGAAAAAAAAAGGATAGGACTGAACTACATTGATAAGATTAATCCTTGTTTTATTGAATTTTTAAAATAGTTTCTCTGAAAAACAGCTTCAAGGAAACAAACCTCTCTTTTAGATGAAGCTATGAACTATGGTTAACTTTACTATTTTTTAGCACCTTTGTGACTGTGGTCCTAAACACGCTGCAGAAATAATTCAGTTTGATATACTGTATCTTTCTCTGCCTTGGCTCAATGCTAGAGAATTTTGGGAACTGTAGTTTTGTGAGATATTTAGCCTTCTCTTTCAGAGAGCTCTGGCGCACAACAAACTACAATTCCCAGGATTCCCTAGCAGTGAGCCAGGGAGGGCAGTTAAAGTGGCCTCAAACTGGATTAAGACCTAAGAGGAAAAAAAATCTGTAGCATAAGCTTTCATAGATTCATCAGATGCAGGACAGAGTCTACAAAAGGTTATACTACACAATTTTGTCTCTCAGTCTCAAAATGCTACAAGATCTCTTTGTACTGTATACTGATACAAATTAATATGGTCATGTATTTTACAGGTTTAGATTGTGGAGATATTTTATTATTTATTTACTGGATTTATTCCCACACCTTTCTTTCAGGATGGGATCCAAGGTGGTTTCCTTTGTTTCATAATGGGTGTTTGTCTACAATTTGTTCCCATTAGATTCTGTCTGGTGCAGACAACAGCTATGTGTCAGCACAACTGAGAATAGAAGAAAGTGGCCTCTTTCTCTGGATTCAGTTTGTTTCATAAAGTAAAGGTTCTATTGGAATGAAGAAGTAGGAACCAAAAAGAACTCCAACAGCATCACTGGCAACTGGTGATGTGGGGAAGGGGCTCTGCAAAAGTAAGGTGAGAACTTGTAAAAGTTACTTTTTGTGATTACATCTTACAGTATCCTCTACTGTCTGGCTCAAATAATATTTTCCAAGCTAAGAAATGTGTTAGTTTTGTGCAACATGCTGTTATACAGATGTTGACACACTCTCTGCCAACCAGTCATAGAGTGAGATGGGTCTTATCCCTTTGGCTTTGATTTCTGATGAGTCAGCTTCAGATCATGCACAGAAATTCCAGAAGTCTGGCTGCCTTGAAGAAGCATACTGAGCATTGGACAGTTGGGGTCTTTTATACAGCATTTGTGTCTTATTTTGATGCATTTGTATTCTTAGTTGTGTGGATACATAGCTGTAGTCTACGCCAGGTGGAAAACAGACTTTTGATGCAAGGATTTAACAAAATGATACCATATACAAAGAAACCACAGTCATCATGATGTAGAGGAAATAGAAGAAGCATTGTTATAACCCAGATTTCTCACTTTCCATATATGAACAAAATAGGTTAACACTGTAGAGAAGTGAGAGGATAAGCCTACACATGCCTTCCTAAAAGTAAGTGGCACTCAGTAAACCCATAGGGGCTTACTCCTAGATAAATGTGTACTAATACAGATTTAGAAAAGTTACTTCTTTTGAACTACAGTGACTATGCATGGCTGAGGGATTGGAGGAGACTGACTTATGTCAACCCCATGAATTTCCCAATTATCTAAGGCAAAGAATGAATACTCAGAGGTGGCTTGTATTGCCTCTCTCTGAAATAAAGCCTAGAACTGCTGGTATGCCTTAGTGGTCTCCCATCCAAGTACTAACCAGGCCTGACCCTGCTTAGTGTCTGAGAGCAGATGGGATCTGGTATATATTCTTCCCTAAACTCCAAATCCCACGAATCCATAGGAAATGGAAGCACAGTACTATATTTGTGCAGTTTGAAAGGAATCTTGGTGTCTCTCCAAAAACATTTTCACTTTCTAGGAAGAAAAGACATTGGGGGGGGGGGGGGGAGCACAAATCCATGTTTCAGGAACAGCTTATCAGAACAATATGCTCTGCAAACTGCTATGGCACATGAAAAAAATTATGCTGGCCCTGTGGTCAAACAGAGCAAAATTAGCTTAGATTGGCTGAATTTCCAATGGAGGGGGGGATCTGGAAAAGAAAGAATATCATTGTATGATGTATTGCACCCAGAGTTTGAAAACATAACTTTATTTGAACTGACTGCCAGAGTCTTTCTCTTAGCATGGTCACTATGGAATTGTGGGTGCTGTAATCATAGACCCATCTTTGCCAAGCTCTGAAACAGACATTGACTATTTTGCTACGTCAGGAACTGGAAAATTAACCTGCCAATTTATCATCATAATCAGCGGGGGGGGGGGGGGAGATAGGCCACCGCTCTTTTAATCATTTCTTGATTAAAGTTAATGTTTCAAGATAGCAATCTAGGTACCAGAGGCATCCTCTCCATTTTCAGGAAAATCAACCCTTGATGCAAGAACTTGACTGTTTCCTGCTCTCTGCCAACAACTGCAGTCATATCTAGCACAGATCAATGAACAGCTTCAGAGATGGAGCCTCTTAACAGAATATGGGTTTTATCTTTCCCCTCCAGTTTATTTCCAGGGTCAAGGTTAATTAGAACCACATTTGTGACTACTATTCTTTTCTTCTGGTTGCCTTGTAATTACTCTAGTTCGCCTCCCAACATATGTGCCCTTGAGTTTCCTCCCCCCTCCCTGAAAAACACACACAAATACAATAGTTTTAAGCTCTTTCTTATGTCAATTGTTGAGGTAAGGAAGTTTCTTTAAAGTTCTATAAATTAACCAAGAAACAACTAGCATCTCAAACAGATTTAGGCTAAACTAAGGTCCAACACAAGGACTCTTTTGCTGGTGAGGAATGAGAGAGAATCCTCCACAAGGTTTTTTAAACTATAACCTCCACCATTATGGGGATGATAGGTTTACTACCCATATTCTAGAGGCAATCTAGGAGTTTGCTTTAACACAATAGGAACATGGCTTTCTCAGTGGTGGTCCTTTCCCTATGGCAAGGGTGGGCAACATGGAAGGTTAGGAGGCTGATGTAACTTGGCCACACATGTCCCTGTTTTGATCTGTGAAATGTTGGAGGATATGAAAACCCTCATTCAGATCCTCTATCCCCAACCTATTTCTTGCAGTAAAAATCTGTAACAACACAAAGTAACTAACTAATAATTTGCTCCCCTTTCGTTGCACGTCAGATCTACAGCCTGAGACAGCCACTTTGTTCTGCCCTATGGTAGGGTTAGCCCTGTTAAGGGCAGCCACTTCTCTCTCACCCCACCTATAAACACAAGTAATCAAGGTTGCTCACTTTGCCACAATAAAATATGTCTTCACGCTTGACTTTTCCTTCAGCAATTTTCTCCCGAATGGCCTGTCCCACTTCATGTTCGTTGTAATACACAAAGGCACCATCGATATGGCGGTAACCTGCATCAATGGCAATTTTCACAGATTCTGCACAAGTGCCTTTGGGTGTCTGTAAAAAAAGAGAAAGATACAGTTTTTGTTTTTACACTTATACCCTGCTTCTTGAAGTCAGACCGTCATAGTTTGGGTTATCATGACATTACTCTTTGGAAAAGTTAATAATGCTCCACAAAGTGAAAGGCAGTAGGAAAAGAGGAAGCGCACATTATGGCTATATTTGATTCCAGACTCTTGAGTTTCCATGACTGGAGCAAGGCTATTGATGACCAGGACTTATCAATAGCCTTGAGGGATGTTTCTCATTCATAGAATCACATTAAGCTAAAGTTGATTTGATGAAAAATAACAACACAACCCTACTAATATTCAACAGTTCATATTGACACCTACGGATATTTTTCTGCAAAAAGCAAAGTTGAGTAGAATAACAAACCACAAATATAAATGTGCCCTAACTATACAGTTGTATTACAACCAGAGCTTGAAAAAGTCACCTTTTGGACTACAACTCCCCAAAATCTCAACCAGCAAGGACAAATACAGCCCATTGACTCATCATTGCTTCTCACCCATCTCACTGCTTTCCTTAGCTCTGCCTCCTTTGATGCATCCAGCTTAATCATTAGAGAAACATGAAGGGAAATGAAGATTTGAAAGTATGAATTTAATCATGTACCCGTAAGACTGAAAATTTGAAAGGTTATACTGTAGAACTTTATGGGAAGGATTACTGTAGTCTTTATATTGTACATTGTAGACTTTATGGGAAAGATTCCCTAACCTGAATCCTATTAGTGGTCCCAGCTGGAGTATCTTGTTGAGTGAGGAGTCAACACTTGATGCAATTGACTTTAATTGAGACTAACGATAGGATGCAGGTCTCTGATTTCTTCTAGATAGTGCACATTACCAATATGCTTCTTGGCTCTAGGATCTAGTTTAAATAAACTACAGATGTATCTGTTTCACATAAAATCATTAATATTTATTTGCTATTTTATTTGTTAAAATATTGCAATCTTTCCTTTTATCATGAGATCTCAGGGCAGCATACAACAATAAACAATATAAACATTTTAGGACAATCCCTAATTAAAATATAATTATTTATCATACTATGTTATCATACTATATCATACTAAGGACTGAATAGTAGCTGGTTTTAATTGATGGTTTGATGTTTTAGGATGTTTTAGACTGTAGTGCTTTGTAATTGTATTTTAATACATGTTGAAATCCCACCTCGAACCGAAGGGCGGGAAATAGAAATAAATATAATCGTCATCATCATCATTGTATAAATAGTATTTATCATACTACAAATGTGTGTGTGTCCCTTTTTCAAACTATATACAGCTTCTAAGATGCATTTGTCTAATATCATGACACACTGGCAGCCTATTCTTATTAAATGTATCTTCTCAAGCCATTATTGTCATCTGGAAGATAAAAGACTACCTGTCCTGTCAAATTACTTGGCCTTGTCAACATATATTGGCAATCCATTTTTGTTATAATGGCCACATTTGGTTTTCCTCTGGAATTTTGGAAATGGATTACAATTCTTTATTGATGCCCAAGATCCAAGATGTTAAATAATGGGTTGAACAAAGATAATGGTTTCCTGGCACACTACACACATTTTAATACTATCTAACCCCCATCGGAATGAGGGTGCCCTTGACCAGTTCATTACATCCCCCTCTTTATTTTTCACACTACATTCCAATACTCATTCGTATGGTTATCAACTTGGCATTATGCAACAGCCTTCCTCCTGCCTTTGTCCCCCAACAACAATCATTAAAACTGAACTTGTCATCTCATCTACATGTCCTCAAGGTTTTGAATTTGAATTGACATTTTCTCACATACAAACAGCTAGCATAGGTCTATCTCTGGAGTCTCCACTCCAAACATGCAGCTGAGGAAGTAGGCTCAAGCCTATGAAAGTGCACGCTAGCCACTGTTTTCTTTCCGTTAGTCTCAAAGGTATTATTATTATTATTATTATTAATTTTATTTATATAGCGCTGTAAGTTTACACAGTGCTGTACATACAATCATAGTTAGACGGATCCCTGCCCACAGGCTTACAGTCTAAAAGACAACATAAAAGGAAAAGGGGAAGGTGGTGGGGAGGGGATGAGGTCCAGTGGTTCTTCTCTCCCTCTGGGGCCTGGACCAAGGCAGATGGACTGGAGGGAGAGCTTGGGTTCTTAAAACATAGTTAAGAAGAGGCATCCTGGGGCAGATGGCACAATCCTGGGAACGCTTCCCTAAACAATACAGTGGTCCCCCGGGTTACGAAAGTAATCCGTTCCGGATTACCTTTCGTAACCCGGAAATATTCATAACCCGGGGGACCGCTTTGTTTGCCGGACCGCGTGGCAAATTTAAAGGGGCCGCGCGGGTTTTTTTGTCGTAACCCGGGTTTTTTTTCGTAAGCCGGGGCCATTTTTGCGGCCCCGGCTCTTTCATACCCTGGGGGATTCGTAACCCAGGGGACCACTGTATAGTCTTTAACTTACTTTTGAACCTGGATAGAGAAGTGATGAGGCGCACATGTGGGGGAAGAATGTTCCAGGAGTGAGGGGCAGCAAGTGAGAAGGGACAAATCCGGGACAGGGCAGTGGAAATCCTCGGCTGGGACAGGAGACCTTGACTACCAGAACGGAGGGGAAGAGAAGGAGTGTGAGGAGAAAGAAGGTCAGACAAGTAAGGAGGGGCCAGTCCATGGAGGGCTTTGAAAGTTAACAACAAAAGTTTGTACTGGATGTGGAAGAGGAAGGGGAGCCAGTGAAGGGAGGATAAGAGAGGAGAAACATGGTCAAAGCGGCGAGCAGATGTGATATTACGTGCAGCTGAGTTCTGGACAGAGATTAAAGGATGGAGGTGAGAAAGAGGATGGAGGTGAGAAGAGGTACTACAAGATTCCTTTGCATACAGATTTTCCAGACCGACTCAGCTATGTTTTTGAACTCAGTAAAGTTGGAAGCACTAGAAAGACACATAGACCACATGACAGATGGATTAATGCAATAAAGGAAACAGCAGCCCTAAGCTTCTAAGACTTGAGTATGGTTATTGATGACCAGGGCTCTTGGAAGTCCCTCATTCATAGGGTCACAATAAGTGACAGCTAACTTGATCACAAATCACAGCAACTACAAAATGTTGCTAGATTGCAGTTCTCATAATCTCTTACCACTGGCTACATGGGCAAAGAATACAGTAATGAGAGAACTGCAACCCAACATCCTTTAGAGGGCCAAATATTGTCCATAGTTGGTTTAGGATTACTAACTTTCCACTAGATTTTCTGCTGTGTACTATATTGTGAAGGGTTTTGGGGAATCTTAACTAAGGTACTCTCTCACTGTGCATTTAGAATTTTTTATCCCATGGCCCTACATCTATGGGGGAAAAACACAATCATAGATATTTCAGCTCAGAAGTAAATACCACAAAGTTCAGTAATACTTGCACTCAGATAAACAGATATAAGATCATAGACATATAATGTTACTGGGGTGGGGGAATGAGCTGCCAAGTTCTATTATTGTGACATGTTTCAGAAATGTGTCACCCAAAGTGAGAATAAAAACAGGCATCCAGTAGGTTTATGAGCAGAACAGAAAAACTCATCTGAAGTCTTTAAAGATGTTATGGACAGTTTTGACCTTGAATACACAAATTACATAAGTGAGCATTCTCAGAATTTCCATCTGATAAAAAAAAAGTAGTACAACATAGTTTCCTAGGAAATACCAAATCACTAGAACACACCCCAGCTTCTAAGGGGGGAAGGATCATGCTGGCAGCCTTCCTTAAGAAATGTATGTGTCAACTAGGAAGTAAAAACTGAAGAAGTTAAAACATCAGATAGAAGAGAAGAGGGAAACTACATAGGATACACATTGCTTTGTTGAGCCTTCTAAGGTGGTATCCTGCTTCCAACGGTGGAATGGAACCTGCTGCCCCTTGATCAGGTAGGTAATATATGAAGTTGCCTTGTCTTGGGTTCATTTCTTATATTTATATCAAGTCTTTGCCATAGCTTCCAACCATCCTGATTTGTCTGTGACAGGACTGAGTAATCCTCTGCCATCCAACCTTTTCAGATGCTTTAAAATGGCCCAGTTTCTCTTTTTTCCTCACACTTTCCCCCTGCATCTTCAATTTAGTTCAATTGGTGCAAACTGAATTCAGAATGCAAAAATCGTGTGCATTCCATTAAATCTGTAGGGGTAGCCACTTTGAATCCCATTTTGGGAGAAAGATGGGATATACATCTCATAAATAAATATAGGGCAGAGTCGTGCTATTCTCAGTAGGCTCATGCAAAAGTAGATGGCTGAAGTCTCTCCTATCTCATATATTAGTCCGCATTAAGAAACTTTTGTTACCTTGTCCACACACTGATGTTGCTTGGCCACACATGTCCCAGTTTTCACTTATCAAATTTCGGAGGTTATGCTTTGCTACAGGGGTTCAAGGGAACAGCTTTGGTTCTCCCCACTCACTACACACATACCAATTTTTTCCTCATAAAAGCTCTGTGAATTAGTTAGGCTGTGACAGCATGACTGGACCATGAACATTTTGTCCCTTTGATTTAAACCAGGGTCTTCCAGTCCTTGTTCAGTCCTCTCACTACAATGATTTGGAGTTAAACTGATCAATCTGTCTAGCCTAGCTGTCATCTCTGATTGGTGGTTAGTGGCTCTCAGCTAGAGCTCCCTGATCACCAATATTTAGAGTTGGAAAAAATCTTTTTTGCACTACATGTCTTGGAATTCCCCAGCCAGTACTGACCCATTTCTAAGCTCTGGAAAGAAGAGATGCAGAATAACTGCCTAAGCCTTACTTTTCTGGCAGAACAACAGAAACACTCTGCCCACTGTAGTGTGAACATGTGCGCGTTTTAATGGTGAAAGAGATGTCAACCAATTATTGCAAAGAACACAATGCATTACTGAGATTAGGAAAAGGGGCAAATGGGGTCTAGCAGCTCTACCCATGTAAGCTCTCAACCATGCTTCTTGACTGTGCTCATAAGATCAACTTAGTTTGCATAACCACAGATAAAGCATTGGCATATTCCAGATATGTGGTTTTGTAAGATCTGGCCAAGAAGACATTAGCAGTAGTAAGTCTTGTTGTTGTTGGCAGTGTTTCGCTGGGTTATTTGTCAGGGCTAGTACAAAAATTGTGGAGTCGGCAATTCTGAGGACTCTCTGTACCTTTCCAGAGAGGACATACTAATTTAAATGAGTGGTTCTTTTGCTCCCTTGCTTCTAGCAGTTTGGTGTCTCTTTTGTGATAAAAGAACAGATTATTGCTACATAAACTAGGTCTTTGCAAGGATAGAGGGAGGCCTTAGAAGAGCCATTTAGTTTGTTTAAAGCCTTGCATGTTCAATATACAGCAGAGTTAGAGACACTACATAGGCAGGGTTGGTCAGAGGGATCAAACTTATTAAATTGGGGCATCAAAATAACTCTTTAACCTAACAGAATAAATAGATATATCCACATTTAAAAAATCCCCACTATAGCACCAGTTTAATCAATACATTTTTAAAAAAGCAGACCAGTGTTTAGTATTTAAAAAGTGGGCTCTTGGTATCTGCTGGGGTTTGGTTCTAGGACCCTGCATGGATATCAGAATATGGTATCACTTATATAATTTTTGGGGTGTATATCTTTTTGGAATATTTTCAAGCTGTAGATGGTTGAATCCATGGATAAAGAATCCATGCATATGAAGGACCAACTGTATACAAAGTCCAACATTTCATAGATGAAAACTGGGACACGTATTCCCAAACAACATCACACTGTGGTCATGATGGCAGAAGTTACTGCTGATGAACAACAACACACACTAGGAGAGACTGTTGCTGTTGTTTTTTTTCTGATTTCTAGCTATCCTTCAAATAGTTTTTGATTTCTAGCTACTCTAATGAGAACTTCTCACAGGGTTTTCTGGGGCTGAGAGTGTGTGACTCACCCAAAGTATCAGTTTGTTTTTGCTTGAGCCTACTTGGAAGAGCAATATTCCACCTGCTCCTCTCTTCTCCTCTCCCCTGCTGTGTTAATTGACTGCAAATGATGTTTGGACTTTGAACTTAATTTGTAGCAACTGAAGTAAGCAGAGGACAAGGGAGAAGTGAGAGAAGGAGAAATTGGGGCATTTTAAATGCAGCTGAAAAAGTGGGATGAGAGGCAATTAAATGGGGCTTCCTTGGCAAATCTGAAAGGTTGGCAGAGGTATGCATAAAACATAAATCAAAATGTGTAATGTAGTACAAATACAGTGGTCCCCCGCATTATGAATCCCCCGGGTTACGAAAACCCCGGGATCCGAAGGCGGCGGGACCGGCATTGTATCCCCCGGGATCCGAAAGATCCCCCGGGATCCGAAAGAAAAAAAGCCGTGTGGCCCCTTTAAATGGCCGTGCGGTCCGTTCGCTAAAGCGGTCCCCGGGGAAATGAAAGCTTCCGGGTTACGAAAGGTAATCCGGAACGGATTACCTTCGTAACCCGGGGGACCACTGTAGTAAGTTAAAATCAAGTACGTTTTACCAAAAGAGGTAAAGCTTTGCTGTCCCTTTTCTGTTGTCCTACTGGTTTTAAGCAAGGACCTTTTTGGCTTTGGTGGGCTTTTAGCAACTGACTCTGTGGTGATAAAAGTTTTCTAACAGACTAGTGCTATACCTTTTAACTGATGACTTTAAAACTGCTTCTTAATTCAACTGGATTTTTAATATTATATGTTTAGTTGTCTTCATCATAATGTTTTTTGTCTGCTTCCATCGATACCAGTTTTTGTCTTGTTACTGTCTTCTCTCCCACTTCCATGGGAAAGGTGGGATGTTAGTCAAATAAACAGACTCCCTGGAGACATCTGATCAGCCACTCTGGAAACAGGGGACAAGATCCTACACCAAGCAGATAAAACACAACCCTCTGCCCATTCAGTTCTGTGTCCTTCCCTAGTCCTGGCAGCTGTCAAACTGAGGCTGCTGCTGCTGCTTACCAAAGGGAAGCGGAGGAAATTCAGATGAGAAAGAAGCAGCTGGTCTTGGCTAGGAGGGAGAAAGAAATGAGTGTGTGCCCATACTTTTCTTTTTCCTCAGAGCCCAGCCCAACTGCAACTTCCTTATCTGAATGGCTTCCTTTCCTCCCTCTCTCTATAACCAGGGCTTGACAGCTGTCAGGTAAAGAGGTTTTGGGAGGGCTTCAAAGGGCTGGAGAATAGCCCACTGTGTCTGCTTCAAAAAAGGACATGTGTGCATAAGCCACACTTACACACACCTATGTCACTAACAGCATGCTACCCAAGATATGCTGGACCAGTGGGATGTTTGGGGGGCTAGTCCAGCTACTAGTAGACCACAATCTAAACAGATGAGATACGTCTGCTTCAATGGCTGTATTCTAATGGGAACTAACAATAGCCCTGGTGGCGCAGTGGTTAAATGCCTGTACTGCAGCCACTCACTCAAAACCAGAAGGTGGCGAGTTCAAGACCAGCAAAGGGCTGAAGCTTGACTCAGGCTTGCATCCTTCCGAGGTCGCTAAAATGAGTACCCAGATTGTTGGGGGCAAATAGCTTACAATTGTAAATGAAGCTGTTTGTTTAACAAATTGTAAGCCGCTCTGATAGTCTTGGCTGAAGAGCGGGGTATAAATAAAACATTATTATTATTATTATTATTATTGGATTTAATTCAAAGATATAGCCATGTTAGTCTGTAGAATCAGTATGCAGAGAGATCTTGTAGCACCTTTTGAGTCTAACTGAAAGAAGTTGGCAGCATGAGCTCTTGTAAACTAAAGTCTACTTCCTCAGATGCTTCTGAGGAAGTAGGCTGAAGTCTACGAAAGCTCATGCTGCCAACTTCTTTCTTTCAATTAGTCTCAAAGGTGCTACAAGATCTCTCTACTATAGGATTTAAATATATGAAAGCCACTTCTGAAGCTAGTAAAACACTTCCAATGGTGTTAGCAGTCTCTATGCCAACACAATGTTGCAGCTGTATGCAAATAGATGCTGGATTATGAATATACAACACAAGATAGGCCTAGAGTGAAATGGGTATGTGCATGTAGGCATATGTTCCTAAATGTCACCAATTATCCAATTTAAAATTGGCAATTTTGAAAACTAGTTTTGAGGGTCTCCCAGTCCTCTCCTAATTCTTTTTTTAATGTGACTCTTAAAATGTGATGGTTTATTTTGAGGAATTTTTTCACCTCATAATTCTGTTCTTTCCAACTTTTCAGCCCATAGCTTATTAACAATCTCTCTTTCATGAAAGAGGTTGATTTTCTCTGTGGTTTCTAACACCTCACCTGAAGTCATAATCCTCTGAGTTTGAGGCCAAACAGCTGGAGATGTTTAAAACAAAATGAGGCCCAGATCCACCAAAACTTCCTGAAATTATAGTTAAGACTTTCATCCCCTTTCATTTCTTACATTTTCAAGCCTTTGAACTCCTTCCTCAACAACACAGTGCTTTTTATTTATTTATTTTAAAAAAATGTTATGTTTTAAATTTGGTGAATTTAGGTTGGACATCTGAATCTTAGATATGGGACATAATTCAGTAAATGTTGATCTTTCTTTTGTTAAAAGTGTGGAAAACAGAGGGCCTTTAAGAGCATTTATTCATCTCTGCACAGCTGATACATTTAAAACACACACCTGAAGATATTTAGATCAGGAATAGGGAGGCTTACAAGTAGCATGAATGGAAAAATGCAAAGCTTTATAATAGTCCTGAATCTTATTGTTAGATTCAATAAATCAACTGCATTTACATGTGTTGGCTCATCATTCAACCATAATGGATCTACACTCTTTGGGATTAAGCAACAGGATACACAGCATGGAATTATTCTAAGTGGTATCTCATGTGCAATGATCAGATTTACCTACATGAAAATCGCAGCAAAGTTTGGATGATTGAAAGAGGGGGGGAAATCCTCATTACTTCACAAATCTGTGAATCCCAACCAACGTATCCCATGTGTGGCAGTGGGAAAGGCGTCTAGTTCATACTCTTCCCATGAACAAAGTAAGAGACACATTTTAGGAAGAGTTTTGATACTTCCAATGCAGACCTGGACAACTAGCACTTTCCTATGATCAAAGGGAATAGGAATGGGAAGAGAAAAGGAGACAAGACCTCCTTCAATTTCTTCCCTGCAGATTTGATAATATAGACAAATTTCCACAATGTGGTGGGGCCATCCATAGATGCTCCAATTCACAGATGGCTAGCCCACTCAAGAAGTTGTAGTCTAAACCAATATTTCTTAATCTGTGATCCGTGGATACCTAGGGGGCTGTGATGGGGGGATGGGGGACAAAGGCTTCAAACTTGCTCAGACCACCGCCTCCTTGCAGCAGAGTTGAAAATCAGCAGCTAGTCTTTTGCACTTCTGTCTCTTTCTGTCACTCCCCTCCTTTCCAGGGAAAAGAAGGGACACTTAAAACAATGAGGAGGGCAACCTTTTCTTCCAAACTCTCTATTCAAATGGAGTGAAGTGGCCCCATAACACAAACCAAGGCAAAGGCTGCCTGTTATTGTATAAGCTGCTCCAGCTGCAAACTAGTGGGAAGAAACAGAAGAAAATTCTTCCCTCCTCTTTAGGCCTCTCCAAGGGAATGCTTAACAGATGGTGTAATTGTTAATGGTTCAGTATTCAAGTATTATTGTTGTTGTTGTTGTTGTTATTATTATTATTATTATTATTATTAGGCTTTTAAATCTTGAGGGGGGGGGTTGCAGGAACAAAAGATATTTAAATGGGGTCCTTAGTAAAGAAAAGGTTAAGAACCACTGGTCCAAAGAGTAACTTCTCCAAGCCCTGCCTACACTAATGGTCTGTTCCCCACAAGCAATGGATTCACTGATTCTACAATCATTTTCTTTGCTCTTTTAGAAAATGTTCAGGGTATACCTGTTTAAAATCAGATGAAGAGAAATTGTGGATGTGAAAGCAACTGGTGATGGGTGAGGCTGGTACAAATGCAGTTCATGCTTCTCAGTATTTTGTCTTGCCTTCAATGAGCTCAAGATGGTGTATTAAGCTGCTACTTCTCCATGTTTTTTGCACAGGCTTGGAAAGGTCAGCTTGAGAAAGAGGTAATGGTCCAAGATCACCCAGTCAACTTCATGACATAGCTCTCATCTTCATTAATTTATCATCACAGCAACCCTATGCTATATGTAAAACATTGTATTCTCTCTTTTGATATGAAACTACACTTTGTTTGGACAGTACTGTGCAAGATGGAAAACATTCTCTCTTTTCCCTAATTTGTTAATTACATTTATATTCTGTCATTTTTCTTGTAAGCACAAGGCAACATATACAATGGTTCTTCTCCCTGTTTTATCCTCACAACAACCCTTTCAGTTAGACTAGACCCAGAAGCCTTAGAACATGCTGTTGTTGTTTTCAGCTAAATCTTCTGGACCATGCGTATTTTGGGGGGAGGGGAGTCAATTGGCTTTCACCCAGATGCACTTGTAAATAAATATGATCCTAATACAGTTTTGAAATAGGATATCTGGCAATGTTATTCTGAGTAGCAAGGACACTAACCAGAAATTGGAAGAAGAATAACCAGTTGGGAACAATAATATATATATAAAAAAGATTCCCCTTCATTCTGATGAACATGAAATCTTGCGGTTCACTTGAGAGATCCATATTCATGATGTATATTCTGGGAAACAAGAGCCATCGCATGATAAAAATGACCAATTACCAAGGAGGGATAAATAAATGTCCTGGTACTTTCTGTTCTACATGGGGGGAGAGGAGGAAGGAGAAACAGAAAAAGAGAAGCATGACAACATTGCTTAAAAGTGTCTTCTCAACAAGCTATCAAATTACCTATGGGACTCTCAACTCTCCAGCACTTTTGGCATTATTAAGAACAAATGTTTATATAACAACTGAAAACTGCTGTATCCAGTTGAAACCTTTTGCTTGCTAAATCTACCTTTCCAAAAATACTTTCAAGGAGCAAGTTGAGCAGTTTAGGAAAATCTAAGATCATTATTCATTATTTTTTCCAGATTCAAAAGGAAAGAAGCAAGCGAAAGTAGGTACAGTATATGTTTATGGAAGACTCACTATTGTAATGGATCATAGTGCAATTAAGAATAAACTTTAAGAAATTTCTGCTTCCTACTGCTTGCTACTATAAAAAAATCCATTCAACAAAAGGCACACTTTAATTACCATCTCCCCTTGGGAAGAGAATGGAAGTGCATGTGGAGCAGCACAGAAAAAACTGCCACTCTCCCAATTAGTTTCTCCTTTCTTTTCTCATGTGGCAAAGCTCCAAATTAATTATTTTGATCCATTTCAATCTGGTTTCAGGCCTGTTTTGGTGACAGAAACAGCTTTGGTTACTTTAGTGAATGAGCATTGCTGGGAACTGGAGTGGGAGCCAGTGTTTTGTTACACCTCCTGGCAGCAAGCATGGTATCCTTAAGGGATGCTTCACTAGAATGGGAAGCATTGTTGCCTTCTGGAGAGGTAAGCTCAGAATATGGTTCTTGGGATGCTTGTTTGATTCCTTGTCTACTGTTTTGTGAACTTCCCCAGTGTTCCATTTTGTCCCCCATGCTATTCAATATCTGATACCCTCCAGCATTTCACAGATGAAAACTGGGACACATGTGGCCAAGCAACACCAGAGTGTGGTCATGATGGCAAAAATTATTAATGAGAAAAGACATAACAAGCCAGGAGAGGCTGCAGCAGTTTGCTTTTGCCAGAGCCTAGATCCCCCCCCCTTCTTGTGTTTCCCTCATGTTAATTGATTGCAAACTACTTTTGCACTTTGAGTACAGTTTGCAACAACTGAAGTAAGCTGGGGACAAGGTGTGAAAATAGTAGTAGGTGAGAGAAACTGGGACATTCAGCTGAAGATGTGGAATAACAGAGGAATAATCAGGGTTGTCCTTGCCAGATCAAGACAGTTGGCATGGATATGCCAACTAGAACTGACATACACTTTGATCCCATCTGCAAGCTACTTTTTTCAAAATGTCCCATACCAATCCCAACATAGCAAAGCTCATGGCCATCTAGGTAATGTGTTAAATGGTGTAGAACACCTAAAATGCCTCTGCCTATAACCAAGTGAATAGCAATATCATTTACATTCCTATACCACTTAATAGTGAACTCAGCACTCTCTAAGCTGTTTGCAATCTGTAAGCCAATTGCCCCCAACAAGCTGGGTACTCATTTTAATGACCTATGAAAGGATGGAAGGCTGAGTCAACCTTAGAGCCTGGGTTCACAAGAATGTTGTAGCTGCAGTATAGGCATTCAACTACTGTGCCACCAGGGCTCGTGTAAAGCTTGGAAAAATTACATTTTCTGGACTACAGTGTTTGGAATTTCCTAGTCACCATGACAGTATCCATGCTAGCTGAGGGGTTTTGAAAACTTTTGAGAGCTGTAGTCTTTTTGAAAAAAGTTAACTTTTCCAGCTCTTGGAAAAGTTCCACCAAGATAGGAGGAGGCTCACCTACCTTTCCCATAAACCCATTAGCCTTGGCATATGTATTTCAATCACAGTCTACTTGTTGAAACAATGTGTACCCAGATGTACTTCCCTGGGATGGTGGATTAAATCCCTCTCTCTTCATGATTCAGAAAAAGACATTCCAGTAAAGCCTATATCACATTGTTCCCTTTTCCTTTAAGCTCCCTCTTCTTAGCATTTCAATTACCAGCGTGTTTATGTTGCCATTTTAAACACCACCAGAGAATCCAGCAAGATCTCTGCCCAGCCTCTCTTGGTCAGAAACCTGGAAACAAAGGTTTTAAAAGCTTCTGGTACAATCCCTAAACTGTGTGTATATATATTATTTTTCACGATACCTTGGTGATTTTTAAGCCTTTAAGACAGGAGAGTAGTCTGAGATCCCAAAAATAGTAACTTGTGTAAGACAGCAGGATAACTAACTTGCCTTATGCCAGGGATCCTGGGCCTTTAATACCTGCTTAACATGTAGATGTTTTGTAGGCAGTGTTTTTCCCACTTTCATCTCTGCTCCATGCATGCCAGGAAATGCTTCACCTGCTACATTTCTGGATGCTTATATAAGAAGTTTTGCTTTGATCAAGGCAATTTCAAAAGAATGGTAAAACAAACCAAAATAAAATTAAACTGGGTTACTTAACTTCTTTCAACTTAACTTCTTTCAACAGAGTTGAAAGATTGCTATGAAGAAGATGAAATCTTAATTACAGTGAATTTATATCAGGGTTGCCATTTACTCTCAGCCCTGTGACTATGAAAGTGGGGAGACAGGCAGAAATTCAACAGATGTGCTTACCCACCCACCACAGTATTAAGTAGCAATGGGAGGGGGAACTGTACTTTTGGTTTTCTGCCTAATGTGCCTCTGTTAAGCAGTACAAACTAAAACTGGCATCCTGTGGCATACACAGGTGTAGGTTAACTCTATGTTTGCATGTTTATTAAAAAATCACTACGAAAGCTGGTATTCATTTCCTCTGCAGTGACCAAAGCTCCTGTAACCTACCATAGAACTGCTGAAAGCCCCCTTCACGCAGCCATTTGGATCTGGAAGAGATTGGGGTGGGGACTGCAAAAGCATCTGGATGTTTACACACAGCCAGAAATGAAGCTATTACATCAGCCACTGAGATCTTCAGAGAACTCCAAGGGATCTCAGTAGATGATGTGATTACTTCATGTATGGCTACTGGGACATAGTTAGACATTTCTGTGATTCTTCTTGCTCTCTTCCAGGCAGTGGGTGAGGGGATTTGGCAGCTTTGGAGTAAGTCCAGGGGATGGTAAATGGCTCAGCATAGCATAGTTCCACATGCAAAACTACACTGCTACACTGAGAGATGCAAGTTTGCAGCCCAAGTATGTGTTGGTAGTGAAGGTGAGAGGGAAAAGGTGACAACATTCAACTCAGGGAATGCAGATATAGGTTAAATATCATGGGGATACTCATGAATGCTAGAAGAAATTTCTTGCCTGAAGAAAGAGAGCCCTCCCTCCATGCCAACTGCCATCCTCCGGCTTGGGAGGGAGTGAAGAGGCAGGCCCAGCTCCATCAGGGCTTGCCTGAAGGATATTATTTAGAAATTTATTTGCTTATATAAATCATTTATGTATTTTGTGTAATTGTTTATCCACTTTTGTAAACCGCTTTGATCTTTTTTGGAAAGGCGGTATATAAATAAATTAATAATAATAATAATAATAATAATTCATTTAAACAATGCTATTTAAGGCAGATGAACATTTTCCATTTTAGTTTTTTTTTAAAAAAAGAGGTGAGTAGATAAACATCTGTCAAGAATGATTTACCTATAACAAAGGCTTCTGCAGTTCATGGGGATTAGTTTACACTACATTAAGATTTCTTCCAGTCCCAGCTCCAGCACTTTGATTCTGTTATTCCTGTTAGTACATAAAAGATGGGGGCTTAACTTTTTCATTAGCTGCTTGTGAATGGCATTTGCAAAACAAACAGGGCAAGACAAAAATTCAGCAGAACTGTTTGCCCCCTCCCAAATTTTACATCTTCCTAGTAACCACTGCTGTAGGAAAGATTTTCATTCTTGAAGGCTCATAACACCACTCCGATAATCCATTCTCCACTGACTCAGTCTCTGGTGATTAGGGTTGGGAAGAATAATCACCATTATTCATTTCCCTACAGAGAAGTAAAGGCAGCCACAAGATTCTGTATACACTTACAGTTAAATGTTCATCTGTGCAGAAATACCATTTTTTTTGCATAAAAATAGTTTTACAGAGAAACTGTGTGTTTTGCACTGAACAGAAAAAAAATATTTTCTCCATACAAAAAGGGTGTTTTCCTTGTAGAGAAATCACATATTTCTGTGTAGAGAAATACCTGTTGAAGTGTAAATAGCATTTGGGGACTGCACAAAAATGTTCATGCACCCACAAGAAGACTATGGGAATTCTCTGTTCTTGTCTACCAGGAACTCAAAGACTGACAGCTGGTGACACACAGGTTGGATGGCCATTTACTCATCATCCCACCTTCCTCCAAGAGGACACAAGATGCATGGACATAAAGACAATAACACAGTTGCAAATTTTCAAAGAATTATTCTTATTAAGAGAGACAAGATACTTCACCACAGTAGGAAAGAATGTGGGCAGGCAACCTGTGTGCCTACTTTGTCTGCTGTCCAACTTCATGGTGGGCAACGTTCCTTCCTGCTGGTTCCTGGGCTTTAATTTGTCCCTAGTTGTTGTAACAAAGGACATCATAAAACTGAGGACTGTTCTAGGCCACTTATTCAAAGAGAGGATTCTTCTCTGTACAGCAGGATGGGTAGCCACTCTCTTGAACACTTGTGTTTGCAACTTCCAAACTGGACTGGATTATTGCAATGTACTGTTGCGTATAGTTATTGTTGCATATGGTTACCTCTCGAAACCTCAGTCCAGAACAAGGCAGCAAAACTATTAGTGTGTGCTCATCCAGAAAAAAAACATACTACAAGCCATTTTCAACAGTTGCACTGGTTGGTTACTCATTTTGGTTACAATTTAAAGTGTCAGAGTGATCACTCTTAAAGCTTTCATGGGTCAAGCAACAATCCCAAATGCACTGCCTCTTCCCTAAGCATTGGTGAATGTGTTCACAGATGGTGAAGACAGAGTTGTTTCAGACACCAAAGAGAGACTTCTGTGTGACCACATCTGGACTGTATAACTTATTTGATCTGTTGGACTGAGGATTCATTTGACTGAGAACTCCTTTCCTCCCCACTTGTCTTTCAGACTTAGTAGCTAAGTCAACAGGACTTATTTCCATGTCAGGTTTTAAAAAACAAAACAAGCAGTACTCCTAAATAAGCATTTCTTGACAGGTAGATTAAATGTGATTACTTTGGATTCACATCTCTGTTAAAGGCTAGTAACATGAACACGCAAAGGGACTCTTTTACAATACACAGTTATAGCATTATCATTCACTTTAACTGCCATGGTTATATCCTATGGAATCCTGGGATTTGCAGTTTGCAATGGGTTACCTAAAATTCCCTAGAAGATAAATCTAATCTACAGAGTTTAACTAAACTACAAAATCCAGGATTTCACAGGGTGCAGCTATGGCAGTTACAGTGGAATCATAGTGCTATAATTGGGTAGCATGATAGGACCCCAGGAATCCTACACCTGTTGATTTTCTATCTGTCATAAAGCTGCAGTTGCATTAGATTGTTCAAGGCTAAGCCTGTGATTCTGATGTAAGGCCTGTGATCATGCTTACAAAGATTACTTCTTAGTGAGAAGCAGAAATAATCTGTTTATAGAATTTTGTAAATGGGATTTAAAACATACAGGATGGAAGAGCTGGGAAGGGGATAGAGAGGAGAATTTCTACACCTGCCCAAACTCCCACTTTTACAAAGTGACTGAACTTGCAGGAGCCCTAGCCTCTTTTACATTTGGCTACCCTAACAGAAACATTTTCAGCTAGATTCCTTGCTTCCCATAGAGATCAGTCAAAGTCCAAAGCTAAATAACTTCCAGATGTATAATGTTTTCCTATTTGGAGCCAGCATTCAACAGCTAGGATTAAGCAGGCTTATATTAAAAAACTCCATATTTCTAATTACGTTTTTTAATTGCATTTTTCTTAAACTTGTAAGACTTACATCCTGCCTTTTGATCCAAACACCCTAAAGGTAGGTTGCAACAATAAAAACACAAAGTAAACAACAATAAATCCAAATGGCTAAGAACAGCTGGGAAAGAGGGAAGGACTGAAAAGGGTCATGAATGTTGTTAAAAGTAGGGCTAAGGAGCTCAGCAGCAATCTTTACACATTTACCTAGGAGTAAGTCCTAGTGAATTACATAGGGACTACTTCTGAGTATGGAAATATTTTTATTAGGGTGGTCATAATGTCACAAAGTATTTGCAGATATGTTGACTTCAGGCAAGCTAAACACAAGTCCACACTGTTGTATGGCAGCCAAAACTCCAATCCAGTTCTAAGCTGCATCAACAGGAGTGAAGTGTCTAGATCAGGTTAAGTAGTAGTTCTACTCTATTCTGTTTGATGAGACCTCATTGGGTATAAAGTATTTCATCTAGTTCTAGGCAGCACAGCTCAAGAAGGGCTGGTATTAGTAATGGGTGAGATCCTGTACACAGCTTCATTTCCATAGATACTGGTATAACACATGCCTATTGTCCAGTTACAGGAAGAGAGCAGGATTAGATTCTGCCCATGCCTCCTACTCACCAACAACATGGAAATAGTCATGGTGGAGTGTGCTGCTGAAAATATAGGGTTGGGAGGGGGCAGAGACTTTTGGTCGGTGTGTGTGCAATGACCATAGAAATGAATTGTGGTGAATGCCATGTGACTCCCCCAAGCAGTGTTTTTGCAGTTTGGGGTGGAAGCAGAGTGCCAGCAGTTGCCTGTAATGGCAGCTGACCAGTGTCTTCATCCCAGAAGTCTACATGGCTTGCGTGGCCAGTGTGTTTAAGCACTTTGCTTCCCCTGTTTGCACAATACCCAAATAGGAGAGCTGCTAGATTTATTGAAGAGGGTTTTGCTTGGGGCTGAGGGCTTGTGCTTGGCATTCTAATCAGGCAATCTCAGATCAGCTAGAGGTTTACTAGACATGGTGGCTGAGAAGATAGAGAAGGAGTGCAAGACTGGGAGGGGCATCTGCTGAGTCATCTATGAGCAACTTGAGGGTATCCTCATTGCAGGCAGTACCCAAGAAAACCCCAAGGGAATTCTGGCTTATCCATCACCATTTGTATCCAAAGGGTGCATTGTTTTATGAGGCTATTCTGCTGGAGTCCTGTTCAGTCCTTTGATCAGGCAGTTTGTCTGGTGCATGTGTGTGGCCCAGGGGCACCTATGGCAAATATGACGTTCAGTTGGAGTTTCAGATACTCCCAGTTCATCTGGAGGATTTCTGCCTGTTCGGCTTTACATTTCAAGATCAGTGGCATTACAATAAGGCCATGCTTATGGGGTGCTCAATCAGTTTTGCTGCTTTCAAGGGTTTCAACACATTTATCTAGTGGGTGGTAAGTTTAGGGAAATGAGCCTTGCCTGTTTTTGATGACAGGCAGAGCTAGGAAGATGACTGTGGTAGTCTGCTCAGGGTATTTCAAGCATTAGGCATTCCACTGGCAGAGGACTGAGGGGCCCTCCAATACTCTGAGGTAGTTAGGCATCTTTTTGTGAGATGGTCATTCCTGCCCAGAGAGAAGTTGGATGCACTTAGCAATTAACAAAAGACTTTGTTGCACTACAAAAGAGCTACCCTCAAGGAAGTGCAGGCATTGTTAGGGCTCCTTAACTTTGCTTGTACTGTAAGGTGGTATCTCTGAGAAGGGCCTTTTGAGCACAGCTGGGCAGAATCACAGCTGGCATCAAGCTCCACACCATTATGTTCATAGGGTGTGAAGGAAGTCCGGGAGGTGTGGTTGAGGTTCCTCAAGGAGTCTCTCTGTGGCAGGAGGTCTGGGAGCCAGGTGCTGATTTGCAGGTGCTCTCGAATGCATCCAAGAGCATTGATTTCAAGGTCACTGGTGTGCTCAGTGGTGGCCTATGGGCTGGTTGAACAGTGACATAGTTCATGGCCTCATTTTCCTTGAGTTTGTCCCTCTAAGGGTGTGTTTCTGGTGTGATAAGCAGACAGTAGTTGGTGTTATCAATAGGCAGTCTTCCAAGTTGGGGATGGGTATGAAGCTAGTGAGGAGGGTTATACTAGTATGTTTGTCTGCAGACATAACATCCTCAGCTCATTATGTTCCAGGACTGGAATGGATAATGTAATTGCAGCTTCATTGTCTCAGTTTCAGAAGGACAAGTCTTTTGTTGGTGCAAGAAGTGGACCAGCAGCCCATAGCATTTCTGGATAACCTTTGGCACTCTAAGAATGCAACGTAATACAAGGACTACTCAGTTCAGTGCCCCTGGCAACTTTGCAATCCTACAGCAGGGCTGTGGGGAGGATTTTTGTCTTTAAAAGGTGGGAGGGGGTATGGGAAGGCATGGCCAGCCTCTGAGTGTCAGGTAGGTTTTGCATTACTTGACTAAGTTGAGGGAGCAAAGGTTAGCTCTGCAGACTATGTCCCTCCATTTTGCAGCAATAACCTTTTCTTTTAGCAAGGCAGAGGGATTTGGATAGCCCTGTGCCACTTTCTTGGTCAGGAAGACAGTAGAGAGGTGCAAGTGGTTGGAAAATTAAGATGGCAGGAGGCCCATTATGTTTCAGCTGCTTAAGAAGCTGGTAGGACAGCTGCTGGGAATTTGACATTCTGAGTACGAAGCAGAAATATTCAAGGCAGCATTCACCACTGCATTTTTCTGGATCTTAAGGATGAGTGAATTAGTACCTTGATCAAAAAAGGACATGTCCTGACAAACTCTTCAAATTAGGAATGTTTTCTTTAATAGGGGTGCTGTTAGAATCCAGTCTAGATGCCCCAAGGGTGATCATTTGGGTTATGGGGTAGTTATCTGACTGCAAAGCCTGGAGAAGTTGGATCTCTGTTTAGTAAGAACTTTGCATTGGTTCATTGGGAGACAGTCTCATGGGCCCAGACTCCTTTTTCTCACTTGAAGTTTCAGCTAATATCTGTATTGAGAACAGCTCTCAGATGTTTGGGCTCTCAGCACCTGAGTATGGCAGTCACTCATTTAGAATAGGGGCAGTGACAGAGAATGCAGAGTGTGGTCTCCCAATGGGAGCAATAAAGAGGTTGGGAAGGTGAACTCCAAAAGGATTTCAACCAACAGAGAGACATGGTGGCATAGTTGTTTGAATGCTGGGCCAAGATCAGAACTTTGGGAGACAGGGTTTGGATACCACTGTTTTCCATGGATGAGCCTTGGACTAGTCGCACTCTTTCATCTAAGAGGAATGGCAAACTTGATGTGCAGAGATTCAGACCCTGATCTACTGGAGTCCTGGCCCAGCACTCAAACCACTACACTACTCTGGCTCAACTTAAGACCATTTGAAGGCATACAAAAACAACTAACATATAAATATAGCTAGAACCACCTTTATTAGAATGACACTGTCTTTTTATCAGCCAGCATGCAAAAATCTTTTTATTTAGATAGACTTTAGCTACCAAATTCTTCTTCATCATCATCATCATCATCATCATACTTTTAAAATTATTTTATCTTAAAAAAAAATCTTTCATAGCCTTTCATAGATCATTCTAACCATTAAACAGTTTCAAAAATGTTGAGCCAGATAGGGATTTTTCCTCAGGTTTTCACTATTGTATTCAACGTCTACTTTTATAGCCAATGTTCTAAAAACAATAAGGGAATCAGGCATTCAGTTACTTACAACTAATTCCTTGAGAACAATCTAATTCATTCCAGCTTTTGTTTGGCTTTTTTGGTAGCTGTTTTGGCCTGGTTATAGAAAATCATTTTGGGCTGAATGACTCTTCCATATATGAAGGAAGCATTTGCCAAATTGTGGTTCGAAATCATGCCATCTATAGATATGACTCAACATTGATGGTCATACTGAGAATCTTTTTTATTGCAAATTGCACACAATTCTCCCAGAGAGATATTTTTGTCTCTTTATCAACTTTGGTTATTACTGCAATACTGTTTTTGTTGTTGTTATTGTAATTGTTACTAAAGGAGATTGATACCAGGATAGAAATGTAAAAATTTCCAGAAATGTTGAAATGAGGAGATGGCAGGTGAGGGTGGAGATAATTTTTTTGCTCTGAATTTTCAGGGGTGTTCAGAAAACTTTGAAATGAAATATTATCAAGATTGAATGTCACTTTCTTAATTCAGGAATGTTAAGTGCATTGGTGAGCATTTATCTCTCTCCATCCTTGCCACAACTGCGACCCCCCACTTTGCAGAGCATCCAGCCAGCAACATTTGCCAAATCTGGCTCACTGCCACCTCTGGTTTGTGTTTTTCAGGTGAGAATCACACATTTTTCCACCCCACGAGTCCTCTTGGTGCCATGGATCTACTTCAGCAACCTGTTTCCCTCCTTTCCTTCCCCTGCCTCCAATGGAAACACAGACACAGACACACAGAGAGAACAACCACACAGACCATGACAGTCTTCTCACTCCTTCCTTTCTCCTGATAGGCTCTGATCTTGCTGCTCCCAGACTTGAGATCTGACTTGAAAGTAATTTCTAGGCCTTGAGATTTGACTTGAGACTGTGAGTCAAATACTTGAAGACCTGTCTCCTTCCTTGACCAAGAAACAAAGGCAGTGGCAAACTGGGCACAGCTAAGGCAGACAGTGCTATCTGGCTAATGTGCAAAATGGAGGTGGGTGGGTGCAGTGGTGGCAGGAGCAAGGGGGCAGCCCACCATCCTCCTTGTTCCATAGTGGGTAAAGAAGGGGGGGTGCAGGGAGAAGGAAAGAGGAGCCAGCCAGTGGTCTTATTTCCCTCCCTCCCTCACTGCTTTGCATGAGGAAAAGATGAGGAAGGATTCTGGCAGGGACAACAGCAGCTGTGGATTGTAGATCAGAGAAACTGCAAGTACCAGTCCTGCAAATAAAGGGGATTGGACTGTATATAAGATGATGGTGATCATGTAGAGGTGATATGACATCCTTGTGTAATTATTTGAAGAGATGTTATATTGAAGATACAACAAGCTTGCCTTCTGCTGCTCCAGAGGCTACTGTGCTATGCTCCCATAGTGCCACTATTCCACTTTTACTGCTCTGGCTGCCTCTTGTGGCATTCTGGGATTTGCAGTTTAGGGAAAAGCATTTAGAATTCTCAGCCAGAGAGTTCTTTGGCCTTCCTGAACTACAAATCCTGGAATGCAACAGGAGGCAGCCAGAGCAGTAAAAGCAGAATAGTAGCATTATAAGAGTGTAGTGCAACAATCGCAAATAAACATGGAGCAATGGATACAAATTACATGAAAAGAGATTCCACCTCAACATTAGGAAGAATTTCCTGACAGCAAGAGCTGTTCAACAGTGGGACACTGTTGGAGAGGGATGGAGATTCCTTCTTTGGAGGTCTTTAAACAGAGGCTGGATGGCCATCTGTCGGAGATGCTTTGATAGTGAGTTCCTTTATGGCAGGGGGTTAAACTGGATGACCTTTTTGGTCTCTTCCAAGTCTATGATTCTATGATAATGATGATGACCACCTCAACAGTAGCAGCATTCAAAGATGTAGCCATGCTAGTCTGACACTGAGAAAAAGACATTCCTAATTTAAGCTTTCATGAACTCAGTTTGTACTAGAAAGACTTCTGCTATAGGCTTTATTTGCATCTCTCTCCTTTTTTATCATAACAGCAGGAGCAGCAGAAGAAGAATGGGGCATACATACTTAAAGAGGATGCTGTAGGTAGAAGAAACTTCTGAAATTCCCCACTTGCATTGTGGTCTAAAGGGTATCATCCTTACCACAGCTTTCTGCTGCTTGACTAGAGCAAGCCCATGGACTAAGCAAACATGGGTTAAGAGGATCGGGCTGTAGGCATCAGGTATGCCTCAGTAGACTTGGAAGTCTAGGTACAAAGGAGAGGATAAGCCCCAGAGCCCAGCAGCATTCCACCCAGGGGCACACACACAGATGCTCTGTGCTCCTTCTGAAAGTTAGTTTTGGCATGCAGTTGGAGGAGCCTCAGGAATCAGAGTGATGGAATCTGTTGCCTTTGTTTCAGGAACATTCCTTTGACCGCTTGGAAGGATCCCGGCACAGTTCTTCCTCTTTTATATTTGCTCAGTGCAGCAGGACCGGCAGGGTGGCTGGCCGGCAGGCAGGCAGGCAGGCAGGCAGGCAACAGAGCAACATTAGAAAAGATGTGGAAGGTTAGAGAAGCTCACAGTTCCATTTCAGCCCAAATAACTTTTGCAGCCTTGGCAGAAGACTCCGCTAGAGTCCCAAGTTTCTAGGAACTCAGTCAAAGCACCATGGTGCCAAGTAGATGGTCCAAGCTTCAGATCAGATTTACTTCCCCTTTTGAAGCCTTATAATAGATGTTAGTGCTAGGAACACAGCCTGAGAAAGGTTGTTTTGGGGCACTCCAGCTTCCCAAATCCCCCAGCCCAGCAGTGTTTTCTAAGCTTCCCAAGGCTTCAGTTGTAGTTTCCCTCAAAGTAGCCTTTCCCTAGCATTACATATTAATAGTATTAAAGAGATTTTCAACTAGAGGCTGGAAACCTATTATGGAAACCCATTAAGATAACTGAGGATTTTTTTTCAAGGGGGAGCATTTGCAACAGCTGTTTACTGGCAAGAGGGAAGACACTGTCTTCTTCTCAACAAATGTTTCTTTTACAGGGAAGCTGAATCTCCCTTCACCTTCCTCAAACAATTTGCATCTGATCAAACAGACTGGAGTTAATCAGTTCCAGTTAATCTGAAAGGTGCTACTGGATTCATTTATGCCTTTTAATTGCTACTGGGAACATAGAAATCTAACACCAGACCAGAGACTATTGTTTTGTTCAACTGCCTCATCATTCTGTACCATGGTCTGTCCCAATCTGAGGGCACTTTAGATTTATAAACTATAATTCACATCAGCTCCAACCAGTGCTTCAAAGGTTGGGATGATGGGAGCTGTACTTCCATTAGAGGAAGTTTTATTTACCCTGATTGGTAGTGGCTGCTCAGGTTTTCTCTCTCAGAGGTCTTTCCGTACTCACATTGTACCTGTGCAAAGGGATCTTGTAGCACCTTTAAGACTAATTGTGAAAAAGAAGTTTGTAGCATAAGCTTTCATAGATGTAAGCCTCCATCCTCAGATGTGTGGAGTAAAGTGCCTAGGAACAGATTTTTACCGCTATGAATGTGCTGCTGGCTGCACGTGTGAATAGCAATAGAAATGCAAAAGTTGTGGGTATGGTAATGAGGTAACAGGTTCATTTTAAGGATGGGGACAAAGGCAGGAGGAAGGATGTTGCCTGAAGCCAAGGTGATCAGATAACCATATCATTGGCGGAGGGAGTTATCAGGTTGTCAGATGCTGGCTGAGAATGAGAGCAAAGATGTGATAAACTGTCCAAGGGAGCCCTCATGAGGCTATGATGTTAACTAGTGTTATAATATGTGTATTATATCTGGCAACCATTGTCTCTATTTAACCTGACTTTGGTGGGCTGGAGTTTGTGGGTGTATTCCAATTCTGCTGTTTTTCCTTTCCATTCTTCCTTTATAGTTTACTCAAGGACTGCTATTCTAAGGTCCAAGATTTAAAAACCCTCAAATGAGAAAGCCTCCTTTCCAAAGTTGTACCATATATGCATGATGGGAACTGCTCTGAAGCTGAACAGGCACAGACATCCTGGCTCAGAAATATCACCTTCTTGGACACAATGGGGCTTTCTAGATTGGCAAAAAGAAGTGTGTTCATGGCTGCATGAAACTCTAGCCTTTAGACGAGAAAAAGGGCAAGTGTGCCATGAAAACACTTTTTTTGCGTTTTAGGGGAGAAGCGCCTTTAAAAACGCGCTGGTTTTCCCAGCTTCTTTTTTTAAAAACTGCGGAACAGCGCAGCTCCATCTAAAGGCTGTGGTGCAGCTGCTAAGCATTAAGGAAAAGGCAACTTCATGTCACACTTTCCTGCCAATCTAGAAAGCCCCAATGATTTCTAAGCAGATGATGATGATGATGATGATGATGATGATGATGAAAAAGCCTATAGAAGGTAGGAATCATGAGGCTCTCCAGATGTTGTTTGACTGCAGTTTCCATCAGATCCAGCCAACAGTAAGGAATACTGGGAGCTGTAGTCCAGCAACATCTGGTAGCCCACAAATTCCCATCTTTGCACTATAAAAACAGAGAGCTGTGATGTTAGGAAAGACAGAGTAAGTCTGGAGAAAGGTGATGTGTATTGACTCTAACTCCCAGAATCCTCCATCCAGCTTCAGGGAGTTGAGGTTTATTATTTTTTTTAATGTACTTTTTCTAAGCTCTGGCTATAAGTGAATTCTACCACTGAGCTATGGTCAGCAGGGACAGAATCACAGTGTTGGAAGGGACTGCAAATGCTATCTCCAACCCCTTCCCATGTATGATTACACAACTAAAGCACTCATGAAAGATGTCCATCCAACTTCTGTTTAAAGATCTCCAAAGAAGGAGAATCCAAGGCAATCTGTTCAATACTGAACACTTTTCTTGTAATTTGAATAGAATAAATCCTCTGCACACTCCTTCACTGCTAGCAGGAGCCAGCACAGTTATAGGGGTTTAAGTGTTGGAGTAAGTCAGGACACCAAGAGATGAGAACTCAAAATCCCTGCTCAACTTTGGACATCCACTAGATGACTTTTGGCAAATCACACACTCTCAGCCTGAAAGGAAGGCAATGGCACAACTCCTTTGAGTAAATCTTGTCTAGAAAACCTTATGGTGGGGTTGCCATATATGTTAGAGTTGACTGAAGTTATAAAAAATAATAATGACTGCCTTCTAAGCAGCCCTTTTGCAATCATTTGTGTTTCTCATGCTAGTGGCATTTGTGATGGCTGGAGGTGCCAGCTTTGTTTTCTGGCTCCTGTATAAACCACAACTCCAGCAAACACAGATAAAGCTGTTTAAGCTTTTGGCAGGCCATCACTCAATTTCTGTGGCAGGAAGAGCAATACCAACCTTGCATAGGCATGTCAACTGATGCTGGTTAAAAGGAACAGTGGCTAGACTTGGTGTGTGTGTGTTGGAAGGGGGGGCTGGCAACACTATGGACCTTATCAGATGTTGGAAATTGGAAGTATAATCCAATGGCAATCTGAATGCAATCATGGGGTTTCACGTTATTGCGAATTAAAGTATCTCACGCAATTTCGGGCAAAAGGGAAGTCATTCCAAATGCAATCATGGGTTTTACGTTATTGGGAATTAAAGCATATCACACAATTTCAGGCAATGGGGAGGGGTCATTTTTGGGTAATCAGAAGTCATTCTGAATTGGAATTCACGAAAATTCGCTAAACTAGAGAATTCACGTGAATTTGAATTGGCTCCAATTGGCTCCATTCGCAAGAAAGAGAAATTCCTCCCATCTAATAAGGTCCTATGACAACTCAATACCCCTTCAGGCTAGCTCATGACTAAGGCCTAAATAAGGGCTGGAAATTATGTAGCCTTTCAGATATTGTTGGAGGGTATGCCCTGCAGTTCCTCCCGGGTCCAGCCAGTATAGCCAATGCTAGAAGTTGCAATTCAACTTCACCTGGAAGGCCACACAGTTTGCCACCTTTCACTTAAAACCAGTTGCCCCTTCCAATATTGAATCAACAAAGCCTACATAAATGTTGATTTACCACGTTCCCACTGATTCATTATGTTTGCTTTAGTTGAGATTAAAATTGGATTAAGGCCTAAATAATAGAAAGAGGTTTTTTTTTAAGTTAGAAATTATGATATCTCATCTGCAGAGATCTGAAAGACCAGTGTTTGGAAAAGTTACTTTCTGGACAATAGCCTCCAGAACCTCAACAGTTCTGCAGAAGACCTCACCAGGGCATACCCTCCAACTGTCCCAATTTGGCAGTCCTGAAATTTAATCTTGACAGTCCTGATTAATCCTCTGTCATCCAGTTGCTTTTAAAATGTCCCTGTTCCTCTCTCTACCTCCCTCCTCCTTTGTTCTCAGTTTACTTCATTTGCTGCCAAGTGAGTTCAAAGTAGTTTGCATTCAGCTAACTCAGCAGTGGGGGGAGGAAAAGAGAGGGCTGAATCTTGCCTTTTCCAGTAGGCTCAGGGAAAAGCAAACAACTGCAGCCTCTCTTAGTTTTTGTGTTCTTCCTCACTGATCACTTTTACTATTTTTATCATATTCTGAGGTTCCTTGGTCACATGGGTCTCAGTTTTCATATGTGAAATGCCAGAGGATATGCCAGGGAACTGGACATACCATTAAGGCAGAATGAAGTGACTGCCATAGGTGACAAATTTTGGTAGGCTAGGCTAGAGTGGGGGTGACACGTTGGAGGTGCCTGATACAGTGCCAGATTTTGTCCCATAACTAGTACTGAATCCATTGCTAGCTTATTTGGCTTTCATATGGGTAAGCAGATGGGAGTAGGGTATTATTTTTCCTTGACCTCAGGCAGAAAAAGGTCATGGGCCAGCCCTAGACATTGTAGAGGATGCTAAGCACATACCTGCAGCCAACACCCAATTCACTCATCCTTCATGACTTGCAGCATCAAACTGCCTTGCACAAGTGAATAATTCAAGCTTCAGGCCAGATCTAACACCACAGGCAGAATGTCGACACACCCACCCATCACCCTAAATGTAACACAGTCTAGAGGAGTTGATAGACTGGTGTATCAGTCAGTTATCATGTGCCAAGCAATAAGGGAGAAGAAACCCACACAACCTCAAGTTTTTAAACTATGCAGAACGGAATCATTTTATTCTCTGGTAAGATGTTAAAATCCTCAAATAACAAAGGCCCGTTTGCAAAGTTTTACCACATGTGCCAGATGGGACATAAGCAGCAGACAAAAGAATCCCTCTCTGTTCACACTGTTGGACATGATGATTTCCAAGTATCAATAGGAGGCAGGAATTTGTGGGATCCGCCGGGTGTCGTTGGACTGCAGTTCCCATCAGGCCTTGGCAGCATAGCTAGTGATAAAGAATGCTAGATGCTGCAGTCCAACAAGATCTGAAGGCTCACACAGTTCCTGTCCTTGTCAGTAAAAACAAGGAGCTTGGGGGTGGCTGTTAAGTGGCTGTTAGGTATTAGAAAAGACAAAGCAAGGTTGGGGAAAGGTGACAAGCATAGACTACAACTCCCAGGATTCCTCAGCCAGTATGACTATGGTGGCTTGGGGGTGCTGGGACTTGCAGTCCATGCATACGATGCATGCCACCTTTCCCCAGCTCTGAGACAAAGACTGGCTGTTCCAACAAAGAACAGAGGTCCTCTCCATATTGTGAGAGAGGAATTTCTTCGCAAAGAAGCAAACAGGGATCTTTCTGGAGAAAGGACCCAACTGAGAAGAAATGGGAGGCATTTCTCCCTCAAGCCCTGTCCCAGGCCTCTTCTTTTTAAATAAAAATAAAAATGACTACCACTAGTAGGACAAAGATATTCATCAGAGCAAGCACAACAAACAGAACCAATGGTCCAAAACACTCTGCAGGAGTAATCCAGTTCAATATTAGGGAATTCTTGGGAATTGTAGCTTTGTGAGACATTTAACTCTCTCTGTCAGAGAGCTCTGGTGCCACAATAAAGTACAATTCCCAGAATTCCCTAGCACTGAGCCAGGGCAGTTAAAGCAATCTCAAACTGGATTATTTCTGCAGTTTTGGACCAATGAAAAAAACTGACAACAACAACCTAAGCTTTCTCCAGACATAACCCTATAAGAGGGAATGGACTGAAAACCCCATCACTCACTGTCATGCTGGCTGTGGATGATGGGACTTGCCATCCACTTCCACCCACCCTCTCGATGGGCAGGCTGGGGAAGGTTCTGTGTAAAACCTCTCCCAATCTCAGTGGACAATAGAATAGGAATCCTTTGGCCCTCCAGATGTGGCTGGGCTGCAAATAGCAAAGGAAGCATCCCTAGAAATTAGAATGGAACAACATCTGGAGGGCAACATGGTTTCCACCCATGTTCTTGAGCACTGTAAGGAGTTTATCAGAAGACAGAAATTGGAAGCATAATCCAATGGCAGTCTGAATGCAATCATGGGGTTTCACGTTATTGCATGAGAGACTAGCACATGCATTTTTGGACAATGGGAAGTCCTTCCAAACACAATCGTGGGGTTTCTCGTTATTGCGTGAGTATCACACACAATTTTGGACAGCGGAAAGTCATTCTGAATGTGATGCAGCATCAATACGCAATCACGTACATTCACTCATTTCCAAACTCGCCCCACTTTCATTTCTTTCGAAATCGAGAGAAATTCCTCTCGTGTGATAAACTCCTAAGAAGCTATCTTTGTTCACAAGGGACGGGATCTGGCCAAACCAAGGTACTTCTTAAGTCCCACTAAAAGTGAGAGAATGGCATGCCATTTAACTCTTCAGTTCTTATTGGTGGCACTCAATACAGAATTCTGAAATCCACCAGTTAGGCAAATCTTTCTATTAGGAAGGACCAAAAGGCAGAAGGAGGAAGGAGTTAGTGCAAAAGTATTCATTTTGTAATTAATGATTAGTATTAATTTTATTTGTATCCCACCTGCCCAAAACCAGGAGGTCTTAAGGCTTGCAAATGAAAGCAAATACAATATGGTGCAAGACTGATGATAGTTGGTGGAGTTTGACTCTGATATTTGTTCTTTGAATCCTGTTCTATTAATTGCACTGTACAATTATTTTATTATTATTTTACTTATTATATTTTATACTGGTCAACGACTAAATAAAGCAACAACTGAACTGAATACCAAAACCAGCCCAGTCTAATCCTACACAGCTTAACTCAGAAGGAAGGCTCACTTCTTTCACAGTGGAGTCTTCCTCAAGGTTTTTTCCCCTCCCATTTCATAAAGTGCATAGTTTTATTCAGAGCTTGGGAAGATAAAAAGTTTCACCTTTGGACTATAACTCCCAAGCCCTGGGAAAGAGGGAGGGGGGAGTTGTAGTCCATATCAAAGTCTCTGATTCCAGATCAGTCCCACTGATCAATCACTGAATTCCATGAAACAATTATTATTTTTATTATTAAATTATTATTATTAACAATTAATAATAATTGAGCACCACCTGTGCCTAGGTAGCTCATCCCATGAAAAATCCAGTGCAATTTGGAAATCTCTTTGACTTTTTTTTTTTTAAAAAACTCTTGTTTCTTTCCCTGCTGCAAATGGGGATATATAATAACAATAACGATAATGATAATAATGTGATAAATCTGCCTCTTGCATGGGATGGAACTGTGCAGGAAGACTCCAAAGTACACCAAAAGCTTAAGAACTGGAGGAGGGGGGCAAAAAGAAAGAAAGGACCGAGTTTCCTAAGAATAAAAGGTGGGGGGAAAAATAAAATATAGGCAGGGAAAACCTTCCTTACCTGTTTGGGATCTGCATAAGTCCCCAATCCAATGACTGGCATGCGATTGCCATCGTTCAGCACCAAGCAGTGGTTTGCAGCGGTGAGGTTGTTCATCCTTTAAAAAAATAATAATGATGATGATGATGGTGATTTTTTTTATTATTATTATTATTATTTTTTGGCAAGCCTCCTGATGGAGGGGATTCCTGCAAAGGAAAAGGAAGACCAGGGTCTTTTGTTGTGTCTGCTGCTCCAACGTGCTCCTGGCGAGCGCCTCTCCGGCCCGCAGGGGGCGCGAGAGAGCAAGGGAACCCGCCGGACGACGAGTCTCCTCCAGCAAAGCTTTCTTTCGGGCGCTTTTGTGTGAGCCCAGCCAGCGCTTCTGCATGGCTTTAAATAGGAGCGAAGGAGAGACAGCAGCAGAGAGAGCAGTGGCGTCACTCATTAGGGGCAGCGCACCCACCAGGAGACACCTAAGTGCTGCTCCTCAAGCATCTGAAACAAGCTGCAGCACTCACCTGGGCCTCATTAAAAGGATGGGGGCGATGGGAGGGAGGAGGATCAGTGGCAGGGGAAGGAGAGGACCAGGGTTAATTTTTTAAACATTAAAAATTCAAATCATATATATATATATATATATACACACACACACATATAAAATGTATGCAAAATAAATAAAAACAGTTATATATGGAGAGGAAGGAGAGGCCCCAGGTTATGTTTTTAAAATTAAAATTAAAAAATTTATATATATATATATATATATATAGTGTAATATATATAAAACAAATAAAATCAATTATATATGTATATGTGTGTGTGTGGAAAGGAAAAAGAAGCTCCAGTTTATTTATTTTTTTAATTAAAATTTCAAATTATATATATATATATATATATACAGTGTATATATATATATATATATAACAAATTTAAACAAATAACAAGTAAAATAATAAATTATATATATATATATATATATATGGAAAGGAGGGAGAGGCCCCAGGTTATTTTTTTTAAATTATAATATATATATATATACACACACACACACACACACATAACAAATTTAAACAAATAACGAGTAAAATAATAATTATTTATATATAAGGAAAGGAGGGAGAGGCTCCAAGTTATTTTTTAAAAATTAAAATTTCAAATTTTATATATAATGTATTTTATATATATATATATATATAACTCTGTGTGTGTGTGTGTGTGTGTATGTATGGATAGGAAGGAGAGGCCCCAGGTTGTTTTTTTAAAAATTAAGATTTCCAATTATAATTATATAATAATTAATTAATGTATCACATATTAAAATGTCTATATATATAGACCTCCATCCCTTGGAGCAGCTTCCTGGAGTTTAAGTGTGTGTGTGTGTGTGGGGGGGGGGGATTTTGAGGTAGCTTTTATTATTGTGACAATAGTGCCATGAACATAAATACAGAGCATAGGTGACTATGGATGTGTAACTCTAGCAGGGGCATTACCAACTGGGTGCAGGGAGTGTGGACCACACAAGGTGACACCTTAAGCAGGGTGTGACACCATTGCTCCCCAAACATATGTCAAAGGCAAAAAAATAAGCTGTGGCATTCACTTGCATCCTTTTCAGCAGAGGAGTGCGAGTGCGAGTGCGGCAAGGCTTAGTGGGAGGAGAAAGAAGAGGTATTGTGTAGTGCTTTTGACACTGAGGCTGCATCTGCACTGCAGAATTAATGCAGCTTGACACTGCTTTAACTTCCATTCCTCTGTGCTATGGAGCTATGGAATTTGTAGTTTGGTGAGGCGCCAGAGCTCTCTGACAGAGAAGGCTAAGTATCTCACAAAACTACAAACCCCAGAATTCCATAGTATTGGGCTATGACAGTTAAAGTAGTGTCAAACTGCTTTATATTTGCAGTGTGGTAGCAGTCCCAGACTAAGGACCCATCTACACTACAGAAATCATACAGTTTGGCACCACTTTAGTTTTACAAGCATTTTACCCTTCTTTGCTAAAGAGTGCTGGCACCTCACAAAATTACAAATCCCAGTATTCTGTAGGATGGAGCCGTGGCAATTCAACTTATTCGAGAAGTGGTAAGTTCACCTTAGAGTTGCCATAAGTCAGAAATGAATGACATGAAGGCAAACAATGACAACAAAGCAAACTTATCATGGGGTTTTCTTGGCCAGGTGTGTTCAGAAGGGGGTTTGCCATTGCCTGTCTATGAGGCTGAGAGAGTGTAACTTGTCCAAGGTCCCTCAGTGGGTATCCATGGTAAGTGGGGATTCAAACCCTGGTCTTCTGGTGTTGTACTGTAACATTCATGCTGCTACACCACACTGCCTTTCTGTGCAGGGTGTAGCTCTCTCCTTAGCTTCGAACACAGAATTACTCCATGAAACCTGGAGGATAATAGAGAAAACAGGGCTGGTGGAAACAAGGGTTGTTGCAAGGGGTGGTGATGGTGATGGTGGTGAGGGCATTGCCTCTCCCATCTAAGAGTTCCTTCTCCCTCCTGTATAATTTTTCTCCAGTTTCCAAACTTAATAATAATAATAATAATAATAATAATCTTTATTTCTAGCCCACTCCTCTGTGAGTACAATCGGAGCGGGGTACAACAAGATTAAAACATACAAATTAAAACACTTCATTGACCCATTCCCAGCCACCCACCCCTTAAAAATAAATTAAATTAGCAATTCATTCAAGCATTACACTTCAGTTCAACATTTAGAAATACAGATATAATCCAGCTAACAAATTAGATGTGTTTCTGGGCATCCCTTCTTTAGCAGAAAATTTGGTACCAGAAGTAGGAATAATGCAGAAAGCATGGAGTAGCTTCCTACACCACAACATATTTCTGCAACCATGTTATCCAAAACTAATAATATGCACATGTTGAAATGAAACAACCAGGGCTCTCTTTGTGATGGTGGAGATCAGAATGTAACAGTACAATGCAAATTGTGATTGTAGTTTCAAAGAGTAGTTTAAGATGGTATGAGTCTTTCAGGTAACTAATCTGTAGAATAGAGCTTTTTTTTTTCTTTGTTCTTTTTTTTTGTCGTTGTGTGCCTTTAAGTCATTTCCGACTTAGGCAACCCTAAGATGAACCTGTCATGAGGTTTTCTCAACAAGTTTTTTTCTGAGGTGGGTTGCCATCCTCTGAGGCTGAGAGAGTGTGACTTGCCCAAGGTTATCCAGTGCATTCTCATGGCCAAGCTGAGATTTGAACCCTAGTCTCCAGAGTCCTAGTCTAATGCTCAAACCACTTTGTCACACTGGCTCCTAGTACAGAAGTGTGGAAGCAATAAAAACTGCTTAGCAAAAAACAGTTTCTTGATCTCAAAGGGACGGGGTATAATTATTATTATTCTTTGGAGTCAGAGACTCTTCTGAGGAGAATTTTTAGTTAAATTGCAGTCATGAGAACCTGTATACAGCATTAAACTATGTAGTCTGCAAATAAACCACTATCTCTATTCAATGATGAACATATCCCTGTTGAATTTTTTTTCCAGTCTTCCTTTGAAATTGTCAAACCTATCAGTGAATCTGACAAAATGGATTAATATTCAGGAAAGCTCATGCTGAAATAAACCAGGGCCTCAACAGACCAGCAAAATATGCCAGTGTGAGGAGAGTGGAAGTGTGACAACCACACACCGCACACCCCCATGCACTGGCATCATGCCCCCCGACCAACTGCATGCGGGGCGGTCAGCGTCACAGTGCATCTTTGGTATAATTATATTAATTATATTAAACATGCAGAATTTTGCATTTGTATCTAACAAGCAACAGTTTTACAAGCACGCCACCCTCTTCTGTATGGGAAGCCCTCATTTATCTGACAGATTAGGGACTGGGCCACTGTCAGAAAGTGGAAACTGTCAAAAAGCAGAACCATATATTTTTAGCTTGCAAATGAAGGACTAAACACCAGATGGCACCAAGTTGACTGAGACAGAAAAAAAGAGTGTCCAGAGAGAGAGAGAGAGAGAGAGAGAGAGAGAGCCCTAGCAGTGGTCAAGAGTGTGGAACATGGCCACAAATTAGATGTGTCAAAACAGTGGAAAGTACAAAACTGAGCGAATGAAAAGAGGGGGATGCTTGTATCTGGTAACCATCATTAAGGTTATGAAATCTACTCCAGAGGTACCTGGGTGAGTATTATCTAAATCCTTTTCAGTCTGGTTTCAGACTTAGTTAAGAGACAGAGACAGTTTTGGACACCTTGGTGGATGACCCAAGCAGGGAGCTGGACAGGGGTAGTATGTCGCTGTTGGTTCTATTAGACCTTTCAGTGGCTTTCGAAGCCACTGAACCCTCTTCTGAACCCCTCTCTCGGGTGGGAATTGGGTGTGCTGTTCTGCAGGGGTTTCAGTTCTTCCTAAAGGGGCAAACTCAGAAGGTGGTACTGAGTGATGCATGGTTGATCCCATGGACTCATTTTTGTCCTCCACACTATTTAGCATCTACATGAAACTGTTGGGAAAAGTTATACAGCTCCACCATGTCTAGACCCAGAAGGAGATGGAAGATGGGGGACATTCCAATTGCCATTGCTCGGGCCTTGGAGGGAGAAAAGAACCAGCAGTATCTTCTGGACTCGATCCCTTTTCTGCCAGCCATTTCCTTCTCCTTTTGTGTCATATCTTTTTAGACTAGTATAAGCACGAGGAAAGGGAACTGTCAATTTAACAACCTGTAAGCCTCTGTGATAGCCTTTGTGGCTGAAGAGCAGAATATGAATAGTCTAAATAAATAAATAGACGATCCTGCCACCTTCATGCGTTTTCGAGAAGCTTTCTCCCTTTGCATCTTTGAATACCTCCTGTGTGAGGGAACTGCTTGACTCTACCTGATAATGGTAAAACAAACGTCAGACACATGTAGGGAAGATAAATCAGAGAAGAGAACTATATATACTTATTTGAGCTCATTGTAGAAAAAGCAGGAGATAAGTGTATCATAAAAATGGAGCAAGCTTGTTTTCTGCTGCTCCCAAGCAGGATGCAAAGCAATGGATTCAAACTACAGGAAAGAACTACCATCTCAATATTAGGAAGAGCTGTTTGACACTCCGTTAAACTCTGAGGAATCACATTCCACTGTTTGACAGTGGAATAAGGTTCCTCACAGTGTAGCAGAGTCTCCTTCTTTGGAGATTTTTAAACAGAGGCTGGATGGCCATCTATCAGGAATATTTTGATTATGTGTTCCTGCATAGCAAGGGGTTGGACTGGATGACCATTGTGGACTCTGCCAATTCTGTGATTCAATCAATCAAATATTTAAAAACAGAGTGATGACAAACAAAAGAAAACAAATGACAGTGAAACCAGCTCCCATTTCCACCTTATCTCTAAACAAAATGAAACACAGCTGACTCATGGAAGGTGGAGGAGGGAAATTTAGCATTGCTAGCTTTTGTAAATTTTAGAAATAAGGAGGCTTTATCTGCAGGCATCAGCAAGTTATCTGTGGCACTGATGCATATGCAATCATCTGTTAATGTTTCTAAATCAAGCTGCTATTAAAACACAGCCTGGGAGAGGAAACATTAACAAACTGGTGACCCAGACAATAAACTCTGGTCTTGCTTTATTGTCAAGTTGACTTTGACTATGAGGGCCCAATGAAACGAGAACCAGCTTGTAGTAGTGTAGTAGTAGAATGTTGGACTATGGAGACCAAGATTCGAATCCAGGCATCCAAGGCTTGGAAGCCTACTGGGTGACCTCGGACAAGTCATACTCTTCCATCCTCAGAGGAAGGCAAAAGCAAACAACACCAAAACAAACCCTTACATTAAATCTTGCCATGAAAACCCCATGATAGGGTTGCTTTAGAAAAGTCATAAATCACCTTGAAAGAACACAAGAGCAATAAATTAGAGGCTTCCAAGAGCCCCAGGCTGCAGAAATAACTCAGGTTGACACCAGGTGAACTGCCAAGGCTCCATTCCATGAAATTCTGGGAATTGTAGGGTTGTGAGACATTTAGCCTTCTCTGTCATGGTAGTTAAAGTGGTGTCAACCTGCATTATTTCTGTAGTGCAGATACAGCCCCAGTTATTAACTGTCTTATTCAGGGTTTTCAAATTCAGAGCTGTGGCTTCCATGACTAAATCAATCCGCCTGCAGTGTAGTTTTCCTTTTTCCTTCTTGCTGTTCTGTGCCTTCAAGTCATTTCTGACTTACAGCAACCCTAAGGCAAACTTACCATGAGGTTTTCTTGGCATGTTTTTTCAGAGGGGACTTGCCATTATCATCCTCTGAGGCTGAGAAAGTGGGTTTACATGGCCAAGTCAGGATTCTAACCCTGGTCTCCAGAGTTATTGTCCAATGCACTACACCATGATGGCTCTATTTTAACAGGTATTTTGTCTTTCCCAAAGGGTTGTATCTCTCGTGACAGCCACAGTTTAGTTATCTTGGCTGACATAGGGACACTGACATAGGAAAAGTTCAGCTTTGATTTGCTCTTGAATCCATTGATTTGTCTTTTTAGCAGTCCATGGTGGAATTCTCCTCCTGTTCAAATGAATTGATCTTCCTGTCAGCTTTCATCCTTATCCAATTATCACAAACATATATAGCAATTAGAAGTACTATGGCATGAATGATTCTGAGTTTCCTATTAAAGGCATGTGTCTTTACAATTGTTTTTAATTATCTGTATCTTTAGATTTGTGAGCCAGCATGGTATAGTAGTTTGTGTGTTGGACTAGGACTCTGGGGAACTAGGGTTCAAATCTCTACTCAGCCATGGAAACACACTTGGTGACTTTCAGGAAGTCATATTCTTTTAGGGGTTCATCACACTGAGGCTAATTTTGGCTTTAAAGTGCATTTAAAACATCCTGCAAACAAAAACAAAAATGGCAAGTAATTGCGTGAATGATTATCACACGCAATTGTGCAAATATAGTGATATCAGAAATGCATTGTCACTGAAATCCTGAAAGTAAAAAGTTGTGTGTTAATGCTTCTTTGTGACCACTTTAATGGCAGGTTTTGTGCAATGCCGTGTGAAATCGTTTCACATAATTACACAATTCTTCCGGGATATTCATAGGATAAACTCCTGATGTCCTTCATGTGACAAAACAGTCTAGGCAATGGAAACCCCACTCTGAAGAAATCTTAGCAAGAAACCCTATGATAGGTCTGCCATAAGTGGAAAACAACCTGAAGGCAAAACAATAACAACAACCACCACAGTCTTTACACTTGTGTATCTTATCAGGTCTTTCATAGCTGCTCTTCCAAGTCCTAGACTTTTTGACTGCAATCTCCATTTTGATTGATGGCTGAGCTAAGGTATAGAAAATCTGTGATGACTTTCATGTCTTCATCACCTCTTTAAAATGTAAAATGATCTTGTAGCACCTTTGAGAGTAACTGAAAGAAAGAAGTTGGCAGAATGAGCTTAGAGCTCATTATGCCAACTTCTTTCTTTCAGTTACTCTCAAAGGTGCTACAAGATATTTTTACATACAGTACTAATTTTACAAACTAACATGGCTATTTCTTTGAATTCTATCCACTTAAAAGTTATGTAACTCATTCATGGGCATTAACTGACTAGCTGAAAAAGGCTATGACACATTTCACATTTTTCAGGGCCAATGTGGGAAAAAAAGGGAAAGTTCTTTCCAACTCCTAATAAATAGACACGGGACAATAAAAACAACTAGCACTGGAGCAGTGAGGAGGTGGGTGGGTAAGGAGAGTCTATTTCATAGATAAGAGGGTTACTGGAGGGCATGCAAATAATTCATTGCAAAACCAGAGTCTGCTCTCCAGAGTTCATCTCTCCAGGCACCAGACCAATGGTGTCCTCTAGCTGGGGAAGACCTTTGTCAATCCCATGTTGTTTTGTCAATCTATTTAAATGCATGCACATTTTAAATTGCCTATTGTCCCCACAGAGGCTGAGCTAAGTAAGTCCAGCTGTGCAGCAAATAAAACTGTCAAGCTGATTTAAAGATGGTTCAATGATATCTCCCCCACCCCCATATCTCCTACATTGTATGGAACTGTGATATTCTCTATTCAGAGATAAATGTCTTTGAATTAAGGTTCAACAAAATCCAAAATACATATTACAATGATATCTTTATTAGGTGAAGAATGAATATGTGCTAGCTTCAGGAGCACATTTATGGCATTTCTTCTACTGCCTTAGTTTCAAGTCCCCTTATGGCCCATAAGACGTGCAACCTTTATGTGCCTCGACTCTCCCTCAATACCATTTTAGTGGTTTGAGTGTTCTACTACCATTCTGGAGACCAGGGTTGGATTCCCAGCTTGTCCATGAGACCCACTTGGGCAAGTCACATGCTCTCAGCCTCAGGGGGAAGGCAATGGCAAACCTCCTCTCAACAATTCTTGCCAACAAAACCCCATGATAGGTTCACCTTAGGGGCGCCATAAGTTGGAAAAAACTCGAAGGCACACAACAACAACAAGGAAATATTTTAAGCAAGATGCAGATCTGTGATAGAAATACCTTTAATCCCCCCCCCCAAATGATTTTTATGTGTACCTGATGAAGAAGCTCTGAAGAAGCTTCATCAGCTAGCATGATGCATTTTTGGCCTTTTGGATGGACTAATGAAGATATCACCATAATGTGTATTTTCTGTTTTGTTGTATTTTGTTACATGGTCCACATAGCTACCATTACAATTTTATTTGTTGTTAAGATTATTCTTCCCCCCTCCCCTGCAATTTAACAGCATGGTCCAGAAACACTGACATTTGACCCAAGATCCTATATACTTTTAATGTAATGTAAGTGTACACCAGTATGGTTATGCTGGAACGCATAGGTATGCAATCAATTGCCACCAAAACCTTGAGGTCACAGGTCATGGTCAAATAGCTATCTAGCCACCAACTCAACAGGAGGAGAGACAGCAATGTATGTGCTCACAGAACCATAGAGTTGGATCACCTATGCTGCATTCACACTGGAGAAATAACCCGGTTTGGCACCCCTTTAAGTGCCCTGGCTGAAGGCTATGGAATTCTGGGAGTTGTAGTTTGTTGTGGGTCCCCGAGCAGAGCTCTGCTCCACTTGGGGCCCACAACAAACTCAAACTCCCAGAATTTCATAGCTTTCAGCCAGGGCACTTAAAGCGGTGCCAAACCAGGTTATTTCTCCAGTGTGGATACAGCCCTAGTACAACCTTCTGCCAATGTAGGAATCTGTCACTAAGCAAGGGTGGACAAAATGCAGCCTGCATGTGGCATGCAGCGCCCAGAGCTGTTTCTGTGAGCCCCAGGAGGAAAATGCAAAATTTTGCTCCAAAATGCTCTTGAGGAAATGTGTGAAGAGCATTTCCACCATGTTTGGGGGCCCTAGAGTCCCCGTAGTTGTAAAAAATGCATGTGGAGACATTTCCACCATGTTTTTTTTTGGGGGGGGGGTCCCCTGTTTAGGCTTCAGAGAACACTTTTTTGGAAACAGAAAGTTAACAAGATGTGACTTTCACTTACTTTCCATTGTTAAAAAAAATGGACCTAAAGTGCGGTGAAAATACTCTGATGCCCCCTAGAGGGGAATTGAGAGCAAAAAATCTTTTAGATTTTTTTTTCTTGCACAGAAGTGGGGATGCTGTCCCTCCAACGTATCCTGGGGGGACTAATGTAACTTTCACAGTCACCCACTCCCACGCTAAAGTAACTCTGAAAAGTGGTCATTCAGCCTACAATTTAAAACCTCCAAGGAAGGTGAGTCCATCACCTACTGAGGTAGTGCATCCCACTGTTGAACAGCTCTTAGCATCAGAAAGTTGTTCCTAGTGTTTAATTCGAATCCCCTTTATTGCAATTTTAATCCTTTGGTTTGAGTCCTATCCTCTGGAGAAGCAGAAATGTAGTTTGCTCTGTCTTCCACATGACAGCATGGATGCTGGGACAGTGTGAGAAGTGTGGGCTTGACTAGGCTGAAGCAATCAGGCAGAATTAGACCATTGTGACTCCTATGTAGATGAGCTCTTTCAAGAATTATCAGTCAGAACAGTAGAAAATTAGTAAACATATAAAAACAGAGAAACAGTTCTTGAACAGAGGAATTTCAAAATTGAGAAGAGATACACCTGGGTTAGGACATATACACAAATTCTAGTCTGTTAAGAATGGTTTTAAAAAAGAGACAATGGGTTCTTGGCATGTTACAAATGTTTGTTCACACAGTAACCAACAACTTGCCTATGGAAAGCCCATGACAGAACGTGAGTGCAACTACACCAGTCATCATTTACATTTCATCAACTGATTCACAGAGACCTTTTGCCTTTGATAATGAAGGTGACATATAGCCATCCTAACCAGTAGCCATTGTTGAGATCATCTTCCGCAATTCTATCCACTTCCCTTTTAAAGCTGGCAAAGTTGACAGCCATCACAACCCTTCACATTTTAACTTTGCACTGTGTACTAATATTCATCCGTCCTAAATTTCCCATCATTCAATTTCAGCAGATGACCTTGTGTTCTAGGATGTTGGGGATGCTGATTATAATTTTTATTGTATGTGATAAAAGCTCCATAATCTCTCTCTTTACTTTCTTTTATGCTAAGGTAAAATGTCCAAAGCTTGACAATCTGTCCCCATATGCGAGTAATTCCAGTACTTTGGTAACTTTGGTTGCCCTTTTCTGCATATTTTTTATCTCTACAATAACGTTTAGACATTCAGGTTGTAAACAGTTCAATATCATAGAGACTTCTAGAAGGATCTCTCTAAAATGGAAGAATGGGCTTTAAAATGGTAGATAAAATTTCAATAAGCAATCTGACATGATAATATTGGGCAAAAAATGTGTACAGTACTTCATATATACACTGACAGGATGTGAGCTGATAACAAACAATCAAAGGATTGGAGGTGGGAAGAGTAAGTCATCATTAATAAAACCACAACTGAGTATATGACTGCTATGTAAAAAAAAGGTAGGCTGAGCTCCAGCACTGTATTCACAACTAGTAATTCTCTTGCTTCTCTTTGTAGCACTGCAGCTCAGGGACAGGAAGGGACTGACTATATCATCCTGAATGCCCCCTCCCCCCCCCCCCCCATTATAATACTGCAGGCCTCCATTGCATGGAGTAACTTCCTTGAGTTTAAAGGAGATAGGGGCATTTATAATTATGACAATAGTGCCCTGACCATGAATACAGAGCATAGGTGAATATGGATCCGTAATTCTAGTAGGAGTGTCACCGATAGAGTTCAGGGAGTGAGGACTGCACCAGGTGACACCCTAAGTAGAGGGTGACACCATAGTTCTCCAAACATCTGATATTTGGTATAAACAGGCTGTGTTGTTTGCCTTCATCCCTTAAAATGCTGCAGTTCAGCAGAAAAGATGGCGTGAGTGGAGCAAGGATCAGTGGGAGGAAAAAAGAGAGACCCCAAAGTTGTGGGTTTTTTTTAATTTAAAATGAATCCTTCTTAAACAATTAAAAAATTTATTGTTTTTAAAAGTTCTTTTAAAATTCTTACCAAATTTTCACTTTAGCCAGATGAAACTCTGTACATGTAAATACATTTAGGCTGGCTGTATGATACTGTAATTTAAAGGTATAATTTTAATTTATCTTGTTCTTTATGTCACGACTATTGCCATTACATTCAGTGATATGTGGGAATTATGATTTATGAGTAGTATTAGTGCAAATAAATTACTAAGGATTCTGTACAGTGTGGTATGGGAGGAGGTCAAAAAGGGGGGTGACACCATGAGTTACCTCACCAGATGATGCAAAATCTAGCAAAGCCACCAAACTCTAGGTTATGAATCCATAACTGCAGTGCAGCATGCCAGCCATGAATTCCAAGTTCTGCATAATTAGAAAAGAGATAAAAAATAATACTGGGGGTGTCATACTATCTTTATACGAATCCATGGTGTGATTACCTCTGAAATACAGCAGCACTCAACTTTAGCCCAATTTTTGACTAATCATTTTGGAATTGAACTCCAGCCCCTTAGCCTTGTCTGGGGCCTGGGTGAATTAAGTCCCCCTGCTCCCTATTCTGGGGTCTATAATTTCAGGGTCCCTGCATGATAGCCCTGCAGATATGTAAAGATGGCTTTCACACTATCTCTTACCTTCTCCGGTCTGATCTAGCCAAGTCTCTCACCTCCTTTGATGGACAAGACACCTTTGTTGATGCAGCCTAGAACTGCACTGGCTGGGCTAAGTTTTTCCTCTCCTCCTCCTCTGCCACAGTATGTTGATTCATATTAAGTCTACCAACATTCATATTGTAGTCTACCAACATTCCTAGCTCTTCAAGTCAATAGTAACCTAGTTTATGAATGTGCATCTGCTCCCCTCCCGCCGCACAAATGTAATGCCTTACATTTATCTTTGCTGTAATTAATTTTGTTAGTTTTGGACCAGCCCTACAAACTATTAAGGTCATTTTGAATCCTGATTCTATCTTCAGGGTAGCTTCCAGTCTTTATGTCATTAGCAAAACTGGCTGCAATATATACCACACTTACATAATCTGTGCCTTTGCCCAAGCAACTATTTTAATACCAGCATAGTGCCCCAACAGGATTACAAGCTTTATTTATTTATGACTCATAAGAAAAGGGAATGGCAATAGGGATTGGGATTAAGTCCAGAAAATGCTAGCTGCTCTTCTCTTCCTCAGAGGGATGGCAGTTGAAATATGGAGGGAGGGTCTCTCACCAGCCACTGGGCCCAAGGCACAATGGTGCTATTCCTGGCTGCTCTTCATTCCCTAAGAGGTTTGAGCAATTGCCACTGGAATGTGGAGGGAGGGCCTCTCATTAGCCACTGTGGCATGATGGAGCTGTGTCCCTTAGCAAACAGTTAACACTCCCAAATCCAACACTTGTCCTTTTCAGTAAAAACAAACAAGCTTATACCAAGCTTTTGTGGCTGTTTTGTAGCACAAACCCTGAGAAATGTTATACACTATTCAGTTCAACACACCCCAGCTTTTGTACCACAACCTCTACTGACCTTTTTCCTTCATGTTCAATGCCTGTACTTGGTAAATTGAAAAGAAAACTGATGTTTCCCACCAGAAGGTAAGTAACATGCAAAAGACTACAACTTGACTATGTTATTGAACTCAACTATGCCATTGATGAGTCTGTAGATCTGCATGTTAAGCTTGCAAAGCTTGCAAAGCCTGAAAGCTCCACAAAAAACTATGGATGCCGGCCATGAAAGCCTTTGACTCCACTTCACTGATTTCTTCATCAAAGATATTAAAAATCACCTAATAAGTCCCTCCTGTACTGAAAAGGGAGTTAGCTTTACACAGAACAGGGGCAGCCTGGATTTCAAGGGAAGTTACTTTTCTGTTCCTAGTGGAGCTGAAATTTTATTACTTGTCTTTTATTGTCCTTTGTCCTTATTCCCACAGAGCCAAGGAGTGGTCTCCGTTTTTACCACAATTAAGGAACTTGTAGTAGATTCCTTGCCATCAAATAACATTATAGCATCTCCATTACAGCACTGAAAAACATTTGCTGACAAGTTTTCTTTCATAACCTTTTAGACAGCACACTCCCTTCCAACTCCAGACAACATTTTCTTCAAGTCTGGTGTCTGATTCATCTGTAAGAGCATTGTATCATTTGATGTCTTTCTGCTTGACTCTACTTTTATAATGCAGTCTTTCAATTGTACCAGGTTTGATTTAACAACTACCCTCTCCCTCCCTCGATACTTTATATTACATAGCAATTTCAAACCCCTATAAAACCTTGGTATAGGTTTTGAGTGAAAAGGGAAATAGTGCTTTTCCAGCGCTCAGTAGGACCCTACTTGAGGTAGGCCAGATACGCACATGCAGGAAGTGATCCACACCTCTTGTATAGGTTTGTACTATAAAACCCTATTAAACTACTATGCAACTTTGACACAGGTTTTGAAGGGGTCCCAGATTTCCGATGAACCTTATGTGATAGACAGCAAAACAAAAGGCATGTTCACTCTGTGGATCTAACCTGTCACAGCCCTTTAATGTTGAGAAGAGAGACTGAGAGGGAAAGGAAAGGAACGATTTGAAAGTATAACTGATATTAGAAGTATTGACTTTGTTATTGTTAATTACTGTCAAGTTGGCTTTGACCTATGGCACCTCTATGAATGAGAGACCTCCAAGCCACCCTATCATCAACCGGCCTGCTCAGTTCCCACAGACAGAGAGCCTTGGCTTCCTTGATTGAGTCCATCTGAATAATTTTCCAGATGGGGCAGAAGTGTTGGGAGGTTGTTGTACAGTGGGCCCTTGTTATCCACTGGGGTTTGGTTTCAGGACTCCCCATGGATAATAAAATCTGTGGATGCTCAAGTTCCATTAAATACAATGGCATAGCAAAATTGTGTCCCTTATATAAAACGGCAAAATCAAGGTTTGCTATTTGGAATTTATACTTTTTAAAAAATACTTTCAAGTTTTGGATGCTTGAATCTGTGGATAAAAAAATCTGTGGATAAGGAGGGCCAACTATATTTCTTGCTATAGTTCTCAGTTTTGTTTTGTTTTTAAAAAATATCCAGATAACATTCTTGTGAGAGCTAGCATGATGTAGTGGTTTGAACATTAGACTACAACTCTGGAGACCAGGGTCCAAATCCCACTCAACCATGGAAACTCACTGGGTGACCTTGGGCAAGTTACAATTTCTCAGACTCAAATTTTGTTAAGAAAACCACATGATAGGTTCACCTTATAGGTTCCCCTTAGAGTCACCATAAGCTGGAAATGACTTGAAGGCACCCAACAATTCCATGCCTGCTGGTCCTGGACTCTTTTCTCAGAATCCCTTGCACCAACAATAACATTTTATTTCCATCTTTGAGTAGGTTTCTAATTCTAAGACATACCAAATATGTTTCTTTCTATTCTCCTCTTTTCTCCACTCCACCCCCATTTCTAAAATAGCTAATAGATAATACTAAGATCCAGTACAGCATAGCTGTTTGAGTGTTGGCTCTGGAAACCAGGGTTCAGTTCCCAGCTCAGCCGTGAAACCCACTGGGTGACCTTGGGCAAGTCACATGCTCTCAGCTTCAGGGGAAGGCAAAAACATCTGAAGGCACACACCACCAACAATAGTACTATAGTGCATTAGTGAAACTGACCTTTACTATAAATCTGTAGCTTTAAAAATAAGAAAGAAAAAAGGAAAGAAAGATGAGAAATGAGAAAAATTGATTTTCAAACCTCATGACCTGTAGGTAGAGAAGACCCAAGAAAGTGCTACAACAGAATGAATGGATGCAGGGGCAATAACAACCAGCAACAGTTGGCAAAACCCAAGCAGCTATGTAGTGAGAAGTCACACTTCTATAAACCTACCTGGAAGAGCCCTGAGAGGAGGAAGGGAGGAAGGAGGAGGTTAGAATTCAGGGAGAACTGGAATTTGATATAATCATATTGATAGGAAGTAGTTAGTTGGCATGGATACTTCTGTCATAAAGAAGCCTTTTAATAATTAAACTAGTAATTATTATTGTTTAACTTCTGCCTAAGTTGTTTATTCAGGCAACTATCTGAGTCTCAGCCACACACAAAGAAGAATCCTAAAGAATACACATACTTGCTCACGTTGGGAGCCACCTTGGGAACCCTATAGAGAAATCCAAAGAAGGGTTTAGGAGAGAGGGTAAAATGGTTGACAGGAAACTGGAATTAAATACTCAGTGATGAACCTGGAAAGGAACACACCATCACAGCCTGAAAACTTGCCAGAGAGATGAGAGTTGCTTCTGGTAACTTTCTGCCTTATGTGCCAGAATAACTCAGTTGGCTTTTAGTACTTTGCCTCTTGACTTGGGTATGTGGTTATGGGGGGATTTACTGCTTTGCCTCAGGTAGCAAAAAGTTGTGATGGTGTTCTTGTGCTTTTGATCCTCATCTCAATTTTAGTGGCTGGGTTGTGCATACATCAGTGTGGAAAGAGAAGATCATTAGTCTTGGAGAAAAAAATACAGGAGACGAGGGGAGGGAAGGGGAAAACCTTGTCAGTTTCACCTTGGCAAGGAATTTAACTAAGGTCTCCAGGTAAGAGCAGAATGGGACTGAGTCTGCAAAACTGGTAAGGACCTTTATTAAGCAAATGACATGTTGCCTTAGCAGCAATATCTAGCTTATAAAGACAGGAATGGGAAGAAGAATGACTGCTGGTCTATGAAATAGTTTTGGTGTGGGGGGTCAGATACAACTGGTGACTTATATATTCGTGGGATGGCAAATCACCTCTGGGTTTAGTCTGAAATTTAAAGGAGCTGTCCAAGGTGCTGCAACTGTTTTTTGAGGAGGGGGATCAGCACTTTAGATTGCTCCTTTAAAATTCAGCCCCAAACTCAGGGCAGCTTTGACCACTTTACTTATGTGCAAGCTAGTTACTGCCATTCTTGCTACTGATTGAATCATAAGGGCTTTCTAGATTGGCCGGAAAGTGTGACATGAAGTTGCCTTTTCCTTAATGCTTAGCAGCTGCACCACAGCCTTTAGATGGAGCTGCGCTGTTCTGCAGTTTTTAAAAAAGAAGCTGGGAAAACCAGCACCTTTTTAAAGGCGCTTCTTCTCCCCTAAAATGCAAAAAAACAAACAAACACGTTTTCATGGCACCCTTTCCCTTTTTCTCATCTAAAGGCTAGAGTTTCATGCAGTCATGAACACACTTCTTTTTGCCAATCTAGAAAGCCCCATAGATTTGTATAGTTGGAAGAGACCCCAAGGGCCATTTAGTCCAACCCCCTGCCATGCAGGAACTCTCAATCAGAGCATAACTCTTGCCAGTTTCAACCCCTTTCTCTTCCCCCTAGCTATAGTTTTTCTTCATTCAAGTCTCATTCTATTAGACTCTTTTCTCCTTTGCAGCTTCGGGTTGCTGTCATCTATCGCCCTCCTGGTTCTGCTAACCAATTCTTTTCAAACTTTGAGTCATGGCTCACCTTTTTTCTCTCAGACTCAGTTCCCTCTCTGATTCTAGGTGACTTTAATATCCACCATGATGATCCTAAGAATCCTTCAACGTCTCACTTTAGCTCTCTCTTAGCTTCTTTTGATCTTCAACCTCATTCCAACTCTCCAACTCATTCTTCTGGTCACTGTCTTGACCTAGTTCTCGCCACCAAGTGTGTCATTTCCGACTACTTGGCACCTGACTTTCCATTGTCAGATCATCATCTAATTTCTTTTACTCTTACTTATATCCCACCTCCTCGTCATGTTGTTCAACGCACTTTTCATAATCTTCAGTCTGTTAATCCTGATCATCTCAGTCAAACCTTGGATTCTTCTCTCTCTTCTCTAAAACTTGGGGACTGTGCTGACTCAGCAATGTCTTTATTCAATTCCACCCAACTCTCTCTTCCACCCTTGATAGCTTTGTCCCGTATCTGTTCGCACATCCTCCTCTATGTCTAGGCCTCAGCCCTGGCTCTCTCCCACAGTCAGGTTTCTTCGGTCCTGCTCTTGAGCAGCTGGACATCTTTGGAAAAAGTCCAGGGACTGGGCCCATTTTATTCATTACAAATTTGTTCTTTTATCCTTCTCACGTGCCTTGTCTATGGCAAAACAGAATTACTATACATCCTTGATGTGCGCCAATGAGAGGCACCTGCAGCGTTTGTTCTCCTGCTTCAATTCACTGCTAAAACCTTCCTCTCCCCCTCTCTTCTCATCATTTTCCCCAACTGACTTCGCCAACTACTTCCTCACAAAAGTCACCACTATTCGATCTGAAATTGTTCCTCCTGATTTGCCCCCTACCACCAATCTCCTGGTACCTTCTACTAATAAACTCTCTGTGTTTCTCTGGATGAACTCTCTACACTGCTAAATTCTTCCAAACCTACAACTTGTTCTCTTGATCCTATCCCCTCCCATTATTATTATTATTATTATTAAACTTTATTTCTAAAGCGCTGTAAATATACTCAGCGCTGTACAAAATTGGTAAAACTTAAGAAATATATAAAAGCCTGCCAAAGGCGTACACTCTAAAATAATAGTAGATAGATAAAATTACAAAGGGGGAAGACAAGTTAAAACATCGAACATAAAAGCAAATCACAACAAGCAATATCAGACAGCCAGATGGTAATCACAAGTTCCCTGAGAACGCTTCCCTAAACAATAAGGTTTTCAGCTCAACCTTAAAGCTAGTTAGGGAAGTGATGAGCCGAGCATGCAGAGGGAGAAGGTTCCAGGAATGAGGGGCAGCAAGAGAAAAGGGACGGATCCGGGAGGGGGCAGAGGACAACCTGGGTTGAGAGAGGAGACCTTGGTCACCAGAGCGGAGGGTACGGGTAGGAACATAGGGGGAGAGAAGATCAGCTAGGTAAGGAGGGGCCAGTCCATGCAGGGCTTTGAAGGTGAGTAACAAAAGTTTGTACCTGATGCGAAAGGGAAGAGGGAGCCAGTGAAGGGAGGACAACAGAGGGGAGACATGATCATAACGGCGAGCAAGTGAAATAATGCGTGCAGCTGAATGCTGAACAGAAATTAATGGGTGGAGATGAGAGAGAGGAAGCCCAGCCAAGAGGAGGTTACAGTAGTCTAGTCGTGAGACCACTAGGGCGTGGACCAGTGTTTTTGCGGTAGAAAGTGAGAGATATGGACGGATTTTGGCAATGTTATAGAGAAAGAATCTGCAGACCTTGGCTGTGGTCTGGATCTGGGGGATAAATGACAAGGAGGAATCGAAGATGAAACCAAGACTGCGGGCTTCCTGGACCGGCTGAATAGAGATGTTGTTGACAGAAATGGAAAAGGAGTAGTGAAGGGTCTTCTAATCTTCTAATCTCTAATCTCTAATCTCTATAACCCCTTCTTTTCTGCCCTCGCTCCTCCATATCTGAATGCATTCCGAACGCAATCAGATTTCACATAAATTCGCTAAACTAGCGAATTCATGTAAATGCGAATTGGCTCCATTCACAATTGAGAGAAATTCCGCCCATGTGATAAACTCCATAGTATCAAGACCCTTCACTGTTTTAGTTGTCCTCCCTTGGACACACTCCAGTTTCTCCACATCCTTTTTGAATTGTGTACCCAGAACTGGACACAGTATTCCAGGTGGGGCCTGACCAAAGCAGAATAGAGCGGCACTATTACTTCCCTTGATCTAGAGACTATACTTCTATTGATGCACCCTAAAAACGCATTGGCCTTTTTAGCTGCTGCATCGCACTGTTGACTCATGTTCAACTTGTGGTCTACTTGGACTCCTAGATTCCTTTCACACGTATCTTGTTGTTTTGTTCATCCAGGTGTCCCCCATTCTATATTTGTACATTTCATTTTTCCGCCCTATGTGCAGTACCTTGCATTTCTCCATATTGAATTTCATTTTGTTAACTTTGGGCTAGCTTTCTAGTCTATTCAGGTCATTTTGAATTTTGATCTTGTCCTCTGGGGTATTAGCTACTCCTCCTAATATGGTGTCATCTGCAAATTTGATAAGCATGCCCCCTAATTTTTTTTTATGTAATTGATAAAGATGTTGAATACCACTGACTTAGTCTGTATCTGCAATACAAAAATAACGCAGTTTGACACTGCTTTAACTGCCAGGGATCTCAATTGTTGTAGCACCAGAGCTCTCTGATAAAGAAAGCTAAATCTCCCACAAAACAACAAATCCTAGCATTCATTGCTTTAGGCCATGGCATGGCAGTTAAACCAGTGTCAAATTACACTATCTCTGTAGTGCAGATGCACCATATGTCTCCCAAAGTCTAATTTGCCCATGTCAAAACTAGATCTCTGATGTGCGCAGTGATGCTCCACGCAAATGGATTTGTCACATATCCACCAATGCAATAGACACAATTGCCCCATTAGAGAGTGTGTAATATTTTAATTAATACAATAATGTTTTCTGACAATTTTTAAAAAGCAAAATGAAACTTAAAGAGTTATTATATGGCATAGTGGTTTGAGGGTTGTAGTGCAACTCTAGAGCCCAGAGGTCAATTCCCTATTTGGCCATGAAACCCACAGGGTGGCCTTAAGCAAGTCACATGCTCTCCGCCTCAGGGGAAGGCAATGGCAAACTTCATCTGAACAAATATTGCCAGGAAAACCTGTTGATAGGTTTGCCTTAGGTCACCATAAGTCAGAAATGACTTGAAAATTCACAACACACACAGCAACCCAAAAATATCAATTTTAAAAACTTAAAAAAAAACTTTCTAGTCACACTATGAACCACATTACTAAAATGGTAGTTAGGTAGGTTTTATATTTTCATTTTTAAAAACAGCATGAAATTTTTAAAGCACTATAACATGATTAAATGATCAAGTTCATGAAACTATAAAATTAAAATGTTTGCTACTAATTCATAAGTCTTGAGGTGAGAACCATTCTAGTCACCATCATTTTAAAAATGTAGGTAATTGTAGTTAACAGAAAGTTTTTTGCTTTTTTAAAATTCACTCTCTTTTTAGAAATGAATAGCATTGTGACATATAGTCTTCCAGAACAATACAACTTTTTTTCTTTGAAGTGGTTTTTCAATCGCATTCAATCTAAAATAATACCATATTATTTTAGTTCTCATTAATGAGGTGGTAAAACAGAGCCCACTGAAGTAGTTGTAGAGAATGGCTTTCCAATGGCTTCTTGAGAGAATTAGACTATCTTCTTCTACATAGTAGCTATGTTATGCACACTGATTGTGGACAGAACATGGCAATGTAGGGATATCAAAACATAAAATATTCACAAAAATGCAGAAAGATCATTGCTACACCTTCCAGCATTTTACAGATGAAAACTAGGACATATGTGGTTAAGCAATAAGAATGTGGTCTAGATGGTGACAGGCTGCAGCAGATTGCTTTTCTCTGAGCCAACTGGGAAGGGAAGGGAAGACTCTATCCTGCACCCCTTCTTTCTCTTTTGTTGCATCAATTGAGTGCAAACTAGTTTTGCACTTTGAACTCCATTTGCAACCAATGAAGCAAACTATGGTCAAAGAGGGAAAGTGGGGGGAGGAGAGAGAAACTGGGGCATTTTAAAACCATATGAGGCTGAGAAAGTGTAATAATAGACTAATAATAATAATAATAATAATAATAATAAATATGATAGAGAGTTTATTTATATATTTATGATACAAGTAGAGAATTAATCAGGAATGTTCCTTTCAAATCAGACCAGTTGAAGGTATGGGCTTCATTTCACTTTATGGCAGGAATTAATCTGCCTTGGGTTTAGGACAAGATATGTTTTAGTGCAGGGATACAGCTCAAGTGGTTAAGATGCTGACTCTATTGATTGCAAAATTGGCAGGTTGACAGTTAGAGGTCTGGATGCCACATGATGGGGTGAGTTCTCATCACTAGTCTGAGCTTCTGCCAAACTAGCAGTTTGAAAGCATGTAAATGCAAGTCGATAAATAAGTACCACTCTGGTGGGAAGGTAAACAGCATTTACCTGGCCACATGATCACAGAGTAGTCTCTGACAACACTGGTTCTTCGGCTTAGTAACAGAGATGAAAACCATCCCCTATGGTCGGATACAACTTGACAACACTGTCAACGGAGAATAACTTTACCTTTACTTTTCTATGTTTTAGTGCAGACAACATGGGGCTACACAGCTGTGCGTATATGCATTTGTGTTCTTCAATATACATACGCTTCAAATCCAGCCCCACACCAAGAAGTATTATTGAGGTGCAGTCAAGATAAATCCTCTTTTCAGCAATTTACAAAGCTTGGGAGATGACCTTTCAGGGACGACATTTCTTGGAATTCTCCAGATGGCATCATCATTGGTCATGCTGACTGGAGGATTCTAGGAGATGTAGTGGAACCTCCCCCCATCAAGCTCTGGTGATATACAGTAAGCAAATTTTTAACTCACCATCGCCACCCCAGACGTTTTGAGTATGATTGCTGGGATACTGCAGCCACTCCAGTGATGCTCAATAAAATTGCTGGAATTTGGGACATTTTAAGCTCAATTGTTCCCTCCGCCCTACCATATATACCATACCTTCCAATGTTTCAGAGATGAAAACATGTGTCCATGTAATACCAGAGTGTGACCAAGATGGCAAAAGGTTATTAATGAGCACACAAACTAGGAGAGTCTGCAGCAGTTTGTTTTTGCCTGACCCTACCGGGAAAGGCAATTTTCTACCACCTCCTCTCCCCACTGAATTAATTGCGTTAGTTGGTCATCGGGAAATATAGAGATGCCCGTATAACATTGATTTTAAAGTCTCTCCATTGGCTGGTTTCCAGGCACAGTACAAGGTGTTGGTTATGACCTTTAAAGCCCTTCATAGCTTGGGCCCAGCTTATCTGCGGGATCGCCTACTTCCATACAATCCACCCCACATGCTCAAGTCCTCTGGGAAAAATTTACTGCAGCCAGCAAAAACGAGGTTGGCTGCGGTTACCCAGAGGGTCTTTTTGTCAGCCGCTTCCAAGTTATTGAATGGCCTGCTGGAGATTTTATTGTATTGTTGTTTATATTTTAATAAAAAAATATATTTTATATTTTAATGTTGTAAGCTGCCTTGATCTCATTGGAGAGGTGGGGTATCATCATCATCATCATCATCATCATCATCATCATCATCATCATTATTTCAAACCACATTTGCACCTTGAACACAGTTTGCAGCAACTGAAGTAAGCTGAGGACAATGGGGGAAAGGAGGATGAGGAGAGAAGAACTGGGACATTTTAAAAACAGCCAAAAAATTGTGGCAATAAAAAAATTAATTTGGACTGATCCTGCCAAATCGGGATAATTGGAGAGTATGCTACACACATCCAGCAACTGCAATGTACTAGACAAGGCATGCAAGATCGACTGTTTCTGCACACTCTGATACCTGGCACAGCTGGGTTCCTGCCAGTCCACCAAAAGCTGTTGGGTAGGTCAATGACAGCCCAGTTCTCCTTGCAAATGGTGCAAAGGGAAGTCATCTTCCTGCAATCTGTTGGCAAGCAGATGTGGGCTGTTGCCAGCCTTCCAAAGAGCTGCTTAGACAGCTGGTGAGAGACTGATTCTATTTGGAAACAGTGAGAGGGTACAGAACATCCAGAGCTGACAGTCACAAAGCATCTGTTAAGTTCACTTTCTGTCAAAATACTAAATGAAAGTATCGTTTCAAGTTCACCTAGTCATGTATTATTTTGAAACATTAACGTATTGCCCATTTTTATAACCTACATGATGCACACATTTCTGCCTTCATGAGAGGTCCACACTCAAAAGATACAGGAAAAGCAAGGGTAGGCATCTGGTTCAATCTATATAAATGGAAAAGCTTTCCAACTCTGCAGGGGTTGTCTCATAAGGAACACCTGCCAGGCCTATAAGGAATAAATTTTCTGGTTCTTATAATAAAGGACAGTTCCTACTATAAAGGACACATGGCCATGCTAGTTATTTCTGATTCTCAGTTTCCTTTGTTGCTGTTCCATGAAAATATCAATAGCAGTGGAAAAACCTTTCTAAAGACAATTGGCCCACTACTGCAGATCATCTGTAGGCAAGCATGGGCTATATGCTAGGGAAAGCTTGGAAAATAATACTTTTCAGACTCCAGCTCCCAGAAATTCTGGGAGAAATCCTGAGCAAAATTCTGGGAGTTATGGCCTCAAAAAAATCTTTTCCAGACTCTCTGGGTCATACTCTCAGGGCATATAGGTTGAGGTGAAGAACAAATTGTCTGTACTTATTGCACAACTCAATCATGTACCACAGCAGAAGCCCGAAGGCTGAGCAAAATATTCTGTGACACACAGGGGAGAGGCATTTGCTTGCAGTTTTACTGAGGCTGGTCCTACTATAAGATAGAGTCTGGCAGAGAGCCTCAGATAGCAAATGCTGGAGTAGGAGTAACGAGTAGCAGGATGGTGTTCTGTTTACTTCATGGCCTGCCTTACATGCTTTCAGGAACAGTGGAATGCAGGCCATCAGGATCGTCCAAGTAAGATGGCCATTCTACTTGGCTTCTATACATGCATAGCTGGTGACTTCCATGTCTGTGGGTAAATCCACTCTGAGCTTGACTCCAACCTTTTAAAGGAAGTGTCCAATATGCTGAATACCATTGCCAAAATAGTTTCAGTATCTTTGGGAGCTATTTTAAAATTGCATTAAAGCCTAGAAGGGATTTCTCATTCCATGGATATGGAAACCACTAGTTGTCCCTGCTTCTGTACATGGTGTGGGAAGAATCACCATCTTTTCCTTTAATACAGAAAACCAATGCCATTATCTGGTTGGGAAGGGGTATTCCATGAAAAATGTTGATGCAGAAGGTTTTTCTGTAGCCACAAAGCTAAAGAACAACTGTTCTCTGTTATCACAGAATCTTGATGATAGCTAAATAATTTAGAATGAGGTTTCTGAAAGGGTAACCCACAAGTCCCTGGATCACTTAAGAAGGTGGCTCAGAGAAATGGAAGACCAGCTGAGACCACTTGCGGAAGAGTTTTCATTACCTCACCCACAATGGCATGTGTCTTTAATGTGCTTTAAATGATTGAATTCAGCTTGAAACCTTTTCCCTTTTTAGAGTGTTACCATTTAAAGAGTGCTATTAAAAACCACAGTGTGAATGCACTCTAGTACTTTACTCCTTCAAAAGCATCACACCCTTTGTGTAGAATTACTTTATGGGCTATAAATAATGTGGGGTGTTTAAAAATGCCATGTTGGGGCAGACCAATGGTCCATCAAGCTCTACCTTCTGTGGAAGGGTGGCAATTTATGGCACATTCCAAGTGTTCAAAGATCTTTGAACACTTTATCTCAGAGCCAAACTAGACGTGGTTTGGCCTTGTATTGGCTATTTGCTTAAAGAGACATACATACCCACTGCCACCTAAAGCCAAACCATGCAATCCACATCATACCTCCTTTGGCACTCCATTGCAATGTCGAATCCTTTCCCAGCATTCCAGCCACCCCAAATTCTCATCTCTACCACCATAACAGCCAGTGAATTTTCTGAGTTCCCATTATTTTGGGTAGCTCCCCATCCTGCTTAGGGCATCCTCTCACCTAAACAGTTTTTGAGCTTCTACCAACCTTGGAATTCCCCTAAACCTGTTGGTGCTTCAGAACAGAATATGAATGGTGCTATTTGTAAGTAACAGTGCCCATGAACTTGAACATCAGACATTTTTCAAAAAGTCAGCACCACCCTTTAACTGCATACAGTCCTCTCTCTGAACCTGCTATTGCCTCACCAGTATCTATAGACTGCTTTTTTCTACTGATACCAAGGCCTCATTTTTTAAATATTTTGCAGTAATCTCCTCTCCCACCTCTACATATAACATTGAAATAACAAACATGAAATGTTTGCATTCCCATTTTCTGGAAGCCCCCAAAGCCTGTATTATTATACCAAAATACTGAAAACACTTTCTTCCTTGACTTCCTTCAGTAATCATTCCAGGCCTTTGTTATTTTTTGCTAATAGTACAGTGTCATCTTTGCTTTCCAAGTCATTTTTTACTTATGGTGACCCTAAGGTGAACCTATCATTGGGTTTTTCTTGGTAAGTTTCTTCAGAGGGGGCTTGCCATTGTCATACTTTGAGGCTGAAAGAATGTGATTTGCTCAAGGTCATCCAGTGGGTTTTTATGCTCCAGCAGGGATTTGAACTGGTCTCCAGAGACGTAGTCCAATGCTGAATTACCACACCATGCTGGCCCTCATGGTGTCATCCTACATATCTTTAAATTGCTGATGCTCCGTCCTCCAGTTTTCATGCTTCTTTCCTCTGATGAATTTACACCATTGTAATTCTACCCACTCAGCAAGCCATCCCTTCCTTCAGTCAATGTGTGAATGGACTTCAGGATTGTTGTGAGGTCTCTTTTGTCAACTGCTAGCATCTTCAGGCCCACAAACAAGAACCAGATGAACATGTTTGGTATGAGGAGGCTACTGAAGGTACTTAAGATTTTACCGCACTGCCTCTGCTTCCCTATCATTCTCACATAACCCCAAAGACCCCTTGACAATAGTTCTGAAGGGAGGCAAGATGTTAGGGGGCTGGTTCAGAAAATAAATGGTGGCCCACTGCATTTCACAGGCCATATGCTGGAATGACTTTTATCCAAATGTACTACACATCAGGGATGCTAACAGCCTAACTGAAGAGGGTGAGTAGGAACAGCCAATGACCTTGATATTTTGGAGTGATGGGGACCCATCTGGAAAACCCCAGGTTGGAGGAAGCTGGTTGGCTGGCTGTTAGGCTGTGAGGATATACTGTAGTGCTTTGTTGCTGATGCCAAATGAAAATGATCTGGAATCAGTACAGTATTTAGTTAAGTTCTTGATCCGTGGAAAGATGCAATCATGGAAAATTATAGGTAAAACAGTAACCAACACAAAACAAAGATAAGCTTAAAATTATTAAACTGAGCTGACGTGGTTTTTGCCTTCATCAAAACATTAAGCTGCCAGGATTTCCAAACAGGAACTGGGAGGCCAGGTGCCTTCTCTAAGACTTCTCAGGATCTGAGAAATTATGCTTGCCATGTAATTTGTATCATACACACACCCAAACCACTACTTTGCTGGCAAGGGGGTGGGGAGAGAAGCATCATAGAGTTTGGAACTGTAGGGGCAGGGTTGGACTGCATCTTTCAGAATCCCCCAGACAGCATAGTCACTGGATGATTCTGGATATTCAAGTTCAAAAACAGTGGCTGAGATAGTTTTCTGTGGGTTTTCTAGGCTATGTGGCCACATTCGGGAAGAATTTATTCCCAATGTTCCTCCTGCATATGTGGCTGGCATCTTCAGAGGGTGTGAGTTTATATATACCTGTGTGACCCTTGGTTGGGAGGAAATTATTTACATGTTAAACTCTGTGTTGGTCTGTTGTTGAACGGCAAGGCATTACACACCCACCTTACATATCACCCCACCCTGAGGCTTTGCCATTCAATAACAGACCAACACAGAGATTAACATGTAAACCACTTCCTCCCAACCCAGGATCACACAGTATAGATACTCCACTCACTTCCATGCCACCAGCCTCTGAAGATGCCAGCCACAGATGCAGGTGAATCATCAGGAATAAACTTTTCCAGAACACGGCCACACAGCCCAGAAAACCCACAGAAAACTATGAAATTTGGCTATGAAAGCCTTTGGCTTCACAGTAGCTGAGATCTTACATTAAGAGATACAGCCAGGTCCCTGGAGCTTTGTCATCGCATCTCCATCTACAGGTGCAGCCCCCCAAAACCTATCATAGAAACCAGGCAGACCTGTCAGTGGAGCAATTTCACAGGTGCTGGGGAGGAGGGTGGTGAATGAAGAAGCATGCAGCCCTTTTCCGCCACTGAAGTATCTTGTACAAAGCTCCTTGGTGCCAGAAAAGGGCTCACTTACCACCCCACTCCTCAGCACCTCAAAAACTTCTTCATTGGTAGGGAGTTTATCACACGGGAGGAATTTCTGTCAATTTTGAAAGAAATGGAAGTGAGGCCAGTTGGGAATTGAGTAAATTCGCTAGTTCAGCGAATTTACCTGATTGCGTATTTACACTGCACTGCATTCAGAACTGCTCGAAATTGCCTCCCAGTGCCCGAAATTGCGTGTGATAGTTTCTCACGCAATCACGCGAAACCCCATGATTGCATTTGGAAGGACTTCCTTTTGCCTGAAAATGTGTGTGATTAGCTTTCACACAATCACGTGAAGCCACATGATTGCATTCAGATTGCCAGTGGATTATACTTCCAATTCCCTTCGTGTGATAAACTCCTAGGACTGTCTGGCTTCTTTGGTAGGTTTTGGGAGATGCTTTTGGTCATTGTTCTGGTGCAATGACTGTGAATGTGAATATTTAAAATGACGATGTTGTAGGTCAGGATTATGACCTTGTAATTACCAAACAGGGTGCCAGCCAGAATTTACAAGATCTCTGATACAGTATTTGTTTCTCTTCGACTCTATGGGGCTAACAGCAGTTTCAACAATGGTCCAAAACACACTGCAGAAATAATCCAGTTTGAGACTGATTTAACTGCCCTGACTCAGTGCTAGTGAAGACTGGGAATTATAGTTTATTGTGGCACCAGAGCTCTCTGGCAAAGAAGGCTAAATGTCTCACCAAGCTACAATTCCCAGAATTTCCTAGCACTGAGCCAGGGCAGTTAAAGTGATATCAAACCAGATTATTTCTACAGTCTGCTTTGGACCAATGTGATTTTAATTGAGAAAATAATCCCTGCCTCAGCAGGACTGACCTGATCCAAGTACCCCACAGTACCCATGGATTTTTTAAAAAACAAGATCTGATTGCAAATGTATTGCATCATATCCCACCTCCCTCACAATAATTAAACCAGGTTTAGTTATTAGCTCCTAACCTAGTGATTCACCTGCATTTGGAGGTATCATGTTCTTGGTTGTACTTCTGGTACTGATGCCTTGCTCCAGGAAAACCTCTGGCTAGTCTGTTTGCCTTGCACTGCTTACTCTGGACTGACTGTAAACATTATGATCAAAGGGAAAAGTTCATAGAAGAGTGGAAACTGCAACCTGTTGAGAAAAGGGTTGTATACACAGCAAGACATATAGCTTATCTTTAAATGTGTTTCTAAGCAAGCTTTGGGGGATGTTCTTTGAAACCTTTTTTCTGTTTGTACTGGCACACATGTACTAGAATGTTACTCACTTCCTTTTCACAGCCACTTATATCTAAATACTACAATGAGGTTGAAATGTAGGTCCCCTTCAGGGGTTCTATGTTAAAAATAGCAGCATTGGAGAGAAAAATGGTCACATCTTATACAGTATTGTAGTGTTGTGGCTTCTAAATATAGAGTTATGTGGATCCCCAGTATGTAATAAAATATGTATGTAATTGTTCAGTGAGGGGCTCGACAGACTGCCCCAAAGCTGGATCAGGGTCGCAGCAACCACATGCTGTGGCTCCAATCTGGCCTTTTGAGGGAACAAAAAGGAGCCATATAAAGCAGTTCCTTTTTGCGCCCTCAAAAGGACACCATAGCTGCAGTGGTACGGCTATACAGTGCTCCTTCAGTGCTGCATCATATGGATGCAACGCCAGAGGAGCACCATGACGGAGCACCATGAGACTGCATGCTGTGTGGAGCAGCACACAGCATCATGGAGCCCTGGGGGCGGAGCTAGGGAGTGCATCATCTGGATACGACGCCCCAACTCTGCCCCCAGGCCAGCCTTTCAGGCCAATATGAAGAGCGCCTGAATCTATTTATAGGACTGTAACTCCTCCTCCTCCTCCTCCTCCTCCTCCTCCTCCTCTTCTTCTTCTTCTCCTCCTCCTCCTCCTCCTCCTCCTCCTCCTCCTCCCTGGTAGCACAGTGGTTAAATGCCTGTACTGCAGCCACTCACTTGAAACCATAAGGTTGCAAGTTCAAGACCAGCAAAAGGGCTCAAGCTCGACTCAGGCTTGCATCCTTCCGAGGTCACTAAAATGAGTACCCAGATTGTTGGGGGCAAGTAGCTTACAGTTGTAAACCACTTAGACACTCCTTAGGCGGCATGAAGCAGTATATAAATGAAGCTGTTTGTTTTTGTTTTGTTTGTTTTTATTAGTATAAGTTTGTTTATTAGAAGTAGAACATACATGATTAAAAGGTTAGGATTATAAGAAAATAATGGAGTGACAAGACAGTAATAAAGTAGAAATGAATAATTTTAGGACAAACAAGAAGAACATTAAACTGTTATTACATTTCTGAATTTTATAAGAAAAAAAAAGGAATAGAAAATTTATAGTTTGGAAATACAAAACAAAAAACAAAAAACGAAAAACTGTGATGATGTGTTGGATCTTACTTTTGATCTTATTTTACCATTAGAAGAAATGAAAATCATATGCTAATTGTTGTCAAAGAATGACTGAATAAAAATACTGTATGAAAAAAATAGCAGCATCTTTACATTATGAAATATTAAAAGAATGACAGAGGGCATGCCTCTGTCAGTTCAGCAAGGCTAGGAGGGGCACATGATTCTAAACCCTGCTTTAAGCTAAACAAAATACATTATAGCGTGTGCTAAAATATACAAATATTTTAACAAATATTTTAACAGCATAAATAGAGACTTGCTCCATAAGCTAAAGCAGATCAAAAACATACAGAACAGATGTTAGTAATGGAAGGTATAGAAGGAGAGCTGTGTAGTCAGTAATATCTGAAGAGAATGAAGATAGTAAAAACTTTTCTGTTCTGGACAGACTAACACCACTTCCAACAGCATCTGTGATTTAGCCTGCCTGGAGTACAGATTTGAATAGACAGATATATGTCTCAGTTTCCTGAACATTCATAGGCTAAGTCATTTTTCACACCACATCTGGATGGAAATTACAGTTGTCCCTCCATGTTCATGTAATTTGAGTCTGCAGTCTTGGTGTTTTGTGGACTGGCAAGCAGGGACGGTTAGAATGACCTGTGCATCCATGGTGTGCACACAAAATCGTGCCATTCAAACCAGTGGGGCTTGAATATCTCTGAATTTCCATTTTTGTGGGGAGTGGGGTCCAGAACAGATCCCCCACAAAAATGGAGGGACAGCTGTATGATTTCTTTTGAGTGAAGAGTCATTAAGAGGATTGGTCAGGCCTCTGGGTAATGTTTTGTTTTGCTAGCTAGACATCCATTGCTCTGTGTGTGTGTGTGTGTGTATGTGTGTGTTTACCCTTTTACAAAGGCTCTATTTTGTACTTTGACATTTGGCTCCACTACTTTAAAGGGAAATTTCTTACCCAAACCTTTTTGATATGCAAGACTGCATGGCTGCTATGCTGACCTTTGTCTTCTTAGGATATTTCACAAGATTTTATTCAGAACTAAGAAATATTGTTGTTTTGGGCTACAGCTTCCATAATGCTCTCAGCAGCAGTAACTTTCCCATACTCTGATTTTGTTAATCTCTCTTCCTCCCCCCCCCCCCCGCCATCTCTCCCTCCCTTTCAAGGAAATGTTTTATCCTTTGTACTGACTCCTCTCCAAAAAGCTGAAGGAGGGACCATTGTGATTCCACACTGCACAATTACAGCAGTTCAATAACACTTTAACTGCAGTGGCTTCATCCTGTAAAATCCTAGTGAATTTCGAATTCAAGAACCAACATGTGGTAGTGTTTTGAGTGATGGACTAAGAATCTTGGAGACCAAGGCTGAAATCTCCACTTAGCCACAAAACCCCACTGGGTAACCTTGGACAAGTCACACTTTCTCGGTGTAAAAGGAAGCAAACCTCCTCTGAATAAATTTTGCGAAGAAAGTCCTGCAATAGGGCTGTCATAAACTGGAGTCAAGTTGAAGGCACATAACAACAAACTTTGAATTCACTACTAGTGAGCTGTAACCCCCTAACTCTGAAAATGATGTGCATCTGGGTGAGCACAGTAAGACAAAGAAATTAGGCTTTAAATAGCCAGTCTTGCATAGATGGCTTTGTTCACTTCTTTACTAAAAAACGTTCCACGTGGGAAGAGGAGATAAGTAATAACAGGAGACATGCCCTTGACCTCTTAAGTCTAAGTTGTAAAACAATCCTAGAACCTAATATAAATGATAACTTGCCTGACAATGCAAGGTACACCACTCATTTAATTCAAGATTAATCAAATGACTCTGGAGTGACGGAAGCTGGCTTCTTCACATTAACTGTTGATTAAACTAAAGGCATGTGTAAGTGGGTACAAGAGTCCTCTGTTATCACTACAATGATAATATATATGTATGTGTGTGTGTATGGTTGCCATTCATATCTTTCACTGGTTGCTCCATTAATGAGTTACACAGAGAGCATCTTCCCATATTGTGACATAGCACTGCATATCAAACACTACATAGTTCAAATTTACGATAATGGCAGTGTAATGAATAGAAAACAAAATGGAATGTGATATTCTGAATGAGGTTAGTGCATTCAACCCTGTGTGCTATAATATCTTGATCTAGGAAATAAAAAACATTGGACTATATGAAAGACATTGGAGAAATGACATGGATGGATCTGAAGCAGAATCTATAATAGTTGCAGTGTAATGAATAGAAAACAAAATGGGATGCAATATTCTGAATGAGGTTAGTGCATTCAACCCTGTGTGCTATAATTTCTTGATCTAGGAAATAAAAAACATTGGACTATTTGGAAGACATTAGAGAAATGAAATGGTTGGATCTGAAGCAGGATTTTTTCCAAAGGTGCTAGAGAGGTATGAATGAGAAAGTCAAATAAGAATTGATACAATAAATTAAATGCTTGCTGCTCTTTTTGAAAAAGAGTGTGCATTTGGTTTATTTTATCAGTTCTTAAACTGAAACTTTCTTTCTTTTTACTTTGCTCATTTGGTTTATTTTATCAGTTCTTAAGCTGAAACTTTCTTTCTTTTTACTGCATCAAATTTAAATTGAAACTGTCTTTTAGTTTATTGTATTGATGTTTAAATTGAAACGCCCTTTCAATGAACTCCACAGACTGTGTGTCATGAGGCCAAAATAGATGGCCCTAAAGCACCAGATTGGGGCTGTGACAACTGCATGCTGCAGCCCCGATCTGGCTATTTGCCAGCTCAAAAAGAGGAAGCAAATTGCCACTCCTTTTTTAGCCAGCAAAAGGACATCCTTTCAGCCGGCACCACAGCTTTGCAGTATGTGGTGTATGAACACTGCGCTGCTGGAGTGCAGCTGGAGTGCCGAATACTGCCCACCTGATCAGATGTGGTCAGATGGGTGGCATGACGCCAGCTTGGGGGAAGCATCGGGGCGTTCATCATCTAAACCCCATGCTGCCCCCAAGCCGGTGCTTACTGCCAGACTCTTTGGGACCATGGTCATCACAATTTTCTCGTTGCGTGCTGGACTTGGTTGATTGCTCTTATTGAGTGCTGGACAGAAGACTTGGTTGGTGCAGAAAGATATCCAGTCACAAATTACACTATTGACCAGATCAAGCCAAGAAATATTTTCATTGTCTGATGTAAATCAAGATCTCTTTGAGAAGCAGCATGGGCCACAAAGAGTGCTTAAGTCAGTGTGTCTCACTGACTTAGAGGACCAGCACTCCCTCTTCCCTCAGCATGCTGGTGACTGGTACCATGTTTTGTCCATTGGTTACAACTCTTCCTTTCCGTCCTGGAAACTCTTCAGAGATTGGCAGTAGATCATGTGGAATGAACTGTCAAACTATAGTAGATTGTCAATTCACACGACAATTGTTAATAGAGGGGACACATGAGCCAGGAGGGCCCAATTGGAGCATGCATTGGAAAACTTCCATGATTGAACAGGTCAGATCATTGGTTCCTATTGGTCAGGGGTGGTAAAGCATGTTCTTAGAGAGGTCACATGGCTCAGATGGGACCAAGTGGAGCACACATTGGAAACCTACCATGAACTGCTGGATCAGTATCCAGACTAGCCAGTCCAAGCCTGGAGCTAATGGCCTGCATCATTCATACAAGATGACACCAAGCTGGGAGGAATATGGACTTTTGGGCCTGTGCATACAGACCCTAGGACTCAGAAGAGCAGCTATGAATGAACTAGACAAGATCCTGAAAAACAAAGACATATCACTGAATACTCAACTTAGAATTGTCCATGCCATCATATTTCCCATCACTATTTATAAGTGTGAGAGCTGGATAATAAAGAAAGTGGATAGAATGAAAATCAATTTGTTTTAGATGTGGTGCTGGGTAAGTTCTGCTGATACAGTGGATGGGTCCAAGAGCAAATAAGGCCTGAACGTTCCCTGGAAGCTAATATGACTAAGGACAATATCACACTATGCTGTTATAGCACTATTATTCCACTTTATCTGCTCTGGCTGCCTCCTGGGATCTGCAGTTTAGGGAGGAGCATTTAGAATTCTCAACCAGAGAGTTCTTAGACTTCACTAAACTGCAAAACCCAGAATTCCACAGGAGACAGCCACAGCAGTTAAAGGGGAATAATAGCAGTATAACAGTGTTGTGTGATATGTCACTAAACTGAGACTATGGAGATTAGCGCACAGCTTTAAAAAGCAATTTACTGCTGCCAAATTCAATTTGAATTCAGGATACATTCGGATTTTACATGGATGTCTGCCTCTGATGCTGCTGACCAGGTGCAGCCCGGGTAACTTCTAGCTAGAATCTGAGCTCACCAGCTGATTTGTAAAGCTGGACAGCTGATTTCCAGACAGCTGATTTGAGCATCTATGGAGTGCGAGCCCTATTGGCCCTAATGGCAATGTGTGTGCACAGTTGCAGCGGCATGGGCAGGTGCATGTGCCACCATTGTCATGTGGTTTTTGGCATCTGCAGGGGGGGGGTCACTAATGGAAACCCATTGATGCTAAGGGTCAACTGTATTCAGATGGGTCAGTGAGAAAGGATGTGGTCAAAGGACCTAAAAAGGTACATTATGTTATTATGTTAAAGGGAATTTTGATAAAATGGTGTATCATTGGTATATGACACCAGAGAAATTGTCTAAAATGTATAAGGAGGCTTCAAATGTTTGTTGGAAATATCAATAGCAAGTACATTTCTATACCGTTTATCAGTGCACTTACACAGTCCCTAAGTGGTTTACAACTGTAAGCTAATTGCCCCCAACAATCTGGGTACTCATTTTAGTGACCTCGGAAGGATGAAAGCCTGAGTCAAGCTTGAACTCTTGGCTAGTAATGAACTCACAACCTTGCTGTATGTGAGTGAGTGGCTGCAATACAGGCATTTAAACACTGCACCAACAATGTGAACAACAATGTGAACAATATGTGATCAACTTGTGAGAAAGCTAAAATGTTTTAGGTTCAACCACATATGTTGATGCAGAAGATTTTAAAGGTTAATATTATATTGAAACCATAATTTTCTGGGTTTGTTAGATGAACTGTTGGGAAAAAAAACTATGGCAGATTATTACAATATTTGACCAATATATGCGCAAAGATGGAAGAACACATTACTACTGCCAAAGGAAGATTGGCTGTTCAAATTGTATGAACTAGCAGAAATGGACAAAAAATTCCTTAGAGACATTTGTAAAAGATTTGATAGCCAGACTGACTCCCCCCCCCCAAAAAAAAAAAAAAAATGAGGGGGAGGGAGAATATGATTTGGCAGTTGTGGATTTTGAGAATCAGAAGGACCAAGCTATCAGAAGAAATATACAACATAGTGGTTATAGTTAGAGGTATATTTATATTACATGCACTCATACCTATCTGAAAGAAAGTCAGAAGTCACTTTCTTAACTCTTTATAATAGTTTTACCTTTCTATATCTTATTTGTCCTTTTTCTGTTCTCTTATATTCTTTATTTCTTTGTTTTCCCCTATCTCATTTCTTGTACATTTTTTTCTCTTTCAAATATTTGTAACTTTTATTGCAATTAGAAAATAGTGCAAGGGGGGAATCTATTTTAGAGGACCATTATTAATGATATCTCTATTTGAAAGGCAGAATTATTATTATTATTATTATTATTATTATTATTAACCTTTATTTATATAGTGCTGTAAATTTACACAGCACTGAACATACAGTCTTTCTATTAAACAGTTCCCTGCCCTCAGGCTTACAAACTAAAAAGACACGACACAAAAGGAGAAGGGAATGGTGGTGGGGAAGGGGATCAAATCCAGCAGTTCATCTCTCCCTCTGAGGCCTAGACCAAGGCAGATGGACTGGAGGGAGGGCTCGGCTTCTTAATACATAGTTAAAACAAGGCATCCTGGGGCAGACAAGGGCACACATCTGGAAATGCCTCCCTAAACAATATAGTCTTTAACTCAGTTTTGAAACTAGTTAGAGAAGTGATGAGGCAGGCATGTGGGGGAAGAAGGTTCCAGGAGTGAGGGGCAGCAAGTGAGAAGGGACGAATCTGGGACAGGGCAGTGGAAATACTAGGCTGGGATGGGAGATCTTGACTACCAGAGAGGACGGAGCGAGGAGGAGTGTGAGGAGAAGCGGCCAGTCCGTGGAGGGCTTTGAAAGTCAACAACAAAAGCGTGTACTGGATGTGGAAGGGGAAGGGGAGCCAATGGAGGGAGGATAAAAGAGGAGAAACATGATTAAAGCAGTGAGCAGATGTGATAATATGTGCAGCTGAGTTCTGGACAGAGGTTAAAGGATGGAGGTGAGAGAGAGGAAGCCCTGTCAGAAGGTTACAATAATCTAGTTGCGATACCACTAGGGCATGGACCAGTCTTGACAGTGGAGGCTGAGAGTAATAGACCGATTTTAGCAATGTTGTAAAGAGAGAATCGACAGGCCTTGGTGGTGGCCTGAATCGGGGAATAAATGACAGAGAGGAATAAAAAATGAAACCAAGACTGTGGGCTTGCTGAACCAGTTGAGCAGAAGTGTCATCAACAGAAATAGAAAAGGAGTATTAAAGGGTGGACTTATGTGGGAAGACAAGAAGCTCTGTCTTAAACATGTTGGGATTTATTGCATAAAGACCTCATATCACTTATGTGCAACATGGCTAGAAATGGTCAAAACATGGGGGGGGGGGGGACAGAGAGTTTGTCAATTAACTATCAGAAAAGCTAATCTATTAGAATTAGCAAAAGGAGATATAAAAGAAGACCCTTTTTGGTATCATATGGAAGCCATTTTGCATGTCAAAGCACTGGTGAATTTAAACCACCAAACAACCAAGTTAAATTTTGTATCAATAATTAGATGAATAAGATGTAAAGAAATAGAATGGAAACTGCAAATGTATGAATTTTGACTGAATAGTATTGCTATTATGTGTTATGAATTAGGGGAGATTAGGGCAAGGGGTAGGTTGTTTGTAACAAAAGGTGAATTATTTTAATATTGAGACTGTACTATTGTTAAATTATTTATATATATATACACACATACATACTTGCATGTGAGACCATCACATAATACCAGTTGCTGTAGGTTATACCCCAGAGGAAGGAACTGGCAAAACCACCTCTGAGGATTTCTTGCCTAAAAAAATCCTAAGAAATTCATGGGGTTGCTCTAAACTGACAGACAACTTGAAAGCTCATAACACAAAGAGAGGTTTATATATAGCATGGAGCGATTGCAGAGGATTGCAGGCATAGTTTTTAAATGCACTATATGGTCTAAGAGAAGTTTCAGGAGCATTCTGAGGGGGCCATGCTGGCTTTCATGCCTGTGTTTAATGTAGTCTGGATTGTTTGACTAATGTAGTTGAACAAGCAAAAGGGGTGTGCGTGCCAGTAGTTCCCTGGAGATTTCCATCAACATGATACCTGACAATACCCACCCCAGCTGTCAGACCACCCTTGAGCAACATACTCCTGCTGTTCATTATCCTTCATTGTAGAAGGAAAAGAGGCCACAGGAAGTGTAGAAAAAGCCCAAAAGAAGAATGCTGGCCTCATTATTATTATTTATTTCTTCTCCTTCTCCTTCTCCTTCTCCTTCTCCTTCTCCTTCTTCTTCTTCTTTGATACTTTGTGTGATGGACTCCAGTGTTTGCCTGCTCTGACTTAATAAAGATGTTAATTGTGGAAGCTTCATTTGTCAGTTATAAAGGTTTCTGAACTTTTCCAGTGATATGACAATAATATTAATAGTAATGCATTTAAAGGAAAAGGAAATAGGGAAGATAATCTCTGTAGGTCTTCTGCTAAAACAATACAATCAAAAGAAAGAAGGGCCCCAAATAACCTGCTCTTTGAGTGTGGAGTTTACATTCAAAACATACCTCAAAAGTTCATCGGGTGGTCCATTTCCTAGTCATCTTCACATGACAAGCAAGGAACCAATGGGTCATATTGGATGGGCAAGAATGATCAAGATGCTGGAAGATGTTGGAAGTGCAGTAGGCCAGATGTTTTCCAGAAGACCGACAAGGAGGAGGCAATGGCAACACCGCTATGAACAAATCTTGCCAAGAAAACCCCATGATAGGTTTGCCTTAGGGTCACCACATGTCAGAAATGACTTAGAGGCACACAACAACAACAGATTTCCAGTACTAGCCCAATGGACTGATGTCTAATCCAAGGATAGAAAACTGGATTTTCTAGAGCATCCTCAGTAACTGATTAGAGCAACTTGAACCTATAGGGGCTGATCTAGACTGGCAAACAGGAGTGTGTTCATGCCTGCATGAAAGTGTAGCTTTTAGATGACCCACACTGAAAGTTTGGCATGAACACACTTCTTTTGCATTTTAGTGGGGAAAAAGCAGCTTTAAAAAAGAGCTGCTTTTCCCAGCTTCTTTTTAAAAAGGGGTGTAACAGTGCAGCTGTGTCTAAATGCTGCAATGCAACTGTGCAGTCTTTTAAAGCTCCCAAACCCTAGCTCCAGCCCTAATCTGAACCCTAGACATGTGCAATAGGACTCTGGGATGCTGTTACTGTTATGCCACTGTGCTTAAAATGTCAATTCATTCATAAAATAAAGAAGTTTATTCATAAACTTAAATTGTAATGGATTTAATATCTTTTAAGGGGGGGAGGAATGCAGTTTGTTTTATTGATGTAATAGTATTTTAATGTGTAAGCCACCTCGATTGACCTCAAAGGGGTGGTGTATAAATAATAATAACAATAACAATAATAATAATAATTATACAATAAAGGGATTCATTCATGGTGCACCGATGCAGCTGTGCACTTTAAAAAGGGAAGCGAAACCACAATGGTAATTTGACAGATCTTCATAACTGTCCAGTTCATGTATGATGTACCGGTGCAACTGCGCAGTTCAACAACAACAACAACAAAAATATTAAAGGTTCAGTGAGGCCAAAAGCCCCATTCATTGCCACTCGTGCAGCTGTTCCACCTGTGTTTCTAGCATCCTGACAGCTTCCAATGTAGTTGCTGAGCAACAGAAAAGACTTCAGATAAGTTGTCCCCACACCTTCTTAGTATAGGATGGGGGACACCTGGCTGAATGAGACCACATGTGAAAGGGATCTAGGAGTCCAAGTAGACCATAAGCTGAACATGAGTCAACAGTGTGATGCGGCAGCTAAAAAAGCCAATGCAATTTTAGGCTGCATCAATAGAAGTATAGTTTCTAGATCAAGGGAAGTTATAGTGCCACTCTATTCTGCTTTGGTCAGGCCCCACCTGGAATACTGTGTCCAGTTCTGGGCACCACATTTCAAAAAAGATGTGGAGAAACTGGAGCATGTCCAAAGGAGGGCAACTAAGATGGTGAAGGGTCTGGAAACCTTGCCCTATGAAGAACGCCTTAGGGAGCTGGGGATGTTTAGCCTGGAGAAGAGAAGGTTAAGAGGTGATATGATAGCCCTGTTTAAATATTTGACGGGATGTCATATTGAGGAGGGAGCAAGCTTGTTTTCTGCTGCTGCAGAGACTAGAACGCGGAACAATGGATGCAAACTGCAGGAAAAGAGATTCCACCTCAACATTAGGAGGAACTTCCTGACAGTAAGGACTGTTCGACAGTGGAGCACACTCCCTCGGAGTGTAGTGGAGTCTCCTTCCTTGGAGGTCTTTAAGCAGAGGCTGGATGGCCATCTGTCAGGGATGCTTTGACTTGGAGTTCCTGCATGGCAGGGGGTTGGACTGGATGGCCCTTGTGGTCTCTTCCAACTCTATGATTCTATGATTCTATGATTTAGCTGCCCTATGTCTTTTTATTACACACCTGGGACTTGCAGTGTAGCTGCTAAGTATTAAGGAAAAGGCAACTTCATGTCACCCTTTCCTGCCAATCTAGAAAGCCCCATAAGAGTCCAGCAATAGACTCTCTTCCTTATTGTAAAGACTATACCATAACAGATAATATATAAGATAATACTGTTTCGGTGGCTCAAGTGATGGACACCTTTTGAAATGCCTGGTCAGATTGAGAGTTTATTGGGTGGCCCCAATCCCATAAATTGCTTCTTAGTGCAACCCATCTCATTATAATTTTGTAAGGACACCTCCTTGTATGACAATTCCTTGGAGAAAGTGTTATCAAAAGTTTTTTTGTGGCACTTTCGGGACATGTGCAACCAGGTAACGTCAGAGTGTGGTTCAGCTGCCAAAAGCTATTAATGATCACACAAGCTGGGAAAAGCTGCACTGGGCACTGTTTAGGCCCAGACCACTTCAACTTAACCTACTGAAACAGCTAATGGCCTTTAGTTCATTTCCTGGGATTCTCATCACCTGTGACAATGGCATCATGACTTTTGGTTGAGACTAATGGGAAAGGCAAGTATCTCCACCCTCCTATCCCTCAGCCCTGCTGAGTGCAAACTACTTTTGCATTTTGAACTCAGTTTGCAGAAATTGGAGTAAGCTGAGGACAAAGAGGGAAGAGTAGGACAAACAGAGAATTGTGGACATTTCAGAAGCAACTGAAAGAGTGGTGTAACAGAAGATTGACTGGGACTCTCCCTGTCAAATCAGGACAAGTTGGAGTTTATATGACACTAGAACTAATCAGGTAAAGGCTAGCATCTATAAATGAGTGACCTGGGAATTTGTTTGAATAAGGTGATGAACACAGAAGAAAAGGCAACCTAAGGTCAGGACTACATAGGGCACCTCTGTCCTTGCCATGAAGACTCCATGTAGACTGTCTGGAGATGCAAATGACAGGCAGTAATAAGGGAGCAACCTTCAGTGCTGGACTGGGAAATATGCTTGCGGGTAAAGGAAGAAAGGCTACGAATAACACAAGACTGGCATGTGAGCTATAGCCAGGGAGATCACTGCTCCATCTATCTCTCACCAGTAAATTTCACCGATATTCATTCAGAAGGGTTGTAAGTGAGATTTGCCAGTCCAATTTAGTTCTGAAGGTATGTAAATGGTTGAGCAAACCTGATTCTCATACTGCCTTGATGCTGAATTATTGACCTCTGTGGAGTAGACATGTATATGCAAAACAGCTTCCATCTGATTTGTTCTGATGGCAAATCATCAGCAGTTTCATATACACAACCAATCTACATGGCAATGACAAGGACAGTGCCATGGGATTTGACAGCATTCACACAGGAAGCAATCACCATGTGCATTTTGTGAAGCAAGTATCAATCCATTAGAGGCTTCAGTTTGTAAAACATCTGGCTGCCTAAGGGACAGGGAAGAGGGCTTCAGTTTCAATGAAACAAAATGCCAACAGATTAAGAACTTACTGTAAATTGACCTCTCATTTTCACTATGATTCTATTGACCTCTGCAGAAAGTTTCTGCTTTAGGTTTTGAGAATAAGGAAAATATTTGGAGGAAGGACCCAAACCCATTGTAGATTACATGCTTTTCTTCCAGAAGGTCCCCGACTCCATCCCTGCCATCTCCTACAGAAAGAGAACCAGGTATTAGGTGGCAGAAAAGACCTCTGCCTAAAAGCCTGAAGAGTCAAAGTAGACAACACTAGGTCAGATCGCTAAAAAGTGTGGTACAGTACAAAACAGCTTCCTGTATCCCATCCTATGAATGCTAGACTTTATCTGAATCATGTCTTCCTAATTCTGTACCCCTCCCTGACACAAACAAACACAGTGCAAAGGCTATTGCATTAATCCATGGCCCAGTGTCTGAGGTCGCTGCAAAAATAATGCATTTTGACACCACTTTAACTGTCATGGCTCCATCTTATGGAAACCTGTCTGTTAGAGAAAGCTAATTTCTCACAAAACTACAAATCCCAGAATTCTCTAGCAACCTGATCACATATTTCACATTCCCATCAAGGAGCTTAGGGCAATTTAGGCAGAGTTCCCGTCATGCACTGTTGAGGTCCAGACCACTTCAGTTTAACCTACTGAACCAACTAATGGCCTTTTGATCATTTCCTGTGATCGACATCACCTGTGACAATGGCATGATGACTCTAGATCTGCTAGCCTTAGGCTGAGTGAATTTTGCAGAGATTTTGTAATCCGCACACTCTGTTTGACCAAAGGAGATAGTGATACAAAAACAGTGTTTGTACACAGCACAGGTTAATGCCAGCTCTATCATTAACCTCTTCAACTTTCTCTCTCTCTCTCTCTCTCTCTCTCTTTTTTGAAACTGTCTGTCTCCAGCTTGTGTCTTCCAGGCATACAATTCTACATCCATTTTCATAATAAAAGGTTTCTCTGTATTTTCCCTTCACAAACCTCATTGCATTATTAGTTATCTAACTAGGAGCCAGGCTATTAACATCAGTAAAGAAATACAGTGTGGCATAGTGGTTTGAGTGTTGGACTCTGACACCGGAGACCAGGGTTTGATTCCCAGCTCAGCCATGAAACCCACTGGGTGACCTTGGGCAAGTCACATTCTCTCAGCCTCAGAGGAAGACAACAGCAAACTTCCTCTGAACAAATTTTGCCAATAAAACGCAATCATAGTTTCGCTTTAGGGGTCTCCATAAGTCAGAAATAACTTGAAGGTATACCAGAACAACAAAGAAATAAAAACCAAGCTTCTTGTGTCTTTTCTTGATTTATTGTCCTAGAAATGGAGTATTTTGTATGTTAAATATCATGTAATTAAACCCATTTTCTGTGTGTGCCTAATCAACTTTACTGGGAACTATAATCTCCAGCATTCGCTGGCACTTACTTTTGAGTAAATATGCTTTGGACTGCACAATATGTCTTCTTCTTATGATTAATTTACAATAGGAGCTATTCTTGTAATGTATCACTGGGAGATTGTTTAGGATAGCCACTTATTATTCAAAGTGTTGTTTGTGACCTTTAAAATTCTAAACAGCTTGGGTTGAAATTACCTAAAAGACCATACCAATCCATACAAGTCAGCCTGGGTTCTGAGATCTTCCAGGGAGGACCTGCTCTCAGGCATATCACCTTCACAGGAATGATTCATAGAATCATAGAGCTGGAAGAGACTACAAGAGCCATCCAGTTCAATCCCCTGCCATGCAGAAATACACTCCCAACAGATGGGCATCCAGCCTCTGTTTAAAAACCTCCAAAGAAGGAGATCCATCACACTCCAGCAGAGTGTGTTCCACAGTCAAACAGCTCTTACTATCAGGAAGTTTTTCCTAATGTTGAGGTGGAATATCTTTTCCTGTAACTTAAATCTATGGCTCTGTGTCCTAGTGTCTGGAGCATCAGAGTACTGTGCTGTGTACATAAGATTCATGAGGACACAGAAGAAAGAGTGTGGCTCACTTCTCAGTGGCTGCTCCTAGACTATGGAATTCCTTCTCAGGGAAGGTCTGGTTGGTCCCCTCCCTGCTCTCTTTCTGTTGGCAGGTAAAGATTTTATTATTTAGGCAGGTCTTTGATTTTACTTATATGCCAATATAGTGTTCAAAGAGGCATTCTTTGGTTTATAATTTGTATGTTCTGAATTATTTTAAAATATATATTTTAAACTTTTTTAATTATGTATTTTAAATAGTATTGATGTCTGATTATTTCATACTGTACTTTTGTAATAACATATATTTTTTGTTTAATATTTGTTGACCAATTTTAATCTGTGCCAATTTTAATTTGTCTTGGTTTAATTTAGTTTTAAGGGGAGCGGTTGGGGAGGGATATGATTGTCGTTTTTACTCTGTATCCTTTTTAATCTGTTGTACCCCGCTCCGAGTATTTTATTAGAGGAGCGGACTATAAATAAACATCATCATCATTATTATTATTATTATTATTATTATATTTTAAGTAAGCCATTGTTTTAAATTTTGTAAGCTGCCTTGCGTTCCTTTGGTAGGAGTAAGGCAGGATATAAATTGAAATGATGGTAGTACTGGTAGTGGTGGTGGTGATGGTTATGGTGATGGTGATGGTGGTGGTGGTGGTGGTGGTGATGGGAAACCTGTATCAGTTATTCAGTTATTTCCTGGCCTGATTAACCCTCCAAACATTAACCCTCCAAACAATTGTGGCAACAGTGTTCCAATCATGACTAAGTAGCAATCATGAATCCCAAATAGATACCTGGTATTACTCTTCCATAACTGCTCCATTTGCTACTTAGTTATGGGAGATTTATCACATGGAGGAGGTAAGCATCCTCCTCCCATCATTAAATCATCATTAAATCCTGTCAATTGTGCAATCAGGGGGGAAATTATTACACCCCTGTGAGCTTCTCCCATTCTTGTCCTGTCTGTAAAGAGTAACGGAGGCATCATTTGGTATTAACGGGAGTTTCTGATAATACCAAATGATGCCTCCATTACTCTTTACAGATGGAACAAGAATGGGAGAAGCACGGAGTTTGTGATAATCTTCCCCTCGACTGCACAATTGACAGGATTTAATGATAATTTAATGACAGGAGCCAGTACCAAAATGTACTTTCCTAAAGTTGATAACTACCAAAAGAGCGAAAGGGAGGGGGAGAGAAGAAAAGTCAATTATTTGACTGGTGGTAAACTCTGAAGTTTTCCATTACTGAGGCTCCCTTATGGCAATGAATGCTCTCTATAAATTTCCAGGTTTCAAAGAGGAGGCTTCTGTTACTTCTGGAGGCCTTCACAGGAGCCCTCAGGATGTATCATAATTAAGTTTGGGAAAGTTGCTTTTTGGACTATGTTCCCAGAATCTCAGTGGCTATGCTAGTTTAGGAGATAGTAAGGCCCTTTCAGCCTTGGCTTTCCCAGGCTTTCTTAGAAAACTCCTAGGTGTTAAAGAGAATATGCATTCCCTACTATTAACCTGTTCTCTCTCTAAAAGTGTTTCATCCATAATACATGACTAGCTTGCAAATTAAACCTGTCTCTATCTTTTAATGACTAACTCAGGTTTACCTCCCAATTACTAATAAAAACAAAACACCCTAAATGCAAGATACATTGTTACCCAAAAAGGTGTGTGGGAGGGAACTTGGGGATCCCCATCAACTGTGTCAGCATCTTCTTAAATATTAAGGAAACTGCTCAACTCAAAGCATGCTTGCGAGAGGTTGGGTAGCCTTGAGGATCACTTCTATCTGTTTATACCAGTACTAACTACAGGAGGACTCTAGTTTTAATCAATAAAGAAGGTTTTATTTTAGATATAGGCAAAAGACCACACAGACACAAAGTAACAGTAACAATTCAATCTAAGATACCATACAAGGGTAACCAAAATGGAGGTATGTAAATTGGATAGCGGAGGCTGAGGGTTGTAAAGGGGCTGATATTTACCAGTTCTGCAGAGGAGTTCATGGAAAGCAGGGACTGGTTCAGACAGTGAAGTTTATCACACCACAGAAGGGAAGCACGGAATAAGAATGCAACAGAAGGGGCCTGGAACAAGTGGGGCATGCCTTTTACTGCACACACAAGTCCTTCACTCATTACATTTCGTTCCCCATTCGTTCCAGAGGAGCAGATTTTTGAAAACTGTTCAGAACAGTTCTCAAAAATCTCCTCCTCTGGGACGGATGGGAAACAGAAGGCAAGGGAATGGAAAAAGTGAGGGACTTGCTTGTGTGCAGTAAAATGCGTCCCCCCCACTCATTCCGTTCCCTTCCCGGCCACATTTGAACTGTTCTCAGGACATGTCTGGAGCCTGTGTGATAAACTCCAGTGTCTGAGGACAACACAGTCAGTGAATGAGACTGTGCACACATGAGGCCAGTGCAGGGAGTGATATTTATATCTGATTTCCTAGCCTCACCGGATACTTGGTCATATCTTTCAGGGCACTAACTGTCTTCACATGGAACCAATAATGGGATTCTGGAATGACTGATGGCTTTAACTTCATATTAACTTCAGATGAAGCTTGGAATCTTTCTGAAGACAAACCAGATGATACATTTATCACATTTTCACAGAGGTGCTCCTCCAAGTGATGAAAAATATCTATTTATCATCACATATGTTCTTCATCACCTATCCATTGATTGGATTCAGGACAACCACAAGAAAGATGGATAGGGAAGCAGGCTGGGAACATGGCAGGGGATAGGTAGAAGACACTGGGATTGTCTTTGTCTCTAGTATAGAAGGATTTGCATAAACCCTGGGGGAAGACAGAACAATCAGCAAAGCCATTTAATCTTCACCTAGATCCTTCACTTGTCTTCAAATGAGTGTTCCTTTCCCATGGGAAACTTCCCTGTGTTTCCAAGGTCATAATGACCTCTTAAAACATGTCTGGCTCTAGATATGAAAATATGAACCCCATATAGAGCTGCTAACAATATAGGTGATGAAGAACATATGCTATAATAAATAGATATTTTTCATTACTTGGAGGAGCATCTCTGTGAAAATGTGAAAAATGTATCATCTAGTTTGATCTTCAGAAAGATTCCAAGCTTCATCTGAGAATTCTTTGTAACATCTATGCTTGTTTCAAGTCCTGAGGTGCTTCCAGGTGAGGGTTTTATTGTGCAATCATCCTATCCCATTCACTGGATTTCATGGGTGGACCAGAAACAGAATAACTGCACAGTGTATCAGGGTCATTTGTCCAGAAACATCCCTTAACACATATACCCAGGAATGGGGGGGGGGGGGGCTTGAGTCCTGCCTGAAATGACCTGATAAAACTATTTAGTTAGTTAGTTAGTTAGTTAGTTAGTTAGTTTATACCCCACCTTCCTCCCAGTACAGGGCCTCAACTAGACCATCAAGAGCCTATATAGCTAAACCTCTGCAAGAATTGTCATTCAGAAGTGTACGGAAGGATCAAGCACTAAGAAAAATTAAGAAAGGGATTGTCATTGAGTTCTCCAAAGAATAATAAATGCTGCTTGCTATCTATCCTATACACGCACATTTGTGAGTAAGTTACATGGAACACATGAAGGACATTTCTGAGTACTATACAAATTGGCTTGGTAGAATATGGCCAGATAGTCTGAAAAACCAACAAAAAACCATGGATGCTGGCCATTAACGCCTTTGACTTCACATTGACTTGCATGAGTCTTTCGGTGATCATGAATGGGGAAAAATAATTTGACTTCTGCCAGCAAGTAGCTGCAAGCAAGCAAATTTAAAATTAAAATGGGATGCCGTAACCACCCTTTGGAGGCACAGCAGCTATGGGCTGGAGGCAGTGGTGTGCAATAGGTTTCATCAAAGGAGCCTTTTTTCAACTGTAATTGTGGTTTAAAAGCTGCATGTAGTAATCTCTCTAAAGGCAAAGATAGCGGCAAGCCCCCCTGTTGCTTATCTACTTCTTCTACCAAACCCTTTTTTATGTAAAATTCTTACTGGAAGATAAATGGCCAAATGTGACTCTTGTAGTTGCCAAATTTCTCTCTGAGGCAGCTAGGATCAGAACCCACTATGTATAAAGGGACAGTTAGAGTTAGAAATAGAGTTTGAGTTAGAGTTAGTTAGAGTTATATTTAGCAATTTCATCTTCTCCTGTTTTATTGTGGGGAAATTTGGTGGCTTGTATATCTTGACTGAATGCCTAAATTTTGGGTCTTTGGACCATAATAAATTATGGCTGACTGACTTCGTCTATTGCTAATCCCCCCCCCCCCCCCAAATTGCCCCCATGTCCAAGTGGCAACCACATATTTAGCACTATCTCTAGTGTACTTCTTTCTCTATGACTGGTAGGGTTTAAAGTACTGGCTACAAATGCATGTGGCCAGAATTAGATTACTGATGGAGCAATAGTGACAACTAGTGGCTATTTATAATCACAAAATGCAAGAAAAATCGCCTCCAAAGGCATAGAATTCAGAGACACAACTGTGTTAATCTGGAATATCAATACACAAAAGCACATTTGAGACTAACTGAGCTAAAGATGTTGTAGCATAAACTTTTGTACACGTAGGGGCTGAACAGGCCACCCCTGAGGGGCAACCTGCAACCACCCCTTTCAGCACTGAATCAGGGCCATGGCAACTACATGCCACAGCCCTGAACTGGCCTTTCCGTTGTGCAAAAAGCAGCTGCAAAAAGCAGCTCCTTTTTGCGCCACGGAAAGGGCACCATAGCCACTAGCGCCGTGGCTTTCCGGTGCTCCTTTGGTACTGTGTCATCTGGATGGCCAGAGGAGCACCATGGCACCATCCAACATGCAGTGGCATGTGTGGCATCACACTGGCATGGGGGCGGAGTAGGGGTGTGCATCATGTAGACGCCACACCCCATTCTGTCAAAATGTGGCCTTTATGGCCAGTCTGTTAGTCTACTTCTTCAGATACAAGAATGTATTTCCATGCATCTAAAGAAGTAGATCTTATGAAAATGTATCCTCTAAAGTGATATATACAGAAAAAATAGATTATATAGATTTGCTGCTTCACCAAGTGATACAATATGACTCAACAATTCATTATTTAAAGACTGCTTGTCTGATAACCAAACTGCAAGGTGCATGACAGCAAGTGAGAAAAAATAACTAGTTATTTGTAATTAATTTATTTCCCCAATAACTGAGGCATAACTACATTACAGCACTATTGTAACTGAAGAGGAAGGGGACAATTTTATTCTTTTCATTGAGTAATGTTAATGTTTAAAATTACAATTAATGCTATTGTATAGTTATTGGTATGCGGCCTCACCAAATGGAGGAGGAATATCATTTGGTTCAAGTATGGACTAAATGTGCAGGTGATTAATTGTGTTCTTTTGTGGGTGTTCACCTTAAAGGTAATCAGCCTTTAATAGCAATAGCAAGTACATTTCTATAATGCTTATCAGTGAACCTAAGCGATTAACAATATGTAAGCTAATTTCCCCCAAAAAGCTGGGGACTCATTTTACTGACCTATGAAAGGATGGAAGGCTGAGTGGACCTTGGGGCCCTGCCTGAGATCGAACTAACAATATTGTGGCTGCAGTACTGGCATTTAACCACTGTGCCACCAGGGCTCCTTTAAGCCTTTATGTGTACAGGAGGATTATAGGTTTTCTGCTACAGGGCAATGGCTCAGAGCATTCAGATGGCCTTTTTCTCCAGAATAATTGTAAAATAAATATAGTATTACTTTGGAAAAATAAAAAAGAAATGGCTGGAATCCGATTAGGAAGTTACAAATATGTACCCTACAGTTTAAGATATAAGTTGTTGTTGTTGTGTGCTTTCATGTTGTTTTCAACTTAAAGTGGCCCTAAGGCAAAACCTATCATGAAGTTTTCATAGCCAGATTTGTTCAGAGAGGTTTGCCTCTGAGGCTGAGAGAGTGTGACTTGCCCAAGGTCACCCAGTGGGTTTTCATGTCTCTGACCCACCTCCTTTTCAGGCTTGTTTAGTGGGAATAAGGGAGAGGGCCTTTTCGGTGTCTGCTCCCAGACCTGGGAACTCTCACTCCAGAGAGGCCAGGCTGGCCCCATCCTTGCTAACCTAGCACTGGCAGGTTAAAACATTTTTCTGTTGCCAGGCCTTTACAAACTGTAGAGGTTGGGCTCTTAATGTTGTGTGGTGCTGGTTTTAAAGTTTATTAAGAGTCTACATATAGGGTTTTATTGTTATTATTTTTGAAATTGTTATAATATATGATTGTTTAATTGTGTTATTTTATGCTGTCATTGAACTTCTGGGGTTTTTTTAAATCTGTATTGTTTTAAAATGTTGGCTGACTTGTGTCCCATTATTGGGAGACAGGCAGGATATAAATGCATAAAATCATCATCATGATCAGCATCAGCATCATCAGATAACTTGAACCCCACACTGGCTCTCATTAGGGGCTAAGTAGGTCCCATGAAAGTTTAAGATTCTTTTAGAAGGCACTGGTGATTCATCACCATAAATGATGATGGGGAATATCTGTCCCTATCTTCATTTAAAAAGTGAAGTTGTTGTTGCTGTGTGCCTTCAAATTGTTTCTGACTTACGGCAACCCCAAAGCGAACCTATTATGCTGTTTTCTTGGCAAGATTTGTTCAGAGGAGGTTTGCCACTGCTTTCTCCTGAGGCTGATTATACTGTTTTCTTAATATTTTTAAGTGCCATGACTGGTTGTTGTTACCTAAGTGAGATCAAACATAGACAACCACTAGATGGCTCTTCAAAACCATTAGATACAAATGTTACTGAAGCTCTAAGAAATGCTATATTCTACATTTTTAAATACACCCCCTTTTTTTTACTAGAAATAACCAGTAAGGATAGAAGACTAAAGACATAAACTATGCACATAATATTTAGAGATTTAAATAAAGTAAAGATAAAATAGGACTTTTTTTTTCTTTTTTCTTTTAAGAGGAATACCTGGATACCCTGGCATGTACCAAAATGCCACAGTCCCCATGAAAATGAAATAGTTGCTCTGATGTACTTGTATTTAAGTTGGTGTCTTATCTTCATTCTAGATTCAATAATACTGCATAATTCTGTGGAATCATATCAGCCATTTTTTCTGTTTTAGTATTCATCAGAATCAGACTTGAAGCAATATGTTCAAATGAGGCTCCAAGCAATAAACATATCAATAAATAAAACATGTAATATTTGCTGCCTATTAACAGTGATTCTGATCTGTCATCTGATGCAAATGCTTTGCTAATTCTATAGCTGAAGAAGATCCTTTAAAGGCAAGAGAAAATCATGGAATGTTCTATGGTAAAAATGAGTAAAAGACCCAGTATGGTGTAGTGGTTTGAGTGTTGGACTAAGACACTAGAAATCAGGGTTCAATTCCTTACTTGACCATTGGAAATCCACTGGGTGACTTTGGGTTCTAGGACTTTTCAGCCTTAGAAAAAGCCGTGATAGCTTCACTTTAGGATTGCCTTATGTTGGGCACAACATGAAGGCACACAGCAGCAGCAGCAGCAACAAAGATGCATAAACTTGGCAATAAGTTTTACTGATATTATCACATAAAGAATGTGGATATGTCTTCGTTTGCTGAAGATGTTTCTTCAAAGTTAAGGTTACATTCCTATAGTTATGTACTCATTGGCTGACATTCTGTTAGGAACATATGTCACCAGTCACCATTGGACATTAGACATATTCTGCTGATAGCACAGAAAGCAGAGTTATGCAGAGAGAATCTTCTGTGCCTTGTCTTTGCAGGTTGTACATTATGCATTACATTTTTCCATTGTGTCTTGTGGTTATGCATTATGTATTGAGGTTGTGCAACCCAGACTTCATATTGTGATTGCACATCCTATGCTTTGCATTGCAGTTGTGTATCCTGCAATTTGCATTGTGGTTGTGCATTGCTCAATGACACCTAGTCATTGACGTGTTCAGCAGTGTAGCTGTTCTGCATGAGAGTTGCATAGCATGCAGGGATTTTCACTGCACTAAGAGAATGTTGGGTTGAGGCCATTGTCACTCATTGATATAATTTTTTTTTTTGAAGAATGCATTAAATATTGGACTCAGGTGCAATAAAAGATTTTACAATTCAAGAAGTGTGGCTGAATATTTTGCTTTGGTGATAAATTTTCAAATTTGAATTGGCTTATCTTTTAAAATTTGTCTTTGTTTAATTCACATTGAAATCCAGAAATTAATTTTACTTTATACACTAAATGTTTACAGTATTTGTTTAGTCTTATTGGAAAAACTCTGCTTCCCTAGTTATACATTTTAATACCACTATGTAGGACGGCACCTGTGAAATCTGTACATTGAGGTGTTTGTCTCTTTGTCTGTCAGGCTGAGCAAATCCACATGCTTGATCACAGTCTGAACGAACCTGTTGTGTTATCTAATGGGATGAAAACGAAGACTGTAGCAAGGTTTTGAGCCTAATCTGTCAAATATTTTAGGTAGTGCAAGAATATACATTTTAGATATTATCATTATTATTATTTTGCCCTAGAATGAACCTTTATGAACCAGATATTTAGACTTAGACTTAACATGTTCTCCTGAATTTTGGGAATAATATGAAAATGTCAGTATTTTCCAGGAAATTGCTGGTTTAGGTCCATTTTGCATGAAATCCATTTTAAGGTGTGTAAGTGATTTTTTATTTCATTCAAATCACAGGTGAAACCACCAACATCAACCTATATGCAAGTGCCTTTAATTCACCTGTTGACCTATGGGGACTCCATGAATTACATATGGTTTTCTTAGGCAAGGAATACCCAGGAGCACCCTGCTAGTTCCAGTTTAGAGTATTTAATAATTTCAACCAGAGATACGCTGGGTAAATTTCCCAAATATGTCATATACATCATTTGCACTGTTCCTAATCTTTTAATAGTGTTTAAACATCTGTTTAATATATTTGTATTGGTCATGGAAATATTGCTCATACAGAACACTTTTACATTTATTCATAAAGGGAATTCTGAGATAAAATAGCACCCAACCAGCCTAAAGTGCCTTCTGATCTAGGAAAAGCTGTCCCAGATCAGATATTTCCACAATGTATGTGCCTGAATTATGTGTGATGTTGGAGTACTTTGACTTATCCAATGATTTGTCTGCACATATATATATATATATATATATATATAAAGAAAATAATGATAGTCTCCTAAAACTAAAATTATAGACTGCATGATATTTTAGAATCTTTCACCTAAGCTGATTTTAGCATGAGTTTTCTCCTTCACAAGTTGAACAGTTGATTTAAAAACATATAACATAGGAACTTTCAATTATCTTTTATCTTAATAAAGCATAAAAACATACAGTTTTTTTTTAAAAAAGGATATATATCAGCATAAGTATATAGTATTATGCTGTCTGGAGATGACGTGCATAGCAATCTAATGCATTTGGAGCTTGTGATATTGTCAAAGGCTGCATAACACATAAAAACACCCCCAAAAGGATGTAATGACAAAGGGACATGTATTGTCATTTTGAAACAAAAAATGCTCAAGCATGAGTTCTTGAATCAGAAGGATTACAAGACAGATAATATATGACTGGTTTTGTCCCTAAAGACTTATTTATTTCAGTACAACCATCAAAGGAAAGAAGAAAGAGCTCTGCTCTATATAAAACTGTATTATTCCAATAAAATTGAATTTCTTCACCAAATAAAAATACTTGGGATCAGAGTGCCAACCTACGACCATAGGGATGCTCGTATAGAAATAACAGCATATAACTGACTATATAAATATATGTGACATTTGGTTTTTGCTGCTTGGCTGGGCAAGGTTTTCCATGAGAGAGAAAGAGAGAATATTTGAATGTTTCAATTTTCTCTTTACGCTGGTCTGAGCATCCCACTTGAGTGAAAAAGGCAGGATATAAATGACTGTCCTAATTTAAACATAAATAAATATTTAATGCATTTTGACATGTTCTAAGTTGTTTAGAGAGCCTTTATCAGTACACATTGCAGTCAGATAATTCCTTACTTAATAAATACAGTTGTGCACAAGCTGATCAAAGATAAAAAGCAATCAGGGCCAGAGTCAGTGATGAATATTCTTGGAGAACTATTAAGGTCCAGTACTCTGGGGAGTTTCCACAACTGACCTCTGATGCCCCCTAAGCATTGTTAAAGAATAATAGCAGCCACTGCAGACTTCCTTCCCTTTAAAAAAACCCCACTTGGTTCATTTATTGAACTGGGCTTCTTTGCCCCCTCTGTCTGTCTTGAGTGGGGATCACAACAGAAATATAATGAAACAAAGACTAAGGTAGATGAATAGAAAACCAAAGATAAAACTAGCTGCAGTGAATAAAATATTTCATCACATAAAACCAAACTAAAACTAGCAGCAGGATAAAAGGTGCAGAAGCACTAAAATAGTTCTTAAAAGATCTGGGAGAATTAAAAGGTTTTCACCTGCCACGAAAAAGCACAGGCAAGCTTTTCGGAGAAAGGTACTTCATAGATGAGGTGCCACCACTGAAAAGACCCTCTCTGTTGTAGCCACTTTCTTGCCTCTTTTGGTGGGGACACTGAAAAGAGGGCTTCAGATGATGTTTTTAGCATTTAGGTGCATGTCACAATGAGGCCTGGGTTGCCACCTGTGTACTGTTCCTGCTTTGCATCCCTTATTTCACTACTCAGAGAAAAATACAGCAGCTGCTATATCTCCTCCTGTTAGTTTGTCAGTAACATAAGAGAGGCAAACAAGAAATGCAAATGGCAACTGTGGCAGGAAGCCTGTCTTCTTCCTCCAATGTGCAGGTGGCAAAGTGACTGATGAGGTATCACAGATATTATCATTCTGCCCTCTCCTTTATAAGGTGGTAAAGAATAAGGTAAGAAGGAGACCATCAGAAGACAGTAGGCCAGAATCTGTGGCTGATCCCATAAATAAAACATTTTAGTGAAATACACAGTTCATTGAATCATAGAATTGGAAGAGGTCACAAGGGCCCTCTGCCATGCAGGGATACATACTCAAAGCACTTTTGACAGATGGCCATTCAGCCTCTGTTTTTACAAGCCTCCAAAGAAGGAGACTCCACCACCTTTAAAGGCAGTGTATTCTACTGTTGAATAGCTCTTACTGTCAGGACTCCTACTGATGCAGCCTAGAATCATACTGGCTTTTTTAAAGCTTTCACATCACACTGCTGATTTATATTCACCCTGTGGTCTACTAGGACTCCTAGATCCCTTTCTCATGTACTGTTGTCAAGCCAGATGTCACCCATCCTATATCTGTGCAATTCATTGTTTTTTTCCTTGCCTAAGTGTAGAAGCTTACTTTTCTTCCCGCTGAAATTCATTTTGTTAGTTTTGGCTCAGCTTTCCAATCTATTAATGTCTTTTTGAATTTTGATCCTGTCTTTTGGGGTATTAGCTACCCCTCCTAATTTGGTGTCTTCTGTAGATTTGATAAGCATGCCCTCTATTCCATCATCCAAGTCGTTAATAAAGATATTGACTAGCCCTGGGCACAAAACCGTATGGCATCCTGCTAGTCACTTTTCTTCAGGATGAAGAGGAGCCATTGTTGAGCACCCTTTGGATTTGTTTAGTCAATCAATTACAAATCCATTGAGTAGTCACATTGTGTAGTTCACATTTTATTACCTTTTTTTTTTTTTTGCAGGAACATCATGGGAGATCTTTTGAAAAGCCTTACTGAAATCAAGATACACTACATCCACATCACTCCCTTCATCTACCAAGCTTGTACCTCTACCCATTTCCACCCAGCAACAAAGAGAGATAAGATTAGTATGGCATGAATTGTTTTTGAGAAACCCATGCTGACCTTTAGTAATTGTGGCATTCCTTTCTAAGTGCTTCCAGACTGACTGTTTAATGATCTGCTCTACCATCTTTTCTGTGACATTAAAAGTTTATAATTAGTAACTGGAGTTGGAGGTGGACAGGTTAGGGTGATAGATTAGGGAGTGGAGTCTAATTAACTTTTGACAGGTCACGAGGCAATACTTCATGTCATGGGTGTCAAGAGTCCATGTATTTGGGATATCAGGATAGCTTCTGGTGGATTATGATAATTCATAGCATGGTATCAGTTGAAATTTTCTTTCTAACACCTTCTGCATGAGATAATAGTCGGTTTATAGAATAAAATTAGGGGCAGGTGAAATAACTGTCAGCTCTTTCAAACATTTTTAGAGCTTTCAGCCTAAATCCAAGTACATGTCCCAACTAGATAAACCCACTAAATAACGGGAATTATGTGTACATTGATTTGACATTCAACAATTTATCCAGTGGTTCAATTTTAGTTAGGACAAGCTATTTGATTTAGGCCACTGACACTAATAATAATAATAAAAATAATTGTAATAGTAATTTTTAAAAATTTGTACCTGTCTCTCCCCAAGGCCTCAGGTCTTAATGTATTTTATTTTATTTATTAAAATAATTGTATCCCACCCTTTCTCATACTGTCATGGCAGCATACCATACAATCATACGACCATACCATACAATCTGCCAAACCAAATTAAATAACAAGAAACAATAAGAAATCATTCAGAGAGACTAACTAACCACACAACCTCACAATTTCAAGCCAGACAGTTAAAATCAATGAAAACATTTTTAAGCAATTTGAAAACATAGAAGTTAAACCTCGATGATTTCGGAAGGAATCAGGGGGAAAAACATGGCTTACAGAGAAGCATAGACTGTAGTCGCTGGTGTTATAAAAGCAGTATAAATCCATTTAGAATTTTTAATACAAAATGGAAAAGAAAGTGAATTTGATGTATAAGTCAGTAGTTAATTAAACTGGGCAGAGGCAGTGGATGTGAGAACCATCACAATACACTTTTCTTTCCTGAACAGGGAAATACTTTCTTCACTGCAAAGCTATTGCCACACACTAATTATTAATGCAGTGAAGGAGATGCCCAAGACACATCTGTGGTAGATTCCCCATTCTTTTGAGTGTGAATAAATTCTCCCTTCCCCCCTCTTCCAGTATCTTGCAAAAAGGATTCATTGTATTTTGATTAATCCATCCTCGGTCCACCTCAAATGTTTCCATGGAGACCAGATTCCTCCCCCTTCCCCCCTTGAAGGCAGCTGTTAGCTTCATGAAGCTTAGCTCAGCTCCCCTTGCAAACCCACTTGAGCGCCTAAAGAACCCCCTTATTTGATCTCTTGTGTGCATAAATAAAACTTACAAATTCCTCTCGGTATCACTGGTGTCAATGCTAATAGAGCAATGTTTGCTTAATGACTTTTCAGTCCATCGGTGAATAGGATGATAATCTCCCCGTTCAAGATCACCATTTCCATTTCAAGATCACCATTTCCATTTCCACCCAGGCAGGTGAAAGAATTGATAAACGTGAGCAAATTGTTAAAGATGTGCAAATAGAGCTTCCATTTCTTTTTTGTAAAGACAACAACAAACAATAATCTGCGACCATCCCAGCCACTTAGTATCAAGGTAGACCACACGGATGAACCAGTCAAGTTCTGTTTGTGTTAAACATTCACATTATTCTGAAGAATTGTGTTTTTGTTTTTTTCCAATAGAATTTTATTAACTCATAAAATGTTTTTCCCTTCGTCTGAAGCTTCACATTCCTTCAACAATGCCCTAAATTAATATAATGATTTTGTTGTTTTCTCATGGTACAAAATAGATTTTTAGGTCATCTACTTGCTCTTTGTGTCTTCATTCTCTCTTTATTCCTACCATGTAAAGAACATGTGACCTAAATTCTTTTCACAAAGCAATGTGAAAGGGTTGTTGTATGAAAAAAGAAGTTTTTTTATGATCAAGGGGGTAAACTGGGGAAGTAAATTGGGAGTAAGCCCCCTTTAACTTACTAAGTCTTACGTCTAAGTAAACATCATAGGCTGAGCTATAAGCCTATATCTAATAGAGGTTACCCCCCCCCCCCCCATAGTGATTGGGGTGGAGGACCATTGAATATAGCAATAAGGCTCCTCTAGGGACTGTGCAGCTGTAAGGGAAGACTATATTTTAAAATAGGCCATGAACTTGAAAGCTGATTAGCATAAAAATGTGCCCTGGATGTTTTGAAAATTAATTGTCAAAGAGACTGAACAGACCAGCATAAAGAGCTGGCTTCAGGGTGGCGTGGGGGTATCGCTGCCCGCTGCCCACCCTGACTCTGCCCCTGAACTGACATCATGCTGCTCGCCTGCCCAGATGGCAGGTGGCATCATGATGTTTTTGTGGCACTGTGTTTAAACATGCTGCGCTGAAGAAATAAAGAAAAGTCACTGCCTTTTTGCCACTTCTTTGGGGGCTGGAAGAATGCCAGATCATGCGGTTGCCATGGCCCTGATCCGGTGCTCAAAGGGGCGGCACAGAGCTGCCCCTTTACAGCCATCTGTTTTGGCCCAAAACTTCATTTCATCCTGCTGGCACATAAACTCAGAAGAGATTTGATGAATTATCACAAAATGTCAGGCCACAAAGAGCAATAAGTAATCTTATAGTATGTAATTGAATTCTATGTCATTGCCATTCAGTTCACTTTTCAGGAATATATATTACAGCTAGTTCCAACTACAGCTAGGGCCAACTAGAGTTGACCCAGTGAATCAATGGGGTTATATAAGCGTTAAATTACTCTTTAACCCTTGAGGCAATGGGCTTACTATAGTTAGGACTACCAACTGGATTTAAGCCTATGTTGTTACTCTGCTCTGTTGTCTTTCTAACATACCTTCCAACATTTCACAGCTGTAAATTTGGACATGTAGCCAAGCAATACCAGAGTGTAGTCATAATGTGGCCAGACAACAAGAGGACAAAAGTTATTAAGGAGGAAGAACACCCAAAACTACTACACTAGAATTTATATGCTGGGTTTAGGGAAGCATGGGGGTGGGATGGGGGGTGAAATCCAAATCAATAAATACAGTATTCTGTGTGTGCGTACATGTATGTGCACAGCTTAATTAACAATAAATATAATATTTTACAAGGCATTATTCTAAAATCAATATGTCTTTATGTGACAGCTTTCTCTGTCTTCATACCTATCTTCTGGCCAATGCACATCATAGATTAAATCAAATTCCAGCTTCCATATAATACAACACTCATATGGTGGATGTGAGCCAATAGTATCTTCGCAGCCTTACCAATGGAGAAAAATAATGTACTAAACTTTTAGCTCTAGGACATATATGGAAAGTAATTAGTTAAGAAAGCTATAGTTGGGAGAAAGAGATTGTCCTAAAGAAATACATACATTCCAATGAAATACATACATTCCAAAGCTGGAAACATAATACAATGCAATCTGACAAGCGAATGGGCAATTTTTGTTCAGGACAGAGGTGAGCTTCAAACAAGGGACTTCTTGATTTATAGTGCAATCTTCTCACCACTAAAATACAAAAGTTCTCAAGTAAGAACTTTATCACACAAGGCTTGGAAAGTGATACGACAACTGAGCATAAAAGTTAGAACCATACAAGCCATTGTATTCCCAGTTACCATGTCTGGATGCAAGAGTGGGCCAGTGAAGAAAGCAGATAAGAAGATCAACTCTTTTGAGATGTCGTGCTGAAGATACTGTGGACAGCCAAAAAGACAAACAAATGGGTCACAGAACAGATCAAGCCTGAAATTTCTTTGGAAGCTGAGATGATTAGGTTGAGGGTGTCATACTTTGGTCATATCATGAAAAGGTACAACTCATTGGGGAAAAAAATAATGCTAGGCAATTAACTTACAGTTGTAATCTGCTTAGTGAGACTGCTTAGTGCAGTATATGAAGTGGTATATAAATGAAGCTGCTAGCTGCTGCTAAGGTGAAGGGATGTAGAAAGAGAGAAAGACCACATGTTAGATCAATGGACTCTATTAAGGAGGTCACAGGTATGAATTTACAAGACCTAAGCAGAGCAGTGGAGGATAGGGAATCTTGGAAGTGTCTCATCCACAGGATCGCCATTAGTCAGGATCAACTCCAAGGAAGTTAACAATAACAAAGTAGCATCTGAGGTTGTATCTTATTACATGCACTCATTCTTATTGATGGGCAAAAACCATCAATGCTTCCCAATTGTGCTGCTTTTGCACTGTTAATGCACATGTGATAAGTTCCTCCCAAAGCAATTCTGATATTCAGTCACTCACATCATGTAGGTGGGGTGATTATGCCCGTCCCTCCCTCTCTATTCCCAAAAAGGCTGTTTTTGTTGTTTGTTCAGTTTTTTCCTGATTTCTTTTCATTTTTTTTAACTTAATGGATTGCCATGATCATGCAATTGCTCTAAAAATAAAAATAAATACAGATCAAAAGGCATGCTGGGATTGGAAGGAGATAAGGCAGGAAGGCAGGGCTGTGGAGGCCAGTGTGAGGAAGGCAGAGCCCAGGACAGAAGCAGCACAATGGCAATTTGGAAGAGCTGTGCGATAATGAGTGCCCCCAATCTGGTATGTTTGCGTTATTATGGCAATGAATCACTGTGCCATTGGGGTGGCCAACCAACCAATTATTTCACTGGTCCCACCAGTAACGCTGTATTTTGTAAAATAAGAGGAGTACTGGCACATGAAAAGCCATCATTTCCAGTTCCTGCCAATATCATTCCTGTGTTGCAGATTTTGTCCTGGGTCTGCCAACTTTCTACTTGCTTTGCCCAGTTTTATCTATGCTCATTTAAATATAACACATTTTTAAAATGACATTTTGGCAATTTTAGGTATGATGTTTTCCATCAAATATAAGCATGGATTTGGAACAGGTTATCTGAGAAGATGAATGAACGTATCCATTTGTAGTTGTTCCCTTCAATAGTTCCTTCTAATAAATTATGGCTTTTTGGAAACTTCTTCAGTATCTCAAAATTGGTATTATATGCAAATCAATATTACTACTGTCCAATTTTAACATTTTAGCTGCTGCGCACATATACCCAGGTGTTATCTAAATTTTGTTGTATGACAATAGGTAGGGGAAGTATAATTTTCTTTTTTGTATTTGATACTTTTCTTTTGTAATATGCCTTGATTCCACGAGGAAAAGGCAAAATATAAATCTCCTCCTCCTCCTCCTCCTCCTCCTCCTCCTCCTCCTCCTCCTCCTCTCACAAGCGATATCAAAGGTAACTAATAAAATGCAGTAAAAAACAAAATCTAATGCAATACTAATTATATAGTGGATATTGTAATATAATGAAAATAATAAACATTTGCAGCATGTACCACTACAAAAATCAAAGCAGCAAAACAATAAATTGTAAAAGGGTCCTTGGGCAGCAGTCATGTCACAAAGCCCCCCCCCACCTACCCATGACAAGTTCTTTTAACAATACAGTTATTTATCACATAGGGAAAACGATACGATAGAGCCACGTAGGCTTCTCTAGTAATGTCACTTCATAACCAAGGTACCATGATTAAGAAGGCCCTGCCTCATAATCAATCATCTGACACTCATGGGAGACTTGAGGAAAGACCAAAAGAAATACTTTTTCTCTTTGTGATAGGGCATCATTAGAGAGTATAGGAATAATTCTTAGGTAGAAAGAAAATAGGAGAAAGCAGCTTGATCATAGAAAAACAATTTTAAAAATAAGGTGAACAATGTGCATAAGGTACCGAAAACAGCACCCCAGGGATTATTCAGAAAGTGAAAATAATCCCAGTAGAAATTGGGTTGAATCTTTGTTGTTCACATGTATTTCAAATGCATTTGATTAAGTTTTTTTTTTGGGGGGGGGGGAGGCTGCCCAAAACCCACTTAACCTGGGACAATCAATCTCAGGTCCCCCCCCCCCCCCAATTTTCCTAAAAGATTTGCATTGTCACGATTTAGACACACAATAAACCAGGACAAAACTCTGCATGCCTTGAACGTGCTTCAAATACATTCTCACAATCAATTCCACTTGAGGGCTGATATGTGTGAGCAACAGAACTCACAGAGATGTGCACAGTTAAAAAATAAATAGTGAGGATAACAAAATTGGAATGCATTAGTGAGATTATTCAGACAGTCATGCTAAAAATAACATCTGAATAGGACACTAGTATCACTCTATCAATGTCCACCCTACATAGGCTGGATGATCAGGAATTTCCTCTTCTGTGTGGAAATTTTTGTTCTCAGACAACTATTAAAGGTACATGAATCCTGTCCTTTCTTTCATGTGAACACTCTATATTGGGGCAATTGTGGTGTCTCCTTCTCTAATCCGGAGTTATAAAGAAGAGTACTAATTACTACTACCTATCCACTTGCCTAAGACCAAGAAGTAGTAGGGGTGAAGGTGTTGTTGATGCTTTTAAAAAACTACTTCATTGAGAAAAATATACAAATAAAAGGCACATATCTCAGAGACAGGTCATACACACTGAAGTCGAGTTTCCTAAATGGAGGTAGGAGAGGGTGAAGATGGGATAATATCATCTGTGTTTATTTAGCCATACTTTTGTAAATGTTTGCACCCAAATAATTCCTTAGTTGGTCTTTAGTTTGCATTTTATTAATTTAATTTCATCAGTTTTCTTTTCACTTCTAGGTATCATTTATACATGTAGGTTTAAATATGACTTACCTTTGTCAAGTGGATTGTAATGTCTTCATATAGGAAAACCATTCTATTTCCTGTTACACACATCCTGAACTTCCTTTCAGACTTCCTCCTCTTTGTGAAATACATAATAAAGTTCAGCTCACAAAGGATATGTGACCACCACCCTATATCACAAACCCACTGACAGCTGCACATACTTACATGTCTCCAGTTTCCACTATGAACATACACGTACTACCAAATTCAGAGTTTACAGCCAATTCCTCCAATACAATCACATCTGCTCAGACATACAGGAGAGGGACACCAAACTCATGGAATTACAACAAGTATACCTCAAACAGCTGAATATCCAAAAACCCCAATCCATCAACAGTGAGGCTGAACAGAGACAATAGTTTCCTGGGTCACTACACATATAACACTTAATACCCAAGCACAAAAATTCTTTTAGCCAGTTTTATTATATCTCCTTTCAGGTTCCCAGCCAAAACTCTTTACCCTATTCAAATGGTCATCCATCCACTCTGACCTTAGGCAACATCTTTCCACCTGCTTTTGTTCTCCAATGACCATAGTTAAAACTGAACTTGTCACTTCTTCACCATACTCACAGGTTCTATATTTCTATGCCTATTCATATAGACTTGTCTATCAAGGTCCTTCCTTGGCAACACTTCACTCTGTGCATCTGAGGAAGGCTATGAAAGCTTATGCTGCAACTTCTCGCACACAGGTGGGTTGCATCCTCACTGCAGAAATAATCCAGTTTGACCAACAGAGTTATTTCTGCACTGCAGATGCAGCCTTAGTCTCAAAGGCACTACAAGATCCCCTTGCATATATAATAAAGTGAATACCTTACTGCCAGACTAATACACAAAGGAATTCCTCTTGCAACAAAATAAAACAAACTAATAGGAACAAATAAATCTTTGTTCAGTAATGCATTGAAATAATTGAAATTGTTGATTAGAATTTATGTCTATAAAATCCATGAACCAAAAGAAATAGCTGATAGGGCAGATTAAAAGGGGTACTTTAGAGAACAATCTGAATATGAGAAAATCACTTCTGGCAGTTGTAGCCACACTAGAGATAAAGAAAAGTAAACTTTTCCATCTGAAACTAAGATTATATTAGACTGAATGTACATTGTCATAATGTCAGTGTAGATTTCTAGGTAAACATAGCCATACTGGTGGAATACTCAAATATGCAAGTAATTTTGGATGGCTCCATGCTACAGAAATAAAGCAGTTGACATCACTTAAACTATCATTGCTCTATCCTGTGGAATCCTGGAATTTGTTGTTTGGTGAGGTATTCAGCCTGCTCTGGTGGCCCACCAAACTACAAACCCTCGGATTCTGTAGGATAAAGTAATGACAGTTAAAATGGTGTCAAACTGCTTTATTTCTACAATTTGGATACACCCTTTGAGTCATTAGCCAACTCCTGGAAGGACATAATTTTGACTACTCAGCAAGGTTCTGGGAAATTTTCTGGGAGTTTTTCAAGCTTCAATAGATTAGGGAAAGTAATGTACATTGTGGTTAGATTTCAAGATGGTAGTTGTAACTAAAAATATTGGCTAAAACACCTGGATGCATTTTAAACATGGACAAGTCACATGGAATTCCCTGCACTGTACACCTCAGATAAGATGATGTTCTGTCAAGCCTTTAAATCTCTCCTGTAAAAAAATGAGGCTTGACATTCTGAGCCTCACAAAACAGCAGGCCAGGTTGTAGATGAGAGGCATTAAGAAGCCCTCTGATCACTGAGTATTTTTCTAAGCAGATCTCACCTGCTGTGCAAGATGATAATGAAGCAATCAGTTGAATTCAGAAGGTAAGAGAGGGACTGAAAAAGAGTCTCTGGAGGGTCTGATTGCTTGCTTGAGCGGCTGTTCCCTCCCAGCCATGCAGCTTCTGCCAATATGTCATCCTGTACTCTCAGGAAAAAGGAAAGAAGACAAGCTCCTACAATTGCCTCCCTTTCTGATACAGTGGCAACAAGCCCACACTTTTGGAGATGAATTTACTAATGCCTACCAGTGGCTAGTGCTCCCACAAGGGAAAGATTTGAAAACCCTGCTGCCCTTTCAACCCCTCCTTCAGTTGGTTTGCACAAAAATATTTTTCCCAATGGCCATCTGAGTCGTGATCTATCTGTATTTCATATGTAACTTGCCTCTTTGAGGGAGAACACTGTATCCTGGTGCACCTTTGACTGTGCATGAGCTGGATCCCCCAAGAGTCTACATTCTGTACAAACAATTCCCCCAAATAGTCCTGACCTTAAAGCACATTTTCTGATACCGTAAAGGATCAGCTGCCTCCTGGAATACAGATTTAGTTGGCTGGAATATAAGATTGTCTGGAGGGGGTTAAATATCAAAAACATAATTTGCAGGGAAAGTTCAGATGAAGGAAGGGTTCAGCTTACTTTTGCCATCAATTCTAAACCTTAAAATTTACACAAATAGAAGCATACATCTCATTATAGGAATTTAGCCTTTATTGGGGCGGATCATGCCACAGCTATATTGACTTTTGTCAAACAACAAAAATTGTACCTAAAAAATTCCTCATTTTTATGCAGAAGTACTTTTTTTTACAATTGCCTTGGTGATGCAATCTCCCCATCTGTTTGCAACCCTTCGTATGCAGATGGTGCACCTATAGTTTTTGTAGCATGTTTAGAGGGACAAAGAGAACTGATTGGAAAGCCTGTGGTTATCAAATATTTTTACCTGGAGGTCTAAGAGATTGTTTATTATATTTATGTGTCACTCTGTAAAACAGAACAAATAACGTAGGCCTTGACTGCATAGGGTTTCCCCACATCTCAGTTCTGGGGTCATTATGTTTGAATGATGCACATCTCAAACCCCAGTTCTAACGTGAGCAGTCCAAACGACATTCAATACATTTTAGTCTACCCTCCATGACATGCATTAAAAATGTTATGTGTTTCTCCAGATCTTCTGGGAAAATCTAGAACCCTTCGTTCCCACTTTGCAGCAGCTGTCTGCATGGGAGTCTGCATGGGAGCTGTCCTGTTGAGCCACCTGGCATGTCCACTGCTGCAATGGGTCACTCAATTCTGAGGTCAGAAAGAGGTGTGGTACCACATTCTGACCTCAGAAGCAAGTGACCTATGACAGTGGTGGATGTGCTGAGTGGCTCGGCAGGATGCACATGCAGATAGCTGCTTTGATTTGGGAATGCAGGACCAGGTAAAGGAAGGAGATTAGGTTAGCTGGAGGGGGGACAGGATACTCCAGTCTGCCCGCAGAGTATCCTGCCCAGGACAGTCAAAGCTTATGTCTTGCTCAATTGTTGCAATGCAACAAACACTGGAGAGATCACATAGGATTAAAACATTAATATCAACTGAGGATAACATTTTCTGTCAAGTTGACTAAATGAAAACATTGGATCTATTAAAGAATAAAATCTCAGTGAGGAGAAGAGAAAAAGTACTGGATGCCAGATAAGCTTCATGGGGAGCCAAGTGTTCCATAACCAGTGAGCTACAGTTCACACTTTCCTGCTCAACACAAAAAATTGGGAAGTACACACATTTGTTTGACAATTTATAGTGATGAGCTTTAATAAAATTTAGATATATTTATAAAAATAAAAAGGAACTGGAGATTGAGTCATTTTATTTTTCCAGAATAAATGAGTTTTGAAGGATATAAGGCAGCATTTTAATTTGCAAAATAATAATATGTAAAACAGAGGAATGGATTCCATTAAAGTATGATGAACTTTCAAGGCATTTGTACAGGATTATATAGTACCAAGGGAGTTTAAAAACAAAAAATTCAAAAAAAGAGCACTTAGCAGGAAAAAATCATTGAATAAAACTGAAACTGGGGAAGAATGATAGAAAAATAATAATCGTGCAGACGGTAAAGAAGATCATGGAATAGATAAACAGTAGAACAGCTGAAGGTTGAAACCTTTGATTGCTCATATAAATGCAAAATTGTTGTTTTATGTACATTACAAATATTTGAATTTACAAATAATCCATGTTCATTTCTTGAAAAATAGTAATTTATATACTTTACACATTTTATAAATGAACAATTTGTATATCTTATTGATATAACAGTAGGTTAATTCTCTAATTATTTTGAAATGTATGAATTTGAACAACCAGTGAAGAGTAAACAGGAAATGATATAAAAAGAATGTTTAACATAGGAAATAATAATTATTGTGAAATTTCTGAAAACAAAAAAGGTTCCAGATAGTCTCATGGCACAGTTTGGTAAGACTTTTAAAAAACACTGCTATCTAGGGAAATATTTGTTTATATTAATCTAAATAAGAAAATGGACAATAGCAAAAATAGTTATGATATTAAAAGCCAACCAATATCCATAGTTTGAAATTAGATAACCCACTTCAGTTTTAAATGTGGATTAAAAATATTATGAACAAATGGGCTAACAGACTATATAAAATACCTGAATACCATCTTCACATGATCCAAAGGTAGAAGGGCAATATTTAAAAAGTGGTAAAATATGCTTGTTTTTAATAACAGCATAGCCCCCTATATACCTTTTGTCACTTAGAAGGCATTTGATAATATAAAATAGCATTGTTGAACAATCATTAAAAATACTGATTTGGAGAGTTGTCTTGCCTAAGGCAAGGAGATTAGTTTCTGGGATTCGGAAGCAATACAAAACACCCATTGTTGTTGCAAAGTCTTACAATTTATTATGCATTCAATTATACAACAGAATATGTATGAATCATACCAAGCAAAACCACCTTTGTTCAGCTGCTAGGAGCCCCAAAGAGAAAACCACTCTCTAGCCACCAAGGGACATGGCATCCCAGGGCTACAGATCGATGCTGAAGCTCCAACCTTATGCCCATTCTTATGTGTTTTTATAGATTATATTGCCTGTCTCATAATGACTTGGCAATTGCCTACACCTGGAGTGGACTACATGATTAGGATCATATCACTCCAAGATCACAATGACTCTAACACCATCAATCAGCTGGTTATCTCCACTGGTGCTAGCCATGAGCTTAACACTACTTGCAAGGTCATTACTCAAGCTGCTATCTCTGAACAAGTGCTTACTGTTCCTCTCTAAGCTGTTCCAGCTACATGTTATCTTTTAAAGGCACTTGGGTTGACAAATATACAAAATCCATGATTTAGCCAAAGCAAGGTTTTGCTCAGAGAAGTGAAGAAGGCCTCATTCTGGCATGGAGGAGCCATAGGGGCAGGCCACTACACCTCCTTGATTCAGTTCATATTCTGGGGGTTGGCCATCTAAGAATGTGCTTTTAATTTGAGCATTAGCAATATATAAATACAAAAAAATTATGTGAATTACATTATAGTAAAAATATTAACTAAGGAATTGAGCAGCCAGGGCAAATAGAGTGGCTAGAGGCTGTTCCCACCCTATCACTCCCCATTTCATAGAATCATAGAGTTGGAAGAGACCACAAGGGCCACCCAGTCCAACCCCCTGCCATGCAGGAATTCCAAATCAAAACATCCCCAACAGATGGCCATCCAGCCTCTGCTTAAAGACCTCTAAGGAAGGAGACTCCACTACGCTCCGAGGGAGTGTGTTCCACTGTCGAACAGCCCTTACTGTCAGGAAGTTCCTCCTAATGTTGAGGTGGAATCTCTTTTCCTGCAGTTTGCATCCCTTGTTCCGCGTTCTAGTCTCTGCAGCAGCAGAAAACAAGCTTGCTCCCTCCTCAATATGACATCCCTTCAAATATTTAAACAGGGCTATCATATCACCTCTTAACCTTCTCTTCTCCAGGCTAAACATCCCCAGCTCCCTAAGGTGTTCCTCATAAGGCATGGTTTCCAGACCCTTCACCATCTTAGTTGCCCTCCTTTGGACACGCTCCAGTTTCTCCACATCCTTTTTGAATTGTGGTGCCCAGAACTGGACACAGTATTCCAGGTGGGGCCTGACCAAAGCAGAATAGAGTGGCACTATTACTTCCCTTGATCTAGATGCTACACTTCTATTGATGCAGCCTAAAATAGCATTGGCCTTTTTAGCTGCTGCATCGCACTGTTGACTCATGTTCAACTTGTGGTCTACTTGGACTCCTAGATCCCTTTCACACATAGTTTCATTCAGCCAGATGTCCCCCATCCTATATCTGTGCATTTCATTTTTGCGCCCTAAGTGCAGTACCTTACATTTCTCTGCATTCAATTTCAATTTGTTATTGTTGGCCCAGCTTTCTAGACTATTCAGGTCATTTTGAATTTTGATCCTGTCTTCTGGAGTATTGGCTACTCCTCCTAATTTGGTGTCATCTGCAAATTTGATAAGTATGCCCCCATTTCTGTCATCGAAGTCATTAATAAAGATGTTGAATAGCACTGGGCCCAGCACAGAACCCTGGACCACAGCAACTGGACACTGCAGTCCCGAGGCTGACCATTACCATGGTCTGCAGTGGACCTCTGGCAAGGAGCAGGTTTTTTGAGTTCCTTTTGCAGCCAGGTTTGGGCTGTCTTAGGTGGCCACAGTGCAACTTTAGCCCATTCTAGGGGCATGTGCCATCTGAATGTCATGCCCCCAGACTGGGCTGAAGCCACTGCTTTTGGCCCATCTGTTTCAAGCCTTAGAAAGCTAGGTAAGGCAAGGCTTAGAATATGTATAATTTTGAGTTATTATTGAGTAATTGATAAGTCTGCTCTTAATGAGACCAAAAAATGAGTTTAGGCTTTAAGGATTTGTATATTGGAACAAGGTGTAGAAAGTTTCTTTCTAAAAGCAAGTGGTTATAATTCCATCGACCGAGGCAAGGGGATAGTTACATTTATACTTTTTTAAAAATAACTTTGATTGAGATTTTCTGCATGAGAGGGGGTTTAGCTGGATGTTCCTTGTGGGCTCTTCCAACTCTATGATTCTATGATTCTAAACATTTTTTTTAATATACTGCATTAAGGGGGGGGCATGGCCACTGCCCATAGCTATAAAGTGGGGTGACAAGGGTAAAGGGTAAAGGATAAAGGATAAAGGGTAAAGTGCCCAAAGAGTTTTGACTAGTGAGCAATATAGATATATTGTTTATCCATCTATCATGTAATAAATAAATACATAAATATACATTAAGGTTCCATATCAATAGGCCTGGACTTACATTCACTGAAATCAGTGAAATTTACACCTGAGTGGACTTTTATACGCTTGTAGTGTCAATCTTTAGTGAGAAAAGGTAGCTGAATCTCAATTCCTGTTTCATTCTTCAGCTGAATTGTATGCAATGTGAACTTTTTGCTAACCAATTTGTTAAACAGCTGAGAGATCCTTTATGTTTATTAATTTGATCATTAAGAGAGTCATCATTCATGTAGCTGAGATAAGATGCTCCAATGCATAAACCATGGGTTTTCAATGGGAACAAATATTGCTATGTGGTGTGAATGTACTAGTTCCTTCTGGTTGTTGCAACCATGAATGCTTTAAAAAACACATCAGAATGCTTGCACTAAAGTGGGTGAATTCTCACTGGAAATCAACAACAAGCAGCATACTAATCACACACAGCACAATCTGCAGATACCACAATCTGCAACCACCCACCTTTATCTCCTTTATTCCATTGCCTCTGTAACAAACCCCCAGCTCCTGAGTATTTGAAGATATCAGCCCATCCACAGCCACAATTAATATTATATGACAGAACCCTGGCTAAAACCATCCACCAAGCCCTGCAGCTTTCCCTGACAGGTCATTAATATTCAACCCACAGATCTGGAGCCCTGAAACTGTATCATGAGTCTGGTGTTGGCTTTCCCTCCTTGCAGAGCCACAAAGCATGTAAGTGTTAAGATGGTATATCAGAACAGCAATAATGAAAAGCAATAATATTGATAATCATTCTACCATTTCACACCTTTGCATTTAGCACTCATGAGAAACACTGCATGAGAGAAGACAGTCTTCCCCCAAATGTGTCCTATCTAAGTCAACTCACAGCTTTCTGCCTCTTTTTCTCTCCAAATATACGTAAGCTGTCCCTGTTTCTTTTCTTGGCCCACAGAATACTCTTCCCAGATTTGTGCCTGCAGGAAAACATTGCCATATCATTAACTTCTGTTCAGGAGATCAATCTCTCAGAGGCTGAGCAGACAGGCCAGGATAACATGGGCTGAGCCTGTGCTATTCTGGCCCAAGTGTACAATCAGGTTGGTTCCTGGGTCAGTGAAGGGACGGCTGGGTCTTTACACCCCTGTCCCTGTAATGTCCAGAGCTCTGCTACTGGCATAAGCTCCTAATCTTGCTGCACCATCACGCCTACTGAAAAGCTCCCTGTTGCCATGTCTGATGTGGAAACAGGGCACCTGGCTGCACCCACATGACTAGGTGCCACGTTTCTGCATTAGATGCAATGATGGGGGGCTTCTCAGTAGGAGCAAAGGTGCAGCAAGTTAAGGAGCACGGGGGGGGGGGCTGCTTACACATCCAGGGTTTGCTACAGAGTTTCCATGAAACTCCCTGGCAAGCCCTGGATGTTCAAGTCAATCAAACTGATTGGAGGTAAAGGCTGTTTACCCCAGGATTAGGCCAAATCTACTGAATACATGTTCAGTCTATCAGCATTCGACCCAATCCTGGCCCCCAAGTTTTAGTCTGCATCATCTAAACAGAACGACGTGAGCCTGGGGGGGAACACAGGACTTTTGGCCCATGTGCACAACCCTTCAGCCATCCTTAACTATTATAAATAAATTGCAGAAAACAATGGTCACTGAGTAGTCACATCAGCATTCTGAATGTTTTTACAATTTTGTATTTTAATTGCCAAGTGGATACATTTTCATGCAGCTACCATTTTCTAACATTGCTGGTATACTAGGAAAGCTGGCAGTAAAACAGCTCTTCTGTTCTATTACTGATCAGAGATAAGAGCTTTCTTTCATTTCAGTGTTATGGAAGAGCAGCAATTTTTCTAGCACTGAACTAGAGAATCCATGATGGGAGTTGTACTTTGGAGGCAGGAGGGAGGAAAAGCAGATAAATTGGACAAAGGAATCCCCTAGACTTGATCCGTTTGGGCAAGATATTCCCTACTAGAAAGTTAATTGGTATTTTTATCACTTATGTGATAGACAGAGGGAGGACTGAGCCTGAAAAAGAAATGGCTGCCTACTGAGTTTATAGCAGAGGCAAGATTCACACCAAAGATTTCTCTATGAAAAGCTCTTAGCTACTCTCATAAGACAACATTCTCAAATTTCCTCCTTATTTCAGAATGCTTCAGGTGGCAACTTTTCCACATATTATGACTATGACAGCTAGATATTGGCAACTGCATTTTACTATTTGCTAACATAATTAAATGTATACTTTGAAGAAGCTATTTAGCTCCAAAAGAACTTCCAGGAGTCAGGATTTCTATCCAGTTTGCCACTGTAGAGTGAAATGAGTAAATTTGTCATTAATGGTTTCCAAAACAATAGCTTGTTCATCTTGTAAAAGTGCGGTTTGTGACCTTGTGCATTTGCATCCAAAGAAGACCACAGCAGGGAGCAAATAAATGTTACTGAGACGGTGCTGTTTAGCAATTCAACCTTCAGAATTGTTTCTTCAAAACCTCTGCTCTTCAGTGTAAAATTTCAATCTGATCCATGCCAGCAGACCTTATTTATTTATTTATTTAGAATATTTATATCCCACTCTTCAGCCACAAAGTCAACAGATCCCTGCCCTTGGGCTTACAACAGGCACATGGGTCACTAGATCAAATAACTCATAGAATCACAGAATCATAGAATCATACAGTTGGAAGAGACCACAAGGGCCATCCAGTCCAACCCCCTGCCATGCAGGAACTCCCAATCAAAGCATCTCTGACAGATGGCCATTCAGCCTCTGCTTAAAGACCTCCAAGGAAGGAGACTCCACCACTCTCCGAGGGAGTGTGTTCCACCGTCGAACAGCCCTTACTGTCAGGAAGTTCCTCCTAATGTTGAGGTGGAATCTCTTTTCCTGCAGCTTGCATCCATTGTTCCGCGTTCTAGTCTCTGGAGCAGCAGAAAACAAGCTTGCTCCCTCCTCAATATGACATCCCTTCAAATATTTAAACAGGGCTACCATATCACCTCTTAACCTTCTCTTCTCCAGGCTAAACATCCCCAGCTCCCTAAGGCGTTCCTCATAAGGCATGGTTTCCAGACCCTTCACCATCTTAGTTGCCCTCCTTTGGACCTGCTCCAGTTTCTCCACATCTTTTTTGAATTGTGGTGCCCAGAACTGGACACAGTATTCCAGGTGGGGCCTGACCAAAGCAGAATAGAGTGGCACTATTACTTCCCTTGATCTAGATGCTACACTTCTATTGATGCAGCCTAAAATAGAATTGGCCATTTTAGCTGCTGCATCGCACTGTTGACTCATGTTCAGCTTATGGTCTACTTGGACTCCTAGATCCCTTTCACACATAGTTTCATTCAGCCAGATGCCCCCCATCCTATATCTGTGCATTTTACTTTTGCGCCCTAAGGGCAGTACCTTACATTTCTCTGCATTGAATATCATTTTGTTAGCTTTGGCCCTGCTTTCTAGTCTATTCAGGTCATTTTGAATTTTGATCCTGTCTTCTTGAGTATTGGCTACTCCTCCTAGTTTAGTGTCATCTGCAAATTTGATAAGTATGACTCATCTGCACTGCAGAATTAATCCAGTTTGACACCACTTTAACTACCATGGCTCAGTGTTACAGAATTATGGGTTTTGTAGTTTTGCGAGATATTTAACCTTCTCTGTCAAAGGTACCAGAACAAGCTACAAATCCAAGAGTCCACAGATGGAGCCATGACAACTACAGTAGTGTCAAACTGCATTATTTCTGCAGTGCAGATGAAACCAAAGTCTTTCCTACTAGGGTGAAAGGTATAGAATTTCAATGTATATTATAATCATTCTTTCCACATTTGCATCTATACTCATTACTTACTATATGCAGGTTTTATGCAGATGACTGCCATTAGTTTTCAGCAATGTGTTGCCTGGTTGGTGGCTTTTGTCTGAAAGACCAAAGAATTAGCTTTTCCTCTTGAAAGGCCTCCATACAAAATTGTACAGATTTGGGCACAATAGTACACATCATTCTATCATCTGTCCCTTTTCCATGTATCTCAAGACTGTGTCCTACCAGACAGTATTCATTAATTTTTAGCTCATCTTTCTGCTTTAGTATCAAAACCTCAAGAGATTTAGTAGCACTATCTCCACTGCATCGTATTTCATCAAGTTATCATCAGTGCAGCCATGTGTTCATAAACATAAATTTGCCATAAAATAATGTTCACATAAAATAATGTTCATAAATATAAATAAACATAAATGTCCATAAACATAAATTTAAAATTGTTTTTAAAAATCCAGGGACCTTGGAAAGCAGAAAGAAATATTTCCTAAAACCATTTGCTCAGATGCTTTGAAAAGAGTTTTTGAATGAGTGTGACAAACAGGAAAATAAAACACCATAGAAAATCACTTTAGCTCATTGGAAGGATAACATTGTCACAGCTGTGAAGTAAAAGGTCAATACAGCAAAACAATCTAATATGGAAAAATGAACACACTTTGTTATTTTTTGCAGGGAGCACTGAACCTGGGTATTAGTATAGTGCCCCCTTCTTGTTAAGTATGTACTCCCTGAACTCAGAGGTAACTTCAATTAGAGCATCAAAACATTGCTTTTTGGACTGCAATTCCTGAATCATCCACCCAATACATTTGGTGTCCATGCTGGCTGGGAATTATTCTAGAAGTTGTAATCAAAAAAAGTAATTTTTTTCAGGCTTTATTAAAATATCTTATTGTTGCATGCCTTCATATCAACTCTGACTTATGGAAAAGCTACTGTAGGCAACATTTATTCAGGGGAGATTTCCCATTGCCTTTCTCCATGGCTAAGAGAATGTGACTTGGTCAATGTCACCCAGAGGGTTTCCAAGGTTAAGTGGAGACTTGATCCCTGATCTCCAGGAGAGCTAATCCAATACTCAAGCCATTAAAACAAGCTGGTACATTAAATTTGATGTTCTTCAAGTTTACTCTGACCTTATGTCAACCTATCATAGGGATTTTTTGGCAAGATTTATTCAGAAGTTTGCCATTGCCTTTGTGTTAGACTGAGAGAATTTGACTTACCCACCTATGAATCCCAGGATTCTGCAGGATGCAGCTATGATAGTTGTTGTTGTTGCTGTTGTTAGTTTAATAATAATAATAATAATAATAATAATAATGTTTTATTTCTATATCCCACCTCTCCCTTGATCGAGGTGGGATTACAACAATTTAAAATAGAAAACATACACATACAGTTAAAAACAACTCCGTTATAACATTATAACAACATCATAAAATTCCCAATATACCATCTCAATAGATAAATTAGATTACAATAGCAAAATGCAATATTCAGTATCAGTGGTTGGTAGTCTGCTCTAGTGCAGTCCTGTGCATCATTAGTTATACTATGTCTGGTGGATAAGCCTGCCGGAAGAGATCAGTCTTAAGTGATTTCTTAAAAGCTTCTAAGGTGCTAATAAGACAGATCTCTTCCGGCAGGTCATTCCATAGTTTTGGGGCTGTAACTGAAAATGCCTTATGTGTGGTAGACATCAATCTCGTATTTTTAATTTCAAGCAGATTCTTCCCTGTAGTTCTAAGAGTGCGGGGCAGATTATATAGGGAGAGGCTTCAAGTAACTCGGGCCCAAGCCATATAGGGCTTTAAAGGTAATAATCAATACTTTGTACTGCACCTGGAAGCTAATCGGTAGCTCCTCCTTCCTCCCAGTACAGGGACTCAAGATGGCTGTGTAGTGTACTTCTGTGCAGGGTATGTGTGTGTGTGTGTGTTGTGTGCCTTCAAATTGATTCCAGCTTATGGTAATCCTAAGGCAAACCTGTCACAGGGTTTTCTTGGCAAGTTTCTTCAGAGGGGGTTTGCCACTGCCATGCTCTGAGGCTGAAAGAGTGTGACTTCCCTAAGATAATGGTTTTTCATGGTCAAGCAGGGATTTGAACCCTGCTGTCTAATGCTCAAGCCACCATGCCATGCTGGCTCTCCTGTGTAGGGTAGATATATGCAAAGAAAGAATGGCCTATCTGTGGTCACTTTTACATTGGATAAGTAAAGTGTGTTAAGTAAAAGGTTAACTAGTCTTTATTTTAAATAAAGATTAACTAAAGTAGGACAATTTCAGGGAATTAATTGATTAAATGTTTCCATTTCCCCTACTGTTCCTACAGTCACCTATGCCTACCAAGAAATCTCTCCTATGGGTCATGTATCCACAGCATGTTAACCTGCATAGCTGAGGTGGAGGAGATTTTCCACCCTGTGGACCACATTCCAGTTTGGTAAGGGTCATGAGGCCACATTCCAGTAAAGGGTGGGCTAAGGGCACATGTTAAGCAATTTGAACATTTCCTTGTCAGACCAATGAACACAAGCTCAAATCTATAGCAATAGCAAGTACATTTCTATATCGCTTATCAGTTCACTTACGCATTCCCTAAGTGGTTTACAATGTGTCATCTAATTGCCCCTAACAAGCTGGGTACTCATTTTAGCGACCTACGGAAGGATGCAAGGCTGAGTGGACCATGGAGCCCTGCCTGGGATCAAACTCACAACCTTATGGCTGTGAGTGGCTGCATTTAACCACTGTGCTGCCAGGGCTGCCTATGCAGGATAAAATTGCGAACAACTTCTTTCATATCCTCCAGCTGTCCTGATTTAGCAGTGAAAATATCAATTGTTCTACTACCCAATTTTTCAGCTGCTTCTAAAATGTCTCATTTTCCCTCTCTTCCTCTCACTTTCCCCTTTTATTTCAGTTTATGCCAGCTGTTGCAAACTGAGTTCAGAGTGCAAAAATAATTTGCCTCAATGGGAGGGGAGGAGAGGAGAGGAGAGAGCAGAGTCTTGTCCTACTCAAACAAAAGCAAACAGCTTCTCCTAGCTTGTCTAGTCTTCTTCATTAATAAGTTTTGCCAGCTTGACCACGCTCCAATGCTTTTCGGCCACACATGTCCCAGGTTTCATCTGCAAAATGGTGGAGGCTGTGACGATTTTGGGATGGCAGAGCATAATTCAGTTCCATGCAACAGCCTCCCAGGTTGGATATCGAACTCACTTTTGTGAGCTTATTGAACAGCACTTTCCTGAGCTGGGGAAAAAACAAAATAAAACACCCAGCTCAGTTCCATGCAATTAGCTTCCTCGCTGTTAAGTATTCTTTTTTTCTCTATCACTAGGGACTTCCTTTTTGGATGGGAAACCCCTGCAGGCTGGAGCTTCCCTCTTCCTACCTTATGGATTGCAGCAGACAAGAGGAAAAGTGGGTTTTCAGCCCTGAATAACATCAGTAAAAATCAGGATCTAAATGCAATGGACCACTAATGTCCTTCATCTCTATTTCCACATGGACAATAGGGGAGTAGCTCTGCTTGCATTACGATCCCTCCAAACCAATTGAACAACAACAGAAACAACACTGTATGCAAAATGAAGGCCTGTGACACCAACACAGTCACATTTCTTTTCTTCTTCTTATGATTTTCTAACCTCTTTTGTCTGATGAAGAAGTCAGTGGATCTTTGAAAGCTTGTATGATGTGTTTTGTGCATTTTAGTTGGCCAATAAAGATAATGCTCTTTTGTTGTTTTTGAGATTTTGTTTCATTGTGGAATAGACGAGTCTTTGCCACAATCACCACCCCCAGATATTTTGATCTAAAATCTCTGGAGATCTCAGTTGGCATGGCCATTGGTCTGCTATTGTGTCAACTGAAGTCCAAAATATCTGGAGGATAATAGATTGAAAATCATTAGAACTGACATCTCACACCAGTCATCTTAATAAACTAGTGTAAAATGGATTAGCAAAGAAATGTAAAGATAGTTCCAGTCATGCCTCTGTGGGAAATCTACAGTCAAGAGTGTCTTTTCTCATCTCTTGGAGAAGAACTCTTCCTGATAATCTTAATGCATAGTAAGGTGGATCTGCGGAGAGGAAGGCCATCTAATTTTTGAAATTCCATGCCATTAAGGTTTTCAAGATCACCACATGCTACTCCCACATAAATGTGCACATAGGAATGTGGCATGTGGGAGAAGCATTTCAGTTAACATTATTTATCCAGATCCATAATGTGTCGTATTTTTCATACCATATTGATCCTTGCCAAAATATAAAGTATTATATGATAAATGTGTATAATAAGAATACAATCCCATGTATCCTTTCTTAGAAGCTGATTCCATTGAATTCAGTGGGAACTCTTTTCAGGTAAGCGTGTTTACCCCAGTGGGTAGAAAATCTTTTTTAAATCACCTGAAGTCCTTAAAAAAAGGGCTGAAGCCTGGACAGTAACAATTAATGGAGCTGCTGTTTTCCAGGGAGCAAGAATGCAAGCCATTTTGGTAATGACATTTTAAATTGGTAATGACATTTTAAATTGGGACCTAAATCCAAGTCCTAGTCCCAAGTAGAGTAAATTTATTGAATTAATGGAATTGACATGAGTGTTGATTTACCATTTAGCAATTGATTCAGTGTGTCTACTATCACTGGGACTAAAAATCAGATTTAGGTCTAGTGGTGAAGTGGATGGAAAGGAAAATTTTGTACTATTGTAGCATGGATTGTCAAATCAGTTTCAAATTACTGTGCAGTGATCCTATGAACGAGAGACCTCCAAGAGCCTCAGTCATTACTAACCCTACTCAGGTGTTGCTACCTCTGATCCATGGCTTCCTTGTTTTAATCAGGTCACCTCTAATGCAATCTTTCTCTTTATCAACTGCTTTCAACATTACTAGGCATTATCTTTTCTAATGAGTAATGCCATCTCATGATATACCCAAAGGACAATAAGCTTCACTTTGGTCATTTTGGCTTCTAGAGAGAGTTCAGTCTTGATTTGCTCTCAGTCCCATTTATCTGTCTTTGCCAGTCTATAGTATCCATAGAACTATCCTCCAACAAGAGATGTTATATATTATATCTATGTTTAGTTACCTGGTTTAAAAATACAAAAACTTGGAAAGTCAATTGTTTTTACAATATTCGTTTTAACTCTATAAAATGCAAGAGAGTACTCTACATGCAGAGGACTGAGCTGCCAAAGTTCATAATGTTTCCTTACAAAACCATTAACTCCCCTGGCATGAGTAATAATCCATCCTGCTGTTATGGGCAGGGTTAGCCATTTCCTGTTATTCATCTGGCTATACAGAGATGCCTCTTGTACCCCTTGCCTAGACATACACTTTGCATCTGGTCAAAAACTATTTATGGTCAGAGGAAGACTGAATGCGATGTGTTTGAGAGGGAGTCTACTTTCTGGACACACATTCCTTCTGTCCCAATGCAAAACTTGTTACACCTGTTTCCCAACAGCAAAAATGGGAAGAGTGCACACAACAGTATTCTTCATTCAAACCGCTATGACTATTGTCACCTCTGGATTATTTTTGAAATGAGGTCTTCACTGATATTCTCTGAAGTAAAGAAATCAGCCAAATATTTATACACATTGTCACATGTTCTCCACTCCCCTAGGCAGAAAGTTGTTCCCCTAGGATGACACAACCTTTTGGTTCCTTTGAGGGAGACAGAACTGGCAGCTTCACAGTGCTTTTTAAACATTTGCTTTACTGTCAAACACAGAGGCAGAAACAGAGAGCAAATAGAGATGAGCAGCATGCATGGTCTTAGCAAGCCAACAGATACACTATTTCACCTCATATCCCTAGAGAAGGATACCTACAAACAAGATACTTTCAGATCACAGGAAACTGTAAGGTCTTTTGATTCTCCCTGTCTTTCTTTTGCATGTCCCTCACCAATCCCTTTCCCTTAGTTGTGGGCAGAGGCATAATTTCTTCACCAAGCTCTGATGGCTTTCCCATTCCAAACAGATCTCTCTCTCAAGAAGTCATTTGCTAGCAATTTGCTCCTATAGAGAGATATCCATTGACCATTCTGGACCATTAGGAAATATTAGCATTTCTTTTGTCAGTTCCCTCACTCAAATAAGGCATTGCTTTGAGGAGTTGTTGTGTGCCTTCAAATCATTTCCAACTTAATGGTGACCCTAAGGTGAACCTATCATTGTGTTTTCTTGGCAAGGTTCTTCAGACTGGGGTTGATATTGTCATCCTCTGAGCTTAAGAGTGTTTGACATGCCCAGGTCACTCAGTGGGTTTACACTGCTGAGCTGGGGTTCAAGCCCTGGTCTTCAGAGTCATAGTCCAACGCTCAAACACTTTATGCTGGCTCTCTATGCTTTGAGGCATAGAGTGGGACAATTTCTGACCCATAAGCCTTATCTGGTCTCTGCAGATTCAGGAGGGATAATGACTCACTAAGGCAGACTCTTTCAAGTGGCATTTTCAGGTTCTGGCTGAAAACACTTTGTCACTCCTTTCATTCTATGTGCAAGGAACAGAGAGGGGAAACAAAGTCAGGTTCTCCTAAATTCTTGAGGTTCTCCTAAAGAGTGTTTCAGCCATGGACCTGATCCTTTTCGTGAAACCTAATGACCTCAGTGTGTGTGTCCATATCCCTTGAAGCAATTGAGCCTGCAGAGGGCTATAGAAACCTAAAGCTCCTGACCTAAATACAATTCTCTGCCCGTTGTTGTTGTTTTGTTGTTTTATTGTCCATTTTTAATTTGTTTTAATTGTAAAATGTTTAGTTCTATTTTAATGGGAGGGAGCGTTGGGGGATATGGTATATATAATTTTAATGCTGTAAGCTGCCCCGATTGCCTAAGTGCAGATGGGGTGGGATATAAATAAATTTTATTTATTTATTTATTTATTTATTTATTATTGATCCTTGCTTTAAGCCAAACCACAGTTCTGCATAAGGCCAATTCTTCACCAAACCCACCCTATCTTTCCCATTAAGTTTTTTTTTTTAAAAAAAAACTTACTTTTTGCTCCAGAATTGACAGGAAAATCTGGAGCACCCCATATCAATGCTGGATGGCTGTCCACACCTGTGTCCCCAGTATCAGTCCCCATTGCCACCACTTGCATGAGTCACTACCTCTGAGATCCAAGTGAGGTGCCCAGCCATGTGATTGACACTTGGCACCTCATTTCTGACCTCAGAAGGAGTGACTTATACCAGTACTGGCAGCACCAGATAATACAGTGGAGACACATGTGTAGATAGCTACCTGTTGTTGCTACCGAGTGTGGAGGTAACATGCAGAATCTGGGGTAGCTCCGGGACCAGAGTATCTGGGAGCAGCCCAGAGTATTCTGACCAGTGTAGATGACTCCATAGAGAGAGAGAAAGGTGTTGGGGTAAACTTTCTAATATGACGTTCCTTGCCTATTTCACCACAGCCACTTAAATGGAAATTACATATCTTTAGAATAAAAATCTAACCATTTATTCTTCTGCTCTTTTGTTATAAAAATAATGATAGGTTATGGGGGATTTAGATGAAATACTAATAGTGCTGAACTATATCTATAGGGTGTGCACTCTCACATAATATTTATTCAGAATTAAGGAAAGCTTTGCAAGCACGGATTCCTTTCTTTTTCCCTCACCCAAGCCTTTCTTTACCACTGAGAGGACATGATTGAATTAGCTGTATTAATGAGAATTTGCCGGTTGCACATATCATTCCATTAATCTAAATGGCATGTGAAATCAAACACAGACTTGACAAATAATGGGGCCTAGTCTTCCCTGGCTGCATAATCAGTTGGAGGAAGATCTGCCTCCCAGTAAAGGGAGAGAATGGATGGCTGAGAATGCAGAGTGGAATGAAAGAGTTTAAAGTGTCCCTTACATAAAAGGCTGCACAAGTATTCTTTGAAAATGAATGGAGGCTTCCACAAAAGAAGAGAGAAAAGGGGGTGCAGAGAGAGCTTAGGACTCCATGCAGAGATGTGTCATGCATACAAAAAAGGGGTTGCTAAGGTAATATATAAGGCCACCTTCCAAAGGGGAGCAAACCATAGGTAATGGAATATAGGCATGCAGGCGCAAAGGCATTTTGATGTGGGTCAGAGAGAGAATATATGAAAGACCAAGTACTTTGAGAGGAGGCATCAATATCTGAAAAGAGAGGATAGGACTGGGGGAAAAATAATGACAGCAATTTGTAGGATGTTTTAAAAATAACATTGTGGCTGCATCTTTTTTTTTAATGCACATTTCATCCATTTTAACCATCAATAAACTGCAAAGCACATCTCATGTGTGTTTTGTGCATTTTCAATAGCCCAACACCCTAGTGCTCACCCACCTGACCTCTTGTCCTTTTTCCCCAGACAAAGCTATCACATTATATAGTGTTCTTCTGTGCCAGATCATAAGGCTTGGAGAAATGCCTACAGACCTCTCAAGGTTATCATTTCTTCAAAAAAAAAGGAGAAAAATTACACTGATCAAAAGCGAATAATTTCAGAATGATGAAGAGGATATGGCAGCAAGTGACCAACTAAAGGTAGTGTCATTATTGCTACAGCCTAGCGAGCACCAACCTTGCTAATATGAGAAAGATTACTAGCATAAAGGACACAAAGGGCATTGAAATAGGCAAGATGTATAGCAGAGAAAACAAAACAAAATACAGCCTTTTGTGGAGGAGAGGGTTTATAGGCAAGAAATAGGAAGAAATGGTTTTTTAATATATAGATCAGTCTGAAAATATTTTGTCACAACACTGTTCAAAGTCATTGTGTGTTTTTTTTTTTCTTTGTACGTGTGTTGTGTGCCTTCAAGCCATTTCTGACTTATGGTGACCCTAAGGTGAACCTACCATAGGGTTTTCTTGGCCACATTTGTTCAGAGGAGGTTTGCCATTGCCTTCCCCAGAGGCTGAGAGCATGTGACTTTCCCAAGGTAACCCAGTGGGTTTCATGGCCAAGCACGAATTGAACTTGGGTCTTCAAAGTCATTCATGCTTCCGTAGAACATTCTATAGACTTTAGCAGAGCCAGCACTCTATAGCTGGCATCTTGGTTGTTAGCCCCAACTAGAGTTCACCCAATCAGTCAACATGTAGGTAAATTCAAATAAACCACCATAATATTTGAACAAGTTAAAACAAATTAACAACTACAACAACAGCAAGCAAACAAAAGTCAAGTACATTATACAGGGCCTGATTTCTGTGAAAAATCAATTGAATAAAAATATTTTTACCTTCTTGTGGAAAGATAGCAAGTCTAGCCAGTGTCAGTCTAGCCTTTCTGGGAAAGGAGTTTGAAAGCCTTTGAAAAGGCCATCACTTGCATTCCCACCTGGGAGAGTGGTGGGACAGACAGCAGAGCTCCCCAGAAGATAGATAGATAGATAGATGATTGATAGATAGATAGATAGATAGATAGATAAAAATAGGCAAGTTCCTTCCTACTGTTCACATTGTATCCAATTCTGAAATTTACTCCAGAAACCAAAGATATTTTTTTCATGGGTGGCTGAGATAATGACACCTTTGCTTTTTGATGGGTTAGTGTATCCAAACTTTGTTTCATATATAAAATTATAAAAATATTTCATAAAATTACCTTCATGCTATGTTTATAAGGTGTATCTGAAGCATCAATTAATTATTTGTTTAAATTTCGATGTGATCTTCAAGATATCTCCTTATGTACATATATGCAAATACATATATTCCAAAATCCAAAATAAATAAATAAATGTCCCAAATCCAAAACACTTCTTGTCCCAGGCATTTTGAATAAGAGAGAGTCAACCTGTATTATCCACACACTTTGTGCTCAGAAAATATTTCAAAGGAACTGGAGGACAAATTCTAGAAGTCTCTTTCCATCCTCCATTTTGTAGATCTACTTTCAAGAACGAAAACCAGAACGAAGCCAATCACTGCACCACAACCAGCCCTCTTTCTCCAGATAAGATATTAATATTTAAATAACAGAAGGATATCATGTAGAATATAGAATGATCTTATTTCAGCTTGATTCAAATTAGAATAAAAGAGATTCCAACTAAACATTAGAAAGAGTTTCTTGACTGTAAGAAATATTTGATAGTGGAATAGACTGCTTTGGGGGGTGGTAGACTCTCCATACTTGGAAGCCTTCAAGAAGAGGCCAGATGGCCATCTTTTGGGAGTGCTTTAGTTGTGTGTTTCTCCATGGGTGGGGGTTAAACAAGAAGATTGCCCTTGCAAACCTTTCCAACTCTATGATCCTGTTGTGGCAAACCTATGCCCTACAGGGGGTTATTTTAGATTGGAGAAGGTGGAGTATATGAGTGGGGAGAATATGAAAGATCCATATTATCCATTCTAGATTATTTGTTAAAAAGCCAGGAATGACAAAGGCTTGCAACTAGGGAAGAATAAAACACTTCTGGACCACTTATCAAGTAATTACTGCTTGTAGCACTGTTAAGTGTATATCACTCTCTAGCCTCAGACTGCAAGTATTAATTAATTAGCATGATGAATGAGCACTCATTGTACTTTAGGAATATAGATTGTCAATAGTACTTCAGTTAAACAGAGCTGAGCATTTGAAAGAATTAAAAAAAAAACCTGCTAATGCTGATGGCATTGTAATGCAGCCAATGAATATAAAATGAGGGCAGCATGCATAAGTTTCCACAGAATAAACTGTTTCTGCTATTTAAGCAGGAAAACTCTGAATATTTTCAAAATGCCATCTTCTGAGGTTAAAATGTTTTTTCAAACTAATAAATGAAAAAGGCAGTTAAACTCTACAGCGGTTGAATGATGAGGTTTGTGGACAAATTTATCTCAGTGCCCGGTGAGCCAGTACATTGCAGTGGTTTGAGTACTGAACTCTAAATGGCAAAACTTCTCTGAAGAAAATTGCCAAGAAAACTCCATGATAGATTCACCTTAAAGGTAAAGGAAAAAGGTGAATGTCTAGTTGTAACCAACTGTAGGGGGCAGTGCTTATCTCCATTACTAAGCCAAAGAGCCAGTGTTGTTCGAAGATGACTCCGGTGGTCATGGGACCAGCATGACTGCACAGGACACTGTTACCTTCCCACTGAAGTGGTACCTGTTTATCTACTTGCATTTGCATGCTTTTGAACGGCTAGGTTGGCAGAAGCTGGGACCAGTGACAGGAGCTCACCTTATCATGTGGCACTCAGGCCTCAAACTGCCAACCTTCCTGCCTTATGATCATCAGAATTGGTATCTTAACCACTAAGCCACCATGTCACTTTATGATGACACCTCAGGGACCCCATAAATCAGATATGACTTGAAGGCACACACCAATGCAAGTAGATAAGCAAGTACCACTTCAGTGGGAAGGTAACAGTGTCCTGTGCAGTCATGCTGGCCCCATGACCACCGGAGTCATCTTTGGACAACACTGGCTCTTTGGCTTAGTAATGGAGATAAGCACTGCCCCCTACAGTTCGTTACAACTAGACATTCACAATAAACAAATAAGTCCTTGAAAGAATGTACCAAGTAAAATTTCTGGGCTTTATAGTGTCAGCCTATGCTATTTTTTCTGTAATAGACTCACAGTTTATCCTTTGGGAAATGTTTAATGATGTTTCCTGAGGTTGAACCTCAGCATTTGAGGGGAGGACTATAGCCGCCAACAATTAACAAACCTGCAAGCCTGCTAGAGGATTCTGGGAGCTGCAGTCTAAAAAAGTAACATTTGCAATCTCCAGGTTGAAATGTAACCCTGCCTGGCTGCTTCAGTTCCTAGTCCATTCTATGCTGTTATCTTTGTATGTCCTAGTACAGACCTCACCATAGCTACTATACAATCCACATTGACTATGAAACAATATTTAATATGAAGCCAGGGGCTTCATTTTCTGAAGATGCCAGCCACAGATGCAGACAAAACATCAGGAATAAATTCTACCACAGCAAGGTCACATAGCATAGCCTGAAAAACCCACGAAAAATAATATTTTAATAATTTCCAGAGATATGCTGAGACTTCTGGTCATAGCTTCTTAATTTTAAGCCTCATACAAATGTTAATCTGTCAGGCCTTTTCCTCTTTCTGTTGTCACTAAAATGTATGCAAAGTACTAGCATTAAATTAGGGATAGGATTTTTAAACAGGCCTGATGAAATAGACTTATGGATGCAAATCTTCATTAATTGTGTTCTTGCAGTAACATCACCTTTCTCCTAGGTGCAACAAAGTTGTTGAAAACTGCACAGTTTTGATGACTATTTGTAGTTTGGGGATTATTCTGAGCAAAAAACAAAAACAAAAACAAAAAAACAAAAAAACAAAACAAAACAAAAAAAAAAAACCACACACTACTTTCTTCTGCTGTGCAGGAAACAACATTTCTGTGCTGAAAACAAATTTCTTGCACAGAAAACAATTTCCTGGAGACAAAACAGCTTTTTTTTTGCACAGAAATGTTATTTTCTACACAGAAAAATCCCAAACTGAGCCAGTGTGGTGAAGTAGTTTCAGTGTTGGACTAGGAGTGGACTCTGGGAGATAAGGGAAACCCATTGACTGAACCTGAACATGCCATAAAGGCACTCAACAACAACAAATCTCAAATTGTGAAGATTCTCACCTGTCTAGAATTGTTCTCATCAGGATTTCTCAGCACCCTAGAAATCCTCTTTATAACCATTTTCTAAATATTTTTAAATACTCTTTCCATCCCTAACAGGTTGTCATCTTCCCATTTGAGCCTTTATTGTACCTGTGCTACTACTGCATTCTGGCATACCTTTCATATATTTTATTACACACACACTGATAATTTATTAGATACATATATAGACATATTCCCTTCACCTAAAAACCAAATATGCACTTGTTGGAAAAATATATTGTTTTACCTATTTATAATTGTTTGCACACTTAGAAGATTGCTACACCATATTGCTAACCCATTCTTGGTCCAAAAGTTTGTACATCAAATGGATGATTGATTGATTGATTGACTAAAACTCATATATTAAATTAATTCAAATTTATTCAACACTTCCTAAAGAATAATAATGTTCTTTTTTATATCGTGACACTGTAACTTGAGAAATCAATATTAAATTGAAGGAAATAAAGGTTTTTTAAAAATGGACCCAGGACTCCACATCTTCATAATTTGTGAGTTTGAAAAAAATGAAATAGACAGGGAACAGATAGTGTCAGATTTAGTTCATGTGCATGTTAAGGAGGAAAACAGAACAATGTATGATTCAATCTTATAAGCTTTTGCAGAAAAAGTCTAGAAGGGGAAAACTGGAAATCTAACCATGTCCATGGTTCTATATTGGCTTTAGTTTTATTAGTCAATATGAAAACCAAAGGTTCAGCTCTGTAATATCAAAGATACATGAGGGAACATCTGCCATTATGACAGAATCATAAATCATGACATTGAAATCCTTACACATTTCTCTGCAGTGAGAACATATTTAAGATGAAACAACTGACAAATTGCGTAGATGGGAATATTATTGGTTGCAAAATATTATCTTTAGGCATGACAGACTCTCCAAATTTTATTTATCTGCTTCACAATGTTCTATTTAGATCAATTTTATTGGTGAGCTGGATAGCATAGAGACAATATCTATTGTAAAAGCCACAGTACAAATAATTAGTATACATTGCATCAAATGCCACCAATGCATTTGTCACATTTGATGCAATTTTGCTGGTTTCATTTCAAATATACAGACAGGACACAGGTACATGCAAGCAGCACATGCACAGCTCCCAGACAACTGATCTGCTGCCTTATATCTTTTCTTGAGAGAGATTCTTTCATATACATCAATATGCTTACAGCCCCTTCCCTTAGTTTCTGGTGTTCTCTGGGTATCAGTACTAAGAAGAAAAGGGTACATACTCACAGATATGAGTTATGTATTATAACTGGGTACTACTGCTATAGCTTCTGCCACTCATATAAACCTCTAAAGAAGTGCTGGTCAGTCTTTCTAATGAAAGGGATTGGCAACTCTCTCTTCCTTATGTATCAATTGTTGCAGCTGTTGTCACTGTTGTCCTCATCATTGTATGCCTTCACGTCAGTGGTTAAATACCTGTACTGCAGCCACTCACTCACAAACCACAAGGTTGTGAGTTGAATACCAGCCAGGAGCTCTGGGTCGGCTCAGCCTAGCATCTTTCCATAGGTTGATAAAATGAATACCCAGCTTCTTGTATTACATCAGTAAGCGATAGAGAAATGTACTTGCTAGAAATGTACTTGCTACTGCTAAGTCATTTCCAAATAATGGTGTATCTAAGGCGAACTTATTGTAGGGTTTTCTTGGCAAGATTTGTACAGAAGGGGATGGCCTTTGCCTTCCTCTATGTGCTAGGCTAGGGACTGGGACAATGTTTGCTCATTGATTGCAATTGATTATTTCTTTCCTGGATACTCACCAAGGACAAGCAGCTGATGGATCATAGAACACCACTGATCCATGGACCACCAGTCTGAGTAACACTGCACTAGAGAAAAATAGTGGCTGGAAAGGAGATGTTTATAGGAAAAGTAAAGAATAAAAAGAGGGAACCAAATGGATAAATCAAGAGGTAGACTGGATTACAAATATTCTCTTAAAAACGGGTCTTAGAATCAACTACCCAAGTAAGGCAAACAGTGTTAACAGTCAGTCAGTTAAATATGGAACTTCTTAACATATTGACACCATTTTGCTATGTTCTTTTAACAGTGAGTACCCAATATTCCCAAATTTGAGGAGGAAGTAAATATGAAAGGTGGTCCGTGTTGAAAGATAGGTCACCCTTCAAACTACATATTTTATACATATTGTATTCATACTATGTGTACATATCAGACATACCAATATGCAAAGGCATCTTGTAGCACCTTTGAGAATAACTGAAAAAAAGAAGATTGTAGTATAAGCTTTCATATGTTTGAATCTGCTTAGGAAAGCTCATGCTACCAGTTTTATTCTTTCACTTAGTCTCAAAATTGCTACAAGATCCTTTGCACACTGATTTACCAGACTAACATAGCCATATCTTTGAATATTAAACATATATTAATGTATTGTATTGTAATAAATATTTTATATTATATTATTTTGTACTCAAGAGAAAATGGTCTTCTACATAAAGCCTTCAAAATACTGCCATTACTGAGGATATGCAATAGGTAGTGCTGTGCAAATGTGTCACTTCAGGGTTGGAGAACCTCAGGCTCTGGGATTGAATCCAGCCCTCCTGGAGACCCAATCCAGACTTTTAGGCTTCCTTTGATGGCTATAACTCTACTTCATAATATTATCTCTCCATATTCATGGATCTTTATCCATGGATTCAACCACTCACAGCTTGAAAATATTTTAAGAATATAGATTTCAAAAAGCAAACCTTGATTCTGCAGTTTATATAACTGACACTATTTTATTATGCCATTGTATTTAATTGTGACTTGAAGGTCCATGGATTTTGATATCCACAGGAAGTCTTGGAACCAAAAACCCAGTGGATACCAAGGGACTACTATATTATATTTAGTAGTGATTTTCTACTTTTTGTAGGTTTTTTTTTTCATTCTAAAAGACTGAAACCACTCTCCTAAGGTTTAGTTTTAATAGCAATGAGAACTTGAGTTTTGGTCTCAACCTCTTTGACTCTGACCCCATCCAGCATTTGAATGTGGCCCCCAAAACATTATTTGAAACTGAAACTAAGCCCAAAGTTCCTCATCTTTGTGTTAAAACAGTTCAGAGAGGCAGTAAATTGACTATAGGCAATGTAGAAGGACACAGTGAGTCCATGACTACTGCAGCTTGGTGTTTCATCTTCAATGAAGCCTAGTCCTCTCCGGATATGATGGACAACAACTCCTGTCATCCCAAACCAGCATAGTTTAGTGAAACAACTGACATTACATCAAAGTTTTCTCTACCTTTGCTAAGAGCTGCCAATAAAATGGTCAAGGACAGACTCATGTGACAGTGTTACATAACAAATTTTATTTTATTGGATCTGGCTTGGAGAGGGAGTAGGGAGAAGTGTGGAATTGCTGCCTTTCACAGTCTCCATGCATTCTTTGCATTGTTTAATTGTCCCCTTACAAAGCCCTACTTCATTCCTATCCTTCTAGCACAATATGGCCGCCTTCATGATAAAAAACATGCTATCCAACATGTTGACAACATGCCACTTACAGATAGGTGTTAAAGCTCCTCATTTAGTTTTTTTATGCCCAAGCTATTGCACAGGATTTCATCAGCAAGCCAAAGAAGTGTTTGCAATTAGCTGTGGAGAAACTGTTTCCTGTAACCAGCTGTATAATTGTGAAATGAGCTGAGATCATCAACCTGAAGCTAATTCCACTTAAATTGTCTGAACAACATGCATAAATCTTCTAAATTGTCTGAACAACATGTATAAATCTTCTGCAAGCCTGCCTTTGTCAGGTAAATAGGTTTAATTAGGATGCCTTTGTCTAAATGCAAATATATTTGTTGTTCTTAAGAAGTGAGGAGATAATCTCTAATAATTCTAGATGTGATTTTATGGTACTATGCTTATTCTTCAATTTAAGGAACTAAAAGCACAATGAAGAAAGCTCACTCAACTTTCAGTTCCTCAGTTTACTTCTTCATAGTAACGTATCAGCTTACCACAATGAAATTAGAATATTCAGTTGTTGTCTTGTGCTGTCAAGTCACTTCCAACTTTTAGTGATCCTAAGGTGACCTTACTTATAGTGACTTATTAAGGGGCTTTCTTGGGAAGATTTCTTTAGAGGAGGTTTGCCTTTGTCTTCCTCTGAGAGAGTGGGTTTCCATGGCTGAGCGAGGATTTGAACCCCAGTCTTTGCCTTTAGACTAACACCCAGACTACTATACCACATTGGCTCTTGCAATAATATTCAATAACAATTCAGCTATATTGTACAGTGGGCCTTTCTTTTGTCTAAAATTATTTGCTGGGGTTTGGTTCCAGGACACCCTGTGGATACCAAAATCTGTGGATATTCAAGTCACATTAAATACAATTGATAATAAATGGTGTCTGTTATATAAAATGGCAAAATCAAGGTTTGCTTTTCAGAATTTCTGTTGTTTTTTTTAAAATATATATTTTTAAGCCGTGGATACTTGAAACCGTGGATAAAAAAAAAAATCCATGGAGTTGATCCAGAGCTCGAATTAGTTACTTTTTTGTAGTACGCTTCTTATAACCCAGCTAGCCAGCATGGCCACTGATGCCTGGGCAGACTTGGATGTGAAATTCATTAATGTTGGACAAAAGATAGGATAGAAGTGGATAAACAATTAAATTTCCTGTATGAACAGTTTCATACATTAGCCCCAACAGTGTCATGTGACCAGGAAATTACTAAACTCTGTCATATCTATTTTATGAACTATTACATATTTTATGATTCAGTATTCTATTTCAATTTTTTGTCTAGTTGTATTTGTGGAAAGACCTTTTTCTCTCTGCTTTTTTCAGATGGTTTCCTATGATCAGCAAAAAAGGGCCAGTTCAGTTTGTTAACAGCTTTTATCTTGTTCTTCTTCAAAGGGTGCAAAATGTCCAGGTTTTTCAGTAAAAATGTATCAAAGAGATACATTACTTTTTTTCATTGACCTAAACTCAAGGGAAATTGAGTCTTTCTGTGATCTGTGGTTATGCATGCTTTTCTTTATAAATAGCTTGATCTAGATATGAAACCAGGTTACTATCAGTGGCTTTTACTTGCCAGATCTAAACTTCAAGGGTGTATAACATTACTTTATGATAGTCTGTTGTGTTGTTTGCTGTAAAATTTAGCTTACTGAAAGATGTTTTTGATGCTGATAAGGACAAATTACAGGGATAAAGGCAGCTTTCTCTATCCTGGTGACTTGGAAATGGCCATGCTGATGAGGGATGATGGTTCAAGACATCAGGAAGGCACCAGGTTGGGGAAGGATTAATAATTATGTGGTCTGTTGAACTCTGATTCCAGCTCCACAGGCTATAATTACTTGATTTAAATAGGTCTATTTTCCTGGCAGGGCTATGAAAACAGGCCTGCAGCAGGTTTTATTTAATTCCAGAGTTATAAGCCAAGAAATAGTAAGGACACTTAAAAGAGCTTATCACTTTAAACTCTTAAAACAGTCGCTTTAAATGCGGTCCCTGCCTCCTGTTGCATTTTGGGGGGTTTGTATATATATTATACCAAAATATGACCTGAATAACATTTCAGATGAATTCAAGGGCAATGTAAGAAACAGATTTGAACTATTGAGTATAATTGACCGGCAACCTGAAGAACTGTGGACAGAAGTCAAAGACATAATTAAGGATGAATGCAAGGAAACACTAACAGTGGTCAAAAAGAAAGATAAGAAACAATGGATGAAAGATGAAACACTTCATGCAATAAAACAAAGAAGAAAAGCAAAAGCAAATGGAGATAGGAGCAAAGCCAGAAGTATGAACATAACTGTCCAATGTCTGATACGCAGGGATAAGGAGAAATACTACAATGATCAATGCAGAGAAATAGAAGAAAGCAACAAAAAGGAAAGAGTAAGAGATGTCTAACAAAAAATCCAAGAAATTAAAGCCAAGTTCAAACTGAGGGCAGGGACGCTCTATGGAGAAAAAAGAACATAATACAGGAACAAGAAGAAATAAAAAGACGCTGAAGGCAATACACAGAAGAGTTATACAAAAGAAATGAGGGAATGAATGATACTTAGAATGAGGAGCCATATGTAGATGAACCCCAAATTCTAAGTGAAGTGGAATCTACAGTAAAGGAAATGGGAAAAAATAAATCACCAGAAACAGATGATATGATGATGATGATATTTATTTATAACCCGCTCCTCTATCAAAGTAATCGGAACAGGGTACAACAAGGTTAAAAAATACAGACTAAAACAACTATCATGCCCCTTCCCGAATATCCCAATTGAACTGCTACAGTGCCTACAGACAAATGCAAATTTAATGAAATATGCCAACAAATATGGAAAACAAAGCAGTGGCCAACCAACTGGAAACACTCGATGCACATACTAATCCACAAGAAAGGAGATACAAAAGAGTGCAGCAATTATAGGACAATAGCACTAATCTCACATGCAAGCAAAGTAACGCTCAAAATTCTGCAGCATAGACACCAACCATAGCAGGATTCAGAAAAGGAAGGGGCACTAGGGACCACATTGCAAACAAGTGATGGCTAATGGAGTGCACCAAAGAACTTCAAAAAAGAATCAGCATGTGTTTCATAGACTACAGGAAAGCATTTGGTTGTATAGATCATGAAAAGCTGTTGCATGCACTCAAAGACATGGGTGTGCCACTACATCTGATAGTCCTGATGAGGAATCTGTACCAAGGACATGAGGCCATCATCAGAACAGAATTTGGGGGAACATAGTGGTTCCCAATAGGAAAAGGGGTCAGGCAAGGCTGCATCCTATCACCTTACTTGTTTAACGTATAATCTGAAAACATCATAAGAAAAGAAGAATTAGAATAAGAAAAAGGAGTGAAGATAGGAGGAAGCAACATTAACAACCTAAGATATGCAGAAAACACCATAATAATAGCAAATAAATTCAGGAATTGGAACAGTTAATAAGGAAGGTCAAAGATGAAATTGCAAAGACAGATCTGATGCTGAACATAAAAAAAATAATGACACAGGAGAAATACACAAATTCAATCTAGACAACAATGAAATTGAAATAGTTAAAGATTTCCCATATCTAGAATCAAACATTGACCATGGTGGAGACTGCAGTCAAGAAATAAGAACAGGAATGGGAAAGGCAGCTATGAAAGAACTGAAAAAGATACTGAAGAGCAAAGACATACAACTGAGCACTAAAGTCAGAATTGTTCAGGCCATTGTATTCCCAGTTACCATGTACAGATGTGAAAGCTGGATAGTCGAGGAAGCAGATAGAAATAAAATAAACTCATTTGAAATGTGGTGCTGGAGAAGAGTACTTAGGATACCATGGACAGCCAAGAAAACAAACAAATGGGTTCTTGAACAGATCAGACCAAGGCTGTCCTTGGAAGCTAAGATGATCAAGTTGAGACTATCATACTTTGGCCACATAATGAGAAGGCATGAATCACTAGAAAAAACAAGTATGCTAGGAAAGGTAGAGGGTAGAAGAAAGATGGGAAGACCACAAACTAGAAGGATCAATCAGGGGGGTTATGGGCAAAGGCTTGCAGAATCAGGGCAAGGCAGTGGAATTTAGGGATTCTTGGAGATGTCTGATCCACTGGGTCACCATGAGTTGGAACTGACTCAAGGGCAGCTAACAACAAGAGTTTAGAATGGGGCATTTAGAATATGCAGTCAGAGCTCTCCAGTCCTGAAAAACACCAAATCAAGACACATCAAATGCAAATGAAAACCACCCGGGGGGGGGGGGGGTCCCAGCAGACAATGGAACATTAATTCAACAACAGAACAATACACAGATTAACATGTAAATCACTTCCTCTCAACCAACAATATATCTACCCCACTCTCTTCCATGCCAGTATTCTCTGAAGATGCCAGCCACAGCTGCTGGCAACATGTCAGGAATAAACTCTTCTAGAACATGGATTTATAGCCCGAAAAACCCACAAAAAATTATGGATGCCAACTGTGAAAGCCTTCGACTTCACATTTAAATATGTGTTTAAAGTAAAGTGTTGTTTCCAAGTGTGTATTAGTTTCTGGAAGTAAATCATGGTGGAATGGCTTACTTTATAATGCAACACTTTTTTTGGGGGGGGGGGGATGAGAGTTGCTATGGTGAAGGGGGAAAAAGAACGGAAAGTGTGTAAAGGTCCATACCTAGCCCAGACAGTTATTATAGCTAAAGGTTATGGAAAAACAGAAGAAGAAGTGTGCAACATATGAGCAAATTAGCCAATGATACTGTCATCCTTGCTCAGGAAAGTAACTTGGATTTTTCATGGTATTCTCTGTTATACTGCTTTTGTAGTTTACTGTACATCTAGTACTATATGCAAAGAAGTAGGAAGATTTGAGAAAGCGCATATGAGAGACTTCAAAACTATTATAATCAAGTATTTGGAATCATTAGTGCAAACACAACAGCAGCTGATAAATGTTGGATGGCATTCCTACCTGAAACCAATGCCATTGCCTAGGAAGAAGACTTTCAAATATGGAGACTCTCTGGATGTTTGTCTCAGCTGAGATAAATTCCACACTGAAATCATTTTAAAATCATCCAAATTAAACCATATATTTTATAAATGTAACATGTGGCTTTTTATATACTACACTTGTCTCTCCATATTCACTGGGTTTAGGGACACAAGATCCCCATGAATATGGAAAAACCACAGATAACAAATACACCATATTTTTACCTGAGAGGATACCTCGACTTATCCATTGTTATATCAACATCCATAATTTTGGCCCCTCACCTTACACATGAAGTTGACTTATAGTCGAGTATATACGGTAATCAGATGGGAAAAAGGAGGTCCTTGTCCCATCCCTTTCCTGTCCTTATGACATGACCATGAAAAGATTTTCATATGACCTTGCGCTTATCCTGTCAGTGTCCCGTCAATGAACTGCAATTGACTGTGATTGCATAGAAGACTTTCAAATGACGTCGCACTTATCCTGTCATTACCCTGTCATTGAAGTAGAATTGTCCTGTCATTCTGTATTAATGGTAGTTTGCATTAATACAAAAGGACAGGACAATTCCACTTTAATGACAGGATAATATAAGGATAAGCATAATGTGTATAAAATGCTTTTGCGTGATCACGATAAGGATGGGAGAGTGATCTGCTTCATGCCTGTCCCCATCTGATAATCTCCTTTGTTAAGTGGGTTATATCTGTACCTTTGAATCAGAGCGTGGAGGCAATAATAATTTTGGGGGACTGTATTTGTGTGTGGAAATACTTTCCAAATGTAACTCCTGATTCTTTCAGCCACATTCAGGAGTAGGCATGCTGGCCATACAGCAAAATAAAAATAAAATCCACAAAGGTGTGGAGCAGCCAAAAGGTAAAAAACACAGAATACAAGCTTTCGAAGCTCCACTGGCTTCTTCATCAGGCAAAAGATTTTTAAAAATTATACAAGAGGAAGAAAAGTGTTGGTGTTGGAGTTGCATTAATTGTATAGGGGTTATTTCAGCTTTAGTTCAATTGGAGGGATCTCTAGTTAGTTCATTGATATTGTTGAGGAAATGACAAAATATTGTGTATCCCCACATTCTTTTGCAAACATAAAAGCTGTTAATTGGAAGCACAACCATAGGGGATGTCTACAAGTTACATTCAGTGTTTAATTCAGCTTCAAATATAATCCAGTACCATGCATAGTGGAAGACCATATGTGACATTTTTTGCAGTACTTTGGCATCATTTGCTAACTTAATGTTGTCTTCATCTATACAGCTAAAAATCCCACTATGTGAATATGAAGTCTGATCCATGCAAAACTCAGTTAAAGTAGATCAACAAACAGCAAGACTACAGCAAGTCACTGGTGTGAAAGAAAATTGTACTGAATGTAATGATGATTAATGGATGCAAATGACAGATTATAGCACAGAAACACTTATACTGTTCTATCTCTCCTGAAGATATATCCAGGTCATGATAATTCCACTCAGAGACCCCAACTTTCTTAGGTGCATTGGGCCTGTTTCCCATACAGCCTATGGTCAGGTTTGATAAGGGTTTGGTAATTTTTTTAGTGGAACAGTCACTGGGGGGGGGGGGACTTTTCCCTTCTCCTACAACATGGAAATTGTATGGAAGTGGGAAGAAAGGGGAATTAACTGTCCAGTTTACAACTTTTATCCAAAATGCTTTGATATAAGATGAAGAGTTCAGGAGCGTAAGCACATGCTCTGACCATTCTATATGCAGTCATATATGGTAGGCTATTAATAACATTTGTGAACAGCTCATACACCTATGCCTACCTCTTCCACTGGTGTGACCCCCACACCCACCACATCATTCATCTTAAGGAAAATTTTATTGACAGAGTTATTTTTGCTTGTTGAAAAGAGTAATGAAATATGCAATATGTTTAGATGCACATTCATTACTGAAATATCAGCCTCTCTGTTGGTGGAAATAACTGGACACCAACAAATCAAAGCAATTCCATCATCATTCCATCATCAAAGCAATTCCATCATCATTTGTTCCAGTAGGTGACCCTGAGCGAGTCATGCTCTCTTAGCCTAAGAGGAAGGCGAAGGCAACCCCCCCCCCCCCCGAACAAACCTTGTAAAGGAAATTCCATGAAAGGTTTGCCTTAGGGTTGCTATAAGTTAAAAACAACTTGAAGGCACTAGATTAGAGAAATTGTTAGGCCATTTGTAGGTTCTAGAATCATTTAAGCAGCTTACATTCTGTAAGGAGTTTACAGTGGTTAAGATCTGAAAGCTCTTTAGATTACAACACTTCAGGTGGCTGGCACGTCAAACAGAGATTGGACATGTAGCATGACATAGTCTATAAGCAGTCAGCATAACTTTTAGTAAATAGACATAGTGTTAAAGAAATCTAGGGGGTTTTTTGTGGGTTTTTTGGGCTATGTGGCTGTGTTCTAGAAGAGTTTTTTCCTGGCATTTTGCAAGCATCTATGGCTGGCATCTTCAGAGAATGCTGGCATGGAAGTGAGTGGGGATATATATATATATATTATATATATACTGTGTGACCCTTGTTTGAGAGGAAGTGATTTACATGTTAATCTGTATATTGGTTTGTGTTGGATGGCAAGGCCTCATAATGTCTATTTAACTAGTGATCCATTGTCTGCTGGGAAATCCTCTGACCCTGGGTGGTGTTTATTTGCATGTTTTGAGTTTTGATTTTGGTGTTTTTGAGGAGTGGTAGCTAAACCTTGTTTACTTTAAGGGCTTCTTCTTTCCTGTTGAAGTTGTCCAGGTGTTTGTGGATTGCAATAGCTTCCCTGTGCATCCTGGCTTTATAATTATTGGCCTGGTCCAGATTTTCAGTCTTTCCAAACAGCATTTTGTGTCCAGGATGGTTACAATGTGTTCTGCTACTGCTGATTTTCTGGGCTGGCCCAGTCTGCAGTGTCTCTCATGTTCCTGGATTCACGTTTGAAGATGCCAGCCACAGATGCTGGTGAAACATCAGGAAAAAACTCTTCTAGAACATGGCCACATAGCCTGAAAAACACACACACACACACACACACACACACACACACACACAAAACCCTAGGGATGCCAGCTGTGAAAGCCTTAAACCTAACTTTCATGAAACTAAACTGGAAAACTGCTGTGGGGTGTCAAGTTGCTATCTACTGACAGGAGATTTTTGCATTTCTTGTTATGCAATCAAAATCCCTTTTAGGTACACATAATACTCATATTTTTATTATAATTTAAAATTACAGATCTCTGTTCATATTAAAATTATACTGGAGCATTACTGTTTAAAAGTAACTTGCTCCATGAATCATTCCTGTATTTTTACAAGAAATCATTATCATTATTGATGTTTCAAAAGTAAGCTGATTACCCATTATTATTTAGAAAAGGAAAGAATTTGGGGCTGTTGTTGTGTGTTTTCAAGTCATTTCCAACTTGTGGTGACCTTAAGGTGAGCCTATCACAGGGTTTTCTGGGGTTGAGTTTGACTCTCCCAAGGTCATCCAGTGGATTTCGATGGCCAAGTAGGGAATTGAAACCGGATCAATGCTCAAACCATTACACCATTCTGGCTCTCAAATTATTGGTAACAGTATTATTTCTAATGTATTGTCTCCAAGCTCTGATGTTAGGAACCTAGAATCATCAGTGTGAAAGGTGTGCAAGGACAGGTCCTGAACAAGAAATGCTTACAAGATCCCTTTGTATACTGATATCGAGACCAACATGGCTATGTCTCTGAATGCTTATTTCAGCTTAGTTATAGTAGGGTGGATGTTCCAAAACCTATACTAAAGGTAATCCACCTAGAGTAAATATGTGTCTTATTTGTGATGTATTTCCTATATGCTGCCATTTTGCTTTCAGTTTTGACACCTAGATATTATTGAAACATACAATGGCATAGTGTAAAATGCTTTTAGCTTTGCTAACAAGCTTTTGAACAAGCTTTTGGCATTTACATTATTTGCTTCTGTACCTGTTGCACACAACATGGTCCTCGGAGGGAGGGAGTGAAATAATGGCTTGTGTGGGATCCTTGATCCATTTACCAATCCAGGACTCAAATACTGTGCAACCATTTTCAATGTTTTCTGTAATAAGGAAATTTCTGACAAGTGGAACAGAGCAGGATATATCTAACTTCACTGGAAAATATAGGGCATTGCTTTATCCCCTATGGCATAAGCTACTTTTGTGCTGTGGTAGCTAAATCTGATGTGTAGGGTCAGACTATAAGTCTCTGTGAAATGTCCAAGTAAACAAGGACAGAACAGTCAACTGCCCAAGGCTGCAGTCCTAATACAGTTACTAGGAAGTTTCACTCAAATATTTCGTATCTTTTCACTACAAATAGCCATCCAGGCTGCTATCCATTCTACAATATGTTAAATATAAAATGATAATTTAAACATAAAAGCAAATCAGTTAAAACAGTGCTTTAAAACAATTTTAAAACAATAAAAGTAGAATATGGAAGTTTAATCTTGTTTCATATATTAGTCTGTGTTATATTATATTGTAATATTGTAATATTTTGATTGTTAACTTGTTAGATTTTAAATTAAAATTTAATAAAAACCGTTAAAAAAAACAGTGCTTCCCAAGCTATCTGATGTAGGGGACCAACAATCCCCCCCCAAAAGTGTCAGAGATTGGTATCATATTTGTTCCCATTGGCTACAATACAATCGTCCCTCCATTTTTGTGGGGGATCCATTCTGGACTCCCCGCCCCCTCTGCGCGAAAACAGAAATCCGCAGATATTCAAGCCCTATTGGCTTGAATAGCAGCATGCCCCTCATGAATAAGCGAGGAACATGGATTCAAAATCTGCGTAAAAAGAGGGACATCTGTATTTTCTTTCTTTCCTGGAAGCTCATCAAGACCTGGATATCTTGGGGCTAGGAATCACCATTTTGAATAGCACTGAGTTAAAACACACTAATGCACAATGAATAAATAACACCCACCTGGTAAAACGTGCTTTCACTAATCGTTTAAAAGCCAAAACCCTGTGTAAATAGAAACATCATTTCCAGAAACAGGTGCTATTTTACACAACACCGTTATAATGCTATGGTTTTACTTTAGTTCCTATCTTTTCATCCATGTTGAGATATCTAGTTTGGCTGAAGAGAACCATTATTGTATGGTAATTATACTCCTTGTTGATTTTGGAGTCTTGTGGGCCAATACTACACAGTTCTAGTATTATATTTTCACTTTTACTGCCATTCCATGTGTTTCCAACACCAACTGGATTTAACATACACCTAAAGGTCTCCAGACAGTGTAATTTCAGCACCTTAGTCTTCTAGGTGACACAAAAATTCTGTTTTCATGCAAAATGGCCACCCTCTGGAATCTGGTGCTAACAATCAAAGATTGGATGCAACCTACAATGTATCGAAAGGGCATAGTTAAAAATTAATATTCTATGCTTTTATCTTTATTTGCTTTGGCAGCTGCTCCCTGTATTTCTCAAAAGCAGCCTTGGACTTATCTTTTGCTGGAATTCAAGGATTTCTCCTCTGGTATACAGTATGTATATATGTGTGTGTGTGTACAGAGAGAGAGAGAGAGAGAGAGAGAGAGATACACTTTCCAGTTCTGGGTAAAACCAAAATAATAGTGGACGGTGTTCTGAAAAATTTTACAACATGGCTTTCTTTGACACAAAGAGGGCTCCTTGGGTGGGGCATTATATGTCACATTATTGACAAAAAGAAGAATCAGGAATTTTCGCAGCAAAACATATGTCTTAGAAATGTCATCTCCACTCTAAAAACTGCTGTTCCACATGTGCACAAAGTCCCCAGTGGACACTGCTCCAAACACCCATACTATCCAGAAGCAAAACTAGAAGTTAAAACATTTTATAAAAGAAGTATGCTTAAGAGTCTTTATCATTTAAAGGAAAAACATCTGTACAAGACACAAATCATGGATGTTAAACATACAGGAAGAGCCACCATGGTGTAGAGGTTTGAACATTGGATTAGGATTCTGGAGACCAGGGTTTAAATCCAGACATGGACATGTAAATCCACTGGGTGACTGAGCAAAGCACAATCTCTTGGCCTCAGAGGATGACAGTGGCAACGACTGTCTGATGAAACCTGCCAAGAAAACCCTGTGATAGGGTCATCTTAGGCCGGGTCTCCATAAATTAGAAATGACTTGAAGGCTTACAACAACAACAACAACAAATGTACAGGAAACTAAGGTGAGTACCCAGCCTGAGCTAGGACACCAGACAGCCATATTTTCTTCAAAATATTCTCTTCAAAAGTTGAAGACTTCTGTGAATGCAGAGCCTGGAGGAAATATACTACAAATAAGGTAGTTGTTGATGGCTAGTTTTTGTTTGTTTTGAGACAACAAGTAAAAACCATATTTCAAAACCACCACAGTGAGTAGCTACAGAGGGTGTACCTAAAAGAGGGCTATATGTGGGCATTGGCCCCGTAGATATGAATTCTGCCTCCCCAGTGAAATTGTCTTTCAGTCCCCAAATTTCTAGAATTGCAAAGAGTGAAACATTGGAAATCATACCCACTTAAAGCTCTTAGATTTCCTGTGTTTACACTGGCTATAACTTTGCTTGCCCCTTTTCTTTGGATGCCTAAACTACGGGGCTTTAAAGACCACCCAAAAGGGGCAGTCCATAGGTGCCCAGAGAAGCACCGGACCGGGGCATGGGCTGCCTCACTGACAGCCCTTGCAGCTCCAATCCGCCGCTTCCCCAGGCCACTGAGAAGCGGCAAATTGCAGCGGCACCCTGGGCGCCTGCTGCACCCTGCCATGGGCGGCGCTCCTGAGGGGAGAAAGGGGCCTCCGCCGCAGCCCCTTTCCCCTTGACATCCTTGGCTCGGCCATGTGAAGGCCATGCCAAGAATGCAAACGCCAAGAAGGAGCTCTGTTTCAGAGCCCCTTCTTGAGCCACAGAAAGGGTGCCATAGATGCCCTTCTGTGGCACGATGACATCAGGCACACACCGCTTTGTGTAAACTCGGCGTGTGCCATGATATCATTGGCGCGCACACATATGGATGGCGCACTTTAAAAATGGCACCGTCCATACACGCTAGGGCTGGGGAGCGTGCAGATGCTTCGCACTCCCCACACCTACACACGCCGCAGAGATGGCCCTCTTGGGCCATCTGTTCCGGGCCTACATCTCTAAATATCTTTTAAACTTCAGACTGAACTCTGATGTTACTACAATGCCTGAAATTTGAGGATTGGAAGAAAATTTAGTGTGTGGGGAGGAATTCTTTTCAAGGGATCAGTGCCCACTCTTGTAGCCACACTCCTGGTAAGAACAAAGGGATGAAACAGATGTGCAGGAAAAAGTGGCTTGAAGCTACCTTCAAACAGACAAAACAGGGGCTAAACAGACTGGTGTTATACACTGGTGTGGAAGCGATGTGGAGGCATGATGTATACACGCCAGATGTCCCCATGCCAGCGTCACGCCAACTGCACAGTGGGGGTGTTATGGCGATCCGTTGGTGCAGTGTTTAAACGCGCTGCACCTAAGGAGCGCCAAAAAGCCACCATCATGGCAGCAAGGGTGCCTTTTTGCCAGTGCTAAAAGGAGCAGCATTTTGACATTCCTTTTAATGCCGGCAAATTCCTGGATTGGAGTTGCAGCATGTAGTTGCCGTAGCCCCAATCCATCATTAAAAGGGGCAGCAGCAGGCCGCTTCAAAGGGGTGATCTCTTTAGCCTCAAACTGTGCAGCAAGAAATGTCATGTGTTACTTTCCAAACACTCCTATGAGTAACGTGAATGAATTACTTCTTTTTTAAAAAAAAAAACAAACTAATTTTTCCAAGCATCAATGTCACATGAAACAGACAAGTCCTGGGCCCTCTAGCATCATTCTGTGCAGTTTGCACATCCCCTTTTCAAAGAAAAGCTTATTGATCTTTCAGAGCTGGAATTGGTAACCTTTTACTGAGCTAGGAGGAACAAGTGAAAGAAATGGAGGGGAAAATGTGTAAGCATAATAAAAATGCCAGGAGGCATCCATATAAAGCTGTTCAGCTGCTAAATAAAATTGGACAGCTATTCTTTCCTGCTCTTATTGTGTCAAAAATACCTTGCATGCTTCACCTGCTATTCAGCTTAAAGGCCAATAAAAAGAAATCTTAATAGTGCAATTCTATGCCTTGTCTATTTAGAAGTAAGTGTGCGGGCGACCCCGGGAAGACATATTGTATTGAGGAAGTAGAGTAGCTATCACTGTTCTTCTCCATGCCACAAGAATAGGCCTTCTTCACTTTTTGAGCAAAACCTTAAATAAAACTTGCTTTGATTCTGCTAAATCATGTGTCTTGTATATTTGCCAGACTAAGCACCTGTAAAAGATATGTGTAAAAATCTGGCAGATGTTGACTATAGAGTTGCACTGGAGGACCTGGAGATTCCTAGAGCGGTGTTTGCTTAGATAAAAAGAAGGTTTTTTTTTTTATTTGCAGTTTCTCCATGCATGAGTCCTTCATCGCTAACTCATTATATTTGAAGGGACTACTGTACACAATTATAGGATTATAATATCACTTTAACTGCTATGGTAGCATCCTATGGAATTCTAGGGTCTGCAGTTTAAGGAAGAGTAATCAGAATTCTCTAAAGGGAGCTTTAGTGTCTTAGCAAACTACAAATCAAAAGGTTCCACAAGAAGGAGCCCTGGCAGTTAAAGTAAGTGGCTTCATAGTGCTAGAACTGTGTAAAATTGGCCTGCAAAGCTCCATCCTCAACATGGAATGTTACCATACAGTGATGGCTCTCTTCAACCAAACTACCATAGAAAGTGTCAAAAAGGTGATTGGACAGTCCTTCCCTGGATCTTCAAATGAAAGCAAAACCTGGATTTTGATGGTTAGCCCAAAACAAGTTTCCCACGATGGTACAGTGACCCAGGCTGTTTTGGATGCATAGTGGGCAGAGATTCCTTGTTCAGGCATTTTGAAGTAGCACAACTGGAGCTAACTGCACTTGCCTTTTTTCTTGCTTAACTTCCTCCTTTGCTTCCCATATTTTATACCTCTCTTTCCATTCTGAGCAGAGTATCCCTCCATCCCCCTGAACTAAAACTGAATTATGATTTCATTTGTGCCTTGGTTTTCAGAGGAAGGCGGCAGAGGGCTATGTTATATTGTTTAAAGAGAAATAGCAATACAGCCATAAATGTTGGCAGCAGTTTCTCTGTGTAAGTTGAAGTCTACCCAAAGCATGCACCAAAAGGTTTATATCATTCTCCAAAACAGTGCTGTCCATTTCTACTTCACTCACATTTATGTTTTTCAATATTTATTTTATCCTCCTTCTTCCCAGGGTTAGCAAGTCTCTTTTTCTTTAGATCTATGCTAGTTCCGGCTTGTCAATGCCTGATCCAGGTTGGATTTATCAGTGTCAGATCAGAGTTGAGTAGTTCAAGTCATAACCAACACTATGTTGTTCCTACATCAATTATCATATGCCAACATAGTAAACTGCAGACTCAAAGCAGTAGTTACGCATATGTGAAGTTTTTAACTGGCCTGTTCAGGCTTTTACAATGAAAGAAGTTTGGTAAAATTTGTAATGCCACACATTTCCAGATACTGTATAATTGCAATACTGTGTGTCACACAACAGCAGCAACTAATACAATATCTATCAAAAGACTAATAGATCAGATTTGTAATTAAGACAGTTTGGTGTAGTGGTTTGAGTATTGGGCTAGGAATCTGGAAGACGAGGTTTTGAATTTGCATTCAACCATAGAAACTCATTGTGTGATCTTGGCCAAGACACAATTTGTAATGACAAATCTCCTCTGAACAAATATTGACAAGAAAACCCCGTGATGGGGTTTGCCTTATGGTTACTATAAGTCCGAGACAACTGTATAAAATAAACAACAAGAACACAGGGGGTTGGGGAATGCCATTGTTTTGAAAGTACCTGCTTACATGTCATGGCAAGCATAACTTTAAAAGAAGCTTTCTTTTATCATGCAAAAGAGAGAAAGGAAAATGTCTCATTTTGCTCACCAGTAAGCTTTAGGAGTATTTGTCTACTGTCTGCCTGATTAAATGGGTCAAACCATTGGCCTTATCATATAGAAAACATAAAAATACTGATCTAACCCAGATATAATGGTACCAATCAGTTAAACAAGGAGAAAATTATTTTACTGTTTCTTTTTCCTCATTGTCTTGTTTGAATTTGTGTAGATTCTCTGTAAAATCATGACATATTTAAGATACATATTCTGTAATTTATTTGATTAATCAGAACATGGTTGTAGTGAATCCAAACATTTCTAGGCTGCAATGGTATATACACACTTAGATTATAACAGTTGTCAAATATTATATGTTACTTAATACAGTATTATTGAAATACCTACTATAATTTGTTGTTGTTATGTGCCTTCAACTGATTTCTGACTTATGGCAACCCTACGGCAAACTTATCATGGGGTTTTCTTGCCAGATTTGTTCAGAGGAGGTTTGTCATTACCTCCCCCTGAGGCTGAGAGTATGTGACTTACCCGTGGTCACCCAGTGGGTTTGATGGTTGAGGTGGGAACTGAACCCTTGTCTTCAGAGTCATATTCTAACACTCAAACTATTACCCCGCACTAGCTCTCTAATTCTGTAAAAGGTATCAGATCTCATGTGATCTTGGAAACTAAGGAGGGTCAGCTCTGGTTGGTACTTGGACAAAAAATGGTGAATGAATACCAAGTGCTGTAGGCTGTATTTCAGGGAAAGGAACTGGCAAACCACCTCTGAGAATTCCTTGCCTAAGAAAAACCCAATGAAATTCATAGTGTTACCATAGGATGACAGGCAACTTGAGGGTGCACACATACACACATACACCAACTATATTATAAATTATATTATATTAATCATATTATAAGTTTATATTTATAAATTATATATTTGTAGAATTATACCTTTTAAATTTATAAATACAAATTTTTATCAATATTATGTAGTACTTTTCTCACTGTAATTATATTTAGCTTTAAGATAAAATCATTGTTACCATATTTCCAAGATTAATCCTTCCACAAATAATAAATGAATGAACCTTTATTACAGTCACAGACAAGCACAGTACTGTAATATTTGTGTGGAAAACTTTTTCTAAAGAAGTGAAATTGCTACAACCAATTTTAGGTACAGCAAGATTAGAGACACTGACATTAATATTGCTTGTTAGTCAACACTAATTAAGTATTTTTTATTTTCATGGATCGCTTCTGTTTGGGACTAAAACAGGATTTATCTCAAAAAATTAAAAGAGAACTAACATCAGCCTTTAAAAATACTCATGGTCTTTTCCCAAGGCATATTTGGAAAGCAGATATGTTGTGGATGTCTGCATTAGGCAAGATTACACACATTCCATACAGACAGGTCACCTTCAGTTTGCACAGACAAGTGTCAAGTATGTTCCTCATTTCCACAGGCAGTATCTTGCATAAAAGATACTGATTTTTATATTTTTTAAATCAATCTTTTTCAATTATATTTATTCTTTAATTAACTGTTTAATTGCCTTATATCAGTAATTTTATGTATACCTTTATATCATTGCAAAGTGCTATAAGTGTATTTGTTTTAATTTTGGTAATTCGCCTTGAGTCCCAGATTTGACTCAAGGAAGGACATAAATGAAATAATAATATCAGCAGAGGTATTGCTTGCTGTTAATTGCTGTCAATTAGATCGACATATCGGGACCCTATGAATGAGAGACCACCAAGTCACGCTCTTATCTTGCAGTTTCAGAGCAATGGCTTCCTTGATAAGAGTCTATCCATCTGGAATGCAGTCTTCTTCTCATCTTATTGCCTTCTACCTTACCAAGTATTATTGCCTTTTCTAGTGAATCATGTCTTCTTAGAATATGTCCAAAATATGACTGCCTCAGTTTAGTCATCTTGGCTTCTAGGGAAAAATTCAGGCTTGATGTTCTCTTAGATCCACCTACCTATATCTTTGACCGTCTATGCTATCCATAGAACACTTCTCCAGAACCACATTTCAAATGAGTTGACTCTCTTCCTATTGGCTTTCATCACTGTCCATCTTTCACAATCATACATGGAAATATGATGGCATGGGCAATTCTGACTTTGGTATTCAATTTATACACACACACACACACACACACGCATATACATGCAAGGATTTTGTCCAATTCCTTCTCCAAATGTAGTCTTCTTTTGATTTCTTGACTAGATTCCCCATTCTGATGTATGAATAAGTTTTTACTCCTGTCTCTCACTGCATTCTGCCATTTTTTCTGGGCAGACAAGCCAATATCCAACAGTGACATTCCACAAGCTTAGATTAGTTTATCCTTGTCGTACACATTCTGGTCAGAATTCTGTTGGTGAAACTAGCTGGCCTAAAGGGAGGTTACACAACCACAGTGCATTTTTTGGCAGGATTGTATGATGTTGATGAGAAAAGGCAGAGAATGTCATCATCACCACCTGGAGAGAAAGCTGCCAGCTTCTGGACTGCTTATTTCTGCACCTTTCTGAACCATCTACCCAGAGTACCTTTGACACTGAAGATCAACCTGGAAGCATGTATTGTAGAAATATACTTCTCAGGAGCCACTCACTTTCTCTCTTGACACCATCAGCAATCTTTCTTGCCTTACCCTATTCCTACTGTGTCCACAGCTCCTTAGGTCCTGACACCAACACATTATTCATGCCAGCATAACATAGAACACCAACAACATTTTGACATCTTATTCTGGACTATGAGCAAGTGAAGTGGCCAACACAGTGTCTGTTGCTCAGGCCATTGCACAACCAACTGTAAGACTGTATACCTGATTGCCTAATCGTTATGCAACAAGTTGTGTAACTTGCTGCCCAACTGTTTGCATAACCATTATATAAACAGTTGCACAATTGTTCACGTGCCTACAGACCACAGAAACAAGTGCATTGCCCCTTGTACAACTGGGAAAAGTAATGGAACTCTGCTAGTACATTTTCCCCCTCTGCCAATGTTATTTTGGCTTTAGGCTAGAATCTTATATATTATACTTTGTCAAGTCTAGGCAGAGACTGTAGAAATACTTTTACAGAATTTTCATCAGCAATCTTAAAATATTTTAAATTAAGTGTCACCATCAATTCTTAACCCGCAGTAATGCTTGCAGTTGTGTACTTTGATTTTCAGGTTTCTAACTAAGATTAAAATTAACTTTCAGCCTTATTCATTCCCACACCATTTTTATACAATATTATTTTTCTTACATGTTATCTTTCTTAGATATTGAATATATTTATCTAGGACACTAATCTTACAGTGTTGACAGCAGGAGAGCTACAGCAAATTAAAACAAACTAAATTGAAACAAATCTGTATTTCCTATCAATGTAGTTGACAGATAAGGCAAGGAATTTATGCTGCCTTCTAGTTCCTGTTTCAGAGTTGATTTAAGCTGCAGTCCTATGCACATTTATAATGAAGGAGGCTTATTTCAACTGGACCTTGGACTTTCTTTCTAGTTGCACTCTGACTCTTCTTTGTGTCCTATACTGAAACTAAATAAGCTTCAAGAGGGTTTCCTCATGGAGTGTGGCAAGGCAGGAAAGACAATATTCTTTGACCTTTATGGCTTTAAATATGCCAGCTTTTTGGTTGTTTGTTTGTTTGCTGGGTGCAACTTTCCGGTGCTTATTTACAAGATACATATCCAAGATACATATCCAAGGAGTTATGATCCTAAAGTCACTTCTTCCTTCCTTAGCTGTTATTCTAACAGCAGAGATTGTTTATAATGGCCAGGATATAGTGTACTTCTGCCTGATCCCATGACTTTCACCAAAAGTGGCAATCTCCTCCCTCTAGGAATCCCCTCTCCAGCCCGTAACTTTGGAGAGTTAGGAAACCCAGACCGCCTTTATTCCACCATGCATAGTGCAAGAGAGGGAGGAAGAAAGTCCCAGCTTTGTTGGCATTGGGTATGAATAGATGTCATTTGAATTTGACTTTACAAGTAAAACAACAAACAGCTAGCTCTGCCAAAGCTGTTGTGTGCTTTCAAGCTGTTTCCAACTTATGGCAACCCTAAGCAAGCCTATCATGGGGTTTTCTCAACAGGTTTCTTCACAGAGGGGGTTTGCCATTGCCATCATCTGAGATGAGAGAGTGTGACTTGCCCAAGGTTACCCAGTGGGCTTCATGGCTGAGCTGGGCATCGAACCCTGATCTCCAGAGTCCAACACTCAAGGCACTATGCTGCACTAGCTCTCAGCCAAAGGTGTACAATCTAAAATATATAGACACAGAGACACAGAGGAAGGAAGAAGTAATGGAAATATAAAACTGTACAAAAAATTGTAAAACAAAATATCTATATACAGTTAGCCCTCCACATTTGTGGCTTTGACTTTTGCGGATGTGATTATTTTCAAATTTGATTAATATGTTCTCTCTAGAAATTTCTAGCTCCTCCAGCATGACTCTATGACCAGCTTCCACCAGAGGTCATACTGGATTCTTAGAGTGAACACTTCTCTAGGAACTGTAGGTTTTCCATGGCAATTCTATGGTCAACTTCTGGCAGACATTGACCAAAGGGTTGCTCTGGAGGACCTAGATTCCTAAAAGGGTGTTCCCTGAGGTTAAAAAAAGGTATTTTATATTTGTAGTTTTTCCACTTTTATGGGAATCCTGTGTCTCTAACCCTAGTGAATGTGGAGTGCTATCACTGTAGGATAGGAAAAAAAAAACAACTATAAAATAAAGCAAACTGACAAACACATACATTCAAAATATGCACAATGATAAGGCAATATTAAATAAAAAGTCCAAAAGGTTTGGAAATGTGAAGTTAGCTCAGATTCACTGCCTTTCTTATCTGAGGTTCAAATTTGTGAACAGCAATATTGTCAAAGTAGGCAAGCTAACATCAGCATTCTCCTTAAGTAATTATCTTAATTATTGGAATTCCAAAATATTTAACATGGGAGAATAAATTTGTAGCTTTATAATCTCTGAGGCCAGAGATGGGCAAAGTGCAGACTGCAGGTCCCCAGGGATTTTTTTTTTTAAATTATACATGGCACACTTCCTTTTGTAAAAAAAAAAAAAAAAAGCCTCTATATATGCATGTTAGCATTGTATATTGTATACTGTACTATAAAGCAAAATCCTCATCACCAACATAGGGAATGTCAGGAAAATTTCTTACTCTATTATAAAGATAAAAGCTATTCCGAGGATGTAAAATGGAAAAAGAAATAAATGAAGAAATCATTTTCTATCACAAGCATCAGTCAGTGGAAATGAAATGCAGTGCAGATAAAATGAAATGCAGTGAAAGTCATTTTCTACAGCGGATTCAAAAAAACACATTTTAGTCAAGATACATTATTGTAGGAGAATTAAAGCTTGCAGGGTCAAAAAACAGCACAATTTTTTGATTGCAATGGTAATGGCATCATCTGCCATGCCTTCTCAGGCTTCCCTCTTCAAATGAGTTCAGTGTCAGTCTCTCTTCACAGTAGCAGCAGAGCAAGATGGTGGTGATTGAGTTTCTCAGTAGCAATATATTGTCAGGCGCCAATGCAAATAGGAGGGCTTGGGTGTGAAGAGGCAGTTGTGACCCATTTTCAAGACAACCCTTTTCAAGAACATCACTTTTCAATGTTTTTAACATGAAACTACACATATTTATTACAGCACTTGGCCAGCACATTAACATGAAACTGAAAACAGAAGAAACTCAGTGTTGTTAGAGGCTGTACAAACAGTTGGATCAGGGCTGCAGCAACCGCACGACGCAGCCCCAATCCAGCCTTTCTAGGGTGCGAAAAGGAGTGGAAAAATGCAGTTCCTTTTTGTGCTCTGGAAAGGGTGTGATAGCCTTGGCAGTGTGGCTATATGGTACTCCTTTGGCACTGTGTCATGTGGATGCAGTGCCGCAAGATTGCAGTGATGCTGCTTGGCATGTGGAGCGGCACATGGCATCATGGCGCCCTGGGGGGCAGAGTCAGGGCATGCATCATGAGGACGCTACACCCCAACTCCATCCCCATGCCAGACCAAAGTGCTAGTCTGTATAGGGCCTGACATACAATTCAGGTCAAGACTATCTGAAAGCCCATATCTCTCCATACACACCTGTCTCCATCTTGCAATCTTTGCAGGAAAGGCTTTCTCTCCATCCCATTATCCACCTGGCTGTCCTGATGAGGACATGGGAGACAGCTTTCTTGGTGGCTATTCCTAGGCAGTGGCATCACTAGGGGGTGTGGGGGGTACAGACCACGCCAGGTGACACTCTAAAGGGGTGACACTACTGCTCCTCAGACATTGATTTTGACAGATATGGGCTATGGCATTCACTGGTATCACTTTAAAAATGCTGAAGATATGATGTGAGTGGGGTGACAAAAGAGAAGTCCCAGTTTTTTTGAAATTAGAATTTCAAATTTTAATTTATTTTTAAGTTAAAATTTTTTAAGTTTTTAAAATTTTCTTTAAAAACATCACATTTTACCAAATTTTCACTTTAACCACATGACACTATGTATATGTAAAAATATTTATTCTGTGTGTATGATATTGTAATTTAAAGGTATAAATTTAATTAAATTTATTATTAAATTTAATTAATTAAAGGTATGAATTTAATTTTGCTAAACATTTCCAATTCCTTAAGCCACTCCTCATAGGACATGGTTTCCAGAGCTTTCTCCATCAGTTACCATTACATTTAGTGGTATATGAGAATTACGATTTATAAGTAAATTAGTATAAAAAACATTACTAACACCATACTACTGTATGGGTGTGGTATGGGATGAGATCAAGGGGGTGACAGTGTGTTACCGCACCAGGTCAGGTGTAAGAAGACAACCGGGAATTGGGAGGGCAGACATGAAGCAACTAGACAACATCCTAAAGTGTAAAGGGAGAGAGGGAGGGAGAGAAAGGCAAGCCAGCTCCAACAGGCCTTGCCTAAAAAGAAGAAGAGCCCTTCCTCCAATCCATCTGTCTTGGTCCAGGCCTCTGAGGGAGAGAAGATCTGCTGGACTTTCCCCCTTCCCCACCACCTCTCCCTTTTCCTTTTGTTTCGTGTCTATTTTAGATTGTAATCCTGAGGGCAGGGAAATGTCTTAATTAACAAATTGTAAGCCGCTTTGATAGCCTTGGCTGAAGAGCAGGGTATAAATAAAAATTATTATTATTATTATTAAAGATATACAACTGAGCATGAAATTTAGAATTGTCCAAAATCATTGTATTCCCCATCGACATGTATGGATGTGAGAGCTGGACAGTGAAGAAGGGCAACAGAAAGAAAATCAACTAATTTGAGATGCGATGCTGGAGAAGCGTGTTGAGGATACCATGGGCAACCAAAAAGACAAATAAATGGATCTGTTCTAGCAACCTGAACTCTCCCCGGCAGCAAAGGTGATAAGGCTGTCGTACTTTGGCCACATCATAAGAAAGCACAACTCATTCGAAAAGATAATAATGCTAGGAGACATAGAGGGAAGAAGAAAGAGAGGAAGATTGCACATCAAATGGTTAGAGACCCAATTGGAAAGGCCACAGGCCTGAGCCTGCAGGACTTAAGCAGATCACTTGAGGACAGGGGTTTTGCAGATGCCTCATCCATATCATTGCCATGAGTCAAGGACAATCAACAATAACAACAACATGCTTTTTATATTTTGGTATATGAGGGGTATAAAATCACAAAGAGAGTCATAGCATGGTGCAATGAGCTCTGAAGACGAATTTCCAGGGTCCTTTATTTATACTAGATAATAATAATAATAATGTTTTTTATTTATACCCCGCTCTTCAGCCAAGACTATCAGAGCGGTTTACAATTTGTTAAACAAACAGCTTCATTTACGATTGTAAGCTATTTGCCCCCAACAATCTGGGTACTCATTTTAGCGACCTCGGAAGGATGCAAGCCTGAGTCAAGCTTCAGCCCTTTGCTGGTCTTGAACTCGCCACCTTCTGGTGTTTTATAGGTAAACATGTCAATCACTAGGTTATCACATTGTTTATTATCAAACTTATATTCAATATCTATTACAAAGTCATAAGCATGATATATGCTAGTCTGTTCCATCCTTGTAAGCAATTGGCAGTACAAGTTTTTTTTCCTGCTAATACAGCATATCAGCCAGTACATATCATCTCCCATGTCCAGCCACCCATCATGTACTCCCTGTGACTGCCCACACATGTGTGCATGGGTGTATGTCTCCAGGAAACACTCTACAGGTATATATTTCAAGTGTTTTACCTGTATTTAAGTTAATGTCTCATAAGCAGTATTTAATTGGATGTTGTTTAATACTTTTAAAACTTTTGTACTCCATATTGTTCTAACTGTTCTTTCTTAATTTATATTTGGGAGAAAAACGAGATATAAATCAAATAAGTAAAAAAATAAACTCATCCTACCAACACAAGTTTCAACATTAGAATTACAAATGAAACCAAATAGAGAAGAATTGATATCAGGCTCATATATAGAAGAGAGACAGTGTTTCCAGAACCTGTAGCATTGCTCCTTTAAAAGGGGCAAGATTCCACTTAATGCTTCCTTTTTTGCTTTTATGCAGCTGTAAATGGGTTACTAATTGCTTATTAAGACTTAACAATAGCTATTAGGTTTTCCCCTTAGGTATTTTTTTTCTTTCCCTTTGTCTTTCAAATTAAAAAAGAACTAGGAGCAAGGCATTAGGAGAAAAACAAGGGTTTTAAAACAGATTACATCCAGAATACATTAGTCATACTTAACTCCATTTGAATTCATTGAGACTTATGTCAAGTCATCACAAACCTTTATCACTGATTTCAACAAACATGCCTGCAATGGGCAATACAATTCTATACATGCCAATTCTATAAAACTGCATGCAGTAGCAGATGATAAGTGGATAATGGAGAGCTATTAGTCCAAAGGCTAATAGAGATGGGAAAATCCATTATAATAAAAATATCAAATGCATCTGAGGAAGTACACTGAAGTCTACGGAAAGCTCATGCTGCCAATTTTTTTTTCTTTTAGTTAGTCTCAAATGTACTACAAGGTAGTTTTTTTTTTGTTGGTTTTTCAGGCTATGTGGCCATGTTCTAGAAGAGTTTATTCCTGATAGTTTCCCCTGCATTTGTGGCTGGCATTCTTCAGAGAATGCTGGCACGGAAGAGAGTTGGGTGTGTGTGTGTGTGTATATATATACTGTGCGACCCTGTGAGGAGTGATTCCCATGTTAATCTGTGTATTGTTCTGTTGTTGATGGCAGGGCCTCAGGGTGGGAGGATATGCAAAGAGGATTAGTATCTGCTTAATTAGTGATCATTAGATCATTGTCTGCTGGGAAAACCCTGACCCTGACTGGTTTCTCATTTGCATTTGCTGAGTCCTGATTTTGCTGTTAGTCAAATTTTGTTCACTTTAAGGGTTTCTTCTTTCCTGTTGAAGTTGTCCAGGTGTTTATGGATTTCAATGGCTTCACTGTGCAATGGAGAGTTAAAAGGGCTCCTGTACTTTTAACAGTTACAAGAAGGATTTTAGCTGGTATAGTTTGTTACCTGTTTCACCTGTTGAAATTTCCTTTTACAACCACCTATTAAAGATATAGTAGCCCTTTCCACCTTTTCATCATTATTGCTATTGTTAGTTACTTATATCCTGCCTTTCTCCCAATACAAGGACTCAATAAGGGGACTCAGTTTGCTCCTTTTTAATTATAAATGTTTTAATTATAAATGTTTTAATTAACAATGTTTCCAACAATTTTAGTGAGAAGTCATATTTACTACCATAAAAACTCAAGGGCATTAATCCTGAACCTTAGGAGGAGAGCATGCTTAAAAGAATATGAGAAACTCTGTACATCTGCTCCCAAATCCTCATTTTACCCAATTATTTTTTGAATTAACTGTTTTGTTTTGTTTTTTGCAGCATATAAGGGAGATGATTATACAGGCCTGCAAAATTGAGGGTAATAAAAACTTAATATATATATATATGCTGGTTTTATAGGTATTTGGTATTCTAAATCCAAAAATGACCTTAGATTTGCTCCACCATGTAGCTTTTTCACATCTTGCTTTGATGTTTCTATGGAGTTCATCACACGGGATGATTTTCTCTCAATTTCAAAAGAAATGGAAGTGAGGCCAATTCGAAATTGACTAAATTTGCCAGTTCAGTAAATTTACATGATTGCGTATTGACGCCGCATTGCGTTCAGAACTGTCCAAAATTGCCTCCCAGTGCCCAAAATTGCGTGTGATAGTTTCTCATGCAATAACGTGAAACCCCACGATTGCATTCGGAAGGACTTCCCTTTGCCCGAAAATGTGTGTGATCACACAATCACGCAAAACCCCATGATTGCGTTCAGATTGCCATTGGATTATACTTTCAATTCCCTTTGTTGTAATGTTGTAATGTGTGACTGAATTAAATGATCCTGCAAAGAGTAAGAAAGGAGTTAGAGACTTCTAATAATTTCAAAACACTTTATTTTGCTGATCTGAAACACAAAAATGTGTTCAAAAGTACTAAAAGAACTTGCGTTGGAACATCTTGTCTGCACTTAATCAAAGCTGAGTAACACCTGAATTGATAAAAAATATAGAATTTGTGGAAAAAAAATGTTTGGTAAGACATTTTTATTGTGTATGCATGTGTGTGTTTAATTGAACACCCCAATAATACATTAAAAACAGCTACAATATTGAAAAAAGTTTTTTAATTGCAAGCCCATAGCTGTTGTTGTTGTGACTTCATTTCCAATTTATGGTGACCCTAAGGTGAACCTATGATGGGTTTTCCCTTGCAATATTTGTTTAAAGGAGGTTTGCCCTTGCCTTCCCCTGAGGCTGAGAGCATGAGACTTGCCCAAGGCGACCCAGTGGGTTTCATGACCGAGCTGGGCATCAAACCCTGGTCTCCAGAGAAAGAAGTTGGCAGCATGAGCTTTTGTAGACTTAAGTCTTCTTCTTCAATGCATCTGAGAAAGTAGACTTAAGTCTACAAAAGCTCATGCTGCCAACTTCTTTCTTTGGTCAGTCTCAAAGGTGCTATAAGGTCTCTGCATACTGATTCTACTGACTAACACGGCTGTATCTTGAATTCAACCTGGTCTCCAGAGTTGTAGTCCAACATTCAAACCGCTACATGCTGGCTCGATTGTTATTACCTGCTGTCAAGATGACTAACATATGGTGACTCTTTGAATGAGAAGCCTCCAAGTTATACCATCAACAGCCCTACTCAGGTCTTTGCAGACCCAGGGCCGTGGCTTCCTTGATTGAATTTTTCTGTCTGCAATGCAATCTTCCTCTTTTTTTTTTCCCCAGAGATTATTGTCTTTCCTGGTGAAGTGTGTCTTCTCACAATATGGCCAAAGTACAACAGCCTCAGTTTAATCATCTTGACCTATGGGGAGAATTCAGATTTTATTTGCTCCAGGATGCATAGATTCTGCATCTATGGACAAAACTATCCATAGCTTGAAAATAGATGTTTTTAATAAACTCATCAGTTTAGTAAACTCATCAGTTCTTTTGGTTTCTCCTATTATCTGTATGCCGATGACACTCAGCTGCATCTTTCCACCCCTGACCTTTCACCAGGGCTTGAACAGCAAGTCTCCTCTTGTTTGGCTGCCATCTCGCAGTGGATGCGGCATCAGCGCTTGAAGCTCAACGTGTCTAAGACAGAGCTCCTCATCTTCCCACCTAAGCCCACCCTTCAATACTCCTTTTCTGTTTCTGTTGACGGCACTTCTATTCAACCGGTTCAGCAAGCCCGAAGTCTTGGTTTCATCTTTGACTCCTCTCTGTCGTTTATTCCCCAGATTCAGGCCACTGCCAAGACCTGTAGATTCTCTCTTTAAAACATTGCTAAAATCCGTCCTTTCCTCTCAGCCTCCACCGCCAAGACTCTGGTCCATGCCCTAGTGGTTTCACGACTAGATTATTGTAACCATCTTCTGACAGGGCTTCCTCTCTCTCACCTCCATCCTTTAATCTCTGTCCAGAACTCAGCTGCACGTATTATCCGCTCGCTGCTTTGACTATGTTTCTCCTCTCTTAATCTCCCTTCACTGGCTCCCCTTCCCCTTCCGCATCCAGTACAAGCTTTTGTTGTTGACTTTCAAAGCCCTCCATGGACTGGCCCCTCCTTACTTGTCTGAACTTCTTTCTCCTCACACTCCTTCTCTTCCCCTCCGTTCTGGTAGTCAAGGTCTCCTGTCCCAGCCGAGGATTTCCACTCCCCTGTCCCGGATTCGTCCCTTCTCACTTGCTGCTGGAACCTTCTTCCCCCACATGCACACCTCATCTCTTCTCTAACTAGGTTCAAAAGTAAGTTAAAGACTATATTGTTTAGAGAAGTGTTCCCAGGATTGTGCCATCCGCCCCAGGATGCCTCCTTTTAACTTTGTATTAAGAAGCCATGCCCTCCCTCCAGTCCATCTGCCTTGGTCCTGGCCCCAGAGGGAGAGAAGAACCACTGGACCTCACCCCCTTTCCCATCACCTTCCCCTCTTCCTTTTGTGTTGTCTCTTTTAGACTGTAAGCCTGAGGGCAGGGATCCGTCTAATTTACGATTGTATGTACAGCACTGTGTAAATTTACAACGCTGTATAAAGGTTAATAATAATAATAATTTAATTATATGAAAAATAATATTGCTATACAGTATTATATATTATATTATTTAATTATATGAAAAATAATATTGCTATACAGTATTATATATTATATTATTTAATTATATGAAAAAATATTGCTATACAGTATTATATATGATATTATTTAATTATATGAAAAAATAATATTGCTATACAGTATTATATATGATATTATTTAATTATATGAAAAAATTAATATTGCTATACAGTATTATATATTATATTATTTAATTATATGAAAAAAATAATATTGCTATACAGTATTATATATTATTTAATTATATGAAAAAATAATATTGCTATACAGCATTGTATATTATATTATTTAATTATATGAAAAAAATATATTGCTATACAGCATTGTATATTATATTATTTAATTATATGAAAAAAAATATTGCTATACAGTATTATATATTATACTGTATTATTTTAATTATCTGAAAAAAATATTGCTGTACAGTCTTATATTCTCTTCATTATTATTGTTATGAAGAGGGACTGTGGGGGGGCGGAGTCAATCCAAGGGAGGGGGAGCCAATGGGAACGCGAGGATGAGGAGGGGCGGGGCTAAGAGCAACGTGGTGCTGCTGCTAAGCGAAAGGGGGCGTGGCCGAGGTGGAACGTCGGTTGGCCTTTCTTCGAGAGGCGCGCGACGATTACCAACGGCCGCCCAGGCCACGCCCCTTTCAGCAGCCAGGAGAAGCCACGCCCCCTCCTTCGGAGGGGGCGTGGCTTCTCCTGGCTGCTGAAAGGGGCGTGGCCTGCGCGGCCGTTGGAGGAGGAGGAGGCTGCGCGCGCATCCACTTTGAGGCGAGAGAGACTGAGAGGGAGCGGCGTTCGTTCTCTGGCTCCACAATGGAGGCGTCTCCGGCCGGACCGGGGCCCTCCTCGGCGTCGTCGGCTTCGTGTGGCGAGAACGAGGCCGAGAGCCGCCAACTAGGCCCGGCGTCTTCGTCGTTGAACCTTTTGGACACTTGCGGCGTTTGCGGGCAGCACCTCCAGAGCCGTCGGCCCAAGCTGCTCCCTTGCCTCCACTCGCTCTGCCTCCGCTGCCTCCCTCAGCCCCACCGGTACCTCATGATCCCGCCTCCCTCCGCCGCCACGGGCCCTTCGCCCCCCGGACCCAGGGACGGCCCTCCTCCGCTGCCCCCGCCGCCGCCGCTCCTCCTCCAGCCCTCTCCGCCGGCGGCCCCGTCCTCCTCCTCCTCCTCGTCGCCGTCCCTCTCCTCCTCCTCCTCCTCCGCGCCGCCTTCGCCGCTCCACTGCAACCCGGGTAAGAAGAGGGCGTCGATAGGGCAGAGGCCCCAGGCGTCCTCCTTTTCCAGGACGCGTCCTACATCTCTGCCTTCTCCAATAGGAAGGCTCCAAACGTCCTCCATTCCGGGTCACCAGGTGTCCTCCTTTCCCCCAGGACGCGTCCTCCATTTCAGCCTTGTCCGGGAGGAATGTTCAAAACGTCCTCCATTTAGGATGAACAGGGGTCCTCCTTTCCCCCAGGACGCGTCCTCCATTTCCATCTTTGACCAGGGGGAATGTTCAAAGCGCCTTCTATTCAGGGTGACCAGGCGTCCTCCTTTTCCTCCATTTCAGCCTTGTCCAGGAGAATTTCAAAATGTCCTCCATTCTGGGAGATCTAGCGCCCTCCTTTCCCTCAGGACGCGTCCTCTATTTCTCCCTTGCCCAGGAGGAATGTTTCAAATGCCTTCGGTTCAAGCGTCCTCCTTTTCCAGGACAGGTCCTCTACTTCAGCCTCGCCCAGGACAAATGTCAAAGCGTCCTTTTTTTCTAGGATACTCCCTACATTTCAAGTTTCCTGTCCAGGAAGAAATTTCAGCCTTCCTCTCCAGGAAGTATTCCCAAAATGTCCTCCATCCAGGTTGACCAGGTGTCCTCCTTTTCCTGGACACGCCCTACATTTCAGCCATCTGCCCAGGAGGGGTGTCCAAAAGGTCTTCTGAAAAGAAGCACGAATTTTTTCTGGCTGAAGGCTATGGAATTCTGGGAGTTGGAGTTTGTTGTGGGCCCAGAGCGGAGCAGAGCTCCGCTCTGGACCCCACAACAAACTCCAACTCCCAGAATTCCATAGCCTTCAGCCAGAAAGAGTTAAAGCGGTGCCAAACCGGGTTATTTCTCCAGTCTGGATGCAGCTGGAAAGTTTTAAAGTTGGTTTATTAGTCGACCTCCTTGGGTCCTTTTCTGGGAGAAAGATGGCATAGAAATTAATAACAGTAATCATGTTTACTCATAACGCCCTTTTCACCAATGAGCGGAACATCAGACGTATATTATCAAAAAACGGACAATAGGGCAGAAGACTATAAAATGATAATACGTAATACGCTAATATACTTAAAACAATCTAAATGCTAAAATGATAACTGCTCCTCTTCCCAGCCCATATTTCAGAAGGAAGGCCCAGCGCTGATGATAAAGGGTCCTTGGCCTAAGCTCCAGCTCAAGTCGAAGCTCTGGTTTTTCCCTGGTAAAAGTACAATAACATCCAAAATGAAAGCCCCAGTTCTCTCAGGAGAAAGTACAGTGGGCCCTTGATACCTCCTGGGGATGCGCACACACACACACACACACACACCATTTCTTTGATGACAAAATCCATGTAGATGCTCAAGCCCCATGCAGTAACGTCCCAAATTCACAAAACAGTGATTCCTGTATGGGTCTCACCAAAGTGCACAAAACAACATGTTGCAAGCTTTCTAATCTCCACCGTCTTCTTCATCAGGCAAAGGTGTTTTTGAAAAATAATCATACAGGAGAAAAAAAAATTATGACTGTTAGCCCCTGACAAAGCCTGCACCTTTTGTCAATATGTTGTGGTTATTCTCAGTTCAGATCACACTGGAGGGAGATTCTTGGTGGCACGTTTCCAAAGCTTGCAAGGTGTATCTTGTGCATTTTGGTTAGCCTTGTAAAGGTATTGCTGTTTTGTGGGTTTTGGATGTTTTTACTTCACTACATGTTGAAAACAGCTACCCCCGGCTATGTTTTATGGTTCCATGGTAGTGTTTTGTCAAAGTTACTGTTGCATGAGCTTTTTGAGACCATTGGATGCATGAAGCACAGAGAGACATAGGTTGAGAGGGAGACCTGAAAGTATGCAGGGGCTTCATCCCGAGATCCGAACAATAGTGTGTGGTTGTAAGCATGGATGTGGATTCTTTCTGCTTCTCAGTAGACCAGGAAATGGAGAGGATGTTGAGATGCAGTTGAACATTTTGCCTTTAGGAAGGGAAACCATAATTGACTTCAACTTCCTATTGTTTATGCCCAGCATCCTGTGTTTAGTAAAGGTGTGAGCCAGGAAATCCCTGCTAGAGCTAAGCCCCGGTATTTGGGCAAAACAGAATGGTCCAAAAGGTAATTAATTGCTCTATTAACATTTGTGTTGGGAACTGATACTTGAACACCCTCCTCCCCTTCAGTGAGGGACATCTGACATAAGTCCATTGCTTACTGACAAACTGATGTTTCTGTGCTTGTGTTACCTTATTGTTGGGTGACAGACAAGATGAACATCAGGATATTTTGCTGTTAGTGGAGATAAAGAATGAAATAAGTGTGTGTATATGCTCTTGGGAAAAACAAACACAAAGAGTGATTTTCTTTTCCTGTTTGCATTAAAAGGAAAAAATTGATAAAATTGTTTATTATATACTCTCATTATTGTTTACTGTATTTATACCCCACTCTTTAGAAATGCTCTCAGGGTGGGTTACAAATTGTTAATTAGACAGTCACCTGGATATATATCTCTTGAGACTCTTGAAGCCATTGTCATTATCATTAACCTGAATTTATTGTTTCTACACATCACATAGTTTCTAGCATAACACGTATAGCCTGGTGACATCTCATTCTACTTGTAGAAGTTGCATGTAAAATTCTGTGACATTTACATTTTTATACATCCTTAGTAAATATATATTTGGTGGTTTAGCTACTTTTTACTTTTATCAGTCCTTCTTATAGTATCTTACTAGTATATGACCTGGAGTGATGGTTATGTACACGGAACTGTGTAGAATTCAGTGAGCGAATCACAACTAACCCCCCCCCCCCATTAGTTTATAGACTAATGTGCAGTGTGAAGGAGGGGACTTGGATAGATTGAGCAAATGCACTGTATTGTGAAGCTGAAGGAGTTTTTAATACAGTAAAAAAATGCAGATTGTAGGCACTTAGTACACAGAACAAAGTTTTAAGACTTTTCCAACCATGGATATAGAATCATAGAATCCTAGAGTTGGAAGAGACCACAAGGGCCGTATATATAGTGAGTCTCAGTCTCCTAACTGCTTTAAGATTACATACAGGTGTTGGTTTGATACTAACTTCAGCAGTGTTAATGAGTGACTGTAAACTGTGTAAGGCAGCATACATAATAATGTGTTTCATGCTCTTTATAACTTAAACTAGATGTTATATACAGACTTTCTGTTTGGCTGTATTTGTTATTTACATCAGACACCTCTGTTGGCTGTGGTGTACATGGTCACTTTCAAGTACATTATTGCATAACTCATATGATAGCTATTTATCTATGGTGCTATTATACTGATTCAGGTAAGATCTGTGAAACAAAGCACATGTACAGTCTGTACTACTATAGACTTTGATAAAGGAGAGTTTTGTCTGGATGGCACTAACTTTTTCCCCTGCAGGCTGTTTACATCACTTCATGTTACATCCTTAGTTTTGTTGTTATAAGCTAATAGACACAGTATTTCATTGCCAGTGAACTGCCCTGAAAAGGAAAAACATTCTCTCGAAGCAAATGGGTTTATATCGGTACCTTTATGAGTACTGTAACATTCAGGAGATAGTGTCTGTTTTTATTTAACATATTCATACATATTTATAAACACCACTTACCCACTATTATGATTTATAATAATAAATGCAACAAGAAAGTCCAAATATGAACAGATGAGTCAAATTGCAATGCAAAAGTCATAACTCTCATACCTTCCAGACGACTTGTATTTTACACTCTTTGGAAATAATGGAGAGTGGGACAGAACAATCCCCAAATCTCATCAGGTGGTGTTGGGACAATTACAATCAAAGCATTGCTCTTCATTAGAAGTGTCCTTTCCCAGCAAAAGTATGTACAGAAGGGCCTGATCTCTGCAACACTGGGCAAAGGCAGGTTTTAAGAATTGCATCTCTAGGGCAATATTTCTCCAGTTGGTCATTGCAGAGTGTGGAGAATCAAATTATGCATTCTACTTATTCATTTAGTTAATTTCTACCCTCCCCTTCTCTGTCTGGAATCCAAGGTGGTTTACAGTGGGGTTTTTTTTAAATTATGAAGTTTACAAATGTTAAAGATTAAAATCACAGTATGTCAGTGTATGTAAAAATGAAACTGAATTTCACTGTACAGAATATAGATGCTATGTGATGCAACACAAGTGAAAGGTTGCAGCATGGTGTTTGACATGGAGTGTCATCAATCACACCATGTAGGATATGGCCACGATGGCACAGCAGATCAGACATGATGCAAGCGACTGATGCAAGAGGACTGTTGCAGACACCTGTGTGAGATGATCATGTCATGGACCACGTGTATAAATATGGGTGTGACCTATGTGTGGGTTGCTGTTAGTAGATGGTTGGCTGGATAGTTATTGGTTTGTATATAGTGCTGTAAATATTCTGTGGTAAAGTTCTGTATGTAAAACTTGGAGACTTGAAATTTTTTAACACCTTGGACAATTATAAGTGCTAACAGTACTGCTGAACATTATTATCTATTTACATGTGCTCAGACAGAAGGACCACAGGAAATATGGGGCTGTGACACATTATTTTAAAAAACCGATTAAAAAGACTTAGATACATTTCCAAATGTAATTAGTATGTATCTATGTAAATCAACCAATAGCTCACAATTATTTCAGTTAGTTTAGCTAAGCTGTACCAGAAAACCTTGCCTGCTGAACATCAGGAGAACAGATCCCTGTATAAATATGCTGATATTTGTTATGTAGAAAACATGATATTGAAATCTTTTACTAATTGGTAAATCATTTTCTCTCAGTTCTTGAGAAATCAGATTTTAATTCCATATAGCATCCTATATAATGAAGGACGAAATGAGCAGGTGCAGTAGAAACTCATACAGGTGATGGCTTGCTGTGGTAAACAGATAAATGGTGCACTTGCCTTCACTGTAAAGCAGATTTATAATTATCATTCATTTATAATGTGCCAGCACTGTATATGGGGCTTTACAAGAAAAAAAACAGTTCCTTGCCCTCAGGCTTACGATCTAAAGACAGAGCACACAAACAAAGAGGATAGCAGTGAGGGAGAGCATTAAGTCCAGCAGATCATGCCTCTTGTCTCACTCTGAGGCCGTGGCAGTTGGGTTGGGGAGAGGGCATTTCATCTTCCTAAGTTTTATGGCTTGAGATGGCACCAGTGAGTTTTAGTGTATTTTTAAAATGGTCTTCAATATTGCAGCCTCCTCAGTACCTCTCCTACCTGCTGTTAAGGTTTTGGGTTGGATTTATGCCGGTAGACTGCCCCTTCACAGTTTCATTGCATAGATATGTGGGAGCTGGTCAGAAAGCAAGGCTGCAACATGCAGAGTTGAAGGGAAGAAAATGGTAGCAGACATTCTAGCTAAGTGTGAGGGAAGGAACTGGAGGAACAGGAAGAAAGACATTTGAATAGATGAAGCAAAGGAAAAACAAGGAGGGGACTACTACCCTGTCTTTGACTCTGACAACGCACACTTCTTTCACCTCAGAAGAACAATCTGGCATTGGACAGTAGCAGCAGGAACTAGAAAACATACTGATGTACATCTACTTGGCTGGGGCATAGCAAGAAGGTGGGGCTGAATTAAGGTGGCTGGGAGATAGAGGCATCTGGTGGAGGGGGCACTTGCTTCTCTAAGGGAAATGTGCCAGAGATGATGCTTTGAAGAAATTAGAAAATGAGATATAAGGTTAATATTTTTAGTCAGAAATGACTTGAAGGCACACAAGAGTCCAAGGAATCCAAGTACACCAAAAATTGAACATTAGTCAAAAGTGTGATGCAGCAGCTAAAATAGCCGATGTGATTCTAGGCTGCATCAACAGAAACAGTGTCTAGATCAAGGGAAGTAATAGTACCACTCTGTTCTGCCTTAGTCAGGCCTCACCTGGGATACTGTGGCACCACAATTCAAAAAGGATATTGACAAGCTGGAGTGTGTCTAGAGGAAGGCAACCAAAATGGTGAAAGTTCTGGAAACCATGTCCTGTGAGGAGTGACTTAGGGAACTGGCTGTGCTTAGCCTGGAGAAGAGAAGGTTAAGAAGTAATATGATAGTCCTCTTTATGTCAGGATGGATTGCATCCAGAGTGAAAATGTCCTAGATGCAGCAATATGGAAGAAATGTTAGAGGTAACCAAAGTTCAACAGAAAGCCATGATAACAGTGCATATTGAAGTGAGCTGAGTCACAGGAAGCTGATGACACAAAGACATGGCATGAAGTATTCAAGCATCAATAATGCACAGTCATGGCACATAGCGGGCAGGAAACTGTGTTAACACACCAGTTGGGAGGTTGGACCAGAATCTGCTGGTGATTGTGTACATCAGGAAGGAGTGCCACTTCATCTGCCAGAAGCCAATCGCCACCCACATGCAAATTTCCTTGCTACCTCATAATGTTATCCCTGTCAGCTTGGCCAATGCCCTGGGATTCTGGGAACTGACCTCCAAAACATCTGGAGGGCTACAGGTTAGGCACCCCTACTCTATGTGGTTGTTGTATATTGGATGGTGGCGGAGCATTATGTCAATCGATGTAACTACCTATAAATATTGCAACAAAGATTAAAGCCCTCTCAAAGAGTACTCAGCTGTTGTACCCCCCATGACCTTGGACAAGTTACACTCTTAAAGCCTTAGAGGGAGGCAGTGGCAAACCTCTGAATAAATCTTGCCAAAAGAACCCTATGATAAAGGTGCCACAATTTGGAGTTAATATGAAGGCACATAACAATAAATTCCAGAATCAATACATTTGTTCTATAAAAAGATAAATCTTCAGATTATGATTGCTCTCATAAAATTAGTTTAGCATGATTATATGGATCAAATTGTAGCCGACAAAATATTTGTGTACCAAGATACCTAGGCTGTGGAAACTACAAAGGGCATCTCATCCCTTTCTTCCTTAAATGAACAGAACCTAAAACAGTTAGTTGTAAAAGACATTCTAAATAAGTTGACTCCAAAATTGCTCAAGGAGGAATAGCTGAATTTGGCTGTGTTTGCCAAATATTTTTATTTATACATCAGAAGATAATGCTTTATAACACTAAATTGTGTCCGGAAATCAAGTCCACCTTCTGAAAATGACAGTTGTATCCTTTTCACTAAAAGACAGCAGGCTAGGGACCTCATAAAAATTTCTTACAAATGGTATTGATTTTTCTGAATGTAAACTAGAGACATACACATTGAGATGCATTGAAGCACATAAATATCCATTCTAAGAGATTCATATTAAGTATATTGAATTATGTGAAGTTGAAGGCTTTCACAGCCGGCATCCATAGTTTTTGTTGGTTTTTCGGGCTATGAGGCTGTATTCTAGAAGAGTTTTTTCCTGATGTTTTGCCAGCAGCTGTGGCTTGCATCTTTGTAGCCCAAAAAACCCACAAAAACTGTATTGAATTAGTCTGAGTGAAGTTTGCCTGTCCAGATCCAGAAATGTTTCAACAAGCGATGCAAACAAATCCAGTTTAATCAACTGCACAATAGCGAGAGGAACCAATATGGTATTCCTAGTCTGGATACCAGCAAAACTGTTCTGTGGAGAACAGAAGGAGTATTAACAATTGCCTCATTTTAGACTGGTTAACAGAATAGCCAGAAAGGTACCCAAAGCTATCAATAAATTTTATCAACTGTCAGGGACAGCCAGGTGGAGGACATGGAGGATTCTGAGGAAGAGTATGCTGGGTCAGGTCCTAGCATGGTGCTGCTAGATCCTGGAGACTTGGGTGAACCTGGACCTAGTTCTATGGGACACAGGGAGGCACAGCCCCTACCTCAGCAGCCTGGGGTCTCCTCAGAGGAAAGCCTTTCCACAGCAGAGGTGGCAGGCCTGGAAGAGACACAGGAGCAAGAGACAGAAATCCCTTCCTTTACTCAAAGGAGAGCAGATCGGGAGGGGCTGAGACGCTCTCGGAGATTGTTAGAGAAAGCCAAGTTAAAACAGCTGTGAGGGGAGGAGCTGGGGCCTATATAAGAGATCAGGGAAGACAAACTTTTGTCAAAGCTTATCTTGGTTTCCCGGCGAAAGCTCTTGACTCTCGGCTTGACTTCAGACTATTCATTACCTGCGACCTTTGGAACGGCTTTGGAATCTCTGTCTGTGATAACCCTCGACCTTGGAACACTCATTGAATTTGCCTTTTGCCTTGCGGACTTTGTATTTGACGACGGCCAGCAATTACTGGTATTTTGTTTCCATTTTATTGTGTTTATTAAAGACTCCTTTATCAGCCACGTGTTGGCAGCTTTCCCGGACAGAATAAGCTTTGACCATAATCAGGCTGATAAGATGGCGGAGAGCTCGTTAGTAAAGGAACTGTTAGAACAAAACAGACAGCTCGCCGAGGGAATGGGTCAAATGCGGCAGAGTCTGGCTTTGCTTCATCAACAAGTACATTCCCACCCACCAGGGAAATCTCTCATTGCAATGCCGGAGAAATATTCTGGTGATAGAAAGGAACTTGAAGGTTTCCTAGCTCAGTGCAAGTTGCACTTTAAAATCAGAGACACAGAATTCACTACTGATGCAAGGAAGGTGGCCTTCATTATCAGTTTGCTTTCTGGGCCTGCAAGCAAATGGGCCACTCCTTATCTCAATGAGGATAGCCCTGTCCTCAACAGCTTGCAGGACTTCTTGAAGGAGATGAGGGCTACCTGGGGAGATCCTGTTAAGATGGAGACTGCAGAGCATCAGGTTAAGACGCTTCAGCAAGGCAAGGGCTCTGTGGCAGAATATGCTACAGCCTTCCGCCTCATCGCTCAGGACTTGACTTGGAACGACAGTGCTCTGCAGGCCCAGTTTCGTTGGGGGTTGTCGGACCCCATCCTGGATGAACTGGCTCGCTCAGAGCCCCCTGCTACATTGGCTGCCTTGATTGCCCAAGCGATCCGCCTGGACTGCCGCCTTGCAGCCCGCAGACAGGCTCGTCGATCAGACTTGCCTCTCCCTCCACTGCCTATATCAGCGACGCCTACAGTTTCCGTTGAGGCTGCTTCCTTCGGACAAGCAGAGGAACCAATGCAGCTAGGAGGAGCCCGGCCACGACTCACTGGGGCCGAGAAGGAGAGGAGGAGGAGAGAGGGCCTCTGCTTATATTGCGGGCTTTCTGGACATTTTGCCAGGGAGTGCCCTGCCAAGGGGCGCCGGACATCGGCGCAGGGAAACGGAAGGTCCCAGGTGTAAAGCGGGTCTCTCACCTGGGTGCATCTCTGGACCCTGCTCCACTCCGGCCGCCCTGCTGCAAAGACCCTTTGTTGGTGGCCGCCAACCTTAGGCTCCCTACCCAGGAGCTCATTCCCCTGGGAGCCATGATAGATTCCGGTGCCTCTAGTAATTTCATGGACTTGGGGTTTGCTACTTGCCACCAGATACCTATGGAGGCCCTAGCCGAGCCGAGGCCAGTGGAGACCATCGACGGGCGGCTCCTACGATCGGGTCCAGTGACGCACCAGACTTTGGGGTTGCACTTTGAGATCCAGGGCCATGTCGAGGAGATCCGGTTCCTGCTGGCTGATGTACCGCATTTCCCTTTGGTCTTGGGGATGCCCTGGCTCTCCAAGCACGATCCTCACATCTCATGGGCACGTCGGGAGGTTCTGTTTGCCTCCGAATTTTGTCAGGAGCATTGCTGGCCAGAGACAGTCCTGGCTGCAGTAGCAACGGAGGCCAAGGAGTCCTCTGTGACGCTGCCTGACAAATATCGGGACTATGCCGATGTTTTCGATGAAAAGGAGGCGGATCGGCTTCCCCCACACAGACCTTATGATTGTGCAATTGATTTGGTACCTGGGGCCCCTATTCCGGCGGGGCGCCTGTATTCCCTCTCAGAGCCTGAGCTGGCGGCTCTGAGGGATTTTCTGGAAAAAAATCTTCGGAGGGGGTTTATCAGGCCCTCCAGATCCCCTGCTGGTGCCCCGGTGTTGTTTGTCAAGAAGAAATGTAGGGAGTTACGGTTGTGTAATGATTACCGGGCCCTTAACCGAATCACTGTTCGGAACCGGTACCCCTTGCCCCTGATTCCGGAGTTGCTGGAGAGGCTCCGGCATGCAAGGATTTTCACTAAGCTGGACCTCCGGGGGGCCTATAATTTAGTGAGAATCCGGGCAGGGGATGAATGGAAGACGGCCTTCCAGACGAGGTATGGGCATTACGAGTACTTGGTCATGCCCTTTGGCCTATGTAATGCCCCGGCTGTCTTTCAACATTTCGTGAATGACGTCTTCCGGGACTATTTGGACAGGTTCGTGGTGATTTACCTGGACGATTTTTTGATTTATTCCCCTAGCCAAGAGGCCCATGATACTCACGTCCGCGCCGTTCTGCAACGACTTCGGGAGCACCACCTCTACGCAAAGTTGGAGAAATGTGCATTTGACCTTCGGGAGGTGGATTTTTTGGGATACCACATTTCTGCCCAGGGTGTGGCCATGGACAACTCCAAGGTGGAGGCGGTGTTGTCTTGGCAGCCTCCTCGATGTCGGAAGGATGTCCAGCGGTTTCTGGGTTTTGCTAACTTTTACAGGAAGTTTATAGCAGACTATGCAGCCCTAGCAAACCCTCTGTCTCAGCTGCTGCGTGGTACAGCCCGCTTCCTGTGGACGGAGGAGGCTCAGAAGGCTTTTGACACCCTCAAGCAAAGGTTTACTTCGGCCCCGATCTTGCAGCACCCTGACCCACGGACTCCATTTGTGGTAGAGGCGGACGCCTCAGATGTGGCGATTGGGGCTGTGCTGCTTCAGCCCGCGGGAGCTGACGGACACCTGCTACCTTGTGCCTTTTATTCTCGGCAGCTTTCTCCTCCCGAACGCAACTACACGATCTGGGAGAAGGAGCTGCTGGCAATTAAGGCTGCCTTTGATACATGGCGGCATCTTCTAGAGGGGGCGGCACATCCGGTCCTGGTCCACACCGACCATAGGAACCTTGAACATCTTCAGACGGCCCGGAAGTTGTCTCAGAGGCAGAAGCGGTGGTCTCTGTTTTTTGGCCGCTTCAACTTCCGACTCCAGTATGTTCCTAGGGCCCGGAATCGGCAGGCTGATGCTCTTTCCCGCAAACCGGAATATGCTATAGATCCAGACAGGGAGTGTCACTCAGCCTTGCTGCGCCCTGAGAATTTCGCTGCCACCGCACCGGCCGCCACGCTGTTGGACCAGGTTCGGGAACTTCAGTCCCAGGACCCGTTTGTGGCACAGCATTTGGAGGATGGGGATGCCTCTCCTTTTGCTTTGAGGGATGGCCTCCTGTACCATCGGGGCCGCCTTTATGTGCCAACAGGTCCTTGTCGGGAGGAGGTCTTGCGATTGTGCCACGATGCCAAACCGGCGGGGCACTTTGGGTTTTGCAAGACCTTGCACCTCCTCACCCGGGAGTTTTGGTGGCCTCGAGTCCGGGCAGAGGTGGCCCGATACGTGGACACTTGCCCGGTGTGTCGCCGGGCCAAGGATCACCCGGGACGGCCCGCAGGTTTGTTGCTGCCTCTGCCGACGCCGTCAGGGCCCTGGCGGCTCATCTCGATGGACTTCATCACCGACTTGCCCCCCTCTGCCGGTTGTACTTCTATCTGGGTAGTGGTGGACCTTTTTTCTAAAATGGCTCACTTTGTGCCTTGTGTTGGCCTTCCCACGGCGAAGGAGACGGCCCGGATGTTTCTGCAACACATCTTCCGGCTCCATGGCCTTCCCGAGGGTGTGATTTCTGATCGAGGGGCCCAGTTCACGTCCAGGTTTTGGACCAGCTTGTTGCGGCTCCTGGACGTGGCTCCACACCTGTCCTCATCGCATCACCCAGAATCCGATGGACAGACAGAGCGCACCAATGGGACACTGGAACAGTACCTCCGCTGTTACTCTAGTTACCGGCAAGAGAACTGGGTTGACTTGCTGCCGTTGGCCGAGTTTGCTTATAACAACTCGGTGCATGCCTCGACGCAGCAAATGCCTTTCTTCGCCACTGGAGGTTTCCATCCGCGGGGGTTCCCAGCTGTGGCTCCGGTTTCGGCGGTTCCTGCAGCGGATCAGTGGTTACAAGAGCTTCGGGCTGCTCAGTCCTTGCTGCAGGAGCAGCTTGAAGTGGCGAAGGAGGCTTACAAGCGGGGCGCAGACCAGCGGCGGCAACCAGGTCCTCCTTTGCAGGTGGGGGACTTGGTTTGGTTGTCCACACGCCATCTTCCTCTTCATCGGCCTTGTCGCAAGTTGGATGCACGGTTTGTTGGGCCATATAAGATCGTGGCTCAGGTGAATCCTGTGGCGTTCCGGCTGCAACTGCCACGGACCTGGCGGGTTCATCCTGTCTTCCATCGGTCTTTGCTGCTTCCGGCCTCGGGGGTTCGGCCTGACACCGGTGCCACACCTCCGCCTGCTCCGGTCTTGGTCGATGGGGAACAGGAGTTCGAGGTGGCCCAGATCCTGGACTCCCGTCATTACCGAGGCAGGCTACAGTATCTGATTGACTGGGTCGGTTACGGGCCGGAGGAACGATCCTGGGAGAACGCCTCGGATGTTCATGCTCCTCGCCTGGTCCGGGAGTTCCATTGTCGCTTCCCTGACTGGCCCCGTCCTCCTCAGGGGTTGGGGGAGGATAATGGGAGGGGGAGTGATGTCAGGGACAGCCAGGTGGAGGACATGGAGGATTCTGAGGAAGAGTATGCTGGGTCAGGTCCTAGCATGGTGCTGCTAGATCCTGGAGACTTGGGTGAACCTGGACCTAGTTCTATGGGACACAGGGAGGCACAGCCCCTACCTCAGCAGCCTGGGGTCTCCTCAGAGGAAAGCCTTTCCACAGCAGAGGTGGCAGGCCTGGAAGAGACACAGGAGCAAGAGACAGAAATCCCTTCCTTTACTCAAAGGAGAGCAGATCGGGAGGGGCTGAGACGCTCTCGGAGATTGTTAGAGAAAGCCAAGTTAAAACAGCTGTGAGGGGAGGAGCTGGGGCCTATATAAGAGATCAGGGAAGACAAACTTTTGTCAAAGCTTATCTTGGTTTCCCGGCGAAAGCTCTTGACTCTCGGCTTGACTTCAGACTATTCATTACCTGCGACCTTTGGAACGGCTTTGGAATCTCTGTCTGTGATAACCCTCGACCTTGGAACACTCATTGAATTTGCCTTTTGCCTTGCGGACTTTGTATTTGACGACGGCCAGCAATTACTGGTATTTTGTTTCCATTTTATTGTGTTTATTAAAGACTCCTTTATCAGCCACGTGTTGGCAGCTTTCCCGGACATCAACTTTGAAAAGGAAGATTGTGACCTAGAAATAAACAGCAAAAGTTAATTAGCATAAAAATTGTCTTCTATTTGTATTTTCCATGTGTAAACTCCCAAATTATTAATTTTTCTTTAGTGGCATACTCTTAGGGTTCCAATCATAGGTCACATACAGTATTAGAGCGAAGAAGACATCCCATTGTGTACCTCACTTTAAATGAAAAAAAGAAGAAAACATCTAATTCATAATATTTTTCAAGCTAGTAGAGAGGTAAACAATTTGAATCCATTTCAGAAATTGTGATAGAAAATCAAATTCTGGTAACGTCTCTCCCTCTCTCTCTCTCTCTCTCTCACACACACACACAAACACACCAGTTAATTTTGTCAAATGTCTTTTCTTTGTCTTGTGAAATAATTGCAGCAGAGTCAGGTCTTCTTGTATTTAACACAATCAAAATTGTAATTTACCAGCTCCAAGCTTACAACAGATAAAACCTACTTGGGCAATGTTGATTAATGACTTTAATTAAACAGCTTGTTATGGACATTTACTAGAATTTTACTCATCTTTTTCTGGAAATTTCTTCATGGCAGGCCTGTCTTTATTCTCAGTTTAGCTTTAATTTTTTCCCCCACTTTGGCTGTTTTTCTCTTTTTCTTTCAGTGTAAGTTTTGCATAATAATAATAATAATAATATAAGGAAAAAATCTGATATGTCTGTAAAATCTGGAAAAAAAAATCTAAAGACCTGTGTAAAGTTCTGTGGTCAGATCTAAGCACGTGTTTAAACCACAGGAAGGTTGTCCACTGAAATATATTTTTGTTTGCATGCTGAAAAGGATTCATATGGTACAGGATCTTCTTATAGGATAATAGAATCGTAGAATTGGAAGGGACAATAAGGGCCATCCAGTCCAACCCCCTGCCATACAGGAACTCACAAACAAAGCACTCCCAACAGATTGTTCTGTAAAGGGCCATATAAAATTTATGGCCCTATACAAATAATTGATGATAATAATAAATAATAATGTCCACCCGATCTCTGTTTAAAGACCTCCAAGGAAGGAGACTCCACCACTTCCTTAGGGAGTGTGTTCCACTATCAAACAGCTCTTACTCTCAGGGAGTTCCTTCTAATGTTTAGGTGGCACCTCTTTTCCTCTAGCTTGCCCTATTCTGGGCCCTATTCTCTGGAGCAGCATAAAACAAGCTTGCTCCATCCTCAGTGTGACACTCCTTCAAATACTTAAACAGGGCTATCATATCACCTTTTGACCTTCTCTTCTCCAGGCTAAACATACCCTGCTCCCTAAGTCTCTACTCATAAAGCATAGTTTCCAAACCCTTCTCCATTTTGGTCACCCTCCTCTTTTGTTTGCAATCTGGCAAAGCTTTGCATGTGTGACAGCTATTGCACTGGGACATATTGGAGAGACTTCCAGCTAGATGCCACCTTTTTGTTTTAGGCTTGTTCTGTGCCCTTAGCCCTCACACTCTTCTGGAATGCAGCCCCTCACCCCGTGTCTTCCTTAAACTGGAATTTGTCCACTGGACTGGAAAGGGTTCTTTAGTCCTGTGTTTTAGAATGACATTCTACGGCTTTTCTTTTAATTTTTCTGATTTGGTATTTTTGAAGAAACATACAGTTATGAATATGGCTGTGTATGTTTAAATATATATGCAGAAGAACAAATGGTTTTATGGCAAAGTGATGTATATTTAATCCAAACTTCTTCATAAGCATCTTAATAGATTTTTATGGTTGCTTGGTTACTGTAACAGGAATATTACCATTTTTAAAAATTTCATAGAATCATAGAGTTGGAAGAGACCACAAGGGCCATCCAGTCCAATCCCCTGCCATGCAGGAACTCCAAATCAAAGCATCCCTGACAGATGGCCATCCAGCCTCTGCTTATTTCTTTTGGTTTGTTTGACATGTTACAACTTGCTTTGATGTGGTTTCTATTATTTCCAGGTATTTGGACTCAAGGAGTGACCATTTGACATGTAAACTCCATTTTGGGGTTTAGTAAGCATTTAGTGATCCACCTGGCTCAGTGCTTTCACCAGTGTTACTTATGCATGAGAACCAGCAAGGAATCAGCTGGATGGGAGTGGGCAACTCCAGTGGGTCCAAGGACCAACTTTCTCTGGTCATTAATGATCCAGGCTCCTTAGCTTCTGTTCCAAAACTAATATTGAACTGTGAAGTCGAAGGCTTTCATGGTCAGCATCCATAGTTTTGTGGTGGGTTTTTTCAGGCTATGTGGCCATGTTCTAGAAGAGTTTATTCCTGACATTTCGCCAACATCTGTGACTGGCATCTTCATCCTCTGAAGATGCCAGCCACAGCTGTTGGTGAAACATCAGGAATAAACTCTTCTAGAACATGGCCACATAGCCTGAAAAACCCACAGAAAACAATGAATACCGAATTGCATCTTCTGTACGTCTCCAGGAGCAGCAATTCAGCTTTTAGATAGGTTACAGGACTCCTCTGTGTTGTTTAATTTTTTGAAACATTTTTTGTAAAGCAAACTTCCAACATTTTTCTTGTTTGTGAAATAGTCTGCAGTACTTTTTTACTATATAGAATTTAATATACAGAATGCGTATTCACAAAATCCTTCTACTGATAGTTATGCATGCAAACATGTCATTTCAAGTATGTTTGCTTTAAATATTTTGTGCACAGGCTACTCTCATAGAAGTTTATCACACTAGAGGGCAAACAGGATTTAAACAGGAATTAAACAGGAAATGCCCTATGTTAAACATAAGGCCTATGTTAAACATAAGGCATTTCCTGTTTAATTCCTGTTTAAATCCTGTTTGCCCTCTAGTGTGATAAACCTCATTGTGTATATTATGTAAGATGCATTAGCCAGTAAGGTTGTTATTGCTTGCCCAAAGTCACCCAGTGGGTTTCATGGCCAAGCAGAAGTTGAACCCTGGTCTCCAGAGTTCTAGTCCAGCACTCAAACCACTATGACACACTGCCTCTACTCAGAGGGTAGTCCAACTGAATTCATCTGGATGATGCTGTGGCCTTAAACATATATATATTATTTTACATTGTTACATTTAATTGGAGTTCTCATTTTCTAATTAAAGATTGAGTCTTCCTTACCCAAAATGTTTTGGACCAGAAGTGTTTTAGCTTTTGGAATTTACATATATGTACAAAATGAGATATCTTGAAGATGGGACCCAAATCTACACACAGAATTGATTTATATTTCATATACTTTATACTGAAAACAATTTTATGCATAATATATTAAATAATTTTGTGAATGACACAAAGTTCATATGTATTGAATAATCAGAGAGGAGAGTTTTCACTTTCTAAACTATGCATATTTTGGGGAATATTTCAGATTTCAAAATTCCTGGGAAAAGAGACAACTTGTAATATTTGGTTATACAATTTTAAAAGATAATAAATAATAATAAATAATAATAAAATTTTATTTATATCTCCCGCCTCTCCCTACGGATCAATATTGGTTTTCGATAAAAGATATTGGTTTTCCACTAAACTAGGGGTGAGCAAAGCCATCATAATATGTAATCATGTCCCAAAACCATCGGCCATGTTGCCCTCATTGACTTAATTGTTTCTGATTAGAGACATGGGAAGCAGTTGTGGAATTAATGAATGTATCTTGCCATACATATGCTTCTTTATGTTGTACATTATTCTGAGCACTCTGTTTTTGTTCAGTTTAAACTGCATAAAGATGTTGTTCTTTTAGGCTGAAAGATGGATATTTTTAAAGTGAAATTTGATTTTAAACCAGCATCTTTCAAAGATGTGCTCAACAGTTAAAAAATTTAACCTGTTTATTTTAAAGAAAGTAATTTCAAAATTCATTTATTGGTACCTATGGCAAACCAAGGATAGGTCTAGTATTTCAGTAACCCAAAGAGTTAAAATGATTTGCCATTTTAATTTAAGTTGGCACTCTGTATCCATGGATTCTTTATCCACAGATTCAAGCATCCACACCTTCAAAATATTTTTAAAATATATAAATTCTAAAAAGCCAGCCTTGATTTTACCATTTTATATAAGGGACACCCTTTTAGTATGCCATTGTATTTAATGAGACTTGAGCGTCCATGGATTTTGTTGTCTGCGGGAGGTCCAGGAACCAAAACTCCAGTGGATACTGAGTACCCAGAGAACAAGTGCAGCACTCTCTTTCAGGAGACAGTTACTAGTCTGAACAGGTATGAATATTTTATAGAATAAAGAGTAGTAAATCATAGAATCATAGCATCATAGAGTTGGAAGAGACCACAAGGGCCATCCAGTCCAACCCCCTGCCATGCAGGAACTCCCAATCAAAGCATCCCTGACAGATGGCCATCCAGCCTCTGTTTAAATACCTCCAAAGTGGGAGACTCCACCACCTTCCGAGGGAGTGTGTTCCACTGTCGAACAGCCCTTACTGTCAGGAAGTTCCTCCTAATGTTGAAGTGGAATCTCTTTTCCTACAATTTGTATCCATTGTTCCGCGTCCTAGTCTCTGGAGCAGCAGAAAACAAGCTTGCTCCCTCCTCAATATGACATCCCTTCAAATATTTAAACAGGGCTATCATATCACCTCTTAACCCTCTCTTCTCCAGGCTAAACATCCCCAGTTCCCTAAGGCGTTCCTCATAGGGCATGTTTTACAGACCCTTCACCATCTTAGTTGCCCTCCTTTGGACATGCTCCAGTTTCTCCACATCTTTTTTGAATTGTGGTGCCCAGAACTGGACACAGTATTCCAGGTGGGGCCTGACCAAAGCAGAATAGAGTGGCACTATTACTTCCCTTGATCTAGACATTATACTTCTATTGATGCAATCTAAAATTGCATTGGCCTTTTTTGCTGCCGCATCACACTGTTGACTCATGTTCAGTTTATGGTCTACTTGGACTCCTAGATCCCTTTCACACGTAGTTTCATTCAGCCAGGTGTCCCCCATTTTATATCTGTGCATTTCATTTTTCCGCCCTAAGTGCAGAACCTTACATTTCTCTGTGTTTGAATTTCATCTTGTTAGCAGTGGCCCAGCTTTCTAGTCTATTCAGGTCATTTTGAATTTTGATCCTGTCCTCTGGAGTATTGGCTACTCCTCCTAGTTTAGTGTCATCTGCAAATTTGATAAGTATGCCCCCAATTCTGTCATCCAAATCATTAATAAAGATGTTGAATAGGACTGGGCCCAGGACAGAACCCTGTGGCACCCCACTGGTCACTTCTCTCAAGGATGAAAAGGAGCCATTGTTGAGCAACCTTTGAGTTCGGCCGGCCAACCAATTACAAATCCATGTAACAGTTACCTTGTCTAGCCCACATTTTACAAGCTTGATTGCAAGAATGTCATATGGGAACCTTGTCAAAGGCCTTACTGAAATCGAGGTATACTATATCCACAGCATTCCCTTCATCTACCAAGCTGGTAATTTTATCAAAAAAAGAGATCAGGTTTGTTTGGCATGACTTGTTTCTCTGAAACCCATGTTGGCTTTTTGTGATTATGGCATTGGCTTCTAAATGTTCACAGACTCTCTGCTTAATGATCTGCTCTAGAATCTAGAAATGAATGAGCACATACCCTGTTTCCCCAAAAATAAGACATCCCCTGTAAATAAGAGCTAGTAGACTTTTGCTGAATTGCTAAATATAAGGCCTCCCCCGAAAGTAAGAGCTAGCAAAATTTCTGTATATAAATATATATACAGTATATAATAAATATTTTTTGTTGTTGTTGTTGTTCAATAATAAATGTGAATTCTTCATGGAAAAATAAGACATCTCCTGAAAATAAGACCTGGTGCATCTTTGGGAGCAAAAATTAATAAAAGTCACTGTCTTCTTTTCGGGGAAACATGGTATAATAATGGGAAGATGAACCAATTATGTTTGTTTGTCACTGATATTTAAGAAATGGGAATCTGTTGTACTTGGTTTTGGCTGGCGTGGCATTAAAATAAAATCCTAGATGGAAAGTATTTTGTTTCAGATACTCACTGTGCTTGATGTATAAACTCTGAATAATATCCAGTATTCTTGATCATAATACCAAGCAAGTGAATTAACATGGTTTATTTGTCATTAAGTGTAGAATTATTGATTTGTGTGTAAATTTCATAAGTACATCTGACAAGAAAACACTGCAGGCATGGTTAACTGTTTTTGTGCTGACTGTAAAGAATACATGAAAAGTTCTGAACATTGTTTTGCGTAAGTTATATCCTGGGTGTCAGAAAGTAAATTCATAATCTTTGGAAGAGAGAAACACCCTTAGGAAACTTCCACAGAAGAATTTAATAGGTAATTAATCATGCCTAAAACACTGAAGTTTTCAGGAGTTCCAGGATTTTTCCATCTTCCATTTGTAACTTCAGTGTTCCTGCCATTTCTACTGCCGTCCTAAAATATGCAGAAAAGCAAAATAGCTCTATGCAATGAATTTTATTAGGTGTAGTCTGTTGGGAAGTTTTAACAGAAGTTTTAACAAATTGTGGAAGATGTGGTAAAATGGGATCTGACCCCTAAAAACAAAAGTGGGTTATCAAAAGGGTACAATGAAAATGCTAAGAGTACAGTAAAGGAGGAAAAGCCTAGACGTTGAAGTGTTTTTATTAATGTTAAATTAAAATGTATAATTAAATTATAATTAAAATAATGTTTGAAGTGTTTTTATTAATTGGGGAGTACTGAAGATAGTTAATTTTGACTTGATTAGCCAAGGTTGGTTGATTATTATTATTATTAACCATTATTATTATTATTATTAACCTTTATTATTAACCTCTAAAGCCTGGACCAAGGCAGGATGGGCTTGAGGGAGGGCTCTTCTTCTTAATACATAGTTAAAACGAGGCAACCTGGAGCAGACAAGGGAACAATCCTGGGAATGTTTCCCTAAACAATATAGTCTTTTACTCAGTTTTGAAACTTGTTAGAGAAGAGATGAGGCGTGCATGTGGGGGAAGAAGGTTCCAGGAGTGAGGGGCAGCAAGTGAGAAGGGACGAATCCGGGACGAGGCAGTGGCAATCCTAGGCTGGGACAGGAGGCCCTGACTACCAGAACAGAGGGTGCGAGTAGAAATGGTTTAAACCAGACTGATCTTTTTATTGTTTTAATTGGTTTTCATTTGTCCATCTCCTTGGGAGTCCTTGTAGACTGCAGTGTGATAAAGAAATACATAAAAGAATAAGAATAGTAGAGACATTTTGCTTGCAAGCCCTAGATGTATTTCGGAAAAAGCTTTCAAGTGGTCTAAAGAAGGTTCAAAATGTTTGGGTTTACTTAGGTAAGGTTTCACTGAGCTGTTTGTTTTGATTTCTTATGTGCATATTAGTTTTGGGTAAAAGGTTTGCTGAAAACATGTTGGACTGCTCTTCTTTTTTGTGATGTAGGAACCTTTCTCTGTTCTTGTCATTTTTGTCTCTGTAGTGCTCAAGAACATACCTACTTCATTAACTGAGGAATGTATGTGTTTGCTATGGCTGGCTAAACAGATTTGAAGGTGGATGATAACTGAGAAATTGGTTTAATTCTGTAACAGGAGAATTGTGGTTATCTACTACTGTCTTGGATATCTCCATCTGGCCATAATTTTGCAATCAGAAATCTTCCACAATAAAATTACATTTATAGTTTATCCCCCAGCTTAGAGTAGCAGTGAGATGAATAAGGAGAGTGAGATTGTTACTGCTAAAAATTAGAAGAAAAATGGTGGAACACTTTTCAAAATATTAATGAATAAACAATTTGCCATTTCAGTAATGTATTTCATTCTTTCTTTCTTACCAGTTGGTGTTGTTCGTTGTCCAATTTGTGGCCAGGAGTGTGCAGAAAGACACATCATTGATAATATCTTTGTGAAAGATACTGCTGAAGTTCCCAGTAGCACAGTGGAGAAGTCAAATCAGGTGTGTATTGGATGTATACAGTCTGATGATGATTAATTTATTGTGACACTGACAATACAACAGAAATGTTCTCAGAAACATAGGAAGTTGCCTTACTGGGATAAGCCATTTGTCTCTCTGTAAGCTGTTATTCTCAATTCTGGCTGGCATCAACTCTTTGAACTTTAGAAGGTTTCTTTCCTAGTTCTACCTGGAAATTCCTGGTATTACCTGATAGTCTCTTACCCAAGTAGGAACTAGGTCTGATTTTACTTTATGTTCTAAATCAGAAGAGATGGGTTTCATTGATGGTGATATGGTGGTTCTTGCAATTATATGTTGTTTTAGTGATCTTTCAGAAAATAAAATAAGGTGTGATGAGTGAAGAATTTCCTTTGTAGTGTGAAATTGTGGAGGCTGTTGCAGTTTACAAGGGAAAGTTATAAGATATAAATAAATATCAAAGTATGTGACTACATAATTCATTGATTAAAATCTCTCCTCTTTAACATACTGGTGAATGGTATCTGGTGATGAAAAGCATCAGCAAATCATCTATTCTAACAACCGCCTTGCTTTCTATGTATTAATCTGCATATAGGCTATTCCAGTGATGGCAAATCTTTTTAGGGACCGAGTGCCCAAACTAAAAGGCCTTCTGGCACTGGGTGTTACCCGGTGCTGGAGGGGGGAGGACTTCTGCGGTGGGACTTCTTCCCCCTCTGACCTCCTGGGTCTTCAGCTGCCTCTCTGGAGACAGGTAATGGCCGGGGGGGGGGGGGAGGAAGAAGAGGAACAAGCATGCACCTGTTCCTTCACTTCCCTGCCCTCCATGTGCCACGAAAAATGGATTTGCATGCCATCTCTGGCATGCGTGTCATAGGTTCGCTACCATGGGTCTATTCCAATGGGAAATAAGGAATCTTTGCAGCACTATAAGCACGAAGGAAACAACACTTATTGAATGAGTTCACACAGTGTACTGTAGACTCTAACATACAGACAAAACATTCAGTAATATGAATAAGATGTTTGTTAAAAAAATTTAAGAACATTACATTTAATTGGGCAAAACCTTATCCTGTGCCCTTAACCTCTTAGCAATTATTTAAATACTGTTTCCATGATAAACATGTACATCAGAAAGAGAAAAGTCAGTGTCCCAGAATAGAAAATGCACAGTTGATTAATTGTTTCTGGAGATCTCAATAATGATTTGGAAAAAAAGGTAAAACATATACTACTATCCTGATTTCCTCAGAATTAGAAGGATGGTATCTGTTTGACTAAGTGTCCCCTAAATTTTCCTCCCAGAGGGTTAAAGGTATTAGGCTGAGGCCTCTACGAATAAATGCCTCTTGTACTTTGGAATGCTCACGTTTGCTTGTTTATTTATTAAAATATTAATTAATAATTAATATTTTAATTATTAAATATATTAATAATATCAATATATTATATTATATATTAAATATAAATATATTTATATATTAAATATATTAATATAATTATTAAATATATTAATTAATATTTTAACAATTAATATATTAATTATTAAAAATATTAATTCAATTCAACAGCTGTCAGGTATGTATTTTAGAAGTTTTTGTTGTTGCATATTTATTTATTTATCCCACTTTTCACAGCCTTCTGACTCAGACCAACTTACAAAAGTCAAAACAAATATGTTTATAAGTTTACATTGCTAACACTTCAACAGTTAAACTACAGTTGAACTATCAATAGAATTAAAGGAAATTTTAAAGCATGTCAATTTAAAAAGATAAAGAGTACAGACAGTGCAGCACATTATTAAAAACTCAGTCAGTTCCCAAAGGCATGTAGATAGGAGGTCACTGAAGTGGGTGCCATCTAGCCTCTGTTAGAAGGGAGTTCAAGAGCTTGGGAGCCATCACCAAGATAGACCTTTTCCTGTGTTTCCACCAGATTTATCTGTGAGGATATTGGGGCAGAGAGAAGGCTGTCTCTGAAGATTTCAAAATCCAGACCAGATCATAACATTCTTTCAGATAACCTGGACCCAAGGCATATAAATATTTTATGGGACATAACCAGCACTTTGAATCATGCACCAAAATGAACTGTTATCCATTGGAACTGTTGTAGAAGGGGATTGTGAATTCCCTATGTCTAGCCCCAGGCAGTCACCTGAGTACAGCTTTTCTTATCTTTTCTTAGTTGAAGCATTTTATTTTTAGCAAAATTTAAAGTTTAATCCCAGCCTCTTGTAATGTGGATTCATAGAGCATCTATTTGGCTGTTTCCTATAATTTTTTTGTTGCTGTTTATAATTTAATATATGGTTTGGAAACCATGTCATGTGAGGAGCAATTTAGGGAGCTGGGTATGTTTAGTGTGGAGAAGATAAGGTTAAGAGGTTATACAGTATGATAGCCTTATTTAAATATTTTAAAAGATGTCTTACTGAAGATGGAGCAAGTTTGTTTAATGCAGTCCAAAGAATAGGACCCGTTGCAGTGGATTCAAGCTACTGGAAAACAGATTCCACCTCAATATTCGGAAGAACCTTGCGATAGTAAGAGCTGTTCAACAGTACAGTATGCTGCCTCAAAGTGTAGTAGAGTCTTCTTTGTTGGCAATTTTTAAACAGAGGCTGGATGCCATCTGTTAGGCGTGCTTTAATTGTGTATTCCCTTTGTTAGGTTGAAAAGTACTGTAGTTTTACATTTATACAGTGGTCCCCCGGGATACGAATCCCTCGGGATCCGAAATCCCCAGGACCTGAAACCGCCGTGGCCGGAAAAACGGCCCCGGCCAACGAAAAAAACCCCGGGTTGCGAAAAAAATTCGCAACCCGGACGCTTTAAAACAGCGCGCTTCCGGCGCGCTGTGCTTTGGTTAAAGCTTTCCCCCGGGTTACGAACGACTTCCGGGTTACGAAGGTAATCCCGGAATGGATTACCTTCATAACCCGGGGGACCACTGTATTTACATTTTTTCTATTTTGGAGGAGTGGCCTCAAGTGATGTTTAATAACCATGTTTGAGTGAAAATGCTATGTAACTTGAGGTCAGCTTTATGTGTTTTGATTTGGTTCCCACCTGAAATGTTGTTTTATACTGCTGTGGTAACATCAGTGTTAAAGAAAAAAAATTGCTGTGTAAATGTCTGTGGGAGGAAAAGATGAATGTCTGATGCATGCACAATTCTGCTTCTCGTCTGACTTCCCTTGCTACTTCCAGTGGTGCCAGTGAAAGTGAAAATGTTGATTTATTTCAAGGTTTTCCTAATTTTGCTAGGTTTGTACAAGCTGTGAAGACAATGCAGAAGCCAATGGTTTTTGTGTGGAGTGTGTTGAGTGGCTATGTAAAACCTGCATCCGAGCTCATCAGCGGGTGAAATTCACAAAGGACCATACAGTGAGACAGAAAGAGGAGGTATCTCCAGGTAAAAGGACTTCTACTTACTGTTTAAATCTGCTTGATATTTTTAAAATCATTCATTCAGGCCAAACCTGATTTTCCATTGAGATATATATTCATGTTTGATTTCTTTCACCTTTGAATTCACCTCAGAGTTGACTACTGAAATCATCTGAGTTCAGTGAGACTTCGTTTGTTATAGTGTGAGACCACCAGTATGTTCTAGCTCATCCTATAGTCCATCTGCAGCCCATTCCTCTGTATATTAAATTAAAAGGAAGTTGAGTTAACTTTAGTTTGTTTTCATGTAAGTAAATGGATTGCTTTCTCAGTTATTAAAGAAGTAACTTAGTTACTCAGGAAGTATCTAATTGACCTTTGTTGTTAACTGCTGTCAAGATGACTTTGAATTATGTCAACCCTATCAGTGAGAGACCTCCAAGTCATCCTGTCGTCCACTACCCTGCACAGGTTTTGCAGATTCAACACGATGGCTTTCTTGTTTGAATCTATCTGTCTTGAATCTATCTGTCTTTCTCTTTTCCTACTGCCCACCACCTTAACAAGCCTTATTTCTTTTGTAGTGAGTCATGTCTTCTCATGATATGTGCAAAGTACAACAGCCTCAATTTAGTCATCTTGGCTTCTAGGGTGAGTTCAGGCTTGATTTGCTCTAAGACCAATTTATTTGTCTTTTTATCAGATCATGGTATCCACAGAACTCTTCTCCAGCACCGCATCTCAAATGAATCGCTCCTGTCAGCTTTCTTCACTGACCAGCTTTCACAGTCATACATAAGGAATGGGGAATATAATGGCATGGACTACCCTAACTTTAGTATTCAGTGGTATATCTTTACACTTCAGGATCTTTTCTAGTTCCTTGATAGTTGCACTTCCAAATCCTAATTTTCTTCAGATTTCTTGACTGCAGTCTCCATTCTGATTAATGATTGAACTAATTATGGAAAATCTTGAATCATTCCAGTGTCTTAATTATCTGCTTTAAAGTTACGTAAATCATCTTTAGCCTTTATTATTTTCTTAACGTTCAACTGTAAAACTGCCTTTGCACTTAACTACCTTGGTTTCTTCAGTAATCATTCCAAATCCTTGTTATTTTCTGCTACTAATATGTCATCTGCATAGATTGTTGATGTTCCTCCAGTTTTAACACTTGCTTGATCCAGATCGAATCCTTCTTTTCATATATTTTCTGCATACAAATTAAACAGATAAGATGATAAAATGCAGCCTTGGCTGGCCTCTTTGCCAGTTGGAAACAGTTCTGTTTCTCCGTATTCTGTCCTAACAGTAGCCTTAGGACAATCAAATGTTCGGGTATACCGATTTCTTTTAAGAGCAGTCCATAGCTTTTTGTAATCTGTATAATCAAAGCCTTTGCAATAGTCTATATAAAAAAAAACCAGGCTGATTTTTTGGTATGTTCCATTATCCCAAGATATGTTTGCAATATGATCCTAGTGTCTGTTCCTTTCCTTTTTCTTGATCTGTATATGGTAAAGGTCTTTTTGTTCAATTTTAAGAATCACTTTGCTTACATGGAAAATTAATGCAACAATTCTGTGATTATTGCAATTCTAATGTCCCATTTCTTGGACATGTATATTGAGTATTTCCAATCTGTAAATCATTCTTTTCTTGTCCATATCGTAGACAGTTTTTGGTAGGAACTAGATTAGATTGTGTCTGTGGATTGAGGAGATCTGTTGGTATGCCATCTGCTCCTGGTGATTTACTTCTTTCAAGTGCTCTGAGTGCAGCTGCCACTTTACTTTCTAAAACTGGAGGTTCATCTACATACAGTACTGCCTCAAATGAACATATTGTCCTTTAATCGCTTTTATACAATTCTTCTGTGCATTGTTTCCATCTCCTTTTTATTTCTACTTGGTCATGTAATATGATCTCTTGTTGATTGTAGAGCATCCCCACATATGTTTTAAATTTCCCTTTTACAAGAGAAGTCTTTCAGTGGGTATTTACCATGCAAGGTAAATTGAATGTGCCAGTTCAGACCTGAAAATTCTGTGAATATTGGACAGAGGATCAGTGAGAGAGTTTGTGTCTCATTTCTATCCTCAAAAATTGTTAAAACAACAACTTTATGGTACCAACCCTGGATTTGCTCCAGCAGGGCTTTCTCACATATTTTACATTCTTAAAATAATGTTACCAATGTGCACAACTTGAGTATTGGTTCCAATCTTATATTTTAAACATCACAGATAAGATCTAGTATGGAAGAATGGAGTAATTGTTTTTTAAAAATTTATTCCCGTTTTAGAATTTTGCTTGTTAAAATCAGTAGAATAGAAAAACAAATATGCCTAGTCAACTGAAAACGGATGCTTTCCAACATTGCTTCAGAGGCTGATTTCAACTCAGTCTTGTTAGATGAGTGAAATCTGTTCAGAGTCAGGGTTTGCCAAGTTCTTATACTTTAGGTTGTACTGTGACACTGTATGAGGCTGCTGCCCAATTAGACCAAAGATTGTTTTCACCCTTGAGAACAATAGAAAATCCTTCTAGTAAATCTGTTCTTTTCTACCTTTAGAACTAGGAACCTTTCTATATTTAACAATAGTAAGTACATTTCTATACCTCTTGCTGATGTACTAAGCGGTTTACAAAGTGTAAGCCCAACAAGCTTGGGTACTCATTTTAGCAACCTACAGAAGGATGCCAGGCTGAGTCGACTCAGAGCCCTGGCTGGCATTGAACTCATAACCTTGTGGTTTGTGAGTGAATGGCTGTAGTACATGCACTTAATCACTGTGCCATTAGGGCTCCTTATTTGAAGAATATGTCCCCTCTTGGATTTTCATTGCTTGAACCTAGGATGCTGAGACTTGAACTTTGTCACTTTTATTCATTTTTCTCTCTCTCCTGATTTAGGTAGACAATGAATTAAGGTGCCAGTATGCTTATATTAGGCAGATTGCACTGGTGGTGGTAATGATGATGGTGTGAGTGAGAGAAGAGCATTGTTATTTTTAGACAGTAATATTCAACTATAGGTTGAGTTTCTCTCATCTGGAATTCTGAAATATTCTAGAAACCAAAGCATTTTTATAGGTGGTTGAGATAGTGACGTCTTTGCTTTCTGAAGGCTCATTGTAAATAAACTTTGTTTCATGCACAAAATTATTAAAATATTTTTTAAAAATATTTATACACAGGCTATGTGTATAAGGTTTATATGAAATATAAACAATTTTGTTTATAGTCTTGGTTCCCATCTCCAAGATACTGTACTGTATCTCCTTTTGTGTGTATGTGTGTGTATGTGTGTATACACATATACATACACAAAGCCTTTGACTGCATAGATCCAAACTATGAGACACTCTTAAAGATATGGGAGTGCCACTACATTTGATGAGAAATCTGTACTTAGGACAAGAGGCAACAGTTAGAACAAAATGTGGAGAAACAGAACGGTTCCTGATTGGCAAAGGGGTCAGGCAAGGCTGCATTCTGTCATGCTACCTGTTCAACTTTTATGCAGAAAATACTATATGAAGAGCAGCTTCAGACTTAGAAGAAGGAGGAGTGAAGATAGGAGGAACAGTCAGTGGTCTAAGACAGTGATGGTGAACCTTTAGAGGTTCACATGCCGGGGTCAGGGCTTCTGCCCCCAAGGATGGGGGCTGTGTGTCGGGGGCAGGACATGCAGCCCTGGGGGGTAGGACTTCCATGCACTGGGGGTGTGGCTTTTGGTCCCTGGGGGTGTGGCTTCCAGCCACCTCCTTTTCCCATCCCAGCTGTCAAAGACAGCTGTGGGTCAAAAAAGGCCATGACGTGGCAGAGCCATAGTGCTCGTGCCCAGTCCTCTTGGTCCCAGACCTTTCTTCTCCCCCAAAGGGCTCCCTGGAGCTCTTTTAGGGCAGAGGAAAGGAAGGCAGGGACCGAGAGGCCTGGGCACGCACCCAAGCCTCTTAATTCCGGACCTTTCCTCTCCCTTAAAGGGCTCCCTGGACCTCTTTCGTGGGAAAGGGAGGCAGGGAAAGAAGAGGCCTTGGCTCGAGCCTTTCTTCACCCCGAACAGTCCTCAGAATCCATTTGGAATGAAGAAAGGCCAGGAAGGAGAGGCCTTGACACGGGCCCAGGGCTCTCCTTTTCTGACCTTTCCTCCCCCTGAAAGGGCCCTGCAGAGCCCTTTCAGGGGGAGGAAAGGCAAGTGGAGAAGGAGAGGCCTCAGCATGGGCCCAGGGCTCTCTTTCCCGGCCTTTCCTCTGCCTGAAAGGGCCCCACCGAGCCCTTTCAGGGGGAGGAAAGGAAGGCGAGGCCTCAGCACGGGCCCAGGCCTCTCCTTTCCCGGCCTTTCCTCTGCCTGAAAGGGCCCCATGGAGCCTTTTCAGGGGGAGGAAAGGAAAGGCAAGCGGGGAAGGAGAGGCCTCGGCACAGGCCCAGGCTTCCCTTTCCCGGCTTGCCTATCCTCAGCCTGAACAGACTCCATGGAGTCCGCTCAGGCTGAGGATAGGCAAGCTGGGAGGAAGAGGACTGGGCATGCGGCCCATCCCTTTTTTCCCACAGACTTTTCCCTGCCCCCAGCTATCTCAGTCTGGAGAGAACTGGTGGCTGGAAAAAGTCTCTGATGGGCAGAAGCCACTGGCACACGCACTCCAGTTGCTTCTCTTCCCCCCTGCCCTTTCCCCCACCTCAGAGAGGCCAGGAGAGGGCTAGAAGGAGGAGCCAGAGGTGCACACTTCTGTCTCCTTGTCCCGAGCGCCATTTCTGGCTTTCTGCTGTCTTCAGAGAGACAGCAGGAGACCTAAAAATGGCAGGGAGGAGGTGGAACAGGCACACCGTGCTTCTTCTGCTTACTTCCTCGCCGCGTGCCTGGCAAAATGGCCTCAAGTGCCACTTCCGTCATGCGTGGCATAGGTTCGCCATCATGGGCCTAAGATATGCAGTCAAGAAATAAGAATATTAGGAATGAGAAGGGCATCCATGAAAATACTAGGCAAGATCCTAAAGTGTAATGATACACAACAGAGTCCTAAAGTCAGAATCATCTAAGCCATTATATTCCCCATCACCATGTACAGATGTGAGAGTATGGCAGTGAAGAAAGCCGACAGGAAGAAAGTCAATTTATCTGCAATGCGGTGCTGGAGAAGAGTGTTGAGGATACCGTGGACAGCCAATAACATAAACAAATGTGTTCTTGAACAGATCACGCCTGAACTCTCCTTGGAAGACAAGATGATAAAACTGAATCTGTCAAATTTTGGCCACATTATGAGAAGGCATGAAAAAGACAATATGCTAGAGAAGGTAGAAGCTAGCAGAAAGGGAGGACAACCATAGGCCAGATGGATAGACTCAATCATTCTGTCGTTCCTGAATCTACAAGACATAAGCAGAGCAGTAGAGGATAGGGGGTCTTGAAGAGGCCTCATTCACAGGGTTCCCATGAATTGTGGTCGAGTCAAGCTCAGTTAACAACAACAAATACAAATACAAGTATTCCAAAATCCAAATACACCTGTGGTCTCAAGCATTTAGGATAAGGGAGACTCAACTTTATTCTGAGAATGTAGGAAAGCTGTGGATGGTGTGGCCAAAACTGGATTGCTTCCACATGTGCAGGCCTCATGGGATTTCTGATCCTGCAAGATTTTGGCTGAGATCTGGCATGAGATTTATGCCTGATCTCGCCTAAAGACATGCAATGGCAATGCACAAAGCCTCCATTAATAGAATCCAAGCAGTAGCTTGGAGTACAAAGTGAGCTGTGTTGCCAGCCCAGGGATGCCCAGCACAATAGCACCCTTCCAGTTAGCATTGGGGTAAGTCTTCTCTAAAACCAAATGTTTGGCTGAATGTAGTAGTAATTATCTCGGTTCTAGTATAGCCACTAAAACTTGAATTTTCTTACTTTATAGAGGCTGTTGGTATAACTAGTCAGAGGCCTGTATTCTGTCCTTATCACAAAAAGGAGCAGCTGAAGCTCTATTGTGAAACATGTGACAAGTTGACGTGCCGGGATTGCCAGTTGCTGGAACACAAAGAACACAGGTATTAAAACAAACTATATGTAACTAAAATGGAAGAGAACCTAGCAGTTAGAAAGTACTGTAAAGTATTGCAAAAATATAAATATCTTAATGTCCTAATATGCTTTTTAAGTAATAGCCTTCCTGATAAAGGATAATGTTAACCCCTTGTACTGTTTCAGAATAGCTTGATCTTTTTTCTTGTTCATTGTAAATACAAGTCCTTTGGCATAATTTTGCTTCCTACAACAACCAGTAAAATCTGTACGATTTTAGTTTTACCCCCTTTCCAATAAAAATAAATAAATACCTGTTATTTGGGGCATGTTTAATCCAAAGACAAAAATTCTTGGAGGTTTTGGAAGCTTATTTTGGACTTGGTGACGATCGTCATACAGCTTTAAAAGTCAGATGTAACAAATCATGTGTGTCTTTCAGTATAAGATGATGAGCATTTTCGCACGCTTTAAACTGAACATGAGAGCCAGTGTGGTCTAGTAGTTTGAGTATTGGACTAAGACACATGGAGACCAGGGTTCAAATCATTACTCAGCCATGTAAACCCACTGGTTCATCTTGGACAAGACACACTCTTTCTGCCAAGAAGACCCCCATGATAAGTTATAACTTTCTACTATACTTTATTGAATGGAGAAAACTAATCATTAGCTTAATAATGACACTTTAAATAGTTCAATTTAGCTAAAACAACAATCCAAAGACATGTGGAGTATTCTGCTCAAAAGGTTTCATTCTCATTTTTACTGCTTCTGCTCTCTCCTCACACTTACCTTCTTCTGCAGATTTATTCCACTCCCAGTCTCCCAACAATCTATTCATTGAATGTTTTGAAACTTAGTACTTAAGGTGTAAGGGGCTGATTCTATGTACATAGATTTACAAAAGAACAATGGGATTGTGATCTTTGCACACACAAGTTCACAGTTTTGAGAACTGCAAAACCAAGCATCTGTTGTAATATCTTCTAGATAGAAAAATTGCCCAGTAGTCTTACATAAACCTCTGGAAGAGCATGATATTGTGACGGTGTGAATGGATGAATGGAATTAATTTACCAAAAATTTTAAACATTGCATGAATATTGCATGAGTATAGATTTTCATTCTATTTAATTAAAAACTAATCCCAATTTCATGATTTATAACCTTTGGACGATAATGTATCTTAAATAGAAAAGTATCAGATAGATTTTTCCTGAAAAAGCATGTAATTTAAAAAATCTTGATAGCAATAGCAAGTACATTTCTATACCGCTTATCAGTGCGCTTAAGCACTCCCTAAGTGGTTTACAATGTGTAAGCTTATTGCCCCCAACAATCTGGGTACTCATTTTAGCAACCTCGGAAGGATACAAGTTTGAGTCGACCCAGGGCCCCAGGCTGTTATTGAACTCACAACCTTGTGGTTTGTGAGTGAATGAGTGGCCACAGTACAGCCATTTAACCTCTGTGCCACCAGGGAATTTTTTAAAAATCAAAATTTTAATTTAAAAAAACCCTTTATTTTTATCCACCCTGCTATAAGCTCACAATTTACACAACAGCAAAGGGACAAGAAGGTGGGGAGTAGGAGTAGGAGTTGGAAAAGCACATCCTTTTCTAAACGATGGATGACCCAAGATGGGTTTCAATTCTAATACATATGTATGGGGTTATGCTGGGCTACTTATTTGCCTTGATATTTTATCAGGGAGAAGGAAACTTTTACTTCTTTAGTAAATGTTGCCCTGTTTATTTGAATAAAGTTAGATGTGAAACATTTTTAAAATCTATATGACATTTTTCTGTCTTATTGTAGATACCAGTTTATAGAAGAAGCCTTTCAGAATCAAAAAGTGATAATTGATACACTTGTTACAAAGCTGATGGAGAAAAACAAATATATAAAATATACAGGGGAACAAATTCAAAACAGGTATTTATCTAATTTTACGATAGCGAAAAATAATGTTGTGTTATGTAAAATCTGAACTTAGTTTCCTATACTGCGGATTTCAGTAGGTGAAACTTTTTTTTTACAAAAATATTTTGGACAATCGGTTTCATTTTGTTTTATGACAAAAGTACTTCAGTAAGTACAGAATAAAACAGAGGTTTGATATCTAGCCATAAGTGTGTTTATGTGTAAGAAATCACTGTAAGATGTTTTGGAGACTGTTCAGTGCATATGTTAAAGTGGTGGAACTGTATTTACTTTATCTTTTTCTAAAATTAACCTAAGAACACAAGACGCTATACCTGTCTAGCACACCATTCTGTTCCCACAATGGCCAGGCAGCCAAATGCCCAAGAGCTGGGTATGAGTGCAGTATCATATCTCTGTTCTTTGTGGCCTCTGCAACTCACACATATTAATCATTTTGCTCAGAGCAGTCTTTGAAATTCATAGAGGCAAATTACTTGTTTGAGTGGGAACTGCACTCACCCCAGTGTTCATGCCTTCTCATTTCCTCAGTTACAATTCATTTTTCCCATCAGCAACTGGAACTTGCCTGTGAGAGTATATAGAGTTCAGCTTACTCTTTTTCCTTGGTTTTTGTTAGTTTCTGCTAGTGTCATATTCCTCTCTTTTTTTAAAAAAAAAACAACAGCAATCTGCTTTGCTTTTTTGTTTTGTCGTTTAGTTTAGTTTTTAGTTTAGTCTGTCAGAAGTGTCTTTCTTGGGTACACACCCTCAGTGACTTAGGGGCGAAACAGACCACGCCAAACGAGTGGCTTGCTGCCACCCCTTTGAGTGCTGGATCAGGGCCGTGGCAACTTGCACACTGCAGCCCTGTTCCAGCATTTTTCCCGGCCAAAAAGCAAAAGCAAAATGCCACTCCTTTTTGGCCTGGAAAAAGGGCAGCCTTTCCATGCTCCTTTTGGCATGCTGCGTGTGATTGCCTCCCCAAAGGAACACTGAAATGTTGCCCATTGTGTGGTCAGGTGGGCGGTGTGATGCCTGCTTGGGGGTATTGTCGGAATGCATGTCATCCAAATGCCACACTGGCCTTACTGCTGGTCTGTACAGCTCCTTTAAAAATTGCAGTAGCTGCACAGAAAGATCCAATCATGTTGTGATGCTTTCTTTGCCTTGAGAAAACCCATATTGTTGGCTCATACTGGCATTGCCTGACTTTTGATACCCTGGCAAAAAAGAATGGGACTTATCACTTAAAAGCACTTTAAAAAACATGATTAGAGCATTGAATTGTGGCCTAAAACAGGCCAGTGTTCATGGCCTCTTCAGGTTCTATGCCAGAATCTCTTTACTGTCACTATCTGTGGTACAGTTGTTATTCCCAAACACTGGTATGTATGTTTGGGACAGGCTTTCTCTATAGTAGTTGACTCGGTGCTGGGTTTGACACTAGTTGTTTTGGTGGGTCCCCACATCATAGTGAGAGGGAAGGTAGCACTGGGTAGACTATCTTGTCATCACAGGTGATATGCCACCCCATCCTCCATGACTAATTTAGTTTGTTAATCTTCCATATATTTCAGACATGAAGAAAGAGAACATTTTGCTTACCCATAACTGGTTGTTCAGTCATCTGTAAATTTCTCCCACCTCCCTATAACAGGCATCTTGCTTGTTCTCACATTCTGAGTTTCTGCTGCAATAGAACTGAGAGAATGAGCAACAGCCACGAGAAGCCAGAAATAATTTAAATAAATAAATAATGTACACGGGGAGTGGGCAAGTCCTCTCCACTCTAGAAACTTCCAAGATTGCTCTGCACAGGTGCAGGATACTCTGTGTGTGAGTTTACAGATGACTACACAAAGAACTACTTACTGGTAAGCTGTCTGCCTTTCATGTTCCTGTTTGCTAGTACTGAGAGGTACACTGATTTTAGAACTGGAGGTAACCTGTAGCTATCATAATTAGTATCTATAATAGTCTTTTCCTGCTTTACAAGGGGATAGAAATTAGACATTCCTAGCCTAAAGCTTAGTATCTAAAAACAGATGAACAAGAAAGTGAGAGAGAAGTAGAACAGGAAATACAAATAATGGTGTATTCAAATTTGGAATTATAAAAAGCATACTTTGCATTACAAAGCATTTTTTCAGATTCAACATGCAATTTTATTTTTAAACTAAATATAATAGGAGGGGAGGGAAGCCAGGTTTTGAGGTATTTGTTAAAGGAAAAAGACTAACATAGATGTTCAGAGATGAGATTCCAAGGATAAAGCAGAAGGAACAAGGGTGTTTTTATTTTTTGGCTGTTACAAATAAACTATGGGATGTCACATTCATGAATCAATGAATAGACTTAATATCTTCCTTGTGTTGATATTTCGGCTCTGTAATGATGTAAGATTCAGTCTTGTTAGTTCTGACTAGAGACGAGACATTGAATCAGTTGGATTTATGTGTGTGTTGATTCACATACAAAACAGTTCATTCAGTGAGTCCACTACAGTTGGAACTAATCAGTAGGATTTCAGTCGTGAAGTACCATATGGGTTTTCAAATTCCTCCCTCTTTAATTTAGCTATACACATGTACAAACACACGCACACACAGGGTTTTTTTTAAACTCCTTTAGCTTTGAGGTCAGTTCCTACAGTCTAGGCCCATAAAATCTCTTTGAAGTCAGTAGGCAGAACCAGCTCTTACATGAGATTGGGTGATTATTTTACCTGTTCCCTACATTGAATATAATTAATAGCATTTCTACATTTTTCACATTTTATAGGATCCATGAAGTTAATCGGAATCAAAAGCTGGTGGAACAGGATATTAAAGTTGCTATTTTCACATTGATGGTAGAAATAAATAAAAAGGGGAAAGCTCTACTACATCAGCTTGAGGTAAACTTAACAAGAGTGTGGGGCAATGTTAAGAATAATATGTAGATAATTCTACTAGTACTATTTTTGTGTATGTACTGCTAAAACATTTCTGTGTTTAAGCTTTGAAAGTTTCAGAACATGGATGTAATAACTAGAAACTAATATGCTATTGGTGATGTGGTGGCTTAGTGACTAAGGCACCAGTTCTGATGATCAGAAGATCAGCTGGTTGGCAGTTTGAGGCCCGAGTACTGCATGATGGGGTGAGTTCTTGTCCCTAGTTCAAGCTTCTGCCAACCTAGCAGTTCAAAAGCATACAAATACAAGTGATAAACAGGTACCACTTAAGTAGGAAGGTAATAGCATTCAGTGCAGTCTTGCTGGCCACACGACCACCAGAGCAGTCCTCAGACAACACTGGCTTAGAAACGGAGATGAGCACCGTCCACTACAGTTCGTTACAACTAGATATTCATGTCAGGGGACTATCTTTACCTTTTAATATGCCTATGTATATCTGTGTATAACTCAGTGTCATGTATAACTCAAGGACAAGGTTTAGGACAAAAACTGTGGATAAGTCGAGGATAAAACTTAATGGTTTATAACAATAGATGTAAAGGACGAAGGAAAGGAAAAAGATGCTGAAGAAATTAGAAAATTCCACCAAGCTAAATATTTGTGCTCACCCTAAAGGCAAGATGGATGAGGAGGGAACTAGGGCAAATAGTGGGTGTACGAGATGTGTGGGAGGTGACCAGGTGCGGGCAGGACTAAGAAAACACGTACTTGCCAGAAAGTATGAAAAGGCAAAGCAAAGAAGATGGTAGTAGAGAGTAGAGGAGGTAGATGTTTCTTTTAGGTTGTCCCATGATGGACTAAGCTCTTGCCTTTTGCCACTATACTCCGAGAAGAGGATGATTTCCTTTTTGATAAAAGTTAAGATACAGCACTTAGATTGACCTGTGGATAGGTTAACACAGGGTTTTTTGTCTAAAATTTCTAGACATGTACACAAGTATATATAGTAATTTCTTAATTTAATATCTTTGCTTTGACCTACATCATCTTAAACATTTTTCTGGGAACACTCAAAAAACTTTTAAAACTTCTATTCAACATTCAAGTCATCCATGAACTTTTCCTGGTTACTTTATTCCATTCTGCTCTCCTTGGTTCTTTGTTTGTTTGTTCATATGTTTGCTTTTTAAAAACTACTCCTTCCCCAGCGCACACATGTGTTTTGTGGCTACAGTATGCTAAAGTGTTTGTGGTGGAATTCTTGCAGCCCATATAACATCTGTCTGATGTGTCTGGATGATGCTTTTGGTCTCAGAGAAATAATGGGTATATGTCTGTTTTTTCAGCATATGACCCTCATAATCTTAAGGTTTATTTTTTCTGGGAAAATCTAGTGTCAGCTGTTAACCTGTGATCAGTTTACATAGCAGCTATTTCATCTTTGAGAATCTGCCCTGAAAATCTCCCTGAAGGCAAGCAGTTTGCCAGTCTACTTACTACCAAGATTCTTCTGCAGGCTAGATGTCCATTTACATCTTTCCTGTTCTCTTTCTTGACCCAGTGCTGCTGTTAAAGGCAGTGACTGAAACTAGAGTAAATGAAACAGTTATTACATATTCTCCTTGTAGAATAATGCTCATTATCCCTGCCATTTCTGATCCCACTTAAGGTAGAAACTAAGATAATCAAGAAAAATTTCAGCTGGCCCAGTATTGTAATATAATATGCCATCATGAGAAGTATTTCATGTTACCTTAAAACTGCCTTTGTAATGTACTCTTTCAAAGTCAGATAGCCACTTTTGGTATGTCTCGCCTTGCTCTTTATTTAGCAGTATGCAATCAAACAAGGCAATTTCAGTCATGGTAAATGTGCATCAAATGTTGAAATTATCTTAATAAGGGAGGGAGATTGTCCCAGTTCAAATTTTTATTTTACTTGATTGTTGGCAGCATAATTTTCATCATGCAGTTTGGGTAATTGGGGTCACATAAGTTGGTCATTCAAATTTCATTACAAAGCAGAAAAAGAGTAGTCTTTGATTTAAAAGTGGCCTAAGTACTGACAAGGTATAGAGAACAAAGGGTTTTAGATACTGATGAAGTATAAAAGGCATAAGACTCTCTTGTGTCTGATTACTTGAGATTGTCTTAATGTACATTCACAGAGTAGTGGGCTAGTGCCTACTAATGAGCCTGTGAAAAATTAAGTAAAACTGCTTTATCTGCTGCAAGAGATCAACAAAAAAACCCCTCATGCTTTTTAATCTGTTTGCTCTTCCTTGCAGTGTCTAGCCAAAGAACACCGAGCAAAGCTTCTGCAGCAGGAGCAGGAAGTGGCTGGTCTTTCTAAGCAACTAGAACATGTGATGAATTTTTCTAAATGGGCAGTCTCCAGTGGTAGCAGCACTGCATTACTTTACAGCAAACGTCTGGTATGAATAGGGAGCTATTACATTTTTATCTACAAAGGGCATAGTCACAGCAAATTGATTGTAATGTCATTGCTATAAGTAAGCAAAGCAGGGCTGGTTGAATACTCTTCTGTACTTGCTACTCTTTGTGATATTTCTACAATGGAAGAATGCTAAAAGCCACCATAATCTGTGGTCAAGGATTACCAGAATTTTTAGTTAAGTACAGTCCCTATCCACAAAATTATCAACCAATTCCATGCATTTTGAGGTTAAATTTTGCTGCAATATGCACTTTAGGAAAATCTCATCAGTACCAGATGGTGCAGTCTTACATGGCATAGTTAAATGATGCAAGGAGATCTGATTTTCATCTCTGTTAGAAAGATGTATATTAAAAATATTTTAAAGAAAACAGCTTCCATTTTGTTTAAGCTGTTAGAAGTCAGTGTTTGAAGGAAATGCTTTTTAGAAAAGTATATCAAAATTATTTAACAAATATTTACTCTTTGAACTCACAAACTTGCTCAAGCTACACTATATACTTGACTATAAGCCGACCTCATGTATAAGTCGGGGGTAGGTTTTGGGCCAAAATTATGTATAAATCAAGGGTAAAACTTAGGAACATGTAACAAAGGATCTAAAGAATGGAGCAAGGAAAACAATGCCAATGAATTTACAAGATTCCAGCATGCATAACTGTTTGTGCTCACACTGAAGCCTAAACAGATGAGATAGTAGAGGAGAATCAGTTCTTCCAGAACAGATTTCACACTTTATTTTATTTATTTATTTTATTTATACCCCGCTCTTCAGCTCTAAAGGCTATCAGAGCGGCTTACAATTATTATTTTTTAAGACGGTTCCCTGCCCTCAGGCTTACAATCTAAAAGACACGACACAAAAGGAGAAGGGAATGGTGATGGGGAAGGGGATCAGGTCCAGAAGTTCTTCTCTCCCTCTGACGCCTGGACCAAGGCAGATGGATTGGAGGGAGGGCCCAGCTTCTTAATCTAGGCCCGATGGAGTTTGGCCTCTCCTGTCACTCCCTCCTAGGCAACCAGATAGTGTTGTCATGAAGGGAGGGCTCTTCAACTTGAGGCCAGGCTGGATGGTGCTGCTAGGTCTCTTTCACTCCCTCTAGGTGGCCAGATGATGTCCTCAGGAGGGAGGGCTCTTTAACTTGCCTTTCACCAGGGGATAGTTCATTTTTAAAATAAGAGTTAAAATGCAGTACCCACGAATAAATTGACTCAGGTTTTTTGGATCAATTTTTTGACTAAAATTTTAGATTTATACATGAGTATATACAGTAAGTGTTGAAGAGTCTAACTTTCCTTCTCTTTTTCCTAATATCCCCTAGGGAAGTGCACTGGCATTTCATATTTTCTCTTCTTTAAAAAATTGGACACACATACACACACCCAACACGGTGGGAACCAATAGAATTTGAAAAGCTCGAGAAGGCAGTTGAGTAGATTTCCCATAGCTGAAATGAATCATTGGTGATACACATAGCTCTTTGCTGTACCCTAAAACTAGCAGAGAACCTATGATGCAAAATAAATAAAAATATATTTTCATGATGTTTATACAGGTTGCAGATTTTTGTGCAGTTTTTTCTTGGCATGCTGTGACATGGTTGAGGTTAGAGAGACTGTATTCATTTCCAAGATTGTTCTATGTGCATTTCTAGAAAAACACAAAATTTAAAATGGTGATAAAAACTATTTTGTTGCATTTACTATTGAAAATATTAGCATTGTTTGAGTCTTTTTTATCATCCTTTCTTTGTTGTATTTGTTGTTTGCTTGTCTTCACAATTGGAAAAAATGCTAGTGACTTACCAAAGGCAAGGATATTCTTTTCTGTGATTTAGAAGTAATACAGAACACCTGTTGTGATTGCAAAAGCCTTATGATTTATTATACACCAAGTAAGCTATACAAAGGAATATGCCTACATCATACCAAGCCAACACCTCTTTTCAGCTACTGGAGCCCCTGGGAAATTGCAGCAAAGTGGACCACTTCTGTAATCATCAAGAGGCACAGCACCTCAGGCCTTAAGGTCCATGCTAAAGCACCAACCTTGTGTCAATTTCTTAGGAATTTTATAGATTTTCCCAAAATTGTGTCACTGCTACATCATACCCCTCCCAGGTCATCAATCAGCTGTTTTGGTTTTTGTGAGTTTTTTGGGCTATGTGGCCATGTTCTAGATGAGTTTATTCTTGACGTTTCACCAGCATCTATGGCTGGCATCTTCAGAGAATTCCAGCCACAGATGCTGGCAAAACATCAGGAATAAACTCTTCTGGAACGTGGCCACATAGCCCGAAAATCCACAAAAAACTATGGCTGCTGGCCATGAAAGCCTCCGACTTCAAATCAGGTGTTTTTTCACAGTTGTTAGTCATGGGTCCAACACCATTTCCAATTTTGCTTTATAGGCAAAATTCTATGCCTCCAAGTATTTAGAGCTCATTCTGAGTAACAGTTCTTACTGGCCTGCAGAAAAATGTTTAAATTCTAATTTGACCTTCTTAATTTGTTATAGATTACATATCGTTTACGATACCTCCTTAGAGCAAGGTGCGATGCCTTACCAGTGTCTAATGCCACTGTTCAGTTTCATTGTGATCCTAGTTTCTGGGCACAAAATATCTTCAATTTAGGTATGATGCATTTCCCATTTATGCCTTCTTAGTGATAGCAATTGTTAAAGTTACTAAATGTGTTTACCATCTGAATGAACTGTTGCCACTGAATATATTAGGTGTCTTGGAATGGGTGTGTCTCTTATTGAACTTTCTACCTTAAAATGATGATACATGCTTTCTGAGGTGTTTGTTTTTGTGCACTTTTTTGTGCAGCTTTTTACTGCTGCCTGTGATACTTGTTCATAGCAGAGCCACTTTTCATTATGAATTACTAGAAAGAGATAATTGCTTCTCTGTACAGCCGTGTATGTTTGTATATATGTGTCTGCTTCGCTTTCTATTTATATGACAAGATCCATAATTGAATGCATTGAAAAATGACATTTCACAAGTGTGTTTGACATATGAAACTGTATTGGGAGAATATATGGAATTTCATACATAAAAATGACACTGCATAGGAAATTTTTCATTTTGAATTTGCCATTACTTTATTGGCATGACAGATTAATAGCATGTTTTAATAGATATTATATACCTGTCAGTTTGTAAATTTAATAGGTATTACATTATTGTTTGGTTTCTAGCCATTATCCGACTACCTTTTTAAATCTAGACAACTGAGTAAAAACATATTTAACAACTTAGTTCCTAAGCAACAGAAGTATTTAATATTGACATTTGTCAGTGGTACTAATTCCAGTACGTCATCAAAGGACATTATCTAGTGGAAGACAGAGGTATACATAATAAAACTTTAACTTGTAAATATAATTATTTTTATCCAGGTTCTTTGGTAATTGAAGATAATGAGATCCCACCACACATGCCTAAAAGCCCTGTGATGGAACCAAACATGCAGCCACAAAGTGGCTTACCTTCAAATCAACTATCCAAGTTCCCAACACAGATCAGTTTAGCTCAACTGCGACTTCAGCACATGCAGCAGCAGGTCCTTGCTCAGAGGCAGCAGGCTCAACGGAGAGCAGGTCCTGTGGGGCTCCCAAATCCTAGAATTGCAGGGCCCATGCACCAGACTCCTCCTCCACCTCCTCATCCACCTCCACCACCTCCTCCTCCTCCTCCTCAGGTAACTTAGGGCAAGTTTAGAGTAGAAAACACTTAGCTTGTAGCTTGTTCAAAGCTGAACGGTGAAGTCAGCAAGATAGCAGCTAAAGAAACTGTTATATTAATCAAAAGTCTGTGCTTTCTAAAGAATTGCAGTGACACCATATTGTCTGACCACCTGTGTTCATGTTATCAGTCCAAAAGTTTAGTGCCCTCTGTACCATACCTATAAATGTAATAAACTTCTTAAAAGAAAATATCTTTCCATACTACTGTAGATTTTCCTGTATAAACAATCTGTGAAACTGTTAGAAAATAGAATATCTTAGTTTATGTTGAGGATGAATACTACCTCTATAAACAGTTACCACTCATTAATTTTCCTTGAGAATCTGGGGATAATTTCAGTAATAGATAGATAGCTAAGAAGATTATTTTGTCTTTCCAGCAGCCACCTCCACGTTTAGTTAACTTCCAGAATAACAACATCAAATCCAATGGCTCAATCCCTCTGGTTCAACCAATCAGATTTCCTCAAAACCAGAATATACCACACTCCGCTTCAAGGCCCAATCCATTGCAGATGGCATTTTTGGCACAGCAAGCTATTAAACAGGTAATTTTTTAAACATCATTTGTAATTCCCCTTCTTAAAAAAATTGGGGGCATAAGAACTTAAGATGCGGTTAAAAAAATTATTTTTCTGTCCTTAAAATTAAAAGCCTATAAAATATTAGTGAGAAACACTTGTGTCAATATCAGTGTGCCTGTTTTATAAGTGTATTAGCTGAGGAGGAACAATTTGGTTTAGAAGAATTATTACTAGAAACATTATCATTAGAAACAAAGAGAACACTTATATGTTCTATTTATCTTTTGACATAAAAGAAACACTGGAGAGAAAGCACCCAGCCATTTTAAAATAAGTGTTGCCCCATAATTTCAAGTTGAGCTCAATTGCATATTTGACTAATGTGAAATGGTTAGACTTGACCACTGTAACTCTATTCACAGAATATCTCTGTAGTTTTGGCCTCTGAGAAAATTTTGGTCTCTCCTGACCATCTCCAAAGCTAGTGTCCATTAGAGAAACATTAAAGCATGTTGCCCTAATGAACATGGGTGTTCATTATGACTCAGCAACTTACAATTTGATTATTAATATTACCATAGTTCGGAGGATTTTAACCCCCAAAATATCACAGAACTACTCTATTGTCTTATGCCACTTGTAGTATTACAAATAGTATAGCAAAATGTTGTAAATCGAGACCCATCCTGTGCTTACTGTATTATTACTATATTTGTATCATAAACAGTTTTTCTCTAACTGCTGTCATTCTCTTGCAGTGGCAGATCAACAGTGGACATGTTGCTGCTGTTCCCTCAAATGCCAGCAGTACAACATCAACTCCTCCTAGTCCCACCATTAATAGTGCTTCTGGATTTGATGGGAAGACTTTAGCTCCACCCATGATTGATCTGACATCAGCAATGGGTGGCTCCTATACACTTCCTTCTCTACCTGATGTAAGATATATTGTGTCTACTTCATAGATTTGTTATTTTGTACGAAACATGTGTTGTCTTGATTGATCTGGAAAATGACAGCTTTCATTTTCACACATTGTTCCAAAGAGCAATAGAAGGTCATTTCTCCCTATCCCTACCTCCCTTTTTGTGGCTGTCTAGGAGATAGATGGCCTGCATCTATGCAGCCCTTTTTCTTTTCATTTTTGAAGAGTTATTCCTTTTAAACATTTTAAATTAATATTTTTCTGCATGCTATGCATGCTTCACTTCCATAGACGTTCTTACATGGGTCCATCTGTTTTATTATTGGAGAGAATTAAGATATACTCACACACTGCATTGCCATCAGTTATGTACTTTTTGTGTTTTATTTATAGAAATCAGAGAATTTGAGATTAATGAAAAATGATGGCATGATTCCTTTCTCTCTAACTGCCATACCTCCTCTCACTTTAAGATTGACTGTTCAGCAAATATTTCATTGGAAAACATGGGGAGGAGAGAGAGTATTATGGAGCAGAGCCAGCCCAAACCTCCTTCACGCAAAACTGTGCAGTCTCCAAATTCATCAGTGCCATCTCCAGGCCTTTCAGGTATGACTGCTGCTACATATTATTGACAAAGTTGTTAGTAACTGCAGACAGAGGTCTATGCCAGTATCTTAATGTAATAAAATGAGAGAGAAAGGAATGGAAACATTAATTAAAATACACAATAGAATGAAAAAGACAGATGTTCTTGCTGTTTCCTAGAGGAGAGGGATAAAGAAGAGAAAATTTAAGAAGTTCTGTGAAAGTGAAGAATATAATGGTCAGACATAGGTGAAAGTATAAAGAGTTCTAACCATGAGGAGGAGATTTAAATGACAAAGTAAAGTAGAAATTTTCAAATCACTTAACTAGTAAGTTCAGGAGGGCATAGAATGATTGAAGAATAATGAAAAATTAGAGGACACGGAAGGAATCAAGAGCGTGAAAGAAGTAAAAGCAAAAAATAGTTTATATTGATTGCAGATTAACTAGCAGCTTTTTTGCAAACAGTAAATAGGAGAATGGTGATAATGAGAAGCAAAAGAAAAAAGCTGGCAGCAGGATTAATAAAAGAAATCAAAAACAGAGGGAGAACAGTTAGGATGCCAGAGAAAACAATATTTATCAACAATCTACATTTAAAATAAACCCTAAACCAGAGATGTAAGCTGGGATCAAGTTTAGGATTCATACCTTTGGAGCAGGTATGAAGGGAAAAGGATTGCTGATTCTGGCAGAAGCAGTGGAATCTAGTGTACATACTCATTTGAATCTTGGTCGTAGTGCTGTGTCCAGACAAACTTAACATTATACAACTAAAAAAGATCACACAGATTAAACCAACTCAACAGACCCTTTTTCAAGCTTTTCCTTGCAAGGTTTACAAAGCAGATTTCCTCTTTAACTGTTTGTTTGCTGAATTTCTAATGTAAATAGGGGTGAGAGGTTCCCATTTACCCTTTTATCTGTACAGCACAGGGCTCAGTACAAATAATACTACTGTGATCTTCATTAGTTGTCAGTTTGCAAAACTATATGTTGATGAGGGGAAAGGAATAAAAATATTAGCCTTCATTTTAGATTTTTTAAAACAATAGACATTATGGTAAGAAGTCTCCCCCCTCCTTTTTTATTGATGATTTAGGACTGGTTGCGGTCTCTGGTATGCATCCTCCAGTTCGTTCACCCAGTGCCTCTAGTGTTGGAAGCAGAGGCAGGTAAGACCATGTAGTAAAAAATAGATCCTGGAAATAATGGTTTATGTGCATTAGGCAGTTAAGAAGTTTGCTGTGGAAGTGAGGGGTGGGGATGTATTCCATGTGTCTGATTCTAATAATACTGGGAAGCTCAAACTGTAAATACTAGGTTTTGTTTATTAAAAGAGTAGTTTGATGGAAGGAATACTTACATGAATCTGATAGTCTGTGCTTCCTTCTCAAAATTGTGTTTGTTTTGTGTTCCTTAATAAGCACTGGATCTACACAGATGTATCCGAAAATTATCTCAATAACTTTGGTTCAGTCTCAGGTGGCGGCAGGGTAATATGCCTAGGTTGAAGTTGGCATGTGGCACTATAAAAAGGAGCATTATAATAAACAAATGCTTACAGTAATGGAAGAGATGTTCTAAGCGGTCAAGAAAATAAATAATCATATTCTGTAAACAAGAAATTTTGTATCACTTTAATAAAGGGATGAGCAACTCTTGGCCTGAGTTCAAATGTTCTCTGCAACTGATTGATTCCAACCACAGCAAAAACAAACTGTCCCTTCCCCAGCATTCTGTGGAGTGGGGAAGAAGAGAAAGGAGTGACAGTGAGAGAAAAATAATATACTTGCCTAGTTTTGGCTCTTGCCCTCCCCTCTTCTGTTCTGCCCACTGCCAATAGACTGCCCCCAAGGAAATGCATTTCTCAATAGAGGAAAAGGTTGACCATCTTCCTATTTGAAGCTTTATTTCATCATGGCTGAAACATAAACTTTGAACAGTGAGAAATGGGAAGAAGTATAACACACTTCACTCTCAAAAATTTCATCAAAACAATAGTATCTGAAAGTTAAAATCATCCAGAACATAGCACAGCAGTCTCATTTTTATCTTGCTTGATTTTTCTTCCCTTTCCCTACTATTTTTTATTTGCAGCTCTAGCTCCTCTAGCAGACCATCAGGTGCTGATTCAACCCAGAAAGTCCCTGTGGTCATGTTAGAGCCAATCAGAATAAAACAAGAGTCTGGCATACCAAGTGAGAACTATGATTTCCCAGTTGTAATAGTGAAGCAAGAAACAGATGAAGAGTCCCGGAATCGAAATGTAATCAAATCAGTGATTTAAAAAAAAAGTAGTCTGGATATGAGGGAGTGGGATAATGATTATTTTCTTGGGAGGTTAGCTGGATTCTATGATTTCGCTAAGGGTTTGTTTCATATTAAACAAAAACAAAAAAAAATAGTTCAGGAGTAAGCAACCTGGTACTATCTAGATTTTGGGGTTACAACTCTGATTTTCCAAGACCATTAACCATGCTGGCTGTGGCTAAAGGGATTCATAGTTCTGAAACAGCTGGAGGATACCAGGTAGCCTAACCCTGACAAGATTTAATGTCTTCATATTTCTCTTGGGAAGACTGAATAGGATTTGTGCTATCTGCCTTTCGGAAGTCAGAAGGTGGACATTTTGTATGGTAGAGTTTCTAAAACTCCATTAAATGGTAGTGGTTGATTCAATTAACTATATCATAATTCCCCTTGTTGTTTAAGAGGAGTAATAGTGTATATGTGTTCAAAAGTGTTGGTAAAGATGTTCTATTTTTACCAAACTTTGTTTTCCTCCCCTTTTTTCTGCAGTCCAGATTTCCAGGAACCATGCTTACATCATTGTTGTTGAATAGCAACCGCTCCTCTGAAGCAACAATCTTGAGAACTGAAGCACCAGACAGTACAGGTGACCAGCCATCCAGTGGCAAGGCAGGATGGACAGGGACTACTCATGTGGGAGAGAGTAGGAAGGATGATGACCCCAATGAAGACTGGTGTGCAGTGTGTCAGAATGGAGGAGAACTTTTGTGCTGTGATAAATGTCCTAAAGTGTTTCACCTTTCTTGCCATGTTCCCACGCTCAGGAATTTTCCAAGGTAAAACTCATCCTATCCTAGAGTACCAATTTTATTTTAAAATAGTCATTTTCTGTTTTAAAAGCTAAACAGGAGACCTCAGTACGAGATTCAGTTAGTGCATGTGTGAAATGAGGCCTGTTTGGTGATAATGTTGAGTGTGCTATCTAGGAAGAATTTTCATATTCTACCAGGACTTTTTCTAAGGAGTTTCCCTTGTATCTCTGAGCAGTTTTTTATTGGTATTTATTTAGGTTTATGAATACTATCTATATTTTAGTGCTATATAATATAAATTTACGATATATTTAAAATGCAGTTTTAACAATAAAACATTTTTGTTGTTTGTTGCACAAATTTATATATTTATAAAAAAATTATAAAAAGATAATGTAAAAAGATTATATAAAAATTATTAAATGATTATTTGAAAAATAGAAAACGATTATAAAAGCCAGTATACTATTATTATGTCAAAGAAGCTTATAGTACTTTTTAAAGTATATTTATTTTCTTTACTTTAAAATTGCTGCAGGAGTTCTTTCAAAGTTGATGTAAGGAGGCCCCCAGACCATGCTGTATTTGGAATTTGATTTATTATTTAAAATTTTCAGTCTATTTTTTCAGGCAGATGGAATGTTTTATTTTCCTCACCTTTCAGTTCCTTAATGTACTCTGTTTTTAAAAACTGGTTGGTTGGTTGGTTGGTGGTTGGTCATGAATGGAACAGGAAGGGTGGGACACTCGAGTCAGATGATTCCTGCCATGTTTTGGGTGAATAGGAAACAAAAATCATTTTGGAGGCCTCCTCACATCAAACCAAAAGAACCTTTCTGGTAAGTACACAATGGTCTTTTCTAGAAGAGAAAAAAGAGTGAGCCTATTTGACAGGATAAAGATTGATACACAGTGACATCATGTTGTTCTCTCTCCCCACCCCCACCTAAAGAGCTACCCTGAACATTTGCAGTAATCAGCAAAGAGTTCAGTTCATTTATCAGTAGCTTCCATTGTAACTGTTTCACTCCTCAGCAAAGAACAGCAGTTTTAACAGTGACTTAATCCCCTTATCTGCTCCTCTTTTGTCTGAAACTCTCTTTCTGATTGAGATGACAAATATTAACTGAATAAAGGAATTCCAAAATTGAAGGCAAGAGGGGCACATCTGTATCATATGGCTTCTTCTCACCCATAATATCTTCTCAAACACAAGGTAGAACATAGATGGAAGGATTTGCCTACAGGCATTTTGAACTCATGTCTGTCATCTTCTTTGTTCAGCGGAGAATGGATTTGTACATTTTGCCGTGATTTATCTAATCCAGAAATGGAATATGATTGTGATGGCCCAAGTAATGTGTCTGAGGAAAAAAGAAAACTGGAAGGCAATATGGCATTGTCACCTACAGAACGGAGGGTGAGAGCACTAATTTCATTGCAATGTTCTTACTTTGCAAGGTTTTATTGGGAAGTTGTATGCTAATAATAAAAGCAGATAATTTTATGTGGTAGCTTCTTAAGAATAATATAAGAAAGACAATTTGCATTTTGTACCATATTCATTTTATAATTTACTTGAGTCATTCTTGTAAACACTAAGGAGATACATGATGCTAGCTTTTATCATGTTGAAATCTTTCCCACGGTTCATTTATATGGAATATTGTTTCCAAACAGCCCATAAAGGCATGTCAGATAGTCAGGTTGCTCTGTCCATATTTTATTTACAGGTTTTGGGGATATTCTTATTAATCAATGGCAAGTACATTCTCAGAAGTGCACCCACTGAATGTTTCAAGTCCATTTTATTAGTACTTCTGGAACATTATACACTGGCAACAAAAACGTGGAAAGATGTATTTATTGTGGGAGGGAGACAAATGAAACAGTGGCAGAATTTTAACAGAATATCAGTCAAAGATTAAAATACTGTTGTAAGTCTTCAAGTTGGTGTTTCAAGCAAATGTTTTTATCTTCTATTGTGCAGAAGTGTGAAAGACTACTGCTGTATCTTTACTGCCATGAAATGAGCCTTCCTTTTCAAGATCCAGTCCCTCCCACGGTATAGTTGTCACTTTAATGTTATATTAGTGTTTTGAAAAGGTGTTAATAACCATTACTGGTAAAATAAGCCAGTAATGCTTTCAGTGCAGCATATCATTTCATCCTTGACAGCAAGAGAGCATTGGTATCAAGTAGAATATGATAACAAATCTTATATTTGAGTACCAAAAAAAATTCATTGATGCAACCATTAATTTTCTGAAGTAAATGCTACTAGGTACCATCCATGATTTATTCTCTTTTTGGTATGAGAAGGCATCCTCCTTATGTGGAGTTTCTCCAATCAGTCCCAAGGAAGGTAGAGTTCACATGGTTCAGATATTTGAGGGCCCTCTGTCTCCTCCTTCCTGTTTTGTTCCCTGGCTCATCCAAGACAGGTACTTTCTGTCTTTCATTCCCCACGCTGCTTCTTTGTCTTTTACAACTTCCTCCATTCTTTGCTTCTTCCGTCATATTCCTATTCTTACCGAAGAAAGAGAAAAACTTTTGCTTTACCCACCTTTCCTGCTTCAGCCCTAAATCTGGGATGTCATCAGGAAATCTAGACTAATGTTTCTCTCATCCTCGATCCCTTTTATTCAGCCAGCTCCTCCAGAATATAGGGATAGTGATATGAGCACTCTCTAATCACTGCATGAAGTGCCTGTTGAGGAGAAGGGAATTGGTCTGATTCCATCCTTACTAAGAATTCACTGAAAAAGAGGCTTTTTAACTCTTAGGTTTTTCTTCCCATACAAAAGCCATCCAAGTAATTGCACAGCAGCTTTCTGCTCAGCTTGGTGAGCTTGCATACAGATGATGTCCAATCTTCTTGAAACCTAAAGCACCAAACAGAAAAGTCATTTTCTATAAAACACCACTTGCAGATACTGTTGTACTAATTCCCAAGATACTTTATTGAGAAAAAATCAGATATTCTTGTCAAAAACTCTCATGTGGCAGCAACCTTCTCTGTAAGTATCTGTTCTGTTTTTGCATGAGGCTCACTTATTTGTCCTAGTAAGGGATTTTCTAGATTCAAGCTACAGATCTTTTAAGCAAGCTTTGGTCCTTCTCTCATTTTACCTCCAAGGCCCATCTCTCCATATCCTCAAAGCCAATACCTGCTCATCGCTTAAAGAAGGACATCAGCAGCTCTCAGGTGACATTTCCCAGGGAGGGTGGCAAGACCCTGTTTCCAGTTAAACTGGGGAAAATCTACCAAACAACCAGAGAAGGCAATTTAATGGAATTAATTCAGCTTTCTGATGACAGATTTCTGCCATTCCACTTCAGAATTTCTGTACAAGGTTATCTGACCTCAAGTGAAGAACATCTGCATAGTGAGGTCATGAACAGGTTTGTGCACAGGATATACTGTTACCTTCATCATAGTCCTAAAGAAAGGAGGAGACTGGAGAGCCAGCCTGGATTTTAAATACATCAATTGATTTGTGTCACCTGCACACATGATGAAAATTCTCCAAACTTTTCAAGAAAACCCACTTAATGATGCATCTCTTGTCCCAGTGCAGGAGTTTCTAAAGTCATCCTGATTCACATTAGAAACATACTGTATATACTCATGTATAAGTCGACCTCATGTATAAGTCGAGGGAAGGTTTCAGGGTCAAAATCCTGGAATTTGATATGACCCATGGATAAGTCGAGGGTAAAACTTCTATAAGGAAGAATCGAAAGGGGGGAATACCACTTACGTCCCTCCTTCTCTGGACCTCTCCCAACTGATTCCCAGCTGCTAGAGGAGAGGAAGCAAGTGGATTTAAATGGAGAGGTTTTTCCTTGGGAAGCCAGGTCTTTCAAAGGGAGAGGTTTTTCCTTGGGAAGCCTGGTCTTGCAAATGGAGAGGTTTTTCCATGGGAAGCCAGGTCTTGCAAATGGAGAGGTTTTTCCTTGGGAAGACAGGTCTTGCAAATGGAGAGGTTTTTCCTTGGGAAGACAGGTCTTGCAAATGGAGAGGTTTTTCCTTGGGAAGCCAGGTCTTGCAAATGGAGAGGTTTTTCCATGGGAAGCCAGGTCTTGCAAATGGAGAGGTTTTTCCTTGGAAAGCCAGGTCTTGAATAAGAGAAGCAAGTGGCTTTAAATTGAGAGGTTTTTCCTGGGGTGCTAAAGAAGAGGTTTTAACATTGGATTGAGAAAAGAAGCAAGTGGCTTTAAATGGGGAATTTTTTCCTGGGGAAGCCAAGCGTTGCAAAACGGAGCAAAAGTAAAGCAAGTGGATTTAAATGGGGAGTTTTTTTCCTGGGGAAACCAAAGCTTGCAAAACGGAGCAAAAGAAAAGCAAGTGGATTTAATGGGGAGTTTTTCCTCTATGAAGGAAAGGCTTGTTAAACGGAGCAGAGAGAGGCAAGTGCTTTCAAATGGGGAGTTTTTCTGCTAGGAAGCCAAGGCTTGGAAAACGCACCGGAGGGGGAAGGAATGATGTTTAAGGGCATCAGATTGGGGCATCAGATTTGATTGCTTTGCGACCCTACTAAGAACTGCTGATCAGTTGACCCTTCTATAAGTGTACCCCCAAATTTTAAGGGCAATTCTGGGGCATAAATTTCTTGACTTCTAATCAAGTATATACGGTAGTGTCATTACAGGGCCCTATCACTTTCCTTGGCTTTAGCCCCCAGATCTTTATAAATCTAATCATGTCAGCAATTACCTTTCCCATCTTGAAGGGATGCATGTATATCAGTTGTGCTCTGAGCACTTTTTTTCTCAAAGCCATGAAAGACCTCTGATACACTTGGCTTGCTTGCAGAGCCATGGCCTCCCTGTAAACTACAAGAAAAGCCCCATCTGCCCATCCAAAAAATTGTCTGTCTCAGGGCAGAGATAAAAACAGAAAAGCTTTCAGTTTCAGTGTCTCTAGAGCAGATTCAGATCCACAGAGACAAATCCAAAGATTTTTGCAAACGATTTTTTTAAATTTTATTTATTATAAAAAGACAGTTACAAATAACAATATATTGAAATATATAATAACAATAACTTCTTCATCCATACAAAATCAAATCCCCATCCTCCAAATATACTACTCTCAGACACACAATTCCAGTAAACTTTGCAAACAAAATTGAGGAGTTGATGATTTTGTATATACAGATACTCTCATTGCTTAGTTTCACTCTTGCCTACTATGGTGGCTGCTTTTGAGCAGGAAGGGGGGGGAGGATTTATAGCCCACCCACTCATGGAGAATCAGGGCAGGTTACAGCAATAAAGAAATACATTATAACAATAAGAAACTACAATACAATACAATACAAATCACTGAAAGGTCAAATAAAGTACAAGATTGCAATACAAGTCAAATAAAATTCAAAATTAATCCCTAGACAATGCTCCCATCCCAGTCCTAAAACAGAAACAATATAAAATAAAGCTATAAAATCATAACAATAAAGAAATACAATACAACAATAGGCAAATGCCATACAATGCTATCAAATAAAGTTCAAAATTAGAATATAAATCAAACAAATTACAATGTACAATATAGTCAGATAAAGTTCAAGATTCATCTTTTACCCAATCCCTCTAACCCAATCCTAAACAAAAAGAATGTATAACATGATTTAAGCTATAAAACATGATTTAAGCTTTTATCACACCATCTTGACATGTAGGTCTCTTGTCCTATGTAAATCCTTCTGGAAGCGAAATGAAACATTCTCTGTTGTGGCGATTGAACCTCAACAAGCTCAGAAATGGAATTTCCCTCTATAGTCAGCTCAGAGAAATAAATAAACTGCTCTGCACAGGTAGCACACTTGTTTTCTCCACTTGATTGGTCAGTTCTGCACACTGCCAAGGTTTTAGCATTCTTTCTGAGAGTTACATATTCTTTTCTTTTGCTTGCTCCACTATTCTGTCTTTGAAGCATTCTTCTGCAGCATTATGTGCTCCACTTGGCCATGTATACAAACTGGGAAGAAGAGCCAGAGGACCCTGACTTTCTTTTCAGAAATCATTTGATACCTGCTTTCCTCAATGCCTCCTGGACACTAACCCAGGAAGACTTCCATGTTGAGTATGCAGTGCTTCATTTTGCTAGCTATCTTAGAGAAATACAGCTTTGCTTCAAGAGGTGTAAATTAAAAAGAGAAAAATTCATCCTCTTCCTCAAAAGCCATGGGAATAGTTTGCTAATTTAGGTTGGTCAAAACCCAAGTTCAGCTGCTATGACCATTTTTAAACAGATCAGGATGGAGGCCAACTTCCCATTCCCAATAAATAAAGCCACCACTAGAGACATAGTATACTCTGAATAGTTAAGAACTAGTTCTGACCCATCACATCTCTTTTTTTTGTGAGGACATGCGAAGGGACATAAAATAGGAGATCTTGTATTTTGTTTCACAAAGAAAATACCTTAACATGGCTGAACTAATAGATGATTCATATTGTATTAGACCTGTGTCTTCAGTACGTAAATTTAATATGGATTAACTTATTTTCATAGAGGGCCCTTGTATATAGTTCAGCCAAGTATTGCAAAGAGGTTTTACATGTCGTAACGTTCCTGTGTTACATGGACTAGAGCAGGTTGTCCATGTAAGCACAGTTTAGTAGTCCTCCTTTAGATATTAACTCATTTTCAACAGCAAATGGTCCTGAATGCTAGATACAGTCATATCTATCACAAGCAAGTTAATGCTAATATGTAGCATTGTACATGCCTAGTAGAAGGAAGCCATGTGTTATTACTAAAATATATATTCATAGAATCATAGAGTTGTAAGAGACCACAAGGGCCATCCAGTCCAACCCCCCTGCCATGCAGGAACTCACAAATCAAAGCATACCTGACAGCCGGCCTTCCGGTCTCTGTTTAAATACCTCCAAAGAGGGAGACTCCAAGGGACTTTGTTCCACTGCCAAACTGCCCTTACTGTTAGGAAGTTCCTCCTAATGCTGAGCTGGAATCTCTTCTCCTGCAGTTTGCATCCATTGTTCTGCATTCTAGTCTCTGGAGCAGCAGAAAACAAGCTTGTTCCATCCTCAGTGTGACACTCCTTCAAATACTTAAACAGGGCTATCATAACACCTTTGGACCTTATCTTCTCCAGACTAAACATCCCCAGCTCCCTAAGGCGTTCCTCATAGGGCATGGTTTGAAGACCCTTCACCATTTTAGTTGACCTCCTTTGGACACGCTGTTTCTCAAGCAGCAAGTTCATGATCCAAATTCCTGTATTTTCCCTATGGACAGATAAGTGGGCAACCCCTCTGAGTAGAGATTGTTACTGAAGTTAACTGAGGAATGTGACAAAACAAAACAGCTGTGAGAAACTTCTCTTTGCATGTCTGTACTGTGGAATCTTCCTGTGCTTTCTGTATTTGCTTTAGTAGAGCATAAGACAGTAACAGCATGAATGATAAGGTGAGAGCACTTCTGAGACACACTTTCTTTTACTGTATTTTAGCAAACAATCAGGAAAGCACAATAAGGTCACATGAACCATCTATGTATACCTATTTTCCTGGGACAAGTACCCCTGTAGAATAATGATGTGAAGTTGATAAACACTGTCCCTTGTGGTTTAAATAAAGGAAGAAAATACAGTTTCGCTAAATAAATGTTTCAAGTTATTTCAGCTTCATTGGTGATAAATATATATTCTTTCCATTTACTGTCAGTAATAAAATAGGATGCATATCATGAGTCTATATTACTTAAGATCTGCATTGAGATAATTTCTTTCTCATAGCAACAACAAAGAAGACACTGAAGTTAATTTCTGAGAATACTGATCAGTTTCTTTTTAGGTGCCTGACTACTACAAAATAATTAAAAAGCCAATGGACCTATCAACTATCAAAAACAGATTGCAGATGCATCACCCATTATACACGAAACTAGAAGATGTTGTGGCTGATTTCAGATTGATCTTTCAGAATTGTGCAGAATTTAATGAGGTTAGAAAATACTGTGTTTTGTTGTTGTTGTTGTTGTTGTTATTTTGATCCATTTCCTTAACGTTCAGTGCTCTGGGAACCTTTGACTGTTTGTTCTCATAGTAGACGAAAAGCAGTCTTAAAGTACACACCTGAGATCATTTGGGGAATTGTAGTTGATGGTTTGTACCAACAGTAATTATAGAATAGGAATCTTTGAATTCAAACAAATTATTTCCTAATAAAATGCAAGGATTTAAAAGTAACAAAGGTAACATTTCATAAAGATGTCTTGGTATCACAGAGGAGAGCATTGCTGAATCTTTGTTTATACCTCAGTATCTTTTGAACTGTGGCTGTCTTAGCAGAGGCAAGAGCTTCAACCCCAGAGAAGCTAATTAATTCCAGCATCAGGTAATATATATACAATTTCTAATAGTGCTAATATCTGCAGTCTTAATTCCTAAATATATTTGCGTGGGATTGAAAGAGGTTTAAGACATACATTTTTCACACTTAATTCTGATATCTTTCCAAAATTAACCCCTAAATCAAATGTGCTGCTTATACATATGCAACATCTGTTTATAAGGGTTTTTACTGCTTGTGTGCCTTCAAGTCATTTCTGACATGGTGATGTTGAGGTGAATTTCTCAGTGTTTTCTTGGTGAGATTTGTTTAGAGGGGGGTTGCCTTTGCTTTCTGCTGAGGCTGAAAGGGGTGTGATTTGGCCCAGGTCACTCAGTTGGTTTCCATGGCTGAGCAGGGATCAACCATTAGCTGTTGAGCATAAAGAATACATATACTGTGACTTTGTACAAGCTTGCTTTTATTCAAAGAATGGTAGGAAATAACAGAATACTAAATAAGGTGGTAATATAATCTTGCATACTAATTGTAATATTATAAATGCTATTGTAAATTGTACCATTGTCACACCATATTTTAAATTACTAACAGATCTGTTGAGTGAATTTCTAATTTGTGTCACTAGAAAGGGAGAGTGAAACGTTTTTATTCAATTAAAATTTCTACTAGTATTTTGGAAGGCTAGAGCAATGAAGTTCATTTACTTTCTGTGTTAATATTACTGCATTTCAGGAATTTTGTAACAGTTGTTTAAACATTATTTTTGGTCTTGACACAGTGGTATCTTTCATTTCTCCAACAGCCGGATTCCGAAGTGGCTGATGCTGGTATGAAACTGCAAGTCTACTTTGAAGAACTTCTGAAGAACATTTTCCCAGAGATGAAATTCCCTGCTCAGCCTTACTACCGTGCTAATAGAGATACTCCAAACATATCAGATGATTCAGATGATGACTTTGTGCAACCCCGAAAAAAACGCCTCAAATGGGAAGAGCGACATTTTTTAAAATGAACTGGTTATATGTCCTGCTGAGAATTTTTTACTTAGATATTTATCATCATTCATTTTCTGGACTTTTTTTAAAAAACAAAGTGACTTCTACAGATATGGACATATTCTGCAGGTTGTACCTTCCCTCCCTGGTACAGACTTACCAAGCAGTGAGACATGTAGGAGGCTTTAGAAAATTTCTATCAATTTTACCCTTGTTTTGGAAGCTCATTATATGTTCATTCCAGAGTGACACCTCTTTTATTTAGAAAGGATTTATTTGTAAACAAAAGAAAAAAGAAATTAAAGTTGGAGATAAATTTAATGTGTGGCTCTTGCTGTTTTTAAAAATGTGATCTCATTAGAAATTAATTTCCAAAAGGCACGTGGCTGGCCATACTTTCAGTCCTTTGTACTGTATATAACCATTAGGCAGTGAAGGGAGAAAAAACAAGTGGCTTGATACTGCTTTAGGATACTGACTGGTACAATGGGCTTATAGCTACTTCCATAGATCTACTTGTGTTCTAAGAAGTAAGGAGAGGAATTAAAATATTTTGAAAAAACGTATGTTTAAGTGTATTATTGGAGACATATGAAATCATGTTCCATTGGCTCTAGTTCTCTAGGTAACATTACAAGCATTTAGGCAGTCTTAATGTACCTGTGGAACTGTTCTGACTGAGACTGATTTCCATCATACAGTCTCTTCCTATGCAGTGTGACTCAAACAGCTAGAAATAATCAGGCATACTATTTCTTAAAACAGAATGGGTAATCTGCCATCTTAAATTGGATTTGGATTTTAATTTAAAAAGTTTGATTTGCCCTGTGAAGTATACAATGCTTTCTTTACTGAGTCTGTATAGCATTATCTTTGCTACAGTACCACAATGTATGTGCCTTCATGTGGGTTTTCAATCTCTCCTGTTTTGCAAACCACACAAATCACCATGGTACAATTCAGAGAAAGATATTGCTAAATCTTAGTGCATGTAACAGGTCTTATGTACATTGTTAAGAAGTCTACATCTTTTAAATGGTAAGGAACCTTTCTGTACTGGAAACTAATTTTAAAAGGATTTTTGTATAATGGGAAATTCCCTGCAAATAAGTGTGATTTTAAAACAACTAGTTTTAAAATCCCTTTTGTTGGAAAAATGGTTGGAAAACATGTTGAGCTATGTTTTCTTTCCTAGTGTTTTATTTTATGGAAAACATTGATAGGCATGTATAAAGATATGAATTCAGTGGAACTCAATGAGTTATGCATGCTCATGCTGACAACGTTTTTATTTCAGTTCGTCTCAAAGATGCTACAAGATCTCTGATTCTGCAGACTAACTAAGGCTGTATCTTTGAATTCTGCCTCAATTAATTCTGTATGAGAAAGCAAGTGGATTTCAATATAAAGTTGGGTGAGAGAAACCTGGCTTGTGCCTTAAACTACAGACCCACCAGGGTTGGGCAAGAAGCTCATGTGTTGTGTCCTCCACCCCAGCAATGCTTTCAGATAAAATTTATTTCTTCAGTTGGAATTTACTTCAGTACCTCTTGTCTTAAACATCTCAGGGGCTGCCTCTTCCCGTATGATCCCCCCACACACTTTGGTCCTCTGGGAGGAACCTGCTGCTGTCACGGACCTCCCAGAGGACTTTTTCTGCTACCGCTCCCAGGCTATGGAATGACCTGCCGGGCGAGATGTGTCTTATCACATCTCTTGACTGCTTTAAAAAAGCTGTAAAGACGCATCTCTTCCAGCAGGCCTTCCCAGAAACTCCTTAATCTCCCGGCTCTGAAATTAGATTTTGCAATCTGTCTCCCAGTTCCCAACATTACGACCTTTGATGCCAGAGCCCATGTTGTCCAAGGAACTGCTGGTTTTTTGTTTTTATGATACTGCATTATGTTTTAATTTGTTTGTTTGGTTTTAATTCGTCTCAGTTTAATTTAATTTTATGGGGTGGGAGGTTGGGAATGGGTTATTTGTATTGTTTTTAGCTGTGATTTTTTAACATTGTTGTACCCCGCTCCAATTGTTTGCACAGAGGAGTGGGCTATTAACAAAATATGGCTCCATGGCCTTATCATGACATTTCCTGACATGCCTCTCTTTTAATTGGTTTACATGGGATTGACCTGTTTTTGTCTGTACTCATGGGGCGTTCTAACATATGTTGACAGAGCATGAAGAGAGAAGGCACTGAAAGGGCCATCCAGTCCTTGCCTTGCAGGAATATCCAGTTAAAGTACTCCTGAGAAATTACCATCCAACCAGTGTTTTAAGTCTCCCAAAGAAAGAGATAGCACACCTGAGCCAGTCTGTTCCACTGTCAAACTGCGGTTGTCAAGAAATTCTTAACTTCTCTAGACAACTAGCAGCAACAAACCTGTACTAATAAGAAGAGAATGAGCAACTGAGCAAGCAAAAATTTCATGTCTTTTCTATTGGTGAAATGGGCCCATGCTCTTAATCCAACTAATTTCTGAGGAATAATATTTCCTGTTTATTTTTTATCTGACATCAATAGCATATTGTTCTGAATGGAAGCTTGAATAATTGGAAGACCAGACCATGGATTTGTTACATAACCTTCCCAAACCTGAAAACTTTCAGGGGTAGCTGTGTTGGCCATTTAGTAAATCCAAACAAAAACCCACCAGACAGTGATACCTTTATTGGCCAACCTTCTCAAGCCTGGTTAAACATGATGCTGAAGGTGGTTTTTGTTTGTTTCTTTGTTTTTAAACAAAACACAAAACTACAATCTGGAATTCGATTCTGTTTATTTAAGATATGCAGAGGTTTCCAATTCAGGTAATGGACATACATCCGTTTTATAATGCATTTATTTAAAGGCATATTGCAGAAACATTAGAAATCCTTTTGATAAACAGGCTCCAAGTGGTAAGATGTGATGATCTCTTGTATTTCTCCTTCTCCAAGTGAGCATGTCATCATTTCATTTGCTAAAAGAATTATTTTAAAAGAAACTGAGAAATATGGACGAGTCTCCACAACTATACTTTTTTTTTAAAGTAAAGACTTTAACTAATGGTCATTTTGATAGTTAGATAGGTAAAAAGGTAAAGATAGTCTATTGACATGAATGTCAATTTGTAACCAACTATAGGGGGTGGTGCTTATTTTCGTTTCTAAGCCGAACAACCAGTGTTGTCTGATGACTACTCTGGTGGTCATATGGCCAGCATGAAAGCACCAAACCTTGTTACTTTCCCACTGTGAAGTGGTACCTATCCATCTATTTGCGCTGCATGCTTTTGAACTGCTAGGTTGGCAGAAGCTGGGACTAATGACAGCAGCTCGCCCCACCATGCAGCACTCAAGGGCCTCAAATTGCCAACCTTCTGATCTTCCAGTCATCAGAATTGACATCTTAACCACAAAGTTAGATACTGTTAGTTAATTTGTGATTTTAGTTTGCTACTAGTGCAGACATACCAGTGGGTGGGTGTTTTAAATTCTTCCCATGGGATAGCTGCCCCAGTGCACAACCTACTCACCTGGAAGAGTTTTATATGTAGATCAGATTTTTCCCCTCCACATTATTTCAGTACTTCCCCCCCTGCTGCCCCCATCATTCTGGAAATAGAGAAAGTTCTGCAAGATCATCATTGGGAAAGAAAGTACATTGGCTGCAGATATGCCTTCAGCATTGTGCAAATATCTACATGGAGATAATCTGCACAGGTACCATGCAACCCCCATGCAGAATAGCAAAATTGCACAACACATGCCAGTGACTAGCTGCCATTGTGCAGTGCATAGCTGTAATGTGCACTGTGTAACAAATGCTCAGTGTTGTACGTGCAACTGCTGCTGTAAATAGAATACATATGTTGCGCTATAATGAATAATTTTCCCTGCATGTATGTGATTAACAGCATACCAGTCTTGGTGTTGGGAAAAGGTTGGTTGCATGAAACGCAGCTACAATACCAATATGAAGAACTCTTTGTGAATCATTGGGAGCACTGTACAGCAGATGGGAACAATTTTTGTAGGAGTCTCATTAAGCTGTTCAAGAGGCCTTTAATTCCTGGGATAGGAGCAAAAGCACCATGTTTGGTATCACTGACACTTAATGAGACTCATCTCTAGAATATAACAATGGAAGGGTATACCATACCTGAAAGTAATAGACCCAAGAAGAAGGGAAGTAGCAAATATGCAGCAAGGTGGACTGAATACTTAACACCGGGTGGTCTTATCATTTATGGCTTAGAATACCACTCCAGTTCTTTGGAAGCACTTAAATGCTCTTCTACCATTTGTTTTGGACATTCTAACTGCACTAAATTCAAAAGTGTCAGCCCATTCATAGCATCCTCAAGATGCTCAATGCAAGCCTATCATGGTAATTGGACTACTTTTGGTGAACTCACTGTCGGTCATGGCAAAGAACCTTGTAACAGGCTGGGCTGTTTTTATCTTTTAGATTTCTGTTTGCTTTGTTTAAGCTTTTAATACTGTGGGGCTGTACTGCTGAGTAGTGTGTTATAAAAAATACACATTTGCTCTGGCAAGGCAGCCAGCCTAAGTATAAACAAAGATAAAGATGAAGGTAATAGTTGACTTATAATACCATAATAGCAATCCTGACAGTATTGGCCATTGGTCTAATGCCTGCGAAACACCTTCACCCTGTACACAAGAAAAGGAGATGCTAGTACATTGGGAGACAAATATCTACGCTGGCTGAAACGGATAGAATAGTGATGATGTCTACCTTAACTCAGATCACTCTTTGGATTAGTTGAGAGAGCAGAAACAAAGGATGAAGAAGGTATAAAATTAGCAGCAAGTGGGAGGACCTACCCGAGTTACAAAATGTTTTGACCCTGTCTGCTGGAAAATACAAATCAAAGTCCCAGATTTTGCTCTCAGCAAAGCTGGTCCACCCCTGTAGCTCCTACCAAATAACTGCTGATATATGTGTGATAAGATACTTCTCGATAAAGCATACACAAATAGATGCCAGTGTATAGATACATTTAAACAGTAGGAGAAGAGGTGTTATGCTTTGCTATACAGTGGTCCCTTGTTATCCAGGACTCCACTTGGATAACAAAATTCATGGATGCTCAAGTCCCATTATATACAGTGGTGTAGTAAAATTATGTCCCTTATATAGAATGGCAAAATCAAGGTTTGCTTTTTGGATTTTTGTTGTTGAGGCACAAGTACACTATCTGATCTACAGGTAACACCAATCTTGAGTTATCAGTGATGATCTCTCAGGACTACTACTGCTGACACATAGTTGCTCTCACATGATGGCATTTCTGATAACAATTATCTCAGACCATTCTGTGCTGACAGAGTGGATGCTCTACCACAGCAAAGTCATGTTCTGACCAGATCTCCATTTTCTCTCCGACATTGTATCCAAGATCCATTTGAGCCAAGGCACTGTAACACTGGCTTTCCCCCCAGTGAAGCTTCACTATGTAAACCCTCTCTGCAAATTCTGGATGCTTCTATAGTAGCCACTTTTTTTTTGTCAGCATAACAATGCTTTTGGAAGACAAAGGCACCCCCATTTCAACTCAAGTTTTTTTTCTCACTAGATCACCCTTTCTCCCCCCAGCTCTACAGGATGGCTAAGTTCCCTTCCTCTTGAATACCTTTGGAGCCATTCTATTTGGGTTATTGTCTCATACATGGCATTTTTGTAAATGATGCTATTCACAGAAATCAGCAGAGCTGCCATCTGTTTCCACCAGTGCTTGCCACTATTGCTTGGGCATGCAAACTACAGCCAATGCAAGTGAAAACTACAGCCAGTTGCACAGACAGTCCAATTTTGGACATGCCCCAGGAGGGACCATCAGGACTTGCTCCTGATACATTTTACCAATGGAAGGGGGAGGCAAACCAGACACAAAGATATGGGTGTTGGGGCTCCTAGGGGAAGAAAAGGAAGGCATACTCATAAATGTGCCCTCATTTCTCCACCACTGAGTGGAGTCAACCTGCTATTTCATGGTTTGAATCACTCCCTTTCTGAATGGTAAGCAACTGCAGTAGCACCCACTGAGGCTTAAAAGTTGCAGGGGAGGATGTACAATGATATGGCCAGAGCTATGCTCTGATGTAGGATTCCAACCAGAGTTCCCTGAATCATCTCCTACCCTGTGTCCATTTACTGGCCAACAGGCTGTGCCCAGGAATCACTTTGCATCCTTATATGCCTGGGGGAATAGATGAAGCAGCCATTACCCTCTCTTCAGAAAAGGGCAGAATATGCTTCCCCAGATACTTAAGGACAGCAGGTTGGCGCCCAGGCATACCTTGATGGCCAATGAATGCCTGCAAAATAATAGCTTGCTTAAGACAACTCACACAAGTAATAAGTGTGTTGGATGAAGCATGTCTTTAGGGCTTTCTTCAGTTTCAGATAGTTTAGTTTTGTAATGAAAGAGTTGCCATTTATAATCTTTGTTCTTTTCAGCCTGCAAATAAATAAGTGACTGCTTAAAATGGATAAACTGGAGGTAGCTAATCATAGGTTAATCCAATTAGACAACTCCTTCCTGCAGCGATTCTACCTCAATATTTATTAGCTTAGGTGCAAATCTGCTTTCTAATGTGACTTGCCCAGCTGGGTAGAGAAGTTCTGCTATAATTGCTTGTCTACAAATACTCTTAAGTAAGTCATTTATATGTTTAATTCTTTCATCTCTATTGCTGCAGAATATCAGACCAACCACAGATTAATTAAAGCTTCATCAAAGCTTTGTGAAAAGACAATTCAACTCAAGTGGTTTCCCAGACAGTATAAAGAACTGAAGCCTGAATTACTTCAACAGAAGATGTGCTTTTTATTGGCTGCATAACATATTCTGGAGGGAGAGGTTAATTTTAAATATGTTTACTTCCAATACCAGACTTGACTGATCTAATAACTATCAACTGGCCTGTTTAATGGGAACAACAACAGACAAGTTGGGCTTTTTCTATATTTGCAGACCATCTGAGAAATGCTAATTTGTAAAGAAAATGCCAAGCATGTACCTGCTCTTTTTCCTCACATAGACCCAAGCCCCACAAGGAGCATGTCTGAATGCTTCCCCAATACAGACAGTGTTAAGGATGTAAGGGGAAGGATAAAAGGAAGAATAATGGATGGGAAAGAGGTAAATTGATCTGCTGGACCTCCTGTGTCTTCAGTATTCCGGGAGGTAGTGGATTGTGAGGATTCACTGTCAAGGAATGAGGCCTTACCCTTTCCAACTCTCCAGAATATAGTAAGTAATATAGTAAGAAAACAGTAGGGTTTGGGGTTTTCTGCCAGTTTTGAAAACAGCTTAAATCTAATACATTTAATTGATGCATCACAACAGAGTAGTTCTCTCTCTCTCTCTCTCTCTCCTTTTTCCCAGAATGGATCTGTAGTGTTGACATGGACCAAGTCACACCTGGCTGGTATAAGACCTTTTGTGTAGTGCACTTCTGGTTGTGGAATTTCCCTCTCTGGAGGCCCAATTGGCACCAACATTAGAATGGTTTGGGCACCAAGTTAAAAGCTGGCTTTTTATTAAAGCCTTTGGAGCAAACTAATTTTATCCTGGCTGCGCATGTTTTATAGTTAATATTATTCAATATTGTTTTAACTGGTTTTAAATTGACTATTTTTAAATTGAAAAACGTTTAAATATACATTCGCCTCTCCATTTTTTGGGGGGATCCATTCCAGATCCCCCCCTCATGAAAACGGAAATCCACCAATATTCAAGCCCATTGGCTTGAATGGCAATGCACCCCTGTGGGCACATGCTGTGGGCACACAACCCATTTTATGTCCCTCCATTTGCCCCATACACGTAATCGAGGGACACGGATTTGAAGTCTGCACAAATGGAGGGACAACTATATATTTACTGTTTAAAACTGTTATAATTACTTATTGTTTTAATTTTAATTGTAACTATTTATTGTAAGCCACCCTGAGAACTTTGGATAAACAGTGGGATATAAATATTTTAATTAATAAATAAATACATACACAATGCTAGCATCTTCATTCCCCCCCCCCCCCCCCCCCCAGGTTCAGGCCGCTGCAGCAAGAAAAGGCAGACACAATCCACCAGCTAGATCTAAGAAACCCATTTCTTCAATGCCTTACTTTCTTCATGGCAGCCATGTTTCCTATCTTTGACTTCTTACTGTCCCTGTCTGGACCTGTATAGCTATTGTATACTGGTTTGGCTCTTTACAGTATTCCAGTTTTAGCTTCTTGTTTCCTTAAAACAGGTAAAGGAATTAAATTCAAGCTGATCAGCTCCTGATACCAAGATGGCTACTTCAAGGTTCTTTTGACTTTAATAATAGTATGAAATGTAGCGAAATTTGTCCCCAGGTCTGCTCTCAATTTCAATACAGGATCTTGCTTCCGATCTTACAATACTGAAGACAAGTTACTAACCTGAAGTGCTCTTCCTTTGGTCTCAATAGGCAGAGTGAAAGCAGAGATGGCACCCACAACACAAACTGAAGCAAAAAGGCAAAGGGCTCCCAGGAAAGAAGCATTCATAAGCACCTGCAACCAAAAGGTTTATTATTACAGGGTGGGGGTGGGGGTGGGGGGGAAGCACTTTAAAGATCCAAAGAAACATTTACTGCATCTTTCTCAGAGTTGAGCACATTGGCATCTATCAGGTGCATAAAGCCTTTGCAGGCGTTGTTGTTGTTATTTACAGGCATGGTATTATTTTCTGTACTGAAATATTGGCATGCAATTTAATTTGTTTAATAAAGCTGTTTAATGGGTTTTATAAAAATTGCATCAAATATGTTTTACTCTACATTATTTTTGTTTTAATTTGATGTGAATCCCATAGGGGATGTAAAATAAATGCATACATGCATACACACATACATATATACATCAGCAGTTAGTTGAGATAAAAGTGTATTGGCAGAGTTTTAAAAAAGGAGGAGAGAAAGAGGAGGGGAAAATGTGGCAGCATCTTTAAGACTAACTTGTTTTATTTCTGCATGAGATTTTGTGGATATAAACCCCTTTCTTCAGATACAGTACCAAGTAGCATTTAGGCCTCAAGGATAAAGCCTATTTATACAGTTAATGGGAATGGGATAGGATTCAGAAAGATGTAAATCTGATCCTTGGCCTAACTTTTCAAAGGGCTGCATAATGTGAAACGGGTATTTCAGATCTTAACAGTGGTCAGTTAGTGTTGAGGTATGAAAGCAATACATCTGATTACCAAAAGTCACTTTCCCAAAAGTAGGGTGGAATGTGTATTACATCAAGTAACAATTAACAATAAAACTGTATTCCAAAAGGGTTTAGCAACAAGCAAATAAACTGAAGGCATTGCCTCCCCAATAAAAAGTCTGCCCTCCCCACAATGAAAATTTCTTTCCATCCACAAATTTCGAGAATTCAAAACTTTAAAACTTCACCTAATCGTTTAGAAATACAGTTTAGGCATCCAAAGAAAATGGACAGTCAAAGTTTCCTAACTCAATGAGAACACAACAAATGTAAGAGTTGAGGGTATGAACAATTGTCAATGTCTCACTTTCTGGAATGCTAGAAATTTGAGGATAGAAGGAAAAGTTCATGGAGAACAAAATTCTTATTTAGGAGTATAGTGGTCTCATTTTGCCTCCGTATCTACACCTCTGCCATGCCAATTCCTAGAATAATATTTCTTCATGGGTCCAAAACACATTGCAGTAATAATCCAGTTTGAGATGGCTTTAACTGCCCTGGCTCAATGCTAGGGAAATCTGGAAACTGTAGTTTTGTGAGACATTTAGCCTTCTCTGTTAGCGAGCTCTGGTGCCACAATAAACTACAATTCTCAGGATTTCCTAGCACTGAGCCAGGGCAGTTAAAGTGATCTCAGAATGGATTATTTCTGCAGCATGTTTTGGGCCACAGTTTCTTGTGCCTTACACAATTTTTTTAAAATTCTTTTTATTTTTACACAAAAAAAGAAAAATGGAAAGAAAATTATACATAAGACATATGCATAATAGTTATATGTAATAATAAAATGTGAGGATGATACTGTACAATATAAGATGGGAAAAGGAATAAAGGAAAAATAGAAAAAATAAAAGAAAAATACAAATGATTTCATATTTATTAACCACCAATATCCCACCACCCAAGTGAATTGTATGGCTTCCCTTTCATCTCTCTTGCAGTTTTATGTATACATATCATGGCATTTGTCCTCTAAAAAAAAGACGGGGGAAAAGATAGAGATAGGGAAAAAAGAGGAAGAGAAAATAGGTATTTTAGCCATTATATTTCTCTTATTTTCAGCTATATCCCTTTCAAAAATCCACCTGAATTCATCTGAATTTAGGCCTAAAATATATATCATAATCTATGCAATATATTTAGACATTTTTGCCTGAAGTCTGTTCTTGCTGGCACAGCGAATGTATTAAGAGAAAATGTCTTACCTGTGCTATAAAAGGTGCTACCATAGCACCAATACGACAGAGGGAACCACTGGTCCCCAGGCCCAGGGCTCTCATTGTAGTTGGATAAACCTATAAGACAATAATATAGATATTACAACTTCAGTAGGCCTGTTATAGAGAGAAATACAGTCAAATAAAGGATAACTAGCACCAAGCTCTTATTTGAAGACAGACACAAATACATATTTATTCCATTTATTGTTTGATAGCCTTGGCTGAAGAGCGGGGTATAAATAAATATTATTATTATTATTATTATTATTATTATTATTATTATTATTGTGTGCCTTCAAGACATTTCCAACTTATGGCAACCCTAAGCCAACCCTATTACAGGATTGTTCAGGCATGGTTTATTTCCCTTTGCTTTTCTGAAGCTAAGAGAATATGATTTGCTCCAAGTCACCCAGTGGGTTTCATGGCCCACAAGAGATTCAAACCATGGTCTCCAGGTTGATTTTCTAACGGTCAAGACAATACACCATGCTGACAGTCACACTTATCCCATACCCTCCAACATTTACAGTTGAAAACATGGACACATGTGGCCAAGCAACATCAGAATGTGGTCAAGATGGCCCAAGTTACTAATGAGGAAGAAAAGCAAGGGAGAACAGAATGGTTTGCTTTTGCCTGAGCTGACAAGGACGGACAGTATTCCACCCCACTTCTCTTTTCTCCTCTTCCCCTGGCTAAGATGGGTGCAAATTAGTTTTGTATTATGAATTCAGTTTGTAACAACCGAAGTAAGCTGAAGATGAAGGGGGAAGTGGGAGGAGGAGATTGAGACTGGGACATTTTAAAGGCAGCCCAAAAAATGGGATGACAGGATTAATTGGAATTGTCCATGTAAAATTGGGAAAGTTGAAGCATGTGTTTTTCATGCACTCCAAACAGAGAAGCGGGAGCGTCAAATATATCCCAGTCTCACAAGATTCTATTGGCAATTGTATGAACAGATAAGAAATTGGTAGCCCTCCAAGATGTTATTGAATGACCCAAATTTACCAACTACCTTACCTAATTCCTGGCATGGGATTCACCTATGCTACCACTACCTTCCTTTTCATTCAGGTTAAGGCTGAAATATAATATTCAATTATATGGGTATTACATTTGAGTAAACAAGCAAAAATTCAACTGCTGAGCCACATTTTCCATTTATGAAATGAAGTATGAACAGAGCATGCCATCTATTGCATCCCCCTCCCTTCTGCATGAGTTCATGGGTTCAGAAACATCTTACCTCTGCTGTGTAAATGTAGATAGTATTGAAATTTGCAGAGACAAAGGCACGCAGCATGAAGAGAAAACCAATGAGACCCATACTAAACCAAAAAAGGAAGAGAACAAAAATATGGAAATTCATTCAGTATCTGGCATGTGGAATTTGATAGCATATCACACCAAAGAAACCCATCAAACAAGATTGTATGCCAGAATGCCAAGAAAGAATGTATTAGCACACCAAATGCCCCTTTCTAAGCTAGCATATTTATTTGTGTACCTTTATTTATTGAAGTTTTATATCTCATCTTTTATTGTGAGATTTCAAGATGGCATACAGATAAATAAACAATTTTCAAAAATTCCAGATTAATTGTAAAAGATATGAGGAATAAGCCCATCATTGGATCTATATTATACCCTGTTTAAAATAGCTAACAAATTATTTGTATCGGATGTTTTAGGTTACTAAAGTTTATTGCATTTTTTAAAATGACAAAATAGGGCAAAAATTGGCATATCTCCACAAGTGAACTTGTCTATTAGTTCTACTCAGTCAGATCCTTATTCGCTCCCCTCCCCTCTCCTCCCCATTCTTTCATTCATAATGCTAAGCAGGTTCCTTGCAAATTTATGTAACTGGTCAAGTAATCAGATAGGATTAAGGATTACTTTAGCAGGCACACTTTGTTCAGATTTGTTATCCTCACATCCTCTTCTGGCACAAGCTCCCTTCATTGCTATGGGCTACATACAGGAGTAGAACTGGTTTGACATTCATGTTTCCCATCTACATAATTATTCTCTTACATAAAGAGTTCTACTATTGGCTCAGCCCCATAGCTCAGTCTAGTACAACCCTCTGTTTTCCTCTGCAGTACTCAAAATGGTAACCGGAAGATGGAACTGTGATTGCACACCTAAGCCAAGGGTGGTGTGAAAGGGGGTAACAGACAACTCCTTTGGCAATGTCCCAAGAAGCATACAAACTGACATAACTAGGAATATGTCAACAACAGGATTCTAGCCAAGAATACATTTTCTATTTGAAACTATTTTGTCTGATTCCACCATTCTTGAGATGGCCAATTACAGACAATCTGATTGTAAAAATAAAATAATTTATTTTTTGAATGACTGACAATAAATAATCAATAATAAATCTTTAATGTCTACCCTGCTTTTTGTAGAAACAATCAAAGTGGCTTACAAAGACAAAATACAGATACAAATATAAACCATACCTCCCCTTAAAACAGAATTAAACAGTAGTACAATTAAAATCCAACATTCATTAAAAATCTCAGTAAAACTATTAACAATTAATGATTGGCAGAATACAATACAAGCGGTATGGGGTTCTTTTATGTGGCTAGGGGCTGTTCTGGGAAGGCCTGCCAGAAGAGATCCATCTTAACAGCTTTCTTGAAGCTGTCTAAGTTGGATATTACACAGATCTCTACAATTGATTCAATAGGCATTCACTAGTTCAGACTAACCAACAATAGCAGTCTCTGGACTATGTAAAGCACTGTATACACTGGGGAAAGCGGCATTTTCATCTTAATTCTGGCTTCCTTCAGAAACACTTACCTTGAAGTGCATATATTCAAGAGAAGGAAGAACACTGCAGTGCATCCCATGGTTATTGTCAGACTCAACCGCCTTCCCAGGAAATTTATGCCCAGAATGTTTAAAGGGTTTACTGGACACAGAAACAACAAAAGAAAACAAATTACAGCAAGCTGCAAAAATAGATGTAAACCAACTAAGATGCTATACCACAGCAAAGGAACCTCTGGTCCTCTAGGTGTTGGATTCCAACTCCCATCACTCTCAACCAACTTGGCTAATGTTGAGGCATGGGGAAGTTGGATCCGATAAGGTGTAGTATCCTGACCCCTGCATTACACTTTTAAAAAAAAAAACTTTTATTATGTGTGTACTGATTAGACAGACTATGAAGATCATAAAATGGACCTCTCCAGACTGGGAGAATGGGCCTGACACACACAGTAGTGAATAGGGTGCAACATAAGCAAGTGTAATATGAAATACACTGGGACCAAAATTGTATTCACCACACAAAATGAAGTGTGATATTGCAGTGACTGATTGGAAAAGGAATGCTGGAGTTGCAATGGTTGGCTTACACAAAATGTGAACCCAGTGTGTGGCTTCTAGGGAAAAGATCACCAGGGCTCTATCCACACTGCAGAAATAATCCAGTTTGACATCCCTTTAACTGCCACAGGTTAATGCTATGGGATCCTGGGAACTGTAGCTTGTTGAGGCACCAGAGCTCTCTGACAGAGAAGTATAAATATGTCACAAAACTACAAACTCCAGAATTCCATAATATTGAACCATGGCAGTTAAGGTGGTATTGAACTGCATTAATTTTGCAATGTGGATGAGGCCTAGGAAAGGAATATAATAGTTGTCAATATAATTGCATTCCCACAAACTGTGTCAATTTGACAGAGACACTCCTAGTTAAACCCACTTTTTTTTTCAGCTGCTTAAAATGCCCCAGCTCCTCTCTCCCTCTTCCACTTTTCCCTCTGATCCTCAGCTTACTTCAGTTACTGCAAACTAAGGCCCAGTACAGACTGACGCTAAGCACCAACCTGGGGTCAATTTTAGGGCTCCGAAGGGCTGGGCGTCCATGGGGCATGTTACAGTGACGCACGAGCATCCCTGTGCCAAAATGGCGCTCGCTGGAAGCAGCAGCATCATGGTGCACGCACCATGATGGCGCTCCTAAAAAGAAGCCACTCTAGGTGGCTTCTTTTTAGGGAGCGCATCAGTGCTGCGGCGTGTGCTTGGCATGGCACCAATGAGGGACAAAGACGGGCAACATGGAGCCGCCCGTCTGTATCCCCACCAAAGCATTAACCTGCAGTTTGCTCTCAACTGATTCAGCAAGGGGCACAGGAGATGAGGGAGTGGAGTCTTGCCCTTCCCAGCAGGGTCGGGGAAAAGCAAACTGCTGCTGCCTCTCCTAAACTGTGTGTTGTACCACAGTAACAATTTTTGCCTTCTTGACCACACCCTCATGTTGCTTGGCCACATAGATTCTGGCTTTCATCTGTGAAATGTTGGAGGATTTGTGATTGTACCTTAACACATCTATGGTGCAATGTACTTGAAATATTATACAAAGCTCTGGTCATGACAACTGAAAAAGGTACAAGAAAAGGCAAGCAGAATTTCCCAGAAACTACATAAACTCTTTGAAAGGAAAAGGCTGCAGTATCTGGCCCCCTTTATCTTGGAAAATAGGGATAGGGGCACTACGAATGTGTTTAAATTTGGGCATCTGAAGCATAAATATGATAAGGAAAAGTCCACCTCCTGCAACCCAATGAAACTTAAGGTGGGAGATTCAGAAAATACAAACAAAAATATTCTTCACCCAGTACATAGTCAAACTGAAATTCAGTTCTGCAAATTGTGCTAGTGGTGTCAATTTGGACAATTCTAAAAGGGGATTAAGAGGGAAAAAAGGAAGATAAAGACAGAGTGGAGTAGTGATTTGAGTGTTGGACTAAAACTCTGGGGACCAGGGTTCGATTCCCAGCTCAGCCATGAAACCCACTGGGTGACCTTGGCCAAGTCACATGCAATCAGCCTCAGGTGAAGGCAATGGCAAACTTCCTCTGAACAAATCTTGCCAAGAAAACCCCATGATAGGGTTGCATTAGGGTTGCCATAAATCAGAAATGACTTGAAAGCACACAACACAGACACATTGGCTCCTAGCTGTTAATGGGAATATATTAGCCATTTCTGTACCAGTTGAAGGGGAACATGTGTAGGAGTGTACTGTTGTATTCCTGTCCTGCTGGTAGCCTCCCTATAGGCATTGGATGTGCAATGTGGGAACAAAATGTACCACAAATGTATCAGCCTACATCACAGCAAGATTGTGTGTGCGTATTGCATGGCTTTCTTTCTCTGTCCTTCAGAAAGCTATCTTCCATAGATACTGAAGGAAACATTACGTGCAATCTCTCCAACTGTGCTGATGAACATGATTTGGTAATCTGAGGGGGCAAACAGATGGCAGAAGCAAGGACTCCGGATCTCCTCAGAAATTTCGCCGGTCTCCTCCTTTACTGCTCCTCCTTCTGTTGAACAAACCAGGTTCTTCTCCAATAACTCTGCGCTTGCCAGGATAACACCATAATAAGCAAAAGATATTGTAAGCCTGTGAAAGAGATGGGGGGGGGGGAGTTGTTGGGAATCCAGTTTTAGAAATGAAACTTTCTGAATAATTTTAGTATATTAGAAGAAGAGCCCCAACCTACAAAGTGTGGGCCACATGAGATCCCCAGCAGTATTTTGTGCCCCCTAGGACCATCTAGAACTCCCCGATTAAAAAAAAGATGGCCTAGATGTTGACTTCCAAATTACTTCCTGTGACAAAAGACATCTGTCCTGTGCTCAAAACAGCTCAGAGAAGTCCAAAAATAGATCATCAACAACATCATCCATTTATATCCAATATTTCTCCCAATAATGGGACGTAAGGAGGATATTTTTAAAACAAGGTGGATTGCTCCCATACCCCTAAATTGAGGGGATGAAAACCCCAGAATTTGAAAGGCCAGATTTCTCCAAAACTAAATAAAGGTGTTGTGCAGTGCTGACAACTCCATGGTGGTCTTTACTCTCCTGCTGTTTCCCATCCCTAAAGTAAAGCAACAAAGGAAAGTGTAGCAGTATTCCATCTAGCTAACAGCATGTGGAATTTTACTACTGTTGGATCCATAAATATTCATACTTCATTAAACAGCTCAGTGCTTTCAGGGAATGCAGAAATATGGAGAAGAGGCTTGTGCTGTTCAACTAAGTCTTTGGGACATTTCTAAATAATTTCAAATACATCCTATTGAATTGTCAAAACATTAACTTCAATGTATTCAAGACCTATTACAGCATGGTGTAGTGTTGGATTTCAGGAGAACAGGATTCAAATTTCCACATGGCAATGGAAACCCAGGAGTAACCTTGGGCAAGCCACATACTTTTAGCCTCAGAGGAAAGCAATGGCAAACCTCATCCAATCAAATCTTCCAAAGAAAAACCCAATATAGTGTCACAATAATTTGAAATGACTTGAGGGCACACAAGCACAACATCCAAGATTTCATGTAAATTGATGGTAGATATTCTAGGAAGAGAAAGAAATGGAACATCCAGAGACCCACTGCCTCCCTTGTGCCTTGCTCACATAACACTTCAGATGCTCTAATGACCCATATGGGGCAGGAGGTGTAGTGAAACAAAATATACAAACATAGACGACTGCATGTGTATGTCTCTATATACACCCACAACATTTCTTATTTTAAGCTTTCTCAACATTATACAATTGTAGTGCTTAGATAAGCATTTTAACTGCCATGGTTCCATCCTACAGAATACCAAGATTTGCAGTTTCATGAAATATTTAGAATTCTCTGACAGAGAGTTATGCTGCCTCCCCAAACTACAAACCCCAGTATTCCATAGCATGCAGCTGTGGCTGTTAAAACAGAGGGCTATAATTGTGTAGTGAAAAAGGCCCCTATATCTTTACAAGACAATTATATAACACTTTGCAGCTAAAATATTTGTATTTTCCAGTCATTGGATTCAAGGTGTTTTTAGCACACAGATTTGAACATGCACCCAGATTGGCAAGGCTGTCTTGACAGTATGTATGCAACTATGTGCAAGTATTGCTATTTCCCTCTAAATCTCTCCATTGCATGAGCAATGAAGCAAATCAGAGGACAACAGTGTGTGACACTGCAAGAGAAAAACAGCCCATTATGCCCTGATGCATGAACAGAATTGGTGTGTAACTCACAGCCACAGCAGCGCAGTGAACAGAATGCAGAATTTGAGAGACTGTGTGCCTGTCTGAGTCTTCGAATGGCTCTAAATGACAGAGGTCCAACAGAATACGATTGTTGGCTGAATTGCTGGCACACAGAGATTGTATGGCAGTGTTATACAATGGGGCTGTTTTAAAGGATCTGGATGTATGTAAGGGATACTTGTGCAGAGATATTCTCTATTCTGCATAAATCTTTTGTTCCCATGTACTTTTCCAAAATTGGAGAGGGAGCAATAGGTTTTCAAAACAATGTCATTAGCTGTGATTCTGCTTCTTCTCACTGTGATACAGAGCCAGCTGGGGCTTGCAGAAGGCCTTCCACAGGGTAAAGAAGAAGGACTTGCAGCATGTTCTATTAGCATAACCAATTTTCTTCCTTTCTAACTGACTAGTTTCTGAATAATAGCTCTGCTCCTTAAGATGCATCTGAGCCTACTCCCCTGATTTGTTCCACTGATTTCCATTTGCTTATGCACTGCCATATGAAAGAAACAAATCAAACACATTTACCATATAATCCATATTTGCAAAGTTGTTCTTAAGTATTTGGGATCCATGAGGTCTTTGAATCTACCCCTTTTTTCCTGAAAATAATTTAAAATGATCAGTGAGAAATACATGAAGAAAAGTGTGTCTGAAAAACTAGTGGCACAACCCATGCTTAGAATCCCCAAGCATGTATATTTGTTCAGCTATGCATTTTAATTAAGCAGAGGAAACAAGACATATACCAAAAGCAACAGCTTGTATTTTATAAGATCTTAACTTCCACTGATAAATTAAGTATCATGACTGTGTTTGTTTCAGTCATGATGGATAATAATGAGAAAGAGTTCCATTATTCCTCCATCGTAGCAACACCCCTGATTATTTAGCCATGCTGGCTGAGGAATTCTATGACTGGCAGTTAAAGACCTACAGTATATGCTCATGTATACATCTAGAAATTTTAGTCAAAAAATTGACCCAAAAACTTGGATTGATTCATCCATGGGTCAATGTATGTATTCTACCTTAACTCTTATCAAAAACAGAACCACCCCCTTCTTGAGTAGAGTGGTAAAAGGCAAGAGCTTAGTCCATCCCAGGAGAACCTAAAAGAAGCAACCTAAAATAACCTAAAAGAATTCCATTCTCTGCACCATGGTACGGCTTCTGGCCTTCTTGAATTCCTAGGCAGGAAAATGGTGGCAACAGTAACTCTTTGACACTTCCCCTCAAAGAAGCACCAAGAGAGTAGAGGGATTTAGTACTTCTTTTAGGTTTACCTGATGGATTAAGCTCTTCTGTTTTGTCACTCTACTCAGGGATTCCAGTGATGTTATTTCAGCAATGCAAAATTGCACTTTGAGAGATCTGAGTAAGACATGTGTAAATAATAATAATAATAATAATAATGTATTTATATCCTGCCCAATCACAGGGAATCCGGGCAGCTTACAACAGTGGGAATAAGATCAATAATAAGCAATAACAATAAACGGTAGCAATAAACATATAAATAATAAACAAATATAACATAGAAATACATAGCAATAATAATAATAATAATAATAATAATAATAATAATAATTCTACAACAGTTCAATGACAAAAACCTAACAGAGAAATTTACATTCAAATCAATAATTACCAAAATATTTCCATTTCCAACCCCTCATTCAAAAAATTTAACAAAACAGATGCCAGTAAACAATGAAAATAAACAAATGCAGCATAACAAATTACTAAATTACAGTTAGGAAAGTACAATAAATGATGGTCAGCTTTTTTGGGTTAAAATCATGCAAAGTTAACACATTAAAGTTAAAGGCTTTAATCATTGCTAATGTAGTCACCATTTTCTTTGCTTTGTCTAATTTCATCCTTTATTAAGTGCCCCTAAGTTTTACCCTCAACTTATTCATGGGCCATATCAAAATCCATAATTTTGGCCCAAAAACTTGTCCTTGACTTATACATGAGGTCGATTTATATGCAAGTATATATGATAACTTTGGCTCTTAATTTGATAATGACCATACAAATTAGCCATGGTGTTTGGATCTTATCATTTCATTCCCAAATCAATAATCAGTAAAACAAGAATATTCTTGTCAATCTTACATCAACAGGTTCCACCAATTTTCCTTCAGGCATAACGGAACGATTCATTTTAGCAATCCACTGCAGTGTAGCAAGGGCAGCCTTCTCATTTCCACATGAGACATTATATCGAGCAGATTCAGGGATAAACTGCAAAATGCAATTGAGAAGGAAAAAGTATTTTTACAAGTTTCCAGCTAGAAAAAATGAGACTGTATTTATTAATAAACAGTAATAACGTTTGTCACACTCCACAGACTAGATATATAGTCAAACTTTATTAACAAATATAACACTTTATATATATATCATAATTCAGAAACAAAAGTCTAGAAAAGGCTCCCTCACTTGAAGGCTATCTTTTATCATCAGATAATTGCATTCCTGCCACTCTGAAATATTTCAGCAAGGCTAACGGTAACAATGGATTTCTATCTGACAAATGTATGAATAATGGTGCTGATCTATTTGGTAAAATGGTCAGCAAACCAGAACTCATAATTTCCAAGGATAGAAATTATAATAGTGATTATTATGCTTTACAAATTCCATCACCTGATTAAGAACAAAGCAAAGAACATTATTTCACAAACAATTCTTTACAGCAGGGATGGACTGCAACCTTCTAAATTATTGGTGCACAAACTTTGGTCCTCCAAATATTTGGGGCTTTAACTTCAAAATCAACATGCCCAATGACCAGAGTGTCTGGAAACTAATGTCCAAAACATCAAGAGAACCAAAAGCTAAGAATTATTGCTCTAGATGTTCTGAAAGTGTAACATCTGCACTCTCACTGTGTGGGATCGACTGATGGAAAACAGGGAAAAGATATCTGGAAGACCACCATTTCCTGCTTTTAACAAGGAAAGGGGAACATAACCATCCTCAACTTTTCACATATGAAAACCAGGGCACATGTGTCCAAGCAACATCGTAGTGCTATTAAGAGGGCAAAAGTGATTAATGAGGAAGAGTACACAAGTCGTTTGCTTTTGCCTACTGCTACAGGGAAGAGCAAGACTCTGCCCTTCCTCTTCCTCTCTCCCAACTGAGCTAATTGAATATAAACAACTTTTGCATTTTGAACTCTGCTTGCAGCAACTGAAGAAAGCCAAAGTGGTTAGTTTCACCTTTTCTGATTTCAGATTTTTTTTTTTAAAAAAAGAACATTTCAAAATTATTTCCATTTAATTTAAAAAAAAAAAATCTTACAACCATAATTCAACACCACAGAGAAGATTCAGACCCAGCCTTGGAAGAGCTAAGCATTCTTGGAAGAGCTAAGCAATTTTGCATTTTTATAAATTCTTGTGTTGTTTTTTTTAATTAAAAAATGTAAATATTTGACCATCCTTAAAAGGAAGGGACAAGAAAGTCTGCCTTCACCAACTACTTGTACACATCTGAATCTAACCCCTGTGGAATGATTCACATATACCATTTTGAGGAAAGAATGGTTGTGGACAAAGGTATTGTGTAGACAACACAACCTCAACTACAGTTTCAGGTCTCTGAACTAAACTGACTGAAAATATGCTGCCACGATCATGGTAATTGCCACTGACCATCTCCAGACAGTATTTGGCAGACTAGGTACTGTATGTTTGTTTAAATGAATATGTAAGCAAGACCGAAGAGTACTTCTGCTTTGTCAACTCTTACTTATGGAGATCCTTTCATGGAATTTCCGTGGGAAGATTTATTCACCATTGTCTTTCTCTGAAGCTAAGATACTGTGATTTGACCAATGTTGCCCAGTGGTTCAGTCTCAAACCCTGGTTATTCTAGAGTCCTTATCCAACACTCAAACCACTACACTGCACTGCCTCACCAGATTTCCTCCTGCTGCCATAACGTAACTGTATGGATGTCCTAGTAATGGAGTCATAAATCTTCCACACCTTAAATGCTAGGATGAGAATTATGCCTGGAAGAGAGGCAGCCCGAACCAGCCACCGCCATCCAATGGTTGAATTAATCACTGATGCCAAGCCAATAATTAATAAGGAGCCTGCCAACCAAAATACCTGTCAAAAGGAGAAACAGAGGTTAAAATGTGAAGCGATGGTGGGACTCTCTCTAGCTATTATTTGCTTTAGCAGCATCTCCTCTCCACAGTCACATCAGCATTCATGACTTTCTTCCAACTGCTATTGCTGCATAAAACATTATTATAAAAAGAGATTTAGTTATGCTTTCCAGCTTCCAACTCACAGGCTGTCAATACAGATTTTGATAAAGCAAGCACTGTGTTCATCAACTCAGCTCTGGAAGGTTGAATGTCAGCTGTCAGGCTTTCTCAGAATGGAATGTGTGGCACAGTCAATTACTGGAGAATAAATTTATTTGGTGCTTATGGGCACACATATTTAATATTGCATAGAGTAAAAAGAGAGATGATATTTCACAGATGGAACTATGAACTTCTTCAGTTCTGGAGACAAGAGTTTATGTCTTCATTCAGGCTTTAAGCCTGCTAGGTGACCTTGAGCCAATCACTATTGCTCAGCCTAACCTACAATAAATGATTGATTTGGGGATAAAATGGTGGAAAGAGAGCCATTACACTGCCTTCTGTTTTGGGGAGCAAAAGCAGAATGCAAATAAGCTACTAGCATCAGTATTTTATTTATACATTTACATTCTGTCACTCATGAAGCAGAATGAGATACCTGCTAAGGCAGCAAAGTCATGGAATGGACATTGGACAGTGATATGTGCCCCATGTGATTCTATGGTGGTTTTCAACCCTATGTCCTTCAGATGTTTTTGGAGTTCACTCTCAGAATGTTAGACTTCTGACAGCTGAAATCCCAAAATTTTGGAGGACCAAAAACTTAGGGCCAAAACACACTGCAGAAATAATCCAGTTTCACTGGATTATTTAAAGTGGTATCAAACTGGACTATTTCTGCAGTGTATTTTGGCCCTGAGAATCACAACCCTGAACTATCCTGCTGTCCTCAGGTAGGATTCAACTAGTCTGGTCAACTCTTCTACACGGAACAAGATGGAAGTGCTATCTTGTTCTTTGCTTCAAGCAGCAAACACTGGGTATGGCAAGTCTACATTTCCTCAGGCTGAATTATAATCAATAGGTTTTTTTATTATTAGAGCAGCAAGTGACTGGGAAAATACAAAACTAAAAATTATAAAGTACTGGCTCAGGAATCTACAACAATGTCTGGAACAACAAAGAGCTGAATGATGCCAAGTGGGTGAGTCAATTTTTTCTTTAAACAGCGGACGCCTGTGCCATATCACCAACTACTGCTGAAACCCCACTGTTTAAAAAGTCTGGGGCAGATTTGCATTACACAGAACATCAGAGTTTTTAGCATTTGATCTGCTGAACTGCATCCTAGAAAATGTACTTCAAACTTACCTGTGACAATGGCAGCATATAACCCCGGTATTTTGTAGGCAAAAATTCTGTTTTTATTATTAGCCTAAAAGAAACAAGAAAAGTTTAAAATATTTAATAGTGTAAGTTATCAGGTAATATGGCTTTGATCCAGGCTATGTGACTACCTCTATATCCCTGTATGAGCCTGGCTGGACCTGGAGATCCTTTGGAGAGTCTCTCATCACCTACACAGGTATGGTTGGTGAAGAAATAAGATAGGACCTTCTTGGTGGCTATCCTTATGCTCTGGAACTCTTTCCCCAGGAAGACTAGAATGGCTTCCTCCTTGCTGTCTTTCTGTGAACAGGCAAAGGCTTTTATATTCTGACCGGCTTTTACAACCAAAGTTTTTATTTCAGGAAAGAGCCTTTAAGAGGTGCTGCACTGTTTTAAATTGTATTATTTTAAACTGCATTTTATTATTAGTGTAAGTGTATGTATTCATATTACTAATAGTTTAATTCTATTTTAATGTTGAACTTTTGTGTTCTTTTAACAATACTGTAAACATTTAATTTGTAACCTGCTTTGAGTCCCAATCTTGCGAGCATGGGGGGGGGGGAGGGGGGAAGGTGGAGGCAGATATAAAGACGATGACCATAATGATATGCGGCATTCCCAGAATTCCCAGATGATTCAGGTTGTGATCTAGAGGCTGAGAGTGACTTTTTGCCTTCAGATCACTCTTTGCATAACAAAGTTGGACTGAACAGATCTGCAGAATTGTTTGTTTGCCCCATGCAGCATTCAGTGCTCCTTGCTGTATTTCAGAAATGGGGAACCTATAGCATATGTTGTTGGATTGGAAAGCCCATCCTTCCTCACAACTGTCTATGCTAGTTAGAGCAGGTGGGAGTTTCTGTCCAACAGCTTATGGAGAGCCACATGTTCCCCAGTCCTGTTTTATGTTCTCGCCACTAGCCCACATTGTTTTATGTTTTCTCTCCATCAGTCCACCAGATCCACACATGATCAGCAACCCAAAACATCTGCAGGGTTCACTGTACAAAAAGAGCTTTCTTGACCAGCTGTTTATTTATTTTTACCTATAGTCCCCATTCCCTGCCTCAAAGGTAGTCAAAGACTATCAAAGCATGGATATAAAATTAAATTACACAAACTGGAAACATTTGTCCTACCTCATCTCCTCCTTTCATATTGGCTCTGAGTTTACAGGGATTCTCAGCAAAGTGTTGTCAATCAGTACTCCACTATATTAGTGGAATACCTCTCAGAGAATGCAATTGTAAGGAAATCATTTTAAATGTGCACTTTGGGCCTTGTAGAAAACTTGAAATAGCTGCTCAGCACAGTTAAGGAATACAAGCCTGAGTTTAAAATGTCCCGATGTGAAAAGTGACAAAGGGAACTAGAGGTCACGTATGGCTTACTAGCCAGGGAATTGGTTGCAGCTGGGTCTCAGAACATCTGAGGAGTGTTCAAGGTCAGTATGTGCCAGAGAGCATGTAGAACTTTTTGTAAATATGCAATGTCATCCTGGCTGGGGGACAACAATTCAGGTGGCAGAAAAAGAAGTCAGAGAAACAGGTTGTGCATAGTGGCCACATGGCAAATGTCTATAAAAAGCCTAGACTTCATTGTACTGTACAGTGTGGGTTGTAGTTGGTCGGTGGTGGATGTGTTTAGTGCTTGATAGAATTCACTTTCTGTAAATACAGCTACTGAAGAATAAAAGTGCCTCTTTGGAGTTAAACCTGGCTTTAGTCTGTTTCATCAGCAGCTGGAAGAAGAGATTCCTGAACAGCCAGACAGCTCCAAGGTCACTGGTGTTTTTCTCTCAGAGGAGAAGCCTTTCAGAGGCTTGTCTGTGCATTCAACTGCTTGACAACCATGGCTTACCATGTGGTAGGATAGTGCCAGCATCCATGAGCTTCTATTGATGTCCTTGCAACCTGGCAACTGATTTCTCACCAGGTGAAGTTAGTGGAAGGTTCTGTAAGCTGTCCTCATACCAAGCTGTCTTCCTGCTAGTTCAGGAACATCCCAGTATTCTCATTTCACCTTGCACTGCAAACAGCCTCTTTAACCTAAGATTTGTCTGAATTTTGAAAAAGGAAAATAAGTTCTCTGTATGTGTGTTTGAATGACAAGCTGTAAGCAATGGTGGTTGGTACTTAATGCATAATACTTAATGACATCACCAGGGGTTGTCCCTAGGTTTCCAATCCAAAACCTGAAAACTTGGGACAGCCTGAAACATTGCCAGCTACAGAGACTGTTTGGAGAGCAAGGTGAAATGAGGAGAATATTTCTTCTCACTTACTTAGGGAGCCATGTTAAGGGCCATTTACTCTAGCTTACTTGCTTCTAGGTAGATGCAGAACAGAGGGTTACCCTAGCACACTGACTGGGAGAGAAATAAAAAGCTAAGTAAGTAAATAGATAGACTCTCTGGAATGCATTTACAAAGTGCAGCAACAAATCAATTAATTCTTCCAAATTGTAGCAAACTGCTGTTTTTATAGCTGAGCTGGAGATCTTCACGCAGTCATTGCGCTGGGACAAAAGGGTGGCTGATAGCCATGTTGTACATATAAAATGGTCAAAAATCACAGCACTTACAGTCATAAACCAATCATAATGCAGACAATAAATCAGTCATATTTCAAGCATAATGTGCCATAAATCATGTATAATGTTTACCATATCTAATCTTAATAAGGTCATAAATCAATCATGTGCTATAATAAATAAATCACGGTGTCATCATGTGTTTGAAAAACTATCATTGCTGTCCAGATATTACAGCCAGTTATGAAGAGGCCACAACAGCATTCATGTAAAGGAAACACTGTGTCCAAAAAGTACTGCTGGTCTTGTGCCCAAAGACTCCTATCCCCTCCAATAATGGTCAGTTGTTTCAATGCGGTGAGTACCAATGAAACTGACCATGAATAAAACTACTAAACTAATAATCATTCAAATAAAAAGACAAATACAAAATAGCATGCCCAATTCCTATAGTAGGACCATGCCTGATACTAAAAGTAAGCTATTACAATTTATAAACTAACTACACCCAAAACGCTTAGGAAAGGAGAAAAACCCATACTCCAATAAAATGGGGAAATTCCTCCCGACCACTGAAGGCAACCAGGTGCAGCCTGGGGCTATGGTAAGCAAAACATATGTAAATACAGGGTGAATAGAATGGGTTGCTTGGCAGTGAGTACCTGAATGGGCATCCTGCATGTGTTCAGACCTTAAATACGCCCACCAACTCTTGTTCCAAATTTTGCAAATTTCTGGTCTTGCAAGACTGGTACAAGATTAGGGATGAGATCTTGTACAAATCTTGCAATGGTCAGAGCCACAATAAGACTGAAGAGTAGGTGCCCCCATGAAAGCCCAGCACAACAGACTCCTTTGCAAGATGTCAGTAGTGGAAACTTGTTGAGCCCACCAAAGCTGGAGAATTTGCACACTCATCTGCTGCTTGGAGATGACATGTGGAAACTAGAATCTTAAGGCAAGGCCCTGAGATCAGATAATTCTATTCCATCTCTAGTGGGAGCAGCTTTTTTGGTGAAAGGGGTAATTTTTTCTTGTGGCTTTTCTAGCTTTCCATTAGGAACATTTTTAAAGACATTCTGAATGGAATTTTCCAGGTTTTATCCATTCTCTTGACAGCCCTAAGATTTTTTTTTTAAATCAGTAATTGAGAAGTAATGAATAATGCAACCAGTTATTCATCTTTTTAGAAGCAGCAATATTAATGGTAACAAATTGATTTGCACAAGCAATTGCAAAGCATTATGTGATGAACTACTTTTATGTAACCTTCCAAGCTCTGCACATCTACTGGCATGTTGTTCACAGTAAGACATTACCCTTGTGCATGACCTGATACACCACATCCCACCATGGTCCGGAGAAAGACAAACCAGATGTACGATGGGGAAAACGATGTCAGCAAGGAGAAATAGGCTCCCCAGATGAAAGAGATGATTAAAATCTGGAAGAGAAGATACATAAAAGAAGTAAAGTGCCTTGAAAGCAAAAGTATGTACTTACTGATGAAACACTATTGCATGGTGATTATCTTAAGACTGTCTTCATTTAGTGTCACCTATTATATCAAAAGCTTGGTGTGTATAGTCTAGAGGTGACAAAATTTAAAAGAATGGGGTCTATGATTGCCGTATCTACATCAGTCCAAAGGGCAACCCTCCAGCAAATTGAGCAGACACATTTAAATGGGTGAGAGGATTTCATAGCATGATCACTAAGAGTGTTATTCTGTGTTTACACTGTTGCTGTTTAGGACTTTCTTCCTGACTGAAATCACAATAGAATGGACATCCAAGTCTACCATTTCACTAGAAAGATCATAAAACCTTCAAATTTTCAAATTTTTAATTTGATGCTGTATTTTTCTTGTTCAAATATTGTGTCAATATTGTGTCCAAACATGCTGAAGAAAAAAATATTTTTATATAATAGATGACACCATTACATATTTTAAAAATCCATAAATGGTGCATTAGGAAATGACTTCAAACAGTTTCTTTAGTTGGTGGAGAAAGTGAAACACACTCTTTTCAACCAAGGAGGGGTGGTGTTTAAAAATGCAGTGTGAACTCCTGAGAGAAATGAAATACAAAGAGTTTTCACTGAATGGGCTTTTAGCAGAGCTAAGAAAAGCTGCCTTTGTGGCAGAGTGGTTGTTATGTTTGGGCAAGTGGGGTGCCACCTACTTGCTCAACTGCCAACCCCCCTCCCAACCAGCAGGGGTGTAAAAGGTGTACTGATTTCTTTCAAGAATATTTGTTCTTTGCAACTACAGAGGAACCAATGAGTGGAAAATGCAGAATGCAAATTTCAACTAAACATTTAGAACAAACTTTGAAAGAGTTGTTCTACAGTAGAACAAGCCACCTCAAGAGGTGACAGATTTGCCTTCATGAAGGTATTAAAACAGTGGTTTGGCAGCCATCTGTTCAAGATGGTGTGGCAGCATCCTGCAAACTGCTGGTCCTCGATTAAAAGGGAAGTGGGTAGATGACCTTAAAATCCCTTCCAACCCCCAGTATTTCCACTTAATGATCCTGGGTAATAGTGGTGAGAAAGATCTCCAGAAAGTGAAACAATAATTTTATATACCATTCAAAGAAGCACCCACCAAAACATCCTCCAGTTTACCTTCCAACGGCCATATCTATCAGCTAGAACTCCAAATATTACACTGGATACCATGTAACCAAAGAACACCATCTGAAAGAGATGGGGAGTAGGATATATTGGCAAACTCATTTATGTTTATATTTTTATGATATATATTGCTACACATTAACTGCAAAACAAAGAAGTTTGAGAACTAGAAGTACCAAGTTCTAGATTTTGGAGGGCTAAACAATGTTAACATCCACGTGCTTAGCTTTTTATGTATGTTTATATGCATCTATCTATCTATCTAATCAGAGACTCTAGACTGTGTGTACATGTCTTTTGCTGGTGGAAAGTATAATTTTAGCAAGTCTCTGTGTGTGCATGAATGAATGAAATAAAGGATTCATGAAAGGTCATTTTGAAAATTATCCCATTTCATTACAGTACTTTCAAGTCCAATGGCTGAATGGTAGAATCTTCACTGAAGTTTTTCATTTGATGCTCTGGTCAAAGCTAGATAACACTGTTGGTGCAAGATAAAATGTCTCCACCTAGACTGGGTGGAGCTATGCCTGTATCTGGGGAAATGTACTGCTGAGTTCATCACACTATCTCTGGGATAACTCCAGGCCATCTGGAGACATTCCAGTTATCTGATATAACAGCGATTCCAACTGAACATATACAGATCTCTAACGTCAATAACGGCCATTTGTTCACAAGTTTGTTCAAGAAAGACAGATTGCAGTTTGAAAGCTCCAGGTTCACATCTTCTCTCCTTGAACAACCTCACAAACAAACTAACATAAATAAATTATAAAATATTATTATAAGCACATTGTCCCAGGAAAACTCCTCTTCAATATTTCTTTGTGTGTTTGAGCATTACATTATGACCAGGGTTCAAATCCCAGCTTGGCCATCATTGAGTGACCCCCAGCAAGTCACACTCTTAGCCTCAGAGGATGGCAAGGGCAAACCCCCTATGAAGAAATTTGCTGAGAAAACCCCATGACCCTAGGGTTGTCATAGGTTGGGAATGGGTTGAAGGCACACAACAAGAACAAATAAATGTTATAATTAATAAATAAAAATATAAAACAGATCCCTTTCCCTTCAACCAGGAATTAAAATGTGGGTGATACAAATGCTACTCACAGTTGTCACTAAAGCCACTTGCCAATTTCCAAGTTGCCATTCACAGCGGATTACGGGACCCACTACAGCAATCAGCATAATTTCCATGGCTTCTACCACCTTCAGGGATAATAAACACATGTAACGGCAGTCTCTAACATTTAAGAATAAATGAAGGACTTGCCTATAATTCCCCAATTCTCTTTCTAAGAATTAGAGCCTGGAAAAGTTTCTGAACAACAGCTGCCAGAATCTCCCCACCTAACCTGGCTGGGGGAATCTGGATGTTGTAACCCCCAAAATTAACATTCCAAATTGCTGAGAGCTGTAGTACAAAACATGTAACTTTTCTAAGATATGTGAAGCATTTTGTCCAAACTCTGTCCTTCATTGTTGTACAGCAATAAAGGTTTCCCTCTGCTTTAGGAAACAGAATTCTTTCATTGTGCAATTGCTTTTCTTTTGATATTTCTAAAGCTACGATGGCATGCATTTGATTTTTAGAAATATACTTGGCTGAGGTGGGGGGGAGAGGACTCACACTTATTCTAAAACAGATAATCTGAGAGGTGAGACACCCTCTCTCCACATCAGCTGCCATTGCTGTGGCCTCTGAGGGAGAGAAAAGCAGCAAGGCACAGTGCCAAAATGCTTTGGTCCCAGTGTCTCTCCATTCCTTCTGCCGCTGCTGTGGCCTCTGAGGAAGAAAAGAGCACACAGGCACAATGCCCTTTTTCTTGGGTTTCCATGTTGTTTTAAATTGCAAGCCTGAGGAAAGGGAACAGTTGAATTAACCATTTGTAAATTGTTCTGGGAGACCTTTTAACTGAATGACAAGGTATACTATATATATGCGCTCTCGATGGATGGATAGATGAGGTTATTCTACACCTCCTTATCTTAAAACATTAAAACAGATGATACTTTTTAGAGTCAGGTATGCCTAGTATGAAAAACTTACTCCAGTGCTACCCATGATCATAAAAAGTGCAATGTGAAACCTCCCAAAGCCAATTGTTTCCACAGCATCTGCTACTGTAAATGTCTTTTGCTCCACGTCATCTTCTGCAGTGCATGGCTTCTGCTCTAAAACATGAAGAAAAACAAAGCTGCTAGTCACAGAAACCTTAAGGGGTATACCATTTTAGGAACACAGTCAAGAACTTTTTGACTGTGACACTCTTTAACAAGAACAGGGTGGGCACAAAATAAAATTCTGACTTTAATCTAGGGGAGAAGAAAGTGTGGGTCCTCAGCCACAGGCAAGCCATGGAGTCCCATTTTGCAACCAACATAGCCCCACAAAGTGCCCAGACCTCCCATTCCTCTCCCCTCCTCCCACACACAATCATTTTGTTCCTCCAAAAGCTTCAGAAAACATCCAAAATGCATTTGTCACTATCCCTCAAATCCCTGGAAAATGCAGCCTTCCCATCAGCCACAGATTAAACAAAACAAAACAAAACTGTAAGTGATGTGAATTGTGAAGTCATTTTTAATCACATTGGAGCTGCCAGTGTGACCTCTGGAAGGTTTCAGGAGTGGAAAAACCCAAGCCCATCCCCATCCCTACAGTTGCCCATTCCTCTTCTAGCAAGATACAAAGTGGCACCAAAGTCAGTTGTAACTAAATTGTGCAATGGCATTATCCACACAACCAACATCTCTGCAAAAGAAAACCAGCTGTTGTTGCAAGTATTAGGTGAGTATATGTTAAGCAAACCAACTCTGATAATGGACCAACTCAGGTCTACCATTGGGCAAGAAAAGCTTGACCAATGTATTGTGTTTTCAATACAAAGAAAACCTTCTGAGCAAATCTCTTTTGACAATTTAATGAACAAGTTCACCAAAATTAAGACAAGGAAGTAGTAACTCAAGTAGGCTAACTATTTAAGTATGAGATTATCACTAATTATTGTAATAAAGGACTTTTTGTTTAAGTTAATATTAGGGTTGTGAAAGTCCATCAGTCTAACTCTCATTTCAGGGCGATTCCCAATCTGTCCTACTTCCGAATTGAATAGTGAGACTTATTTTTCCCACCAAACAGATAATATATGCATATTTTGTGCACATTTCCTCAAAATATTCTCAAGGGTTTTATGCATTTTAAATGCATATAGATATAGATATAATTAAATCACATTGTTTTGAATGCATTATTGCCCTTCAAAATGCACTGCATTCTTCACAATTGTACAGATTTCTGAGACAAGGTGTATTTGGTTCAGTTAGCAGGCTTGTACAAAATGAGCATATCCATACAGAAATAGCAATTCACACACATTTCGATTCCTAACTGACAGTCCATGTATTTAAATACATTTTGCAACCTACTAACATTTTTTTTGGGAGAAGTGTGTTCTGTGCCTTTAATGGCTTTAAAGGTTCAGACCAAATTTTGGAATTGTGCCTGGAAGCTAACTGATCAATGCAGGTATTCCCAATTTTTTTTTTTTTTTTTGAATTTTGGGGCAGTACAGAACGACACTTTGTGCTGGCCTGATCGTGAACTAGGGCTGTGGTAGGGTGGAGCGTTCACACGCTCCCAAACCCTACTGTGCTCCTCAGGCACATCTTGGGGCATGCCCATCTAGACGGCATGCACCATGATGATGTCCATCATGCACAGCGTCTAAATGACGCTGCACACAAGGGGCATCATAAGGCCACACCACAGCTGTTAGGGTGCACACCTTCTAGGGTGCAAATAGCAGCCCCGTTTCACAGCTTCTGTTTGCACTGGGTTGGGGGCATGGCATGCGGCTGCCTTGTCCCCAACCCAGTGCTTCCATAGGTGGCATAGAGCCATCCCCGAACGGGCTGTTTTGTTTGTGTGAAATGTTGCTTGAAATTAAGAATGAAGTACTGTATGAGCAACTCAGGGCTATAAAAGACAAGAAAATCCAGCAGGAGAGAGGAGTGGGTAATGAAAACCCCTCCCAAAGGGGTCTGGGTTGCACTGGGTCTGCACAGAGGCTAGCTTTGGAGTTGACTCTCACTCTGAGTGTCTGTTCTGAGTGGCTGCTTGAAGTGACCGCTTGGCTTGTCTCATGCTGGAACCAGCCATTGTGAGATTTTGGTGTGAGATCTGTCAAAATCTCACACCAGATCTTGTCTCATAAGCTTAAGAACAAGATTTGCCAGGCCTATGTAAGGCCCATCCATGTTGAGGCCGGCCATTCTGGGCCTGGCTTCCGAGGGACCTACTCACCCACCCTCCATTCACACTGGTGCTTTTTGCCATATCCCCAGGCTTCAGATGGTTGCCTTCAGGGGCCAGGAGAAAATTTTCCCATGTTATTGGAGCATTGGTTCCCCCCTCCCCCTGGGGGTATTGGGTTTTGCTTGTTTATTTGCCTACTGTTTATATGTTTGGTCACTGATTTGTTCTTAGGTGTGGTGTTAGGTATTCTGCATGGCACTTTGTAGCTGCTTCCTATATAAGCATAAACACTTGTACAGCAATTGCATCGCTGCATGCTGAATCTCTGTGGCACTTGCTGCAATGTCACAATGCTGAATGCTATCAGGAGGAGTTGGATTCATCAGGCACAAGATGAAACTGAAAGTTTGGGAAGCATGAGGACAGTGGGGACTATTGTGGAGAGGGGCAGCCAGCATTTGGGGCCAATGCAGGCTACTGGTCCACTTTCACAGGGGAATTAGGCACACAACCCCTTATACAGGATTTTACTGTGCCGAAGGCGGGGAGTTCCCCCACTTTATATTTGGCATATTCATGGAACCGTCATGCTCCATGTCCACTCCACTTGAAGACACTTTGATTCTTACATAAGTTTTGAAAGTGATGGATTGATGATCACAATATGATTGATTAGGGTAATCATTGTGATTGATTTATGACTGCATTATGACTGATGGATGACCTCTTTTTGATTGATTTATGACAGTGTTTTTGATTTATTCATGACTTCTGCATATGCCTTAAAGTTGTGGCCAATTTTATAACCCATACAATGGCATCCAGTCTCCCTTTTGGCCCAGTGCAACTGCTAGCTGCCAGGGGAATCAAGAGTGCACCTACTGACTGAATTCTGTAGCCCATCAGAAATGAAGGTGAGGCAAGCACTATCGAGATGGAAAAAGGATCAGTCCCAGAATTAGATTACCTTTTCCTGGCTCCTCTCTCTGAGTTCCCATTTCCTGCAGTGGAATAGCAGTGGTTCCTTCTTTCTTCTCCTCAGCCATTTACTAGTTACATTACTTCTTTGTGTTTGTGACTGCAGAAGGTCTGGGTTTTACTTTGGAGCTACAGGGAAGTGGATGGGAAAGCATAGGATGAACAAGTATGATACATTACTGATACATTGAATATGTATTATTGGTACAATTATCCATCATTAATTATAGTTCTGTCTGCTTTCCAGCCAAGAAGAGATTGGCTCACAAGAGCTGCACCCGCATTGCAGAAATAATCCAGTTCAACATCACTTTAACTATCATGGCTCAATACTATGGAATTCTGGGAAATATCGTTTCTTGTGGCACCAGAACTCTCTGACAGAGTAAAGCTACATGTGTCACAAAACTACAGTTCTAAGAATTCCATAACATTGAGACAAGGCAGTTGACGTGGTGTCAAACTGGATTATATCTACAGTGCAGAGAGCCCCAAAGAGATTTATAATAAAAGAGATTAGTTTTATGCAAACTCCCACATGAAAATTGTTTTCAATTATTTTAAATTATTTAAATCAGTTTTAATCTGTCTTCTTAAAATTTATTAAATAGATTAATATGTTTCTAGCCTTTAAAAATCATTTTTATCTACATTTTTATCTACACCAACGGAATTAGTCCAGTTTTATTGTACTGTATACCCTCCTGTGATCTTTAAATAGAGAGCAGGATATAATTTTTTAAATAAATAAATCTGTAAGTGTTGCAGAAAAATACAATACAGTTAGGTTCATCTTGGCACACAGAGGGCCACAATGTTGCCTACTCCTGTTTTGTTTTTATTTCTATATAATTAAATTTATTAACTGCATTTATAGGACCATTGTTTCCAAGCCAAGGGAAGTGATAGTCCCCCTATATTCTGTTGTAGCCAGGGCTCATCTGGAGTACTGTGCCTAGGTCTTGGCGTCCCATTTTAAGAAGAGGATAGACAAGTTGGAGCAGGTTCAAAGAAGGGCAGTGAGGATGATAAGAGGTATGGAGAATAAAACTTATGAGGAAAGGCGGAAGGAGTTGGTTATGTTCAATCTTGTGAGGAGAAGACTGAGAGATGATATGAATACACTGTTTAAATATCCAAAGGGCTGTCACAGAGAGGAGAATTCTGTTTAGTCCTCTGCTGCCCCAGAGGTTAGGTGCCATAGTCTAATGGTTTTACGATACAGGGAAGTAGATTTTGATTGAACATTAAAAGGAACTTCTTGATGGCAAGAGCAATCTGGCAATGGAACAAATTACTAGAGAGGTGGAAGGGTTTCTGAAGATGTCCAGAGAAAGAGGGTGGACAGCTAACTGCTGGGGATGTTCTAGCTGCAGTTCCTGCACTGAGTACAAGGCTGGACTGGGTGGCTTATGGAACCCCTTCTGATTCTCTGATTCTATTTGTACCCCATTTCTCTCCAAAACTGGGACTTGAGGCAGCTTACAAATTAAAGCAAGTACAATAAATATAAAACATAAAAGATCAACACTGAAAAGAAAAAGAAACTATTAATAATACTAAAACAGTTTTAAAAAACACACCATTAAGAGTGTTAAAAAGAGCAGGAACAAGATTCCAAGGGACCAGCATTCAAAATCCTGCTCAGCCATGGAAACCTACAGGATGACCTTTGACAAATCCACACTCTCTCAGCCTCAGGAGTAGGCAATAGCAAACCTCTGAATACATCTAGACAACAAAACCCTATTATAAGGTCACCATAAGCTGGAAATTACTTGAAGGCACACAACAAGACATGTAAAAGACAGTACAGTTAAAATAATATGGCATGCTTTTAAAATCGCTTTCTTTAAAACTGTCAGGTCTCATAATTATTTTCTAAAGTTATTGTCCTGACCTTTCTGTTCTCTGACCCCTCCTTGCTCCAAATTCAAATCTTCTCAAGCAAGACATGCAACAGGAGGTGGAAAGCAGATCAAAATGACCTTGGGCAAATCACACACTCAGCCTTGAAAAAAAATGATAGGTTCATCTTAGGGTCTCCACAAGTTGAAAATGACTTGAAGGTTGCTGTTGTTGTGTGTCTTCAAATAATTTCTGATTTATGGCGACCCTAAGGCGACCCTTTCATGGGGTTTTCTTGGAAACTTTCTTCGGAGAGGGTTTGCCATTGCCATCCTCTGAGGCTGAGTGCGAGTTGCTCAGGGTCACCCAAGGAGTTGTCATGGCTGAACCAGGATTCAAATTATGTTCTCCAGAGTCATAGTTCAACACTCAGAGTAGTACACCATGCTGGCTCTGACTTGAAGAAGGCACACATCAACAATCATCACAAAAGTTAATAATAGTGTAATAGAGAAAGTTGATAATAATAACCGGATGATCTCCTGTAGAGTGGCAAGAACCTGACACCAAATTGTCTGACAAAACAAAAACGGCTTTTTTTCTCTGAATCAGGCTGTTTAAAATCCCTGCTCCGGAGGTGAAGATTTCATTTGCCCATTACAAAGCCTGGTTTATGGAGGGCATTGCTGAATGCTGCTCCAGAGTTTATAAAAGAGTTTTTTGTTTGGTTGGTTTTAGATTACAATGCCCAGAATTTCCCCAGCCAAAATGGGGGAAATTCATCTTGCATCTGGTTTCCTTTGTCTCCTCTCATTATTTTGCACCAAGCTCTAGTTGATGGACACTGGAATCCTGATTTTAAAACACATACACAATCCACAAACCTGATTTTTCCCCGTATCTGGTACAAAAGAGCTTTCTCTCAAGAATTACAGTGGCTGCTATTTGTTGGAAGAAATTGGTCCTCCTATGTTTTGTTGTACTCATGGTCAGTGATATTTTGTAAACGAGGTTGATGTATTGAGAACCATAATGTGCCCAATAGATGTTTCTCTTGCTTTAGTCATTAACAGTAATTAGATGTTACTCATAATTACGCAAATAGGCCATGATTCTGCATCAGGAGATGTGGCCTTAATTTTCACATAGATGGAATTACACCTCATCTCCTTTCCCAACCCTGAACAAAACTACTGTCAAGATTAAATTAAATCAAATTAATCCTGTCATGATTTTGTTTCTGATGGTTATGTTTAAGTTCAATGTTTTATAAAAAGTTATGTAATAGGCTAGTTAATTTAGAGTTAAGAAACTATTTTATGTTATGGGATTTGCATGGGAGATTATTAGAAATTAAGGGGAAGCAGTGGATGCTGGGCTTCATATAGATTGTATGTGGGACTGCTCTGGAAAAGCAGTTATGCAAAGATTTACTCAAATGGTTTTGGATTATACTTTGGACTATATAATGTTAGGTTTGGTTATATTGTAAGCTTCTTTTAAAGTTTGTTTTATTGTTAGATTAAGTTTCTTATGAGAAATATTGTATTTAGAAATGTTATAAACTTTCGTTTGAGTGATTGATATGAAAACAAATGTTGCCATACATCAAAGTGAAGAAATCATTAATGTCTATGAAAAGAATTAAAAGAAATCACTGCTATGTTAAGGTTTGATTAGTTGTTACAGGCTAGATTAAGAATATAATCTATAGAAGGGATAGAATAATTATATTGAGATGTTTTATAAGTGATAAATGATTATTTTATGATTGGATGAAATGTATGAATTTGATAGTGTTCTGATTTGGATAAAAAAAGTGTTCTGTTAAAATTCAAAGTTTGAATTTGAACAAGTTTATTTGAACACCAGAAGCAAAAGATTCCCACAACCATTTCGCCTATGTCCTAGTGGTAAAAATAAATCAACAATAAATTAAATAATTAACACTTTAGCTTTCATGACACCCAAATTCACATGCCTGAGAAAACCACCTCACTGATTCTGCCTAATTGTCCACCCTTGGTCCACCTTTCCCTAAGAAGGTGAGAGCAATCTATATAGTTTGTCCATCTCCTTTAATCCTAACATTGAGAGACAGATTAGGCTAATAGATCAGCATGCAACTAGTTCATGCTCACTCAGTGATTTCCATAATGGATTTCAGTTGAATCCTACATTTTCCTTGAACCTTTTTTGCCATATTTGCTCACTTGGTAATAACTATTTAGGATATTAAATTATTCTTAGTAGAAGAAATCTTACCTTCTAATTATCAAATCCTTGGTCAAATCTTGTTCCTGACTTTCTTCCTGTCAAATACGGAGCTCCTTGTGTCTGATTATACTTGCTGTGGCACTGTCTTTGGATTTCCCCTCTCTGTTTTTGCTTTCTTCATGGCTTGATGTGCATACTTCTAGCTTTCAAAAGTTTGCTTCTCATTTAAGTTTCAGGTTTAAGCCTTCCAGAGCAATTATTTTCTTAGTTTTAGAAAACAAATAGCCACACCTGCTACATAACAAGGGCTTAATCATACACTACACATTTACCTTCCAAAATGACCGGCACACCTGTCTGTTCTCTGAAGGACAGCTCTTTTCATTTCAACTGGTGACTGAAAGTAACCAGAGAAGGAAATATAGCAGAATAACAAACATACAGACTGATTGGTTATTCAGATGTCTTAATCTTAGCTATTCTAAATTCATCAAGCATACTTTTTTTAAAAAAAAAAGCTGGTAGGGGAAACTCAAGACAGCTTTGCTATTGGGCAAACAGGCATGGAAAGAGACCAGTTCCTGTAGCTAAGCTCTTGGGATACATATGGGCTTTCTAGATTGGCAAAAAGAAGTGTGTTCATGGCTGTATGAAACTCTAGCCTTTTGATGAGAAAAAGGGAAAGTGTGTCATGAAAACGCTTTTTTGGGGTTTTAGGGGAGAAGAAGTGCCTTTTAAAAAGTGCTGGTTTTCCCAGCTTCTTTTTTAAAAACTGCGGAACAGCGCAGCTCCATCTAAAGGCTGTGGTGCAGCTGCTAAGCATTAAGGAAAAGGCAATTTCATGTCACACTTTCCTGCCAATCTAGAAAGCCCCATAGGAAGATGGGTGGTGGTAGATGAAGTGAGAAACAGGAGAGGAAGTCTATTGGTTGCAGGGATCAAGAGTGTGGTTGAATAATAGTGGATTATCTGGGTATAGTTATAATAACAGGAAAAAGAGGAAGAGCTTGTCTATACTGGCCATAAACCCAATTTACCCTATATCCAGTGCAATGAGAACTCACAATGTGCACAACGAATCCATTTCTTTAAACCATTAATCTAACAGAAAATGCTGTTATACCCAGGTGTGTTAGACGTGAGGAGAGCTGGCTCTGGCTAGATCCAGAGGAATTTATTGCAGCCTTTAAAAACCAGATTAACTGCAACCTCCCAGAGGGCCTTCTCTGCAATAGCTCCCAGATTATGGAATGGCCTGCTGGACGAAATCCATCAAATTGCCAGTTTAGACAGCTTTAAAAAAGCTGCCGAGATGGATCTCTTCCAGCAGGCCTTTCATGGATAAAGGCCACAGAATGACTGCCCCAGAATGTATTAGCCCACCACTCTACCCTTGTTATAATTAATAGATATTTTCATTTTTAATTTTAATTGTATCATGTTTAATTCTATTTTAAAGGGGGGGGAATTGAGATATAATATTGAATGTGGGTATTTTAATATGTTGTGAGCCACTTTGATTGTCTTGTCACTGAAAAGCAGGATAAAAATAAAAGTTTTATTACTATTATTTATTTTATAAACCAGCTGTTCCTGTGTCTACACATTCACAAACCAATGGCGCCACCACCACTGTTGCTATGACCTCACTGGCCAAGCAGCTTCTTGCAAGGGCTTGGCCATCGCTGTTGCTTCTGTTGAGATCAGAACGGAGTGCCCCACCAGGTGATCACCAAAGAGAGGGTCACTTTACCCACTCCTTGTTGATTGCATGGATGCCCTGTTTTAACCTCAACAGAAGCACCAGCAACAGCCAGGTTTTTGCAACGAGCTGCTTGGCTGGAGAGATGGCAGTAGTGATGGAATCTATGGGGAAGGCCAATGGGTTGATGTGGTGTTTCTCTGTGACCCGTCTGGGCACATTCCACCCATACTGTGTTAACCAGGGAAGACTCTGGAGCATAATACTCCAGATTAAGGGGTATTTCCCTTTTACAAGCTTGCCTAGGCCCTGAGATCCTCAAGAGAGGCATTGGTCTTAGTTCCGCCATCTTCAGAAGATGTGATATAGGGCTTTCTCAGTGGTTGCCCCTCAGCTATGGAACTCCCTTCCTAGAGCGGCTAGAATAGCCCCTTCCTTGCATTACTTCCATGAGCAGGCAAATAGCTTTTTTTTTAAAAAAAAAAAAAAGACAGATTTTTGAAAATTGGTGTTGTACTGCCTTTATTGCCTTAGCTATACTGTTCTTTTACACTGTTTTATGTAAATTTTTATGTTACTTTTAACTGTTTATTTTAAAATTGTTTCTAAATGGTGTTGGTACTTTAATTCCATTTTAATGTTGATCTTTTCTATAAATGTATTGTACACTCGTCCCTCCATATTTGCAGCTTTGACTTTTGTGGCTTTGATTATTGGCTGATTTTATTAATATGTTCTCTCTAGGAATATCTAGGTCCTCCAGCGCAGCTCTATGGTCAACTTTAACCAAATGTCACACTGAAGGACCTAGAGATTCCTAGAGAAAGCACTCTACTAGGCGTTTGTAGTTCCTCCAGTGCAATTCTGTGGTCAAAATGTTGGCAGATGTTGACCACAGAGTTGCACTGGAGGACCTAGAGATTCCTAGAGAGGTGTCCCTTCAGGTAAAAACATAGTGTTTTTGTTATTTGCAGTTTTTCCACATTCATAGGGCTCCTGTGCCCCTAACCCCAATGAATGTGAAGGAATAAGTATATTTAAATTTCTAAGCTTCCTTGAGTCCCAGTTTTTGGTGAATAGGCAGGGTATAAATAAAGTAGCAGGAGCAGTAATAATAGCAACAACAGTGAGAGAGAACATCTTCAAATGTCATTTGAGAAACTGTTCAGGACACAGTGATGCTTAAGGTCATTAAACCAACCTAGGTCCCTCCAGATATGTTGGATAACTCCAGTCAACCTCCATTCAGGGCAGGCTTTGCTGACCTGAAATGACCTGGGATTTTAGTCCAGCTGGCTAACTGGACTGACATTTTTATCTGTTTGAATGTTTGTTTGAAAGTGGGGGCATCAAGCAAAGTTTGTAAGTGTTGGTCACATATTGCATATTAATAATGATAGCAACTACAACATTTATTTATGACACCGTTTTCATCATCCATTTCAAATGATTATATTCATACTTCACATCTCATCATTGGGGTGGGGTGGTCCATTGCAACAAAATCTCACATTGGGGGAAAAAAGGTGGAGTTGGGTTGTTTGGAAGCATCCAGAACAGTTATGTTTTTAACAACAACAACAACAATAAATAGATTTGCAATAAAGTTAAGGTTGCCAGGTGAAACAAAAGAGAGAACTTTCAGCAGGTATTGCTTACAAGACAAGCAACATCTGTTGAAATTCCATTTTATATACAACCAATAAAGGGACTGGAGCCTTGTCCCTCATTTCAACTGGCAATCCTAAATAAATTAAAAATTGGTATTATATAAAACATTTTGGTCACCTGATTTGAGCAGGGAATGTTTACTCTGTAAAGTTAATACATAACAGCTGTGACTGATTGGGAATGATGGATGAGAGAACACCAAATTACCAGAGATAATTTACCACAAGGACATCCTTGAAAACTGCAGCCTCACAGTGAGTTCTCCACACCCCTCTGACAGTCTTTTTAAATGCTTGTAACATGGTAACTGACCATGGAAAATAATCATGACCTCCTCTGAAAATAGGGAAGCTGAGGGTTCATTCAACATATAATCCAGTTGTATCAAAGTGGAGAACTTCCGATCCACTAGAAGTTGTTGGACTATAGATCCCTTCACCCATAACAATTGGTTTGGTTGGCTTGGGCTGACATGAGTCGGAATCTAGGAAGGCCACCGACTTTCTTCCACAGCTCATGGCCAGAAGTATTCAGCTAATGCAGGCCTTCCCAACTGCAAACTACATAATGGCAGTTCTGAACTTTTTTGGTGCCCATTCTTCAGTTTAATCTATACTGCAGAAATAATGCAGTTTTACATTGCTTTAACTGCCATGAGCCTTAGCACATTATTAAACAAACCTGGCAGACAAATGAAAAGACATGTTTTTTTTTCTCCTTCTGCATGATATCATTGTAAAACCATGGAAGAGGGTTGTAAAAGTGTTGTGAAAGTGTCCCATTTGCCAAGATGAAATAATACATTTGGCAAAAATGATGCTTTTATAATGCTCTCCTGTGCGTTTACAATCTGAACAGAATGAGGGTCATGCAGAGGGAGAAAAAAAAAATGGGTCTTTTCATTTGCCAGCCAGGTTTGTTTAATAATGTAATAACGCTGCATGGCTCAATGCAATGGGACTCTGAGATTTGTAGTTTTGTGAGATATTTAGCCTCCTTTGTCAGAGAACTTTGGTGCTGCAACAAAGTACAACCCCAGGCTTCCATAGCTTGAAACCATGACAGTTAAAGAAGTATCTGTGCATTAATTCTGTAGTGCAAGTGCAAGTGCAGCCAAATTTATAAAACAATCTAAGCCATATTCACCAAAGTTTGGAAAGAAACAGAATCCCTAGCACAACTAGTTGAATATTCCTACTCTACTCACAATATATAGATGGTATTCTGGGTTTTTGGATATTCCTGGGAATCCGCAAGTCTGCACCTCTTTGTCTAGCCTATGAGCAAGCTTCCTTAGGGATGATGAGGCAGGCAGCACCCCTATCTCTCCATCAGTCCCAGAGTCTCCCAGGTCTCGTTCCTTGTGCCTTGTGTTTTTATAATCTCGTCTTGCAAACATCTTGAAGCTTCCACACTGTCTCTCATTATCTCTGTTGTTCCTATGTGATGCTGACCCCCAGTAAATGTAACCTAACCCATTGCATAATGAACCCTTTGATTACAGTATATGGAGCACCATGGTGTAGTAGTTTGAGTGGTTTGACCTAAGGTTCTGGAGAGCAGGCTTCGATTCCCATCTTGGCCATGAAACCAGTGACCTCACAGCCTCAGGGGAAGGCAATGGCAAACCTCCTCTGAACATATCTTGCTAAGAAACCCTGTGCCTTAGAGTCTCCATAAGTTGGGAATGACTTGAAGGCACACAACAACTATTACAACTTACATGGAAAAGAAACTATACTACTTAGCTGTCTGGCCCAAATAATGAAAGAGCCCATGATCACAATCATTTAGTCTCCTTTTTCCCATGATCTCCCTTCACCCTGGCATAAGGTTAATACACCTGTATCCATAATGTCCCAAAGCAACACAAATGAAATAAAAAATAAATATAAAATAAAATAAAACAATGAAGGGCCTTCAGATCCAACTCAAGGTCCTGACCAAACAAAACCACACACTGAAAATATTAGTTTTTTAGACTACAACATGCAGAAATCCCCAGACAGCATGGCCACTGGTCATGACAACTTTGAGATTCTGGGCATTGTAGATACCAAAAATGGCCTCTAAGTTCTGTTCATAGCTGACCAAGTAATTTTGGCACATGAGGCCTCCCCCAGATTGGCTAATAGTTCCAGTAATTATTGATATGTAGAGAGATCTTGTAGCACCTTTGAGACTAAATGAAATAAAGAAGTTAACAGCATAGGACTTTATCACATTGGATAAAATTGGTGGGGAAAGTGAGAGTTTAAACAGACATTATCCTGTGAAATTCATGCAATCACAGTGAAGATTTTCACACACATAAATTATCCTGGCAATAACCAGGTAATAACCAGCAACAACTCATTCACAGGATTTCCCCATGAATGATTTGTTGCTGGTTATTACCTGGTTATTGCTGGGATAAGTCCTCTTTAATTATGATGTCATGTGAAAATCTTCACCGCGATCACACAATTGTCACAGGATAATGTCTGCTTAAACCCCCATTTTTCCGTGTGATAAAGTCCATATTCTCAGAGGTGCTAAAGATCTCTCTACATATCGACTCCACAGACTAGCATGGCTATATATCTTTGAATTCTCCCATTAATTATTGGGTTATTTTGTCCCTGGATTTCATGCCTTGAAACAGCTGTTCTATTCCCATGTTATTGTACCCCAAATAGACTGGCCTTTTGCTTACTTTTATTCCTGCTTGAGGTGTAATTAATTGTTGTGTGGATGGTTTCCTTCCTGCCCCTTCATCCTCTCCATGAATTCAATACATCTCTCCATTCTCCTCCCACAGTATCATGTTCTCTGTCTTGGACTTTTAAAAAAAAAAGTTGTTCTAATTATAATGCTAAAGTGTTATACAGCTTGAATCTCCCTTATCCGAAATGCGTGGGACCAAAAGTGGTTTTCTTTTTTTTTAGATTTCATAGTTTTTCAGATATTGGCATATTTGCCTATGTATAAACCAGCACGGCATAGTGGTTTGAACATTGGACTATGACACTGGAGACCAGGGTTCAATTCCTTAGCTCAGTCATGAAATCCACTGGGTGACCTTGGGCGAGTCACATGCTCTCAGCCTCAGGGGAAGGCAATGGCAAACCTCCTCTGAACAAATCTTGCCAAGAAAGCAACATGATAGGTTTGCCTTAAGGACAGCATATGTTGGAAATGAATTGAAGGCACACACACACACACACACACACAGATTTCTTGGAGATGGGACCCAAGTCTAAGCATGATATTTTTAATCATTTTGTGCATGAAACAAAGTTTATGTACATTGAACCATGCAAAAGCAAAGGTGTCAGTCACCCATGTGGCCAATTTTGGATTTTGAAATATTTCAGATACTGAAATTCTGGTTAAAGAGACTCAACCTGCATCACTTTCGCATTATAACAAGGAGTGCCAGGTGACAAAAAGAACAGGGCTCATGTCCCTTTAATGTTTTCTAAAGCAGAATTTCAGCATGACAAGCAACTCCTCTGAAATTATGGCTTCTACACAACCATTAAAGGGACATGACCCCTGTCTCTTATTTTACCTGGCAACCTATCTATCATGAAAAGAAAAGGTGTGGGAACAAGAAATGTTCAATCTAGTACCAAGATGCAATGAGGGAAGGAATATCAGAGGAAAATTGTTTAGAAAATTCGTAACTCCATTGAACACATATGCACTGGGAGGAACCAAGACAATGGATACAGAAGCGAACATTTACCTCTGCCCATATTGTAAGTTCCCAAGATGGGGGGGGGGGGGGGAGGGACATCCCCACCCTGTGTTTGAAAAGTTGCAGCTACTCCTGGAAATTCACACGAAATAGAGCAGGGTACATTCCATGGATATTTTTTAAAATCCTTGTAAGGATAAGTACAACTCCAGCAAAATACTGAGGATTTTGACCAGTCTGAAGGGGGCCTGCATCAGAAAAAAGCTCTCATGTGTCTCTTCATTGCTGGCACTTAAAAATACAGTAACAACATGTTGCTTCCTTTCCACAGGACCCAAAATCTGCAGCCTGAAATGGTTGCCTCACCCTGCCCAATAGTAGGGCTGGCCCTGCATATATTGCAAAGGAAAACAGTTATGGACTCCTGAAGTGCAAAAAAGAGGCCTTTGCCAATGTGTTTGTTTCTGATTTCCCCTGGGAAAATACCCTTTGCTTGAACCCACAGGACTGGCACAGTACTGATGGACTGTCAGCCTTTATTCGTGTGGCCCTTATTAAACATTCGTTGCCAGGCAGGGATGTAGAAATGCCCTTTAATGTAAGCCACCAAATAAAAGATTTTTCTGAAGCGGGGGCAAAAAGCAAAGAAATGTTTCCAGTCTGCAGTTGGCAGGTCTATCTTGTTGACATCGACATTTAATAATTCAGGTTCCAGATCAGCTTGTTTCAGAGGAAGTTGTGTGAGAAAATCTCCAGCCAGTTAATGTTAAGTTGTGGAACAACTAAGAAAATAAGGGGTTCTTATAGTGAAGTATATTTATATATCAAATGCTTCCCAATCATTGCTGAATCCTGTTTATGTTCTTTACAGGTGCCAAGATAAAGAAATGTGGTCTTGCAAGGGAATTAATTTGATGACCATTTTGACATCCAATCAACCATGGTGGCCTTAAGCTAAATTAATATCTTGATGTTTTCTTTGGAAAAATTTCAAAGGGTGAGATGGTAAGGGAGAGAAAGAGATACACACACACACACGCACAAATGTTGGTTTTGAGCAATTCATTTCCTTTATCAAACCAGTGAACAAACAATTAATTTTGAGGCTTTGAAGAGCAGAAAGATGTATTTCACACAGCAGGAATTAAAGGTGTATTTAGACAATGTAAGTTTGTGAGCAGAGAAGCCATGGCTTGTAATCCTTTGAGTTTTGTGAATATTTAAACCCACAGGGTTCAACCAGAGCTGGGAAAATTGGCTTTTAAAGACTATAATTACAGGATCATTCAGCCTGAGGGATTTGGGGGCTTGGAGTCCAAAAAAGTAACTTTTCCAAGCCTTGGTTTCAACATAGCTCTCTACTTGTGTTACTTACTAGTCACTACTTGTAACACCATGTAGAGAGGGGCTGAGAAGGAAAATGCTCTTGCATTCCTAGCTAGTCAGTTATACAAAGAGGCTTAAATTAGCAGTTGTAGGAGTCTGAAATAGGGGTGGCTGCCACACTGCAGAATTAATGCAGTTTGACACTGCTTTAACTGCTATGGTTCCATAATATGGAATCCTGGGATTTGTAGCTTGTTGTGGCACCAGAGCTTTATGAGAGAGGCAGCTAAGTATTCTACAAAACTACAAATCCCAGAATTCCACAGCATTGAACCATGACAGCTAAAGTGGTGTCAAACTATATTAATTCTGCTGTGCAGATTCAGCCTGACAGGCATCTTTTGGATTATGTGTTGCCTTATTCATGTCTTTCTAGCATTGCTCCATACAGGAAATATACCAGGAACTAAAATCCTATTTAATTCCAAGGTGAACCACTTATGTTTGGGATGAAAATATAGGACCAGCTTCCAAATGCTATTGGACTGCAGATCACATCAGTCTTGGCCTATGATGAGGGATTAGGGTTGTAATCCAACTACATCCAAAAGACCATAATTAGTCTAACCCTGCCTACTCAGTAAAACTATCTGATTGTACAGTGGACCCTTCCCATCTGTGTGGGTCCAGTTCCAGGAACTTCTGCGGATGGTAAAAAACATGGACCGTTGCATCTCATGGCAGCAACATGCATGCAGATGAGTGCATGTGCCATCACTGAAAAATATGGGCTGTGGTGATTCACAGGTGCTCGAATCCATGGCTCTCCAATTCACTGATAGGAAGGTTCCACCATATTTTGGAAAAGGTTCTCCAGCTCTGACTTTTTTAAGGGGGAATAGTGACATCAAATAATACAGGCAAACTAATATTTATGGTTTTAGATCTTTGTTCAGAACCAGATTGGTAATTCATGGTTTTGTTTTATAGTGGACGACAGAGGGAAGTGTTATGCTTAACTATCTGTGAAGCCTAATAGACTGGGTGGCAAAAGTCATTATACCATTCAGCTAGGGAAGGGGGATTTTTCCTTACAACTAATTATACAATATAAGAAGGCGATGCAGAAGCAGTTTCTTCATTCCTCAGAGTTCTTAATTCTCAGGGAAATTCTCAGAAAAGAAGAAAAGAATGGAGGCAAGCCAGAGAGTTTCAGATTTCTGTGCTCTGAATGGGTTTCATTCTTCTGTTCCTTCTATGATGGTCCTAAAGGAGAATGGTGTGAATGCATAACCGGCTCCGGCATAAAATTTGTTCTGGAACTCCACCCTAAGCAGGAGGGGAGAGAGAGAGACACACACACACAGAAAGAAACATTAAACTAAGATTTTTTTGTGTTCCATAAAGGATTCATTTAGCTTATTATCGCTAGCCTACTTTTCTATGAAATGATAAAAGAAGGCTATGAAAGAAAAACGAGGGAAGAACTATAGCAAGAAACAAAATATGAAACACACACATTTTTATAAGCTATTTCACCTAACACAGTGAATCATCTTATGCTATTTTCATGAATATATACATTTTCTGTCCACATCCTTCCCCTCAATGTTTATATTTGTATTCTTTGATCAAAAAAGAAAGAATTCAGAGAAGTGGGATTACAAAAAAGAGACCTGTGTTTCAGTTCAGGCAGTGATCTGCAAAGTGCAAATTAGGTTTGTATTAGAAGGCAAATCCAACAAAAATGTCTCCTACACCCCTTTTCTTCTTACCAGTGAAGCCTTAGTGCATGTAAGAAGGCAGAGAGGCCCTCCATGATAAGTAGAATGGCTACTGTCAGAACAGCAAAGACAGCAAAAATGATAAAGACCACAATGAGTCCTGACCAACTACTCGAGCTCAACCCCACATGCAATACCATGGTCCAGAGGACTTCCGAGAGCTCTGGAAAACAAAGGGAAAGAGAGAAAGAGAGAGCACAAAGAGTGAGAAACAACTATAGTCAACAAAATGTTAAAATCCATTGAGACACATGAAGCTGGAGGTGCCCTGCCCCTAACACACACCAGCAAGGTTTAGGGATGTAAATTTTGTTCTTGCAAAGGTTTAGCGAATTTACGTGAATTCTAATTGCGTTCGGAATGCGTTCAGAATGACTTCTCATTGCCCAAAAATGACTCCCCATTGCCCGAAATTGCGTGAGATACTCTAATACGCAATAAAATAAAACCCATGATTGCGTTCGGAATGACTTCACTTTTGCCCGAAATTGCATGAGATACACTCATATGTAATAACATGAAACCCCATGATTGTGTTCAGATTTCCATTGGATTATATTTCCAATTTCCGTCGTCCATAGGGATGAGCACAGCAAAATGGAAAACTCACCTGCGTGAGCCAAGCTGAGTGCCCAGAGCCGTAGGTAAGAAGCTGTGTTGGAAATGCAACCCAAGCAGTATTCAATGGTATGGATAGCCTGGTGCACAAAGATATCTCCGAAGTTAAACTGAAAGAAGATTTTAAAGGAACACACAAGATATATGATGGTTAGGAGGCAAAAATATACAGTTCCATCCATAGGCCTGAAAGAGATTTGCACTTATTTTTCTCAAACAACAAAATCTCCCTTCCTCCTTATAACTGCACTCACTCTCATATAGTCCAAGTGCTATGAATTTCAACAAAATGAGCCATATTATCTCTTCTATTTGCTTCCTTCTCTGATGTGTTTTAATTGTATTATGTGTTATTATAATCATATTATATGTACTCTGCACTGATAGCAGCAATGATGAAGAATTAGATTTAAAGTGCTTTTATAAACAGACAGGCAACAAACATTTAAGACCAGTTGAGTCTATACAATTGAGCCTAAAGATGATTACATGGCAATTCTCAAAATAGTTTTTGAAGTTGAAAAATCACAAGGCAGCTTTTCCATTCTAATTTCAAACACTTCTAACTTCCCTTTCTTCCTATATTGCAGTCACCAAGTTTCGTAAAAACTCATTAATTTCACAGATCATCACCATAAAAAGTTTGAGAATCAGCTAAGGATATCTTCATCCAAACATTGCAACATGAAATCTATCTCATAATTAGTCTATAAATGCTATTTACACACACTTTTAAAGAGAATATGAAGATTGATTATCTATATCCTAACATTTATAGAGGCCTGTAAGCCTGGATGGTATTTAAAAAAAAAGAGTTTTGAAGGCAGAGTAACAAAATGATTACTGTGCTATGGAAGTGTGGCCAGTCACAAAATTAGGGGAGCACCTCACTTTCTCTCTTTTCTTTTTCATGTATTTTTCAGAAAGAGAGAGATTGTGAAATGGTGTGTGTGTATGAGAGAGAAGAGAGCACACACATAAAGAAGCCACCCCATACATTTACTGCTGAGATACAGTTGTGTTAGAGACTCCACCATTATCCTCATAATAATGCGTGAAAGGTCTGTCCCTCCCTCCTTATGAAAAATGGAGAAAGTGCCCCATTCATATGAACTAAGGTAAAGGAAAATCGTGCAAGGCAGCAAAAACCTAGTGGGTTTTTCATCATGTGCCTGCAAGTACCATGTTGGGGATGGTACATTTATAGTTTTCACCTATTAGTAAAGACAACAACAACAACATTTCAAAACTTTTTAAAAAAGAAACCCATGTTATCATACCTGCCAGTGCTCTAGCAAACAGAAAAGTTGGCCAAAGACTTTTAAGGTGCATGGCAGTAGTAGGATTTATCAGGGTACCCAGGAACTCACCATCCATGCCAGATTATAGAGAAGTATGTAAACACCTTTTTGACATATCTCAACCATCACAAAGTTAAGAGGTGGGTATTTCAAGAATGTTACCGTGCAGGTCTGTGGCATTCGGACTATATTTATTATTACAACACATGCTAAATGAGTGCAGAGAAGCAACAAGATTTTGCACTGTAGCTTTCTTCATTGTGACCTCATTCCACAATCTCACCTCTTCCTCATGATCATCATGTCCTCCATGGCCACCAGCCCCATGGTCATGCTGGTTTGCCTTCTTGGAGTCATTAGACTCTATGATTTCCACCTCAATATCACCAGTAGGACTCTCTGACAGTCCAGATGAAACCAGCTTAACAGCAACAACAAAGAGAATAACTACTATTAGAATATGAGAATGCTTTCAGACTAATAATTTCTCCAAAAAGCAGCAGATCTGGCACAAAGGAACTTACATAGCCACTTACATAGCACTGAGTAAATAAATAAACAAAACTGAATTAATTCTAACATGGGGTGGGGTGTATGTGGGAAGCATGGGCTACATGTGGCCTCCAAATCTCCTTCCCATTTTTCCAAGTACCCCCCCCCCCCCCTTTGATAAGCCCAATTCTCACTCCTGGATGCTTCCAACAGAAGCTAGGTGGCTGGATACCTCCCCCAGCCAAAATTGCCATCCAAACCCTGGAATTTGCAAGTCACTTTTGGTTGCTCCTTCTGGTTGAAAACTGCCTGATGTGGCCCACTGTAAGAGCTAAAATTGGCCCTTGCCCCACCTACAATTGCCTATAAAAAAAGATTTTATATTTCTATTAGATGTATCAGTAATCACTAAAGGTATTCAAGTTATCCATTTTCCCATCAGCTCTGTCAAGGAATGTATTTGCTTTCAATTTCAGATTTTAACAAGCTAGGGAAAGGTCCTTATTCTTATTAAGCAAGGTAAATGGACTCATTATTACTCCATTACTAAGGGGAATGTATAAATGTGTCTCACAGTAAAACCGTGAATTACAGGCAATGAAAAACATCCTTTGTTTGAAATCACCATTCATCTAAGAAATTAATTCTGCATGCAGACAACCTTAGAAAAGAGGTGGGATATGGCTTTTACTTTCAGCATTGAAGGTGTGGGCTATTTTAGTGGAAATAATTGCATTACAACAATTTGTAATTCAAGAGTCTCTTTTTTTTAAATATATGCTCCATAGTCAATGTGGTGTAGTGGAAAGAATTTTAGCGATGAACCAGAGAGACATAGTTCCAATCTTCTGCACAGTAATGAAATTTAGTAAATAGCCTAGGGCAAATCATAGTTTCTCTAGGTTGCAGATTACTGAAGTAGTTATTGTGAGAATAAAATTGAACAACCCCTGGCATCAGCCCTTGTCCTCTGAGAAAAGAGAAGGAGACAAATGTAATAGATAAATAAATACAAATTAAGGCATTTATTTTTGTATATGCTTAGGCTCTATCAATGTTGGGTAAAGCCAGAATATCCAGAATATGGTTAGGAAAGCTGAGAATTGCAGTCCAGCAGCATCTGGAGGGCCACGTGATTCTGAACCCAATTCATATACCTGTTTCCAGGAGCTGTGACCACAATCAATTCCACTGTGTTGATGGGTGCTTGTAAAATTTTGCTCCCAACCATCAATTCATCAATGCTATTACTTGACCCAAAACAATCTTAAACCATACAGAAGCCCACTGTCATAGGAGACCTTTGTTCTTACCATTCTTTGCTCTCTTTGATGATTGGCTCGAAGAATGAAGGGCTTAATCAGGAGCATCCAAGGAATAGCTATCAAGGCAAAAATGACCAGGAAGGTCTGTACTTCTTGCTAGAAGGAATATATAATATTTATTAAAAATGCTTAAAGGGAAATGTAGGGCCTGAACAAACAGGCCAAAATAAAGCTGCTTCGGGTCACTTTGGAGGTATGCTGTTTAAATGACACACGCACCTTAAGAGGCCAGAAGCTGCACCAAAGTTGCGCTCCAGTCCTTAGGACTGGAGCATGGCTTTGGTGTGGCTTCAGGCCTCTTAGGACACATGCATCATTAAAAGAGCGACCTCCAAAGTGACCCGAAGCACCTTTATTTTGGACTGTCTGTTCGGGCCCGTAATGTAAATAATAGCAAAATGTTTGAGCCAGCCCAGGATTAACTTAATCTAAGGTGGTACAATCCTTTTCATTTACAAAAAAGATAACTTGTGTTGACCTTTCCTTATAAAGTTAATTTGAGTGTTACTGCCTTCCCCTTTGTAACGCTAAGCATAATGAATTGTACCACTCGGTGACCTTCATTATTATATCCACACAGTGGCTAGACACTGACATTTTCCTTTAATTTGTCCAGGGGATTGTTTTCAACATGGATTTATCCACGTGACCCTACACAGTGAAAACGAGATACAACTACATAAAACTCCATAGCTAAAAAAAATGGTGGTGGTGGGGGTGCGGGAGAGCCTATATTATATAATGTCACATTTCTGGAGTGGAATGTCAGTCTCAGCATAGTAGAAAACATGGATAAAGACAAGTCATCATTTTAAAAAAATTAAAGGAAAATAACACTTTGTGATACATAAGCTATAAATTCACTCTTATGATTGACTGAAGTAAAACTAATACTAAAAAGAGCCATACTTGATTAAATCTAAGGTCTATCTAGTCCTGGATTCTGTTCCCCAAACAGTCAAAGAGAACATGAATTCAATAGTTCATGTTCATGTTCATCACCACTGGTATTTCCAGGCATGCCGCCCATGGTAGCACAAATAATATAGAGCCACCATGACCAGTAACTATTGATACTGTTAACCTCCATGAACCTGTCACCTGACACTTTAAAGCCATCCATGTTAGCAGTCACGACTGCTTTGCGTAGCTCCAAATCCCATAGTTTAACTAAAACAATGAAAAGATCTAGAAAACAAACTAGTTTTGTTTTGCATAAGCTTTTGCAGATGGGAGAACACTCTTTAAAATGTAGAAAGGTACACTGAGTACACAAATATTTATACATATATCAGGGGATAGGAATGGGAATCTGAGTGCAGCTACTAGGGAGGGGCAAAAGAAGGGCACTTCTCTCCCAAACAAGAATTCTCTTACCCAATGAAATTTTCCTCCTGCCCCACATTTGTAGCCTGATGGTAAATTAAAACTTTGGTTAAGTATTTTGAAATATAGTTTAAGCATCCAATGGAAAGGAAAAGGCAAAGGCCAGATTAGTCGCTGGAAAATCTAGAAGCGACTACATAACTACATAACATACTACATTCATGGCTTGGGTTCGGCTTACTTGCAGGAATGCCTCCTTCCATACAGTCTACCCCGCACAATCAGGTCCTCTGAGAAAAATTTACTGCAGCCCAAAACAACCAGGTTGGCTTCAGTTACCCTGAGGGCCTTTTCATGAGCTGCTCCTAAATTATGTAATGTCCTGTTCGAAGAGATCTGACATATCACCAATCTTGATGGCTTTAAAAAAGCTGTCAAGACGGTTCTCTTCTGACAGGCCTTCCCTGACTGATCATCTTACTCCCACTGATATGGATTACTGACTACCCCAAGATGTTTCACGCAAATTATGATGTTTTAGTGATTTTAATACAATTTTATAATGTTGATGCTGTATGTATATGTTGTATTATTGTTTTATTATTGTAAATTTTTACTGTTGTAACCTGCCTCAATGCATTGGAGAGGTGGGGTAATAATAATAATAATAATAATAATAATAATAATAATGTAGCCAAGGGAATGTGAACACAGGAAATGGGAGCCTTCTAGGTATGACTGTATGAATGATTATCAATGTCTCACTCACTACACTGCTAGTGTGGAAAACAGCCCACATGACCATGGATTGTCAAAGTGCTATCATGGGAAAAGTGTGATAAGAAATGATGCCAAACCGGTACGCTTCTATTCTTAAACTAGCATGATTGTGGCAGGTCAGAGGCTGGTGTGATAAAGTCTTAACTTAGGAGCTTCAGAGCAAGAGGGGCCAGAGAGAACTGGAACAGGGATAACTCAGTAGAGACATCTATACAAAGCATTGTCATAAACAAAAAGCCAATGGTCAACTGTTATACAACCTGAGAATTTTTGAAGAACATTAGCTTGAAGGACAAGTTAAGAAGACATTTGAAGAAGTGGGCTATAGTCCAAAAAAGCTTATGCTTACATAAACTTGTTAGCCTTAAAGATACCATCAGGTTTCAAAGGGAAACAGCTGAATAAGAATATATCAATAGATCTGTTGGTGTGAACTGGGATAAGGTTTATTTAAAAAGAATAATCTCACTATGAAATATATTCTTTTAGAATGAATAAAATATTTAAAACATGGCATCCAAAAGCTTTTTGCCCCCCAAAAATCTATGTAAGAGGAAGATTTTTATGTAAGACTACAAACTGTATGAGAATATTGCAATTCCTCATCTTGGTGTTCTTTTTCAGTTCTTTTTAAGTGGATGAGTGCTTTATATCTGCATGATACTATGGAAAACTAGTGGAAACAAAATAATATTCTCTATTTCAGTAATGTTAATGGTTTCTGCTCTATTTATTTAACCTGTTCTTCAAACTGGCAAAAGCAAAAACATTCCTTATAAATCAGGTATTCTCCACAGTTCAGAATTTTGTAACACCATTTGTAACAATCAGTCAATATTAAAAATAAAAAAATAAAACTTCAATTTCTACTTATTTCCTCAATAAACTATACTTTTCAAACACAATAATTTTATGCCAAATCAAGTTATAAATAACACATTTTATGTTGCCAAGTTAACAAAGTTACTTCTAAACTGCAAAGGGCAGTAGCATTGCATATCTCAGGGTAGAGTGGGATATCAGGAATAGGAGAAAAAAACAGCTTCCAAATTTCCAGAATTTTACATGTCTGCGCTTGACATATGCTAATCAGTTCATCAATGCAGGCTTTTTTCTATTACTATCTGAATCTTGTATCTTTTAATGAAAATTGTTTGGGCAATTTCTCCTGCTTGTATTTTTCTTATTCCTATTCCATCCTTCCATTTGATTGTAGTCTCCCGCCACCTGTGTATATTCATAAGCTAAACTCTTCTCTTACATTTGACTTGGACAAAGACTTTTCTCTCCTACAGATGTGTAAATCTATTTATCTCTGCCTGGATGCACCTATTACCTAACAAGTACTTTTGAATGGCTTTTAATGGCAACCACTGAGATCTAGCATTATCTCCCAATAGCTGGCATCCTGTTAGTGGGATATGCATGTGTACATTTCCCTTAGTCCTGTGTGTACCATTCTTGAGATATTGCCTAGGTGTTATGTGCTTCCTTCTTCCACAGAGGCCAAAGCACCCCCCTCAACTTACTCTATAACTTACTCTACAACCCCTGAACCCCACCCACTGGAGAATAGGCCATATGTGAAACAACTGCCGTAGCACTGAAACCTCCAGTGGCAGATCTCAGATCTGGTGTAATCACTTTGCATCTGAAGACATAGTCAAACTCTCCTTTGATCCTGCCTACTCCCGGGAGGCACAAAATGACAGTGCAGGGGTGTTCATAGGGTGTATGGTAAGTTCAGGGGGCTGTATATGGTTCAGCCTAGCATAAATCCACATGCAAAACTGATGAGTCTATACTGACCTGTACAGGATTGTGCCCAATGAATATTAAATTAACTTTAATGAAAGTTACGACCATCACCATTTTGGAACCTTTCAGATTTCTACTACTTTTCCCAATTCAGTTCAATTCCACATCCCCCACCAATTCAGCATGTGTATAAATATCTGCCAACTGAAGGTATGCTCCACGCATCATAAGAAGTGAGCTGTAGCCCACTAAAACATACGCCAAGTATAACTTGATAATCCGTAAGGTGTTACAAGACTTTTCACTGTTTTGGTTACTACAAACTAGCATGGTCTCCTTTCTGGAATCACTTTAACTAGGTGCTGTGTGAACAAGGACTTCCTTTTTTATGTCCTTTACTTTACTTCCTATGTACCTAGCCAAGTAAATAACAAGATTCTTAGGAGAAGACAAAAAAGTGCATACCTGGTGCTCATAGAGGGGAAGATTTGTCTTATCGCTGTAACTGAACAGAAACATATTGATAAAATGGATAAGGATGCTTGGGGCATCTTGGGCACGGTCAGCATTGTACTGGCACCACTTGAAAATAATCATGAAAACGAGGTAACCAAACAGGCAAAGGATGAAGATCATCTCTGGAATGAACTGCAAGATAATGTTGATGGTCTTCCTGAAATATCTGTAAAGACATAAGCCAAGAAAAGGAATAAGCCAAGAGAAGGAAAAGAAATAGAAAAAGGATCTAAAGATGGTAGCCCACATGCTGATAACCTCAATGCGCTGTACATTGGGCTACCTCTGTACCAAGTCCAGAAACTTCAGCTAATTCAAATCATGCCAGCCAGACTGATTACTGGAATATCCAGGAGTGATCACATTGCACCAGTATTAAAAACACTCCACTGGCGTTTCTGAGCAAGGTAGATTACCTTTAAAGCCCTATATGGTTTAATTCCAGGATTGTCTCCTACCATATAATCTGTCCTGTACAATAAGGACATTTACTCCAGTCAGCCAAGGCTAGGTTGGCAACTGTATGTAGAGAGATCTTTGAGACCTCTTTAACTACCCTGACTCGGTGCTAGAGAATTCCGGGAACTGTAGTTTTGTAAGACATTTATCTGTCAGATAGCTCTGGTTCCACAATAAACTACAGTTCTCTGGATCCCTAGCAGCAAGCCAGACCAGTAAAAGTGGTCTCAAACTGCAGATTGTTTCTGCAGTGTATTTTAGATCTCTGAAAAAGAGATGCTAACTTGAATCCCATTTTGGAAGAAAGGCAGGCTATAAAGCCCTCAAATAAGTAAATGAATAAAATTAATAAAAGCTCATGTTCTGAAAATAAAGGTTCCTTCCTTCCAAACAAAAACAGGGGAGTTTACCCAAACTATCAGAAGCTGGAGCAGGAAGAGGCAAGGCAAGGAGCCATTTCAAAGCTATATACTTTATTGTATATAGGGAAAATCTATTGTTAACAACAACTTGTATAGAGAAAGGAAAAGTAAACAATCAATTGTTTCAATATCAATACAAATTGCCCTTAAAAGGATATTTTTCATTTCCCAAAAGATGTCAGCTGCATCCACACTGCAGAAATAATCAAGTCTGACCATGACTTTAACTGCCATGGCTCAATGCTATGGAAATTTGGGAACTGTAGTTTGCTGTGGCAAATGAGGTCTTGACAAGGTTAAATATCTCACAAAACTATAATTCCCAGAATTCTATAGCACTGAACCATGGTAGTTAAAATTATGTCAAACTGCAGCCTTACAAGTTTTAAGGCACCTGGTGACTCTGACTTCCGACTGCAGTTGGGGAATTAAGACATGTGGTTAGATGGAAACAGAAAAGAAATGGCAGAGATTACAAATAAGGAACTGAAGCAATTAGGGTTGGGGAACCATGAGATCTCCAGCCAAGGACATTAAATAATAATAATTGTAAACCACTCTGATAGCCTTTAAGGCTGAAGGGCGGGGTATAAATATGCTAATAAATAAATACATAAGTTGGGTGCACAAATAATTCATGGCAGTACATCACAATAGGCAATATTTGCAACTGTAAAGGGGCACAGGGTCGAACTAGATGGTAAAAGGATTTCAAATTCCCAGAGATTAGCATGTCCCTGCCCTTCCAAAACTGGGATTTCTTTTCTTCAACAGACCAGTCACAATATAAAGCATTTGGAATGCAGGATATGGAGGTGAAAGCAAGCAAGGAAATGCTGCTTCTGAATGCATGTACGTTAGACCCTAATACTTACACATGGTTGAAGACACTGAGCACCACCCCAAAGACCATGTGTGTGATCCCCATAATGACAGACATTTTCATTTTGTAGGAATTCAAGAACGTCAGCTTGTTGTCTGCAATGTTCCAGATCTTGGAGAAACAGGATGAAAAGATGAGTGAACACAAAAGCGTACGACGGGTTTATTACTATCTTATTTTATCTTGATCCCTATCATGTAAAGTGGTGTGCAAACTTTACAGTGCTCTATAAACTCTTTTCTGGAGCAGCTGTGGGAACAGTTCAAGTAATAGATATGGCATTGCATATCTGAATGCCCTCTGGGAAAAAATGCCTTCATGTACTGGATCCAGAAGTCAGAAGGAAGTATTTGAGAACAAAATTCTCAGCAGCTTAATTATCTTTCAATTAATGCACCACATCAACCCAACTGAAAGAAAAAATGATTATCAACAAAAACCTCCACGCTGATACTTTATTAAAAAATAGTATATCAAAGGACATGTAAGATAACTTGAAACTTAAAATACATTGTATGCTGTGCGGCAGTGAAAAATGGAAGATGTGGGCACAGAGTGTGGTCAAGAGGGCAAACGTTGTTAATAAGGAAGAACACAGAAATGAAGAGAGGCTGTAGCAGTTTGGTTTTGCCTAGATCTACAGGAAAGGGCAAAATCCTTCTCCAGCTTCTCCCCAAACTGAATTATCTTTTGTTTTACTACATAACTTAATAAAGAGTTCTAGAGCACCTGAAAGCTTGCACACTCGTGGCATTTTGATGTCCCTAAGAAATGGATTACAGAACAGTCGATTTTACTGATATACTGAACATTGCTCAAGTTTTCTGGGGGGTGAGGGAGAAACAACACACACAAAGGAAATAATTATGCCACAGAAAGAGGACCAGTTCTTAGTAACTTCCCTCTCCTTCTCTTGCAAGGCCATCAGCTTGGAGAAAGGTTTGTAATCAATGCTGCCATCTAGTGACCAACTTCAGTAGCTCATTGATTACAAGAAAACTTCCAGGGCTAGCCAGGTTGGCCATATAGTAAAATCAATAACATCCAATAGCCACCAAACAGTGATATCTTTATTGGACCAACCAAAAAACACAATATATATGTTGTAAGCTTTCGAAGCTCCACTGGCAAGATGTTATAAACCATATAAGAGAGAAAAAATGAAGATGTTAGTCATAGGCCTGCATTTTGCTCTTTTTGTTCTTAGTTCATATGGTATGGAGGCATATCACTTACCAGTAAGCTGAAAATTCTTTTGCACCTCTGATAATGATTTTTGATGGAAGGCAACAGGGACATGGAGTGTAAAATGATATTTAAATGTTTTTCCACTGTTTTATTTTTCTTTAGCAAAAAAGGCAATCTCTTTTAAAATGCCATTGCTTCAGAAAATTAATTGGAAACGTAACCAGAGGAATACAGCCTCAGTCTATTTCTACAGTTTTAAAGTTGCATTAAGGTTCATCTTCTTTTCAGGAAGCATGTTTACATATTTAATAACTACAAATGCAGAGCTCTTTAGGCATGGTTAAATTAGCATTTTTCAATTTCCAGATGCATAATTGTTTTTCTTAAACTCTAAACGTAATAGAGGAGTGTGCTGTTGAGTTGTCTCATCTTAAATGATTATAAGTATTCCAATAAAAATAACTACTCAATAAAGCTTGGATTTTAATTGAATACAACATTTCAAGTTCATTACATGCATTTCTTGATTTTTCCCACCACCATCTTATAGCCAGTTCAATTTTCCTTGACTCTTAGAGGAGGAAAAGATTGAGCTTTTGATTACCGGATCTATTCCAAAAGGATAGGGATTTCCAGAGTACACTCCCGCTACTGTGGGATTCAGCTCAAATGAAACACCTTGATGGATATAACTCTCCCTATGAAGGAAAACAGAAAATCAGATGCTCAAAGGGGGCATTCATCCCTGCTTGATGATTAAAAAACAATTAGACAACACTCACCCCCAAACCAATGCATCCAATAGCTGCACAACCTCCCTGAAGAAAGCTCAGAACATCTGCATTATTATATGTCCTGGTGTCTTTAAATGAATATAAATATACCTCAGTTAATGCAGCAGATGTGTTCCCAGGCATTATGACTGGTATTCTGTATTTCAGTTACACATTTGTAATAGAGTTATGGATACGCAACTGCTCTGCATTCAGTAATGCTACATATTGCCACAGTCATAAATGCCTCCTTCTTAAAAGTCAGCAGCCACAGCCACATTGATCAAAGATTAACATGTGGCTGTGGCTGCTGACTTTTAAGAAGGATAAGGCCATGTCTAATGGCTTTAAGTTACAGGAGGGTAAATTCTGATTGACCGTTAGAAGGAACTTTTTGATGGTAAGAGCTGTCTGATAACGGAACTGACAATGGAACCAATAACAAAGAGTGGTGGTGGGTCTCTTTCTCTGGACATCTCCAAAAAGAGGCTGGGAATCTCTAGCTGGATTTTCTGGTCTGAGTGGGGGGACAGAACTCAATGGCCCATGGGGCCCCTTTCAGCTCTATGATTTCCCTAGATCCTGCCTATTAGCAAGCAAGACTGCAACAATCAGAAGCAGGATCTCTCTTATAATTCCTCGTTGTAGTTTTGTTCACTGATAGGAGACGGTTGGAAATGTCATCCTCCCTGAGGATGCATATAATGCCTGTATCTTATGTTGTGATATTTTCTTTGACTACTAATCATAGCCTACCCACTTACCAAGGCTAAGATGATCTTTACCTTCATCTTCAATACTATCTATGTCATAGTTTTAGTAGTTACCTTTTGGGGCTATAACATTCAAAATCAGTCTGGGGGATTTGGGAGCTTTCGTCCCTAAAATAACAGCAACTTTTCTAAGGAGTGGTATGTGCAGTCTAGTTCCTACATCACTGAATATAACATTAGGGACCCAGATAATTACATTTGATAAAGAGACCATAGTCCATAACAGCTTATGTCTCCATACATTTGTCAGTCTTTAAGGTGCTACAGGACTCTTTGTTATTCTTGCTGCACAGACAAATATTGCTTTCCTCCCGGAAACTGTTAATTGTTCTAGAGTTCCTTGCACACAAACAAGAGTAGGTGATATATTCTGCTGTCATGATCAGAGGTAAATTCCACAAAAGAGGTATGGGTGGCTGAAAATGTGACTGATGTTTTATTTAGTATGTGTTAGACTACAGCCACCACAATCTCCAACCACAAAGCTATCTGGGGATGATGGGTGTTGTAGATCAAGAAACCTACAGAGTGGTAGGTTGGACAAGGATTTGAGGCAACATTTGACTTAATTCAGACTGTATCACTTACGTCCATCCACCTTTCTCAAACATGGGACGGACATGCCAAGAAGATCCAAATATGTTGAATGATTTGGAGAAGCAATCATTGTAGATGAAGCCAGTGTAGATGGAGAAGATACCCATGAGTAAGATCAGGTAGCGGCCACTGAAAAAGGTGTTCCAGATCTGCACAGAAAAATTACTGGTATTACTCAAGAAATCAACAAGAATAAGACAATGTGTTTATCATACTTTTTTCAGAGGTGCCTCCCAGTGGTCAAAGATGCCTTGTTCTCCTATCGCACCGTTTTGTATCTTCCATTTGTCATGTTTTGTTTTGCGATTGCTCATTACAAGATAAACATGAGCTTTACCTGCAAGTGTGATTACTGAGGTATGTATCCTGAGAAAATCCTGTTGTGGGAGGGGACACAGGGAATATATACTCCTCTTAACTTCTAGTTTGACCCAAATTGTTTCAAAGTCTAATGGTACAGCTCTCCTCACCCACATATTCTCTTTGTTTATTACTATTTAGGAAAGAAATGAATCGTTTCCTCAGAAAAAAAAATCTCAAAGACTGCTGTAAAGATACAATTCCACTTGAGGTCACTCACCTCATTGTCACTTTTCTGGGCTAAAAGAGACTTCTCATTACTGACCATCCAGAGAGCAAAGGCCAACATGACCGTACCATGGCCACAATCACCAAACATGACCGCAAACAGAAAGGGGAAGGTAATGATGGTGTAAGGGGCTACAAGAAGGAGAAAGATTTGTCAGAGTAATGCCTTCAAAGAAAGTGGATTGTTGTAATATAATCCTCTTTTATCTACAAAAGCCAGTTGTACCTGCCTTGCTTACATTGAGTTTTCATCAACATGTTGTGATGCTCTTGAAATACAGAACTTGGAAGGTTCAGAATGAACATCCTCAAAAAGACCAGAGGTAGGTAATGTGCAGCCTGAGGGCTATATATGTCTCCAATTCCATTTTTGCAGAGCTCTCAAGCCATCCAGGAAACTCCCAAAGCCCCCCTCCCACTTTTTAATTAAGATTGGCCAATTTGTCACCCCAAATGCCCCTACATTGTACTGAATGACAGTTTTGTTTTCCTCACTTTCCAGAACCCTCTAAAACCCTCCAAAATAGATCAGAAATCAAAACAAAACCAGAAGAGGAACTACTTGACTTCCAGTTTTTGGAAAAATGGAGTGCTGCAACCCACTCTGGGTGTGCAAGGCTGAAAATGGGTCCCATCTCTGGCACAGTTGTCTGCTGCCATAGACAAAGTGAGGCAACCATCTCAAATGGCAGTCAGGATGGGGCAGCAAGGGAAGTCCCCAACAGTTGTTACAGAGTGGAGTTACTTGTGTTACCCTACCTAATCTGTTATTGTATGCACCTTCAAGTCATTTCCAATTTATGGTGACCCTAAGACAAATCTACCATGTTTTCTTGGCAGGTTTCTTCAAAGGGGGCTTGCTACAGCCATCCTCTGAGGCTGAGACAGTATGACTTGCCCAAAGTCACCCAGTGGGTTTACATGGCCAAGCTGGGATTCCAGTCCTGGTCTCCAGAGTCACAGACCAACACTCAAATCACTATACCATACTGCCTGCCTAAGCGACACCCTCTAAGATAGCCCACTGCCCTCAAGGAAGATGGAGAGCATTGCCCAATTGCTAGTGCTGAAACTGCTCATCCAGGGAGTTTCTAATGTGGGATGCAAAGACAGGAGGAGCCATCTTGTCCTTTGGTTCAGTTTACAACATTCTGAAGTAGGCCTGGTTCTCCAGGCTGGGAATTAATGAACTAAGCTGAAGCTCCACTTAGAATCAGGCCCAGCTTCTAACATCTCACCCTGGAATACCAATATCTTGTATGGTACTTGCTCTGCCTTCCGAAGAAGGGGCAGTACCAGGCAGGACAAGCAGGCAGCAGTCATCTTGTATGGAAAATTCCAGGAGAAACCTAAACCTTTGGGTCATCCATCAGCCAAGAAACCTGGAGAACAGAGCTCTCGGTCTCCCTAATGAATAAGCTCAGAACTGAAGTAGATACAATTGCAAGAGTAATGGTATTTCCCATCACTCCCAGCTCAGCCTACTAAGGGCTTGCCTATACTTGCCAGAATACTCCACGCTGCACCAGAGTATTTTGACTCTTGCATTCCCCATTAATTCTTCCCAGCACTTACCTACTGAAGATGACAGGTGGCTGTGTTCCCCACAAGCTGGCTAGCATCACCACTGGGCATGAGTCACTCTGAGGTCAAAACAAGGTGCCCAGCCTCGTCCTGACCTAAAAGTGACACATCTGACCTAAAAGTGACCTGGTAGCTGCCCACCACCAACACATTTCCAGAAAACCTGGAGCAGAAGGTAAGTCTTTTTAATGCAGGTCAAAGGGTGGAAATCCCAAATCAGGTTCGGGCAATGTGTAAACAGTCGAGATCTGATTTGGGGTTTGGGGGCTGCATGGTGTAAACACCACACATCCATCCTGGGGCGAATTTGGAGTATAGACCTAATGCAGACAAGTTCAAAGCCCTATTTCCTGCCACTGGAAAATCCATTTCCCAGGTTTATGTCCAGGTGATGAAAAATCTAGCCACATGGTAATGATAAAAAAGAAGAAGTCTGTATTCAACACTTAAATTATTCAACACTGTGGAGTGGTTAGAGGAGGTGACCTGTTCTGAGATTTCTCTTCACTTTTAGTGGGCCTACCATTTAGCAAAAGTTAAAAGAGCATCATGGATTTAATCTATCTCTCTACCTCATCTAAGTGAAACATGGACTGAATGAACATAAGTATGGAAAGACACTACAATATGAGAATTTTAAAATGTGTGTTGTCACAACTGCAATCACCAGATGGTGCTGTTACACAGAGTTATCAGCATTCTCTGTGGGCATACTGTGAAGGAATGCTGCTCCTTGGGGTCATTCAGATGTTTTTAGCATGACTATGCGAATAATCTCACTCAAGCATTCTGGGCTTGTTGTTCACACTATTGAACCACATCTATACACATCTCTGTGAGTTCTGTTCCTCAAACATGTCAGCACTCGAATAAAGATGGAGACAATGATGTGAATGTATTCAATGCGCAATCAAGGAATAGTTTTATCCCAGTTTATTCTGGGTCTATTTACATCAGTTAT